>OY998183.1:50562232-55552548 GCA_963921935.1 Galeruca laticollis | reverse complement strand
ATGTTTTAATTATATTATTATGATTTTATATATAAATATGAATGTGAATTTATATGATGTGAATTTTATTTGTTGCTGTCGTCACAATTTGTAATAGTAACTGCACTAATGTGAAAACACCTTTACCGCTAAATATAACCTATTAAATTTAATGGCAGCAGTTGTCAAATTAATATGCCCGGCTCTATAAATATTAAATGTTATATTATGAAAGATAAATCAATACACAATCAATTAACTCACTCTTAACTCAGGGAGGGATCAAAGATTTCAAATAAGAATTCAAATTATATAAATTTCCAAATAATATTCCAAATTACGTATTGCACTATTCAAAATCTAAAGTAACTGTTTGTCCAATACACTATAAGACAATTAAATTCTTATGACATATATGAAATTTACTGTCAGGAAATTAACCAAATGTCACTAATTATACTAAATTTTATCTAGCATAAAAAAATTATCAAATATAATGAGAATGAATATGAAAAAAGAACCAAGGAGATTTAGAATTCAAATTTATATAATCTATTATCAGATAACAATTACAAAATTAAAACTTTTCAAAAAATATACACGCATAAACCAAAGATAGAACTTTCTATCAAACCTTAATATTAAACAACCTATAATTATAAATTTCCTATCTAAATAATTTAACCAAAAGTTCAAAATGTCTACTTTTATAATTGATATATGTCAATGTAAAATGCGCAAATTTCCTTGTAAATTGTCTGTTCCAAAATAGTCTTCACTTGACGTTGAATTTTTTTATATAAGTAACGTTACTATAAATTCAATGTATGTATTTAATCATAAGATGCATCTATTTTCGAAATATTTTTAATAAAGGCCTATTAATTCTCGAGAAATAATATAGATAATATGGACTGGACTCACCAACTAGGTTCTGGTAGACTCGTTCGTATTCTAAAACGCTTTTTAGAATTTCAGGAACAACTTTTCTAAATCAATAATTTAGAAACCGGAAAAACCACTCGCACTTTAACGCTGTAATTCTTTGCGAATAATACACGCACTGGCTTTACAAAGGCAAGATATGTTGAACTGATAATAATCATACAAATTACTCTGATATTCTGAATTAAATTTGAGACAACTCGTATTCGATGTTGTCTCGAGGGAATCTAAAAATCAACTCAATTTTAAATAAATTTGAGACAACTCTTATTTGATGTTGTCTCTCGGGAATATCAAAATCAACTTCTTTTAAATAAATTTGAGACAACTCTTATTCGATGTAGAATCGAGGGAGATTCAAAATCAACTAACTAAACTGTTTCAATAAATAATTCTCCTCTCCTTTGGTTACCAAATTCTTTTTTTTTCAAATACAAATTTACGTTTTCATATACAAAGAGAGATTTTCATTGTTTTAGTATAAATGCAATTTTGCTAACAGAGACATCTGTATTCTTGTTTTCAAATCGTTTTTAAATTCTATCTATCATTAAGTCCATTCTGCATTAATGTCATAAGAAATTGAAATGTCAAATTTTATTGGTATATTGAACCTTTCAAATTATTGATAATACAGTGTGTATCACTAGTATTATAACCAATTAAGCACATTTTCTTTATTTCAATGTTTTCTTTAGAATTTAGATAGAGGATATGTATTAAATCCCCCTAATAAAAGAATGATAAATCGATACTTGTATATAATTATAATTTATCTTTCACAATTGCCAAATATAATACTAGTATCTTAGTAACATAGTAATATCGTTCAAATAATTATTAACATATCTCTAAAAAAATTATCTTCAATCAAATTAAACTATTATTCCTAATTCCCATAAAACTTCTTAAATCTACTATATCTATTAAAATTTCACGTAACATAATATCATTCGTTCCAAGTTATGTATAATATTTATATACCTGTTCTATATTAAAAACTCTTTCATTCCCGGTAGTGGGGTCTAATAATTGGTAACTATTTTGTGCTCCTTCGTTACCTACCACATAAGGTCCCTCAAACGGTAGCAATAATTTTGCGCAACTATTCTCTGATCTTTTTGCAACTTGCAATGATCTTACAATCACCAATTCTCCTTTTTCAAAAACGGTCTTCTTTTTATTTTTTTGGTTTATCCTTTTAATATATTTTTTAGCTTGCTTCTGCAGTCTTTCATTCACCTTATTCAAAACATCTTCCATTTCCAATTGTCGATTCACTACCCAATTTCTTTGGGGTATTGTGCCAGTAAATAAATATTCTGGGCATTCATTTGTAACACCATGAGGTATTTGGTTAAGGAATCTTTCTACGTGATTTAAATTATTTTCCCATTGACAGTGATCCTGATTACATAGAATTCGTAGGTACTTGTTGATCTCTTTAATGTATCTTTCAGCTGGATTTGACGATGGTTTCCTAATGCTAATAAAGTTCAATTTAATTTCTTGATTTTGACTAAACTTGGCTAGTTTTTCACTTTCAAAATAAGTTGCATGATCTAAAATTATTGTTTTTGGCGTTCCATATTTTTCAATGTACATTTTTAAAAACTCTATCACAGTTTTTGCATTGGTTCTTTTGCATGGGTAAACTTTAACAAATTTCGTAAAAATATCTGCGATAACAAATATGTGTTTATTCTCTTGTATGCTCGGTATTAAATTGCTTATGAAATCTATAGCAACAATTTGTAATGGCTTCTGTGCAACTATTGATTTTGCCAAATTTTTATTGTGATAATTTTTTTCTTTTGCTAGTTGACATATGGCACATACTTTACAAATATTTTTGGCAATTACTAAATCCTTTTTTGTTATATAATTTTCTCTAAAAAGCATCCATAACTTCCTAGTCCCAACATGTCCATATTCTTGTGTAATTACGAATACTTCTCTATCTTCCAAACATTTATACCATATTTCCTCTATATTAATAGCATTATTTTTATAATTTGATTCCAAATTTTGTTGATCTTTCCTAATTTTATCCAATGAATATAATCCTTCCTCTTGTAGCATTCTATTTATACCAATTTTATACTTTCTCTGTTCAAATGTGGTTTCTGTCTCTCTACTTAAAGCATCTGCAACAATATTCTGTTTTCCAGGAATGTATTTTATTTCGAAATCATATTCTTGTAATAATAAAATCCAGCGATGTATTCTATTATTCGCATATCTATTTTTAAGCATAGCTGTCAAAGCTGAATGATCAGTTTCTATAATGAATTTAGCTCCTAATAAAAAAATCTCAATTTAGTGATACAAAATACCACGCTTGCCATTTCAAGTTCTGTTACTGAATATTTCCTTTCATGAATTTTAGTAACCCTAGATATGAAACTAATAGGTACTTCTCCTTTTTCCTGTTCTTGTATCAGTACTCCAGCAAAACGATCAGCTGCTGCATCTGTTCTCAAAATAAATTGTTTATCATACTGTGGGTGATATACCTTGAGGTTATTCGTAAAATCTTCTTTTAGTTCTCTAAATGCTTTTTCTCGTTCTTCATTCCACTGCAATTTTACACCTTTTTTTAATAATTCAATTAATGGTATTTCTTTTCTACTTAGATCTGGTATTAATCGTTTAAAATAATTTAAAATTCCTAGAAACCCTCTCAAAGTTTTCAAATTTGTTGGTTGTTTATATTCTAAAATTGTTTTAATTCGATCAGGATCCATAGAAACTTCTTTAGTATTCAAAACATATCCCAAATAATTTATTTCTTCTTGATAAAATTTACATTTTTCTATGTTTAATTTTAATCCAGCATTTTCTAGTTCTTCAAAAATATTTAAATGTTCTTTATGTTTTTTTTTTCATTTTCCGAATATATAAGGATATCATCTATATAATGGAGCATAAAATTTTCATATTTGTTTAAAATGGTGTGGAGTGTTCTTACTAAAGCTGCACAGTAGCTCTGTAATCCGAAAGGTACCATACAGAATTGATATACCACTCCATCTATCATAAACGCAGTATATATTCGACTTTCTTTTTCTAAAGGAATTAACCAAAAACTATGCTTCAGATCTAATTTTGAAAATATCTTTGCATTAGTAATTCTACTAAATATACTATCGATATTCATGGGACTTTCGTATTGTTTCTTTGTGTAGCTATTAATATTTCTTGCATCTTAACATATTCTTATTTCTCCAGATTTTTTTCGTACACAAGTAACTGCATTAATATATAGTGAATTTGATCTTTCTATTATTCCATCTTTTAACATATTTTCTAATTCATGGTATACTTCATCCTTCAATTTATATGGAATTGGATATGTCCTTACTTTAAAATTCGATATATCTTTGTTCATTTCAAGTTTATGTATATATTTCCTTGCTACTTGTACTTCTTCATTGAATAATCTGTTGTATTGTCTTATCAATTCCATTACTGTTTTCACATATTTTTGTTTACACAAATTTAAATCTATTTTATGTTCTTCATTGATTTGATTTATTACATAAAATGTATCTTCTTCTAATTTGTTTGTTTCTTGTTTGAGGAAATCAATATCTTCTCCATTACAATTCACCAACTGTTCTTTATAATTGATAATCATTTTGTGATTGTCTAATTCATCGGACCTTAATACTATATCATAAATTAAATTCTTTACGACCAACATTTGTACTTTAACAAATTATTTCCTATTTGTAATTCTTCAATTATCATTTTACTTGTATCATATAGTTTTTTATTATTCGCTCCCACTAGTGATAATTTATTTGTATTTACCACCATAATAATATTTTTCTTGCACTTGTCTATAATCCTTTCACTTATCAATGTTACTTCTGATCCTGTATCTATCAGAATTTTACATCCTATATTTTGTAATTTACCTTTAATGAATATTAATCCTAAATTGTCATGCATTTCCCCAATTTCCCCAATATCAACAAATTCTCTTGGATGTTCGTACTTAAAAAAAATAATATTATGTACGTGAAAGCGGTTTATGTAAAATTTTTATTTATAGTTTGACTGTGCTCATCATCTCTTTTTTGCGCTTGTATTATATTTACTTGTCTTCTGTCTTCTATTTCTTGATTTCTTCTATCATAGTTTCTTTCATGGTTTTCTTGGATACCATTTCTTCTATCATCATTTCTATCATCATTTCTATCATCATTTCTTCGATCATGGTAATTATTTGTTCCTATCCATCTATCCTCTCTCCAATTTTCAACTCTGTCTTCATTACCATTTCTTCTGTCCAAATTTCTAGGATCTCTTTTATTTTCAATGTACTTATTATCATTGTTTCTATTGCCATTCCCATATCTTCGGTCTTCATTTCTGTAATTTCTATTTTCATTTCTAAATTTCCTGTCTGTATATCTATCATTTCTTCGATTATTAAAGTCTCTGTTTCTATAGTTTCTATTTTCATATGTATTATTCATATCTCTTCTGTAATGTTCATCTCCATTCCCCCTTATTCCATTAGAATTTTTAATTTCATTTCTTTTTTCATTGTGACTTCTTTCAAGTCTGAGTAAATAATTTGATGAACCTTCCATCGTCTTAATATTTTGTATCCCAATAGTTTCAGATACTTGTTGGTCGAAATGTCTGGAAAAATATAAAACCATTTCTTCTTCTCGCATGCTTGGCTCCAAATACTGTGCGTTGTTGTACATTTTCATTGCATACGCATTGAAATTTTTACTCTGGTTATAATCAAATTTCCCAAAGTATAGTTTCTCTCTGAAACTCGCCTGTTGTATCTCCCCCCAAAAATATTTTAAAAATTGTTTTTCAAATTCTTCGAAATCAGCTATTTGTCCCTCTTTATTGCAAAACCACAATAAAGCATGTCCCGATAACATTCCTCTAATAATGATTTTTTTCTCTACAATGTCCCTTATTCCTCTCATCCTACTTTTGATTATTTTGATAAATACTTTTGGGTGAATTACATTTATATTTCCTTCAAATTTCACCCCAAAGTCGATATTTCCAGTCTGCATCATTCCACCTCCATTCCGTTTTAGATTATCTTCTATTTCATTTACAGTTTCTTGTAATTTTCTATTTATTTCTTCCAATTCCTTGTTAAATAATTTATCTATATTTTCAGTCCTTTTTATACATGTTCCTGTTTGTTCTTCTATTCTTCCATTTAAGTCTTTAAATTTCTTATTTAAATTCTGTTCATACATTTGCATTACTTCTTCATTTGTTTGTCCTTGTACTTTAATAGCCTGTATCTCTTCAATTATATTCTCATTTTGTTTCTCGACTTCTACTTGAATTACTCCAGATAAATTTTCTTCTAGACATCTTCCTAATTCTTTAACATCTTCTACCACCTTCTTGTTAATATCTTCTCTGATTTTACTGCCAACTTCTTGAATTTCCATGCGTAAATTTTCATTCTGGCCCTTCATATCTTCTTTCACCTTTTCAATTTTCTTTCCGGTGATATGATTAATATCCCCCTTAATCTCCTCCTTCATCGTATCAATCTTGTCATTTAAATATCCACTCATATTATTCATATCTTCACGCATTCTAATCATATTCTCATTTTGTCTGTCCATTTTTCCATTTAAATCGCCACTCATATTATTCATATCTCCTCTATTTTCTTCAAATTTGTTATACAAGTCTTCCCTCATATTCTTTTCCATATTATTCATATTTCCATTGATACTATTTATATCTCCCTGCATATTATCCATTTTCTCATTTTGTTTATCCATTTTTCATCATCATTTGAAACATACTCATTACATCTAAAGTTTCCTCTTTTTTATATCCATTTCCCTGTATTTCTTTTAATTCTTGTTTGTCCTCTTGTCCTGTTTCTTCTGACAATGGTGCATCTTCTTCTGATTGCTGTCCTCCCTGCTCCAAGTATTGCACCTGAAAATCACCGATACTATGTCTTCTTTCTTCTCTTTGTTCCTCAGATCCACTTTCAACTCCTACCTGTTTACCATCCCTTAATGTCATTCTTCTTTCAATGGTCGATACTTAATTTCTTTATATTTATGCTAATAGTGACAAATCTATTTTTGCCCCACTTTGCGGCGCCAAATTATTATATATTCTCTATTCTTTAATAATATTTGCCCCACGTTCGGGTGACAATTATTATTATATAATCTACTATGTTTTAATTATATTATTATGATTTTATATATGAATATGAATGTGAATTTATATGATGTGAATTTTATTTGTTGCTGTCGTCACAATTTGTAATAGTAATTGCACTAATGTGAAAACACCTTTACCGCTAAATATAACCTATTAAATTTAATGACAGCAGTTGTCAAATTAATATGCCCGGCTCTATAAATATTAAATGTCATATTATGAAAGATAAATCAATACACAATCAATTAACTCACTCTTAACTCAGGGAGGGATCAAAGATTTCAAATAAGAATTCAAATTTTATAAATTTCCAAATAATTTTCCAAATTACGTATTGCACTATTCAAAATCTAAAGTAACTGTCCAATACACTATAAGACAATTAAATTCTTATGACATATATGAAATTTACTGTCAGGAAATTAACCAAATGTCACTAATTATACTAAATTTTCTCTAGCATAAAAAAATTATCAAATATAATGAGAATGAATATGAAAAAAGAACCAAAGAGATTTAGAATTCAAATTTATATAATCTATTATCAGATAACAATTACAAAATTAAAACCAAAGATAGAACTTTCTATCAAACCTTAATATTAAACAACCTATAATTATAAATTTCCTATCTAAATAATTTAACCAAAAGTTCAAAATGTCTACTTTTATAATTGATATATGTCAATGTAAAATGCGCAAATTTCCTTGTAAATTGTCTGTTCCAAAATAATCTTCACTTGACGTTGAAATTTTTTATATAAGTAACGTTACTATAATTTCAATGTATGTATTTAATCATAAGATGCATCTATTTTCGAAATATTTTTAATAAAGGCCTATTAATTCTCGAGAAATAATATAGATAATATGGACTGGACTCACCTACTAGGTTCTGGTAGACTCGTTCGTATTCTAAAACGCTTTTTAGAATTTCAGGAACAACTTTTCTAAATCAATAATTTAGAAACCGGAAAAACCACTCGCACTTTAACGCTGTAATTCTTTGCGAATAATACACGCACCGGCTTTACAAAGGCAAGATATGTTGAACTGATAATAATCATACAAATTACTCTGATATTATCATCATATATAATGGAAATATGGATGTAGGTGTTAAATTTGATATTAAAACGATGGATAGTCAATATCACAAGGAAGTACTTGAGATGAACCGAAGATTGAAAGACACAGTAGAAGATATAGGAGCAAATATGAGAGGAAATGTAAGAGATATAGGATGCCTAGGAGAATTTCACAATTATAATGTACAAAAAAGAATAAAATGTGATGATAAAATGAATATAATATACACAAATGCTTTCATCAAAATAATAATAAATGAAATGAATAAGGTGGAAGAATTTGAGACACAGATTTCATTGGAAGGAATTAATGAGATATGGGACTGCAAAATTAAGAAGCATATGATAGAGAACGGAAAGAAGATTCAGAAGTGTAATGAGAAACAAACAACAAGAGAAGAACATCAGAAAAAAGTTAGGAAAAGAATAGCAAATTAAATAGTATAACATGATGATTGAAAGGAAGTTTGGAAACGAAAAAGCTATGGAATGGACAGGAAAAGGATAATAAAATAAACTGGAAGATAAATTTATTAATAACACATAACAATTATAAAAAACAAAAATGAAGTTAAGATAAAAAATTTATTATAAACAATGTACAAAGATATAGATAGGTTAGGTCAGAAAAAAGCTGTAAATAAAATAATAGACATAAGTATAGATTAAAAAAAAATTCAATATTAATTAAGTATATCATGCTAGATAATATTATAGGATAGATCTTGTTCTTTGTTGATTAAGCAGATGATATTCCAAACGATTCTTCACACTTCTTTATTAAGAATCTAGAAAAAAAGAAAAAAAAATATATAATACATATCATATAATATAAATGGAAACTTATTAGATGAAACTTAGGAATGGAATAAATAGTTTAGAGTATACAGAGGGAAATTCAAACAGAGCAAACAAATAAGTAATGATAAATAAATTAGTTGAAGTACTGGCTTTATATAGAAATAAAACAGGAAGATATAAGATAGAGGGGATGAAATCATGTACAACTAAAAATATTAAATAGAATTTCACATATTTAGAAAATAAATGGAATAAGACACATCAATTAAACAAACGAGAAGAAAGGAGATAGGTAGATGAATTATATAGATTAGAATATATGAGATGATGTTTTGATGTCAATTGATATTTATAGAATATTTGGAGGTATATGGAAGAATAAGGAAATTAATACTGAGATATATAAATATGAATTTAAGAAATGTTTAATTATAATGAAAAATGAATATGTAAATGAAATATGAAATGATGAGTATATATAAAATGAAGTATAATGAAAATATTGGAATATGAATATGATATATAAGCAAGTATTAGTATGGATATGAGTAGTAGGGAGAATTAAAAGTAGGAATGTTATGAATATTTGAATTGACAATGATACAAATTAAGTATATTTTATGAAATATTAATAGAATAATCATAAATGAGAATCCAAAATCTGCATTTGAAGATGTGAATATTGATTTAAAATAGAAAAATTCATAAACGAATTACTAAACGGAGTAACGGGTGAGAATCCAACATATATTATGAAGGGGATACAACCAGAACGTCACTGTATTTTAAACAGACAGTCAACAATGACAAGTGTACTCGAAAAGGTTAATCGAAGAATAATACGGAATGCTGAGAAGTATATTAAAAAACAAGATAAAAAGAAACGTAGGATAACACAGTTTAATAAGGGTGATATGGTGATTGTCAAATCTTTAAGAATGCCAAAGAAAGATGAAGAACAATGTGCTAAATTATTATATCCATTCGAAGGTCCGTATATCATAGATACTGAAAACGGTAAAAACAGTTATCGTTTAATATATCCAGGTACTAAAATATTAAGGGATATCTTTAACATAGAACACATCTATAAATTTTATTCTTGAGTAATATGTAGTGAAACATGAGGAATAGATAATGTTACAAGTATTTAAACTCATATAAAATAAGTTGTTTGTAAATAATAAATTAAGGTAGTATAATTACACAACCAAGAATTAGTATAGAAGTTTCTAATTATTTTTCTAGTAAATAGTGGAGGAACGATAAGTTTGTTTTAGGGGAAATTGAAATTTAAACAAAAATTAACCATGTCAATATTTATTAAATTTAAATTTTAGGGGATTTGAACTTATCGTAAGAAACAGTAAAAAGCATGGAACACAAAAGTATGAAATTTGCAACCTTGTAGAGAAACAGATGGAAATTAATTATTTCACACAGCTGGAATTATCTTTTCTAATGATGATAATATAAGAAGAATATATATTTTCTATTGAATTGAACATTTATTATATTAGTTATGCTTCAAAACGAAAGAGATACATAAGTAATAGTAAAATTATTTACCTTAGGATTTCAGATTATAAACTGCATTATTTTCATAAAATTTTAATTATATCTTAACAAAACATAAACTCATTTTCTTGTCTATAGCAAATGATAATTTGTATCCAGTATTTCGAACATCTAACAATGAATCTGAAAAGAAAATAAATTATTATCAGACAATAATAAATAGAATGTTAGATCATGATATACCAACAAAAGTGTAATGTTTATATTAAAAAGGAGATAACTGAAATGACAACTAAAAATTTCATGTCTGTTAATGAAGTACACTGAATGTGGAGGTAGATTCTACCATAGAATTATTTATGTTTGTGAACTATAGACAATAGAAAAATATGATGACTGAAATAAATAAAGAGCCAAGTTTGTTATAGATAAATATGTAATGATGAGTAAAGATTTAATTGAAAGGCATTATGACAGATATTTGAACATTTTAAATTGTATATGGATTGATATTGAAATTTAAAGTCAAATAGATATAATTTTGTTAATTAAAATAAGGTAGATTTTTGAAAGAATGAGTATGTAAATAGGAATGGTAAATTAGTTTGAAATCTTACATCAACAATCCATAATCATAAAAAAAAATATAAAGACATTTATTGACATATAAAATATTAGATAAGACAAAGCATATTCTATCTAGTATGTAGTAAGTTTTTTGTTTTACAAATAACAAAGCGGACAACAAAAAGTTTGTTGATTTGAAAAACAAAAGGTTGGTGAACCGAAGCTAATGGAGAAGGACGCATGTAAGAAAATTTTATAAATTTTATTTTAAATTTGGGAAATTATTAGAAATTAAAGTCAAAAGACATTGCAAACAATTAATCAATATACATTGAACATTTTGAAAAGAAAATACTTGGAAATAATAAGAATTTGTGGGAAATATAAACATTTTAAATTTGAGAGGGGACGCTACCCGAATTTTCAAAAAGTAATCACTTTATAATGAGAAAATACGTTTCCTAAACCATTATCATTGTAACATAAACATTATAAGCAAAAATATCTAAGTGATTTAACAAGAATTTACGAACTTACCTGCCATACAAACTATAGAGTTTGTAACTACAAGATTGAAGGAGATCCAGCTTTGGTCCAGAAGATTCCACATCAATAGAACATACTAGAGACTTCCCAGTGTTGTGGTCAGGTTAGTGTTTTTAACGATTTATTTGGTTAACCATATTAAACTCAAACGTAATTCATAAATTTGGCCAAATTACACAATAATAATTTTAGGTATATAATAATAGTTGGTATTTGTAATTTGCACTGTATTATATTTGTTTTAACATAAGTTTTATTTACTGTTTATGATGCTTTTCAATTTTACGTTTGTTTGATAATTATAGGAACTAAATTTGAGTTGTTGATTTTCATTTACATGTCATTTGCCAAACACAGGGCAAGGTTTCATAACACATAGGTTGAATTACTATGTTTCATATAATCGATTCACAGTGTTGATGGAGATGATTTTCGCAGGTTGTTTGTGGGATGCAGATTTCATATCTTTTCTTGTTTAATTTTATCCTGAACCTAACGAGAGTAAGTGTTCTCATGCTCTCCATTAAATCATTAAACTAATAAATAAAAATATAAATCATATAATCTGAGCTAGCCAATCCAATTTAAAAAAAAACATAGATAAATATCAACCATAGATAAATTTAATAGATAAATAATAAAAAGTAATAAAACAATATATATATATATATATATATATATATATATATATATATATATATATATATATATATATATATATATACAAAATATGTTCATCCAGAACTGGGTGTAGCAGTCAACAGTGGGGCTGGTGAGAAATCAAACAATTTTATTCTTCATCAAGCTTTCAACCCTTGTTTGGGGTCTTCCTCAGGATGACTACAAATATTATATATTTAAAAACAATACGTTACAAAACATAGTCGTACTTACTAAAATGGATTGTCAGATCGACTATACCATAAAAGTTGGAAACAATAAAAACTCCATAAACAATATATACATTTGAAAAACATTTAAAAGTAACATAAAAACCATTACAAACAATAACATTGTACTGATTTAGAAATTATTATCGGATCAAACACACAATGAATATTACATTTTAAGATGTTAGAAATTAACTGATAAAACTCCAAATGAAAACAAATGATAACAAATGGTAAAAGTGACAATTAGCATGGAACAACACGGTGAGCACGGAACAACACAAAATGGCCTTTAACTAAAATGCAAACCAGCGAACACTACATTAACGAAGATGTTATGCATTGTTAGTGTGCTGTGTTAGGGGAAATATTTTAGGAATTTATTGATAATTCTTATCCTTCTAAACTTCTCAACGACATTATTTTCAGTTCTTCTTTTCCAATCCAACGTCGGTTGGCTATAGTTAAGAGTTCTAATGTTGATGATATACGTGAAACAGATATGAAATTTGTTTCCTTACCTTATATCAATGATCTGACTCCCAAACTTATTTCTGTTTTGAAACACATTCCACATGTTAAGATTCAACGAGGAATGTGAAAACTGTAGGTTCCCTGTTTACCCGCACCAAAACTAAAGTCAACCCGTTAGAAAGTTCCAATGTTGTGTATAAGATCAATTGCAAGGATTGTCATGAAGCATACATTGGACAAACCTCAAGGCTTTTGCAGGGTAGAATAACATCTCACAAAAGCGATTGCAGATTGGGAAAGCCGTCTTGCGCTCTGTCGACCCATGTTATTGAATCACAACATGATATGGATTTCGAAGGAGTTGAATTTTTAATTGGAGAAAATAACTACTATAAAAGGATTTTCTTGGAGATGGTGTTTATTAATAAAATTGAAAGACCCCTCAACACTAGATCAGATACTCAAAATCTGAGTCTCATCTATAATTATATTTTGGAGTATGAGAATAATAAGAACAAAATTCCTAAAATATTTCCCCTAACACAGCACACTAACAATCCATAACATCTTCGTTAATGTAGTGTTCGCTGGTTTGCATTTTAGTTAAAGGCCATTTTGTGTTGTTCCGTGCTCACCGTGTTGTTCCATGCTAATTGTCACTTTTACCATTTGTTATCATTTGTTTTCATTTGGAGTTTTATCAGTTAATTTCTAACATCTTAAAATGTTTTATTCATTGTGTGTTTGATCCGATAATAATTTCTAAATCAGTACAATGTTATTGTTTGTAATGGTTTTTATGTTACTTTTAAATGTTTCTTAAATGTATATATTGTTTATGGAGTTTTTATTGTTTCCAACTTTTATGGTATAGTCGATCTGACAATCCATTTTAGTAAGTACGACTATGTTTTGTAACGTATTGTTTTTAAATATATAATATTTGTAGTCATCCTGAGGAAGACCCCAAACAAGGGTTGAAAGCTTGATGAATAATAAAATTGTTTGATTTCTCACCAGCCCCACTGTTGACTGCTACACCCACTTCTGGATGAACATATTTTGTTAATATTCATCAGTCAAACGTACCAATACTTTCATATATATATATATATATATATATATATATATATATATATATATATATATATATATATATGTTTGGCCTTAATTACAAGGCTTCATCAAAAGATTTTAATTTCAGTCTACAATAAAAATTCACACTTGGTAACACTGACAAACAATTTACATTGAAAATAGCACACAAAAGTAAGGGTTTATATGAATATAAATATAAAAGAGTTCGTACCTTGACAACCATCTTCTTTGATCGATCATCAATGTTTGGTTCAAGTATATGACTTTTTTTTGTTTTTTTATTGTTTTCACTTAAAACCAACAAAATAGACACTACCCACAAAAATATATAGCATTGCTTTACGCAAATTGACTATCGGAAAAATTAAAATACATTCTAAAAAAACAAAATATTAAAGTATGCCATAAGTCTCACTATCGTATATCAACAGCCTTTACATGTGTGAAATGCGAAAACTCCATTAAAAAACAATCAAACTTGTTATACTCGGTCTCTTGTCTTAATTGCCCAAAAACATATATAGGGATGACAACACAATACTTGGAAAATAGAATAAACGGTCACAAATACACGAAAAATGCGTCAACTGCACTCCATAAGCATGAAATGATCAAAAAACGTGAATTCGATTTTCCAAACACAAACATTATATATAAAGACCAAAACATTACTAAACTTAAAATCAAAGAAATGATTGCCATTAAGAATGAACCCGAAGCACTAAATGACAAGAAATACATAGAGAACATGAGTAAAATTTACCATAACCTTTTACATGCAGGCTCATAATTTGTGCATAATAAACCAACAAAAAAAATTAATATACCCCCGTTTATATTATCGGACACCCTGTATATTGACAATACTCAAACAATGCCAAGACACAGTGTATAAAATTAAATTAAACTCTAATTAGCTGTAATCAGTGAAAATAATAAAAAAACAAAAAAAGTCAAATACTTGAACCAAACATTGTTGATCGATCAAAGAAGATGGTTGTCAAGGTACGTACTCTTTTATATTTATGTTCATATGTACCCTTACTTTTGTGTGCTATTTTCAATGTAAATTGTTTGTCTGTGTTATCCAATGTGAATTTTTATTGTAGACTGAAACTAAAATCTTTTGATAAAGCCTTGTAATTAAGGCGAAACGTCAAGAATGACAGAAAATTAGTAGTATATTAACGAACCTATCCCAAGAAAATTACATAAATGAATATATATATATATATATATATATATATATATATATATATATATGCGCCTCCGTGTCGATCTTGGTTGTTGTCCTGAAAACTCGGGATCTTCCAATTGAAGGCACAAATGAGCGTTTGGTTTTCCTGCTGAAATCCGTTGTTTTGTGTTTTCCCATGTTTCGATTAACATCTTTGCTCCCAAATTTCACATCCTTATTTGGTTATACCGTGCTGAAGAGGCAAATGAGCCAGAAACTTGCATGTCCGCGGTTACCACTCTGTTTCAGTAGCCTTTTATTTTGCGTGAATTACCCATGAATCTCTTTGATATATATATATATATATATATATATATATATATATATATATATATATATATATGTAGGGTCTTCATTTCAGGACTTCCCACCCTAATTTTCTCGAAATGTGTGTATTTTAAAAAAAATCCTGGGACACGTCAACAAATATATCGAAGGGGACAACTTTTTATCATAAAGGCAACTCGCCCCCTTTCACCCCCCGCCAGGGGGAGTTGCCAACTTCAAAATCTTAAATAGCAAGGGGTATCGAGTTATACCTCATTTTAAAGGTCTTTTTAATATCACGTCGGTTTTTGTTTTTTTTAAATTGATCGATTCGTTGTCGAGATATTTAGGAAAATCTATTTGCTGCTTCGTACCATTAAAATAAAAACTGCAACTGTTTATTCTCATTCCTTTTATCAAAACTAAATTACAATATTGTACACATATTTTCAATTTAATAATTGCTCAAAATTTTGCCCATTGTTGGCCAAAAAATGGTATAACCGCTATTCATATTCGTGACGCATATTTTCAAACACTTCTGTTCGAATTGCTAGACATTCTACAGTAATCCTTTGACGAAGGTCTTCTATATTTTGTGGCGGGGGTGTGTAAACAACTGATTTTAAATGTCCCCATAGAAAAAAATCACATGGTGCTAGATCTGGGGACCTATCTGGCCCCTCTATAGGTCGTCTTCGCCCTATCCATATACCGGGAAATACATTGTTTAACCATTGACGGACCGGAAGCACATAAAGGGGGGGAGCTCCATCTTACTGAAAATATAACTCATTTTCGTCAAGAAAGTTGTTGCCATCTCTATCCAGTTGATTTTCAATTGCTTCGGTAATTAACGGATTGATCGTATTTTCTGGCATACTCAAGTACATCTCACCATTTAGATTTCCATTTATAAACAATGGACCAAGTACTTGATTTCCTAGTATACCGGCCCATACATTAATTTTTTGGGGATGCTGGGTATGCCCTTCGACAAATACATGGTCATTTTCATTGCTCAAATATCTGCAATTATGTTTGTTGACAAAACCATTTAAATAAAAAGTAGACTCATCAGTGAAGCAGATATTTTTTAAAAATTCGTTATTGTTATTAATAATTGTAGTAGTCATTTGTTCACAAAACTCAATTCTTCTGTCAAAATCGTCTTCACTTAACTCTTGACATACTTTCCTTTTATATGGATGGAATTTATTAATTTTTGTAATTTTGTGGACAGAGCCTAAGGAAATTCCAGTTGCAGAAGAAATGGTACGTAACGAAGTATTAGGATTCATACCAAAATAACATATATCACTTCAATTTGAGTGGCTTCATTCAAAACTCTTGGCTGATCATGTTTTAAATTTGCAACAGATCCTGTTTGAGTAAATTTGGCGATTAGATTTAGGACATACCTATGAGAGGTGTTCTTATCTGGGTGCCTTTCGTTAAATATTGCAGCAATTCGTCGAGCACATTGGTTTTCGGCGCCGTAAATTAACACGATTTAAACTTTTTCAGCTAAAGTGTAAACCATTTTTAATAAATTGCTTTTTCACACAACTGGTAAAAGTATGGTAAACAATTCAATAGGTATCATGTCTTTTATTTTTATCAAAAACATTTTTTTGCATTTTTTTATACAAAAAAGTTGAAAGGAATAACAAAACAAACAATTGCAGTTTTTATTTTAATGGTACAAAGCAGCAAACATATTTTCCTAAATATTTCGACAACGAATCGATCAATTAAAGAAAAACCAAAGCCGACGTGTAGAGATTAAAAAGACCTTTAAAATGAGGTATAACTCGATACCCCTTCCCATTTAAGATTTTGAAGTTGGCAACTTCCCCTGGCGGGGTTGAAAGGGGGCGCGTTGCCTTTATGATAAAAAGTTGTCCCCTTCGATATATTTGTTGACGTGTCCCAGGATTTTTTTTAAATACACAGATTTCCAGAAAATTAGGGTGGGAAGTCCCGAAATGAGCACCCTGTATATATATATATATATATATATATATATATATATATATATATATATATATATATATATATTGAACTAGTCATCTAGTTTTGTAAATATATTGAAATAAATAAACATGATAAAAAGGTCTTATTGTAACGGAAGGAGTGTGAGTAGACACAACCATTAGAATAAACTCAATAACAAGTCAAATATTAAAATATAAAAAGATTGAAATATGAATAAATCGGGTGAAATATTGATGTGAATGTTTTAAAGAGGGATGAAGAATAAAAATTCCAACACTATATTAGTTAAATAGATAGTAAATATTACCTGTACCAGTAATTCTGATTGGTTGTCAAAGTCACGGAATTACGTATTACACTGAACACAGCCATAGCAATTTCTGCAGGACGAAACGTAATATAATAGCTTGAAACCTAAATTAAGAGAAAAGAATAATCAGTTTAATGATAACTTAACATTGTTTACATAATTTTTTTTAGTAGTAGCAAAGGTTTAGAATACCATGTTTCATTCATTCATTGCAAAGGGTTGAAACTAGATGGAAAAGATAATTGGAACACAGCCCAAACGTATAAAAAGGAAATGAATATTTACAAGAAGTAATGCCTGCTAGGGAATTTTCATTACCAACATAAAATCATTGCTTATTTTTTTTTTTTGTGTTTGAGCATCGACATCTAGGTCATTGTGCTCGTCGATATATCATTGGGGTAATTTATATTTTATAAAATAAATTTGTGGACTTTAGATAAGTTATCACCTGGTTAAGCTCGTCATTTTGGTTTCTAAGAATGTTTTCGATCTGGGGTATTTTGAGGAATTGTCTGTGAAAATTGAAGGCTGCACAAGTTAATATATGTTGGGTTGTCAGTGGGATTCCGCACTTCTCACATCTGGGTTTGTTCTTTCCAAGGAGGAGGTGTAAATGGGTTAGGTTTGTGTGGCCTATCCTTAATCGGCTGAGGACGACTTGTTCACGCCTTGTAAGAGTTTTGGGGTAGAACCATTTTTGTACGCTCGGTTTAATGTGTCTTAATTGTCCGTCATATGTATTCCATCTGTTCTGCCATGCTTCGTAAATTTTATTCTTTATATCCGTTTTCATATCCAGAAAGGTGTTAGGTATGCCTTTGTCAACTGTTCCGCTTGTGGCTTTTTTTGCTACTAGATCAGCTTCAGTATTACCGGTAATATCGGTATGCCCAGGTATCCACATTATTGAAATAGTCCTTTGCATACTGTATAGATGGGTTGATAATTCTTGAATGCGTACAACCCATTCATTTGCAGAAAAACGATTTTTTGTCGAGAGAGTGGCAGTTAAGGAATCCGTACAAACTAAACATTTTTCAAAGCTGCTCTGACTGAAGTACAACAACGCTTGCCATATTGCATACAACTCGGCATTAAGTATACTAGACTCTTGGTTTAGGGTCCAAAAGAAGGAATCTACACCGATTACGATTGCCGCCCCTGTTCCATTCTCTGATTTGGAACCATCTGTGTAGATGACTAAATGTTCGTTGTATAGATCCATTTGTTCTAAAAAAAGCGTTCGGTAGATCGATGGAGCGGTATCTTCTTTTTTGTATTTACTGAGAGATATGTTTATTTGTGGTAGTTTTCTTAGCCATGGAGGAGTGTCATACGTATAGGTCATTTTTTCTATTTGTAAGTTTATCCTGTACTCTTCAGATGTGTCTGAAAAACGAATACTGGATGGTTTAGTTGAACTACGTCTTAGTGTGTGTGGACTGGGAAGGTTTGTGAAAATCTTGTTATTTAAATGGTTGGGTAACGTTTGTATTTTCACGCCATATGTTATGAGCTGCATATCTCTCCTCAAGTTTAGGGGTAAGGACGAAGCATCGCATAAGATTGCTTCTATAGGGCTTGTTCTAAATGCACCGATTGCATGTCTTACTGCGAGATTTTGGATTTTATTTAGCTGGTTCAAGTGTGAACGTCTTGCAGAACCATAAACAATACAGCCAAAGTCAATTTTGGATTGCACTAAAGTTTGATAGATGCGTAATAAAATTTCTCTGTCGGACCCCCATCGGATACTCGACAAACATTTGATAATGTTAATAACTCTTCGGCATCTGTTAATCAGATATTCAATGTGCGGTCTCCAGTTTAATTTTTGGTCAAGTATCATATCTAATAATTTTGTTTTATGTTTTATCTCGATATTCTGACTTTGCAGCTTTAGTTGTGGTTCGGCGTGGTCGTGATCATTGCTTATTGATTATATATATGAAATTTAATTACAAAAACAAAAATAATCAGGAGTTTATGTATAATAACTATAAAACAGGACTCAAACTGAAATAGAATCAATTACATATAGGTTAATTAATAATATAGGTTGTAAAATTTGTAAAAATAAACATATCTCAAATTAGCTAAACAACATGAATATAAGAAAATTGACTATTGTAGGAGGAAAAGAGGACTTAATTAAAACTCCTTAATACAATAGAAATCTAAGTGAATCAGTGTTATTACCCTCCAGGACAATAAAATTATGTTTTTCAAAATAGTAACTAAAAGACTGGATAATAACAATTTTAGTGATTAAAAAAACAAATAAGTGAGCTATGGACTAGGGAAGCTGAAAGACTTGTTGATTTTGAAAACAAAAGCGGTTGATTTATGATGGTGATAGAGGATACGTCGATAAAAGATTGCTCTCTGTATAAAATTGTTTAAAGGTGTTTAAAAGTTAAAATTATAAAAAAAAAGTTAAATCAAACTAATCATAGGAGTATTCAATCATGTGTAAGGATTGAATAGTGCAGTAGGAGCGTGTCTCTTATGAGATATCTGCAAGATAGATATCTGCAAGATTTGGAGATGCGAGTGCAGCCGGCAGTGATAGCAAAAATAAGGTCGGTGTATTTTGCTTAAACTTATTTGGAATTCCAATTAACATTTTCAAAGTGTACACTCAAATCTTTAGTTGAACATTCGAATTACATAACGCATAAAATGGCCAAAAACAATAAAATATGATGCATCATAAATTTATCTATAGAGAATTATATCTTTAATATCTATAAAATTAGTGTACTCACCTTATGTAAATTTATCTACTTGAAATATCACGTGCACCATGTATGTTACATAAAATCTTATCTCTTCCTTCCGGCTATTGCATGTATAACTTTAAACTATCACTTTCTTGACCTTTAAACACACACATATATAGTTTAGTAATTATCACTTATATGTAATTGATTATAGAAACTTGATAATTTTAGCAAAGTTTTTTATCACAAGCACGCTAGCGTCGTGTTGACTGTGAAACCATAGATAAGATAATATAATATACAATAGATGGGCCACTCTACTGAATAATTATTCAATGTTATTTTACTTCTTCAACCCACCGCTATAGCGCTGCATATAGAACCAGCGGGCTTTTTGAAATATATGGAAATAACTATTTTTGCTATTTATTTTCAACAGATAGAGAGCTCTAATGTATTTTCATGCACCTTTTTAAAGGGCTCGAGAATACATTAGCCGTCGTGTTGACTGTGATACGTTATTTATGGAAGGAAAACCTCCTTCTTTCATGTATATTGTAGTAGCGCATGCGTTTGGAGATTTAGCGCCGACGCAGTAGTGGGAACATTTTGTTATAGAGAATACATGTATGATATAGGGTGGCACAATTCCATAAGAATAAATGTACAAAACAAATTAATAGTTTCAAAAATATTTTATTATGTTCCAATCAGGTTAAAAATTTTCAAATTATTTTATTAAACAGCTTTACATTTATGTGTTGATTTTTTTTTATTCTCACATCCATGATTAAATTATCAATATCATTGTTGTCATATTTCAATCGTTCTATTTAACAGATATTGTTTCTTTCAGAGGTTGTAAGTTAAAGGTAAGATTAAGAATATATTTCCTCAATCTTTGATTATTATATCCAGAACTCAAAGGGAGGATTCTCATGCTTCCGACTAATTAAATAAACATTATAAATAAATAATTAATTAAAAAAAATTTGAGCTAGTCAATCAAGGGAATAATTATAAAATGGCGCCCATAAATATAAATAAATAAAATTATAGAAATTATAAATTAATAATAAATTGTCGGCCCAACGTTGGGGCAAATATAAATAATTAAATTGCTTCAATTATTAAATTAAACAAATAAATCATGGAAAGCAGGAAAATGATGTTGAGAGACGGGAAACAGGTTGGAAACGATAGCGGATCAGAAGAGGAGAGAGAAGAAAGGAGCCATGGAATGGGAGATTTCCAGGTCCAATATTTGATACAGGGACAGCAATCAGAAGGAGATGCTCCTGAAGAAAGTACGACAGGAGACGAAGAAGATGTGGAACAAGAAGATAGAAGACAAGAGAGCAAGAAAACACAGGCAGGAACAAGTACAAGTAGGGATGATTCAATGATGGTCATGATGCAACAATTATTTGCTGATATGAAGGGAGATATGAACAATATGGAGAAAAATATGAGGGGAGATATCAATAATATAAATGGAAAGATGGATGCGATGAAAGAAGAAATTAGGGGAGACATTCACAACATTCATACAAACATGCACCGATTGGAAAAGAAAATAGATGAAGTCAAATTGGAAAATTGTAAGGAGATTAAGGAACTCAAGGAGAACCAGGAAGAATTTAAGAAGAACATTATTGAGGTAAGAGAAGAAATGGAGAATAAAAATAAAAATTTGAGACAAGAAATACAAGAAAATGGTATGAAAATTCGTGAAAATATAGAAAAACTGATAGTAGAAGAAGTACTGGAATTCAGAAGAGACATAGAAGAAAATTTACCGGAAAATATTAGAATGGAGGTCTCTAAACAAGCGAAGCATATAACAAAGGAACTGGAACAAATAAAAGAAAACGTCAATAGAAAATTCAAGGATTTAGATGGCAGGATAGAAGAGAGAACGGGGATGAGTTCAGCAATCACTGAAGATATAAATCGACAAGTAAATCAAGAAATAGAAGAAATGAATAGCAAATTAAAGAATACGGTAGAGGAAATGGAAGAGAATTTGAGAAGAAGTGGAGGAATCAATGTATGTCCAGGAAATTTCCATAGCAATTTTGAAATCGGGGTGAAATTTGATGGAAATATAAACAATATACATCCCAAAGTATTCCTAAAAATAATTCGGAATAAAATTAAAGGATTAAGAGATATCATGGAGATAAAGCTCATTATAAGGAGCATATTACAGGGCCATGCTTTGTTATGGTTCTGTAACAAGGAAGAACAGATACAAAGCTTAGGAGATTTTGAGCAACAATTCTTAGCCTATTTCTGGGGAGAATTGCAACAAGCGACATTCAGGGAAAGGCTATACTTCGGAAAATTTGACTACAAGAAGAGCAAAAACCTTAACAATTACGCTATGCAATTATACAATATAGCCCAGTACTTAGAACCTGGAATGAAGGAGGAAGAATTAGTGTTGTACATTGGAAGACATTATAATTCCGAAGTAGCTGAAACTATAGCGCTTCATAATATAAAATCTATGGATAGTCTATCAAGCTACTTACAACGAGTGGAAAGGAGCTATACAAATCACAATGATCTACGAGACAATCGATCAAATGAAAATGGGAACGGACAGCAAAGAAGAGAAAATGAAAGGAGAAATGATTATAGAAACAATGAAAATAGAAATTACGAGAGAAGAGGACCAGGACGGGATAATAGAAATCCGAGATATGATAACCATAGAAATGAAAATGGAAATCACCGAAATGGATATCAGAACGGGAACAATGGTAATCGAAATAATGGAAATAGGCAATACGAAAATGGAGGAAATTATCAAAATTATGGAAGACGAAATGATAATGATAATAGAAATAGGAACTGGCAACAAAATAGAAGGGATGGAAGAAATAATGAAGATGATCGAAGAAATGAGGACAGGGACAGGAACTATTATCAAAGAGATGGTCGAGAAGAAGACAGAAGACAGGTTAATTTGATACAAAATCAGGATGAGGTAAGAAGGGATAGTGATCAGGGCCCGAGTTCTGATCCAAATTTCGAATAAGTTGCTCTTACGTGCATAATATTGTCTATTCTTCTAAATATCAACATCCTAGGGAATTCATTTTAGATGAAGATCACACAAACCAAGAATTAACTAGATTAATATTGATAGAGGGAAATTTAGAAAACATTAAATGTAGAGTTTTGTTAGATACGGGTTCAGAAGTGTCCATCATAAATCAAAATATCGTAGACAATTTAAATCAGGACAATATTATGGTGATAAATACGCATAAAATATCATTAGTAGGGGCAAATGAAAGAAAATTGTATGAAGCAACAAAAACTATAATGACAAATTTAGAATTAAATGGCAAGATTTTATCAGTACAATTGTTAATAGTAAAAAATATAAAATATGACATAATCATGGGTACAGATGAACTGAATAAACATAGAATTATAATAGATTATAAAATGCAAAATATAATATATAATGAGCATACAATACCATTTATGACAAAATATCAAACAGATATAGGGAAGAACGAATGTGCAATTGGACAATTAAATCACATTGTTGAAGAAGAACGAAACATGAAGGATGAATTATGTCTGGAGGAATATAAACAAAGAGTATATGAATTACTTGACTATCATAAAAAACTATTCAATGAAGAAGTATGTGTTGCAACCAGATATGTACATAAAATAGAAGTAACACCAGAAATAAAAAATTTTAAGATCAAAACCTATCCGATACCGTATAAATTAAAACAAGAGGTATACCAAGAAATAAATAAAATGTTACATGACGGTATTATTGAAAGATCAAATTCACAATACATAAGTGCTATAACATGTGTAAAGAAGAAATCGGGAGATATTAGAATATGTTTGGATGCTAGGAATATAAACACATTTACAAAAAGACAATATGAAAGTCCATTAAATATTGAAGGTATATTTGGAAGAATTACAAAGGCTAATATATTTTCAAAATTAGATCTAAAGCATAGCTTTTGGTTAATTCCATTGGATCATCGTAGTAGACAATACACAGCATTCATGGTAGATGGAGTGGTGTACCAATTTTGTGTGGTGCCGTTCGGACTACAAAGCTCTTGTGCTGCTTTAGTACGAACTCTGCATGCAATCTTGAATCCTTATGAAGATTTCACTCTCCATTACATAGATGACATCTTGATTTTTTCTGAAACAGAAGAGAAACATCAAAAACATTTGGAAATAATATTCAATGAGTTAGAAAACGCTGGACTCAAGTTAAATTTAGACAAATGTCAGTTTTATAAAAGAGAAGTGGATTATTTAGGATATGTTTTAAATGACACTGGTATAACAATGAATCCTGAGAGAATTAAAGCAATTTTGGAGTATAAGACACCGAATAATTTAAAAACTTTGCGGGGTTTCTAGGTGTCATTAATTATTTCAAGAAGTTAATACCCGATCTAAGTAGGAGAGAAATTCCTCTCATAGAATTATTAAAGAAGGATACTAAATGGAAATGGGATGAGAGAAGAGAAAAGGCATTTCAGGAATTAAAAGAAATTTTTCTAAATAGTTTAAAAGTTTTTCATCCACAGTACGACAAACCGTTTATCTTAAGAACTGATGCTTCGATAGAAAGATTGGCAGGTGTATTAGTTCAAATACAAGAAGGATGTGAAGTACCTATTAGTTTTATATCCCGAGTGACCAAACCAGCAGAGAGGAAATACTCCATAACAGAATTGGAGATGGCTAGTGTAGTATTTTGCATAAATAAATTAAGATTTTATCTATTAGGAGCTAAGTTTATTGTAGAAACCGACCATTCAGCATTAACAGCTATGTTAAAAAACCGTTATGCCAATAATCGTGTTCACAGGTGGATATTATTGCTACAAGAATATGAATTTGAAATCAAATATATTCCAGGGAAACAAAATATTGTAGCTGATGCATTAAGTCGAGCAGATGAAGTAGGAAACGATCAGACAAAATTTCAAATTGGAATAAACCAATTATACCAAACAGAGGGGATATTTACATTGGAATGGATTAAAGAAGATCAGAGACATTTTGAAGATAAGAAGGTTAAGGGTGCCTATAAAATCGATGAAATATGGTATAAGAAATTGGAGGACAGAGAAGTATTTGTGATAAGTAAGGAGTTTGCAAAGGAAATTATTAGTCATTTACATGAGGAGAATGGACACATAGGAACGAGAAAATTATGGACTTTGTTTAGAGAAAATTATGTGGCAAAGGAGGATTTAAGTGTGGTGAAAGAAGTATGCAAATATTGTCAACTATGTCAATTGGCCAAAGAGACAAATTACCATAACTGCATGACAGCGAAATCTATGATAACAAATAAACCATTACAGACTGTGGCAATGGACTTTATTGGAAACTTAATTAGAAGTGAATCGGGCAATAAGAACTTATTAGTTATAGTAGATGTATATACCAAATTTATTAAAACTTTTCCCAGTAAGAGATCTACAGCTAAAGTTGTAATAGAATGTTTAAGAAGATATATAGAAGAAGTAGGAAGACCTGAAAGAATAATACTCGACCATGCTACATACTTTGAAAGTATAAAATTAAAACAATATTGTGACAAGGAACAAATAGAATTACAATTTATTAGTATTAGAAGACCTAGCTCCAATCCAGCAGAGAGATATATAAAAGAAATTTTGAAATATTTAAGAATACTTTGCCAAGGGATACATATTCGATGGGATGAAAACATGGATAAAATTGAAGAATTTATTAATAATTTACCACATGGAGTAACAGGAGAAAGTCCAATTTATTTGATGAAAGGTAGTCAACCGAAACGAAACTGGATTGTGAATAGAGATACTACTCTAGAAGAGATATTAGAAAAGGTAAATATGAGAATCAGGAGAAATGCTGAGAAATATATTCGGAATCGGAACAAGAAGATTAAGAGGATAACACGATTTAACAAAGGAGAATTGGTTATAATCAAAGCACTAAAAACATCTAATAAAGCAGAAGACCAATGTATAAAATTGCAATTGCCATTCGAGGGACCTTATGAGGTATTAACTGAAAATGCACAAAACAGTTATAAATTGGTATACCCGGGAACAAATATGGTCAGGGGTGTTTTTAACATTGAGTCAATTTATAAATATAACTCTCAATAAACGATACAAGAATGAAATAAGAAAAAGAAGAATAGATAATATTATGTTACTTACATGTAAACAAATAGTAGTATTACAGATAGATGTAATGGTTCCAATGTTCTGCATAAGTAGCAATTCCATGTAACATAAAATATTAGATACTAGGTAGATATAAGGCTTTCATTTTTTCATATGTAGGATACATATAGATGGTTTCATAGAAAAGAATCTAAAAAGAAAAAAATATTAATAAAAAGCTAATAGATGATTTTCAGTAAAAGTAGGATAATTTCACATTTAAATCATAAGGAAAGTTAGAGTAGCTATATAAATAAAAACCCAAACAAATAGAGACACGATCAGTTATAAATAAATATATAATACCAAAGACAGACTGAAATGAAAGCGACAATATAATGTTAAGAAATTTTGTGAGAATTTATTAGGTAGAGGGGATAAGAAACAGAATTTATACTTATTAATAAGAACAGGTAGGATTTAGGAAGGACAAGCTCGTTATCAATTGAATAACATAGTAAAAGAGGTGGAAAGGAAAGAAAGTCTTAAATCAAGATATAGAATTTGAGATATTCATGTCAAATAAATTTTTATAGGAATTATGGAGATAAGTAACAATGAAATATGGAAGCAAATATTTATATAAATATTATATGATTAATTATTATGAGATAGGGAGAAATGAAATATATATAAAGTATAATGTAATTAATATATTGAGGAAATGAAGTTGAGGAGTTATAATTAAGAATTATGCAAATAAATATAAATAGGGATAGTAAGCAAAGAAAAAGGTTAGACTATAGGAGCAATTATATTGACATGAATAAGGGTTGAAAATAAGATATGAAAATATTGGAAATAATAGAGTTTTTCTTGAATTTGAAGATAAGATAAGAATAAGAGGGCATTAAAAGAATTGTTCAGTGAAGGAAAAAGGTGTAAATAAAATAATAAAGATTCTACGGTGTGAATAAATGAATAATAATTGGAATAGGAATTGAAGCAAAACAATAATATAGAATGGTATACTAAGAGTAAACAAAGATATATAAGATATTTGAAACCAGAATGATTTGTCTCATATTTGTAAAAATATTTAGAATAGGATAGGATAGAATTAGATAATGGAAACTAAGTCTAAGATAGAAATAGTAAAAACTTAAATATAGGATTCTTCAAATTCAATTTCTGTAAAAAAAAAGTAATGAATTAAGTAGAATATAATTATTAGCCTGAACGTTGAAATTGAAATTTTAAAAAGGCAACTTAAAAGCTTCCTTTTTTGAAAATTTAAATTTGAGGGGAGTTGAACTAGTCAGCTAGTTTTGTAAATATATTGAAATAAATAAACATGATAAAAAGGTCTTATTGTAACGGAAGGAGTGTCAGTAGACACAACCATTAGAATAAACTCAATAACAAGTCAAATATTAAAATATAAAAAGATTGAAATATGAATAAATCGGGTGAAATATTGATGTGAATGTTTTAAAAGGGGATGAAGAATAAAAATTCCAACACTATATTAGTTAAATAGATAGTAAATATTACCTGTACCAGTAATTCTGATTGGTTGTCAAAGTCACGGAATTACGTATTACACTGAACACAGCCATAGCAATTTCTGCAGGACGAAACGTAATATAATAGCTTGAAACCTAAATTAAGAGAAAATAATAATCAGTTTAATGATAACTTAACATTGTTTACATAATTTTTTTTAGTAGTAGCAAAGGTTTAGAATACCATGTTTCATTCATTCATTGCAAAGGCCCAAACGTATAAAAAGGAAATGAATATTTACAAGAAGTAATGCCTGCTAGGGAATTTTCATTACCAACATAAAATCATTGCTTATTGATTATATATATGAAATTTAATTACAAAAACAAAAATAATCAGGAGTTTATGTATAATAACTATAAAACAGGACTCAAACTAAAATAGAATCAATTACATATAGGTTAATTAATAATATAGATTGTAAAATTTGTAAAAATAAACATTTCTCAAATTAGCTAAATAACATGAATATAAGAAAATTGACTATTGTAGGAGGAAAAGAGGACTTAATTAAAATTCCTTAATACAATAGAAATCTAAGTGAATCAGTGTTATTTCCCTCCAGGACAATAAAATTATGTTTTTCAAAATAGTAACTAAAAGACTGGATAATAACAATTTTAGTGATTAAAAAAACAAATAAGTGAGCTATGGACTAGGGAAGCTGAAAGACTTGTTGATTTTGAAAACAAAAGCGGTTGATTTATGATGGTGATAGAGGATGCGTCGATAAAAGATTGCTCTCTGTATAAAATTGTTTAAAGGTGTTTAAAAGTTAAAATTATAAAGAAGTTAAATCAAACTAATCATAGGAGTATTCAATCATGTGTAAGGATTGAATAGTGCAGTAGGAGCGTGTCTCTTATGAGATATCTGCAAGATTTGGAGATGCGAGTGCAGTCGGCAGTGATAGCAAAAATAAGGTCTGTGTATTTTGCTTAAACTTATTTGGAATTCCAATTAACATTTTCAAAGTGTACACTCAAATCTTTAGTTGAACATTCGAATTACATAACGCATAAAAAGGCCAAAAACAATAAAATATGATGCATCATAAATTTATCTATAGAGAATTATATCTTTAATATCTATAAAATTAGTGTACTCACCTTATGTAAATTTATCTACTTGAAATATCACGTGCATCATGTATGTTACATTAAATCTTATATCTTCCTTCCAGCTATTGCATGTATAACTTTGAACTATCACTTTCTTGACCTTTAAACACACACATATATAGTTTATAAATTATCACTTATATGTAATTGATTATAGAAACTTAATAATTTTAACAAAGTTTTTTATCACAAGCACGCTAGCGTCGTGTTGACTGTGAAACCATAGATAAGATAATATAATATACAATAGATGGGCCACTCTACTGAATAATTATTCAATGTTATTTTACTTCTTCAACCCACCGCTATAGCGCTGCATATAGAACCAGCGGGCTTTTTGAAATATATGGAAATAACTATTTTTGCTATTTATTTTCAACAGATAGAGAGCTCTAATGTATTTTCATGCACCTTTTTAAAGGGCTCGAGAATACATTAGCTTACACCAATTTTATCAATCGACAACGCTATTAATAAGGAATTTTATGAAAAGTGGAATTAATATTCCAAAATAAAAGACTGCTTGAACACATTATTTTTATTCATGAAAAAACAGGAAACAAATCAATTTACTTATTCCAAATTTAGATTTATTTATAATTCAACTCTTTTTTTAATCTCAAACAGTTGTTTTCGTACACCGGAATTTTGTCTGTCAATAATTCTGGCTAGTGAAACCATGTTTTTGGCAATTCCATAAAATGTTCTAGCTTTGGGCGTTAGCTGAATGGCTCTACTTGAATCTCCATGGCTTAGTAAATTCAATCTTTGTTTAATATCTGAAAAAATATTATATGTACTATTTTTTACTTACATTTATTATTGCGATTTACTTTTTACATATTACTTTTTAAAATATAGTCTGGAATTGTTTAGAAACAGTTAGTTTCAACAAAGTAAGGGTCAAAACAGTAAACTTTCTACATACTCTAAAAATTTACCTTTACGTTTGCTGGGTGTCTTTAATGTAGTAAGAATGGTGTTCGAGGTAGTTGTAGTGCTGCAGGAGGCGATGGCAGGATATGACTCTGAACCTGTAATAGTAAAAGCTTTAGTTATATTTGCTAACTCAAAATGAAACTTTTTTAAAGCAAAATCAGAAAATTTTTTTTAGCAAAACAAAAATAAATAGGCCAAATCGCTTTTAACTTTTGTAATATACAACAAAGTTTGTGGCTTTGTCTATTTTTGACATATTCAATAGCACACACTGAAAACGATTCCTAGTGAGAACTTCAATTATAGTGTAGCAAATCTAAATTTTCATATTTACTGGGCTGCTCCTCATAATTATGAAGCAAGCTGATGAAACTACAATTAATTACTTTTTTGTGTTTTTCGCTGTCAGATTAAAATACATTTCCTAAAACCAGTTTTTGCTACGACTACTTATGATATGGGTCAATTTCCACAATAGTATTGTACATTACCTTGGGATTCAACAATGTCCTGGTTCTTCTCAGGTAATTCCTCCATATTTCTTGTTGGTGCTGGTATATATAAGTTTGGAACTGCATTTGCTTTTAAGTTTGTTTAGGAAGGAGATGCATTTTAATGTCTTTACTTGTATTTTTACAAGTGGGAACAATACAGTATTGAACCATATTGTTAATGTTTAATATACACAATCACTTGAAAAGCACAAAAATTTCTGTTTATACAAATTAATATAATAATAACCGTATAATATACAAACGAAAGCAATGGCTGATAATGGCGATCGAAGTATCAAAATGAGATGGAGGTTATAGAAATAGCGAGATTTTAAAAATCTGACAGTTCATTGATTATGTAGCGCTACCGGCGACGGGTGGTATAACTAAATAAACATGACAAAATTTATAGTGGGAGTGAGCATAGCATGTGTGAAACGTTATTTATAGAAGGAAAACCTCCTTCTTTCATGTATATTGTAGTAGCGCATGCGTTTGGAGATTTAGCGCCGACGCAGTAGTGGGAACATTTTGTTATAGAGAATACATGTATGATATAGGGTGGCACAATTCCATAAGAATAAATGTACAAAACAAATTAATAGTTTCAAAAATATTTTATTATGTTCCAATCAGGTTAAACATTTTCAAATTATTTTATTAAACAGCTTTACATTTATGTGTTGATTTTTTTTATTCTCACATCCATGATTAAATTATCAATATAATTGTTGTCATATTTCAATCGTTTTATTTAACAGATATTGTTTCTTTCAGAGGTTGTAAGTTAAAGGTAAGATTAAGAATATATTTCCTCAATCTTTGATTATTATATCCAGAACTCAAAGGGAGGATTCTCATGCTTCCGACTAATTAAATAAACATTATAAATAAATAATTAATTAAAAAAATTTTGAGCTAGTCAATCAAGGGAATAATTATAAAATGGCGCCCATAAATATAAATAAATAAAATTATAAAAATTATAAATTAATAATAATATATATATATATATAACAAGGTGTACGAATAGTGCGTGACATATGAACAATAAGCAACGAATAGATTAGTGGGTATTGCACGCAAATAGAAGAAGGGGCTACTGAAAAGAGTGGTAACCGCAGACATGCATGTTTCTGGCTCATTAGCCGTCATCGGTACGGTACAACCAAGAAAAGATGTGAAACATGGGAGCAAAGGTGTTGAATGAAACATGAGACTTTCTTGCTGAATTCTGTTATAATATATATATATATATATATATATACAGGGTGTTCATTTCAGGACTTCCCACCCTAATTTTCTCGAAATCTGTGTATTTAAAAAAATCCTGGGACACGTCAACAAATATATCGAAGGGGACAACTTTTTATCATAAAGGCAACGCGCCCCCTTTCAACCCCGCCAGGGGAAGTTGCCAACTTCAAAATCTTAAATGGGAAGGGGTATCGAGTTATACCTCATTTTAAAGGTCTTTTTAATCTCTACACGTCGGCTTTGGTTTTTTTTTAATTGATCGATTCGTTGTCGAAATATTTAGGAAAATATGTTTGCTGCTTCGTACCATTAAAATAAAAAATGCAATTGTTTGTTTTGTTATTCCTTTCAACTTTTTTGTATAAAAAAATGCAAAAAAATGTTTTTGATAGAGAAAATAGAAGACATGATACCTATTGAATTGTTTACCATACTTTTACCAGTTGTGTGAAAAAGCAATTTATTAAAAATGGTTTACACTTTAGCTGAAAAAGTTTAAATCGTGTTAATTTACGGCGCCGAAAACCAATGTGCTCGACGAATTGCTGCAATATTTAACGAAAGGCACCCAGATAAGAACACCTCTCATAGGTATGTCCTAGATCTAATCGCCAAATTTACTCAAACAGGATCTGTTGCAAATTTAAAACATGATCAGCCAAGAGTTTTGAATGAAGCCACTCAAATTGAAGTGATATGTTATTTTGGTATGAATCCTAATACTTCGTTACGTACCATTTCTTCTGCAACTGGAATTTCCTTAGGCTCTGTCCACAAAATTACAAAAATTAATAAATTCCATCCCTATAAAAGGAAAGTATGTCAAGAGTTAAGTGAAGACGATTTTGACAGAATTGAGTTTTGGGAACAAATGACTACTACAATTATTAATAACAATAACGAATTTTTAAAAAATATCTGCTTCACTGATGAGTCTACTTTTTATTTAAATGGTTTTGTCAACAAACATAATTGCAGATATTGGAGCAATGAAAATGACCATGTATTTGTCGAAGGGCATACCCAGCATCCCCAAAAAATTAATGTATGGGCCGGTATACTAGGAAATCAAGTACTTGGTCCATTGTTTATAAATGGAAATCTAAATGGTGAGATGTACTTGAATATGCTAGAAAATACGATCAATCCGTTAATTACCGAAGCAATTGAAAATCAACTGGATAGAGATGGCAACAACTTTCTTGACGAAAATGAGTTATATTTTCAGCAAGATGGAGCTCCCCCCCATTATGTGCTTCCGGTCCGTCAATGGTTAACAATGTATTTCCCGGTAAATGGATAGGGCGAAGACGACCTATAGAGGGGCCAGCTAGGTCCCCAGATCTAGCACCATGCGATTTTTTTCTATGGGGACATTTAAAATCAGTTGTTTACACACCCCCGCCACAAAATATAGAAGACCTTCGTCAAAGGATTACTGCAGAATGTCTAGCAATTCGAACAGAAGTGTTTGAAAATGTGCGTCACGAATTTGAACAGCGGTTATACCATTGTTTGGCCAACAATGGGCAACATTTTGAGCAATTATTAAATTGAAAATCTGTGTACAATATTGTAATTTAGTTTTGATAAAAGGAATGAGAATAAACAGTTGCAGTTTTTATTTTAATGGTACGAAGCAGCAAATAGATTTTCCTAAATATCTCGACAACGAATCGATCAATTTAGAAAAAACAAAAACCGACGTGTAGATATTAAAAAGACCTTTAAAATGAGGTATAACTCGATGCCCCTTGCTATTTAAGATTTTGAAGTTGGCAACTCCCCCTGGCGGGGGGTGAAAGGGGGCGCGTTGCCTTTATGATAAAAAGTTGTCCCCTTCGATATATTTGTTGACGTGTCCCAGGATTTTTTTTAAAATTCACACATTTCGAGAAAATTAGGGTGGGAAGTCCTGAAATGAACACCCTATATATATATATATATATATATATATATATATATATATATATATATAAAACTAGTGAATATTGGGGATTACAGCAAAAAATTGGAAAAGATATACTCTTAGCGGAAAATGTCCAAGCTTTCGAGGATGTTTGTCCTCATCATCAGGGAAACTAGAATGAAAAAACAACAGTTGAATACTGTGGTCAAAGAGAATAATTAAAAATGAAATTCACAACCACGTGTGTACTTACCTCCGAAGTGAGGTTAGATTCCATAAAGATGTAAAATCGTAAACTACAGATCGTAAATTGTGGAATATTCAAGTAGGAATTGAACCAACGGCCTAATCAATCGTGTCATAGCAACAATTGTAATTGTCGCAGCATTTTATAAAATAAAACCATTGATTTCATCTTCATGTGTCACCATACTAAACGCCGGCGAGGAAATGATATATTTTGCCTCCAAAAGGGATGTGACAAGAGACAAACAGTGTTACCAACGTCAATCATGAGCTGTGGGACAATGCCACTGTTTTCGTAATGGCTGCTGTAGGGCCAACAATTGGTGTAATAAGAAGATGTAATATTGTTGAATAGAGGAAGAGAGAAAGGAAGTGTGAGACAGAGCTAGGAGAACGCTAACATAATAAAAATATTTTCGTTTTTAATATTTTTTCATTATACTGGATGTCCTGAATTGTCTTATTAAAATTATCAATTATTTGGTGACTAACAGAATATTGCATTTTAATTTGAGTTTGCAAGTTTTCTTGATTTTGTTTTAAATGTTCCATGATTGAATTAATTCTTTCTCCATCTTCAGAGTCCAAATTTCACGTAATTGTTTTTACTATTGATCCAAGACCGTTAATTTACCCTCTCTTTGGTCTATCTAAGGTTGAATGAATATTAATGTTATTAAATTTATCATCTATACTATTCTTAGTGTACTCTATTATATTTACAATATTTTCTGTTTCAGTTAGAAAAAATGTATTATTAGACATATTATATTTAACGTGATTGTATTGTATACTTAACTTATTATATTCTACTAGTAGTGGACAAAATTTGGAAAGGTTTAGTCGCTGTAGGAGTAACATTTAAAAATGGTTTCATTGGTTTTCTATCATATTTGCTCAACTGGCAAACTTCGCATTCGTTTATATAAGTTTGTATAGAAGCTCTTTGATTAGGCCAATAATACAAAGCTTTTAATTGATTTTCAGTTTCATCTAGACCTCTATGATTAGTCTTACCCTCGTGGTAATTTTGAATAACTTCTTTAACTTCATTTAAAGGAACATCTATTAATTTTTTATTACATTTAACAAAGTCAATTTGAGAATCTTGAAAGTGATTTTGTAGAATAACACTGAATTTTTCATAAATTGGGTCTTCGAAATAGATAAAATATTCAGTTTTAGGTACTATGTATTCTTTCACGAAATTAATCACATCTTGCTCAACATTATTTTTAGATAATTGTACAATGATTCTTTGTTTATTTTCATACAGTTTTATAATAGTGGGTATGGCTGGTTCGAAATTTACTTCTGAAAATATTGATTTTTACCAATATTTATCGCTGAATCTGAAATTGGTATACCGATTACAGGATTCTCTTCATTTGTATGAACTGTGATGTCATCGTCATCATCATCATTATTGTAACTTTCATTATCCGTGTCAACTATTAGAGATCTATTATCATCGGGAGATGATGAAAGTTTTTTATTAAATTTGTCCATATAAACTAATAAATTTTTAGAACATTGGGGTTCTTGTAATTCAGTTTCATTAATATTTATTTCAATTCGGGACAAACAATCGCTATTGGTATTTAAAGCACCTTTTTTGTATACGATATCATAATCATATTCTTCAAGTTTCAAGCGCCATCTGACAAGCTTTGAACTTGGATCTTTAAGTGAGAATAACCATTGAAGTGGTTTATGGTCGGTAATTATTGTAAATTTTCTGCCAAAAAGATACGGGCGGAAGTATTTCGCTGCCCAAACTATGGCAAGAAGTTCTTTCTCGATTACAGAATAGTTGCATTCTGAATCATTGAAGGTTCTGCTGGCGTAAGCCACAGGTAAATCAGAGCCTATTTTGCCTTGACTTAAAACAGCACCTAAAGCATAATTGCTGGCGTCTGTGGTAAGGTTAAAGGGTTTGGTGAAATCTGGATATTGAAGTATTGGTTCATTTATTAACAGATTTTTACACATTTCAAAACATTCGACATAATCTGAATCATTTACATTGATAATTGCATCTTTTTTCAATCTGATAGTTAATGGTTTAGTTAATTTTGAAAAATCTTTTATAAATTTTCGATAATACCCTAGGAGTCCTAGGAATCCTTTTAATTGTTTTGAATTTTTTGGTATCGGAAATTTTTGAATTGCTAAAATTTTATCTGGGTTCGGTTTTACACCTTCTGGCGTGACAATATGTCCTAGATATGCTACTTCTTTTCGCAAGAATTCGCATTTATCAATTTGTAATTTAAAATTAGAATCTCTTAATCTATTGAATACTTCTTTTAAATTTGTGATGTGTTCTTGTAAGCTGGTACTGAACACAATTATATCATCAAGGTACACCAAACATTTCTCGTTCTGTATACCTCTTAGGATATTGTCCATGACCCTTTGAAAGGTTGCAGGAGCCCCTTTCAGACCCATGGGCATGCGCACATATTCATAGTGCCCATTTTCAATATTAAAGGCTGTTTTCGGAATATCCTCCTCAGCCATCTCGATCTGATGGAAACCAGAAGCGAGATCTAATGTTGTAAAATATTGACAACGTCCAAGCTTATATAGTAACGTTGTAATATCTGGTAATGGATATCGATCTCCAATTGTGATCTCATTCAGTTTTCGATAATCAACAACGAGTCGATACTTTGGCTTTTGAGAAGCATCTAGCTTCTTTGGAACTATCCAGATATTGCTCGGCCACGGAGAGCTGGACGGCCTAATAATATTATCATTTAACATTTTTTGAATTTGTTTTTGAATTTCCGTTCGGTGAATCTCAGGATATCTGTATGATTTTGAATAAATAGGTATATCATTAGAAGTTTTAATATGATGTTTTATTTTACTTGTGAAGGTAAGCTGATTTCCTTCAACATGAAAAATATCACTATACTCTTGAACTAATTTTAATACAGATTGTTTTTCTTCGGAATTCATATGTTCAGTTCTAACTTTCGAAATATCCAATTTAACATTTTCAGAATAAATATTATTAAAATTTGGGTTGAGGGTTTGTTCGTATTCATCGAATGTCTCAACACTAATAGAAGGGCTTAAGTCTACTCGAAAGTTAGATTCTGAAGGATTTAAAATTGTACATAAAGCTATATTATTTTCAACTTTTGTTAAACATTCCGGGATTTCTAATTTCCCAATTCGTGTATATGGTATAATTACATTACCATTTTTTACATTTTCAATATTTAATTTAATTACTTGTTCACAACGTGGATGCACTACTATACAATTCGTGGATCCAGTTTTAATGTCAAAGTAATTCATTTTAATTTGACTATAAGGAGTCATAAGCAAATTATTATTTAAGTCAATAATTGCATTAAGTATTTTTAAATTATCTAATCCTAACAATCAAAATGATCGTGAAATTTGAAAACGCAATATTCTAAATTAAGCGGTTTCCTATAATTAAACATTTTTGGGACTGGAATAAAAGTACAGAAATTTTGTTGACTGCTACCAAATGCAGATTTTACATGGAATGGTTTTTTGACATAAGATTTTTTGAAATATTTTTCAGCTACATCTGGTGTCACAAAGGATCTTGTGCTACCAGTATCAATTAAAACTTTTAGATTTTGTTCTGGGAAAATTATATAGGGTAACACACTTTCTGAATTATTTAAGTTTAATAATTCGATAATGTTTGATTTGGTTCCGAGGCTGGTGTCTCTAAAAAATTATCGGATTCATCATTAATACAATCGGAATCGTCTATATTATGGAGTTCCTCCGAGATAAAATTTCTAGATTGATTAGGATTGTGTTGGAACCTATTTTGATAATTTTGGGGTTGGGGTCTAGGTGTGTTTCTGGTAGACATACTCATTGGAGTTGGATTTGAAAATCTTTGATTTGGATTAGGCTTAAAAACGTTATGACTATTATTAGAAAAGTTTGTATTATTCCTATTAGAAGGATTATAAGAAGTTGATGGACGATTTTGTGGGTTTGATGCGGGATTTCGATTAGTGTGTTGATAATTCTGCATAGAATTTAGCTTAGGAGGTGGCTGCCTATGTGCCACGTTATTTTGGAAATTGGTTTTATTTTTATGAGAATAATTTTGCGTATTTAAATTTGAAAAAATATTTTTTGGATGATTATTCTGGGTCATATAAACTTGAAAATCATTAGTAAGAACATTTACAGCAATATTTAAATTTTCTGGATTTTTCGTACGCATTAATGTACCTAAAGGTTCTTTTAAACCGCGTAGCAATACTCTGAGTGCCAAATTTTTAAAATAATTTCCTAAAATTAAATGTTCATTCACATTGGAATGTGTGATGAGATAAGAAATTTGAAGGTTTAATAAATGTTGAATTCTAATATAAAATTCGAAAGGCGTTTCATTGCCTTGTTTCATTTCCGAAAGTTCTATATTTAGTGTGTAAATATCTCTTTTATCAGCATAAGTATTAAGAAGTGCATCTTTTAGATTTTCCCAAGTTCTTATCGTACAAGAAGAAATGTTTATAGCTGCTTCACCTTTTATTTTTGCTAAGATGCTGGACATCAAATATTCATTTTGAAAATCCCCTACATCTACAGTATTATAAAACTTACTAACTAATTTCTCTGAAATTTCAATAAACCTAGGAAGTAGTGCATTGTTTCCATCAAATTCTGATATCATATCCAGATATTCTTTTTTTAAAATAGGTAATTGTGGAGTAGCCATTTTATTAAAATTATTTATGTGAAAAAGTTTTGGTGATGCTAAAGTTAATTTTATTTTAGTGTTAAAAGAGTTTGAGCCTGAATTAGAATTATTTGAATCAGAATTTGAGTCAGAATCGTCAGATGTGTCAGAAAAATAATCAATATTCCCTCTATATGACATAAAAACACTTACAGCAATAGAACGAAGATCCTTTCCATTGGCTCGGACTGCACAGTAACAACCAATCTCCTCTTGATTCTTCCGGTTTCTCGCACAACACAGATCTTCTAGTTGAGTTACTCAGTTCGCCCAACTAAGAGTTCTAATAATTAAAATTCACTTGTTCGAATAGTCAATAAATCGTAGAAACGAACCGAATGTTATATTCTTTAACTTTCGATTGACTATCCTACTGACTGCGCCACTTAACTTTTAATTTACTGAAAACGTGTTTTTAAAAACTAACTTTATTTCTAAGACAAACTAATACAATCATTTCAAATACAAGACTGATAATTTTATTATAAACATAAATTTAAATAACCTCGTAACAAACACAAACTAAGCAATTCTACAATAATATAAATACTTAATCAGCACAATATACTGTCCACCTAAGGGCAATGGCGTAGGTGACATATATATATATATATATATATATATATATATATATATCAAAGAGATTCATGGGTAATTCACGCAAAATAAAAGGCTACTGAAACAGAGTGGTAACCGCGGACATGCAAGTTTCTGGCTCATTTGCCTCTTCAGCACGTTATAACCAAATAAGGATGTGAAATTTGGGAGCAAAGATGTTAATCGAAACATGGGAAAACACAAAACAACGGATTTCAGCAGGGAAACCAAACGCTCATTTGTGCCTTCAATTGGAAGATCCCGAGTTTTCAGGACAACAACCAAGATCGACACGGAGGCGCATATATATATATATATATATATATATATATATATATATATATATATATAGAATATTTCATAAATTTCGGGTATAGCGGTCTGTAGGCAATTAAAACTGCAATTTTTCTAATATTCTCAATATTTCGCCATTGTTTAACAGCTTCTTCAGGAGAATTTCTACAATAATTAGTAATGTACATTTTAAAACCCATTAAAATTAACAATAAATAAAAACTTACAGAGAGCAACAGTTGTTTTGCCGATACGGGCACTAGCATCACATTACACACATTAAAAATAGATTAATATAAAATGTTTCTATTCTGCTGTTTTTTATATATTATAGTAAAAAGTGATAAGTAAAACAGTATATCGGGGATAATAATTATAATATATATATATTCATTTATATAATTTTCTTGGGATAGGTTCGTTAATATACTACTAATTTTCTGTCATTCTTGACGTTTCGCCTTAATTACAAGGCTTTATCAAAAGATTTTAGTTTCAGTCTACAATAAAAATTCACATTGGATAACACAGAGAAACAATTTACATTGATAATAGCACACAAAAGTAAGGGTACATATGAACATAAATATAAAAGAGTACGTACCTTGACAACTATCTTCTTTGATCGATCAACAATGTTTGGTTCAAGTATTTGACTTTTTTTGTTTTTTTATTATTTTCACTGATAACAGCTAATTAGAGTTTAATTTAATTTTATACACTGTGTCTTGGCATTGTTTGAGTATTGTCAATATACAGGGTGTCCGATAATATAAACGGGGGCATATTAATTTTTTTTTGTTGGTTTATTATGCACAAATTATGAGCCTGCATGTAAAAGGTTATGGTAAATTTTACTCAAGTTCTCTATGTATTTCTTGTCATTTAGTGCTTCGGGTTCATTCTTAATGGCAATCATTTCTTTGATTTCAAGTTTAGTAATGTTTTGGTCTTTATATATAGTTTTTGTGTTTGGAAAATCGAATTCATGTTTTTGATCATTTCATGCTTATGGAGTGCAGTTGACGCATTTTTCGTGTATTTGTGACCGTTTATTCTATTTTCCAAGTATTGTGTTGTCATCCCTATATATATTTTTGGACAATTAAGACAAGAGACCGAGTATAACAAGTTTGATCGTTTTTTAGTGGAGTTTTTGCATTTCACACATGTAAAGGCTGTTGATATACGATAGTGAGACTTATGGCATACTTTAATATTTTGTTTTTTTAGAATGTATTTTAATTTTTCCGATAGTCAATTTGAATTCTAATATAAAATTCGAAAGGCGTTTCATTGCCTTGTTTCATTTCCGAAAGTTCTATATTTAGTGTGTAAATATCTCTTTTATCAGCATAAGTATTAAGAAGTGCATCTTTTAGATTTTCCCAAGTTCTTATCGTACAAGAAGAAATGTTTATAGCTGCTTCACCTTTTATTTTTGCTAAGATGCTGGACATCAAATATTCATTTTGAAAATCCCCTACATCTACAGTATTATAAAACTTACTAACTAATTTCTCTGAAATTTCAATAAACCTAGGAAGTAGTGCATTGTTTCCATCAAATTCTGATATCATATCCAGATATTCTTTTTTTAAAATAGGTAATTGTGGAGTAGCCATTTTATTAAAATTATTTATGTGAAAAAGTTTTGGTGATGCTAAAGTTAATTTTATTTTAGTGTTAAAAGAGTTTGAGCCTGAATTAGAATTATTTGAATCAGAATTTGAGTCAGAATCGTCAGATGTGTCAGAAAAATAATCAATATTCCCTCTATATGACATAAAAACACTTACAGCAATAGAACGAAGATCCTTTCCATTGGCTCGGACTGCACAGTAACAACCAATCTCCTCTTGATTCTTCCGGTTTCTCGCACAACACAGATCTTCTAGTTGAGTTACTCAGTTCGCCCAACTAAGAGTTCTAATAATTAAAATTCACTTGTTCGAATAGTCAATAAATCGTAGAAACGAACCGAATGTTATATTCTTTAACTTTCGATTGACTATCCTACTGACTGCGCCACTTAACTTTTAATTTACTGAAAACGTGTTTTTAAAAACTAACTTTATTTCTAAGACAAACTAATACAATCATTTCAAATACAAGACTGATAATTTTATTATAAACATGAATTTAAATAACCTCGTAACAAACACAAACTAAGCAATTCTACAATAATATAAATACTTAATCAGCACAATATACTGTCCACCTAAGGGCAATGGCGTAGGTGACATATATACATATATATATATATATATATATATCAAAGAGATTCATGGGTAATTCACGCAAAATAAAAGGCTACTGAAACAGAGTGGTAACCGCGGACATGCAAGTTTCTGGCTCATTTGCCTCTTCAGCACGTTATAACCAAATAAGGATGTGAAATTTGGGAGCAAAGATGTTAATCGAAACATGGGAAAACACAAAACAACGGATTTCAGCAGGGAAACCAAACGCTCATTTGTGCCTTCAATTGGAAGATCCCGAGTTTTCAGGACAACAACCAAGATCGACACGGAGGCGCATATATATATATATATATATATATATATATATATATATATATATATATATATATATATATATATATATATATATATATATATATATATATATAGAATATTTCATAAATTTCGGGTATAGCGGTCTGTAGGCAATTAAAACTGCAATTTTTCTAATATTCTCAATATTTCGCCATTGTTTAACAGCTTCTTAAGGAGAATTTCTACAATAATTAGTAATGTACATTTTAAAACCCATTAAAATTAACAATAAATAAAAACTTACAGAGAGCAACAGTTGTTTTGCCGATACGGGCACTAGCATCACATTACACACATTAAAAATAGATTAATATAAAATGTTTCTATTCTGCTGTTTTTTATATATTATAGTAAAAAGTGATAAGAATTTAAAAGTTGTTAATATACAGAGTGACATGTTAAAAATAATTAAAAAGATTACAATAAATATTGCTCAAATTGTTAGTATCAAGATTGTAGTTTAGGTTGTTTTCATGTTTCTTGATATAATACATTTCAAGGAATAACCTAGATCTGTAGTTGTTGTTCTAGCTGAAGAAGCTGTTAAACAATGGCGAAATATTGAGAATATTAGAAAAATTGCAGTTTTAATTGCCTACAGACCGCTATACCCGAAATTTATGAAATATTCTATAATTAAGTAAAGGTCGATAACTTAATAAATTTATATATATATATATATATATATATATATATATATATATATATATATATATATTGAACTTATCGTAAGAAACAGTAAAAAGAATGGAACACAAAAGTATGAAATTTGCAACCTTGTAAAGAAACAGATGGAAATTAATTATTTCACACAGCTGGAATTATCTTTTCTAATGATGATAATATAAGAAGAATATATATTTTCTATTGAATTGAACATTTATTATATTAGTTATGCTTCAAAACGAAAGAGATACATAAGTAATAGTAAAATTATTTACCTTAGGATTCCAGATTATAAACTGCATTATTTTCATAAAATTTTAATTATATCTTAACAAATCATAAACTCATTTTTTTGTATATAGCAAATGATAATTTGTATCCAGTATTTCGAACATTTAACAATGAATCTGAAAAGAAAATAAATTATTATCAGACAATAATAAATAGAATGTTAGATCACGATATATACCAACAAAAGTGTAATGTTTATATTAAAAAGGAGATAACTGGAGTGACAGCTAAAAGTTTCATGTCTGTTAATGAAGTACACTTAGTGTGGAGGTAGATTCTACCATAGAATTATGTATGTTTGTGAAATATTGATAATAGAAAAATATGATGACTGAAATAAATAAAGAGCCAAGTTTGTAATAGATAAATATGTAATGATGAGTAAAGATTTAATTGAAAGGCATTATGACAGATATTTGAACATTCTAGATTGAATATGGATTGATATTGAAATTTAAAGTCAAATAGATATAATTTTGTTAAGTAAAATAAGGTAGATTTTTGAAAGAATGAGTATGTAAATAGGAATGGTAAATTAGTTTGAAATCTTACATCAACAATCCATAATCATAGAAAAAATATAAAGACATTTATTGACATATAAAACATTAGATAAGACAAAGTATATTATATCTAGTATGTAGTAAGTTTTTTGTTTTACAAATAACAAAGCGGACAACAAAAAAGTTTGTTGATTGGGAAAACAAAAGGTTGGTGAACTTTATAATGAGAAAATACGTTTCCTAAACCATTATCAATGTAACATAAACATTATAAGCAAAAATATCTAAGTGATTTAACAAGAATTTACGAACTTACCTGCCATACAAACTATAGAGTTTGTAACTACAAGATTGAAGGAGATCCAGCTTTGGTCCAGAAGATTCCACATCAATAGAACATACTAGAGACTTCCCAGTGTTGTGGTCAGGTTAGTGTTTTTAACGATTTATTTGGTTAACCATATTAAACTCAAACGTAATTCATAAATTTGGCCAAATTACACAATAATAATTTTAGGTATAGAATAATAGTTGGTATTTGTAATTTGCACTGTATCATATTTGTTTTAACATAAGTTTTATTTACTGCTTATGATGCTTTTCAATTTTACGCTCGTTTGATAATTATAGGAACTAAATTTGAGTTGTTGATTTTCATTTACATGTCATTTGCCAAACACAGGGCAAGGTTTCATAACACATAGGTTGAATTACTGTGTTTCATATAATCGATTCACAGCGTTGATGGAAATGATTTTCGCAGGTTGTTTGTGGGATGCAGATTTCATATATTTTCTTGTTTAATTTTATCCTGAACCCAATGAGAGTAAGTGTTCTCATGCTCTCCATTAAATCATTAAACTAATAAATAAAAATATAAATCATATAATCTGAGCTAGCCAATCCAATTTAAAAAAAACATAGATAAATATCAACCATAGATAAATTTAATAGATAATAAATAAAGTAAAACAGTATATCGGGGATAATAATTATATATATATATATATATATATATATATATATATATATATATATATATATATATATATATTCATTTATATAATTTTCTTGGGATAGGTTCGTTAATATACTACTAATTTTCTGTCATTCTTGACGTTTCGCCTTAATTACAAGGCTTTATCAAAAGATTTTAGTTTCAGTCTACAATAAAAATTCACATTGGATAACACAGAGAAACAATTTACATTGATAATAGCACACAAAAGTAAGGGTACATATGAACATAAATATAAAAGAGTACGTACCTTGACAACTATCTTCTTTTGATCGATCAACAATGTTTGGTTCAAGTATTTGACTTTTTTTGTTTTTTTATTATTTTCACTGATAACAGCTAATTAGAGTTTAATTTAATTTTATACACTGTGTCTTGGCATTGTTTGAGTATTGTCAATAAACAGGGTGTCCGATAATATAAACGGGGGCATATTAATTTTTTTTTGTTGGTTTATTATGCACAAATTATGAGCCTGCATGTAAAAGGTTATGGTAAATTTTACTCAAGTTCTCTATGTATTTCTTGTCATTTAGTGCTTCGGGTTCATTCTTAATGGCAATCATTTCTTTGATTTTAAGTTTAGTAATGTTTTGGTCTTTATATATAGTTTTTGTGTTTGGAAAATCGAATTCATGTTTTTGATCATTTCATGCTTATGGAGTGCAGTTGACGCATTTTTCGTGTATTTGTGACCGTTTATTCTATTTTCCAAGTATTGTGTTGTCATCCCTATATATATTTTTGGACAATTAAGACAAGAGACCGAGTATAACAAGTTTGATCGTTTTTTAGTGGAGTTTTTGCATTTCACACATGTAAAGGCTGTTGATATACGATAGTGAGACTTATGGCATACTTTAATATTTTGTTTTTTTAGAATGTATTTTAATTTTTCCGATAGTCAATTTGCGTAAAGCAATGCTATATATTTTTGTGGGTAGTGTCTATTTTGTTGGTTTTAAGTGAAAACAAAAAAAAGTCATATACTTGAACCAAACATTGATGATCGATCAAAGAAGATGGTTGTCAAGGTACGAACTCTTTTATATTTATATTCATATAAACCCTTACTTTTGTGTGCTATTTTCAATGTAAATTGTTTGTCAGTGTTACCAAGTGTGAATTTTTATTGTAGACTGAAATTAAAATCTTTTGATGAATCCTTGTAATTAAGGCCAAACGTCAAGAATGACAGAAAATTAGTAGTATATTAACGAACCTATCCCAAGAAAATTACATAAATGAATATATAGTAATGATTCAAGAACATTCTTCCATATATATATATATATATATATATATATATATATATATATATATATATCTTACCTTCGGCTGCTCAATAGATTATAACGTTTGATATTTTTTTTAATGTTGCCGGGGCATTGAGACTGTTCTCTCTTTGGATTCTGGACGCCAATTACTTTATTCAGTGATAATTAAATATTTAGTATGCTGTTTTCATAAATTTTTTATATATATATTACACTAATACTTTATTAAGGAGTGATTGGAATAAGCTATTATAAATTTATTTTGATCATGGATGGTGAATAAAAAAACCAAATAATATTGATATACATTTAATAAAAAAATATTTTGTTTATTTCCCTTTATTTTAATATTTGCATGATAAGAATGTTAGTAACGCCACTAATAATTATTAACTCATGCGCTTTCAACACATACTTGCCGGAAATAATGCCAGCGTCTGCGCATATGATTGTACGCTCGATACACTTCCAGCTGATGCACTGTTAGTTGTGAAATGTATCACTCAAGGTTAACGACACATAAAAAACTATATGCAACTATATTGAGAAATACACATAAAATTGAAAACATCGAAATAAGATTCTGGAATATAACCCAATTACATATATGTATTCAAATGTGAGAGATGAAAGTGGAAATAGTGATAAGTATATAAACAAGCATTAGCACAAATAATGGATGATGAAATGATCTTATACACTAAATGGGCAATAATAATACAATGGATAAATTTACAAGTAAGTGAAATTCTTTCTAATATAGATTAAAGTTCTTAGTGAAGTTATGTAGCATTTTTTTTGTTGTAATTGAAAATGCTTAGTCCTTTTAATTAAAGTTTTTCTGAATTATTTAATATGATCATTTTCTTTATTAAGAGTTTTGCTTTGGGATCCAAAGTAATAAAAAAAACACTGACCTTCTGTCATTTCTTCAACTTATCTCTGCACTGATGCTGGAATTCTGAAATCTCTGCTACATTTCATTATTTCTTTACTTAAAGAAATATACCTTTTTAGCGTGGAAAACTGATGCACATTACTTTGACACTACTTTTTATTGCTTTCATATACAGGCTTTCATTTAAATGATTAATTTTGCCATTATATTGTTAAAACTTTGCTGAGCCACCGACTCCTTTTTTGTGTTTTAATAAACAAATTTATGTTGGCAGAAAATTCCCTTCTCTACGTCACTTCCTCTTGTTAAACTGATGAATCCAAGATTTGACTGACATAAAGTTTAGCTGCGTTCCGTACGTCAAATAAATACTTATTTTCTTAAACGTTTATTCGTGATAGTGAATTTTAATTATAATATATAAATATTGATGATCTGTTATTAACTGTCATACTTATCTTGTTTTATTTCAGATGTTAAGCAATGATATGTTTCAAATTCCTTATACATTCATGCATCTATGTTCAGAGTGTTCTTATATGTGCAAAGTTCAATGACCTTGGATCATGTTTATTAAGATATGTCTTTAATTATTTAAGTTATTATTTCTTATTTTTATTCACCATCATTAAGTTCGTCTAATAACACTATTTATATAATATTTAAGAATATAATAGCTAATTTCATCCATTTATTCAATAAATTTCCTGATTTATAACTAGATTGTGTCTACTGATACAACATACGTTAAGTTAGATTGGTTTCCAATCTTATTATATTAGTTCAATATATATTTTGGAGGAATGTTCTTGAACAAACAATTTACATTGAGAATAGCACACAAAAGTAAGGTACATGTGAATATAAAAGAGTACGTACCTAGACAACCATCTTCTTTGATCGATCATCAATGTTTGGTTCAAGTATTTGACTTTTTTTTGTTTTTTTATTATTTTTACTGATAACAGCTAATTGGAGTTTAAGTTAATTTTATACACTGTGTCTTGGCATTGTTTGAGTATTGTCAATATACAGGGTGTCCAATAATATTAACAGAGATATTCTAATTTTTTTTGTTAGTTTATTATGCACAAATCAGGAGGCAGCATGTAAAAGGTTATGGTAAGTTTTACTCAAGTTCTCTATGTATTTCTTGTCATTTAGTGCTTCGTGTTAATTTTTAATGGCAATCATTTCTTTGATTTTAAGTTTAGTAATATTTTGGTCTTTGTATATAATTTTTGTGTTTGGAAAATCGAATTCATGTTTTTTATTTATTTCATGCTAATGGAGTGCAGTCGACGCATATTTCGTGTATTTGTGACCGTTTATTCTATTTTCCAAGTATTATGTTGTCATTCCTATATATTTTTTTGGACAATTAAGACAAGAGACCGAGTATAACAAGTTTGATTGTTTTTTAGTGGAGTTTTTGCATTTCACACATCTAAAGGCTGTTGATATACGATAGTGAGACCTATTTTGTTGGTTTTAAATTTCAAATTATTGTAATATTTTATTGTTCGTTGTCTTTGAATTTTTCTAATAAGGTTTTGACAATAACCATTTTGTATGAGTCATACAAGTTATTGCCATTAAAATATAGAGCTCGTTCTATATTTATACTCTGAAAATTTTGGAAATAATTATATGGCGTATAAAACAGCAATCATTATTATTATGAAAATGTTCGCAGTAAATTTCGCAATAATTCTCGTAAGTGTAAAACGGTTCTAGCACAATAAACGCTGTCAAAAGTTTCTATGGAAAGTAACCCAAGATCCAAGATCACGTCACACTCCGGTCACAGCATATAAAACACTCCGGTTGTCTCAAAGTTCTGTCACTTGTCAAAGAATTGAAAATGGTGAATGCCGATAGATGTTGAATTATTTTAAACGATTTAAATGTAACTTTATAAAATTACTTACTTTATCAGAAATAACCTGACAGTAGGTTCTATTTTATTTTTCTCATTAAAATGGCCAACGGGCCTATAGCCGAAAGAAACAGAGGTAAGTTTCTTCATAACCTCTACTAACATAAATCTTGTTATAAACATTTTTTTAGATGCTACTATATACGTCGGAGGTTTGGATGATAAAGTTTCAGAATCTCTGTTATGGGAACTCTTCGTGCAAGCAGGGCCTCTGGGTAAGTGGAGAGTTTTCAAGGAAAAACTAGTCCTAACCTAAAATATTTTGCAGTCAATGTTCATATGCCCAAAGATCGTGTAACTATGATGCATCAAGGATATGGATTCGTAGAATTCATGGGGGAAGAAGATGCTGACTATGCCATAAAAATTATGAATATGATAAAATTATATGGTAAACCCATTAGAGTCAATAAAGCTTCTGCTCATCAAAAGAACTTAGATGTAGGAGCCAATATATTTATAGGAAATTTAGACCCTGAAGTTGACGAAAAATTATTATATGATACATTTTCAGCATTTGGTGTGATATTGCAAACTCCAAAGGTAATATAGTAATTTCTTGTTTGTTAAGGTATAACTCGAGAATATAAACTTATTGTTAATGCTACATTTTTAAATACTTGAATATGTGACCATTTTGCGCAAATCACATGAAAAGTGGGTCTGTATGGGCTTTTTTTTGAAAAACAGATTCATTGGGAGTTTGTGAAAAATCAAAAACATTCAACCAAAGAATAGACTATCTAAATTCCAAATAGTAGCGTTTAAACATAAGGTAAATGATGTTGCCACATTGTCCTAAATAACAATAGTTTATCTATAACATTTGTGTGAAAGCTGCTAAAATAGAGAAATATGATGAGATTATTGATTTAATCATATATACCTATGCAATAATTTTTATCTTGAAGTGTAAAATAATCCATTTGTGTTTATTTACAATTCAGGTGTCAGCTACCTTTTTCAGGTGGATGGCCATATTCAAATAAAATTTTTGTTGCGGGCACATTCAAATGTAACTTAAATAGTGCTTTTATATCATATACGAGGATGTATTGATATCTGGTTCGCCTAGACCAGTTCCATCCATAAACAAAATATTGCGTTACCATATCAAACGAACAATAACTTATTAGAAGTGTCAGTGTAAAGTTTGACGTCAAAAAAGTAAACCTGAGCTACGCAATAAATTAAAAGAAAAAATTAGTCCACCGAAATTGTGAAAATCGAAAAATTGGGGTATCGAGCTATCATCAGGTACCTGTATTTAAAAGTGTTAAGAGGTAAGCAGATTTACGAAGATATGCTTAATACCCTTGGTGATCAATGTCCTTCATATGCGACCGTGAAAAATTAGTCTGCAAGCTTCAAAAGAGGTAAAGTTTCCATTGAAGATGATGACCGATCGGGAAGTTTCTGTGTCAGTCCCTGAAAATATCGATGCAGTTCATGACATGATTTTATCAGACCGTCGAATTGGGCTAAAAGAGATATCTGAAGCACTGAATATTTCATACGAACGCGTTCATCATATAGTTCACGTCAATTTGGACATGAGAAAAATTGCTGCAAAATGTATCTCCAAATGTTTGAATGTTGACCAAAAGCGTGCAAGGGTAGAAGCATCGTGCTCGATTTGAAAACAATGTAGACTTCTTAAACCAAATTGTTTCTATGGATGAGACTTGGGTACATTTCTACGATCCAGAAACAAAGTAACAATCGATGGAATGGCGACACTCTGGTTCTCCAAGACCTAAGTAGTTTCGTGTCCAAAAATCTGCTGGAAAAGTACTTCCTACAGTTTTTTGGGATTGCCATGGAGTAATCATGATTGATTTTTTGGATAAGGGTAGAACAATAACTGGAGATTACTATACGACATTACTGACCACTTTACGGGAAAAAGTTAAAGAGAAAAGACGCGGAAAGCTATCCAAAGGTGTTTTGTTTTTGCAGGACAAGCCCCTGCACACAAATCTCATGTAGCCATGCAAAAAATTCGTGATTTAGGGTTTGAATTACTAGAACGCCCCCCTTATTCACCAGATTTGGCTCCGTCCGAATATCATCTCCGAATATTTTGACATTGAAATTTTGTTTGGTTCTATAGTAGGTTAAGAATTTTTCAATATATCCTCGTACAACAATAAATATAGAAAAAAATTATTTTTTGTTGACATGTGATAATAACAATAATGTCAGAGAACAAAAATGTTCAATTCTAATTCTTAAAAGGGAAAAAAGAAAATACAATTACATATGTATAAATATGTAAATATAAAATATTAAGGAAAATAGTTTATCTTTCATTTTACTCATTCATTAAAATGCAATGCTCTTTCTGTTCTTGAATATTGTTTGATAATTCATTTAAGTCCAGTTGTGTTTGGGATACTGAGATCCTCAACAGGTTTTGTAAATTTTCATCCGTCAACCTCGTTCTATATTTTGATTTTATGAAATTCATTCTTGAAAATGTTTGTTCCCATCAATTGGTGGTTGAAAATACAAATCATTGATTTTCTTACATTTGGAAATTTATTTTCTGGTAGATTTGAATAAAATACAATTAAATTATTTTCATCAAAATTATTTTGATATACTTACATTGTTAGATTGCAAATCAATTAATTCTAGTTGTAAATTGTCTGGTACTTTACAATATCAAATTTTTAAGGAATTTTGAAATATTAATATGTCCATTTCTTTTGCATAAAAATCTTGAAACCGATGATGAAAATTTTCATCCAATACTTTTAGTGACTGATTAAAAATATTCGACGGACACTGTTTGTCGTTTTTGGTTTAAACGATTGCAAAGTAGGAAAATGACAATAATTATTTTTTTCAAGTTGAGAAATAAACAATTTTATTTTAAGCTGGAAACTTTTAATTTCTGTAAATAGCTCGTTGATTACCTTTCCTTTGCCTTGTACTGTTATATTTAATTTAAGGTAGGTTTTTTTTTGTTTTATTGCGTTTGGAGGTATCCATGCAGCCAAATACTTTGTGTTAGGTTATATAGATAGTGATGTATTTGAGGTTTATATTTGAATCCAATTTCAATTAAGTGCCAATCAGAATCGATACTGCATTTGTTATTGATTTTCGTGTTGTGGATATGTATCCTATTACTTAAGCGAGCCCTAATTTAACCTATCAAACTATCGTCGTCTGCGATTCAAGTCAATACCGCTTTTCGATCAAAGGATTGGTACGGGGTTACAAGTTTTCTCGCCCAGGGGTCATTCAGGGCTTTATTTGAACACATACAAAGGTAGACCACGGATAGAAGGTATAAACATTTGGGTTAGGGTAACAAAGGTCAGAAGCTCTATATAACAACTATATCGATATGTTAGTCGTCCTTAGAAATTTTACTAGGCAGTCTAATATTTTTATGTTATTCAGCGCCAGTAAGTGTAACATGTTGATGGGAGGGAACATTTTTTCATGTATTATGTTATTATAAAGTTCTTTCGTGGCATTACGATATTCCAAGCATTCAAAAAATATATGATCCAGGTCTCCTATGACATTACAAGCTGTGCATAAGTTTGATTCAATTACGCCTATTTTGCTTAAGTGCTCTGGGTACTACGCGTGTCCAAATTTCATTCGAATTATACAGCTAATTTCCCTATGTGAATAATTAATTCCTTTATACCACTGTTGTTTTGGTATTTCCCTATGCAGTAGTGTGTATTTAGTAGGCTTTGTTTTTACATAGTGGTCCCATTTCTCTTTCCATGCTGCTTGAAATTTTCTTTTGTATTTATTTAAGCAATCTTGTAGTGCCACTTCGTTCGGTTGACATTCATCTTTTTCAGCACTTGTTTTGGCTAACTGATCAGCTTTTTCGTTGTCGTAAATTCCATAATGTGCTTTTACCCATATTATTTGAATTTTCTTAATGTGCGGGTGAGTGATGGTATCTACTTCATTATTATTCAAACATTGGATGACACACAGCGAATCCGTTAGGATAGATACATTTTTCTTTTTTTGGTGGATTGTGTGTTCTAGCGCCTTCATTATGCCTGCAGCTTCTGCTGAAAATATAGAATAATCGTTGCTTAGCTTAAAGGTTTTTCCTTCTTTCATTTCTTGCACATAGAACGCTGTGTCGGTTCCTTTTGTTGTCTTTGATGCATCTGTATATATTGTTATTGTACTGTTGATGTCTTTTTTTGTAAGTCTGATAATTTTTTCTTTGTTTAATTCTGGTATTTCTGAGTACACAGGAATTATTATTTTTGCGTTTTGCATTTCAGCGAGAAATGTTCTTCTCAATTCCAATGGTGGTTCGAATGCTTCCACCCTTAGTGGTTCCACTGGTGTTGTTGACATCGCTCCTAAGCATATTCTTAATGCTTTATTCTGTATTACTTCTAGCTGTTTCAGTGATTGTTTTGATGCAGATCCGTATAGGACAGAACCATAGTCTAAAATGGACCTTATATATGCTTTATAGAATAACAGGCATATTTCAGTACTTGCGCCCCACCAAGTTTTGGTGATCATTTTGAGGAAATTAATGGCTTTATTACATTTTATTTTGATTGCTTCGATATATGGTATCATGTGGTCCCCCAACTGGATGTTCTGAGTTTCTGGGATACGGTGCCTTGAAAAGATGGTGACATTTGATTTAGACGTTGATAGATCGAACCCTACATCTTCAATAGCTTTTATGATGTTTGAGGTGGCCTTGTTTAGAGTATTTAGACAATTTTCATATTTTTTGTCCTTGACATATATTACAAAGTCATCAGTATATTGTAGAAGTGTGTAATTCCTGCATGCTTGATGCATTTTGATGGTATACATGTTTAATAACAGTGGTGCTAAAACGGAGCCCTGTGGTAAACCTCTAGATGTATGTCTTGGTCCTAATGCGTCTTTTTGTCTTATAAATATTTTTTTGCCTGTCATAATATCGCACAGAATGTTTCGTATTTTGGTAGGCATACTGATTTGTTTCAGCATTCCATTCAGTATTGGAATTTCTACCGAGTCGTATGCGCCTTTTTTCCAAAATTAATTTGTATATCATTGACAAGTTGGCTCACTGCGTCCATTGTGCCATATCCTTTCCTGAATCCGTACTGATGAATTGGTAATATTTTGTGTTCTTCTAACCACAATTCTATTCTGTTTTTTAATATCCTTTCGAATGTTTTCAATAGGCATGCTAATAATGATATGACTCTGTAGGAGCCAGGGTCATTTGGATCTTTTTGATGTTTTAATATTGAAACTGCAATTAGGTTTTTCCAATCTTGTATTGTGCATTTGCCCATTTGTAGTATGTTGTTATATACTTCCAATAAAAAAGATTTGGCATTTTTTGGTAGGTTGCATAACATCGGATATCTGATATTGTCTAAGCCTGGTGCGGTGTTTTTTCTTTGTTTTATTGTGTTTTCTAGTTCTTGAATATTTATCAGATTTTCGAATATTTCTGGTATTGTTTCCTCATGTTCCTGCTCATTTTCTAAATTATTTTGGTAGAAGGTAGATGGCGGTGCTATTCTCTCTAGTAGCTTTTCTTTCCAATCCTCACTGCTGAAATGAATATTCTCTGTCTGTATGAAAGTTCTTTTCATTTTCTTGGCCTGTTTCCAAATGTCTGACATTGATGTGTTTTTATTCAGATTGGTGCAGTATGCTCTCCATGAGGATCTTGCCTTTTCTATCAAAAATTTGTTTGTGCTTGCTGCTATTTTTTGCACTGTAATGCAAGTTTTCGAATGTGCTGTTAATTTTGTAGGCAATTACCGCATTTTTTATATCTGTTACAGCTATGTCACATTCTCTGTCCCACCAAGGTGGTAGTGTTCTTGACTTTATCTTGAATGGTTTGTTTGTTGGCATGGATACTTGGGCAGCTGTGTTTATTCCTTGTATTAGATATTCATATTTTGCATTAATGTCATTAAAAATAGGTGTGAGAAATACAGTTCTGCTTCGTTTTTGAATATTGACCAGTCTGCTCTATTTATATTCCATTTATTGGAAGGACATATTAATTCCTTTGTTTGTAGACATTTATTTTTAGGCATATTGATGTTAATAAGTATTGGAAAGTGACCTGAACCCAGTGTGTCTTATATTACGTTCCAATCTATGTTGTTTATGAGATAGGGTGTACTAAGTGTCATGTCCATTGCGGAATTTTCCCCATTGCGGTTTAATCTAGTAGGTGTTCCATCGTTTGCGAATATTAAATCATGATTTTCTAAGACGTCTAGAAGTTGTATACCCCTCTGATCATTTTTGTACGAACCCCATGTTCTGTTGTGCACGTTAAAATCTCCACATATTATGCCGTTCTCTTTAGATATAATATTAAATATGCTTTTCCAGTCGCTGTTATTGATGCTAATTTTTGGGGGGCAATACACAGATAATATTTTAAACTGTAAATATTTATTAAAATTAATTTCGGCAGCACATATGTTGATGTCAGTATTTACTTTAATGTTAATATCTACTTTTTTAAAATTTATTTTTACCTTTATTAGTATTGCTGTAACTTCATATCCGTCATCCCTATCAGTTCTAATTAGATTATAAACTGGAAAATTGATGATTTTGTTTTTTTTAAACCACATTTCAGATATAACGCAAATATCAATATCGTGTTCTGACAGACACTTCATCAAACTATATTTATTTGCAATCGCCGAGCGCGCGTTCCATTGTAATATTTTAATTTTATTAAGGATTGGTATTTTTTGGCAGATTATGATTCATTTTATATAACCTATCTGTTACAAATTGAATGTCAACTTATTGTAATTCTTCAAATGAACTAATGTCTTCCAAGATGTTTTTGAAAACTTGGAAGAACGTTTGAATAAATGTATCATTTTCTTCATTTGACTGCATGGATTCTATCTCCATATTTTCGTTTGTACTATTATTTTTAAATTGAAATACTGGCTTACTAGGACCAAAGGATCTGGGAAACATGGGTGCTTGTGTGATTTCATTGTTGGGTGATTGTATCCTACGTTTTTTGGTTTGTGTGATTGTGTGTTTACTGTGTGATGTTGAGGGTTCTGATGGTGTATTTTTTTTAAATGTATTACTTTCCCTATTTGTTCTGTATTGTTGGATTGTTGTCTTAGGAAGTAATGGAAAGCTTTCCGACGTATTATCAAGTACATTCAACCTATTATTCCTAATTTTACTAATATATGAATTATCAGACCAGTTTTTTGCTTCTATATAGGTTACATTATTATCTGACATGAATTGTTTTATTTGCTTCTGTTTTTCAAATACGGGGCATTTTTTATGTATCGTTTTATGATCATTTGATTTACAATAAAAACAAAATGTGTCTTCAGGATCTTTGCATGAATGATTTTCTTCCTTTTTCTTGCTACAATTTATGCATAGTGTGTTAGTGCTTTTACACTGCTTGGCCACATGGCTTTACCTCAAGCAGTTGTAACACTGTACTACCTTTTGAATGTATTTTTCTACAGGACATACAACGCTATTAATTATAACAAATAGGAGTAACACGTTACCCTCGAATGACACTAAAACTGTTTGCCTTGCTATATATACTGCTTCCCCATCAATATCAATTTTTCGTTTAAATCTACGAATACTGGTGACCGCGTTTGGAGACTCAATATTTTCCAACAAATACTCGTCACTGAATGTGGTATCTACTTCTTTGATTACCCCTTTTCTTTCTATTAAATTATTGGGTATGAATGCTTTTAATTGTTCCTCTTTCAAGTTTTCGTTTTCTATCACATATTAGCATCTTTAGTAGTTTTAACCTCTACTCTATTTCTACCTACCTTTTGTATTTTAGTAATGTTTTGAACTTTTAGTTTTTCATGTAATAAGTGTCCAACTGACATGGGATGTAAATTTCCTAAATTCTCATTATTAATTTTTTCGATAAATACGTAAATTTTATCAATTGAATATAAATTAGGTTTATCAAGTTTGAACTTTTTTGCTACTTGTACTGAAATACCTATCGGTGTCTGACCAGACAAGCGTGTTTCTTTATTATTTTCTTTATCCTTTCCTAAGTTTTTGTTTTCCTGAAATCCTGTTTGGTATGTTGAATTGTAACGCACATTCCTTGAGTTATCATTATTATTGCACAGATCTGAAGTTCCCCCTTTGTCAGGGGGATCTGCACTAGACATTTTTCACTGAACTATAAATTTGATTATCTGATTTACTAGGTGGATTGACTGGTTCAATAGAATTAAAATTCTTAACAAAAACGATTTGTTGATAAGAGAGCTGTTTTAAACACGTCTATACTAATTGACTGTTAAAATCGCACTGTTAAGGTAAGTTGTCCACAAGAAAAACTAACTCGCTTATCCATTTAAAATTTGATAATTCTAGTATATTATTTCCTTTTTCATTCAAAAACATTTCAAGCTCATCTATCAACTCGAAAAATCTTTATAAAAGTTTCCCACTGCTGAGCCATCTTACTTCAGAAAAATAAATGTTATCTTCATATTCTGCGTTAATTTCATTTAAGAAATTCCAGAATGTTCGATGGTTTATATAGTTTTTGTGAATATAATTGATGGACTTTACTACAATATTCATAACAATTCCAAATTTACAACTTTTGCACAAAGTGCATGTTGATGGGTAATAACTACAATGAAGTTGTAGAAGACGCTGTCTGTGTAAGATTTAATTCTTTCAATTTTTTTATTAATTATGCCTACCAAACCAGTATTGTGACCCGTCATGTTCTTTGCACTGTCAGTTGTCACATGTTATAATTTTTCTCACTTGAGATCATAAATATTGAAAACATCTAGTTGCAAACATATATCTTCACCTCTTGTATTCCCATGGAGGCTTTTTAATGCAGCAAGTTCTTCTGTTACACAAAATTGTATATCAATTCCACAGATAAATATCAACAATTGAGTGGTGCTATTTATATTGTTGCTTTCCTCAAGGGCTAATGAAAATACTCAAATTGTCAAGAATTTTCTTTTAATTTATTAAACATATTAGGTGATATATTTTCAATATGTTGAACTACTTTACGTGCAGGCAAACTAATATCTTCAAATTTTTTCTGGACAAATTTCATTAACAGCAGTCGAAAGATATTTTTTAATGAACTCTCAATCCGTAAATGGTTTGTTATGTTTAGCAATTGATTTTGAAATATGTAAGCACGTTTTGACCAATGCTGAACTATGTTCCTTACATTTAAAAAAAACGTTTTGTTGTGCTTCTAATGATTTTTGTAAAGAATCAATTTTATTTTGTCGGAATTGAGATTCAAATTTATCATATTCACTTTTGTGTTTCGTGTCGTAGTAGCGCCGATAATTAAATTGTACAGATTCTTTGCAAATTAAGCATAGTGCTTTATTGTAATTATTAATAAAAATAAGGTAAATCCACCAATAGATAACACCCCCAAATTCCATGCCAATGCATGACACCCTTTCAAAAACTACCTATATTAAAACATACGAACATTTCCTACTGAAGTCCGACAGTTGGCAACATTGCTTAGATCACGCTTGATTATCTATAACCGTTTTCTCATTCTGTAATGAGACCTACTCCCGTAAACACGTTTTCGTTCAAAGAGTGTCAAATTGTAGTCTGGTTTTTGTACATGTCTAATGAGAATATTAGGGAGATAAGTTTACATTTTTTCATTTGTTTTACTTATGGATTGAAATATGCTGAATCTTTGAAGCTAGAAAATGAGTATTACTGCTTTGGTTATGTTTTCCCTTCATTAGATTTATATTTAATAAATAACAGATGTGTTAGTGTAGTGTCAGCTTTAGGTCTAACTGAACCTCTTGAGGCTAATAGTTTACATCCGATGTCAGGCATCAGATTTCGCAATTTCTTCAGCTGGTTAGACGAAATTAACGTTTTGCTTCTTCGTGAATACACAAATAAATTTGGATATAAAGAGATGTTGGGAACCAAAAGATGACAGGGGTGTCAACAATTGGTCGTATAGGTGTCAGCTATTGGTTTTATGCCATTGTATCAGTCTCACTCTGGAGTGAAAATTCTTCGATTTTGTTTGTAGATGCTGAATCACCAAAGAAAAATTATGAAATACTCCCAGCAGAATATGCTAGATGCCTTAGATGAAGTGCGAAGAGGAAATTCCGTTAAGGCAACGGCTAAAAAATATGGAATACCTAGAATTACACTTTTGTACAAAGTTAATGGGAAGTTGCCAATAGGGAAAAGAATGGGCCCAAAGGGAATTTTTACCATTGAACAAGAGAAAATTTTGGTAGAGTGGATACTTTCCAGGGCCGGTTTTCCAGTAACAAAAAATACTTTCATGATAACTGTCGCAAGGCTAGCCAGAGAGTTAGGATTAGAGAGAGAGTACCAGGAGAAAAGTGGTATAAATTGTTTCGCGCCCGCAATGATAGAATTAGAGACTGGATCTATCAAACCTTAACTCGTTCCAGAGCAAATGTCACCAGCGAAAATTTAGCGCAATGGTTCAAAGAAGTATGGTCCTATATTTCAGAAAGAGAGCTCGTCAATGTAATGCAGAATCCGTCTAGAGTGTTCAATGCGGACGAAACTGCGTTCTACATGAACCCCAAAAGTGGTAGAGTATTGGCTGAGAAAGGTAGCAAATCGGTATACTTAGCAGGAGCTAATGATGAAAAGGAAAACATTACTGTCTTATTAACTGCCAATGCCTCTGGCCAGATAGCTCCTCCAATGATTGTTTTTCGTTACAAGAGAATACTGCTACCAATTGCTGAGGCAGTCCCTGAGGACTGGGCAATAGGAAGATTCGAAAACGGGTGGATGACCCAGGAAATTTTCTATGAATATATGGCGAACATTTTTCATCCGTGGCTCCAGAAAGAGAACATTGAACTTCCCGTTGTTTTCTTCCTGGACGGACATTCTACCCACATTTCTCTACATGTATCAGAATTTTGCGTGAAGAATGGTATTGAGCTAATTGCATTATATCCTAATGCAACCCACCTTATACAACGCATGGACGTTGCGGTCTTTCATAGCTTGAAAACCCACTGGAGAAAATAGGTTCAAGACTGGAGAATGCCTCACACAGGAGAAGAGCTGAAGAAAAAAGATTTTCCTCCACTTCTCAAAGAAGTTATAGGAAAAATTGATCCTTCCATTTTACAAAACGGGTTTAAGAAATGCGGACTGGTACCTTGAGACCCCCAAACTATAAATTTGCCACTAAATAACCCAACACCACGAGCAAAAATACATTTCTGCTACATTTGGAGAAAGAAATTGGTGAAGAGAACATGTGGCAGTTTAAAAATAATGAGGGTGACTGGAAAGGACCCAAAGAAGATTGGTCTCTCTACAACATTTGGAGACAAAGTAAATCTAAAATTGAACGGGTAAACCAGCATTATATTTTACGATTAGAACCACTAATGTATGTTCTATTTTTCAGATGCCGCTGCAAGAAGTTCCGGAAACTTCAGACAATAATCAACAGGAAAATAATGATATTTCAGCTTCTGAAAATGTTGTTGCCTAGCCACTAGCATCTGGCAGTAACGCAGCGGCCCCACAGCAAGAACAGATACCTGAGAGTTTAATAGCAAAACCAGGGCCATCTGGAATACAGTTGAAAGAAGTAATTCATGAGTTAACACCAAACAAAAAAAAATAATACAAATTGCAGCATGAAGTCAACAAACACCGCAGATCCCACAATTCCATCTCCATTCAAGCGAGTGCTATTTTGGCCTGATACAAAACCACAAACATCTAAAAGAATGAAAAAGGAAAAAATACCTTGTGTACTCACATCGCCCCAAACGATTATGTATTACCGGAAGAATGAAGAAGTTAAGCAACAGAAAGCTGAAAATCAAGCTAAGAGGAAGGAAGAAAGAGAACAAAAACGAAAAGAGTTACAAGAAAAGAAAGAATCTGCTGAAGAACAGAAGAAAAAACACAAAGACAAAAAAAGAAACGGCACACTTAAAGGACAGGTTGATAGTGATTCAACGTGTTCAGAATCATTATCAATTGAAAGTGCCGACTCTTCTCCATGGGATGAAGATTTCGTAGACGTCAACAATGAAGAAGACGGTTTATCATATGAATCAGTTAATTTCGAACTTCTCAAGGAGGGAGATTTTTTCTTGTGTGAATTCTTAGGTGGTAAATGTAATCAAACTAAATTTGTTTATCTATGTGTGGTGCAAGATAAAAAATCAGACATTCAAGTTATGGGATTAAAATCCACAGACAGAATGAAAAAAGAGTTTGTTCCACATCAAGAGGACATCTCTTTTATATCCATGGACCAAGTAATTGGCAAAGTATCTCAACCAGAAATCTTGAGAAGAGGGGAAAGAATCAGTTATGTTTTTCCAAGATCATTGCCGGTTAAAGAAGTTTGAAAATAATCACGTCATCTATTGGTCAGAAACATGTCATCTATTGGACTATTTCAATTCAGATGTGTCATCTTTAGGTAGTAATGATAGGTGCAAGTAATAGCTATTTGTGTATTAAGAGCGGAAAGTGATACTTTGCCGCTTGAGGCAGAGAGTTGCCCGCGCGACGCGTAGCGTCGCGCGGGCAATCTGCTGAAAGCGGCAACGCACATTCTGCTCGAATTGCACACAAGATTTTTTCTACGATCACCTTATTTTTAAACAAATAATTAAAAAAAAACACGAAAAATCCTTTTACTGCGTCCCAAAGCTCTTCGTGCTCTAAATAAATCTGTACCGCGCATTTCCACGTACCATAGTTCTCGTGCCCTTTTAGATGCTCGATCAGCGGAAGCTGGCTCATGATATCACTTATTAACACAAAAATTCAACAAATTACAAACTCCAGAAGCTTCAATGGTGTCTCACGTGTGTCCTGTGTCCATAACCTCTTGCAATTTGATGTTTTGAGTCAAGGTTTCGAGAAGAAAATTAACCTAATCTATCAAAAACGGCGTAAAAGCAACTAATGACAATTTAAAACTTACAAAAGTCGTAAACGACATTAAGATGACATTTAAAAGGTTAAACAAATTGAGGTTCGAAAAATATTGGAAGTAATTAGTTATACACTTTGAATATTTTTAAATATTAACTACAACTATAAACATAGGTGTTTTGGATGGTTTATAAGATAGAAAATAATAATTGAAGTGACGTCTGAATCGGTCTATCTATCTGTAAGGTCTTATAACACTGCGCCGTCGCGCTCGAAAAATCGCGCGTGTTTGAAAGACCAGTTATCCACGAATACTTTACGCTATTTTTTTATTGGCGCAATTTGACTTACTACAAAAAAATTGAAGTCCGTCCTCGATGCCCAGCCAAGCTTCATTTCATAAAAGTCCGCCCTCGATGCCCAGCCATGTTTCATTTCATAAAAGTGCATCCTCGATGCCCAGCCATCCTAAGTAGTATTCATTTTTATTAAAAATGTATATGGATTGATTCCCTCGGGGAATAAATGGGTCCCATCCGCGGGATTAAATGGGTCACTTTAGTCACTTAGTGTATAATGTACTATTAATATACTTATTATTTACTAACTTTCTTTAGTTTATTGTAAATGAAAACATGCGAGCGGAAAAGTACGCTCTAGAGCGGAAATAATGTCAAATTATGACATATCACGGAAAACATCAACTTTGCGGTTAGATTTGAGTGTGCAAAAGCCTACTTTGGGTAGTGATCGTAGGAAAAATATTTTTTCTCGTTCAGTTTTTAATAAAATATTCATATGATAATGATGACCAGTTCTAGAAAACCTTAGAATATCTCATGATGTATTCACTTTTCAAATTTTATTAAAAATATTGAAAGTTTCAGTTATTTTTCATTTTATTTCCTTAATAGTGTCATCTATTGGGGGGTTTACCTTTGTTATTTGTATGCTTAGGCCGCGATATACCTTTTTAACGTACTGAAAGAACAGTTATCGCCGAGACCGCTTGCGGCCAAGGCAAGATAATCTTGAGGTAATTAAAAAGTTTCGCGGCCATGGCATCCACACTAGTTTTCGTGCAATCATTAAAATTATTAAACTAGATAATTGTAAATAAATATATTATTGCTCTAAAATCAACAGCAGTTCAATTTATTTAACAATGTTACCGTGTGCTATAGAAATGATATGTTTCAATATATACAAAATATTTTGACAGTTCTTGACAAAACGCAAAATGTCTGATACTGATAGCGATATTTCAGTACCTTCCACTCCTGCTGAACTCAAAAGCGTTGTAAATTCGGCGCTTTCCGTTTTAATACCCGAAAAATCTAAACGACAGTATGAAAAATGTTACGACGAGTTTAAAGATTGGTGTGACAAACAGAATGTTAAGACGATGTCTGAAAACATTTTATTGGCTTATTTGATACAGAAATCAAATGTTGTAAAAAGTTCAACTTTATGGAGCATTTATTCCATGATGAAGTGCATGCTGAACATACGAGACAATATCGACATCAAGCAGTTTTCAAAATTAGTACCATTTCTGAAAAGAAAAGCAGTAGGTTATCGAGAAAAAAGTTTTTATGCGTGAGCAAATTGATACATTCCTGAAAGAAACTGATAATGAAAAATACTTATTGTTGAAGGTAAGTGTTAAGAGATGCCATTTACAATTGTTTTATTTATTGTACTGATTTTTGTAGGTAGTTTTGATGATGGGAATATCTGGAGCCTTGCGACGAGATGAGTTAGTAAAAATGGCCATTGAGATATTCAGGAAGAGAATGTTGTATTAATAGTAACCAATCCTGATACCAAGACGGATAAAAAGCGTGTTTTCACTGTTACTAATTTTGATTACATAAAAATTTATCGTAAATATGCAGCTCTTCGACCAAAACATATTGTTAATAATCGTCGTATATTCTTGAAATACGTAAACGGAAAGTGCACCGCACAAGTTGTTGGAGTGCATACCATTGGGAAAATGCTAGTATGATTGCCAAGTATATCAGATTACCAAATCCTGAAACATACACAGGTCACTGTTTTCGGAGAAGCTCTGCCAAGCTGCTTGCCAATACTGGGGCTGATATTATGTCAGTTCTTAAACGCCACGGTGAATGGAAGTCCACGACAGTAGCGGAAGTATATATAGAAGACTCTATCAAAAATAAGAAGCAAATTTCCAACTCAATTTCTGGCGATATAGTATCTGGTTTGAATGTAGGCAATAATCATTATTCAGAATCACTAGATGTAGTTGCTTCAACTTCTGGAGTAAATATAAGTAATAATACCAACTGTACAATTAATGTTAAATTTCATCCTAAATAATATGTCCTTATGGATTTGTTGGTATTCATTAAAAAATGATCCTTGTCTTTGAAATATTTTAGAAATGTCAAATTGACGTTTTGTTTCGCGGCCGTTGCTATGGGTTTATTTAATTAAATTTCGCGGAATGTGCTGAGAACGCGAAATACTGACTTCGCGTGCAATTTCACGAGAAATAATCAAAAGTCCACTTTTCATTATATTCGTGGTTTTCCTCATTAATTTTTCTTTGGCATTTTAGTCATTACGATAAAATATGAATTATTTTAGCAATAAATTAAAAATGACATGTATTTCTCATTAACTATTGTTGTGAAACGTCATAGGGTTCTCAATATGAGCGTGTTTATGTGAAAAATGCACATATGAACATACAGTAGCAAGTGTTTTAATTTCACAATATAATAAAAGTTATTGAAAATTCTAAAAAATTGACAATTGTTTCGATAAATCAATATCATCGTCAGAATGACAGAAGTTACATTTCATTTCATGCCTACCTGATGGTTAGTAGTTATTTTTGGCTAGACCAAGAAGTAACCTAACTTGTGATCGGCTTAATATATGTTTATAGAAAAAAGAAGATGTGATATTACAAATATTGAAGCTTAGATATTATTAGCCTATAGTGATATCCTGGATATCATTTTTCCAATTAAGATCAGTATAACTGTGCAATGATATAGAAAACCAGGAAAACTATATCTGCTGATCTTTACAATTATCACTTAAGAAGACAGTTTATTAGTGGAGAACTCCCTAGATTTAACTGTTCATTGACAACTTCATATTGTGAAAAGAAACAAGAACTGGATTTCCTTGAAGAACTAGAAATTAGATGACATTTAAGAGACCCACAATATGAAGTTGTCAATGAACAGTTAAATCTACGGAGTTCTCCACTAATAAACTGTCTTCTTAAGTGATAATTGTAAAGATAAGCAGATATAGTTTTCCTGGTTTTCTATATCATTGCACAGTTATACTGATCTTAATTGGAAAAATGATATCCAGGATATCACCATAGGGCTAATAATATCTAAGCTTCAATATTTGTAATATCACATCTTCTTTTTTATATAAACATATATTAAGCCAATCACAAGTTAGGTTACTTCTTGGTCTAGCCAAAAATAACTACTAAACATCAGGTAGGCATAAAATGAAATGTAACTTCTGTCATTCTGACGATGATATTGATTTATCGAAACAATTGTCAATTTTTTAGAATTTTCAATAACTTTTATTATATTGTGGAATTAACTAGAGACCGTGAGTTTCATTTTAAAACACTAATATGAGCATATTCCACGAAGTAAGGGTCGAGACAGTCAATTTCATACAGTAGCAAAATGGCGAAATGAAAGAATGCTACACTGGCTAAGCGAGAAAGCGAGCCGTCGTATTCGCTGGGGAGTGGGGATTTGTAGATTGTAGATTGTAGGGGGGTCGTACAGGCTGTACAGCCTCACAAGCACTTCGACCTATAAGTTCTTTTGTGCGTGACCCTTGATCTATTCGAGGCCCGGGATACCGAGACTTCTTGTGAAGTTCATCAGTTTCCTGGGAGCTAAGTTCCTGATGTCGGAGGGCGTTAAAAAGGCCCCTTCCAGGAACTTAAGCCTCTTGCAGAAAAGCGCTGGGCATTCGCAAAGCAAATGTTCTGCACTTTCCGCGAAGTTCTCGCAGTAGCGGCAACTGTCACTCTCTGATTTGCCCATCTTTTTGAGGTGATACCCCAGGCAGTGTCCAGTGAGGAGTCCCGTTACCATCTTCAAGTCTTTCTTGTCCAACTCGAGAAGCTGTTTAGCTTTCTTAGGCGATAGGCACACTAGTCTTTTCGCTTGTCTTTGTCCTGGCACTTTATTCCAGTGAGATTTCATTTCATCGGTTTCCCAGCGTCGGAACTCCTCTTTTAAGTGGGCTTTGGAGAGTCCACAGAAGGGTTCTGGGCCGGGAAATTGTGTATTTGCCCCTTCTTTGGCAAGGCAATCTGCTTCTTCGTTGCCTTTAATTCCTCTGGGGAGTGGGGATTAAACATGTGCAGTAAAATAGGTTTCCCACTATGCTTCTGTTAGCGCGCATTTTTGTCACCGGTCCCATTTCAGCACGCTCACCAGTGCTGCCAATGACACGACAATTGCCGTATTTTCACGGCTTTATGGACTAACTATATGGCCCCGTCTTTATAGTACTACCGTCCATTTAAAAATATGGCTTTTTCGATTGAAAAAATAAAATTTACAGTTCACCATTTTTGCTATAAAATAAGAGTTAATACATTTTAAATGAAAAATTGTAAAAATTTACTGAAATAAATAACCTGTCCAAGTGCACGACGAAATAACAACCTCCATAAAACGAAATTTACTGGCCGAACAAGAAATTAAAAAGATTTTAAATTCTTGTAATTAATTTGAGCCAAACGAAGCCATGGAAAAAAACATAATTTATGAAACTGTCAACATCGAAAATGTTTCAGTAGCTGAAGCTGATGATTTCTACCTATCAAATTAAAATATATGGCTACAAAAAAATATTATGATGGAGTAAATCAGGTTTTGTTACTTTTTTTAAATCATAAATAATTTTTTTATTCTAATTAACGTGCTTGAGACAGCTATGGCCATTAGCACAAGGTACAGTAATTTACAATAGATTATAAATATATAATGTGCAAATAATTACAAACAATAATGGCTTTAAATCTGATTCAGAAGGTTCTCTTGTTTTAGAAACTGGATGGCTATGATGATTTGGTATATACTAGTTAGAATATCCTTAATGTCTGTTTTCATTCCAAGCTGCTGACGTCTTTTAGTATAGTAGGGGCAATCTAAGAGAATATGTGGAATGTCAAGTAGAGATTGGCAGTTTGGCTGGGGGGAAGAGGTCATAAGGTGACCATGAGTAAGTCGGGTGTGACCAATACTCAGTCTTCTTGTGACGACCTACACGTTTCTCCGTAGATCAGGGATGTCAAACTGTTCAATATTTGGATGTATTTTCCGTAAGAATGGTTCCAATAGTTTAGCCATATAAGTTTTTTCATAGCGAATTTTAGGTCTCTAGAAATTTACAGAATAACATGTGTAGAGGTGGATGAGAGAGCTTCTTTAGCAAGGCGATCGGCGTTTTCATTACCACTTATACCAATGTGTGAGGGAATCCATATAATAGTGATAGTTATATCATGAGAAATAAGGGTTTGATAGGTGTCGTGGATGTGTTGAACGGGAAGATGATTTGTGAATAAATTGTTGATGGGTTAAATAGATGAGAGAGTCTGTGCAAATAGCAACTTATTGATGGGGGATTACGCAGAGATTGAAGGGTTGTAAAATAGCGGTTCACCAGTGTGAACGCTACAAGAAGCTGGGATTCGGTAGGATTCCACGACTGTTTGCATAGTGGTAACAGCACATCCGACACCAGTCTCGTTATTTGAGGCGTCAGTGAAGAGCATCCGGTCGTATTTCTTCGAAATTATGACTTCTAAGAAGGATTTCCATATGAGTTCGTGACTGGTTTATTCCTTGCTGAACTTGGTGAGTGAGATGTTACATCTTGGGAGTGTTTTGGTCCAGAGTGAATTGTGTGGGATGGGGACAGGGCTGGTTAGGGATAATTGAGTGTCAGGTATTAATTTTTGAAGAAGGAAGGGAATGGTATGTATGCGCGGGTTGGGTGGTGGGATCTCTAAGAATGTGAGTTATTCTGGTTATTAAAGATGAAACTGGATTAGAGGGGTTGGATGAGATCGTGGCTGCATAAGAAAGGAGGAGATATTGACGTCTGAGCCAGAGTGAAGGTTCATTGGATTCGAGGCAAAGGTTCTCGGCTGGACGAGTGAAATGCGCCTAAACAAAGTCGGATGGCAGTATTGTGTGCAGAGTTCAGGGTTTTCAGGACGTTTTTTGATGCTGACATATATGGAATAAGAGCCCTGTATACTTTCAGGAGGGTGTATTTGCTAGCTCCCCACTGATAGTGGGAGAGTGTTTTGATGATGTTCAAAAGTTTTAGGCAGTAACATCTGGTTTCTCGGATATGGTGTTTCCAAGAAAGTCGGAGTCGAATGCCACTCCTAGAATTTTGCAATGTTTGATGACTGGGAGAGGGTGGTTGTTCATTAAAATTTCAAGGTAAGGGGATGGGGCTTTTCTGCTGAATATTTTGAGCTTTGATTTTGTAGGGGAGAGTGAAAGGCCAAGTGAAGATATTCCACTATGTAATAGGTTTACAGCAGATTGGAGGAGTTTGCATGTAGTAGGTGCCGAGGCGCCATAACAGTAGATAACAAGATCGTCTGCATATGCAGCGAATTTGACAGGGGAGGGAAGATTGTTACATAAATGACTAATAGCTAGAATGAATAATGTAGTGCTAAGAATAGAGCCATGGGGAACACCGCCTTGTTGGATATGAGTTAATGATAGGCAGCCATTTACTGAGACCCTAAACCCTAAAGGATTTATTACTAAGAAAGTGTCTGATAAATGAGAAAAGGTTACCATTGAGGCCATAAAATGAAAGTTTATCAAAAATCGTCTGCCTTGGTAAGGTGTCAAATGCAGCTTCAATGTCAAAGACGGAGGCTAACACCTCTTGTTTACGATTTATAGCATCGGCAATGTGGGTTTGTAAGACTGCGAGGTTATCACTTGTGGATCGGTGACGACGGAAACCGGATTGTTCTTTTGGTAAGATTTGATGCTTTTCGATAAACCACATGAGTCGTCTGTTTATCATATTTTCCATCAATTTGCATGTAGTACTTGTAAAAGAAATCAGTCTATAGGACAGTGGTAATGTAGATGGCTGTGACAGTTTTAGGACGGGAATGATAATGGATGTGTTCCATTGAGTAGGGAATAATTGAGAAGGCCAAATGGTGTTACAAAGGTTTAATATTTTAGTAAGACTACGGAAATGCAGACACCGGAAAACTGAGAAATGGTATACAAACAGTCAACTCACAGAATAATTCAAAAGGTAGTGTTAAGAGAAGCTCGATAAAAACTGGATCCAATAGCACAGCTATTCAAAAATAATTTCAACTATCCATTTATATTTTGTTATATCTAAAGTAATTCCTTAGTTGTTGTTTTTCTTGTTTTTGTATAGATTTCTCTTTTGCATTTTTCAACGCTAACTCTATTTAATATGTCATGAATTTGAAACCTTCATTTTGCATGAAAAGTATGATGGTGAGACCTGGTTTAACAATAATGTTCATAATAACCTTGTACGCTGGTTATAATCTCATTAGAAACGATAGAATTGGTAGAGGAGGCGGAACAGCAATTTATATTAAATCTACACTGACTTATAATATTTTAAATTATGGGAATACAAACGATTTTGAACAATTGTGGATAAGCTTTAAAATATTTAATAAAAAGTTTGCATTTGGTAATCTATATAGGCCATCGAATAAAAGTAATATTATTTCTGTCATAGAAGAATGTCTTACAGATATATTAATCACCCAGTGTGATGAAAAAATATGCGGGGGAGATATTAACATCAACCTATTAAACAGTAATTGTAATTATGCGAATGATTTTCTGAATTGTATACAGTTATTCAATTTAAAACAAATTATTATCGAACCAACTCGAATTACAGCTACCAGTGAATCACATATTGACATAATTTTAATATCAAAGCATATAAGTGTGGTAGCAGAGACTTGTATATCACATCGGATCATCAGTTCGTTTATTGCAAATTGAATTTTGAAGTTATCTACAATAATAATAAGACAATATATATAAGAAACTTAACTAATGTAGACAAATAATTGCTTTTAGAGCTTTTAACAGCTTCTCCATTCCATGAAATACTCTGGTTCGATAATATAAATAAAGTGAACCATTTTAATGCGTTGATATCGAATATATTTGATGTAATTGCACGATTGCGAAGAATAAACATCTACAATCCTAAGTCGCCGTGGCTAACAGACAATATCAAGTTATTAATGTAATTAAGAGATAAATCACTGAAAACATATAAAATAAATAAGAACCATACCCACTATGAGTATTACAAACAGTTAAAAAAATTTACTAATGTTGTCATTAAAAATGAAAAACGACGGTATGTCAAATATTGCTTAGATAATTTTGGTAGGAGTAGTAAACAAATGTGGCAAAACATAAGAAATATGAACATTCGAAGTAAACAAATAAATAGAACTATACCAGAGCACTTGAATATTCCCGATGAAATAAATAATCACTTCCTTATAGCGTCCGGAAATTCCACAGATGCTGATAAAGGCCTATTGCAATAAAATTGCATAGTTCAACTATGAGGAATTGTTACGATTTAAGCCCATGAGTCAACAAATAATTTTTGAATATCTACTTGCAATTAAAACCAAAGCTACTGACTGGTATGGATGATATACAGGTTGATATGTTACTTTGATGTTGTCCTTACATATTACCCTATGTCACACATATAATTAATACTAGCATTATCCAGTCAACAATTCCAGATATTTGGAAGGTTTCGAAAGTTTCTCCTATTCCACAAAAAGCAAATGTACATGCCATCAGTGATTTTCGACCTATCACTATCCTACCAATTATGTCGAAGCTTTTGGAGAAAGCAAATAAACAGCAAATTGAAGAACATTTAAATCATTACATTTTGCCCATTAGCCAATCAGGTTTTCGGCCAGGATTTAGCTGTACAACTGCCCTACTGGAGGTTACGGATGATATTTTCCATATTGATAAGGGACAGGAAACGATTGCCTTATTGTTGCTGGACTATTCAAGTGCTTTTGATACAATTAATCATAAACTTTTATGTGGTATTCTTCATTATTCTAGATTCTCCAATCTTGCATTTCAGTTGGTCGAAAATGATTTGACCGATCATTTTCAGTTCGTTGTGACTAATGTAGTAATATCGACCATGAAAAATTATTCTGTGCGGTACCTCAAGGTTCTGTGTATGTATGTATGTTTATTCTTAACAAAAAAAATACAGGTTATATAGAGACAAAAAGAACGAATGATAAGAATAGTATACTCGATAAGTGAATGAACACTTGTTTCGAGGGGAAATATCAGAATATTAAAATTTATATTATAAAAATCAAATACATAGCACATTAGCAAACAAAAAAGAAAAAATATCTAACATCTTACATGTAACCTCTAACTTTTGACATTTTACAATATATAATTACGAGAGAAAAGAATTTAGGTTTATTTGTTGAGTTTGTCTATACTACATTCATATTTCTATACAATTATGTACCTCATGTCTGGATCTCCAAAATATACAATTTTAATTTATTTTTAAATGAATCTTCGCTGTTTAATACTTTGAATGATTCCGGTAACGTGTTGTATAATTTTGGAGCCAGGTAAGTATAAGATTGTTGGGTGATTGTTTTTGTCATATGGGGTACATGTTGGTGTGTTTTCTGGCGGGTATCATAGGAATGTATAGTTGTTGGGAATGAGTTCTTTGTCTTGCGAAATTTAGTAATTGTACAATAATAGAATAATTGCCTTATATCCATCACTTTTGCGTCTATATACAAATGATCAGATGAATATTGGTATGGTTTATTCAGAATCACCTTTAAAAAACGTTTCTGTGTTATCTCCAAAAAGTGTATGTGGGTTTTTGATGCAGCTCCCCATCTCACTATTGGGTGTGTTGGGTCCAATTTTATTTAGTACCTACACAAGCAATTTATGCATTAGTTTGAGGAACAGCAAATCATACATGTATGCCGATGATACACAATTGAGGTTTAGTTTTTCAACATTCGATGAAAATGTTTCAAATACAATCAATAAGGAATTATCCGAGATTGCATCAACTGCAAAAAGACATCAGTTGAAAATAAATCCAAGCCAAACACAAATTTTGCTTTTTGGAAAAAGTAATAATAAATTACAGGAACATATTTCATTATCTATTGAAGGTCTGTGGAGGTAAGTAGATAATGCTGTGTGATATTATGGTGCTTAGTCATTTCAATTATTGTGACACAGTATATGGTCCATGTTTGAACAACATTGATTCTTTACATATTCAGAGGACACAAAATTCTTGTCTACGATACATATATAGAATACGGAAATTTCAAAGGATAAGTCACAAATTGAGGGACACTAATTGGTTAAGTATGGAAAAGGGAAGGCACTTAAATTTGGTAATGCTTTATCACAAAATCATAATGAAGAAATATCCACCATATTTATACAACAAAATTAAGTTCCGTTGGGATGTACATAATATACATACACGTTTCAAAGGACATATTTCACCTCCAATTCATCGAACCTTTAAATTCAAATCTTCTTTTTCTTACGCTATATTTAAACTTTATAACCAGGTCCCCCAATCCTTGAAAAGTTTGAAATTGGAAGCGTTTAAATATGAATACAAAACAGAAAAGAGTACTGTATGAGAGTGATTAGATATTAGCGCATACTGATGTTGCGGAAAAATGTATATAAAATTTATATTTTATCTATTTGTAATGTATTATTTATTCATTTTACGTGTCTTAGGACAGTTTTTATTTTCATTTTAATAAAAGATGTTCGATGTATTTTTGTATTTTTATTTTGTATGTTGTATTATTAGCTCATTTTTGCAATGTATCATTTTTTAAATCACACTATACATAATTTGTAAATGTACATACTTCTGAGAGATGGCACTCGTATCAGCTCTGCTGTTGTCATCTCTTTTTTGCGGAATGTTGATTTATAACAATTTTTTGTAAATTTTAGTGACATTTTTTTTCTGCAAATAATTATACTATAGGTGGATACATTTTTAAGAAAAATGTAAGGGATGTCGTCGTGACCAGCGGCAGAGTTTTTACATGAAGATAAGGCAGTTGTTAGTTCAGTAAATTAAAAAGGTGAATTAATGTCGTCGATATCTTGTAGCTGATGTAAAGTGACTTTGGGGTAGGCAGATTCATGAGGAATAAATGTAATGAGGGGCTTGAGTTTTGAAATTTTGTATCAAATGTATCAGCAAAGACCCGTCGAATTTGAGGGGTTTGAATTATTATGGTTGTTACATAATTATGCCAGGAGTTTCTTTTCGCTCTGTTTGATTATATATTTGACTTTTGCTTTAAGTATTTCAAATTTAACTAGTTTTTCAGGGCTTTTGAGTTTGTGAAAAATGTTCGGATTGAGGATTCCACCAAGGAACGATTTTGTGACAGGGGATATGGGTGGTTTTTCCAATGTGAGTGAATGCTGCTGTAATGATGGCATCCGAGAAAAGCTTAATAGAATCATTATTATTGGTGGTAGGTAATTCACTCAGGAGAGATTCAGCCTCCAGAGAGAATTCCGGCCATTTCACTTCGTTGAGGCGCCAATAACTTGTCACATAAGCTTGTTCATTTGAGTTGTCACATATAATTATGGGATAATGATTGCTATCACATAGATCATCAGCATTTTGCCAGGTTAAGTTAGGGGCGGTTTTAGGATCAATGGCAGAAAAGGTGCCAGAAGCGATATTTAAGTGGGTATATGATCCCGTATTAAGGAGGCACGAATTAGTACAATTTAGTATATTCTCAACAACTTTACCGCGTCTAAATGTGCGTGAGGAGCCCCACGTAGTGTTGTGGACGTTGAAGTCACCCACAAGTATAAAGGGCTGGGGGAGATCATAAACAAAGTCAAGAAGCTCTTCTTCACTTAGTTTGTGATCGGGGGGAATGTACGAGAGCAATTCAGAAACTAACCTCCGGTTGATTGAAAAAAATACACCAAGTTAAGTAAAAATATTTTAATATATACATCTTACAACTACATCTTTGCACTATTTTTCGACATAGTCTCCATAACGATTGAGGCACTTATCGTATCTCTTCACAAGCTTTGAAATTCCTTCTGCATAAAAATCACCCGCTTGTGCCTTGAGCCAGCCTGTGACCGCATCTTTGAGCTCGTCATCAAACCGCTGGGACCCGAGTCATTTCTTCATATGCATGAAGAGGTGATAATCGCTTGGCGCCAGATCTGGGCTGTAAGGTGGATGGTTGAAAACGTCCCACTTGAAGGACTCAAGAAGGGCTGTTGTTCTGCGAGCAGAGTGAGGACGGGCGTTATCGTGCAAAAAAACGATACCGGAAGTCAGCATACCACGGCGTTTGTTCTGTATAGCCCGTCGTAATGTTTTTAGTGTTTCACAGTACACGTCTTGATTAATGCTCGTCCCACGTTCCATGAATTCAACCAACAACACCCCTTTGGCATCCCAAAACACCGTTGCCATCAGTTTTCTGGCAGAAAAATCTTGCCGGGCTTTTTTTGGTTTGGTAGGCGAATCTGAATGTGCCTACATCTTTGATTGTTCTTTTGTCTCAGGGTTCACGTACTTAATCCAGGTTTCGTCACCGGTCACGATTCTGTTTAACAATGGTTCTCCTTCGTCCTCATAACGTGACAGAAAGTCTAATGCAGAGGCCATTCTTTGACTTTTGTGGTGGTCGGTAAGAATTTTGGGCACCCATCGTGCACAGAACTTACGGTAACCCAATCTTGCTGTCACTATCTCGTACAAAAGAGTCTTAGAAATCTGTGGAAAATCAGTAGACAACTCCGCCATTGTGAAACGTCGATTTTCACGAACTTTTGCATCAACTGTCTGAACGAGTTCGTCAGTCACCAAGGATGGTCTACCACTCCTCTCTTCATCATGAACGTTTTCTCGTCCACTTTTAAATAAACGTACCCATTCACGGACAACTCCTTCACTCATAACTTTTGGTCCGTACACGGCACAAAGCTCACGATGAATAGCTGCTGCAGAGTATCCTTTGGCTGTAAAAAACCTTATAACAGCACGCACTTCACATTTGGCGGGATTTTCTATTGCAGCACACATTTCAAACTGCCACAAAAACTAAACTAGCGCAGGTACGATGTTCACTCGACTACGGCTTGATGCCGACTGACCTGCTGAGCGTGTGAATGCACAGATGGCGCGCTACTCCCCCCACTACCCGCACTGTGACCAATCGGAGGTTAGTTTCTGAATTGCCCTCGTATATGGAGCATATGGTTAATTTTTACGGACAATAGGCTATTATAGCAATGGCTTAAAGATTAGTAGTAAGAAGCAGATGAGTTGAATAAAGATCTTTGGATACAAATATGGATACTCCACCACTGGCTCTGGAGCAGATTGTTCGGATGTAATGATATCCTTCGAAGTCCTTTGGTGTAGGGATATTGGAAGATGTAAAATGAGTTTCCTGGAGACATAGGAAATCCGGATGATAGAGAGAAATAAGTTGTTGAAGACGTTCAAGGCGCGGATAGTATCCGTCGCAATTGCACTGAAATATCGTGAATTTGATAGTTAATATCATAGAGATCGGAACCGTCACAATTGGAGTCACTATCATTAGAGCTAAAAGATTCAAGGCTAGCAGAACCGACAGCACCGTTGCGATTGATGGTACATTGTATTTTCTTTGTTAGGCGGGTAATGCGATTTTTGAGTGACCTGTCTTAGATGGCATGATATATTTGACGTAGATCGGCAAGGAGGGATTTAATGTTTGAAGTAAATTGGTAAGCTTCTGCTAATGGATCGATGTTTCCGAGAGTTTTCCAGAAATGCTATTAATTGTTCTGAAGTAATTGAGAAGGATGTTGGCTCTGTTTTTGTTAAATGTTCAATGATTGAGCGTGCAGAGGGACGATTTCTTCATTAATGGCAACTGAAGAATGGTTTTTAAGCAGGTTATCAACGAGTAAAGTAGAAGCGAGAAAGATGCAAATACGTTGGTTATACGGGAAGCATGGGCGATTCCTTTTGGTGTCTCAATTTCACCGATTGCCTTGATGTAATCGAAGTGAACTGTATCCGGAAGTGCATTTATAACGACAACTTGATTTCTACTAGGATATGTTATAGGTGCCAAAGTTGATTTTCTTGAATTTGATTTAGTAACAGCAGCAAAACTTCGTGCAGTGGGTTGAGTTGACATGTTAAAATATTTTTGTTGCCAAAATATTTAATAAACTGTATAGACCAAGCAGCTGGCCTATAGAAGAATTCATTTTAAGTATCAGTGTAAATAGTCACATACCAATATGGGCCAGCAAATAAACACAAAAAATAATCATTTGTGTTGATAACAGTGGCGTAACTAAGGGGGGGGGGGGATGAGGGGGATATAAACCCCCCCCAGAACCCTAAAAATGAAAAAAATCTAATACATAATCACAGCAAACCTATACTTTATTGAAATGTACTAAAAGCTATGAGCTGTAGGCTATAATTTTATAAGAAAAACAAAGCTAAAATACAGTTTTATGGGCTTAAAATTTGAAAAAATTTCCGATACCCAAATCTCCCGGTAGTTCATCCCCCCGAGCTTCATCGTAGTTACGCCACTGGTTGATAACGTTAGTGAGCACTCGGGCGCAAATAATACCACACGTGGAATGTGTTATGCAGTGTTAATTTTTTAATCCATTTTTTCAATTAACAATGAATTTCACATTTGACACAGCCATAGTTCATTAAAACATGTCAATCTCCAATCATACGTACGGCTATTAAATTCGTCTGGTTGGCATCAATGACGCTCACGCTCTAAGTATGTTGATTTTTCCTCAAATTATATTGGTGCTTTGGCAGGCCGCATGTTGCCGACCTCTGATTTACATGGACAAAACAATTACAAAAGTCCCTAATTAGTGTATATTTAAGAGTTAAATTGTTCGCAGTGCAAGAAGACATTTTAATTCTGAACCCGCCTTTTGTTGAATGCATACATTATCATTATGCTAGTAAAAAATGAATGTAATTAATAGATTTATCCTGAAAAAATTATCGCCAATGTGACAATCCTGCAAAACTATCGTAAACCATACATTCATTATACCTACGTAAACCTATCATTCATTATTTGCTGACCGTGTTGCCAATTCAGTTTACCAACCAAAAATTCAAAGCCCGGCGTGCGAGAAAATATCGATGTGGAGGCTAGTGCAGCATTGCCAAAGCAATGTAAAATGACTTTCTCCTAACGATTGATCGCCTTTTCTGTGGATTTATGAATGACTCGGTTCATCTATATTCTTTAGTTGAATGTTCTTGTGAAAAATACATTTCATGTATTTGTTTAAATAGTAATCATATATAAATAGGAATACTAAGTATAGGAACAGTACAAAACAAAATTATAGAGTGAATTTGTTTTTAAAACGCATCACAATGTTCTGTTACTTTTAAAAATTCTCAAATATTGAGCTAAAAACTGCATTTTTTCAAGTGAAACTTTATGGGACACTATAGGAGTTTTGGCATGGGAGTAAACTCCTTGTCCTTTTCCAATTATTATTTACTTGAGCTGAGTGAGGGATGCAATGCTGTTCTCCCCTCATGTTACCCCACTCGACTCAATTTCACTATCAAGCGAAATAGTTCAGTTAATAGAGCTGAAGATTTAAAGATCCCTTGTTCGATCCCAAGTTTCGGCAGTCAACTATTTTATTTTGTTTTATAGTCTATCCGAAAAAGTATAGTTTTTCTTTTGGAAATAATTTTTTGTTTTCGTGTTTTAAACAATTAACGTTTCATTTGTTGATGTTTAAAAATTTTGTTTGTATACTCATTTTTGCATAACAAAAAGTTTCTTCTACCGCTGTAAGTTTTCAATTGACACATACCTTTTTTTATTATAATTGGTTTTACACGGTTATATGCAGTTGTAATTTTTCTGATGTTCAAAAATTATTAACGGAAATAACACATGGTTGGTATTAGTTTCCTGTAAACAAACAGCAAACTTCTCTATAATTTTTAAATCCTGGAGGAGAACAAGATTTTCAGATTTCTGTGCATTTCAAATCATTTAAAATATGAATTTGAAATTCGATGTAATATAATTTAATTCTTATTCTATTTTGTTGTCGCCTTATCTTACGCCCAACAAAAACACTATTCATTCTCGTGTTATAATAACTAATTTTTTTCATCTTTTTTATTTAAAAATCTTGTAGATTATGAGAGATCCTGAGACTGGTAACTCAAAAGGTTTTGCATTTATAAATTTTGCAAGTTTTGAAGCATCTGATGCATCAATTGAAGCGATGAATGGACAGTACCTTTGTAATAGGCCTATATCAGTATCTTATGCATTCAAGAAAGATTCAAAAGGAGAAAGACACGGGTCAGCAGCAGAACGTTTACTTGCTGCACAAAATCCTCTATCACAGGCAGATCGACCTCATCAACTGTTTGCTGATGCACCTCCAATAGGTAAATCTGCATTATTGTTTAATGTGCTTCATTTTCTAATTGTATTTGTTTTTAGGTATGATGCCAATGACAATAGCACCTCCTCCACCACCAGTAATCATGGGAATGATGCCACCTCCGCCTAATCTACCTAACATGCCCCCTCCCCCACCTCCTGTTCCTCCACCAGGTTCATTCCCTTCAGGTATTCCGCCTCCTCCTCTACCACCTTCCCAACCTCCCTTACCCCCTGGAGCACCTCCTCTTGCCACAAGTGGGGTTCCTCAACGACCTCCTCCACCGCCTCCACCTGTTGCTCCTCGTGGTATGATACCACCTCCACCCCCTTGGGCAGGAGCTCCTGGTACCCTACCTATGCCCCCTGGTCCTCCCAACTCCACTGGTTCTGGGTTCGGAGGGATGTTTCCACCACCTCCACCGCCTGGAGGACGACCGCCTCCTCCAAATTGGAGACCTCCGCCTCCGCCACCTCCTGGTTTTGGACCAAATAGGCCACCATTTCCGCCAAGAGGACCACCTCCTCCACCACCTAATTTTGACAATTAGAGAAATCAATTTTTAATATAATTTTTTAATATTCCATGTGTTTTATTTAATTTTATAAATATTGTATATATTCTTCATGACACAATACATTTTAACAATTTGACAAGGAATATATTTTGTAACAAAATTAATTAAACTTAAATATATAAACTATAAATGCACTAAATACTATATATTGTTAGTAGAACTACTAGCGTTTGGTTTGATTTGCTGACTTTTATCGCTCATTTTTTGTAGATTTTTTTTATCACTTGATTTGTTTCTCCGTTTCTGTTGCTTTTTATTAGAAAATGTACTTTTAGTGCTATTAGTATTTCCTTCTTTTCGAAGTGGTACTTTCTGACCAGGAGCTTGATACCTAAAAAAAATTAATTAAAAATAAGTAAGATCGAAAAACGGATAGAAGAAATTTAAGAAATATGTTATATTGATTTACCCTAATTCATCTTTATTTAAAGTTTCTGTAGTTAGGTAGATATGTATCATTGGTAATTTTCTTTTAACAATCAACTGATCCAACTCTGGTAAAAGTGGGTCCCAATATTCTTCAACACTAAAAAAATATCTTGCTAAGCAAATTTATTTTGAATGGCAGAATCAAAATTAAGAATCAACCCATCTGTGCAAATTTCACATCCTTATTTGGTTATACCCTGAAGACGACAAATAAGCCAGAAACATGCATGTCCGCGGTAACCACTGTTTCAGTAGCCCTTTTTCATTTTGCGTGAATTACCCATGAATCTTTTTGTTAGAGTCAAGAATACCACTGTAATGAAAATACTTAATAAAAAAATACTTCAGAATTTTCACCAAATTTTAACTTCACTTTTACTTGACAAATATGGAATTTGGCAGCCCATTTTGTAGGTCCATATCACATTAACACATGAGCTGAACAAGGACCAGTTCTATACTTTATTTTCATATTTTTAGTTGTCACAATGAAGATATTAATAGATGTGTAAAGTAACCTTTCAACAGAAAATAACATCCTACTTTACATAGAAACAATAAGGTTAAGTGCTCAACGGAATTGTAATACTAGATACTCGCAGGAGAGAAAGAGGTATTTAATAAGCGAGTATGGCTGTGCACAGTGAAAGGTTTTCAGTAGTTTTGGAAATGTCTGATAGTGAACATTATTTGTGGGATATTTTGGATAAATGTCGAGTAGAATATACAAAATACATCATTTAAATAAACAAAGACATATGTTAGGCGAATTATCATTTACATACAGTGTTAAAAAATTATGCTGTAAGATTTTTAAACTATTTGCTGCCTTTGAGCGGAGAAAGTGGCATTTTACCTACCTTGTCTGATAAAGTACATTTTACTGACCTCATCAGGTAATAGTTATTCATGTATCAAGGCCGTAAGGTGATCTTTTTTGGCCCAATCTGACATTTTGCAGGTGAGGCCTAAAAAGGACCTTCAGGCGAGGTGCATACAACGTTTTATAGGCGATTTTACTGAAAGAATCCGATATTTCCACATTTTATGCTTTGCATATTTAAAACAAAACATGACAAACAAAAAAGACAATTCTGTAAATTATTTTGATTGTGTCAACTGTTATTTATTTTCCTTTAAATATGATTGGAGAAATGTCACCAGCAGCCACTAAAGTAATTTTGAGATATGCGTACAATAAAGTTGCACTTTACGGCCGCTACAGGGCACTATAAACAACGTATTTTTGGTTGATCGCCTATAAAATCATATTATAATTATTTTAAAAAGAATCATCAAAAAGTGTTGAAAATATTAATTTGTTTAATTATTATGATTTTTTCAATATGTGTATTTTTTAGCAGACTATGTGCCAAATTCGTTTAATATTTTATACATAATTAAAAGTAAATAATATTAAATTCCAAGTAAAATTTACAGCTTGATTCTGTTTAAAAAATTTCAACAATCAATTTCTCTAAACTCATTTTTACCCCTTATCCTCCATGCAGCTCACAGAAGAATGGAATCATCCATTTGTACAACTTCAAACATCATTGCTTTACTCTCGGCTCCTTTGTGCACACACCAATTTAAATACATTATTATTTTCTCTAAGCACTGATAACATACCTCTATCGTACAAGTATCTAGTATCACAGCTTGGTTGTGCACTTACCCTAAGGCACATGGTATCATATGGCTCACATACAAAATATATAGGAACTGAGCATAACTTTTATGAAGTGAAGGAAATAGAAACAAGTGTTTCATATCAGTGGCGTACTTATAGGATATATCCCCCCATGCACCCTTACGCCAAAAATTGGGCCAAGTCTTATACATTTTTCTTGCTAAATAATTTTTTAGATCAGCTTAAAATTAGTTGAAAAATAACTATGTATATATAAAAATTTTATCTGAATAAGTTTCACTCAATAAATTGAGAATTATTTGGGTTAATGTTTCTTTGTAAGTATCAATTGAAAATAGAAAAGTTGGATAAATTTAATAAACGACATGGTATTTTATGTGATATCAAAAAATTTTGTGATTTAGATTTCATTATTTATTTGTTTATTAAATGGAAACTTTATTGTTTCTAGAGTCACTTGAGACGTGTACATGGCGCAAAGTTTTCCTGACATCTGCAGATGGCAGTTTTGGTAGTATATTGCATATACTTAACATAAGGTGAAGTAAAAACATGTTTATTCAAAGTGGCCTTTGGAATATTGATATTTACTGTATCAAACCTAAAAACTGAAGCAAAAACAATGTTTTTTTCCTTTCTGGCTCGGAGGCCATTTGGCTTTGGGACTTCAACCCCATTTAGCCACGATAGTTTATTGTTTTATTATATTTTAATTATGATACTGTCACTCTATCTTTCATGCAAATATTCCTAAACTTCCAAAATTCTGGAGAGGATGAAAGAAGAAAAACAAATGGGATAAACAGGGACACCCTCTTCACGCTAAGGTGCCCGTCATAGCGACTTTGATTAGACATACAAGAAAGGCAACGGTTAAAGGGGATTTGCTACAAAAGGACAAACAGAGGGAATCAAATCTAAATCGTTCATACTATGTTCATATATGCATTCACACAAAACAAAATAAAAATTGGAACATTATATTTTTCGTTTGGTGCGTTTAAGGAATTCCCATAAAATATCTCTTATGATAGGTTTCTGAGAGCTTATGTACAAGAAAGACTGTGTTTTGAGGAAAAGATATCTTCTTAGCTGATAGGGAATTAAGTAAATATTCCGTTGCTTCTCTATTATATCTACAGTTAAACATCCAGTGGTTGAGATCGTCGAAACTTCCGTCAGTCATATGTATCTGCGGTAGACAATTTAATTTTGTAACGGTAGCATAAAGGCATCTGATATACATAGTATATATTTTCCTGGAAGGAAAGCTTCGTTCAGCTAGAGGAGTACTGGGAAGAGCAGGATATATCTTGCAGTAGGTATTGTTACTATGGTTTGTGAAACCTGCCCATTAAATTTCCCAATTTTGTTTGAGGGTTTCTTTTCTAAGTGATATTATATCTCCCTTTGATAATTCGTTGTTTACAAGACCCCAGGAAGCAGCAGCTTTAGCAAGCTCATCTACTTTTTCATTACCTGGAAGTTGAGAATGTCCTTTAACTCATATAAATCCAACAATTTGTTTAAATTCTTCAGACGTGTTACTTTTTCTAGGATGCTGATTGTACTGCTATTAATGTATATATGTTTCCGGTAGTTTCTCAATGTCATTAAAGCTGATTGAGAATCAGATAAAATCATATACTGTTCAAATTCTAAGTTACTGTTTATGATCCATTCCAAGGCTTTGTTGATGGCCACTAATTCAGCTGTGAAGATTGAACAGTTTGGATTTAATTTGTACTGTAGGGATACTCATAGATTTTGGACATAAAAAGCACTACCAACTCCCGCACTAGATTTGGAACCATCGGTGTATATTTTGCATATTGGACCTCGGGTACGAAGTTCTTCATTTAGTACAACATAGGGGGAGATTAGAGAGTCGTAAGAGGGAAATACTACATTGGGTTCGGAGAACAAAATGTTGAAGTTAGAATTGAAGAATGGGATTCCTTCACCTTGAAATTGATATTGAAATAAATTAGGGAAGGCAATAGCTAAGATTGGAGAATATTTATTTTGCCACCAATTAGAGGTTAAATTTTGGATAGAGAGAGCAGCTATTTTATCTAATAGGGAATTTTGCTTATAAGCTTGACACTTAAGTACAAATTTTTCAGCCAAAAATACGCGTCTCAGGTGGAGGGGGGTTCATTACATTCTGCCAAGAGAGCCGGGGTAGGAGTAGACTTCAAGGCTCCTAGGACCAATCTTAAGGCTTTGTATTGTATTCTGTCAATTTTATTTAAACTTGATTTGGTAGCAGATCCATACAGAAAGCAACCATCGATTGATCACTTTTAATATATTGAGACTTTTCTCACATTTACCTACACATTTGTTAATTTGTGCCTCTCAAGTTAGATTGGAATCTAGTGTAATGCCTAAATAAGTATAGCTTTTAAGTACCGGAACCTCAAGTTGACAGGATTGTACACTACTTATTTCCGGTACTCGATGTCTGGTAAAGAAAACCACTGCTGACTTGTTAGGTGATAATTCGAGTCCATGGTCATTAAAATATTTTTTACAGCGGTTCATATTTTCCTTAAGAGAGTTTATACGCTCATCAATTGTTTTCTTAACCAAGTATAGGCAGAAATCATCGGCATATTGTAAGATGGATGATCTAATGCCCATAGTGTAAAAGTTTAGGGTATACAAATTAAACAATAAGGGACTCAGCACTGATCCTTGAGGTAAACCTTTGCTCACTATCCTTGGTCCAACTATTCTGTTGTTACACCTAATGAAAACTTGCCTGTTAACAAACAAATTTACTAAGGCGTATGCGCATCTACTAGGCACGCCTAGATTAGAAAGTTTACTATAAAGTAAGTTTAAAATAACGTTATCATATGCACCAGATATATCCATGAACAGGGCTGCAAGGTAGTTATTTTGAGAGAAAGTTATCTGTATATCCGTGGTTAAGTGTGAAATGCAGTCAATGGTGCCTTTGCCTATACGAAATCCACATTGCAGCTCTGGGAGAATGCTGGAATTTTCCAACCACCATTCTAGACGATTCTTCATAATCCTTTTGAAGGTTTTTAAAACACATGACGTTAGGGATATGGGTCTCAAGGCACTCGGATCATTAGTTTTAGGGATAGGGATTATCAAACATTGTTTTGGAGAGTCACAGTAATCTCCTTTTATTAAAATATTGTTAAAGATCCTGCAAAGAAAATCCAGAGCAACTCCAGGCAAGTGGGCCAACATAAGATAATTGATTCCACTTATGCCAGGAGTAGATTTTTTGGAAGTGTTAATATTGGCTACAATTTCCATGACAGTGATGGGGGACAGCAAGAAGTGAGGTTCATTGTCTATAGCAGGTTGACTAATTTCAGGAGTTACATAATTAGGAGCTATTTTATCGAACAAATCTAACACCGTTTCATCACAGACATACGTATTTTTATTTTGTTGAGTTTTATTGAGTCTTTTCCAAACATTTGTAGGATTTGTCTGTCTGTTTAAGTTTGAACAAAATTCTGCCCAGTTTTTCTTTGCTTTTTTTAAATATTTGTTTACAGATGGCATTTGTTCTTTGATATTCAATAAAGTTGGAAAGGGTCGTATTGGTTCTATAATTTTTACAAGCATCTCTGCTAGAATTAGATAATAGAAGGCATTCGTCATCTCACCAAGAGAGGGTTTTTGGTATAAAACGATTGTAAGATTTTGCAGGCTTTGTTGGCTGCTAGGGTGATTTGATCATTAAAAAAACTGCACATTGAGTTAGTGTCGCTAAAATTTGGTAAAATGGAGAATGACTTTTCAATTTCCAGTTTAAATAGGGTCCAATTGGCCTGTTTCATAGACCATTTACAGAGTGGTGTAATGAGAGTGTCACCTATTTGAAAATCATTCAATATAATCCTTATTAAATAATGGTCCGAGCCATATGTATCTGGGGAAACGGCCCAGCTAAATGCAGAACATAGTTTAGAAGATAAAATTGTGACATCTACAACAGACTTGGATTGTCCGGGGTAGCCGAACCATCGTTTACAATAGAGAGGTTAGAAAAATAGTCTAAGACATCTACTAGAATCAATCCATTTTTTGAGCAAACAGGGGATCCCCACATACCGTGATGAGCATTAAAGTCCCCACCTATTATAGAATTATGTTTGATCTGGTTAAAAATATGTACATAGTCTCGGGCAGTTACTTTAACATCTGAAGGCCTATAAAGGCTAACTATAGATAACTTTTTATTGCGTTCCATTGAATAATTTTTAAGTAATTATTATTAGACATTTTGGTTTGTTTGTTTTTTTAACCCTTAGTTGAAAAAATATTTTCAACAATATTTTTACATTCATTCTCAAATTCAATTTCGTTAAAATTAAACCCGTTTGACTTGCCGGCGGGTTCATTTAAATATTGTTGAACTATTTTTTTTAAAGCATTACTAAGTTGATTCATAAATATTTCTATCTCATTATCACATTTCTTGCTACCAAATTGAAAAACAGGACCTGCACAGAAACTAGTTTTAAATTTTCTATGAATAGGTGGAGAACTAATAGAGGTATTACTAGTTTTCCTTTTTTTTGGTAAGGGGTCTGGAGGAAGTGGAAGGTTGGCTAAGTGAGAGATGATTTGTTTCCACAGATGACGTTTTTAGGATTGGTTGAGAGGATGGCATCCTTAAGGGAGGAAATTCAGCATCAAAGTCGGTTAATGGTGCGAACCTATTTTTTCGTATAATACTAGAGTAGCCAGGATTAATGATTTTTTCAAAAATGTGGAACGCTTCACGATTTTGCGTGTCATCCTTCGCAGGGGCCATACTAATCTTCTCTGTATCGTTCCAATTTTAGTATATGTACTGCCGAAGCAAGTACAAAAAACAATGTTATCACACTGATTTCCGAGTAGCGCCAGTTCTGCTTTCGTTTATGTTAAGTTAACAATGATACCTGCGTTTACTATTGCTGAAACGGCTAATATGCACTTTTTGTATGGATTAGCGAATGGTAATGCTTTGAGGCTAGACGTATGTATGCCCAGCTGTAATGTTATTCGCAAGAATCCAGGCCTTTTTGAACATATTCGTCAATCTATTAGATGTCGATGGATGCATTTATTTAAGCTGGAGGTGCAGATTATGAACATCTGTTCTGAAATGTACTATAAGTTACAAATATCATCTCATTGTTTCCCAAATGGGGAGCCACTATTCCCATATACAGATTAATAAGTATGCTAAAGACTGCCAGAACATCCGCTAACCTTTTTTTCTAAACCTAGTAACCAGAATATCTTGAACTGTTGTCAATAAAAAAAATACTCTTACTGTCTATAACACAATCTTGTTATTTGATGTAGAGAATTATTAAATTCTCTTTTCATTATTTCTGCACACGTGATACATTTGCCAACTGAAGGACCAAATCCTGTCCACACCACATGATTTACTTCTGGGAATTCGTTTATAGCATGTGTTAGAAGATTTCTAATTTTACTTCCACCTCGTACCTAAAAATATTGTTATTAGAAAAACTCCATAAGGTATTTAAATATTTACCTGCATCCAAAGAAAATTGTTTGGAAGATTTGATATTGGTATTTTGTCTCTTTCAAATGGTTCTTCAACATTTTTACCTTTTTTATAATTCTCCATTATATTAATATTCAAACAATAACTTTAAATTACTGTTTTGTATGAAATAAAATATACAGAAAGTGTGGTTATTATTTCCTCTTCTTTTCCTCGTCTTTTTATCTTAGACTATTTATCCAGATTATAACTGACTGGAAATAAGGAGAGAAAAGCATTCATTCTAAATACCTGCAGTAGGCTTGAAGTGAAACGACCATCTATGGTAACGACTTACTACTGAAAGCGAAAGGAAACAGAATATGTTCAAATATAAGTTGAAAACCGCAGATGGTCAAATGATAGAAGTATGTAAGACATTTTTCCTCACCACACTAGGTCATAAAAAAACAAATGACCGTGTTTTACATGATACTTTGCCAAGAAAAAATAGACTATGATTTAGTAGATGCTCACATAGAGTCCTTTCAGCCATTTATTTCTCACTATAGGTACGTTTTTATAGTAATGATAATAATATATTTATGTATTATTGCTACATGTTCTTTTTTTTTCAATTTCAGGCGAGAGCATGCACCAAAGCGAAGGTATCTTCCCAGCGACATTTCCATCACAAATCACCCACCTTTTGATTTCCATCTCTGTAATGAGTAATGATCGACATGTTCAAATCTCAATACCCAGACATGAAACTCAGCTACGAAGCTTACCGTTTGCGCATTAAGGCATAAAATTTATTATTATTTTTATTTATTTATAAAATAATTACTTAATTTGTTAAAAACCTTTAGGTTTGTATCTCATTAATAGATTCAGTTATTGTTTCAAATAAACACTAAAATATAAAAAAATAAGAGTATCATATTGAATTTTGTCGGTGCGATAAAATGGTCGCGTTCATCCACACCAGTTAAAGATCGCTCCGAAAATAGCGCTCAGTGAGCGCTCATCTCGCACGAATTAACCGACAACTTAAAGTGACATCGATATATGTCTTAGTCATTCGTTTGTTTATGTATTCAAGAAATTTGGTTAGGTAGTGTTTTTATCTTTTGATTTTGTTCTACTGTTTACATATTGTTTTTCAGAAACATATTATTTTAATTGTGGATCTAAGTCATAAGTATTCATCCATTTAAATGAATCCCGCTTCATCAACACATAACTGATGCACCTTCAACTAATTTTATACTCATATGATTCAAAATTAAACGATTTACCTACTATAAATATAACCTAACAAAGCCATTATTAAATTACACTACTCTACTTATAGTAATTCTGATATGGGTTCTCTACTATACTACACAAGATAATAGGTACTCAACTAGATTTATTAATACGAAATATTTCAAAAACTACAAGAAAACAATACAATACACGGCAGTAATTTTAATATAACTATTTCTACACTAATTACTCAACTAAGATTATAACCTAAATAAATCAACTACTATACTCAAAAGTTTCAAACAAAACAAACACGTGGGGTGAGCGCTATGATCAGGAGCGGATCGTAAAATAAAAGTGATCTTTTAAATGGCGTCCACAAATCACCTACGAGGTGATTTGTGATGGCGTCCGATCAGTGAGCGATCCACTGAAATATAACCTATGTTTATTCATTTCAGTGGAGCGATCATTGTAAAATAACCGGGGGTCAATTCTCGAGATCGTCCGTTCATTGAACGTATACGTTCATGGCGGCATGAGCGTAGATTTGTGGAAACTGCAATTCTCGGGGAACGAATCATGTGCTATTCGTTCCCAAATGTTCGTTCGACGACTAGTGTCGTTTATCACGTTCGTTGGATACGTGGAGTTAAGCGATTTTTTTGTTGACTGTTTCCTGTGTATTATTTAAATATTTAATTCTTTTTCCTCCAAAGTGCTTTTTTGAATTAAAAATGAATGTAGAAGATATTTTGTTGGACAATATATGAATAATATTGTGAGGGTGGCTGAAATTTTGGTACAAGGTGTTGAGAGACAATATTATGAGAGATTTAGAAATGTTAAATTCTTTACTCAGTCCACATAGGAGATTTCATGATTTGGTTAAGCAAACAAAGGTGAGCTACTATACATCCTGTTCAACCGACATCAGCTTATTTCTTTTATTGTCCACGTTTGACCAGAAAAACAAAATGATACTCACATTCCAACGAGAACAAAATTTTAAATCCGAAAAATGCACTTAAAACAAGTTCAGCCCAAACATGTGCATGTTTTTGAGCATAGACAAATAATATAATTACTTTCTCTATGGTTTTGAGCTTCACGCCATAAAACAATTCTATTCACGCGTCACTTAGCAGCACAGAAGAACTCATAGAGAAAGTAATTTATAAATATAATTATTTGTCTATGGGTCAATTGTCGAAGCTGCGACTAATTGTAGCCCCAAATGGAATACAATGTTGCCATATTTACTCGTATGACTTGGCCGACTTTTGGCGGGTTATTCAAATTACTGCTGACATTGAATCAGAATTTCATAGGAATTCATTGTTTTGACTCACTGCTTATAACTGAAAGGTTAATAAAGATCTGCGGCAAAATATTAAGTTTTCGTTTTGATGTTACTGCTGACAAATATGTACCTACATTATTTTTATATAAATTAAACTATTTACCAAACACTAATAATTATCACTAATATATTCACTACATGAGACATTTCACTAAACACAATAGTTTCATTTATATCAATTTTCTGTCCAATCCTATCGAATATGCGAGAAAAGTATTGATTTGCCCCACAAAAGGTTGGACATTTGAATTTCTTTTTTGGGCCATTTTTTCGTTTTTCGGCGAGAACACGAAAAAACGGTTTTTAGAAGAAAAAAACGATACAGCCTGCGGAGTGCAACAAGTCACCATTTTTATGATTGAATATTGTTCAGGACATCTCACAGACGAACTCTCTATTGATTTTCAGCTCACTAGAGTCTGTACAACGGGTTCTATGGTACTTGAAGTAACACATTTTGGTATTTTTTGGAGAAAATTAGGTTTGTTAGCACGATACAGCCCCGGAGTGTATACAAGTGACCAACTTTATGATTTGATATTGTTAAGGTTGTTTTACATATGAACCCTCTATTGATTTTCATCTCATTAGAGCTAGTAGAACGGGTCCTATAAATCCAGAAATCCTTCGTTTTTGGTCATTTTTGGAGAAATTTGATTTGTTGACATGATAGTCTCTGAATTGTATACAAGCGACTAATTTTATGATAGGATATTGTTCAGTGCATCTCACATCAGATACGGAAAAGTTAGTTTTAATCTTTAAAACCGTTTATTTTATATTAATATTGTCAGGTACCGACTTACATTTTGTAGAGTTATATTTGTGGTGTACTGTGTGTAGCTTTTCACTATAGAAACATTGTCTACTGAAATAATTATGTCACCGATGTGTTTGTGGAAATAAAAGAACTTAGTGAAAATAATCAAAACAACTTTATTAATATTTAAAATGAAAAGAACAAGTCTTGAAATTAAATTAAGTCACAAAAAATACATAAAAATGTTAATAATAACATAAGAAATATACAAAAAAATAATCGGACACATATAAGTTAATATAAGTGGTCATTTTGGGGGGTATCAGAAACAAAAAGGGACTGTGATAATGTATCTTTTATAATGTTTGTTTCTAATGAGTTAGGTTTCTTAAGATTTTTCCTTGTAGATGTCTTCTTTGTAGAATACAAAAACTGTTTCTCAATTTTTGCGTTGGAAGGAATAAGCTTGCTGTTTGGCAAAGGATTAAAAGCTATTTCATTTTGGCTTGGCAAAACAGAACCTAGTTTATTTAAGCTTTTCAAATGTTTTAAAATATGTTCATATTCTTCTGTGGTATAATTTAAAGAATTTAAATTATTTTGAAGTTGAGTCACTTCGAACCGAATTTTTTGTGGCAAATTATGTGGTGTCATTTTTGACACATTAGGTTGTAGGGCTAGGCAATTAACCATTTCTCTTACCTCCTGAGAATTATTATTTATTCCAATATTATCAACATTCCCATTTTCTTGGAAATGAATGTTAATAAAATGGATATGCTTACAAATAGTTGCTCTAATTGCATAATCAAGACAAGAACATTCGAAGCAATGAACACAGATTTTGCAGTAGTTGCAAAGTAAGGAACAACAATTTTTAAAAGCAATTTTTTTAACAATATATTTAGTATTTTTTTCGTCTTGAATTTGAAATACATTTTCCTCTATCACTGACCAATTAAATGTACTTGCAACAGCTACTCTGTGTTTATTTTTGATCATGTCTAAATTTTTAGTACATTTCCCTTTAGTAAGTTTGATAATACGATCTAAAGTTTTATCCCGTAAGTATAACTGCAATGCATAAATAGATTTGTCTAACCGTTTAATACGTTTTCCTTCTAAGTAAACATATTTTATTACCCGATGCATACTCTCTAAATGCATGTTTGTATTTATCCCACAGCCTCTGCGATAACAATAGGCCCACTGAGTTCTGTTATCAAAATAATTATTTTTAAGGTAACTGTACATACTTGCCGTAACTTCTTCATTTTGTAATATAGATAAGAATGATCGAAATTCTTTTTCAAAAACATCTATCTCCAAACATGTTTGAAGATACTTCAGTGTTTTATAAACCCAATTTCTTTTTTCCCCATCAGCAACTTTTGAGAGATTTTGTTGCCAAGCCCGATCAATATACCAGGAACAATATAATTGCTTCTTGGGTGGACCCATAATAGCCATCCAAGCATTAAAATAAACATTTGTAACATCAGACATAAATACACAACAACTATAATCATTTTCATCTTCATTTTTTACAGCTTTCTTAATGTAAGAAAAAAATACATTATATATGTATGTATCCTTTCGGTTTGAAAACAAAAAAGCTATAGGAAAGCTTTCTCCAAATTCATCTAACACTAACACAGTTGTTAATTCAAAGTCATAGGCATTCATGCCATGAGTGCCATCAATACAGATAATGTTTTTCCCAAATTTTTTAAATACTTCAATTTGAGCCAAATTCATAAAAATTAAACAAAAATCATTTTTATTAAACTTCCATTCAATTGTTTGTTCTCCTTGCTTTTTGAAGAAAAGTATAGGATTACAGTTACTTTCCACACATTCTTCTACCCAAAGACAAACACTAGTGGCATCATCATGATGTCTACATCCTTGACCAATATCAATGTTAAACGAAGTTTTTATATTATTGATATCTTTTCTGGTCAGAATATCATCTCGATTTAACACTTCTGTAATACCATCACGTGTAGAATCCAACACACTGTTAAAAAAAAGAATATTATATGTTATGTAATACATAAATTACATTAAACAAGCAAAAACATATACAGCTACCAACCAAGAAAGTGGACACAAGTTGCTTACAAACATGAAAAACAGAGACATCTTACATAAAATTGAAATTAGATAGAACCATGAGTTGAAACAGTTGACAGCAGTTTTCCTATATTTAAAAGGTATACATTTTAATACATTGAAAAAAAAACAATTCTAAGTATTACAAAATATTGTTGAATTTAACCTTACCGAGTGGCAGAAACACCTATTAGAAGCTTTTGAGCTACTTCTTTTCTAGATTTTTTGGAAATGCGTAAATGTTGAATCTCCTGATCATGGCCATAATGAGTACAGATATATGAAATTGAATATTTGTTTGAAATAACTTCCTTTGTAACAAGTATTTGACTTGTACATCCAAAGTTGTGTTTTGAAGAACCTTGAGATTTTTCACTACGTTTACGTAAATCATCAGATATAACTCTTCTTTTACCTAAAAATATTTTTTAGCATTCTGAAATTTGTGAAGAAAACTAATTTAGTACTAAATTAGTGTTATAACTACGTATATTCTAAAAATTAAATTAAGCACATTAGGTATACCTGATCGGGAACACATCAAAACAAATGTTTCCAAATCACCACTTGCAGATCTCTTATTTCCTCGAGGTTTGTAGAATCTTAGATTTTCATTTTTTTCAAGATTTTGAAGCCACATTTCAAAATCTGGAATGACAAAGAAATCAATATTTTTTGCTTCATAGGTGCTGTCGTGGAATTAATAAAGTTTTTACACTATCAAATTTTGTTCTTCCTCGGGTTAATTAAGGCCTTTCTGAGGCCTTATATGTACATTTAATTACTTTTATATATCTATCAGAGTAGAGTACTCCAAACTTTAATTTAATATTTGCTGTGAAAGAACTAAAATGATTCCTTAACAGAAAGGTAGAGGCAAATATACATTGAATTCAATAATCTCATGAATAACAGCTTATAGTATATATATATATATATATATATATATATATATATATATATATATATATATATATATATCTGGAACTGTAACCCAAAAAGTACATACAAAATTGCTGTTTCAAGTTAATGCTGAAGAATAAGTCACGCACCTATTCCTAGAGAGTATATCACACTGCAATACTTATACTACTACAACATACTTTTAAAACTAACCAATACATATTACCTACCTTCAAATCTTTCAAAGTCAAACTGGTCCTCCACAAAATTAAAATCATGTTTTAAAATTAAATGCTGTCGCAGATTCTTACTGCTTTTAAAGGATAGCTCACATCCTTCAAAACATTTAAACAAGGCCTCGTCAAAGTTAACACCTAAAACAACAACAAATTATTTAAAATTATTCAACAAAAACCGATGATTTAGTTAGATACCTGTGGGATTATTAATAACTTTTATACTGTCAGTCTGGTGCTTTTTCTCGTGTTTATTTAGATTTCCTTTTGTCGAAAACACTTTTTCACACACGCAACACAATAAATTTGAAGAAGTAGACATAATTATGTCGATGCACCAGCCTACAAATGTCCAAAACTATAAGATACGAAGATGCCAAAAAATAATTACTGCTGGTACTGGCTTTCTATTTACCAAAGAATATCTTTACTATAACCAAAAGCAAGCCAAAAAATGAGTAACACACAGTATTCAACAAAACATAGATAACTTTTATATACGCAACGTATATAATCTTTTTGAATTTACCAAACTTCATAGCACAGAAAACTAATACTGTTCTGTGCCCAAAGCACTGCAATTATCGGCAACAGTGTATTCCATTTGGGGCTACAATTAGTCGAGATCGATCGTTCACGGAGCGTACACGTGTGAAGTCAAACGTATAGTTTGAACGAAGTCAATTCTCGGGCATATCTTCAGCTACTTGTTCCAACGAAAGTATTCGCTCATTTCGAAAGAAGAATAAACTTGGCATCGTGGCAAAATACATCGAAGAATGGGTGTTCTACGTGAATTGAATTGATTTGTGGCGGGAACGTGTATATAATCTTTGTCCTTTTTCCTCTTACCTATGTGTTTGGCGTGAACTAACCTCAAAACTATACACAATAATAATATTTGACACAATATTGGGTTAGGTTGTTATTGTTTTAAGTGTGTTTTTCAGATTTTGTTCTTGTTGGGTTGTAAATCCTGAAAAACGGGCATTCACATTCATAATATGAAAATTACTACTGCATATCTAAAATAAAATTTCATAGTATGAATATGAACAATATCACACAGGATTGAACATTCAATGAGTGATATTTTTTTCTGTTGACATATAAATGTTCTTCTCTCTCTTCAGATGGGGATACAATGGCTACATGGGTACAGTCTATGTCTGATTGAAACTGTAAGATATATAAAATTATATTCAAGATTAATCTTTGGACATTAATATTATATGCTATACATATGGGAATTTATTTAATTTAAAAACTAGTAAAGAGTGGCCAACAATTTTTTTCTTGGAACATGATGTGACGAATGATATAGCTATAGAATGATATAGAATAGAAAATTAAAAGAAAAAACAATTCCACTTGAATAAGTAAAATAAATTCACATAGGTACCTATAATGGTGACACTGAATATGAAAATAAAATACTCATTTAAATCAATAATAATGAACTTACTTTTCACGTAGAATTTCACATTCTCTAATTGTCGAAGGAAATTTGACATGTTTGTTGAAAATTTAATTGGAATTGAGAGCAGCAGAAACCTCTTCGATGCACCTACTAACAGAAGATTGACTGACTCCTATCCAAACATTTGCACCAATATCCATTTGGTAACTTCCAGATGCAAAAAATTTCAGTGCAACCAGTGAGAAAGGGACTCAACATTTCTATCAAATCTCGAACTTATTGTTTGTCCAAACGAGATAAACGGATAAACAAATTTTCTATTAAATTATCAAATGGATTCAGCTGAAATATCTCATAATATTGTCTTTCAACACCTTCTTGTACCAAAATTTCAGCTACCCTCACTATATCATTCATATTGTCCAACAACATTTCTTCTACATTCATTTTTACTAAAAAGGCACAATGGATGAGAAGGGATTAAATATTTAAATAATACACAGGAAACAGTTAACAAAAAACTCGCTCAGCTCAACGTACTCAACGAAAGTCTGATAAAGAGCACTCGTTGTCGAACGATTATTTAAGCGACCGTTTGGGAACGATTAGCTCAGTGGCGTAACTAAGGGGGGATGAGGGGGAACCTATACTTTATTGAAATGTACTAAAAGCTATGAGCTGTAGGCTATAATTTTATAAGAAAAACAAAGCTAAAATGCAGTTTTAGGGGCTTAAAATTTGAAAAAATGTCCGATACCCAGATCTACCGGTAGTTCATCCCCTCCCCTCCCAAAGCTTCATCCTAGTTACGCCACTGGATTAGCTCATGATTCGTTCCCTGAGAATTGCAATTTCCAGAAATCTACCCTTATGACGCCGCGAACGCACGATCTCGAAAATATTAATCCCTGAAGATATACCCGAGAATGGGCTCGTTTCATGAAATTCAATGATAATGTCACAATATATATTCTGAACTAAGAATTTGCGACTAACAACGCCACTACGATTTCAAATAAAAATGAAAAAAAAATATTAAAATTTGAATTCTTGTGGTAGACTGTGGTAGGCTAGAGCCAATGGCAAACAAAGATATTTTGCGCTGTTGTCACGAGGGAAAACTTTATAAGTAGAGTAGTTATCTTTTTTCTTTAACACTCGTTAAAGAGAAACGCAAAGTACTGTCAAAACGTATTCTTTCAAATAATGTTCTCCTAATCGGGTGCCTCTTATTAAAAAAGGTAACTCTCTCGTAGTGAAAAAAATTTGGGAATGTATATTTTAAACTGCAGTGATGATGCTTTCAAAATAGAAACTATATCGTAAAATGTATGTATAAAGAAAATTAAATGATCTCCATGTAGGTTGAGTTGTTTGGAAAACGTGTCATGTAACACACATACACAAATTGCGTTACCTCAGAGTTCCAAACTCGATTTAGTACCGGATCGCTTACTCTTCTTCTGTTTAGGCGAGTTCGAGTGACTGAGACACCATGTCCATATCCACTTGAGGAAAATTTGTCGAATCAGCTTCGGTGAAACATGGATCCATTTTAACGATGTCTTTTAAAAGGCAAACAAACAGAAGCACATTATCTACTATAAAACAATATAACAAACAACTAAAAAGTCGGCGAGGATGATATCTGTTTGAGGTTGGTTGTGTATATTGATGTCAATTGTCAAACTCTTCTAGTCGACTTTCACTTTGTATTAATCAACTTGGAAAGTCGAGTAGGATTTGTCAACAGAACGTACTTTCAATCTGATAACAAGGGGTTCTGTCATTGGTCGACTTACAGCGGTTTATTTAAATCTAATAAAATTTTTAAATCTAATTTTCGAAGATATTTATAACTTTTTGAGATAAATATCGTTATCATGGAAAAATATATGATATTTTTAATTCTTCTGATATGATTTCACTTGTTAATTCATACCCATGAAACTAGCCCATTGACTTCATGCGAACTATACGTTCGACTTCACTCGTTCACGAATGTGTACGCTCCGCGAACGATCGATCTCGAGAATTGACCCCCCGTTCATGCACGCATCTCGGGATCGCTACCCTGATCGATCAACATAGGGAGCAGGATGAATAGAATTCTACTTTAGTGACGTCATAAGAAAGAGACGATATTAAGAGTAATTAGGTAGCACGTCTAATAGAATTCGATAATAGAAACTGAAACTCGGCAAACTTCGTGAATTACTATGCATTCCAATAATATACGTTGGAAAGTTCGTGTTCTCTACGATAATAGGGACAAAAAGCAGTTTTAATAATCACCACTTATACGTATCCGTTTCGCAATGCGCATGTGCAGAAGCGATACGTGGGTTTCGTTACGTTACGTGAAACGTATCAATCCGTCACACGTACCTAATATGGAGGGTAGTTCTACTCTACATAGTACCTAATAACGTACCGTATTAAATTCTTATGTTCTAGGTTCGCGTTTTTCAATGGACAAAAGTGATGTTGTATGCTCAAAAATCATAACCTTATTTTTAATGAACATAACAAACTACTTATTTGATATAGAATAATGGATTTAAAATGAAAAAGACTTTTTTACAGTGGCAATGACATTTTTTTGCTGAGGGAGATATCAGAGCACAATTCCTACGAAGATCCAAGCAGATGGAATATTTTTTAGATTAAAAGTTAAAACCCAAGAAATGGTTACGTTACGAACGCATTTACTTTATACCTTTTTTGATTAGTCACTAGTCACGTATCTCCGTTACGTTACGTATACGGATAAGGATACGTGATGTATTTTAAAAATTGCTTTAAGTTTCTAATATTCAGCATGTTCAACAATACATTTTCGATATCAATCGATCAGTCTGATTATAATCGGTCTAAAATTATGATGCTATTGAAAACTATCGTAAATCGGAAGCATGTGATTGGTCGAAAAATTTAAATAAACTACCGTTTGTCTATGGGTTGTGTGATGTGAGTGATATTTTGCAATTGTATATTACATTTTTAGTTAACAGAACAGCTTCTATAAAATTAAACATGATTAAACTAAATGAACTTGTGAAAAATGTGAAATGCACGTGAAATGAACCAAAATAATGATGAGGTTATGTCAATATTGATTTCAATGACTAAATAATACAGAGGACGAGTAACGCATATATAAGCTCAAGCGCAGTAGGTGTTACCATAAATTGTACGACGCCATTATTACGGTGACAAACAACGAGTGTGGAACCAAGATTGATTTTAGTGGTTTTTCTGTTTTTTGTGAATAATAACTTTGATTTTTTGACTTTGTTATAATGGTGATTTGTTCAGTATTTAACTGTAAAAGCCGTAGTGAAAGAAAAGAACCAGGAGTTACGTTTCACAGGTAAATAAATATACTCTTTGTTAGGCAAGCTTATCTTTTTCGCTCTTTTTTGCCATATATGCTAATGTTATCATTTGATATTTGAATATGATGTGTGCTACATAGTAAAGATAAAAATGATGACAGTTGAAAACAGTTTATTTAAGTTTTAATTCATAAATTTGTAAATTATTGACAAGGCTACGCCTAGAGAAGCCATTTACTCCATAGGCGTAGACATATTTTTTTTGATAATGTTAGTAAATTACCTTATACCAGTTATTATTTCATGCAAGATGGCAATTTTATTAAAAATGTTTTAGTGATTAATCTAAATATATTAAATGCTATCATAAATCCTTTTTACATACTTCAGGTTTCCTGTTGACCTGGAAAGAAGGAGTCACTGGGTGGAACAAATGAAAATTAAAGGTTGGAGCCCCACAAAAAATGATAGAATTTGTTCTAAACATTTTGGACAACACTATTTTTATCAGTCTGGTGAAAAGACTCGCCTATTGAATGGAGCAGTTCCCACAATATTTCATGAATTTCCAAAGTATATGCAACAAGAGAAGGTAGGTTCACTAGATAATGTAGATAATAACCACTAAAACAATAATTATAAATATTTGTTTATATTTTTTATTTCTACTACCACCAATAAATGACATAGAAATTGATTAGCTTATATTGAAATTGAGTGTTTTATACAGCACATAAAAGTTTTATATTTTTTTGTAGACTTTCAAGAGTACTCTGGCATCTACTTCTACTGCCTTGGAAGAATGTCAAGCCTTGCAGAGTGGTCAGCCACAAGAAGAAAGAACTCTTAGCAAGAAACGTTCTTATAACGAGCTCCAAGACGACACTCCTCGTAAAAAACGTTTACGGAGGAAGTTATTTCAGCAAGAAGTGAGATCTAATGAAAAAACTAAAAAAATCAGAGTTTTGAATCAAAAACTTAAACGTTTAAAAAAGAAAGTCACTACATTGCAAAGACTTGTAAAAGAGTTAGAGAAGAAAAATTTAATATCTTCAGAAAATTTATTGCTTTTGGAAAATATGCCCAATATCGCCAAAGAACTAAATGAACGTAAATTGAAAAAAAATGTTAAGTATTCACCGGAATTGCGAAAATTTGCCATCACTCTTAGTTTCTTTTCGCCAAAAGCATACAATTATGTCAGGCGAGTTTTTGACACATGCTTACCTCATATTAGTACTATCGGAAAGTGGTTTAGAAATGTTGATGCTGAGCCTGGTTTCACAAAAGAGTCATTTAATACTTTAAAAAAATATATTGGTCAGTCTGACAAGCCTGTCATTATTTGTCTAATTGTTGACGAAATCTCTATACGAAAACAAATTGAGTGGGATGGGGCAAAATTTCATGGCTATGTAAATTGTGGGTTTGATTTTGATAACGACCTAAATGAAGTAGCCAGAGAAGCATTTGTTGTGATGGCGGTTTGTTTGAATGGGGCATGGAAGCTACCACTAGGTTATTTTTTTGCTAACGGTTTAAGTGGAAATCAAAAAACTGCAATTGTAACTCATTGTGCAAATTTAATATCAGATGCAGGGGCTCATTTACTCTCGTTAACTTTTGATGGAGCGCCATCGAATATTACAATGGCTCGTACGCTAGGTTGTAATATAGATGTTTTCAATATGAAGCCATATTTTCAGTTGAATGGTAAAAATGTATTTATCTTTTTTGACCCATGTCATATGGTGAAGCTAATAAGAAACACTTTTGGTGAAAAAAAATATCTAAAGGATGGTGAGGGTAATCTTATTAAGTGGGACTATATTCAACAATTAGAGACATTACAAGAGACTGAAGGGTTACATTTAGGCAACAAACTTCGAAAAGCACATCTTAATTTCTTTAAACAGAAAATGAAGGTGCGTTTGGCAGTGCAGCTTTTAAGTAAATCTGTTGCTGATGCTTTGAGCTACTGTGAGGAGCAATTAGGTCTAAGTGAGTTTAAAAATTGTCATGGAACCGTCAGATTTATTAACATCATAAATAATGTATTCGATATATTAAATAGTCATTCTCTAGTTCCTCCCAAATACAAAAAAGCGCTTTTTGAAAAGAACATTGATACTACCAGAGATTTCATATTTGAAGCTATAGATTATATTTCAAATTTAAAATTTATGAATAATGATCTAGTGATACACTCCAATCGTAAAACTGGCTTTGTAGGATTTATTTGTTCAATGAAAAGTGCTTTATTGATGTATGATGAAATGGTTATTAATGAAAAAAATATATGTTATCTTCCACTGTACAAGGCAAGCCAAGACCATTTAGAAATGTACTTTTCTTCAATACGTTCCAGAGGTGGATGGAACAACAACCCTACTTGCCGTCAATTTACAGCAGCTTATAAAAGGTTGCTAGTCAGGGCTGAAATTAGAGAAGGAGGGATGGGAAACTGCATACCCTTAGAGGATATACCAATATTAGTAGGATCAAGCCGATTGGAAACACCCGAGCAAAACATAAATCAAGGTTTCCCACATCTAATTGAACAAATACCGGAAAATTATGGCTTGCAGACAATTTGGGAGGATCACGAATATATAATGAATACAAATATCATTACAGAGTGTTCTTTGCAAATTATTGTTTATATTGCAGGGTTTGTTACGAGACAATTACAAAAAACTATCAAATGTGAGGAGTGTATTACAGTATTATCAGGAGATAAAGCAAATTTTTTAAATTCATTAATTACCAAAAAAGATCGAGGTGGATTGTCTTATCCATCTAAAGATGTAATAAAAATTTGTAAAATTACAGAACATTTTATTAGAACTAATGAAAATCAATTAACAAAAAAAATTTTATTCAGAGTTTGAAAAATAAAATTATTCATCAAGCTATTGAGGATAATAGCTTCTGTAGTTTAAAGGAACATGTTGCTGAAGTAAGTAATAATCACATTTATTTCTTAGTTGAAGCAGTTATGTTGAAATATTTGAACATAAGGATTCATTTTATTACTAAGAAAAAATCTGAAGTGGTAGAGCCTGTTAGGCAACAATACACTAAATTAATTTTATTCAAGGGCCAATAATGTATTGCTTTGTTTAATTTATGTAATTCTTTTTATTATTGTGATAGTATAATAATGTCAAAACTATTTAATAACATATTTATGTAATTATCTTTTTTTAGTCCTATACTATAAGTTGTTAATTAAATGCCAATTTTCTGTTTCATAATGATACTTATTATAACACTAGTTTTCATTATAAAACTGAAAAATTGACCAGTAAAAATCTAGATTTTTAAATAACCTTGTAGGCAGACCCAATATTTTCTCTAGAATAGAAATAGAATAGCCTCAATTTAATAATAGGCAAAACCTAATGTTTTATAATAACAATGCGAGAACTAATCTATTACTGAGACCATTTGTATTCAATATGTGCAATAATTTTAATAAGGTTTGTAAAAGTGCGATTTGTTTTTTCACAGTTTAAACCACATTAAACTTGTAGCAAGTAGTATGTAATGTTTTAATTTTGCTGATGTTTTGTTTTTGTATCATTTATGTCACTCGTATTACTGTTTGTATCGTTTTTATTTGTCTACTTTTATATAAATATAAACACACATGTACCTAGGTATTGCTCTTTAAAGGTATTGTAAGATCTGTTGGGCAATAAATGCTATTATTATTAACAGTTTCAAAACGTCAAGGATTTTAAGGACAATTTCATAATAAATATTCCTGACACAAAAACCAAAATGCCAAGAATCTTTATAGTCACAGGAAAATATAACAATATTTGTAAAAAATATATAAATTTGCGGCCAAGAGATTGTACCACACAATCATTTTTTATTTACTACCAAAACGTAAAATGTGTACAAAAAAATATCGGTATAAATAAATTCGGGAATTTGGATAAAGAAACTGCTACACTTCTAAACCTTCCAAATGGATCTACGAGTACAAATTTGTTTGTGACTAAAGATGGTACACCTCAATTACTTTTTAATAATTGTACTATTCAAAATTTGTATTTTAACAAAATTGATTAAAATGTAATTTACCTTGTTTAATGTTACAAATTAATTCGTTTATGTTTATTGTTAACAGTTAAAGTAAGTTCATAGTGGTTATTTTGTAGGAATAAAAATTAAGTTGAAGAACTTATTATTTTATATTTCAAAGAATATTTTGTAATGTCTTCTCTTATGTGCATTTAAATAAATACTTTTATAACTGTGTATGTGTGCTGTATTTTATTCTATGTGTTTGTTAATATAATTATTATACAAAATGTTTTCAAAATCTATCTTTTACTTCCTTTTGATTTAACTCATGAACCGCCACTGGAAATACATTCGTGGTGCCAATCGGTAACACGCTAGTCGCTGTGGTTATCGGTCCTCTGTATTATTTAGTCATTGATTGATTTATTTGATTTGTAACATGACATGACAAATGACAATTCTTTTTGGTCGTTCAACAAACATCAATCTGTTTTCGATTTTGATTATAAACAAAATCAGAATCAAGATCGAAGTGTTGAATAGCACTATTGTTTTGTTTATAAGGGATAAAAGAGGTTAATTCATATTTTCCGACAGAGACAAGTTGTGTGTGTTATTTCAATTGAAGAAATGCTTCCATTATACCGGTTAATTTTTGAGGAAATAATGAAAATGAAAGACAACATCAAATTCTACAGTATAATATAGAAAGGAGAATGATGCGAAATGAAAGTGATCCTTTTTCTGTCAGTGACAATCAATTCATATCGCTGTATCGATTAAGTAAAGACATGGTTCATTATTTGATCCAACAGCTTGTGCCTCAAATGAACAATTCTTCGCACTCTAACGCTGTTGATCCAACGCTAAGAATTTTTGCATAATTATTTTTTTTGCAAATGGTTCTTATCAACGAGTCATTGGGCATAGTGATGCTATATCAATGGGACAAACAACAGTGAGCAAATGTGTTAAAGAAATCAGTGACTTGATTGTACCCCTTCTATCTGATACCTGGATAGAATTTCCGGACACTAGGGAGGAAAAACTCCGTATAAAAACAGGTTTCATGGATACGAGACAGTTCCCTGGTGTTATTAGAGCGATAGATTGTACGCATATTGCAATATTAGCCCCTAGGATAGAAGAACATAATTATGTTAATCGTAAAGGATATCATTCAAAAAATGTCCAACTTGTAATAAATCTATAATTCTGAAAATGTACACAATTTGATATTTTCTTTTTTCAGATATGTGATAGTAAATTGCGTACATTAAGTGTGAATCCTAGATAAACAGGGGCCACTCATGATTCATATATATGGAGAAGATCAGCAATTCGACACGAGTTACAGAACTGTTATGAAGCTGGTGATACAAACTCATGGTTACTAGGGGATTCTGGATATCCACTAGAGCCTTGGCTCATGAAACCTCTGTACCCGATGCTGCTGAGGGAACACCGGAAATGCGGTTCAACATTCGACATGCATCAGCAAGAAATGTAATTGAAAGATGCAATGGAATACTCAATAATAGATTCCGATGTTTATTAGGTGAACGTACATTGCGATATGACCTAGAAAAAGTAGGAACAAGAGTTGTAGCCTGCTGTGTTTTACACAATATATGTGTTGAAAGGAGAATGAACAATGATGCTTTCCCTGATATTTTACCTCCCAACCAGGTGGTAGATGCTATTAGGTTTGTTCCTACAAAGAATCCCCAACAAGTCCGTGACAGTTTTCAAACCAACTTTAATGCGCATGTCTGTTTTGGATCGATTCCAAACATGTTTGAAACTAGGTGTAGGAACATCTGATCAACGTCCGCTTAGCTTTTATTTCTCTGTGACACTTGCGATTTGTGATATAACCTCACTTTGAAGTGCTTGACAAGCCAGTATTTGTTATTGTTTTTAAACTTATTATTATTTCATTTTTTTCTACAACATTAGGCCAAGTAATGACTTCAGGAGCAAGATTGCTCAAAAAGTATTCTACTCTCTTAATTACCCTGAATAAAGCACTAATAGTTATATTAAATCTATCAGCTACATCTCGATAGCTGGATGTTTGATGCCCTGCATACCACAAAAAAATATATACATGTTGTAATGCACTCAGTTTTCCATATGGTCCACTTTGTGGTTTGTAATAAGTGCTAGCTACAAATCTTTCAGCAATTATATTTGCAGTGGCGGGGCTAACACGGAAATGTTCTATAAACTCAACTCTATTGAACTGGGGTACTGTTTGTTCAAAAAAGTTTTGATACTTTGGTCTTACTCGGTCTTCCAATACATCTTCTAAGTCGAAATCTGCATCTGAGTCAGAAATGTCTGAAATCTCCTATTCGTCGGATGATTCAAAATCACTCATTTTTTAATAAAAAACACTTCAAACACTTGAAAACAAAAATATTTTTGAAATAATTATAAAAGTGACACAGAAGAAAGGTTAGTTTTATTTTTTTTGTAACTGCGCATGATTCCAACAATTTACTTGTAAAAGATCCGCAAACTGTTCTGACAGTTAGCAAACTATCAGAGAAACGTGTAGGAACAGCGCATCGGTTGTTTCCCAGCTCAAGTCCAACAATCAGAAACCTTGTTGGAACGCGGCTAAGTCTTTTGTGCCGAATCCGGACTGTCACTGACTGTTTCTGATTACTGTAGGAACAAAGCTTTTGAATATACTCAGAAATGATGAATATGAAGGATTAAGAACCAGGAGGATCTTAATAGAAAGATATTTCAACTGAATTGTCACTTTTTTATATACAAATGAAATAAATAGTCGTGTATGAATTTTTAATTTTATTTTCCCAAAACAAAAACAAACAAATTAAAAATAAACTCTGGAACTACAAAAATTAGGGAAATAAACTCGGAAACGGAAGTTATGTAAAAAAATTCAGCACATAACACTATACTGCTGGCCCCCTATTCTGTAACTCAAGCGAGAGCTCGTGCACGAGTTCTCTCTCACAGCTTAACGTTACTGCGCATGCCACTCTCCTAAATATCATAAATCCGTATTCTCTAAAGTGGGGTTTACATTATATCACTTTTGAGGTACATCCAAAGTGAATCACTCAGAGTGAAATCATCCAGGGTGATCATCCTCGTTTACATATTTTCTACAGTTTGCTGGTTTCACCTCTCGTGCACAGTGTTCGTGTCTGTGAAAAGTGATGTCTCGTTCAAGAAGAAATCAAAAAATTATACGCAGAGGCATTGCCTTAATTTCACGTGGACTGCTGCATGAATTGAATGCTATTATATCACGTAAACGTGTTCAAAGACGTTGGTGGGTGAAGCCATGGGTTTCAAGGAGGACAAATCTGGGAGCTTTGTCAACCCTGTTAAGAGAATGGGCAGAGGAAAATCCTGAGGTGTATAGAAATCATTTAAGAATGAACGAGGAGCAATTCGCATATCTTCTAGACAAAGTAACTCCGTTGATAAGAAAAAAAGATACTTGGTACCGAGAAGCTTTAAGCCCTAAAATAAAACTGCAAATGACGCTACGATATCTAGCGACTGGAGATAATATAGGTACCTTAAGTGCACTGTACAGAATTCCAAGAAGCACATTTTCACGGTTTTTGCCTGAGGTATGCAGGGCTATATACAACTGTTTGGCAGATTTTATAATGGTAAGTAGAAATTTAATATCTTGTAGTTTAATTAATTCATAGGTTAACAGAATAAAAAGTTGAATGAATGAATGAAACACATACTTTATTTACATGAAATAGATGGGGTACAAAAAAAGAAAAAGAAGAACATTACTTAAAAAAAACAAAAAAAAACATTAATTGAACTTTAAAACAGTAGGAGAAAAAGTATTTAATACCAGCAATAGCAAAAGCTGTCTGCCGGTAGAATAAAAAGTTTACAGTATACAAAGTTTCAAGTAATTTTGAAAATGTTTTTTATTTCTATAAAATAACGTAAGATAATTTATTATAAAGCCATTAAATCATCAACTATTATTCCCGCTGAAGAAATGGCATCGGACAAAACATCACTGTTTTCATAATCGTCATCTTTTTCGGTAGATTGGTAGTAATGGTTTTGTAACTGCCGTGAATGTGTGCTGCTTTGCGTTGATGACATCGCAGAGTACGGGCCTGAAGTTGCTATCGACTGTTGATAATCAGCAGGTGACCTGGACGACATGGATGAGTGAGACTGGGGGTGTGATGTGAGTTGGAAGAGTCGTTCTTGTGTCATCACTTTCTGTAGCTGTCCTTGACAGATAAGAGCCCTATCTAAGGGCATTTTTTTCAACTGTATAGCAAGGCTGTCACAAAACACGTCGAATTCGTTCAGATCCTGCTTATTTTCTTCCGATAGTGTCTTCAATTGTTTTATTGCATCCTGAACCCCTGAAACGGTAGTACTGAGGGAACGTTTACGCCCCTTTGTGTTTTTTGGAGTATTCCTAATTTCCGCCGAAGAGGTTGCAATCATATTTGGAGATGTTGCCTCAGTGTCCTGAATGTGTGCTGTTTGCTCAGTTTCCTGTTCACGTTGTCCCAAATGTTGGCTATCATCGGTTGCTTTTCCAGAAATGCCCTTTATCGTCGATTCTAACTCCTGAAACAAAGAACATGAAATTACATGAAATCAATCATTCCCGAAAGCAATTGAAAGTTGACACAAATACAAAGCTCTAAAAATAGAATAATATACACTGTCTAATAATTATTGCTTGTTACAGGTGCCTAACACAGTTGAAAGCTGGGAAAATGTGATGCGAGACTACGAAACTTTGTGGAATTTCCCAAATGTGTGTGGGGCTATGGACGGTAAGCACGTCACCATCAGGTGCCCTCCAAAAACTGGTTCACAGTATTTTAATTACAAGAAAGATTTCAGTACGATACTATTCGCAATTGTTGATGCCAATTACAATTTCATATACATCGATGTGGGAACCAATGGAAGAGTAAATGACGCTGCAGTATTTGCGAAATCAACTTTTAATGAGGCCTTGCAAAATAATTCACTGAATATACCGGAACAAGGAATTTTCGTCGCTAACGATGCCTTCCCGTTGAGAACCAATATTTTAAAACCATATTCTAGATGTGGTCAGCTAACGGAAAAACAAAAAATATTCAATTACAGACTTTCAAGGGCCCGTCGCGTTGTGGAAAACACATTCGGCATACTTGTGTCGAAATTTAGAATCTTTGAGAAACCTATTCCACTCTCAATACAAACAACGGAACAAGTGGTGAAAACTACATGCGCTCTTCACAACTGGCTGCGAAAGACTTCAACTCCCACACACCCATACATCCCGAGAGATATGCTGGATATTGAAAACTGGGAAGAAGGAAGGGTTGAACCAGGTACCGCTACCCAACATCCACACAGTGGTCTTGAGGAAATAACCCACGGTGCTTCAAATAACTACAGCAGGGCAGCAGGAGAAGTACGCAATTATTATGCTGAATGTTTTGTCACAACACACATTGTACCATGGCAATTGAAAATGATTTAGTAATCAACAAATTTAAAAAAAATAAATAAACATCTTATTTTTGGCTTTGAAATTGATTTGTCATTTGGTTTGTGAATTTTTATTAGCAAAAATTAATCATACATCATTTTGAGAAAAAGAAATAATTACGTAAGTATATGTATTTGAGAGAACTCACCTTCAAGTTTGATGAACTGGCTTTTGGAGTGCATATGTTGCGTAGAAACACGTCTGCAAGTTTAAACCAGAATAGTCTGGGCTCATAAACGTCATCAGCACTAGCTCCACTTCTTTCTGAATTTTTTATCTTGCAAAGTTCTGCCCCATAACGTGTTCTAATAGTTTTTATTTTTGCCTTGATGTCGAGTACAGTTAATCCAGGCAAATTTAAATCGGCCAGCATTAAGGAGTACGCTTTTTCCCGTAGGTTAGTTTTGCTGTAATCACTGCATTTATTATTCCACAAGCACTCATACCGCTGGTAAGTTTCTAGAAATAGTTCCATGTGTTTATCTTGCCACTTGAATGACATTACCACGATGATAGGTATGCACAATATTTAAATCAAATAAAACTACCAAAACCCAAAACAATCAACTGGTGTTTGTGAAGTGAACAAACGTAATAAACAAAGTGTTTACATTTGTCATTGGGCCCTCACTCTCGATGAATCATCGCTTCGAGGAACGACTCTTTCATCAAAAGTAGGTCGGGGGTCGAAATATTTCATCCTTCATCTTAAGTGTACACTTTGGATGAAATCACAATGAAAGGCAATTTACACTTGTCACTTTCGATGATTCCTCCAAGATGATCATCAAAAGTGACAAATGTAAATGGGCCTTAAGGTAGGAGAGTGCTCACATACTCCTATGCGACTACTCTCTGGGTAAAAGCAGGGGAGTAAGAGAACGGACTTGCGCATATCTTTAGTCACAGAATAAATATAAATAAGAGGCCAATAAAATTATGACAAGGACCGTTTTATTTTTGTTCTTTAACTAAACCTCAAAAATCAAAGATTAATCATAATCAACGAGTTTTCTATGTTGTTGGATTGTTGTAATTAAAACAGTAAACAGGTTTAATTTTAATTGAACAAGTGGTTTAGTTCACAGTACAGACTAGTTTTTAGTTGTTATTTATTTTTAGAGAACAGTTAACACTTTAGTTTTTGTGGTTTTTAATTTGGCGTAAATTTTCCATTAAACAATTCTGGATGATTGTTCATAAATTCTATTAACAATGTTTTTTGTGCTTTACACAACATTATTATCGTCTTTTTTTAATATAGTAAATAACTAATACACAAAACTGAAATATACACACAACTCAAATCACCCACAAATAACAACGTTGGACAACAAATCTAAAAATATTTCTTCGTTTCTTATCCTCATATAATATAAAGTACATTTAAACTACTAAATAGTAGGTCAAAACTGGCCGTTTCATTTGGCAACGCTGAGCCAAATGTAGTGGAGTCGCCGATTCATCGTGAATACGGTTTTAAGAATTATGTGAGTGAGGAGTGAGAGAGTACTCATACCAATGAATAGTCGTGCACGATCTCTCGCTTGAGTTACAGAATAGTGACCCTGGTATCGTGTGTGCGGATGAACGCGACCATTGTCATTGTTGTCAATTGTGAACTCTGAAGCAAGGTTGCTAGTTCTCCTGAATTTTCAGTAGATCTATTGATTTGCATATTTATCTACTGAAAATTTCATAATCTACTGAAAAAAATTATGACACTCGTTTATTATTATTAATCTTTAATTAATAACGTACATTTATCTCGCGTGATATTTCCGAACGCTCTGGTTAATTTACCGGAACCACTGTAGCTAGAAAGATTTTTCTCTTAGAATGAAAATTAACGAAAGAAACAAACTTTCAACAAAATTTAGTATTGAGACATCTACACACAGAAAATTATTTGCAGTCAAGAAAATTAAATTGTACAAATGCTAACTTTACAAAAGAAGTAATAAATTTACATAATGTATAAACCAAAAAAGGACAATACTCTATCAGATTCAGACGAAGTTGTATTTTTTATATACCTCTATAACAGTTTTTTTCTTACATTTATTTTTTATTAGTTTTGTATTTTTGTTGTTTATTTTCACTATGTTGTTCCAATTTTTTTATTGATGAGTACGTAAAAAAAACCATAGTTTGGAAAGTGACCTCCGCCTGTACCGATATAGGTCTTGCATAGTGGCGGGGACGTTTTTTGCGGGGTCAAAAATAGCATTGTTACATTTTCCTGAACTATTTTTTTGGCGTGGGAAACATTTATAAAATAAAGAAAATTCTTCAATGAAAACAAAAGGATTTTTTTTCAATAAAGGAAATCATAGGTACAAAACTAAAAATTACAAAAATAAAACTCGTAACACCGCAAACCAATGTTAGAACTTCCTCTTTGTCATCGATAATTATATCATCGATAACTTTATCAGCCATATTATCTACATCCCACATTTTCTTTCCTTCGTTTTGAACATGAGCAATACACTTGCTCCAGTTTCTGGTGTCACTCGTTCCAATGATTTCTTGAAAGAAAGGGTTCCACATCGGCTAACTTAAACGTTCGATTTTTCCGTGCCACATCCCCTTTAAATTGTGCCCAAATTAATTCAATTGGATTCAACTCACAATGATACGGGGATAACCTTAATACAGTAATTTAATGGCTCAATGCTAATTCAGCTACAGCAAGTTTCGTATATTTATTGACATGTGTGTCTTCACAATTTGAAGCAATTCGTTCTTTACACTGCTTTTATCGTAAGGGATGATTTTATCCCGTAATCATTCTTGAATTTGAGCTTTTCTTCGTGCCTGTTGTGGCGTTTTTTCGCAATGTCGACTGTGGCAAGGAGCATTTATCTATAACGACGACAGATTCTGGTTTCAAATGTTCAGTAATGCGTCAAAACCACTTCTCGTACACCTCTGCGATCATCTCTTCATGGTAGTTTCCCGTTTTCTTGGACATAAAATAAGAATTCACCATATATAACACAAAACCACTATCACATCCTATATGTGTAATTATCAATCGACGACCTTTTCCAGATGAAATTTTTAAGCCAGTGATCAGCTTTCAATAGCTGGCTTGCCGTGAAGTTGAAATTTTATAGTTTCCCTGAAAGTTCATTGAACACTGCAGCGTGGATAACCTTAAAACGTCAAAAATGGATAAATGCAGTGAAAACCTATATGTCAGTAAAATGTTCTAATTAAAAATTTTTATTAACTATTATTTTGTGTATAATCAGTGTGATACTACAATTGGTAGCTATTAGAAAAGTTCTTATTTTTTTACATAAATAAACGGTTATTATCGAGAGAATAAAATGTTGTTTTTCTGTACGATTTCATTGATTATATAAAATAAAAAGCTTGTTATGTGTTTGCTGACTTTAATATTATATAATAAGTTTATATAATTAAACACTATTAAGAGAAAGAAAGTAAACATTTGTACAAAACCATTTACTTCAAGTTTTTTAATTACATTTCAGAAAACATCAGAAGGATTGGGAACCACGTAAAAATACTAGAATTTGCAGTGCTCATTCTGTCAATAATCAAAAATCAGATAATCCTCTACGCTCACCTTACATACCAACAATTTTTCCTGCCAAAGAAAATAAAAAGATCTATTCATTTTCTGCATTTTGTGTTTATTACACTGTTAACATCACTATGTTCTTCTTATTTCTGGGCGCTCTACTTTCGATCATATTCTAATTTATGGGTCGATTCTGAGCATATCTGTAAGGTCTGTAAGCCAAAATATGTAAAAGTTACAGGAAATGATATTCTATCTGGTCTGTTAGTTACAGATTTTCTTATAGATTCGTAAATATTTACAGGCCAGGGAATTGTCACTATAAGCATTACAGGATCTTATTATTAGTCTGAAAATTGCACAAACTACTGTTGTGATAAGAATTTTTTTTCGAGAATGGATGGCCAGCTAATCAATTTATTTGCGGGTATTCTTTGGGAGGAAGAACTATTTTTAAATATTGTTATGCAAGTTCTTCATTTTTTTTAGTCACGAGGGGGTTAGTTGCCTCTCAGCCATTAATTAAGCTTATTGTGCACCCCCAGTTGCAGCTATTAAGCAAAGTCCCATCCTAAGTTTTTAGCGAACATTGAGATTTGTTTGACTATACTTTCCTGCATTCCCTCCTAATTTGTATCTAAACAGATATCTAAATAGAATGCTCTCCTTCTGCAGGAGTTGTTCATGCTAGAGTAATTTACATAGAACAAAAATCGATTAAAGAAATAAACATAACAAAATGTTTTATTTAAACCAAAAATATCAAAACTTAAAACAAAGTAAGTCCTTATCAAAAATAAATATATTTTCATAACTAAACGAACATTATTTAATAAATTCAAAAATAAAAAATACTGTTTTCATTTATAAGGAGAATCGAAATTTTTAATTGTATATTGAAATTTTTTTATTTCAAATTCTAGCTTGAGTCGTTTCAGTTTTATTTTTCAGTTTCTGAGTATGTGTTTATTAATTTTTCTAAAGCGCCTACTAGGTTCTCATTGTGCTTGGTTAATTGTTCACTATTATGAATTAAATTTTCTGCCAACACTGACAGAGGTTTGGTTTTTGACCTTTGTCTAGGTCGTATTTTATTCTTCGATTGTTTAAGAGACGTGGTTGGTGTTGGTTCAAATGGTGCGTTGCTTGCTGGTGGAGATTCTGTAGACACAGTTTCAATGTAGAGCACTTCATAATCCTCTTGGTTTTCATTTTCTGTATTGTTGTCTTCAGGTACCAAGTCTATACCTTCATATGAAGTAACATCAGGTGTTCCATCTACAGCAATTCTACCCCAAACTGCCAAACCACGTTCTTCTATATCTGTAAGCTTTAAATCTTCTTGGGGCCCTCCTCCAGTTTGCAACCGTGATGCTTTTAGTTTTCTAAATTTTGACTTGGTACTATATTTCCAATCCAAGAATCTCTATAACAGCAAAAATTAATTGACGAAAATACATACATATGAAGATCAACTTGCCTTTTTCCATTCTTCTGTTGAAAGAGAGGGTCCAGAACCAACTGCATTCAATTTTAATGTTAATTCTTCGCATTTCTTTTATATATAATTTGGATCTACGGTAGGATTTATAGTGTTACTTCGAAATATATAATCCGATTCCATCATATTTAAATATATTTCAATTGTTGGGATGACGTGTTTTTGGATCTTTTTCTTTTTGTGCTGTAAAAATATTACTATAATAAACTATATATCAAGTTTAAAATTTTTACTTACGACATAATCTAAAACCAGTCACGGATTTGAATTGTACGGATAAAGCCTTAAAACTGCCGAGAATGCGAAAGAAACATTGAAATTTAGGTTATACTTTTGACATCATAAATATGTGTGAAGTTGAAACCTATAAATTATAGATCTGTAATTTGGCTCTTACAGATTTGGTTTCAGAATAGGACATTTTACAGATCTGTAAAAAGCAATCTACAGACTCTATATCTTATAGATTCTGTAAGTTATAGGTGATTTCTCATAATCGACCCATTAACCTTTCAAGTCTGTATGGTGTCTATATCTATGGGTCGATTCTGAGCATATCTGTAAGGTCTGTAAGCCAAAATCTGTAAAAGTTACAGGAAATGATATTCTATCTGGTCTGTTAGTTACAGATTTTCTTATAGATTCGTAAATATTTACAGGCCAGGGAATTGTCACTATAAGCATTACAGGATCTTATTATTAGTCTGAAAATTGCACAAACTACTGTTGTGATAAGAATTTTTTTTCGAGAATGGATGGCCAGCTAATCAATATATTTGCGGGTATTCTTTTGGAGGAAGATATGAATCGGTTGGTATAATGTTATTATAAGAAAATAATAGATTTGAATGCGCTTTTTTCTAATTTTCAGAAATTACATGAGAATCGAAAGACGACGTTTGAGGGATGAATTTAATCCGTCCGATTTGCCCGATATGAATTTTAAACACGCACGTTTGGGATAATAATTTGGGAATTCCCTTTGAAGTAAAAGTAAGAATATCTCTTAGAAAAAATAAAAAATGTATACTTTTTAACAATGTAACATACCTATAATGAATATTTTAAGGTTTTTGCTACCCTAAATTTTTTGGCGACTGGATCATATCAAAATGTTATCGGCTGTAATACTTGGATTGCAATTAGTCAAAGTTCAATAAGTAGAGCTATTTCACAAGTATGTGAATTAATTGTACACGTTTTTATGCGGGCTGTTATAAAATATCCTACAACTGAGGCAGAAAAAATATGATAAACCAAGGGTAATACCAAATTTATAATTAGTATAGTAACTAGAATGATATATTTCATTCTTTCTAGATTTGATGACAAGTTCAACTTGAGAGGTATTGTGGGTTCCATTGATGGAACGCATGTAGAAATCTTAGCACCACCAATGAATGATGTTGAATATCCCCCTTTTATATATATTAATAGGAAAGGAAAATATTCGATAAATGTAATGCTGGTAAGTATAGGAATATAGATACATATAAATTTTGTTATAACACTTAACATTTTTTAGATATCCGATTCAAATTCTAAAATCATAGGTTGTTCAGCGAGATATCCTGGATCAACCCATGATTCGGCAATCTGGAGTACTAGTACAATTAGTGCTCATAAACTTTTAAAATACCAGCAAGGGGATACAGATACACGTTTAATAGGTAAATAGAAGTATCTCTAAACTCACACAAATTTTGTCATGATAACAAAAGAAATTTCTAATTTCTTTTTTAGGGGACAGTGGTTACCCATTGGAACCATGGCTCTTCACTCCCTTCCTTAACCCTCAAAATGAAGATGAAGCGGCATTCAATCGTTTATTAACGTCAACTAGAAATGTTGTTGAACGCACAAATGGAATTTTAAAAGGAAGGTTCAGATGGTTTTTTAGGCACCGTACACTTGTGTACCATCCTAGAAAAGCAGCTAACATAATGTATGCTTCTTGCATTCTTCATAATGTTGCAATAGATGCAAATTTAGATATTGCAGAAAATGAAATGGAATATGCTGAAGGCAATGATGGTAGGCAGAAAGATATCAATGATTTGATTCAGATAAAAAATACTTTATATTTTTTAGATAATATTCGACACGAAGCTAATGTTAATGAATTATTAGATTTGGGAAGACATGCTCGAGACAATTACATAAGAGAAAATATTTTAAATCAATAAATAATCCTTAAAATACTTTGGGTTTTCTTTTTTGGAATAAAACTATTTTTAAATATTGTTATGCAAGTTCTTCATTTTTTTTAGTCACGAGGGGGTTAGTTGCCTCTCAGCCATTAATTAAGCTTATTGTGCACCCCCAGTTGCAGCTATTAAGCAGAGTCCCATCCTAAGTTTTTAGCGAACATTGAGATTTGTTGGACTATACTTTCCTGCATTCCCTCCTGATTTGTATCTAAATAGAAGGCTCTCCTTCTGCAGGAGTTGTTCATGCTAGAGTAATTTACATAGAACAAAAATCGATTAAAGAAATAAACATAAAAAAATGTTTTATTTAAACCAAAAATATCAAAACTTAAAACAAAGTAAGTCCTTATCAAAAATAAATATATTTTCATAACTAAACAAACATTATTTAATAAATTCAAAAATAAAAAATACTGTTTTCATTTATAAGGAAAATCGAAATTTTTATTTGTATATTGAAATTTTTTCATTTCAAATTCTAGCTTAATTGAGTCTTTTCAGTTTTATTTTTCAGTTTCTAAGTATGTGTTTATTAATTTTTCTAAAGCGCCTACTAGGTTCTCATTGTGCTTGGTTAATTGTTCACTATTATGAATTAAATTTTCTGCCAACACTGACAGAGGTTTGGTTTTTGACCTTTGTCTAGGTCGTATTTTATTCTTCGATTGTTTAAGAGACGTGGTTGGTGTTGGTTCAAATGGTGCGTTGCTTGCTGGTGGAGATTCTGTAGACACAGTTTCAATGTAGAGCACTTCATAATCCTCTTGGTTTTCATTTTCTGTATTGTTGTCTTCAGGTACCAAGTCTATACCTTCATATGAAGTAACATCAGGTGTTCCATCTACAGCAATTCTACCCCAAACTGCCAAATCACGTTCTTCTATATCTGTAAGCTTTAAATCTTCTTGGGGCCCTCCTCCAGTTTGCAACCGTGATGCATTTAGCTTTCTAAATTTTGACTTGGTACTATATTTCAATTCCAAGAATCTCTATAACAGCAAAAATTAATTCACGAAAATACATACATATGAAGATCAACTTGCCTTTTTCCATTCTTCTGTTGAAAGGAGGGTCCAGAACCAACTGAATTTAATTTTAATGTTAATTCTTCCCACTTTTTTTATATATAATTTGGATCTACGGTAGGATTTATAGTGTTACTTCGAAATATATAATCCGATTCCATCATATTTAAATATATTTCAATTGTTGGGATGACGTGTTTTTGGATCTTTTTCTTTTTGTGCTGTAAAAATATTACTATAATAAACTATATATCAAGTTTAAAATTTTTACTTACGACATAAATCTAAAACCAGTCACGGAAAAGCACAGCACGGATTTGAATTGTACGGATAAAGCCTTAAAACTGCCGAGAATGCAAAAGAAACATTGAAATTTAGGTTATAATTTTGACACCATAAACACAGCCTAATGTTCTATATGCTGTGTCATAAATATGTGTGAAGTTGAAATCTATAAATTATAGATCTGTAATTTGGCTCTTACAGATTTGGTTCCAGAATAGGACATTTTACAAATCTGTAAAAAGCAAGCTACAGACTTCTTATCTTCTTATAGATTCTGTAAGTTATAGGTGATTTCTCAGAATCGACCCACTAATCAGAAATTTTTGATTACTTTAGTTAGGCAACAATATTTAATAGATTTTAGATAATACAATCGAACTCCAATAAATAAAGTATTTGAAAGTTCCTAATACTTTGATTTACATCCTACGGAACTTTATTTGTTTCATTAATCCTTTCCTTAAATTTGTTTAGCAAAAAATAAATCTAGTGAATTTTTGAAAAGATATCTAGTGATTAAATGATAATCGAACTGGCAACCCTGCTTTCAAATTCAGATTCATCCAATTATTTGTCTGTGGATTCATCATTCATCATCAAAAATGAAAACTGTGTTGTCCAATTGACAAATAGAAAAAAAAAGAAAAATATTAATCTCTGGAGCATAAAAAACCTCCCATTTTATTTCCAACAATGGCCAATCCAAAATATGCTGACCTGCCAGGAATCGTAAGTTAATAAAAATGACGGCACCCGGTCATTGCAACCGAACTTCTCATTAAACCAAACGTGTAACATATTTCTCCGTTTTTAGGCGCATGATGAGCCCGATGTATACGAAACTAGTGATCTTCCTGAATCAGAACAAACGGCTGATTTTTATGAAGAAGAAAATGACCCAATTGAGAGGATTCATATTTCCTCAAATGAAGCTTTTAATAAATTCAAAGGAAAATATTTGGGATCGGAAAATGTTGATTTCTCAAATAAAGTCAGCAGAAAAAATAGAATAGGTTATGACTCTCGAAGCGGAGATTGGGAGTTAGTTGGACCTGGAGAAAATGAAACTTTGATTCAAAAATATAATCGGTGAGTAAATATCTATGCATGTTATATGTTATAAGGTAATAACTACTTAATATTTGTAGGTTACAGTGTGAATTGAAAGAAGTGCTTGAAGAAGTTAATCAACTTAAAAATAGTAAAAAGGAAGAAAGTGAAAATTGTCTTGTATCTAGCCAAAAAGTAGAACAAGCATTAAAACAATTGGCTGATTTAAAATTAGAAAATACTTTAGGAGAGGAACTTATTCAGAAGATATCAGATCCTCAAGGAATACAAATTAAGTATGTTATGTCAATAATTTGGTTAGTATGTTCTTAACTTCATTTCATTTTTAGAAAACTTTTATCTCAATTAGAACAATTCAAGGCAACTATAAATGAAAAACCAGAGTCTGAAATAGAAGGCAATGAATCAGGAATAGTTTATCAATTCAACTATAGACCTGAAAAAGCACGGCTAGTTCAAACTACCAGATTAGCAGACTTGGAAACTAGAATTCATAAGTTGGAATCAGCTATTGGAATTCCCAGTGATAAATTATCCAGATTGACAGCTGCTACATCCAAAAGTAAAGTACATTAATCTTCTTCTTGGCTTATCGCAATGATCTAATAACCATAGATGAAACAAGTCATTCATAAACAGTAACAAATTTTGTAGCCAAGATTGCTTATTGGCAAGACATGGGAGGAGCCGAGTGCTGCACTGAGTGGGGATTACATTGTATTTACTATAATATCAATGATTGGTTTATTAGATCATTGCATGGAATCGTTTATTGCGGCGTTGCCGTACTTCAGTTGATTTAAAGTTATGGAATAACAGAAATATATTTTTAATCCCTAAATTCCAATACAAACCTTAACGATGTGTTTAATTTGACCTAGGAGACTACCATTATCTTTTCTTTGTTAAATTTATACGGAAAACGATTTCAGAAGTAATTATAAACAATGTTTTAAGTTTCTCCGTACAACAATATTTGTAATAGCGTAAGATTGGCAATCAATATGGAGGGGCGCACCTTGCACGTAAATAAACAGTTCGATGTTGGCCACAAGTTTATTTCTGTATGTTGTATCTATGTATTAGATCATTGGCTTATCCTTATGCATTTTCAGGGGTCGGATTAGGACTCCATGCCCTCTTCCACCCATTTTTTCCATACCTTTCTGTTCCTGGCAAACATTTTCATATCTTCCACAGTTTTTCCTTTATTTCATCCTATTTCCTCTATCTGGTAAATCCATTGTCATCTTGATCTCCCTCTTTGATTTTTACTTGGTTTACCTATCTCCATTATTTCCTAGCCATTTTTTGTTGGCTCATTCTCATTATATGTCAACATACCTATTTATTTGATTCTTCTTTTATTTTATTAATTATTGTTTCCTCCATCATTTTCCTTTTCCCTTATGTATTATTTTCTGATTCTGTCCTATTTCGTTTTTTTTTCCTATTTTTCTCAAATGTTTCTATTTTAGTTTTGTGATTTTTTTTTCAGTTACCAAATTCTTTGTTGCATATATTATTGTAGGGATAGATATTACACTATATAAACCACACCAATATATGTAATGGATTTTCAACCTTTATTTCACTATGAAATTTGATTCAACTATAGAGTGAGCGTGACACACATTTATCCACTTTTCATGCAAGACCGGAATCCAAGTACTTTAATCATAATACTTATTTTTGTGATATTGGAAAAAATATTTATGGTATTGACCCACTAAAAATTGAATTTCATAAGCTTTCAGTTGTGATTGTTGATACAAGATACAAGCATCAGTTTTTATTACAACGTATTATCTGTTTTATGAAATTTTAACCATCGTTTTGAGGAAATCTACATTGAAGTTATTTTTCTGTATGGATTTTGAACTTGGTGTATAATCTAGCTGCTTTTTCATTTACTTTTCCGCCCAACCTATCTTTATGCGAGAAAAGTATTGGTTTACCCACAAAAAAGTTGGAATTTTGAAAAAAAAATTGAGTTATTTTTACGTTTTTTATCAAGAACAACATGAAAAAACGGGTTTCAGAAAAAAATCCTGTGTGTATGTCGTTGTCGTCGGCCACTTTTCGTTACATGTCTTGTTAGCACGATACAGCCTCCGGAGTGCAACAAGTCACCAATTTTATGATTGAATATTGTTCAGGACATCTCACAGATGAACCCTATTGATTTTCAACCCACAATAGCCAGTACAACGAGTGCTATGGTACTTGAAGTACAACAATTTTGTAATTTTGAGAATTTCAGTTTGTTAGCACGATAAAGCCTCTGGAGTGCAAAAAGTTACCAATTTTATGATTGAATATTATTCAGAACATCTCACAGATGAACCCTATTGATTTTCAGCTCACCACAGCCAGTACAACAGGTGCTATAGTACTTTAAGTACGACATTTTTGTCATTTTTGGAGAAATTTCACTTTTTTAGCAGGATACAGCCTCCGGAGTATATACAAGTGACCAATTTTATGATTTGATATGATACAGGGCGTCTTAAAGATTAACCCTATTGATATTCAGCTCATTAAAGTCAGTACAACGAGTGCTATGGTACTTGAGGTACCAAATTTTTGTCATTTTTGGAGAATTTTCAGTTTGTTAGCACGATACAGCCTCCAACGTGTATACAAGTGACCCATTTTATGATGGAATATTGTTCAGGGCGTCTTATAGATGAACCTTATTTATTTTTAGCTAACCAGAGCTAGTGCAACGGGTGCTATGGTACCTGAAGTGCCACATTTTTTGTCCTTTTTGGAGAAATTTTGGGTTATTATTACGATACAGCCTCCGGATTGTATACAAGTGACCCATTTTATAATTGGATATTTTTCAAGGTGTCTCACAGATGTACCCTATTGATTTTCAGTTGACTATAGCGAGTATAGCGGGCCATATAAATCCAGATATACTGCATTCTTGGTTACTTTTGGAGAAATTTCGGTTTGTTAGCATGATACGTCCCCCGAAGTGTACAAGTGACAATTTTATGATAGAATATTATTCAGGGCATTTCACAGATGCGGAAAAGTTAGTTTTAGTCTTTAAAACAGTTTATTTTGGATTATTTTTCAAAAATTGTTTACTTTTCAACAGGATACCCTTAAATGAAGCGTTTTAGACAATAATTGATATTTAACTGCATTTTTAATAATGATAAATTAATTAACTGGAATTGCGCCTTTTGTACTTTTCGCACCTATATTAACTCTTAAAGCTGTTTTAGACTACACAATTTCTTGTACAAGATTTGGTTTAATTTCTTGAACGCTAGTATCATACAGCAAATTGTTTCAAAAACGTAGATCGAACCGAAAATTGTGTCAGAAAATAGAACATGTTCTATTTCTACACAATTTCTAGACCGAGCGTATGCGCAGTTGGGATATATTATAACGCCCTGTACAGTTTCACGTTTATCGACGTTTACGTGTTAATTTCGTTTATAACAATAAATGTATCAAACATATTCAATAATTCACACATCAAACGGATACAACCAAAGACCAAAAATTTTAGATTGTTTTATTTTTGACATTTCACTAGGATCATAGAACATTACATTTAGCCTTCAACATAGACGATTTTGACGTGAGAAAAACGATGTATTGTACAGAATCACGAACTATTTTTTGAACAATATATTGTACAGTATAATACAGAATAAATTTACAGCCAATCAACTTGTTGTTCCAGATCTTGTACAAGAAAATGTGTAGTCTCAAACAGCTTTTAATGAAAATAAAACAAACATCAAAACACCTAATCACACAGAAAAACAAAATCTAAGTGCCACTCTTATGAAAATAAAATAAACATCAAAAACATGAGGGAAACAAGAACTTAATAAAGTCTTACAAACTATCATATAAACTATAATATAATATTTTTTGAAATAGCGAAATAGCTTCATCAGCTCCTTTTTCCATTTTTTTCTGAAATTGTGTTTTCATCATTTTCGAATAAAGTTTGCTTCATGATATTTACATCAAACTCCTCCGAATCAGTAGATCTTCTAAAGCGAGTTACTAACGTACCGGTTTCAAGATTAGTGGGAAGTGCTTTACAAATTTCTCCATCTCTGTGGAAATAACTACATACTCATTTTCCTTATTTTCATCATTACTTTCAAATAAAGCTTACTTTAGGATATTTACATTTAAGTCCTCCGGATCCGGATTTTTATTATACTTATTTGGTAATTACAATTTACCTTTAGCTACCTGGGGTAATTCTCAGGATGACGGACTGCTTGTTCAATGCCCTCTGTAATATTCTGCACATATTGTTGATAAGCATTTTTCTTTCTTAAAGTGAATGTTATCTGAAACCCTTGCAATGTCTTTGTGGATTTAATTTTTTTGTAATGAACCCCATTCCATAAATGTAGTTAAAGCCACAGATTTATTACTTGATAATAATCATCATCACACTGCTCTTGAATGTGATGTTCATATAAGAAAAACATTTACTCCTACAGAAGCAATTTTTGTGGATTTTAGGAGAGCTAATTATCAGGCAATCAATAATTATCTAGCATCTAATCATAATAATAATTAGTGTACTTTATTGGGTCATCGACCGAGGTCCTTCAGCCTGTTACAATATATTACATGGTGGTTTGTATAATTATTAGATAATAGTATTGAATTAAAAATATATGTAAAGAGGAAAAAAACAAAAAAAATTTGGTATGTGGTCTTCTTATTCCTTAAATATTGAAATTTTGAATGTGTCCCATATGGTATTGAGTGGGTATTAACTGTGTAGCATTTTTTCTTGATTCCTGTTCGTACAGAACCGGCTTAGTATCTCTAAGTGGTGCTCTTTATGTGCAAACTTTTCAGAGAGGTTGTGTATACGTTGATTTATGGGGACAATTCATGTTGTTTCCTACAGTAGGTTATTGGAGGAGTGTGCAGAGGATTTCTGGGGTATCTTATCTTCGTTATGGTTCTCAAGGAAGTGGTTTCTGCAGTTTGAAGTGTCTTGATGGTAGGAATCTTTGCAGTAAGATATATTGGGTGACAGTATTCTAGGATAGGTCGGCATATTGAACTATATTATATGTGCAGCTGTTTTCTTACTTATCCCTGAATACTTGAATGTTAAACTCCGAAAGTATTTGCTCCTACTGTTACATTTCCTCTTTATGTTGTTAGCATGTTCTGTTGTGACTAGTGACTAGTGAAGGCCGTGTCATCACCATACTGCAAAATGTAACGATTGTTATTGAAGTAGTCTTGTTGATGACTGTAGTTGTATATGTCGTGACAGTAAACATTATATGGAAGAGGAGACAATCGCGATCCTTGTGGAACTCCTTGTTCGTTATGGAATGTTGCCAAGTATTAGTCGTTAATTTTGACTTGCAGGGTTCTGTTCTCAAGATAGTCTTTCAGGAGCAGGATCAAATATCGAGGGCATTCTAGTGTCATTAGTTTGTAGAGTAGCCCTTTGTGCCAAATACTATCCAAATGCCTTGCTTATGTGAAGAAATAGGACTGCAGAGTGGTTTCCCATTAGTTGGTTAGCTTGAATGTTGGATGTTAAAATGGTTACTGGGTGAATGGTAGAAGTTTGATGTTTAAAGTCGAATTGGTAATCAGGAATTTTGTATCCGATTTCATTTTGTAACAGATATTTCATGATGTTTTCGAGTTGCTTTCCCAAAACTGAAAGAAGAATGATAGGACAGTAGTTTTTGCTCTATGATGGTTCGTATTAGGTTTAGGAATGGTGGTAATGGTTCCCTGCCTCCACTCATTAGGAAAGCAGTGATGCTTCAAACAGTACTCATATATTTTGATGAAATATTTGTGTATCTTTTCACTCAGTTTTCATAATAGATCTTTAGTAATGTGGTCATGTCCTGGAGCAGTACTCCTTCCTTTGCTTAATATTTCAAAATACACATCTTCTATATTACTGTTGTGTGCTCTGTGTTCAAAGTATTCATCATACCACTGTCCGATTTCATCATATATTTGGTGGTCGTATTGGCGTTCGTGGTTTTCTCTGAACGTTTCCTTGTAGTAATTTGTAAATACCTCTGCTTTTTCTTCATCGGTGGCATACACAATGTTGTTTTCTTCAATTGGCTGTGATTTTGATATTCCTTTGTAGTTTGTTAGTTTTCTAATTTGTTGCCAGTAATTTTTACCTTTGCTAGTGTTTATTTCAGTACTCACTGTAGCCCATTTGTGTTCTTTGTATTGTCTAATTAGGGCTTGTATATTTTTGTTGTAATTGCTTAGTTGCGTTTTTGCCTCAACATTGGGATCTCTCAGATAATCCCTATGCATTTTTGTTTTGTTTTTTATCATTTTGATAATGTATGGTGGTAGTTCGTGGATGTAGTGTTTTATTTTCAGGTCTGGGCTGTTTTCTATTGTGATTGATGTTATTGTGGGGTTGAATTCTTCAATTTTTCCTTTATCAATCGGATCGTCCCCCATATGATCAATGTACTCCAACTTTACGTTAAGTTTGTCTATATCACACTTCTTGATGTTCTTTTTTATTATTTCTTGCTCTATGATTCGTCTTTGTAGGTCGATGGTTATTTTTATTGCATCATGTTCTGTTCCTAACTCAGGATGGGTTCTACTGTTACTATATTATGTTTCTTGTATATTATACGATCTGGTGTAGAGTCTGGGTTATTGGCCATTCTAAAGGTGGGAGGAGTAAACGCCATTTTGAAGGGTGCATTATTGATAAAATACTTTATTTGTCTGCTTTTATTCCGATTCACGTTTAGATATCCTACAATCACATCATATTTGTATAGGGAGGCTTTGTTGAAAAGTGTTTGTTCGATGGGTGCATTTGGGTGAATATATACAAGAAAAATGTGTAGTTTATCTCCTAGAAATGGAATTGAAAAGTGAAGCACCTCATTAAGCGGGTTATTCATTTTGGGAGGGTTTTCTTTTAGCATTTTTAGTCCTGGACGCGCATATATCAAACTTCCACCACACATATTAGTGTTTACTATGTTTCCATTTAGTTGTAGAATGTTCCAGTTTCTGTAGTTTGTGTTACTATTTTCATTTGTTTTTGTTTCCACAAATAATGCACAGTTTATTTTATGCCTCTCGATAATGTTGTTGATGAGGTGTTTTCTCGGCGAGCAACTGTTGAGATTGGCGTACATGATTTTAAGTGTCGACGTGAACTTGAATATTATTATTCCCTTGGATAGGTTGAGTGGGCGAAGTCGACGAAGGATGCTCCAAGTCGAACATCAAAATATAGAGTTTGTTTCCCGAGAGATGCGCCACTGTGTGTATGGAGTATTGGGCGACGAATTTTTTCCTCAGCTTTGCAATTATTTCATCTCTGTTAGTGCTATTCATTTTATTTAGTTTGTTGACATATGTGTCAATAATTATATCGTGAATTGTCACTGCTGAATGTATTTCGGAGTTTTTGTTTATTTTGGGGTCGATTTCGTGTGATTTCTTATTGAGTGTTTTGATCTGACTATTAGGAATTCATTCGATTGGCTTGGTTCGTCTACGAGGGCACTTCAAGGGCCATGCTGAATGGTCTTCAGCTCCGCATGATGCACATTTTGGTGGTAGACGTCTGTTGCATTTGCTATAGTGGTGAGGACCTTCACATTTGGTGCATTTTATAGGTGCTCTGCAGTGTTCACGTGTGTAAGTGAATTCCTGACAGCGAGAACATGGTTGTGGGATTGCTGCCGATGGGTTGCTTGGATAAACCGGGTAGTATCTGTGTTTATAGAACATCCTCTCCACCAGCAACTTTTCTGATACCTCCAAACAGGGTGTTATTACTCTAATCATTAATGTTGGTTTGTTTGATGCTCTTGATATAATTCGTTTGCAATAACGATGTTCTATTTTGCATTTTGTTAAGTGTTCATTAATTTCGTTTTCGGAAAAGGCGTGTTCGACCGAACCTATCACGATACTATATGAAGCACCAGAGTCAGGTAAGTTCTTAGTGGGTGTTTCTGATGCTTGGGTTTCCTTATAATTTGATATTTTTTTATCAGAAATTAGTTGGTTAAGATTGTCTGTTATAGTTGTTTTGTTTAGATTGGACTTGAGCAGAAAGCCCTGCTTTGTTGAAAGTATTACATCCTGTGTTTGAATGAACTGTGTCCCATACGTCTGAGAATTTTTTGCATGTTAAGTCTTCAGGGGCCTTTATGTAGAATAAGTATTTAAATAGTTTATTTGTGATCTCCCTCATTTTTGCAGAAAAATTTGGTATGTATAGTGAGTTTGTGGGATTTGTTTCATTTGTTGCCTTGTTTTTGTCTTGCAGTGTATTTTCCATTGAGCTTTCTTCATGTATGTGTTCAGCTTGTTTTGCTTGATTGCTGTTAGTAGGGAGGCCAAATATCACTAAGTGGATATCTTCGGCATCAGGAATAAATTGTTTTGGGTTATTCAATGTAGAGGAGTTTCTTCGCCTTTTCCTTTCGTGACGCACTATTCTCCATGTTCCATTGTCCTCTATTTCCATCACTTGAACTGCTCATGGTGAGGTTTTGTCTCCTGGACTGTTGTTAAAGTTCTCTAAATCACTAAATGACATCTACTCTTTTTGGTAGCTAGCAGGTTACTCTCTTGATGTTACACCACTGGTAGAATTAAATGTCCCCAATAGTTGATACTTTTGGAATTAGTTATGTTTAATTGTTCATAAGGTCAATCACCAGCTTTGTAAAAATTCACATATGGATTGTTCTACTTTTTCACAATACACAGAAAAACTCGTATTTTGATTTAAAGTTAAGGATCTATTGAGTACCGATAAGCGACGTTTACTCGTCGGCTACCAAAATAGGAATGTCTAGCATCTATTATTTGGGATTATGTTTTTATTGGGAATAATATCGACGCTTCTGTTACTAATTTTTACCAAATCTTATCAAATGTAATTGCGAATTTTGTACCTATTAGAAAGTTTGTAACTTCTTGTTATACTAAATGGTATTCGTCTTAGTTAAAACACTTAATTTATGAGAAAAAGAAAGCTCATGTAAGATTTAAGACCACGGAATCGCGTAACGATTACTCTGTGTTTTCTGAACTTAGAGCGCCGTGCAAGAGTGTAACAGAGCATTGCTATAATTCTTATTTACATTATGTTGAACAAAATATAAGTAATAATTCTAAATTATTTTGAATTATGTGAATTCGTTGCGCAAAGATCATGGCGTTCCTAATAATGTACATCTTGATGACAATTTGGCAAGTTATGGTATTGAAATAGTAAATCTTGATGCCACATTTTTTTCTTCGGTATATAGCTCTAGTGTGTTGTCAGCAGATAGCATTTTGTCGGTGAATAAATCAGTTGATATTAATCCTATCAGTATACAATTAGGGGAACTGAAATCTTAAATTTAAAAGATACCCCGTGTTCTGGAGTCATTCCCGAGCGTATGGAAGAGTAGTTATGTTGCTCCCATATTCAAAGCGGAGGACAAATCTAGCATTAAAAATTACCGACCTATCAGTAAGCTCAGCAAAATTCCTAAACTATTTGAGTTGCTAATAAAAAAATTTTTAGGTTGGAAATGCAAAAATCTCATTATTGATGAACAGCATGGATTTACTTCGGCTAGATCAACAGTGACCAATCTGTTATTATATCAAAATGATATAATCAGTAATATGGAGTCAAGAATGCAGATTGATTCTGTTTATACATATTTCAGCAAGGCCTTTGATAGAGTATGTCATGCTGTTCTTATCTACAAATTGAGCAAAATGGAATTTTCTTCATGACTATTGACTTGGTTGCATAGCTATCTTACCAATAGAAAGCATTTCGTAAAAATAAAAAACTATATACCTGATCCTATAATTGCCATTTCGGGGGTACCACAGAGGTCCTATTTAGGTCCGTTGCTTTTTAACCTTTTTATTGACGATATGGATCTATTTTTAAATATTTACTATTTGCAGATGACTTAAAAATTTACAAAACTGTCAGGAGTATTGTGACGCGCTGTGTGTCCTTCACCTCACACAGGTTCTTACCAACTGACACGTCACTTTGGACACCCACGATGCAAAGTTTTTGAAACAAATGCTCGGGCACCAGATTATTTTACGTGGTTTACTCCACGGCCCCTTGACCCTTAGCGTCAAGAGTGCCAGGTAGCCTCAGATGGAGGTTACCGAAAATTCCAGAGGTCTCGTTTTTAACACGTCTACAAAACTATAACCCTTAGACGGCGATGCTACGGGATATGTATATTACAAGTCCTATTTAAAATATATATACAAAATAACACTTAAGAATTTCTGAATATTTTCAAGCGGTACCGAATCAGTTAAATATATACAGTATGCGAATGTGTTCATGCACGATGCGAAATTTGCCGGACACAATAAACCAGGTGTAAGCAAGCAAATGCAATTGTTAATAACAGCGGAAGCGGTATTATCAGTTTGTAATTATGCGGTAAGCAACAGTAAAACAATAATTACCTATCACAGTAGTAAATGGGATATAACTATATTCGCGGTAGGGATGGTCAATCGGGATAGGTGGGAAAATGCGACCAGACTAGTTTATAACATAAAAAAAACTAATGAGCATAACTAGATTATCAATCAACCCGAGGCACAGCCTCAGACTTGGTTGAGAATCTTATTGTAGGAAAAAATACACTTTTCTAAACAAAATGAGTGACCATAAAATAAGTTACTCCCGGCTGACGGTTGGGCAGCTGGTGGCAACGGCCTCTGTTCTGCCCCGCAATCAGTTTTTAAATTTTCAAATTATTCTAAAATTTTGGTCGATACGACAGCGGTTACCCAAATACAAGCAAAATAAAACAACTGTGTCTTAGAATAGATAAAAAAATGAAACGAAGTTATTACCGGTTGAGAGTGGAACAGATGGTGGCAACAGCCTCTGATCCGCCCCACAATCAGTTTTAAATTTTCCAAATTTAAAACTGATTGTCGGTCAGTAACTTAGACAAAATTATGCCCGTTCCGAAAGGGAGACGGCTGGTGGCAACAGCCTCAGATCCATCCCACAGTCGGTTTTAAATTTGGCAAATTGCCGGTCAGTTAAAACTATATATATATAATTTTATAACTAAGATAAATCAAGGTTATTTAGAGAAAATTATGCCCGTTCCGAATGTGGAACAGCTGGTGGCAACAGCCTCTGATCCGTCCCACAGTCGGTTTTAAATTTTCCAAATTGCCGGTCAGTTAAAACTATATACAATTTAGAACTAAAATAAATCAAAGGTAATTTAGAGGAAAGGATGCCCGTTCCGAAAGGGAGGCGGCTGGTGGCAACAGTCTCTGATCCGTCCCACAATCAGTTTTCTATATCCAATTATCGGAAAAAGAAGAAAAAAATCTAATATGTATTTCGGTAATTTGAAACAGGACAATAGGTTTAACAATCTAAATCGCAAAATTAAAATCAAAATGCTATTTCAATGTATTGAAGGTTCAGACAGGAATTCCAAAGAACAATATAAAGAACGCAATAATAAAAACTGTAAATAAGTTTTGTTTTTATCGCTTCAAAAAAACGGCTTACCAAAATACAGTATTATATTCCTAAATAGCCAAACTACTAAATTGTTTACTGCAATTAAATATAAAACTTTTAAAACTCGGCGTAATATTTTATTCGGTTTTCAAATATAAATTTTCACTTTCTCAGAAAATAAGGGACGGTCGGACACTAGACTTTAAAACTATCAATTTAATAACTTGGTGACACGCGGTAGCAAACTGCAAAAATCTTTAAACGGCCACAGGCAGATAGCGAGAGATCTAGATTCAGCTCCCCAAAAACGCTCGGTTTTTGGAATTTATAATTTAATTCCTACCTAAAATTTTTGGCGATAATGATGGTGAGGGAATTACCTTGAATCGATTTACTTACAAGAAATATTTCTACTATACTGGACGGCTTCGGTTTTAATTAAAATAGGGCGTCCTCGATAATTTAAATTTTGAAAAGCGGAATTTAATAAATTTTACATATTTCTTTAGATAGTAATTAATGGCTTTTGAATTACTAATGAAATTAATGTTACGGGACTGAAACGGTACCAGAAATCAAAGTTGAAAAGTAAGTAACGAGTTATATACACTTATTAAAATTAAAATACCACAAAATAAAATCAATCCGAAATGCTTCAAAAAATAACTCGTTACAGTGTTGAAGATTGCTGTAAATTGCAAGATGATGTTAATTCACTCAATAACTGGTGTATTGTCAATGTTATGAAGCTGAATATTGATAAATGCTGTTGCATTACTTTTACTAGATCATCGAATCCACTTATTTATAACTACAGACTCCGAAAGATTTGTGTGTATTCTTCGACACGAAATTGTCATTTATTTAACACATTATATAGCCATTAGTAGGGGTTATCAAATGCTGCGATTTTTAATGCGAAATGCTAAAGACTTACTTATCGGTGAAGGCTGTGACAATTCATTATAATAGTTTAGTTTGCTTTCTTCTTCAATATGCATGTGTGGTATGGTCTCCATATTACAGGGTTCCCACATCTTTGGAAAAGTTCAACATAAATTTCTAAGGTACAGTACAGTATTAACATCATGTCTTTGGAAAATAAAAGAGCTTTCACAGAACTTATTGTACTATTCAAGTTAAGTTGATCTCGGGCAGCATTTCGTGTACAGAATTTCCTTCATTGTTTTCCTTTAGAATTCCTAGTAGGGTCACTCGTAGTTACAACCTTTTGGAAGTTCACTTTCATAGTACCAATTATGATTACCATTGCTCCGTTAAGCGGCTTGCACAGTCTGTAAATTCGTATTGTGATTGGGGGCATGACTTTACTGGTATTTCACTGGATAAATTCGAGAGTAATTTGAGAGTTTTAATGAGATAGTGTTTATATTTTTATTGTTTTATTTTGTTTATTATTTCTATTGTATTATTTTATTATTTTTGTGTTTTTTATGTCAATTTATTTCAGTATGTCATTATATATCGTAATAGGGATAGAATTAGTTTATTTCTAATATTTTTTGTTCAATATTGTACTTACTAAATTGTATAGTTTTATACTTTTATTTATGAATGTATTTCTGCAAGGGGGTAATCCCGTTTACCAATAAATAAATCAGTTGATCTTCCAGCGCGAGTTGTTATGAACGTTCATTTCTCGATATCACTAGAGACAGCTTTCCAACTTTCTGCATCTCGACAAAACTAACTACTGTCTTTAGTTTCCTTACTTTCACCATGAAACGGACGAGAGTTTTGAATTTTTTTAGCTACGCGCAAACATTTCCCTCATTTTATTTTTATTATTATGTGGTTGTGATTAACCTCAAAATACGATTCACATCCGAAATAAAAGTACGTTATTCATTACCAAAACAGACCTTAGCAAAATAAAAAATTGAAAATTCAAAATAATACATAAATTACAGGAAAATATACTAAAAATACTTGAAGTTTAAACTTACCATTCGGCTCCACCCGACAATTCAGGGGAAAAACAGATAAACAGTAAAGAAGGAGATCAGGAAGAAATAATAATAGGAACATGGAACAGAGATGGCCGAGGAAATAGAAAGAAATCAAATACGAATACTTGGACTAAGCGAAACAAAGAAAAAAGGCGAAGGTAAGATCAACTTAAAGGATAACCATGTACTATATTTTTCGGGAGTGAATACTGACCAAAGAGGAAAAGAGGGAGTGGGAATAATAATAACAAAAGAAATGGACCAAAAAGTAATCCAGTACAAATCAGTTAACTCTAGGATAATGACAATAACTTTACAAATGAAAGAGAGTAGAGGGAACACCAGAAAAAGAAATATTGGAATTTTACATATGTCTACAAAATAAACTAGACAGCGAAAGAGAGGAAACGGAAAACATAATAATCAGTGGGCAGGGATACTAACAGAGACATTGGGTGCATGGGAAAATATGGTGAACAAATAGGAATGTAATTAAAATGATAGATTTTTGTAGAAGATACGACCTGGCAATAGGAAACACCTTCTGGGAACAAAATATAGAAGATAAATATACATTTGTAGCAATAGAAAGAAACGCGAGGAGCCTGATGGATTATATCGTACAAACACAAGAATTGACGCAAAAATTGAAACAAGTGATGACAGATAAAGAATCAGAAAAAGGGTCAAATCATAGACTAGTAACAGCAAAAATAACGGGATAATATGACAAAAGCAGTTGAAGAAAACGATTTTAGTAAAATTGCAATTCACAAGCTAAAAGACAGCGAACTTAGAAATGAATACCAAAAAGAAACAGATGAGGAGTTTACAAGACTAGACAAGCACAGAGGAGATTGGACACTAGAAGAAAGTTGGGAAAAATTTAGAGAAGTGCTACTAGAAAAGACAGAGAAGATATGCGGGAACAGAAAATACAACGGAAAATTAAAGAGAACGAAATGGTGGAACGATGACATTAAAGAATTAGTAAAGAAAACGAAACATGCATGGAAAACATTCACCCAGACTGCAAATCAAAGAGAATACATCACTATAAGAAAGAATGTGAAACAGACAGTAAAGAATGCAAAAAAGGAGAGTTGGAAAGAATTTGGAAAGGAAATAACAGAGGACTATAGAGTAGATAACAGAAAATTCTGGACAAGAATTAAAAGACTAAGAGGAGATAAAAAGAAAGAAATAAGATCCATGAGAGATAGCCAAAATCAATTAAGGGTAGGAAAAGAGGAAGTACTAAGAATACACTACCAAGAAAAATTCAACGAAACACAAAATGAAGCAGAGAATATCCAAGAAGCAGCAGCAAGTGACAATCTAGAAATAAGACAGGAGGAAATGGAAGAAGTAATTTGAAGCATTAAAATAGGAAAAGCTTGTGAAGAAGACGATTTAACTCCAGAAATGATAAAATGGATGGGCGAGAAAGGAAAGAAGATCTCCAAAAGATGGGAAAACAATTTAATAATACCGATCCATAAAAAGGGAGGTCAAACTCAATGTGGAAACTACAGAGCAATATGCCTTGTCCAAACAGGCTTTAAGCTATATACGAAAATCTTAGAGAAGAGATTACGAAATTACGTTGAGGAGATAATATAAGATACGCAGGCAATATTTAGATCAGGAAGACAGATGAATGACAATATTTTCGTAGTAAGAAGGGTAATTGAAAGGAGATTCGAGGAGGGAGAAGAACTTTTCCTAACATACATTTAAGAGCAGCTTTTAATACAGTAAATAGGGATGGAGTCTGGAGTTACTTAGAGGAAATACATATTCCAGGTAAACTAAAATCAGTCATTAAATCCACTTACAACATTGTAAAAGCGCAGATACAGGTGGAGGGAAAGAGATCGGAGGAATTTGAGCTAAGGAAAGGAATAAAACAGGGAGATAGTCTGAGTCCGCTCTTATTCATAATTATAATGAACAAGATAGTCAAAAGAATAAGGGAAAGGGGAGCCAATATAGAAACAATTATAGGATATAGGAACCTACAACCGATGAAAGTATGCGATCTTCTCTACGCAGATGACGTGGTCCTTATAGCAAATTCAAAAAACAAAATGCAAAGGTTAATTAACATATGTACAGAGGAAATAGAAGTAGTAAAAATGGAAGTAAACATAGAAAAAACAAAAGTAATGATACTGAACGAGAAACAAACCATGAATCCAGACATGAATCAAATAAAATGCAGGGGAAGGAATTTAGAAAAGGTAACCACATTCGAATACTTGGGTACAGTGATTACAAACGACGTAAAGATGGATGCGGAAATAGCAAATAGAGGAAACAAAGCAACTAAAATATATTGTGCAGTAAACAAAACAATACTAGGACATAAAGAAATAGAAGTAAAAAAGAAAATTCACAATACTATAACAATCCCAATAATAACACAAGCTAGCGAAAATTGAATACTAAACAAGAACCAGGAAGCAAGGATAAACGCAATGAAAATGAAACATATTAGGAAAATAGCAGGCAAGACTAAATGGGACAGAATGAAAAGTGAAGAAATACGAAAGAGCATTCGCCTAGAACCCATAATAGCAAAGGTGAAAAAGAAACAAATGCATTGGTTTGGTCACGTGGTGAGAATGGACCAATCCTGACTGGTAAAAAGCATAATGGAGATGGGAAAGTTGACAAAAAGAAGAAGGGGAAGACCAAGAGGGAAATGGCTGTATCAAGTTGAAGAATATGGAAGGAAAATATAAACCGGAACACTACGACACCTGAAAGGGTAGGGGAAGCGGAGAAGAAGAAACTTACCATTTATGTTGTTGTTAGACTACCTTACTAAGTATCCCATTTAAAAATTGCTAATTTTCGACTTAATCTTTACAATTGTCAAACGTCATACGCCTATTTCACACATCTTGGAATAAGTTAAATTTTATCCCCTATTATAGATAGTCATCCAATGTAGAATGGGTTGTTTTTATTATTATTTTAATAGCTAGTGACTGTGTTCTAAACACTACATTTTAATTTGTTTTAAATGTTTTTCTGATTGTGAGGATTTGGTGTAGATACTGACCATGTAAGTAAATTGAATCTAACTGGTTTTAGGCCCTTCAAAACTTTTTTTATTTCATATGGATACTATAAGACCAATTTTCTTACTCTTACAGGGGGCACTGATGATAGTTTCTCAATAAGCCGAAAGTACTCTGCTCACAATAAAATCCTGTACCAAAATACACAATTAGTTTCTTTTCTATAATTATTCTTCTTTGGTACACTCAGCTGACATCACTCATTTATTACCATTTATGATACAATAGGCGTATTTCAAAATGTGCATGTTATCTTCTTTACTTGAGATCATGGAGCACACCGATTTATATTGATGAATCCGCCTCTTATATCACCCTCCTGGCATATTTAACTATGATTTTAATAAAGACACTTTTAGCTGTCTAGCGGGCACTAATTGCATTAGGAAAAAGCCGATTGCATTCACGGATAGATCTCGTCTTGAAGCATGTTATTACGGGGTTAACTCAAAAAGTCAGATTTGTGAGTTGCGCCCATTGTATTTCGCAGTGTGATGTATATATTTAAATTATGTGAATGTATATTTGAAATATGGGTATAATAACTGAAATATCTTTTCACTTTATTAGGTGTTGCAGGAGGATTCCAGACTTCTTTTGTACTCATTTTCCTTTCTCTGCTATTCCTTTTTTTCTCCAGCATTTTTTCTCTATTTCCTTTATTTGTTCCACCCATTTTTCTCAGTTTTCTGCTTAGATTACTTCTCTTTACAGTTTCATTTTGCTTATAGGTCACTTTTTGTGAAATATTTAAAAGATGTGTAACATAACATGTTGGTTTTGAAGTATTTGACATTTACATTCAACACCTTATTACAGATAGTTTGTTCGAAGTAGCAGAACATCTAAGTGCTACTGCTAGTCTCTTGGATTCATCCCAATTAGATCACATTGAAGGAAGATTAGGAGCCATGGCACAGAAATTGGAGGCCATTGCAGAAAAGAAAAAGCAAGTACAACAAGATGAAGAAAAAGATAAAATGGTAATCCAATTAATACAGACAGATAATAGTTATTTATGTAACCAGTTATGAAATGCATCATTTTGTGTAACGAGTGAAATTTTTGCGGGACGAGCGACGTCCCGCAAAATGACACGAGTTCACAACAAAGATTTTATCTAATTTTGACAAGAAGAAAATTTAGTTTACCTATCAATAAAGCATTTCATAACGTTTCATACAAGATTTTATCTAATTTTGACAAAAAGAAAATTTAATTTATTTTAAGTAAGTTCTTTTGACAATAAGAAAATTTAATTTATTTTATGTATTTTTTAACAATTTTTAATTAACTTTTCTGATTTGAAAACAACACTTTTTGATTCCTACAAGTTATGCAACCAATATTACACAAGACAATACTTTTATTTTATACATTAATTTCAGACTTTTCTTTATTATTTTACCATTAATATTAAATTAAAATCGAAAATAGCTATTTAACATTTTTAAATACAAAAATAAAATTTTCCCTAGTTTAGGCTCGAACTCTCAACCCTAGCATTGGTCACGGCTATCTTGTTGTGCGTTAGCCAATTGCGCCACTGCAGATATGCAACAAGTTTATTTATTTGCTTGACAGTTCGTCTATTCAAAATGTAGTTGCTTGAAGTATTAATAATTCCCAGTTATTTTCGTAAATATTTAATTAAGATTCTACGTAAGCGTAAAATTCTACGATCAAAAATGGCTGATTCAGACTCAAATGTACCAAACGAAATAGAAGAGGCCGCACAAAGTGCATTATCGGCCGTGATTCCACAAAAATCAAAAGCTGTGTATGATCTGGCTTATGAAAAATTTGAGAAGTGGACTGAAGAACAGAAAATAAAAAAACACGTTAATGAGAAAGTTTTATTAGCTTATTTCGAGGGAAGACTCAAAAAGGTTCCACACTTTGGACACTATTCTATCCTTGAAGAAGAATATTGATATAACAAAATACACTAGCTAATACGCATTTCTAAAGAGACAATCAGAGAGCTACCATGCAAAAAAATCTAATATCTTCTCGAAGAAAAATGTCCACGAGTTTATCACAGAAGCTGATGATAGAACATTTTTAATGGCAAAGGTTGCATTGATCGTCGGAATCGGTGGTGCTTGACGAAAGGCTGAGTTAACTTTTCTACGTGTCGGAGATATTTCCGATGAGGATTCCCATTTTGTAGTGAAAATCCCCAATACAAAGACAAAAGTAACGCGTGAGTTTGTAATTACAGAGGGCAATATTGAAGGACAAAATTTTCTTGGTTTCATTAGAAAATATATTGTTATGCGCCCACGTAACGTTAAACACGATAGATTTTTCGTTAAATATACTAATGATACATGCGGCATACAACCAGTTGGCATTAATACAATTCGTAGTCTACCAAAAACTATTGCCCAGTTTTTGAAGTTACCAAATCCTATTTTATTTACGGGACACTGCTTCAGAAGATCGTCGGCTACCTTGTACATGGAGGCTGGAAGTCTAGCACGGTAGCGGAGGGCTATGTAGAGAACTCCATAGAAAATAAGAAAAGGATTGCCACTGATATTCTTGGTGAATCAAGCACCTCAAGTTCAAGATCAGTTATGCATCACGAAATTACATCAACTTCTAATTCTGCGGGGGTTAACACCTAACAAACTGTTCGAATTGTGTCATAAATATTTATAATGCATAAAATATAAAGTAAATTGTTGTTCTTATTGTTGTTATCTTTCTATAATATGACATTAAACTTTCTTCTTTTCTCTCTCGTTTTTATTAACTGGTGATAAAATTATGTTTTCATCACCAGTTACATAATATTTTTCATTATGTAACTGGTTACGAAAAATGTGACGTTTGCTAACGGAAGTCCGCTTTGAAAAATGTCACTTTATATGTCAAAATTAGATAAACTAATATTTTACGTAATTTTTATATTATAGATTTTGGAATTATTTGATTTAGTGAAGAATACAGAGAGTGTGGCAAAACTGTTACCACAGACAATAGATAGACTCAAATCATTGGAACAGTTGCACAATAAAGGTATAATATATTTTATTGACATTTTTTCGAAACAAAAGTACTATTAGTTTTTTTACTTTTAGCTGCCAATGTTACAAAAACTATAGCACAGATAGAAGTGGCACAAGCAGAAATGAAGGGCCATGTGCAAAATAACAACATGCTTCTACAGGGTGTCCAAGAAAGTTTTGCAACCAACTTGAATGAAATTAATTCTACTGTCATTAGTTTAGATACTCGAATTAAAGCTCTCAAAAACAAATAGTTGAATTCATATAAAATATTTTTTTTAGAAAATAATGATACGGGCCCCTACCCATTTCAGTTGGCCCATCTTTTTTTAGAAATTTATCCCAGGATGACAAAATAAAGGTACCTTATGAACATTTTTTTCAATTGATTTATCTACATAATTATACTCTATTTACCAAAGTATATACATAAAACCCGATAAATGTATACAAAATGAGAACAAATAGAAAAATGTGAACAAATACAGAACATACGAAAAAAAAAACAGTTTTAAAGTTCACCTTTGGGTAATTTCGCCTTTATTTTTTGTAACTGCAGAAATTCTTAGTGGCATAGTATTTACTAAGTTTTCACAAAATTGTGGTGTACAAAATCCCATATCTTCTGAAGCCCTTCCTATTTGGGTATTTTATTTTATTTTTCGCTAGAAATTCTGAAAGGAAATAAAATGGGAGTTTTTATATTTGATACTATTAAAAATTTACCCTCTTATTACTCTATGACCTAAAATATCGTGTATAATCATATCACGGTGCTTAAAAAATTAAAAGATTTCAATATTTGGGTCTACTGAAACGGGAAGGGGCTTGTAAATTAGAAATGCTTGTATTAATTAAATTAATCTAATTTATTGTATGTATAATTAATATATTAACATTTTTTAGTGTACTATTGATCTTTAACATTTAAACTATTGCTTTATTAAATATACTTGAATAAAATATTCGCATACAGTAGGTATTTTTTATTAATTTCTAAACATTATTATATACAATTTATTATTTCTCCTTTTTGTATCCATCAAAAACATCTTCATATCACAAAATTTAACTTACACAATTGATGTGCTATGCACTCAAATAAATAATTCTTAATATTACATAACTTTTCTATTAGGTTGTAAGGGCAATTTGAAACGTTAACGGATTTGTAGCACAACCTGGACAAGTATGCAAAGTTTCGTGGATGAATATATCACAATCTATACAGAATATTTGTTTACAGTTTGGACAATTGTACACCTAAAACACAAAAGAGAAACGAATAAAAAAATTGGTATGTGCCCAACTACATTAGAATATACCAGGAACTTAATGCCTAAAACTCGGGAGCGAGTAGAGGAGGTCAAATTAATGTTCAAATAATTTTTTGGCCTAAGAGCTTTCGTTACTGAGTTATAGATCTTCAAAGTAACGAAATAAAAACATGTTTACACATAATTCCTAAACGATTGGACTACTATAAAATTCCAATGGTTGATTACATACATCCATGTTTTTATTTCTAGACTTTAACCTATAACTCTGAAATGAAGGCAGTTATGACAAAAATTTATTTGAATTTCTAACATTATTTTGACCTCTTCTACTCTCTTCCGAATTTTTGGAATTGAGTTCCGATACCCTGTATATCTGACTACAAAATTGATAGAATGACTGATTTTAAAATCTTCACACCAGAAGTTCATTTTATAGTTTAAAAAGTATTTAACTTTTTCATGTGTCTGATGCATTCAGTGTTTTGTATTCTCATGTCATTATCAAAGTTAAATTTATTGAAAAGTTCATCAAGCATCACCACAGAATTTGAAAATTTACCAGTTGCTGAATTAATGCCTGAAAAGTATAAAAATATATATGAAAAAACCTAAGCCAATTATGAAAGTTGACTTCACACGAAAAATCTTGTGAATCTTGCACACTAAAAAGAACAATCAAAGATAAAAAGTCTTCAAGTTTATGGAGTTATTACTCGATGTTCCGAAGCATGTTGTTAATTAAAAAAAACATAGTAAAGTAAAATTTATTTACCTACATTACATATACAATACATGTTTATAGCAAGTCATGTGCGAAACCGAGAGATAATAGTTATACGTAGTAAAGATATAAAACATAATTTTTTTTATAAAAAATACAATTGTTAGAAAAATTTCTAGATAATACAACATAATATTAATAGACAAAATAGTTTTTATAGAAATTACAGTCATTATAATAAGGCAATGAGTATGTTTGAAACCATACATTACTTGGTCAGGCAAGGCACCATGCTTAGCCAACAAATTTTAATGTAATGAAAGAAATTTTATTTTAATTAAAGTGTTCCTGATATTAATTTACAGAGTAAAAGCAAGATCGTAGCATGAACTGTTTAAGAGATTTTTTAAATTTGTTTAAAGTATATTTTTTTAATTCCTCTGGTAAGAATATTGTATAGATCAGGATTTAATGCATTTTTTTGAGATTTATTTAAATGAAAACGTTTGTTTCTAAAATTTTTGGAAAATCTGGTGTTGTGTTCATGTATATCAGAATGTTTTTCCAAAACATTTCTCATTTTATGAATCTCCACTAAAAAATAATAAAGAAATAAAGCAGGCATTATCCTGAGTTCAATGAATAAATTTTTACAAGGTTCACGGAATCCAACATTACACAACAATCGTATGGTCTTTTTTTGTAATTTGAAAATGTCTAAAGCAATACCATAAGATATATGCGAGTGGAAAAGTGAGAAATAGGTAATTTAAGTGTGTTAAAACTAGTTGAGGTTTTAACTGTCGTAACACAGAGTGCAGTTACCAACCTACCTTTTAGCTAGTCCACATGAACACGCCACGTGAGGTATTCATCCACAAATAGCCAAGCAACTTTCCACTCCTAGTATCACTTTTGGAGTAGGTAGTAGAGAAGATTAGATTTTGTGTTTTATCATTATTTAATTTAAGCCTATTTCCTATGAACCATTCTTCAGCTTTTGATTGTAAATCCTCAGATATTAAGTCCAGAACTTTAGTAGAAAAAATAAATGTGGTATCGTCTGCAAACATAGCAGATTTGTAGGGATTAATAAAGTTTGGTAAATAATTAATATAGATGATGAAGTGTAAAGACCCTAAGACAGAACCTCGAGGGACACCGTGTTTAACTGGTTTAAAATTTGAAGAAGTATTGTTGCAAAACACAGCCTACCATCTGTTAGTAAGATAGTTCTCTATAAGTAACAATGCTGTCCCTCTTACTCCATAATAATTAAGTTTTTCTAAAAAGATATTGTGAGAAACACAATCAAAGGCCTTAGAGAGGTCACACAGACTAATAGCTGTATGTTCACCTGCTTCCAGACCCTTAATTACGTCTCCCACAATATTTAATATTGTCTGTGTTGTGGAGTGATTTTTCCGAAATCCAAATTGGGATTTACTAAAAAAGTTATATTTGTTCAAATAATCATATAAACGTTCTTTGATAATACGTTTTTCTACGATTTTACTGAAAATAGATATTATTGAAATAGGACCGTAATTATTTAATTGAGAAGCTTCTCCTTTTTTATGCAGGGGAAGAATATTAGAAAATTTAAATGCGCCTGGGAAAACTCCAGTATTAGACATCAGGTTTATAAGGGTGGTCAAAGGTTTAACTCGTTCATAGCCGCCCTGATTTTGTGATCATCTGTAAGGGGCCGATCGACTTATTTACATAAAAATTAGGTTAGTTTGGTATAAAATTATCAGAAGATTGATTCTTAACATGAATTGGAGGAAATGGAGGCCAAAATGGCTGACACGCATATGGTGCGTGATAGGCCTCATAAGACGTATGAAATCGGCCGATCACGCACATGTTGTGTGATAATAATTAATAAGTTTTTCGTGGATAAAAACAATAACTTGAATAAATTATTATGATTTACTAAAAAAAACATATTTTTACAAAAATGAACATATATGGTTGCTCTATACAATCATAACAAAAACAAAATATACTAATAATCAAAAAAGTTGCTTCATAATAACAAATTAGAAATTTTTAGTTAATAAAAACGAAAAAATATCGCTCATCTACTGTTCATGCCAGATTTTAAAACATGGCTCCAAACACAGTCCTGGATTTCCAGTACAACTGTTGCAGCAATATTTGGTCATCTTTCTTATTTTGTTTTTATTTCTGCAAATCCTACAATCCTTACGTTGAACCTTTCGATCAGATTTAGGAAGTTCTGATAGAAGGTGCACAGGGGTACTAACAGGTTGTAGAATTATTGCACTCGGTTTTGGCAATAAAAGATCAATGATATTTATTCTAAATTGATAAAAACCCGAATATTTATTATATAAAAACCAAGAATTTAACAGTAGTATTTGTAACACGTGTATGCTGGCTTTTTTATACCAACGCAAAGTTTTTCGGTCACAAAAATTATACGAAACCATTTGGTCTTTACGATCCACTCCCGACATATACTTATAATATTCCACAATCGCTTGTGGTTTTGATACCAGCTCACCTCGTTTACTCCTCACTTCTACAAGAGTACCGCTAAACTCTGTGCGTATAAATGTCACGTCCCGCTTATCGTGCCATTTGCCAATAACGATGACATTTACTTAATCGCATTTTTCTATTCACCCTTACGCACTTTTTTTTCATAACATCAACACAGTTTCCTTTTCGGTTCACTCGAAGAGTTCCTGTACCAAAAGTTTTTCTTTGAAGCAGAGTTGATGACAGAGAATGACTATTATAAAAATTGTCCAGGAACAACGAATGCCCCTTATCCGAATAGTCACGCATTAACTGTAAAACGACAGTAGCAGCATGACCAACACCACTCGTCACATCGTTAGCACTTGCATAAATCATAAGCTTCATAGTAAGCCCATTTGGTTCTGCCAAGACATAAAATTTTATCCCATATTTATGTCGTTTGCCAGGCAATTACTGGCGAAAACTCAAACGACCTCTCCATAATAACATCGATTCATCAATTGAAATCTCCCTACATGGAGAGTAGACCTGAAAGATACAATCTATAGAGTATTTGTCTACTGGTAAAAAAGAGTAAACCTACCTCCATCATATTTCCATTAAAGTAATCAATAATGGTTCTGATTTTATATAATTTATCTGTTGGATGAACTTCCCCTACAGCAGGATTCGTTGCGAAGTGCATGCATCTCAGAATCAGCATGAAACGATTTCGGCCCATATAATCCGAAAAACATTTCAAATTGAATAATCGGTGTTTTCTCCAATAATCCTGTATACGATTAATTCTTATGGTACCCATATGCAGAATTAATCCAAGACAAACACGCAATTCTTCTGCGGTAAGCGTCTTCCACTCCCGATATTCTTGGTCGAACAGTACCACTAGCAAGAAATATCTCTTCGGCATATAAATTTGATTCTTCCACTATTATATCATAAAATTTATGGTCTACCAGCATGTTGAAATAGTCTATTGGATTATTGCCTGCCAGCTGTTTCTTCAAACTTGGGTTTCCCAGAAAGGGAAGCTGCCGCCGGTTCACTAAAGGAGGATCAGTCCATATTATATCATTTACCACGGGAACGGTACTCTCAAGTAATAACGGTAAATTGGCTTTTTCAAACTCATCTTCACTATCTCCACTTTCACTTACTTGATACAGTTCATCATCACTAGAATTATTGTCTAAGTCTAAACTATCGTCCGAATCCGAAAACGCCGCATAAGCTAGCATTTCTTCCTCAGTTAATTTTTTTGGATCTTTGAATGTAATTTTCTGTCTGTTCTGTTCACCAGAAGGGCCTGGCAAATCACGAGGATCCATATTTTCAAACTTATCAAAATTAGGTAAGATTTTAAAACCACGACCACACAACAATTTCTATACACCTTGCCTACAAGCCAACACAAGATAGACTGATTATTAAACGAGCCGACGGTTATAGAAAACTTTAAATAGAGACATTCTCATAACGCAACTTGTGCGTGATCGGCTTCTCGGTAAAGAGCCGTATCACGCAAACGCTGCGTGCGGCAGCGAACGAGTTAACTAGAAAATCCGATGTTTCTTTAATGGTAAGGCTATTGAGGTTATTTGTATCTAAACAGTTTGAATTGTTTAAAGATCGAATTGTGGCTAATATTTCATCTTCAGAAACAGGAGACAGAAAGAACGAACTACGAGGTCTTGGGAAATTTCTAAAATTTATAAATCTTGATTACGAACTGTAGTGAGTAACTTTATAGTATTATCAGCTACATCTGTAAAAAAACATTAAATAAATCAAATGTAGGACTTGTTTTAAATTTCTTTGAAAATTGATGATATTCCAACAAGCTTTGGATTTATTTTCTGCCATAAAAATGTACTCATCATAAGCGTTTTTTTTTAGTATTTTTGAAATGTTGATTATCTTCTTACAGTGCCATATCCGTGATCGGACGTAGGCGACCTCTCACTTCTACCTGTGTTGTGCTCTCCAGTTACCACAGATAGAAGGGACCTACAGTTTAACGACGGATCCGAACGTTTATGTTGAGAGGCTGTACTAGGCAGAATACTGTCGGTGGTTTGCCATTGCCTTCCGACAGGTGGCTCTCCGAATTTTTAATTATGATGTTAACTAGGCCCGGGTTTGATCACGGGGCCTCTCGGTTAGCAGACAGAGCACCATTCCACTAGCCTACGGAGACCACTATGTTGATTATACTCTATTTTAAATTTTTTGAAAATCAGAACATCTGGATCCTTAGTAACTTCAGAGATTGTCTGGAGAGCAAACAAAGAATTTCTCATAGTTTTTAAGTCTTCACTAAACCAGTTTACAGGCGATTTATCTGAATTTTCTGGGTGACATTTTAATGGAAAACACTTTAAAACTAGATTGCTGTAGGTATTCATTAAGAAGGTACCCAAGAAATTAACATCTTGATTAATTTCAAAACATCTCCAATGCATATTAGTTAGTTCCCGCTTTAGTTGACATAACCCCTTTTTGGAAATCGCCCTTTTAGTTACTTTATCTTTGGAACTTTTATCTATTGAGGATTTATTAAGTAACATGAATTGACCTCGATGGTCTGGCATACAAGGATCGAAGACTCCATAATCAGCAATCTCTTTATTACTCAAATTTGTGATAATATTGTCAATGCCAAATGCTGACGCTGCAGCCACCCTTGTATAGTCATTGATAATAAAATACAGGGTTGGGCACAATCTGATTTTTATTAAAAAAATCAAAAACCATTGATTTTTTTTTAAAATCACGTTTTATTTGATTTTTTAAATTTGAATATAAAATTTGAACATTTTGATTCTATGAAATTATTGTTAATTATTTCAATGTATAAGTCTAAAAATTATATAACAATTTGCGGCTCAAAAACACATTTGTCGCGCTTCTTGCAAGAAAATTCTTGTCGCGATTTGTTTTCCTTCTGTCCTATACACTCATTATACAGTGCCGAGTGAGGCACGAATGCCTTTGTTGTACTTTTTGCAAGAATATTCCTGTCGTAGCTTGTTTTCTTTCTCAACCTATACATTGACGTTGCCCAACAATTTCACGCATTTCGATAGTTAGGTTAGTTAAGTGAAGTGAAAACATATAAATAAAGTAAAATGAGTGGAAGAAAAGAGGACCCAATATGGCAGTTCTATATTAAGACAACAATTCCAAATAAATTGGGGTGTAGGGCTATTTGTAGAAAGTGCAAGAAATATATTCAAGGGTTAGTCCAAAGACTTAAAGCACACCACGATGTTTGTAATTATAGCAAGAGAGGAATACAGGTAATTAAATTATCAATTTAATTTTATTATTAACCCGGAAAAGATCGCGTGGTTAGATTTTGCCTAACATTTTTTGTTTTTTGTTGATTCTCCAAGCACTTGATATTTTATTTTTTAGATAATTTAGTGAAAGTTTTCGGACATAAATATTAATTATAAGTTAAGTAACATAGTGTAATTTTTAATTATATATTTTGAAATATTTTTTAAATATATACGTATTATATTATAAGTAGATACATTTTTGATAAATAACAGAATACAACAGGGTAACAAATGTTTCTATGCATTAAAAGACACATTTCAATCAAAGATATTGTCTACAAACACAAAAATTAAAATATACAAGACAGTAATTATACCAGTCGTACTGTACGCCGCAGAAAGCTGGAATTTAACAAAAAAATAGGAAAACACATTAGAAATCTGGGAAAGGAAAATACTACAGAGAATATATGGCCCAATTAAAGAAAATGGACTATGGAGAATATTAAGAAACTACGAAGTTAATCAAAAATTCAATAGCCCAATAATAACAAATGAAATAAGAAGTAAACGATTAAGGTGGGCCGGACATGTACAACGTCTAGGTAATGAAAGGTGTGTCAAGAAAATACAGGAAACTAAAAGACAAGGACGAAGAGCAAGGGTACGACCGAAAACTAGATGGTTGGATGGTGTAGAAGAAGATCTTAAAGAAATTGGAATAAATGACTGGAAGAACAAAGCAAAAGACCGAAAAAGAATAGTAGAAGCAAAGGACAGACTTCAGAGCAGAAACTAAATCACTGAATTCACAAACTCCCTACTGATTTAAAGCAGTAGGGTTGGCCAAGCGGCTGGCCACCGCTGCCGGAAAAATGAGACTAGGAATCCCAATAGGGAGACTATGGACCTTAAGGTCTGAAAGTCAATAAGATGAAGAAGATACATTTTTGAGATAATTTTAAATTTTTTTTGATAGATATTATTTTTAACAAAGATAATATAATTTTTAAGTATTCATATATAGATATTTTAGGATATAGATTTTAGGCATATAGGATTGTTTTTAAATGTTAGGTGAAATCTAACACGTGGCCTTTAATGTAACTTTTTTAACGCGACCTTTCCCAGGTTAATTAAAGATTATCTTTACTCTTCTATACTTACTTAATTTCTAATTTTTTTCAACTTAAAAAAATAAATTTGCTTTTACATCTCTATTGAATATTTTCACTTTATTTTAAAATCAATAATTCAATATTATATCAATATATCATCAATTAATTATGTTCAATTGTTTTTTCTCTTTCCAGTTAGTCAAATGTCGCTTGATAGTTTTGTTAGCACATCATCTGCCTCAAGTTGTAGTTCACTCATGACGGATAGAAATGTTAGAAAAACTCCACCGAAAGTACCTACAACTTTTGAGCCAGTCCAAAAAAAGAAAGCAATCGAAACTCAGCCTACCATGAGTGGTTCAACTGCGGAAAAACATAAAATTGGCAAACAAACAGCAAAGGCTATTTTTGCTACTAATTCGAGCATCAGATGTATTGAGAATTTAGAGGTGAAAAGAGCCTTTCAGTTATTAACGCCTGGTTATACACCGCCCTCCAGAAAAACGGTAGCAACGAGTCTATTGGACGAAATCTATGAAGAGGAAAAAGAAAAATGTTTCTCCTCCCTGTCAGGACAGTCCGTAAATATGTCAATTGATGGGTGGTCAAACGTGCACAACGAACCAGTGATATGTGTAACGATAACCACTGAAGATGGACAAGCCCTCCTATACGAAACTATAGACACATCAGGAAATCCACATACTTCAGAATATTTAACTCAAATAGTTTGTGACCTGATTTCTTCATGTGAATTCAAATACAAGTGTACCGTAAAATGTTTTGTGACATACAATCCCGCAAATATGACACTTACGAGAAAAACATTATAAAGTTATAACTTATGGCTGCTCTGCACATATTTTTAATTTACTGTGCAAGGACTTTCAAGTTAAAGACGTTAAAGACGTTAAAGAACATGTGGTCTAAATTGTTAAGTATTTTCGAAATAACCATTTGGCTAGAGCTAAATTCAGTCAAGCAGGAGGCAGCGCTTTAGTCCTTCCAAGCGATGTGCGATGGAATAGCCTTGGCGACTGCTTAGAGATGTATGTCACTCAGTGGGATATCATATTAAAAATCTGCGAAGAAAATAAAAAGGAGATTCATTCCACTATTTACCAAAAAGTTTTAAATATTGCGATTAAACATGCAGCGCAAATTATTTAAACATTTTAAAACCTATATCAGTTGCTCTTGATACTGTGCAGAGGAAACATACTACTATCGCAGATTCTGTAGAGCAGTGGAAACATTTACAATATATCTTTGATGAATCTGTGGAATTACCATTGCAAAAAACACAATAATTTAATAATCGATATAAGCAAGCACTAACGCCATATCATTTTATAGCGTATATGTCGAATCCACAAAAAACAAAATACCAGTTAACACCAGAAGAAAAGAATATAGCTTTAGAAACAATTAACGAGTTATATGAAAACACTGGAATGTTACCTTTAGTGATAAAGTTAAATGCCCGCAGTGCTCCATTTAAGCAAGTTATGTTTTCGGACGCAGTAATAAAAAATGTAAACGGACTAAAATGGTGGTTATCACAAAATGATGAGCGGGAAATCTTGAAACAGTTGCCAATAATAATACAGTTCCTGTGTGCAACTGCTTCTTCAACTTCAGTAGAACGCGTATTTAGCTCTTTTGGTCTTGTACACTCGGATATTAGAAACAGATTAGGGATAGAAAAAGGAGGAAAACTCGTGTTTCTGTTTAAATTGTATTACGAAAATGAATAGACTGAAAATATACAGTAATAAAATTTAGATGTTACGTTTAGTTTAAGAATTTGGAATTATGTACTTCTTTTTTGTTGTTTTTGCTAAAAGCAGATACTTCTTCTGATTTTTGAGAAAACTTTTATATTATGTTGTTATCTGGTTCTGAATAATAAAGATAAAAATGATTTTAATTATAAAAATCAAGCGATTTAAATCAAAATTTTAATCGTGAATTTAATCAGCCCAACCGTGGTAAAATATAAGCCAAAAGATGAAAATATATCCTTAAGATTTTTTAATGTTGTTGAATTTATTTTAAAATCTATATTGAAGTCCCCCAAAATTACAATTTTTGTATTAGATTTCAAGATATTAATCAGGAGGCTCTCTAAATTGATGAAAAACGTGTCAATATCACCTTTACCTGATCTGTAAATTACTAAGATGATCAATTTGTTATTCAGCAGTTATATTGCACAATATTCAGAATTTTGTTCATTGTTGTATATTTTTAAGTTTAAAGGTTTGAATTTAAAATGTTGCCTAATAAATATTGCTGTTAGCCAGAACGTAGCCCTGCAAGTTGATAGTAAGAACATTGCCCTCACTTAACCAGTACTCTGAAATACAAAATATATCGAAAGAATAAGTAGCCAAAAATAGGTTAAGCACTTCAACCTACTTTAACAAACACTGGATATTTAGATGGAACATACTCACTGCCCCTAACTCATTTAAAACATGTTATTTCTTATTATTTAAAAATTCGCTATAATAATTTTGTAAATAAGGTTCTACTTCTACTTTCACAATTACAAATCCGTTATTCTCTCCCTCAGTAGACAGGGTTGTAACCTGTGACGCCTCTTGAAGATCCCTCAAAGTGAAAGGGTCGAATAGTTATTTTTTCAGGCCAATTATCAGGATCTAACAACTCGTCCATGCTCAGATCTGCACTTCCGACTTTAAATTTAAAACACTTTTTTTTTAATTTGACTTAAGATCAAAACACAAAAGTCTTCTGTCAAAGAATTTTCCACTAACATATTGTTTTACATTTTCAAGAGATGTAGATTCATTTAGGCCACCAATCCAGATCCAATTATGAAGAGGTGCTGCTACTAGTAGATTATTTGGCTGATCACGACCATGCGATTTGGAGGTATTGTTTGATGGGGTGTTGATTTTTTTATTTTGTTTGTAAGATACTGTTCTTCAGTTACTGGTAGGGTGGGTAGGTGCAGGTGTTTCCTTGTTACTCAGCTTAAAACCATTTTCCATAAAATTTAGCTGCATCTGCCCAAGATCCGACCTCCCAGGACTTTGGTGTGCATCTGGCAACATCGGATAGTGATAATTCATAGTATGAGTTGGATAGGTTCTGTTTGTTTATTGTTTGATACTAGTTTTAGTTTGACTTTGATTTACTTTTTCTTTTAACAAATGCATGTTTTCTTTTAAAAGTGGTTGTTTTCAATAACTAATAATTATTTAGCTTCTTTTTCTGTTAATAATTCTTTTAATAAATCAATCTCTTTTTGAAAAATCTCTGGAGTTACCTCATTAGTTCCTTTATCGATTATTGTCAGTATTGTAGATTGGTTAGTTGATACGATTGGTTCACGACATACTATTCTTGAATCACAGATTTTTTGCACCTTAGATTATCTTTAATTGCACAAGACAAGCGAAAACTATTTCCACAGTTTACAGAGACTATATTCTTTGTTGTTTTTGTTTGGCAACACTTGAAATATTTTTCTTCAACTATTTGCGAGAGCACACATTTTTGCCGTACTTCACTTTCCGCCATCTTGAGGTGTTTTCATAAGTAAGTTCAGTCACCTGATTGTTTTTTTAAAACTCCGATTCATACAAACCCCAATAAGTCCCAAATTTTTATTTAAGAAAATATTGCCAAGTTTCTACAATGGGCCGAGAATGAAAAATACTGTTCATTTGTAAATTTTCGGTTTCTTGTGCTCCACATATACCTATTATCATTGACACTTTCAATAGCAAATATTTTTCATTCTCCACCTCTTGTGAAAAATTTTGTTTAGTAAAAATGCTGGACTTTTTGGTTTGTAAGAATCGGAAGTTTCGTTTTAATAAAGCAATTATGTGGCTAAATTTACTTATCTCAAATTTTTTTTTTAATTAACAACGCGCTTCGTAACATTGAGTAATAACATCATAAATTTAAAGACTTTTTCATCATTGATTGTCCATTAAAATAAACTAAGCAAGATTCTCAATATTTTTCTTGTGACACCAACTTTCATAATTGGCATAGGTTACTACGCACATTACTGAAATTAACACGTTGAGTACCACCAATGCTTAAGCCAGTTCCTTACCGCAATAACTTTGGAACAGAATGACATAGATAGAAAGAAATGATTAATAGAATGTCTACATATTATATTGGTCACTGGTACATTTTAATGAATATACTTTATAATGTACCAATGGCCATGCAATAAACCGAGATATTTTTAAAGAAAAATATTTATTTCACAAGTACAGAGAAAACTTCAAACATATATACTATTTCTAATCTTCTTGTGTGTACCAATGCTTAAAACATGGGTTAATCCACAAACCATCGGTGTCTGGTTATTTTTCTTATTTTGTTGACAGCGTTTGGAGGGTGAATTTGGGTTTTCTTTGGAAATGGGTTCTAGGTAATGAAAGGATTCTGATCTGAGCAAGCAATACCTCTCATGTACTTATTGTAACTCAGAACACACGCTGGTTTTTCTTCGGGACACCGCGCTTTGTCAAAATTTCTTGCATCTCATGTTTATGTACGGTGATTATCATGGGCAAGTCACGTTTATCTTTTCATTTAGTAACAACTACTTTATACTTTCTTCCCCATATAGCTTCTTTTTAATTTGGTTTTTAGAAGATTGCTAAAATTTCCTAAACGGTTTTCGCGTAGTGTACCTACAATATACGTTTTACGACGTACTACTGTTTCTGCTAGAGAAACATAGGTGTAAAATTTTTCTAAAAAAATAATATGATCTTTATCAAGAGTCTTTTAATAGTTCGAATACTACAGCTTCTGTGTGGGTTGCTTCTTCTGTCATGAGAGTTCCTTTTCCTGTATACACAATAATGTTTAGGATACATCCATCGTAAGTTGTAAGCTCATAGAGTTTTATACCATATTTACGTCTCTTATTAGAAATATACTGGTGTTTTGGCGTATTTATCAATTTAGTACATAGTATCATTTTGGTCATTTTTGAACATTCGTAGCTAGCGGAGATAGCATTGTATAAAATTCCGTCGCTTGTAGTTATCGACCCACCGGTTATCATTAGCTTTATCATAATTAATTACGATGAAAGGTGAAATTGATTCCCTTTTTCCCTCCTCTATCTTACCCTATAGCTACGAGTATTTCACCGAAGATTTAAGGATTTACAACCTGCCGGTGCATGGGGTAACATTAATTTATTATGCAGTCCACTAATAAAATTTATTCTTTTTTGCCATATCATAAAATTGGCACTTCGAACCGTGGATTAAATTTCAAATCAAGTTTTAGTTGTTAGTATACTGAAAAATTTTAGTCTTCGAATCGCGATTAGGTAACTTGATTCAAATTTTTAGTTGTTGGTTTTCTGATTCAAATTCAATTAAGTATTTCATTTGTTGATTTATTATTTTAGAGTAATTTGCAACCGATATTATATTCATAATCTGATAATTAGTTATAGATAGTAGATAACCTAACCAAAACATTGTTCTCTCCTTTTTGTGTCGTGTAAAAAACTGTAACTTTAATTCTCGGAAATACATTTTTTCTGTTTTATGTGTTTGAATACTTTGCGAAAATTATTATAGTAATGATAGTATTAAGTATTAATTTGGTGGCTATATATTTGTAGTGCTATTCTTGACTTATTTTGGATCTTGTTCTCACCATTGAATAAGTTAGTGAAGAATTTAAGCGTTTATCCTTCGTAAATATGCCTAAAGATCAAAACGAAATAAAATTGGATAGATTGCTAGCAAAATGTGAGAATATTTTTCGAAGAGCTCAACGCTTTAGAAAAAGATTCGCAAAATGCAACAAAAATTCGTAACTTTTCAGTTAGGTATAGTACATTTGAAAAAACGCATTTACATTATGAGGAAGTGGTACAACATATAGTTGTTCTAAAGCAAGAAATTAATCCAGATGTCGAGATTGATTATAATAGCCCTTTAAATGCGTTTTATGATATTTATTCTAATGTTGAATTTTTAGCCGCTTTGTTATTGAAAAAACATGTTGTTTCGAATAATAATAATCCAAATAATAACGAATCTCGCATTAAAATGCCCAAATTTGAGTTAGTGAAGTTCGATGGTGAAGATTTATCCTTATGGCCTATTTTTTATGAAAATTTCAAACAGTTTGTGCATACTAAAACAATATTCGAAAGCGGGTAAATTGCAATATATGTTAAGTTGTATTTCAGGGAAAGCACTGAAAAGTTGTAGCTCTATAGATCCCATTCCAGATAATTATGACATTATTTGGAACATTCTTATTGAAAGATATAATAATAAAACATATTTGTTTAATATTTATATGGATCGAATTGTAAATTTTCGAATAGTGCGTCAAATTTATTACAAGTTTTTTTGGAAAAATTTGACAATAATATCTCCTCCTTAAAAAGATTAAATCTTGAAAATTTAGACGATCACATTTTAACTTATTTAGCTATGTTAAAATTGCCTCAGGAAACCGTAGACTCATTTGATTTGATTAGAAATAAAGATGATTTGCCCGATTATAATGAGCTTGTGAAATTTTAACACCAGCGTAGTAAAATTTTTAATAAAAGTGATAGTGTCAGGAATTCTAAAAGTATTTTTGTTTTGCCAAAACCTACGAAATCAGTTCATTTGCTGGAACCGAATAATAATTTATTCCTCCGTAAATTGTATAATTTGTAATAAAAGCCCGCATTTGATTAAATATTGTAGATATTTCTTAGGACTTCCATTTGAATCAAGATTTAAATTAATAAAAGATTGAAATTAAATATTTCTATTTAAATTGCTTTTCTTCAAAACATCGTGTATGGAATTATTCGTCAAAATTCTCCTGTAACAAATGTAAAGCTCGCCATCATTCTCTGTTACATAAACCATCTCCTGATCCATATAATGATAATGTCCCCTCCACTAACCTAGGCTCTTTCTCTGGTTCGTCAGAAAGCCCATCGAATTTACATGTTCAACATTTGGTAAATGTTTCAAATGAATCCCAAGTACGTCTGGTAAGTCTTTTTGGAACCATAATCATTAAAGTTGTGGGGTAAAGAGCAAAAAATTCGATTTTTGTTAGATTGTGGATCCTCTGCCAATTTGATTACAATTAACTGTTCCCGAAAGTTAGGTTTAAACTACTCAAAATTAAATTTAAAAGTCTCCGGTATAGGAACTTCTGAAGCGCCTATGGTAGGAAAAACAAATATTGTTATATTTTCCCATTTTGATCCAAAAATGCAATATCCTATAGAAGTTATGCTAATAGATAAAATCACCAATGATTTGCCAGATCAACTGATTGATAAAAATTTTACTCCCAATATAGATGCACTAATTTTAGCTGATTTTTATTTACCTGGGAAAATAAATGGTATTTTGGGGGTATCCATGTTTTCCAACATCATTGGTAGAAATAGAGTAATGTCGTCCGAAGGTTCACCTTCAGTTATTGAAAACTTTTAGGTTAAGTTGTCATCGGCTCCGCTCAACCTAATTTTGAAAATGTTCACACATATCTTTCATTTTTTTGTAACCCTTTGTTGAATCTAGATTCCTATGTCGAAAGAATGTGTGAGTTAGAAGATTTGTCCCCTATTCCTAGTTCATCAGAAGATGAAATTTGTGAAAATTTGTTTGATGAAAATGTATCTAGAGATCCAGATGGTAGATACACAGTATCCTTGCCTTTCCAAGATGATCCTAAATTGCTAGGTGATTCATTTGTACTTGCCAAAAATAGATTGTTGTCCCTAGAAAATCACCTCGCTAAAAATCCAGAACTTGAATAGTTTATAGTGATATATTCCAAGACTATCTAGACCAAAGACACATGAGTTTAGTTCCTATTGAAAATATTGATTCATTGTCGATTATATCCCTCACCATTGTGTTTTTAAACCAGATAGCCCATCCACCCCTTGTAGAATTGTGTTTGATGCCTCGATGAAAACAAGTGGAGGTCCCTCACTATATGATATACCGATATCCCGTGATATGTACATGGACGATTTTATTAGTGTTCCCGAAGCTATAGTTACACACACTCAGTTGGTAGGTTTATTTCAAAATGGAGGTTTTAAATTAGTCCACTGGATGTCCAACTCTGACGAACTTTTGTAGACAATACCCGAACCCCTTCAATTGCTTAAAGCTAAACAATTTGTTAAGTCAGCTTCTAAGGTGTTAGGACTACAGTGGGTGAAAAACATGATAATTTTAGTTTTGGGGTAGAAATGTATTCAATGTTTCCTTGTACGAAAAGAAACATTCTCTCATTTGTTGCTCGCATGTTTGATCCCTTGGGATTCTTGTCTCCTATAACCCTGTTTCTGAAAATTTTGATAAAAAGACTTTGGATTTTGAAAATTGACTGGGATAGTATTGCACCCAAAAGAAGTAGAAATTCTCTGGAATAAATTTCTAAACGAATTTCATATTCTTTACAAAATAGAGATTCCACGCCATATAGCAGTTACACCTATTTCGTCATTATCATTTGTAGGATTTTCAGATGCGAGTGCTGCTGGCTATGCAGCCATTATTTATACCTGGGTTGTTGATTGTACAGGTCAAGTTAAAGTCACATTTCTGTACTCTCAATCTAAAGTTTCGTCCAAGTCTACAATTATTACTCTCCCTCGGTTAGATCTCTGTGGAGCTCTCCTTCTCTCAAAACTTCAATCTCATGCCATTGAAACTTAAGCCTATAGACATAATACTGATCAGATTTTTGTTTAAGTGATTCCATGATTACCTTAAGTTGGATAAAAACCCCAGAGAAGAAATTAAATTTATTTGTTCAAAATCGAGTTTGGAAAATTCCTGGAAAGGAAAATGTCGTTGATTGCGCTTCTCGAGGTTTGTGTCCTTCTTTGTTAGTTAACAATCCCACGTGGTTTACTGGGCCGAAATTGTTATTCTTAGAATCAAAGTACTGGCCTATTCGGTCGGTGAACGAACAGGAAGTTCAGGTTGATGATTCTGAATATTCGTTAAAACATTTTGTAGGTATTGTTATTCATGTAATCTCGCCGCTTTATACGCTAATCGAAAAATTTTCTTCTTGGTCGAAACTCTTAAATTCTACAGTACAAGTATTAAGATTTCTGAAAATATTGCGTTTGAATAGATTTAGAAGCTGCAGAATATGAATTGATTCATTCTGTTCAGCGAAAACATTTTTCCGATTAGTATAAAACTCTTTATCAAAATATTTGTGTAAAATCATCTATACGTCATTTAAGCCCATTTTTTGAAAAGGTATAATTAGAGTCGGTGGACGACTCTCAAATTCCCAATGTAGTTTTGATCAAAAACACCTATTTTGTTGCCGAAATCCGATCCCTTTACTATTTTATTGATAGATTATGTCCATAAATTGTACTTACATGCTGGATTCTATATGCTACAAAATCTTTCGAGAAAAAATTATTGGATTTTATCTAGTCGTCAGATCATCAGAAATAGGATTTGGAAATGTAATTGTTGTTTTCGCGTTAATCCCAAGCCTAACTATCCTATGATTGCTGATTTACCCATGGTAAGAGTTAATCAAGCAAAGACATTTCTGCACACGGGTGTAGACTATACTGGTGTTTTTTCTATCACTATAGGGAGATATCGTGGAGTAAAATTGCAAAAGGCCTATGTATGCTTATTTGTTTGTCTTACCACGAAGGCCATACATCTCGAATTAGCCTCCTCACTCTCAACTGATTGTTTTTTAGCCGCTTTCAAAAGATTCTTATCTCATCGTGGCAATTGTGCAGTTTTGTACTCCAATAATGGCACGAATTTTGTGGGTGCTAAAAGGGTTCTTGACGAGATATATCAGCTAACTAGGTCCAGAGCTTATAGAGATGCATTCCAACAGGATATTAATAATTCCAAAATTTCGTGGATAATGAATGTACCTTTGGGGAGTCATTTTGGGGGTATTTGGGAAAGTAATATCAAAAGCGTAAAGCTTCATTTACCTAGAGTCATGGGAAATCAAATTCTCACTTATGAAGAATTCCTAACCATTTTGACACAAATAGAATGTCTCTTAAATTCGCGTCCCCTTTGTATTGAAAGTAATGACCCTGAAAATCCTATCGCTTTGACTCCATCGCATTTTTTATATGTAGAACCATTAATGTCTTTACCGGCTCCTGGTGTAGTTTTAGAAAATATGAGCCTTTTAAAAAGATATAAATTGTAGTATAATCCTCAGATTAACAAATAAAATAGATATGTTTGTTTTGACTTTTTCCTGCCCCAAACATCGAGTCACATCCTAAGCTCACTTACGGGCACTTCCACTACTTTGCCATATTTACAAATTCTCTTTAGAGTTGCAGGAAAAATGAAATTAGAAGTTTTATTGACAATTTGTTAAAAAGTTATGCAAATAAAAAAGTCATACTAATTTATGCATTTGAGTCTCTGCTTTTAAAATTAATTAATAATACTTGAATTTTATTTAATAAAGGCATATTCTTATATAAATTTTAAACAAGTATTTCTTATAACCTTAGATACCTTTATGGTTATAACTAAAAATGGCAGCATTGCTCAAAATTTCAGTACCTGTTGTATGTGTCAAGGGTAACCTATTTAGTAGTTTGTCCCTGTTTAATTACCATATAGAGATGCGAATATCGTCAGAGTGTGCTCGAATACGCTGTAGTATTATAGTAAATAATGTCAAACATGGTTTGTTTATATGAGCGCCATTACGACTAGAGAGTAAACATTTAAATCTTTCGTTTTGATGAGTTTTTCAAGACTTTTAGTGACAAAATAAACTTTTAAGTTAATTAATGTAATGTTTTTGGATTATCATGGTTCGTTGGAGCCAAGTTTGTTAGAAAAACAGCTGAAATTACCAAGGCCATGTGTCTACAATACCCTCCCCACATTTTGTAGTTCATTCATTATTTTACTACTGGCGTTTAGGATTGTGGACCACAAAAATAAACGTGTTTATGAATGAAATGCCCTCTCTATTGTATATTATTACTCTAAGGTATAATCCAACATTATTGGAAGAGATGACATTCTGAATATTTGTCCTCTATGCAATCGCGTTTAAAATGAACACCAAATGAAATCCTATAAATGAAGGTATGGTAGTCGTAACAATGCACGAATCTATCCCACCTTAACAGTGGCCTTTGGCGGTCATAAAAACTTTGTACTCTGGAAAGGATGGGATTGTTCGAATTATCAAGGTACGGATCAGGAATGGCAGATACATGCGCCCAGTTGTTAAACTGTGTCCTCTACCCAGTCAATAAACTGAAGAGGAAATTTTTGTTGTAAATGTTTCATTAAAATTTTAGTTTAATTTTCTTTCACTTCTGGAAATCGTATTTTGGTGATGGTTTGTAGTTTGGAATTTGAAACTTGCGGGGCAGGAGGTTTTGGCGTATTTATACATTAATTAAATACTATCTTTTTGGTCATTTTTGAACAGTAGTAGTAGACATTCGTACCTAGTGGAGAGAGCATTGTTTAAAATTCCGTCGCTTGTAGTTATCGACCAACTAGTTATCATTAGCTTTATTATAATTAATTAGGGTGAAAGGTGAAATTGATTCCCTTTTTCCCTCCTCTATCTTACCCTATAGCTACGACGATTTCATCGAAGATTTAAGGATTTACAACCTGCCGTCCACTAATAAGATTTATTTATAGAAACAATAGATACTATTCTTTTGTGCCATATCAACTGGTGAAATAAAATGCCAAACGCCCTCGCCATAATATTGATTCGTCAATGGACAAATGCTGGTCAAGGTAGACGGCATTTTTTATGTTTTCTAAAACTCTATCCAAAATGTTTTTGATTTTGTATAGTTTATCATTAGTGTCAACAGTTTCGTGATTTACAAATTTCTTGAAAACGAGATCTTTGTTTTTCCAAAAGTGTGGCGGTAATATATTGAATCTTGACTCCATTCCTTGAACAGGACAGGCAATTTTACAGTACCTCCCAACAGACACAAACCAAGAAATTTTTTCAATTCGTCAACTGTCAAGTTTTTCCAAGTATCCCGACGAACCTTCCTTGTTGATGGAGGCTTATTTTGATAAACAGTATTTGCTCATCGGTTAGTTTCTTGAACCATCGTTTTTATGAAATTATCTTGAAAAAAGGTTTCAAAAATTTCAATAGGCTTCGAATCTTTTGGCAAGTTTGCATTGAAAGAAGGATTTCCATCAAAATCAACTGTATGGTCAGAGTCAGTGTCATCCTATCCAGGATCAGCTTCAATTGATTAGGATCTGTCAAATTATTGTCTTCATCTTCAGGCTACATTTCGTTATATCACCTGTTGGATTGCTGCTGTCACAATGTTAGACTTGATCAGAATCGTATTCACTTCCTTTTGGAGAATAATATTTATCAGCCACCGAATCATGGCTGGAATAAGGGTTGTCATTGCTTAGGCTGTCATCAGAACGGTACACAAGTTCTGCAAGTTCCTCCAGCATAAGGGGCCTTTTCAATCACGTTTTGCGGTTTGTCTACCACTGGGCTTGTAATAAAACTAAACACAGTCATATTTTTATGCACCCCTGCCATAGCCTAACTATTACTACAAATACATAGGCAGTAAATTTGGAGCAATAAAATACATATTATAAAAAGAAAAAAAATATGTTTTACAAATTTTGGGACACGCTATATAGAGCATCGAAGTTCATTTCTCATGCTCACAATATGCCAGGTGTTGTACATAAAAGATAATTACAAAAGTAGAAAAGTTACGTTTTTTATTATTTGAGATTACATTGCAAAAAAATAAAGAAATACCCTTTTTTGTAAAAACCACTGTAAATTCTACTTACACTGGTGCAATTGACAAATACTGGTTTATCTTTAAAAAGACTCTTATGCACCAGATGTGTAAATAAAGATTAATGTACTTTGAGCAAGTATTACATGGCCAGTGTATTGGCCGGGGGCGTGCTTCCTACCCTTTCTGTATACCGCACTAATTATTCGAATCTTCTATTTTGTGCTGCACAATTCAACGCTCCGTTAAAACAGTATAAAATACTGACCGCAGTACATTTTTGCGACTTTTTGTGGCCACCGTAGTGGCCGGTCGTACTCAACGTGTTAAGCTACATTTACATCACTTACTCAAATGCAACAAGAAATTTATATTTAAAGGTATGTGAGAATATACAATCATTATGACACATGTTATCAGACTCGGCGACCGCTTGTCTGATTATATTAATGCCCATCATCATCATCATCAAGCTGTTCAATCCTCGCAGATTTTGGCTAATGCACTGCATTTTGATCCATTTATTGAGGCGGATCATTCTTCTTCTCCCCTGTTTTACAGTTTGCTGTGGATCCTGGCTATTTGCGGTATCTTTTGCCACTCTACTTTGTTTTTACATGTTAATTTCCAGTAATATATTTCTATGCCCTTTGTATCTTTCCATCTTTTTCTGGGCATTCCTCTTTGTCTAGGCCAGATCTGCATCCACTCTGTAATTTCTTTGTATCATTTCCTATGGTTTTTTTCTTATTATATATCCTGCCCACTGTAATATTTGTGCTTTTATGAATCTTATGTTTTTGCCTTCCAGTTGGTCCACTATTTCTTTATTACTTTTGCTTCTGACTGTTCCATCTTTTTGGTCCAGAATTGTTCAAATTATTTTTCGCTCTAAAATTTTAAGATTATTTTCTTCTTTTTTGGTTATTGTGCACCCATTGCGTAGATGATAACTGGTCTGATAATCGTGGGCAACACAATGATCATTATTATGATCCCTGTAAAATAAATATCTATTACTAATAAAAGTAATTATTACCTGTTTATCTGTTTCTCCTAAAGACCTTTGACATGCGAAACAACCATTTACTTGATTATCAAAATCAATCTCAATATAATTAGCTGCTGGAAATAAGTGATGATAAGATCTTGCTAAATGGGGAGCTGATACTAAAGTTAAGCCACAAGCTCTACATTCTACAGGAAGTTCACAATATTTGCTAAAACACTGCGGACAATAGTAACCTCCTGTTGTCAACTTACTTCCATCATCTGTGCTATCCACATGACTAAAAAACATCCAAATATTAAGGCGGGTTTATACAATATTTACATAGTCATAATCATAAACTTAATCACAATCACAATTCTAAAAGGCGTTTATACAATTTTAATAGTCACAGTCATTAGCATAAAATTAGCAAACAGTCAAATCAATGAAGTATAATATAAACAATGATTGACGGAGCACAGAAATACCTCCAAAAAGCGGCCAATAAAATTCATTCGTCAACCAAGACGCCTTTTTGTCAACATTGCTCATCGCCTGTTGGTTTCGACGCATGCGCATTTCAATTCTCGTCTTAATCATAATCATAAAGTTAAAAGTTAGGAACTTCAAGGTCAGTAAAATTATGCTTATGATTGTGACAATTGTATAAACGGTCCTATAAGAATTAATTAGTTTAACTCTTATGATTGTGACTGTAATTATGAGTATCTAAATGTTGTATAAACCCGCCTTTAATTAAAAAATTAAATAATAAAGAAAATGTGAGTTTTAATAATTTTATTTTTATTTTTATTCAATAAATCAGCAATCAAAATACATGGTATTCTACAAGCTAATGTGCTGGCATATGACCTAGCTATGGGAAGAAGCTGAGGTCAACTAGCATGATGAGGTCCTCTCCAACGAAGGGACCTGCTTCCTGTTAATTTCGCAGGTCACTTGGCCATCGTCTTTTTAATCTGCTTATTACATCATTTTCAAGTAGCGGTTGTAGTAAAGGATTTGTATGGGCTTCTAGTTTCTTGTGGTGGCTAGCACTTCTTTCATGAATGACTTCTTTTACTGTTAAGATCATCAGATCATTGTGGATCATTTTATTTGTTATATACCATGGGGCATTAACAATATTTCTTAGTATTTTAGACTGGCTTCTTTGTACAATTGCTATGTTGGATTTACTGGCGCATCCCCATATTTCGATGCCATAGGTCCATATAGGTTTAATTATTGCCTTATATAATAGGATTTTATTTTCGATGGAAAGAGAAGACTTCCGTCCAATTAGCCAGTAAATATCTCTACTTCTTAGGTCTATTTGTTTTCGTTTCTTCTTGATATGTTCCTTCCAGTTCAATTTGGCATCTAGACGTAAGCCCAGGTATTTCACTGATGTCGATTGTGGGATTTGTGTGTTATTTAACTGTATTGGAGGACATACGTCTTTTCTTAGAGTGAAGGTTATATGTGTAGATTTTGTCTCATTTATTTCGATACTCCAATCTTTTAACCGCTTCTCTAATTTTTTAAGATATTCTTGGAGGATATGGTGGGCTTGCTGCACATTACTATGGGTAGTTAGAATGACAGTGTCATCAGCAAATGTTCCTATTGTGATGTTTGGTGATAATGGGAGATCTGAAGTAAACAAGATATATAATAGTGGACCGAGGACACTGCCTTGTGGTACACCCGAGTTGATAGACAGCATAACAGATACGTCTCCTTTTATTCGTACTAAGATTCCAATAGTTTGAAGAATGTTGGTAAATGTTTTTTAATCTTGTATAATAGTCCAACATGCCAAACCCTATCGAAGGCCTGTCTAACGTCTAGAAATACTGAGGTACAATATTCTTTGCTGTTTAGAGAATTTAGTATTGTATGGGTTATGTGGTGACACTGTTGGATTGTGGAGTGGGCTCGTCGGAAACCAAACTGAAATTCAGGTATCCAGTTGCTGGCATCAAAATCAGGATCAATTTTTCGAAGAATCAGTTTCTCTAATAATTTTGATATAGTTGAAAGCAGACTGATAGGACGATAAGATTTTACTTCATGTGGGTCTTTCCCAGGTTTAAGTATTAGGATTATTTCAGCAATTTTGAGTTTTTATGGCCAATATTGGATTCGAATAATTGCATTAAATAGGTAAGTGAGGAGTACTATACCCTTTCGCGGTAACTCATTTAACATCTTTGGAGTTATTAAATCCATTCCTGGGGCTATCTTAATGTTTAGGAGTTTTATTTTATTATTTTTTTTTTTAATAGAAATGCTTTTATTTCAACAAGTGTACAAAGTCACAGTACAATGTATGAAAAACTAATCTCTTAGCCTATCACATGTTCAGACTATAAAGGATTCTTAAAACTAATTACACCTGATTACAATGTTCAGGACGAGCTCAATTAATAGTCTCGAAAAAATTTCATACATACATACGCATACATATACATACATACACATATACACGCACACACATATACATACAACAACAAAACAAAAGAATATATGTATATAATCATAATTTTTGTGAAGCATTGTTCCTAATCAGCAATAAATGCTGGCACCGGAACCTATATATTTTAAGTTTCATGGCCATTTACAAATTGCATCATTTCTGCTTTGAACGAGGAATAACTATCTTTATTTTTTATATAGTTTGGCAAAAGATTGAATGACTGAAGACATTTAGAAAAGGGATTATTTAGAGCAATTTTCGTTCTCACCTGGGGTAGATAAATTTGGTCTTGACTTCTAGTTTCATAGGAATGTATTTCATTAATTATATTCAATTTTGTGTTGCATTTCTGTTGATTTTTTGTTATTTTGTAGATAAATTTACATTGTTCTATCTGTAGAATTTTTTCCAGCGGTAATATTTTAGTTTGATCGTAGATCATTTCTGTATTAGCCCTGTAACCATAGCCAAATAAAGTTTTTACCACCTTATTTTGCAGAGTTTTGATTTTTTTAAATAATGTCTGAGAACATACCCCCCAGTTTGTTATCAGATATCGGAATATAGAAAGAAAATAAGCATTATATATCATAATTTTATTCTGTAGACTCAGGTAACTCTGACATCTATAAAGTGCTCCAATCATTGGTACAATTTTTTTTATCATGTGCTCTGCATGTTTGTGCCAATTTAGTTTGTCATCGATTACCAATCCTAGATATTTGGTATAATCGACCTTTTGAATGGCCTGATCCCCAATTTTGATATCTGGGTTCCAGCTTTCTTTATTTTTATTTTTGAAGAGCATATACACTGTTTTACTCACATTTATTTGCAGCTTGTTAGCTAGGAGCCATTTACCATATAGTTGTAGATCACTATTTACCAAGGCTTCCAGTTCTCCCAAGTTAGATCCCTCATATACTAGGATGGTATCATCTGCGAATATGTAATAGCGAGCTTTAAGATTTGCCTTTTTCAGATTTAGGGTGTGTAGTGAATATAATAGTGGCCCAAGGACTGAGCCTTGTGGGACTCCGCAGTTTATGTTTGCGATTTCACTATTTACTTTATGCAGAGACACATACTGTTGACGATCCTTTAGATATGATTTTAATATACTTGCACTTTTTCCTCTTATACCTAATAGGTACAATTTCTCGAGTAGTATTTCATGATCCACTACATCGAATGCTTTTTGTAAGTCAATAAATATTGTTAGGACAAATTTTTTGTCATCCAAGTTGGATACAACATGGTTCAGGAAGTCTGTTGTATCGCTTTGGGTGTTCGAGTGTTTCTGAAAACCATATTGATACTTGTCCAATTCAACATACCTAGTAAGAAAGTTCATGATACGTTTTTTGAAAAGAATTTCCACAAATTTTGACGCACAAACTACAGTAATTGGGCGATAGTTTTCTAAATTGTTTTTTGGTCCTGTTTTATGGATAGGGGTAACCTTACCCACTTTCAGCTCCTTCGGAAATTCCCCTGTTTCAAACATTTTATTAACCAAGTTGACTAAAATTGGTATTATTACCTCCTGTACTCTTAACAAATCTTTTGCAGAAATTTTATCATTACCCGGAGCAGAGTTTTCATTCATTTCATTCAAAATTTCTCTTACTTCTTTGATATTAGTATTATATAGGTACAAGGAGTTTTTTATATTGATTTCCTCGAAACAGTGTGAAAGTGGGTTACTTAAAAGTTTTGCATTGATTTTATCGACGATTGATTGACCTATATCACAGAAATATTCGTTAAATTTGTTTCCAATTTCTAATTTATCAGTTAATAATGTTTTATCTACCTCTATTGTATCTACACTAGTTTGTTTCTTTTCATGTTTTATTAGGTTATTTACGAAATTCCATTGTTTCTTTGGATTTCCATCAGCGTCATTCCATTTTTTTCTGAAAAAGTTAGTTTTTTTTTTTTTTTTCGTTTTCAACTTTCTTCTTTTCATTTCTGAAGTCCCCTAAGATTCGTTGATCTTGAGGGAACTTTTTTGTTAGTTTGTATAATTCATCTCTTCCTTTCAATAATTCTAAAAACTGCGGGGTTATCCAATCATTATTTTCCCTAATTTTCATTTTAATTGTTTTTGTAGCCTTATTTTTAGCTTCTTGTATTAGTTTGATCAAGGTTTCGAATGTATCAACCGGTATAGAGGTTTGCAATAGATCTTTCAAATTGTCTTCATATTTTGAGTTATCTAGTTTCTCAAATGTTTTCTGAACTTTACAATTATAATTTTTATTTTTCGTATATAATTCTATTTCTAATATATTGTGATCCGAAACTGTGCTATATTCAATGTTTACCTTACAGTCTATGTTACTTGTTGCTAAAACATGATCGATAATAGTATGAGTGTTGTGTAATTCTGGTTGCATATTCTATGCCTATATTGTTTCGGATTTCAAAACCATTCAATATAACACAATTCCTATAGTCACTGGTGGTCTCATTATTATCTAATAAATTTATGTTAAAATCACCAATTATTAGTGTTTTTTTCTCAGGCTGTAGTATTTCTTCCAACATTTCCAGGAATTCCTTCACATTGAATGATGGTGGTCTGTATAAGGCTATAATTTTTACACCATTTACCTGTAGATTCATCCCAATCATGTTGAATTGGCTGCCACCACCAACATTGTTCATCTCAATGAACTTGATGTGTTCTTTAATATATATTGCGACTCCTCCGGCTCTAGTATCTCTACATGCATGCACTGCTGTATACCCATTAATTCTGAATTGGTGTACTTCATTTTTATATAACCAGGTTTCCACAATTACTAATATATCATAATATTTCATTTTCACGAGACACTGTAGTTCCTCCAACTTGTTTCTGAGACTTTGTGCATTTATATATAAAATTCTTAGTTGTGCTTCTGCTTTTGGTTTACTAAATTTATTGGATTTTTCTAGTTTTTTAGATTACTGGTGTCTTCGATTGGCTGAACTGGGCTATGTTCATCTTTGCGCATATAAATTTTCCCACGACTTATCCATGCAAATCTATAGTTATTTTCAGCACTTCTTTGAATAGGTATTGATTTGCTTTTGTTAAATCATGATTTAGGTAAATAATGTTTTCTTCATCGTATCCCAGGTCTTTCGCATTTATCATTTTCTTCTTTCTAGCCTCCAAGAATTCTTCCTTCTCGTTTTCACTGGTAAAGCATACTTTTATAGGCATCTGTCCATTGTGGTTTCGCCCTTTTCCAATTCTGAAGCATTTCAGTTTATTTACTGTTTGAACTTGCAGTGCTTCTCCCATTTTTTTGATGATATCTTCGATGTTTTCTCGCTTGTCATATGGTACCCCATTGACAATTATGTTGTTTCTCAGCTCATTTTGTTCATTTATTATATTTGCTATGTCTTTTGGTCTAATCAGGTCTATTGTTTGGCTTGTTTGGAAAGGGAGTTCTAGAAATTCCGTAATTTCTATGTCTGGTATTGTGTGGTGAGGTTTGTAGATTTCTGAGAGGTGCTTAGCGAATGCATCTGCCTTTTCTTTATCTGATTTGGCCCACTTTTCTTCAGCATGTGTCTGTGTTTCTAGTCGTAGTGGAGGAGATGTTAATATGGGTTTATTTTTAGACTTTACTGGCATCCAAATAGAGTAATCAAAACGATTTAAATTAGACATATAGGTTTTAAAGGACTCTTCTTTAATTGCTTTTAATTTAGTTTTCAACTCGTTGCTGAGTTTATTGAAGTTCCTTTTATCTGCAGGATTAGGACTCCTTTGCCATTTTACTATCGCTCTTCTTTTTTTAGCTACTAGTGTCTTAATTTCTAGAGGTATATTCATAACGTCTTCATTAACTACTATTTCAGGAGTTGTTTGTTGCACTGTCTCTTGCAGTAGATTTATGAAATCGTTTGTGTCTTTCTCGATTTCATTTGGGTTTTTGATGCTTATGTTTAAGTGTATTTCTTCATATAGTTTATGTTTATAGTGGGTCCAATTGGTTTTGAAGTTGTGTAGTCTAGGTGTAGTTTGAATATGTATGGGGCACGAACTGATAGTCAGAATTACTGGCGAATGATCCGAAGATAGATCATAGCTTGGAATAATATCTGTGTATGCTGGGGAGGTGCCATTAGTGACGAAGAAGTCTAGCAGGTCTGGCAGTTTATTTATATCGGTTGGCCAGTATGTTGGTGTTCCTGTGGACAAAAAGGAGTATCTTTTTTCCTGTATTACTTTAGTTCTCTTCCTTTTGTGGTAGTTATTCGAGATCCCCACATCTGATGTTTACTATTGTAGTCTCCACCTGCTATAAATCTTGAACCAAGTGTGTTTGAAAAATGATTCAAACTGATCTTTTTTTATGTTATGCTTCGGGTGACAGTAAACTGCAGTAATTGTTATCTCGTATGGCATTGTATTTACTCGAATTGATGTGGCTTGTAGAAATTCCTCCTCATATTTTGGTAGCTCACAGTGTTTGATTGTTTCTTTAATTAAAATAGCTGTGCCCGCATGCGCGGTACCATCCGGATGGTTTGTGTAATAAATTTTATAGAATGGAATCCTAAAGTAAGATTTATTAGTAAAATGGGTTTCACTGATTAGAAGAATATCAATTGAGTTTTGTCTAAGAAATAACTGGACTTCATCCCTGTGTTGAACAAGGCCGTTAGCATTCCACAGTGCAACTCTGAGAAACTTAGCCATTATTCAATTTGTTGATAAGCATTGTCAACATGTTGAGAACCATACTATTCTGCTGTATTAACTGGTTAAACATAGCTTTAAACTCATCTAAGAATTTATTTAATGTCATTGAAGATTCTTCACCATTAGCTCTATTATGTATTTCTACTCCTGCAGTTGCCTGCGGGTAGCTCCTATTAATGTCTGTGCTAAGGTTGTTGGCCTTGATCAGTTGATTTTGTATTGTTTTGTGTCATAGTAATCCTATCATTATTTATCTTTACTTTATAGTTTTTTTGGTAGAATTTGCAGTGCCTGTAGTTAGCTGGATGACCACCTCCACAAAGACCACATGTAGCTGGCGTATTTTTATAATTTGCTGTGCTGTGTTGGCCACCACATTTAACGCATAGGTATGGCCTATTACAGTAGGTTTTCGTATGGCCATATAATTTACATCTTGTACATTGAGCTAATTTGTTGTCTTTTTTTGGTGGTTCTATTTGTATGACACTATTTAGAAGCCTAGTTATTTCGTAAACTTTTTTATTGTTATCAGAAGGTTCCAAATCGACGTAAAACATGTTAAGAGGTTCCTTGGTTATTTGATGTTTAACATTGACCATATTTCTTACATTGTGGCCTTTTTTAATTAATTCATCCTTTATATCTTTCAAGTCTATTGAATGGTGCAAATATTTAATTACGACACGATAGGATCTCTCTTCCTTGGGTTGGTACATATGATGGATTATATTATTTTCTCTCATGTAACTAGCCAGTTTTCTATATGTATCCGGATTTTGACAGCAAAGTTTTATAGTGTCATTTGCCATGCTTCTTGTTGTGTATTCCTCGGCTTCAATTATATCACTTAGTTTTTTTCCATCTCTGGTAAATTGACTACTCCATATACAAATATGGAAGGAGGTTTACTTATTTCAGTGTTTTCACCATCATTATTGTTATTATTGGAACCATCTGTTTGTGAATTTAGTACCTTGTACTTATTGTTAAGTGAAATTTCTTCTTCAGCATTTTTACTACTTCTGAATTTCCTTCTTTTCGTTCCTTTGACCACTTGCCATGGATTTTCTTGAGCAGAGTAAGTGTTATCTTCATCTTCGCTGGTAGAAGTCATTCTTGAATACGGCGTATTATGTATTTGAGTATTTGAATGATTACTAGATGATTGTTGCATATTTAAATATTGTTCTTGATTTGGGGGAATGTAATACTGGTTTGATTGTGAAGGACACGGTGATTGCATTGGTTGAGAAGAAATCATTTGTGAAGGTATGCCATTGTTGAATATTGCATGACCCTGTATATTATTTGGTGTTTGGAACATCGGAATATATGTTTGACCTTGTACATTATTTTGTGTTGGTTGAACTTGTAGAAAGCCCAAAAAACCCGGCCCATTACCAGTTGGCATAATTTTTTTGATTGTATTGAAATTATTGTTTGTACACAGTATAAAAAGTATAAATTCAGTTTACAGCACTATCACATTCGATTTTTAGTCCTTTTTGTTTTTATGTAAACTATTATCAGTAATATTCCGTCTCGATAAATGCTATTTATCAGAACATGTTTACATAATTTCACATTGAATTTTGACCAGTTATCTATATTCTGCAACTAGTCAAAAAATTACCAGGAATTGGTCAACACCAAATATTATTCATCCGCATTTATTGTTTCATCTTCAAAATAACTGCCTCGTGGAATAAATAACGTGGACAAACTAACAAATTCATCAAAACATTTTTTAAACGCATTTTCAGGAATATATTTCAATATAGTCACAGTGAAGTCTGAAAATAAGTTCCTTAAAATAGTAATTTGAGTTTTGGAAAGAGAAAAAAGTCCGCTAGAGCAATATCAAGTAAATATTGTGGTTGATCAATATGATCTGTTGAATTTATGGCCATAAATTTGTTCACAATGATAGCCTACATTATTGTGATGTCCAAGGAAAGTTTCAAATGGTTTGAATTGATTCATGAGACAGACATTTCTGAGGCTATTTCTATCACACTTAACCAGCGATTTTTAGTTATCATTTCCTTTACTTTGGGAATGTTAAGTTCAGTTGAAGATGTTGATATAGAATCCATTTCACGAATGTTGAAGCCACCTGAAGTTGGAACATTGACAATTGCAGAAACCAAATAAAGAATAAACAGTTTTAAAGATTAAAACTAACTTTTCCGCACTCCAGAGGCTAACATACTGAACTTTCCCCAAAAATGTAGTATATCTGGATTTATAGGACCCCTTATACTGGCTCTGGTCAGCTAAAAATCAATAGGATTCATCTGTGAGATGCTTGAAACAATATCCAATCATAAAATTGGTCACTTGTATACATTCCGGAGTGTGTATCCTGCTAACAAAGCAAAATTTCTCCAAAAATGTAGTAAATCTGGATTTATATGACTCGTTGTACTGGCTCTGGTGAACCGAAAATCAATGTGTGTGAGACGCCCTGAACAATATCCAATCATAAAATTGGTCACTTGTATCCACTCCAAAATTAGCAAAAATGTAGTACTTCAGGTACCATAGCACCTGTTGTACTGGTTCTGGTGAGCTGAAAATCAATAGAGTTCATCTGTGAGGTGCCCTGAATAATAACCAATCATAAAATTCGGATTAAATTTTTGAATATTTACGAAAAAAATTCACGTTTTCAGCAATTTATGGTCCTTGGTGGTTCCAAAAATAAAATTAAATTTCATAATTGTGTTATCTTGTCACAAAATAATTGTATTTTATTTACCTATACACATTTTTCGTAAAAAAATCTTCTACAATAAAAAATTCCTGAATTCATTAATGTGTGTTTATTTCAATATCACATTCCAACTATAACAATCATAATTAGAATATCTAATTTGGTGAGATTGACAAAAATATTATTATAAATTTCAAATTCATAACATAATTTTTAAAGTAATTTTGAATGGCGAATACCTTTGACTGAGTTTTTATTCATGCTTGACAATTATTCTGATTCTCATAATAATTAGTATAATCGTGGCTAAATAATAATAAAAAAAATTCAGAGCTAGCAAAATTAAATCAATAATAAAAAAAACATTTGCATATAAAAAAAATTGGTTTGAAAATTTAGAAGATCTTAACAGCTATTAATAAAACATTAAATTTATTAAATTGTACATTGACAAATAATGAAATAAAAGCAAAATGGAAAGAAGAATGATACTTAGAAATGGTAAGCAGATAGGAGCAGAAAGTGAATCAGATGAAGAGAGAGAAGAAAGAAGACATGGTATGAGCGATTTCCAAGTACAATATTTGGAACAAGGGGGACATAATCAGGAGAATGATGAGGAGACAGGGGGGAGAGAAGGAGCCTTTCCAATTGAAGAACATGAAGAAACAATGAGAAGTAGAGAAGAGATGGTAGGACAGAATCAAGGAGAAGGTGCTGGAAGTAGAAGTGAACAAAATAGAATGATGGAAATGTTACAACAATTATTTAATAATCAGAATGACACTATAAGCAGAAAATTTGATATTCAGAGAGAAGAAATAAAGACAAATAATCAAATAATGAGAGAAGAAATAAAGACAAATTATCAAAGAATGAGAGAAGAAATAAAAGAGGAAATAAAGACAAGTAGTCAAAGAATGGAAGTGAAGATAGCAAATGTAAGAAAGCAATAATTGGAAGAATCTAAAAGATACACAGAAGAAAGAATCCATGAAACAAAGCAAGAAATTAGAAACGAAATGTTAGGAAGATTGATGGAAATGGAAGAAATACAATAGACAGAAATAGAAAGTTTAAAGAAAAATGAAAATGAATTAAAAATAGAAATAGCAGAGAATACTAATAAAATAAAAGGGAATAGCGAAAGAATAACGAAATTAGACAGAGAAATAATGAAGACAAATAAAAACATACAAAACATAGAAGAAGATATGAATAAAGAAATAAAAATGAATTTTAAAATAGCAGAAAAAGAGAATTACAAGACAAAAGGTCTATTGAAAATGGATATAGTAAATATACACAACCAGGTTGAGAAAATGGAAGAAATGAAAATGAATTTAGAAACAACAAAAAAGGAGAATAGCAACATAAAACGAGAATTAAAATTGGACATTATACACATACAAAATCTAGTTGAGGGAATAGATGAAATAGGAGCCAATATTGATTATGTAGGAATAAAAACAATATACGGAACATCAAAATACAAATTTAATGATAACAAACTACACCCGAAAGTATTAATAAAATTTTTTATTTACAGCCATATATGTAATGCTGTCATTTCATCTATTCTAGATAAATATTTTTTATATTTAAAAAAATAACATATTTTTTTTACAAATTTTATAATACCTATTTAATGGCAAACAATAAAAAACAACAATGAACTAAAATACAACAAACTACTTATTCATATTAATCGTTAAATTTGAATTATTGTAAGCGTTTATTGAAATACTTAGGTCTGTACCAGCGCTGGACCCTCCAACAGTTGTCTCTTTGGGCGACAAATTAATTTCATGTTGAATGACTGAGGTTTGTGAACTACTTGCAATAGCTACAGAACACATGGCACATTGGGACAGCATAGTGGCAGTTTTCGTTTTATTCTCTATTGAGCCATCCACATAACCTTCTGCCACAGTACTAGATTTCCATCCTCCCAGGCTTTTTAATTGGAGTACACTTGCACCACTGTTGGCAAGTAACGTAGCGGCAGTTCTTCTGAGTGCGTGTCCTGTGAAGCCTTTCCAGTTCTCTAAATTAAAAAAAGTAGCAATTTTTTGGGGAAAATCTATTGTATTGTGTCCAATTGGTTGATTTCTTGCTATTCCTCCTCTGAACTGAACAAAAAATCTATCGTTTTCTATGTTTTTTCTCAAATTTATGTAGTCAGTCTCGAATGATCTTCACCCATACTGGATCAGTAATGAGAAATGATCTATTTGTATGTGTTTTAGAATCTGGAATCTCAACCGAAATTTTTTCTTCAAAAAAAGGCACATCCAACATTTTCATTTTCACTAATTCGTCCGTCCGACAAGCTCCAGATATGCCTATTATTATTGCTACCTAAAACAATAAGAAAAATTAATACCATAATACCAGTATACTTGTATTAGCTCAAACACATTTGTTTTTTTTAAATACTTATTTAAAGAATCACAAATAATAACTTACCGTCATCGGTAGAAGATTATTTGGAGCTTTATTTAAAAAATCCTCTATATTCTTCCTCGAAAATACGTTCGATTTCTTGTGCCTAAAGCCCACATTATGTCGTTTTAGGAAGGCTAGCAGTTTCCCATGTTTCGAAATATCAGTTTTTTCTTCAATTTCTAGCATCGTTCGAATCATACTGTACATTGCCCACAAAGTAGATGGCTTCTTTTGTCAGGTATGTTCTCCAAAATATGCCAGGAGTACACTTTCGGAACCAATATTTTTAACCATTTTTTCTTCGCACACAATCCATAAATTCTTCGTCGGAAGACATGGTTTTCAATTTATAATTCGCGGATTTAATATCCAACTTTATCTGATATTTATTGACTTTATCTGACATTTACTCATATTGGTGACAATTGTATACCCCGTAGTCACGGTAACAATATATCTACTTGATTATTCTGAGAAACCGCGTTCTTGGTAATTTGTCGTTAAATGTAATATTTTAGGAATGTTCAGAACGAAACAGAGATTTATTAATTTTGATTGAAATATGATGGTTGTAAATAAAATAGTATACAAACCTCGGTAGGAAGTTTCATTCCTGTCTCGAGATCATAGCTAACCTCGACGCTTTGCGTCTCGGTTAACTAACTGATCTCACCACAGAAATAAATCACTTCCCACCTCGGTGTGTAATATACTATAAAAACAGGATCCAAAATAATATTAGATATGGGGGAATAAAAAAAATAATAAGGGAAAATGAAGAACATTACGTTTTGATGTGGTTCACCATACAAGAGGTAATAAAATGGTGTTAAAATTAAAAGTATGTGAAGTATCATCAGTTTATGAATGGTGTTTTATTTGTGAGAAATGTGAATCTGAATGAATTAAAAAAGAACACATTTTATGCTGTAGATTCTCTTAAGTTTATTGTAAATGCATGATCGTCTGACGGATCTACTTCAGAGGATACCTACAGCAGTAGTAGTGCTAGAGAATTTCTTAGTGACTGTGAAAGCAATTAATAACACAAGTCTATAAGAAGACATTAATTCTCACGAAGTTAATATCAGTCAATATGTATTATATTTTAGGAATAAGGAAGATTTTTCAGCTTGGAGAGAATTACAGAAGAGAGAAGTTGATTATTCTTACAGATTGGAAAGAATCAATTTTGTATGTAAAATAATTCTTTAGTTTTACTGTATGTATAATTTTAGGATTTTTGCTTTGTGTAAAAACGCAATATAAAGATATGTGGAAGCATCCGTATTTATGGAATGTGTCCATCAAGAATTAAACTTTACACATTGAAAGTGATGGTATCTACTTATCAGACAACTATAATTTGAATATTATATTTTAACTTACTTGTTATTATAATTTGAAGGAAATATAATAGTACAAATTATGGAAACACATGTGGGACACAAAGATGAAATACATGCAAAAAGATTGAAGGAACAACTCAAAATAGTAAATAACAACAAGTGTTACAACTGACAGGATAATGCAGGAGAGTGAGTTTGTTTTAGATACTGCCAGCACTACATCAGAAGATGATTTTTATATATCTAGATGAGACATCTGTAACGAAATTGAATTACCAAAGTGAAGTAACCTACTTTATTGAAGAAAGGTTCAGCACGCAAGCTTCAATTACCTTAGATGAAACAAGAAAGTGAATTATAATTGAAATGTCATCAATATTTTTCAAAAAATACTTCAAAAGCATTCCACTTCAAAAATTAAAGATTTCATCAATAATCTAAACTAGAAGCCATTGTCAAAATTCAATAAGACATTTGAAAAAACAAAAATATACATGTCAAAAATTCCAGAAGAGGAAGTTTGTAAAATAATAAAAACAGAGAAACATGCCTACTATCCTAATGAAAAATAGAATGTGTATTTAAATCTTTGTGTAAGGGTATTTTATTTATGTTAAATTGGAATTTTTCTACCTCTATTATTGATAAAATATAATAAACAATTTTATTACTTCCTATTTTGTGTGTTTTTTTACCTTTTTTGATACTTAAATTATTTACCTACTTACGACTTGAGGTAAGCTTGCAAATTAGTTTGTTTTTAATCTAAATACTACATTTCATTATACTTTTAGTACTGTCTGTTTTCCCTAACCATAACCTATAAGCAACATAGTGATAAAAGTTTAAATACACCACCAATCTCCAAAGGAATGCTACTAATTTTCAATTTTACAATATGGGGGTGGTTTTGGCAGTAAGTTGGTGCATATTACTGCAATTTCAGGTGGCTTCAACTTTTGTGAAACGGACTCTACTGAACCACTTACACACATGTTTATATTGTTTATGATAAAGTTGATTCACCATAAGCTTTTTTCACACAAAAATACATTTGTAAAGCAAAATTTAAAAGATTCTCTGTTTGGTCCATAGTAAAGCACGAATTGATAAAATGAAGCAATGTAAACACAGACTCCCTTGACTGAACATTCATACCCAATCCTGTTACTCTGTGAAGGAGCATAGGGCATTCACGAATCCTCTCCATATTTCTCAAAGGTGCTGTTAGGTTTGGTTTGTCTTGCTTCAGTTTAATTGATTTTTGAATTTAAGATGAATGAGTTATCAGCTCTCTGCAACCAAGAGTCTATTTCATCTTCCATTTCCTGTTTTTCTTTATTATTCTCCTCTTTATTTTATTTTTGCATTTTATTTGGTATTTCATTTTCTTTCTCGTTTTGCCAGGTCGTCATCCTAAGTCCGGGTGTTGTTTCCGTCTTTAGTTGTTTGCGTTCTCATCTAGCTTGTTTGCTTCTGTGAGTTTCTGGTACCTGTGATCCCACTTAATTTTTTTCCTTTTACTTCTTCTGATAGCCCACTTTTATGTTAGTGCCTTTTTTCCTTTTCTTCTCTAGCTGTATCTCTTATGCTTTTCAGTGTTTTTATTTATTTCTTGTCTATGTAAATGTCTTTTCCATTTAACTTTGCTTTTTCTTGTAAAAAATTTATTTTGTTTTTCCATTCCACTATGCATCTTTCTTGTCCTATCTTTTACAGTTTTTGTCCACTCTAACCTGCTCCTGTCTATGGTTTTTGTCCTCTTCGCAAGCGATAAAGCCACCTGCTCCGGTCAACCCGTAGAAAGCAATAACCTTCTTTTGCACTTTTATTTATTTGAAGTTCTTTGAAAAATGTCAAAATTCTTTGTTTTCTTACTTTTAGACTTTTATTGTATGAAATATAACACTTTTACCTTTTACAGACTAAGTGGTGATGTCATTTAAATTTACGCGTTTGTAATTCCTATGAAAATTTTACTTTTTAACAGAGTGATTTGACTAGAAAACTTTTGATACACTGCCAGACTGAACATATGCATTTTACTTAATAAATAGGTAGTAACTCACCACATGCACATAGTAAGCGGTTCCTCTGACCCTTCAACATTGAGTTGATGTGGAAATCCCATCTTAATTAAGTTTGATTCAAGACACATTGCAGCAGGAGGTGGGTCAACTTGCTGCATCAGCAAATCTTTGAAGTGATTGTCATCTAAGATTACATTATAATTACCATTAGTTTGATCTGCCAATTGCCTGCAAACATATACCTCAGCAGCTAAACCTATAACTGAACATCTCACTCCTTCCTGCTTCAAACTCTGAAAAAAACTTGAATCTGGGCAAACTGATTTAAAAATGATCATAAAAAACTTACATCTATAGTTTTTGTAATATCTCCTGGATCACATGTGGTCAAACTACCCATTATTGCCAAAATTTCTCTGCTTGCATGTGCGGGTAATAATTTAAGAGAAGACATAGCCAGGTCTAAGCCATTTTGTAATGATGGCTCACCTTGCAAACTAGTTCTATTTAAACTATTAATAATTTTTATGTGTTTCCTACAGTTCCCTGCCAATTCACTAATTTTTTCAGCTCTTTTGTTTTGCATAAGTATAATCCCTACCTGGCTAATGGGGTTTTGATCAAAAAATTCTTCAAGAAACATCTCCAAAAGCTACAAAATGATTTTATACAAATTCCAATATATCAAATGATTTTTTGGAAATGAAATTAAAAACATTTTGATTTCTTACTTTCAATGTACAAATAAGTCGAGTTGGTTTAAGATCTTGGCTAGACATTGACTCTGAACAGTCTAAAAGTATGAATAAATGTCTCATCATTCCCAACTTTTGACTACCGTGTTTAAGGGATTGTCGTTTTCTCTTCGCCCTTTGCACAATATCAGCTACACTTGCCTGTAAAAATCCTTCGTCATCTTCCTTAATAGATTCCCTTAAACGAAAAAAAAAATATATTAGAAAAAATTAAAACTAAATTTATCAAATTTACCAAGTCTTTTCGTATCCAGTCTCCCACCGATACTCTTTGGCATCTTCTTCATCTGCCATAATTACTTATTTATTTATTACTTAACTAAAAGAAGACAACAAACGTAGGTAATTTTAAAAAACTTCGCCTCGTTGTTTACACATTAAAATTGAGGTTATGAACTTATAAAATGAAATGTTTCCCAGTGGTTGCATGGGTTACCTGTGGTTGCAACGAATAGTAAATATTTAAAGAATATAAAACAATTTTTTAACTATTAGACTACATCACAAATATGTATTGCCAATGTGTTGCATTTTTCTGTTTATTGTAAACAAATATTTCCAAAAAAAAATTGTACAAACTAAACTAATCTACAGTTATGACTCACTTATTTATGTTTATTTTTTTAAGAGCTACGTTGCAGTTTATTGTTTTCAAGATTAAATAATGAATTAACAAAACCTATTAAATAATCCCCGTTATCTGCTTTCCATTTGCAACAATAAACGATAACTCATAGATTAGCGATAACTGTACGAATGTACAGACTAAAAATTAAAAATCCTACCCTACCACTGCCATCATAATAATCATTTGAATTTACCTCCAACGGAAGTTAGTATTCTGACATGTCCTTGTCTACGTTGTACAATTCACTGCAATATAAAATATACATACATATAGTATTTCTATAAAGACGTGATAACTGTAAAATAAAAGTACGGCCTACTGTAAGTGTTAAGTAATTCAATAGTTTTCACTAAAGTATTTTTTCTAAATTAAAAATTAACTCCACAACAAAATTTGGCGCCATAACGATTGGCTGGATGTCACGAATTACAAACACGGTTGCCATTTAGTAAGTGGCAGCACCATCGCTATGTTTGGAACGCTTGTGGTGAAACTCTTTGGAAAATAAAGAATCTAAGGTAAATTTAGCTATAAATTTATTAAATATAGACCAAACTACGTCTAATTTGTCGGTTTTTTTGTAGGTATAATAGATTTTAACAAAAAAATTAAGTTCACGACAGGAATGCGTTCGATTTAGCACACCATGACAAACAGCCATTTTGTGTAGTAGACAGCAGTCATCTTTCGCGACCTTAACATGTTTTAAATTTATTATTAATGTAGATGTGTATTTCTATAAAAAGCTTTGCTTATTATCCTGTTCTATATTACAATTTTAAGTAAAATTGTAAATTTTTATTTAATTTTTTCATGTCAAAATTAGAAATCAGTTTTGATGTAGCTCAGATATATGGTGGTTTATTCATTAAATTAAAGTAAGAAGATGTAAATACTTTATCGGCCAATAGCTTTTCTATGTGATTATGGCAAAATAAATTAAAATTCAATTTGCAAATTTAGAGAATGACAATTACATTTTTCCTAGAAGATACATATTCAATTCTCAATGAATGCCTATTATGTTAGAGTAGGTCGTGCTGGGCTTATTACCTTCTTGTGCCTTGGCTCAGAATATTTTCAATTTTAATCTTGATTGGTAGCGTGTGCAAATAGGCAGTATAACAGTCACATAACCGGTATTTTTTAACTATTACCAAATAATATTTTCTATACAGAATGCAGCTAAACGTATTGATACAGAATTATTATTTATGTTTTTAAATAGCGGTAAATAATTTCATTAATATTTATTAATGTTACTGTCATTTTGTTTTAGCTGTCAATTTGGGGAAAGTAGTTTTGATATAAATTAGTTACATTACAATGGACGAAAAAACCGAGTTGTCTGCTGTACACCCGACGGAGATGCTCGAATCAGTGGATTCTACTATCGAAGGGGGGATTGATGCTGAAGAACCTACTACAGATACAAAAAATGATGGTATTAATGAAGAAGTGGGAATAACAGAACAAGTTGAAAGTAATAATGAACAAGAAGCTGAACCTACCAATGATCCTACTGATGCAAGTAATGAAAATACATTAATTTCTGAATTAAATGATGTCCCCTTGTCTGCTACAGTAAATTCTGAAGCAGTTTCTTTCTTAGGTAAGTGTTTATTTGTTAGTTTTCTATATATGCTTAACCAAATATTCATCATATCCTCATTTGCTGTGACATAACTAAAAACTTCAATTTTGCAGGAGGATCAATTCAAAATTTTTCATGAGTAATAACTATGCATTCTTTAGATAATGTCTTTTGGCATGTTTTATTGAAAGTACATAATATTAAAGAATGAACAATACAGTATCAGCTCATTTCATCAGTATCAGTTACTCCTCAAAACCACCCTCACATTCTCTTATGCCATTCTTGCTGCCATTATTGTTTGTGCATAATGACATACCATGAAATGAGTTGTTTTTGTAATAGAAGTAAAAGCAATACAATAAATGTTTTTCCAATTTATAATTATGACACAAGTTCACAACATCGGCGAACAATGGGGATCTTGGTTTATATATAGGGCCTTAGCTTCAATCTTTTCTACTATCTGTTTCCAGCATTTCCTGTTTGTGGCACCATTCTTCCAATCCTTTACATTCATTTATATCCTTTAAATCATTTTGCATTCCTGGTAGCCATTTTTTCTGGGCCTCCGTCGTTTCTTTTTAATGCTTCCTGCAGTGATCAGGACCTTCCTAATGCATCTACAGTCTGGCATTCGTACTATGTGGCCTAGCCATCTGATTCTTTGTGCTCGAACCTTTCTAGTTATTTTGCGTCCTCCATATAAGCTCATTATGTGTGCATCTTCTCCATTCTCCTTCTGCTGTTCTGACTCCTCCAAATGGCTTTCTAAGCACTTTCCCTTCCCAAATTTCTAGCTTTCTCTCATTCCTTTGTGTCATGACCCAAGTTTGACATGCTTACAGTGTTATTGGACATTTGGTTGTTTAGTAGATTCTAATTTTTGACCGTTTTAAGATTTCTTTTGCTTTTAAGATTTTGCTAGCAATCCTATTACTTTGCTCACTTTTAGCATTCTATTGTCTGTTTCATGTTATTCTTGACTTTTATTTGTAGTGGTCACTACCAGATACTTTATGTCTGTATAATTAAATGTCTTTGGGTTGCATCTGTTCGCATTTTCATATATTTTGTTTTAGCTTCATTTATTAATAGACCAAATATTTTTGCCTCCTCTTCAAATCTTCCAAGCACTGTTTTAACAGCTTTTTTGATCATGTCTCGAGCATGACATTGTCAGAGTTCGCAATGCATTGTTCTTGGTGGTGGTATATTAACCCAGTACTAAGTTGAATAAGTCAGTGGATAATGGGTCTCCTAGAAGTGCATCCTTCTAATAAAATTCCATTTTTTGTTTCTAACATGGTCATTCTTGAGTTTAATCAGTTTTATTGGTATTCCCAGTTGTGCAAGAGTCTCTCTTATAATAATAATAATAATAATGTTTATTTTAAAAAATGTTACAATTATTTGTACAAAAACAATTACAACATGTAATAAAATGACGTCAAACACAATGATATTTCAAAACTGATGTTTTAAAAATTCTCAACGCAATAGGGTTCTAGATCTACAAGTATCTTTTTGATGCTTTTTTTGAATTGATTGCTACTAGCAGAACGTCTTACAAGTACTGGTAACTTGTTGTAAAATTTCATTGCCACATAATACGGAGATTTTTCAGTAAGTCTCAATGTATGATACAGATAAATGAGGTCATGCCTCCTGGTGTTATATTCGTGCTCTGTGGCATTTAGATTATAAAGTTCTCTATTTTTAAACAAATACATGAAACATTCACAGAGCATAAACAGTCATGATGTTATTATTCTTAAAAACTGTTCGACAAGACTCCTTATAATGTTTGCAATTGATTATTCTCATTACTCTTTTTTGAATAACAAATATTCTATTTATGTTCTTATCGGATCCCCAAAAACTTATTCTGTATCTCATGACCGATTCAAAATTTGCAAAATAAAGAGATAAAGCTGCTTGCTTGTCTAGATATTTACAGATTATTCTTAGTCCATAGGACACTTTTCCAAGCTTCGAAGAGATTTCCTCTATATGTTGTGACCAGTTCATCCATTCATCAATGTAAACACCCAAAAACTTGGTGTCATGTGATAACCGAAAAGTGATATTGGTAAATGATATATCATTTGGTTTTTCATCTACTGTTAGATAGTTTGCAAACATTATCACTTTAGTTTTATACTCGTTCAATACTAACTTATTTTTTTTAAACCAATTTTTTGTTTTCTGAAAATTGTTACAGCAGTTCACCATCATCTTCAGATATATGTCTCCCCCTGCCAGAAGGCTTGTATCATCATAAATAGTTATAAATTGATTCTCTGCTAATTTAGATTTGCATAAATCATTCATAAATATAACGAACAATAGAGGGCTCGCTACACTTCCTGGCGGTATACCTATAGATGTTGTTATAATATCAGATTTGAAGTTTTTTGAGTCTAGTAATACTGACTCTCTGTCGCCTGCCTGCTAAATATGAATGAAACAATTTCAGAGCATTTCCTTTTATTCCATATTTCTTTAATTTAATTAACAAGATATTATGATCCAGACAGTCGTATGCTTTTGACAGATCAAGAAACATACCCAGAGCTAGCTGCCTTTTCTCCCATCAGACCAATTATGCTCTGTGTATATTGAAAGATTGCCGTTTGTGTTGATTTTTTTTGTAACTAACCATGTTGATTATCACTGAAGATATTACATTCATAGAAAAACTGTATAACGTTATTACACATTACAGTTTCAAATAATTTGGAGAAACTTATGAGTAAGCTTATGGGTCTGTACTTTTCAATACAATCTGTATCTCCTTTTTTGAATAATGGTTGTATAACTGAAAGCTTGCATTGCAAGGGAAAAATGCCAAAATTTAAGGAATTGTTAATTATATGTTAAAACTTTTTTAATTACTACTGTGAATTTTCTTATCAAACAGGTTGGAATTTGATCTCCGCTCGAATATTTATTCTTCAATTTATTTGACATTGCAAACCACATCATTTGGCATTAGTGGTTGTATACACATAGAATGAGGGTTTTCCTCTATTTCTCTCTGAACTAATTTTGAAGATATTTCGTTGGTTTGTTCCAACACATCAAAAAACCGTTCTTGGAACGGTGACGCGCATGTGCAAAAGCAAAAATGCGTTCCAACCACGAGAGAACCGTTTTGTGAACGATAATTGTTTTGTTCCAACCCGATTTGGTATCGTTATGGAATCGGTTCAAGAACGATGATTTCGATACTTGACTAAAAGCAGGTATCAAGAGAACCGACCTGCGCAGTACAAATATCCATATCTAGTTTTAGGTTAGTTGGCTTGATTTGTTGTTTTGTTATGTATTGAATTTTGTGGGAGTGATCTTATTTATATTTGTTTGTGCTATTCATTGATATTTTCTAATATGAGTGATAACGAGGTGGAAGACATTTTAGACTCATTCCAGTAATTTAAGAATCGAGTCAGTTACCAAACCATTCCAACCACGATCTATTTTGGAACCGTTATTAGAACGGTAAACACTTGGCGCCTGCGTAACAAATCCTTAAGATCGGTTTCGATAACGATTCCGGAACGATTAAAATTTGTGTGTTGGAACATACCTATTGAATTTATTTGATATATCTATTGGATCACCCTCTATGTCACAGCTTTGTCTCTTTATTTTGCCGTTCATTTTTTATACACTCTATAATTTTCCTGTTTTGACGATATCAACAACTTATCATACTCAGTTTTTGTTTTCAAATATTCACATTTGATATTTTCATTCGTTTTGGATAGACATAATAATGTATCTAACTTACTTTTGCATTCCTTAATTTTAGAATTTGAGTAATAATTTTTGTTTTTATGAAAATGTATGTATTTGATTGGAAAACATTCATTGAAAATATTCATAATGTTATTGATGAACATCACCCATTGTTTGTCTACTTGTTCATGTTGTATTTCATAGACCTCTGCCCAATCCTCATTGTTTAGTTTTTCAACAAATTTTTGTATGGCTTCCTCAGTGAAACATCTTTTGTGGGTACCTTTCATTGGGTTTTGCAGATTGAGTTTACATGTAACCATTTGGGCTGTATGATCTGAAGCATGAGTCTCAATTACTTTTGTAATATAGGTACCCCTATAATTTGTAAAGATATTGTCAATGCAACTTTTGGAATTTTTTGTTATGTGTGTATATTCATCAATAACTCTATACATATCAAAGGAACTAGCTAGAGCTAGTAGTTTTGATTTGTCGTTATTATTTTCTTTCAGTTCGATGTTGTAATCACCTTCTATAAAAGCTAACTCTCGTTAACAAATTTTCAAATTTATCAAAAAATATACTCATAGAACCTCCACAAGGTCTATATAAAGATACAATTATCATTTTTTTTTCAGAAAGGGAAACTTCAATACCTGAATATTCGAAATCCCCTGCAACTGGCAGTTTAGATATATCCTCTAAACTTTTATAGTTTACCCCATTTTTACAATATATAGCACTTCCCCATGTTTGTTTTCTGTACGACAAAAGGATGCTGCTAGATTGAATTTTTCTATTCCAATACATTTCAGCTGGGTAGTTGATTACCAATGCTCAGTAACACATAAAAAATGGCAGTCACTATTGTTCGTCAAAAAATGTTCTATTTTCTCCACACTGTTCCCTTTGGATTGCATGTTTTGGTGCATTAGACCAATATCTCTATAATTGACTTTATTTTGTGAAGAATTCTCTTCGATATTTGATTTTCTTATTAAAAATCCTCTGGTCTAGTTCTGTACTAGTTGAATTTGCGAAAGTTGAATCTACGAAATGCTACTGATTTGAGCCATGCTGAAGGGTTGTAAATACTATCTTTGAATTTATAATCAATCCCAAACATAATGTCGTAGGCCTTTTTAAAATCTATTTTTCAAACAGGTGATATACTCCTTCTGATTGATGATATCATGATATTTGTTTTCGAGATAATTTACTATTTTGTATTCACTTCCATTTTCTATTATTGATACCTCCATGTTGAATTGACAGTATCGACACCACTGTTGGATTGCAAATAATCAACTCTACGTTCGGTAGAAGTTGCCTTCCCAATTCCCAAGAAATCCCGGCCAAGTCTAGTCTAATGGTGACTGCCGTGCCGATCTGAATGAGTGTACTGTATTAAATAAGAACAATGCAAAACGTTTGGCAATGCTGTGCTGTGCCGATCCGAGTCGAGCCAATTCAGTGTGCGTCTTGCAGAATGAAATTTTGTAATAAGATCATAACTCAAAATAATCCCATATATGACGACAGCCTTGTGAATAAACTACAGGACGATCTGTTGACAAACAATAGTGACATATCCTGCTCTCCTGATGAATAGTTAAAGCTCAAATATGCCGTTCTATTGACTAAAACTACAATCTGAATTGGTTCATGCAATGGCCATAACTCAAAAACAAGCTGTTGTAGCAAATAAGCGATATGTAGTTCTCAAACTTAACTGAATATCGCCTGCCTAAGTCCGAAATTCATAATACAGCAAACCTAGCGTTTTAAAATTAACTAAAACTACTTAAGCAAAAGGCAAACACAGAGACATACCATTGTTTTGAATGTTTTATTTCTTTTAATTGTAGTATTTACATTATGCATAACTGATTATGGATGTAAAGCTGAAAAACAAAAAAAAATGTTGCTGTTACACCACTATTACGTATACTGTTAAGTATTTTTTAGATTAATGAGGTGACTTAGAAATTGAAAAATATTCAATATCAGAATTGTATTTTAAACATTTTATTCCACTAATACAAAGTATAACATACCTAACACTAGAAAAGCTTTGTCACTATTAAATTTATTATAACTAGTAAAAGGTATTCAGCAACTACATAAATAGATTAACGAGTACCGGTAATTGTAGGTGAAAGACGTGCGACACAGCAATCCATTTAAACCAAATATCACTGGTAAATTATACGTGAAATAAACTTAAATTAGTGTAAAACAAGAGTGCGTAGAAAGTAATAGAAAATGACTGAAAATCTTTCCCCCGGCGGCGCGGGGAACATAAATAATCTTTCGGATATCAACAGCGAACCCGATAAAAATAACAGCGAGATGGGACCACAAGTGATCGAAAATCTTAATTTAATGCCAGTTAATAAACATATTAGCAGCATAGAGTACGAACGCTGCTCTCTTTAGAAGGCAACAGGTGACAATCCACAAAAACCCAAAACATTCAACATCGACAAATTTTATTTATATTCAGATAACGTTTATGTTTTTATTGAAAAGTTGAATACTGATAACATAGGTCGTTTACATTCCATGGCCGTAGCGCATATTTTACACCAAAAATTAAAAATATCTATTAAACGAATACAAAAGGTAGGGAAAAATAGACTACGAGTGCAATTAGGAACTTTAAAAGATGCTAATAATTTAATTAATAACAAAGAACTTAATAAAAGCATTTATTCCAAATAATTTATTGGAGCGTAAAGGAGTAATAAAAGAAGTCGATACAATTTTTAACGAAGAATACTTACTCAAAAATATCATTACGAGTACAGTCACGGAAGTTAGGAGGTTTAAAAAAAATAGACATAGATGGAGAGACTATTTATATACCAAAACAAACAATCCTAGTAACTTTCGAGGGTAATGCCTTGCCAACGCACATAAAAATAAATAGTGTAATATGTCCAGTAGAAAATTATGTACAAAAAGTAACACAATGATACAATTGTTTAAGATATGGACACGTAGCCAAACAACGTCGGTCACCAAATAGTAGGTGCTCAAATTGTGGTGAAATAAAAGAAGACGATCACACATGCAACGATCCGGAAAACACTTTCTGTATATATTGTAAGGTTAACAATCACAAATCGATTTCTAGAACATGCCCTACATTTAAACAACAAAAAAAAAGAACACATGGCACAAAATAATATTACCTTTCTTGAGGCAAAAGCAAACATTTTTAACTATTATGCTAATGTCACACTATTAAATAGTGTTGAAACCTTAATCAATACACCAGAAAATTTTCCCGCCCTTCCAAACAAAAATATGAACCACAATAAAAATAATTATAATAGCCGCCAACCTAACATTCCATTATCCCAAACAACAAATCCCAAACACCTCTCAGCAATACTCCTAAAAAACGAAAGGTAAATATACGTGGAGAGGAAATACACCCTCCAATGTTTCCTAGAAACTTCGGACCAGAGCAACCGATTCAAATAGGCCAAAAAACAACGAGTATGGAAGTTGACTTATGCAGTGATAAAGATGATCAATTAGTCACTCGTTCAACTTCTTTGCACAAGACAATCCCATTTTCAGCAACATCAATGAGAAATACTCATACTTTATGGAAGGAATAAATAGTTAACCTGATCTAGTCCTTTTGTTGAAGCTTGCAAATGGTGAAATTGTAGCAATTAATTCGTGGTTTATTGTAAATCGATGATCATCACCTTTGGGGACATGAAGAGCCGCCTGGAAGTCGAAACAGGCTACTTGGTAAAAATTGGTAATTTTTTCTTTGTCTGTAATAGCTTCATTCTAATTGAGTTTTTTCTACTTTGCTAGAATGATTGAAGGTTGCACACCTGACACTGATCTTTTTTGGTTGTGTGGAGATTGAATGTAGTTGTATAAATCCGTCAGATATTTTCCACCGGCTACTAGTGTATTTAAAAAAAAATAAGAAGCATACTTATACTTGCTGTTGTTTCCCATTTTTAGTTAAATAGTACGCTTTATTTGAACTGCGATCCTTTTTTCTTTCAATTAGGATCCTCCGATATTTTAGCAAAATAGTTTTCATTTGGTTTAACACATAATATCGCTGCTGTTGTAAATGTGCTAACGCCCAAAACTGTTTAAAATATTCTATTCTTTAGATACGTTTCATGTCCAATTGTCATCATTTTGCTCCCTTTTTCTTGACGTAATTCCTTTTTTGACATGATTGTCTCTACATTATCGGTATATGTATAATCTATGGGCTAAGAACTGTCACTAAATATCTACATAAGGAAACATCCAAGACTCTATTTTGCGAATTTTGAGTCGGTCTTAAGGAATGGAATAATTTTCTGGGGCCACAATAGTAATGCTGAAAAATTATTTGTTACACAGAAAAGAGTAATTAGAATAATAAATTATATGAAACATAGACTCATGCAGAACTGTATTTAAATCTCATAACATTTTAATCATATATGGTTTATGTATTTTTGAGTGTATTTTAATAAAAACAGATATTAATTTTACCAATATGTAATGTGACACACTTACAACACAAGGAAACAGGAACTGTATTATCCACATCACAAGCTAACAGTCACCGAAAAATTTCCTTATTATATGGCAATAAATTTTTTTAATAAATTACTGTGACATGTCAAAAACTCACAATTGATTACTATATTTAAAAAACAAGAGTTATTGGTTCAGTTAGAACCTTATAATATAAATGATTAGGAGCAGTCGTAAGTAAGATAGACCGAAATGATGGACTCAAAACTTTGGGAATTATTATGAGGATGGATATAGGACGATAATTGCTGATGACACATTTTCGACCTATTTTATAAATCAAGTCGAAAATGTGACATCAGCAATTATCATCCTATATCCAACAGCATAATTCCCAAAGTTTTGAGTCCATCATTTCGGACTATCTCACTTACGACTGCTCCTCAATTATTGAATCCCATCAATTTGGCTTCACTTCAAAAAGGTCAGCAGAATTGGGTCTGGTTTCATATGTTGATTTCTTGTCCGATGCTTTGGAGATGGACTTACAGGTTGACTCAGTGTACACTGATTTTTCAAAGGCTTTTGACAGAGTTAATCACGAACTTTTGCTTCATAAACTTTACTTGTACGGTGTTGACGGTCTTGTATTGCATTGGTTGGGTAGCTATCTAACAGAAAGGTCGCAAATGGTTAGAGTTAAACATACTATTCCTATAATTTTACTGTAACTTCAGGTGTTCTACAGGGTTCCCATCTGGGATCATTATTATTTAACTTGTTTATTAACGATACAATGTGCTGTTTGCAAAATAACAAAGCTTTATTGTTTGCTGACGACCTCAAATGCTTTAAAATAATTACAAATATAGATGATGCCTTACTTTTACAAAATGATTTGAGCATCCTGTCTGATTGGTGTACACTAAATGGAATGAGTTTGAACTCGTCCAAATGCCACATTATGCGTTTTTATTGAATACACCACCCAATTGTTTTTGGATATAAAATTAATAATGTATTTTTAGACTCTGTTTCTCAAATTAAAGATCGACTCCACACTCAGTTTGAAATCTCACATCTCCACTGTCACCCAGAAGTCAATGAAGATGCTTGGCTTTATAAAGAGAATCACTTGTGATTTCACAAACATCATTGCTGTTAAATCCCTCTATTTCTCTATGGCTAGAACACACCTTGATTACTGTTCTTCGGTTTGGAATCCACATTATATTACATATAAACTTAAACTTGAAGCTGTTCAGCACAACTTCCTGCAGTATATTTCCTTTAAGTTGCATGTTTACCATGACTATGTTTTTTTGGAGCACATATTAGATATTTCTACTCTTGAGGTTCACAGAAAGCAAAGAGATTTAATACTGCTATCTGAAATTATCAATGGACTGTGTAACAGCCCCGAACTGCTCTCAAAGATATACTTGGTTGCACCCACTCGTCCTACAAGGCAGGTACAAACTTTTTATGTTTCTTTCCATAGATCTAACTATGCATCTAACAGTTTTATCCCTAGAGTTCTTAGATTAGCCAACTCATTAGCTGACCTTTCAATTTTTCATACTTCAGCTCATCGATTCAAAAACAATGTGTTTGACCTAGCACTCTGATTACTTGCAGTTTTTAGCTTTCATTTATAGTGTAGTGTTATCTCTCCTTTTACCATTTAATTTATTGTTATTGTCTTTAACTATTTTATCTTATATCTTAATTGATGTTGCTGTGTTGTCCTAGTGTTTTTATAGCACTGTAATTTTAGTCGTCTTGGGCTTGCCTGTGAATGAATAAATAAATTACTTAAATCATCATTTATCTTAATAAATTGTATGGGTGTGATGTAATTTCGTTATGTCTGATCAGTTATATTGTATATCTGTAAACATATTCTGAAATTAAGGTTATTATATAGGGGATCAGCACCATTGTCATTAAATGAAGAAGGTGGAGAAGAAGTGGATTAAGACGAAGATGATGTTGAAATATAGATTGGTTGAGTGGGGTTTTCAGAAATATTTGTTTCATTTAGATGCATGTTTACTGATTGAGAGGGTAACGTTAAAACTGATGTTAAGCACAGACTGATTAAGCAAGGTTTTTCTTTTGGATGCCTAAAATGAAAAAAAAATGTATCTGAATATTGAAATCTTACTAATACACTTATATTAAAATTTGGTTTCTTAAAAAAATTAGTAAAATCCTATAGTATGGGTATATCGAAGACAGCAAACATTTTCTCTATCTGACTTTATTTTTGTATTTGCTATGTTGAAACTAACAAACTCGTTGACAACCTGAAAGTATCAGTAAATTAGAAATTAAACTGTTATCAGCAAATATAGTGTTTGTTTGATTGGTAATAAAAATAATACCGCCTCAAGCTTTATTTTATAATGGTGTAAATCTCTTTATCATGTTTATGTTGAAAAGCAACAACAACAATTGTATAAACCACTTGTAATGAACAAAATGAAGACATACTTACTCTAAAACTGGCGAATCTTTCCCTGTCGATGTTGTGATCTTAGAATATCTACCACTATTCTGATTAATATTGGTAAAAAACTTGAACTGATGTATTGCTATTGCAGGAAGGGTTATGCAGTAATACTGCGAATGTGCAAAAACGTCAAAATGAAACAAAGATGTTGATCGATAACGAATAGTAGGCCATATTTTACCCTCTCCATTGATGTAAGGCGGCATCGAGATATACTTTCGCCTCTTTGACACACAAAAAAGTATTTATTTTTGTAGCGTTTATAAACGTAACTTGAAAATCTATTATTTGTAGTTTCACCTCTCCGCTTCTCAGCAAGCGAAATCTTATGTCTTTCTAATGTTTGGTATTTTTTTTTAGACTCGTTAACTTCAGAAAATACACCTGTCAATACTGAATCACCAATTTCTGATGAACCAACTGCAGTTAATGTTGTTGCTGAGAATCCTGACATATCAACAGATATATCTATGCCATCACTAACTTTATCTGATGAACCTCCTTCAATACATTTTGTTAATTTAGAAGAAAAATCGGAGGAAACTGATGAATCAAAAGATGTCACAATCAGAGAAAAGGATCCAGTTTGTACTCTTGAGGAAGAGTTGCAGAGGATGCACGAGGGAGACCCTATTTTAGAACCCACTAATGATGAAAAGGTTGAGGACGAAAAACCAGGGGTGAAAGATGAAAAATTTGATGTCAAAATGAATAAAACGGAAAACATTGCAGCTCCAATAATGAAAGATTCTGATTTGGAGGAAATGTTAGCAGCTGAAGAAGTTGTGCAAGATCCTACCATTATTAAAGGTATGTTAATTATTTATTTATTTATACGATTTTATCCCAATTACAAAAAAAATTACATATACTTTATTACTTTGAAAATGCAACACTTAGACGTCAATATAAATTAAGAAATTTTGGCTTACAGTCTGGGTACATACTAGTTACTATTAATTCATTAAAATTTGAGCAATATTTAAAAAAAGATCTAGTAGTTTTTGATATCTGCAACAAATGTCAGTGTTTGTTTATCGACTTTTTATTTATTGGCTATTGATGTAAACCATGGGTGGCCAACCTTTTCCCTAGCTGGGCCACATTTCTGAAGGAGAATTTCATACCTGGCTGCATCCATATGTTGATCTCCACTAGGGTTGTTCCAAGCAAACAAATTTCCAGGTGAACATCAGTAATTTGTGTTCTCATTTGTGATTTATGCAACTAAAAAGATGTTCACACACGTAAGTGTTTGCAAATAATGAAATCATATTTGTAAAATGCAAGATATTTCTCCTAGTCAAAACATGTTTTGTAGAACTGTTCCAAGCCAACCTGATGGAATTTTTTCTTTAGCTGTGCATTACATTGCAATTCACAACTTTCCATATCCCGGAAAAGAACTTATATTTATGGAAAATGGTATTGCAAATGCAGAAAAAGTATATGATGCTTTTTAAAATCTTGGAATCGATTTTCGAATTCGAGTTTTAATTCAGATATCAGAGAAAAGTATTTAACCAGCATCACCGGTGGCTAAATGGTTCATTCATTCATTCAGTTTTTTGTTCATAGTTGTCGTTCCCAAAGCCCAAGTTTCATTTCAAGCAAGGAAATTATATCAGACATGTCATTAATTAAATGCTCTTTCCCTTGTATATGATTGGATTTCAAATAATAATTGTATTTCTTGCCTGAAATCAAAAACTCTTCAACATTTTGGATCAGGTCAGCCATCTTACTTCTGCATAAAATGTGATATCAACATATTCTGAATCCAAACACTAAGGAAGTTCTTGAAGTTGATGGTAATTCACCCCTTTTGACTTAATGAAGTTCACTATTTTGACAACTACCTTTGTGACATGGTCCATTTTGAGAGACTTGGCACATAAATTATCTTGATGAACAACGCAATAAAAATTTAGCATCAACGTATTGCCAACTTTACAGGTATCATTTTCATTCAGTTTTACTAAATATTCGTGTTTTCTAACCATTGCTGGAGCATCATCCCGTTAAGACTCATAGGTTGTTAAACAGTACCTAATGAAAACGGATTCAATGCTGATGTTACTGCCTTTAACAAATCTTGTGACTTAGTAGTATCCTTGAGATGATACAATGTGACTAATTCTTCTGTTTTATTAAAGTAAACTTCAACTATTCTGATTAAGATTGCCACTTGTGTGTTAACTGTCATATTTATGCTTTCATTCAATGCCAGAGCATAAAATATGAATTCAGACCACGATATTTTAAATGATCATCAATATAATGTCAACCACACTTCTTGTGATAATTTGATGGGACAGGGATATTTTTGAGAGCTCCTTTTTCCTTTACTTAACAATTTCACCATCTGAATATGCCCTTATTTTTTGCTAGAATTGCAGCTACTGCATAACTCTCTTTCACATGTTGACTGTAAATTAGATCTGGTAAATATATGTTGTCATACTGAATATTTTCTTTTTAAGTCATTTTCTATTACAAATTAGCCCTACTTTGGGTAAGAATATATAAATTCGAAACAAAAAATATAAAAAATTATAGGCTTTTCATAGATAAGCGTAATTTTTTTGTGATTCAGTTCTGCGGGCCTCGTGCCGGTCACCCATGATATAATAGTAAATTGTGTATGAATGGCAGAAAGTAGGCAGTTGCTGGTCCGGGGCTAAGGGTCAGCAAATGCCTTTCTGCTTGTGTGATACACTCAACACAACAACTGTTTTTCGCTACGCAATGAACCAAATAAAATTACAAAAACTAATTTAATAAATTAATTAATTTTATTAACAGAGTGTAAGAAAAACTTTAGTAACAACTTATATTTATTATAGTAATTAATGTTAATTGTTCCTTGAGCACAATTATGGATGGTCATAGCTGAATTTTTATGCATTTGGTGAGTGTTTGAGGGCAGTTTGACGGAAGAGGGACTTTTCCAAGGTTTGCAACACTTTCGCTACTGTGATTATATTGTTAGAGTCCGTCACGTTTCAGATGCCATCTGTCAAAATTGTACCAAACTCTGACAGATAGATTAGTTTTAATACTCATTTAAAGAAAACTGTGTTCATTGTTGGGTAAATATGGAGAAATAAGAATTTCGGGTGTTACTTAAACATTATTTTTTTTTTGTGGAAAAACAATTAAAGACAGCGAGGAAAAGTTACTTAAGTATTATCCTGAAAGTGCTCCGTCCCATGGAATGATCTGTAAGTGGTTCTCTTTTAAAAGCGGCCATATGAACACTGATCATGCTGAACGTCCAGAACCGTCATATGCTGTAACAACTCCAGAAATGGTTAATAAAATCCGTGCCCTTGTACTTAGCGATCGCCGAATAAAAGTACGTGAGATATCTAATGCAATAAATATTTCAACCAAACGGGTATGCAATATTTTGCCTGAAAGATTACATATGAAAAAGGTATCTGCAAGGTGGTTGCTATGATTGCTTAAGGAAGATCAAAAGCTCGCTCGCATTAAAAATTCAAACGAACGTTTGGATACCTTCAAACATAATCCAAGTGAATTTTTCTGTCGATATGTCACAGTAGATGAAACTTGGGTACATCATTATACCCTTGAAACAAAAATACAGTCGAGACAATGGACTTTATCCGAGTTACGTGCTCCCAAGAATGCAAAAACGGTTTTTTGGCCAATAACGTCAAGGCCACAGTGTTTTGTGATTCCAAAGGTGTAATCTTTATTGATTATTTATAAAATGGGATAACGATGATAGGCCAATATTATGCTGATTTGCTGACACGTTTTGATGCCGAACTTGAAAAAAAACGACCGCATTTGTGGAAGAAAAGCATTTTGTTCCATCACGACAATGCTCCTGCCCATTCATCCGCCATTGTTGCAGAAAAATTAGCCGAACTGCGTTACGATTTATTTCCTCATCCGCCATATTCACCCGATCTGGCTCCCTCCGATTACTTTCCGTTTCCAAACTTAACGAAGTGATTTCGGACAAATGAAGAGGTGATTGCAGAGACAAACGCATATTTTGCGAAACTTCCGACAGATAATTTTTTGTATGGTTTCAAAAAATAGGAAACTCGCTGGACTAAGTGTGTAGAGTTAAAAGGAGATTATTATGTTGAAAAATAAGATATATTTTTTACAGTAAAGTAACTTTTTTATTGAAAAGTCACTCTTCCGTCAAACTGTCCTCGTATTTTTATGGATGAAGTTGACGAGTTCTTTGAATTATCTAGATTAACTGGTATTTTATTTATTTGGTTAGAGACATTAACCACTTCAATTGTGTTATTACTAGTGCTAGGCTGCTGTCAGGATTTTTTGCGAAATATTAATTCTATTAGATAAGCAGTTATCAATATAGCCTTCTGCAACCGTAGAATGCCAACCTCCATGTCTTTTGAGTGTTAACAAATCAGTTCCAGAGTTAGCTAGCAGCGTTGCTGAACCACGGCGGAAGCAATGTCTTGTGTATGTACTGGATTCAGGCAGCTCTAAAAAAGTGGCTATTATACTAATAATTCTGCTAAATGTATTTTTCCCGATCGGTTGTACTGTCCATTTATCATTCTTGTATTAAATGAATAGTCGACTATGAGAGTGTGGAAAGGCAATATATTTGTTGTATATTCTAAGTAAATTCAATCCATCAACAGTTTAATTTGTGATTGTAAATGTCCTTGTTATATTATTTTTTATTCTGGAATGGTCACTATCAGTAGGTCTCCTGTGTTATCTATGTGATCAAGTTTCTTATTTAACAGATCATTTCGACGACAAGCTCCATATATTCCCATTATATGAGAAAACTATAATGCAATCTTAATAAAAATCAAAATTAATTTATTTTAATTTTATTTAACTTCATCATAAGATAATGTAATCTGCTTTTTTCAAAAATCGAATACATTGTTCTTGCGGGTCGTTAATTTACAGAAGCTTGTTTCAAAAATGCTCGAACTTTATGAAAAGTGTCTACATTAATATATTCTTTGACTGAAGGTGCTTTTCAGCATAGAAGATTCAGACCACAATATAGCTGTATTTACAATGCCTGGGACACTCTGCCTCAGGAAGATATCAGTCACCTAATTTGCAGCATGCCTTGTAGAAAATCCTTAAGGGAATGTGACTACCGCACAACTGTTCTATATTGATGGTAATATATTTACCCCATATATGCTGATGAAACAACTTTTCCATGGCAGTTAAATATATATAGATAGAAATGAGTGTGCGGGGTGTATTTCACTCTATTAGAAAATCCTGAAGGGAATGCAACTACCGCACAACTATACCAATTCTAATATATTTTCCCCAAATATGATGATGAAACAAGTTTTCCTTGACTGTTTAAAAAATAAAATGTAAGATAGTAATGTAAATGAGTGCCACAATTTTGGCTGGTAATTTCACACTACCAGGTCCTGTCAATTCTGACTTCTGCCCTCTTGTGACGTTGATATCTTGTTTTTATCCATCTGACGATATCCACTACCCATGATCCTCTAAATTGTCCATGTTGTGGAGTGTGGTCCCCTTTATTGTTTGTAATATTTTCATCTCTGTTGTTATCATATGATGTCCCAAATGTATACCGATATTCTAGGTGCTTTCTTGACTTTCTTCTCTTCTTCATTCAATAGGCTTCTAATGCTTGATGTGTCTAAATAATTGAAGTTCACAACTAATACTAATATTTGTTATTTTAGATTCACAAGAAGAGTTAAAACAAATAGATATATTGGTTTGTGGCAAGTGTCATGAAGTTTTCAATTTAGTAGAAGAATTTCAAGAGCATAAGGCGAAAAAATGCAGTCATATTTCAAAAGTACTACCTAGTTGTATGTTGGAAAGTAAACCTCAAGTTTGGGCTTTTGCATTGTGGAAAAGTAAACAAGTAAAATTGCAGTCTGAAAAAGGTACTTCACGTACACAATGGGAACTATATAAAGATTGGTGTAATTTGGCTCAAACTGAGAAAGATTCTTGGATATCTGCCGGAGAAAATCTGCAATACTGTCAGAAACTGGGAACAGCAAAATTAACTGAGATCAAGGTACAAAAAGCTCATGCAGATGGTGACAAAGATCCTTTATCTTTGGATGGTTTTGGTAAAAGTAATAATAATTGTGAAATTGTGAAAATGTTTAATAACTTTTTGGTTTCAGCAGATAGTAATAAAGAAAATTCAACATTTGATAATTCTAAATCACCCTTACTTGAGGTAAAACGAACAGTCATTAATAAACCTAAGGCTGTTCCCATAGTTCAGAAGGTAAAGTGTTTTGGCACTTAAGTTTTGTTGTATATGTATATTTTGATGCTTGCCCTATTTTTGAAATTGTTATATATTTTAAATGATTATTTATTTTTCACACTTTCACATTTGAAGTATTACAACTATCGTAAAAGAGTAAGTCATTATTATCCTGACACGGTTTGTTACGTTTTTTTCAATTTATTTCACAGATCAATCATTCGAAATGGGGAACATCATAAATATAAATTAATGCATGCATATTGCTGGTAGATATATCCCACCCGATCATAAATGTATACCATCCCTTATAAGAATCCCATGTTATCCAAAACCTTTCATCGAATCAGTGTTTTTAAATTTTTCATAAAATTTTTTTTTTTTCTAACTCGAAATTTTCTCTAGACTAATAATGAAGTAAATTCCAATAAGGCCATGAGGACGGTACAGACTAAGGACAAAAGCGAATATGCAGTTGAAAAAATTGTAGCAAAACGATTTAATCCGAAGAAAAAAACGCTAGAATATCAAATTAAATGGGAACATTTTTCAAGGTAATTTTTATTTACTATTGATTACCACTTTCAGTAATTACAAAACATTTTTTGATTCTATGAGTTAAAAAGTGATCAGTTAAATGTGTAATATATATGTGTATGAAGGTCCAAAAATCTGTTTGTACATATGCAGTTCCTACTTGTAAGGGTAGGGGGCCAACCTGATACTGACTTTTCTTTTTTCGGGTTCTTTACTGATCTCCACATAATTTGATGGTGAATAGATATCCCGGTTTTTCATGCGCCGCTCGATGGTTGAATGGACACTATCACACTCCATCTGCGAGTGCCCTTTAACCAATAACTTTTGAATAATTACGGTCTGGTTAATAATCGCAAAGTGTAGAAGAGTGTTTGATAATGTAACGTTTCTGTTTTGAGCGCCACATCGATCACTAAATAATTATAGGTTTTCCAGTACCATCTTCAAGCTCCTTTTCAAGATAATCAGCCAAACATGATGTAAAACAGTATTCATTCATTTCCCCTTCTCCCTTGTGCCATACGTAACAAACTACTTTGTCTATTTTCAAATTATACCGGGTGTAATTATGACAAGCCAATTTTTGTTTGAATTATACCATTCGAGCTTGCACTTGGACAACTTGTACTAGTTGTACGGCTTGAACATCTACTATTAAAGCATGTAAGTTTCCTCCAATGGCTTCCAACTTGTCTGTTTGTTTTGAGTGAAAGCCCGTCTCTAGATACATTTTGTCTGTGGAAGAACGGCAGTAATGTGAGGGTAACTTTGGAATCCTTTCAAAAATTCAACAATCTTCTTTCTACATTCAGCATTAATAGCTTTTACTTTAAAAGGAAAACTTTCAAGTGACTTCACAATACCTGAAGAATGTGCGTTTTTTACCCAGTTATGGACAGTCCATTCTCCAATGCCAAGAGTAGATAAAAACATTTTTTTGCATACAGGTTTCAGTTCGTTATTAATTTTTAAATGGTAGCGTAAAGAGCTGTTACGTCTAGATACTGCTTTCGTAGTTTTCTTTTTTGTAACATGTTGTTGGTTTGCCAAAGTGCAAACAAAAACTTTTCGCTGTTTCCAGTCTAAATCAGACCAAAACCTGTGGAATATTTCTTTTCTTTGGTCGTTTGTAATTTTTGAGCAGTCTTTTATCCTTTGAAGTCAGACATCTTCTCGAAACGCAACCTTCTTCCTTCAATTCTATCGAATTTCTCTCGTTTTTATGTATAGATCCACCTTCTCCCTTAATTTCTACCACATATGGCTCACCTTTCATTCGCGCAGAGTCTTTTGTTTGTTTCTTTTCCGTATGGAGGGATCCGATTCCCTTCTTTGGCGGTTCCACTTCATGAGGGCTTACATATACCTCACTACTATGATTTTCCTCTCTACCTCGCAAACTTCGCTTCAGTTTTTTAAAACGCTGGGGCTTGTTTTCTTTGGATGACTCTGAATCGCTAGAAGGTACAAAACTTGAACCCGAATCTTCAAAGGGATCCTTCTCATCAATAATCTCGCCATGGAGATTAATGCCACTTGTTGATGGAATTTCCGGATCAACGATAGTACTACTGTGTACATTATTTGTCACTGATTCGCTAACTGTAGAAGGCAAGGGTAACTTTTGAACTATAATATCCTCCGCATTATTTTGAGGTAAAGAAATTTCAACTGTACCGCTACGGCCTAATTCTCTACTCTGGACATTATCTTTAGAATTATTTAATGTTATTGCCAGCCTCAAAATCTTTTCTGTTCGACTGTCCTGAAAAAAAAATCGCACTACACTATGACTCAATAATATTTTCATTGAAAGAATAGGCATCGGTACCATATTTTCGATTTTCACTTAGGAGTAACTTTAAAATAGGTTTGATTCAGAATTCTTTTTTGGAATTTTTCACAATCTATGAATCTCGTAATTACTTAACTTCTAAAAAAATTAATACAAATAGCTCGTATCTCGTAAATAATCTAGAATAATATAGAAAACATAAGTTTACATAATAGATTTTGCTTCGATGCATACTCAGACAACATGCTTCATTGAATATTTAATGCTAAAAATTAACCCATACTACTGTAACGCTCTTACGTCGTTACTTGATGGGTTGGCGCCTTAACTACAGGTGACGGGTTGCCTCGGGCGCCAGTTTATTAAAGTGGTATGCTCCACTCGCTGCGGGCAGCGTCAGTGAAGAAATAAAATACTCCAGGGGTCACTTATGGTGGTGACAAGAGTGTTGCGGCCGGTCGGGCAGATTTTACTTGCCTCCCCGGGTTCGCAACCTGGGTATTAGCTGCTTAACGTTCTTACCTATTTGCGGAGGTTTAGTGGTAATTGGAGTTGGAGAGAAGAGAAACCAAAAGTTACGTATTTACAAAGAGTCATATTACACAAATAGCGGAAAAGTTAATCAACTAAACTAAATGTCCTCTAATTCGGGTAGGCGGGGAAAAGCACTAGTACTAACTACTATACTACCGGTTCAAACGGTCTCCAACGGTAAACTACTACGGTAAGTAAAACAAAGCTATGCAAGCGTAAGCAAAAATGGGGCGGGGGTGCGGTGGACGGTTAGCGGAAGCGTGAAGAACTAATACGGATTGCAAGCGACCCTCTAGGTTAATCAAAGCTCTACTTTCGGGGATACGGCTCTCGGTTTCCGCGGTATCGAAATCTCGGAGTCGCGACGGCCACTACTAGGATGTGACTTCTCAACTTTCTAGTAGCGGACACGGTCTCCCTTTACTTCCCCTGATCGGATTGTACGGGCGAGAACCATATACCCTAAGGTATAAAATGAAATATCACTCACCTCGGTAGACGGTACGGTTGATCTGTATCTAACGGTATCGGCCTTCTGAAAGAGAACGGGTTTGTGAGCACAATGATGGCTCTTAGATTTAATTCTCACCTGCGTATGCGGGCAAGGTATCGAGTCTACGGATAGACTGACGACTCTGAGAATCGTTCTACTTTACGGTATGGCTTGTTGGGGATACGGTGCGAAGACGTAAGTGTCGCCGACTGTCGGTGCAGGTTAGAGAAATTATATTACATTGTACCGATGTTTATATTACATTGTACCGATGTTATTATACGGACGGAGAAATACAGTGTTCGAACGCTTTATTTCATATTATACGGAAGATTGTGCTTTTGCCCGGTCTTTGAAAATGTAACTTCGTTACACTACTAGAATTTCAATTTTATTTATTATAATCTCAAAAATAATTTGTTTACTGTTATGATATTAAATAAAACTCATCTTGTTTGAAAAGTATTAAGTAGTCAACATATTTTTCAAAATAATTTCCTCAGAACCTTCCTAAACAGAATAAAATACACTAATAACTGAGAGAACTCAGAATACAACATACTAAACGAAAACCGCACTGAGATACGAGTTTTTGCACCGTGTTGCTAAGTTACAACTAAATGTTAACGAAATGCTGCTGTAATGACGTTGTCCCTATTATTACATTCTTATTGTGAAGCAGTGATTAACTCAGCCGATGTTGCTGACTTATCCCACCGCTGTCGCCACTGTAATGACGTTGGTCAAAGAATCCACTGTCACCAGTGTAATAACTAGTGGTCAGTTAGGGTTTACAGCCCTCCGTTACCAGTGTAGGACAACCTTTGAATTCCTATGCCCTTGAATTTTTGCAGCGTACTATCACCAGTGCCTTACGGCACAAATTTAGAGCCAGGAATCCCCCGGTGGAGGTGATTTCCTGGTACGAGCGGACAAGGTCTCCGTGGGGTCTCTTGGGCTTATACAATGTGCCAAGCCTGAGTTCTAAGGCAGGTCGCGTCAACCCGTTCAAACTTGCTGGTCCGAGGGTAGGAGTTGTTGATAAAGGAAACAGACTGGGTGGATAATATGTACATATATAATACGAACAGTAATTAATTAAATCCAGTAACTCAGCCCTGATTCGGACAAAATAAAAGTTACTCGGGGGAGAATGTCCCGGTATGATACACTAGAAATTAATTAGGGAAAAACGTCTTTCATAATCTGGAAGTAGTTTCTCGTTATTATGACAACAGTAAAAGATGTCTTGCATATGACTATCCCTGTATATGGAATGAAAAAAACAAAATTAATATGACTCTGGCAAAACGTCTTCCAAATTTCTAAAAGTAGTCTTTCCTGTTTATGACATAAATGAAAGATAAAATACGATATTTCCCACAGTTGAGTATCCTGTACAGTATAAAAAAAATCACTTATCAAAACAAAACTTTCGAAATCTGAAGGAATAAATACGATATTTTATTACATATGAATATCTTGTACAATATAAGAAAATAATTATCAAACAAAACTTTCGAAATCTGAAGGAATAAGTATGATAGTTTCTTACATATGAATATCCTGTACAATATAAGAAAATAATTATCAAAACAAAACTTTCGAAATCTGAAGGAATAAATACGATAGTTTGTTACATATGAATATCCTGTACAATATAAGAAAATAATTATCAAAACAAAACTTTCGAAAACTGATGGTATAAATACGATATCGCGTACAGTTGAATATCCTGTACAATATAAGAAAATAATTATCAAAACAAAACTTTCGAAATCTGAAGGAATAAATACGATATTTTCTTACGTATGAATATCTTGTACAATATAAGAAAATAATTATCAAAACAGAACTTTCGAAATCTGATTAAATTAGTTCGACTTCAAGTCGTACCATTTCCTAGATATGTTAGGTGAGGGGCTCAGATGTCAATAGTGTTCTTAATATGACCAGAAAACGTATCTTTTGGACCCCCAGTCAAATCCAATAAAATGTCAATACGATATTTGTTCAAAAAAAATAATTATATGACACAGAAAAAAACTTACGTTTTTGAAATATCGCCAGTCACAACTATACAATATCACTGTTGACGCAGGGCCGTAGAAGGGTCAGGCCTTACAGTACCTGGTCACTCGATAAGGGTTACTACCTCCCTGCCTCCGTTACCAAATTTCCTGCTATTTATTTTAGAATCTTTTTCATTTTTGCCCTTGTCTCATGTTTTTTTATTTTCGTAATTGAAGGTTAATTTTCAATTTCTTTATACTAAATTGCAAGGTTTGACTATATTTTTGATAAACAAAACATGGCAAAACACACGATGTTTTGTTTATCGACCTTGCCGGTTATGTAAAATTGTTTGTATAAAATTCTTTTCTGGCGTAGGTCAACAATTGTTTTTTTTTATATTAATTAGATTCGACTTATTTTATTATCAAGAAAATTATATCTATATAGGGTGTCCTTAAAATTTCCTATGTCATATCTCGTGTTTATTACACTGCTGAATCATCACCAGTTTCGAGATAAAAGGTTTTGTCATGTGTGCGTAATGAAAAGTTTCAATAGATGTCGCTACTAACTCAAAACCGGCAAAATTCGAGATAGGAGATTTTGATTTTACGGTGACAATATGTATTTATAATTAAAACTGAACAAAAAGTATAAAAACTCACCTTTTGTTAGTCATTACAAATGTGTATTATCGTCGCAATTACAGTCACTATTATTATATAATAAATCACCTATTATTTAAATAATAGATATAAATAATAATAATTGATTTAATATGCCAGTACGTTTCAATGTCAGCTTGAAACACTCTTGACATCAATAACTAGGTCTAAGCAAACTAACCTATCCCTTACCTATGAAACAAAACTACCTTAACAGAGTTAAAAAAAGCTTTGGCGCATGCGTTGTGAGATAAGGGATTTTAGGTTAATACGCTATTCAAATTCAGTGCAGTTAAGGCTTGCGCTCGGCAAATTGAGACGTTTTACAGTAATATTTGTAGATGGGGCAGTCTACATCACAAAGGTGGTCAGATTTGCAGTTAAGGTAAAAGTATGATTTGCTATTATTTCTAAAGTAATAGCAGTAAGGCGTTTTTGCATCACATTTAGGTAGAGAATTGATTAATATTTCATATGGCATACATATCTCGATTTTGAAAAAAAAATATGTTTTTCGTTAATATGGCAGAACTATACTCATAGCTCACGTGTATGTCAGTTTGTATAGGCAACTGTTTTTAAAGCTAAATATTGTCATAATTCCTAAAATGTAGGCGATTTTCATTTATGTCGAAATTTAAAGAATTTAATTCGGAAATAATGAGGCTCCTAGAATCTTGGCATCACATACCGAAATTATAAGGAGTTTAATTTTTTTTTTCAAATTAATAAGATCTTGTACTAAACAGTCCATGTCTCATTGGTCTCCAAAACATAAATTTAGAGCTTGTTTAATTTCATCCCACATTTTTAGTTCTGTGCGGGAACCAATTAATATTTGAGCTCTACCTATAATCGCTTTAAGTAAAAATGTATTATTTAGAGAAGCATCCGAGTTACTAGCAAACGCAGAAATAAAATTTTAACAATTACCTATAAAAACATTATGTGTGTGAGGGTTTCCATCAAAATTTTGAATTGAGTCTGAATATAATCTAAGTAGTTGGTAGTTTGTACTTGATGTAACCATTCCTAAGTTATCGTCTAAATTTTCAAAATTATTTTCTAGTATATTACTTACAAAATGATTGTTTTTGCTTTGTCGTTGATTTAAAATAATTTGAAATAATGTACTTATATTCTCTAGTTCAGATTCACTCATCCAAATAAATGAACTATTTTTATATACTAATATAACTACTAAAGCAATGATTATGGAAAATAAGGAAATAGTAAGGAGCACTTACGTTATAACTAAAGCTACCATATTCTAGGGTCCTAAAGGTTGGAACGATGTTATCTTAACCCAGGTAGTTTGTGGTCTTCGTGTTTTTTGCTCCCCTGAAGTTCTTTTTGGTATCATTCAATGGAACTGCTGGAGTCGCTCGATGTCCACTTGAACTATCTGCAACTTTCCTATTGTAAATAAAGATTCAAGTCGAGTTACAAATGTTTTTCCATTCGTCAATTAATTTTATATGTTTAATGTACTAAAAAGAAATATATTTTTAGCGAGGACAATACGTGGGAACCACTTGCAAACTTGAATCATTGCAGACAAATGGTGGACGAATTTGAAGAGCAACTAAAGAAGTTGAAAGCAGAAAAAGCCAAGCAGCAAGCCATGGCCTTGGCTAAAAATTCACCAAAGATAAAACCAGCACTGACTTCAAGCACTCCCACTAGCTCATCAACTTTGATTTCTACAACAACTGGAAAGTGAGGATCCGATATATATTCATTATTCATACATCTTAGGAAACCAGATTAATCTCAAATTTAAAAGTAACATTTTAATAAGCCATATTTCTTCAATTAGGCGTTTTATAGCAACAATTTAAAATTGACTCACATTCTGAAAAATTATGCTTACACAGTAAAACATTTCGAATTAAATAAATAAATCGTAATAAAATGATTTAGTCAAAGATGAACTTACAATTTTTTGATAATAGGCTTAACTATTTTTGGATAATAGGCTTATTCTTCTAATTTCTTTTTCTAGCCGCCCTCAAAGAACAAGTAAACAAAAAGCATTGGATCAAGTCAAAGCCTGGTGTGGCAATATCTCGGATGATGAAAATTTAACTGGTATTAAACGATCTCGAAGTCCTGATAGCGACGATTCGTTTGAAAAAAGATTAAAATTTGACGACTTGTCCGATGATTCAGAAACAGAAACGAAACCCAAAATACAATTCAGAAAAATTGCTCCGAAACCAATTACCACTAATACTTCGCCTGTGCAAATTCTCAAGAATGGTATTGGTAAAAACACACCATTACCGCAGAATATTTTAATACCCGATGCTAATGGAGTTGTCCGGATCAATCAGAAACAATTACCTTCATTGAGTACAGGGGTAAGTGATTAATGTTCATTTATTTCAAGTAATAGTTACTTTGTTCACTTCTTTTTTCATATATGATTCACTATATAGGTTAGCAACATCGTCGACATTTGTTATATAAAATTTTTCTTATTAGACAGCTCAGTTTCAGAAATGTTTTTTTGTATTTCAATCAAGTTTCATTATATGATTAACCCTTTCGCTGCGGATCGCGCATAAATGCCTCATTTTATTTTCATGCCCCTCTGTGGACGACGAAAGATCTAGCCGTTTCGCTGCTCTGAGCGCATGTTTGTGTATTTATCTGTTACTTTTCACTATTTTTAGTGATGGGAATATCGTATTACACAAATCGCGTTCCTAAAGCGACCGCGAGAGAAAAATACCGCTCCAAAATACCGTATTTCAGAATAAAAATCAATCTCATCTTAATGTTTGTAATGAAATAATGATTATTTTTTTACGTTTCTCGACAGTCGATGATATAAATAATATAATCATTGAAAGTGCATGTAAGAATACCAAAATAAGCAGCGCGTCGATTTGGAAACAATTCCAATTATTTTGCGACGAGAGGGGATATAAATTGGAAGAGAAGACAGCAACAACATAACTAGCCGTTATTTTGAAAGACTATGGGCTCAATATGAAGAAACAGAATGGAGAAGACTATAAAGAAGCTGTGATTAAGACAATGTGGAATGAAACCGCAAAATTAATACAAGAGTTGTACTATGACCAATTTAATAGAAGATTCGACCCATTCAATGATATCGAATTCAAATCCGCCAGAGATGCTAAAAACACCAAGCGTAAGTTATTACAGAAAGAGCCCGAAAAAAGGAAACAAAGTTATGCAAGTTTGAGCAAAGGAGAAATCTTGGACATGATAAAACTCTACAACGAAAACACACCATCTGGCTTGCAGAAGAAATTTTATCATATTGTTTCATATGAACTGGCATGGCGTGGTGGATAAGGTTCTCAATGTTTAGTGCATTATTTCAAAGACGAAACGAACAATGCGGGGTTAACCACCACAAGAATAGAGTATAACCCTATATTTTCCAAAACGGCGCAAGGGGAACACAAAGATGTGCGGACAGTAAATGGTTAATACCACATACCGAGAACCCTGATATTTGTCCTGTTCGATTGTTCAAGAAATTACTCAGCAAGCAAAATGCAAATATCAAAACTGACAGGTTATTTTTAACAGTTAATATTGCTTGGGGTAAACCATATTCTTCAGAATGTTACAAAAATATACGGATTGGGGTGAAAGCAGGTATCAATGAGCAGGAAATTATAAAAATCACAGGACACAGCTCATCCAATTCATTGAAACCTTACCTGAAATTGGATAATGAACATCATTCAAATTTAATTGATAACTTGAGAGAGAGTGGGGAAGCATCATTAACTTTCAACACATCAGAACAAAACAATGTTGAAAAGCTATAAAATATGATCTGAAACTAAAACACTTCGGTTGTTATGCACATACCCTAAACCTTATTGCCAGAGATGCTCTTAACAATATAGAATGCATAAGTAGCAAAATAAGAGCCATTGTTGAACACTTTAAAACATAATGACATATTCTCGGAACAGCAGAGAAAAAATGGAAGGGAAATTAAAAAACTTATACAGGATGCAGTTGCCCATTCTATATGATAGAATTTCACAGAATTAGAGGAACCAATACGAACGACAATGGCTCTAATAAATACCGATCCTAGCAGTAGAAGAGTGGAATATCTTAAAAGAACTTGTCGAAGTACTGAGTCCTCTTGAAAATGTGACTAATATTATGAGTGGTGACAAGTATTTAACAGCTTCCCTGGTTACTGAGTGTTTAATGAGTACATATAGAGAATTTTTAATAAACATTGATTAATCATACTTATCCAGAGATGTCGTAACTTCAATTTTAGAGGGACTCCAAAACAGGTCGGGAGATATTGAAAGCAGCAAATCTCTATCTTTAGCCACTTTTTTAGATCCCAGATTTAAAAAAGTCGGGTTTTCAGACGATCATACCGCAGAGAGAGTAAAAAAACAAGTGATTTTGATGGTTTCACAAATTATATAATCTGAGACAAAAAACAGTGACGATGTAAATGCAAAAAAAATCAAGTTGTGAATCAATATTTTTCTATATGGACATGTTTTCATAAAAAAAATGGAAAATTATCAACAAATAGGAAACACTCAATCACGAGCTATTTTAGAAGTTCAATGGTATATCGATGATCCACCAATTGAGATAGAGGCAAGTCCTTTGAATTGGTGGCAGATTAATGAATACAATTTTTCCTAATTTAGCCAGAATTTTAAAAGAAAAGTGCATTTGTGTTGCAACTTCGGTGCCTTGTTAAATACTTTTTTCGAAATCGGGGTTGATTTTATCAGAAAGAAGAAATAGGTTGAATCCTACAAAAGTAGAAAAACTGTTGTTCCTTAATTCAAACTATAAAATTATGTAATATTTTTTAATAAAGTAGATTTTTTATTTCTATGTTATACTCACCTACTTATTTTATTATTATTACCAAAGAACTCTGTTAATTTTTATTTTTTTACATTATACTTCTTCGTATAACTTTACAAGATGTATTAAAAAATTGATTTTTCAATTTTTTTCTTCCTATATAAATGCCTTCAACGAATGTTATAAAAGAATGCCATACGATGGTTGCCTTTTATGTTTTGGGATTTCTCAACCCTAGTGTTGCAATCTGGCAACTGATAACTCTATCGTAAAGTTGGACATTTTTGAGGTTATATGTACTCAGAACGTTTTGACATACGAGCGCTATTTGTTTACAGTAACTTAAAAGATTCACCTCGGCCCAAAAATGGAATTAAATCGTGAACATTTTCGTGCGATTATTTTTTACAACTTTCAACGTGGATTAACTCAGCAACAGTGCATGGATGAACTTAACTCAATTTTTGGCGATAGAGCTCCATCAAGGACCAGTGTTTATCGATGGTATGGTGAATTCAATCGTGGTCGTAGTTCACTCCAAGAAGAATTTCGTGAAGGTCGTCCCAAATCAGCTGTTGTTTCGAAAACCATTGATGCTGTGCTGAATTGATATTGCAAGACCGTCATGTGACCTATCGTGAGATTGAGACAACCTTAGGCACTAGTGGGACCAGCATACATTCAATATTGCATAAACATTTGACTGTCAACAAAATTTGTTCGCGTTGGATCTCGCTCAATTTGTAAATCGCTTAACGCGTATGAGCCCCCAAAAAAACCGCGGTCGACTGTATGGGTGTTTCAAGATGAGCCACATCCCACAAAAGTTGTTCGCGCACGAAGCACTTCCAAGCAAATGATCGCCTGTTTTTTCGGAAAAACTGGACATGTCGCAACCGTATCCTCTAGATCAACTCAGAACAGTCAATTCTGAGTGGTACGCAACCATTTGTTTGCCAGTTGTCTTCCAAGAAATCAGGAAAACTAACCGCCGAAGACGGATCGTTTTTCACCACGACAATGCGAGCTCCAACACATCGGCTCAAACAACCGCATTTTTGAGCACTCAAAACATCGATTTGATGAATCATCCGCCGTATAGTCCTGACTTGGACCGAATGACTTCTTTTTATTCTCGTACGTAACAAACAAACTGAGAGGTCAACGTTTTTCGACACCTGAAGAAGAGGTTGCTGCATTCAGAATGCATGTTTTGGAGATACCTCAATCGGAGTGGCAAAAGTGCTTTGACAATTGGTTCAAACGCATGCAAAAGTGTATAGATCTTCATGGGGAATATTTTGAAAAACAATAAGGTGATTTTCGATGATTAATATTTGTTTTTGTTCTCTATTCCCGAAATATAAAAGGCAACCCTCGTAATTAAGTGATAAGTTTTTGTTTAGGTACTTAACTCCCAAATATTCGCTTTGGTCAATGCATGGCTCACTTCTTGACTTTACTTGTGTCCTGACTTCAAGAGTGCGAGCTTACCTAAACACATTCACATGTGATTCAAATAGCCGCTGTCATGTTACGACGAGACAATAACGAACGAGCCATAACAAGATAGAAGTTAAAAATACCTGTCATTTCAAAATAACGAAATAACGTTACACTAATACCGTGAAATTCCTAAGATGGACCATAATAATTATTACTTTATGTAGAATATTTTTATTTTAGACAAAATAAATCCTGTGGAACGAGTAACGGGTATTTTTAAGTTTAGGAACGCGACGGTACGCTCCAAAAAAATACCGTCACATCCCGACTATTTTTGGCGTGTTTGAGCTAATAGCTGGCCAGTTTTAAAAGCAGTCAACGAGTGTTTTCACGTTCAGTAATGCTTGAAAAGAATACTGTATTGTACCGCGGTCTACAAAAATCAATAAATAAGTAATATGAAGTAAATGAAACTTAATTATTTTGAGTGAATAGTGCGGAAAATAATGGGCGACGCTTAGTTATGTCTGCAAAGCGCATGGAAAAGTATCGCGGAGTACAAAAACAATTAAGGAATATTATTTATAAAATAAATTAAAAAATGTCATATATGCCTCTGCCACCTATAATATTATACAACTGCCATGTTTGAAGAAATCCTGACACAGAGTGACTCCTAAGTTGATTTTATAGCCGGGGATGTATCGGATGATTCCACTGACGACATTGAAAGAACAGCTTCACTGTGGATGATGAGTATTAGCGTAACACTGAGGGAATCAAAGCCGGTTCGACAGTGCCACAGGGAAAGGGTTAATGTTTTCAATTTTATATAGAAACATCTCTATACTTTTTGAAACCAGTTTTACGTCTAGAATATATTTGCATTATTTAGTTGTTATTTGTGCTTTTGACAGGTTTATATAATGTCGAAAACTGCTGGAATTATCAAACTAGATTCTGATACATCTAAAGTTGCTACAAGCGGGGGTCAGACGATTGTTAAAGTTGCTCCCAAAATTGGTCAAACCCAGATTAAGATAATGAAAAAGGATGGTACATCAACACAACGGATTGTCCAGATGAGCCCTAAAAATATCCCAACACAAAAGGTCAGTTATAAAATTATGCATTTTGATAATAGTTGATAATTTACTAGGTATATTATTTTAACACCACTTTTTAAAATATTTACCAACATATGGACTCCATTTTCATGGGTATTGTATCATCATCACTAAAGGATATCATGATATGTTATTTAATTGTACAAATTATTTTTAAGGCAATGAAGACTCACTTAGCAAGAGCACAAAAACTAGTAACGGAAATTAGACCATCGCACCAAGTGGTAAAGAGAACACCAGAAGCTGTGAAAAAATCTATACTCAATAAATCAGAATCAGAAAAAAGGCAAATACCTATTAAAAAACTTCCGGAGTTAGTACCCAAACAAACTTCCAAATCCTCAGGGAAATCCAAAGAATCTGTTAATCAAAAGGATGATGAATCTGATGACGGATTGGAAGAATTACCATTTCCTGATGAAATTAAGATACCAGAACCTGATGAAGAAGAAAATACTGAATTTACTTTGGATCCTGAAACTGGGAAAATAGCAGGTAAGTTGTAAACTCAATACAGCATAATGTGCAATAGTTTTTTTTGTATTTTGAATACTTTTTGCTAGGTATGGAATACCCTGATCCTGAACCTGAACCAGAACCAACAGAAGAAACCAAATCTGACTCTTCGTTAGACAACATAGTGAAGTTGGCAGCAGCTGATATAACTGAAGAGGATCTGAAAAATGAGCCCCAAGATCCTGTCGACATAGAAATGCACAACCTACTGCAAGATGATGAAGAAACTAAAATAGTTAAGGTAAAATACTCTGCAATTTTTTATAAGTAACGATTTTTTAATAATTGTTTTTGTAGACTGAACCACAACATATACCTGAAAAGAGATTTGCAACGGCATCACCTATGAAACCGGTTGTAAAAATGTCTGTCACTCCTAGAAAAGTGGCAGCAAATCCCTCATCAATACTGAATAAAGCACTAACTGGTCCTCATGTTGTTAGAAGAACTGTAGGGGGTCCTCCATCGCAAAGATTACAAGTAAGTTTGATGGAAAATACATTATTATTCGTGTTTCATAACATTTACAAAAACTCTGTTTTAATTTAATAGCAAAAAATTATCAATCCATCGATCAGTCGAAGTCCGCAAGTAATGAATCCAGTAGTGAGGCAAGTCAATACATATGTCAGAACGAAACCTACAGCGCCAAAACCAAAGTTCAACGTTGCAAGCGAACCGCCGAAATTTATTCGCCCCAATCACAATACTTCGCCTAAAAACGTTTATTCTTATACTAGACAAGTCGTTCAAAATTCGCCAAATGTGCGAAAAATCGGCAATACAACAGTTAGGTAAGTACATTAACGAATTATTTTATTGTCATATACTACCTATTTAATACTTTGGGACGTGCACAATCTTAAAATAAAAAAATATTGTTGATTAATCATAAGATGCCAAGTGTGAGAGATAGAAAGAGCTAGTGAGGAAGATAGTGTACTGCCACTTTTCTCTATGATTTTGGGTCCAATTGGTACAAAAGTGTTTGTTATTGGATTTTTCAGTTTTCACACTTTAACACTCGAAGCACCACAATTTTTATATACCTAAAAGCTCCGTTGCTGTCAAAATGACCGCTTTTACTTTATTCAGTAAAACACATTGTGCAAAACACTTTTTATTATGAGAAAAATAGTAAGACAGAAGAAACTAATCATAATTAAATATATTTGATTACTTAACTAATATCTTCTAAACAAACGATACAATAATATTTTGTTTCAATTCTTCCAGTGCAAGTGCCACAAACTGCCTTTTTGCATAGCACACATGTTTCTTTGGTTTTTTTTTGCATTTAGCAACTTGGCATTGTCGTCGCTAATTTGGTGTTGGATTCTGTGTGTTCGTGCAGACGAGCTCTGCCGGTGATTTTTTATTTTTGATATAGCCTTCCCTCAATTCTTCTGCCAGTTTGAATATAAAATCTTGCCGACTAATGTTTTTGCTTGTAACTTCTTTATATGCGAAAAGATCACTTCCACTCACACAGCAGCCAGACTACAAAAGGTCATGGCAAATGGGGGAACTAACCCCACAAAGTCGCTGAAAAAGCCAGACGGATCATACACGGAAGGGGAAGAGGAACGATCGATTCTTCTTCTCAAAACCCACTTCCCAGGTAGTGAACCAGCAACAAGCACCGAAATAGCAATGAACTACACCAAAAAATCCCGCAAGGAAGATTGGGATATTTCTAAGAAAATATTTATCAGACAACGGTTGGAATGGGCATAAGTACCTTTCAAGCATATAAATCACCAGGAGTGGATGGAATATTTCCAGCACTCCTACAGCAAGGGATAGAGGAGATTCTTCCTTACCTGCTGAAAATTACAAGAAGCAGTCTAGCAGTGGGTCTAATACCTAGAAAATGGAGAAGGGCAAGGGTAACCTTCATACCAAAAATAGGGAAAAACATGGGACTGATCCCCGATCTTTTAGACCTATCTGTCTAACATCGTTTCTACTCAAATCGATGGAGAAAGTAGTGGATAACTACATAAGAACAGAGAATCTGGAGAATATATCACTTCATAAATGTCAACATGCCTACAGAGCGGGTCAATCAACTGAGACGGCTCTGTATCAGCTGACCTAATACATCCAGAGAACTCTGAACAACAAAGAAATCGCAATGTGCGCATTCCTGAATATATCAGGGACCTTTGACAACACAACTCATGTGTCTGTCAAAGAAGCACTAAAAATGCGAGGAGTGAATGAAACCATTGTAAAATGGATGTATGAGTTGTTGACAACGACTATAGCTGAGATACAAGTGGGGAATGAAACCACCTCAGTTAAAGCCACTCGGGGGACACCTCAAGGGGGAGTGATATCTCCCCTTCTATGGAGCCTCGTAGTAGATGAGTTGCTCTACAGGCTAACGGAGCTTGGCTTCGAATGTATGGGCTACGCCGATGACATTGTTTTAATACTCAGAGGCAAGTTCGAGAGCACCTTGTGTAATTTATTACAAAAGGGCCTCAGAATCATTGAGCAATGGTGCTTGTCAGTGGGGCTAAACATTAACCCAAGCAAGACCATAGTAATTCCATTTACACTTCCAGCCATGAAACCCATATCCTTAAACGGGGAAGTCATAGAATGGAAATCACAGGTGAAATATCTAGGGATAACCCTAGACAGTAAGCTTCTGTGGAATAAGCATGTTGAAATAACTACTAGTAAAGCAATAAGAGCTTTGATGGCGTGCAGAAATCTAGCTGGTAAGAGGTGGGGCTGTGAGACCAGCAATTACGTATGGGGCAATAGTTTGTCACACAAAAGCAAGTCAGTACAACTTGAGGAAGACCCTCAACAAAGTTCAAAGGCTTGCCTGTGTGTGCATCACTGGAGCTATGAGAACGTGTCTAACTAGGGCACTTGAGATCATTAAAGATCTCACACCTCTACATCTGGTGATAGAAAAATCTGCCCAAGAGGCAATTCTTAGAATATCTAAGCAAGGTTCGGGCAATGAGAGTATTAAAAATCAGGGAGCTTGGTCCTCTCTAACAAGATACATCTCTTTAGCGAATCTTCCCAGTGACAAAATGATCAGGAAAGTAAGCCTCGAAAAGAATTTCACCACGATGCTAAATACGAGGAGAGACTGGGAAAGGGAATACACCACCCAAACTCTCAAAGAAAACACCATTAGATGGTATACGGATGGTTCGAAAACCACCACTGGAGCAGGCGCTGGAGTATTCGGACCTGGCACCAGATACTCATTATCATTAGGTTCCTTCCCAAGCGTCTTTCAGGCAGAAATACTTGCGATCGAAAGATGCGTGGAAATGAACCTAGAAAGAAACTACCAGAAATGTGACATATCGATCCATTCTGATAGTCAAGCAGCTATCAAAGCATTGAGCTCCCATGTCATTGACTCAAAGTTGGCATGGGAGTGCCGAAGAAAACTTGATGAATTAGGCAAGAATAACAGGGTCTCTTTAGTCTGGGTTCCTGGCCACTTGGGAATCACGGGAAATGAAGAGGCCAATACACTTGCCAGGAAAGCAGCACAAATGCCCTTTATTGGCCCGGAACCTTTCTGTGGTGTAGCAACATGCTCCTACAAGGAAGAGTTTCGGAAGAAAGAGGAAACTGAAAGAGAAGCACTCTGGCGGTGCCTTCCCGGGTTGGAACATTCCAAAAAGTTCCTGGGGAACTTTGACACTGCTAGATCCAAAGAATATTAGGACCTCAGTATAGATAAGCTACATCTCCTCACGGGCTTTCTTACAGGACACTGCCGCCTTAGGAAGCACTTAATGAGAATAAGTCTAGCAGAGATTGACGAGTGTAGATTCTGTGGGGAGGAGGATGAAACTCCGGATCACCTAGTTCTGGAATGCCTCGCCATTGCAAGCCAACGCAAGAAATGCTTCAGACAAGAAACTTGTAAGAGTGAGGACCTAACCTCGTTGAAGCCGTCCCAAATACTAGAGTTCATTAGAACCTTGGAACTGGAAGACGAGCTGTAGTAGTAGCGAGAACAGCTCTGATAGAGGGGGGGCACAATAAACCTTTGGTTTCAGTGCACTGTAACCCTGTTAAAATCTAATCTAACTTCTTTACATAGTATCCATGCTTTTATTGATGCCATGTCTAGGATATTGAAGCAAACTTTCCATCTTTGCGATGCTGATTTTGTTGAATACTGTCGAGCCATTTGGTCCAAAACATCAACTCCAAACTTTGTTTCATTGTAGAATTTTACTGTTTCAGGCAGCTTTTTTTCTTTGTTCCCATTTCAACAACTGGATGTACGGAGCTCAATGTGAATACATTTTTATTTACTTTACCCTGATAAACAGTGAGTGTCAGTCTTTCGTGTTTATATATTTTGGAGCTGTACAAAGCCTCTCGTTAATTTTTTAGCGAATGCGGAAGTTCTTTTTTTGAACGGTTCAGATTTCCTACTATACTGGTCCCATTTTTTTCTAATTCTTTATCTAATTTTACGGTTGTAAAAAAAAATTGTCCGTGGTCACGTTTCTTCCTTTATTCAAAAACGGTTCCATTAGTTTTAGAACTACATGTTTACCGCGTAAAATATTCTGTGGCCATTAATCATCTTTGCCAAGGTAAGGAAAACCATTTCTCAAATATTTAGACTTTACATCGGCTGCCAGCCAAAATTTTATGCCAAATTTGTCAGGCTTGTTAGCCATATATTGCGTAAACCAACATCTTGCTCTAGTGGGAAATAATTGCTCATCAATTGCTATATTTTCTCCGGGCTTGTAACATAAAATACAATTTTCAATAAACGGATTCCAAATTTCAGACGCAGGAGCAAATTTATCAGTAACTAATCATTGAGATCTAGTGTTTCGCATGTTAAAGCGAACAAGTCTCATAATTTCTAAAAATTTATTTCGTGACATATTATCTTGATAAAATGTGGCTTGATAAAATGTGGTCCCCATATATTTGACCATAGCGCCTCTAGCATATAACAAAGCAATAAAAGCTTCAATTTCATGGAGAGTAATAGACCATAATTCATTTTGCAATTGTCTTTTTCCTTCGGCATCAGTGCACTTTTTAATGTGTCGAAACATGTTTTCAGTAATAATTAGACGCCATGCACTAGAAACTTCATGTTCAGGTGTGTCGTTTGGCATAGGCAGTGGGACCAGGTGCTTCTCTTAGAATATTTTGATTAGCAAATCTTCCTAAAAACCGATGTTTATTTGTTATATAAAATTGAAATGGATATAAATATTAGTGTTTTTAAATGAAACTCAAGGTCTCTAGTTAATTCCACAATATAATACAAGTTATTGAAAATTCTAAAAAATTGACAATTGTTTCGATAAATCAATATCATTCTGACGATGATATTGATTTATCGAAACAATTGTCAATTTTTTAGAATTTTCAATAACTTGTATTATATTGTGGAATTAACTAGAGACCTTGAGTTTCATTTAAAAACACTAATATGAGCATATTCCACGAAGTAAGGGTCGAGACAGTCAATTTCGATATAAATATTACCTGCAAATGTTTGGTTGGAATCCATTTTTTTCCAAATAGTACTGTTGGAACCAATTTCTTCAATACATGCTTGTTCAACAGCTTGTGTAGCTTCTTTACGATCAAACCTTCTACCACGATTGCTACGACTTCTACCGCGGCCTCTACCATGGCCAATACCACGAGAAATATTTACTGGTGGGCCAGATGAAGACGTACTTGCAATATCAATGACTGTAATTTCTCTGGTCAGGTTAGACGAAGGTGATGATATTTCATCTGATTCACTGCTCGATTTTTCAGATTCCGGCACATCTATCGCAAAATCCGAATCTTCATCAGTGCTATTTTCATTGAATGATAGTTCACAATCAGACTAATCCTCTGGTAAAATATTCAACTCCTCCAACAATTCTGCGTATGACAAACCACGACGAGACATCATTCTTACAACAAACAAGCAGTGACTGAGAGTCGTCAGAGTCACTAAACAAGTGTACCTGACTTTCATCAACTTTCCTCACAAAACACAATTCACAGAATTCTGTCTGGGTAAATTCTCGGAACTATAAAGCAAGAAATAATTCTACGAAAATGTTAACATACACTGCAGTCAAACTGACGGTATTGGTGCTTCAAGGTAGTAGTCGTCGTAATTGATCGATTTTTGATTTTTTATATTTGAATGTTTTAGTGTCGAATTGTCATAAATATTTAGGAAAAGTCATAAAAGCAAATTTGTCTGGAAACATTTTTCTCGGAGATATTGTTATTTAAAATTGAAAAACCGTCAAATTGACCGCTCCGGTGTTTCTAGTATTGAATCATATCTCAGATATATTTTAATATCAAAACATAACCCCTCTTACCTTGCCCTATCACACAAATATCACAGACTTTATTTATTTGGATTTTCACATCTATACTTGCAAGGTATGGAAGGGAGAGGAAAGGAGAAGCGTCTCATATGGGGGACAAGGTGAAAAAGTGTCTAGCTGTAGACTATGGTATCACTCTAGCTGTAGTAGACAAGTTAACAAATCTAATATCTTTGGCGACTAGATTAGTTAGTGGTAGTACATTACTGAAAAGTTCAATTATTTTCTTACTCAATAATAATTTAGGAAATATAACCTAAAAAAATTGTTATGAGAAAACGTGAAGAGTGATTTAATTTTTGTTATTTTTTATAATTTGTTTATCTATTTATTTAAATTTATTGTTAGCTTTGTCTCCTTGTTTATTTCTCAGTTTCACTCTTTTGGCCCTTTCTTTAAAACTTTGTGCTATTGTGGAGCCATCATAATGTATAATGCCTGTGTGTCATTTACAAACTGTTGTTTTTGATTGAGCTGACTTAACGCAACTCTGACTGACGGATCACTGCCTTCACCGCCTTATTTACTTAGGTAATTTGTTTCAGAAGTTCAAATATGATGGGTGGCCAACAACAGAAAATGCAATCAAAATTAGTTAGAACTAGTTCGGGATTAGTCCAGAGGATAGTTTCACCAGCGAGGAAAGAACCTATGGTTATTAGGGGACAGCCAGAGAGAATTGAACGAAAAATTACACCACAAAAACCTAAGACTGTTATAAGCATGCCCTCATTAATGAGTAAGTTAGCTTATTCAATTTAGTTATAAAGTATATATAGAGGTTCCACGTACACCCCTATAAGTTTGAAGATAAATATTTTCAAACCAGATTATGATAATTTTCCAAAGGAAAAATAACTACATATATAGTTGATTCGAAGTAAATATTGTTTGTGTATAATTAGAAAGTGATTATATAATTTTTTTTCGTCAGGCGACGATGAATTACTGCTAACGTCAAAAACACCACAAAAACGTAAACAAGAACCTACATCTATACAAATATCGGCTCCGGAGGTAAATGAACATGAACAAATACAACAAATGGAAGAACAGCCGACAGCCATGATAGAAACTCCCATTATTGCTCATCAACAAGAATCTGACGAAATTTCTAGGGAAGCTCAAACGGTTGCTACTTTATCGCCGGATATGTCTTCGTTTACCCTCGCTGATAATGAAAATCCTATTTTTATCACAGGAGATGATGGTACTGTGTATCAAGTAGCAGGTCAAAATGAACAGGTATGTATTGGATGTCCTAACTAAAGTCCTCTCTTTCATAATTAGTATCAAAATTTAATCTATTTTCAGGGTCAAACGATACTACTAACGCAAGGCAGCGATGGGCAACAACAATGTTTACTAGTGACAAATGAAGTTGCAGAAGCTATGGAAACAAGTGGAGAAGAAGCAACTCAGGCTCAACCAGAAATATCTATACCACAAATTAGTCCTGATGTAACTGAACCCTTGTCAGTTAAAACTGATCCAGTTGAAAGTAGTGATCAAGTTGTAGCACAAGTCGTAAGAGCGGAACCTCCAAGTCCAGGTAAAGTGTATTTTTAAAGCTCCATTCACAAATATCTCTAACTAATACATTCTATAAGCATATTTTCATAGTATATAAAAAAATATTTCCCAAAATCAAAATACGGAACACACAAGTATTATTTACTTGTTATTTCAAATTTTGAGTATATGAGGTGTGGCTATTAAATATTTATGCTCCAGAGAAAGTATACATGTGCCAAATGCCACCGACTTAGCCCTCGTTTGCATTAAAGTTTTCTTATTTCATCACAAAATGGACAAGTATTATAATAGAGTCCCTCTTGGTAATCTTCACCTTGGCGCGTTTTTAGGAATGGCTGATATTGTTTCACACCATTTTAAACAAATTTCACAATAACAAGGAATGTATTCAGCAAAATGTGATTAATGGTATGGATCTTGTTTTTTAGACATTAATAGTATTACTTTAATTAATAAAATCTGAAATATTTAAATACATATTATTAAAATGTTTGAACTTCAGTTGACATTTAAATAAAATTCACTCATTTCAACAACAACTTCAAAGTTATAAAAATACATTAGGGTCCGAAAGTTTGGAAGAACATCTGTTTCTAAACAAAACAAAATAATATGGTAACTATATGCATAAAAATTAGCAATATATTTGAGTTTTACAACAAATTTAATATCTGAAAGGTATTTTACTTCTGTTTTTATTATTAGTAGAAATCAAAAATATGAATTGAGGGCGTTATTAGAAAAGAGAGATATAAAAAGGTTGGGATTAAATTAACACTCATTGAAAGACTGAGACAAGCTCTCATCAATGAGGGTAAGGGTCTTGAAACACGAATTCAACCTAGAAGGAAATACTTCAAATACGAATATTGGTTATGGAAAAAAATGTTCCGACTCAGAAGACAATATTGAAAAAGAAACAACCATTACAGCAAATATAGATGAAGATTACTCAGAAGGAACAATGACAGCAGAACAAGATAATAGAAGAGCTGGAGAAGAAGAACCCAGAAGTGAAATAGGAATAGATAGAAATCAAGATTTGGCCAAGATGATGGAATTTTTATTAAAAATGGATAAGAAAATGGAAAATCAAATGAAGAATATGGGAGAGAAAATAGAAGAACAAAAAGAGGATATAAAGAAGAGTATTGATGAAAGATTTGAACAACTAACAAGAGGTTGGACAAGAATGTTGAAGATTTAAAAAAATGACAAGATTGGAGGGATTTAGTGATAGGAGAGATAAAGGAAAATCAAAACAACTTAGAAATGGAAGTTGAAAAGCAAAAAGAAAAAATTGATAATCTACAAAAGAATATACAAGAAGAGGTGCAAATAAATGTAGAAAGGAATATAGAAGAGATAAGTGCCAAGATGGGAATGGAAATGAAAAAAGACACGCAGTCAATGAAAAGAATAGTTCAACAGAACATAAGAGACATCAGGGAGCTGGGGGAAGATTTGAAGACGGGATTGGAGAACAATAGATCAGAAGTACAGAGAGAAGCGGTAAGAAAATGTAAAGAATTTGAGAATAGCATCAAAGACTTGAAGAATTTACAAGATGAAACCATAACAATCATGGGTGTCAACATTGCAAATAATGAAGAACGGGAAAGGAAAATAAAGACTATTGTACGAGAATTCAACAAAATAAAACTAAATAATGACCAAGGAAATTTGAATATAGAAAACAGAAGCAGCTTGAAGGGCATAAAAGGAATAAAATCAAAGAATTACATAAACAGATTACAGAAGAAATAGAAAACCTGAGGAGACAAATGGGAGTAAGACCAGCTTTCAACAATTATCCTACTCTAGTTGATGAGAGTGTACGTTATGAGGGAAATAATAGGAAAAAAGATGTTCATAAAAATTTTAAAAAATAGGAAGGTGTTTTAATAACTTTGAGGACATAAGGGAAATTATAAGAAAAAGTTTAGGGGGACAGCCACAGCTGTGGTATAATAGTAGAGAGGAAGTATTTGGTGATTTCATAGATTTTGAATAAGCTTTTATTAAATTATATTGGGGAGAATTGTACAGGATGAAGTCAGAGAAAGACTTTATTTTGGTCAGTACCAAGAACATAGGGGCAAGAGCATGTACAATTACTCTTTACATTTATTTTCGCAGGGAAAACATTTGCAACCTGAAATAAGAGAAAAGGAAATTGCCATGTTCCTCTCTCGACGTTTCAAATCAGAGATAGCAGAGACTATAGCAATCCAAAACAAACATTTTTGAACAACTCACAACCTACCTTATGAGGATTGAGAAAAATTTAATTGAGATGAATAACAACAGATTCATTAGTAATAGTAATCAGGGGAACAATACTGCATTCAATCAAAATAATAGTAGTAATAGGAAGATAAGCTATAATCAGTTGATTAACAATAAAAAAAATAATAATATGTCTAATCAAAATCAAATCTTATCTAATTATACTAACTATAATCAAAACCAGTATAATCGAAATAATACTAATAGAGGAAATTTCCAAAATTATAATAGTACAAACTTAAATTCTAATCAACGTAACAATAATCATTCAAATCAACATACTTAAAACAGTAATAACTATAATCACAACTATAATAGGTCAAACACACAAAACAATAACAGCTATAATAGGAATAATAATAATTATGAAAACCATGATATGTCCAGGCGTTTGGTGCGAAGAAACTCTGACAGCAGTTTACATCAGAGTCATTAAAATCATAACAGTTATAATTCAGGTAACACCAAACATGTACGTTTTCAACAGAGAGGCAGTAGTGCTGATAGAGGAAGCTTCTCTGACAACACACCACCTCCTATAGTTAGTGAACATCCTGAAGATATTTCCTCTAGACAATATTTCTAATCCAACAGCTGCATGTTGAAAACTACAAAACACTCCACCATTAGCAGAAAAAAAGCAGCAGGCAAAATACAGTCAGCTTATGAATTAAAACTAAATAATCCCATATATTTAAATAACTTTAAAAGTTACTGTTGTTAACAAATAGTGTTACAATCAATGATCATAACAAACCCTAAATACCTATGATCACTGAATTGCAATTGCAACCAATTGCTCCCACTGAACCAAGTTTATTTGAGCAATTAACAACGTCCTTTGACGATTTTTTACAAAAGCATAAAGATTATTATTTTACATTCATCAAGTTTGAACAAATGCCTTGATCTTGACAAAACATGTACTTTCTCTGAAATTATATGGTTATGGCCGTTTTAACTTTTTTGGACTGTTGCCCTGAGCATTGACATGCCAAGGTTATTATAGTAGCATTGTCTGTATTCAAATAATGTTGCCTACTGCTTTATCCATATTTCTTCTATACTCGATAGTCGAAATTGTGTAAAGTGACGTCATCGGTTATCTACCGATTTAAAGTGAACTCCATGAGCGTATCATAGTTTAAGGGTGCGAATACTGAAATATCTGGAATTTCAATTTTTAACATTTGAAATAATAACTTATCACAAGTTGTTCATAAGTAAGTTAAAACAAAATAAAAAAATGTTTAAAAGTCAATTCCAACTTACTACTACTAAAACTAAAAAAAAGTTGTTTGTCAAGACCAAAATAAATTACCAATAAGTATAGGTATGTTGCGAGGTCACTTGTAAAATGTCTGACTAACTGGAAGCGGTATCACTCCCTGACGACTCCTCAGAATCATCGCTTTCTCCTCCTATATCGATAATGAGTGGTTCCGTCATTACTTCTACACGTATGTCTAAATCCCAAAACTTTATTTCTTCTTTTAATACGTGTTGAATACATTTACGCCAACTCTCAGCAGTAACGGTATGCAGCGCCTCGTCAAACAGTTTCTCAACGTCAGCCATTTTGAATGTACTGTTTTTTCTCGCAACATAATTTTTCACTTGGGCCCAAACCAGCTCGATGGGGTTTAACTCACAGTGGTAGGGAGGAAGTCTAACAACTGAGACGTTGAAATCTTTCGCCATTTCATCGACAACGTACTTAATATAACTGCTTTTATGTTTCCGTACGAGAGATAATAATTCAACTTTTAGCATTGCCTCGTTGTGCGGAATGCTTTTACTCTCTAACCAATCAATTATAACCCTCTTGCGGCTAGCTGAAGTAGGTATTTGCTCCAGTCGACGAGAGTGGTATGAAGCATTATCCATAACTATCACTGAACCAGGAGTTACCTTTGTTAAAATTGATCTAAACCATGTTTCAAACCGGTTACCATCCATCTCTTCATGGTAATCGACAGTTTTTTTGGACTGAAAACTTAGTAATCCACCTTCTACAAATCCTTCCTCGCTGCCAATGTGAGTGATAATCAGTCGACGTCCTTTCCCAGAGGGAGCTTTTAAACCGGAAGAGAAACCCTCCATAAAGGCTTGTCGATTGCTTCGTATATTCATGTCTTGCCACACTTTTGACACAGTGTGGCCTTCATTTAATCATGTTTCGTCAAGATAATATATGTTCCGTCCTTCGTTACGAAACTGTCGTATCTGTTTTAAATAATTTCTCCTACATTCCACAATGTCATTTCGTTCAATTAAGGCACTGTTTCTACTTCTTGTTTGGTAACTAAAATTCATTAATTTTAAAGTTCGTCTCAAAACTTTATCACTGATGTTTGGTAAAGTATCATCAGCTTCTATTACCTTGCTCAATTTAGCTACCGAAGGGATTTCATTCCTAAAATAAAAAGAATGTATTTCCCTACGTATAGCATTCCGTGTTTGGTCGTCCAAAACAATTTTCTTTCTTCCCCTACTTTCCGGTTTACAGTTTTCACCTCGTTCTCTTGTCAAAGATCCGTCCCGCGATTTCTTTAGAATATTGTATATAGTACTCTCAGAAACTTTAGTTAAATAACTGCACTTAATCACAGCGTCACTAACACCCAACTGTTTGTCCATGGCACGCAGTCCTTCGTACACATTTAATATGAGGACTTTTTCTTCCCGAATTAAATTGTTACGACGCCGTTTTTTATCGCCAACACCGCTACACTCCGCCATTATTGTCACTAAATATACCGATATAAATATTACAATAAATACCAATAATAACCGATTTATCACACAAAACCACAACACAAATACTGATGTTACGCTCATGAAGAGAATAAACACCTCACATAACTGTTTACTATCACTGTCTCATTCGCGTAGCTCGATCTATCTATCTCGTTCTCAAAGCCGGAACATTGAAGCGACTCTCCAACATTGTCAAATCGGCGAGTTTTTCACAACAAACTTTGCGTTCAAGAAATATACATAAACACTTTATTTCACATTTCAAGTAAACTAATTATTATTAGTCTGCTTGAAATTTGAAATAAATATATTAAATTGGTATTGACTTAATTACATTGCATCTTTTGTACCTGAAATATTGACACAATGGATTTGAAGTGTATTTATAAAATACAGCATTTCTCTCTAGAATACATATGGCAACTGCGCTTTAACCAAAGTGTTGATTAGATAGCTCTGACTCACTTTACACAATTTCGACTATCGAGTATATACATAAATATCAATTGAGTTCATGGTTACTCATCAACACCTCATAACTTTGATCTCCACTGAAATAAAGGATCCAGATAACGTTTTCATGGCATCCAACTTAATGTTAAAAAGAATTTGAAAAATGTTGACACGGTGAAAGAAATATTTGTATGAGCCGTGATAACTACATAAGATATTTATTTAAATGGCTCATGTTTGGTTCTTTAAATAGGCGAGGAAACTTGGCACAAAACCCTGGAGAGGAAATTTGGCACAAAACCCTGGAAATTTTCGCACGCACCAAGACAGGTTGAGAGTTTTTTTTTTGCATTTTCTTCATTAGCTCATTTAAAAACTGTGCTCAATTTGTTTTTGGAACGGATTGAAAATGCTATTGTGCATCGAAAAGTGGATTCCTACAACCGCATATTTTCAAGTGGTTGAAAAAAATAATATCCGCCATAAAAAAACTCTCGAACTATCCGAAATTTTGCATACAGGGATTTTTCGAGTCGTGGAATCTGAATAGCCTGTCCAAATTAGCCTCATGTACACCTGTAGGTCAGGGCGGCACTGGGAACGTCATTACCTGGAGTTCCCGTTTAACAAATCAAGAAAAACTCGTACCCTGAGGGTTTTTTAGCTCGCTCGTCACGAATTTGACATAGGTAACCTGCCCCGGAAGTCCTGACTTCTAAAGTCATCTGGAGTTTTATTGAAACAACTTATCGAATCGCACGAAACTCGGCGTTTGAGGATTTTTCGGGTCGTTCGTCACGAATTTGACATTATGTATGCTATTTCAAGGAAAAAGACAAGGTGTGGGTACAAATTATATATAGACATAATTTCCAAATTTATTGAACATTTCAATTATAAACCCCTGACTTCATACATTTTAAATACCGCACGCATGATCATTAAAAATATTTTCTTCTTGAAGAACTTCATTCTCGGCCACAATTATATCTTTGTCAAAAACCATGACGACATTAGTACAGGTCGTACCAACACAAATTGTACATGTGATGTTGCAAAGGAGACCATTCTTTCCAAAAACTCTGTCATTTGCCTCGAGACCCCCACCCCCACCATCATCTAGTACTGTGCACAATATGATTTTCGGCACGAGGCCAGATTCAAAAAGAGTGTGTGTACATATACTAATTCAATAAGTGTTTATCTCTCTGTCTCGTTCTCCTACCGCTCGTCGTAGTGAGACATGAATTGGTTTAGCGATAGATGTTTTGTTATTCCTCTCTCTATATTCTCCCGTCCAAGGAGAATAAACTGGTGAGGTATTACTATTATTAATGATATGAAGGAAAGCATTAACCCAAGAAATGATGAAAATTGTCCAGTGAAAGATCGAAGTAATAAAGAATCTTCCAATGGAAAACTACATTGAACATCCAGTTGACTCATATATTTATTAACATTCATTCAAGGAATATTCAACATTTTGATGGTAAAATGTCAACAAAACTCCAGGGGAAGACGTTACAAGTCAGGTTGTTCAGAGCACTAGGTCCTCCGGGGCAATTTCCCGATGTCAAATTCGTGACGAGCGACCCGAAAATCCCCGGACGAAGAGTTTTCAGCGATTCGGTAAGTTGTTCCAGCAAAAATCCAGGGATGACATTACTAGCCAGGTCGTCTGGTACACTGTGACGCGCTACACTGTGTCCTTCGCCTCACACAGGTTCTTACCAACTGACGCGTCACTTTGGACACCCTCGATACAAAGTTATGAAACAAATGCTCGGGCGCCAGATTATGTTACGTGGTTTACTCCACGGCCCATTAACCCTTAGCGTCAAGAGTTCCAGGTAGCCTCAGATGGAGGTTACGGAAAATTCCAGGGGTCTCGTTGAATTTAACACGTCTACAAAACTATAAACCTTAGACGGCGATGCTACGGGATATGAAGAAAACACTGATCGTATTTATTTGTATATTACAAATCCTATTTAAAATATATCTACAAAATAACACTTAACAATTTCGGACTATTTTCAAACGGTACCGAATCAGTTAAATATATACAGTATGCAAATGTGTTCAAGCCTTATGTTATTATGCACAATGCGAAATTTGCCGGTATTAAGGAATGTGAGCAATGACACAATAAACCAGGTGTAAGCAAGCAAATGCAATTGTTGATAACAGCGGAAGCGGTATAAGTAGTTTGTAATTATGCGGTAAGCAGCAGTAAAACAATAATTACCTATCACAGTAGTCAACGGGATATAACTATCTTCGCGGTAGGGATGGTCAATCGGGATAGGTGGGAAAATGTGACCATACCAGTTTATAACAAAAAAAAAACGAATGAACTTAAACTAGATTATCAATTAATCCGTGGCAACAGCCTCAGACTTGGTCGAGAATCTTATTATTGTAGGAGAATATACACTTTTCTAAACAAAATAAGTGAACATAAAGTAAGTTACTCCCGGTTGATGGCTGGGCAGCTGGTGGCAACAGCCTCTGATCTGCCCCGCAATCAGTTTTTAAATTTTTAAATTATCGGTTAAAATTATTCTAAAATTTTGATCGGAAGATAGGACAGCGGTTACCCAAATAAAAGCAAAATAAAACGGTGTCTTAGAATAGATAAATATGAAACGAAATTATTACCGGCTGAGAGTGGAACAGCTGGTGGCAACAGCCTCTGATCCGCCCCACTCAGTTTTAACTTTTCCAAATTGCCGGTCAGACAAAACTATATACAATTTAGAACTAAAATAAATCCAAGGTAATCTAGAGAAAATCATGCTCGTTCCGAAAGGGAGACGGCTGGTGGCAACAGCCTCTGATCCGTCCCACAGTCGGTTTTCAATTTTTCAAATTTCCGGTCAGTAAAACTATATAATTTAGAAATAAAATAAATCAAAGTAATTTAGGGCAAATTATGCTCGTTCCGAAAGGGCGACGGCTGGTGGCAACAGCCTCTGATCCGTCTCACAGTCGCTTTTCAATTTTTCAAATTTCCGGTCCGTAAAACTATATAATTTAGAACTAAAATAAAGCAAAGTAGTTTAGGGCAAATTATGCACATTCCGAAAGGGAGACGGTTGGTGGCAACAGCCTCTGATCCGTCTCACAGTCCGTTTTCAGTTTTTCAAATTTCCGGTTAGTTAAAACTATATAATTTAGAACTAAAATAAATCTAAGTAATTTAGAGAAAATTATGTTCGTTCCGAAAGGGAGACGGCTGGTGGCAACAGCCTCTGATCCGTCTCACAGTCGGTTTTCAATTTTTCAAATTGCCGGTTAGTTAAAACTATATATAATTTAGAACTAAAATAAATCTAAGTAATTTAGAGAAAATTATGCGCGTTCCGAAAGGGAGACGGCTGACAGTCGGTTTTCAATTTTTCAAATTTCCGGTCAGCTAATATTGTATAGCAGAGAAATTAATTCCTAAATAAAAAAACCAAAAGATCACAGTCGATATAGAATCCAATGATCGAGGAGAAAAAGCAAAAACAAATCTAATATGTATTTGGGTAATTTGAGACAGGACAATAGGTATAACAATCTAAATCGCAAAATTAAAATCAAAATGTTATTTCAATGTATTGAAGGCTCAGACACTAATGCCAATGAAACAATATAAAGCACGCGATAATAAAGCTGTAAATATGTTTTGCTTTTATCGATTAAAAAAAAACACCGGCTTATCAAAATACGGTATTATATTCTTAAATAGCCAAACTACTAAATCGTTTATTGAAATTTAAACTTTTAAAACTGCGAAATATTTTATTCGGTTTTCAAACATAAATTTTCACTTACTCAAAAAAATAAGGGACGGTCGGACACTGGACTTCAAAACTATCAATTTGGTACTTGATCACTGCAAGAGATATCTAGAAATATTTCTACTATACTGGACGGCTTTGGTTTTAATTAAAATAGTTTATATACCGGGCGTCCTCGATAATTTAAATTTTGCAAAGCGGAATTTAATAAATTTTACATATTTCTTTAGATGGTAAATCATGACTTTTGAATTACTAATGAAATAAAGACTTAAATTAATATTACGGGACTGAAACGGTACCAGAAATCAAAGTTGGAAAGTAAGTAACGAGTTATATCCACTTATTAAAATTAAAATACCATCGGAAATGCTTCAAAAAAAATAACTCGTTACAACACCAGGTCTTCCGGAGCAAGTTACTGATGTCAAATTCGTGATAAGCAACCCTTTAACTCCCTGGTATTCGAGTTTTTCTTGATTTATCCGTAAGTTAAATGGGAACTCCAGGTGTTGACGTTCCTAGTGCCGTCCTGACCTCCAGTTGGCTAATTTGGACAAGATATTCAGATTTCGCGACTCGAAAAAACCCCGTTTGCAAAATTTTGCATAGTTCGGGTGTTTTTTTGTGGAAGGTATGAATTTTTTTTCATCACTTGAAAATGTGCAGTTGAGAGAATGCACTTTTCGATGCACGAATGCATTTTAAATCCGTTGCAAAAAAAGAATGCACAAAGTTTTTAAATGAGCTAATGAAGAGAATGCAAAAAACCACATCTCAATCAGCCTTAGTGCGCAAATTTCCTGGGTTTTGGGGATTTTTGTGCCAAATTTCCTGGCCTAAAAACTAATTGTCATTTATTTTTGTCATTAAATCTTTCAGGAGTAAAATGAAATGTTTTTTTCAGGTGGAACCCATAAAGTCGTAGTGATGCTTCCAGATGGCAATCTAATGGTAACTCAAGTTTCACCAGAAGAGTACGCTAGTTTGGAGCTGGAATAAATGCATATAGAACTGTTTTTAGTTTAGTTTAATGATGGACATTTTCATTTTTCTACTTAAGAATTTATCCAAGTTTTGATTGTATGATAACATTTAATCTCTCACTCTATAGGGATTGGTTTTTTGTTTCAAAAAGAAAACTCCATACCTATTGTTTAATTTGAAAATTGATTTGTTATCAATATTGTAAAGAAAAATGTTTGTATTATATTGAATGCTTTGTAAATATTTGTATTTATCTTCATTTTAGGTAACTGATTGCCAATAAATTTTTTTAATATTTAAGTTTTTCTTGAAATACTTTTGGGATCAGTATGCTGGGTGTACATTATACATCCTTACAACATTTGGAAATTGAAAATATATTTTTATTGAAATTGTTAGTAAGAAATTAAATCTAGATTATGCATGTTTATACTTTTTGCATAAAATAAACTTCTAATGTATTTAGTTATTTCTGGTATTTCTTACAGTTTTCTGTTAAGGGTGAAGGTAAGGCCCCCTGATTTTAATGTCATAATGTTTTATAAAACAGAAAATAAATATTTAAACAGGTAATATAACTATTATTTAAGTCATCTTCTTTGGTTTGGAAAAATTACGAGGAATAGGAATGTCTATAAACAAACTTAATCTTTTGACACTAGAAACCATTCTCATTCTTGTCAATTCTAGATTGAGTGCGATAGTACAATATACCTAGGTAGTATAATTAGACTCGATCCTGAGACTGAAATTAGAATTCTAATAGAGCAGGTACGTAGTAACTTTATCTTAGATCTTTAGATTAGTTGAAATCTTTTTGAGAAGAGAAATTTCTGGATTGAGACTTCATTTTGAGTTACATACTCGACGTTTCGCCGAGTAAGAGCTGTTGAAACTTCGACAGAATAGTCTATACCTGGACAACTGCAGCCTCAGCCACCAAACACAAACTGTAGTTTAGGAACCACCACTTTAAACTCGGGCACTAGTCGACCAAGCCAGAGTAGCTGAACTTTGACCGAAAAGTCTATGTTTGGACAACCTCGGCCCAGTAAAAAGTAAACCAAACTGTAGTTGGGGAAATGAACAGCTTGAAATGTGGTTATATAGAGAATGTTGAACATAATGTATATGGTTCATTTAACAAATGCAAGGCAAAATAGAAGGGAAGAACTCAATAGAAAGAAAAAAGCTATTATGATTAAGAGACATAAGACACTGGACAGACCTAAGTTTGAAGAGTTGACAGAGAAAACTTTGAAGTGGTGATAGCTAACATCATATAAGAAGGTGGTACACGAAAGCAGAAGGTATTGCTGTTCTCTGGTCAGTTACAATTGTTACGGGGGAAATATGAGAACTCATTATGAAACTGAATTTAGTTTGAGAGAAATTATTATTAGAAGTTTTTTTTCGTATAAAAGGGTATGTTTGTTCTAATGCATGTCTCCATGAGGTCATAATTGTCAGCCATTCTCTCCGTGATATCAAAAACCCCTTGTTTAATGGGTTGTATAAACAGCCTATTTCATTGACAAGATAAATTAAGCAAAAAGTCTATAAATGTGATCGACATAATATATAAACTTGATGTGACCACCATAGGGACTACTCGCAATTTATTACATCTGTGAGAAATAATTTGAAATTGAAACACTAAATAGGAGCAGGTTTAGATAGAACCGCGTCAGCTGTAGTAACTAACAACAGAACCAGTACAAACCAATAGTTTTGGAGGCAAATGTAAATTAAAAAGGTCAAAAATTGAAACGGGTCATTTTAGACAAAAATGTTTGAAACAGAAGTTGTGTATTTTGACCTGCTCCGAACGGAGATATTAGCATTTTGGATCATTTCTACTCATATAGTTTATGTACGAGTAATATTTTATAAAAATTACTCCACCCAAAATTAAAAGTTTGAAATCTATTGTTTTAGAGAAAAATATTTGAAACAAAAGTTGTGTAATTTGGCCCGCTGAGTAATTTTATTTATATACATTTTTGCCAAAAATTCACCCCCAAACTGAAATATTTCGGATATTCGCACTAACCCACCCCTAAAGTGAAAACGTAAACGCATCATTTTATGGGAAAATGTTTCAAACCAAAGTGATGCATATTGACCCGCAGAATATTTTTTTCTATGTACACTTTATATGAAAAATAACCCCAGAGATATTAGCATTTTTAATTTTCTTTCACTCACTTTTTACCAAAAGCTTTTCAATTCTTCCTTTTTTGCCTAAGAATATATTTACCAAATTTAGCGCCAATCGGTTCAGCGGTGTGGCCGGAAATGAGCGCACAGACGAACCGACATCATCAAGATAACATTTGATTCGGAGTCCTGATGCTTCAAAACGCGTATTTCCACAAAACAAGTGGGGGCCAATACATGACACCTCTTTTACTACGTAATGCGGGTGGTAAAAATTAGGCAAGAGCAATGGTTTTTTGAAACTGACTTTTACATACCTAGTGAATTTTATTTCAAAAATATTTTATACCTACATGTTTATCATAATGGCTTAATACAAGATCAGAATTTGAGCCTTATCAATCAAACATTCTTGTTTTTATTTAATTTTTTTTTGCTGTTAGTACTGGACGAACTGGTCCATTCCGAATATCAGAATACAGAATTTATTTGAGTACAGTGGTTTTAAACGTTGGCGTACAAGAATTCGCAAGTGTTTATCATGCCTTGAGTGTGAAGATAATGCAAATTATCGGCAACTGATTTTGAGAGAGGTCGAATTGTTGGTCTTCAGGAAGCTGGGCTGTCGTTCCGAGAAATTGATCCGTAGAATAAACAGGAGTGTGGATAATGTTGTCAAATGTTATGAGAGATAGCACCAAGAAGACCGAACACGAAGAGCCAGATGCACAGGACGAGTGAGTGAGACGGTACTCTGTTATCCTAGCCAAGATCGTCGCCTAAGATTATTAGCTCTAAGAGATCGTTCCTCATCAACAGGGGCAATAGTAACTCGGTGGTTTGCAGAACATGGAAGGGTCCAGGGAATGGGAAGTATTTATAGACGGATAAGAGGGTATGGACTTTTTTCATACCGACCTCTATTGGTGCTACTGGTAACTCTGGCACATCGAATAAATCGACTTTAGTGGTGCCAAGAACAAGTAGTGTGGAATCAGCAATGGAACATTATCGTCTTCAGTGACGAATCCCAGTTCTGTAGGGACATTATGATGATCGAGGGAGAGTGAGAAAGAGACGAGGCGAACGTTGTAACCCTCAAGTTTTTGTTGAACAGCATGTGCATCTCACTATTGGAGTTATGATATGGGGTCCCATTGCTTATAGTCTTCAACAAGAACAATATGAATGCACTTTGATACATTCAAGAAATATTGGAACCAAATCTGATTCCTTACCTCAGGATACTTCAAAATCCAACTTTTCAGCAAGATAACACTCTTAAGTAATTTGACCTGTTTTATTTGGATAACCAAATACACAATATAATTTGGCGACGAGTCAATACGAACCCTAAAACATCTAGTATTTATGTTACCTAATTATATTAGTGTTCACGTACACGTGTAAGGTGTTTTGTCTCCAATAAAATACGATAAAATGTCTTTAATAGGAGCAATTGAAGCATTCAACAACAAAACCACGGATGTTACTTCCAACCTTGAAAGGTTAGAACAACTCTTTAATTGAATCAAACATGAAAATAAAGTGTCAATGTTAATAATTCTGATTGGAGAAGTGTATGGTGTTTAGAAAAATTTAATAGCACCTGCCTTACCGAGTATGAGGACGTATGGAAATTTAAGAAAAAGTCACAATTCTTTGTCACTAGAATACAATTTCTAGGTCACATTGTAGATTCGAAGGGAATCCACCCCACTAAGGAAAAGACTGAGTGTATTCAAAAAGCACCTTCCCCATGTAATAAAACACAGTTAAAGTCACAATATTGGGGACTTCTAAATTATTATAATAAATTTATACCGAAGTTGTCTGCTCCCTTAAAACCTTTGTATATGACTTGAGTGGTTTGAATTCCGAATTCAGGTGGTCAGATGAATGTGAAAAATGTTTTCAACATAGTAAAGAGTTACCAACCTCTTCAAATGTCCTAACTATTTATGAACCCAATCATCCCATTTTTGTTACATGTAACAGCAGCCAATATGGAGTAGGTGCAGTCCTTAGCCATACGATTAATGGTGAAGATCGTCCTATAATGTTCGCATGTAGCACGTTATCATCTCATGAACAAAAGTATTCAAATCTTGAAACACAAAAGAAATAATAAAAATACCCAGTGAAGCGGGCTCGCCTATTAGTGTATCTAAAACAAAATAACTGGAAGCTCTTACAATTACGCAATATTCTCGATGTGGATGATTGATAAAAAAATCCAGATAGCTTGCATTTCTAGTTATTATTAGTTCTTGTTTTATTGTTTTTCCTTTTTTTATTTTCTTTAAATCAGGGAGGAATTGTAATGTTATATAGCTTTCGACGGTTGTCACAATGACAACCGAGAGGGCGGTGACGTGTATGTTACGTTCAGTAGTTTTGCTTGTCAGAGTAAATATTTCATTTAAGTCATTTGGATAACCAAATACATAACATGTCACATATAACCAGACAAACCTTGGAACACATCCACAAGGCGAAAATTAATCTCCTACCTTGGCACCCAAGATCCTCAGATTTGTCCCCAATTGAACACGTGTGGGACATAATCGGTAGAAGGTTAAGAAATTTACAGTGTCCACAAACTCTGATGGTTATTCTACATGACATAGAGGTGGTATGGAATGAGAGGAATAAATGCAGTTTACGTATTTCGTAACTAAATAAGCCTTCTGAACATAGAATAGGAAAAAAACTCGGTGGTCTCATCAAAATTTCCCCCCTCCAATAATTTATTTTTTTTCCTGAAAATCTGCTTTTTTATATTCTTTTCATTTCATAATTAAATAGCCTGTATAAACATAAAAAGAACAAATTACGGCGTTTTCTCTTTATATTTTAAGTAAATAAGACGTTGAATATAAAAAAGTGGAAAAATAACTAAAAAAAATCAAAATCATCTTCACAATTGGCTTCATCATCGCTCCTTTCAATGTTTGTGGCATTTTCTAATATTATATAAATCTAGAGCCAACATAGAAAAATCACTAAGGGATCTTGCTTAAGATCTCTACATATGTTTTTTGGTACATGTAACGGGCTAAGTAACCCCCAAGGATCTCTTTTACGATTTCCATATGGACCGGCCGCTTTTGCATGTCTCCTAAAATATAAATGTATGGGAAATTTTCTTTTTTATCTATTAAATTTAAAAATAACACCATGAGCTTTCAATCAAATTTGTGCATACACCTGTCTCTGGTTCTTTGAAGTTCAAGGAATGGTTGACTTGCAAATTTTTATATTTCTGACTCTCTTTCAGGTTGGAGTAACCCTTCCAACAATCAGAATATATCATAGTGCCATCCTGTATAAATTTTTCAATAGAAGCCAAGAGAGTTTATTGGCTTCTGTCTGGCACTACTGTCATAAAAACTCTTCCGCTGCCTCGTTCGTAACCTCCAAAGACCAAGGAACCTTCAACATGGTGTCCTCGATGGTATTTTCTTTTCCCAAATTTTGACTCGTCAATCTCCACACTGAAAATATAATAAAACAATAAGCATAACAAAATAAGAAGTATGCATATCTTTCACATTTGGCCAGGCCCTCCAATTTTCGTTGCGTTGGTTATATAAATGCGTCTGCAAAAATTGGCCCAGTCCACTAACGTATGTTGCGCGAGTCTTAGCTCGTTTTGCATCCACAATAGCTGGTCATTATTGACCCACATATGAATAAATCCCAAAATTTTCCAAATGGGCAAGAGGGATTCATAAAAAAAACTCCTATAACGTAAAGATGCCCTAAAAAATTTAAAGGGGTAGATTATTTCTATATAATGTATATTTTGGTTGCTATGGTAAGTAATTTGCGTCACAAAGTATTGGATATTAAGTTATTCAAGAAGGGGAATGGAATATAATCATTGGATTCATCCTTTCCCTTCTTGAATAATTCAATGTGCGGTACAAAGTATTGGATATTAAGTTATTCAAGACGGGGAAGGAAATATAATAATTTAATTCACCATTTCCCATCTTGAATAATCTGTGCGTTAAAAAGTATTGGGTATTAAGTTATTCAAGAAGGGAAAGGGAATATAATAATTGAATTCACCCTTTCCCTTCTTGAGTAACTTAATGTGCGTTACAAAGTATTGGATATTTTTCAAGGGGAAGCATGAATGCATATTACTTTCACTATGAGGAAAACTATGTGCGAAATTTACGTATATTCAAAACCGAGGTTTATTAAATTATAATAGTATTAAACATTTATTAAATCATAAATACAATTATATTATTCAATATTATTAGATAAATATGTCAAATTATTTTATTATATTGAAAACGAAAAATACGTGAATCCTTTTTAGGGGAAATGTTTCCAAACGGTTGGCGACACTACTGTATATTATTGTCGGTTGTCGAGTTTGACATTGACCTTCATAAGTGTATTTGCATGGAAAATACATATTTTTAATAATTTTTAGTATTCATATTTCGAAAAGTATTTGTTTTCTCAACTCGTGACTTGGTATAAAACGTTTCTATAATAATAACTGTATGTAACGCAACTTGTGACATGGTATAAAACGTTTTTATAATAAGACCTATCTGTAAAAAAAAATTGAAGCCAAAGTTTAGTCATATGGCCGCGGCTCATCACTTTAGCTATTTTTGTTAGTTCATTTATTTATATGGGCTTCGCATATTTTCCAAATGAATTGCGATTTGGCGACATCAATAATTACCGGAAACGTGTAAAAGAGGGGAGACGTCAAAAAGAGATTTGAATAATAAACTTGAATTTTATACTTACCTTCTATTACAAAATATACATTTCTTTTTATATTTTTTCATATGTCCATTACATTTCCAACGAAAACCATCTATGGAATCTGGTCGTGGAGTCATTATGAAATGTCCGTAACAAAAATCCACCGGACACTTAATTTCATTATTTGCGGGTATTAAACCCAAACGCTGCGCTTGCGATATAATCTCATTATTATTTCACCAGGTATAAATATCGTCCAGATTAATAAAATTCATTTTTGTCGGAAACCAAGAAAATGTTAAATATAGAAGCACAACAAAAATAAACAGACACAATACCAACCGCAACAAATAATAATATGACAATAGTTTGACACTTTTTTGACAGAAATAAATTTTTTGTTATTGCCATTGTTGTGTTACTTCCAAAAGTGAATATTTTCATTAAAATAACAGACCGCCAAGATTTTTTTTTTATTTTTAGGCTTCTAGAAACACAATCTACCTAATAAACTAAAATTTTTAGTAATACAAGAAAAGTCCGTAAACTGCATTTATACCGAATGGGATACCCCAGGAGTATATTGATCACCTGATTATGAGTATGTCTAGACGCATTAGGGAATGTGTAAGAAATCGTGGAGCTTCAACCCATTATTAAAGTTGCTGAGCAGAAACTTAGATTATTCTCACCCGACTGGAATGAAATTTTAATCATTTACTTATTACGAAACTTCATGATATGTATGCCAAATATTACAGAAATACAATAATTTTTACTGGGTTTGTATGTAACTGAAAATATTTAAGAAAGGTCGTTAAAATATAAGGATTTAATCGAATATCATCAAATTGCATTAGCCATATATGTATGATATTACAGCATATTGTCTACTACACACTAAATATTTTCTTCCCTTCAGAACGTATCGTTAAATCAATATAACTTCATATACTTTAAATAAATTATTAGATCTGTACAATGTGCTATCGAGCAGAGACACATAATAGTATATTAAGTACCGTACCTAGTGTCAAAAAAACGAGTGACTAAAGACGTTTTTAACACAAGGTGCTTACTATACTTTTTCTTCGCCCGCAGAAATGAAAAAATTATTAGCCTGTCCAAGCGACGGTTGCTGGTTAATACCAAAAGTAAATACCGAATAGGCATATAGCGTCCTAGCGAGGATTAGTATTAACTGTTACGTCATTGTTTGATGTCAAATTACGTCACGGTTAAAACCACCAGCAACCCTGCCAGGAGCAGAGTTATAGCGGTTGACAGATGTGATATTTGTTTATGGCATATTCAGTAAAACTGAAGTTCTTAAGTTTCCAAATGGGAAAACGATCATAAATACTGAAAAACAAATCAATACAGCGCAAATATATCTAAACAAATCCTCTAGACCGTACACAAAGTAGATAAAGACATTGGTAAACACCGCTATATCAAAGTGACCAGTATAAGCGAAATCCGCGTTTTCTTGACTTAAATGTGTCAAATCCGCGAAAGTGCGGATAAATCGCAAAAAAGTTGAAATGATTTTAACTATTTTGCAATTTTCTGTCATTTATAGTGTCATTTTTTGATGGTTTGTGCAGATCATAAATTTCTTCTTGAGAGATAGGGACCTAGAAAGATGACGTTTATGCCATCTGCCATGAAAAAACACAAACAATGTGATTTAAACACTATTAGTAGTTTTGTATAATCAGCGTTTTTAAATGTTCATTTTTTAAACCTGATATTAAATGTTTGTGATGTCGTCATCAAAAGTATCTTTCTGTATTAATGGCTGTTCAAATATGCTGTATAAAAATACTGCGCAGTTGAAATTTTATAGGTTCCCCGAAAATTCATTGAACATGCGTGGATAACCTTGAAACGTTAAAAATGAATAAATGCAGTAAAATCCCATATGTAATTAAAATGTTCTAATTAAAACATTTTGTTAACTATTATTTGTGTATAATCAGTATGATACTACAATTGACAGCTATTAGAAAAGTTCTAAACTTACTTTTTACATAAATAAAAGATTATTAAAGAGAGAATAAAATGTTGTTTTCTGTACGATTTCATTGATTATATAAAATAAAAAACTAGTAATGTGTTTGCTGACTTTAATATTATATCATAAGTTCAAATAATTAAATACTATTAAGGGGAAGAAAGTAAACATTTGTACAAAACGAATCGCTTCAAGTTTTTTAATTACCTTTCAGAAAACATCGGGAGGATTGGGAACCAAATAAAAATACTAGAATTTCCAGTGCTCATTTTGTCAATAATCAAAAATCAGATAATCCCCTACACTCATCTTACATACCAACAATTTGTCCTGGCAAAGAAAATAAAAAGATCTATTCATTTTTTGCATTTTGTAGGTTGTTTATTATACTGCTTACATCACAATGTTTTTCTTATTTAACACCAGGGCGCTCTACTTTCGGCATAAGTGCTGCCTCTATAGTTCCGTCTCGATCCATTAGGTTTGTGTACATACTACGCTATAATATCTTCGTAAATAATTGTTGTAATGAGAAACATCCATTGAATGTTTTCTTTTTATAAAAATTGGTCAAACACAAACAAATAATAATAATAATTCTAGGTTATGTTATTTCTCTTGATTTATGAAAAACAAAATCGCAGAATAGTTAAAATTTCCCGCCACGAATTATTTTTAAATCTGGATTGGACACATTATGTCAAAAAACGCGAATTTCGCAACCGTGACATATTTTGACATTTGTTGACATTACTGCCGGTAATAACCACTCGTTCGCTTGGACAGGCTATTATTATTATATATTGTTTTTAGATTTTTTCAACCTCTGATGAGAAAGAATTAAGTAAATATTTAAAGAAAGCAGCGGATATGTATTTTGGACTTTGTCCTAAAGAAGTGCGTAAGTTTGCCTACCAATATGTTGTATTTTTAAATAAAGAAATACCTTATTCCTGGAAAGAAGTTGAAATGGCTGGTCCAGATTGGTTCACCTCTTTTTTAAAAAGGAACTCTACTTTATCTATTCGAACTCCTGAAGCCACTAGTTTGGCCCGAGCCTCGGCATTTAACGTCCATAATGTTAGTACTTTTTTTGATAACTTACAGAAAGTAATGGATCGCTACCACTTGCAACCATGGGATATTTGGAACATGGACGAAACTGGTATCACCACAGTTCAAAAACCGTACCGTGTTGTTGCTCAGAAAGGCTTTAAACAAATTGGCAGAATCACCTCTGCTGAAAGGAGGACACTGGTAACTATGGCAATATCTGTTTCAGCAATAGGTAACTCGACTCCTCCGTTTTTTGTTTTTCCACGAGTCCATTTTAAAGACCATTTTTTAAACGGAGCACCTGCTGGAAGTGCCGGTTCCGCCAACTCTTCTGGATAGGTGCAAGAAGATCAATTTTTTAAGTTTGTTCAGCATTTTGTTAGAAATGTCAGATGCTCCACCTCATTGCAGCCACACATTACAACCACTGGATAGAAGCGTATATGGTCCTTTAAAAAAATGTGTTAATACAGCATGTGATGCATGGATGAGGAATCATGCAGGTTCTACAATGACAATTTATGATATGCCTGGTTTCGTAAATACATCACTTCCTTTGGCAGCTACGCAGATGAATATTATAAATAGTTTCAGAGTATCAGGCATTTTTCCCTTCAACAGATTAATTTTCGATAATTCTGAATTCTTACCTAGCAATGTAGCATATCGAAGATATCCAAAAGAAAGCACTTCTGATCGGCCAGATTCAAAAGAAAGCACATCTGACCAGATAAGTACAAATGAAGGCACATCTAACCAGTCATATCCTAAAAAAATGATTCTGATCAGCCAAAACCAGAAGAACGGACACCTGAACGACCGTTCCCAATTAATCAGTTTGGGGAAAAAATACTTTCAAAGCCTAACAGCCCTGTTATGTCGCCTTTATAGAACGTCAGTCCTTTTCCTAAAGCTGCACCAAGGAAAAATACAAAAAAAGGTAGAAAGAGAAGATCAACTGCTATACTGACTGACACCCCCGTAAAGGACGCACTGGAACAAGAGAAGGCTGAAGCAAAATGAAACCGATCATTGCGAGAAAATAAAAAAAAGCACATAAAACAAAACAAAAAATAAAGAGAACATAAAAACTGAAGAAACAACGACTGGGATTCTGGAACTAACAGCGAAGACGTAGACTGGGCGAATATTAACCCTGATGATTTTGAAGAGTTGCAGAGAAATCTTAAAAAAAATGATTGTGTTGGTGAAATTACTAGACAGTGAAAATACCCGCTCAAAGGGAAAATATTTTATTGGAAAAATTATTGGGCAAGGGCACGTTGACAAGGAATGGGAGGTCTTATTTTTGCGTAAAAGTGAAAAAGTTAGTGGATCCTTCATATTTCCAGTCATAGAGGACATATCTATCGTACTTGCAATGACATTAAAATGATCCTACCACCACCTTCCTTTTCAGGGGGAACTAAAAGACTTCAGTCAATGTTTAAGGGCGAAGTAAACTTTTCTTTGCTAAATATGGGTTAATAAAATAGTTTCTGTATATTTTGTTATTATTGTTTATCCTATGCCAACCTACCTCTTAGTCTGAGCCAACCAATCCCAAAAGAGGGGTAGGTTGGTTCACTAAACAATGGATTGAAACAATACTTAGGAAGTGTCCAATTTTGGTCACTTATTTTTCATATTCTTGTACAATAAAGGTAAGACTTCAATAAATTATTAAAAAAAATTGAAAAAAAAACTTCAAAAAATGTCAAAAAGATTATTTTTTTTCTAAAAAGTGTACCAACCATCCCCGGTCTCCCCTACATTCAATATTCAATTTCAATATAGTAAATGATAAATTGAAATAATTATTTTCAAGAATATTGTTCAATATATGTTAAGAATTGAACTATTATTATATTTAGATATTAGTTTTTATTATGTCCATATATATTGAATAATCAAGTATTTTTTTCCAAAAGCTACGTTTGTAGAAAAAATCTTGTACGAATTTCGAGCACAAAGTGTCATTGTCGCTCTCTAATGATTACCGTGGCAGAATGATACGTCGGGGAGTCTATTAAAAATCAAATTAACGTTGCTAATAAAATCGTCAACTCTATTGAAAAGCCATTCGAACCCTTTACTAAAACAGAGACATAAAATGAACCATATATGAATGAACAACCCTAAACTTCTACAATTAATATAGAAAATGTACTAAAAATAAATGACGTTCCGGGTTTGACCATACAAAATTGTACGAAATTCACTATCAACTATACTTTTAAGAGAATTGAGGATATCAACGGTCATATAGACAAGATTTCTCTCTCTCATATACACAAATTTGAGCAGTTCAACTCTTACCCCCCATAAGATATTTTGCTTTTCATGGTTGATTGCTCCCTTTGAACTCAACTCTATTACTCCATTCTAACTTCAATTATAATCAATTTTTTTTCATTTGTCACATCCTTTTTATAAGTTATCATAACTATTAAGTAGTTGTATTTCAATTTGTGACGAGAGAGACTTTTTTAAGTTTTTCATATTTCAAAAATTTTAATCTTCAAATTTCACACTTTGCTCCTCTAACATTTATGATTATCAACGTGTGTGTTATCCACGGAAGTAGAATAAATTTTTAGATCAGGTAAGGTTGGAGACTTGCAACGTTTCCTTTAATTATAACGAAATAATTATTTTTGGCCTGAAGATGGCCCGTATGTAGACCGAAACTAGTAGCTGCACTGTTGTCAACTATTAAAAATGCTGTAACATTGACTTTTGAGTTTTATTCAGAAAAATTACTGTCGGTCACATTTGAGCCATGGATGATATTTTCCTTTTTTATAATTTTAAATATAATTATTTAAGAGTTAAGATGTACATTAATGTTATTTTAGTTTTACTAACCATAAATATAAGTTCCATTACTTGTATTCTTTAAATGTGTGCAATTGTAGAAAAGGTGTAGTGTACAACATATGGGGAAAAGTACTTTTCTCATTTGTGTTTGCGACTCGCGCCCTTAAGACTCGTGCCACAAACTTCCACATTCGTCAGAAAAGTTTAACTTTCCCCACTTGTTACATAATATACCTACTATTGTGACTTAAATTCTATTATCTACGAAAGTTGTTTCGACTTTAATTTCATCATAACTGTAACGAAGCTCGCAAAAAACTAAAAAAGTAAGATCATATATGGTATATATGATCTAAGCTAAAAGCATTGATAAATTATGTAGATGCTTCGGCAATATTAGTTATTTTACTTTGAACTACTTTAGAAACATGGTTGAAGCAGTTAAGTATATTGGAAAATAAAACAAAGAATCAAGAATTTGAACATTTTTATTACTAATGTTTGATTGTAATATAATTTAGGTGTATACTTTTAAAAAATAGTTAAGCTTATAGCGTTTGAACAAAAAGAGAGTAGCAGAAACGGAACGGCGCCTTTGGCGCCTATTCTACCATGATACTTTGCCTCTCCCAAGTCCAACCGGTAGCTATGTTATGTGATGCGCCTGGTTTGCTCTAGCCGTATTACTGAACGCGGCCTATACGCTATTGGATTGCAGAACGCACCACATGGCTACCGGATTAAACTCATGGAGGTTGACGTTTGACAGTCTGATATGACGGCTTGGCGCCTTTCATGATATATGCTCGGTCGTATGTAAAATCCGAGGTAAATGTTTAATTATAATAAATAAAGAGTTACATTCAGCTTAAATGTGTTATTAAAGAACCTGCAAAACATGGTGTCAGGTGTGGCTGCTGGATTTGCCACCTGCAAAGTTTGCTACACTGTTAAAATGTGCATGAAGAGTACATAGTGTTGGGAGTACCACAAAAAGTTTATAACCCGTTAATTTTGGAATAGTAATCGACATTTACTTGTGAGAATGGATGTCTTTAAACCACCCAGTCCTTTAACGGACTATGATATCAAAAATTGGACCTTGTGGAAACAAAAGTTCAAAATTTACCTAAAAGCCGCTGGTAAGGAAGCCGTCGCAGAAGATATCAAAATAGCAATTCTTCTGAACTGCATTGGTGATGAAGGCCTAGACATTTATAATACCTTTCCGCCAGATGATACCTCGACTTTGGAAAAATGTTTACAGGCTTATGATAATCAGTTTTTACCTAAGAACATAATCCCAATGGAGGCGTTTAAGTTCAACAACCTTATTCAATTTGAGGATCAGTCTATTGACCAATATTTGACTGAGCTAAAAAAACAAGCAAAGCTTTGCGATTTTGTTTGCAAAAAACCTGAGTGTGCCACAAGTTATGAAGATCGCATGATTCGGGATAGATTGATAATAGGCATCTTTGATAAACAGATACAAGCTAGATTGATTAGAGAACCAGATGTTGACGTAACAAAAATCATAGAGTACTGTAAATCTGTTAAACTTAGTAAAGAACACTTGAAAACTTTGAATCCACAAGAAGAAGTAAACTATGTCAAAAAGTCCCAGAAAGTTAAATGCAAGAACTGCGTGTATGAACATTGGCCAAATAAGTGTCCAGCCTTTAATAAAACGTGTGCTGCTTGTCAAGTGAAAGGGCATTTTGCTAAAGTGTGCAAGAATAAGAAGCCTGAAGAGAGAGCAGAAAGTAACCATCTACATTCCGAAAAAAAAAATTAAAAAAAAAGAGAGAGAGCATGTTATGTGATGCGCCTGGTTTGCTCTAGCCGTATTACTAAACGCGGCCTATACGCTATTACATTGCAGAACGCACCGCATGGCTGCCGGATTAAACTCATGGAGGTTGACGTTTCAGTCTGATATGACGGCTTGGCGTATGTAAAATCCGAGGTAAATGTTTAATTATAATAAATAAAGAGTTACATTCAGCTTAAATGTGTTATTAAAGAACCCGCAAAACAAGCTACACCACTGATGAAGAGATATCTGTGGAAAAAAATCGATATAGAGAAGAGTTACTCTATCAAATAAAGACCGTTCAATTTTAACTTATATCTTAAGTAACCGTTTTTCGTACTAGGAGACAGAACCAGTAAAACCAGTTATTACTAGACACGTGGGTGTTTTGTTTAAGGTTAGTTTTGTTTACCAAAATATAAATAATCAGTGTTAATGTATTTGCCGGTAGGTAATTATACAAGTTTACTTATTTACTTAATAAATTGATTAGAATGTAGGAATTGATTGTTTTTAAATGAAATTTGATTATAATAAACGTTTAGTCTGTTGACTTCGGTCATGTATAAAATATATTCAAGCTAAATAAATCATTTAACATTAAAAATTCTTCCAAGAAACAAGTTGATATAGAAAAATATTTGAAAGAATATATTTAAATCCCTTATCACATTGAAAAAATTATTCATAATAAATAAATGATTTATAATGAAAATACGGTCGTTAATTAGAAATCCTTCATTTATTATCTACTGATTAAGGATATACTGGGTGTCGTTATAGTCATATTTATTAGCCTTCGAAATTTAGAGATGCAGTATATATTATTAACAATAAATACAGATTTCATGTTGTACCTCTGTATATTATGTAATTATTGTGTCTCTCTAACTATGTATATGGCACTTGAATACAGAGCTAAATAGTTTTCATTAAAATGATTTATCATCTTTTTGCAACTAGGTATATTATTTATAAATCGCCCTTCTGGTGGAATATCCAAGTAACTGCAAATCACTGAATTTTATATGTGAGGGGAAAAACAATGAGGTATTTTTTAGAAGGATTTGTCCCAAAGAGCCTAATTTTTTAATAATTGTATTATAAGAATAGACAATAGTAAATGAACAGTATGTGATACGTTAGATATATTTTTCTTATGTTTGATATAGGTCAATTATGAAGTTATTCCTATGTATGAAAAAATTAATCTAAATTAATTTTCTTTTTCATTTATTGAGCTTATTAATCAAAAATACTAATTGTATTACTTTAAAATTGTGAGGTCAATAATGGTAGGTAACATAAGAAAACAACATAAAAAAATATTCCGAATTATACATGTACATTACTTATTTTACTATGTCAGTCAATATCGATCAATCGCTTTGGCAAATAAATCAGTAAAACTAACAATTTATTTAACAAAACAAAAACTTCTATAATTATTACTATAATACCACATCACACAGAAAAGTTCATCCATTGTTCTTATCTAATGTAAAATACTTTCATAATAGTTTTTAAAAAACGACAGAATAAGATTAGACTTCACCAAACCCAGAAAATCATTTTTCTTATTTTCAGCTATTAACTGGAATAGCTTATTATAGGCATTTTTGATATTTAGAACTTTCAGCTCCTATTTTCTAAAATTCACTTCAAGCTATTATTTCTGTTTTTAACTTGATTTGTAATTTCCTCTTATAAATTGTTAAATTTTACCATACTTAATTTTACATAATTTCCAACAGTATTCTTATTTACAGTGAGACCCAAGTCTTCAGCTAATGCCTCAAGGTCAAGGAAATTTTCTAATTCAATTTTTTTAACTTCAATTTTATTTCCCAATTTGTTGGCTCCCTATATAATAGAAACTGCATCTGATTCATTCTGGATATGTCAACATATCAAAAATTTATGTGTGATAGAAGCAGTTTCAAAACCATGCCAAAATATGCTATTATTGAACTTTTTGATATATCCGTTATATAAAAAAAAATAGAAAGCACATAGAAATAATGTAAATAAAAAATGGTTACATCGTAACCAATGTACAGTGATATTGTAGCAATTTTAATGCGATTTGTAGAAAAAAGCTGATGATAGTCATAAATCATAAATAACTATCGAAATGCTTCCAGTTTTTATTTTATCTTCCCCCTTTTCTTCACGATTTGAAATTTTCTCCCCCAAATATTCATTAAGTATACTTATTTTCAATTTCTTATCTTACCTATCATAGCAAAAGTGTTTATTCCCAATTAATAATATAAAGTTCTACTTTATATCTTCCTATTTTGGTTTTGAGTATCCTTCGTGTGCTCCGCTAAATTTTTAGCATTTAGTTCCATTTTGGTGAGTTTGTTCTCTCCAAATCATCAGATTAATAAACCATTAACACATTGAACTATTAAAACGAAAACTACTTTATCACATCTAAAATCGTTTGTGGTATATTGTAGTACAATTTTAAATTTTGTAGTAAGAATATTAGTCCCTGAAAACTTGAAATAATCGATTAAACTGATAAAAAATCATCTCATTTTAGCTTCACGCTTACTACAAATGATGTAGGTAATTGTAGCAACATTTTTATTTTTGTAGTAGAAATTGTAATGCCCGAAAAATAAAATATTCAAATTAAACTACTTTAATATATATATTGGTTGGTAGTACCTAGTAGTACAATTTTAAATTTTGTAGTAAGAATTTTAGTTCCTGAAAATTTAAAATAATTGAATAAAAAATAATATGAGTCTGATGCTAAAATAAGATTATTTTTTTTTGGTTTACTCGATTATTTTAAGTTTTCAAGTACTAATATTCTTACTGCAACATTTTAACTTCTACTACAACATACTACAAACGATTTTAGTCGCTTTACAGTTTTAAATTAAACTTACTGTTTCTTGGTAATTCCACAATATATTGAAAAAAATCAAAAACTCTAAGAAAATTGACAATTTTTTCGATATAAATATCATCGTCAGAATGACAAGTTACATTTCATTTGATGTCTCTCTGATGTTTAATAATTATTTTGGTTATACCAAGAAGGGACCTACCTAGTGATTGACTTAATATATGTTAATATAAAAAAGAAGAAGAATGATATTACAAATATTGAAGCTTAGATATTATTAGCCCTATGGAGATATCCTGGATATCTTTTCCAATTAAGATCAGTATAACAGTGCAATGATATAGAAAACCAGGAAAACTATATCTGCTGATCTTTACAATTATCACTTAAGAAGACAGTTTAAAAGTGGAGAATTTCCTAGATTTATCTGTTCATTGACAGCTTGATATTGTAGGTTTCTTAAGTGTCTTCTAATTTCTAATTCTTCAAGGAAATCCAGTTCTTGTTTCTTATCACAAATATGTAGTACTTCTAGTTCTGTGTTTGGTGTCAAGTAGATGTTTTGCGTAGTGGGACTTATCTGGTTGTTTTAATCTATATGCTCGTAAATGTTCACAGTATCTGATCTCAAAATTTCTAAGGGTTTGAAAAATAAACAGCATTACATCCTGGACATTTAAGTTTATATATACCAGACTTCTTTAATGGTGATATTTTTGTTTTTACATTTAACAATTTTGTACTCATTACTTTCTGTTTTAAAAGAAATTGTTGTATTTGTAACTAAAGATATCATCTTTGAAATATTATCAGAAATATTACCTGCATATGTGATGATTTTATAATTTTTTTATTTCGTTAGTTTGTTCAGGAAATATTAGTTTTAACACCACTTTTTCCTCTTTTTATTAGTTTATTTATTTATCATATGTAATGGATAACCGTTGGAAGTTGCTATTTGTTTAATTGTATTAATGTCTGAAAATGCTCTATGTATCATCGAATTATATACTGCCAATTTATGTGACATGGGGTGATTTGAACTATATGGAATAGTCTGATAGTATGATAAATAAATTAATAAATAAAATAGTGGAAAAAGTGGCATTAAAACTAATATTTCCTGAACAAACCAACAAAGTAAAAAATTATAAAACCATCACATATGCAGGTAATATTTCTAATAGTATTTCAAAGATAATATCTTTAGTTACAAATACAACAATTTCTTTTAAAACAGAAAGTAATGATTACAAAATTGTTAAATGTAAAAACAAAAATATCATCATTAAAGAAGTCTGGTATATATAAACTTAAATGTCCAAAATGTAATGCTGTTTATTTTTCAAACCCTTAGAAATTTTGAGATCAGATACTGTGAACATTTACCAGCATATAGATTAAAACAACCAGATAAGTCCCACTACGCAAAACATCTACTTGACACCAAACACAGAACTAGAAGTACGACATATTTGTGATAAGAAACAAGAACTGAATTTCCTTGAAGAATTAGAAATTAGAAGACACTTAAGAAACCCACAATATCAAGTTGTCAATGAACAGATAAATCTAGGGAATTCTCCACTTTTAAACTGTCTTCTTAAGTGATAATTTTAAAGATCAGCAGATATAGTTTTCCTGGTTTTCTATATCATTGCACAGTTATACTGATCTTAATTGGAAAAAGATATCCAGGATTTCTCCATAGGGCTAACAATATCTAAGCTTCAATATTTGTAATATCATTCTTCTTCTTTTTTCTATTCAAAATAATTATTAAACATAAGAGAGGCATCAAATGGAATGTAATTTCTGTCATTCAAATGATGATATTTATATTGAAACAATTGTCAATTTTCTCAGAGTTTTTCAAATTTTTTCAATATATTGTGGAATTACCTAGAAACAATAAGTTTCATTTAAAACAGTAAAATGAGTAGATTCCACGAAGTAAGGGTCGAGACAGTTAATGATTTTAGGTGTATTAAAGCAGTTTTAGTTTTTATCTGATGTTGTGTTAGACCCGCTTGCACCAGTACCCCTTAAAAGGAGTACTTAACTAAGCGTCTCTTAAAGATAATGGACGCTTAAATTTATTGCCAGCTGCATGACTGACACTTTCCAGAATCTTAAGTAAGGGGCCCTTAAAATTTTCTATCTAGTGATATTTCAGTTTCTCATTTGTGTGTAACTTCACCTTAATTCAATAAAACTATTTCATTGGCTGGCCGGTTGCCGATGGTTGTTGTAATTAACCTATCTTTAAGTCTTAAGTAAATTATTTAGCATTATTATTGATAATGATAAGGATTGTCGAAAAAAAGGTAAGTTTATATACAACACTTTCTTTGTATGGTATGTACTTACTTCTTATACAAATTAGATATTTTTATATGGATTCTATTAATAACAATGAAAAACTGTTTATTATTAATTGTTGGTGCAATGTGAAGAAAATGTTGCTGTTAGTATGAATACGGTAAATGTTAGCCAAGCGGGTTGCGGTAAATGACCAAGGGCACCCAACTTCTCAAGAGAAGAAAAAAAGTTTGTTGCTAACTTTAGTATATGATTTAAGACATAAAATTGAAAATAAAGACTGATGGCATTACCATGAAGGAAAAAAAGGCTTGGTATTCAGTAATGAATTCATTCTATTCTCAAAATCCATCGAAAACTTATAGAATGGTGAAATCATTAAAATGGTTTTATGAAAATCAAACCAAGCACAGCAAAAAACTTCTACAAGTAAAACTTGGGGAGGCCAAGAGATTGTACTAAACCAAATGATCTTACAGATCTGACTCTAGTTGTAAGGAATCCCAAGACTGTGAAGAGATTAAAAAATAAATTGTGTGGAGTGAGAAGATGATGAACAGTCCAAAACAGAGTATGATAATATTTTGCTTCTATCTGAAGATGAAGCTTCAGAGGTACACAGTACTCTTACCATTTTGAAACAATTTCTCAATTTTATTTCTTTAGAAAATATGTGATCGACTTAATTGGGCATCTTCGCATCTGCAGACCCTGATTAATGAAAAAGTAAGAAATATCAAAACAACTCCTATTGTGCCAGCAGCTGCTGAAGCATCGATTCCTACAAGTACTGCAACGAGAAAGCAAAATAATACCCCTTCATCTTGGACGACCAGAAGAAGGCCAATTACTGAGCAGCTCCATTCAAGGGAATTAAGTGAGCAGTATGGAGAACTCGCAAATAAATCCATTATCATAATTATTAGTCCAAGTGATCGGAAAATGACAGTTTAACAAATTATTTTAGGTTAAAATCCCACCCTTAAATATTTAAATGGTCATTACATGAGCACTTAAATTTAAGGCTACCTTTAGCCATTTAAGTGTCAATTAGCAGCTGGTGCAACGTAATTTGAGTTAAGGGTTCATTTTAAGGAACACTTAACACTAAGTGTGTTTGGTGCAAACGGGTTTTTAATGGTTTAGTTTGACGAATTTATTTTTCGGGTATTACAATTTCTACTAAAAAATTAAAAATGTTACACTACAATTACCTACATCGTTTGTAGTAAGTGTGAGGCTAAAATGAGATTTATTTTTTAACGGTTAATTCAATTATTTTAAGGTTTCAGGGACTAATATTCGTACTAAATTTTTTAAATTGTACTTCAATATACTAGGAGCGATTTTAGATGTATTAAAGTAGTTTTCGTTTTTATCTGATGATGTGTTAATGGTTTAATTGGACGGTTTTATTTTTCGGGCATTACAATTTCTACTACAAATATAAAAATGTTATTACTGTTACGAAACAGCACACTGGTATAGATCCTAAATCCGACCCTGTCTAAGCCAGGTATGAAAATTAAAATTATGGCGGATACGCAGTGTTTTTATAACTGTTTGGGACTATCTTATCTAAGCATTGTTTTTGTGACCAGGCTTATCTAGAAAAGGCCAGAATCAATCAGATAACAGACGTTATCAGTAGCTGGTCAATCTTTGGATCGAGCTGAAAAAAAGAGAATGAGAGAATTTCTCTTGCAGTATCGGGACTTATTCGTACCAAAAGGAGAAAAGACAGGCAGAACGTCAGCCGTCAAACACAAAATCTATACTGGTAATGCTAAGCCAATTAGACAATCAGCTCGAAGACTTCCACGAGCGAAGAGAGAGGAAGCTTAAAGAATAATTCGAGAGATGGCAGAAGAAAAAGTGATAGAACCAGCTACTAGTCCATGGGTGTCTCCAGTAGTGCTCGTCAAGAAAAAGGATGGAACTACGAGATTCTGCGTGGATTATCGCCAGCTTAACAACGTGACGAAGAAAGACAGCTATCCTCTACCTCGAATTGACGATACACTAGACACTTTGGCCGGCAGCAAACTGTTTTCCACCTTGAACCTGAAATCTGGTTATTGGCAAGTGGAAATGGACCCAGAAGACAAAGAGAAGACTCCTTTTACCATCGGATCTGGATTATGGCAATTCATCGTCATGCCATTCGGGCTCTGTAATGCGCCTGCGACATTTGAAAGACATGGAAAATGTCTTGAGAGGGTTGTCTTGGAAGACATGCCTGGTCTATTTGGACGACATCGTAGTACTGGGGAAGACATTCGACGAACATTTGAAGAATTTGGAAGACGTATTCAAATGACTCCAAGCTGCCCAGCTCATATTAAACCCGAAGAAATGTCAGCTGTTCCAAAACCGAGTCAACTATCTAGGTCATATAGTGAGCAATGAAGGAGTGGCGGTGGATCCAGAGAACATTGCTTCCATTCAGCAATGGCCGCAACCAACCGACAAACATCAAATTAGGAGTTTCCTTGGACTTTGCACGTATTATAGAAGATTTATCAGGAAGTTTGGAGATATTGCCAAGCCTCTAACGCGACTCACAGAAGAAGCAAGAGCTTTCCAATGGGACGAAGACTGTCAAACGGTTTTTGAAATCTTGAAGAGGCATTTAACCTCGGCGCCGATATTAGGATATCCATTACCAGAGGGAGACTTTATTCTTGACACTGACGCAAGCAACGTAGGAATTGGTGGAGGGCTCTCACAGATCCAAGGAGGGCAAGAAAGAGTGCTGGGATATTTCAGTAAAGTCCTCTCCAAACCAGAACGAAACTACTACGTCACAAGAAGAGAACTTTTGGCAGTAGTGAAGTCCGTGGAACACTTTTACCAGTATCTCTATGGTAGGAAGTTTTTAATCCGGACTGATCATGCAGCACTTAAGTGGTTGATGCAGTTCAAGAATCCCGAGGGCCAGATCGCTAGATGGATTGAACGACTTCAAGAATATGATTTCAACATCGAACATCGAGCTGGTGTGAGTCACCGAAATGCCGACTCCCTGTCCAGACGGCCGTGCCCAACAGACTGCTCCCACTGCAACAAGGTGGAATCTAGGGAAGCTGCAGTTTCAAGAACTACTGTAGTCAACGAGGAATGGTCACCCACCAGGATCAGAGAAGATCAGGAGAATGATCCTCACCTGAAGATGATCCGGCAATGGAAGAAAGAAAATCGGCGACCTACCTGGCAAAAGTGTCAAAATTTTCACCGAAACTCAAGGCGTATTGGGCTCAGGGGACTCCCTTCTCCTGGAAGAAGGGCTGTTGAAAAGAGTCCTTGAAAACAATGATGGTTCTGAGATGAGGAGACAGCTAGTTATCCCGAGAACAAGAGTAGCTGAGGTACTGAAGAAGTTACACGACAGTCCATCGGGAGGTCATCTGGGAGTGAAGAAAACCCTTCAGCGAGTCCGTGAAAGGTTTTATTGGATGAACAGCTCCGACGATGTGAAGGACTGGTGTAAGAAATGTACGACTTGTGCTACGAGTAATGGACCACATCGCAAGAGAAAGGCACCCATGAAACAGTACAATGTTGGAAGCCCTTTCGAAAGGATTGCTTTAGATATCGCTGGACCATTCCCGACGACAGAAAATGGTAGCAAGTACATACTGGTTGTAATGGATTATTTCACAAAGTGGGTGGAAATTTACGCTATCCCGAACCAAGAGGTCACAACTGTCGCGGATGTATTGGTGAAGGAATTTATCAGCCGATATGGAGTACCCTTGGAAGTCCACAGTGACCAGGGGAGAAATTTTGAAAGCCATCTATTCCAGGAGATTTGCGACAAGCTGCGAATGAAGAAGACCAGGACAACAGCTTTACATCAGATGGAATGGTCGAGAGAATGAACAGGACTATTGGAAAATACCTGTCCAAAGTAGTATCCAGCCATCAGAGAGATTGGGACCAGTATCTTTCCCTATTCGCATTGGCTTATCGATCTGCTGTCAATGAGTCCACGGGTGAAACACCGGGGAAAATCCTGTTTGGACGTGAAATGAGGCTTCCTTGTGACCTGGAATTTGGCTGCCGGCCTGGAGAAGATCTAGCAGGCGAAGACTACGTGATCCAATTGAGAAGAAGGCTGGACGATATTCATGAATTAGTTCGAACCAATCTTCAAGTTGCCAGCGACAGAATGAAAAGTCGGTACGACACGCAGGCCACAGAAGGCGGTTTTAAAGAAGGGGACAAAGTATGGTTACACAACCCGACGAGGAGAAAAGGATTTTCTCCAAAATTACAAAAATCCTGGGAAGGTCCATACTTAATCAAGAAAAGGATCAATGATGTTATATATCGCATAAGCAAGATCCCCAACGGAAAACCAAAAGTAGTTCACCAAAACCGACTAACCCCATTCGAAGGAGACCATGACCTAGAGGAAGGAGTAAACCTTATTCAAGATGTGTCTGATCCTACCTTCGATGAATTTATGGGCGCGTATGGAGGTACCGGGAAAGCTAAATATGGAGTCACTTCGTAACAACAAGATTTGTTCACTCTCCCGGAAGATTATTCACTGGCATACAACATCCCCGCCCGTATCAATAACGCACGAGGGTTGGCAACCGTCTTTCGAAAGAAGTTCGGGCAATTAGAAAAACTTGAAGACCAGATTCCAGCCCCTGAAACTGAAACATAATTCGCGGTACGTCTTCTACGTGGTAACTAAAGATGAATTTAAAGATCGATCTACCTACCGCGATGTGTGGGAAGCACTTCGTAACCTCCGAGACCATGTGTTAGAATCCAGCGTGAAGAAACTGGCTATGCCTAAGATAGCGAGTAACCAGTTGGATTGGCGAGTTATCAGGAACATGGTAGAGGTTATCTTTGGAGATACCGGTGTCCAGATATTAATTTGCAGCTACAACCCCCGTTATCAGTATCCGATGAAGACGGTGCCCTGCTATTTCCATAAGATCGGAAAGTGTAGAAATGGGGCCAGTTGCCGATTCAAACATCCAGTCTCGGCTACACAAAAGTTCCAGGAGGAACTTCCATTTAAGAGAGGGGGTAATGTTACGAAACAGCACACTGGTATAGACCCTAAATCCGACCCTGTCTAAGCCAGGTATGAAAATTACAATTATGGCGGATACGCAGTGTTTTTATAACTGTTTGGGACTATCTTATCTAAGCATTGTTTTTGTGACCAGACTTATCTAGAAAAGGCCAGAATCAATTATTTGTGTGTGTAAGCCGCAGCCCGGAATTTTCTAGTAAGAAAGGCATTAGTATATAAAAAGGGCCGATCAGCGGACCAGTTAGTTGATAAAGTGATCTCGAGAAATAAACAGAAATACACCGAACAGTAAAGTGCTCACATAATTAAGTTTGTGTACATATAAATTAGATTTAAGTGATTAGTTGAGTATATATAAATTAAGTGTTAGTGATTAGTTTAGTGTTTAAATAAATTAGTAAGTAGCCATAACGAGTGTTTAAAATTTATCCCACCCGTTTATTGTTTAAATAAATAACAAAAACATTACATTACGATTACCTACATAGTTTGTAGTAAGTGTGAGGCTAGAATGAGATAATTTTTTATTGGTTTATTCGATTATTTTAAGGTTTTAGAGACTACTATTCGTACTAATTTTTTTAAATTGTACTACAATCGCGAATTTAGATGTATTAAAGTAGTTTTCTATTTTATCTGATCATGTGTTAATGGTTTAATTTGACGGTTTTATTTTTCGGGAATTACAATTTCTACTACAAAAATAAAAATATTACTACAATTACCTACATCGTTTGTAGTAAGTGTGAGGCTAGAATGAGTTTATTTTTTATCGGTTCATTTGATTATTGTAAGTTTTCAGGGACTAATATTCTTACTACTGTAATGTTTTTATTGTTTATTTAAATACACAACAGGTGGGATAGATTTATACACACGGTATATCCACTTTCGTAATTTATTTACACACTTAACTATTCACCAATTTCTATTAAATACACTGTGTATTCACTTACACTAATTTATATAAAGACTTCACTAATATGTTTTTATGTTCACGTCTATTTGCTACGAGATTAAGTTGTAAACTAACTTCTCTACTGATAGGTAGTCTCTTATATATTAAACGTTCTTCTAGTGCATTCTATTCCGGAAACTTCTCGATTGCGGCTCCCAACAAACAATCGACCTTCTTAGAAATCTATAAAAACAATCACAGAAAATATTCCTTCCCAGAAATCGGTGCGCATTCGCCGGAACATTAACTTTTATATATAGTATTAGACAGAATCGGATTCAGGGAATACACTGGTGTGCAATTTCGCAACATTACCCCCTCCTTAAAAGGAAGTTCCTCCTGGGACTTCTGTGTAGCCGGGACTGGATGTTTGAATCGGCAACTGGAACCATTTCTACACTTTCCGGTCGTGTAAAAACAACATCGCGGTAGGTGGATAGATCTTGAAGTTCGTTTTTGGTTACCAAGTAGAAGACGTACCGCGAATTGTGTTTGAGTCTCAGTGTCTTGCCAGGGGCTGGTATCTGATCTTCAAGTTTTTCTAATTGTCCAAACTTTAATCGAAAGACGGTTGCTACCCCTCGTGCGTGTTTGTTACTGTCGGAGGTGTTATGTGCCAGTGAATACTCTTCCGGGAGCGTGAACAAATCTTGTCTTTGTTCTGTAGTGACTCCGTATCTAGCTTTCCCGGTACCTCCGTATGCGCCCATAAATTCTTCGAAGGCTGGGTCAGACCCTTGTTGTATATGGTTCACTCCTTCCTCTTTGTCATGGTCTCCTTCGAATGGCGCTAGTAGATTTTGGTGGACTACTCTCGGTTTTCCATTGGGGATCTTGCTTATGCGATATATGACGTCGTTGATCATCTTCTTGATAAAGTACGGACCTTCCCATGATTTCTGTAATTTTGGAGAAAATCCTGTTCTCCTTGACGGGTTGGGTAACCATACTTTGTCCCCTTCTTTGAAACTGCCTTCTGTCTGCGTGTCGTACCGTTTTTTCATTCTATCGCTGGCAACTTGAAGATTCGTTCGAACCAATTCATGTACATCGTCCATCCTTCTTCTCAATCGGATCACGTAATCTTCGCCAGGCCGACAGCTAAATTCCAGGTCACCACGAAGCTTCATTTCAAGTCCAAACAGTATTTTCGCAGGCGTTTCACCCGTGGACTCATTAATGGCGGATTGATAATCCAATGCAAAAAGAGAAAGATACTGGTCCCAGTCTTTCTGGTGGCTGGAAACTATTTTGGACAGGTATTTTCCCATGGGCCTATTCATTCTTTCGACCATTCCATCTGACTGGATGCAACGTTGATGTCCTGGTCTTCTTCATTCCCACCTTGTTACAAATTTCCTGGAATTTCAGGATCCCGTAAATTTCCATCCACTTGTGAAATAATCCATTACTACTAGGATGTATTTACTACCGTTTTATGTCGTCAGAAATGGTCCAGCGATGTCTAAAGCAATCCTTTCGAAAGGGCTTCCAACATTATATTGATGATGAGTGCCTTTCTCTTGCGATTTGGCCCATTACTCGTAGCACAAGTCATACATTTCTCACACCAGTCCTTCACATCGTCGGAGCTGTTTATCCAATAAAACCTTTTACGGACTTCACTCCCAGATGGCCTCCTCATGGACTGTCGTGTAACTTCCTAAGTACATTACCTACTCATCTCGTCCTCGGCTGTTTTCTCTGCTCGTAACCATCATCGTTCTCAAGGGCTCTTTTAATAGCCCACTGGGCCCAATATGCCTTGCGTGTCGGTGAGAATCTTGACACTTCTTGCAGGTAGGTCGCCGATTTTCTTCATTCCATTGCCGAATCACATTTAGGTGAGGATCATTCTCCTGATCTTTGTGGGTGACCATTCTTCGTTGACTACTGTATTTCTTGAAACTGCGGCTTATTGCAGTGGGAACAGTCTGCTGGGCACGGCTGTCTAGACAGTGAGTCGGTATTTCGGTGACTCACACCAGCTCGTTGTTCGATGTTGAAATCGTTCTCTTGAAGTCGTTCAATCCAACTAGCGATATGGCCCTCGAGATTCTTGAACTGCATCAACCACTTGGGTGCTGCATGATCGGTCCGGATTAGGAACTTCCTTCCATAGAGATACTGGTAAAAGTGTTCTACGGACATCACTACCGCCAAAAGTTCTTTTCTCGTGACACAGTAGCTTCGTTCTGATTTGGACATTACTGAAATATCCCAGCACTCTTTCTAGCTCTTCTTGGATCTGTGAGACCACTCCTCCAATTCCTACGTTGCTTGCATCAATGTCAAGAATAAAGTCTCCCTCTGGTAATGGATATCCTAATACCGGCGCCGTGGTTAAATGTCTCTTCAAGGTTTCAAAACTCGTTTGACAGTCTTCATCCCAATGGAAAGCTCTTGTTTCTTCTGCGAGTCGAGTTAGGGGCTTGGCGATATCTCCAAACTTCCTGATAAATCTTCTATAGTATGTGCAGAGTCCAAGGAAACTCCTAATTTGATGTTTGTCGGTTGGTTGCGGCCATTGCTGAATGGAAGCAATTTTCCCTGAATCCACCGCCACTCCTTCGTTACTCACTATCTGGCTCAGATAGTTGACTCGGTTTTGGAATAGCTGACATTTCTTCGGGTTTAACATGAGCTGGGCAGCTTGGAGTCGTTTGCATAGATCTTCCAAATTCTTCAGGTGTTCGTCAAATGTCTTCCCAAGTAATACGATGTCGTCCAAATAGACCAGGCATGTCTTCCAAGATAACCCTCTCACGACATTTTCCATGAGTGCTTCAAATGTCGCGGGCGTATTACAGAGCCCGAATGGCATGACGTTAAATTGCCATAATCTAGATCCGGCGGTAAAAGCAGTCTTATCTTTGTCTTCTGAGTCAATTTCTACTTGCCAATAACCAGACTACTGGTGCACGGTGGAAAACATTTAGCTGTCTGCCAGTGTCTAGCGTATCGTAGATTCGAGGCAGGGGATAGCTGTCTTTCTTCGTCACGCTGTTTAGCTGGCGATAGTCCACGCAGAACCTCGTAGTTCCATCCTTTTTCTTGACGAGCACTATTGGAGACACCCATGGACTAGTAGATGGTTCTATTAGTATTTCTTCTGCCATCTCTCGAATTATTGTTTCAGCTTCCCCTCTCTTCGCTCGTGGTAGTCTGATTGCCTAATTTACTTGGTATCACCAGTATCGATTTTGTGTTTGACTGCTGAGGTTCTACCAGTCTTCCCTCCTTTTGGTAAGAATAGGTCTCGATATTGCAAGAGAAATTCTTTCATTTTCCTTTTCTCAGCTCGATTCAAGGATTGATCAGCAGCTGATAACATTTGTTCGAATCTGGCATTGGAATTGTCAGTTGCCGTTGTTAGGCGAACTATAGACGTCACTGGTACGCTGGTTTCAATCCTGGTTTCTTTCTTGATTAGGTTAGGTTATTTATTGGGTAATCGCTCACGTTTAACACACGTACGCAGTCTCGTTGGTAAAAGCTTCTTCTTGGAGTTTATTATCTCTGGTCGTACAGTGGTTCTAGTTGCTCCACTGTCTACTAGCAGAGTATATTTCTTGCTATTCACTTCGCCATCTACATATACACTGTCGTAGCGACATCTGAGAGAAACTATCAAAATAGGAGGGTCTTTGGAGCGATCATGGGTCGGTGCTGCCCTCTCGTGACTGGGGTTCTTGGTTTGCAGGAGTTCTGGGGCGCTTACACGAACTGCGTACATGCCCTAGCTCGCCACAATTGTTCTGTATATGAAGCCCAACTGCTTAGCTGATTAGCTTTTCTAGTTATATTACAAATATGCCGATCGAAAAGTAATTTAGAGTCTAAAAGAATACCAAGATCCCTAACCGTATCTACAGCGTGTAATGTGTTGTAGTTCAAGTATGAATTACAACGAGAAAAATGTATATAATTACACTTTGAGACATTTAAAAACAAATTATTTCTCACACAGTAGTCGGATAAATTGTCTAAGTCTTCTTGCAATCGAACTCTGTCGTAAGCACATGACATTGAGTGATATATTTTCAAATCATCGGCATACATAACAAACTTAGCAAGTTGAAAGCAACTAGAGATGTCATTTATATATAAATTAAAAAGTAAAGGACCTAAACGGGACCCCTGAGGTACTCATGAAGTAGTTACCACAGCCTTAGATTTAAGAGCACCTAAAATTACTTGTTGTGACCTATTTCTGACATATGAGTCGAACCATCTTAATAAATTACCATGTATACCGACTTCAGAAAGTTTTGAGACAAGGACGGAATGATCTATTTTGTCGAAGGCCTTACTGAAATCAGTATACACAGAATCAACGTTATGCCTATCATTTAGACTTTTAAGTATGTATTCAACGTATAGGAATAAATTTGTATCTACCGAACGTTTTTTCATGTTCAATGTTAAGTAGGTTTTTTACGTCATGATAAAGAAAATCAAAAATGATAGTTTCAAACACCTTACTAAATATGTTTAATTTGGAAAAAGGTCTATTATTTTCAACTCTATTCTTGCTTCCAGATTTATGAATTGGTGTAATAAAGGCTGTTTTCCATGTATCAGGAAATTGACCTGAACTGAGAGATTTATTAAATAACAAAAATAATGGCTCTATTAGCGATTCCTTACAATTTTTAATAAAATCAGTAGGTAATTCATCTGGCCCAGGACCTTTATTGGGTAAATTTCCAATTGTTTTATCAATAGTTTCACGAGTAATTGTGTAGTTAGAAATATTCAGTGGTGTGTTAGTATACATATTACCAAAGTTAATAGCATCACTACTTACAAAAACAGAAGAGAAATAATCTGAAAATATATCACAAATTTTCTGTAAGTCGGTAGTAGGGCCCTGAGCAGTGAGCAAGTTATTAGGGAAATTATTTGGTATATGGTATTTCTTCCATCGACAGTGAAATTTATTTTTTTCTTTAATCACTTTTATTGTAGAAGAAGAAAACCAATGAGGGTATTTTTTATAATATCTGGGATATTGAGGTAGATGTAAGTGAACGATCTGGTCAATAATATTGTAAAATAGATTAATTGTTCTATTTATGTCAATTGAATGAAATTTAGCTGTCCAATTAACACTACATAAAAGTCGGTTAATTTCGTGATAATTTGCCAACCTAAAATTCTAGCGATATTGATTAACAACTCTAGTACAAATATTGAAAGGAATATCCATATCGAATTCGAAGGTACAGTGGTACTGATTCTCTGGAACTAATGGATTAGATGAAATAGGTACATTTTTGATTGAAAAACTACTGCTAAATATGAGGTCTAGAGTGTTGCCAGATATATTCACATTTGGGTTATACTGAACCATATCAACCAGAGACATAGTGTCGACTAATAAGCTAGATCTAGGATTAATATAATTATTTGGCTTACAATAATCTCCCTCGTTCAATAACCATTTAATTTCAGGAATGTTGAAATCTCCACATACGATAAAAGTATCGTTAATATTATTTAAGTAAATATCAATAAGCTTACTACAGAAAAAGTTGAATGCCGCCATGTCTCTGGGAGGAATATAAACACACCCTATATGCACCTTTCGAAGTCCACTAAGAGGAACGATGGTGACCCATACATCATCTGCTTCGGACCGCCAAGAATCCTCAGGATAACTAGTTAACTCTTCGGAGACGGCTATGAGGACACCACCTCCTGTATGTTTTGTGGAAGAACTCGTTTCCCTGTCTCGTCGATACGCTTTGTATGATGAAAACATTTCCTCACTTAATATGGATGCATTTAGCCACGTTTCCGTGAGACAGATGACATTTTCCTCACAATTTAGTATATTTTGAAATATAGTGGTAGTTTTTGAATTTAGTCCACGGACATTTTGATATAAGAAAGATAGCGTAGAATCACCCGCCATATCAGTGATTAAATAGTAGATTAAAGTATAAGTGGATAAAGAGGTCTTTCAAACACGCGCGAATTTTCGAGCACGAGGGCGCAGCCGGAGTGCTCAAAATAGAGCAAGTGTTTGAAAAACCAGTTATCCACGAATACTTTACGCTATTTTTTTTATTGGTGCACTTTAAAATCATAGAATATTATTATTATATTATTACTTCAAAAAAAATGGAAGTCCGTCCTCGATGCCCAGCCAAGTTTCGTGAAAGTCCATCCTAAATAGTATTTATTTTTATTTGACGTTACGAGGTACTGCTGTCAGATCAATAATCAAAAAGTTTCTTTATTTATATTTAAAAGGATACAATGTATATATGAATAAATTTTGCAGAAAAAACCAAATAAGACATTGGATCACAATGAAAATATACAATTTAAAAACTAATAAAAAAAGATACTTACGTTTCTCGAGTTGTTGTTGTTACCATAGGGACTTTAAAAAACGCGCGTGTTTGAAAGTTCGATTTAAACACGCTGAGGCGTGTTTTAAATAGGGAATATGAGGCATCAATAAAAAAAATATATAAATTAGGTTGTGAGTACAAAGTTAATTGACGTTTAAACTAATTGATCAATATCTCCATCACAAGATATTTTTATTATTCGAGACCTGTCATCTTTACGCACAAGTATGACTCCATTTCTTGTCCAAATATATTTAAATTGTTTGGATTTAGCAACAATTTTGGTTTCTCGAAGTAGTTTTTTATTTTTTGAGCTCAAGTGTTCATTGATATATAATTTTTCAGAGATATTTGCTACTTTCAATCCTACAACGCTTCCATATTGACGACGCAGCCAAAAATGCATCTCTTTCATTTTCTTAGAGAATTTCAGAATAATTGGTCTGGGAAGATCTGTTCTAGGAGTAGAGGAACGGTAAAAAGAATCAATATCAACGCCAGAGATTGGAAGATCGATTGCCGAGCCTATGGAAACGATATCTAAGATATTCTCATTATATCTAAAAGGGACTCCACATATCTCAACCTCATTAGCACTTAGCTGTTGCTCCAATGTATCCACTCGAGAATTTAAAAAATTTACGTCGTTCTTTAAGTCTAGATTTTCTCTTGTCAATCTCTCGACTTCTTTAATCTTTGTAGTGAGAGCCGATACAGTATTTTCAAAAGTTGTGATAGCATCACTATAAAAGTTGACAGACTGCAACAAATTTCCATATTTCGTATTCATTGATGCCATATCTTTCTGGATATCTTGTACAATATTTAACGTTTGTGACGAAGAGGTTTCTTCTAATGGAAAGTCATCAGACTCCTCCGCAGTGACGATGACTGAACGCCTTTTAAGAAAATCAGTCGAGCTTCTGCAGTTAGGACAGGTCCAGGATAAACCCGGTGCCTGATATCGTGACACGTCCGCCTTAGTTAAACCTACACATTTAGCGTGATAGAATTTCTGACAGCTACCACAACATTTCAGACCGGGCGATTTACCGGTAATTCCTTGGGTGCAAAGTTCACAGACTGGCATCGTTTGACCAAAATAAATTAAAATTCCATTATCTATTCAACAAAAACTGTAAGAACTGTTTATAGTAATTAATGTGTTCGAAATCTGAATTTAAGCCGAACTTCGACTAAGAATGTTTATAAAATTACTCACTTCAAGCCCCAGTCCAATTGAAAAAAGAAACAAACTACAGAAGACAATACACGACAACCATATTATTGCATAGTCAAATTTTAAACAATATCACACACGAAATGACCGAGAATATTGCTATAAATCGAGAGCGAAAATAAACACGTCCACACCTTATTTGATTAGTTAATAAAAATATAAATAAATAAATAATAAATTAATGAAAAATGTGTTGCATACAATCACTGTCTTTTGAATTTGAAAATTGCTGTAGGAATGATGTGTTTTATCTGAACTGCTTCAAGTAACGTCCCAATTCATGTTATTAGGTTCTATCCTAACATTCATAAACTTTGTACATGTATCTAGGAGAACTACCATAACGAAATTCACTTCAATTATATATTTTTAACACCGAAAACTATTTTTAAAAAACTTTATTTTCACCATATAATTAAAATATTACAATACTTGCTAATGAACCGACTAATTATTATTAAACAACGACTTTTACCAACTAACTAACTATAACGACTAATATCATCAACCTAAATTCAACAACTTGAATAATAATGGATTTGAATATATATATATTAAAACAAAGATAACTCTGCATTTCTTATATTATTTACAGTAACATAATATTATTTGTTTATAGAAATTTCTAGTTCTATAACTCTTCACAATTATATTATCTGTCATCAATTTGTTATAATGCAGGAATACAACAAATTGAGTGTTTTTGAAAGTATAGACTTTTTATTATTTCTCAATTAAGTGCATTGAAAATCATACTATCCTTATAATGGTAAATTCACAATTGGGAATTTCCCTATTATTACTATTCCCCGTTTACGCAAGGTTAAACAAGATTACATCTAATTAAAGTGCGTAAGCTATGTTATGATTTCCACACCCTCTGCGACACACCTTTTTTTTCTATATAAGGATACACATAATATAGTGTCTTGTAACAAAGGCGCAAACGAAAGTTTCAATGTTCGAATCGGTCGGTAGATGATCTAATATTTCATAACTTGAGTATGACACAAATTCCAGCTAGTCGATAGCTAAAATAGAAGCAATTCATTGTTCTTTCAATACCTATTAGTTTAGTTCAAACTGGTAAATGCGATTATTTCCTTATTTTTTTCATTCGGTTTTAGATTACTAATTGCATCAGCTATTTTTAAGTAATTATTGTAACGACTATAAAAAACATTGTTGTATACATAAATAATCTGTTATGGTTTGTTTACTATAAGCTGGCGGAGACCATAACAAATAAACTACTGCGCTGTTGCTAAATTGTGTCGTTTTATTTCGTCCATAATAACCTGAATATTTATTTTTTTCGGACTGAAAAAACGCGGCTTGAATTCTTGACTATTAATTATTTACAATTAATTCAACTAAAAATTATCAATAATTGATTTTCAATACTCTGTCATTTTCACATGTTTCGGGCGGTAGACACGTCAATGTCGGAGACATTTCTATCAGCCAAGTTTAGAAATGCATTTGCAACAAAATGTCCAGTAACATAAGATATAAAAAAATATGCGGCATTGACTTTTCAAAATCCGCGAAATTGGCAGGTTTTTGGACTATTCCGAGCGGAAAAGCGGAGGAAACCATGAAAAGTCGCAGAGACAAAGTGTGGTAGACAGTGCCATATTATCCAATAGGCTGACTAGGCTATAGCCTAGGGCGCCGTGAAAGAAATAGGCGCCGACTGACCGGACTATCCACTAACGATAGTCACAATTCCTGCAAATCATTTCTGCTGTATACGTATTTATTTCGTGGAGATCGAATGTGTTGTAAGGCACCAATATTAAACAAAATTTTATTGACAACATTAGTGAATAGAGACATCATTTTTTCAGTCGGCCGGGTTTGAATACTTGGATAGATTGAAAAGCACCGCTTTACATCCATATATTTTGATTATCAATGCGGTATTATGGTAACTATAGACAAATCTCTTTTTGCTGATTTGCGGCAGAGACGGGATGCCGCCAGATATAATTATGCTAATATGCAAAGTACCGCCACGTGCGCCTTGTGCTCGCCAAAACAAAAAAAAACCGACAAAGGGTGATTGGCAACACAACATCAAAGTTTACAAAAAAAAAATGGTAAACTTTGGATTCCAAAGTTAACCAATTTTTTGGTTTGGAAATATTTATTTTAAAAATCGAAGGTAGTCGGTTGAGTTAGTTCAGTCGCTAGCAGTAATCGAATAATCGTCAATTAAAATAATATCTATCAGTTGCGGTATTTTTGTCTTGTTTATCATTTTATCGAAAACAATGAGTGGAAGTGGAGGAAGTAGAAAATTTAGTGGGTGGAAAAGGAAGAAAGCTGAAAATGAAAAGCAAGAAAAAATGGAGAAGTTATTGAAAAAAATACCCAAATTAATTTTTTTTTTGTCAACCTGTTCGAGGTACGGAAGCCGATGCAGATAATGAACAACAATCAACTCTCAGTAATGACGATATTATGGATAGAGGTAAGCAGATAACTGAATAAGGCGGTGTAAGAATGTAATTTTTATTTTTGTATCCTCTAGAAACCGCAATAAACTCATGCAATTCTGATACTGATGAAGTTCAGGACTGTGCATCTTCATGAAGCAATCCTCAAGGAACGTCAGAATTATTTTCAAAAGTCGATTTCACAGACCCACTGGATGGGCTGTAACCGAAAGTTTCATAAATTACATTGTAATGAACCCATCTGTAATTGTACAAGAAATTTCTAAAATGGATTTCCAAAAATCGAAACGCATTTATGATATTCATAGTAGATTTACTTTAAAAAATATGTTTTTCAAAACTTTGCACAACGGGGAAACTGTACGTCGTCAATGGCTATTATATTCAGCACTAGCAGGAAATGTTTATTGTTTGTATTGTAAATTATTTAACCGGACAAAAACGAATTATTTCATGACTGGAAAAATACCCATAGGATTTCTGAACATGAAAACTCTTCTGAACACTGTGAAAATGCGAAGGCGTATATATTGCAGTACCTTGCAGGAAGATATTACTGGGTTAACATACTTAAACGAGTAGTTGCAGTTATAAAATTTTTGACATCGCGTGGCTTAGCATTTAGGGGTTCTAGTGAAATGTTTGGAGCTATTGATAACGCTACCTAGGTTCGTTAGAGCTTTTAGCAGAATTCGATCCGTTTCTGAAAACCCACATTGAAACAAAAGGCAATCCAGGAAAAGGAAATGTTTCATATTTGTCATCAACTATTTGTGATGAATTTATAAAACTCATGGCGGTTGATCTAAGAGAACAATTTGCATCAGAAATAAAAAACACGAAATTGTTTGCAATAATCATAGATTCTACACCCGACATATCCCATACTGACCAACTTACTGTTGTCCTCAGATATGTAATTGAAAATGGTTCGGTAGTAGAACGATTTATTACATTTGCTGCTAAGGTAGGGCACAAAGCTTCAAGTATAGAAACAGCAGTTTTGAAAGTTTTAGAACATATATGTCATTAGACATACAGAACTGCCCATTCACTGAATTTAGTAGGAACCTGCGCTGCAGAGTGTTCTCCTGTTGTAACAAATTTCTTCTTGTTTGTGGAAGAAATATACACTTTCTTTGGCATCAACCTATAGGTGGGAAATAATGAAAGTGTGTTTAACACGTAACAGAACTGTGAGTGGGTCAGAACTACATGTGCCTAAAAAACTTTCAGCTACTAGATGGTCAGCTAGAGTCGATGCCTGCACCGCTGTTTATGACAGTTACGATGCTTTTAAAGAAGCTTTGAGTTTTATTGTCAATGATACCTCGCAAGCACCTAAAACAAAAGCTGAGGGGAAGGGTATATTGCAAAAAATGTTAAGCTTGGAGACTGGAGAGATATTTTAATTCAATTCTACAAAACAAGCCAGTCTTTGCAAAACCAAAGTATGGATATAGTGACAGCCGTTCAAATCTATTAATCATTAATTCACTTTGTTACGGAAATGAGAACAACTTATAACAAATACGAGGAAAGCGGTAAATTGTTAACAAAATGTAGTACCGATATTTTTACTTTCCTAGTTAGAGGCGCCAAACTGATGTCAGCCTAGGGTGCTCTAATGTCTTAATCCGGCCCTGGTGGTAGACTCGTCAAAAAGAAACTACTTACGAACTATAAAAAAGTATGTAGTAACTTTCCTGTGGACGATTTCTTCCCCTCTTTTATATATTTTTTCTACTTCCGTTACTAATAGTACAGTAAATGGGAGGTTTTTGCTAAGAAAAATAAACACCCGGTCCGATTGACCTGAAATTTGGAGGGTAACTATAAAATACCATAAAAAGCAAAGTTGTTATAGTGCCGTAGTGCGCTTTTGCCCAGGGGGTGGAAACCACCCCTTCTCCGGGGTGGAAAATAAAATGTTAATAATAACTAGGAAATCGATAGAAGGGTTAATTTTAAGCAAAAAGTTCCATATAAACATTTTTCGTAAAGTCAATATTTACTACGTTATTCTTGGTTGAAAATGCTCGTTTTTTATGAAAAAAATCACGTTTTTTAACAGTTTTTCTTGTATAAGTCAACAATTTGACATGCTACGAAAAAACATGTCGGAACTAAAATAAAGCTTACAAAAAAAGGAAAAGATTGAGAGGTTTATCAATGACATAGAGGTACTACCGAGATACGGCGGCTAGAAAAAATTTCTGTACGATAAAAATTGACAGAGTTATGGCTAGTAGAAGTTTTCTCTTGAGGGAAATAGCCACGTGTCTGAAGCCTCTTAACCTCAAAAATCTTGAAAACTACCCGTTAAAAAATATTTAAATTTATAGAGCTTATAGCTTTTAAAATTTCCTTTAAAATGAGACACAAATTGCTTTTATTTTTGTTTTTAATTTTTTTTCCCTATGGACTATGACTTTTTTAAAGCAAGGGTGAATCTCAAGAAATACAGCAATGCAATAGGTCTGTTCCAACCAACACAAAAACCGCACAATTACGATACAAACCCAGTTGACCTGCTGATTAGTGAATATAATAAGTCTGTGTAATTCACATCAAATTTGCTGCGTTACTGAAATTGTACGGTAATAAAACGGTATTTACTTCGGTTGGAACAGACCTAATAACTTAAGCTATCAAAAAGTTAAGAATAAATAATATTTAGTTCTCTTATGTGTATAAAATTTCAATTACTCACAAACTATTTTTTTCTATACATTTAATTAGGGGTGGTTATTAGGAGTAGTTTTTAAGGATTGAATGATTGTAATTAAATATTTATTATACTGTATAACATTAAAAACATTTTTGTTTAAAACTTATGCGCAATTCAAAAATTTTAAGCTGAAAAAATCATTTTTGTTCGACAATAAGGGTGATTTTTAAGGGTCGAAAGAGTGAAACTATTGTTTAATTTTAACTCACAACATACAAATATATTTATTATACGTATTTAAATTGATTTAGATCGATGTAATATATGTTTTTATGGTTTTTGTATTTTTTTAGCATAAGGGGTGGTTTTCACCCCCTAAAAATAAAAAGCGCACCTCAAGAGCATATCAACTTTGATCTAGAGGGTGAAAATAACTTATTTCCAAATTTTCATCAAAATCGGAGCGGGTGTAAAGAATTCGGAGGTTATACCTTATTTTTCACCCCATTTACTGTACTATAAACCCGCATTTAAAACACGGGATTGACATGCTCAAAATGGCTCTTTTAACACTGGCGTTTAAAATGCGAAGTCACATCTCGTTTATCTTTTTTTTTAAACGTCATATGAAGTGTATCTTTTGTATGTTAAATTTCATGTTCTGTAACAATTTCGTTGTTCCGGGTCATTTGATTTATCAGTCAGCTGTCAGCCATCGTCCGTCATCTTAAGAATATAATTAAAATATGATATAATTTGTTCATTCCTGTGGGCGAAGAAAAAGTATAGTAAGCACCTCGTGTTAAAAACATCTTTAGTCACTCGTTTCACAAGGCACTCGTTCTGCTTAGCTCCACTCATGCGTAGTAAAACTCGTGACTAAAGTAACCTTTTTGACAGTTGTTACTTAATATACTATTTAAACTTATTTTGCGGTCTCCAATCGCTTTGACAGCAATTGAGGAGCGTTCATTATAAACCAGACATATCCACTTTTTTCACAAAATACGAATGAAATAGATTTACAGTGTTTTTTCACGATATTATGGACTCCTTATGTAAAAATTGTTCAAAACCAGGCAAACTCCATTTAAATTTGCATGTAAATATCAATAGTTCAGTCAAAATCAGACATATTCAATTTTGAACCGACTTTTACAGAACCGTTCAAAACTAGACATATCCATTCAAAGTTTAATACTACATCAAGAAGAAATAGAACAAAACTAGACATATCCATACCAAATAAACCGCGTCTCGTTTAATCAGGCACATATTGTTTTATTACTAATAATACCAGTGGCCCTGGAATGCAGGTATGGTGGGGACGACTGCATCTACGTATTATTTCGGTTGTGCGGTGTCTTCTTTTTTAGTATTGGTACTAAAGCCAGGCTAGGGACACTGCAGACCGTGCCATCTATAGAGCCTGTCGAGTAACTAAAATCGGTAGATTTCAAAATATTCCAAAACATTAAAGAAAACTGTAACGTCGTTAGTAATAAAATTTTATTGATTTTTATAACTGCGTATGCGCGATGTCACATTGCTCGTCACAGAAAACTGACCGGTGACCGGTATTTTGTGTTGCTCGTCCACTCATTTTCGTTTATCCTGTTTGTGTGTGTTTGTGATCGTTTCGGATTATCTAACTATAAAATTAATATGGCTGGAGTTGGAAGGCAGTGGGAATAAATCATCCAATTTGACGACGAGGAAACAATGGAGAATATGTCCCCTTCATTTTCAAAAACAGAGTTTCTCAAAATTTGAAAAAGACGAAGGCAGGTTATTGAGAATGTTGCTTTTTGCCGTCCCTGTTTTTGCCTGATGAGTAATTTTGTTTATATAAATTTGTTAAATGTTATTAAATATGTATATTATTATTCAATGAAGGGGGATATAACAGACAATTTTTTGTTTCCCGTCAAAGTAAAAAGGCCTATACAAGAGACGATACCTAAAAGAATTAAAGGTATTTATTATCTGCAATTGAAAAAATAGAGGTTAGTAAGATACATATTTTTCTAGATATGCCTTCCAGCCATACATATTATTCTCCAGTTGTAAAACTTGAAATGCCCACCAGAAAACATGAGAGGAAATTAACAGAAATTGAAGGTAAGTTTTATTGTATTCAATATAGCAGTTTTTAATGAAACTTACTGTTTCTAGATAATTCCACAATATATTGGAAACATTGTTAAATATTCTAAGATAGGTATTGACAATTGTTTTGATATTAAATATTATCGTCAGAATGCCACAAGTTACATTTCATTTGATGCCTACCTGATGTTTAATAATTATTTTGGCTAGATCAAGAAGTGACCTACCTTGTGATTGATTTAATATATGTTAATATAATATCATACTTCTTGTAGTCAATCACAAGGTAGGTCACTTCTTGGTTTAGCCAAAAATAATTATTAAACATCAGGCAGGCATCAAATGAAATGTAACTTCTGTCATTCTAACGATGAAACAATTGTCAATTTCTTTGAATTTTTAACATTTTTTCAGTATATTGTAGAATTATCTAGAAACAGTAAGTTTCTTTTAAAACAGTAATATGAGTAGATTCCACGGAGTAAGGGTCGAGACAATTAATTTCATTCAATATGCTTGCTATAATATTGGACATTTTAAAATGTACTCATTGAAAAAATAATAATCTGGATTTTATTTTGTGTTATAGCTATTCCCCCCACCAGTAAAGGTGTTGAGCCATTTTTACCTTCACCACACGTAAAAGCTATTCCCTCCACCAGCTATAGGATGGAAGGTATTGATTCCTTGCCACCTTAACTAAATTTGTTGCGATGCGAGAAAACCATTAATCGGCATAAAGTCCTTTCATATTTGAAAAGTAGGTAGATAGTTTTAAGAAATTTCTAAGTATGTAAATGTTCATAATCGTATATATGTAAAATTGACAATCTTGTTTATTATACTTTTTTCATTTATTTTAATTGATCAGTAAGTAGTAAAAATTGATAATTTTATTTAATGCCAAAGTTAATTCCAATACATTCAATTAAAGACATTTACAAAGTAAAAATGAATGGTTTACAATTAGCAAACGCACTATTTTTCCATTAAATACTTATATTTTGAGTTTACTCCTTAAGAAACGATTTTCATATATATTCCATGGTATGGCAACTTATGGGAAAGTCCGTATTAACGTTTGTTGAGCCATAACGCCTAAGTTGGAAACCAAAAATCCAAAATATCCAATAAAAACAAAAAATAAAAAAAGTCAAGAAATTTTCAGAAATAAAAAAAAATCAAAAACACCAAAATTTAAACATTCAAACATTGTTTAATTATTATTTCAATAGTAAGCACATTTTGTTTTCTTTTGTTGATATAAATTTTCTAGCATATTTGTGTGTTTACTTATTTACTGTCGTTATTTTGTGCGTTTACTTATATAACTGTTCTTAATTGTGGAAGCTCATCCCGAAACGAGAAAGGATTTCCACAAGACGGTGGGATTTTTAAGAGCCATGAAGACCTATTATATACTTCCAGTAAAGAAATAAAGATGTGTTTTAAGTGGAAATGAAATGTTAGATATATTATTTTATATTTTGTACAGTCATAAGTGTTTGTTAGATATATTATTTTATATTTTGTACAGTCATAAGTGTTTTTTTTTACTTCAGTGAGAGGGCTGTCATACTATCCTCATAGTGATGTTTGTATTACTTGCGTGTATGGTCGTGCTCTGTCTTCCATTTCTTTCGTATCAATTATATGTCTTATCTTATACGCTATATTCCATCCCTTCTCGCCTGAGACCAATGATGTCATCATACTTCTCGCATCGAACTTCGTTCCAGTTTCTGTTAGGAATCCTGTCCGGATTCTTTCCCACCTGGCGCATCGTCTTGTTCTCCGCAATACGGACAGTCCCCAGTAACCGATCTCATTCGGCTATACAGGTATTTCCTGAAGCAACCATGTCCAGAGATTGCCTGCGTGATATAGTAATCTACCTCGCCAAACGGTCTGCCGATCCACTTTTCAATGTTAGGTATGAGGTGATGGACCCCATTTTCCGGATATTGCATCATAAGGTTTGTCCTTGCGTTGGCACTGCTAATCCCTAGGTATTTTTCACGTCTTTCCTGTACGAGCAGGTCTATTGGAGGTACCCCAGCTATCACCCCTACTGCCTCTGTTGATATCGTCCTATACGCCGAGCATATTCTGATACAGAGTTTACGTTGGACACTGGCAAGTTTGGAAACCAGTTTCTTATTGCATGTCACTGAGTACCAGGCAGGCGCAGCATAAAGGATTTGCGAGTGTGCAACACTCATTAGTGCTCTTCTCTTGGAAGATCTAGCTCCACCAATATTGGGCAAAAGTCTGGACAGGGCTGTCACTGTTTTCTCTACTTTTTCAGAAACTTTTGCAATATGCTCGGTGAAAGTCAGTTTCGTATCTAGCCAAACTCCTAGATATTTAACTGCTTTTTTGGGGATTACTACTACGCCCTGTACTTCGAATAGAATCGGATTCATCTTTCTCTTCTTCGTAAGTAGAGCAGCTTCTGTCTTTTCAGGGGCTAATTCTAGCCCTTTATGCTCGAGCCAGTTTGATACCCGTTGTAGTGCGATATTGGCTGTGTTCATCAGGGTTTCTTCGGATTTTGCAACTACAACCATTGCAACATCATCAGCGAAGGCTATTAACGTAACACCCGCAGGCTGCGCCACTCTCAATATTCCATCGTAAAGAATATTCCATAGAGTTGGTCCCAAGACCGACCCCTGTGGCAGGATTATTTGCCGATCGGATAAGTAGGCCCTTATTAAACTGATGAGGCTTTCATCAATGCGTCTGCTTCTCAACTCTTCAAGAATGTTCTGCCAGCTTGCAGTATTGAACGCATTTCTGACATCCAACGTTATTATTGCACAAAGTCTTCGGTGTCTCCAAGAGTATTCTTCTCCCGCTGCCCTGGCAATTTTTAAAACTTCTTCTATAGCGCCCACCGCTTGTTTACCTTCAACGAATCCAAACTGTCGCTCTGATAAGCCACCTGTTCGTCCTATTTCTTTTTTCAGCCTGATCAGGATCAGTTGCTCGAATAATTTTCCCTCTATGTCGAGCAGACATATTGGCCTGTGTGCTGAGGGATTCTCGATAGGTTTGTCCGCTTTCTTCAAGAGCAATAATTTGGCTCGTTTCCATTCGCTAGGGAATTCTGCTCGGCCAGCTAATCCATTTTATATACAGCATTAATTCCGGCTTGTTCAAGGACATAGCTTTAACTATTTCCGCTGGAATAACAGTCATAAGTGCTGTTTAGCAACTCTTATATGTTATTACTTGGTACCTTGTATTTACAGAGCTGGGCAGTAGTTAACAACGGTTCCTTTAAAAAATATATTTCAATCACTTTTGTTCTTACAGTGACAGTAATTATACTCAAATATTTTCTTTCACAGAAAGTTGCCAAAAATAGTAGTTCACTACTCATTGCTAACACTTTTTTTGATAGTCAGCGGTTATACTCCACTTGTTTGTCCAGTTCTGTGTGTTTATAGGAGTATAATAATAAATAAATTAAATAATATAAACTTATCATAAATAGTTTTCTATTTTTGTCTTGTTTTAACATCATTTAAAAATCTAATGATACTCCAATCCAGAATGTATGTTACTCAAATTATTTTTAATTATTGCATTGTTTTTACATTATATATTCTATTTGTTAAGAAAAGTACTTTGTGAAAGAAATTATTTGTTGTGTATTTTTATACCAAAATAAATAAACTAGTTTATATGATTATTGTTTTATTTATTCCATTTTAAGCATTTATGGTCCATCATTTGATATTTCATTCAATTTAACTCAACATCTAATCATTATTGAGTTAATGGAGTTAAATTGAATGAAATGTCAAATGATGGACTATAAATTGCTATTTTGAAATAAAATAATTAAAATACAGTAGATTTGAATATACCGCCAAAACCTAAAATTACAGAAATCTTTTCAACATCACTCAATTGTTTAGTCGACAGGCTCTTTAGATGACGCCACAGTCAGAGTCTCATCTATCTGTGGGTTATCTGTGACTAGATCGGACAGTACAAGTAACTTCAGTATAATGCCATTGTTATTTGCTGCATTTTGTTGTGAATGATGGATACTACCGTTGGTGCTAAACTATTCACTAATTTATATTAAATACACGTTATATTCACCTACACTAATTTATATAAACACTTCACTACTGTTTATTTACTTCGAATTAATTTATATAAATACTTTACTATTCTCTATTTCACTGTTCTGCCACGAGATCAAAATGTAAAACAACTCCATTGGTAGGTAGTCTCTTATATATTAGGTGCCTTCATGGAAATATCTAGATAATAATAGTCACAAAAAATAATGATAATTAGCTCAAAAAATCCCTGCCCATTCACCAAAATTTTAACTGTCATATATAGTATAAGACAGAGTCGGATTCAGGCACTACACCAGCGTGAGATTTCGTAACAGTATAAACGTTTTTTTTAAATAGAAATTTGCCGTGTTATTTGTTTTCTTTTGTAGGGGTATTCCTATGTATACCCCAACTTATGTGGTTTCCAGCGTCCTTGTGACCATAACACGAAAGCGTTTAGATAAAATTTAGTGAAAAAGAGTGGATATCATGAAGGCGAGGGAAACATTTTATGAGGAGCCTTTAAAGACTTTACAAGACCAAAAACTATGTCACCTTATATCAGTAAGTGAACGAAAAATAAAGAGACCCAAGCATGGTGTTCCAGTCGACAAAAAAGCCAAAATCCTTACAAGCAACATATTTTTTCGGGTCAAAGGAAAAAAATCAATGGTCCCAGTTTGCCGAACACTGTTTCTAGCTGCTTTTGTAATAACAAGAAATAGACTAATTCCAATTTTAAAAGCTGTTCAAGGCGGCAATATTCCTAAAGATAAAAGAGGTGATGGTAGATAGGGCCAACGATCTGGTCCCGTCAAAAAAAAGATAAGGAATTTTCTAAATGATTTGCCAGCATTTGAAAGCCACTATAGTAGAAAAATGTCATGTAGGGTATACCTCTCAAGTGACCTAAATATAGCAACTTTATTTAAAATATACAACTAAAAACATCCCTGTTTCCGTGCCTCCCTATCAATGTTTAAGAGAGTATTCTACAATTTAATATTGGATTTTCCACTCCGGCATCGGATGTGTGCGGTACATGCCTTAACCTTAAGAATTCCATTAAACAAACAGAGCAAGCCAGAAAAGTAGCATTGTTGTCAAAACTAAGAATTCATAAAATGATGAAATAAAACAATTTAATTTGTTTAAAACTTCATTTATTTGAACTAATGTTCAATTTAAACTGGTTGACGCGTTTCACTAACCTTGTAGCTTTCTCAAAACGAATGAAGGTTTAATTTAAAAATGTTTTAATATATACAGTGCATAAATACAGAATTGTATTATACTAATGTTAAAAAAAAGGTATTGGAAGAAATTCATTCACTACAAACATTCCTAAGCTATCTTCTAGGTAAGAAGGTTTAATAAAGGAGAGTAATTGATATATCTATTTGGTCGTTAAGAAGGTTACCTGCATATTTATTTTTGTTTATCTCTAGAGCCTCTAATAAATTTAAACTAAAGGATTTACCGACTACATGTAAAAATTCAAAATTTGGGTCGAAAATGTGTTGGTTTTCTAATAAATGATTTGAATAGTTAGAATCTAATTTTGAATTTTTACATGTAGTCTGTAAATCCTTTAGTTTAAATTTATTAGAGGCTCTAGAGATAAACAAAAATAAATATTCAAGTAACCTCCTTAACGACCAAATAGATATCAATCACTCTCCTTTATTAAATCTTTTTACCTAGAAGATAGCTTAGGAATGTTTGTAGTGAATGAATTTTCAGGTAATTTCTTTCAATACCTTTTGTTAACATTAGTATAATAGAATTCTGTATTTATGCACTGTTTAAAACATTTTTAAATTACACCTTCATTCGTTTTGAGAAAGCTACTGCGTCAACCAGTTTAAATTGAACATTAGTTCAAATAAATGAAGTTTTAAACAAATTAAATTTCATCGTTCAGTATGGATCTTCATCAAGTAATAGCCTCATGTATTCAATTCATAAAATGCATGCAAATGCGTTTTACACCCTTTTAAAAGAAAATCCTGCGAACAGCTACTCGTTTCGTTTTGACTTTCAACGGATATACCCCTTACCAAATACACCAATTCAAGACGCCTTCTACGTGAAGCAGATTCGTTTCTATGCTTCCTGTTGTGTGGTTATAAAATTTAAAAATCCTGTACAGAGGATCAGTCAAGTTGCGGCTCCACGGAAATTGGTTCAGCCCTACTGGCACACCTCAGATCATTAGTTTTGGAAAATATAGCAACTCTTAGGTTATTCTGCGATGGATGTGGGGGCCAAAATAAGAACGCCCATATTGTCCACTGCTTAGCACTTTGGCCTTGATTCGAAGCTCCCCCTTCTCTTAAGCACTTGGTTCTTCATTTTCCAGTGAGGGGCCATTCTTACCTACCAGCTGACCGCGTTTTCGGCCGAATCGAATAAATTCTGAAAAAAGAGTATCATTCATAACCCTGAGGAATATGAATAATAATACGGAAATATTGGCGGGGTTCGTATACTAGAGAAAGACTAGCAGTTGCATGACATACAAAATCTGTCTGCAACCTACAATAAAATAACTGAAATTAAAGATTTAAAAAAAATGACTTAATGAAAATGGTTAATCTGGGTAAATCTTCAGTTCAGTATCTTTAATTTTGACGAAGTTAATCCATATGCTTCTATGATTAAAAAAGGTCGTTCTGAGGCAAGTTGCAAATTAAACCTTCTGCTTATTGGGAATTCTATTTCCAAGGAAAAAAAGGACAATGTTAAATTTCTTTTTGAGAAGCAATTCAACAACAAGAACTTTCAGTGGCATAAACTTCCTGAATTGAATTTCTACAAAATGTTTTTGTATGCGACTGCGTGGAAGTTGATCATGTTTACATATCTAATTTTTCTGCTGAATTTTAAAGTTTTTCGTATTTTTGTAAGACTAATATTTTTAGAGAGTTGCTCGGTTTCTATTATATTTTTTTTGTGAAATACAATGTTTGCAATATATATTATGGTACATTTTCACACAAAACCAGACATATCCAACTTGCGTTCAGACAAAATCAGACATGTCCATTTAATTTTTGAGGTTTTTCCGTGGTAAATATATTTTTTTAAATATGATTATGTGCAATATCATTATCATCCGATGCCCTATTATATTTCGCAATTTGGGAAATTTCACTTTTAAGGATGTAACAAACATGTTCGCGTTGTTCTCGAAATTAGGTTATGAGGACATATCTGGTCTTGAATGAACGCTCCTCAATACTTCACACGCACCACATATTTTCCTACGAGTATTGAAATGTTTTTTTTAATTGTTAAGCCGACTTTCATTATATCAATTCATCTGGTATACATTAAAATCAAATTATGTGACCAAGTTAATTCAAATCACTTCCCCCCTTTACCCATCAGGTGTAAATTATATGTTCCTGCGTACACACTATTATTTTTCATGAAAGGGATAAATGCTTGAGGGGGAGTAAGGATGAATGGGAAAGAGAAGCAGGTCGTTTTTGATATCGATTTTCGTTTTACTCCTACCCTACTACATCTACCCCGTTTCCCCTCAACTTTCCGTCACGTTCAGTTGATCAAAAAAACAAAAACACTGAACAGCTGAAAAATTTTTGTGCACTTCTGTTATTGAATATTTTGTGAAATTGTTTCTTACAGATTTTTGGTGAGTGTATTAGTTACGTATTTTAGAAAATATATTGTTTACCATGTACAAATGTTTCCTTTGTTGTGATTATGTCAATGTCGCATTAACGACAAAGTAGTTGATATAATTAACAGTTTTATTGCATCAATAACATTGCAGTTAGAGAAGATTTGTTGAAATGAGCTTTCCTAACAATACAAGTTAATTTAATTTTTAATTATACTGACAGTTAATCATACATACATATATATATATATATATATATATATATATATAAAACTTCAAAGAGTGGTCTTTGTTAAAAAACCCTCAAACTCGTGGGGATAGCAGCCAAAAAAACTTTACAGGTTAGAGATAAAGTGAATCAAATAGTACATTACCTAAGCTTTCGAAGAGCATTGTCTTCATTCTCAAAGGCTATAATAAACCAGAAAGAAAAAATCGGTTAACTTAATAAAGAAAACAATTTCTGAAATCATTACGACTTACTTGTAGTGTTGATTTAAAATTAAACTCACATTTCACAAATTGCAGGAAAACTTTCATCCACTAAAGATTAAAATGTCGACTAAATATAATTTCTCTCCTACATATAGTAATGAGAGCCAGGATTTTTTTCCTGTTTTTTAAAAACCAAAAGACGTATACAAGAAACGAACTGATTTTGTTGAATATATATTTCGACATGAAATCGACTGCTGTCGAAAGGTAGAGATACGGGGGGCAATTACAAGGTTGAAGTAAAAACATTTAATAAAAATCTAAATTTCTCAGCAATACTGTTGTGTTTTTTTGGTTGCTTTGGTGAAAACTTCAAAGAAAAACAATAATAGATTAATGTCCACACCTAGGATCACGTCAAGATTGAAAAATTACACCTTTAAATTTAACCAGACTATAGTCTGACAGCTGCCACCTGTCTTCTGTAAAATGTAAAAAATTGGGATGACGAAATAAGCAAACAGTCAGTGAACACTCAAACCTCTCACATTCGGTATTCCCCAACTGTCAACCCATTCCAGCATTACTATTATTAAATAAAAAAGCCAAACAAAACCCACCCGCAAATACTAACGATCTCCACTTTCGTCTGATGTTAATTTCCATGAAAATCAGTATTGATAATTTAAAATTCTCATAGCAATAATAATGTCAGTTAGGAAAAGTGATGTAAGATCTGTAACTTTTAACACATGGAAAGGACCTAACCTCTCACGTTAACGCCCGACTGTTTGGAAATCATTTGCATTCGCAACCGAGCTGTGATAGCCATAATGTATAAAAATTGTTTTGTTTTTAAATGAAATATTAAATAATGTTTGTATTGTTAACACTCGACTGACCTGTCACTTCAGCCAACCATTAACTCAAAACACTAATTTGGGAATCAATCTCCTCGCTACCGGAGTGGACATTATTAAAGTGCAACAAATATGTATAAATCTTACTAAGTGACTCAATGTCAGACCTTCTATTCATTGGTTCCTCAATGTTGTTAATATGATACATTTCTAAAAATTTTCTTTTGTTATAGTTTCTTTCTACATCAAGAATCTTTACTTTATCAAAATCTATATGGTGGAACTCATCTATAACATGTTCTGATAATGCACATTTTCGCTTTTTTAACCTAGCATCGCTTTTATGTTGAGCACAACGTGATTTCAAATTCTGAGATGTCATTCCTACATACTTTTTGTTACAATTTTTACAAGAGATACTATATATTACGTTAGTTTTCATCATGGAATCCTCCGGTTGTTTTAACTTAGTAAAAAGAGACTGTAAAGGTTTGGCTGTTCTTTGAGCAATTTTGACATTGGTCCCCTTGAATTATTTGATGATTTTTTCTGACAGATCTTTAATATAAGGAAATGAACCAAAAGTAACCTGCTGTGAATGATTGAAATTAGCATCCTGTTCATTTTCATTACTATTAATATGACTGACAGTATGCTCGCCAGGAGTGTTGTAAATCAACCTCTTGAGAAGTTTGATAGGATAACTATTTTTTTGAAGCGTATCAATCAATATTTTAAGGTTTTTATTAAGTAATGTTGGATGTGATATTTTTTTAATTCTGTTCTTCATCCCCAACACTAAATTAACCTTCATTTTGTAGGGGTGATTGGACTTAAAGTTGAGGTATCTACCTGAACTGGTAGGTTTCACGTACCAGTCAAGTATCACCTTGCCTTCATTGGTCCTTATTAACTTTGTGTCCAAAAATGGTACACATCTGTTAATTTCATTTTCAACTGTGAATTGGATGTATTGATTGTAACCATTAAAAATGTTAAGAATGGTTTCGATACCATCTTCAGGAACAGCTGTGATAATATCATCTACATATTTTTTTAAAAAAGAAAGATGTAGAAAGAAACTATAACAAAAGAAAAATTTTTAGAAATGTATCATATTAACAACATTGAGGAACCAATGCATAGAAGGTCTGACATTGAGTCACTTAGTAAGATTTATACATATTTGTTGCACTTTAATAATGTCCACTCCGGTAGCGAGGAGATTGACTCCCAAATTAGTGTTTTGAGTTAATGGTTGGCTGAAGTGACAGGTCAGTCGAGTGTTGACAATACAAACATTATTTAATATTTCATTTAAAAACAAAACAATTTTTATACATTATGGCTATCACAGCTCGGTTGCGAATGCAAATGATTTCCAAACAGTCGGGCCTTAACGTGAGAGGTTAGGTCCTTTCCATGTGTTAAAAGTTACAGATCTTACATCACTTTTCCTAACTGACATTATTATTGTTATGAGAATTTTAAATTATCAATACTGATTTTCATGGAAATTAACATCAGACGAAAGTGGAGATCGTTAGTATTTGCGGGTGGGTTTTGTTTGGCTTTTTTATTTAATAATAGTAATGCTGGAATGGGTTGACAGTTGGGGAATACCGAATGTGAGAGTTTTGAGTGTTCACTGACTGTTTGCTTATTTCGTCATCCCAATTTTTTACATTTTACAAAAGACAGGTGGCAGCTGTCAGACAATAGTCTGGTTAAATTTAAAGGTGTAATTTTTCAATCTTGACGTGATCCTAGGTGTGGACATTAATCTATTATTGTTTTTCTTTGAAGTTTTCACCAAAGCAACCAAAAAAACACAACAGTATTGCTGAGAAATTTAGATTTTTATTAAATGTTTTTACTTCAACCTTGTAATTGCCCCCCGTATCTCTACCTTTCGACAGCAGTCGATTTCATGTCGAAATATATATTCAACAAAATCAGTTCGTTTCTTGTGTACGTCTTTTGGTTTTTAAAAAACAGGAAAAAAATCCTGGCTCTCATTACTATATGTAGGAGAGAAATTATATTTAGTCGACATTTTAATCTTTAGTGGATGAAAGTTTTCCTGCAATTTGTGAAATGTGAGTTTAATTTTAAATCAACACTACAAGTAAGTCGTAATGATTTCAGAAATTGTTTTCTTTATTAAGTTAACCGATTTTTTCTTTCTGGTTTATTATAGCCTTTGAGAATGAAGACAATGCTCTTCGAAAGCTTAGGTAATGTACTATTTGATTCACTTTATCTCTAACCTGTAAAGTTTTTTTGGCTGCTATCCCCACGAGTTTGAGGGTTTTTTAACAAAGACCGCTCTTTGAAGTTTTATTTTTTAACTAGTCAGCCGTGACTAACTGCCAACTTTTGGTTTTTGGTTATATATATATATATATATATATATATATATATATGGTCTCCTCATTACTTAATTTACATCAGAAAATTCGAACATGTTCAAAATAACTTTACAAGCTATATTGAATTTATGCTACATGTCTATATTAAGAATATGCTGTGTGGATGTAGCAGCTGCGAATCTCCTCTCTTAAGTTAAGAACCATATAGGAAACAGAAAGATCTTACTTTTTAATATCATAAATGATACATGTAACTTCTAAATAAAATTAGTCTATTTGTCCCAACGCGGACTACGAGGCAGAGTCGAACATTTCAAATACATTTCTTTCTAGATCTATGAGAGTCGCTAACTCTCTGGAAGACCTTCCACTTTTGGATGTAAAATTAGTAAATTTGAAAGCTGTATTCTTGATTTGAATGTTCAGTCATTTATTTTTTACCAACCCATGATTTTTTAATATTTTGTTTAAAAAACTATGTGTCACGTACAGTGATAAATATCGCACTGTTTATCCAATTATTATTTTTTGTAATTAAATAAAAATCATTTTCGGACACTGTTACTATGTTTACACAGAATTATTTACACTATCTACACTTATTATTCATTGTACAATGTTTCTTTACGGTTGCGAAAATTTGCTACTTAATAATTATTCGTTTCCTAATCGAGATACCGAGAAAAAAATTGCGAAATAGTCTTGAGAATCTGTAGCTTAAATACATAAACTCACGAGATATACAGAGAAAGAGAAGCGTAAAAATAATAAAATAAGTTACATGAGTTACTTCAGTAAACTACTGAGATACAACTGGAGCTTGACTCAAGCTGGAGTTGAACCGACTCACTTGAATAGACATTCAGGACTGAGGGTTAGAACTGAGACTTTCTTATAGGACAGATCGTATGCCATCAATACACGTGTAACGTCTCCTCTAACTTACCACAACCCATCATTCATCAGACGACTGATGACATAATCACGCAGAGACATCGCCGTACCTCTTACACCAACTATTATAAACTTCCGCAACAAATTCTTCTTAAAATCCGTTAGAAATGACAGTTATACAGGTTATACGTCCGCACTCGAGTTCCCGCTGTCAAGACACAATGAAACCGTCTAAACGCCCAGGTTCGGTACTAAATCAATGCTGAAAAGCAGAGAAAATGGAAGGCCGATAAAGCCGGACTGGACTTCAGACAAGTGTGCGTGTTTTGGCAAAAATTATACCGCCTTGATGGCCTCAAGAGAAAGGTGGACTCACATCTCGAAGTGCAAGGACAGAAGATCTATACCCCCGAAGACGAAGCCACCGCCTTCAAAAATAACCTAAAAAATGTCTACACCACCTGACAATCCAAGATCTCTCGAAACAGACCTCCTCACCCGCAACATAACTCGAAGCCGACACGTCCATATTCCACTAAATGAGAATTCTCCACTTCTTACACCCTTCACAATCGAAGGAGTTCAGGAGGCATGCCGAACGGGGAGAAACAGTGCCCCTAGGCACGATGGAATCTCGAGACAGGCACTTAAAAACCTGTCAGAAGAGATTTTCCCTCCGCTCTGCACCCTGTTGAACGCCTGCTTGGCATTCTCGTACTTCCCTCGTTGTTGGAAATCAGCCAACGTAGTTCTCATCCCTAAACCCGGCAAAGACCCTAAAAAGCCTGATTCCTACCGCCCAATTTCATTAATCAGCGTCCTAGGTAAAATCTTTTAACGTTCGTCAAAAGAGAGAATCTGGGACTTCCGTACCGAAAATAATATAATTCTGGCATTTCAATTCGGATTCAGGCCAGGCCACTCTTGTCAGAACGCCACCACCAACTTTCAAACCAACAACGCTGTTCAGCCGCCATTTTAATGGACGTTCAAAAACCTTTCGATCAAGTCTGGCACGCCGGACTAGTTAGAAAGCTACTGAGCATCCGATTGCCCAATCAAATTGAAAAATTATTATATTCCTACCCCACAGACCAATCAGTCAGTGTCAAAGTTGGTTATAGCCTATCCGACTCATTTACACCCCAAACCGGCGTTCTGCAAGGCTCAATACTAGCTCCGCTATTATACATCACTTATACGTATCTATGATACACCAGTACCCCGACATCCCATGGACAATATCCAATTATATGCGGACGATACCGCATTAATTATTTCCGCCACTGTCATTCGCTCTTTCAATAGTCGATCCCAAAATCTACTGACTCAATTTTCAAATTGGTGCAGGAAATGGCGGGTGACTCTCAATACTCAGAAAACCCAAGCTATCGTGTTTAAACACCTTTCCAACATGAGCGAACGACTTCTACCAACAAACTTTCGCCTCGTGCTCTGGGGAGAACAACTCGAAATTCGCAGGGAAGCCGTTTATTTGGGAGTGAGATTTACTCACACTCTCAACTTGATGGCCGATCTAACAGACACACTATTTAAAGTCCGACGACGAGTTAATCTTCTTAAGGCACTCCGCGGAAGCTTCGAACGAACTCACTCAAGCACCGTACCTCATACGTATGACATATATCCGTCCTATAATCGAGAGCAAACGTGTATGGCACCCTTCCCGACCATCTCGTAAAAAGCTTCGATCTTGTGAGCAGTCAATTCTCAAATACTTACAATACAAGGCACCCTACTCACCCAGCAACACCGTATATGTGAATATCGACATCGAGCCAATTCCTTCCCGTCTAAACAACTTATAAGCCCGTTACGTTAATCGCACTATTGAATCGGGCAACGAAATCTCGAAAAACGCCATCCTCGCACCGTGGATCGCTAACAGGCGGCCTCTTGGCAGAAAACCCTAGAGGAAGCTCCCATTTCTTCCAGTATGGCTACTAGTCACGGCTTACGACGACCTCACCGACGTATACATCGACTTCCTAGACCAATCCCCGATTTCAATCCAATAATCAGACATTGCAGTTTCTCACACATTTAATCTTCTATATATTTCTCACACATATTTTACTATCTAGAGTCTAGAGTATCCACACAATTCCCTATTTTTAATAATCATATTCAATAACTCACACATCTTACAAATTTCAATTATTCAACACTTCTGACAAACCCATATTCCAACCGCCCCCACCCACCCGTCGGCGTTACAGGCTTTCTGCGGTTTTCCTGTAGCATTGTGAATTTATTCACTAGCCATATGGACCGACGAATCGACGTGGGGAACAAATGCAGCCGCAGCTGTACCCGCCCAGGATGATGGTGATTGTATTTGTTCATTCAACACAAATCCAAAAAAAATAATAAAAATCCAATAAAAAAATAAAACCGAGATACTTGATAGCTGTTGTCATAAAAAATTACAATACCTTTGATAACAAGTAATTATTATTTATTATATTATTGATTTTGTAGTATTTTGTGATTAATTAAATTACCTGATGTTTTTCAGTTTTAAAATTAATACCTACATATTTATTATATATGCATGTAAGGTAGTATGTTTTGTAAGCTATGTGTATGCAGAATAATCTGTTACTGGTGAAATAGTTTTGTCAAATACCATTAGGGCATCTAATTTTTCCTGAGAAAAAAATCGAAATAACACAATGCAAAGTAATATTTTTTTAACGAAATTTATTCGTGCAGGAGCAAAAATCCTCGTCTTAAGTCTCTACGACGAATAATTTCCGAGATACAGCACTTTGCATTCTTATATGACCACCCCGTACTAGTTGTGCTTACTTGTATTTACTCGAGTTTTTTGATTCGTAATCAAAATTTGATTCCATACAAAATAATATCATCTTTTATAGCCAAAACATCGAAAAATCATCGGATATTCTCATTACTCACCTATTTCGTGATATTCAAATGTGATTTTCTCCCGGATTATTATAATATTAGAAATTATCTAAAAAAACAATGAACTTTAACAAACTCTACATTTTTACTGAAATTTTTATGAAACCGATCCTGATTACGAAAGAACCGGATAAAACAATTTGTTAAAGCTGACCGTTGACGCAGGTCTACAGGACTTTGCCAGATTTAATTATTTTGTTGAATTTTCCGGAAATCATAATGTTCTCTCTATACCAGTTTACTATTGTGATAAGAACAGAAATTGCTCGACTTCCACGAGTAACAAACACATACCCTATATCCTCTTCATTACTTTCAACCCCGATCTCCTGTATAATATTGTTAACCTTAGAGTAATAAAATGTACAATAGAGAGGGCAATTTATTCATAAACACGTTTATTTTTGCGGCCAACAATCCTAAACGCCAATAGTATAATAATGAATGAATAACATAAGTGGGGATGGTATTGTGGATATATGGAATCGATAAAATATAATTTCGGCTGTTTTTCTAACAAACTTGGCACTGAAGGAACTTACTAAAAGTCTTAAAACACATAAAAATGAAAGAATTACATTTTTACTCGCTACTCATAATAAACCAAACACATTTGACATTATTTACTACAAATACAAAAGAGCAATCGTAATTATCGTGGGGCACACTCTGACGATATTTGCATCTCTCTTTATACGGTCATTAAACAAGGACAAAACTACTGAATATGTTACCAAAGACACAAAGCAGATACTGAAATTTTGAGCAATGTTGCCGCTGTTAGTTACAACAAATACTTGTTTAAAATTTATATTAAGAGTATGTCTTTATTAAATAAAATAAAGTATTATTAATTATTTGTAAAAGCAGCGACTTAAATGCAAAAATTAGTATGACTTTTTCTTTTTTTGCATAACTTTTCAATTAAATTTCCACTTTCATTTTTCCTGCAACTAAAAAGAATTTTTAAATATGACAAAGCCGTGGAAGTGTTCGCAAGTTAGCTTATAATGTGACTCGATGTTTTAGGCATCAAAAAGTCAAAACAAACATCTATTTTATGTGTTAATCTGAGATTGTAACAAACCCGTTAATGACAGTGTTAAGTTAGTTAAATACTCTTCTTACCCTGTTAATTAGTTTTAGGTTAGGTATTCTTCTTTCCCTGTTAATTCGTTTTAGGTTAGGTATTCTTCTTTCCCTTTTGAGTTGTCCTATGTCAGTTAGGTAGCACAGCAATAGAATGTTCTGGATTGTTCGATCGATCGTTCAGGAGAGTTCGAAATGTCGGTCTGAAATATTCTGGATGATAATGAGTGAATAATGGGTGTGACGACGGAGAAGGGGAGTTGACAACTGTGGCGGGAGTGATGTTGAACGATTTGGGAGAAATTGTAAACATTTTTAAGTGTATTGTAAATATTATTCCTTGTTTGTGAATAACTATTTCAAGAAATCCACAATCGTGATACATCAACTATGCCTCAGAAACTTGGATAGTAACGATCCAAACTGCAAAAACTTCAATCAATCCAAAGCAGCATGGAGAGATGCTTGTTACAATTCACCTGTAGAGCGAAACACACGTATTAGAGAGAAATCCAAAGTTACGGTGTCGCTAAGAGATCAGATTGTCAAGTTTATGGGAGAGGAATAGATAATTGCAGAAATTAGGGCAGATTGGAAATACCTAGTAGATGTCTTCACCTATACTAAATCAATAAATTCTGATGATGCTTCAAATCAGCTCCGACGGTTTCTATCATGGGTTAGGCGCAATTATAGCCATCTAAATTATCCATGGTTTCTTCTATAAAAATGATTGAGATACCGTTACCTATTTGCAACTATGGGGGCTGCTAAACATTGTTTTTCCTTTCCTTTCTTGCATAGTATATTAAAGTATAAGTGGATAAAGTGGTCTTACAAACACGCGCGATTTTTCGAGCACGACGGCGCAGCCGGAGTGCTCAAAATAGAGCAAGTGTTTGAAAAACCAGTTATCCACGAATACTTTACGCTATTTTTTTTATTGGTGCAATTTGAAATCATAAAATATTATTATTATATTATTACTACAAAAAAATGGAAGTCCGTCCTCTATTCCCAGCCAAGTTTCGTGAAAGTCCATCCTAAATAGTTTTTATTTTATTTACGTTACGAGGTACTGCTGTCAAATCAATAATCAAAAAGTTTGTTTATTTATATTTAAAAGGATACAATGTATATATGAATAAATAAATAAATTTTGCAGAAAAAACCAAATAAGACATTGGTTGACAATGAAAATATACAATTTAAAAACTAATAAAAAAGTTGTCATTGATACTTACATTTTTTGAGTTGTTGTTGTTACCATAGGGACTTTAAAAAACGCGCGTGTTTGAAAGATCGATTTAAACACGCTGAGGCGTGTTTTAAATAGGTAATATGAGGCATCAATAAAAAAAATATTTTCCGAGGGCGGACTTCCATTTTTTTATAGTAATAATATAATAATAATATTCATTCTCGGTCGAACTATCCTACAGTGCGAACGTATCGATTTGAGTTCTCTTGCGATAAGTGATTTACTTACCTAGCAGTTTTCTATTATTATTTTTTCTGTATTGTATATAATTAGTGTAGCAACGATACTGTAAGTAGCTTTTATCTATTTATTTGTTTTGCCCCGGCTCTGAAACCCAGATGTCCGGTGGCCAATATGAAAAAGGGGGCAAGGACTCACCTCTGCGACCAACGAGAAGAAATTGTCCTAATGTGCATGTGGAAGAAATTACATTTTCTGGAGATATTGATATGAATCATCAAAATAACCAAAATACGATGGATTTAACAATTAATAATATTTCAAACGAAACGGTGAACAAAAACAATGATGATACGGAGTCAGTAAAAAACTTACTATAGGTTCGAATATATCAAGTAATGTAAACAGTGGTTGTAGGCCAGTTAATACAGACAATAGATTTCTACCGACCGATTTAGGCCCATACTTTATTTTTGTAGAGCATTTAGAACTAAATACTGGTCGTTTACATCCGATGAAATTAGGTGAAAAGTTGTTAGCGCTATCAAATTATGAAAATAATATTACTGAAATAACTAGTGTTGGAAAAAACGCGTAAAAATTGAAGTAAATTCGAGTAACTATGCTAATAAATTAGTAGAAGAACCATTTTTCGAGAAAAATAACCTGATTGCATACATTCCAAATTATTTAACCGAAAAACGTGGCATAGTAAGAGGTGTTGACACATCTCTGAGCGAAAATACTCTTTCAAATATTATAAAATCGAATGTTTGAATTAAAAAGGTACAACGTTTGAATAGAACAGTGGAGAAATATGGCGTTATACAGCGGATTCCTAGGCAGATGATAATTGTAACTTTTGTTGGCAAATTAATCCCACAATTTATTTACATTAATAAAGTTAGGTGCTCTGTCGATACCTATGTTAGTCCGGTCATGCAATGTTATCATTGTCTTAGGTACGGTCATACATCGTCTCAATGCAAAGGTAAGAAAAGGTGTATAAATTGCGGATCAGATGAACAAACTGATAATTGTCCGAATAACTGTAGTAGATACTGTGTTCACTGTCAAACTTGCAACCATTCTTCTTCATTCAAGGAATGCCCAGCTATGGCTAATTTGAATATATCATTTAAAGAGGCTGAAAAAGTAGTCGATAATCCCAGCTACACCAGCATTATCCAAAAAAATAGGTTTGCTCCACTAGCTAATTCAGAAGTTGATTTTCCCACTCTAAAACCTTCCAGTTATCAAAATCGTTACTCTAACAATCCTCTAAAAGGAAATAGTCCAACCTCACCTACTCCGGAAATTAGCTCAAATCCTCGTAAAAAGAGAAAAAGTAATAATACTCTATCTGACTTCCCTCCCAGTCGTAGAGAATACAATACCAACTTTTGTGCAGGTCCTGTATTCCAGTTTAGTCAAAAGAATACTGAAAGTGATTTTGATAAATTTGCCTATCAACTTAGCTCTAAAATAAAAACCATGCTTGAAAATTTTATACGAGATATGCCTCAATCTTCTTAATGTGCAATCAATAATAAGTTAATATTTAACGAAAATGATATTGATAGTAAAATTAAAAATATTGTCGATAGTTTATTCAACTAACCATGGTCAATACTAGCTTGAAAATAGTTCAGTGGAATGCCAGATCTTTAAACTCCAATAAATTTTCGTTAACACAACTTAATGTTGAAGACAATTTTGATATTGCTCTGATATCCCAAACCTGGTATAAACCAGCGGATGTCAAAAGGTTTCAAAATTTTAATATAATAACAAAAGATAGAAACAAAGGACATGGTGGTGTGGCTATATTCATATCAAACTCAATTAAATATGAAATTATTGAATTTGTTAATAACTTCAATCCCAAAATAGAAGTATGTGGTATTAACATTACTAGGGGTGATGAAAAATTGACAATTATAAGTTTGTACATACCTTCGACAACTAAAGCAACTGTACAAGATTATATCAATTTATTTAACCAGATTAAGCACGAGTGTATCATCGGTGGTGATTTTAACGCTCATCACGGAATCTGGGGTTCGGAGACGTGCTCGACAGATGGTAATATATTAGTTGAAGCGTTAGATTATTTTCCTGCTTCAGCTGTAGCTAATGACGATTGTGCCACAAGAATTTCTTCTCCAGGACAAGCTAAATCTGCTGTAGATCTGACTATTTTATCTTCAAAATTGTGTTCTTCATTTACGTGGTCCGTTTTATCGGACACATATGGTTCTGATCACTTCCCTATTAGGATTGTGATCAACGATATCCAATAGGAAATTTTTTCGGTTAAGCGTACTTCTAAATGGTCAATGTCCAACGCTAACTGGAAGTTATATCAAACCTCTATCATTGAATCATTCCAATCCGTCCCTATTTGCAACGATTCTAACGCCATGATATATTTTCTCACTGATACAATAACGGCAGCTGCAAATAAGTCTTGTAAGGTAATAAAATCAACTAATCCGACTAAATACATTCCCTGGTGAGATCAAGAATGCCTCGCAGCGACAAATTCTAGGAAAATGCGTTAAAAGCTTACAGAACAAACTTAATCCCTTCTAACTTCATTGAATATAAAAGATTAGATGCTATGTGTAAACGGTTATTCAAAACCAAATCAAGAACAAATTGGGCCAAATTTTGCTCCTCACTTAACACACAAACTCATCCAAGCGTCATATGGAGAAGGGTTAATAACGTTCAAAGTGTTAAAAAATCTTGTATAGTCAACGAAACATTAGTTGAAAACTTGCTTCAAAAAATTGCACCCGACCACGTCCATTATCCAATAGACTGGCCTATTAATTCTCCAGAACAACATTGTTTACTAGCACCGATAAACATCAATGAAATAAAACAAGTATTAAAACTTCTAAAAAGTCTAGTCCAGGGATTGACGGAATTAATTACCTTATGCTAGGAAACATGCCGGACGTAGCGTTCAGTTCTTATGCAAAATCTATAATAATATCTTGATGAAAGGAGACAATTGCGACTCTTTAAAACAATGTCTTATCGTTCCAATTCCGAAGTTAAATGATTCAACTGCCCTCAGACCCATTGCCCTTATGTCTTGTTTATTAAAAACTTTTGAAAGGATTATGAAAATTAGACTGGAATGGTGGTGTGAAAGCAATAATGTTTTTCCAGACATACAGTTTGGTTTTCGTAGGAAAAGAGGCACAGTAGACTGCATTGCACATCTAGTCACAGATATTCAATCAACGTTTACCGAAAACAATTATCTTGCTACATTATTTTTGGACATTACCGGTGCTTACGATAATGTTCAACTGCATTCTTTTTTTAATAAATTAATTCAAATTGGTATTCCATCCAGATGCGCGTATGTCTTGGTTGAACTATTTATGAATAGACAAATATTTATTCGGTGCAACAACCAAATTCTTGGCCCACGACTTGTTTTCAAAGGTTTACCGCAGGGATCAGTTCTAAGCCCGCTACTCTTTAACCTATATACCTTAAACGTACATGTTATGGATATAGAGTGCAACATATTGCAATATGCAGACGATTTCTGTTTATATGTAAAGGAAAAGACTTATCAACAGTGCATTGAAACTCTAAAAGTCATTATGCAACATTGTAATAAATGTTTCTCAGATCTAAGTCTACACCTATCACCTAAAAAATCTTCTGTTGTATTCTTCACACGATATCGTCTACCAGCTGTTTCCAACCTGCAACTCACTAATATGACGATATCAGTTAATAGAAATTATCCTTACTTAGGTAACACACTGGATTCGAAACTAACTTGGAATGATCACATAAACCAATGTATTGTCAAATGTGAAAAAAGTTAAAATATGCTGAAAGTTGTTAATCGTAACGATTGGGGCGCTGACCCCAAAACCAATCTTATGTTCTACATGGCCTATACGAGACCCATCTTGGATTATGGAAGTTTTTTATATGGCTCAGCCACAAAATCTCGCTTAATCAAATTAGATAGAATACAATTCAAGGCTTTACGATTGGTTTTAGGTGTTCTCAAATCCACACCTACTAACACACTGTTGGCTGAATGTGGTGAACCTCCTTTACATCTGAGGAGCTTATTTCTTGCAGAAAAATTTATTCTTAAATGTACATCCAATAACCAAAAAGTACTTCTGCAGAAGATAGGTCAATTATCAGTCAGCAACCTAACAGAAAAATGGTGGCTAAATAAAAATTCTCCAATTTTAGCTATTGCATATCCCAATACATCACACCTGTCAATTAATAGAGACGAACAAAGTGCTTTTTCAGCGCCTTATGACATATCTTTTTTTTCGTGTACAGTAGTTATACCTAATTACGACGTACCAAGTAGCTATTGCACAACTATGGAAGAATACTTTGGAAAGCTGGGTAATCTCTGCAAAATATTTACAGACGGGTCCAAATCTTCTTTAGGTGTGGGATGTGCTGTATACATATCTAACGAGGAAACAACACTACAATATAAATTAAATTGTCATTGCTCAATCTTCACTGCAGAGCTATTGGCCATATATTATGCACTATATTGGGCTTTATACAGTAATCTCCGATATCAAAACTTTGTCATCCTTTCGGATTCCGTCAGCTTTAACAGCCATTAAAAACTCTGCAAGAAGTATATATCGCAATAGTATAATCGTAAAAATATTATGCATATTAGTTGAATTAAGACAACTTAACAAGTCTGTAACGTTTATGTGGGTCAAATGCCACTTTCTAGCGAAAGCCGCAGTTCTTTCCGGATCGAAAGATCTTTGTTTACCATGAAGTGACGTCATTTGCTCAAGAAAGGAGAGTATGAGACACAATTGGGAAATAGAATGGTCACAATTCTGCAACAGAAGCAATAACTCGTACTGCAAAATACACCCCACTCTTCCATCCACAAGACTTGAGAAGCAGTGTCATCCTATAAGAAAGATTAACGCTATGTACTTCAGATATCTCTTTAGTCATGCAACAGTACGCGCATACCTTTATAAAATTAAAATGAGCGACTCCGAGTTGTGTGATTGTAATCAAAGTTATGATGATATTAATCATTGGATGTTTAGCTATCAACATAGTCAAGCTACAAGATATCTGATGGTCACTCTGTCTAAAGAAAAGGTTCCTCTCCCACAAAGTCAAGTTTCTCTGTTATTTCTCAGTCGGCGACATACTATGGTTCGCACTATATTATGGGAATTTCTTAAACGTACCAAAAGAAAAATATAGAAATCAGTACAACTGTATTTTAGATGTAGAATGGTAGAGGTTAGTTGTAGTATACCTATTGTCTTTCCTTTGTAACAATGATATACCCCCTTACCGTTGCCTTTATTGTGTGTTGTAAATAAAGTCGCTATGACGGGCACCTTAGCGTGAAACGAGTGTCCATGTCTATTATCTTTTCTTCTTCGTTTTCTACGAATTCTGTTGTATAGGGCAATGAATGATGTGTGACTTGGATATGAGTAAATATGTTTGCTGCGACATGTCCTTTGTTTCCCTTTTTATGTCATATTACTTATTTCGTGGCTGAATGGGATCCAACTCCCAAAGCCAATAAATGAGAGAAAAAAAATAATAATATTTTATGATTTCAAAGTGCACCAATAAAAAAATAGCGCAAAGTATTCGTGGATAACTGGTCTTTCAAACACTTGCTCTATTTCAAGCAATCCGGCTGCACCGTTGCGATCGAAAAATCGCGCGTGTTTGAAAGACCTCTTTATCCACTTATACTTTAATATACTATTATGTAATAAGAAAGGAAATAAAAAACTCTTTATTCTATATATCATGACTACCTTTCCATTATTTCGTATTCCTCAATGAAGTATACTTTTAACTTTTTATGTTTGTGTCAAGTTCGTCGCTCCCGATTATTACCTACTACTACAAAAATCTAATGTCGGTGAGACCTATTTTATTCCAAAACTAGTTTTTTATTTAAATACAAAATTTTCTATTGTAATAACTATGTTTACTTACTCTTACACCTATGTATGTAACATTTCAGTATTTCCCAGAATTTAATGTTTTCAAGCGGTGCTTAAGCTACGGTACTCACATTGTAAATATGCTCCTCGTGGTTCAAACAACCTAATGTAAATATTTACATGTTTTTCAGTGGTCTGGGGTCTCCGTCTTGTCGACCTGTGTTTATCATCAACCCGCGAGAGATGTGACAAGAATCGCTAAGAATTAACGCGAGTCGTACGGGCTACAACGATTCATGTTTTGCTGTTCTAGACTGTAAGTACTTTAGTTATTTTACTTAATATTTATTCGATCCTTTAATTTCCTTGCGATACAAGTTGGAATACAAAGTGACACTGCTACCACATTTTTCTGTTCAAACAATTGAAATTAATATTCTACTAATATTGACTATTAGCTGCTAACACCGGCTTTGTTTCATATTTTTGTTAGTCATATATTTATGAATATGTATCTAAGGCTTGGATACTATTGATGATATTTATTTTTAATTGGAAGATATCTTTTTTTCATGATTTTTTTTAAACATACATTTAGACAAGTTGAAAAAGTTGTAAGTAAGAGTTTTAAATCACCTTGTACATTGAATATTATTTTATCCACAAATGCAAGTTTTATTAAAACAAACAAAATAAACGGTTTTAAGGATTAAAACTAACGTTTCCGCATCTGTGACCCAGTCAGTATATCTGGATTTATAGGACCCCCTGTACTCGCTCTAGTCAACTGAAAATCAATAGGGTACATCTGTGAAACACCTTGAACAATATTCAATCATAAAATTGATCAATCGTATACTCTCTGGAGGCTGTATCGTGCTAACAAACTGAAAATTCTTCAGAAATGACGAAAATTTGGTACTTTAAGTACCATAGCACTCGTTGTACTGGCCTTACTGAGTTGAATATCAATAGGGTTCATCTTTGAGATGCTCTGAATGATATCCAATCATAAAATTGGTCACTTGTATATACTCCGGAGGCTGTATCGTGCTAATAAACTGAAACTTCTCTAAAAATGACAAAAATATCGTAATTAAAGTACTGTAGCACCTGTTGTATTGGCTCCGGTGAGCTGAAAATCGATAGGGTTCATAAGTGAGATGCCCTGAATAATATTCAATCATAAAATTGGTGACTTGTTGAACTCCGGAGGCTGTATCGTGCTAACAAACTGAAATTTCTCAAAAAATTACAAAATGTCGTACTTCAAGTACCATAGCACCCGTTGTACTGGTTCTGGTGAACTGAAAATCAATAGGGATCATCTATGAGATGTCCTTAAGAATATTCGATCATAAAATTGCTGACTTATTGCACTCAGGAGGCTGTATCGTGCTAACAAGACATGTAAGGAAAAGTGGCCGACGACGACATACACACAGAATTTTTTTTCTAAAAACCGTTTTTTCGTGTTGTTGTTGATGGAAAACGTAAAAATAACTAAAAAAAAATTCAAAATTCCAACTTTTTTTGGGGTAAACCAATACTTTTCTCGCATATAGAAAGGTTGGGCGAAAAAGTAAAATCATTGGCCCAGTTCAGATAAGACTTTTTTTAGCAAAATAATGGAAACATTAGTTACAGGATGACAATAGTCGAAATGGCCAGTGAAAGGGGATAGTACAAGGGGAAAAATAAAAGTCGATTCGAGTGAAGGGGTGGGTTTGAAGGGTTGAAAATGGTTTTTTATGATTTCCAGCGAAGTTTAATTTCTGATAGAAAAATGGTCTACAGAAAAGTTGTAGGTAATTAAAAAAACTACAATTTTGGTTCAGCTTATTTTTCAACATAAACCCCAATTTTACGTGATATCGGCAAAAAAATGGTTTTTCGATTTTACTTTTCCGCCCAACCTATCTATATGCGAGAAAAGTATTGGTTAACCCCAAAAAAAGTTGGAATTTTGATTTTTTTTTGAGTTATTTTCACGTTTTCCATCAACAATAACACGAAAAAACAGTTTTTAGAAAAAAATCCTGTGTGTATGTCGTTGGCCACTTTTTCTTACATGTCTTGTTAGCACGATACAGCCTCCGGAGTGCAATCAGTCACCAATTTTATGATTGAATATTGTTAAGGACATGTCACAGATGAACCCTATTGATTTTCAGCTCACCAGAACCAGTACAACGGGTGCTATGGTACTTGAAGTACGACATTTTGTCATTTTTTGAGAAATTTCAGTTTGTTAGCACGATACAGCCTCCGGAGTTCAACAAGTCATCAATTTTATGATTGAATATTATTCACGACATCTCGCAGATGAACCCTATTGATTTTCAGCTCACCAGGGCCAATACAACAGGTGCTACAGTACTTTAAGTACAATATTTTTGTCATTTTTGGAGAAGATTCAGTTTGTTAGCACGATACAGCCTCCGGATTATAAACAAGTGAACAATTTAAGATTGGATATTATTCAGGGCGTCTCAAAGATGAACCCTATTGATATTCAGCTCACTGAAGCCAGTACAACGGGTGCTATGGTACTTAAAGTACCAAATTTTTGTCATTTTAGGAGAATTTTTAGTTTGTTAGCACGATACAGCCTCCAGAGAGTATACGATTGATCAATTTTATCATTAAATATTGTTCAATGTGTCTCACATATGTACGCTATTGATTTTCAGTTGACTAGAGTGAGTACAGCGGGTCCTATAAATCCAGATATACTACATTTTTGGTTATTTTTGGAGAAATTTCAGTTTGTTAGCACGATACATCCCCCGAAGTGTACACAAGTAACAATTTTATGATAGAATATTGTTCAGGGCCACAGATGCGGAAAAGTTAGATTTAATCTTTAAAACCGTTTATTTTTTTGAGTTATTTTTACGTTTTCACACGAAAAAACGGTTTTTAGAAAAAATAAACGGTTTAAAAGATTAAAACTAACTTTTCCGCATCTGTGGCCCTGAACAATATTCTATCATAAAATTGTTACTTGTATACACTTCGGGGGATGTATCGTGCTAACAAACCGAAATTTCTCCAAAAATAACCAAAAATTTAGTATATCTAGTTTTATAGGACCCGCTGTACTCGCTCTAGTCAACTGAAAATCAATAGGGTACATCTGAGACACCTTGAACAATACTTATTCATAAAGTTGATCAATCGTATACTCTCTGGAGGCTGTAACAAACTGAAAATTCTCTAAAACTGACAAAAATTTGGTACTTCAAGTACCACAGCACCCGTTGTACTGGCTTTAGTGAGCTCAATATCAATAGGGTTCATCTTTAAGACGCTCTGAATAATATCCAATCATAAAATTCATCACTTGTATATACTCCGGAGGCTGTATCGTGCTAACAAACTGAAACTTTTCCAAAAATGACAAAAATATCGTACTTAAAGTACTGTAGCACCGGTTGTATTGGCTCTGATGAGCTGAAAATCGATAGGGTTCATCAGTGAGATGCCCTGAATAATATTCAATCATAAAATTGGTGACTTGTTGAACTCCGGAGGCTGTATCGTGCTAACAAACTGAAATTTCTCGAAAAACGACAAAATATCGTACTTCAAGTACCATAGCACCCGTTGTAATGGCTCTGGTGAGCTGAAAATCAATAGGGTTCATATGTGAAATGTACTTAACAATATTCCATCATAAAATTGGTGACTTATTGCACTCCGGAGGCTGTATCGTGCTAACAAGACTTGCAAGGAAAAGTGGCCGACGACGACATACACACCGTTTTTTCGTGTTGTTGTTGATGGATAACGTAAAAATAACTAAAAATTTCAAATTTCCAACTTTTTTGTGGGTAAACCAATACTTTTCTCGCATATTAGATAGGTTGGCGGAAAAGTAAAATCCTGTGTGTATGTCGTCGTTGTCGTCGGCCACTTTTCCTTACATGTCTTGTTAGCACGATACAGCCTCCGGAGTGCAATAAGTCATCTATTTTGTGATTGAATATTGTTAAGAACATGTCACAGATAAACCCTATTGATTTTCACGTCACCAGAGCCAGTACAACGGGTGCTATGGTACTTGAAGTACGCCATTTTGTAATTTTTTGAGAAATTTCAGTTTGTTAGCACGATACAGACTCCGGAGTTCAACAAGTCACCAATTGTATGATTGCATATTATTCAGGACTTCTCACTGATGAACCCTATTGATTTTCAGCTCACCAGAGCCAATACTACAAGTGCTACAGTACCTTAGGTACGATATTTTTGTCATTTTTGGAGAAGTTTCAGTTTGTTAGCACGATACAGCCTCAGGAGTATATACAAGTGACCAATTTTATGATTGGATATTATTCAGAGCGTCTCAAAGATAAATCCTATTGACATTAAGCTCACTAAAGCCAGTACAACGGGTGCTGTGGTACTTAAAGTACAAAAATTTTGTCATTTTCGGAGAATTTTCAGTTTGTTGGTACGATTCAGCCTCCAGAGAGTATAAGGTGTCTCACAGATATACCCTATTGATTTTCAGTTGACTAGTCGAGTACAGCGGGTCCTATAAATCCAGATATACTAAATTTTTGGTTATTTTTGGAGAAATTTGGGTTTGTTAGCACGATACATCCCCCGAAGTGTATATAAGTGACAATTTTATGATAGAATATTGTTCAGGGCCACAGATGCGGAAATAACTAGTTGTGTATTAAGAGCGGAAAGTGATACTTTGCCGCTTGAGGCAGAGAGTTGCGGGCAATCTGCCGAAAGTGGCAACGCACTTTCTGCTCGAATTGCACACAAGATTAATTCTACGATCACCTTATTTTTAGACAAATAATTAAAAAAAACATGAAAAAGTCTTTTACTGCGTCCCAAAGCTCTTCGTGTTCTAAATAAATCTGTGCCGCGAATTTCCACGTACCATAGTTCACGTGCCCTTTTAGATGCTCGATCAGCGGAATCTGGCTCATGATATTACTAATTAACACAAAAATTCAACAAATTACAAACTCCAGAAGCTTCAATGGTGTCTCACGCGTGTACTGTGTCCATAATCTCTTCCAATTTGATGTTTTGAGTCAAGGTTTCGAGAAGAAAAATAACTTAATCTATCAAAACGGTGTAAAAGCAACTAATGACAATTTAAAACTTACAAAAGTCGTAAACGGCATTAAGATGACATTTACAAGGTTAAACAAATTGAGGTTTGAAAAATATTGGGAGTAATTAGTTATACACTTTGAATATTTTTAAATATTAACTACAACTATAACATAAGTGTTTTGGATGGGTTTATAAGATAGAAAATAATAATTAAAATGACGTCTGAATCGGTTTAATCTGTAAGGTCCTATAACACTGCGCCGTCGTGCTCGAAAAATCGCGCGTGTTTGAAAGACCAGTTATTCCCGAATACTTTACGCTATTTTTTTTATTGGCGCACAGTTTCATTTCATAAAAGACCGTCCTCGATGCCCAGCCAAGTTTCATTTCATAAAAGTGCATCCTCGATGCCCAGCCAACTTTCGTAAAAGTCCATCCTAAGTAGTATTTATTTTTATTAAAAATGTATATGGATTGATTCCCTCGGGGATTAGATGGGTCCCATCCGCGGGATTAAATGGGTCACTTTAGTCGCTTGGTGTATAATGTACTATCCATATACCTATTATTTACTAACTTCTTTAGTTTATTGTAAATGAAAACATGTCAGCGGAAAAGTACGCTCTAGAGCGGAAATAATGTCAAATTATGACAGATCACGGAAAACATCAACTTTGCGGATAGATTTGTGATGAGTGTGCAAAAGCCTACTTTGGGTAGTGATCGTAGGAAAAGTTAGTTTTAATGCTTAAAACCGTTTATTTTATTTGTTTTTCAAAAATAAATTAAGTTTGAGTATTTGTAAATTTGTTAGTCCTTAAATAATCCTGTTTAGTTTAAAAATATATTTATTGTCAATTGTTTGTACAATCCCTAATTTATGCTAAGAATACAAAATGTGTATGTCAGGTCGATGGTCAGGCAATTCTTCTAGAAGTAGTTGGCTCCTTGTCTTCGGGGCATTATCCAATTTTTGTTGTTGGAGAAAATTACTTCATCCCTGGAATAAAAATGAGGTTCCACAGCATTTTCGAATGGTATATCCTTGAAAAGCAGCTGAAAAACTGGGTTTCAATAGAGCGAAGGGTTAGTTTATGAGAGGCAGCAACATGCCAGATGTGGTTATTTAGATTTTTTATTTTGTTGGGTGTGGATGTGTGTTTTGATTAGGTGTAACCAACTTACTCCTAATTCCATATATTTGCTTGTTTGAAATAAACAAATAGGTATGTGAATAACGAACCATGCAGAAGCTTACACCCACTATCACGGGTATCTTTTGCGCGACTGGTGGCTTTGAGATTTTCGCGAAGATTTTTGGGGAGACGGCGATTATAAAAGTATGGATATTTTTGATATGGTGTCCGTGATAGTGGGTATGTCGGCTTGTTCATGTAACCATAATTTTCTAGGAAGTTTCGGATAGTTTATTTTGTATTTGATTGCCATTCAGAGACACTTATTTTGCACCACCTGCATAGTGTGAAAGTTATGTTTTGTGGCAGTGTAATATACTGGGGCGGCGTATTGGTCTAATTATCTGTTTGTATATATTAGAAGCTTGTTTACCGTTGAGACACAACTATGTTTGCAGTTATAGGGTATAATTTACTCATTGCAATCTTAGCTTTTTGGACATGTTTGCTGATGTGGGCATTAGCGTTGGTGTTGCCTTGAACCGTATAACCTAAATATTTTAATGAAATTAACTTTCTTTGTGCAATTTACTCATATTAGTGTTTTAAATGAAACTCAACGTTTCTAGCTAATTCCACAATACAATGAAAAATATTAAAAATTCTATAAAATTGACATTTGTTTCGATAACTGAATATCATCGTCAGAATGACAGAAGTTACGTTTCATTTTATGCCTACCTGATGTTTAGTAGTTATTTTTGGCTAGACCAAGAAGTGACCTACCTTGTGATTGACTTAATATATGTTAATAGAAAAAAGAAGAAGATGTGATATTACAAATATTGAAGCTTAGATATTATTAGCCCCATGGTGATATCCTGGATATCATTTTTCCAATTAAGATCAGTATAACTGTGCAATGATAAGAAACTCAGCAAAACTATATCTGCTGATCTTTACAATTATCACTTAAGAAGACAGTTTAATAGTGGAGAGCTTCCTAGATTTATCTGTTCATTGACGACTTCATATTGTGGGTTTCTTAAGTGTCTTCTAATTTCCAACTCTTCAAGGAAATCCAGTTCTTGTTTCTTATCACAAATATGTAGTACTTCTAGTTCTGTGTTTGGTGTCAAGTAGATGTTTTGCGTAATGGGATTTATCTGGTTGTTTTAATCTGTATGCTGGTAAGTGTTCACTGTATCTGATTTCAAAATTTCTAAAGGTCTGACCCAAATAGACAGCATTACATTCTGGACATTTGAGTTTATATATACCTGATTTCTTTAATGTTGGTATCTTTGTTTTAACATTTAACAATTTTGTTCTTACTTTACTTTCTGTTTTAAAAGCAATTATTGTATTCGTTGCTAAAGATATTATCTTTGAAATATTATTAGAAATATTTCCTGCATATGTAGATGACATATTAGCTTGTTTTATAGGTAGTGAACGACAGTTAGATATATTTTTCAACCACATTAATAATTTACACCCAAAAATTAAATTTACATTAGAAGTTGAAGAAAATAAATCGATCAATTTTCTTAATTTAAAAATTCAAATAGTTAATAATGTACTTGATTATGCAATTTACCGAAAACGAACACACACTGATGTGACAATTCCTTATAGTTCCAATCACCCCCTGTCACATAAACTAGCGGCATACAATTCAATGATACATAGAGCATTTTCAGTTCCTATGAACAAATGTAATTTTGATAGAGAGATTAGTACAATTAGACAAATAGCAACATCCAACGGTTATCCATTAAATGTGATAAATAAGCTAATTAATAAAAAAGAGGAAAAAGTGGCATTACAACTAATATTTTCTAAACAAACTGAAGAAATAAAACCATCACATATGCAGGAAATATTTCTAATAATATTTCAAAGATAATATCTTTAGCAACGAATACAACAATTGCTTTTAAAGCAGAAAGTAACGTAAGTACAAAGTTGTTAAATGTTAAAACAAAAATACCAACATTAAAGAAATCAGGTATATATAAACTCAAATTTCCAGAATGTAATGCTGTCTATGTGGGTCAGACCCTTAGAAATTTTGAAATCAGATACAGTGAACACTTACGAGCATACAGATTGAAACAACCAGATAAATCCCATTACGCAAAACATCTACTTGACACCTACCATTCATTGACACCAAACACAGAACTAGAAGTACTACATATTTGTGATAAGAATCAAGAACTGGATTTCCTTGAAGAGTTGGAAATTAGAAGACACTTAAGAAACCCACAATATGAAGTCGTCAATGAACAGATAAATCTAGGAAGCTCTCCACTATTAAACTGTCTTCTTAAGTGACAATTGTAAAGATCAGCAGATATAGTTTTCCTGTTTTCTATATCATTGCACAGTTATACTGATCTTAATTGGAAAAATGATATCCAGGACTAATAATATCTAAGCTTCATTATTTGTAATATCACATCTTCTTTTTTCTATAAACATATATTAAGTCAATCACAAGCTAGGTCACTTCTTGGTCTAGCCAAAAATAACTACTAAACATCAGGTAATAAAATGAAATGTAACTTCTGTCATTCTGACGATGATATTCAGTTATCCAAACAATTGTCAATTTTTTAGAATTTTTAATATTTTTCATTATATTGTGGAATTAGCTAGAAACGTTGAGTTTCATTTAAAACACTAAATAAAGTATTATCCGTGATAGTGGGTATGTCGGCTTGTTCATGTAACCATAATTTTCTAGGAAGTTTCGGATAGTTTATTTTGTATTTGATTGCCATTCAGAGACACTTATTTTGCACCACCTGCATAGTGTGAAAGTTATGTTTTGTGGCAGTGTAATATACTGGGGCGGCGTATTGGTCTAATTATCTGTTTGTATATATTAGAAGCTTGTTTACCGTTGAGACACAACTATGTTTGCAGTTATAAGGTATAATTTACTCATTGCAATTTTAGCTTTTTGGACATGTTTGCTGATGTGGGCATTAGCGTTGGTGTTGCCTTGAACCGTATAACCTAAGTATTTTAAAGCATTATTTGGTGGGATATTTTGTCCCTCGATATATAGCTGCGACTGCAATGAAATATTTTTTTGCAATTCTCCTAGGTAACGAGTACTCTTGGAGGCGTTAATTATTAGTTTGTTTTCTCTCAGGTAAGGTGGAATGTTAGTGTTTAAGTGTGTTTGAATCAGGGTTGGAAAAAATCATGATTCTTTGAAAAAATCCACGATTTTTTTTGAAAAATCGTAATTAATCGATTTTTTTATGTTTACTTCACCTTATGTAAGGTAATCGAGGCTATTAACGACCCCTTTAAGTATTTTTTTTATTTAATTAAGATTTTTAATCATTTATTGTGAACTTCCTGTAGCAAGATCAGAATATTACAATACATATTTAATTTCTATAACACGATTTATAAAAATATTTTCAAAATATGAAGAATGTTGTGAAGAAACGCTATTTTTTAATAACAGTGTAGAAAATTCTATTACCGATCTCTACAAGTATCCATATTTGTAATAACGACTTTTACGCTTCTATACCAAACCTAACCTAACCATATCACATCTTCTTCATTAGGCCATCTCCAATGTATGCCAAATTTTTCCATTGATTTAATAACCTCTATTTCTTGAATTTGTGTGGGACAATAATTGCCTTCGTATTTAAATATAACATAATCATTCAATTGAAATTTGTTTACTTTGTCACTCTGTCTTTGATTTGTCTTCCTTAAACGTTTTTTCTTGCGTAATTTTCGGTCTTTACGTTTAACTAAAGGGTTTGCTTCGGTTTTTTGTTTCGTTTTTCGATCTTTTTCTTTTCCTGCTCCTGTTTCTCATTTTTTATTCTTCTTTGATATTCAATGAAGTCATCAGTAATAGCAACTGCTGGTGTTATTTTTCTACTTGCTCTTTTCTTCGCAGATTCGACCGTTTTCTTTGAAAACATAAATGATGTTTTGAATAGAGTTTGTAATTAAAATATTGTGTAGAATTATTACTGCACTGGGTTATGTATGAGTAACTGTAGACCAAGAAAAACAAATGTTAAAATCAATATCTACTTGTGCGCGCTCACAAAGTCGAAATTGTTTACACCGCATTTTCTGTTTTTATTTCCGCTTTCTATTTATCAAAGGCGTTGTGAGCTCGCAGTCCCTTTGATAAAAGCCGCCTCTGAGATAATACACTGTAGTTGTAAACAAGCGACTTTCGGGTCTAACTTCAAAACATTAAGTCGAAATTGTTTACACCGTATTTTTTGTATTTCTATTTTTATTTCGGCTTTTCATTTATCAAAGGCACCGACTCGAGTATTTTTGAGTATGTTCGAGATCGAGGTTAGGACTATAAAAGTGACGATCGCACCTCAACACTCATCAGTCGATGATTAGTGTTCGGAGGGATAAGTACCTACCTACTTCAAAGCTAGCTAGCGAATTGCGAATTTTAAACGAAGTGTTTAGGTATTGTTTTACTGCTGTATTCTGATTGTATCAGTTTTGTACATTTTTTCTTTGGACTAAACTCTTCTACGCAGTAACATTATTAATAAAGAAGAATGGAACGTTGGCTTAAATGCGTAAATCGTGTTGCAACAACATCTTCTAACGAAGCCGAATCTTCAAAAGCAGTACGCACTGAGTATACAGCAATTACCGATCTAGACGATGATGCAACGACGTCAAGCTCCACGGTTTCAAAGGCGAAAAAAAGGAAGTATGATGAATCATTTATCAGTTTATGATTTGTTGATTCCAACGGTTCACCTCTCTGCTCCGTTATGTAGTAAACTGCTTTCTAATAGTTCCATGGCATCTGCCAAGTTGCGACGACATTTGGGAACTGTACACCCCGAGTCTAAGGACAAGAATAAAAAAAATTTTGTACGTAAAAATCAGCAATTATTGGAAAGTCAAAACACGATGATGCTTCTAACCCAAACTATTAATGAAAATGCCTTGGAGGCATCATATTTAGATAGCTATCGCATTGCACAAGCAGGTGAAGCACACATAATAAAATGTATGCTTGATGCAAAATCTGCAAAACATCTTTCTACTGTGCCGCTATCAAACGATACTGTTTCACGGCGAATTCACGATCTAGTAAGCTGCATCAAACAAGAACTAGTTACACGTCTACAAAAAACACGATTCGTCTTGCAAATGGATAAGTCGACTGATTTCGCTGGTCTGGCAATTTTGCTGAAAGTTCAGGGCCGATCCTAGGGTATTGGCCGCCCGCGTGCAAATACTAGATGTGCCGCCCCTCCAGAGATTTTTTTCTTATTTTGACTAATATTTAACGTTGACGTTATAAACTCTTAAACTCATCTACCTGTATAACGTCTATTTCACAGTTTCACACACAACGATTTTGGACATACTCAGTGCGTATCCAGCTTTGTTCCATGGGTGGGAGGGAGGTTGAGTAATTCGTGGCGCGTGGAAAGCGCCGCTTGCAAATTTTTTTTTCTGGTCAAGGTCAAATGCCTTTAAATTGATAGTTAGTCTGCAGTTTTGTCATTTTTCAGTTTTTAGGAAAAAATAGATTAGATAGTTACGTATTTTTATCGTATTCGTACGTCACAATCGTTGTGTGTGAAATAAGTGTAAGAAGTGAATATGAGTAAAAATGCAAATAAAATTTGAAAACTTGATTTTTTTGGCCACCTTATAAATAGGTTAATAGCAACAAAATACTTTATCAAAATAAAAAACAAACAATAATATCACCTTTGCATAAAAAAAGTACCAACTCAACGAAAAGTATTTAAATCAGTTGTTCTACAGACTAGGTACCTAATCATTATAGTTACCTAATTATAAAATAACCTTTCTAGCTTTCTGAGTGGCAAATTTATCAATAATTTCCGTAAAATCTATCTTTTCACAGATTTCGGATTCAATAGAGATGATGGCCAAATCTGAAATCCTTTCTTGTGTCATATTATTTCTCAAGTAATTTTTAATTTGCTGAAACTTCTTTCTCCTGAAGCCACAGAAACAGGTAAGGTTAAAAAATTCTTATTGTTACAGCCAAATTACGAAAACCGGAAATTAGATCATTTTTGACTATGATTGCTAATACCTCAATTGGCGGTTTCTTACCTGGAAAAAGTATCTTTGAATGAAGTTATTTCATTAAACAGTTGTATACCGTCTATATCTTTCACTATACTTCCTTCCTCATGTACCTGTAACTTAATATTTAAGTCCATGCAGGCTTTCATGAGATCATCGCTAGAAATGTTGTGAAACTCATGCAGAAAGCAGATTATTGAAAAGCAATAATCTAAATCTTTCATTTACCGAAGAGATCGCGTGATCAAGAATTGCAAAATAGAAACAAGTCTTGAATTGCTGGAAGGGTTTCAAAAGGGGTTCATCACTGCCCTCGTAATCAAATAAACGGACTTTTTTCGACAAATATTTTAAAATTATCGTCTGATCTTTGTGAAACAAAATATATTTTTTAATTATCTAAGCCTTCAATGCATTCCGCGATGTTTAATTTAGGATTTTGAAGCATTTTACTCAGAACATTAATTGTTGATAATAAATCATACCAAATCAAAATTGAACACAAAAATTTGATGATTCAAGATTTTTAATTATTGATTTTGCACCATTTTTTGTTTTCGCGTCTCTGGTGGAATCTTCAATTAAAGCATTTAATGCGGTAATAATGTTTTTGAGGTCTTGATTTAGAGGTCTAATAGCATTGATACGACTTCCCCACCTTGTTTCACTTAATGGTTTCAAAGTTAGACTTTTCACGTATTTTTTTAGTAAATCGATATGGGGACGCAGAAAAAAAATATATACCTCTTGTACCATATCAAAAAATACAGAAATTTCACCACTGGAGCTGGCAGCGTCATTAACGATGATGTTTAAGGTGTGAGCCGCACACGGCACGTATAATGCTCTAGGATTAATATCGAGAATCCGTTTCTGAAGCCCTATATTTTTCCCCTTCATGTTCGATCCATTGTCGTAGCCCTGACCACGTATATCTTTAACTTCGAGCTGCAGACTAAGTAGTAGCTTCTCTAATAGAAAATTGCACAGACCTTCTCCAGTGGTATTAGTTATTGGAAAAAAATCCTAGAAAAAATTCTAAAATATCTACTTTACTTTTCCCCATCAGTAGTGTTCACACATCTAATTACAAACGTTATTTGTTCTGTATGACTAATATCGAGCGTAGAGTCGAGAATTATAGTGTAATATTTGGCTTTTTTGACAATGCGTGTTATCTCATTACGAGTAGATTTGGCTAAAATATGAATTACTTCATTTTGAAAATGCTGCCCTAAGTAGTGTGGAATACGTGTTTTTTTTACCTTTGTATTTACTGATATTATTAAGGTGTTCTGAAATAACTGGATCAAATTTGGCCAACATCTCTACTGTTACCATTATCTCTATGATACAACTCCGTACTAGTTCCTCTGAATGCTAAATTTTGACTGGCTAAAAATTGTACTACAGCAATCTTTCTTTCTTTGATAGCGCACCATCGCTTTTTCTCTCTATTGTAAACATTTTGTTGTTCCGTGTCAATAGTACAATTTTTTCCATCCTCGTCTTTATTTCTCACCACGATTTTATAGAGTTAACGTTTTAGAGTATTTTCATGCTTATTGAGGTAATCCGAACAATGACGCCAATCAGAAAAGCCAGTACTTACAAGTTGTGTTGAATTACATCTACTAAACAATTTACACGCAAAACAAAAAATACAATTTAGTTTTATGGAATAGCAGAGCCACGCGCGATTTATTTTCTCCCCGTTCACTAAAGTTTTGTTATAATATGAACAGCTAAATTTTCTGCCACTCTCATCAATCGGAAATTTGAAATCTGCAACTTATTTGGGACCGTGTCCTACCAATAAATCAATATATTTTTTTGTCAAAATGTTAGCCCAAGTTGCTGGTTTATCTAGTGCTACTTGAGCAGAGCCCTCTTCCTCTTTGCTCTCATCGTCACATTCGGCTTCACTGGGAATGGGACTGCTTGATAATGATCTTGCAGCTTTATCACCTTCATCGGGTGTGAAATCTATCGATTTATTGTTTTTTTCACTAGTACTGGTGGATGTTGATGGTTGAGAATAATCAAACTCCGCGATTTAATTCAAACCTTTTTGTTCGGGCTCACACTTTTATTCGGTTTTCCAAAATACTTTTTCAATGCTCCTGCTTGTTTTGAGATTTCTTCTATTCTTCTCTTTTCTATAGAAGGCACCTGACTCTCTTTTAGTCTTTCTGTTTTTGGACGAGGACGACATCTAAAGGTAAAAGGTAAGAAGAAAGAAGAACGATAAGTATATCATGGCTCACAGATGCAGATAAAATGAATAGGAATTCTTCAGAAATTTTGAAATTCATCGAAATGACCTCTAAAAAGTACCTACCACTGTTAACACTTTTTTTTTTACTTAAAGTGTGAGAATATGGGTTATTCATAAGAAATCCCCATTCCTGTTGAAAAAGTTAGAGCAAATTATCTAAAATAAATAATGATTCGTAGCGCTCTTTCAAAATCTGGGTAAAAATTAAAATTTTCATAAACTCCCCCGGTTGGTAACCTATAATTTTGTAAGAAAATTATATTTTGTGCTAATGAATTTTAAAAGAATTGAAAATAAATTTTGAATTTTCAAACATTCTGTACTTATTTTCAAAACGAATCATCGGGACAAAATTAGCTTAAAAATATGCCCACTTTTTTATGTAATTAGAAAACACCCTGTACAACATTTCATTCGTTCATAAATCTAGTTAAGAGCTTTGGTACTTACCACAGTTCTGATTTAAACGATACTCAACAGCAACACCTTTTCACTAATTTCCAATATTAACTAACACTTGCTTGCACTTGATTGTGTTTATGACCAGTCTTAGGCCTGTCCCAGACACTACGTGTATTTGGCGAATAGGCCAATATTTATCATTTGCACGAATGTTTGCTTGATCTCCCACACGGTGCCGTAGTATACCAAAGGTTTGACTTTGAAAACATTTGACGAATATTCGCGCAGAAAGAGGTGATTTTTAGTGGCGTGTGGCGTTTTTGTTTTTATGCAACTATTTTAGTTAATTTAGTTCAGTTTAAAATAGACAGCGATGAAGAGCAGATTGCTGCCGCTGCTAGTTGTGTTATTTTAAGCAGTGCTTTACTAATTACAAGAATAAAACAAAAGAATCGTAAAAAGAGAAGATGGTGGATAGTGCCTTTAAATAGAAGTCGTTCTAGGTAGGTATTTATGATTAGATATTTGTTTAAATTTAAGATAGTGACGTCACGGTCTGGAATCCTTGGGTTCCAAATCACAGGTTCATTTTCGAACAACCCCAAAAACACCAACGTTAATTCGTTCGTCCACTCCATTATGTAGAAAAGAACCTCTCGTCACGGCGGCACTGCATACAATAATACGTGTACTGTATAATCACCGCTAAATTGAAACAAAAAACTATCCCCATACCTCTTCTACTATGCCGAAGCGTGTGGGAGCATTGCCGAAGGTACACGTAGTTTACTACGCCTCACTACGGCATCCTTTACTTCGTGCTAGTTTACCGACCAGCGCCGGGAAAATGACGAAGGACGAATATTTGCCAAAGATAACTTCCCACACGCTACGCGAATAAGTCTGAATACAAATGTTTGCCAAATACACGTAGTGTCTGGGACCGGCCTTATTGTATGTTGATTCAAAGTTAAATGAACATTTTGAAATGAAAATGGTTTGTATATAGTGGTGAAGTAGCAAACAAATTCCGATGCCGCATCCCTTTAACTTTGTGCAAACAATCCATTTCTTATCTATAAAGAAAACCGCTAAAATAAAGTTTCTTTTGACCATTGACCTGCGAGCCGCGTGCCGACTATGATATATATATATATATATATATATATATATATATATATATATATATATATATATATAGTCTTTATGAAGTAAGTCGGCACGGCGAAAAAAATTCAAAGGAGGCCGCAGCGGCGAAACCTTTGAAATAAAGCCGCCCGGCGAACAGCAGCACGTTTTTTTCAAAGGTTTCGCCGCTGGTACCTCCTTTAAAAATTTTTTCGCTGTTCCAACTGACATTGACATCGTAAAGACTATACGTACATAAATAAGCCGCCGCGCCGCACACAGGAACCAAACATACTTAGTCGTGTCAAAAATATGGCCCTTGGTTTTTTTTTGGAAATTTCAATTTTTTATGCTGCATTGCCGGCTCTTCCTTGAGTTTTGCTCTCAAATGAAGAATGTGCGTAGATGAGAGTAGGAGAAGATACTAATTACTAATGGACAATAGACCAACCTACAGTCCCTTAGTTTCGCGCTGCACACCTGCTAGGATCGGCCCTGTGAAAGTTCTTTTGAAGAAGACATGCTTATGTGTTCATTGCTGCCCACAAACACTACCGGGGAAGAAATTTTTAATAAAATCAATATATTTTTTGAAGAAAATAATCCCAGTTGGAACGATTGCATTGATATTTGTACAGATGGGGCCAAGCGGACGACGGTTAAAACAGTAGAAGCAGTGTCACTAACAAAAAATAAAGCGCCTAATTGTAGTTCCAGCCATTGTATCCTGCATAGACAAGAACTTGCGATGAAGCAAATGCCGTCAAATTTAAAATTAGTTATGGATGAAGCGCTAAAAATAATTAATTTTATAAAATCACAACCACTACAATCCCGATTGTTCTCATTATTGTGTGAAGATTATGGCAGCAAACAAAAATAAAATACTGCTGCTCCATACAGAAGTGCGATGGCTGTTTCGGGGTAAAACTTTACCAAGGCTACTTGAACTTTGAGCTGAGTTACAAATGTTCTTTATACACAAACGTAAATTAACTTTGGCTTGAAGTAATACTCTTGAAATAGCTATTGCTCATTGTATGGGTCGGAATTTTAAATATACCTTCCACTAAGTTTAGGAAGTCATAGTGTCAGGGCCGGATTAAGCTAGGGGCCTGGGGGGGCTATATCCCCACAAGAAGTGACCTAACTTCTTGGTCTAGCCAAAAATAACTACTAAACATCAGGTAGGCATCAAATAAAATGTAACTTCTGTCATTCTGACGATGATATTGATTTATCGAAACAATTGTCAATTTTTTAGAATTCTCAACAATTTTTATTATATTGTGGAATTAACTAGAAACCGTGAGTTTCATTTAAAACACTAATATGAGCAGATTCCACGAAGTAAGGGTCGAGACAGTTAATTTACAATTAAAACACTTTACGGTGCGGTTTGATGTACGAGAGGTAGATGGTCGACTGTTTATTGGATGACTGCGATTTGTTGAAAAACTACAAAACTGATTCATTGGTTTATTGAAATTATTGTTATCTCGTGTACTCTCTTTTGCTACGTTGTTCATTCGACTAAACAAATCTTCAAGGGATCTAATTTCATGCAACATCATTCGAGCTTGACTCTGAAGCATTTTATTATCAAATCTATCGATCATATAATGGATCAATTCATATTCTGACATGCCAGCATTATTGCCAAGAGTAACTTTATCATGGAAATAGATGCTAAATTTTTCACCTACTTTCCATCTTCGTCTTTCAAAATTTTTACGCAATATCACTAGATCTTGATGGCAAGAAAACATTTTCTTTAACTCATCTCTTAAACTGTCCCAATTCATCATAACGTGGTCTAATTTCGAATTATACCAATCTTTGGCATTGCCCATAAGTTCCAATCACTATTACCTGCATAATACCATCGGGGACCTGATATACTTCCTGCACCGCTGATATTCGTTCTAACCAAATCGTAACTTATAAATTTCCACCAGAAAATTCGGGGAGCAAGTTCGCAATTTCTTTATTTGAAAAGTTTTTAACCACTGTTTGTTCCGTAGGGGCCGGGGGCCTCCTCTGTTGGTGTTGATATGATATAAGTGCCCTTACTGTGGATTGTATCAAATCTTCCACGGTAATCTCACCTTGAATTTGAGGTGATATGCCGCTCGGGGCTTCTTCATCTCTGTTTTCCGTTGGTTGTACTGGTTTGTTTCTTGAGCTTGAGCCAATCCCACTTCTGAGCTGTGGGGCATTACTATTAAAACACCGCTCGATCGATTCCATGATTATTTAATTACAAAATAAAAACAGTACATAAATCATAACCACCACCTCGACCATCCTTGCCGCCAATTCTCTTCTCCTCTTCTGTTTTATTAAATTCATATGACAGTGGACGTGGCCTCGGACAACAACTTTAACCAGCCATCAACCCAGAATGACGCAAGTCCTACACTATATCGTACGTTTTATAATGGTGTAAGCTCCAAAAAGTATAATTAACATTTAAATTAGGAATTTTATTGCTGGTTACGATTTTTGCAAGTTACGCGTAAAAACTTTAGCCACGTCTAGAGAAACATTAGCCACATTGTATCGAAGGTAGAACACGTTTATTTGACAATAATAATCGTAAAATACGTATTGATAAAAAAAGCAGGTTTGTAGATATTAATTTAATCCCGGTATGCAATAATGCAGAGCGAATTATAGCGGATCGGCGCGGCGGCTGCTGCTCTCGGGAGATTGTGCATTCCATTGCGCCTATCAAGGCTTTGCACCATTATATGATCGGAAGACTAATTTTTTAGTTCTCTTATAAACCAAAGTATATGAGAAAAAAATTTCAGCCTTGTAGAAATAAGTGAAAAAAGTTTATTTCTGAACACCTTGCGTGGGTGGTAGACCTATGATGGCCTCCCCTCCGACGCAGTAGACTATCATTATACTGCATTTTTAGGTATCCTTGACCACTCTAGAAAGTTTTATACTATAATAAGGCATTTACATATTATTTATTTACAGGTTTCAAAATTGTTATTAATGTTTGCCCCCATATTGGCGCGGTAGACTGCCGTTCCGTTTACTTGCCATATCAAAACTTCTAATTGAGAAAAGATCAGCTTTGTAGGAACAATTACGTCAAAAGTGTCGCTGCCTCCCGGACTATATTGGGTGAAAATTGTTCGAAAAATTTGAATATTTCCATAAAAAACTTTTAAGTGCCTACCCTGGGACCGAAGTAGAGTCCAGGGCCAAAAGAAATGGACACCAGCGATTTTCACAAGCTTTCGAATGGTCCATATTACAAGTCATAAGACGTCACCCACACCGAGTTAGGGCTTCCCGACGGATATAAATATCCCACGATTATGTAACTTGATGTTTCACATCAAGCAATATCACGTACATAATTGAAAGGCATTTAATTATTCTTAATCACTCAACAATGAGAAAGTATAATCATGTAAAATTCATTTTTTCGCGTTTACACTATGTTCTCAAGTTATTTTCTCGTTGGAAAGTGAAATTTGTTAAATTTTACTAATTAAAATGTATAGTTAGAATATCACACATTGAAAATTCTGGTTATGTATTGATAGCACTGCAGTAGTGAATGTGTTAAAACAAACATCTATAAGCAAAAATCAACGTGATTGCACGGAATAACGAAAGCCATGTCAGAATAGACTTAAGACATGGAGACGGCTCATGCAAACGATGGAAACTAGTGTGTGATGACGTTCGCAAAAGTTTTTTAATGAAACAGCTCCCTACAGGGTGGACAAAAATGCAAAGGTTGTTTATGTCAATTTATTATTTACAAAATAATTGATGACAGAATAAACGTATACTCCATCAAAAACAAACCAATGAAAACTTATAGTAAATGTTCTGCATTGACCTGGTAATAAATTCGTCTTTAATATTTTTTAGCATAGTGGGGGTGTTACGTTCTGCATCCTGCCCGATTCGGACTTTTTGGATACGGATATTGCCAGGACTGTTAGCGCAGAATTTATATTTTAAGTAACCCCATACTAAGAAATCTAATGAGATGAGACCGGCTGATGTAGCGGGCCATTCCACTGTTCCCCTTTTTTCGATCCATTGATTTGAAAAAGTTCTGTCTGAAACTGGCACACTATTATAGGGAAAGGTATCGGTGCGCCATTATATTCTGCAGTCTAAATTGTTGGCAATTTGGATATTAGGGAAAAGCTGTGCCAAATCAGGAATTAATGTAATTTGTAGAAAGTGCAGATATAAATATCCGGTTAAATTTTCATAAAGAAATATGGACCAACAATTATATTTGTCACAATCCAATCCCATATGTTGATTTTTTGTAGTCTTTGTTTATGGGCATTCAGACCAATATTGGGTGTTTTGCCGGTTAACATTCCCGTTCAAATGGAATGTTGCTTCATCCGAAATTAAAACATTATCAATGAAAGTGTTATTTAAATTATTATTGTTCTGATTTATCATGTACATACCGAATTCAATTCTACCATCACAGTCATCTTCAGCCAACTCATGGATGAGACGTACAGGGCCGCCACCTGATAAAACAATTTTGCATAAAAATGATTAAAATGTGTATTTTAGATGTTATCAGGTTTCGTACATATTAATATTCTTCAATTTGGCCGCAAAAAAATTTCGGCACTAAATCCGAAAATGTTTTGTCTAAAGCAATATCCCGACGTCAATCAAAATAACACTTTTGGCCTCGCATCGTTTTTATTACTTTTCGAGAAATACGTACTGTAAGTACGTATATTATGATAATATAGGGCTATCGGTTTTGGAAGTTTTAATGCATTTGTTTTGGGTACATTAGCTTGTTAGAGATATGTAGGCATTTTAAGGTTGAGTAATAAGTGATTTTCATTTAATTAATTATTTTAAATTGCCGCCACGGTTGATTGTTAAAATAAGTGAAGTGTAAACAAATAAATAAGAAAGTTAAGTACACTTACTCAATAATAAATAAATTTCATATATAAAGCATTATTATTTGCTATGACTTATAGTTATGCCCGTCCAATGGCGGAAAGAACTCCGATTTTTACGAAAATTACGCATTTTGATATAAAACATGCCTTGCATGATATTAAATCATCGAAAATTTTATTTAGATTTAAGTAAAATATATGTAATATAAAAAAACAGGGGCCAGAAGCGAAGAAAATATAATTTTATAAAATTTTGCATTTCATACTAAACATTATTTTCATGTGAGGTTAAATTAAAGATAATTTTGTGAAGAATGCATAAAAAAATATACGTTTTTTAGGGGCGTAATCAGGGATTAAGGGTCAAAATAAGTGTTGACAGTTTTGTAGATTATGCATGCTCCCACAATACATGGTTAGTAAATTAATGATTTTAAAAGTTTTTAGATTGCGTTAATAAAAAATTGAAAAACATAATTTCCAGAGACGCACTTTTGTTAAGGGGTTGATATGGGAATCGTTTTAAATAAGACATGGCTATTTTCCGACCAGTTTAGTTGGTTGTGGGTAGATGTTTGAAATAAATATAATTGATATTTTTTTTATTTACGTATGTCTGAAAAATGAAAACGTTTGTCTGGTGCTCAATACCGAAAACTAAAGGTACAAAAAGTAGAAGCATCAATAAGAAATAATTCTGATATAACAAAGTTTTTCCAAAAACATGTTCAAGATATTCCACAGCCATCGACTTTAACCAATACAAAGTTTGGAAGCCGATGCCTAAGTGAAAATTCCAAAAGAAAATCAATCTACAGGAACTGAGTAATGGTCAAAACCGATTTGCTTATATATTCAGATTTCGAAGGAAGTATCTTCGCTGGCAGTACTGACATAATTTTTTTTAATATTTTTGAATATTGTATCGTTTTTATTTTTCCTATATTTCGCCCTACAAAATCGAATAATTTCTATCCCAGTACGGCCCTGGCGTAACAATATTTTCTTCGAACTGTGTAGGATATCGTTTCAAATGACCAATAAACATAAAAAAATTAGGAACAATATATGTCTGGACGCCGAAAAGGTTTGTTACGCCTCAATCTTTTTTCAATTCAACTAAGTGACAATTGAATGTACAAAAGTTTTAATATCGCCTCTAACAAAAGGTGCGATGTGCACACAATAGTTTTTAATATCGCCTTCGGACAAAAAGGTACTTTTTACGAAATTCTGGGTAGACAGCGTAATTTGGGCATTTTACTGCTATTTTTCGGAAAGAATTTCAAAAAAAAGGCTGTCTATCCCCAAAAATCTCGTCACGGGGGGCAGTCTACAAAGAATACTTGAGTAAATCAGTGGTGATTTCCTTAGGGTCTCAACGCTAGTTATCGTGTCGTTCTCACCGCTATCGATGATTGAGTCTGCGAATCAGTTGTGATTTTCTTAGTTATTAAGATATCGTATCGTATAAAAGTACCGATATTACCTGTGCTGAGTCGGCGAATTAAAATTACCGGAATATCTGTTTATTGTGTTTATTACCGACATTAAGTTACCGAAGAATACCGAGTGTCTGTGATTTGTTCCATCACGCGGTGAGAATAGATTACTTATTACAAGTACTATCCTAAATTTTTAAATCGATCTAATCGAGAAACCATGCCTCTGGCGTTAATGCAAGTGTCTTCACCTGAATAGTATTGTGGTGATTGGCTGGAGATTGTTGGACTCAGATATCTTAAATGATTATTTTGTATCTCTCCTACCTGGAGTAAATCGCACCTTTTCTTAGTCGATGGTGAAAACACTAATTTAGTGTCACGCCATTTCTTTAGCGAAAGAACCATACAGTATAAGAACTATTTTATTATGATAACGAGTTTATTTATTACTAATATTGACATTCTTTGAAAGAACTTTTATGTTTTATGCTGTTTTATAGAATAACCGTTAAGAAATTCGGCGTGCACGTCAAATCTAGATTAAATTATTTTCCGATCACTTATATTGACGTAACTTCCACAAAGCCTATGTGTTTTTTTTTGATTTCGAGTAATTCGGTAATATAATATCCCACATTTTCTTTTTTGAATAAACGGAAAATAATTTCATTAATAAACTAATTTTTTTGTTCGCAAACTCTGCGACATTTATCGTTTGTGTATTTATATGATTTTGATTTGTATATTTGTTGTTCCTTGGAGACTATTTATTACCGTATGACTCGCCGTGTAGCGTTGAGTGATAATTTGTTTTATTGTTTTTATGTATATATTAGTATTTTTGCGGTGCCCGGCTATGCATATAGCCATATTGTAAATTTTTTGATGTTCTGTTCACTGACGCTGGTCAAACCTGTTAATAAACTGGTTAACATAATAAACCGCGTTTTAGTGAGTACTTCCCTAACCTCCACAGACACATTACCGAAAATAACTCACTTTTTATAATTTCTCTCGCTTATTGCAGTTTTTGAAATTTTTCCTGTGAATTAAAATTTCTGGGGCTCTTTAATTACCTTTCCGGTTGATTAACTTTCCTAAAATAAACCCACGACTCTCAGCTCTCCAACCAAAACAAGAGTGCCGTTCGCATACGTCTTAATTGTTTATCGCCCAGTATCGTTTCAAATAATAATACGTCATCTTGGTCCCATCCAAGGAAACTTGGAGAAATTGGTACTGAACAATAATTAAGACGGTAACAATATTCTGACCCACATTTAAAATTTTAAATGTGACGTTCTCACTATATATATTTATCGTGAATTTCTCTATTGAACTACACATTTTCAAGAATATTTCGCAATTTTTCTCTCGGCATCCCGATTAGTAAACGAGTTAGTATTACATAGCAACTTTTCGCAACCGTAAAGAAAAATTGTACATTTAATATTAAGTGTAACTAGTGTAGTAATTTTGTGTAAATATAGTAATAGTGTCCGAATTTGATTTTTATTTAATTACAACTAAAAATTGGAAATACAGTGCGCTAATTATCAATTTACGTGCACATACGTACACCTATAGTCTTTTTAGTTTTATGTAAACTTTGCTTATATAATGTATACATTTTCAATTTTATTTAATAATAAAATTATTCATTGTTACAGCCCTTTCTTAAAATGTTTAGCCTGGACCAAATTTACTTGTGTATTTTTAGCCGCTCGCACATTTTGGGACCGTTTTTTCCGATTATTTTTGGTCCTTTCTTTTTTTTCGGAGAGGGAATTTTATTGAAAAAACAAAGGTTTTATGGAACTGAAATTAAACAACTTATACTTGGCCGATATATATTTATTCGAGAAAGAACTAATTGATTTTAAGGCATACCGTTCGAAAAGACGGAGAAGTGATTACGTTAACATCATACATTTATATGTTGTTAATATAAACATACACACCGAGAATGCACGATTTAAAGTTTAAGTTTTGCTCTTTTTATCAATGTAGAAATATTCTTTTATATTGATATATCCATTAAATTTTTCTATTACCGTTCACCGTCTGGGTGCATTTCATGAGAAAATGTGCATACCTCTTGCTGAGTCCTCATCCTATCGCCAATAGCAGGTCAGATTTTTTGCCAACAACCTCATACGGTAAATGCACCAGTGAATGAACAAATTGAAATATATCTGAAATTATTAAGAATATGGTGTCTTTCTCGTAAACACTGCAATATCCCTCATGACGTGTAACATGTTCCTCTTAACGTGATACTTCGTTAGTTCAAGTCAGTTCTTATGAATGAACGTACTGCTGTGTTTTTGTTGACAAAATTTGAGAAACGTATCTGTTATTGGAACGATACTAAGCAATAACCAGGTACAGTGTCGTCATTATCACATCAATTAATTGATTTCAACTGATTTTATCGAAAACCTAACCTCAAAATACACCAAAATCGTTATTAACTTCAATAATTTGAGTGTTCATTCATTGGTGCATGTGCTGAACCCAGTAAACGAACAAAATGTTCATTCATTGGGATTTTACGTGTTAATCTAGATTTCATCGATTTGATCCTTATATACTCGTTTAGAAAACCTGTTTCACGGGTTCTGTCAGGAAATGTCTACTAAGCTTACTATCCAGTAAATGAACGACTTCGTCCATTCATTGAATCATAACATAGATCATTGGTGCTTCAGTGAATGAACAATTTATTCTTTCTCTGTTTTTTCTGATTTCATATTTTTTTCAATCATTTGACAGAAATATGGAAGGTGGAAAGTCTAAGCCAGAACATCAGAAAAAGTATGTAAGATTCCGATATTCCGATGACTGTCTCCAGAAGGCCGTGGAAGCAATAAGAAGAAAGGAAATCACCATCAATGCGGCCAGCAGACAATATGGGATTCCGAAAAGTCCACTTTTCAACAAAACCACTGGAAAAGTTCCCATGATTCGAAAAATGGGACCTCCCACCATTTTGACCCCCGAAGAAGAAACTACTCTAGAAACTTGGATTCTATCCAAACCTCTATTAGGATTTCCCATGTATCCCGACGAGGTGAAGGACTCAGTGCAATGTGTCCTCAAAGCTGTTGATAGGCCCAATAAATTCGTAGATGATAGACCGGGTAGGAAATGGTTACATCTTTTTTTACAAAGACATCCAAAAATAACCACAAGGAATACAGAATTAATATCCAAGGCGAGAGCATCTGTAACAGAGGAAAATATTCGAAAATGGTTTCAGTAGATGAAGGAATATTTAATTGGAGAAGGCGTTGAAGACATCCTTTCTGAGCCTGATAGAATTTTTAATGGGGATGAAACCGGTTTGCAGACTTGTCCCAAAACTGAAAATCTTCTGGGTCCCAAAAATTACAGGAATTTTTATGAAATTGCTAGTGGCCCAGAAAGAGAATGCATAACAGTTCTTTGTACATATTATGCCTCAGGAGAATCTGTTTCACCTATGATTGTGTACCCGTACAAGCATATTCCAAGAGATATTGCACAAACTATACCTGAGGAGTGGGGTATTGGCCGATCAGATAGTGGATGGATGACGAGTGCAACATTCTACGAATTTATTGCGAATATTTTCTTCCCTTGGCTTCAAAAAAACAACATTAAATTTCCTGTTTTACTATTGCTTGACGGTCATAAATCGCATATCAATATGGATTTGTATAATTTCTGTGTACAGAAAAGAATAATACTATACTGCCTTCTGCCCAATGCCAGACATATCTTGCAACCTTGTGATGTATCAGTATTCAAGTCTCTCAAAGGACACTGGAAAAAGACCATTTTGAAACATGAACAGAATACCAATACATCAGTTACAAAAAATGCCTTTGCCCCCCTTTTCCAAAAAGCTTTTGAAGAATCGATCAAACCGGAAATCATCAAAAACGGATTCAGAAAATGTGGATTGTTTCCATTTAGTGCAGACGCTGTGAATTATTCCCAATGCATTTCAACAAGGAGACAGCAGCTTGACCTAAATTGTGACAAGGAAGTTTCAGTGACCACAGACGAATATGAAACTGTTCTGAAAGTCATTAAACATCATGTAGATTCAAAAACTTTGATAGTGCCTATGAAGGTGAAAAAGCAGTCGACATTCAGTATCTACAACTTTTAGAAAATATGTAAAGAAGCAACTGATGCCGATGGAACGAATAATTTGAGAAATGCTGATGGAATGAAGCAAGAATGAGAAGAAGAATTCGAAGAAAACTCGCAGAATATTGCTAATTTTGACATACCGGATATACAAGAATACACAACAGACTTAACAGATGACCTGTTGAACCTACCATTGGAAATTGATTCTATTCTCTATCCAGCTAACATATCTGACAATTCAACAATAATATTGAATGTGGATAGAACGAAATATATAGAAAACGTTATCATAGAAGAAATATATTGGGCGGTACCGAGCAAGAGAGTATAACGAATAATGACACTCTAATCGAAGGTTACGAGAAAAAAAACAGATGATCTGAATGCTGTAGAAGAACTCGAGATTTCAGATAAAATAGATGTAGTAATAGAAAACAGTAGTGTCGATTTCCATAATTAAGAGCCGCAGAAGCAGAAAACTACCAGAGACGTATGGCTACAACATCTTCATTGGCCAAATATTGAAAAAAAGTGTGGCAAAAGGAAACAGGCAACTTTAATGCCGTTCGCCATCACTTCCAAAAAATGGAAAGACTATACAGATACAAAAGAATCTGAGAAAAAGGTAAAAGAAGCTGAGAAATTGAATCAAAAATCAATTAGAGAGAAAAAACAAGAAGCAACCACAAGAAGAACCGCGAAAAGAGCCAAAGCACCACCAGCAACAGAAGTTACCTGTTTACAGGCTGATATAATCGATACTGGCAATCAAGATAAAAATCCTAGTGTTTCCCAAGATATCACTGTAGGAACTTATGTTATAATAACGTATAACCAGAAATATTTTCCGGGAATAGTAGAATCTATTGACAATGATGAATATGAAGTCCGCGCTATGGCACCAGCTGGTCTTAATACCTTTATATGGCCAGATTGTGTTGACAAGATATGGTACAAGAAGTCTTCAATTGTAGAAGTGATCGAAGCACCTAAGCTTATTAGACGTGGTTCTTACGAGTGTCCCGAAATTCGTAAATATTCTGAAAATATCAATCCGAGCAACATAAGGAATATACTATCTTCCCCAGAGGATGATATCAACAGGGATAAAAATGGAGCAAGAATCAATGATTCACAAGAAATTACTATTGGAGCTTATGCCATAATAATGTATAACCAAAATTATTTTCCTGGAGTAGTGGAAAATGCAGAAGGTGATGAATATGAAGTTCGCGCTATAATACTAGCAGGTCCCAATACTTTCAAATGGCCAGAACGTGTTGACCAAATATGGTACGAGAAAACTTCAATTGTGGAAATGATTGAAGCACCCAAACTTATAAGTCGTGGTTTTTTCGAATGTCCAGAAATGCTGAAATTTGTCTGAGATAATATTGTATCACCATATATTGTGTTGTCGTTGATAATCATTGATTAAAAATAGTTCGACGTCTATTTTCTTCATAAGTTCATTCATTGGATCAGCCATGTTCAATCAATGGTAGCATTCGTTCATTTACTGGCGTAGTATGCAACATTTTATTTTTTTAATAAGTCTTAAACTGTCTACTTCTGTAACTATCGTATGCAACGTGTTCACTATATCATTGAACACGAAGTGTTATTTTTCTGGAGCTGAAAATCAGTACGGATGGTTTATAAAAATACAGTGAAGTTCAAAAATGTCTTGAGTGTTCATTCACTGGTGCATTTACCCTATGACCATGTTTGCAGTGAAATAATTTTTATTTTAACATAGGTACAGTTTGTCATTGAACGGATAAGTGAAGATTACAAATACCATTGAGTATTTCAATATTCAATGATAATACCCAGTTGCCTGTTTCTACTTGCGAACCCAATAGTTGTCAAGAAAAAAATAAACAACCCAACGTTTGCATATTCTATAAGTTTCATACTTGGCAAATAATTTATTTATTAAACAAATGAGTGTAATTAAAAAAAGTCATTTCGAATTTTTAATTAATCTAAGGAATTTTTCAACATATTAAATTTGATATAAAACAATTTTCAAGACATTATACATTTAGCTATATTTCACAACTCTTGCCCATTATTATCCAAAGGATAAATATTTGCAGTTCTTCTTCCTAGGTATTTAAATCCTCTACAATTCTGTTCTGATCCTCTGTTTCTCACAATTATTGGCCAATAGCTTGTAAACTACATGCTATCCCTGTGTTCATATTCTCTTCCTACCATTAATTTTCCATGTGTCAATGTATCTTTTCATTTTGCCTGTAAGTGGTTAATGCTATAAATTAAAAAACACAATTAAACCTTGATAAAAATAGTATTTTTCTTGAAACCATTAATAATGTTTTATGTATTAGAGAGACAGAAACAATTTTAATTTACGACCGACCATAAAATAACGGAATAGAAAAGAACAAAAGCTGTCATTTGCTGGAACTAATAAATATTTAAACGATATGTTTTATTCTATAAAGTAAATGCCATAAGTCGTAAGGCTATTTTGCAATACTTAAAATTCCAATGTATTTTCTTTGTGTTGAGTAAAGTTTATATCGAGCAATAAAACCACAACAAACCAATCGACATAGCGCACATGCGTTTTGATTCAAAGTTCCCATCAAAACAGCTGACGATAAATGCAGCGTTGCCTAGTAGTACCGATATTTTCCCATAATGTAAAAAAAGTTGAAATGGGTAAGTAGATTATAGAAATGTTTACTTCAAATTGTTTACAGAGACAGTCACATATGTATATCACATTAAGCCCTAAAGGAATTGGGGATGAAAATATGTTATAGATGTCTATATATTTTACTTGACTTTTATTTTGAAAATGAAAATAAACATACATAATTTGTAAATATTTATAAAACTACAAATATGTTGAACATAAAGATTTTTTATTATTAAATATGATATCCTAATGTATCTACATACACTTTTTAAGTATAAAGTAAAAAAGTACATACAATTAAATAAAATTGCATAAACAGCTCAAATAGGTACTACCTTTCCTTACGTAATAAGATACATTTTGTTATTTAAACACATTTTCATAAAATTAACTGTCTCGACCCTTACTTCGTGGAATCTACTCATATTACTGTTTTAAATGAAACTTACTGTTTCTATGATATTAAATATCCAAACAATTGTCTAATTTCTTAGAATTTTTAACATGTTTTCAATATATTGTGGAATTATGTAGAAACAGTAAGTTTCATTTAAAACAGTAATAAACACATTTTAAATAATTATCAAACAATTAAACAGTTTGTAATAAAAATTGAAGTTTTAATAAAAAATTAAGCAGTACAGTATAATATTAAAATAAAGATAAAGTACTGTAATGTTTTTCTTATTTATTTAAACATTAAACGGGTGGGATAAACTTTAAGCACTCGGTGGGTTCACTTACTTAATTAATTTATTCACTAATTATATATACAGTATATTCACTTAAACTAATTTATATAAACATTTAACTAATTTATATTCACTTATTTACTTGTTTATCTCACGATGTCAAATTATCAACTAAACTCACTCTTCCTGGTCGGTCCCTTGTATAGTAATGCCTTTTTCACTAGATAATTCTAGATTGCGGCTTACTCAAAAACAATTGGCTTTCTGGCATTTTCTAGATAAGACTGGTCACAAAACTATGATAAGATAGTCACAATCGTAAACAATTATAAAAAAAACCTGCTTATCCGCCATAATTTTAACTTTCATACCTGGCTTAGACAGAGTCGGATTTAGGGACTATACCAGTGTACTGTTTCGTAACATTACCCCCTCCTTAAATGGAAGTTCCTCCTGGAACTTTTGTGTAGCCGAGACTGGATGTTTGAATCGGCAACTGGCCCCATTTCTACACTTTCCGATCTAATGGAAATAGCAGGGCACCGTCTTCATCGGATACTGACAACGGGGGTTGTAGCTGCAAATTAATATCTGGACACCGGTATCTTGAAAGATAATCTCTACCATGTTCCTGATGATTCGCCAACCCAACTGGTTACTCACTATCTTAGGCATAGCCAGTTTCTTCACGCTGGATTCAAACACATGGTCTCGTAGGTTTCGAAGTGGTTCCCACACATCGCGGTAGGTAGATCGATCTTGAAATTCATTTTTAGTTACCACGTAGAATACGTACCGCGAATTATGTTTCAGTTTCAGCGTCTTGCCAGGGGCTGGAATCTGGTCTTCAAGTTTTTCTAATTGCCCGAACTTCTTTCGAAAGACGGATGCCAACCCTCGTGCGTTCTTGAGACGGGCGGGGATGTTGTATGCCAGTGAATAATCTTCCGGGAGAGTGAACAAATCTTGTCTGGATCTTCCTAGGATTTTTGTAATTTTGGAGAAAATCCTTTTCTCCTCGTCGGATTGTGTAACCATACTTTGTCCCCTTCTTTAAAACCGCCTTCTGTAGCCTGTGTGTCGTACCGACTTTTCATTCTGTCGCTGGCAACTTGAAAATTTGTTCGAACTAATTCATGAATATCGTTCAGCCTTCTTCTCAATTGGGTCACGTAGTCTTCGCCTGCTAGATCTTCTCCAGGCCGACAGCCAAATTCCAGGTCACAAGGAAGCCTCATTTCACGTCCAAATAGAATTTTCGCCGGTGTTTTACCCGTGGACTCATTGACGGCAGATCGATAAGCCAATGCGAATAGGGAAACATACTGATCCCAATCTCTCTGATGGCTGGATACTACTTTGGACACGTATTTTCCAATAGTCCTGTTCATTCTCTCGACCATTCCATCTGACTGTGGATGTAATGCTGTTGCCCTGGTCTTCTTCATTCTCATCTTCTCGCAAATCTCCTGGAATAGATGACTTTCGGAATTTCTTCCCTGGTCGCTGTGGACTTCCAATGGCACTCCATATCGGCTGATAAATTCTTTCACCAATACATCCGCGACAGTTGTGGTCTCTTGATTCGGGATCGCGTAAGTTTCCATCCACTTTGTGAAATAATCCATTACAACCAGAATGTATTTACCACCATTTTCTGTCGTTGGAAATGGTCCAGCGATTTCTAAAGCAATCCTTTCGAAATGGCTTTCAACATTATACTGTTTCATAGGCGCCTTCTCTTGCGATGTGGTCCATTACTCGTAGCACAAGTCGTACATTTCTTACACCAGTCCTTCACATCGTCGGAGCTGTTCATCCAATAAAACCTTTCACGGACTCGCTGAAGGGTTTTCTTCACTCCCAGATGACCTTCCGATGGACTGTCGTGTAACTTATTTAGTACTTCAGCTACTCTCGTTCTCGGGATAACTAGCTGTCTCCTCATCTCGGAACCATCATCGTTTTCAAGGACTCTTTTCAACAGCCCTTCTTCCAGGACAAGGGAGTCCCACTGAGCCCAATACGCCTTGAGTTTCGGTGACAATCTTGACACTTCTTGCCAGGTAGGTCGCCGATTTTCTTTTTTCTATTGCCGAATCTTCTTTAGGTAAGAATCATTCTCCTGATCTTCTCTGATCCTGGTGGGTGACCATTCTTCATTGACCACCGTAATTCTTGAAACTGCAAATTCCTTAGATTTCGACTTGTTGCATTGTGAATAGTGTACAGGGCATGGCCGTCTAGGCAAGGAGTTGGCTTTTCGGTGATTCACATCAGCTGGATGTTCCCTGTGTCTGGAGTTCTTGGGTTACAAGAGTCTTGGGGCGCTTAGATGGACTGCGTACGTGCTCTAGCTCGCCACACTTCCGGCATTTGATCTTCTTCGGCCTCTTGTCTGCCATACCTTTCAACAAGTTGACGATCTGGTCAAGTTTGTCATCGTCATCTTCTTCCTGCATGGTTCTAACTTGGTTGTAGCGCGAGCTCTTCGTGGCTGTTTTGCATTTAAGAGGTTCTTGGTTTGCAGGAGTCGTAGGACGCTTACACGAACTGCGTGCATGCTCTAGCTCGCCACAATTACAACACCTGATTTTCTTCGGCTTCTTGTCTACCATACCTTTCAACAAGTTGACGATCTGGTCAATTCTGTCATCGTCACCTCCTTTCTGTATGGTTCTACCTTTTGTTGTATCCGGAAGCCTGCTTCATATTCAAGAGCAGCAGTCAATGCGTCGACTAATCTTTTGGGATCGGCTAAACGAAGCGTCCTCTGCATATCGGGGTCATGTAAGCCATCAATAAAGGCCTGGATGCATAAACATTCCATCATGTTATCTGGTGCTGATGGATAAACAAATCGAACTAGTCGGGCAATATCCAGTTCATACTCTTGAAGGGTTTCGTTACGTTTCCGCCTTCGGTTCTTCAGCTGACATCTGTACAAATGTTCCAAATGTTCTTGACCGACTTGCTCGAAGTCATCTGTTTGTTCAAGCGGTATCGTCTGAAGTACATCTAAGGCATCTCCCCGAAGCGCGATAGTTAAGTTCACTGTTTTCTCCTTGTCGGACCAATTATTCACGCTAGCGGCTGCTTCATACTATTTTACGTAATTGGTCCACGACATCTTTCCATCGAACGTTGGGGCCTTGACTCGGGTAAAACTACCAATGTCTTCTAACTTAGGGTGTGTTTCTGGTTTGCAAGGTTTTGGTTGCTCGGTCTTCTTTTCTTCCTGCGGGCGTGTCTTGAGTTCTTGTATCTGCCATCATTCTTTCTCCTTGATTTGCTCGTCCATCGTTGTCATCTAATTCTCAATTTCAGATATTAGAGAAGAAATTTCATTTTCAACTTCAGCGGCAATGTTGTTTTTCATTAATAAGATATCGGCAGATATATCGTTCTTCATAGCAGAAAGGTCGTTCTTTATAGCCGAAATTGTTTGCATTCTGAGAATTGAACTGGGTTCTGATTCGAATCTACATTACATAACAAATTGGATGTTTACTTGGTATCGTCCTTTGTCTAAAATTGGGTACTGAGTTGATTTCAGTTGCTGAAAAACTGTTAACCAAAAAATAATAGGAGTGTATAGGTGTAAGAGGACTTTCCTTGATTACAATTTTGTGGAACATTTCCAGATATCACCCTGCCTAAATGGGCGTTAATGAGCGATGGAAATCCAGAACCTAAGTTTTTGATACCATTTTTAAGGATTGCACAATAAATGTCGGAACTGAGCAATACATCTATCTATGTGAGAAGGAGTGTTGAATTGATCGTCAGCTAATTTTGACAATATTTGTGAGGGAATCTTTCAACATTAAGAGATACCTGAAGCAGAGGGTGAGTAATTTTATGTAAAATTGCGCACGAAACTGAGTTTTTTGTTTTCTGCGACTTTTGAAAATAACGTGATATCAATCATATCGGTTAACGTGGTGCTGCCTTCTAAAATACCGGAAACTTGGAGAGTATGGGGATATACAGAGTGCGGCATAAATTCCCCCCACTATCAGGTTCTTACAGTGCGACGTAATCTGGTGCAGTATAACTTCTGCTTTGTTAGTTTGCGTTCTCAAACGATTGTGGCAAGATGTTCGGTATATTATGGTCCGTACGTTCATTCATTGTGAAAATGCAAGCTGGTGGATTTAAATTTACGCAGGAAGAACGTCGCGCAACAATTTCCAAACCGTCGTTTACCAAACCGTCATAATGTGAGGAGACTGTACACGAAATTCCAGCAAACAGGCTCCGCTGCTGATGCGCAGAGAGCGGGTCGTCCTCGTAGCATGACGACTCGAGCGAATATGGAAACCGTAGCGCTATCCTACGTCGAAGAGGCGAACGTCAGCGCTAGAAGGCTAGCGAGAGAACTGCAGATTTCTGATCGTTCCATACGTCGAATGTTCTTCTTCTACGAATGCCGTCCCAATTTAACGGAGGCTGGCGACCACTCTCTTAAAAGCATCTCTGTCCTTAGCAATATGAAAAAGATCCTCAACGCCCATGTCTGTCCATTCTCGGATATTCCTCAGCCATGATTTCTTCTTTCTCCCAATTCCCTTCTTTCCTTCAACTCTGCCCTGCATAATCACTTGTACCAGAGAGTATTTATCATGTCGTAATACGTGACCGAGATATGCTGTCTTACGTATTTTTATTATTTTTAGTAGTTTTCGTTCACGACCAATTCTATGTAGTATTTCCTCGTTAGTAATTCGGGCGGGCTGTCCATGGTACTTTCAGCATACGTCTGTAAATCCACATTTCGAAGGCTTCGATTCTTTTAGTTATTTGTGCCTTTAACGTCCATGTTTCTACACCATATAATAGCTGGGACCAAACATAGCACTCCATAAATCTCAACCGGAGTATTAAATTCAAATTTTTATTGCAAAACATGGATTCAAATTTTAGAAATGCCGATCTTGCCATTTCAATCCTTACACGGATTTCCCGGTCCTGATTTAGGTCTGAGTTAATGAAAGCACCCAAGTATTTAAACTTTAGTACCCTTTCTATTGCTTGATCGTTTATTATTAATTGATCATTATGTGCGGGTGTTTTGGAGATTATTATGAGTTTTTTTTTTGTGTTAATATCTATTCCCATTTGCTGACATTTCATATTAACAGCATTTACAAGTATCTGCAGGTCCTCCAGACTCTCTGCCAAGATCACCGTGTCGTCAGCGTATCTTATCGTGCTTATTACTTCGCCGCCGATTTTAACCCCTTCGCTTCTTTCCCATAAGGCTTTCTCAAAGATAACCTGAGAGTACACGTTAAACAATGTTGGTGAGAGAATACATCCCTGTCTAACACTTCGTGCAATCGAAATATCATTAGTTTCTGTATTATTGATTCGCACTGTAGCTGACTGATTCCAGTACAGGCTCTTTATTATTTCGATGTCTTTTTTGTCTAAATTGATGTTTTTAAGTTCTTCTATTAGTTTTGTGTGTTGTACTCGGTCAAAGTCCTTTTGAAAATCTATAAAGCATGCGTATACGGTTTTGTTGTATTCTCTGCACTTCTGTAAAAGGACTGTTAAGGCAAACAATGCCTCTCTTGTTCCCATGCCCCTACGAAATCCAAACTGAGTTTTATCTAATTTTTCTTCACATTTCTTATGTATTCTGTTTTGTATAATTTTTAAAAGTATTTTTAGTGAGTGGCTCATAAGGCTTATTAACCGATAGTCATCGCATGATTTGGGGTTGTTTTTCTTTGGCAGGGGAATAAACGTGGACTTGAGCCATTCCGTAGGTATTTTACTTTGCCTGTATATCTGATTTAGAATAACTGTAAACTTTTTCACTATATCGGTATCTAATGCTTTTAGTAGTTCTGTAGGGATTTCGTCTGGACCAGGAGTTTTCTTACTCTTAGCCGTTTGTATGGCCTGTTCGACCTCTGACTCCAAAATTTCAAGGTACTGGTCCTCGTCTAGCGTCTCTTGTCCATATTCCCTTGCATCGCTGAAAAGAGCTTGAATGTATTGTTCCCATACCTTCTTTATCTGTCCATCCTCCGTTTCTAATTGACCCTGGTTATTCATAGTGACGCAGGGTGTTCTGTGTTTAGTGTTGCCCGTTATATCTTTTAGTTTTTTATGAAGGTTTGCTGTATCGTGTTTATTATTTGGCTGTTCCAATTCTTTACAGTTTTATTTCATCCAGTTCTCTTTGGCTCTGTCGATTTCGTATTTTATTTTGTTCTTCAGTTCTTTATATTTTTGCCTGTTTTTATTTTTAAATTTTCTTTTTTCGTTAACAAGCTGAATTATTTCAGGTGTCATCCATTCGTTTTTACTAGCTTTTGCTTCCGTGCCAAGTACCCTACTGCCAGATTCCAGCAAGGCATTTTTTAACGTACTCCAGTTCTCGTCCACGTCTTCGTTTTGAGATACGATGTTCAGCTTGTCCCTTATCTCTTCATTTAGTTGTTCTTTGCGATTTTTAATTTCATTCAGATTCATTTCAGGAGATTTATTATGTCGTTTTAGGGTTCTTAGTTTTATGTTTACATTTGCAACTAATAAGTTATGGTCTGTTCCTCCGTCGGCACTTGGATAGGTCTTAACGCTCTTAATCCCATTTTTAAATCGATTATTAACGGTTATAAAATCTATTTGATTTCTGATTATTCGGCTGTCATTGTGTCGAGGCGAAGTCCAGGTATATAGTCTTCTTGGAGGCAGATCATAAAAGGTGTTTGTAATTATCATCTCATTTTCTTGGCAGAATTGTACCATTCTGTCTCCCCTTTCATTTCTCGTTCCCAGTCCAAATTTGCCAACGAATTTTTCGACTTTTCCTCGTCCAATCTTTGCGTTAAAGTCTCCCATAATTATAATCACTTCTTGCTTTTTGATATTATTCATTAATTGTTCTAAGTCTGTATAAAACTGTTCTATAACATAGTCGTTACTGTCTGATGTAGGGGCATACACCTGAATAAGGTTTATGTTAATGGGATGTGCTTTTAGCTGTAGTAGCATCATACGCTCATTATATGGGATAAAGGTGATAACGCTCTGCTGAAATTCCTTTTTAATGATTACGCCGACACCCTTACTGTGATTATTATTGTCTGTTCCTGAGTAGTATAGACTCATATCATTTTTTGTACAACATCCCGTTACATGTTAAAGCGTATGAATTACCGTGCGTACCGTGCTCGCCTACTTCACGCGCTTCATGAGGATGACTTCGATCGGCGTTTGGAATTCTGTGAGTGATTTATCGATTGCCAAGAAGACGACAATCAATTCTACAGCTCGATCTTATGGAGTGACGAGGCCACTTTTAAATTTAACGGTACCATCAATCGACACAATTCTGTCTATTGGGCCACCGAAAAAACCCCACGTAACCATTCATCAAGAACTAAATGCACCCGGCATCAGCGTATGGGCTGGCATTCATGCTGGAGGATTAGTTGGTCCCTACTTTTTCGATGCCACTGTGACTGCAGAAACCTATCTGGAACTTCTAGAGGATCTACGAGGTCAAATGGATACTGACCCAGATTTGGCCCACATCATCCACTTTATGCAAGACGGTGCCCCCCCAAATTACGCTTTAATTGTGCGGGAATTCCTCAATGATCACTTCGGAGCGAGGATAGGAAGACGTGGGGAAATTGAATAGCCAGCGAGGTCTTGCGATTTAACACCCTGCGACTTTTTTCTCTGGGGCCTGATAAAGGATCGAGTGTTCGCAAGACGAGCAAAAACAGTCCAGCAGTTGAGAAGAATCGTCGAGGAGGAGTTCGACAACATCAGGGGACATTACGAAATGTTCCGTCGTACGTGCCAAACTGTCGTCACACGGTGCCGCAGTTGCGTTGACCAAGATGGTCACCAATTTGAACACTTGTTATAAACTTAGAATTACATTTTATTCGCTTTTTCGTGCAAAATGGGGGCGGAACTTATGCCGCACCCTGTATTTTGGAGCCTAATTTTGCAGCTAGAGAGTGAGTGACGAATGAGGTTTGACTGCCATTGTATAAAAGAATTCTAATAGAAAATGGCTGTCCTATCTTTGGGTTGACATAGGCCCGTGCAGTGGCTAATAAAACATGAGAATTTTTGGACAAGAAAGCGGTCAACGAAGTGGTCGGAATATGTGTCGTGTCTACTGGAAGTTGTGAATTACGATCAATGGAAGATGTGCCAAGAGAGCTAGGCTGAGGACTATCGGCAGGAGGTGGTGTATTGACAACTTGAGGTACAGCAGTACGTGAAAGTTCCTGATGTAATAGAGGATGATGCTTTTTTGCACAAATAGTACATTTTCTGGGAGGAAGACACGCGTGAATCGAATGTTTATTTCCAAGGCAGTTAAAACACAAAGAATTTGACTTTACAAATGTGTGCCTATCTTCAAGGACTAGAGCAGTAAAAGCGGGACAATAATATATTATATTGGAGTCGTTTTTACAAAATATGCAGTACATGGCGTTTTGAGCGAAATTAGACGCGTTGGATCTTTGGTTGGAGTAAATATTATGCTCACTGTTTGTATGAATTGATACCTTTTGCTGAGGTGTAAACTTTGATTTACTATCTTTAAAATGGGACGGATGTCTGGTGGCCTTAGTTTATGTATGGGCCATGGGGAAAGTAACATTATCAAAAATCACGCATTTCCAATCTAAAAAGTCTAGGAATTTGTTAATTGATGGGAGAGAAAATATTCCGCAACTTTCTTCAAAGGTACGTTTCGTATTGAAGTCTAGTTTACTCTCTAATACAAATATTGTTAAATTCTCCATTACTTCGTGTGATATATTGAAATGTTTTATGCGTTCGAGCAAAGCGCGCGTGTTTGTGGCAATTTTTTGCATTTTAACATGATCACATTTTATTAAATACTCTTGCTCAAGCATGTGACGAAAAACCGAATGCAAATTTAATTTCTTATTGGTGTACTTCTTATTTATTAATTAAATAGCTGTGTTAAAGTTTTCGTCGTATACCTGAATATTGTCGATGGTTTTTGAAGCATCTTCTATTAAAAAGCTTTTGAGGTAGAAACGTTTTTGACTATCACTAGAGATGTGTGCGTTGTTAATAATTGCGGCATTAAACAAATCATAAAAAGATGAGTAGTCCTGGGGATTAGAACCATCAAAGGTTGGTATGCTGATTATTCTGCGTGTTTTTAGAAGAGCAACTTGGAATTGAGGTTCGCGGTGTTGCATCAAACTTTTCAAGAGAAGACTGAAGTTGCGATAGGGTGTCGAAATATTTATTTACAGTTTCTTCGTGGTTTTTGGAATCTAATTCATTCGAGGAATCTGAATAATACTCAATATTGTTTTGAGCATCTGAACGTTTCATAAAACTATCTGTTAGCAAACCAATTCTATTGAGTAACTGATTTTTAACATTTAGAGAGCCGATATTTGCAGAAAACAATGTGCGATGCGAGTATTGCTACTTTCAGCTACAGATCTAGCTTTTTGTGTTCTTTGAGATCAGTATTCATGTTAAATGTCTAAGAGAATAAATATATGAGCATAAATTGGTATTGCCAAAAACTTTCTACCACAGTTTAAGCTAACTTAACTAAAACATATTCAAAGAATGAGAATCGAGAAAGAATACCGCGAAATAGTTAACTTGAAGAGAATTAAAACTTTTATTAACCGGTTCACACTTTACACAATTGTTATAAATTCCTGTCGGTCTTCAACTTGTTAACAAATTCAATTCTTGACTTGCTTGGGCGGCGATCCGGAATAAATACAGGTGAAGATGCGGTGAATAGTCAATCCAGGCGAGTCCTAGGGACACAAATGTGGCGGCGTATGAAGAGTATCCAGACGATTCCGAAGATGAGATGAAGAGTGATTTCAGAGGTGTAGAAATGATGCGATGAGGAACTATGATGAGAGTTCTGTAGTGTCCGAATTATTAATTAATTTCGGTTTCTATAAAATTCGTTTCGAAGGACCATATAAACTATGTGCACGTACAATGATAATTAGCGCACTGTTACTTCAATTATTATTGTTTTCAGTTAAATCAAAATCAAATTCGGACACTATTATTATATTTATACAGAATTATTACGCTATTCACACTTAATTATTAATTGTACAATGTTTCTTTACGGTTGCGAAAATTTGCTGCTCAATAATCACCCGCTTACTAATCGAGATATCGACAGAAAGAATTGCGAAATATTCTTGAGAATGTGTAGCTCAAATAAATAAACTTACGAGATATACTTACAGAGAAAGAGAAGCGTAAGAATAATAGAATGTTACAAGAGTTACTTCAAAAATCTACCAAGATACAACTTGAGCTTGACTTAAAGCTGAAGCTGAACCTATCCACTTGAAGAAACATAGGATTAAAAATGATATCTCCTTGCAAGAAAGATCGTATGCCATTTGCCATAAAACACGTGCAAATATTACAACAAGAAGGGATATTTGCACCCAGAATTCTTTAGGTAAAACTATGATAGATATCTTAAGAATTATTTATTCAACCTTTTATGAGAGGAAATGCGTCAGGGTATATTTCGAACGTGGCCAATAAACCTTTAATATTATAATAGGACCCTACGCGGGATCTCAGTGGTTCACGCTGCGCGACAATCGTTTTTAAAATACAAAAGGGGGTTGTGAATTTTGTTGCAACACAAAATCACAAGAATAAATAATATTTAGTCTTGTGACAAAAAGTTGTAAATTCGATACAAAAGAGAGAATTTATCAGATAGAAAAATGTTTTTTCGAACAACACTGTTATTCTAGAATTAATACTTAAATGTTTCGATAGCCTGGAGAAAAAATATAATTTCTTCAGGATTTTTTTTGTATGTAACTGAAGTGACTAAAAATTTAAGTGCTAAGCTTATTATGTTCCATCTGAACATAGGCGTAGTAAGTTAAATTTTATTCCAAAGATAATATTGCATTAAATTGTTGTATTTGGCTTTCACACGAAAATACGCTTATTTGAACTGTCACATGTCACAGTGTCTAATTCCTTATAAAATTACCTTTTGAATGATGTGTCACACTTAGTACTTTCCCTATTTAAATTTTATTGGTAATAGTGACAGAGGGGAGGGATGTAAGATAGTTGAGGATATGATCGTTTTCGGTACCGCACCCTGTATATTTCGTTAATACATATTCAGTTGGAGGGGTCGAGTTGTCATCTGAACCGGACGTTATTACCTGTTTTTGAAAAGGTTCATATCCGAGTTGTCTCCCATTCAATTCAGGTGTATCTTACGCCCCAACTAGTGTTATCCTCCGCGTATGAAATTGTTTTGTCCCCCTTATCCGTTCTTGTTTCAAGTACCCCATTATATAAGATATTCCAAAGGGCAGGTCCTATGACCGATCCCTGCGGCACTCCGACGGTAATTTTCATCTTTCTTTTCCTCGACACACATACGCTTATTTCGGTTAGATAGTCCTTAATGATATTTACTAGGTATACTGGTGTCTCTATTCGCTCAACCTAACCTAACCTAACTAGTGGTGTTTAGAGAAAAGGGGAAAGAGTTCTTACTAATTGAAGTATACAAATTCGTTCTCCGTTAGATTTTTATTGGCCTAAAATCATTTTCGAATTTAATAATCAATTACAATAATACATATAGATTCAAAAGTTTTGCATCACCCCATATCTCTGTCAATAATTATTTCTTCGTCAAGAATGGACTGGATACTAATTAAATGATTAGTTTGAAGTAAAAAAAACATCAAAGGTTTTTGTCCAAATTTTGTTTTTGCAAGAAATACATGCTTAAATTTTTTTTGTTAGACAGTACATTTTTAGTACGATAATTTCTCTAGCAAAGACAGTTGAATTTTATGATTTGGACTACCAACATGAATCGTCAAGTGATAAGTGAGATTGATCGTGCCAGAATAACAAGTCTAATTGAAGAAGACCATTCTCAAAGGTTCGTGGCTAATAGAGTTGGTAGATCGCAAAGTGAGGTATCTCGTACATGGAACCGCTATCTCCAGACCAATTCTTTTCGTTACAGACCTAGGAGCGATAGAATGCGTGTTACCAATAAACGGCAAAACCGCTATATCCATTTGTCGATCTGGAGAAACCCGACCAAGGCATTACCAGCACTCCATAGAGATACGAGACATGCCTTGGGAATTCCAGTATCGGTCTCTACATTACGGAGACGAATACTTTACATAAGATTGAGGTGTCGTCGACCAATGAGAGTACCCCGACTATTACCTGCGCACAGACTTCGCCGTCTACAATGGGCCCAAGAGCACGCAGCCTTGCCCGAGGAATTTTGGAATTCTGTGCTTTTTTCTGATAAGACAAGAATTTGTTTGGTACATAATAGCCATCGAATACGTGTGTGGAGAGAGCCAACGAGAGCAGCCCAGCTCACCCATGCCCGCCCTGTGTTGCCCTTTAGAGGAGGAAGTTCAATGTTTTGAGCAGGGATTATGTCCAATGGCCGCACAGAATTAATCCATGTTCAGGGAACAATGACTGGTGATAGATACCTCAGGGAGATTCTATATCCTCACTTGAGGCTATGGCGAGCAGCTGTTGGCAACGCTTTCGTTTTTATGGACGATATCGACCGTCCTCATCGCACCAGAGCTGTAAATGAATATCTAGAAACCGGAGTCATCAATCGTTTGGACTGGCCCGCCTTATCGTCAGATACAAATCCAATTGAACATGCTTGGGACATGCTTTCCAGCAGTACGCTGAAATTCATCCAGGAGTGTACAAGAGCTTGTTCATGCCGCTCAGGAGGAATGGCGGAATATCCCGAAACAGCATATCAGAAATCTGGTTAACAGTATGGGTAGGCGTCTCCAAGCCTGCATAGATTCTACAGGTGGAAATACTCATTATTAAATAAATCTAATTTATTATTTTTCCAAATAAGTCACCAATTTGTAAATTTAATATTCTTGCAAAAATACTCTTATATTTAAAACATGTGTATTAGTGGATAATAAAATTTTTACAAAAAACCTTGATGTTTTTTTGAACATAAAACTAATCAATTAATTATTCTCCAATCCATTTTTGATGAAGAAAAAAATACTTTACGAGATATTGGGTGATGCAAAAATTTTGAATCTATGTGTATTATAATGGTAGAATTTGTTATTTCTTTAAGATTTAGTTTCACTATCTACCTGGCAATAACGAAAGACAACTCGACCCTTTTCCGGAGATTACTCGACTCTAATAAGAATCTAACTGCCGGTCTTCGGAGACAACTCGCCCTATCGATTTAGTTTACTGTACTTGAAAGGAGCACTAACAATCATTGCTTTTGTTTTATTAACATATTATGTCTATACAACGAAATTATTGTCCGTAACATTTATTATTATTGTATGGTTTTATCTTTAGCCTTTTTTACCCCAAAAAAGTTGGAATTTTGAAAAAAAAATTTGAGCTATTTTTACGATTTCCATCAACAACACGAAAAAATGATTTTTAGAAAAAAATCCTGTGTGTATGTCGTCGTCGGCCACTTTTCGTTACACGTCTTGTTAGCACGATACAACATACGGAGTGCAAAAAGTCACCAATTTTATGATTGAATATTGTTCAGGATATCTCACAGATAAACCCTATTGATTTTCAGCTCACGAGAGCCAGTACAGCGAGTGTTATGGTACTTGAAGTACGAAATATTTGTCATCTTTTGAGAAATTTCAGTTTGTTAGCACGATACAGTCTCCGGAGTTCAAGAAGTCACCAATTTTATGATTGAATATTATTCAGAACTTCTCACAGATGAACCCTATTGATTTTCAGCTCACCAGAGCCAGTACAACAGGTGCTATAGCACTTTAGGTACGACATTTTTGTCATTTTAGGAGAAATTTCAGTTTGTTAACACGATACAGCCTCTGGAGTATATTCAAGTGATCAAAGATGAACCCTATCAATGTTCAGCTCACTAAAGCAACTACAACGGGAGCTATGGTACTTGAAGTACCAAATTTTTGTAATTTTTGGAGAATTTTCAGTTTGTTAGCACGATATAGCCTCCAGAGTGTATACAAGTGACCAATTTTATGATTGAATATTGCTCAAGGCGTCTCATAGATATACCCTATTGATTTTCAGCTGACGACAGCGAGTACAGCGGGTCCTATAAATCCAGATATACAACATTTTTGTAAGTAAGTCCCGTATTTCTAAGTTGTTTTGTTTAGGTTTAAGTAGATAATATTTAAAAAATGAACAATAATTTATCATATTATTGTTATTAGCACAGTTTTCATTTCTAAAGTATTTTACAGTACCTATAAATACATAATTATTAACTAGACAATATTAGTAAAAATTTTCGAAATGGAATAGGTCAGCAGTTCCTTAATTAAATCTTCACTAATCCATAATAAAAATATCAATTAGTTCATTGTAGCATTAGTGCTATTCAACACTTCGATCTTGATTCTAATTATGTTTATAATCGAAATCGAAAACGGATTGATATTCGTTGAACGACCGAAAAAAATTGTCATTTGTCATGTCATTTTACAAATCAATAGTGAAATATCCTCATCATTATTTTAGTTCATTTCACACTTTTCACAAGTTCATTCAGTTTATTCACGTTTAATTTTATAGAAGCTGTTCTGTTAACTAAAAATGTAATATACAATTGCAAAATATCACTCACATTACATAACCCATAGACAAAAAGTAGTTTATTTAAATTTTTCGACCAATCACATGCTTCCGATTTATGATTGTTTTCACTAGCATCATAATTTTAGACCGATTATAATCATAGTGATCGATTGATATCGAAAATGTATTGTTGAACATGTTGTTTTTTAAATGACAGGAAATGATTGTAATCGATTGTCGCGTTGAATAGCACTATTGTTTCTAGTAGTTTGGTAGCTCGTTCGCATCGGAAGCGCCACGTCACCGCGCTATTGGTTCTGTGAGTTCTGTCGTTCAGTCATATCATAGTAGTAATAGTAGTTCATTTTTATTGGTTCTGTCGTTCAATCTACGGTCCACGTTCAGTCATATTAGTAGTTCATTCTGAACTAGTTCATTTTAGTAAAGTGAACTAGTTTATTTTCCTTGTTGACTGAACTAGTTCCTTTTTCTAGTTCGTTCGCGAACTACCCATCTCTAGCCTATAAGCAACAAGCTTCAGAAAGTTGTTATAAAATTTTTAAGCATTTATTAATGTTCGAGGGTTATTCGGATAGAAAATGTTTTGCTAGTTATAGAAAAGAAGTACAGAGCTTCTATAATATTCTCGTCAGTATTATGACCAAATCGTGACATTTTGAAATATTAAATATTTGAAACGTCAAAATCGAAATAAATAATCAAATTGTATCCATAGCAACGTGATAGAGTGAAAATAGCCCATGGGATCTGTTTTCAGTATAATGTTGTTCTGATTGGTTGTGTTCAATCAAATGACCTCAAATTAACTGATCTAATTGGATTTTTACTAGAGCAAAAAATTTTCTTAATAAAAAGATTTACTGTAACTGTATTATTTATATTTAGTAGAGTTTTCGACTTTATTTTAACGTTTTGACGCCACCGTTTTTGGCAAATTGTAAAATGCCTAAAAATAATCAGTCACAACATGATATACATTCTTCTGATCTTGTTTTGCCGGCATTTTATCAATTTGCCTGAATTGGTGTCTGCATAACGAAAAATAAATTTTATGATCGCGATTTGCCGGCTTTTTGTAAATTGCCTATGCAGTTTATAAAAAGCCTAAATTTACATTATGCCTACGACATACCCATTACAGCTGGCCAATTCCAGCACCACTGAAATAGTGTGAACGGCCAATCCAGTGCTTGATTACACGTTGAACAGCGAACACGCATTGTTGTTTTTGTGGAATTCTATAGGTAATTCATAACAATGTAGTTAACTGAAAACCAAACTCTTCAGTTTGTTTCTTTGTACAGAGAACATGTATGTTTGTGCGATATCACTTCGGAATTTTAACAACACAAAGACATGCGTCTTTATGTATAGTGCAATCAGGTTTGAAAACATTCAGTTCCTCACATGCAGTAGAAACGATGAAGCTTATCCATCACGTGACTTTGTTGACGATATTATTCAACACATACTATGTTGGTACTGTCTTCTTCTAATAACAGAAAAAGAGCGAAACTCAATACAAGCGTTTGTCGTATTGTTTTGATTAAGATGCATATGGTTGATGTCGTATCAGTCACCTGATGGAAAAGACTCGGCCTTTCTACTGTAAATGTTTACAAACGTAGCTAGATTATTAGAACGATATTAATCATATTATTGTAAAGTAGACAGACAAAACCCAATTCAAATATCTTGTTAAATTAAATTTAAAACAACTATTATTTTGATATAACATACAATATTGGGTGGTATTATTATTTCTTTATACAATTCATTCGTCTACAAATTACTATAATATTACACCAGTGAAATACACAATACTGATGAATCTGATGAATATTATTACGATGACAATGTTACTATTTTATAATTCAATAATATATAATTATTATTTTTAAACATTTATATTTTGTATTTTTTTTATCTAATTTAATTGGCGAATCTGTAAATATTTAGCGTGGTAGGGGTCGCCGAAAGTAAATGTGGTTTTCATATCTAATTGATAGTCTGTCCTGTCCACACTCATATCTATTCTGTAACCCAAGGGGTGTATATCCTCCCCACCACACCACACAAAACCTGTTTGACTACTTACTCCACCACCACCACCCAAAACCAGTTTGACCAATCCCTCCACCAACACCACACAAAACCAGTACGACCAGTTCCCCAACTACCACACAAACCAGTTTGACCAGTTCCCCCATGACCACCCGAAAACGGTATGACCAGTTCCACCACCACGACCCAAAACTAGTTTGACCACCACCCTAAATCCTTTTTATTTCTTGACACACTTCCGATATGATTTGCGATATAGATGATTTCGGCAGCCAAAGTAGATGACTGAGACTTCTGTAACTATTTCCGGTAGATAAAAAGGAGTGTCTTCTAGTTTTATTTTTGCAGGTATAGCATTTCTTAATAATGTATCGCTACTTTCAATATTGTTTGAAATTAATGATAACAATTATTCCTCAAAATTTTCTGCTGTCATACTCATTGCCAATCTGTATTCAAATGCATCTTCTGATTTCAGCTGTTGCAAAAGCAGTGTTGAGCCTGCTTTTTCATTTCTTTCGCTTATCCGATTTGTCACCCAAATCCGCTTTTGTCCTTTTAGTTCCACTACATCACTTACTTCTTTTAACAGTAATAATTGAACAGTTTTAAAAGAATTGTTTTCTACGACTATTATAGAATTTCTATATTCCGACGTAGTTTTTGCTTTTGTTTGGTAGGCATTTAGTCACGAAAAATTAATGTGAAAACCGGAGGTTGATATCATTTTTCATTTTAACGTTATTGCAAAAATAATAGAAGCAATAGTATTTCGGTTAAGGCATAACGATGTTATTTTATTCTCCAAACAATTTTAACAACGTAATTTCTTTTACAGCTTACAAGGTGAGCCAACACTCAAATTTTTTAAAAACCGAATGTCAATAAGTCATCTTATTTGTCTATTTGTAAGCTGGTTATAGTTATAGCATTGCATTTGAAATTTCTCAGAAAAAATTATAAATAGATCTAGGGTGTCACATAACGCCCTGTATTTGTCAATTGAAAGGTTAAATGTGATATTGTTTTTTGTTTCTGAAATATGCCTTTAATGCTCTTTGCAAGGAGCCTACATTTGTGAAAATTGGTTCAGGCATATGAAAGTTACAGTCCTTTTGATGGCAACAAAAGCACACTTCCCCCAACACTTAATAATAGGTGATACAGAAAAATGACTTAGACAAAAATTGTAGAATATGGACAGAATTTTCTATAGCAAATATTTTTTATTAACCTTAATCGAGGAATATTTTGGAAAAAATCCAATTATATTTTTTAAGTGATGGATTGCGCCTCCTGGCGGATATTTACGAACTTGAAAATATTTTTAAACAGTTTTTTAGGCCCGATTTTATTAGTGGAATTTTTTCCCAAATTCTAGGACAAATGGATTTCTAGATACGGCCGGTAGCCACCCTTAGCTGTATATACACTGAAGCATTCGACGCCATTTTAATAACGAAAGTGGATTAATAATTATTTATTTATGTGATTTTGAAGTAAGTCAACTCGAATTCAAATTTTGTTGATCAACTTAAATTTAAATCAATAAACAAAATTCGGTCCGTGAAAACGCGCCTTCACTATTTTCTATTAGATTAGAAATCAGCATTTCCTCTTTGTTTTCTACATACTTGGCAACATGTGTGCACCCGGCAGGTCGCCTTCTACAAAGCGTTCTCTACCTCATAGCCAGTTCGTTGTTTGCAAACAGATAGTACGTAGTACGATAATCAAACTCGGAGAACAACTACGTTGGGGTGCTTGTTTTCTGTTGTCGGGGTCAATGATTTTTAACTCGAGGGGACAACAAAAAATTAAGTTTTCGTTAAATTTTGAACGCGATACATGAGTTCGTGAATTGACTGTGGCCATGGACGGTCTCAGATTAGCGATACAGTGAGTAATATTTCCAGGCTAATATTCTTTTAATAAATATAAAAATAAACAAATAATATCCTTTCGGTTTGCAGATAGATTTTAAATTACCGTTTGCTGTGTTAATGAAATAATTCGTGAATATTTGGAAATTTTACATCACCGCAATATATTTATGCATATTATGATGTTTGGATTAAATTTTCATATAATATAAATAATATACATATTATTTATAGTGATTAATAATGCATTAGCGGAAATCTTTATCAGATTATCTGCCGGGGATTATTATTATTTCCAATCATATCTAACTGGTTTTATTCTGGTTTTTACCATTAACTGTTTGGTTTTAATGAATAAAATGTGTCTTTATGATAACAAAATTAGGATTGCCTTGGTGGTTGTTGATACTGACATAATATATCCAGTTGAAACAAGAGGCTCTATACGTATTTTGGTTAATTGTTACAAGTGTTTAATTTCATAATTTTATTAAAATGTCCGTCAGACTTAGTCTGTCTTTCCTCAGGAAAAATATGAATTTGTGTATAACTTAAAAAAGGTCGTTTAAGTTGCTCCCCTCCCCCGTAGATAGCTTCAACAAAAACATATATGGTCGTTATGCACTCCCAATGCACAAACATGCTCCATGAATGATTTTATTTGCACCACATTCCCCGAGTGACTACAGCTGTTTGTTTATGGTGCGAGGGGGTGAGGGAAATAAACGAACCCTCTTCCCAATCGGAATTTGCAAATTTTATACTTTGCACTATTATGCACCACCAACAAAAACAGAATCATCCCTGCACCTAGTTAGTTAAACCTCATTGTATAAAGTTGGCCTCCTTAATAACAATTTCCGAAAAAAGTATAGGGTAGTGGAGTCCACTCCTAATGCATTCTTATGCAACACCAATAAAAACAAAATATTCCCTTCCCCAAATATAAAAAGTATATTCTTTCCCCTAAGCCAAAAAAATTGGAAAATTGCCAAAATTATGGCAAACTTAAAGAGCCCGGAAAGTTATCGAGAGATCCGAAAGTATCTGTTCATCGGTCGTTTGAAAAAAATCCTTTCTTTTCTTTGTGAAGTGGGTAGTTTTCGTAGGCTAGCAGGAAAAATGTTGTAATCCTAATATGCTCGAAACTTTCGCACTGCTTTGGTGAAGTACTATAAAAATGCCTGAAGTCATAATTTCGACTGATAAACAGCGCCTAAAGCTTTGTTTCTACAGTAATCAGAAACAGTCAGTGACAGTCCGGATTCGGCGCAAAAGACTTAGCCGCGTTCCAACAAGGTTTCTGATTGTTGGACTTGTGCTGGGAAACAACAGATGCGCTGTTCCTACACGTTTCTCTGATAGTTTGCTAACTGTCAGAACAGTTTGCGGATCTTTTACAAGTAAATTGTTGGAATCATGCGCAGTTACAAAAAAAAATAAAACAAACCTTTCTTCTGTGTCACTTTTATAATTATTTCAAAAATATTTTTGTTTTCAAGTGTTTGAAGTGTTTTTTATTAAAAAATGAGTGATTTTGAATCATCCGACGAATCGGAGATTTCAGACTTTTCTGACTCAGATGCGGATTTCGACTTAGAAGATGTATTGGAAGACCGAGTAAGACCAAAGAATCAAAACTTTTTGGAACGAACAGTACCCCAGTTCAATAGAGTTGAGTTTATAGAACATTTCCGCGTTAGCCCCGCCACTGTAAATATAATTGCTGAAATATTTGTAGCTAGCACTTATTACAAACCACAAAGTGGACCATATGGAAAACTGAGTGCATTACAACATGTATATATTTTTTTGTGGTATGCAGGGCATCAAACATCCAACTATCGAGATGTAGCTGATAGACTTAATATAACTATTAGTGCTTTATTCAGGGTAATTAAAAGAGTAGAATACTTTTTGAGCAATCTTGCTCCTGAAGTCATTACTTGGCCTAATGTTGTAGAAAAAAATGAAATAATAATAATAAGTTTAAAAACAATAATAATTACTGGCTTGTCAAACACTTCAAAGTGAGGTTATATCACAAAACGCAAGTGTCACAGAGAAATAAAAGCATGCGCATTAAAGTCGGTTTGAAAACTGTCACGGACTTGTTGGGGATTCTTTGTAGGAACAAACCTTAAGTATATCTTGCAAATCATGCTGGTGTCTAGGAATTTCATATCTCTTAAAGTTATTTAATTGAACTCTAAAAATATCCAAAAAAAATTTAATCGTATGGTAGGGAGGATCTAATGTTGTATGTGCTTGTATATGTATATTGTTCATGCACTTCTCAATGACGCCATACCTGAAGTTGCCAAGGAGAGGAATAAACAAACAACTTTGTATATAAAATAAATAGTTATAACCTTTTTATTGAAATAAATTCGCCAAAAATAAGTAAAATTTTGAAAAAATATCATCTATTTACAAGTATTTACTACTGGTTATCTACATCAGTCGGAGGGTACATCGCTGATCCGATAGTTCAAAAAGAATTTAGCGAACAGATTAAATTCTGCGGTCTGTGAAATCAGTGGTTGATATGTAAAATTTCTTAATTTTAGTGAGCTTCATGTTCAGTTAACGAGCTTAAAAAACGGCGACAATTTAAAAAATCCATCAAGTAGACACAATGAGAAGCAGTAAAAAGCACTACCGAAATACTAAAGATCTTGACCTTGACGATATATTTTCTTTGAAGCCTTCAAAGCATTAACAATTTTTTTGTTATAATTCAAACAATAATACAAATTTTACTTTATATCGTTGAGAGGCACTAACAAAGCATTCACGCCTAAAAAAAATGCTATAGTATAAAGAGTGGCTGCTGACCATAGAAGAAGAAAAAACTGAATATCTCTAAAACTAAATAAGTATCAACGAAATTAATAGCAAGCATGAAAAAGTATTAACAAGACAATAACCCCGGAGAAATTTTGTTTAACAAATTTTACACGTTCGCTGATGGACCCTAAATTTTCTATGTATAATAAAGGATACGACTTGGTTCTCATGAACTAAAATACAGAATATAGCAAACTCTTTAGATTCTACATCTTATTTAAGAACTTTCTGCAACATTTTTATTATTGCCGATTGAACTACATACTGTTACGAAACCAGCACACTGGTATAGTCCCTAAATCCGACTCTGTCTAAGCCCAGGTATGAAAGTTAAAATTATGGCGGATACACAGTTTTTTTATAACTGTTTACGATTGTGACTATCTTATCTAGACATTGTTTTTGTGACCAGTCTTATCTAGAGCATGCCAGAAAGCGAATTGTTTTTGAGTAAGCCTCAATCTAGAATTATCTAGTGAAAAAGGCACTAATATAGAAGGGACCGACCAGGAAGAGTCAGTTTAGTTGATAAAGGGATCTCGTGAAATAAACAAGAATACACCGAAATAGCAAACAGTAAATAAGTGAATATAAATTAGTTTAAGTGAAAATACTGTGTATATAATTAGTGAATAGTGTAGTGAATAAATAAATTAAGTAAGTGAACCTACCGTGTGTTTAAAATTTATCCCACCCGTAATAAAAACGTTTTAAATTAATAAGATAAACATTACAATACATTTGAAAAATAGGATTTTAAAATTTTTACTTTTACAACCTAGTAGGTTGAAGTTTGAGTCGGTGGGGGTTTGGTTCTGTCGAGGAGGGTAAAATCCTCGTCGGGAATGGAGGGTTGTCGGGCAATTGAGGGAGTGGGAGATTGAGATTTTGCGGAGGAAGAGTAAGACCTGGAGGGACATCCAAAGGAAGTGTGTTTTGGTGTTAGGATTGGGCAGTTTTTAGGTTTAGAGGATATTGATTGAGAGGAGTTGGTTTTTTTATTGTTGAGAGGGTATATGGGTTTAGTTGGTGTGATTATGGGGTTAGAGGTTTGTTCATTAACCGTTGGTAAGTTTCTCTATGTTCGGGGAAGTTTAGGTATTCGCATAAGGAATTTGTGAGGTCTGGTTTATAGTCAGGGTGATTGGGGTCGAGTTCGTTGAGATAAGAAGGTGGTAATGATGTTGGTGGGGATACTGATGATAATGGTAGGGGAGGGAAATCGTCATTCGATGAGGGGGGTTTGGCTAACATTTTGCAGTTACGAATGCGTCTGATGGACATTTTTGGAGCGTTTCTTATGATTGGGTGGAGGATACGTCGGACCATTGGGACAGTGAATAAATTCACCATGCTGCAGGAAAACTGCAGAAAAACCTGTAGCGCCGACGGGAGGATGAGGCTCGCAGATTCAAGTTGAATCGCTTTCGCTCCTGGTGGGAGTGAAAGCAAAGTGAGCACGCCTGCCTATGTTTGTAATAGAGCAGTTGTATCGATATATGGATGGAATTAGGTGACGAAGAGTGTCGGCTATGATGTCCCTTGAGTTGGGAATGGCGTTCATTAGGGTGATTGTTAGGACTTCTATTATGATTTTCGTATCGGTTGAGAATTCGAAGGGAACTGGTGGTTTTCGAGTGATACTGGAGCGGTCTCTTGAGGGGTTTTTGGTTTGGTTAGTCTGTGGGGGTAGCGATGGTGGAAGGCGGGATGAGGACCTCCGCAATTTGTGCAGGTAGGGGCTCGGGATTTGGGGCAATTTTCGGGGCGGTGGCCTGTTTGGCCGCAAGAAGGGCATATCGGTTTAGACCGACAAGAATAGGAGGAATGTTCGGATTGCGTGCATCGATTGCAGTATTTTGGGACTGGGAGCAGTGGGTTGGCGTTGGATGGCTCGCACTGATGTGGGAAACCATGAAATGAGAGACCGGAGGTGAGGGCCTGGTGGTAATGAGTTTCGGATTCTGTGATGATGCGGACTATCGATGTAGGCTTCATGGTGGACTTGGCGATGATAAGGAAAGGAAATTGTTGATCTTGAAAAATTTCTTCTAATTCTTCGAAGGGGATCGTTACGTCTACATTGCTGCAGACGAATGATAAAGTGGGTATTCAAGTTTTGGTTGGTTGGGGTGGACGTTGAGTGGAGTTTAGGATCTTGATGGTGATGTTAGGATCACCAGTAGAGTTGTAAATTTCTCTCAGAATTGTTGAGACTGACATCGAGGAAGAAGTTTTGAGAAGGGCTATTCTATTGAAATTTACTTTCAGATAAAGGATATGTCCGTTAAGAAGTGCGAGGGTGTTTAAAAGTGTGAAGAGAAATTTTTGGGTTGAGTATTGGGGTGGGAGGTTTCTGAGGTTAAGGGTTTGTGTAGGTTTTTTGTTGCTGGGGGTTGTTGTAGGAGATTTGGATCTTACAGAGGAAGTGTAAGACCTGGTTGGAGATATGAATGAAGTGCGTTTTGGTTGACGTTCAGGTGTTTGTTTTGAAGAGGTTTAAGGGGATGGTGTTGAGTGAGAGTGGGCTTTGTTTGATGTGTCTGATGAGGGTGTATTGTGTTTTGGTGCGAACTTTGGGAATTATTACTCGTAGAGAGAAAGGATTTATTTGCCTTGGGGGGAGGTATTCCTTGTATTCATGATATCCATTAGAATCGAATAGGGGGTGGTCGGGGTTGACTGAATGAAGAAAGTGTACTGTAAATTTTGGGAGATGGTGTTTGGAAGATTTGGTAGATTTACTGGTGCGTGTGTGTCTAGAGGACATTATTGGTTGTGAGTGTGGTGTAGAATTTGGGGGTGAAAGCTAACACCGACAGCGGACTCACTCCCTAGTTAAAGGTTTCCTGACTTATTAGTTCTCAGGACTTAGGTGCTAAATGTCCTTCCCTCTTCTGGTTGGTGTGGTTTGCTTGTTTTGGAATCTAAAAAACACAGTTAATTTATTTTCATAAATAGGAATTTGTTTCTAAAGAAACAATTGGATACACTTCCTAATGTATTTAATGCACTGTCGAACTTAAAAGTTCGGTAGAACATGTGGGTTGACTGGATTTTTGCGCTGGAGGCGTCCACGGTGCTGGTGAAGTCGCTGTGAATTGGTTTGAATTAGTGACCAATTCTTGCTTATATCACATTCCTCAGGCGATGGACTGGAACTACCGACTATAGAAATGATCCTTTTCATGATATAATATAAATAAGACGCAAGGATATGTGAATATGCTCTTTTTTAACGAAATAATCATCCTCTATTTGCTTCAATAAAAGTTTATTTACAATTTACACAATTGTTTGATCATAATATATGTCAAAAGTCAAAAGTGATGAATAAAACCGGCTGTGTTCTGACAATCAGGAATCTGCCAGTTGCCAACTTAAATCTAAATCACTCCTCCTAGTTTAAAAGCAGGGATAATGTAATTCTATTTTATTTAAAAAAATCAATAAATGTGAATTATAAAAGATATTGTTTAAAACTTGTGTCAAAATGATCTCATGTAGTACTTGTGCTTTGCGCACTCGTACTACAAAACGAGTCATTGTGATACTTGTTTCACAAATAACTATTTCAGTTTTAGCGGCACGCACATTCCACACTGTTATATACAGGGTGATTAGCTAAGGATGGCTACCGGCCGAATCTCGGAAACAGTTTGTCGTAGAATTTGGGGGAAAAAATTATAACAAAATTGTGCCTAAAAACTGTTTAAAAATATTTTTAAGTTCGTAAATTTCCGCTAGGTGGCGCATTCCATCACTTAAAAAATATAATTGAATTTTTTACCAAATATTCCCCAATTGAGGTTGATGAAAAATAATTCCTTTAGATACTTCTGTCCATATTCTACAACCGATTTTCACTAACGTAGACTCCTTGCAGTGCATTAAAGCCATATTTCAGAAACAAAGAACAATATCACATTTAACCTTTCATTTGGCGAATACAGGGCGTTATTTGCTCTATTTATAATTTTTTCTGAGAAATTTTAAATGCAATGCTATAACCATAACCAGCTTACAAAAAGACAAATAAAATGACTTATTGACCTGTCAAAACCGAAAACTGATTTCGCTTGTCACCCTGTAAGTTGTAAGAGAAATAACTAAAATTGCTAAAATTGTTTTGAGAATAAAATAACATCGTTATGCCTTAACCGAAATGCTGTTGCTTTTTTATTTGGTTTGGTAGGCCTGAAAAATGATATCAACTTCCTGTTTTCAGATATATTTTTCATGACTAAGGGCCTACCAAATAAAATAAAAAAGCAAAAGCATTTCGATTAAGGCATAACGATGTTATTTTATTCTCAAAACAATTTTAGCCACGTCATTTCTCTTACAACTTAAAGTGTGAGCCAATAGTCCTCAAATTAAAAAAAATGCCAAACTATTTCGGATGACACGAGTTATCAGTTTGCGGTTTTGACAGGTCAATAAGTCATCTTATTCGTCTTTTTGTAACCTGGTTATAGTTATAGCATTGCATTTGAAATTTCTCAGAAAAAAATATAAATAGATACAGTGTCCACCATAATGTTCGCTACATATGGGAAAAAATTTTAGTTGTAGTATATAGGAAAATTTAATACATGCGATCGATCCTGCATGGTCGATAACCTAAAATAACATTTTGACATCAGTCACGTGAATACTGTCATGGCCGCGAATTAGAAAAATTCGATGGGAAAATGCAAAAAGTGGGGTTAGGTTTCAAAATATCGAAAAAAGTTATTTGGAAAAAGTGATTAGAATAATATTTTAGGAGTAGGTACGAAATTTCAAGCAAAAACAACAAAAAATAAGAAATTTTGTATTTTTCCAAAATGCGGTCTTCTGAAATGATATTGCCCCAATTTCATGGTTGAAAGACTTCAAGTAACACAATATGTAATGTATAAACGTAAAACTATTCAAAATTAATTATTGAAATCGTTCCTAGAGAATTAAATAGAAATATTAGTTAAGCAATTGTAACTTTTCTGTAGCAATACCATGTATCTTGTCAATTTGTGAAGTTTAAAATAATTTAGTACTGATACCACAATTGAAAAGAACCGTTTTTGATATTTTGAAGAAATATTTCATTAAATTATTAAAACTCATTACCTACTCATAATAATAATAATAAATTGAATTAGTTGACCAACTTATTACTATTTTTTGAAACAATATTTAACAAATTACCCACTAACTTTATACTAATAAACAACTTATTATTTATTAATAAACAACTTATTATTTCAAAACAAAAATTCAAAATTCCGCATGCCCTCCATCTCGTTCCATACATTTCACCGTCCTGAAATTCATTTCTCTTTGAACATTTCGAAGCGTACCTTGGTTAATAGCATATACGCAATCCCTTATACATTGTTCTAAATGTGCGACGTCTCTGAAGGGTCTTTCTCGATACACCTTGTTTTTTAAATACCCCCTCGAGAAAAAGTCCCAGAGGGCCAATGATTTACTGAATAGCGACTTATCTAATGCTCACCAAATTCGTTATCTAACCATCCTCTTACTTCTCGAGTTGAATGAATTGATGCACCGTCCTGTTGAAAATACAGATTGGCTCGCTTTTCCAGTGGGATAGCACATCCAAAAATTGGGTTAATTCGTTTTACAACATAGTTAAATCGGAGTATCCGAACTCTGCCACAAAATGCAGGTAGTCATTACGGGTTGTTCGAACTCTGCCAGTGTTTAAAATTTTGGAGATTAACTACCAAACCAGTAGGGGTCTAATAGCCTAATCCGATTTAACAATTTACCTTGAACTTTAGGTACTCAAATTCAATATAAGAAAATATTAATAACATACATATATTTTCAACGTATATTTGCCACTTCTAAAAAATTACATCTACATTACATCTACATTACAATAAAATATATTCAATATACATAAACATATAAAAAAAAATTAAACGTGTGGAAGATTTTTACATGCAACCGTTTTCACAAACATAAAGCGAGAAATAACATTTTTCCTATATTGATCCAAATGATCATTAATGAAATTAATTTTAACATTAATAGTTTTTTTGGTTTTTTTCTGGTTTTGGTTTGCCGAACGAATTTTCGCGTATACCTCCGTTTGTAAATCCAATAACACACTAGTAAATTGAACAATGTTTGGATGTGCTTTGTAAAAAGAAGCACCGAAATGCGAATGAAAACTCTCACAAGAATTCGTTGTTCTCTTAAAAAAGGATGCATTATTTGCCGAAATAAGTGGTGGAAATATCGAATTTTGCGTTATATATGTTTTATTGACATAATTTCGGAATTCTATAACTCTTTCGTCATTCGGAAGCAAAAAATGTAGTTCATTATAAAAAAATTCTACAACTTCCTCAGGACTAAGATACATAATACCGAAATGTACTTTTAAGTATTCGCCAATTACAGAACCTTTCTGTCTGTACTCTTGTACCAAATGAAACTCCTGAATCCTACGAAACCAAGCTTGACAGAGATGAAATTTACAACCAAAAAGAATTTGATCTCTGCCAAAACATTCATATATAGCGTTATGAATGCTTAGTTCAAAATCTACTACGACTTCTTTAGGTTGAAAATTTAAGCCTACTTCTTTACATTTTTGTCTTAAAATTAAAAACAAATTTGAATATGTTTGACTTGATTTGTCCGGCAGCAAACAAAAAACAAGAGGTACGTAATAGCCGTTTTTAAAACCATGAATGGTAAACATTTGGTAAAAAAAAGTTGAACAGTATTTAAAAGTCCCATCCATCAAAATACAATCCGAATTACATAAAAAATTAAGGTTGGAAAAACAGGAGAACACAATAATTTTAAATACCTGGTCTGTTGTTAATAGAAATTCCTCTTCTCGGTTCGTTCGTAATTGTAATTCACGAACACTATTAAATACTTCTTCCTGATTTTTAGGCAATAGGGGTAAAACTTTTCTTCTCGCCGCGTGAATATTTTTCCTTATTCGGTCAATATCTTCGGTGTTGATATCCTCCGAAATTATTTGACACCAATTCTTGCCGAATTAGTTTGGAGGGTTTCTCAGTGGGATCTTCAGTCGCTTTCCTTTTAATGCTGTTACTCACTGCTTTTCTTGATAGGTTCGTTTCCATAGTATGATTGTGTTCTCCTTTGACTTCTGTGATTGTTTCTTCATCAGAAACGTGGGAGTACACTCTAACTGGACATTTTGCGTTACAGCACTTCCATCTAATGTTTCCACATTTGCTAGTATTAGCTTTCGAAAATTTATAACTGTTCAACACTATTAATTTATTTCCTCTTTCACTATACATTGTAGATGCTTTGTTCTCCATTTTGGTCACTGTTTGCTATGTGTACTACACTCTTAACTTCTGTAGATCGATATGAAGTAACTGAATACAACTATAACTCTTATATAGTGTAAGTGCATCAACATCCTTCCCCTAATCCCCTAAATATCGATCAAAACAATCAAGATTTCTTCAAAATATTTAATACAAGAAATCTTTGAAACCTTTCAGAAATATACATAATTCTATGGGCCTCCGATTTTATCTATTATAAACCCTAATGACTCTAATAGGATTAAACTAAATGGTTGCGGCACAGATCGAACATTTCAGTAATCCTCAAATTGATACAAGTCAGGTAAAATTTTATTTTGTGGCAGAGTTCGGATATGCCCAGTTAAATAAGTCTGGCATTAAGGTTTTCTCTAAAGAAAAATGGACTAATCATTTGACAATTCCAAATTCCGCACCATACATTAACATTGAATCTATATTAGTCTTTATTTGCTATAAAAAATGGGGGTTTGTGTGTGCCCATCAACGACAGTTTTGGGAGCTTACTGTTCCATTTTCTATGAAATTTGGATTATCTTCTATCATTCCTTGATACCAAGCGCAAAAATCAAACCGGGCGCCATAATCCTTATCCTTCAGAACTTTAATAAATTTAGGCTTATACGGGTGAAACTTATTGCATTTCAAAATACGGCCAATTGAGGTTGAAGAAATATTAATGTTTTGATAAACTTGCGCTATGGATACCTCAAGATTTTCTGCAACGGTCAAAAGCACTTTCAAACTATTTTCTTTATTAACCACAGTTTTTTCATGGGGCACTTTAAATTTGTTTTCAACTGAACCAGTTTCCTCAAACGTCTTTAATAATCTTGCTACAGTTGTAAAATGGCCGTTTTGGCCAGGATGTCTTTGGTAAAAATATTAGCAGCTTCTCTTGAGCATTTCGAATTTTCTCCGCAAATTAGAATCAACTCTATCTTTTCTTCACGTGACAGTATAGGCAATTTCAATAAAAATATCTTTACAGAATGTGTAAATAGAAGTAAGTAAACTTAACGAAAACGGAAAATTACGCATCAAATGTCACAATGGTGTTACATGAGTACCTATTCATTTATGATTTGAAAGCCCGCTTAGTTAATTTGTGCAACTAGGAATCGCTATGAAACGTATGCAGACATTTTACAGATAGTAAATTATCTTGTAATAATATTAGCGCATTGGGTTTTTGTGAATATTATTTCAAAAAGGAAATATTAATTTAATAATTATTATTACTGTAAGTAGTCAGTGTTTTGAAACTTTGATGAAATATTACATAAAAACATTAACAACGGCTCTTTTCAATAGTAGTGTCGCAATTAAATTATTTGAAACCGTTCAAACTGACAAGATACAAGGCATTGCTACAGAAAAGTTTCATGCGCTCAACGAATATTTTCATTTTATTCTCTAGGAATGACCTAAATCAATACCTCTGAATTGTTTTACCTTTACACATTAAACACTGCGCTACCCGAACTACTTCAATAATGAAGAAGGCCATGGCGAAAAATACGATTTTTTTAATTTTTTGTTTTTATCGCTCCAAATTTCATACGTGGCCCTAAAGTATCATTCTAATCAGTTTTTCCAAATAACTTTTTTCGATATTTTGCCATTTAACCCCACTTCGCATTTTCACATCCAATTTTTCGAATTTGCCGCCATAACAGTGGTCACGTGACTGGTGTCAAAATGTATTTTTAGGTTATCGACCATGCAGAATCGATCGCATATATTAAATTTTCCTATATACTACGACTAAACATTTTTCCCATATGTAGCGAACATTATGGTGGACACGATATAAATAGAGCTAGGTGTATAGGTGTATTTGCCAAATGAAACGTTAAATGTGAATTGTTTTTTGTTTCTGAAAAATGCCTTTAATTCGGTTCAGGCAGTCACTTAAGAATAGGTGATACAGAAAAATGACAATAGTTTTAGAGTATGGGCAGAAGTATCTAAAGCAAATATTTTTTATCAACTTTAATTGGAGAATATTTTGTAAAAAATCCAATTATATTTTTTAAGTGATGGAATGCGCCACCTAGCGGAAATTTACGAACTTGAAAATATTTTTAAACAATTTTTTAAGCCCGATTTTGTTATAACAATTTTTTCCCCAAACGGCTTCGGAGATACGGCCGGTAACCTTTCTTAGCTGATCACCCTGTATATTGATTACTGTTAGTGTCGTCAGTAAACGGCGTTAAATAAGTTGGAAGTGGGAATATATAAAAGCAGTAGTGAATAATAAAAAAAATATTTTTTTTCTAAAAAGCCACATGAAATAATATACAACATTCAAATGAACTTGAATTTACATAAGCACGTGTCATTTCATTGGGTCTTAAAATTCCTATAAACTCGTCATCTCGTTTTCTTAAGCGTTTTTATTTATATATTCTAACGGTACATACCTAGATATATTGCATCGCCTGGGTCTCTAATATACTTTTTTATGTGCTAGTTTATTGTCATTAAAGATATCTAAAAATAGAACTTCGAAATTATAGTGTGCTGAAAAAATAACTTCCGTTATGCACTTTTATAAATTTGAATATTTGGAAAACCTTTCAACTGAAAAAACAATTTCACAAATGGCTTTATTTTTTTATAAGATATACCGTTTTCCCACAACTAGCAAAAATTCAGAGGCGTGTTTGAAAAATAGATTTTTTTTAAATTTGAAAAAACCATTAAATTTAACTATTTTACAAGTATTTATACTTTATTGTTGATGCAATTGAAGGGCTCATTGGAAAAGGTGCCTAAATCACATTTTCCTATTATGGTTGTCACAAGATCTAGCAATTTGAATATTATAATAGGCTGTCATTAGGTATCGGGTATAATGAAATTTGTGAAGGTTTTTACAAAATAATTTTGTATTTTTATTTGTTTAAACATTTTAGTTAGGCACTTTTTAAAAAAAAATGGTTAGTGAATTTCATATTTAATTATCAACTTTAAATACAAGGAAACTTAGAACTTTCATTCGTCATTTTAAACTAAAATAGATTCTGCTGTGAGATTAGGTTACCAAGAGAAATTGGAAAAGTACTTTATTCCCTATCCTCTTCGTTTACACCAGGTGCCGACACCAAATCTGTATAAAACACTCTTTACTTCTCTGGAATGTATTGGACCAATACATTGACATTTTGTAACTTTTTCGAATTAACCCTTTCACTGCGGACCAAAATTACAGCCATTATACCAGGTGCGGAGCAGTTTTCTTTATTTTCATTATTTTATTTTTGTTTTTCATTTTGAGTCATTTGAATTGTATTCATATGTAAATAATATGAATTTTTGCCTTGTTTTTTAACGCACTTTTGCGTCCTCCGCACATTTTAAATGAACTATGCCGTATGTGCGAAGAACGCACAAGTGCGTCTTGGTATATACGGATTATTGTACTCAATAATAAATGATGAAATGCAATTGTTTTTTTTAAATTATATTGCCATACAAAAACTGTTGAAAACATTCTACTTAGAAATAATAAAACTGAATAAAAATATTGTCGAGTTGAAACAAATAAAAATATATAAAAATAAACGGTTTTAAAGATTAAAACTAACTTTTCCGCATCTGTGGCCCTGAACAATATTCTATCATAAAATTGTTACTTGTATACACTTCGGGGGATGTATCGTGCCAACAAACCGAAATATCTCCAAAAATAACCAAAAATTTAGTATATCTAGTTTTATAGGACCCGCTGTACTCGCTCTAGTCAACTGAAAATCAATAGGGTACATCTGTGAGACACCTTGAACAATACTTATTCATAAAGTTGATCAATCGTATACTCTCTGGAGGCTGTATCGTGCTAACAAACTGAAAATTCTCCAAAAATGACAAAAATTTGGTACTTCAAGTACCACAGCACCCGTTGTACTGGCTTTAGTCAGCTCAATATCAATAGGGTTCATCTTTAAGACGCTCTGAATAATATCCAATCATAAAATTCATCACTTGTATATACTCCGGAGGCTGTATCGTGCTAACAAACTGAAACTTCTCCAAAAATGACAAAAATATCGTACTTAAAGTACTGTAGCACCGATTGTATTGGCTCTGGTGAGCTGAAAATCAATAGGGTTCATAAGTGAGATGCCCTTAATAATATTCAATCATAAAATTGGTGACTTGTTGAACTCCGGAGGCTGTATCGTGCTAACAAACTGAAATTTCTCGAAAAACGACAAAATGTCGTACTTCAAGTACCATAGCACCCGTTGTACTGGCTCTGGTGAGCTGAAAATCAATAGGGTTCATCTGTGAAATGTCCTTAACAATATTCCATCAAAAAATTGGTGACTTATTGCACTCCGGAGGCTGTATCGTGCTAACAAGACTTGCAAGGAAAAGTGGCCGACGACAACGACGACGACATACACACAGGATTTTTTTTCTAAAAACCGTTTTTTTGTGTTGTTGTTGATGGATAACGTAAAAATAACTCAAAAAAAAATTTCAAATTTCCAACTTTTCTGTGGGTAAACCAATACTTTCCTCGCATATTAGATAGGTTGGCGGAAAAGTAAAACACATAATAAACCTATTCTGAAAGCAGACAACACGAATTCCATAAAATATTTGAATACTAAACTTGGCCATAATGAGTAATTAGTATTTGTGGTATTCAGCAAAACATTTTTCCAGGCATAGACCTGGTTTATAAGGGCAGGTTTCGCAGTTATAAATGGTATCCTTTCTCTTTTTCTGTTTTGTACATACGCGACACCTTTTTCTAAGAGTTTTGCCCGTTCCGCTGGTTTCAGCGATTTTGCTTGGTAAATGCTGATCCTTGTTTACCATCACCTAAGCTTCATTTCCTTCTTCAGGTAACAGTTTTTCCAAAACAGCTAAACGAAAATCATAAAGTGACATTTTTTGCCGCTATATTTTTTATACATAATATACGAATTATGGAGCAGAATATGCAATACATGTATTCCCAGTTTCTTATACCAACGCAGGGTTTTACGTAGAGAGGGATAATAAGACATTAGTTGATCTTGTTTGTCTATTCCGCCCATAAACTGATTATATTTTATAATAGGCAATGGTTTGAGTTTTCGTTGTCCTCTTCTATTTTGCGTTTCCACCATATCGCACTTGAATTCCGTGGAAATGAATAAAACGTCCCTGTTATCTTTCCACTTGCCAATTGTAACGCCATTGAGATATTTTCCTTTGCACTCACCTATAATAATGAGAAAATGAAATTAACATAAAAAAGTAAATTACAAAAGAAACTCACTCTTCTTCAATTTTGCGGTAGTGACATCTTTTGGTGATCCTTTTCTATCCCCACGTAGTGTACCTGTGCAATAGGTTTTGTGTTCGAGAAGGAGCTTAGCAAACGAAACAGAATTATAAAAATTATCCATGTACACAGAATGTCCATTAGATAATTTACCATGCAGTAATGCCTGGACAACTTTTTGTGCATGTCCTTTTCCCGCAAAATCATCCAACTGGCCAGTATAGACAAGAAACTGCAATACTAGACCATCAGGTTCGGTCAACATATATAATTTGATGCCATACTTATGGCGCTTGTTCTTGATGTACTGCCGAAATACGAGCCTTCTTTTCCACAAAATCATCGACTCGTCCAATGTCAAATTTTTACCAGGGTAATAAACTTCACTCATTTTGTTATTGAAGTAGTTCAAAACATTCGTATTTTAAATAAACGATCATCTGAACGTGGTTCACCAGTTTGAGGATTTCTTACAAAATGCAAACATCTCATTATCAGCAAATAACGATCCCGGCTCATATATTTTGAAAAACATTTGAAATTAAAAATTCTGTGCTTTTTCCAGTAGTCGCTAACTCGATTCAACTTCACTGTTCCCATATGAAATGTTATCCCACAGAAACGGAGCAATTCATCCGTTGTCAGGGGTTTCCATTCTGAAATTCTTGATCGCACTGACACATTTGTGGAACAAAATATTTCTTCTGCATAGCGATTTGTTTCTGTTACCACTACTGTATTTAGAAAATTTTCAGCTAGAAGCATTCTAAAAAAATCGTATGGTTCTCCATTTACTTATTTTTTTTATGATCGGTAAGTCTTCCATTCCACTTACTACTACGATACAGAATTTTTAACTTCATGTACAACACAGTGTAGCCAAGCGTTTCATATTCTCAGCATATTGTCGATTACTCCTTCAACATAAATAAAAACAAAAACTTTTTTTCTTCTAGAATTTTTAAATGCCGACAGGTGCCTTTTTTAAATATTAATAAACGATTTTATTTTTAAAAAACTCAAATTTAACACGTTTCAAATGTTTTGTAAAAACGTCCGCAATTTGTTTGTCCGAAGGACAATAATTTATGTTCAGAAGTCCATCTTTAACTTTCTCCGTAATAAATTTGTATCTAACGTCTATGTGTTTGCTACTTTTATTGAATACACCAGTTTTTATTAGGGACATAGCGCTTTGATTGTCAATATTTAAATTAATTCTTACTCTTTGTCCAGTTAGTTCATGTATCAGTTCACTTAAGTACAAAAGTTCCTTTGTACATTCTGCTGCCGCTATAAATTCTGCTTCTGTTGAGGAAGTTGTGACCAGTGGCTGTCGTCTAGAACACCATGCTACAGGTCCACCACCATAGAAGATAATATATATCCTGTTGTGCTTCGTCTCGTTTCGACATCTTCAGCAAAGTTAGAATCACAATAAGCTTCAATAGTGTTTAGGTTAGAGTCACTTTTGAATTTTATACCGGTTTCAATTGTTCCACTTAAATACCGTAAACAACGTTTAATGTTTCTTACCGAGGAGTCACTTGGGTTTTCAACAAATCTGCTGCAATAATTCACTGCGAACGAGAAATCTGGACGGGTACGGTTGCTTAGATAGAGCAAGCTTCCCACAGCTTCTCTAAAAGGATATTTTATGTTACAGTTTTGATTGGTGTCCGGAGTTTCATAGTTTTCTAGTGGAGTAACTACACTTTTTGAATTTAACATGTTAAATCGTTCAAGGATTTGTTGAGAATAGTTTTCTTGATTTAATTTTAAGCCGTCCCGCACTTTTTCAAATTTAATACCTAAAAACGAACTTTGGCTTCTATAAGCAGTCACGTCAAATTCACTTATTAGTTTTTTAATTAGACTTTTAATTTTTGAAGAATCACTGCTTGTAATATAGCCATCATCTACGTATATGGCTAATATTAAGTCTTTAGTGTCGTTGATAAAGATGCACTGTTCAGAGTTTAACTGAGTTAGTCCGTTTTGTTTTAAAGAATTCGTGAAAACTTGATTCCATATCATCGGGGCTTGTTTGAGACCGTAAAGGGATCTTCGTAATTTACAAACTTTATTTTGTTCATTGTATCCTTCAGGTACTTCCATCAAAATATTTTCTTCTAGTTTTCCATGAAGAAATGCCGTCTTTACATCGAACCCAATATAGTCCCAGTTTTTTATTGTTGTTATGGCTAAGATTATTCTCAACGTTGTTATATTCACAACTGGACTAAATATTTCGTTATAGTCGACACCATGTTTTTGTTCGCATCCTCTTATGACCAAGCGAGCTTTAAATCTACCATCACTTTTTATTTTAAATATCCATTCGTTACTCAGGACTTTTTGTGTGCCTTTTTCATCTTTATCAATGAGAATCCATGTTCCATTTTTTTCATGCGCATCTTTTTCTTTTTTTATTGCTCGGACCCAATTTTCATGATCCAAGTCGAGTTCGTAGTTTTCTTCTAGATATCTTGGTTTGGCACCAAAATTTTTTCTTTTTGATTTTCTTATCCCTTGTTCTTTATCTTCAACATAATTTTCCTCTTCGATATCCTCCTCCTTGTTACTTTTTTCTTGTTCTGGATTTTTATTACTTTCTTTGTTATCATCATTTTCATAATCTTCAAAAATCTGGATTTTTATTTTATTTTTAGATTCCTCATTGAATTCCACATCTCGATTTTTCTTTCCTCTTTGTGCCAGAGCCGATATCCATTGTTTGTGTATCCTATCATCAGAAGTTTCTTATTTTTCTTGTCTAATTTTGAGGTTTTTTGTAAGTTTTTGGCATAAGCATCTGAGCCAAATACCCGTAGATTATTTAGTTTTGGTGGTCTACCCTCCCACTTTTCATAAGGAGTACAATTTAATGATTCAGTTGGAGATCTAATGTGTAGGTATGCTGCTACTCGAAAGGCTTCACCCCACATTTCTTTATCTTGTTCTGATTCAATTATTAAGGATCTGGTTTTATCTAGTAAGGTGCGATTGAGTCTCTCCGCTTTTCCATTAAGTTGTGGAGAATATGCTGGAGTGTAGTCAACGACAGTACCTCGTTTTTTCATGTATTCTTTTAGCCGTTTACTTATATATTCTCCACCATTGTCTGATCTAAACTTATGAACTTTTATATTAAATTTAGTTTCAACCATGCTAATGTATTATATTATTAAGTCTGGTACTTCACTTTTATGTTCCAGTAAAAATATCATGCAAAAATGAGAATAGTCATCTAGGAACGTTAAAAAATACCTTTTATTGTTCCAGGTTTCTGTATCTAAAGAACAAACATCAGAATGTATGATTTCTAGTTTTCTAGTGGCTTTAGTACGGGCTGTGTTAAATGGTTTTCCTACTTGTTTAGATTCTGTACACGTTTCACAAAATTGTTCTAAGTGTTTTATGTCATTTTTAGTTAAGTGCATACCTGTGGACATTCCTTGTAGCTTTTTCATATTTTCAACACTTAAATGTACCAATCTTCGGTGCCATACCTTCTCTTCTGGTTTTTTTGTTATTGATATTAAGGCGTTTTGTTCATTATCTTGTGTTAGTTTTACTGTATACAGCCCATTATTTTCTATACCTTCCAGAACTTTCTCATCTCCTTTTATAACATTGTTTTTAGTAAATTTTACTTCATATCCTTTTTCGGTTATTGTTTTAACAGATAATAGATTATTTGTTAACTCAGGTACAAACTTTACATTCTGAAGATAGCATTCATTAAACTGTATGTCTCCAATACCTTTTATACTCATGCTGCTATCACGTTTTGTGGATTTTATTAAGGTTTGATCTTCTAGTTTTTTAAATGTATTAAAAATGTTGGCATTGATTGTTAGGTCAGATGTGCAGCCAGAGTCTACTACCCATTCTGTTTTATTATTTTGTTCATAACTATTTGCGTTATTTAGCATATTACTTTATTGATTTTTATTTCTGAAAAAACAGTTCTTTTCAACATGGTTATTTTTTTTACATAAACTGCAGAACATTCATTTGCCACCTTGTCTGTTTGCATTACCATCATTATTTGAATGATTATTTTTATGTTTCACTTTACACTGAAATTTTAGATGGCCTGTTTTATTGCAGTTGTAACATCTTTTTTCATTAGTTACAAATGCTACTTCCTTATCTTCAAAGGTGTCTCTCATTCTACCTTCTTCAATTAGTAGTCTCGAGAAAAGGTTTGTTATATTTTTGTCACTTTTGCTTGTTGATTCTCAGGCACTTACAATATATTTATATTTTTCTGATAATGCTGTTAGGACTTTAGACATGACCATTTCATCTTCGATTTCACATTTTAGACCCTTAAGTTTATGTACCAGATTCTGAATATCACTTATAAATACAGATATGTTGTCATTTTTCTTATAGGTATAGCTGAAAAAGTCTTGCATTAGCTTACCTTTTAAGTGTTCTGTATCTCCTTCATACAGCTTTGTTAATTTTTCAAACATATCATTACTGTTTGTGCAATCCATAATGTGTGTTAAGCAATTCATGTCTATAGTTGCGGTTATTATTCTTTGTACTTTTGCATCCTTTCGTGTATTTGTATCACGATCTTCAACACTAGTCGGTATTCCGTTTGTAACTACATTCAGTAGTCCATGCGCTTTTAAAGTTATTTCAACTTGAAACTTCCATAACCGGAAATTTTCTTTGTTTGTTAGTTTCGTAATTTCACCTAATGTTTCAAAACTCATTTTTGTAGCCATTTTTATAATCACCACCGTCTATTAATTTGTTTTATACAGTATTTATTTTATGATTTTAGTTTTTAATTAACCACGTGTTCACTATGTACGCCGGTTTTATTTAAGAGTTCTCGTTTTAATTAATGTTTTAATCCGATGTAAAATATGTATATGGGGATGAATACTGGGCCAATAATCTGTTGTTTTATGTTTTATTAAATGCACTGCACGATACTGTAAAAATTAGTTTTTATTTTAATAAGACAAGCATATGCGTACATACATATATTTGACAACTTACTACTACGATACAGAATTTTTTACTTTCATGTACAACACAGTGTAGCCAAGCGTTTCATATTCTCAGCATGTTGTCGATTACTCCTTCAACAGTTAAACATAAACACAATGCAATATCTACTGAGGTGTGACGTAACATGCTTTTTCGCGCATAATTCAAAGTAGATAGAATAAAATGCAATCATTTTCGTTAAAAATGAGTTTATTGCTGAAATAATGTATTTTTATTTTTCGGAAATACTAGATGTGTACCTAGATTATAGAAGTGGATTTCAAAATCAGTCTTCATGCCTATTCTTTGGATCTCGAAAATGCCTATTTAAAAGAATTTAATTAACGTTTAAAAATTTCTAAATAAACAATTAAAAAATCAATATTATTAGCAACGTTTAGGAAACTAAAACAAACAACAAATCTTTGTTTTTACAACCAAAAAAAAATGGAAACAACTTTTTGCTAGCCAGTGTATCTTTTGTTATATTTTTCTCCTTAACACCATATTTTTTATTCTCACAATGTATACTATACAACAGTATATTTTAAAAACTTTGCTTCATAAATTATCTTCCCTATATTATAATAAATTCGAAACAGTTGTGCTACTTTAGTTGTAGATTATAGCTTCAGATAACTCCCAAGATAATTTTTGGTATGATGCCAAAATCAATTATTATACACAAGCTAACTCGGTTATTTTACAGGCGGTTCATTGTCTTACATACTGCAATCAAGTATTTAATCTTCCAGTGAATTTTTATTTAAGATGGACTCATTTTATTTTTTTTACATTATAAATTAAAAATATGATAGTATCCGTGTTTTGGTTTTTCAAGAAGAGGAATAGAAAATCCTACTTTGAATAATACATTCTGTTGGGCGACTAACTTATTTCAAACAATTATAATGAAGGTACTCAAAATACTACAAAAAATCTAATTTTTATATTTTTTTTGATGCCTCATATTACCTATTTAAAACACGCCTCAGCGTGTTTAAATCGGTCTTTCAAACACGCGCGTTTTTTAAAGTCCCTATGTTAACAACAACAACTCGAGAAACGTAAGTATCAATGACAACTTTTTTTATTAGTTTTTAAATTGTATATTTTCATTGTGAACCAATGTCTTATTTGGTTTTTTCTGTAAAATTGATTTATATATTCATATATACATTGTATCCTTTTAAATATAAATAAACAAACTTTTTGATTATTGATCTGACAGCAGTACCTCGTAACGTCAAATGCTATTTAGGATGGACTGTCACGAAACTTGGCTGGGCATAGAGGGCGGACTTTTATGAAATGAAACTTGGCTGGGCATCGAGGACGGACTTCCATTTTTTTGTGGTAATAATATAATAATAATATTCTATGATTTCAAAGTGCACCAATAAAAACAAATAGCGTAAAGGATTCGTAGATAACTGGTCTTTCAAACACTTGCTCTATTTCGAAAAATCGCGCGCGTTTGAAAGACCTCTTTATCCACTTATACTTTAATATACTAATACTTTCGACCCGCCACTGCTTGGCACGCGTGTATTACTAAAAAAAGAGGTGAAAATGTCAAGTTAATGTTTTTGATTATAGAATGTATTTATAAACATTGTTTCCAGCCGACTTTTCGTTACACAGGAAGTGCAGGAAGAATGTGGCAACAACGCGGTCAGTTGAGAATGTATATAAAAGTACCTATAACCTATCATGACAACAAAAAAACGTCAGTTTATCTCAAATAAAGAATGAAAGTAAATAAATTAAAAATTTTATTTCTACTAATACAGAAGGCAGAGTAGGATTTAACATTTAAATAGTCTTGTTAGTTGTAAACCAATATTATTAATACTCCACACAGTAAATGTTTAACACAGAGATTATGTATGGAAAACAACATCATTTAAATGACTTGCGTGCTCTTTCGATTGCATTGTTCAGCTGTAACGGGAAGGCATTGTTCAGCTGTAGGAGGAAGGTATAGTTCAGCTATAGGGGGAAAGTTCATCATAGAACTCTTTTCCTGTAAGCATGCCATTAGTTTCCGAAGCATCGTCGCTGAGGCTCCTTGTTTGCCGTGGAATTGGTTGCGATAAGCTCTTTGCGTTAGAATAATAGACTTATTATTTTGAAAATATAATTCGACTATATTTAGTCGTTATTCCTAGGTGTAATTGATCATGTCCACTCTCCAAGGAATCGTTTATGATATGCACCTGTAATGAAAGAAACAAAACCGTTAGGAAACAAGATATTTACATGTCAAATCCTACTATGCCCTCCGGCCCACTTACGTGAAAAATTATATAAATTAGTTTAAAAGAAAAAGTATTTGTAAGTCCTACTCTACATTACTTACTTACTTACTTTCCGTGTCCGTTCAAACTGAAAATTCCCAATAATTTGCGGCTGATATGGCCTTGTCGTTCGCTAGATTAATGTCGTTTATTGTGCAAGGTTGGTCCAGATGAGGGCAAATTAGAAAATGGTTTGGGTCCTGGATGACACCACAATCACACAGGATACTTGCTCTCTGCGGCAGTAGGCCCCATTTCTGCTTGTTGGTCTTGCATCGTGGTACTCCCACTCTCATATGATTTAGGGTTCTCCATATCGCATAGGATTGGTCTCTGCCTGAAGGTAGTTCCTCTTTGGCCAGGGAAACTTGGTTGTTTAATTGAAAATAACATACTTGTGCTTTGCTAGGATCTAGATTAAAAAAAATTACAGTTTCAGTGAGAAAGCTGTGCCTGTATTTTTTTAAAACTTGGGGAAACATGGTTCTATTTTTGAGACGCAAATAACTAAATCATTTTCGAATTGATGCTTATATTTTTGTGAGCATGATGTCAGCAACTACATCTGTAAAATTTTCTTCTATCTGGCTTATTTGGCCCCGAGGGTGGCCAGAATCTTTTAAATTGTAAATGGTCGCATATTCAAAAATGTTGAAAAACTCTGATATAATTGAAGATTAAAATTGCATCATAATCCGTTATGTGGTTTAGGAGTAGTTACTAAGTAGATATAAGTAACATATTCTCATATCGCACTTGAATTCTGCATCTGATAAATTAGCAGATTTAGGTATTGTAGCAGGGTTGTGATGTTTAAAAACAAAATGTTTAAAACAAGGTGTTTGAAACACCGGAAAAAAGCATGTTTTAAACAAGATTGTTTTAAACTGTTTATAACATGTTTTAAACATTTGTTAATCTTGAATTTATTTTTTTATTACTTTAAAAAAACTCTTCAATACAACTCAGCTTTTTATTAATACATATTTGTAACTGACACCTACCTGATATTATAAGTATAAGTGCTTAACAAAAATAAAAATATTCTATCAAAAATAATATAAAAATAACATAAAATAATATGGATATATTATGCAACATACGAACAAGAAAACTACTCAAAATCAAAACATACATCATCAATATCTATCGGTGTCTGGGTATTAAAGTGTTTTAATATGGTTACTAATTTTGCAGTCTTTGCGGTGCCAAGTCTCTTCCTAAGGGTGGTATGGACTAATCCGAATGCAGAAAACAGTCGTTCTACTCCAGCCGAAGACGCTGTTGCACAATGTAACTGTTGGACAAGTTCAATGGTGGCAGCATTCAAATCTCTTTTCAAAGCTTTCCACCAAACGATGGGTTTAACATTTTTTACTGGTTCTGTCGTAAACAAATAGGATTTAAATCAATGGTTCCCAACGGGGGCGATACCGCCCCCTGTGGGCGCTGCAGCCTTTTAGGGGGGCGGTAGCGGATTCAAAAGCAAATAATAAGCAGTCAAGAGGAATGCTGAAATAAAAATGATTTAATAAGGGTTAATAAGCGGTTTTAAATTAGCATTAATAATAATACTAATAATTATAATAATTTCTTTTAGTTCAGAATAGAAGTATGACTTGTCCTCGCACGTTGATAAGCGAACGCGCGATGTTCATACAAAATAACATGTTTCGACATGTTCGCACACAGATAATCATGCATGTTGAATCATGCACGAAATGAAACGTATAAAATCAACAGCTCTACGAATTTTTTGTTAGTTAGTTGTATGTGCTTGGCCGCGATATATAGTCGTGAATCATAAGCTCTGCCGTAGTAAATAATCGTGAGTGGTGTGTCATTTTATAAACATTACTATCTATAAATCTATTGAGAATTTAATTTTTGTATGGAAATGGCTGAATCTACTTCTAAATTAAAAAAGAAATGCCGGCAATACAGTATTGAATATTTAAAATATGGATTTGCGGAATCTTCTACAAACAAATAATTACCTATGTGTTTAATTTGCCGAAAAGTTTTTTCAAATGAAGCTATGAAACCTTCTAGGCTACAAGAGCATTTACATTAAATGCATCCTGATAAGAAGAACTCGAAAAACAATATTTAAAACAGCCAACTATATCGAACCTTTTTGCATCGTCTTCTAAACGAGACGATGATGGGCTACGAGCCTCATATAACGTTTCAGTGTTAATCGCAAAGTCAGGAAAACCACACACCATTGGAGAGGAATTAATTTTGCCGGTAGCCGAAGAGATATTACAAACTGTTCTCCATCATAAGACACTATTTGATATCATTGAAAAAATTCCTCTCAGTAATAATTCAGTGCAAAGAAGAATAGATGAAATGGCAAATGGCGTTGAAATATCATTATGCGATTACCTAAAGACTTCCACATTTTCATTCAACTCGATGAATCAACTCTACCATGTAACGAAGGTCTACTCTTATCATACGTACGATTTATAAAAGAAGAAAAAATTCATCAAGAGTTATTATTTGCTAAGAATTTGGAAGCTGATACAAAGGGACATTTTTGTTCTCTTCTATAGGGGGCGGTGGTCCAGAAAAGGTTGGGAACCACTGATTTAAATGCTTCAAAATTTATTATATGAGGCATTGCATCTGGATATGAAGCAGCAGCTATACCATAGCTGTCTCTTATTGATTGCTATCTAATTTGAAATCTCTAAAACGATGATCAAGCATATTAGCAAGAAAATGAGCAGGTGTCATAGCCATTGCAAATCTCTTTTCGCAGTATGATAAGTCTGTTTTTTTAAGATTTTCTCTAAATTTATTTAATAAATTTAACCATATTTCCATAGCTTCTTTAATTGAGCAAAAGTTGCCTTGAACTTTGTCTAGAGCAACAGCGATCAATTTGAGTTTTTGTAGATAATCTTGGGCATTCATTTTCAAATTCATGTCATGTACTAAAGAAGCAATCTGAGTATGGATCGTAGCACGATTTTCAGTGCAAACTTTTGAAATTATATGCCAGTTTTTCAGATAAGATTCTAAGCAATCGACTAGGGTATTCCATCTCACATCTTCTGGCAGGACAAGCGCCTTGCCTCCCTCCTGCTTATAACGTGCAGCTGCAAAGTGAACATTTCTAAAATACTTCACTATTTTCTTAACTTGCTCCTTTACTGCCGGAATTTGAATATATTGTGCAAGTACATTTAAAATATGTGCAGAGCAGACATACCTTCCCAACTTTTTCAGATGCAGCAATTTATTTTCTCATTTTACTCATATTCGAAGGATTATCAGTCACAAGATTACGTGGAGTACAATTCAATTTTAGACACTCTTTTGTCGCTTTTATGGCTAGAGCAAGCAAATATTCTGATGTATGACTATTGTCTTCCGTATCTATAGTACTTACTAAATGAACTTTTTCATCAGTTACAGAGATACACACAATGGAATCATTTCTTACATTACTCCATCCATCTAGGGACATATACACTACTTTACCAGCTAAGTCATTCTGAATTTCAGATTTAATGGAATTATACATTTCATCTAACAATTCTGCACCAATCTGGAACCTGTTTTGTGGTTGGTATCCCGGGCGCAAGCATTCAATCATCTTATTAAATTAAGAATGCTCAACAATTTTAAAGGGCGAATTTGTCGCATACACAAACTTGGCAATTTGAATATCTAGTTTCTTCTTTTCGTTAACTGTGATTCTTATTACGAATGAATCCAATTTTCTTCTTTTCTTGGGGTTTTGAGGATCAGTAGCCAACACAGAAATATTCTTTACTGTTGATAAGAAAGGTTCAACTGAAATTGAACTAATGCTTGCTTCTGACTGTGTACTGCCTGAAATTAATTTTTATTTATTAATAATTGAGATAAACGAAAAAATGTATATAGGGGGAAATTTGCAATTTAAAAAATCGTGTTTTATCTTTACTCTCGCATATACTTTTTGTTAAAACCATCCTTAATTAATTATGTTGCGCAGCTTTACATGAACAGTACATGCATACCACGTGAAAAACAAAAGCAGATTCAATTTGAATAAAAATTATTCTTATCACTTACATCCTAAATCGAAATCGACGCATATATCACTGCTACTTTCAATTTGATTATCGGAATCAGAGGTATTTCGCTGAGTATTTTTGTTTCTCTTGCACTTTTCCTACACTCTTTAACATGTTTTTTGTATCCGTGCTACTAAAGCAACAAGTTCCTTATTGCATTTCTTGCACTGAACTCTTGCTGTTTTACTGGTACTGGCTCCAGTAGACGAAATGAAGTAGTTCCAAATAGCATCCTTTTTTCGTCCAGTCATTTCCAATTTCCACAAAATTTGAGTGACAAACACATAAAGTAAAACTCATAGACAAATACTAATAGAAGAGACAGTTTGATGCATAGGCGGTATGTGGCACAACGTTTCTGCGCAAGTTCCCCGCGCATGGAGTCTCTACTGTCGCGAACTACAAGACTGTTTTACATAAACAAAATAGAACAAAATATCATAAATTTCAATACATTTCAAAACATCGCCTTTAATGTGGATAAATATTATAAAATATCCTAGTATATTAACTTTTACGTCATTAAAAATGAAAATATGCAAAACCAATCTTACATTGGTTGGTGTGAATCTGGTTTCTGTTTGTCAAATGGAAAGTGACAGTGTCAAAAATAACAATTCCGAAAAAGAAGACAATACAAGAGTGAGTATTTTTTACTTTATTTAGAAGTTAGTTTTAATAAAGTAAATAAAATTAAGTGAACCTTTAAAATGTCACCACCAGGTAAAATTCGTCGTAGTTGTATAGCAAAAAATTGTAAAAATACATATTTTTCATTTTTCATTCATTCATTTTTCAAATTTCCATCTGACATTAGTCAAAGGGAACAGTGGTACAAAATTTTAGAAATTCCTTATACATCCAAAGATCAAAGGTTGTGTGAAGGTCATTTTGATGATGAGGCATTTACAAATTCATTACGCAAAAGACTTAATAAATTTGCTTTACCTTTGCCACCCTTCCATCATACACCACCAAAAGTAATTGAAGATAATAAAAATAAAACTCAAGCTTTTGAAAATACAGTATTGCCCGTAAGAAGAAAGCTTATTTTTTGTAACAATAATGATAGTCTTAAGGAAATTAAATTTGAACCTTTGCCTAAAAAACAATGTTTGGAATCTAGTATTTTAAGTAAAATAAACGAAACTAGGGTCAGTAATTTATCTCCCAAGAAGAAGAAAATGTAATACATTAATAAAGATCAGAGAAATAGAATTTGTAAATTAAAAAAGGTACAAATCAGTAGTAATAACAAAATTAAAAAAGCAGTTAAATTGTCAGAATCAAAGTTATTTCAAAATTTTAATTCTAAATTAGATCCAGCAGGCATGGAGTTTTTAAAAAGTAGTACTGCTAACTCTAAGAAACATAAACCTTCATGGTCAATAACGGATAAGGCCTTTTCATTAGCCATTTATAAGAAGGAACCACGAGCATATAATTATTTAAAACGTTTTATAGCTTTGCCCAGTAAATCTACTTTACAGTCACTTCTAAGATCAGTGCCATTTGAAACCGGAATTAATAAAGAAATTTTTGATACGCCTAAAGAAAGGGTTGTCAAAATGAAACAGACAGATAAAAATTGTGTCCTCCTGTTTGATAAAATAGCTTTAAAAAAACAATTCACTTGTGGCTAATGACAGAGTTGTAGGATTCGTAGATCTTGGTAGCAATTTAGGGAGAAAGTTAGAACTTGCCAATCATGCATTGGTGTTTGTTATTAATGGGTTGCTTAAAGCTTGGAAGCAGCCAGTGGCTTATTATTTTACGAAAGATCAGGTTAAAACTGAAGATTTGAAATTAATTATTGTAGAGGTAATTTCAGCACTACAAGATGTAGGATTAAATGTAATGGCAACTGTTTGTGATCTAGGGAATACAAATCGAGCAGCTTTGAGACAATTAAGTAGACATTGGAAAATTGAAAAACCTGGTCCTTATTTTGTTTGTAAATGGAAAGAAAGTAATAACTTTATATGAAACTCCTCATCTTTTGAAATGTTCGAGAAATGCTCTATTTAATTATGATATTTATTTTGATAACTATAAATGTGCAAAGTTACAACATATTAAAAATGCTTTCTTTTTATATCGACCAAACAAGAAAATTTCAGACTTTGCACAAAATTGAAGAAACATTTTTTGATATTCAGTTTCAGTTGCTGCAAAAATAATGAGCCAAACTATGGCTGCTACCATTGAAAGTTTAATTGTTCCTGGTAGATTACCATCTGAGGCTATCTATACCGCTGAATTTATTGATGACATTGATAAGTTATTTGACAGTCTTTATCGTAGTAAACCAACCTTTAATGCTGGCAAGGCTCTTAGACGGTGTGTCAAGTCAAACCACCTGCTTTTTTGGAATTCTATGTTACCAAAAATAAAATCTTGGCAGTTTTTACCGAAAAATGGGAAGCCTATGAAAACCAAAATGCCTTTTAAAACTGCTTGGTTAACTACTATTAGTGGTGTCAAATTGTTAACAAGAGAATGTTGGAAATTAGGATTCAAATTTATGAGAACACGTTCTTTAAATCAGGACCCAGTTGAAAATATGTTTGGGGCAATTCGGCAGTATGGTGCTGCCAATAACTCTCCAAATTGTTACCAATTTATATCAGCTTTAAAAACGTCAATTTGAAATAGTTTAGTTTCTGCCAAGAACTACAACACAAATTGTGAAGCAGATGATAGCAGTTTATTAGACAACTTACATTCTTTCTTAAATTTTCATAATGAACCAAAACCAATAACTTCTAATACCATTAATGAATTGGAAAATATTGAATTCCCCATTTTAGATATAGAATTAAATGATTCAAATTTTGATACTCAAGCAATAAGCTACGTTTCTTGTTTCGTTGTTAAAAAAAATTTTAATTGCGCAGAATGTAAGGCTAATTTGCAAACAGATATTTTAGATGTTCACCATACTTTCACTTCCTTCAAAGAAAATGATGATAAAACACGTCTAATTTATGTACAAAGAGAAGTCGTAAAATTTCTTTCCATTCTGCATGACATTGTTTATCATTTTCTACCACTTTTAGGTCATGTAGAAAATATTACAGAAAAAACTGAACTCTTTGCAAAAAGTCATATAAATTTTGATTGGTTCACTTGTCGAGAACATAAATCATACGTTTGTGTCCCCTTATTAATTAAAAAATATTATAATGATGGTAAGAGGACTAACAAACAAAAATAATTATTATTTTTTGGTAACAATGTACTGCGTTCAATTTTTTTTGTTTCAGACCTGTTCCTGTCTTCATATAAAGGGAAATCTACTTTTTAAATGCTTTTTATTAAAATATTTGATGTAGATTGGATAAACTTTCTTAAGTATAATGCTGCAATTTGAGTAGAAATATGTAATTTTGTGATTAATAATAATATGTAACTGTATGGTAAATTAATGATATAGATAATAATAGTTTTTTCATGTTTTGTGTTACCAATTTAAAACATTTAATATTTAAGCTAGTGTGCCATTTTTACTTTTAGTTTTCGCTAAGTATATGTTTATGTTGTGTATTTATACAACTGTAGGTTTCCTCTGATTTACATGTTTTGTCTTTTTAATTAATTTAAAGAAAGTAAATGTGAAGTTTCTTGTTTTCTGAAATAAAAAAAGTTAAAAAAGGTGAGAGCTGGGCAACTATGGAGATGGCGGAGACTGCAATAGAATTTTTTTGAAAAATGTACAGTCGTATAAATGCCTATTTATAGTGCGTGTGGTAGGAAAAATAACTTTGAAAATAAAATTGTGTGGAAACACTGTTAAGTGATATTAGAATAATTGTTTTAATAATAGGAGATATTATTGAAAATTTAAATTTTTTGATTATTGTAACTGATAATTTAATCAGATGTTTTTGTACTTTAATATTATCGTTAACTATTAGAATAAGAATTTTAAAGTTATCAATGTAATAACATGTATAAATAACAGACCTATGTATAGTGAACAAATATTGTATAAGTTTGTTTTTATATTCATCATCATCATCACCCAGCCCCTTCAGTGTCCACTGCTGGACATATACCTCCCTTGATTGCTTCCATATCTTCCTATCCTGTGGTGCTTGTATCCAGTTTTTATGGATATGTCTCAAGTCGTCATGCCAACGTGTCTGTTAATCTAGCTATATGACCCGCCCAGTTCCATTTTATGGATGCGATTCTCTCTATGGCATCAACTAGTCTCGTTCTTCTTCGAATTTCTGCGTTCGGTATTCTGTCTCTTAGGGATAAACCCAGCATTTGTCTTTCGATGGCACGTTGAGCTACTCTTATTTTAGTTGCTTGTTTTTTGGTTAGAGTTAGGGTCTCTGCACCGTATGTTAACACAGGTAAAACACACTGGTCGAAAACTTTTCTTTTTAGACATATGGGCAGTGAGGATTTTAGGATATGTCTTAGCTTTCCGAAAGCAGGCCATGCTAGTCCTATTCTTCTTCCCAGTTCTCTTACCTGATTATCTCTGGTTATGCTTACCTCGTGACCTAAGTACTTATAGGACGTTGTTTCTTGGACTTGATTTCCTTCCAAATATATACCTCCTGCCAATACGAGATTTGTCATCACTTGCGTTTTTGAGATGTTTATTTTGAGACCCATTTTCTTTGAAATATTCTGTAACAGTCTCAACATATGTTTCCGCCTTGTGAATATCATCCGCTATCAAGACTATATCATCTGCGAATCTTAAGTGATATATGTTTTCGCCCTCTATGTTTATGCCTAACCCATCCCAATCTATTTGTTTACACATGTATTGCAGTAGTGTGGTGAATAATTTTGGCGAGATTGTGTCGCCTTGTCGAACACCTCTCTTTATTTTAAACTTTTGGTATGTTCATGAAGACTACGCAGGCAGTAGCTTTTTCATATATGTGTTCTATCATGTCTGTGTATCGGTGATCTATTCGACAATCAGCTAATGCTCGAAGCATTTCTTTTTGATTTATGGTATCAAACGCCTTTTCGTAATCAACAAATATTAGAACCAGTGGCTTATTGTATTCTATTGATTTTTCTATTAGGATTTTCAGAACTTGAAGATGGTCGTTGGTTCCGAACCCTGACCGGAATCCAGCTTGGTCCCGTGGTTGGTATAAATCCAATTTATTTTTTAATCTGTTCGTAATGATTTTTGTAAACAATTTGTTAATGTGTGATAACAGACTAATAGGTCTATAATTTCTTTTTTTCTGTTTTTATATTATGTGCAGGTTAATAAAAATTTTAAATATGTGCTGTTTTTTTATTTATTACCTAAATTATTTGTCTCAAAATTGTTTATTATTATTATTTCATTACAAAAATGAAATATAATTTTTTGGAATGAAATAATTATATAATAAACAATTTTAAGACAAACTGTAAAATTTACCTACCCATAATCCAAACTACCAAATTTAAATATCCCGCCTGTAAGAATTAGTTCTGTTCCCCGCAAGGGGTGCGCTGAGATCGACGCGATGCCAGCTTTTATATGGGAACGAACACTCTCTTAATATGTTTATTTCTCTATGATAAAACTGGCTGTTGCTGTTACATTAACCCAAAACTAATCCCAAACACAGTATTTTATCTGCTAGCGAATTAGGGGAGTCCCCAGAATCAGTTGATTAGTACTGACCTCTGGTGTACGTTAGCCAAATTAAAAATAGGTACATGCTTCGCGGCTGTAGAGGTATCTGCCTTCGCTCTTTCTTTTATGTTTAAAACAGCTGTTTAAAACTATTTTAAACAAAAAAACAGCAAGTTTTGTTTTTTTCTAAAAATCCCTCCATTGTAGTCACCCTGTACGGTCGTTCAAGAAAAACTTCACGGTCCACACCAAATGTTTGGGTTTCGTTATCTGATGGAGGCGATAATATTGATACCTGGACTGGAGGACCCGGAGGACGGGATGTTTTTCTGTGACGATATGGTTAACACTATCTCGTAAAACTTGGAATAATCAATTGCTTTGTTTGAAATTTCTTTAACAGAATTATAATAGCTTTATTCGCGGTTATGATTCCGAACCAGTTTAGGAACTAGTCGCATGCGCACACTCAGAATTTCGTTCGCGGTTCGCTCAGTTCTGAATTTTTAATTACAGTTCCGTGTTCGCGGGTCACATTGATTCGGTTCACTATTGATTCCGAATCGGTTATAGCAGTTCTCGGGTTTTGTTTGGACTAAAAGATCGGTTCGGTAAATTTGTAGTAAAATAAAGTTATACTAAGCTGCCGTTTAGACCTGTAATGTGTATAGAGAGCATTAACGAGTCCATTTATAAAATTTCTCCTCTCAAGTTGATGGAAACACCAAAAATTCAGATGTTATTGTAATCTATGAACAATAAAGAAAACGAAAAACTTTAATAATTAATTCATGGGTTGTTTTCCATACTGTCTAACAAAAAATATATTTTTATTCAAATGGATTTGCTAACAGTTAAAATTTATCTGTCTTTCACTTTCGTAAGTATCCAAATTTCTACCCAAAAACTAATGTCAATTTTATGAGGCTCGAATTAAACGATTAAAAGATATGATCACAGGATTAGCAACACTAAATTCCAATTCAAAATATTTTAGATTAAGTGTGCGAAGAAGCTCAGCCCAGAAAATGAGAACATGTGTGCCGCTAAGTGGTTAGAGGAAATTGAAGAACTGAGGCAAATTAATAATTGGGATGAAGCCAGGACAATTTATCACATGCAAATACGTTTCTTAGGAATGACGAGAACATGGTATCATAGTTTAAGTTCCGTAAGATACACCTGGCCTGAATGGAAGGCGTTAGTTGCTAATACTTTTCCATATCATGTTGACTATGTAAAAGCATTACGGAAATTGTTGAATAGAGAAAAACAATCAACTGAAACTTGACATCGTATTACTTCAGCAAAATAGAATTTATAAGAACTTGCCAGATCACGGGAAAAACGCACTTGCTTGCGTTATCGATGGAATTTCTGATGTGACAATTCAAAATGCAGCACGAGCAGGTCGTTACGAAAAACCTTAAACATTGTTTGAAGGATATATTTCAATGTTACGTGAGGAAAGTATCATTGAGGTATCTACGCAAAAGATAAAGAGGTCCTTAGGAAGATCCTCAAAAGTGATTTACGTCATTCACTTTCGAAGAAACGTCATAAGTTGCCTTATGCGAAACTTGATAAGTGAAATGTACGATGCTTTAACTGTAAAATGAGAGGTCATTTTCAGTGTACGTACCACGGATCAGCTGTGCGAAGTACCATCTGTTAGGTCATAATGCCGAGCACTGTAAAGTGAAACCAGCAAATCGTAAAGGTGAGTCCGTGACAATATTAAACCTTGATTATTCTGTTAATAATACTTGTTACCATATCGACTGTATTATTAATAACGAGGCACTAAGAGGTTACGTATATTCAGGTTGTGCCGCTGTTACTATTCGTGAGTCGGAAGTCAAAAGACTAAAATTACTGGAGGAGCCTACGTAGGTTCGATTATGTGGTTATGCGGGAGGATCAGTTGTAGCAAAATCTAAAGTAAACATAGAATTTTAAGGTAGATTTAGCCAAAGTTTCTGTTGATCCTTTAGTAGTACCTGATTATGTACAAAATGTTCAGATTACTGTATGGCAGCCATTTTTTAATGATGAAAATGTCAGTATTTTGCTAAGGGGAAACCAGATACCTCTTTATAATCAAACTAATCTTAATTTCGAAAATATTGATACATTTTTGTCTAAGTAGGTGAACCTCTGTGTCAAAGAAATCACTATTATTCCTCCAAATGTTGTAGGTCACATTGCTGTTCCAAATGTTATCGATTCTGGAGAAATATTTGTTGATATAAAACACCGAAACTGGGTAAATAATTTTCATATTATTTTACCTTGCGTAATTAATTCTGCGAATGACAATTATCTATGTATCCTACATTTTTCTGAAAATCCCATATGTTATGAAAAATATTGAGTGATTGCTAGAGCCTGTACTTGTTGTGAACTAACTAATTTAACACACAGTTTGGCTGCTGACGTCACAGAAATTAAACAGTTCTCATTAAGTGATGTGGATGTTAATCATGAATTGCCAATAATCAACGTATATCTCTTCTTAACCTACTTAACGACTACCGAGATTGTTTTGCAACATCTTTAGCAGAACTTGGTACAACACCTGTTACGAAAATGACCGATGAAATTACCGATGACGAACCTGTCACCTATAGATGCCGATTATAAGTTGTGAAAAGGTTCGTGGAATAATTCAAGATCTTTTAGACAATGGTATCATCCGAGAGTCAGGTCTCCTTATGCTAGCCCCATATTACTAGTTAAAAAGAAAAATTGAGGAAAAAAGAATGTAAAACTGTTAAGATGGTATGGCCTTTACCTTGAATTGATGATCTTTTAGATAACTTGCATGGTAGTTAATTTTATACATTAGATTTAGCTTCGGTATATTACCAAATCCCTTTAGAAAAAGAATCCGTCTCTAAAACAGCATTTGTGACTTCTGACGGCCATTATGAGCATTTAAGGATGCCGTTCGAATTGTTCAACACGTATAAATTATTGGGACCATTGAGTTTTGATTCGGCTATGGTGTACCTGGACGATGTATTAGTAACGTCAGCTACAATCGAAGAATGAATACAAAGGATTGAATGTGTTTTACAGCAATTAAGGATTGGTCGTCTTACACTACGAATGAGTAAGTGTCGTTTCCTCCAAACTATTATAGAGTACCTAGGTCATGAGATTAGCGGCGAAGGTATTTGACCTGGTAAAGATAAAATTAACGTAGTTTCGAATTTTCTACGTCCAAAGGACGTACATGAGGTCCGAAGATTCCTTGTTCCTGCAAGTTATTTCAGGAAATATGTTAAGAACAAGCTATAACTAACTTAACTCACAAAAACACAAGTTTTGATTGGGGTGATGAGCAAGAAACAGCGTTCAAGAATATTAAAGACATACTTACCAAAATACCTCTTCTCGCAATGTACAACAGTGAAATGGAAGTACACACGAAGTACAATGTGATGCTAGTAAAATAGGCTTGGGAGAAATACTTTTTCAACGCGAAGATAACGCCAACCTTAAACCCAGGACCGGCGGAAGGCCCGTGCGAACCGTGCGCCCGCACGGGTCGCCATCATCTAGGAGCGCCAAATCAAGAGATAGTTAATAAAAAACTGGCAAGAGCTAAAAGTGTCTAATATAAAAAAATATAAATAATAAACTAGAGCACAAGAAAATGTGTACAATTATTTATTATCCAGTATAAATTAAGGGCATAATATATCAATCAGTTTATTTGCTTATGATGTATTGTGCCTTACCGAGCGTGAACAGATGGGCGGTATTATTTTATTGACAAAGAAAGGCGTCGTCGCTGCGCCGGTCGGTCAGAAGATAAGCAATCCCAAGCGCTGTTATTTTATTGGGGAATGAAAGGCGCCGCCTGTCGCCACCGCACCACCTGCACTTTTCCGCCCAACCTTTCTATATGCGATACAAGTATTGGTTTACCCCAAAAAAAGTTGGAATTTTGAAATTTTTTTGAGTTATTTTTACGTTTTCCTTCAACAACAACACGAAAATACGGTTTTTAGAAAAAAATCCTGTGTGTATGTCGTCGTTGTCGTCGGCCACTTTTCCTTACATGTCTTGTTAGCACGATACAGCCTCCGGAGTGCAATAAGTCAGCAATTCAATGATTGAATATTGTTAAAGACATGTCACAGATGATCCCTATTGATTTTCAGTTCACCAGACGGGTGTTATGGTACTTGAAGTACGACATTTTGTAATTTTTTGAGAAATTTCAGTTTGTTAGCACGGTACAGCCTCCAGAGTTCAACAAGTCACCAATTTTATGATTGAATATTATTCAGGGCATCTCACTGATGAACCCTATTGATCTCCAGCTCACCGGAGCCAATACAACAGGTGCTACAGTACTTTAAGTACGATATTTTTGTCATTTTTGGAGAAGTTGCAGTTTATTAGCATGATACAGCCTCCGGAGTATATACAAGTGACCAATTTTATGATTGGATATTATTCAGAGGATCTCAAAGATGAACCCTATTGATATTCACCTCAGTAAAGCCAGTACAACGGGTGCTATGGTACTTGAAGTACCAAATTTTCGTCATTTTTGAAGAATTTTCAGTTTATTAGCACGATACAGCGTCCAGAGAGTATACGATTGATCAATTTTATGATTGAACATTGTTCAAGGTGTCTCACAGATGTATCCTATTGATTTTCAGTTGACTAGAGCGAGTACAGCGGGTCCTATAAATCCAGGTATACTGAATTTTTGGTTATTTTTGGAAAAATTTCGGTTTGTTAGCACGATACATCCCCCGACGTGTATACAAGTAACAATTTTATGATAGAATATTGTTCAGGGCCACAGATGCGGAAAAGTTAGTTTTAATCCTTAAAACCGTTTATTTTTTGTTTTGTCTAGCCGGTATGAGGGTAGTGTTTTCAAATTTAAAAAGACATAATTAGTTGCTACCTACTGTGTGTTACAGCAGTGTTAATCTGACTATGTTGAGCATAGAATTTGATCAAATGATGAATATTAATATTGACAATATTCTTAAGGATTTTTCGCAAACTAAAGCCAGAAAATTCATTTTAATTAAATTTAGTTTGTATTTAGTAGAGTAATATAATTTTTATGCTTTTTTGAGAACATATTTTTATTATGTTTATTTTTATAATATAATGTTTTAGATGTTTATAACTTTAACGTGTCATTATTATTTTTTTAATATTTAATAAATAATTTTCTTCTGTTCTTTTGTATTTTAATGTACACACGATTATGATAGTGAATATAGTAACGTATTAGTTTTCTTTGAGTATTTTTATTTAACTTTGTAAATCGATTCCACATAACAGTTATTGCAAAACTTACAAAATTTTAAAAATATGTGTTTCATCAAATCGAGAGGGGAGGGGGCGGAAAATTTGCCTTTCGCACGGGCGTTAAACTAGACTTTCGCCGGCCCTGCTTAAACCAGTGCAATATTTTAGTAAGGCCGCCACAAGGGATAAACAAAACTACCATTCATATGAACTCGAAACACTAGCAGTAGTACAGTCCTTGAAGAAGTTTCGAATTCATCTTATTGGACGAAAATTTAATGTAATTAACTGTTTCGACCCTTACTTCGTGGAATCTACTGGTATTTAAAGTTATAACCGATTGCAATTCGTTACGTTATACTTTGTTGAAAAGATGTTTACTCCCTACAAACTCTAGATGGTGGTTGGCGATTCAGGAATTCGACTTCAACATTGAATATCACCCAGGGCAAAAATGACTCATGTTGATGCCCTGAGTCGAAGCTTTGATAAACATGATGAAGAATCAGTAGAAGCATTGATCGTCAATGTTGAAGAAATGTATTGGGTATTGTCGGCACAAGTTCAAGATGTAAAATGCAAAAATCTGATAGACACATTAAAGGGTGACGCTAAGAATATAGAGGACAAACGAATTCATGGAGAATATTACTTTGTTACCTATCTAGGACCATATGCAAGAGAAAAGCTTTTTATTATTATATATACTCTCGTCCCCCCAGTCCTGAGGGTTAGAAAAGGAATATAATAGTGGGTTCGGAGTGCTTTCTGAAAGCAAACAGTGCAGGTTATTTCTCAAATATATCTCTTTATTACGATGTGCTATAAAACAAATGATGATGATACAATTAAATGCCTTTAAAAATAATCATAATAGATTAGCAATGTTTGAGAGCCCCTTTCAAGATATATACGATTAAGGTTCACAAGTTTGTGCTGCCAGCTTACAAGTAATTTCTATTAATTTGTTATAAATTACCTATATAAATCTAAATAGTTTGGAACTTTATTATATGTTATTTATTTCTTATTTTCTTGTAGATTACTCGATTATACCTTGAAGAGGTAGTATATTTCAAATTAAAAGAAGATAAAAAAACTATTGTTATTATAATAACTGGTTAAATGGAGATCCTATATCTACCACTTATCTTATGGAATGTGTTGCGATCCAATAAGGGGAGTACTCTATACTATTGTCCAAATTGTCAGCAACCGAGTCACACGTCAGGAATCCAAGTTTACTTCTTTGACTCAAACAGTGTCACTAACTGGAAAGCATACAGAGGAACAGGAAAGCGGTGTTATCCTATTGTGTAGACTGTAGATCCAATGGTCAAGAAATATCCGGCGTAATATAATGGGAACAAAAGTGAAGCCAGAAATAGGAAGAAAACAGCAAAATCGGAAAAAAAGAAAAAAAGGCCTAAAAGACAAACATATACTTTAGTATATCATACAGTGTTGGAAAAGTATTAAGTGAAGGATGTATCATTTATTATCAAACTTACCTAAGTTGACATGTGGCCTTGGCCTTAAAGTGGCTTTGGCTTAACCAAAGTTAAATTAATAAATAAATTTCAGATGATATTAAAGATACATATAATACCACATATATGGTACTTATTCAGTGGTACATAAGTACATAAAAAATCTTAAATATCTCTCAAATTATGAAATTAAATCACAAAATGTGATTAACGTTTTAGCAAGTGCCACGTTATTCTAGAAGAAACCAAAACAAAAAAGTAACCCTTTGTTTTGGCAGACCACTTAGCGATTTTAACCTTGGAAGATCATTTAAACAAATGTCTGTTTATAAAGGTTGAGGCCAAATTAACAATAAAATCAAGAAGAGAAGAGGAAGGAATCTAACCTTGGATTTCTGATGTGAATTAATCGTTTTGTTTACAATTTTTGAAAGTTAATATTCTTAATAATATTTCTCCCTTTGTAGGAGCTACATTCAGAGATAAAAAGTAAAATTGATGAAGACTAAATTCGATAGTGTACAAGTGTTAGTTTGTAAATCAAATTCTCTGAAATGGTGAGAAAGAAGTATTATAATAAATTCATTTGTTTCACTTGAATATTTTACTATATATTGCATGACCCATCATGCTAAGGTAAGCTACACCTTTTAACCCGTAACAACTTAAAGGAAAATCGACTTTTTAGCAGAACTAATCAGGGTGTTAGATGGGTGATTCTTAAGTCTGCACGAACATGAATCTTAATAAATTATCATGATGATTCTGGGAATTTTGCGGTAGACAAAACTCTGGAATTAATACGTGCCAAATATTGGTTCCCGCTGACATGAAGAAATATGTCAAAAATTATATAAATTCCTGTCTAGGTTCTCTATATAATAAACAGCCGCCTAGAAAAACTCATAGTAGCTTATATCCTATAGAGAAACAACCATATCAAATGGACACACTACATTTAGATCATTTTGGTCCTTTTGTCAAGAGCGCAAAGAATAATGCATATTTGTTGGTTGTAGTAGACGCATTCACTAAACTTGTGTTTTTGAAGGCGGTTACGAGTATTAAAACGGTACCAATAATACGTTACCTGTACCACATATTTGGGGATTTTGGAGTTCCAAGGCGGATTATATGTGATCGTGGTACTCCTTTTATCACAGCAAAAATTTCACAGAATACTGTTTAAAGTTAGGTATTTAACGAATATTCTGTGCAACTTCAACTCTACGGGCTAACGACCAACTAATGAATAGGCCTCTGTCGTAGACGAGAGACATTGGGATGAGGCTAACATTAATACCTGGACTGGGTGACGGGATTTTCTGTCATTATACGGTTGACACTCTCTCGTAAAACTTCGAATAATCAACTGCTTTGTTTGATATTTCTTTAAGGGAATTATAATAAAGTTAATTTATATTGTGTATCATTTTTCTTTGAGCTTACTTATTACAACAAGTGTTAATAGTATTTATTTAAAATAATGTATAGAAATTAATTCGAAACGTTGTTTTTTCTTTCTCATTGTTAAAAACTCCCATATTTTGGTTTTCAAGATAAGAAAGTGAAAATATCATTTAAAATTGTAACAAAATCTTTGAACATATTCTAGTATTTTACCTAAAACACTAGATATTATTTACGCCTTCGACTTTAATATACTCTCCAACGAAATTATATAAGGGATAGTCATTAAATTTTTCCAGGAACGATACTGAAAATTTTTTGTACAAAAATTAACATTAATAATTCGACTTGAACGCTTCAGCAATTTATATATAAATGTAGCCAGTTAATAAAAACAATTACGAATTCAATAAATTAAACACGTGATTGGATTTATTCAAGAATTGCAACGGTACAGAGCTAAAAAGGATAGCATTAAATATAGTTCAATTTATAGACTATTTCTATTCAGTTCTACGTGTTTTGATTTAATTACTAATTACTAAATCACCAAACCGTACATCAAATATGTCCGTCTCTTATTTATTAATATGACAAGAAAATAGTAGTGAACTATACACGACCATTTCCGACTATCCATGGGGGCCGTACTATGTCAAAAAATTACTGGGAATTAGTCAATGAAATATTAACATTGTTATAATAAATAAACTCCAAGGAAAATGATACCTATACAATATAACATAACTCTATTAAAATTGCATTAACACTTCGTTAGTCGCGTCACCGTACATAAACAAAATGAATAGTAAGTTCACTCGACGTCGGCTCTTTGATGTAATGCTGTTAAAGGCTTTCCGAAAAACGATCGTAAAACCGCACGTGTCTCGAGTATACAGGGGTCGCGCGAATTACTACCGTCATAGCTTGTTGATTTATAAATTGAGTGTTTGGTACGGGGGCTAATAAAAATGTACATTGTTAGAAAACTATATCAAAAAACGATAGGTATTGTTTTGTTATGCAGGGTAAGTTTTAGTATTTAAGATGGAATATAAAATTACTCATAAGAAATAAACTAGAATCATCGATTAAAATAGCTTTTATTACATTATATATATGTATATATAAAATAATTCATCAAAAATGTACAAATATATACAGTAGAACCTCGATAAGATAAAGACCAAGGGAGACCTTAAATTATTTGAGTTATTGAGGTTTCTATTTACTAAGGGTTTAAGTTAAGGAATTTTTATTGGTTTATATTTTTACTTACGGAGGTCCGTTTATGAGCTTTGTTCAGGAATTATAGAGATATACGGCTGCAAGCTGATGATACAAATAAGTTACTGTACTGAGCCATTTGGTAAACACGTGTTAATTCATTTCAAATGACGACTCATTGATAGATAATTCAAGTTACAAAGGTCGTCGTCGTTACAACTTTGAGTTACTGGCGTGCGATGCTCAAATTATTCGTTTAAGTTATAGAGGGTTCGTATTTTAAGTAAAGGAGGTTTTGGACTTAGAGGGGAAGGGAGCACAAAATTTTATGAATTTATAGAGGTTATTATGTTATCGAGGTTTAAGTTATCAAGGTTCTTCGTATATAAATACTTAGAATAAATCAAATCCTCATGTATACATTACAATATAAAAATAGGAAGCATGAACAACTATATATTTAAAATAGTTAAAAATTATACCAGATTCTATAACATTATTTAAAATTTGTTTTGCATATAAGAACAATATTGAATAATAACATATAGTTAAGAATGTAATCCTAAACCAAACTTATGAAGCAAAGCAAAAAGGAATAATTACAAATTTTGTAATATTTGTAATTTTGTATTGGGTTTATAAGATTGTTTAAGTTTTATTTCACGATTTGCAAATTTAATTGTGTAATATAAACGCATTCTTGTATAAAGAGATAAGAAATAACTTAAAGGAAAATTTTTACAAGGAAGCGTAAATGATACATTTTTAAAAAGATCTTTTAACGTCGCTCCGATAGAATTTTTACATGCTAATTTATTGAAGTTAACTACAAATATATCTTCAAGCTGGGTAACATATCCAACAAAATTCTGGCTAGGTACATTGAGCCCACCAAATGGAAAATTTGTATTGCTGACATAGGCTTTTGTCTGAGAAAAAATGGTTGTTTCTTTTCTTAAGGTATTTATTTCATTAAAAGCAATACATATGTCACAGGAATGTTGCTGCATACATTTTTTTAATAAATAACCAGTAACGTAAACTAACGCGTTGCCATCGGTACTGTTTAGATTCCTGTAATCAGTTGCAAAGACTTTCAAAGGATTTGATGGTTCTATTGACGGTAAAATAAGATCTTTACAGTTTTCTGCCAAGTCTGGAGTAATATTTAACAACAATTCATTAATGTCATTAGTGCAGTTGGCGCCGTCAACATGGTCTAAATACTTCAGAGTAAACAACTTTTTGAATGCTCTAGAAAACTGTATAGGCGTAGGGTTTCTTGAATTACTACAACAGTTTCTAACTTGCCCAAAAAAGTTTTCAAGGCAGTCTTGGTTTAAATTTCTTGTCAGTAAAAAGGTGTAACCCTTTGATTTTAATATACCTCAAAGGGCTTTAACTGATTTTATTGTAAGCCTCCACCCAAATATAAATTTAATTTTATTTGTTAATTTTTTTCCTTCACTGTTAACCACACAGACATTTTTCAGTAAAGTTTCAAATTCTTCCATTAGCTGAAACTGTTGTTGGGTACCCATGAATGCATTGAAATTATTTAAATGGCACGAATTTAATAAATCGAAAACATCATTCATTGTTTTAATGAATTTAGCAGTTACTTTGGCATCTGCAGGTAAAACTTTAAAATCAATGTACGTATTAAGAGCAACTGCAACAGAATGACTAAAAATCTGAGAAGCATATTTTACTTTCATTTTCTGAAAATTATTTGGAAACATATGCTGGTCAGTTAATTTTGGACAGAGTCTAAATTCCTTTTTTTTCATAATTGTAAAATGTATCCAATTACATTTTATTGGTAGTTCCTTCTGGTAACTCAAACCAGTAAGAAAAAAAATTGTTCCTAGTAGATTTAAGTAAGTGTGGCACGTCAAAAAAGTAAACAAGCTTGATATTATCTACGTAAAAAAACATTGTCTGTGCTCAATTTAAGGTAGCTTTTAACTAATGTTTGGAAGTTAGAACCCTGATCAGACACCAAACCTAGCACATTTAGACCGATATCACGTAACTTTCTGTTTCGAACAAAATGTCTTTTATTTCATTTGAAGGCGCCGTTGATTTATAAAAGATGTAGGCAAGCGGTTGTTTCTAGCTGCTTGATACACCCCGTGCCATAACAACTAATGCACTAGTTGCTGGTTCGGATTCGTTTTCTGCTGAAAGTGATTCTTGGAAGCCTACTATTTTATCCTTTGATAAATCATAAAATAAATGAGTTTTCAATGACATCTCATCAAGGCATATAATGCAATCTTTTTCTTTATCACTTAATAGTCGAGATCTAAGATCAATAAGGCGAAAAATAAATTCGTTAAAGCCTGCGTTTACTGCCTAACGGCGGGTAAACCGGTTGAGCGTGCTTTTGGAAGGTAACCGATACAAAGTAGAAAATTTCTTGTATGCTTTAGGTCCTAAAAAGTAAACGCTCAAAGCAAATTTTTTTAAAATCGTCTGTGTACCTACAACCTTTAGGTGATTTATTTAATAAACTTATCTGAGACGTTGGAAGTTTGCAGGCATCTTATGAGTAGTTAGTTTCCAAATATTTGGAAATATCTTCAAACGATATTCCGGTTTCCAACTTTCTTGAACATTGAGCAGGCACAGTTGATTTTTTCAAACACTTTATCTCCTCTCTCAACACTTTTTTCGAGGAGTATTGGCCGTAAGCGTCATTGAGGTCTGTAAATGTTGATATAAAACAAATCAAAACTTTCGCCACCACTTTTAAATGAGTATTACTTATTAACCACGAAATCATAAATAGACGTAAAAATAAAAAATGTTTAATTTAAATCATTCATAGCGTAGCTTTTAGAAATGTATCTAGCTATAAAAAAACATTAAATACCTCTGGTAACCACAGAAGCTAGAGTAGAAACATCGTTACCACTTTCAACATTTTCTGAAAAAAACTCGCCTTCTGTTTGAACATAAACATCTTGATATTTCATATCGTCTGAAAAATAAAATTGCTATAAAATACTTAACTTACATATATTTATTTTATCCAAAACACGCCATCGATAAGTATAATAACATACCTTCACTGTGCAGCATTGTCTTAAAATAAGTTTGAACTGCGACGTCCTTCAAAGTTGTACCGCCATCTAAAAAATTTGCAAATTATTTGAAATACCTAGTAAAAATATACAAGACAAAATCTTATTGTCAGAAATATTGTTTAGGTACTAAAAATTTTGGGAACTTACTATTTTTTTGCAAATTCAAGGACGGAACTGCATTATATTGCAGATTTGTTCTGCTATTACTGCACATATAATATTCTTGGGAAAAGTGTCTATCGCACACTCTTAATGTTTTGTTGCATTGTTCTGCGTCCAAATTGGCATACCTGTGACAATCAACAAAGCCTAAGGCCTGTTTCCAACGTTGACATCTGAAAAGATTTATTGGTAATATTTTATTTTGAAATACAATAACATCTACTACACTGCTTCTTATAACAAAATTACTAATATCCTTTGCTAAATAATATTGTAAAAATTACCTTGTGTCATCCTTGGGAAATCTGAAGGAAGATGTTTTTGCCCAATCTCTACTTCTACAACCGTCCACACAACACATTCGTGGCATTTTCTTTTTAATAAATATCCCGTAATAATAATCAAATAATTCACTGAAAAGACAGTCCACCCGGTATACTATCAACTCCGCTCGTACCTTCAACTACAAAAGACACACGGTAACTGTATATCGATCGATTCGGAGTTTCAGGATACCGAAAAAGAGTAGCATCGGAGACCGAGTGAGATAGACATCGCGCTAGGAGGAGCTTAGAGTGAACCTACTATTCATTTGTTTATGTACGGTGGTCGCGTGGTGGTCCAATAGACTCCTACCGTAGTATTTGGTTTTTATTTAAAAAACTGATAGAAATAAACACATCTGGTTTTACGACATCTCAGACACATTCTTTTTCTATGTTTTTCCAAAGTTCCATTGTTGTAAGAACATCTGTTTTCAGATAAATTCTAAGTATTTACTGCAGGTGCATTCTGGGAATCTACTAGACTCCTAGCGCCTAACCTCGTCGGTGCATTTGTCGCAGAGTTTTCGAAGTATTCGGTCCAGTTTTGTTCGAGTATCTATTGTGCGTTTTATTGTTTATCAAAAATTAGTAAAAAGGTTTATGACCTAAGTAAATCTGAAAATATTGAAGAAGTTAATCGTCTCATAGATGAAGAAATTAATTTTGAAGATAATTACATTCCTGAAGATGATTTTGAAGAATCAGATGAATCTCAAACTGAAGATAATCTGGAAACTAGAACAAATGATTCGGATACAGATCACGAAATTGTAGAAAATCTTGAAGAAGTAGAAAATGCTAGTATAGATTTTTACAGTGGTAAGTAAACCAAAAAATAAATATTTTTGTTTGTTGAAATATAACTTATTCGTATGCTCATATTTGTGTTCTGAAAGTAAAAATAAAAACTTAAAATATAAATATTTTGTCTACATTGTTTATATTTCTGATTGCAGCCCGATACGGTACACAATGGCGAAAATTTCCATGGCGAATTACACAAACTCCTCCACATAAAATTTTATGCAGACTTCCTGGTGTTATGTGCCGGACGGCTAAGAATGCTGAAAAAGAAACGGACTGTTGGCGATTATTCTTTGACAATCGTATTTTATCTTTGCTAGTAGAAAATACAAACAATTATATAAACAGCATTAGAGAAAAATTTGCGCGAGAGACTGCACAGAAACAGATCAAATAGAAATAGAAGCATTCTTAGCTCTTCTATATTTGGCAGGAGTATTTCGAGGCAACCACCAAAGACTTTCCGATTTTTTTTCATCTGACGGTCTTGGAATTGACATATTCCGAATGACAATGTCGGAAAAAAGATTCAGGTTTCTTATTAGATGTGTTCGGTTTGATGATTTATTTACACAACCTCAAAGGAAGGCGGTCGATAAATTAGGCCCCGATAAGACAAATTTTTGAGTTTTTTTTAGAAAACTGTAAATCTCTTTATCATATTGGGCAGAATGTTACAGTTGATGAAATGCTTCCAGCATTTCGTGGGCGCTGTGGATTTCGTCAATATATCCCCTAAAGCCCAATAAATACGGAAGAAAATTTTTTTCGCTGTGTGACGCCTAGTTATTTTACACATACAATATGGAAATTTATTGCGGGACACAGCCAGAAAAAATCATATGGTGATTTAGTTATGTAGTTTTCACAGATCTCATTCGTAATTCGCACAGATGGCAAATCAAAATCAAGAGTTTTCAAATGCTGACCACTAGAAGGAAGCCACAGTATATCATCTGGAATAAGCTCTTCGTCACTTTCATTTTCGGGGACACAAAACCTGGATATAACCTCATCTATGGCTTGATCGATAGATATATGCGCATTGGATGTCTCGTTCGATTGCCTGGATGTAGATTGTTGTGCCTCTGCGTTATCTGGTGAACTCTGAGATAGGATATCTGGCTTCTTAGACGTGGAAGCTTGTACTCCCAAGTCTGATAGAACTGCAGGCCTGACAGGAACTTGAAGAGTTTTGAAACAAAAAATATTGACATCTGTAATAAACACGAGATATGACATAGTAAATTTTAAGGACACCCCATATAGATAAAATTTTCTTGATCATAAAATAAGTCGAAACAAATTAATATAAAAAAACAATTGTTGACCTCCGCCAGGAAAGAATTTGATACAAACAATTTTACATAACCGGCAAGGTCGATAAACAATACATCTGGTGTTTGCCATGTTTTGTTTATCAAAAAATATAATGAAACGTTGCAAACTAGTATAATGAAATTTAAAATTAACCTTCAGTTACGACAATAAAAAAACATGAGACAAGGGCCAAAATGAAACGATTCAAAAATAAATAGCAGGAATTTTGGTAACAGAAGCAGTGAGGTAGTAACCCTCATTAAGTGACCAGGCACTGTAAGGCCTGCCACTTCGTCGTCGACAGTAATATTGTGTAGTTGTGACTTGTGAAATTTCAAAAACGTAAGTTTTTTTCCGTATAATTATTTTTTTATACTGTATTGACATTTTTATTTAATTTAACTGGGTGTCCAAACGAAAAAGGGATACATATATTTTCAGTCATATTGAGTGCACTATTTACATCTGAGCCCCTCACCTACCATATTTAGGAAATAGCACAAATTGAATCCGATCTAATCTAAAATTATATTCATATACAAGAGATATCGTATGTTCGATAATCATTTTTCTTATATTTTTTTTATTGTACAGGATATGCCAATGTATGAGATATCATATTTATTCTATTAGATTCCGAAAGCTTTGTCTGATATATTATTATCTTATATTGTACAGGATATCCCAATGTACGAGACATCATATTTATATCAGATTTCGAAAGTTTGCTGATAATTATTATAATATATTGTACAGGATATTCAATTGTACGTGATATCACATTCATACCATTCGATTTCGAGAGTTTGTTCGATAATTTTTTTTTTTCTTATATTGTACCGAATATTCAACTATACGTGATATCGTATTTTTTCTTTCATAATCAGGAAATACCCCTTTCAAAAATTTGGAAGACGTTTTGCCCGAGTCAGATTTATTTCGTTTGTCTCATTTCACATACAGGGATAGTCCTATATAAGACATCCTTTACGGGTGTCACGATAACGGGTAACTACTTCCAGATTAGGAAAGACGTTTTTCCTTAACTGAATTTTTAGTGTAACGTACCGGGGCATTCTCCCCCGAGTAACTTTCATTTTGTCCCAATCAGGGCTGTATTATTGGATTTAATTAATTACTGTTTGTAATATATATATATATATATATATATATATATATATATATATATTGAACCAGATATCATAGATAATAAGAGAATTAGTATTATAAAAATATGTTGCTAGTATTAAAATATATGAAAATAATATAATTTAAGAAAACAGGTAAAAAGGAAACACTTTTATTAATTTAAACAACATATCAAATAAAGATATATTAAATAATAGCCTATAACAATATAATAAAAAAAGGAATTACCTCAATAATAATACAAAATATAGAGATTGCCTAACCAATGTAATGATGTAAATAAAGTTGCCTAAGACGAAGAATAATTTCCATACAATAACCAGCTGTTCACCTAAAAAGATATAATTATATAGTCAAGTCAAGAGAATTTAGATATAAGTAGTTACATTAGAATACAAATATTATTATAGATAATTCATTATAATCATTAATTTAAGAATAAAAACAAATACAAATATTGAATAGAATAGAATTCAATAGATTTTCATAGATAAACAAATAATGACATATAGACAAATGATATATGGTAAATAAAATAAACATTGAATCAATAAATAGTAATTTGTTAAAGTTTATTATAAATAATATAATGCACAGAGTTTAGACAAATAACATAAGAGAATTTATATTTATAATTAATATGAGTGTAACAAGGATATACTATCAATAACAATATTGAATGTTGTACCATGTAAATGTATCTATGTATAACCAATTTTAATTTATTTGTATGATGAAAAAACTCATAGGAACTCTATAAATGAACTAATAATGTAAAAGAGTGTATGTATGAAATTTTTTAATAAGTGATAGAAGTTTCAATTAATCTGATTGCGAAAGACAATATTTTATTGGTTATAAAATATGACAGAACAAATTGTGAATCAACAAATAAACTTTGAAATAGTGACCTGAAAAAGAACAAAAGACTGTTTGTTGAAAAAAGTAGAGAATCGAGGGGACGCTTAATTAGGAAGGGAAGCTGGTGTCAAGAAGCGAGGAGTGTGTGTGATGGTGTTCCTGAAATTTCAAGAAATTCCCGGTTTAAGACATTTGAACCTATAAAGTACTATTAAATACAATCTTAGTAATACTCACAGTTAATTGTATCAAGTTTTTCGGCAAGAATCTGTGAAATTTTCATCAATTTTGGTTTTTTGGAGCTTCAGCGGAGTGTTCCTGGGATCCAGAGACTTTCATCCCAATTCAAGAGCAACAGGTCAGTGTTTTTAAATCATTATTGGCCAATAATCAGTGTAAAAACTCAAAATACTCAATTAAGTACTTAATTTCATAAATTGATAAACTTTTGCAAATATGATCGATCTGAAAAAGAAAGAAACAGACTTTGTCTAGTGAATTCATTGCATAAATCGTTAAATTTAATAAAAGGCCGAATTTTCAATAAATTAAAATATTTACTTACGCCATTTTGTAATCGCATAAATCTGGTGATTGAAGTTTCATAATGTAATAACTATTTCCATCTGTATATAATTTCTATTTTTCTATCCATGTATATAACAATTTTATTTCCACAGCAATTTGTATCATATATAACTATGATTTATATATAAATTCTTTTATGTGTTTGAACCATTCACTTGTTTGCATCTTCATCAAACTTTGTATAATATGAATAGATGCTTCTTACGTATCAGAATTGTTCGTTTTATGTTAAAGCGCATGACTAGTTTTTCACGCATGCGCATTGATGAAATTATTAAAATAAATAAGTAGGTACAATATAACCATTGGCGTCGCATATTATTTTTATCAAATATAAATATTGCATTGAAAATTAAATCTATTTCAAATAATGTGTTTTCTTTTTATTTAAACAATTACAACAATATAATAAGCCAGGACTCAAAGAGAAAAAGGATTTCATGCTCCCGAATTAATAAATATATAATAAAGGTTACAAAACGATATAATAATAAATAACTGAGCTAGCCAAACTAAATAAAAATTCTAAATAAACATTTACATCTTAAAATATTCAAATCAAAAGTAAGTAAGTAAGTATATATCTTAAATAGTTAATAATATATATATATATATATATATATATATATATATATATTATTATATATTATATTATAGGAATTTAATTTTCCCTACGTTGGGCCGACATTTTATTAGATATATATTTTTTAAATAGTGCCTCTACGTTGGGCTATTTATTGTATATTTTTATTAATTTGTTAATTTTAATTTATTATATGGATTGTATGGGCGCCAGAATTGGTTCGCTTTCTACGAATTCCCAATTCAAAGATACTACACAAGCTAGAAAATATTATAAATTTGTTTAACTTTTCTGCACTGTATCTCAGGGATGAGATTCGGCACTTGGCGATTGTCAGCAACAGGAAACTGTAGGTAAGATATCAAAGAAACGCAAGACGAACATAGACAAATGATTTTAATTGAACATATTTATGCAAATAACGAAATTATTATGAGTTAAAAGTTTATAATTCATATTAAACTCAATAGAATATTATTGACGGAAATCTTCGCACAAAAACGCTTTTCATAAATTATTAATATTATTGAATTCAAACGTATCAAGTAAGTTTCGCTTGATTACTTATTTTACTAAAAGTTCTGAATGCATTCACAACGACTCAACCTCTACCCTCGCTATTATTAACCTTGGCGTTGTGTGTTGTGGTACTCTGTGATGATTATTATTTAGTTTACAAAATGAAGGAAAAAGCAAAGTGTTTGGGATGTATCATCGTAATTTAATGTAAGAATTTGGTGAGTATTAATTTTTTTAATATGTGTTTAGTGTTCTGTGTCCGATATTTAGTAGAGATTGAATAACTAATACTAATATTTTTACTAATTAATAGATACCAAACAATATTATCTAACACATAAATATATCAAAATGTTTTATAGGAGAAATACAATATATACATGAGTAATAGAGTTTATGGTTGGTTCTTCTTGACCCTGAATGTGTTGCATCGGAGAAAAACGATCGCCTATGATCGAATAAGCGAAATTCAGATGTGGAAAATGATGTGATGTGAATTATTTCATCAGTAGAAATATCTTATCCACAACAAGATATGTGAATAGTTATCGAAGATTATATTAATAAAGGTAATTGTTCATCTTACCATATCTAGACGCTATCACCATTTTTACACTTATTTATTTATATACGAGTGATAAATTTTTGTTAGTTTATTGTTCAAAACTTTACTAAACACTTTGGTTAACTTTTTACTTAATATATCTTAAATTATTACAGTTTTTATAAAAATTTGGAGGAAATAAATTCAACACGTCCTCCATTTATTAAATTTACACCGCGTCTCCCAGCTCAAAATCAACAACCTTCCAATGTTTTTTACTTTTTGTTTTCCATCGTTCATTTGTTGATAAATAAACATCGTTGTTATTGAATCAAAATATCTGTTTCTGCGTTATAGTAGACAAATTCACTTTGTTTTTATACACTTCCACTGTCACTCCGAAATACTCTATTCGAACTAATAACAGAACGTTATTTCGCGTTGATATTTGACCTTGAAGTTTTATACAAATAATTGAATAGTTTACGCAATATACAGGGTTTCTGAAAGTGTCTACAAAATATTAAATTATAATAATTGAATTTTATTTCAGAATTCATGTGATACCATATACAGTGATGATCATAGTTATGTATAAAATTTATGTTTGACGTAATTTACTTGTTACTATTGTATTTTCAATATCTTGAATTATACTTTAAAGAAAAAATAGTTACAAAATTAAATAGTAATCTTCTATATAATTTTATCAATTGTATTCTATTTGTAAATATTTCTTGTCATATTTAAGCTATGTTTTTTATGGATTATTTCCTTTTATCGAATATTCACTACTACTATTACTTAGATTCACATTTCTGAGTGATGTTAATGATTCAACATAACCTAGTAGATATATTTCACTTTAATATATATATATATTTATATATATATATATATATATATATATATTATATATATATATATATATATATATATATATATATATATATGTACATATTTATCCACCCAGTCTGTTTCCTTTATCAACAACCCCTACCCTCGGACTAGCAAGTTTGAACGGGCCGACGCGGCCTGCTTTGGAACTCAGACTTGGCACATTGTATAAGCCCAAGAGGCCCCACGGAGACCTTGACCTCTCGTGCCAGGAAAACACATCCCCCGAGGTTACCCGCAGGGAGATTTCTGGCTCTAAATTTGTGCCGTAAGGCACTGGTGACAGCACGCTGCAAATATTTCTAGGATAAGAGTGTACAGTAGGACCCCTCAGGTCAGTACAATAAAAAAAAAAAGAAACCAAAGGAATAATACCGTTTCCTATACCATGGAATAAATAAATCGATCTATTAGAGTGGTGACAGCGGTGGGATAATTCAGCAACATCGGCTGAGTTGATCACTGCTTCGCCATAAGAATATAAATAAGGAATAACGCATTTTTTTAGAGTGGTGACAGCTGTGGGATAATTCAGCAACATCGGCTGAGTTGATCACTGCTTCGCCATAAGAATATAAATTAGGAATAACGCATTTTTTTAGACATCATATACCTAATATAAATAACGAAGAGTTTTTTCTACTACTAACTTAACTTTTGTATTCTCTTCTTGGGATTATTTCTATAAATTGAATCATCAGAACTCGTACTATCGCTATTTGAAGATGAACTAGGCTGGAAGTCGTCAGATGAATTATTATCTGCGTAATTTGGAGGCTCATCCTCATCTGATAATATCTCGTTATACAATTCCATAAGCTGTTTTTTACACAACAATATCAAATCACTTGAACATACAGAACTTATTATCAAACGCTATAAATATCGACTGCAATCGCAGTGTAAATAAAATAGAATTGCCATGCGCCTAATCAACAAGCTCAAGTTTGAAAACCGCTAGTAGGGTTTCAGGGCGCCAACATAGATGGGGCTCCGAAACCCAAAAGCCGGGTCTCATTTTCAAAGTAATATTTTGGCTTGTTTTTAGGTAATATATGAAAATAAATACAATTGTATGCAATTATTATGTATCATTTGAATAAATAACTTTGTTTGGGCCTGTAGAATTTTTTTATGTTCCAGTTGAGCGATTAACGTGTTAAGTAGGTCGCGATTTGAATTTTGAAATTTCATTATTTAAATAATTATAATTATAATTATTTTAACTGTAAACTGTACTCGGGTTGTTAGCAATACTCTGCGTTATCCATAGACAACATTTAGTTGCTAAAAATCTGAATAGTAGATTGAATGAATCACTTCAATTTGTCATTAACGTAGTAAACCGAATTCGAAGTAACGTGTTGAATACGCGTCTATTTGCCCAGTTGTGTGAAGAAAATTACAAGAACTTTCAGCCATTACTTCTTCTCAATGAAGTAAGTTGACTTTCGAAAGGCCTATGTTTGACAATATTTTTCCACCTTTTGACACTGTTTAGCAGTTTTTGGATGCTAAAGATCCAAATTTAATCGGATGTAAATCAGTCATTGCCTATTTTACAGATTTATTCAGTTGTAATGAAGTTAACTTGCAGTTACAAGTTCATAGCTTAAATTTGATCAAAACAAAGTCCATACTTTCAGCATTTCTTGCCAGAATTAAACTAATGAAACAATACATTGGACGGGAGAATTTTCCCAGTGTCCCAATTTGTCATAGACAAACTGTCAAGAAGATGACGTGTTAACCTACGTTCAGAATTTAAATGCCCTTTATGCTGATTTTGAAATAAGGTTTGAAGACGTTCTGAAAATGGTAATAACACATTGGATAAACAATCCATATCGTAACTTTGAAGAAACAGATATTATATTATAAGAGGAACTGATCGGAATAAGTACTAACGAAGAACTTAAGGTACGGTTTAGAAACTTATATTAGCTATTCTGACTTCAAAAATATATACGTTATTTATCCTGCATTCTAGTCCTATATCAAGATCCAACACACAAAAATCACTAGATTCCAACAAAAACACCAATATCCCAAAAAGAAAAGAAACTTTCGAACATCTCTCTTTTCTATTCGCATTGTGGAATATTACGATAACGTTTTTAATTTCATTTTTTCATTTCTAGTGGGAAATGTTTCAGCGTGATGGCGGTAAGAAAAATAAAAGAAACAACAGAACATCATTAAGCGAGGAGATTTAAGATTAAACCTCACTAAAATGATGTTAAATATTGAAAATTTATTATGTAAGCACTAAAAAGCGTTTATTTTTACTTATAGGTTTTATGTTATGTAACATAGATACTTAATTTCATATTTGTTTAATATCCGTTTCATCAATAAATGTATAAAAATTAATGTGTATTTTTTATTGATTTTTATTCTCTATATCTCATTATAGTTAGACATTAGCCAAAACACAATTGAATTGATGAATTTTTTCAAATGCAATATTAGCTAAGTCTACCAGAACAGGAAAACATGATAAATGATCTACGGAACAAAAAACTTTTAAAGACTTTGATGACCGGTGAGAGTGAAGCAAATTTTCCACCACATATACGTACACCGATTTTTAATTAATGAACATTCGTTCATTTTTTTGATAGTTGATTCACTATAAGCATTTGTAAGAAATAATAAAATCCTATTATATTCAATAACTATATTTATCGTAACACGTAGAACAATATCTAATTTCGTCTTTTCCATCGAATGGTTTTTCGAAGACTACCTGGCTCCCGCACCCTCATCGTTCTTCTCTTGTACTTGTTATCGTACAAGTAACGCTCGCTTAAGATTCCTTCGTAGATATTACATGCATGGTGATTCCAGATGTATCTTGCACTCGGCCATCCTGTCCTCAGACCTATCGCTGCTGAAAATAGCATTATCTGCCCGTTTGCAATTCTCTTTTGTTAAATATCGGTTTGAGCGTGTGACAATATCTGTCCTTTGAGATCAAGTGATTTATGAACGTCCTCAACGAATAATAGCATTATCTGCCAATAAAGGATTTTTTAATAACAACGAATAATTTACACATAACAATATATGTCCCTATGAATCGAATGTGAGTGTTGCAACTACCTTATCTTTTGCGTTACACTATTAAATAATAATTGCTATATGTGACAGTATCTGTCCGTAGTCGTAGCAAAATATGCTCTAACGATAAATGAGGTTTCTTATCATTTGACATTATCTGTCCGTTTCATTTTTACCTCCATCTAATTACTGACAATAGCTGTCCCAATATTACACAAAGACGACTATAAACAGGAAAATATAATAACGTAATAATACAATACTTTGACAATGTCTGTCCCCATATAACATCATCATCATCACACAGCTATATGTTCGTCCACTGCTGGACATAAGCCTCCCGTAAAGATTTCCATCTCCCCCTATCCTGTGCTGCATTTAAGCAGTTGTTTTGGATGCGCTTCAGACCATCTGACCAACGAGTGGGCGGTCTGCCTCTGCTGCGGAAAGCGTGGTCTCGCGGTCTCCATTCAGTTATTTTTCTAGTCCATCTGCCATCGTTTATTCTGGCTAGGTGACCCGCCGAGTTCCATTTTAGAGTCGATATTTTTGTGATGGCATCTGTTACTCCACTTCTCTTTCTCACCTCTGTGTTTGGAACTATATCTCTCAGGGATAAGCCTAACATTATTCTTCCCATGATTCTTAGCGCTATTCTTATTTTGTTCGCGGTGTTCTTTGTTAGAGTCAGTGTTTCGGCTCCGTAGGTTAGTACTGGTAAAATCGTAAAATACATTGGTCGAAGACTTTCTTCTTAAGACACATGGGAATATCAGATCTTAAGATGTAGCTCAATCTTCCAAAGGATGCCCATGTGAGACCTATTCTTCTGCCAATTTCGCAGGTTTGATTATCCCTTCCCAATCGAATCTTGTGGCCTAAGTATTTGTAGGAGTATACTTGCTCAATGTTTAACTTGTTCACTGTTAGGTTTTCACTGCAACTAGATTTGTTATGAACTTTGTTTTGTCTATATTGATTTTCAGCCCAACCGCTCTAGATGCTAGATTCAGCTCGCTCATCATTTCTTGCACTTCTTTGAGATCATTTGTAATTAATATCAGATCATCGGCGAAGCGAAGGTGACTAAGTTTTTCACCATTAATGTTAATGTTGAGTTTCTCGATGTTTGTGCGTTTGAACATGCACTCTAAAAGGTTGGTAAATAATTTGGGGAGATGACATCCCCCTGCCGCACACCTCTCTCTATTTGGAAGCTAGGAGTATCTTCATGAAGTCTAATGACAGCATTTGCGTTCTTGTATTATTGCTTAATGATGTCGATGTAGCAATGGTCGACTCTGCAATCAGCGAGGGCACTAAGCATATTATGGTGGTCTATTGTGTCAAAAGCTTTTCCATAGTCTACAAAAATGAGAACTAACGGTTTATTATACCCGATGCATTTTACAATGAGGATTTTATTCGTATGAAGATGATCATTTGTGCCGTAGACCTTACAAAATCCTGCCTGCTCAATAGGTTGGTAAAGATCGAGTTTAGCTGTCCGCCTTTTGGTGCTTATTCTCATAAATGGCTTATATATCTGCGATAGCAGGCTAATTGGTTTATAGTTTTCTATTTGGGCTATATCTCCTTTCTTGTGTAAAAGTATTATGATGGACTTATTCCATTGATCAAGTGTTATGGAGTTTCTTAAACAAGCGTTATATAGCTTACACAGTATTTTTAGAAGTGCTGATCCTCCTAGTTTTATATTTTCGGTGGTAATTTCGTCATCTGGTGATTTATTGTTTTTTATGTCTTTATGTCTTTTAAGCAGTTGTTTATTTCGTCTTGAGTGATTTCCGGGATGTCTTCTGATCCCTGGTTTTGTATTACGGGAATGCCTACTCCAATTTCTGTTGTTGTGGTTTTCTTATAGAGTTCCGCATAGAAGCTTCTCACGATTAGCAGGATGTCTAGCTTATTTGTGGTGGTTTGTCCATTCTTGTTGTTAATTATCTTAATTGTTTCTTACCCTCAGACAATTTTTTCCTAAGCACTGTAACATGTCCTATTTTCATCAATTATTTTGGAGCCTTACTTATTCGTCGGCTACTCCCGCCTCTAATTTCAAATCCTTTTATTTCAAATATTAGGAACATATCGATGATAGTTTTTACCATCGTTAAAATATCTACTTAAACTACGATTCAAGTCGAACTCGCTCTTTTTGGTTCATTCTTCGCTGAGAATTTAAAATTCAGTTTCTTAATAATTTTGTGTATGATTTTCAATTTTCCTCGCTGCTCTGCAGTCTGTACGGACCTCTACGCACCTTTACAGACCTTTACGGACTTCACACAATCCACTCTACCGGACCATATAGCTTTCGAGTCCAGATACCGACGGCTGAAGAATCGTGAATACTGCTGCGAGCTGTACGTCCCGAGTCTTCCCAAGATAAGTCCCTAACTTATTTTTGGTAGATATAAAATATTGAGTTGGACATTTTTATTGTAATAACTAATCCTTGTTCGTATTGTATTGAGAATATACGGCTTATGTAAATTTATTTTTGTGTCAAATAAATCCATTCGTCCCGAAATTTTGTTTCTTGATTCACCTTATCCCAATTGAGGTAATAAAAAATAGTGTAACTAAGCCCGAATTCACTACCTGAGCAGAGTCCCAAGGCCGGGTAACTTAGGATTGTCACAGCACTTTCATTCCCCTGTTTTCCTCTATCACCCTAGATATTTCCTCTGTTTTGTGTAGCCTTACATCTCTTCGGATAGCCTTTGATATTTCTTTGTTGATTTCTCTTAGCTGAGTGGCATTGTTTTGATGTTTGTTATATTTCTTATTTTTTCCATCAACTTCCTAGTACCATTACTCAACTTTTCCTTTCCAACTCCAAGCGATCGCTGGCACCTGTTTTCCGGTTCTTTCATTGCTGTTATTATTTGTTTGTTTGTCTCCTCAATGTCTATACCCTCTTCATTTGTCAGCATTGGTGATGGACGAGAATTAAGGAGTTGTGCGTATGCGCTTTGTGTTGTTAATGATTTTCTAGAAGCTGTTTTTCTTATTAGTTTTGACCTCTCCTTGTATTTACGTCTATTTTTGCTCTGACGGCTCTGTGGTCACTTCCGATAGAAAATTTGTTAAGAACAGTTACGTCTTGCACTATGTTTTTCATGTTTGAAATTATCAGATCGATTTGGTTTTTTGTAACTCCGAGTGGGCTAGCCCAAGTCCATTTTCTCTGGGGGACCTTTTTGAAAAAGCCGTTCATTGCATAAAAGTTGTTTTGTTGTAAGAAGTCAAGCAATACTTGTCCTCTATCATTTCTTGTCCCAAACCCATGACTTCCCAGTGATGTTTCACTGTCGTCTTGTTTGTGGCCTAATTTGGCGTTAAAATCTCCCATAAACAAAGTGTAATGGGAAGGTGTCTGTCCCAAAGCTGTGTTGATGTCGTCGTAGAAGCTTTCAATATCTTCGCCCTTTTGCGTCGAGATGGGGGCATAGGTTTGTATAATTTTCAATGTATACCTACTGTTCAATCTAAGTGTAAGGTATGCTACTCTGGGACCTACGCTTTGGATCTGTAAGACATCGCGCACATGTGATTTGTGTATTAGGAAGCCCACTCCTCCTTGGTTTATATTGTCAGTACCCACATAATATAGTAGATGACCTGATTGAAGTATCACTTCTTTCTCTTATTTTCGTTTATGCTCACTGATTCCTAGTAAGTCCCACCTTAAGAACTTGAGCTCTTCCTCCAATTCCTGAAGTTTATATGTTGTCGATAGGGTTCTAACATTGTAAGTATAATTTGCAGCGTTCGTTTCCCGTGGTAGCCCGATCCACTCCGGGGATTTTCAGCACCCTCCACCCGTGCTCTTGTCTTATCGCTACCTTGATTGGGAGATACGGGTCGCCGGAGACTGATGGCCTTGTATCTTCTGTACTCATATCGTAACATAAACGGGGTTTGTGGCCGTTTACCCTAACACGCAGGCCATTGCGGGTTGTGGACCCCTTCCACGTAGAGTTGTATTTCCTCAGCTCTCGTTCTAATGGTTATTCCACCGTGACTCGGGGTGTAAGGGGGTGATGACTAAGAATGTCCAAAGTCAACCTCAACTGCCAACCTCGTCTGCTCGAGCTGGTGCCAAACTCTTGGCACCCGGTGTACCCTGCTAGACAACCGACGAGGCTCTGGCGTCCGAGCCATATAACATAATAACGTAATAATACAATGCTTTGACAATATCTGTCCCCATATAAAATAATAACGTAATAATACAATGCTTTGTCAATATCTGTCCCCATATAACATAATAACGTACTACTACAATGCTTTGACAATATTTCGCACGCATTCTTATATTCATTAGGAATGTTACCAAAATGAAACTCCAAATCCACGTCAGTTATTTCTACATAATTAACAGCAACGACTGAATTGAACTCCGGAAAATTTCTAAATTACACAGTATTACCAGTTTCAATCATCACAATATGATTCTGATGCAAGAAATTCCTACTGATGATTCTATCCTGTATTAACAAATCATCATTAAAACTATGGCATCAACAGTACTCTAATCTTCCATAATACCGAGGCGTATCGATATGTTACTTTGTTCGGTGATCCCCATGAAACTTCGATGTTTTACACACTTTTTACATTTACAATTCAACACTCCTATCAGTTTTTGTTATTGTTATCGTATAAGTAACGCTCGCTTAAGATTCCTTGGAAGATATTGCATGCAGGGTGGATCCAGATATATCTTACATAACATTTTCTGCATTCCCTCACGTAATTTTATTTTTAATCTAAAATTTAAATCAGATTATGAAAATCGAAAAACAAAAAATGAGATGAACTGATAAAATGGAGCATTATAACCAAACTAAATTGCAGAGTACGCTTAAACTCCTCGTGAATACAGATAGTTGAGCTAACTAGAATTTCGACAATCCCAATAAACGGGCTTCATATTTGCGGGAATTATGTTAAAGCGAGTCTATTCCGTTTAAAATAAATGGTTTTAAAGATTAAAACTAACTTTTTCTACGACCATAAAGAAAAATGTACATTTCAAGTGCGTGTTCGATTAAGAAACCTACCACGTTGTAGTACAGATTTTCATTTCCCACGGGCTAGCTGTATCGAAATATTTCATGAGCTACTGGACTGTCATTACATTATAATATATGATCGAGTCATGTTTGTTAACGTCTAATAATTTGACATTTCACATCAGTGTTTACAATATTCGTTTTTAATAGTATATTATACATCAAGCGACTAATGTGACCCATTCAATCCACCTAAGGGATTACTGTCACTTTAGTCGAGAGGTGTATACGATATTTTTTGTAATTCTGGTAATTCTACATAAATTTTTAATAAAAATAAATACTACTTAGGATGGACTTTTACTTAACTTGGCTGGGCATCGAGGAGGGACTTTTACGAAACTTGGCTGGGCATCGAGGACGGACTTTCTAAAATGCATCGCGGATGTACGGTTTTATTTGTACTTTGAATCCCTTGGGATTTTAACTGTCACTTTATATCCTTGGGTCTAAAAGTGACACTTTAGTTTCTAACATGTGAGAGTAAAGTGACCACTTTAGTCTGGGAATTGCCAAAAAAAATAATAATCGAAAATGGGTAGCGATAGTGAGGATGATTTGATATTGACATGCTGATCCCAATATGTAAACTAATCATTGGTTTAGAAGGATATCGCTCACTATCCTGGTAGATGCATGATTTGATATTACTTCTTTAAAGAGACACGATCGTTGATAACTTTTTCCGCAGGTGAATTATGACGATTTTTTCTGCATACAGTATTTTTATTTACGAGTTATGAAAATTTGAAAATGTTGAACGTTATTTGTTTCACGACGTAGGTAGGTACATATACAAAAAGAAAAAAACATATGGTTCGTTCAGCGTTAAGAACCCGACTTAATAATTTCAGAGAAAAAATTCTCTAAACCATGTAACAATGACGGCAGTAATGTTAATAATAAAAATTGTTATGAAAAATATTATAGATTTGTTTATGACTCAGATGGTCGTAGAAAAAGTATAGTGTACAATTTGCATGAAATGACTCATTTCCAACTCGTAGGTATATGAAATTTAGTAGTACGAGCGTAGCGTGGGAAATGTATGTCATTTCATGCTCATTGTACAATATACTATTTCCGCATCTGTGGCCCTGAACAATATTCTATCATAAAATTGTTACTTGTATACACTTCGGGGGATGTATCGTGCTAACAAACCGAAATTTCTCTAAAAATAACCAAAAATGTAGTATATCTGGATGTATAGGACCCGCTGTACTCGCTCTAGTCAACTGAAAATCAATAGGGTTCATCTGCAGAACACCTTACACATCATAAAATTGATCAATCGTATACTCTCTGGAGGCTGTATCGTGCTAACAAACTGAAAATTCGCCTAAAATGACAAAAATTTGGTACTTCAAGTACCATAGCACCCGTTGTACTGGATTTAGTGAGCTGAATATCAATAGGGTTCATCTTTGAGACGCTCTGAATAATATCCAATCATAAAATTGGTCACTTGTATTTACTCCGGAGGCTGTATCGTGCTAAAAAACTGAAACTTCCAAAAATGACAAAAATATCGTACTTGAAGTACTGTAAGCACCTGTTGTATTTGCTCTGGTGAGCCGAAAATCAATAGGGCTCATCAGTGAGATGCCCTGATTAATATTCAATCATAAATTTGCTGACTTGTTGAACGCCGGAGGCTGTATCGTGCTAACAAACTGAAATTTCCCAAAAAATGACAAAATGTACTTCAAGTACCATAGCACCCGTTGTATTGGGTTCATCTGTGACATGTCCTTAACAATATTCAATCATAAAATTGGTGAATTATTGCACTCCGGAGGCTGTATCGTGCTAACAAGACATGTAAGAAAAAGTGGCCAACGACAACGACGACATAACACAGGATTTTTTTCCAAAAATCATTTTTTCGTGTTGTTGTTGATGGGAAACGTAAAAATAACTCAAAAAAAATGCTCAAAATTCCAACTTTTTTTGTGGTAAACCAATACTTTTCTCGCATATTAGATAGGTTGGGCAGAAAAGTAAAATGTTTTGAATGGTTAATTTGTTGAAGGAGATAACATAAATTTGAATGAATAATATACTATATTTTCTGTTACATTGATCAATACCCGGTAAGCTTTTGACTATGAAGCCCTGGCCATATTCAAAGGGTTTCATGTCGGTGGACTTGTTGCTGTTTATGGCAAAACATTTATGTTGTTGATCCATTCTCACAAGAAAAACATCTCTATCTAATGGTAAAATGATGTTCATGTAATGATTGGTAGTTAATGCGTACCCACGCCCATACATTGAGGGTGGAATCTTGAGTTGTAGAAGAATGGAACCGTTTTTACTTTTCCGCCCAACCTATCTAATATGCGAGAAAAGTATTGGTTTACCCCAAAAAAAGTTGGAATTTTGAAATTTTTCTTGAGTTATTCTTACGTTTTCCATCATCAACAACACGAAAAAACCGTTTTTAGAAAAAAAATCCTATGTGTATGTCGTCGTTGTCGTCGGCCACTTTTCGTTACATGTCTTGTTAGCACGATACAGCCTCCGAAGTGCAAAAGTCACCAATTTTATGATTGAATATTGTTCAGAATTTCTGACAGTTGAACCCTATTGATTTTCAGCTCACCAGAGCCAGTACCACGGGTGCTATGGTACGACATTTTGTCATTTTTTGAGAAATTTCAGATTGTTAGCACGATACAGCCTTCGGAGATCAACAAGTCACCAATTTTATGATTGATTATTATTCAGGTTATCTCACTGATGAACCCTATTGATTTTCAGCTCACCAGAGCCAATACAACAGGTGCTACAGTACTTTAAGTACGATATTGTTGTCATTTTTGGAGAAGTTTCAATTTGTTAGCACGATACAGCCTCCGAAGTATATACAAGTGACCAATTTTATGATTGGATATTATTCAGAGCGTCTCAAAGATGAACCCTATTGATATTCACCTCACTAAAGGGTGCTATAGTACTTAAAGTACCAAATTTTTGTCATTTTTGGAGAAATTTCATTTTGTTAGCACGATACAGCCTCCAGAGAGTATACGATTGATCAATTTTATGATTGAATATTGTTTAAGGTGTCTCACAGATGTACCCTATTGATTTTCAGTTGACTAGAGCGAGTACAGCGGGTCCTATAAATTCGGATATACTAAATGTTTGGTTATTTTTGGAGAAATTTCGGTTTGTTATCACGATACATCCCCTGAAGTATATAAGTGTAGCAATTTTATGATAGAATATTGTTCAGGGCCACAGATGCGGAAAAGTTAGTTTTAATCTTGAAAACCGTTTATATTTAAATGCCTTTGAGCAGTTCTGGTAGAAACCAAGAATGATGTTTGTGTTTCTTATCATAAGATACATTCTCTACATCTGACATAATATTGTAATCGTTCTTGATCTCGCCAGCGTTCGTTAATGTAAAGTAAGCAACTTTTACTGCAGTTGATTTCTGTTACTTTATCAATGCCCTCAACGGAGTTTGGGCACCCAACCCGTTGTTTTCTTATTTCTTTTGTTCCAGCTTTTTAATTTTTGCAAAATGTTTTCCTGTCTGGTCTCCATAATTGTATAGACTCGTTTTTCACTCCTATCGTTTACTTATTTTATTCCATCGACCCATTATTGTTAAAGACCTGCCAGTCTTAGTACAAAAACCGAGTCCACCGTATAATTTTATATCTTTTCGAGAAATCTAATTACGACACAGACCTCCGTTTCCTAGTTGATTCAATCTCCATAGCGAATCGTGAGAATAAGAATTTTTATGGGTATGTAAAATTGCTAGCAGGGTTTCTTGTTACTATTTGAATGTTGGGATTGTGGAATTCCATTCTATTTTCTCTCTGTCGACTTACAAGCCATTGTTCACGGAATACATTGTTTCAAGACAATGTGAATAGTGAATAATGAAGATATCGTATAGCGTATAAGATTGTAACATGAGAACGGTCGTGTTGAACGAACACGACAAATAACATTTTCAACGGGCGCCCTGATAAAGTAATATAACTGCAAAAATTAAACTCATCCCTTATCAGTGGCTTCAAAAGAGTAAATTATCGGAAGTAATTGCATAAGTGCATCAAAAATACCGATAATTTTGCACGACAGTGTGTGGTCTAAAAACTGCATGAGTTCATTTTCATATTTTGGAGAAAGAGCCCGACACCGAAGGTGGAGGGGTCTTTTAACAAAATATGAAAATGACCGAATGCAGTTTTTCCAAGACAACAGGCTCGAATGCAAAATTATTTGGTTATTTTGATGCACAAGTGTAATTCGGGGGAATATTTCCCGAATACAAATATTGGTTTAAATATTAAATTCCTATTTCTTTTTTTTAATACAAAATATCCATTTTAAAACATGCTGTTAGGTACATACAAAATAAAATACGACTTTTTCATAACTATTTTTAATAGAAAGAACAGAAATATATAATAAAACGATTTTTTTAAAGTAAAACTAAACTAAAAGTTGCAGGAATTGCAATGAAATACACAATTGTAATAACTCTTTGTGTTCTGATTAGACAATGCAGATACCGGTACATTAACGGCTGAAGATGTTTGAAAGTGCTGTGGTACATCATTACCACGCATTTTTGTCACTATTTCTTCATGGTGATTTTAATCCATTTGAAGATATGGCGTTATTGATTTGGAATTGGAATGGCCAGTGATTTTTATAAGTTGCTACTCGCCGATACCCTTTTTAGCGAGATTGGAGACAGCCGTAGCTCGTAAGGAATGGTTAGTTAGTTTAATATTCTCTGTATTCAAACCTGATATTTTGGCTTGTATGTTAGTCCATTTGCTACTGTATTTCGTCCAGCGGGAACATCTTTAAACCATTTTCTGTTCAACTTCCAAGCGGGATTTATGGTAGGAAAAAGTCGATTTGTTTTTATTCCATCCCGTTTTTCTAAGAATTTTTTGTATAATCGAATGGGACACAAATCAGGATTGATTTTATTCATTATTAGCCATTTCGGTGAAGCGCATGATTTTTCCCCTCCTTGCGTTGTCTTAGTAAATACAGGGTCGTAAATAATCCTTCCTGTTTTGTCACCTATGTTATTTTTTTCTTCTTTAAAGTATGAAATTAAGCACTTGTAGCCTTCTCCACCACGCCAAGCTAACTCAAAAGCAAAAACTAAAAATGACTCAACTTTCGTTTAGCTGAAATTAGTTATGGAAAAACTGTTGGCACGGCAACGATTGTGGTGATTAGTAGTAAACAAAAACCCAAATCATATGGTGAGGAAATGCGCGGTTGCCAAGTTGACCCCACTTTCTTTTAGCTGAAATCAGTTATGGAAAAACTGTTGCCATGGCAGCCATTGACATGTTAACTCGTACACAAGAACCTAAATAATATGGTGAGGAAATGCGCGGTTGCCAAGTTGACCCCACTTTCGTTTAGCTGAAATCAGTTATGGAAATACTGTTTTCATGGCAACGATTGTTGTGATTAGTAGTAAACAAAAACCCAAATCATATGGTGAGTAAATGCATAAAGTGAAAAATGCGCGCCGGGTCGACGTTTCGAATTGCGAAACGTCGAACCGGCGCGCTCGCTTCGCTCGCGGTATTAATTTGTTTCGGTATCTCAAACGGAAATCCAATCTTATCCAGATATTTCATTCATAAACATACTGACTTTTCATATTGATGAATCCAAATTTGGACAAAGAAAATACAATCGAGGACGAATTGTAGAAGGACACTGCGTTTTGAGTTTGATTGCTCAAGATTCAGACGATTTGAGATTAATTGTATGTCCCGATAATAAGAGGAATGCACACAGCCTAATACAATTTATGGAGCAGCATGTTCAGAGAGTTTCTGTTATCCACACATCGAAGTTAGTTGAAATATTTATCATTACACATGATTACCCACATTATTTATTTATTTATTTATTTATTTATTTATATCAAAACAGGCCTTACGGCCTAATTACATTGATAAAATAATATATACTATATATTTCACTTATAATATAAACTTAACTATACCTAGGTACATTGTGCGAGTATTAATTTGATAAAATATGTACGAGGTGTATTTACTTTCAAGTTGATAGAGTGATGATTTGCCTTAATATTGTTTTTCGATAAACGTCTACTGACATTGTCCAGTCTAAATCGGTCAATTCATTAAATTCATTTGCTAGACGACACATGGTCACAAGCGGGGAGCGAGTGATTGTATGTAAAAGCGGAATATTAAATAATGACTTAGTACGGGTTCTTCTGGATGGAACATTAAATCTTAGTAATGACAAAATATCCGGAGAGTTAATTTTATTATTTACTATTTTAAACAAAAAAATGAAAGCAGCTAATTTTCGCCTGTCTTCTAACGATAAGATCTTGAATTCATTTCTTAGTTGGATAGTTCTAACAATGTTATAATCTGGTCGTACATGATATTTTTTTAAATAAAGATATCTCAAAAATTTATTTTGAATTTTTTCTAAAATAGTTAGCGTAGTATGGTACTCAGTAAACCAAATTTGATTTCCAAATTCTAATTTAGTTCTTACAAGTGTAAAATAAAGGATTTTCATGGCATCTATGTTAGAGAAATTGACAGTTTGTCTAATTATGTATCCCAATAACCGATTTGCAGACATTGCAATATTTTTAATGTGTTTAGCAAAAGATAGTGAACTGTCATAAGTTATACCCAAATCTTTTACTTCTGTACAACGTTTTAGGGGTTCGGTATCAATGCGATATTCAAAAATAATGGGATCTTTGGAACGTGTCACAGTAAGAGTAAAGCATTTTTGCACGTTAAAATATAATTTGTTCATTAAACTCCACTCATAAATGCTATTTAAATCTTTCTGTAGTAGAACACAATCTCTAACAGTTTCTACACGTTTGAAAATTTTTAAATCATCCGCAAATAGCAAACATTCCGAGTATTCAAGTTTCGAGGGTAAGTCATTAATGAAAATCAGAAATAGAAGGGGACCCAAATTAGATCCCTGAGGAACCCCTGAGTTAGCTTCAAATTTGCCAGAAGTATTTCCATTGTGTTTTACCATTAAATATCTATTTTGCAAATAATCACTAATTAATTTAATAAAACTATGTGATACACCAAACCCACTGAGCTTCCATAAAAGAACGTCATGATCAACCGTGTCAAACGCTTTTCTAAAATCTGTATATATAGTGTCGAGTTGTATTCTATTCTCCAATGCCCCATACGCATAATTACCAAAAATGAGCATGTTTGAACTAATAGATTTATTAGCCACGAAACCATGTTGTTGTGATACTAAATACTTTTCAATATACTGATACATATTTGAATAAATAATTTGTTCAAATAACTTGGCTGGTGCACACATTATTGATATTGGTCTATAGTTTTCAATATCCATTTTGTTGCCAGACTTAAAGATAGGAGTAACCACACCTGTTTTCCATATGGATGGAAAAGTACTGGATGCTAGGATTAAATTAAAAATATGCATTAAGGGTAGTTTCAGCCAATCACTACAAGCCTTAAGGATATAGGGCGGGATTCCATCAGCCCCAGCTGCTTTTTTAGATTTTAGTTTTTTTATCGCATTATGAAAATCCAATTCCGTAACAATATCAAATACAAAAGTGTCATTACTTACCATGCTTTCACATGGAAATTTCAAATCATATGAGGCTTTAACTGACGAATATACAGATGAAAAGACATCCGCAAAAGCGTTTGCGGTTTCATTTTCATCCATTTGTCTTTCATTGTAATAATAATTACCAAGGTTTGATCTGCTACTTCTTTTATTGTTAACATAATTCCAGAAATGATTAACGTCTGTAGTTAAATTTTGTTCTATATTTTTAATATATTTATGTTTTTCCATCTTGGTTAAGGATTTAACTTTTTTCCTCAGTACCTTGAATTTTTCATCGAATACATTAGACACTATCCTTAGTTTTCTAAGTCTATCTTTTTCTTTCAATAGATCCCTAATTTCTTTTGTAAACCAAACTGGAAAAGTTTTGGACTTTTCACAAAAAACAAATTTAGGTACACAATTATCAATTATTTTATTCCATATATTGTAGAATTCATGTAATGCTTCATTCACATTAATTTTCTCATCCAAAACTTTCTTCCAATCTGCATCCCTAATACTTTCGCTCAACCTAAGAAAATCTGCTTTTTTAAAATCATATCTAGACTCTTTTATATTGAGTATATTTATTTTTGTATCGGACCTAACTGTAATCATAATTTCCAATGCAGGATGATATAGATCTTCCTTAACAAACGGTAGGCCGTCCCTAACTACTGTACAATTATTAATATTACTTTCCGAACTAATAACTAGGTCCAGTGTTCTACCTTGAAAATTTTTAATATCATTATACAAACTAAATCCATTAAAATCCATGAAGTCTTGAAATGTTTCTACTATGCCATTATAAATATTGCTTTCATAATTAATACCAGTTATACTTGGTATATTGAAATCTCCAAAAATAAATGTTTTGTCATTATTCACTATATGCCTTTGCAGAAGTTCAAATGCTGTTTCGTATACCTTAGTTTGACTCCCCGAAGGAATATATATATATACAACAAAGGGTGTATTTAGTACTATTTACTTTAATTTCTATTGCAATTGCCTCAAAATAGGAACTAATTTTAAAAACTTCTAAGATTTTATATGTTTTCTTAACAGCTATAAAAACTCCCCCGCCTTTTGATTTTCCTGTAAATTCAATATTCCTATCAGCTCTTATCAGATTGTAATATCCAGCGTTTACTATCTCTCCATCAAGAGTTCCCTCCTGCAACCAAGTCTCGACTGCAATAACTATATCAAAGTCCTCACTCAAACAACTTGTATAAAACTCGTTAATTTTCGTATTAAGTCCTCGACAATTTTGAAAGTAAATGCTAAGGGTAGTTGTCATGATTATGGCAACCGAATAAGCTCTTAAGCAAGCAGAAAATCATTATTTTTCGGCAATGCAAAATGCCAATAACAAAAATATATTCATATATAGGTATCCCACAATACTTCAGCTTCAATAATACATAGGTACATTTATACTTGCATAATCAACTCAACTAATCATAATTATTATAACAATTATAAAATGAAACAAATTTTGCATAATAATCTTGCTAATAGTAGAATTACCATATACAAATAAAGCGATAAAAAAAGAAATAAATACTAAGTTATAAGTACATATAACTATTACAACATATATTAATTATTGGAAGACAAAAAATAAACAACGTAGGTATCCGATACCTTATAATAATATCAATCAAACAAATTTAATTAGATAAATCACAATAAATTAACAATATTTCACCAGTGTGTACTCGCCTTTACCCAAAAATATCGAAATTGAAACAAAAAGGTCAAAGCAAAATTTATCAAATTCACATGTTTTTGTATAAAACAATATTACTTGCTAGTTTAAGTCCGCTAATTTGGCGATTGAGGATACGATGTTGTCACGTCTGACAAAAATTCTGCCATTTCTTGACCATGCCGCCTGTTTACCAAACTTCAGTTTAGCAGCTCGCATGGCTCGATGGCTTCATAGTTTTTGATATTTCTTCAAAATACGCAAATAACACATTCTCCGATAAGGATTTAACGTTATGCTTGAGTCGCCAATCCATAAATTTTTGATATGTAATTTCGTACCTTTCTTTGGACTTAAGCGGTAACAAATTATGTGTGGCTGCTTTAGCTTTTTCTAAAATCTCCGGTGGAGTGCTCATTATTTCATCACTTTCACTACTATCAGACATATTCGTAGATAAAGTAGAGAGAATGTTCGGATACAGTTATATTTTGTTCAAGAGATTGACAATATAAATGACATGACATTTATTTTCATAGCATGCTACTTAAGAAAACGTGTCCTATTTTTAAAGAAATTGCATAATATGCTGCCTACATTTAGGGGCATCACTCTTTCAATCCTAAATATATCTCGCTAATGCTAAAAGTTTTTATGTTTTTTAATTGACTAAATTTGTGTAAATAGACCAAATAAAGTCTTACGTAAATAAAAATTTGATTGTAATTTAATTAAACCACGAAATTTAAGCTTTCTTCTCAAAACGCACGTGTATGTTCTGAGATCTCATTACGTGCATGTTATTGTTAAATGTCATTTACAAGGAATGTTGACAGTGCAGTTTTTGACGTTTACAGACATGGGCGTAGAAAAAAGGGTTAAAAATGATTTTATATTCGGTGAAAAACTTATTCATTAGTAATTTTGCGGTGACGTTCCAAATTGTTTTAACAGTGAATTCCTTGTAGTCTTCACCAATTTGCTTACGCATATTGAATGCCCAGTCCGTTAATATTTCTGTCAAAACGTTGATTGGTGCTGCTTCATCCAATGTATATTTTTTTTCAGCACAAAAGTTCATAAACTGTCGCCACACGTATTGTCTGTTGTGTTTAGTGTTATTTGGTTCGCTTTCCATCACTCTATTTTCTATAATTCCCAATGAATCACATTCGAAACGAGACATTTTTAAAAATATTTTTAACTTTACTTGTCAAACTGATTTTATTTTTAATTATCATGGATTCACAATGGGATTACCGTGGATACGTAAACAATGCAATTATCGCAGTGCTCTTTCGGTTTCTACAGAACAGTTACCGCTGTAATCAATCGATAATTGCACTCCTCTTATGGGATTTTGTACACATGAGGGAAATATTCGGATTATATTATTTGATGCTATTCCGTACACTTCCTTGCTCTTCTGAGATTATGATACAAAATACAATTTTCGTTGTATTAGCCAAAAAGCTCCGTGATATTAGCACCTCATTGATTGACCTATACCATGTAAAAGGTCAGGAAATGGTCATAAAAGCACAATTGGTTGGATTAATTGGTCATTTATTTGTCAAAAATTAGTTAATTTGCGCAGATAGTTCTGCGCATTCGTTGGAACAATGTCAGTGTAGTAAGCCTAAAAATTACGAGTTAAATAATTCTGTTTATATGTCGAATCTACGAAACAATTGTCGTGGATATACAAGACGCCTCTACAAGTCTTCTCTTAATGAATCGAACTGACCAATCATTTATTTTATCTGACTAGTTATCAGTAGATCTATCAAATACAGCTATTATTTTTGTATTTGTGAGAAATGAAGTGCTAAAATGATTGATTGACCTTGAAACAGTTTGATGTTTAATAACCTTAAATGATATCTCATTTTCTGATCTATAAGATGGTATAATTGGTTAATCGAAGTTTAACATGAGGAGCCAAAAAATCGCATGTTTCCAACAAAATGCTCACTCCTGTCATTTTGTACATCTCCTCTCTCTTCTAACATTCTGATACAAAATCCGATTTTCACCGAATTAACAAAAAATCGCATAATTCTTGCTCCTGGCATCGTACACCTACTTCATCTACCGATATTTTGATACAAAATCAGCTTTTTATTAAAATAACCAAAAATTCGCATATTTCCAACAGAATGGCTCTTGGAATTCCGCATACCTCCCGATACAAAATTCGATATTTATTGAATTAACCAAAAAATCGCATATTTTCAACAAAATTCTTGCTTCTGGCATTTCGTACATCTCCTCCCTCTTCTGATATCTTGATACTGGAATGTTTTTCTTTTTTATCTGAACACAAAACGGGATCAATTTATATAGACGGTATATCTGCTTGCGTAATTTATTTATTCACTTAACTATTCACTAACTTATATTAAATACACTGTATATTCACTAACACTAATTTATATAAATAGTTCACTAATATTTATTCATGTTCACGTCTATTCACTACGACAATAAATTGTAAATTAACTCTCGCCGCTGGTAAGTAGTCTTTATATATTACACTCTTTTCTAGTGCCTTCTATTCCGGAAACTTCTCGTTTGCGGATCCCAGCAAACAATCGACTTTCCAGGAAATCTCTATAAAAACTATGGCAAAAAATGATAATAACCCTTCTAAGAATTTAGTAACATTACCCCCTCCTTAAAAGAAAGTTCCTCCTGGGACTTCTGTTATCACAAACCTAAGTACCCGGCCTTGGGAGTCTGCTCAGGTAGTGAATTCGTCCTTAGTTACACTATTTTTTATTACCTCAACTGGGATAAGGTGAATCAACAAACAAAATTTCGGGACAAATGGATTTATTTGACACACAATAATAAATTTACATAGACCGTATATTCTCAATACAAATACGAATAAATATCAGTTATATAATAAAAATGTCCAACTCAATGTTTTATATATACCAAAAATAAGTTAAGGACTTATCTTGGGAAAACTCGGGATTTGATTAATGTCACTGTCAAATTATAAATTGTCACACTTTTACAAACAGTTTATTTTATCAAATTTGAATTTCTGGACTCCGGCTATATAATAATTTTTACTAGATTTAAATTTTAGTTTTATGTTTCTTATTTGAGAACTTTTTGCTTCCGCTCTCTGGGCGTACGGGTTCAATATTTCAACTTTCCAGACTTATGGCCTCCGTCTGTGTCAGAATTTCAATATATCAATGCCCAACAAAACTACTCCAGGAAAACAAACTAATTAATTCCAAAATATGTTTATTAATTAATTAAGTTTGAAATTTTTAAAGAATGGAAATTACCAAATTTAGGTCAATATAAATATCGATGAGAAATTTCAAGATAGTTCAATGTTAGACGTAGTAGATTGAATGCATTCTCTCTACGAAAATAAAAGAGAAGAAACTTAACCTATAAATCTACAATGATAAATCTTACAATAAAAAAACGGAGTTATGTCAAATAAAGTCTTTGTACTGTTTCTAATTTCTGTAAACTTGAATGCAAAGCATACAGACTCAACAGCAAGCAAATCGTTAAGGATATTTATCACTATCTATTCAATAATTTTAAAGTTTCCAATCAAGATGATGATTCTCTCCTACAAAATATTTATAAAGATTTGTTACCTTTCAGTCCACTGTCAAACACTCTTTATAAAGGAAATCGTCTTGAAGAAATTATTAAACTCCTCACTAATCCAGTGTATACGGTATGTACGATTTACCCTTTCTTATCTTCTCTTCAAAATTTTGGAAATGATTTCCTTTTACCATTAAATACAAAACATGTCCACTTCAGCTTGCTTTTCTTTCATCGATAGTATCTGTTTAAAAGACTTCTATTTTATTAATTATCTCTTTTTTTTATAAAACTTTTTGACTTCTTTTAAAATTTTAATTCTTGGCAGCTCTTTCAAAATTTTCTTAATGACACTATTTTATTTATTTTTAGTCACCTGGATTTGTATCTCTTGGTTACCGCAAACAATCAGAGAGTAGTCATTAGACATAGAACAAGTATCCTTTCTCCTTACTCATCACTAACTTTTTTCTATAACCTTAATTTGTTACGATTTGTCACCCGCACTTGACAAATATAAATTTCATAACATTCTAGGCACGTTTTTTTATTCACGTAAGTTCGGGTAAATTACTATACCTTCTTATAACTAAAATCTTACGTAATATATAAAATAATTTACAATCAATAAATAAAGCTTTGATGCTCCTAGACTTTGGTCAATGGCTTGTGAAGGTATGTTTCTTTATCACACGGTACCCTTTTGATTTCATTTCAATTTCAAAATCTTTACCCAACTTCTGATTAATTACTTAGCTACTTTTAAAATGTCTACAGTCTGTGTCAAATTTATCTGATATTTTATAAACCATTTATTGTTATTTGGTACATTATTCTATCTAAAATTTTTTAAGACAATTTATTTGTCTTAATATAGATAACTTACCAGCGAAGAAAATTAAAAAGCACACACAAAATGATATATAAAAGAGAATGCTGAGTAACTTTTCAGCGAAGAAATGAACAAACCAGGATTCCTTGAATCGTAGTTTCAAATAGCCATTTAATGATGGTAAAAACTATCACCGATACGTTCCTATATTCGAAATAAAAGGATTTGGAATTAGAGGTGGGAGTAGCCGACGAATAAGTAACGCTCCAATTAATTGTTGAAAATAGTAACATGTCTCAGCGACATGTTACACTGTAGCTGGGACTGGATGTTTAAATCAGCAACAGGACCCATTTCTACACGTTCCGGTTGTGAGAAAATAACAGGGAACCGTCTTCAACGGGTACCGGTAACCAAGGGTATAGCTTCAAATTAATATGTTGACACCGGTATCTTGGAAAATCACCTCTATCATGTTCCTCATGACTCGCCAATTCAACTAGTTGCTCTCTATCCTTGGCATTGCTAGTTTCTCCACGTGGCATTCCAGCACATAATCTCCAAGGATTCGTAGCGCTTCCCACACATTTCGGTAGGTGGATCGCTCTGGAAATTCGTTCCTAGTTATCAGGTAGAAGACGTACCGCGAATTGTGTTTGAGTCTGTGTCTTGCCAGGAGCAGGCATCTGATTTTCAAGTTTTTCTAATTGCCCAAACTTCTTTCGAAGACGGTCGCCAACCCTCGTGCGTGTTTGTTACTGGCGGAGATGTTATGTGCCAGTGAATACTCTTCCAGGAGCGTGAGCAAATCTTGTCTTTATTCTGTAGTGACTCCGTATCTAGCTTTCCCGGTACCTCCGTATGCGCCCATAAACTCTTCGAAGGCTGGGTCACACTCTTGTTGTATATAATTCAGTCCTTCCTCTTTGTCATGGTCTCAATCGAATGGCACTAGTCGGTTTTGATGGACTACTCTCGGTTTTTCAATGAGAATCTTGCTTATGCGATATATGAGGTCGTTGATCCTCTTCTTGATTAAGTACGGACCTTCCCATGATTTCTGCAGTTTTGAAAAAAATCCTTTTCTCCTTGTCGGGTTGTGTACCCATACTTTGTCCCCTTCTTTGAAACTGCCTTCTATGGCCTGCGTGTCGTACCGGTTTTTCATTCTGTCGCTGGCAACTTGAAGATTCGTTCGAACCAATTCATGTACATCGTTCATCCTTCTTCTCAATCGGGTCACGTAATCTTATCCTGCTAAATCTACGTCAGGCCGACAGCCAAATTCCAGGTCACAAGGAAGCCTCATTTCACGTCTAAACAGGATTTTCGCAAGTGTTTCATCCGTGGACTCATTTATGGCAGATCGATAAGCCAACGCAAATAGGGAAAGATACTGGCCCCAATTTCTCTGGTGGCTGGAAAGTACTTTGGACAGGTATTTTCCAATTGTAATGTTCATTCTTTCGACCATTCCATCTGATTGTGGATGCAACGCTGTTGTCCTGATCTTCTGTATTTCCAGCTTGTCACAAATATCCTGGAATACCTTGTAACGATAATACGCATTATCGTCTAAAAGCGCACGCCTATGTTAATAGCCAAAAAGTTTTTCTAACGTTTTTATAGAACTTAAATTAGTATAAAAGACCGAACAATTGTTGGTAAAAGGACTTACGTGCTGAGTCTAGATCGGTCCGCTCCCCCTACCTGAACTTTGGCGTTGAGAATGTTGAGATTGTTCATCCCTATACTCTTGAGTAGTCGTGTTGAGCTCATTTAATTTCGCTACCAATACGTTCGCGTTGAGATCGTTTCAATTCCCTACCGTATCCCACATTACGTGCTAAGTTCTGTGGGAGATTTCTACCGCTTATTTTCGAGTTGAGATTACTCAGATCCTTTCCTTATTTTATATCTTTCACATGCTGAGTTTAAGAAATAAAATATCTCCCTCAGCTTTCGGAAATACCGTTAATGTAAATAGTATGTATATAAAATAAATTCAAAATAGTATTTCAATAACACGACTTTAATGTCGTTTGTCCATCGGAACAAAAAACAACAGGCCATGTACTGGTTTTTGTAATGTTTGTAAATATGAAATTTATTTTGCCAGGCCGACAGCCAAATCCCAGGACACAAGGAAGCCTCGTTGATGGCGGATCGATAAGCCAATGCAAACAGGGAGAGATATACGGTCCCAGTCTTTCTGGTGGCTGGAAACTACTTTGGACAGGTATTTTACAATGGTCCTGTTCATTCCTTCGACCATTCCATCTGACTGTGGATGCAACGCTATTGTCCTGGTCTTCATTCCCAGCTTGTCACAAATTTCCTGGAGGACTTCCAAAAGCAACAAGTCACCAATTTTATGATTGAATATTGTTAAGGACTTGTCACAGATGCACCCTATTGCTTTTCAGCTCACCAGAGCCAGCACAACGGGTGCTATGGTACTAAAAGTACGACATTTTAGTCATTTTTTGAGAAGTTTCAGTTTGTTAGCACGATACAGCCTCCGGAGTTCATCAAGTCACCAATTTTATGATTGAATATTATTCAAAACACATCACAGATGAACTCTATTGATTTTCAGCTCACCAGAGCCAGTACAACAGGTGCTATAGTACTTTAAGTACGATATTTTTGTCATTTTTGGAGAAATTTAAGTTTGTTAGCACGATACAGCCTCCGGAGTATATAAAAGTGACCAATTTTATGATTGGATATTATTCAAAGCGTCTCATAGATGAATCCTATTGATATTCAGCTCACTAAAGCCAGTACACCGGGTTCTATGGTACATGTAGTACCAAATTTTTGAATTTCTGGAGAATTTTCAGTTTGTTAGCAAGATACAGCCTCCATAGTGTATACAAGTGACCAATTTTATGATAGAATATTATTCAGGGCCACAGATGCGGAAATAGTATATAGCCGTAGTCGAGGGAAACGGTTCTATGAGTGTAGAATTTTGAATTCCACCCGTGTTTTAGACTATACTTTTTCTACGACAATCAAATAAAAAACAAATAACAAAACAACAAATATAACTTTATTAATAATTAAAAATTGAAAATATCTGCTTATATTTGTTTTTTTGATTTTCCTTGTCTGGATTAGTGTTATATATATAATTATTTATAGTTACGCCAGTAATTGTAGAATATTTAAATGTGACTTGTTTAGGTCAATCTTATATTTTTGGTGCGCAATGAGACAAATATATTTTGTTGCTGCTGGTTGGAACAAGAAGGCCCCATATGTGAATTAGGCTAATTTTGTTCATGAAAATTAGTTTCGCTGACTAATAGCTCTTGGTTTTTATCAATTTGCCACATTATGCCTGTCGATACATTTAGGCGGTTCTTTAATGATTTATCTATGTATCCTTCTGCAAGTTCTGTGGATTTCCAGCCCCAGTGTCGTTTTAAGGTTTCTATGTTTGCCCCAGAATCCACAAGAATTGTTGCTGAGGTCCTGCGGAAACATTGTCCTGTGTTTAATTTTGAGTCAGATAAATTTAAAAATTGTGCCACTTGTCTAGGCATATTCCCAAGTGTATTTATGCCTATAACTTGTTTTGTGCAGTGTCCTTTTTGAAAATTAATAAAAAAATTGTTTGTCACAATATCTGGAGGCCTTAAAGAAATATATTTTTTGAATATGTGATAAAACTTTCCGGTAATCGTGAATTTCCTGGGGATTTTGGTTTTTGTATCCGAAACATTAATAACTACTGCAAAACCCAAATCTTCAATATTCTGTATTTTCATTGAGTAGAGTTAATTTTTTCTACAGGCTCCCATAATTCCAATAATCATAGGGACCTGAAAAAATTAACATAATACTAGATTGTAAATGTTGCTTTTAGGCCCGGTCTTTTCAAGTGCGAATAAAATGACAGGAAAATAAATTTATTAGGAGGTCTTATTCAACAAATGAAGTGTAAATGTCTTTCAAACTGACTTTAACCATTGATTATTATTCGTTGAATTAACACAACAAATATAACTATTTTAACGTTGGCTGCAATGAAATTACAATAACTGACTTCATAATATGTTTAGAGAAAGATAGTTTGATGCACAATGTATATATGATAGAAAATGATAAACAATCATTATGTTTCGCGGTCGTCTCCTAGGTAGCAAAATAGATTATAGGTTAGCTGTCACTTGACAGCACTGAAATCAGTATTTCATATTTTATATAAATATTTTTAAATAATTGCTGCAATTGTTTCGAAAACGGTGTAAAGACTCTCCTTTATTCCATCTTTAAACATGGTCAATACGTCCTGTCACTGTATATGCGTCACGTTCTGGGTTTACAAAATCTACTATTATTGTATCTCTTTGAATTTGAATTTAAAATTTAAAAAAATAGACAATTTTGACAGTTGACAATTATTTCTAATAGATAGTGTATTTTCTTATTTTTTTATTAAAAAGTGTCATAAAGTACACTTCTGCACTTCTGGCTGTAACAATTAATATTCAACGACCATATTAGTCATTTTACGTTGAGTTTAGAGGATTTTTTATGCATTTTGGTATTTCTGAACTACTTCTACTCTGCGCAGTGCAGCAGGTGTACAAAACGGAACACGCCTATTTTCTCTTTCTGTCAAATGAACCGTGATATTTAGAGGGCGCAACAAGTATTCGTTCCATAACAAGGTCGAGAATGAATATTCTTGCACTAGTGCTAGAATGAAGCTATTCCATAATCAAAAACTACGTCGGAATATAGAAATTCTACAATAGTCGTAGAAAAAGTTAGTTTTAATCTTTAAAACCGTTTATTTTATTATGTAAATCAAAATTATGATAGGAGCTGTTCATCCAATAAAACCTTTCACTGACTCGCTGAAGGGTTTTCTTCATTCCTAGATGACCTCCCGATGGACTGTCATGTAACTTCTTCAGTACCTCGGCTACTCTCGTTCTCAGGATAACTCTATGACTTCTCATCTCGGAACCATCATCGTTTTCAAGGACTCTTTACTACAGCCCTTCTTCCAGGACAAGGGAGTCCCACTGAGCCCAATATGCCTTGAGTGTCGGTGAAAATCTTGACACTTCTTACCAAGTAGACCGCTGATTTTCTTCCTTCCATTTCCGGATCATCTTCAGATAAGGGTCATTCTCCTGACCTCTAATTCTGGTGGTTGACCATTCCTCGTCGACTACCGTAATTCTTGAAAATGCAACTTCCTTAGATTCCGACTTGTTGCAGTGAGAATAATCTACAGGGCATGACCGTCTAGGCAGAGAGTCGGTGATTCACATCAACTCTACGTTTCGGTGATTCACATTACCACTATGTTCGCCCCTGTCTAGTTTACCTTGTGACTGGAGTTTTTGGATTACAGGAGTCCTGGGACGCTTAGACGGGATGCGTACGTGCTCTAGCTCGCCACACTTCCGGCATCTGATCTTTTTCGGCTTCTTTTCTACCATACTTATTATCAAACTGACGATCTGGTCAAATCTGTCCTCGTCACCTACTTCTTGATCCGTGTGAAGTTATCCACGGATTTTTTTAACCATCAACGAATATTTTTTAACAAAATAAACTGTACTTTTGCAAAAAATGTTAATATAGGAGACATGACATTTTAATAGGCTACATAATTTTACTACCCAAAATTAAAGATTAAGCGAATAAAAAATTTTCAAATAGTTCTTGTACATATTTCACGATTCTGAATCGATGACTTGACAGTGAAGTTTTTTTTATGACGCCAAAAAAAATTGTGAAGTATTTTTTATAACGCCAAAAAAAAATTCATAAAGATTACTATTGTGCGCCGACGCGCATCGTTCGATTTGAGCTCGAAGCCCCAAAATTTCTTCAAATTTTCTTTAACTATTTCAAATGACATTTAATTACGAACCTATTAACGAAAAGTTGTGATGTAAGTATTTTTTATAACGTCAAAAAAAATTCATAAAGATTACAATTGTACGCCGACGCGCATCGTTCGTTTTGAACGACGACAACATACACACAGGATTTTTTTTAGTAAAAACCATTTTTTCCTGTTGTTCTTGATGGAAAACGCAAAATTTCAACTTTTTTGTGGGTAAACCAATACTTTTCTCGCATATAGATAGGTTGGGCGGAAAATTATTTCAATTTATTGTATTATTATTATTATGACTAAAAAAACAGCGAAGCGCGTGTTTGCAGATAGTTAAGAATAATTTTAACGTCTCATTTGTAAACTAAATACAAATTATAAATCATTCTTATTTCTTATCATGCACAGGGCGGTCCAAAGTGAAATGGAAGATTCCTGGTCTCAAAATACTACGATCTGAAGTAACATGCTTAAATAAAATATTGATAATAAAAAATATACAGGGTGGCACAGTTGAAATGTAAAAAATGTTTTTTCGCTGTAAATTGAAAGATTTGGTTTAAGCGAACGTAAACATTTGAATATAGTGTTTTGAGGATGTTTCGATATGTTTTCTAGAAGGCGCCACATGATCTATGTTGTTGGTGTAACTGTGCGCTTAACTTTTCTATCTATCTCGCTTTTTATTGAAAAATATTAAAATTACATAGTTTTTGAAAAAAAACTGTATACATATCATTAGTCGCAAAAGTTACTAGTTTTCGAGATATTCACATTTTAAATCCCCCTACATAATTTTCATTTTATTTATTACCACAAATATTAACATTAGTAAGCGCTAATGTCAGCAAATTTATTATCACAAATATTAACGTGGTAGGTGCCGATGTCAACAATACTCCTGTCAGTTGATCATTCTAATTTCCGTGTTACAACTTTGTGACTAATAATACCAGTTAATTTGAGGAAATTGGAAAATGCAGAGGCATAATAATTTTTCAATTCCTGAAAAGAGAGATATGTTAGCTATTTATTACCAACAAAATTTCAATGGGCGTGCTGAGCAAAGAGAATACCTACGAAGATTTCCCAATAGATTGCAACCTAGCTATCGACTATATCAAGATCTGTATGCGAATTTAGGTGAAAATGGATCAGTTCTTACTAATCGAGATAATTTAGGTCGTCCGAAAATTATTACGCCTGATGAAGAAGACGAAATACTCGTTCGCACACAAATTAGTTCAAGGCGACTATCTGCAGCAATAGGAATAAGTAAAAATTCTATTTTAAAACTAATGCATGTAGAAAATTACCTTCCGTTTCATTTTACACATGTCCAAAATGTAATACAAAGAGATCTTCCAAGATATAAGTTTGCATGTGATATTCGAAACAAACAAGATAATAACCACACATTTGTCAATAGGGTACTGTTTACAGATGAAGTAACATTAATTAAAATAAATACAAGGAATGCAGTTTAATCTTGATGTGAACTTTTTATTCAGTAAATTAACATAACTGTTCGCTTTTGACTGACAAGTTAGAAAAATTAAAATTGAAATCAAATCATTTATTTGTAGTCAAGGTAACGACTACCGACTGTCTTTTAGAACAATTAACATATAAAGTACAATTTTACTTTAACACTTTCCCTTGTTAATTGTTGTAATAATAATGAAATAAACATACAAAACATCTTAGTACCCACTATGTTACTTTAAACCCAATTTATCGCGTAATATTTGTAATCGTATTGCACCCAAAGGCTTCGTCATAATATCTGCCAGTTGATTCTCAGAAGATATTTGTTGAACTGCTAATTCGCCTTCGGTTACCCTCTCTCGAATAAAGAAGTGCTTGATGGCTATATGTTTTGTTCGTCGATGAAACTCTGGATTTTCGCTTAAACGCACTGCTGCTGTATTGTCGACCTCAATTATTGGAACTTGCTTTAAAGTTACAATATTTTTAAACAATCTTGAGAGCCAAATAATTTCTTTAGCTGCTTCACTTGCTGCAATAATTTCAGCTTCGGTAGTGGAAGGGGCTACCGTAGGTTGTCTTTGACTCATCCATGAAATAGCCCCTCCTGCATACTTAACTACGACACCAGAAGTAGAGCGACCAGTTTTCGTGCATCCTCCAAAATCAGCGTCACTGAAGGTCTCAAGAATACCCCTTTTTACCTTACGAGTATAGGTTATTCCTTTCGTCAATGTGCCTGCTACATAGCGGAAAACTCTTTTAACGCGAGCTGCATCTTCCAAAGATGGATTTTCCAGTGATCTTGATAAAAATCCAACGCTGTATGCTAAGTCAGGTCGAGTTCCTAGCATCAAATACATGAGAGCTCCGACCGCCTGTCTGTAAGGGAAATTATGTGCTTTGGAATTTTCTTTCCCTGATTGAGAAATCTCAGAAGCTTTCAACATTGGCGTAGAGACTGGTTTGCAATCTGAAAAATTGAAACGTTCTAGAATCTTTTTAGCAAAAGCTTGTTGATTAATTGTAATGTAATCTTCTGTTTGTTCAATTTCTAGCCCTAAAAAGTATGAAGCTTTCTGTGAAGTGATCTTGAATTCTTTGCTTAAATCTTGTAAGAAAATCTTCAAATCTTGAGGATCTGTTGCGGCAACTAATCCATCATCTACGTACAGAGCCATGATAATACTTTTGTCATTTTCTTTTCGCATGAACAAACATGGATCTGCATCACTAACTTTGAAGCCGAGACTGATAAGATACTTGCCAAAACGTTTGAACCAGCATCTTGGAGCCTGTTTCAAACCATACAAACTTTTTTGAAGTTGACATACCTGATCAGTACCGTTTTTGTAGCCTTCTGGTTGCTGCATGTAAATAACCTCTTCAAGTTCGCCGTATAAAAATGCTGTAGATACGTCAAACTGTGCTAGATGCATCTGCTCACTTGCAGCTATGCTTAAAATCGACCGAATAGTTGCCATTCTTGCTACTGGGCTGAAGGTCTGGCTATAGTCAATGCCGTAGCGTTGACTGAAACCTTTTATAACTAGTCTTGCCTTGTATCGATTGACCGAACCATCTGGATTGGTTTTAACTCTGTAGGTCCATTTACATGGGATCGCTTTTGCTCCTTGTGGCAAAGTTGACAGCTTCCATGTGTGATTTTCATTGAGCGATTTCATCTCATCATCCATGGCTCGTTTCCACTGTAAACTTTCCCTACCTGAAACAGCTTCTTGGAATGATTGAGGAGTTACATACGTGTCAATAAAATCAGTGTTTTCAGCAATGTGTGCATATTCTTGTAGGTAACTTGGCTTTCTCAACTTCGAGCGATCTCTCAAAGTTCTTGCAGGTACTTGCGAGGGCGTCGCTGGCTCTTCCTCATCATCGGTTGCCGATTCAGGTTCCGTGCTTTCCGACTCGTACTCAAGTGGTTCATCTTGTTGAACTGGTATCTCGGGGTACTCCAAAGGCTCTTCTAGTTCGACTGGAACCTCAGGATTTTCCTCGGTGTTATCTTTCTGTAAATGAGAATCTTTGAGTGGTAACTGAACCTCATGATCGCAATCTCTCGTTAATTCGCGAAATTGAACGTCTCTTGAGACAATAACTTTGTGCTCTTCCTTGACATAAATTCTGTATCTTTCATCGTTATCGTAACCTATCAAATAACCCTTGATTGCTTTCTCGTCCATTTTTCTTCTCTTTTCTTTAGGTATATGAACGTAGCAAGTTGATGCAATGATGCGTAAGTGCTTAATTCTCGGCTTACTTCCAATCCACAGCTCGTAAGGACTCACACCGTCTACTGATGATTTGCCTGTTCTGTTCAATACGTACGTAGCTGTAGTGACTAATTCTGCCCAAATGGCTTCAGGAAATTTCACGTCGGGATTGGAGTACTTGAATGTTCTAGCCATTTCAACGATTGTGCGATTTTCTCGTTCAACGCAACCATTTTGCTGTGGTGTATACGGAGCTGTCAATCTGTGCGTAATTCCATTTTTCTCTAGAATAGCCTTGACCTCCACATTGTCGAACTCGCCGCCGTTGTCACTCAGCAGCGCCTTAATCGAATAACCTTGCTGTTTTGCGTGAGCAATCATTGACTGTAAAGCTGCTGTGACGTCAGACTTCTCTGCAATTATGTAGCAATATCGAAATTTAGTGAACATATCTTTGAATATGGCCATATACCTCTTCTTGCTAAATGATACATCAAAAGGACCACATAAATCTGTAGCAATCAGTTCTCCAGGTTGGCTTGCTTTTCTTCTAGTACCGAAAGCTAAACGATGGGCCTTACCGTAAACGCACGGTTCACAAATTTCTCTGTCTAACTTGACGTTAATACCCAATTCTTTTTGTAACAAGTTTTTCACGTGCTGCTTGTCCTGATGTCCCCACCTCTCGTGATACAGCTGTAATTGAGAACTATCAGTAACAGCAACATTGAAACTTACATTACCAGCGGGAAAAATCGGTTTGATAGCTGCTTTGAATAGTGTTCCGTGAACATTTCGGACTCCACTTAGCAGTATCTTGTTATTCACTTTGAGCGAGCACCACGTAGCTGTTGATTCAAACATACTGTTTAGGTTTCTGTCTTGAGCTGCTAGAACAGAAAACAAATTCTTCGATATGTCGGGAACGTACCAAACATCGTGCAAGGTTAGGATGTATCGCTCGTCGTTCACTGTTGATACAACTTTTACGATGCCTTTCCCTACTGCTTGCAAAAGCTCTTTTCCTGCAGCCTTTATGCCACACGGATTCTTGAATTTTTCAAAATCTACAAAGAAATCGAAATTATTCGTTGCGTGCCTTGTAGCACCGTTGTCGATCCACCAGTCTGTAGTGTTGATCTCAGTATTGAAAATCTCTGAAAATGACAACACAAGACCTTCCTTAACCTCAACAGCATTGCTCTGAAATTTGTTTTGGTTATTTTTGTGGTTAGCTTGGTTTTGAGAGTCATTAACGGACTTATTTTTGGATGGTCGTCCATCTGCGATCCACTTTCTGCATTCACTGACCCAATGGTTTTTCTTACCACAATAATTACAGGTTGTACCTGCTCTCGACTTCTTTTTCGCGTCTTGTTTTTGCGTCTCGCCTTTTGCCACTAGAGCTTCTTGAGAAAATTTGTCGTTGTTGGTGCTTTTCTTGAAATTTCTTTCGAACATACACAACTGTGTAGTCAGCTCGTCAAAGGTTTTCTCTGTGTCTTTGGTGAGCAGCATCCAACTGGACCTAAATGTCTCAAATGCAGCAGGTAAAATATTGAGCGTTTTACACACAAGCATTAAGTCTGGTAACTTGTTTTCATTTCGAGCAGTGAGACCGTTGTTGAGATCACTCCAAAGACTTCTCAACTTAGCTAAATGTGTAGACACGTCCTCACCTAACATCCAACTAAAAGCGAAAAATGAATCACAAATTTGAAAAACTTGATCCTTGGATGTCGCTTCAAACTGCTCTTTAAGGGCCTCGAAAGCATCACGCGCGGTTTCTTTATCGATGATTTTCTCATACACCGCATCTGTAACTGAGCTAGCAATCATAGACTTTGCGTAGCTATTTGCCTTTCGAAAGAAATCATACTTCTCTTTGAATTCTTTTTGTTTAGCCGCACTAGCGCCGTCAGCTAGAGGTTCTGGTTTTTTAATCTTGTTATCGATAACGTCTAATGCACCTTCATGATAATCGAGCAGATCACGAATCTTCCGCTTCCAGATCGGCCAGTCTGCCTCACCGGCCAAGGGTTTGATGTGCTTCGCCAAATCCATCTGTGGCTATTCAACGATACTTCACAGTCCAACCGTTTCTTTTACGAATTTATTCTTTCTTGAATAAAAACGATTCTAGTACATAATTAAGCGTTCTGGGCCCATAACCAATTAAAATAAATACAAGGAATGCAGTTTAATCTTGATGTGAACTTTTTATTCAGTAAATTAACATAACTGTTCGCTTTTGACTGACAAGTTAGAAAAATTAAAATTGAAATCAAATCATTTATTTGTAGTCAAGGTAACGACTACCGACTGTCTTTTAGAACAATTAACATATAAAGTACAATTTTACTTTAACAACATTTAGGCCCGCCGCATATTGGACGCAGTCCAAACACACATGCGCAACCCTCGTCCTCGTTTCTTTTATCTACCGCATATTGAACCCACGCCATACGGCCATACCTACCCAAGACCCAGTTACACAATGACTGCGAACGATCAAAGTACCCTTATTGACTTGGAATCTGAATCCGAGGAAGAAACGTTTGTTTTATTAAGTTTATTAAATCCAATAACAAAGAAAAACAAAAAAAGCCTATCTAAAAAAAGAAAGACTCACTGAGAGTTTTGTTTATTAAGTAATCATCATTTAGATTAAATAGAAAACAATTTAACGAAGCGCATGAACAAATCAAATATGACATCACTGGCAAAGAGTGCAATGCGCAAGAGCCTATTTCCAGTGAAGAATTTAGTTCTCATATAATCATCGTGACTGATGTCATAAAGAATTGGAAAACTTCGAACTATAGTTCTGTTCCAAAATAGTAGGCACTAAATTCTCAGAAATATTGCAATAAACCGACAACAAGTGTAGTTAGGGTGTGATTCTAGATATGTAGAATCAATATTTTGGAACTGAATGATAGCTGCTTGATTTTTAATAAATCGAGCTGTACAGATGACCAACGAAAACTATGCGATACACTCAAACCGACCCAAGCGAAAGTGGGTTGGGCGTGAGTTAGGATAAATTTGCGATACCCTACTTTAAACCAATGAATAACGCACGCGTGTGCTGGGTTCAATATGCGGCGGGCCTTACACGTCGTGCAATTTTCAATTTCAGAAATAACCATTTTTAGGACGTTGAAATCCTCAACAAGAGAACGGCATTTTCATCACTAATTTAAAATCAATGTTTGGTGTGGGCTCATTGCCGAACATTTTCAGGGACCATACGACTTGCACAAATATTAAATGGTAACAATTATTTACATTTCTTACAAAATGAGTGTAGATATGCTCGATGATTTACCACTCAATTTGAGACATACAGGTTGGCAAATTAATTTTGGCCGTTGACGATGCGGGAGAAAGCCATAGAACTTGACAACGTTGTAAACACAGTTACCGGGACGAGCGGGCGACGTACATTCCGCATGCAAAGTTTTAAAGGTTGTGAGACATCTAATACGTACGAGGGTAACACAATATTTTGAATTTGGATTTAAAAATAATAAATTGTGGCACATGTATAATGCTATATAAAATCGAGTTCACAAAACAAAATAACATTAATGTGTTCTTTATTATTAATTAAATGGATAAGGAAATAAAAACTATTAGATTTTTCTACGAAAATTGGTGTTTTTTGTACAGACTTAATTATTTATTGCTTCAAAGACCATACGGGGAATTCTATAATTACCCTTTATTATTTTGTGTGATTTAAATAATAAATAGATTCCAAGAGACATAAACTTTCACCTTCATAATATTCGTCATTGAGGTTTATTTGTATATAAATTGGAAATCAGGTAGATTTTGTAGATAAAGCGTACAATATGATAAGGATTGTTAAACAACTTTCTAAATTTAGCAATGGCCAACAATTTTTCCTATCTGTTCGTAGCAATAGTTAATGACATACCTACCTGTTAAGCTTTCTAAAATTGTTATTCTTAATAATATGTAGCAGACCATAATGTGAAAATTCGGGTTTATACATAAAATTTGAAAAACAAATTGGGGAAATCGCCTTTAGAGATGGTCTAATAAGTATACTAATAATATAAATAAAATATTAAAGCTTTTTTGTGGTAGATATTTCTACTTTCATATGTAAATTTTTGGGTTTTTTGCAAATATTTACTATGAAATTAGAACATCCCTTCACACTTTTTACAGAGTTAGGACTGGCAAATCAAAAAAATCTTGGTTCTGGGTGCCGTCAATTATTGTTTATTTAGAACTATGTACATACGTGCTACAACTATTATATTACTCTAGTGGAATTCGTCTCTAATATCTACAATTTTATAACACCTATTTACATTTTTACATTTGTTGCGTTTAATGTATTCAGTCATACCACCTACAAACAATATAATGAAAAATATGTTTTAGATGTACATGGATCATCTACAGTAAAATATGTGCATCTACAAATGATTCTTCAAAATCACTTTCTATATCAACTTTATCATCCTCGCTATCTCCGTCTTCAACCAAATTAATAATAATATTATGTACAACATTATCTAAAAGTGGTTCATTGTTCATAAATTCATCTTCAATCTTTTTAACATGATCACATCTAACTTTCCAATCATTTGCAGAAAATGTGTCAAAAAATTAATTACAGAATTCTTTAACCTTTGTAAAATTTAAGGTAACATTTCGTTTGGCCACATATTCTTTAAGTGCCGCCCAAACACTTTCGATCGGATTTAAGTCCGGGTTATAAGGGGGTAGCATTAAAACTTGCAATCCATGTTGAATAAATAATTCATCAATTTTATAAGTTTTATATTGCGGTTTGTACATTTTTGCAACGTTATAAAGATCCGGTTTTAGCATTTGTTCACTGTAATATATGTTTCTTTCGAAAGGCAGTTTTTTAATTGTTGTTTAGGCCAAGTAGTCGAAGATAATTTTTCATTTAGAACATTGTGATATGGGGCGTTATCAATTACCACAACAGCGTTTTTTGGTAGGTTTGGAATAAGTTTCTCTTGTAACCATTTCTCATAATTTTCGTACGCCATTTCATTATGATAATATCTTGTTTTTGACTGGGAGTTCCACATAATACCAGCATTAGGTACAAAACCATTTTCACTTCCTGTATACACAATGATGAGCCTATTACCTTTTGAAACGGGGTTTCCCAATCCTTCGATACTTTTGTCGCTCCATCGTTTAAGGTGCGTGTGACATGAATGAATGTATGTTTCATCCATATAAATGATAGGTTTGTTCTGTTCTCTGCAGTTTTTAAAGTTTCTTAAATATAGTAGGCGTAAATGTCTGATTTCGTGACGTTCCATTAACAAACTTCTATTGTTTTTCATGTTGGTCCAACGAAAACCCAAAGAATGTATTTGTTTCCGCAAAGATTCGCGACTTCCTGCGAAGCCATAACTATCTGCAAAGGTTTGGTGTACATTTCTTAACGTGGGTACTTTTTTCTCGGATTTATGATAATTTATTATGCACCTTCTAAGCACAGTTTTGTCGAATTGATCTATACGGATACTGGACGTTCTTTGTTTTTTAGTAGGCACATCAGTGTCAGCATTACTTCATGCCAGAGCTTCTTTTTTAATACGGGAAAGCGTTCCTTGGCTAACTTTCGTAGCAGCAGAAACTCGTTCAATGACCTGACAATAAAATAAGTCGATATAAATGTTGTATTAAAAGTTTTACTCATGTGTATTTTTGTACAAATAAAATGAGGAAGTAGTTAAATTTATTTTCAGTGACTGTTTTTTGAAATAAAAATTTTTGTCGTGGGTTTCGGCCATTTAAAAGAAGTATTAAATTCAAAAATACTATATTACGTTACAGTTCATTAGTTGTTTTAAACGATCTTTAGATTTTAGTTCAAACATATTTTAATATGACCAAACCGCAATTATAACTGAAATCGGAAGATGGTTCATAACAAATAATAATACCGAAACGTAATAGACATAGGTATGAAATGAGTATAATAATTATAAGCTAAAAAACCTATTACATTTAAATAGGTATCTTACACAAAATAAACATGTGTCCTTTTAATATACTCCTGTAGACAGAAACAGAATAGTTATTTATGCAACAAGTGCATAAAGTGGTGCTTTTTTTCACGAATTGAAAAATTGCCGCATGAGTCGTAGGCATGCAAAAACCAAAAAATGTCTCATTTAGGTTACTCTAAATGGACTAAAAATGGTGTCGATTTGTTTGTCCTGATGACATAACGGTGCATAAAATTTACACATGAGTGCATAATATACTTTGTCTCACCCTAATGTCACTTTTTTAAACCGTTTAACAAATAAATAAGTTATGTACGAAAATCGATTTAAAAACTTTACTATCGAGTGTAAATTTGTTAAATACTCGTAAATACTTTGGTTTAAAATTTTTATTGCAATTATTAAAACTTACCTTTATTAATTGAATTGTTGACTTGCCATTGTTTGCCTCCTCGGTCATGAAATTTAAAACGTTCATAATTATTTCACGACACTGCTCACTCAACTTTTTATGTACAAGTTTACTTTCTGGAGTCGCCATAACAAATTAGTATTGCTCAACCCCGGTAATCACACTTTTCTCTGAACTGTACTGTCAGAAACGAAACTTACGAATTCTGCCAGCGAAATAATGTCTTGCAATCCGCATACGTCATTGCTACGGCGCATAGGAAGTAGCCAAACTTCCGACTGCCAAAATTAATTTGCCAACCTGCCAACGGGGCTCCTACACATTACACTCTTGGGGTACAAAACTATTTAAACACCCTGTTTTCTGAATGCTGGATTAGTCCGTTTCCTTGGCTACCACGAAGTCCAGAATATCACTCCTTCGGTTTCAGTGTATGGGACACAATGAAGAAAATAGTTTACAAAAACCCTATAAATAGCCGAGTCCAACTTTCGCAAGAAATCAAAGCAGCAAAAAATTATCTCGAAACCTAGTAACTTTTGAGAATAATGATAGTTATATTTTTCGCAAAAATGATGTAATTTTAATATTTTTCAATAAAAGGCGAGATAGCGTTAACGATAAAAAAGTGCGCAGTTACGCCAACAATATAGCTCATGTGGTGCCCGCTAGAAAATACATTGAAACGGATATCATGTTATGATTTCTCATGCCTTAAAACATCCGATCTTGCATTTTTTTAGTCCGTATATACAAAATATTTCAATTTTATTAAAGCAAGTTGCGTCAGATCGTAATATTTTGAGGCCAAGAATCTTCCGTTTCACTTTGGACCATTACTTACGGACCACCCTCTATAAAGGCTAAGATAATTATCGTATTATTCAAGTGATCTCATTAAAACGCTTTTTTAAACACAATTAATATCATTAAAATGTTTCTTTCTCACGCTGTACAATGATATATTAACGGGAATAACGACATCAAAATCGAGTTATAGATATTAACAAAGCAAGTCAGAACCGTTATTGGAATTGTCGTAAATTACTTTTTAGTATTTTAATAGGCCCAAATTAATTAAATGAAGCGAAGTTTTTGTATAAAAGTGTATAAATTTTCTTTTTATTTATTGCAAAGCGCTTTCGACTTTCGTCATCATCAGTGCTTCCTGAAAGTAAACACTCAGTTAAGAGTACCGAAATTGAATTTAAAAAAGAGAGGTTATAAAATTAGGAAAATCAAGTGAGTACTTACAAGTCAGGTAACAAGAAGTTTCAAATATGTAAAAAACATTGTTTAAAATTACAAAATCATATTATTCTATAAGAGAACTAACGAAAAACATGTTAGAACCCAGGCCTTGTGGTTATGTAAAAGCAAAGCTGACAAGACAGAATGTGTCAAGTCAAATGTCAAATATCAAAAGTCACAGTGAAATACCAGTACCAACTTGAACAGTGGTCTAGTACCGATTGCAAAGGAAGTGTTACCAACTTTAATTTAATTATGTTTGATCCTCTGATGGAGGGGAAGGAAATATCTGTCCAAGTTTACTTGCGTATTCAAACAGAGCTGATTTTTTGTAAGTTCTTTGGAGATCTCCAGTTCTTCGAACAGATCCAATCTAAGAAAATTTATATTATCTATTTTGTGTAAAATTTTTGAATTTCTGTTGGGGCTAAAATTATGATTATGGAATTTGAGATGATTACCAAATATAGATTTATCTGGTCTCTTCAAATGTTCGTTAATACGAGTGAGAAGTGGTCTACAAGTTCTACCAATGTAGGAGGCGGAGCAATCAGCACAATCAAGCCTATACACACCGCTACTTTTCAATTTACTGATTTTGTCTTTAGAATTGACTAAATGGTTACTTAAATTGTTAAAAGTTTTAAAAGAAACTTTAGTACCAGGTACTGTGTCTTCAATGAATTTGGAAATGTCACTGCACATGTTTTGATCAAAAAATGGTAAGGAAAAATATTTCACAGAAGGTGAAGTCTTCTGTCTGTTCTATGTTTAAATTTATTAATCAATTTAAGAATAATGTAAGGTTGATAGCCATTGTTGACATCAAATCTGTTTTAATATATTGACTTCGTTATTGTAATTTGAATGAGAAAGAGGAATTTTCAAAAGCCTGTTAACATAGCAGTTAAAGGAGGCCATTTTATGTTGCATCGGGTGATAAGAATTAAAAGGAATGACGTGATCCGTCTGAGTGGGTTTCCTGTAAATAGAAAAATCTAATTTGTTATTCAATTTAGTTATGGTGAGATCTAAAAAGTTTAATTTATTGTCTAATTCTACTTCAAGAGTAAAATTAATATTGGGGTGTAAATTGTTTAGGGATTCAAGAATGCCAAGAGCATCGTTGGAGTTACCTTCAATGAAAACCAGGCAATCATCGACGTAACGGTACCAACTTAAAATTTTATTAATTTTATTAACAATGTATGAATTTTCCAAATTTTCCATGAAAATGTCAGCTAAGAAAGGAGAGAGAGGGTTACCCATGGCTAAGCCTTCGGGTTGGTTATAAAATTTATCGTTAAAGACAAAAAAATCCTGAGAAATGCAAAATTCTAACAAAGCCAAAATGTCAGTTTTTGTAGAATCAGAAACACATAGATATATGGTTCTTAAACAGTTGTCTGAGAGAGGATGTAATTCCGAAGTTTGCTAGAACCTCTATACCAACCAATATACCTTCTCACCTAAAACACAACACGGAGAGGAAAATCATCAAGAGTGCTGTTTGTAAACACTATGCCAAGTTAGATCGCACTAATGTGGACATGAAAATTTGTTATGATAGACTTATCTCAGACAATCCTTTAAATCTACCTTTACTTCAAAATTTTTTTAATGATTTAGAAAACCAAGTGGTATGTCAAAGCAATTTGAAATTCAAAAAAGTAAACAAGAAACTTAACTCATTCATTCTTAGCAAGAACAGGCAAAACTCTCAACCTTCTGTTGAAAAGTTTTCAGAATTTAAATTTCATGAACGTATCAAAAATTTATCTAAGACTTCTTTTGATGATGACGAGATAGCTCTGCTATCTTTAGGTATGAAATTCTCACTGAATCCAGACCGGTCTGAAAAGGAACTCACTTCATTTTCCATAGAATTAGATGTTTTAATTGACAAACTTTCCAATAACAATAAAACCAAACAGAAAATTAGAAATTTCTGTCAGTTCACTATAACTAAATATCAACGTTCTCACAGGGAGGTCCCCAGTTACTTGAGGAAGTCCAATCACAGGAATTTAAATGTGACTTTACATAAATTAACTAAGAAAATTTCTAATAGTAATATCATCTTATCTAAAGCTGACAAAGGCAACTGCCTAGTCATACTTGATAAAATAGAGTATATCCAAAGAGTTGAAGACTTTTTGGGCTCGAATAACTTCATCTCTTTGAATTCAGACCCTCTCAATAAATTCATTTCTAAAACCAAAAATTACATTAAAGTTTGCGACAATCTTTTTCGTGAATTCAACAAACCATATAATTTAATTCCTAGCAATCCTCAAATTCCCAGATTATATGGTCTACCGAAGATACATAAGGAGGGCGTCCCAATCAGACCAGTGGTAAGCTTTTACAACACTCCAGTCTCGACCTTATCATCATTCATTTTGCAATTGATAAAAAACATCACCAACTACAAACCGGCCAATTCGGTAAGTAACACTTTAGATTTAATTAATAAAATTAAAAATTTTCAACCTGACAGCAATACACTCATGATATCTTTTGATGTCAGCAACCTGTTTACGTCTATACCTAAAACTGAAACGCTACCTTTAGTGTCTAATTTACTTTCCCTACACTCAGTTTCTGATTCTACAAAAACTGACATTTTGGCTTTGTTAGAATTTTGCATTTCTCAGGATTTTTTTGTCTTTAACGATCAATTTTATAACCAACCCGAAGGCTTAGCCATGGGTAACCCTCTCTCTCCTTTCTTAGCTGACATTTTCATGGAAAATTTGGAAAATTCATACATTGTTAATAAAATTAATAAAATTTTAAGTTGGTACCGTTACGTCGATGATTGCCTGGTTTTCATTGAAGGTAACTCCAACGATGCTCTTGACATTCTTGAATCCCTAAACAATTTACACCCCAATATTAATTTTACTCTTGAGGTGGAATTAGACAATAAATTAAACTTTTTAGATCTCACCATAACTAAATTGAATAACAAATTAGATTTTTCTATTTACAGGAAACCCACTCAGACGGATCACGTCATTCCTTTTAATTCTTATCACCCGATGCAACATAAAATGGCCTCCTTTAACTGCTATGTTAACAGGCTTTTGAAAATTCCTCTTTCTCATTCAAATTACAATAACGAAGTCAATATATTAAAACAGATTGCTGTCAACAATGGCTATCAACCTTACATTATTCTTGAATTGATTAATAAATTTAAACATAGAACAGACAGAAGACTTCACCCTCTGTGAAATATTTTTCCTTACCATTTTTTGATCAAAACATGTGCAGTGACATTTCCAAATTCATTGAAGACACAGTACCTGGTACTAAAGTTTCTTTTAAAACTTTTAACAATTTAAGTAACCATTTAGTCAATTCTAAAGACAAAATCAGTAAATTGAAAAGTAGCGGTGTGTATAGGCTTGATTGTGCTGATTGTTCCGCCTCCTACATTGGTAGAACCTGTAGACCACTTCTCATTCGTATTAACGAACATTTGAAGAGACCAGATCAATCTATATTTGGTAATCATCTCAAATTCCATAATCATAATTTTAGCCCCAACAGAAATTCAAAAATTTTACACAAAATAGATAATAAAAATTTTCTTAGATTGGATCTGTTCGAAGAACTGGAGATCTCCAAAGAACTTACAAAAAATCAGCTCTGTTTGAATACGCAAGTAAACTTGGACAGATATTTCCTTCCCCTCCATCAGAGGATCAAACATAATTAAATTAAAGTTGGTAACACTTCCTTTGCAATCGGTACTAGACCACTGTTCAAGTTGGTACTGGTATTTCACTGTGACTTTTGATATTTGACATTTGACTTGACACATTCTGTCTTGTCAGCTTTGCTTTTACATAACCACAAGGCCTGGGTTCTAACATGTTTTTCGTTAGTTCTCTTATAGAATAATATGATTTTGTAATTTTAAACAATGTTTTTTACATATTTGAAACTTCTTGTTACCTGACTTGTAAGTACTCACTTGATTTTCCTAATTTTATAACCTCTCTTTTTTAAATTCAATTTCGGTACTCTCAACTGAGTGTTTACTTTCAGGAAGCACTGATGATGACGAAAGTCGAAAGCGCTTTGCAATAAATAAAAAGAAAATTTATACACTTTTATACAAAAACTTCGCTTCATTTATTTAAACAAGTGTATTCAGCTTCACGCATTTATCCAAATTAATTATTTCTTAGTAATGAATCAACTGTGGTAAATTGAAAAAGTTTTTGAAGAATATCATTATAAACATTTTTTTTACATATTTAATGTTTTTCTTATTTATTTAAACGTTGTTATACGAAGGGTGGGATACATTCATACACACGTTATGTCTACTCACTTAATTTATTTATTTACTAAACTATTCACCAATTTATATTATATACACAGTATATGCACTTAAACTAATTTATATAAACACTTCACTACTATTTACTTGTTCACTTATTTATTTCACGAGATCACTTTATCAACTGACTTTTCCCGCTGGTCGGTCCTTTATATATTAGTGCCTTCTTTACTAGATAATCCTAGATTGCGGCTTACACAAAAACAATCGGCTCCCAGGAATTGTCTAGATAAGACTGGTCACAAAAACAATGTCTAGATAAGATAGTCACAAAAAATCGTAAACAGTTCTAAGAAATCCCTGCGCATCCGCCAAAATTTTAATTTTCATACATGACTTAGACAGAGTCGGATTAAGGGACTACACTAGTGTGTTATTTCGTAACTTTACCCCCTCCTTAAATGGAAGTTCCTCCTGGAACTTTTGTGTAGCCGAGACTGGATGTTTGAATCGGTAACTGGCCTCATTTCTACACTTTCACCGTCTTCATCGGAAACTGACAACGGGGGTTAATATCTGGGCACCGGTATCTTGGAAGATCACCTCTACCATGTTCCTGATGACTCGCCAAACCAACTGGTTACTCGCTATCTTAGGCATAGCCAGTTTCTTCACACTGGATTTCAACGCATGGTTTCGAAGTGCTTCCCACAAGTGCTTCCCACACATCGCGCTAGGTAGATCCATCTTGAAATTCATTTTTAGTTACCACCGCGAATTGTGTTTCAGTCTCAGTGTCTTGCCAGGGGCTGGAATCTGGTCTTCAAGTTTCTCCAACTGCCCTAACTACTTTCGAAAGACAGTTGACAACCCTGGTACGTTCTTGATACGGGCGGGGATGTTGTATGCCAGTGAATAATCTTCCGGGAGAGTGAACAAATCTTGTCGTTGTTCTGAATGACTCCATATCTAGCTTTCCCGGTACTTCTATACGCGCCCATAAATTCATCGAAGGTAGGGTCAGATACATCTCGAATATGGTTTACTCCTTTCTCTAGGTCATGGTCTCCTTCGAATGGCGCTAGTCGGTTTTGGTGAACTACTTTTTGGTTTTCCGTTGGGGATCTTGCTTATGCGATATATAACATCATTGATCTTTTTTTTGATTAAGTATGGACCTTCCCAGGATTTTTGTAATTTTGGCGAAAATCCTTTTCTCCTCGTCGGGTTGTGTAACCATACTTTGTTCCCTTCTTTAAAACCGCCTACTGTGGCCTGCGTGTACCGACTTTTCATTCTGTCGCTGGCAACTTGAAGATTTGTTCCAACTAATTTATGAATATCGTCTAGCCTTCTTCTCAATTGGATCACGTAGTCTTCTCTTGCTAGATCTTCTCCAGGCCGACAGCCAAATTCCAGGTCACAAGGAAGCCTCATTTCACGTCCAAATAGGTTTTTCGCAGGTGTTTCACCCGTGGACTCTTTGACAGCAGATCCATAAGCCAACGCACATAGTGAAATATACTGGTCCCAATCTCTCTGATGGGTGGAAACTACTAGAGACAGGTATTTTCCAATAGTCCTGTTTATTCTCTCGACCATTCCATCTGACTGTGGATGTAATGCTGTTGTCCTGGTCTTCTTTATTCTCAGCTTGTCGCAAATCTCCTGGAATAGATGGCTGTCGAAATTTCTTCCCTGTCGCTGTGGACTTCCAAGGCCACTCCATATCGGCTGATAAATTCTTTCACCAATACATTCGCGACAGTTGTGGCCTCTTGATTCGGGATCACGTGCATTTCCACCCACTTTGTGAAATAATTCATTATAACCAGGATGTATTTACCACCATTTTCTGCAGTCGGAAATGGTCCAGCGATGTTTAAAGCAATCCTTTCGAAACATTTCCAACATTATATTGTTTCATGGGTGCCTTTCTCTTGCGATGTGGTACATTACTCGTAGCACAAGTCGTTAAATTGACTAATTCATCAGAACGGCGTACGCCTGCAACCCCCAACATTAGGACGAACTATAAAGAAACTTTATGAAAATTTTGTTCGTTTATTTTAAATGCGTTCACCTTCATCATCAAATATAGATTATCAGGTGCACTATTCAAAAAGAGATCAACTTCCTCCTTTGTAAATACTCGCTCTTTTTTCGGTAAATGTCCCTCACTTTGTCTCTTGAGAAAAGCATGTAACTTTGAATATTTACTGATATCAATCCCGTTCTTTATATCCAACGTTGACTGCAACATTGAATATTGTGACCAAAGTGTCGACGACTTCATTTTATTTGCTAAATTTGAGAAATACACCATCAGTATATCTTCTGAATATAACCCAATTTTTTTTTCTTTGCACCAATCCATAAAACGTTGGTACGTATATAAATTTCTCGAGACTTTGGTGGGAGAAGATTTAAAGCAATTTTTTTCGCACCCTCTTTAGGTAGACCACAATCTTCATTAGATTGCATTTTTACAGAGTTTTTAACAAATTGGAACACAAACAATCACAAATGAACACAATTAGCAATATGGCTAATAATGTTTGACAAAGTATCCATGACTACGTCGATATATCCCACTTACCTACTTTGTTTTATCATCTCAATGTGGTTTGAATAATTTCAAAGCACAAATTAATAAATAGTTAAATGCAAAAGGTGTGATTGCGGTTGGAGAAAAAATAGCATGTCCCATTCGGATTAAAAATGACTTTGTTTATTGATTCGCAATTTTACATTCGCTCGGCTCCGTTACACTACGCCTCGCTAATGCAAATATTGCTTGTCAAAAAAGTGTCGTTTTTAATCCTAATAAAACAATCTACTATTTTTTATGAAATTTTTTTTACTCAGTCATAATAAATTTAATAATATTTATCACCATTTTCAACTTGTGAACTATTCTACAGTACACCAAATGCTTCGTAAATCATCTCTCTCTCTTCTCATCTTATAAAAAATGTCTTGGTAGATTGAAAAATGTTTTTTTTTCTACGACTATTGTAGAATTTCTATATTCCGACGTAGTTTTTGATTATGGAATAGCTTCATTCTAACACTAGTGCAAGAATATTCATTCTCGACCTTGTTATGGAATGAATACTTGTGGCGCCCTCTAAAGATCACGGTTCATTTGACAGAAAGAGAAAATAGGCGTGTTCCGTTTTGTACACCTGCTGCACTGCGCAGAGTAGAAGTAGTTCGGAAATACCAGAATGCATAAAAAATACTCTAATCTCAATGTAAAATGACTAATATGGTCTTTGAACTGTTAGAGCCAGAAGTGCAGAATAAGTGTACTTTATGACACTTTCTAATAAAAAAAGAAGAAAATACACTATCTATTAGCAACAATTGTCAACTGTCAAAATTGTCTAATTTTTTAAATTTTAAATTCATATTACTTCATAAAAAGTAAGTAAATTAATACAATTTTATTTAAATAATAGCTATTACATGGCTTCATTCCTTTTTAGTGTCTGATACTGACAGTAGTGGTAGTTTTGTCCCAACTCGTCCAGAAATTAGGGAGTTAGGGGAGGCGACAGCAAGCAATCTGTTGCCTGAAAAATCGAAGCATATTTATCTTACAACAACAATATGACCTGTTTATCCAATGGCGTAGATTAAAAAAAGCCCAATCATTTTCAGAGAATGTATTTCTTGTATACTTTGCAGAATTAGCAAAGTCAAATAAACATAAAACATAAAGAGGATTTGTCAAAATATACCAGGTTACAAGCATTTTTAAAAAGACAATCGAGCGAAAAAATCAAAAACAAATACTGGAGAAGAAGTTAACTTTTATAAACAATGCGCCTAATGATAAATACCTCGCTACAAAGGTAAATACATTATTAGTGTTGATTAGGAGCTCAAGAAATGGATAAACTGCGTCGAAATAAACTTATGTGTTTGACAGTTTTTATTAATTTAAGAAGTCTATCTTTCAAATCTGATATTTTTTTCTTTGTGAAATATATAGGGTGATAATAACAACAATTTCATGTTCTAAATAAAAATTGATAAGAAACAAAAACATAAAATTCAATTAAATCATTCAAATCCATAACGCTTTGGTGCCACTATTGCACGTCCCGCTCGTCTTACTCGGCGTACTTCATTCTTGAATACAACATCGCTTTGTGGTATATTTCTTTCTTCTCTAAATGTGTCTTGCTCTTCTCTTCTCTCATCATGTCGATGCTCCTTTGAAGAAGTCCAGCTCTCTTGACTGGTGATTCCCAATGGGTATAGTCGTTGGAACGGACGTAGAATTTCCCCGTGTTCTGTCTTCTCTTTGGCCACTCGGTGTAGATCATCTCTTCCAGGATATGTTTCAAGTATTCTGCCCAAGGGCCAGTTCATCCTTTTGACATTATCGGCTCCAATATATACGATGTCTCCAACATTCAGGTCGCGTATTTTCCCTTGACCAGAATGGACCAGCTCCGCCAGGTATTCTCTTTTAAATCTTTGTCGAAAACCGGCTCGAATCCTTTGAATATATCGATGTCTGGTTATGAGATGATTTCTGTCAATTTCATCCAAATCTGCTACATCACTGCTTAGCATATCACTGATAAACAGAGCCAGAGTTAGAGGGCTTAAATCATCATTATTGTTCGATGTATATGTAAGAGGTCTAGCGTTGATCACTGTCTCACAATCGCACAATAAAGTTAAGAGTTATTCATGCGTTACTGATGCTCTCCCTAGATTCCTTCGTAAAAGTTCTTTGATGACACGAACTAGGCGTTCTCACCATCCTCCCCACCACGCAGCTGCTGGTGGATTGAAATTCCACTTTATTCTTTTGATTGTAGAATATTCAAATACTTTATTACAATCAATTTCTTTCATTTGTCTATAAGCACCAGAAAAATTCGTTCCATTATCCGAGTAGATGGTAGAAATCCTTCATCTTCTTGCTATGAATCGTCTTAATGCAAGGAGAAAAGAGTCTGTTGAGAGTGATTTTACCAGCTCAAAATGGACTGCTCGGTAAACGGCGCAAGTGAATAATACTAACCAAGACCTCTCGTCACCTTTCAAGAATAAAGGTCCAGATAAGTATATTCCAACTATCTCAAAAGCTGCCTTGCAAGTTATTCTATCTTTTGGTAGTGAAGCAATGGGAGTGTTCACAAACTTTGCATTGTATCTCTTGCAAACTACACATTTGGATACGATTTGTTTAACATTCTTCCTACCTTTTAATATCAAAAATTTTTCCCGAAGTATGCCAAGTAGTGTCTGTACTCCTACATGAAAATTCAATCTGTGACTTTCCTCAATCAGTTTCCCGACAATTTGGTGTTTGCTCGGTAATAATATTGGGTATTTAAAATCTTCAGAGTAATCTCCAAGAAGTAATTTTGTTTGGATTCTCCATAGTCCATTTTTATCTCTGAATAGTTGCAGATTTTCAACAGATTTTGCGTCATCCCCAAAGCTTTCTATCTGAATTAATTTCAATAAACATATTTCTGCTTCATCAATTTCTGCGCATGTTAGCTCACCTAATCTTTTTGAAGACACATCTCTCGCATTTTTAATGAATCTCAATATCCAAGAGATCATCCTGATGATTTTAGAATACTTAGAGAAATAATTGAATTCATTAGTCGATGTGGTTACCTTTGAGATGAGTGTCGTGATCGTCTTTCTCTTTTCTGTACTAACATCCTCTACTAGACAAGTAATATCATGGTGAGGCCAATCATTCGGATCTCTCTTTAACCAGCTCGGGCCATTTATCCAACCACTTTCCAGTAGTGATTTAATATTACAACCTCTTGATGCAATATCCCCTGGGTTTTCCTGGTTCGAAATTCCACTGTTCTGAATCGGTATATTTTCTTATTTTCTTGACTCTATTGCCTACGAATATATTCCAGTTACCTTTGGTAGTTATCCATGATAAAGCAACCATCGAATCACTCCAATAGTATGTCCTCATATTTCCGAATCCTTCGATGTCCCTGATTTAATGACATAATCTAACTCCTAGTAATGCAGCTATTAGCTCGAGTCGAGGGATTGTTGAATTTTTCGGAGCTAATCTTGACTTTGCCTGAATTAATCTAAGAGAACTGCACTCTACTGTTGAAGTTCGCAGAAATATACAACAGGCAATGGCTAATTTACTCGCATCACTAAACACGTGAATCGTAGAGTTATGAGGAACGTTGATGTTGAAGTTTTCACCAAGTGTTCTGGGAATCTTCGGAAGAGAAATCATTTTAACCTGTATTACCCAAACTTCAAAAGGCTGACTTATATCTTCTGGTAAACGATGATCCCAGCCCAATTTCATTTCCCAAGTTTTTTGTAACAGTAATTTGGGAATGAGGGCAACTGGACATAAAAATCCGATAGGGTCGAAAATTCTCTGAGCTGTTGACAACAAACCACGTTTGGTTCGTGTTATACTTTCCAGTTGCGTCAGAGAAGTATCTTCTTTGAAATCCCATAACAGACCTAACACGCCTGCAACAGTGTCTTCACAGTAGCTATCAGCGGATGTGATATTATCAGTCCATATCCTCTCAGATTGAACATTGCAGTAGACATTATGTGTGTAGACTCTTAAACGAATTTCCTTAGTTCTTTTTCGTTATCGAGACTATCCACACAATTATCAACATAAAGATAATATTTTAGTTTTTTAGCTGTTTCTTCATATTATTTAGAAACTTTGTCGAGATGATGTGTAATAGTTGCTGATAAAAGAAATGGACTTGGTGTGTTCGCTGCAACCGCGTGAACTGCATTGGTCCTATTCTATCTCTTTCTTAAGGAAAAATTTACATCTTGATCTGTATTCAATCAATGCTTCCCGAAAATATTCCACTTGATTGTATTCTTCCTCAAAAGATGCGTCGTCAATGTCTGTAGATAGTAGTAGTTCTCTTATATTTTCGTCTGCCCTGAACAATCTATTGCTCTTGTCTTCCAATTGTCTCGAAACTGCTAACAGAAGTTGCTTATTTGTGGATTCATTGAGTAACATCTGGTCCAACTCTTTGCAGATTTTTGAAAAGTTTTTTCTGATGAATTCTCTTTCCTTCTTGATATTTTCCATTTCTTAACTTATTGAGTCCTGTCACGGTCACCAAATGTTGATTAGGAGCTCAAGAAATGGATAAACTGCGTCGAAATAAACTTATGTGTTTGACAGTTTTTATTAATTTAAGAAGTCTATCTTTCAAATCTGAAATTTTTTTCTTAGTGAAATATATAGGGTGATAATAACAACAAAGTATTCCTAACAATTAGCTTAATTATTTTGTGATTTTTTTTGGAAAATTATTTTTGTTAAATATTTCCACCGTCAAACTAATACAATTTCACCTAATATTTGTTTCAAATAATGTTTGGCTGAAAGTATCATCAATAACTCACAAATTAGGGCAATTAGGTATAGGGAATGCTTAAGAAATAATAAAGTGCCATACAATACTATTTCATTGCGATACTAAAATACAGGGTGTTCCATTTATGAAAACCCAGTAAATGATCATTCCGATTTATGATCAATCCTGTATATAAAGAACGAATATCGCGCTATGTTAATAATTTTGAACAATAGTAAACTATATCAAAAATCGTTTGAACGTAAATAGATTTCTTGATATCAAATCTATACAATGGTACAGGGTGTTGATGTTACTAGGAAATTACTAAAAAAGTGCTTATATCTTTTAAATTACCACGTATAACATTACAATACCTCATATAGCACAATCGAGGGGAATAAAAAATGTGGAAATATACAGGGTGTTCCATTTAAAAAAATATAAGTTAGGTTCATCCTGCCAATATGGGTGGCCCTGTATATTTGAAAATATTTTCAAAATATGGTCCTATATATGGCTTAACTTTTATCTGAATAAATTTTTTTCGTATCTCTCATGACAAGTGAGTAATTGGACTTCCTCGCACTAATGCCGCATCTTGTATATAACGCAGATATTTTCAATTTTTAATTATTAATAAAGTTATATTTGTTCGTTTGTTTTTTATTTGATAGATGTAGAAAAAGTATAGTCTAAAACACGGGTGGAATTCAAAATTCTACATTCGTAGAACCGTTTCCCTCGCCTACGGCTCGGGAATCAAATCTTTCTACTCGTGTAGAATTTTGCTTATTCCACTCTTGTTATAGAATATACTATTCTACAACTGCTATGAAAATTAGCGTATTTCTCATAGCTTACTTAATTTCAAAACCGTGTATTGCTCATACGTTGAGAAATATCATTTCTCCTGGCACTTTACCCACACCGCATACATATGTAGAATCCAGTAGGGGTGATCCTCGATACCTAGACGTTTCCCAGTAGTGTATCCTCGATGCCCAAACTTTTTGCAGTGGAAGATCCTCGATGCGTACACTTTTTCTACGCAAATATTTACTTCTATTCTTTAAATTTGTACCGTTGTAGAAAAAGTATAGTGTGCAACATATGGGAGAAGTACTTTCCTCACTCGTGTGTTTGCGGCACTCGCTCGCTCTTCAGGTTCGTGCAAGATACTTCCACGCTCCTGAGAAAAGTTGAACTTTCCCTACTTGTTGCACAATTTACTATTTTATGCTTTAAAATGAAAAGAAAATTTATTAATTCTCTCATTATTTCAAATTTAATATTTTTTGGACTAAATAATTATTCAACTGTGACCTAATTTAAAATTTACATCATAAAACTTGGCAACGCTGTGACTTATTCTAAAATACAATATAAACACGACAGTTTCTAGGTTAAGGAATTAAAAAATTCAAATGAAAGTTAATTGTTATTATTAATCATAACTAGATTTATTGTTTCTACCACTACTGTATGGAATCTAGGAATCTAGGGGACACCGGGGTTGAAAGTCACATTTTTTTCTTTTGTGTTTATTGCCCCCGCTTTCTTAGTTTAGCGATATAATTTATATATCAATAGATAGTGCATTCGTTCTAGTTTCTAAAGCCGGCTACTCACTACGCGGGACTTGACAAGTACTTGGCATATTATTTCAAGTAGTGTGTACGAAACTAACATGAAAATCGGCGAGCTACTTGTACTTGCCGTACGCAGTCGTCGGTAAATTAAACAAAGTCAAAGGCAACAAGTAGCGAGTCAAGTAGCAGCGCCACACTTATTCGACAAGTTTGTACAAGTAAAAAACTAGTAAATAGTGAATGTTGTTGTTGTTTAGTTCTCGAATATGGAGTGGTCCAATGAACTGACTAAAGAATTTTTAAATTTGTATGAAAATGAAAGTATTATTTGGGACCCCAGTCACAAACAGCATAAAAATCGAAATGAAGTTCATGACGCATGGAAGAGAATAAAATCTGAGTTTTCTTTGAAAGTATCTGTGACAGACTTAAAGAAAAAAAGAGTCGTTAATGGCAACGTTTAGAAATTGTCTGAGCAAAATTAAAGCAAGCGAGAAGAGTGGCTCAGGTACTGACGAGTTATACAAACCTACCTGGTTTGCGTTCACAACAATGACCAGGTTTTTAACTCATCACGATACGCCAAGAAAAACGATTAATTCTGATGTAAGTAATAATTTTATTATTCATTTTTACAATTAAGTACATTAACAATATTTATCTTGCCATGACACTTTGCCCTTGTTCATAAAATATTCCCCAAAAGCTTCTCTGATGTTTTTTGCGTCTATACTTGAATTCCATGCTTTATTTCGTAATGGTAATAGGGAAGTCATATTTTCTTGATCTCTGCGCCAGGTTCCCGGATTTAATTGTCCATCTAGTTCAGCGTCAAAGCTTCCACTTGGTGTGTAATTTGAATATGAAGACTTACTATTTCGCAAAAAATTATGTAGAAAACAGCAAGTCAATATAATAATAGAAACCTTCTCTGGCTGTGAAAGCATTGGTTTTCTTAACACTCGAATTGCGACGGTACTAAAAAAAACGTAACAAAAGTTAGAGCGAGAATTAAATTTAGGTTTCAGGCTAAGTGCCCTTTATCGATGAGATATCTTAAAAATATCTGCTAGCCCTAGTGAAATGCGGCGTTAACAGACAGATCTTTACAAGGTGATTTATTAATAAGAATCATCTTTATTAGTGTTTTAAATGAAACTCACGGTTTCTAGTTAATTCCACAATATAATACAAATTGTTGAGAATTCTAAAAAATTGACAATTGTTTCGATATATCAATATCATCGAAACAATTGTCAATTTTTTAGAATTTTCAATAATTTTTATTATATTGTGGAATTAACTAGAAACCGCGAGTTTCATTTAAAACACTAATATGAGTAGATTCCACCAAGTAAGGGTCGAGACAGTTAATTTCATTAAAGAATCATCTTTGTTCATGTCCAGACACCATTGAATCATATTCATTGCAAATATTGCTTTCCTGATTCCGAAATGCAAACTGGGTTATTGTATTAGGTATATTAAGCATGATGAGACAAATGGTGTGGTGAAAAACATCATATATTTCTGTATTTTGTAAATCGCCGGTATTTCCAGTAAAAAGACAATTTCTACATAGAAAATAACGAATTTAAATATATGCGTGTTATTTTTATAAGTAAACTTCAAACTCGTATATTCAAAGTGAATAAACAAAAACCTTATATAAATCTGTCACACATTTACATTGCCAAAAGCACACATGTTCCATTATAAACACACATCACGCACACAAAAATTAATGATCTTGATTTTTAAAACAACAAATTTCGAATACATTTTTGAACTTTGAATAGATTTGAATAGCATTATGCTTACTGCACCAGCTGTTTAATGTTTAAAACTTTTATTACATTTACTGAATAAAGTAGGTCACTACATTTAAAATTTGTCGGATACAATTATTGTTAGTTCTGTTGCATCATACATTTGTTTTAATACGTTTTTACAATAGTGATAAATTCAATATAATATGCTCTTTCACGCACCATGTAGCATATAAAAACGTTAAAAACCTTTATTACTTGGCCATTCAGATCCATTTGTATTGTTGGAGAAGAGGATTGTTCAACTGGCGGCCCGCGGTGTTATTTATTACGATCAGTGAAAGGTTATTAGACAATAATAATACTTTTATGTTGATGTTTTATAATCTAACAAAATTATCTTTACCAAATATAGTTTTTACTAATACGCTAAGAAGAAATAAACGATGTTTGTTGTATTTTTTGACTTGTCGAATTATTCACGCCAGCCACTGAATTTCTAAAACTCCATTTTAAAATATGGGACAATATCACATGTGTTGAGTGTTGTTTTGAAAGAAAATCGAGTTTGAACCTATGCTTGAATAAGTAATAATGTTCATTCACAAAAAATTAGAATAAATTATAAATAATTACAAACAATAAACTAATATTCAGTGCATGAAAAATAAAAAATTAACATAATACATTCAAATAGGCAAAAACCAACAGCAAAGATAAAAATCTGGAAAGTAATGTAAAGGAAGATTATTATCATTCCTATATATATCTTATTATCGTACGTATCAACACGGAAGTAAAGAATCACCACTGACAAGCAGTTTTTGAAGAAATCAAAATAAGCCGGATAGTCATCGAAGCTTCGTATACGACTGATATTTGATGACTGTAATTTAGGTTTTAGATAATGCACAACTTTTTATGAAGAATAACTTTTTTTCCTAAAATTAATAATAAAAAAGTTTTCCATATGATTCCAACTTAGGAGGACATGTTGTATAAAAAAACATTTTTATTCGTGATATTTGGAATTCATTTCTTATCTTAGGTAGGTATATGTCTATCGTAAAAAACAGGCTAATAAAATGCTGTCCTTAAAATACTACTGAAATAATAGCAAATTAACTCACTTCTATAGATAATGAAAAAACAGTTTTCATCATAATTTTACAATTTCTTAAAGTAGTTATTGGTCAGTTCTGTAAACTTGTCAATCTTGGTTTCATTAAGTATTTTCTTTAGATCTGTTCTCATTGCTTTTTTTAATTTATGTGTTCCTAATCTGAAAACCAAATCTATAAAAAACAAAATGCAAAATAGTTACATTACTCAAAAAATGAAAAACTCGATTTTAATCAAATTATTTTTTTACTTTAGATCTTCCTTGATTAACCCAGCTTTTAATAATATGCCAGCTACACAAAAGTCTTCTAGGGGAGGTTCCTATTACTTTTACCTATGCATTTTGAATCATCATCTGTCATGAGATACTCCGGCTGTATTACTACCCCAAGTTTGTCTTGTAGTGCCTGCAAAAAACTTCTAGAACAACCTGATATATCCTATTACTTAAGAAAAATGCCACTAAAAAATACATATTCCTGTCGTCTCCACGTTACCATTTATAAATCCTAGACAAAAATCTTCGCATTTAATACTGGATGACTTTCATATAAAATAATAAATTAATTAAAATTACTATTTTTGATAATATCTAAAATCACTTATTATCAAATTATTATTATTATTCTAAAGTTGGTAAGTAATAAATATGTAATGTCCAATATTTGTTTGTTATACCTACCTTGCTGCTTGAAAAGAATACAGTAAATAGTTTTTCTCATTGGAATTCCATTCTTGTACTTTTAAAGCTACATCTATCATACCATTTTCATGTTTCTTTTTCATCATATTGTGTTTTGTTATTAAGTATAAAACATTTATCCTATCCAACATATTTATTCTATAGTTACACCTCTACATAATTTTCTCTCCATGCTCAACTTGCGTATCCCAAAATGTTATATGGGTTTTCCCTAAACTAACAGAAATATTATATTTTCTGTTATTGTGCTAGAGCATTATACATAATTTAAATAAAACGGCTTGTCTGATTTTTACATTTATACGAGATGGGCATACACCAATACATTTTAATCGAGGCACTAGCACCAGCATTTCGACTAGAGCATTTGCTCTCATACTCTAAACATGATAAGAAATTATTGTTACGAAACAGCACACTGGTATAATCCCTGAATCCGACTCTGCCTAAGCCATGTATGAAAGTTAAAATTATGGCGGACGCGCAGGGATTTCTTAGAACTGTTTACGATTGTGACTATCTTATCCAGACATTCTTTTTTTAGAAAATTCCAGAGCCAATTGTTTTTGTGTAAGCCGCAATCTATAATTATCTAGTAAAAAAGGCACTAATATATAAAGGACCGACCATGGAGAAGTTAGTTTAGTTTATAATTTGACATCGTGAGATAAACAGTACATAAGCGAACAGTAAAGTGTTGTTATAAATTAATAATTAAGGTTGTGTGTATATAAATTAAATTTAAGTGAATAGTTAAGTGTATATAAATTAAGTGTTAGTGAGTAGTTTTGTGTAAATAAATTCGTACGTAGCCACACCGTGTGTTTAAAGTTACATTAGTGTCAGAAATGGGATAATATAAATAATTTGCTACGTAAAAATGGCCAAGAGACTATGTGACTTGAAAGTGACTGAGTTAAGAGTGGAATTGGAAGATCGTGAGCTGGAAACGTCCGGTAAGAAAAGTGAATTAGTAGAAAGACTTAAAGTGGCACTGGAAAATGACGGATTTGATCCAGAAACAGTTTTATTTAATGACGAGGCTTCCACCTTAATCTCGTCAAATTCTGCTAACATGGACGAGAAGATTTCTGCCATGGAAGAGAACATGGACGAGAAGATTTCTGCCATGGAAGAGAACATGGACGAGAAGATTTCTGCTAAGAAGAACGACATTTCTGCTAACACGGACGAGAAGATTTCTGCTATGAAGAACGATATGGTAGAGAAAATTTCAACGAATGTGAAAAACGATATTTCTGCTTTGAAGAACGATATATCTGCCGATGTCTTATTAATGAAAACGACATTGCCGCTGACGTTGAAAATTAAGTTTCGTCTCTAAAATCTGAAATCGAGAATAAAATGTCAACGATGGACGAGAAAATTGAGAATAAGATGACAACGATGGACGAGAAAATCAAGGGGTTAGAAAAAAAGATGACACATATAAGGACTCGAGACACGCCAGCGGAAGAAAAGAAGACCGAGCAAACAAAACCTTGCAAGCCAGAAACACACTCTAAGTTAGAAGACATTGGTAGTTTTACCCGAGTCAAGGCACCAACGTTCGATGGAAAAATGTCGTGAACCAATTATTTTAAACAGTTTGAAGCAGCCGCTAGAGTGAATAATTGGTCCGATAAGGAGAAGGCAGTGAACTTAACCATCGCGCTTCGCGGAAATGCCTTAGATGTACTTCAGACGATACCTTTGGAGTAAACGGATGACTTCGAGTAGCTGAAAAAGAGGTTGGACATGCGATATGGTCATGAACATCTAGAACATTTGTACCAATCTCAGCTGAAGAACCGAAGGCAGAAACGTGATGAATCCCTTCAAGAATATGAAGTGGACATTGCCCGACTAGTTCGATTTGCGTATCCGTCAGCACCAGAGAACATGATGGAATGTTTGGGCATCCAGGCCTTTATTGATGGCTTACGTGACCCCGATATGCAGAGGACGCTTCGTTTCGCCCATCCGAAAACAGTAGTCGACGCATTGACTGCTGCTCTTGAATATGAAGCAGCCACGATGGTTTCCGGATACAACAAAGGTAGGACCATACAGGAAGAAGCTGACGATGACAGACTTGACTAGATCGTCAACTTGTTGAAAGGTATGGTAGACAAGAAGCCGAACAAAATCAGGTGCTGTAATTTTAGTGAGCTAGAGCACGTACGCAGTCCGTCTAAGCGTCCCAAGACTCCTGTAACCCAAGAACTCCAGTCACAGGGGAAATCAGACAGGGGTGAACATACAGCTGATGTGAATCACCGAAAAGCCAACTCTTTGCCTAGACGGTCATGTCCTGTAGACTATTCACAATGCAACAAGTCGAAATCTAAGAAAGTTGCAGTTTCAAGAACTACAGTAGTCAACGAGGAATGGTCACCCACAAGGATCAAAGAAGATTAGGAAAATGATCCTCACCTGAAGATGATCCGGCAATGGAAGGAAGAAAATCGGCGACCTTCATGGCAAGAAGTATCAAGATTTTTACCGACACTCAAGGTATATTGGGCTCAATGGGACTCCTTTGTCCTGGAAGAAGGGCTATTGAAAAGAGTCCTTGGAAACGATGATGGTTCCGAGATGAGGAGACAGCTAGTTATCCCGAGAACAAGAGTAGCTGAAGTATTAAAGAAATTGCACGACAGTCCATCGGGAGGTCATCTGGGAGTGAACAAAACCCTCCAGCGAATCCGTGAGAGGTTTTATTGGCTGAACAGCTCCGACGATGTGAAGGACTGGTGTAAGAAATATACGACTTGTGCTACGAGGAATGGACCACAACGCAAGAGAAAGACACCTATGAAACAGTATAATGTTGGAAGCCCTTTCGAAAAGATTGCTTTAGATATCGCTGGACCATTTCCGACGACAGAAAATGGTAGCAAATACATACTGGTTGTAATGGGTTATTTCACAAAGTGGGTGGAAATTTACGCTATCCCGAACCAAGAGGCAACAACTGTTGCGGATGTATTGGTGAAAGAATTTATCAGCCGATATGGAGTGCCATTGGAAGTCCACAGTGACCAGGGAAGAAATTTCGAAAGCCATATATTCCAGGATATTTGCGAGAAGCTGGGAATGAAGAAGACCAGGACAACAGCATTACATCCACAGTCAGATGGAATGATCGAGAGAATGAACAGGACTATTGGAAAATACCTGTCCAAAGTAGTTTCCAGCCATCAGAGAGATTGGGACCAGTATCTTTCCCTATTCGCATTGGCTTATCTGCAGTCAATAAGTCCACGGGTGAAACACCTGCGAAAATCCTGTTTGGACGTGAAATGAGGCTTCCTTGTGACCTGGAATTTGGCTGTCGGCCTGGAGAAGATCTAGCAGGAGAAGACTACGTGATCCAATTGAGAAGAAGGCTGGACGATATTCATGAATTAGTTCGAACAAATCTTCAAGTTGCCAGCGACAGAATGAAAAGTCGGTACGACACGCAGGCCACAGAAGGCGGTTTTAAACATGGACAAAGTATGGTTACACAACCCGACGAGCAGAAAAGGATTTTATCCAAAATTACAAAAATCCTGGGAAGGTCCATACTTCATCAAGAAAAAGATCAATGATGTTATATATAGCATAAGCTAGATCCCCAACGGAAAACCAACAGTAGTTCACCAAAACCGACTAGCGCCATTCGAAGGAGACCATGACCTAGAGAAAGGAGTAAACCATATTCGAGATGTGTCTGACCCATGTGAATTTGTAGAATTTTTTAATTCCAATGGGGCCTTCTCTTAGCAACAATCAGCTATAAATAACTTTAAAGGATAATTATTATCATGGATTGTTTTGTGTGCTCTTGTGATCATCTTTGTTTTTGTGGTGTTTTAAAATATTTATCTAATTTACATTTTTAATAATAATTTTTCTTAAATAAGATTACAAGGTTGAGGCAGAAATAAAACCAGATTCTTGTTCTACCCCAACAAAGATCGAAGCACGTTTAAGAGAGGACCTTTAATGAGATATTTACTTTAGAAAAATTAACTATAACTAAAAACTTAAATAAACTTTCAACATTTTATTATTAATATAAAAACAAATTAAAATTCACAATTACATATTATATCAGTCATCCTCACCCTCATTAAACTGAAGCAAAACTTCACTATGGCATTTTTGCATCGTTTTTGTTGAGTTGTATTACTAATTGTTCTTAACTCGCTAGCAGTATACTTTCCCAATATTTCCAAATGATCGTCTTGCGTTTCTGTTTTATTTGACAACCTTGTTAAAGGATTACTAATTTCTCTGAAAGCCAAATCACTTGGTAAAGTTGCGAATTTGAAATACCCTGTTTATTATCTTCGACCGTTGTTAACTTTACCCAGTGGGGAATAATTTATGGACCGTAAATAGCATAGTTGTAAATCAAGACCAAGTACACAGTCCGACCTTACGCAGGGATGTCTTTAAAAATTTGAGCAAAGTAAAAAACAATTGCTTCTTGACAAGGATTTTATGGATTTACAAACAAAAACGACTCATATAATTATTACATTATAATTATACACAACTATATTAGGGTAAATGAAAAATTATTTCATTATTATAATATGATGTAATAATTTTTTTATAATAATACATTTATTCATTCAGTGAAACATACATAGAAAAATATTAGATTTACGCTGGACATCAACAAAACAAAAGTACATATTATACATAAATATATATCTACGTATACACAAAATAAGACACAGTATACGAGAACAGTCAGGAAAGTAAAAAGTCATCTACATCATAAACAACCTTCTCAATCAGAAACTGTTTAACTGACTTCTTGAAAATGATATATACAATATACACATATATATAGACACATAATATGTTACAATAATAACAAATATTTGCGTTATAAATCATCGTCACTATCAACAAAGGTCACTATTATCGCTGTCCTCGTCCAAATTAATTATAAATTGTTGTACATTCGGAGACACATATGAATCTTCCACTTCAACTACGTGTGCGATGCAATTTTTCCATAAAATACTGTCTATATTTTCCACCTCACTTCTAATTAAATCTACTACAGCAGAACTTCGCCTTGGAGCTGTATTTTTACGCCGAATTCCCCGTTTTAGAGTACTCCAGATAAGTTCAATGTGATTTAATACACAGTAGTAGGGCGGAAGACGCGGTGCCGTATGTCCTTTTGCTTGTGCCATTGTGTCAATCCGATATTTAGTAGGAATGTTCAGGTCTTTTATAATGGTTAGAAGATCTTTCTTGGTGCATTTTGATTTAGGTATTTCTATATCATTTACATCCATATATTGTAGGATTTCTGCTATTTTCGTGTTTGTGGTGGGTTTCTTGTTAATTTGTTTTGAATGATAACTGGCGTTGTCCATCACAATGACAGAACTATCGGGTTAATTAGGCAACAGTTGTTCTTGAAACCAAGTCTCAAAAAGTGGTGAATTCATGTCTTCGTGATAGTCGGCTGAACATTTTTTTATATTTTTTGCGGACAACAGCAACGCATTGGACACCCATCCATCGCTGCCACCGGCATGTAAAGTTATTATCCTGTTTCCCCTAGACGGAGGGGCCTCTAGACAACAACTTTTTGTGCCATCAGTCCATCATTTCTTTATAACATCTTGGCTATCGTACCATGTTTCATCCAACCAAACTATGTATCGACCTTCTTGGCGAAATCTTCTTATTTTTGTAACGTACTCCCAACCAATCTTTTTAATCGTCCACTTTCCATGATACTCATTCTTCCGTTGAGGGTTTTACACTCAAAACCTATGATTTTCAAATATTTCCGAAACCATTTTTCCGAATAGATTACTTCAATTCCCGAAACTTTCAGTCTTTCCAAAATCATAGACGTTGTTGGCACCCTATTTTCTTTGAAAAAAGAGTAAATTTGTTGTTTTATTTCAGTTCCCGCCGCTTCATCGATTCTAGAAACATTTTTCATTTCTCGTTTCTGTCTTTCTGTCTCTCCCTTGTTTATAATGTCCCTTACCGTAGATACAGGGACTTTTGTTAATTCACTTGTCACGGTGAAAGAAGTTGAACACCCTTTTTCAATTCGAGTTTGGTAAACATTTTTTATCATCGTTTTTGCGTCACTTGACAAATGTTTTATTTTAACCTTCCCGTTGTCCGAAACATCATCTTCAGTATCACTGTTGTCACTAATTTCAATTACTTCATTCTCTATTTCCATTTCATTCGATACAGTGTTTTCCAATGGACGAAACACGGCCATTTTTATTTGCACAATGCACAACGATGAAAAGTCACAGACTGATAGACTGCACCCTTGCTTTACCTGGTTGGTGATTACTCCGACCCTGTTAGGACGCAGGTATAAAGGATAATTTCTAATTTATGAAGAGGCAGTATCTGTGGTCTTTATGCATTCTTGTTGTATTTAACGTTTACACAATGCTCCCTGTCATAAACACGGTATTTCTAATTCGCAAGTATGCATCAGGTTTTTCTCTCTTTCGGCAAGAATCATTAGACTTGAAGCACTACCAGCAATATTATGTTGATTTGTAGTTTCGGAGCATGTTGGAGTTTTAACGCTACTATTAAAATTTTCAAGATCACTTTCCTCATCAAAAACAGACATTGACTAAAACAATAAAATACTTAGCAAACATACAGGGTATTATTTTTATCTTACTTCTTGATAATTGTTGATCTTTATAACCTCATTTCCAGTACATTATTTGTCTAATTTTAAATTAGAAACACTGGGTGTCGCAACAGTTTGGTCTTGTAAGAATAAAAGATTCTCGCACCACTATGAAATCCGAACCCTGATCCAGAGGGTGTATTTCTAAGTTTTGCTAATTTTTTGTTGAATTGTGTTCTCAGGGAATTTAGTTTGGCTTTAATCTCATTTACTGGAATAAATTTAATATTGTATTATATCGTAATTTTTATGAACATACATAATTACCTGTTGTGTTTGGTCGAAGGGTACACATCTTTCGGGTAATTTTTTCCAATATTTGCTGTCGGGCATTTTTATTATGATATAAAGGATTTTTGACCACATACAATAATTTCATGGCTCATATACAAATCAATTAAAGCTACTACTCGATCACGTGTAAAAGACATCGTCCGATTTTATAAATTCTTAATATGTAATAAAACTACGTGCAAAAAATTCCAAAACTAACACGTGAAAACTGAGAAGTGAAAACCCACAAACTACAAAACACGAAAACCAAGGACTAAATTGACATTAAAACTGTCACTTCTCTGGTGCCAAAATTGACCAATAGTTAATCAGATTTCATCAAACTGACTGATCGTTTACAGGCGCCGCTAAATAAAAAAAATTGATCAAATTCATGTATAACGTCACCAGCGCAGTTTGATTAGTCAAGTTTGACAAACTTATTAATCGTGAGACGCCTGATTAAGAAGGCAGGGTTATGTTCGTCTATCTGTGGTTCATGTCAGTTAAACCTATGTTCGAATTACATTTGAAGAAATAGAGGGAGACATAGAACGTGAAGTAAAAGGAGAGGAAGAAGGTAGCGGTACTGGTGTTGACAATGAAAATGAACAAGATGTTTTTCAAGCAGATGAAATGAACTGGTGATTGACAGATTTACCTACACTTTTGTATTAAGTTTTCTATAATAAATTTTGGATTTTGAAATTTTTGAGTATTTCCCAAAACCTCGTATCCTAATTGTTGCAAAAAGCGTTTGTGAAAATTCCCGAAAAATCACAAAAAAGTCGATGACCTTAACGAGGACATATTCACCTCTTGAAGGTTGTAAATTGCGCGGAGCTAAAGATTTTAATTGATTATTCCTGGCATTCCCCTATATGGACGCCATAATTTTGCGAGTAGAATAAACGTCCCGGCGCTACCCACAGTTGGTGTTTACAGTTCAAAACAAACTTAGTGTATTTTCAGCACCTAGATCTCAAATTTAAAGGGATACTACCATTTTTTCTCGAGTCTCAAATTTATGAATTGTACAACCGCCGTTTTTCCAAAAAAATTTTGTTGCGAAAAAATCAATACGACTATTTTTGTATATAATGAACTGGTCTTCATTATTTGTCTGAACAAAACTTCTCCCAAGTGTCATATTTTGAGAGATATAACCAACAAATGCATATGTGTGAACTTTAGGGCAATTCTTCGCCCTTGGATCTTGGATAAATGTATTCCGTTTCAAATGACAAACACAGGTATTGATGTGTTCTGAAGAGACAAAAACCAATTAAAAAATTTCAAATTTCTATGTCTCCCCCACGAAGATATGCAATAAAATGTGTATCTCTATTTCCAAACGATTCCTGTAATTTAGGATATGGATCATATGTAGGTGGCAAATCAGATGCTTAGAAATACATTTTTCCCTAGTCCTTCTCTGACTAATGAGTCAAAACCTAACACAATATTTTCTAGATATTATCACAATTGAAATAAAAAAACTTCTTTTTCAAGAGGAAGTGCGAACAACTTTTGATAATCAGAATATAATATATAGTCCAGTCATATTGAAGAATTTATTTACTTTGGTGTTTGTCTACTATTTGTTAATGTTTCTTAATTTAAACCGAAATTTAGATTCTACAAATATTGAGAATGTTATAATATTCTTTCTCTCTTTTATTGTCTAAAACAATAGTTTAGTCATATCTAGAGATGTAGCGCCAGAGCACCATAATCTGAGAAGAAATCTATATATTTTTTTTTGTTGCAGGACGAGGCTGGGAGAGAGGATGGTTAGCATGAACTCGACATTAGTAGAAACCGTTAGCATTAACTATGAAGACTTTAATGAAAGTTTTTTAACATGCGGAACTTGCTTATGTAAGTTTACCTGTTTTTCCTAATTAAAGACAATTAAAAAATCACTTTTAACATATTTCAGGTATGTATGATGGCCAAGAACACACACCAAAACTGCTTCAATGTTCTCACACCGTTTGCTTGCACTGTTTAACGAGGATAGCAGCCTCCCAAACGCGAGATACAGGCACATTCCGATGCCCAATATGTCGAGAATTAATTCATATCCCTCGTGGAGGAGTATCAGCTCTTCCTCCCTCGTTTTTAGTCAATCAACTTTTGGATTTAATGTCGAGACAGAGAAGGGAGGTCATACCGAAATGTTCGGTACATATAAATCAGGAATTGTTATTTTGTGAAACTTGTGATACTGTGTTTTGTACACTCTGCACTGGAGGATCGCATAACGATGCTACCACCAGCTGCGAACATACCATCATACCGTTTTCAATAGCTATCAAAAGAATGTCTGAGATTCTGTTATATAAAGCCAATGAGTGTATTTCTAAGGTAAGGATTATTAATACCTAATTTATTATTGGCATTCATATTATTTTAGTGACCATATCGTTCAAAATCTACTAGCATCAGCTTCTTGGGTACTTTTTTAATATATTGGTGTAACAACACTAGCTGGTGAGCATAATGTATAATATATTCCATGTTTTCTATTTAGTTGTCTCAAGCTCAGGAAGGTGTTAGTGCGGAATTGGGAAGACTCGATACTGCCAAAGAAATATGTTTAGACAAGATCAATGAAACATTCCAACAGATACAGACACTAATGGATCAAAGAAAGCAAGAAATAATTGACAGTGTCACTGCTATTTGTACTGAAAAGAAACGTGTCCTAGAAGAACAACATACTTTGATAGAAAATGAAAAAAATAAGGTAAATGTTTTATGGAAGATTCTATAAGAGAAATTGTTTGCTTAATGCAATGTGGCCACTACTAACACACTATTATACATGAAGTAATAATAAATACTAAGTTTAAATTAGCTACTGTACAGCCTTCTGGCATTTTTCTTCTCAAGGTACCATCTCCTTATAGAAGGTTGGCCACAAACAACTTCAGCAAATCGCTCCCTGTCTTGTACAATTCTAAGTACGTCTGAGAACTTAAGCCAGTCCAGTCCCTCACATTCTTCAGCCACAAACATTGTCTCCTGCTCGGAGTTCATTTACCTTCGACTTTGCTCTCCAATATTACTCTCAAGAACTCATATTTATGACTCTATATATGTATCCCAAATAACTTGTCTTTTAGTTTTTTGACCAATTTTCTTACCATATTCATTCATTTGAAGAGGATTGAATATAGGTAGGTAGATTTTCACATATGCATCTGATATGTAATGACAGTGTGGCATTTGTTAGTAGGCTTTCCATTTTCATAAATGCATTTTTCTATAAGACAGTGTATTTCAGTTTCGAGATTCAGGTCTTTTGTGATCCACCATTCCAGATATTTAAATTTATCAATTTGTTTTATTCACTTGTTGAATGTAGTTATGTTCGACACTCTACTCTCGTTTGAGTTTTTGGCAACAAAAAATCATTTTGTTTTTTCTATGTTCATCGTAAGGCAGAAAGTATGTAATTACATTGTCTCTTTATGGCCGTCCCTGAATAATGCAATTTAATCTACTATATTTTCAAGAGCCTTTACCTGCTTTGATATCTGATATAGATCCCAAAATTTGTGCAGCAGCTGAAAACTTGATTTCCTTTTTAAGGCAGTCAATAAGCAATGTTTCTCAAGACTGCTTCTATTCCTATACCAATAGCTTCAAATCTGCATTTGTTACTCCATATATACACATATATGAATAATAATATACGTACAGGAGCCAGTTTTTCATCTGCTTAGTTGTTAGACATAAATTGGGAAAAGCCCAAAAGAGGAGATTATAAATTATAATGGTTGGGCATTCTTGTGACAAATTACGCTTGAAACTTTTTTGTTCTCCTGCTACTTTCATTTTGCTGCATTTAGACGGTTTTGCTTTAAGGCTCTTGAATAGTGTGGACTTCCTCAACAACATATCTAATTATATTATGTCAGTGGTCTAAATTGAATTTAAAAATACTTTTGAATGTCTGAAAACCATTCTAAATCATGCTTCGAGTAATTGTACCAAAAAGTGTCTTAATTACTTTAGAATAACTTAGTTACTTTAAAGCAGTGTTTTTCAACCATTCTGAATATGTGACTCCTTTACAAGTTAAAAAATTCTGGCGACCCCCAGGACCATATTATATAAGAGATTTTAAAAACTACATATTTTTTTCTGTAACACCTAAATATGGATTGAAAAACCAAAAAGTGAACCCATTCGGGGTTGCGACCAACAGGATGAAAACACTGCTTGAAAGTATCTAAGGTATGATGTCTTAGTTTATTTTTTCGCAAAAAGAAACTAGGGTCTTTATACCCTTTAAAAGGAACTGTAACTTAAAAAAGTATCTTAGATACTGAAAAGTATGTTTATATTTTGAAAATAAATTGTTAATGCAGTAAACAAACAAGAAAATGGGATAACTGACTACCTGGTTGTACAAATTTACTCGGTTAATTTACTTGGTTGTTTTTTCTGTTTTGACAAATTTTAATTGTTATTTTTATTCCACTCAAATTAGCTGTTGGTATTTTTTACGTTTTTATATATTGTTCTATTTCATAAGGAGTTTTATTTTATAAGATTCAATAGATACCTCTCATAATAATTTTAATATTATTTGTGTGTTGTGTTTCTAGGGGTTCAGATGTATAGTTTCCCGTTTTCTAAATTAATTGATATAAGAAATGATCTGATTTCCTAACAACATTACCTAATATGCTACGAAACTTAGTACATACTAAATACACAAAGTAACTAAAAAAGTATCTTTTGAAGTAACTTAAGATATGTATTTAAGTTTCTTTTTTTAAGTAACTAGATACCGAAGCAATTTCACTTAATTTTTATAAAGTTACATACCTTTCCAAAGTATCTTTGGCAGCTGTGATTGTACATTCTTCACTGATATATTACCAGAGTAAAATTACTTATATTTAATTATTTCTACAGGTAGAACAGGAATGTCAGGGTCTCCAATATCAAGTAGAAGTCAGAAATATAACGCAACGAATTGAAATCCTATCAGAAAAATTAGATTCTACTGTAGCTTTAAGCGAACCGCGAGAAAACGCTTTTCTAACCTGTGATTTTGAACTTAACGACAGCTTCGAACAAATTCAGCAACATTTGAGCGTTCTGGGCAAAGTTAGAACTAGTACCACTTTTCCTAGACTGTGTACAGCTAAATTGGGTGGAAATACTGTAGCTGGCATAGAAAATTATGTTACGCTCATTACCGTAGATTATCACGGAAATGAAAGGAAGAACGGTGGGGATCCCGTTGAAGCTGAATTACTCATGGTAACTGCCGAAGAAAGGTGAGTATTCCATTTGATAAATGGTTGCAATAATGGTTTTACATTGTAAATTTCCAGTATAAACCCATCATCTTCCGAAGTAACTTATCCAGTAAGAGTGGAAGATTGTGATGATGGTACTTACAAATTGTACTTCAGGGCACCGAAGTCCGGTAGATACGGTATAAAAATATCTGTGATAAATCGTCCAATCAAGGACAACCCACTTTATTTCGACGTAAGCGATCACAACAATCCTATATGTGTATATGGTTCAAGAGGAAGTGGTAAAGATGAGTTCATGCAACCTGTAGCTGTTGCCATTGATGAAAAAGATCAAATGGCTTACGTTTTGGATACTGGTAATTCAAGGATTAAAGTTTTGAATGACAAGTTGGAATTTATGAAGCATGTTACTAATGAAGGTTTATTGGGAAGAAGTTGTACAGGTGAATGTTTAAAATCAATTAGATAGCCACGAATTTGAAAGCAAAGCCTTGGTAAACACTGTGTATCATTTAATTTTTTACAGGTATTGATATATCCAATGATGGTCTGATAGTAATAAACTGGAGAACGAAATTTATAACTGAAATGACTACAGATGGTGAAACTATCAAATCTTTCACTTACAATGCTTTCCAAGAACCTATTGATATAGCAGTGGATAAAAACTATGGTCATATACTTATAGCAGATAATGGAATGAATTGCATTTATGTATTCGATTCAGAAGGCAAAATATTATTCCAGGTATTTTAAAATCAATATTCTCAAATGATTTATTGTTTCTTTACAGTTTTATGAGAAATCTTAGAGGAGTTGAATGAGGTATATATTCTGAAATAATTTAATAAATTAAGATATGAAAATAAAACTGTGGCCATAGCTTTGCTATAATTTCTCTCTTCCAAATATTTCTCTTGATTCAATAATTTCCACTACTTGGTTAGCTCTTAGATCGGAATTCCTGTCTCTTCTTTGCTTTATCTATTTCTAACATTTTTATTTCCATCATCAGCTGTTGTTATTTACCTTTTTGAATGTTAATCTTACTTTGATCACTCCCTTTTTTTATCAATTCCTTCCCCACTCTGCTTTCCTTGTTATCCTTCTTAGATACTTCATTTCAATGCTTTATTACAGCTTTCTGGAAATGTTTAAATTCTGTGTCTTCATCACAATAACTGTATTGTAGGACTGCCCATGGTATCTGCTCACTTCGTAAGTCCTTACCTAGGACTCTGATGAGGATAATACCAGATGAAACATGGGCCACCTGTATAACTTTTGAATGGAGTGTTCAATATTATTGAAATTTGGGTGGGTCATGACACCCTGCATAGTTTTTCTCCTGATAAAATGCGCGTTTTATAGTGGTTGTTTTTAACGATGATAAAGGAATGTTATATGTATACCAACTTCAGATCATGTTTATTAAAAGTATGTAGTTAGCTTTTTCATATTTCATACAATTAATTAAAAAATCAACAAACAATAATATAACCATGTATATGATGCATATCTATGTATAAGCAAGTTAATTGTTGATAAAGAAAGGCAACTTTTTGTGAAAAACACATTATTTCTTACCAGTGGCAAGACGATAAATTTATTTAAGTTTTGTTGAAATCTATAAAATGGACAAAAAGCAATTTAAATGTTGCAAAAACAAGGATATGAATTACTATTGCTGCAAAACATGTTGTGGAATATTTCATGATAGCTGTTTTCTAAGAAGAAGAAATACAACAGTTGTAGATGGTCATGTAATGTTTTGTTCTAAGGACTGTCAAGATAGTAATGTCAAAAATGATGAAATTACAAAACTACAAAGAATTAGCAAAAATGCAATCAGACAAGACAGAACTAGGGCAGTATATAGATTAAATGAAAATAAACATGGAAGATGAAATTGAAACATTAAAGCTGAAAAATGAGACTTTGACTGAAGAGAATTATGAAAGATGCAATTAAACAAACACAGAGAAGATTTAAATATTTGTAATAAATTAAATGAAAAACTAAAATCAGAGCTTAAAGAAGGTTTGTTACAACTAGAGGACTTACAAAGTAAAATTAAAGTACTTGAGAGTATAAATGTAGATATGTTCAGTACGATTAAAACATTAACTATGGACAATGGCGCCTATGCATCAGAAGTAGTTGAACTAAAGAATAAATTATGCATTCATTCTAATAAACCACAAATAACTTTAGAGCAGATCGAAAATGAAAATGTAGTTAATAAGCAAAATGAAAGAACAATGAATGGAAATGACACACAGAAAATAAAACACAATGATGGCAATATTAGTAAAAGAAATGAAAAGCATCTAACACAAAGAGACGATATATATAGAAAATAGACCGATTTCACAGAAGGTGCAGAAAACAAAGGACAGGGATGGTGAAATTATTTTTCTCACAAGTGATGAAAGCATCATCCAAACGGTGAAAGGAGAAGAAAAGTGGCAATATGTGAAAAACAAATTATTAATCTTATGTGATCAAAATGGCAGTGATCTGAGAAGTAAGCTAAATTTTCGAATGATTGGGACTGAGGTTCAAACTATTATCAAGCCAAATGCCTTATATAATAGCGTTATTGATGATGTTTTAAATTTAGGTAAAAATTTTACATTGAATGATCATGTTATAATTATAGCAGGTTTTAATGGTATAGTTAAAGGCAAATATCCACTGTTTAAAAATATCAATGAAAAAATTAAAAGGTGTACCCATACAAATATTATTCTTGCATCAGTGCCTTACATTGTAAATCAAAATAAAGTCAATCAATTTATATATGAATTCAACAAAGAATTATATGAGTACACTATTAAAATTAATCAATTTGCAGATGGGGAAATATCTTTTTCAGATCTTAACAGTCATAAAGGGATTAACTTTAAAAAATATGAAATAGCTCAAAATATTGTCAACTTAACAAAACCTAATATTAAACAATTCCACAAAAACCTAATTTTTAGATAAACTGCAGAAAATACAGTTACTTATTTTTTAAAAGCACCTCAAGTAATCACAAGGATAGACTGGTAAAAAAGCTATATTATCCCATTAAGAATTTAACTTTTCTGCATCAAAATATACAATGTAATACTAATAAGATTTTAACGCTGAATGATAGATTTGACCTCAGATTAACAAATAAAATAGATATGTTTGTTTTGGTTTTTTCCTACCCCAGACATCGAGTCACATTCTAAGCTCACTTGCGGACACTTCCACTGCTTTGCCATATTTACAAATTCTCTTTAGTTGCAGGAATGATGAAATTAGAACTTTAATTGAAAATTTGTTAAAAAGTTATGCAAATAAAAAAAAATCATACTAATTTATGCATTTGAGTCGCTGCTTTTAAAATGAATTAATAATACTTGAATTTTATTTAATAAAGGCATATTCTTATATAAGTTTTAAACAAGTATTTGTTGTATCCTTAGATACCTTTATGGTTATAACTAAAAGTGGCAACATTGCTCAAAATTTGAGTACCTGTTTAATGTGTAAATAGTAATCTATTTAGTAGTTTTGTCCTCGTTTAATTACCATATAAAGAGAGATGCAAATATCGTCAGAGTGTGATCGACGATCATTTCGAATACGCCGTAGTATGTAGTAAATAATATCAAACGTGGTTAGTTTATACGAGCGCCATTACAACTGGAGAGTAAACATTTAGTTCTTTCGTTTTGATGTGTTTTTCAAGACTTTTAGTGACAAAATAAACTTTTAAGTTAATGAATTTAATGTCTTTGGATAATCATGGTTCTTCGGTGCCAAGTTTGTTAGAAAAACGTTAGAAATTACCAAGACCATGTGTCTACAATACCATACCCACTTTTGGCAATTTATTCAAAATTTTACTAGTGGCGTTATTTAGGATTGTTGGCCGCAAAAATAAACGTATTTATAAATGAACAGCTCTCTATTGTATATTATTACTCTGAGGATTTGATGATGGATTTTGTTGGGATGTTTTAATGATTTCTGAACATTGGCAAATAAAGAATGCCATTGAAAGATATAAACTAACCCAGTTTACGTTAGTCACGGACATGTGTCGGACTGTAACAACACATGATGGAGTAGCCATATATAAAAACGACAATTTTTTCTGGAAGAGTGAATGAATATTGTATCATAAATTTTTCTAAGGAAAAGATTTTAGAATGTTGTGGTATACAACTACCTCAATATAAAACTATTTGTTTAGTTATCTACAAACCCTCTGGAGGAAATTTTATGTTAGTTCTCAACGAAATTTTAATCCATGTATGTGTAGAGCACAACAGCAATATAATTATTGGAGGAAATTTCAATTTAAATTTTATGAAACCTACTACTCAACTTTCTTTGTTGGAAGACTTATTGTATAGTTTTAATCTTGAAATATCCGTAAGAGCTCCAACTAGAGTTACAAAAGGCTCTGCAACTTGCATTGATAATGTATTTATTAGAACAGCAAATCAGTATAGTGTAAAAGTAGTTGACCTTTGTTTATCTGATCACTATGCTCAATTTATTGATTTTCACATTGGTAATTCAGCTCAAAAAAGCTGTAAACCACCTGTTAAATTTTTCAAACGGTCATATTCTGAGGACAACATAGAACAGTTTCATGATTTGCTGATGGCTGAAGATTGGATTACTGTTGTTGGTCAGATCTGTCCTAATTTACTTCATGATCAATTTGCAGAGATTGTTTTATCTTGTTGTGAAACTGCCTTTCCAAAAAAGCTAGTTACACGAGGACCAAAAACTAAATACAAGAAGTCTAATGGCTTTACGTTGAATGCTGATTTATTGGAATTAAGAAATAATGTGGCATTATATACTCTTGCTAAGCACGATAGACGATATATTGAAATTAGTAAAGTGTTAAATAATACATATAGGCTTAGGTTGGAGCAGGCCTCTAAACAATTCTATGATAATCGAATTTTAAACTCGGAAAATGAGACTAAAGAAACCTGGGAAATAATTAGGGTATTGCAAAAAACTAACAAATCAAGTAGCCAGCTTAAATTATATGATCAGGGTAACCAAATAAGTGATTCTGTTTTAGCAAATAAATTTAATATAAATTTTACTAAACCCCCTATTGATAGTTTAGTTTGTGATGCAGAATTTGTCAATGGAAATATCTCTTCTAATACTAAAACCTTTTATATGGCTCCTGTTTCAGAGGAGGAGGTTTTAGAATTAATACTATCTTTAAAAAATACTATTGCAGTTGGTACTGATTGGTTAAATAATATATTGATTAAAAAGTGTGCCGTTCTATTGACAAAACCATTGAGTTTCTTATTGAATTTGTCAACTGAGAGGGTAATCTTCCCTGAATCTTTAAAACTGACTAGAGTAGTTCCCATTTAAAAAGGAGATCCTAAAGATATTAATAACTATAGACCAATTAGTATCTTGTCTACTATCTCCAAAGTATATGAATTGAATATTAAAAATCTGTTATGCATTTTTTTTGCTAAATTTAAGCTATTATCGCCCTCTCGGCATGGTTATATTTCAAAAAAAGGTACAGAAACTGCATTGATAGAGTTCTATAATAGGATTGTTAGATCTCTGGATATTAAAAAGCACGTAATGGATTTATTTATTGATTTTTCAAACGCTTTTGACTGTGTGGACTACAAACTTTTACTGCTTAAACTGTCTAAAAACGGGGTAAGAGGTGTACCACCCAATTTGTTGGAGTCATACTTATCAAATAGAAAACAAATTGTTCAAGTGAATAACATTCTTAGTTTGGAACTGGAGGTCTCACAAGGTGTTCCCTTGGGATCGATTTTGGGTCCATTTGTATTCTTGGTTTTTCTTAATGACTTACTCACTACATTAAATGCTGTCCCTGGAATATATCCAACTTGTTATGCTGACGACATTAATATTATAATTATTGAAGATAATGAAGATGCTCTAAAAATATCAACAGAGAGAACATATGATAAAGTTGTGATGTGGTCAGAGAGGAGTAACATAAAATTGAACAAAACTAAAACAAATATGGTGCTGTTTAATAATCATGGACAATTTAGACAGAACCAATTGTTTGAAAACACTGATTTTCCTATTACATCTAAGGAAAATATTAAATTATTGGGTATCACTATTGACTATGGCATAACCTGGAATCCGCATATTGACAACTTGTGTAACAAATTAAGAAAAAGCTGCTATAACCTTAGATTTCTTGCCAGTCATTGTTGTAAAACTACACTCTTGACAGTGTATCATGCTAATTTTCACTCCCATCTAAAATATGGCATACAAATTTGGGGGACCTGTTCTACCAAGCAAACGGTATTTGTTCTTCAAAAGTATGGCTATCAGAATTATTGCAAAAAGATTCTTGTAGGGAGTTTTTGAAAAAATACAAAATATTGACCCTGGCTATATATATATATATATATATATATATATATATATATATATATATTGGAAGCATGTACTTTCATTCATGGGAATAGATCGATTTATGTGGCCGAGCGTGCTTCTCATCACTATAAAACAAGAAATAAAACTCAATTATTGGTGTCTAGACACCATGCAGCACTTTTTGAAAAAAATCTAGAGTATCTAGGATGTAAATTTTATAATATCCTTCCAGAGGATATAAAAAACAGTAATTTCTACAATTTTAAAAATAAACTAAAGCAGTTTTTACCAGAAAAAGACTGCTACACCATAGAGGAGTTTTTTAATTGATAAATTGTCTTTCTGCTGTTACCTGCTATGAATCTCCCAAAAATTGTTTTGTTTTGTGGAACTGTTTTCATTATTTTTAAGGGTTGTCTAAGATGTGAACAATTATATGTATATATGTGAATATGTATGTATGTGTTTTGTGTTCTTTAGGCGAGTCATTTTATTATACTTGTATGACATGTTTCACTATACCTAACTGTTGTATAATTTTTTGTACAATATTTTTTTATGTGAAATAAATTACTTTCTTTCTTTCTTTCTTTCTTTCTTATATAGGCTTAATTTTGGCCTAGATCCGGTTTCGCCATAAACGATATGACAATTAGAAATTCAAATGGAATACACTGTATATTTTTACATATTTGCATTCTGTGGCTTCAAATTCATATAGTACATCTGTCCAATTTGACAACATTTTAGTTTTATTTTTTAAATATTTTTTTCTTAAGTGGCTACGACCATAGAAAATTGACTTAAAATTACTCCCAAATTATTATATTTTCTGAAAATTCATTTTAGTGAAGTTTATTAACGATTAAATTTAAAAACTCTATTTTTTAAACGATAACTCAATTTTTGAAATAGAAACGTACATGAGTAGGAGAATTCAAATCAATGTTGTTTAGAAGGCTACTTCGAACTAAGACTTGATTATAGATAGATATAATTGAATAATGTACGAGGATGTATTGATATCTAGTTACCCTAGACCAGTTCCATGCATATACAAAATATTGCGTTACCATAGCAACGAACAATAACTTAATAGAAGTGTCAGTGTGAAGTTTGACGTCAAAAAAGTAAACCAGAGTTACGCAATAAATTCAAAGAAATAAGATGTCCACCGAGATTGTGAAAATCGAAAAATTGTAGTATCGAGCCATCATCAAGTACCTGTATTTAAAAGGGTTAAGAGGTAAGCAGATTTACGAAGATATGCTTAATACCCTTGGTGAACAATGTCCTTCGTATGCGACCGTGAAAAATTGGACTGTAAGCTTCAAAAGAGGTAAATCTTCCATTGAAGATGATGACCGATCGGGAAGGCCAGTTACTGTGGCAGTCCCCGACAATATCGACAGTTCATGACATGATTTTATCAGACCGTCGAATTGGGCTAAAACGGATATCTGAAGCACTGAATATTTCATACGAATGCGTTCATCATATAGTTCACGCCAATTTGGGCATGAGAAAAATTGCTGCAAAATGGATCCCCAAATGTTTGAATGTTGACCAAAAGCGTGCAAGGGTAGAAGCATCGCGTTCGGTCTGTGCTCGATTTGAAAACGATGTAGACTTCTTAAACCAGAAACAAAGCAACAATCGATGGAATGGCGACACTCTGCTTCTCCAAGACCTAAGAAGTTTCGTGTCCAAAAATCTGCTGGAGAAGTTCTCTTCAGTTTTTTGGGATTGCCATGGAGTAATCATGATTGATTTTTTGGATAAGGGTAGAACAATAACTGGAGATTACTATTCGACATTACTGACCACTTTACTGGAAAAAATTAAAGAGAAAAGACGCGGAAAGCTATCCAAAGGGTTTTGTTTTTGCAGGACAACGCCCCTGCACACAAATCTCATGTTGCCATGCAAAAAATCGTGATTTAGGGTTGAATTACTAGGACGCCCCCCTTATTCACCAGATTTGGCACCGTCCGACTATCATCTCTTTCCTCAACTGAAAAAAGTTTAAAAGGTCGTAAATTTTCTTCCAACAAGGAGGTAATAAAAACTGTGGAGGTCTGGTTTGCAGAGCAAGAAGAAACATTTTTTTGAAAGGTCTAGAGACGTTGCAGGTTCGCTGTAATAAATGTGTCCAATTAAGAGGAGAATATGTTGAGTAATAAAATATTTTGACATTGAAATTTTGTTTGGTTCTATAGTAGGCTAAGAATTTTTCAATATATCCTCCTATGGCTAACAAAAGTCCAGAATAAATACTATAATTTTTTAAAATTAACCAATGTTATTATTGCTTAAACTGGGTCCGTTTCAGGAGCAAAGTGTCTGAATAAAAATTAGAAAATTATAAACTATTGCTTTATTTAAAAATGAAGGAAACTAATGTTTGCATCATTTTTATTTACTATTTACTGTACTCATGTAAATATGCCTCTATTTAAAAACTAAGAATACTATTTATATTCTTAATTAGTCTGAATAGCATATAAAATTGCTTTTTTTTATTTGCAGGTTGGAAAGAAAGGCACATTCAATTTGATCTCTTCAGTAGCAGTTGGTCCATTGGGTGAAATAGTTGTGGCTGATTCAAGAGTACAAATGTTTTCAGCTAAAGGAGATTTCATGGAAGTTATTTACGATGAAGGAAAAGGTAATTTTTACAAAATCTATATAAATAGGGTATAACATAGAAAACTATGTAAGAACAGAAGACGGAAAAGATTAAGACTAACAATCAACCTAAATGAGATATTGGTGATAATTAAAGCAGAAAATGGCAGCTTAGAAAGGTATAGATAATTCGTATGACCATAAGAATGTTGGTGGATGAAGGCAATCATAAAATGAAATTCAGTGGGTAAGAGAAAATAGACTTTAAAGATCTAGATGAGAATAAGTCGATTATGCAATGGATTTTTGAAAGGCTAAAAATAGAGCATCAATGACCGATGATGAATGTAGCAGAGAGAGCGAGAGAGAGAGAGAGAGAGAGAGAGAGAGAGAGAGGGGGGGGGAGAGGAAGAATATTGTGAGAGAGACTTCTATTATTTATTGAAAGCTACAGAATGTAGGATTCAGTGTTGAGTACTCATTAGTAACACTTAGACTAAAATTTTCTTGAACAAAAAACTTCTAATCTAGATTTATTTAAATGCAATGTAGTAGGTCTAATTCATTAAGCCTTTTTCGAGATTGTTAAGTACAATTGTAGACAGTACAAGAGGTACATTTTTTCTTTCTTAACAAATTTAATATTTGGGTACATTTTAATAGATTTTAAAGATATTTCTTTTTTAGGTAAAGGTAGATATGGTGGCATTGCCATAGACTGCGACAACAAAGTGCTTCTGACAAGAACGGAACAAAAAGGCCGTACTTATATTCAACTTCTCTCCCTAACCGAAAACAATATAAATCAATTGATCGATTCTCATGATGCAAAACTCAAAAGACCTAGCGGAGTAGCAGTTACAAACGATCATCATGTCATTGTAGTAGATTTGGGCAATAATTGTGTGAAAAAGTATAGATATTGGTAGTTGTTACTGTAACTATATGCTTTTGAGAGTTGCCAGAATACTGGATCTGATAATTGTTGAGAATGACGTTAGTTGACAATACGAGGTATTTTAACATCTGTCAACTGTCAGTTTGTAAAGTGCTGTCAGAAATGATAAATCTGACATGTGTTACTGTAAGAATAATGATATACTTATATTTGCCTGCATGTTGACATACTACTGCACTATCATATCAAATTAACGCTTAATCTTGATAAATAATAGAGAGATATTGCTTGGTAATAAATGTTTTGCAGTAATTACGCTTGCGGTATTTTGACTTTTATTAAATACGCGATTCACTTTTTTACGTCTCTAACGCTAATAACGCTAGCGGTTCGTGTAATTTACGATTACGTACCGTTTTGCGTTATTGTAAATACGGCACATTATTGTCCTGCGTAGTTGACAGATTAAAAGCAATGTTGAATATCCTTTAACCTTCTCGGATATGCAACTCTTTTTAAAATTATGCAAATTCAAATAACTCCTAAAAGTACCAATAAAATATGTAACGGAGATAAAGCAATGTACTTTTTTTTGCTTTTGTATCTTATAATACTAACACTAATCTCTAACAGAATTACAAGTGGAAGTATAAATTGTTTCAGGGACTCCAAGAGCCTCTGCCAACCTATAAGTACCTTCCCTTTCAAACTTAAAATTGTTTATTACATCATATTCTTGCATATTATCCAAATGAAATTCAATAATAGGGTCTTGGGGATCTCCTATTTGGCTTTGCTCCACTCCAAGTATATAATGCAAAATCATATATTCAATATCATTTTCATTAGCTCCAGCTAAGATCACCACTTCAAGAACTTCATCCATACATAATTACATTCAATTTTTTACTACTTCCTACATAACGCAGCGCTACATTATTAAATAACAGTGATGGCAATAACTCTTATTTACAACGATATTAAAATAGTGCAACATAAATACCGTACTGTATACAGTATTGCAATTGGCAATATCTCTCTAATGTATAAATTAATACGTTCCTTGTATTTGAAAAACACTAATTTTAGTTTTGAATCAATAACTCTGTTGTTATAACTGTATATAGAAGATATATTTTAAAATTGAGTTCCTATTGGAATGATGATACACTCTACATTTTTAAGTGTAAAACAGATACTTTCAATGAATAGTTATAGTTTGTAGTATGTCAAAAATTTGTATGCGCACAATTTTATTGGTACACGTGTATCAGGCTTAGTTTATCTGTGATTTATTTCAAATTTTCGTTCACGTTGTTCTATACAGACCTTACTAAATATATTTGAATAATTGATATAGAAATAGCACCATGTACTTTCAAATATATCTTTTGTGAACTCAAAGCTTATAATGTTGCCATAATACTAGATATTTTGATAATAAAGCAGTATCACCATAGACTTTGGAGGATAATATCTTAGGTTTTCAAAATATTCACATTAAATACATAGTAAGTGGCATTTTTTATGTTTAATCAATTTCCAGAAAAATGTCGAGACTCGGAAATCTTTGTCAAGCGATAATTTTAGCTTTAAATTAATTAAAAAAATTTAAAGAGAATGTAATCTATTTGACAAAGATTTTAAAACCATAGCATGCATATGTCGATTTTACCATTGAATGTAACAAGTAAACTATATATGTTGTACTGTAACTCGTTGATTAAATCTAAAACGGGTCGATTTTTTATATTAATCAACTATTTTTTTTCAATGAAAGAAAGAAAGTAATTTATTTCACATAAAAAATATTGTACAAAAAATTATACAACAGTTATAGTGAAACATGTCATACAAGTATAATAAAATTACTTACCTAAACAACACAAAACACATACATACTTATTCACATATATACACATACATATATATAATTGTTTACATCATAGACAACCCTTAAAAATAATGAAAACAGTTCCACAAAACAAAACAATTTTTGGCAGATTCATAGCAGGTAACAGCAGAAAGACAATTTATCAATTAAAAAACTCTTCTATGGTGTAGCAGTTTTTTTCTAGTAAAAACTGCTTTAGTGTATTTTTAAAATTGTAGAAATTACTGTTTTTTATATCCTCTGGGAGGATATTATAAAATTTACATCCCAGATACTCTAGATTTTTTTCAAAAAGTGCAGTATGGTGTCTAGGCATCAATAATTGACTTTTATTTCTTGTTTTATAATGATGAGAAGCACGCTCGGCAACATAAATCGATCTATTCCCTTGAATGAAAGTACATGCTTCCAATACTTTTGAAGAACAAATACCGTTTGCTTGGTAGAACCGGTCCCCCAAATTTGTATGCCATATTTTAGATGGGAGTGAAAATTAGCATGATACACTGTCAAGAGTGTATTTTTACTACAATGACTGGCAAGAAATCTATGGCTATAGCAGGTTTTTCTTAATTTGTTACACAAGTTGTCAATATGCGAATTCCAGCTTATGCCATAGTCGATAGTGATAGCCAATAATTTAATATTTTCCTTAGATGTAATAGGAAAATCAGTTTTTTCAAACAATTGGTTCTGTTTAAATTGTCCATGATTATTAAATAACACTGTATTTGTTTTAGTTTTGTTTAATTTTATGTTATTCCTCTCTGACCACATCACTTGATCATATGTTCTCTCTGTTGCTATTTTTAGAGCATCCTCATTGTCTTCAATAATTATAATATTAATGTCGTCAGCATAATAAGTTGGATATATTGCAGGGACAGCATTTAATGTAGTGAGTAAGTCATTAACAAAAATCAAAAATAAAAATGGACCCAAAATCGATCCTTGGGGAACACTTTGTAAGACCTCTAGTTCCAAACTAAAAATGTTACTCACTTGAACAATTTGTTTTCTATTTGATAAGTATGACTCCAACAAATTGGGTGGTACACCTCTTACTCCGTATTTAGACAGTTTAAGCAGTAAAAGTTTGTGGTCTCACAGTGAAAAGTGCTTGAAAAATCAATAAATAAACCCATTACGCGCTTTTTAATATCAAGAGATCTAACAATTCTATTATGGAACTCTATCAATGCAGTCTCTGTACCTTTTTTTGAAATATAACCGTGCTGCGAGGGCGATAATAGCTTAAATTTAGCAAAAAAATTGCATAACTGATTTTTAATATTCAATTCATATACTTGGAGATAGTAGACAAGATACTAATTGGTCTATAGTTATTAATATCATTAGGATCTTCTTTTTTGTAAATGGGAACTACTCTAGCCAGTTTTAAAGATTCATGGAAGATTCGCCTCTCAGTTGATAAATTCAATAATATGGTTAATAGAGCGGCACACTTTTTAATTAATTTATTATTTAACAGGAGCCATATAAAAGGTTTTAGTATTAGAAGAGATATTTTCATTGACAAATTCTGTATCACAAACTAAAGTATCAATAAGGGGTTTGGTAAAATTTATATTAAATTTATTTGCTAAAACAGAATCAATTATTTGGTTACCCTGATCATATAATTTAAGTTGGCTACTTGATTTGTTAGTTTTTGGCAATTCCCTAATTATTTCCCAGGTTTCTTTAATCTTATTTTAAAGTTTAAAATTCGATTATCATAGAATTGTTTAGAGGCCTGCTCCAACCTAAGCATATTTGTATTATTTAACACTTTACTAATTTCAATATATCGTCTATCGTGCTTAGCAAGAGTAGTATATAATGCCACATTATTTCTTAATTCCAATAAATCAGCATTCAACGTAAAGCCATTGGACTTCTTGTATTTAGTTTTCGGTCCTCGTGTAACTAACTTTTTTGGAAAGGCAGTTTCAAAACAAGATAAAACAATCTCTGCAAATTGATCATAAGCTAAATTGGGACCAACAACAGTAATCCAATCTTGTTGTCTTCAGAATATGACCGTTTGAAAAATTTTAACAGGTGGTTTACAGCTTTTTTGAGCTGAATTACCAGTGTGAAAATCAATAAATTGAGCATAGTGATCAGATAAACAAAGGTCAACTACTTTTACACTATACTGATTTGCTGTTCTAATAAATACATTATCAATGCAAGTTGCAAAGTCTTTTGTAACTCTAGTTGGAGCTCTTACGCATATTTCAAGATGAAAACTATACAATAAGTCTTCCAACAAAGAAAGTTGAGTAGCAGGTTTCATAAACTTTACATTGAAATCTCCTCCAATAATTATGTTGCTGTTGTGCTCTTCACATACATGGATTAAAATTTCGTTGAAGACTAACATAAAATCATTAAAATTTCCTCCAGAGGGTCTGAGATAACTAAGCAAATAGTTTTATATTGAGGTAGTTGTATACCACCACATTCTAAAATGTTTTCCTTAGAAAACTTTTTGATACAATATTCATTCACTCTTCCAGAAAAATTGTCGTTTTTATATATGGCTACTCCACCATGTGTTGTTACAGTCCGACACATGTCCGTGACTAACGTAAACTGGGTTAGTTTATATGTTTCAATGGCATTCTTTATTTGCCAATGTTCAGAAATCATTAAAACATCACAACAAAATCCATCATCAAATCTATCATTCAGCGTTAAAATCTTATTACTAATACATTGTATATTTTGATGCACAAAAGTTAAATTGTTAATGGGATATGTAGCTTTTTTTATCAGTCTATTACTTGAGGTACTTCTAAAAAATTAGTAACTGTAATTTCTGCAGTTTGTATAAAAATTAGGTTTTTCTGGAATTGTTTAACTTTGGGTTTTGTCAAGTTGACAATATTTTAAGCTATTCCATATTTTTTCAAGTTAATCCCTTTATGACTGTTAAGATTTAAAAAAGATATTTCACCCTCTGCAAATAGATTAATTTTAATAGTGTACTCATATAATTCTTTGTTGAATTCATATATAAATTTATTGACTTTATTTTGATTTACAATGTAAGGCACTGATGCAAGAATAATATTTGTATGGGTACACCTTTTAATTTTTTCCTTGATATTTTTAAACAATGGATATTTGCCTTTAACCATATCATTGAAACCTGCTATAATTATAACATGATCATTCAAAGTAAAATTTTTCCCTAAATTAAAAACATCATCAATAACGCTATTATATAAGGCATTTGGCTGAATAATAGTTTGAACCTCAGTCTCAATCATTCGAAAATTCATCTTACTTCCCAGATCACTGCCGTTTTGATCACGATTAATAATTTGCTTTTCACATATTGGCACTTTTCTTCTCCTTTCACCGTTTGTTTCATGCTTTCATCACTTGTGAGAAAAATAACTTCACCATCCCTGTCCTTTGTTTTCTGCACCTTCTGTGAAATCGGTCCTTTTTCTATATCGTCTCTTTGTGTTAGACATTGCTTTTCATTTCTTTTACTAATTTTGCCATCATTGTGTTTTATATTCTGTGTGTCATTTCCATTCATTGTTCTTTCATTTTGCTTATTAACTACATTTTCAATTTCGATTTGCTCTAAAGTTATTTATGGTTTATTAGAATGAATGCATAGTATCAAACCTTCTTTAAGCTCTGATATTAGTTTTTCATTTATTACAAATATTTAAATCTTCTCTGTGTTTGTTTAATTGTATTTCTATACATTGTTCCCTTTCATAAACCTCTTCTTCAAACACCATTGTTTCTTAAGGTACATTTCTCTTTCAAAATTCTCTTGAGTCAAAGTCTCATTTTTCAACTTTAATGTTTCAATTTCATCTTCCATGCTTATTTTCATTTCCTCTATATACTGCCCTAGTTCTGTCTTGTCTGATTGCGTTTTTGCTAATTCTTTGTAAAGTTTTGTTGTTTCATCATTTTTGACTTCATTACTATGTTGACAGTCCTTAGAACAAAACATTACATGACCATCTACAACTGTTGTAATTCTTCTTCTTAGAAAACAGCTATCATGAAATATTCCACAACATGTTTTGCAGCAATAGTAATTCATATCTATATTTTTAATGACCGTAAATTCTCAATTTCTTATATTTTCATGGGTTTCCGTCAGAAATAAAATCACTTGCTTATAGTGGTAACGTTTCGGTTTATTTTATTTAAACCATTTTCAAACCTTTCTAAAAATGTTTTAAAAACACAATACATTTATTTAAATACATATAGTTAAAATATGTTTCTTTAAAACTTACTTTTTGATTATGTCTCCATCTGTCTACTACTGAACAGTAGTATTTCTTAAATTAAAAAAAAAAGACAAAGACGTGATCTGCAGTTGGTATAGATATAAAATTCCTTTATTATCGTTGAATTAAAAACAACCACTATAAGATGCGCACTTTATCAGGAGCAAAACTACGTGAACTTGTTGCTAGCAGCAAATATACACCTCCCTTTTTCAATTTGCGGATTTCCTTTGCTGAGCTGATTCCAAAAATTTATCACAAGTAACATTGTGTGTATATGTAAAAAAAAAGAGTATAAACAACTAAACAGAAAGAAGAGAAAAAAAGTTACTGTTAGAATTTTCACTTAATCATTTTCCTTTAATGACTATTTACCACTTCCCAAACTGTCTTTCGAGGATATTTTCCTGTTGACTGTATCGACTGTAGCGTGTAATCTCGTTCTATGCAAGTTTGTTGAATTTGACAAAACTAGTGATTTGGTTGTTTGTTTCGAATCTCGATGCATTGGAAACCTATCCTGAGGTTTTTTCACTATTTTTGAGATAAATGGTTTCAAGGAAATCCGCCCGATCTCTGAGGAAATTTACAAAATCCTCTAAGTTCGGTAAATCTTTTTTATGCGCAATATGTCGCTCCCATTTTCTCAAAGTTTGATTATCGAGTTTGTTTGTGATCATAAAAATCAAAAGTGTATTCCCGTTATTAACCTTTTGCCCCAACTGTTCAAGAGATCTGAAATTTTTCTCTAAATCGTGAAAAAGCTTTCGAAGTTTGGAAGACGATTTCTTTTGTAAAGATTCTAGTGAAAAAATAGCCTTTATATGATTATGGACCAACAACTTGGTATTATTGTACCTTTTACTTTTACAAAGTGTTTCCCATGCTAGTTTATAAATATCTGATGAAAATTCAAGAGATTTTATTACTTGAGCTGCGTCACCTTCAAGTGACGCCCGCAAATAATGAAATTTTTGTATAGCTCCAAGTTTGTCGTTGTTGTGTATAAGTGATTCAAAAGTGACGCGGAATTCAAGCCAATTCTCGAAAGAACACTGATACTTTGGCAGTGAGATGACTGGAAGTTTGATTACCTCTAGATTGCTAGATGAAACATGTGACGTGCTCGCTATAGAAGACCGACTAGAATGATTAGAAATGTTGTCAATGCTTTTCTTGTAAATTTCTAGAATGTCCTTCACGTTAGCTGTGAGCGAATAATAATTGTCTAGAAAAATTGTATTTTGTAAATATTGCTCATCTAATAGATCTTCGGCAACAATGGCCTCGATTACGGTTTGAATTTGTTGAAACTCGAAAAAAACGTTCTCTAATTTTAACAGTCTATCTTGCAATTGTATGCGATCTACATCTTGCTTAGCTTGTAATGTTCCCAAAAATTTAGAAAAATGGGTGGCACTGGCTTTGAGAGACCCTCTGTTTCTCAATAATTTAGAAAGAGTTTCTTCTGTCATATTGTAAAACAATTTGATTGAACTGGATAAATGGAAACTAGGAAAATAATAGTTAAATTATTATAGAATAGTGTGAAGATTAGCCAAGTAATAGTTAGAATTTAAGAATATGAACGGCTAATTAAATCTTCGAAATATTGATAGAATATGTAAATAAACTGGAACAAACTCACCCCTGCTTTCTTATTGGCGATACCAATTGCAGAATATAGTGCGAGTGTCCCAATCACGTTACACAATAGACTTGGTTTTTGCTTCTCAAAAAGCATTTATTACAATTGTTTGATTTATATAGTTGGACTGCACTTTTTGCACTGGTTTAGTTTAGATAAAAATCACTTTGTGTGGTATAATCAACGTTTTTTATTGAGTTGACATTCAACGTCAAAATTAACTGTCTGTTTACAAAAAAATGTTGCTTCGGGCATCTAAATTGGGAGTCAATCTGGTACGCTGTTGCCATTCTTCCCTTTAAGAAGAAGGTATGAGGAAAATTGTTTGTGGCGTGAACAGTAACGTTGTATAGTAATTTGACTAAAGATGAAGATGATAGTTCAAGTTCAGAAAGTGAGAGTGAAACGGAATGGAATAATCTAGAACAAATTCTATTAGAGATAAAACTCCAGTTCTATTCCTAATAGAATTTTTTCTAGTTAATATGAAATTCTACAGAGTAAGGGTTGAAAACATTAGGAATGAAATAATAACGTTTGATTCTATATCTATATATAAAGCAAAAGGTGCCGCCGAACTGATAACCAAATAAAAGCACATTATAATGATTGCCAAACTACAAAGTGAATTTCGACCGATGTATCGGTAGTATAAAAATACCATCAATAAATGGCCCTTTCCTAACCTATACAATAAATTGTTGTATCTTATGTTGTTATTTAATTTAATTTTCAAAATCATAAACGATAGAAAGTAACAAATAATTGTGTAGTAAATTTTACCTATACTTTTAGTTACATTAAATTGGAACTAAATTCCATTAAAAAAATATCAGTACATAAATATATAAATATTATGCATTATTTTCTACGTGGTTCATGTACCCTAGAATCTACATATGCACGTTTATGGAATGTCTATTAGACGCTCCCACTCAAGTATAGGTCTTTTTATCCCTGAGGGTCCTGCCTCTCCATCAGAGGTAGCAAAATTGAATGACAACAATTTTTCACTAATTCTTTACACATAGGAGAGGCTGAGAACAGCACAACACACGCGCTCATATGCTGACAATATACTAACCATTATAAACAGGAGAGTAGGGGACGTTGAAAGATGCCGTTCGCCTCCCATCATAGAAGCGGCGGACATCTTTCGAAGCCGTCAGCAGCGACCATTTAAAAAAAATTTGCTGACATCACAAAATCACTAAAAAGTTAATTCACCCTGTATCATATATTATTCTTTTAAAAAAGACTAAATTAAAATAAAAAATCGACCTGTTTCGGGATTTTTTCATTTTACTGTTTATTTAGTTAATAATGAATGTATGCGTTACACACTGTATAAAATTTTCAATCAAAGTTGGAATATTCGCATTGAAAAGAAGTTCGAAAAACTATTTCATATCTGGTATACATGCTTACATTCTTTCTACACTTAACAAACCTCACAATCAAGACAAATTGCATTTGAATATCCATAAAAGGTGTCAAATTCGCAATAAAAACTACATTGATAGTCGAATATTGTTTGGATCAAGTTTTTCATCAGATCTTACACATCTATTTTCTCCAAGATTATTGGGAATCCCCACGTCTTTCTTTTTTTTGTATCAGCTAATGCCTCTAAAATTTCGTACATCTACTTATTTTTAGCGTCTAAAATATTTGAAAAATATACCCAATACATAGACATTTTCTTTCTATTTAAGAATATTAAGTGAGTTCATCAGATCTACAATTCTCACATGAAAAAAAAATATTTTGGCATAAATAATGTAAAAAATTAATTTCTTAATTACATATGTCGCTTACTTATTCCCACAATGAGGAGCTTTCATCTTAGCCATTTTTATCTCGAATTTCAGTGAGATTATGTTAACCACTATGCCTTCTTCTTATTACTGTTATAGTCGTTTCGCCTTTTCAATTCCAGTGCCTCTGCAACAGTTCTTGAGGCGTTGATTTCCAGCTGTCGTGCCATCGTTTGGAGGGCCTGCCGATTGGTCTTCTCCCGTGGGGGATATTATTGCGGACTATGGTGGCCATTCTATTAGCTGTCATTCTGTTTACATGCTGGATCCAGTCTCTTCTCCTCACACATGTTTTATAAATTCTGGACTTCAACCCGTGCTGAGGTGTTTATACTTCGAAATTGGTTGTCTAGGATGACCAGATACTGTAGCGGCTTTATTTGCTCGTTTCTTCACTTCATCTTTCAGGAATCCTGTACTTGTGATCTTACACCCTAGGTACTCGAATGACATGAGTTGGTCGATGGTAGTGTTAACCTATGGCTACCTTACAGCGCAAGGGTTCTTTTGATGTGTTCATACATTTTGTTTTGGTTTTTGAGATTGCCATGTTTAGTTCTTCAGCCTTTTTGTTAAAAGCATGTAGCATTCTTTGGAGGTCATCTTCTGATTCTGTGATGAGCCCGGCATCGTCTGCGTAAAATAATATATTTATTTTATGTGTTCCCAATCGATATCCTTTACAGATTTCCATAGTCGGTCCATAACTGTATTGAAAGGGAGTGGGCTTAGGCTGTCACCTTGTCGGATTCCTGATGTTATTTGTATGGTTTGTGTTAACATGTAGCTTGTGCTTATTTGTGTTGTGGTTGTATTCAAGTTCATTATCATTTTAATGAGCTTTTTAGGTGTGTTATTGTGTTCTAGTATATGGATTACATATTTCAATTATACTTTGTCAAAGGCCTTTGTCAGGTCTATAAAGCAAATATACGCAGCTGTATTGCACTCAAGGGATTTTCTACTAGTTGTCTCATTACAAATAATGCATCAAGAGTTGATTGGTTCTTTCTATTATTGTAAATAGTTTCAATGAGGTACTTAGGAGGGTTATTCAGCGGTAGTTGACCGGGTCTGCTTTAGCACCTTTTTTAAAAACGGGTATTGTTGTACTTTGTTTCCTTTCTTCAGGTATTCTTCCATATTGTATTATTATATTGAACAGTTTTGTGTATTCCTTTATCATATCCCCCATATTTGATGAGCTCATTTGCTATTCTATTCTCATTTGGAGATTTTCTATTTTTGAGCCACCTGACTGTTTGACGCACTTGCTCTTCTGTAATTTCCATGATGTCTTCTTCAGTGTCTTCTGGTGCATTAGGGTCTGATGAGTCTTCTTGGTTCCCTGTATCTGTATAAAGATCTTCAAATTTTTTTCCACGTATCTTCTGGAATTGTTCTTAATTGTATCGCCTCGTTTGTGCCTTTTTTCATGCATCTAAGTAGTTTCCAGATATGTTTTTGTGCTCCGTACATATCTGCTTCCATTTTGTTACTAAACCTTCCAGTATTCCTCTTTTATTTCTCGTACTCTATTGTTCACTGTGTTTCTCACTTCTAAATATCTCTTTCGGATCTCTGGTGTTGTCCTTCTTTTCTTTCGTGATATGCTTGGCTTCCAGTGTGAACCAGGGTTTACTATTCGGTCTGTTGTCTTGTGAAGTTGTGCATGTTCCTATGGCTTCTTTGGCACCGTTGTGTATATTGTCTTTTAGTTTTTTCCACACTGTATCAGAATTGTCGTGTGGTAGTATAGTATTTTGGTAGATATGTTTTTTGCATCGATCGGAGTAGAGTTTCTTGGTACTTGCTTGCTTGAGTGATTCGATATTGAATTGTTCAATTTTTATGGACGGTCGCTTTTTTCTTAGCGGAGTTGCCACTCTCTATTTGCCTAACAAAATCTGTGATCTATGCCTATATTAGCCGAAGTCAAAACTCTTACTTCTATAATGTGCTGGGGCAAGAAACTATGGATGATGATAATATAATCAATAATGGACTTGTTGTTCCGGTTGTCATAAAAAGTATATTTGTGCTGTTCCTTGTGTGGGAAGTATGTATTATTTATTCTTAATTCATTGTGTGCATAGAATTACGTCAGATTTTCTCAATTTCTGTTAGTTCCCTTCATTATATTTTTTGTTTCACTCCGTCTTATCACATAATTCCCTATTCTAGCGATTAGGTCTCCTAATATTATTGTCTTCTCCTCTTGTGGTATTTTATCCAGCTCTGATTGGAGGCTTTCACATAAATATTTTGTCATATCCTCAGATTTGTTTGTATCGGGCGCATATACTGATATATGTAGTGGTTGTTTGAAAAACATTCTAAGTATGAGAATTCTATCTTTGATATTTCATTTTATCTTTTGTGACTCCAGAATACACAAGAACATAGTTATCTAATTTTGTTATGCCTTTTCCCTATGTCTTTGTTTCAGAGAGTGCACAGATATCTATTTTGTGTTCATTTAGTTCGGGAATTATTTCGTGGTCTTTTGAGTACATATAGAGTTTTTATATTCCAGCATGCTACTCTTATCTGTCGTTTTTTCTTGTAGAGCTTATTCCTAGTTCGTTCGTATGTCGTTTTCCGTGTGATCAGTCCTGATTTTGAGGCTACATTTCCGGTGCTTTGAGCATGTTTTGTTTTATCCTGGCAGGTTGCTAACCTCACTGAGGAACCCTCCTCCTTTCACATCCTGGACTTGGGACCAGACAATGGCGGAGTTCACTCTGCTTTCAATTAAAAAAAATCAATGACGACTAACAATTTAAAGTTTTTTGTTGCATCTCATTTAACGGGTTTTCCTCAATCAATACAACGTTCTTAATTTATTGTTTTATAAGATATGTGCGAATGTTAGCGTTTTAAATGATCTTTTTAAGATTAGACTGTATAACTGAATAAAATCGAATGTTCAGTTCAATATACTAAGTTTAATGTAGTATTATTTGGTAGGCCATTTTTATGATCATTATAATGTTTAAGTACTTATGTGTTTTTTTGTATCTTTAATTTTGTAATAGAATTTGGAGTGAAATTTCATTTCTATTTGAATTATTGTAAATTGAAAATCGTAGAAAATATTATTTAGAAACGAAATCCCGCTGTTATTATATCTATCTAGTCATTACTTTGTATTTTTGTAAAGTATTTATTGTAAATATACACCTTCAAAAACTGTTAGTTTTATTTCATTTCAAGTCCTGATAATTGGTAGAATCTCTCATAATTAAATACAGAGAAGCACAATAATTCGTAATTATTGTATAGAACAAGCCCAAATAAACTCATAAAAAGATTAACTACTACACTAGGTGTTACCCATGAAATCCGAATGTCGAAGCTCAATTCTTAGAAGAGTTGACTTACTTGACTTAATTCCTAATTACCTTGGGGGACGTAGGGCTGCAACGAATGTCTTTCACTGTACATAGTTTTGTGCCACTGCTTGATCTCTCAACTCTTATCGTCTCTCCAATATCATTTTCAACTGACCTCCAGGCTATCCTCGGTCTTCCTCTCCTCCTACTTCCTTAGGGATTCCAAGGCTTGCCTACTGATGTTGTTGACTGGCCTTCTCAGAGTATGGCCTAGCCAGCCAAATTTCCTTTTCTGTATGATATCACCAATAGGATTTTCATTTGCTCTTTGCATTAATTCTTCGTTTGTTATTCTCTCTGACCAGTATATGTTGAACATTATTTGTAGACACTTATTTATGAATACTTGTAATTTGTTTGTAACTGTTCTTGCGACTTTCCATGTTTGGCAGCCATATAAATGGATTGACTGTACATTTGTTTAAAATATTCTTAGTGTAGTATTCGTTCGTATCTCCCCTGAGCGCCTTCCTAATCCTACTGGTGATGTCATAGACACAATGCTTCCTAGGTATTTGAATTGATCCACCTGCTCGATGATCTTGTTGTTCACCATCAGCAGCTGGTTGTTTCTAGACCGTTGATCCCTATTTCTTTTTTTTTCAAAATCACAAATCAACTGCAAAATCTATGTATTCCAGCCTATCCATCAGTTCCCATTGCAGCTCCCTAGGTCTATTTGACACTCTTCATCACACAATTCAGCACCATGAGAAATTAGTATTGGTGAAAGCAAACAGCCTTGTCTGACTCCTCTGTATCTGTAAGAATTTCAAGAGCGGGTAACCCCACAGCACTTAGATTACAATTGGCCCATTGTGCGTCCTTCTGAGGTTCAGACTCCTTTCTAGATTTTTTCACAATAGACAGTTACAAACGTCAACATCTTGTAAAAATTGAGGCATTCAAGAAAAAAAGCATAAGTAACTTAATGGTTAGTATATTAATTTTATTAGCGGAATTGTTATTTTAAAATTCCACTTCGAGGCCTGCGAAACCTTTTCTTTTCTGGAACGATTCTCTTTATTTGAGCTCAGTTCGAATCTGATACAAGTACAAGGTGTTTCAGTGGACATTTCTGTTTTCAAATAAAAATTACTCGCTACAGGAAGATGCTACAAAAGATTTATTAAAGTCAAAATAAATGTAATACATGCGGATTTCATTATAAAAAATAAAATTCGCACATTTCGGCGGGAATACTGTTAATTTTTTCTTCAATCCGGTCCTTCAGTTCTTGTGTGTTTACGGGAGGTGGGTACAGAATCGATCGATTGATCGTGCAAGGTACAGAATATCCCCACGCAACGAAATAAGGGTCCCAGGAAACAATTGTCTAACTGCTTGCAGTGACAATGCTGCTGTGTGTGCCGTAGCACCATCTTGTTGGGACATTGGCGTTATAACCAGGCAAATGCCGAAGAGCAGGGTGTAGAAAATTGTTAACCATTGCGCAATATCGCTGCGCATTTACAGTAACGGAGCGGCCGTGGGCATTTTAGAAAAAATACGGTCCGATAATGCCTGATGCGGACATGGCACACCACACAGTCACTTTTTTGGAGTGAATTTGTTTGCTATGTTTCTGTCTCGGATTGTGTCCCGCCCAATAGCGAGCATTATGCTTGTTGATCTAACCGTCCAGGTGAAAATGGGCTTCATCACTAAAGATAACCTCCTCGAGACCGCCTTTATTCCAAAAATTAATTATTGATCATTGTTTCCGCAAACGTTTTTCTTGCAGCGTAATCTGTTTCCTTGATGTACTGTGTCATTTGAATTTTGAATGGATGAAACTTCAGGTCTTTCGTTAATATTCAGTACACAATGCTACTAGACAGATTTAACCACTGCGCATGTTTTCGTACTGACCGCTTCGGATTTCGATTTACAGCCCGACGTGCTCTAGCCACATTGTCCAGTACAGTGAAATGAATATGTAACCTAAACTGGAACAACTACGACACATTCTAAAAATGAAGCCATGTAGTTAGACAAGAACAACTGCTGAGGAAGGGAAGGCTATCTTTGTTACACTCGTGCAGTTAAATAGCAGAAATGTAATAATTATTTTTAAAGTTAAAAGAAAATTTTTTAATGATACTAAATACAATATATGATCCCTTTTTAGGTGGATATATGTACGAAAATGTAAGACAAGGTAACTAGCAATTTTTTAAAACATTCAATATGCTTATTTAAAACAAATTAAAAACGAGTAATACGGTGAGCGCTCTTAGTTTTATTATACATTTTTTCTTTATTATTTATTTGTTTTCATTCAGTGTAATTATTTTAAACGATTTAGAGCTGTTAAATAAAATTTTGTACCATTAGAAAGTTTCCAAAAGTGTGCAATGAATAAATTTAAATAAACTTAATAATGAGCTCGTTTCATGGGTATGAATTAACAAGTGAAATCATAACAGAAGGATTAAGAATAACGTATATTTTTCTATGATAACGATATTTATCTCAAAAAGTTATAAATATCTTCGAAAATTAGATTTAAAAATTTTATTAGTTTAAAATAAATCGCTGTAAGTCAACCAATGGCAAAAGCCCTTGTTCTCAGATTGAAAGTACGCTCTGCTGACAAATCTTACTTGACTATCCAAAAAGTCGACTAGAAGAATTTGACAATTGACATCAATATCCACAACCAACCTCAAACAGATATCATCTTCGCCGACTTTTTAGTTGTTTGTTATATTATTTTATAGTAGAAAATGTTCTGTTTGTTTGCCTTTTAAAAGACATTTTAAGAATAAGCGATCCGGTACTAAATCCAGTTCGGAATTCTGGGGTAACGAATTTGTGTATGTGTGTTACATCACATGTTTTCCAAACAATTCAACCTACATGGAGAACATTTAATTTTCATTATACATACATTTTACATTATTTTTTCTATTTTGAAAGCATCATCACTGCAGTTTAAAATATATATTTCCAAATTTCTTTTACTACGCGAGAGTTACCTTTTTTAATAAGAGGCACCCGATTAGGAGAACATTATTTGAAAGAGTACGTTTTGACAGTACTTTCCGTATCTCTTTAACGGCTGTTAAAGAAAAAAGATAACTAGTCTATTTATAAAGTTTTTCCTCGTGACAACAGCGCAAAATATCTTTGTTTGCCATTGGGTGCGTTCATCCGGGACACCGATCCCTGAGCGCTCAGGTAGCGATCTTTAAAAATGTTATGAACGCGATACTTCCCGTACTTTGCTACTTGAGCGCTCAGGTAGCGGTCGCCATTTTATAGATCATATTTTATTTTTGCTCAGTCGATCAAGTATCGGTGATCATACAACAAGTAGTGGGAATTTTGAATTTAAATTTGCGAGCGAGTTATGGATACAGAAGAGTTTTTTAGAATGGAGAGTGTGGGTTTAGATAAAAATATTCATGAACTATTAACAAATGATGCCGGTGTGGTAAAGCAAGACGAGAAAGGAAATTGGCTTGTTATAAATACTGAAAGTAAGTAGTTTACTTATTAGAAGTAACTAATAAATTGAAATCACTATAGTATATATTATAAAATAAGTAATTTTCTTTGTATTTTCCAGCTAAAGAAATATTTGCTGTTTATCCAAATAGGGCATTACAGAAGAAAATGAGAATATTGAGAATGTGCCAGCTCATAATGGTGAGTATTAAAATATATTATAGGTTGTTATGTACTTTTTACTATTATAGAATAATAGGTTTATTTTATTAAATAAAAAATGAATATTCGGTGTACACAAATATTTTCCATTTAGTTAGATATATAGTTTTGAGACCCTGTATATATTGAGTATTAGTACAATAATAAAAATTACTTATATGCATACAAACTACTTAGTTCCACCAAAACTACATAAATTATATGTAGAATTAAGTGTCCATGGACCAAGTTTGGGGTTTTAATAAACTTTGCAGCATATTCTAGATTGTTTTTCAAATTTTACATTTTAAATAGTTGTTCACATAATTGTTAATATGTTTTGGTATTAAGCAGATAAATTGTATTTTTATGATGTAGATGTAATATATATTTCTTGAGAATAATAAATATATAAATACACCTCTGCCTAATTTGCTAAAGAAATTTCTATTACTGTTTAGACATAGTAGGTATAATCCCCTCAATAAAACTGGTTTTATTTCATGGAAATAAAACAATTGCTAAATGAACAATGTATTTAGGTATTTTTCAATTTTATTATCAGAGCAATGAAGTAGAATTTATCTCTCCAAAATATATTTTAAAATAAAATAGGAATTAAATAAAAGTTTACATTTTGATATAATGAGCAAACGGAATTAATTAAATAAATTAACAATAATAATTTTTTTAACAGATGATGGCTTTACCTGGAACAGAACAACAACATGGCTCTTGATAAGAGAATTTCAAAAACATAAAAACAATTACCGCAATCCCAAGATTAAAAAAAGAGACATTTGGCAACAAATTCAAGGTGTTTTTGACAACCTGGGTTACAAAGTGACTATTGATGCTTTAGATAGAAAGTTTCGAAACTTGAAGAAAACTTTCAAATCACAAAAGGACAAATCAAAGAAAACAGGGAGAGGTCCAATAAATTGGGAGTTTTTTGATGAAATGGACAATATTTTCTTTGACGACGCAACCGTAAATTTCCCAAAAACCATTTCGTCCATGCCCTCAACATCAGCATATGTACCTTCTAGTTCTTCAGTACCTGCACCTTCTACTTCCACTATGTTACCCTCTGGTTCTGCAGCATCAACTGCGATGAATGTAGAAAATTTAATTAAACCATCAATATCTACACTAGATTTAAGTGAACGAGTTTTAGACGTATTAGGGCACGAGGAAGTAAATAGAAACCCAGCAGCAACACCCAAGAGAAGGAAAACTCCAAGATCCGAATTGTGCAGTTTAAGAAGGAAACATTTGGAAACAGAAAAAGAGAGGATAGAAGAAATTAAAAAACTGAGGCTTGCCATTGAAAAAAACAATGAAATTCAGAGTGAAAGAAATGCAATACTTAGGGATATCGCCCAGAATGTTAAAAAAAATTAATATCAACTGTAGATTATTTTAAGTATATACATACAGATCATATTTCGACTTTTATTTCAGTATTGAGAGGTGCATATACAATATTCTAGAATTCCTGATGGTTGAAATAACTGTTGTGTTGACTGAAGTTTATTTACCGATTTATTAATGTTTAGTGTAACTTTTAAAGATGGGTAACTGAAAATTTTTTCTAATACCTATATATAACATTTATACATATGTATATATATATATATATATATATATATATATATATATATATATATATATATATATATATATATAACCATTTACAATAATTCAGGCACCTAAATGTATACTAAAAGTATTAATATTTATTATACTATATATAAACATTTAAAAAGAATGAAAAAGGGGAATTATTAAAACTATTATATTATAATAATTTAATGTTACTTTAAATTAACTGGAAAAATTGCAATATCAGCTTATATCTGCAAATTGAAAATTTCCCAACTGCATTTTCGTAACTTTTAAATATGGAATCAGACAACATAGTTTATTTTCTTTTATGATTTATTCTTAAAAAACCGTAAGTTCTTTCCCTCAATCTACCTTCTATCTTTTTAACATATTTCCTGCAATAGGATTTTCAACCATTGCATTTACTGTGTTCAAGTTGAAATTATCATCTGCCACTTCCATAATAATTGCAAACAGATTTGCATCTATTCCTTCGGCCGTAGTTTTTATTTTTATTCATAAAAAACAGTACAAATTGAGAAGTATGTATTCTTTAGTAATAACGGAATAAACAACCATAGACAAATAATAATATATTACTTTCTCTATGCAAGAAACTGAAAAAGAATCAACGAATGACATAAATAACATGCGCACGCAAGTGGTGATCACAAATCCCAAGAAATAGCCGTTCATCAGAATCAAAGAGCGATCATGTAAAATATGGTGGGGGATACGTAGCGCTACTTTCAGAGCGATTCCAAAAATTTCCGGATGAACGCAGCCATATTGGCTCTAGCCTACCATACAGTCTACCACAAGAATTCAAATTTCAATATATTATTTTCATTTGAAATCGTAGAGTGGCGTTATTAGTCGCAAATACTTAGTTCAGGCCCAATATATCTTCATTCATTTTCATTGACATTCATGAAACGAGCTAATTGACTGTCAGGAAGGAATTATTGTCATCATGTATATTTGTAATCAATAATAAACCAAATAAATAAAACTTAAGGAGAATCATTTCACAAAACACATTAGAAAGAGAAAATATTCCCTCACACGGCATCTGTCCTTGTCTACGTGTGCTTTAAATTTGAAAGACATTCGGCCTATGGAGGGTAGAAAGTAAGGAGGACCAACTCAGTGTATGAAAAAGTGTCCGCTGACAGGGAGCAAATTAAGTTGGCGCCATAGTAGCAAGTGGAAAGATTTTAAAAACAGCGCCATAAATTATTAGAGTAGAGTAATTTTCGCCCACTTGGACAACTTTTCACTGAACAAAGCTTTCCCATTGTTTCTATTTTTTTGTATCTACTAAAGTTTATGAAAATCGAATCACTATCCACGTTAGTTCAGCAGTTTTATAGGTTCTATTTACTAATCAACACTTGACTACGTAAATAGTTGACTTTTTATAAACTGCAATATGCTCAACTACACTAGTCATCAGAGACATTAAATTTTCCAACTCAGCACACTTCACTCCGTTTACAACTGCTAATTTCATGTCCTTTCCACTCGCTACGCTAGCGTTATTGTGGTCGGTTATTGAACTGTAATTTGCTGCTTACAGCTGGACACTTTTTTAACTTGTCCCCTATACAAGACGGTCCTCCTTACATTCGACCTTAAACGTGCTCGTTCCAGTATGTTTATACAGTTCAGTGGTCCGGTGTTCGTGCAGTTGTCTTTATACCTGAACGTTTTTTGTTGGTGGCATTTGATGTCTCTCGGAATCGATTTACCCATGATTTCACCAAATTAGCCGATGGGGCGTCTACTGTACGTGGAATATCGAATCGGTTACAAAAACGACGTCTTGCCAGAGTGTAAGAATCGTTGGAATTGAAATAGGTTTCGATTATGTACGTGAGATGTTCACCGGTACACTATCTGCCATGACAGCTAAAAGCCGCATTCGTTGACGATCTGCTCGCATCACCGCACATTTCCCCTCTTGTACAGGAGTACAGGGCCGGGGTAAAGTGCATATGAAAACTGAAATGTCCACCTAAACACCCATATACGCCATATAGAAATCGAACATATTAAATATCCTTATTAAATTAGTGTGCTAATATGTGCACGGGCGTGGTAGATGTTGAAGTTTTTCTAAGAACGACAATTTAATAAATTACTATCTTAATTTCATTTTATCTCATTATTGCAAGTGTAACATATTGCATTCAAACTAAATTCCTATATAAAAATTTTCACATAAAAATATAAAAATTAAAAATTTGTAGGACTGTGTAATTAAATTTCCGACGTTCGTAATGATAGCTATAACCAAAAAAATCAAAACTCCCTATTTTGACAGTGACGTTTGTATCAGTTTGTATTTAAAAAAATATCAAAATGGTAATTGTTTACATGATATTACGATATGATATAAAACTATTCTAGAGTTGATTCCTAAAAGTACATATTTAAGAAATGCGGGAAGAATATTTACGTTCATTTCATAAAAACGATTTAATATTTATCCTAAACAGTAACGATTCATCAAAACACTTTTCTATTAATATAAACTTCATAGAACTAAATGAATACAAACCTGAATTAGCAAGAGAATTGCTAAATGATCCAGACATAAGTTTGGAAGAATGGGATAAAGCAGCTTTCGCGACTCAACTGGCACTTTTAAAAGACATAGACAGGAAGCTAGAATTAAAAAGTAACATACATTGTCGTATATTTTATCTAGCACATTTGGCTCGAGGAGTTAAATTTTTTCCAGGCAATAAAGAAGAGGGACAATTTTTGCAGATATCAGGTACTGTCATGAGAATGACTGTAGCAAAAGTTTTAGAATATCAAAGAACCTACATATGTGTTAAATGTAAGTATTCAAATATGATTAAAGCTGATTATAGGCGAAAATATATTATAAAACAGCCTACAAGATGTAAAAACCCTGAAGGATGTGAAGGAACTAATTTCATTCGTTTGGGAGACTTAGATACAGACAATTGTAAAGATTATCAAGAAATTAAGATACAAGAGAGGCAACAAGGAATGGGTTCTACACTTAGTACAATGTGGGTTACTCTAGAAGATGATTTAGTTGATAGTTGTCAACCTGGAGATGATGTAACAATATGCGGTGTAGTGAAACGAAGAATTGGAGAATTTTCACCAGGAAGAAAAATTGATATAGACATAGTATTTAAGGCTAATCACATACAAGTAGATACAAACAGTACATCTTTTGCTGCTTCAAATCCAGAAAGTGAATATCTGTTTAGTAATTTCTGGAAAAAGTATGACACAAATCCTTTAGAAGGCAGAGATTTAATTTTGAAGTCATTCTGTTCTGACATTTATGGACTATATCCAGTAAAATTGGCAATAGCTTGTGTGTTAGCTGGAGGAAGTTTTACAGAAGATACAACTTCAACAGGGGTGAGGACTCGATCAGAATCACATTTATTACTTGTTGGAGATCCTGGTACTGCTAAGTCTCAACTACTTAGGTTTGCTTCAAAAATTGTTCCACGTGCAGTTTTGACAACTGGAGTTGGTTCTACATCTGCAGGTTAGTACAATATTTTCAATTTAAAGCACATATTGTGAGTACAACTAAATATATGTAATAATGTTATTATTTAAGGTTTAACAGTTGCTGCCTCAATGGAACATGGTGAATGGCAGTTAGAAGCCGGTGCACTAGTAATGGCAGATGGAGGTATCTGCTGCATTGATGAATTCAATTCTATGAAGGAACATGATCGAACATCTCTTCATGAAGCCATGGAACAACAAACTATAAGTGTTGCAAAAGCAAAAATGGTTTGCAAATTGAATGCTCGATGTTCCATATTGGCTGCCTGCAACCCCAAAGGAAATATAGATCCTACTCAAAGTATGCCTATGAACATAGCATTGCCAAGCCCTTTGTTAAGTCGTTTTGATTTGGTGATGATATTAAGAGATACTGTGAATCAAGAGTGGGATACTCTAGTTATTGATTATATTCTTAATGGAGGCAACACTTTTTCTAAACTTACTGATTTTGAACTATGGCCTCTTAAGAACCTACAAATGTATTTTAGAAAGATTAAAAATTTTCAGCCAAAATTAACAGAAGATGCTCAGTTAATATTATTAACGTATTATAATATACAAAGAAGAATAAGTACAAGAAATAAAGCAAGGACTACTGTAAGATTATTGGAAAGTTTGATACGTTTATCAGAAGGACATGCTAGGCTCATGTATCATGAGAAAGTTCTTGTAATTGACAGTATTTTTGCTATTTTTTTGGTCGACATCTCCATGGATTATGAGTCATCTGTTTTGAATATTAATACACAAGTTAATTCTGTATTCCCTGAAAGACCTAAAGCCACATATAAGAATTTATTAGAAACAGTTTTAAGTAAATTACAGTTACCTGAAATTTTGGAAAAAGAATTAAATCTATTAGATGCCAATAAGGAACAGAAAATACAATCAAGGTTCTTTGTCAAACAAAATATTGGAAATGTAGTTGAAGATAATAACAGAACTGCAAATATGCGTGAAGAACCAATAACGGAAGCAGATAATAGTAATCAACACAATTCTAATGATTCTATTAAAGACAACAGTTTCAATGAATCCAACAAGAATACTAATTTATCAATAAATATAAACCAAGATGATAAAATATTTCAAGAAGAACCAAGAAAAAAAAGTGATGAAAATCAGAAGACTGAGCTTTTGAAAAATCTAAATGTCAACGAATCCAACAAGAATTCTAATTTATCAATAAATACAGACCAAGATAACACAATATTTCAAGAAGAATCAAAAAAGAAAAGTGATGAAAATAAGAAGACTGAGCTTTTGAAAAATCCAAATCTCGATGAATGCTCAAAGGTGCTATCCAATGATATCCAAGATACAAAAGATTCAAACCCAGTGAATGAATTAGAAACCATTTTGGAAAAAACTGTATCTGAACCTGTAGCATCCTCATCAATTATTACTAATCAATCTGTTGAAAGTAAAAGTAATGAAAATATGTTAAAACGAAAAAATATCAGTACGTGCGAGTCTGGTTTTGATGCATCTATATTTGAAGATGACAATGATCAAACATCTCATAAAAGTATTTTTAAATCATCTAAAACAAATAAGAAATTAATAAAGAAACCTCGAACAGTCAAATCTTCTAAATCGAAAGTTCCATCTAAGAGTGATAATATTCAAACTGATTTGGAAATGCTGAAATTTGTACCTGGTCATGACCTTAATATAGATTTAGATTACAATTGGGATAATGTAGGATCCACCAAAAGTGAGTCTCCACGTCTTCCTTGTAAGAGTATATCACAGATACTTGAAAGCGTGGATGATAATATTGATTTTGGTATTTAAGTTCAATAAATTTAACTTGTTCTTATTTTATTATGTCAATTATCAATATAACTTTAGTGATACTATTTATTAAACAAAACTTTACTATTTTAAGATTTCATTCTGTTGTATGTACAAATTCTACCTCTTAAAATTATTCACCAATTATATAATAAAAGAAATAGAAATTCCTCTCAAAATGCTCAAATTCTCTTCAATTATTCATGGATCTCACACAATTTCAAATTAAGAATATGCTTCAGCTAAACTATTTTTCAAATTTATGCGAACTAGGAAAAAAATCTGTTTTATTGGTATTAAACGCTGTACAAGGCTTACTTTTGTAAATATTCGTAAATGAAGTGATACCATATAGATTAACCTTATAAAATAAATAATAGTAACACTGGTCAGTGTTGATTTTACCTTTGTACAAATAGGTTGTGCGAAGCAATTAACAAAACCAGTCGATAGTTTTTATCAGTGCCAACTTTGTTTTCTTACACATGTTTATTTAAAATATTCCGATTAGAGTTTTTAACTAAATAATTTTACCCCCATCATGGGGGATAAAAAAGGGACATCATTCTCGACGCAAGTTGAGTCAATTATGTTATGTGATGATGATCAAATGTTACCGATTAATAACCCTCCAAGCAGCAACGAGGTTTCTGCAGTAAAACCAGTTCCAAAAAAGTTCAACTTATTGTCAGATTAGTACAATTTATCTACTATTTGGGTATACATTGAAAATATTAAAAGTAGTAATTTGGGAAGGCTACATCCGATGACTGTTGGTCACATACTTTTTAAACAATTGAAGCTAACTAATATATTAGAAATTAATAATATAGGTAAAATCGAATAAAAGTTTTATTAAAATCGTTTCATAAAGTCAGGTAGAAGAATTTATAGGTAGAGTAGTTCAATGTTATCGTTGTTTGAAGTATGGACATGTTTCTAAACAGTGTAAAAACACCCAAGAACGATGTATACAATGTGGCGAAATAAAAACAGGAACACAGTTGCAATAAGGACAAAATTTATTGTATTCATTGTAAATCTAACGATCACCTATCTATATCTAAAAAATGCCCTCAATATGAGAAACAGAAAAAAATTAAAACTATTATGGTCGAACAAAAAACGACATTTCTATAAGCCAGAAAATACTGTGAAAACTTTATTTCTTCTTTTGTAAGTCATGATTCTTTTTCAGGCTTATCAAATTATAATAAAGATTTCCCCAGTCTTACTTTTACTTTTGGTCCAAGTCAACCATTACCTGCTAACCCCTATAAATCCAATTTTAATAGTATTGGAAGTAAAAAACAGAATATTGCAGACATTGTCTCCAAATTTGTATTCAATCTATTGGATAATATTAGTTCAGTAGAAGACTTGCAATCAATTAATAAAAGTTCAATAATCAGTAGCATAAAACAAGTACTGGAGGATACTCTAACAGTTAATAATTATTAATGGCTCAGAAAGTTTCACTTAACATTATGCAGTGGAATGCTAGATCAGCTGTGTCAAATAAAAACAGTTTGCAACACTTTTTAAATTCTAGAAAAATAGATGTGGCACTTAATACTGAAACTTGGTCTAAAAAAAATATACAATATTGTTATAATGGTTATAATATGATCCGTAAAGACCGACATGACGGCTATGGTGGTGTTGCCATTTTAGTTCATCATTCAATAAGTTTTTGTGAATTCAAAATTAATATGAATGTGTGTAGAGGCGTGGAAATGTGTGGCATAAAAATTAAATATGGTAAATCGGAGCTAAGCTTTTTTTCTGTTTATAAATCACCTAAAATTAAATGTTCTGCTAATGATTGGCTTACACTTTTTTCACAAGCAAAAAATCCTATAATCGTGGGCGGTGATTTCAATGCACATCATTCGTTGTGGGGTGCACATCATAATGACACAGTTGGTATACAGCTAATACAAGTTGCAGATGATCTTAATCTAACAGTAATGAATAATGGACAACCCACAGTTTTAACTCGTCCTAATCAAAATGTTTCTGCGATAGATATCACCTTTTGTTCTCCTGAACTTGCTAATAGAATTAATTGGTCAGTATATTAGATGATACATTAGGATCGAATCATTTTTTTATTCTTATGGAGCTTTCAATTGACCAAGTTATCAATGAATTTACCCTTAAAAATAAATGGAACATAAAAAAGCTAACTGGCCATTGTATACTGGGGCAATTGAAAATATTCTTCAAGGAGATTTCTTATTAAACTCCACATCAGATAAATATGAAATCTTAATCAGCAGTATGAATCAAGCTGCACACATTGCGATACCACAATTCAAAAATATTAAAAACTTAAAACGTTACCCCCCACCTTGGTGGAATTCAGATTGCGAAAAGATTTTGGAAGATAGACGTTTGGCTTATTCGACTTATAAAAAAGCTTCGAATTTCCAAAACTTTTTCCTTTGTCAAGAAATGATAGCAAGAACAAAAAAAATTTAAAGCTATAGCTAAACAAAACTGGATTGAGTATGTTTCTTCTCTTAATAAGTCTGTTTCGTCTTCTTCTCTTTGGAAACAAGCTAGAAAGATTTATAGAAAACCAATCTCCAATGTCAAGCCTTTAGATGATATCTGGATGGCAGAATTTTTCGACAAAATTTCTCCTCCCTTCGCTGCTATGTTATTTCCTGATCTAACTTCATCTAGTGATGAAGTATTCATTTGAGTTTCGTAGTGTAAAGACGTACTTTTACTTCTCTTATCAACCGCGCTACGATAAACATAAACACAAAAACCAACAAAAACAGTGAATCATTAAAAATAAATCAACAGTGAGTGATAAAAACTGAACAACTAATTAATTAATAATATGAACTCAATACCTGCCTTTAATGGGCCAGGAGTAATTAACAGTCAACAAATAATTCCTACAAACAGTGCTATACAGGCTGTCCCATTTTATAACACACAAATACCACAACAAATTCAAACTTTTACTCAACCAAATTCATATGGCACTAGTATGTATGCTTTACAACCCCAGTATCCTAGTAATCAAGCAAATGCTACACAGCACATACCAAGCAGTAGTCAATACCTGTATAGAATGACATCTACTAGCGATGAAGAATTCCCTGGTTTTGAGGAGAGCGAGCAAAATAATATCACAAATGAAAATCCCTGGCAGGAGATAAAGAAAAGAGTTAAAAAAAGAAAAATTAACAAAGACAGTAGACATCCTGAAACTACTACAAATAATAAGTTCAGTCCGTTAGCAAATGAACCCGGTGACGAAACCAGTGACACAATCAATAATGCAGATGGCAGTCGAGACAAAAACACAGAAGAAAACGTAACACCAAGACCTCCTCCAATATTTATCTATGGGGTAATCAACTGCAAAGAAATGGAAGCCAAAATTAATACAGTAGTGGAAAGAAAACAATACATTACAAAAACATTGATAGCAGACAACACAGTTAAAATAATAAGTGACACACCAGATACTTACAGGAAGATAATAAAATTAATGAGAGACAACAACGTCATACATCACACCTACCAGCCCAAGGATGAACGTGCGTATAGAATTGTGATAAAATATTTGCACCACACAACTGACAGATGAAATCAAAACTGAGTTAGCAGCAAACGGACATACGGTTAGAAATGTGATGAATTGCAAGAGTCGAATAACCAAAGAACCATTAAATCTCTTTTTTGTCGACCTAGAACCGGCGAATAACAACAAAGACATTTATAAACTGAAAAATCTTCAAAACAGAGCAATACTTGTAGAACCACCAAAGAAAACAAAAGGTATCACACAATGTATGAGATGCCAGCAATATGGACATTCTAGATCATACTGTAACAGGCCGTATGTATGTGTCAAATGCGGTGGAAGTCACAATACTACAACCTGCACTAAAAGTAAAGATGTTCCAGCTAGATGTGCCTTATGCGATGGTCCTCATCCAGCCAATTATAAGGGATGTGAATTTTATCACAATCTAACAAGATCAAACAACACAAACAACCGAATGAATATCCAACAAAATTCAAGTAACAAAACAAACAGCGCAATTAACCAAATTCCAACAACGGTGCCTCACATCCAACACCCACATCAAAATCACAAGACTTATGCAAATGCATTAAAAAATGGTAGCGAACAACAAACAGATATTAATCAAATAATGAACAAATTCTTAGAAGAATTCAAAAATATGTTTCAACAGCTAATTCAACAAAATAGCATGGTTTTAAACATGCTAACGACCTTAATAAGTAAAATTCAATAGTTCCATCAAGATTGCAGAATGGAATGCCAATGGGCTCCTGCAACATAAAAACGAAGTTGAACTGTTTATGCAACATAACGATATAGATATCCTTTTAATAAGTGAAAGTCATTTCACAGATCGGTCTTACTTTAAAATACCAAGTTATACAACTTACTTCACAAACCATCCAGACAACACTGCTCACGCTGGAACGGCTATTATAATAAAAAATACGATAAAACATGTAGAACTACCAAAATATGTACAACATTCTCTACAAGCTACAATTATAAAAGTATACATGAGAACTTATGACCTAGCAGTTGCAGCAGTTTACTGCCCACCTCGGTACAACCTGAAGAAAGAAAACTTCAAGGACTTCTTTGAAACTCTGGGCAACAAATTCATTGCAGGAGGAGATTACAACAGTAAGCATATATTATACGGATCACGTCTTACTACAACTAAAGGGAAGGAATTAATGAGTCTTATTCAAGAAAACAATTATCACGCTTTGTCAACTGGGACTCCTACCTATTGGCCGACTGACCCAAATAAAATACCCGACCTGTTGGATCTATTCATCACCAATGGACTATCCCCTGCCTATATGGATATTACTCCAAGCCATGATCTCTCGTCTGATCATTCTCCAATCATAGCCACCATAAGTTGCTTTGTAGTCTACAAAAAGGTCACACCAAAGCTGCACAACAACAAAACAAACTGGGAAAAATATCGTACCGAGCTAGAAGAGGAAATAAACCTACACGTAAGCCTCAAATCAACTGATAATATAAATGAAACACTAACAATACTGAACAATAAACTTAAAACTGCTGCACAAAATGCCACACCAGTGACAAAAGCAGGTAATGAAACGCACAACATTCCAGTTGAAATTAAAAAGCTGATAGCACAGAAAAGAAAAGCCAGAAAAAGATGGCATCAAACTCACGCACCAGCAGACAAGACCACACTAAACAGGTTAAGTAATCAGCTGAAAACCAAGCTAAAAGAGGCACAAGAAAGTTCATTCACACACTATATAACTAATCTCAATCGGTATGATAATTCAATATGGAAACCTATCAAAAATTCCAAAAAACCCAAAACGCATGTACCCCCTATCAGAGACGAACGTGGCATGAATTTACAATGGGCCAGAGACGACGATGAAAAAACTCAATTATTTGCCGAACATCTAGCACAGGTATTTACTCCAAACGATGATCAACCAGATAACGAATTGGAAAGAGACATAAATAACATTCCAATGCATATACCACCAATAAGACCACTAACTGTGAATGAAGTCCAACGAGAAATCAAATACTTAAATACAAGAAAAGCACCGGGTATAGACAAATTAACCCCAACAATGATTAAGGAACTCCCTAGAAAAGGAATTGTGTACATTACTCTCATATTTAATGCCATCATACGCTTAAATTATTGGCCAAAACTGCTAAAAACCGCAGAAATTATACTAATTCCAAAACAAGGGAAAAACCCAAACGAAGTCTCATCATACAGGCCCATAAGCCTGTTACCTGTGGTGTCTAAAATTCTCGAAAGAGTATTGCTACAAAGGATCGAATCTGACCCAGAAACAGAAGAATGGATACCACTCCACCAATTTGGTTTCCGCAAAGAGCATTCTACAGTACAGCAAGTGCATAGAGTGGTTCACTGTATTAATCTAGCCATGGAACTCAAACAGTACTGCACTTCGGCTTTCCTGGATGTCAGCCAAGCCTTTGACAAGGTCTGGCACACGGGATTAATTTATAAAATCAAGAAATATATTCCAATCTCCTACTACAAACTATTAAGATCCTACCTGAGTGACAGAGAATTTAGAACAAGAGTCAACGAAAGTACGTCAAACAACTATCCAATAAAATCAGGAGTCCCTCAAGGAAGTGTTCTCGGACCGTTATTGTACGTACTATTCACAGCAGACCTTCCAACAAGCAATGACACTATCACGGGCACCTTTGCCGACGATACCGTCATACTTGCAACTCACGAAAATCCAGTAACAGCGTCCATCATTCTACAAAGGCAACTAAATGACATACAAACATGGGTAAATAAGTGGAAAATTAAAACGAACGAGTCTAAATCCGTCCAAGTGACTTTTACCCTAAGAAGAGACCAGTGTCCTCCAGTTTCTCTCAACAACACTCAAATACCACAAACTTCCAGCACTAAATATCTTGGAATTCATCTCGACTCAAGACTTACATGGAATGAACACATACGTAAGAAGCGTAAGCAGATCGACTTAAGAATAAAAGACTTATATTGGCTAATTGGTAAAAAATCGAAACTGGCTTTGGAAAACAAATTACTTATATACAAAACAATTATAAAACCAATATGGATGTATGGTATTCAACTCTGGGGATGTGCGAGCAAATCAAATATAAACATCATCCAAAGAAGTCAATCTAAAATTTTACGTATAATAACAAATGCACCCTGGTACGTGACGAATCAAACTCTTCATGAAGACTTAAAAATCCCCTATATACGAGATGAAATTGCAAAACAAAGCACAAAACACTGCAGTAGACTAGAACTACATGTTAATCCAATACTCCATCCACTCCTAGAACCCCAACTTAACCGAAGACTCAAAAGGAACTGGACAACTGACCTGAAAGATGGTTGAAGAGACCCCATCACTGGAGAAGGTCTCACCACGCCAGCAGGAGCCAACCGCCCTCAAGCCAACCAGTTAGCTTATAGAACTTTTCAAGTTTTGATTGCTAATAAAATATATACATAATAAAAAAAAAAAAATCTAGTGATGAAAACCATTTTCATTCAAAACCCATAACTTTAACAGAGTTAAACTATGTTCTTAAAAATTGCATCAGTATACTAGTCCAGGACTTGATGAAATTAAATATCCTATGATTGATAACCTTCCTGTTATTGCTAAATCTTTGTTGATTGATATATTTAATGACATACTGAATAATCTATCCATAGTTAATGAGTTGAAGGATGTCATCATTATTCCTATTCTCAAGCCAGGTAAAGATCCCAATCATGCTGAATCCTATCGCCCTATATCACTTATGTCTTGTATGTTGAAAACTTTAGAACGTACCATTAAGCACAGACTTGAATGGTGGTTATTTCAGAAAAGCCTCCTTCTAAGAACCCAGTTTGGCTACAGAAAAGGTTGTGGTACAATTGACGCTCTAACAACTCTAGTTACCGATATTCAAAATACTTATTCCACCAATAGATATTTACCTACACTTTGCCTAGATATCGAAGGTGCTTATAATAGCGTCTGTTTACCCATTCTGAGAGAAAAAATGATTAATAACTTCTTAATACCGATTCGATTAACTGATGCAATCATTAACTTTTATTCTCATAGAACTCATAATAATCACCTCATAGGACCTCGTTATATTTCAGGACTACCTCAGGGTTCAGTATTGAGTCCTCTGCTTTTTAATTTGTATACGGCTGACTCATAGTATTTACGTTGAAAATATCACCCCAAAAATAATTCAGTATGCGGATGATTTTTACTTATATTCAAAGGCCAAAAAATATAATGATGCTGTAGAGACGTTAGATAAAATATACGGATCGGCTTATAAATGGTTAATTAAAAATGTTTTTGAAGTATCTCCCACGAAATCATCAGTTTGCATTTTTTCTAGATATAACATCCCGAATATCGATACGATTCAGTTGAATACACAAGCGTTTCCTTTTTGTAAATCAATAAAATACTTGGGAATGATAGTTGATAGGAAGTTAACCTGGAAACCCCATATCGAACATATATTGAATATAGATGCAACAGAGGTATGAATTTTTTAAAATCCATTTCTAAAACTTGGTGGGGAGCTGATGTGTCGACTTCGCTACTTTTTTATAAATCATACATTAGATCCATAATTGATTATGGATGTACACTTTATGGATCCGCAAATGAAAATAATTTACAAAAAATTGACGTATTTCAAAACAAAGCCTTACGTATTTGTATGGGTGCTATGAGGTCTACTCCCATTGAACCACTTCACGTGGAAGCTTTAGAACCTCCCTTAAAATATAGAAGAGATCATCTTAGCCATAAATTCCTCATAAAAATTATGTCTTCCAACGAATCTTTATATCGCAATATATGTAAACTAAACGAATTTGATTTAACTAATAACTACTAGATCCGCAAAAATTGACCGCCTCTCTGTGATGCTTTCCGAAACAACAACAATCTATGTGTAATTAGATCAGAAAAAAATATGACTAGATGATTTTGAATACTTTTTTCATGTTTAATGTCATTCAACCTAGGTATCATGTAAATCATATGGTAAGTCTTACAATTTTAAACTCCATATTAGAAAATTATTCTGATTCCATACAGATATATACTGACGCTTCCAAAAGTTTATATAGAACTGGTTGTGCGTTCTACATTCCAGGTGATAATGTCGAAAAATTGTTTAAGCTCCCCTCAGACTTCTCAGTTTTCAGCGCTGAAAAATGAATCGTTAAAATTTTTTTCTTCGTCCAGAAAAAGTTCTACTATTATATTTGCTGATTCTCTGTCTGTCTTAACAGCTATACAAAATCCAACTATACCTGCTTTATCAGATAATCTTTATATATTCTATAAAAAAATGTTATTTCAATTAAAAAAAGATAATAAACATGTACAGCTGATATGGATCAAAGCACATATAGGACTTAAACATAATGAACATGTAGATCGTTTAGCTAAAAATGCAGCAGAAAATGGCACCTTATCTATCTATCCACTCACTGTAACAGACGTATTTGCTAATTCTAGGCAAAAACAAAGTTGTTTATGGAAAAAGTCTTGGAACGATTATTGTAATATATCTAATACCCAATATTCATTGTTGTTGGTTCAATTCTTATTCCTGCCCACGTAAATACATTACAACTATTGTTAGACTACGCTTTGGACATGCATGTTATCCGGCACACTTATATAAAATAAAAATTCTTGACACAAAAATGTGTCAACACTGTCATATCAAAAGTGATCTGAATCATATTTTCTTTAACTGCATATATTCCCAAGAAACTCAAAACCTTATTAAGGATGGATTTAATAAGAATCGGATTTTTCCCACCCTTCAATATCTGCCATCTTTTAGCTTTAAACAAAATGGAAGTATATAAGGTTCTGATGAAATTCATATACGAATCAAAGGTATGCTTGTGAATGTTTGAATCAGGTTTGTTTACCTCTGTTAATACCAATTGTAGTTATTCCTATCTTTCCGTGGCCTAGTTTTGTTTGTGATAAACTATAATGTCTTGATGGGCCCCTAGACAAGAAGCGAGTGACCCTGTATATCCTTATTGTATTTTTTTTAGGTAGGTAATTTTGTCTTCTCTTAGGTGTGGATAGGTAGGTGTGAGTGAGGTGAATATTTCTTTTTATATATTAATAGTTTGTTCCTGTTGTGACTGGCCGAATGACGAGTGTCAAAGCCAAGAAAAAAAACTAGTCGATCAAATGAATACTAAATAATAAAATTTTACTGTCGCGCTGGTCGATAGCGGTTTCATTTATTCTTATGGAGAACTTTCATTCATAAGTAGAGGTGAAAGAAGTTCAAAACATTAAGACAGTAAAACAGTTCGAATCGGTATTTCAGTAAGTTCGCATCGATAAGCTTACGACGGAAAATAACCAATGTACTTATAAATTAAAAAACTTTTGAAAGGTAATAAGTGAACTGATAAGACAATAATAAATAAACTTTATCGTGTAAATAATGCGTAAAGAAGATGGTATGGAAACAGGTGAAGAAACTATTGTAGGAACGGATATCCAGACTGGAGAAATTAACAAAGAACAACCAAACAAATTATTCAGCTTACAGAAATCTCACTTATACTCAAATCAGGTTTATGCTTTCATTAAAAAAACTGACGATGAAGGAAATTGAGGTAAAATACATCCAATGAAGGTAGGTCATATTTTACATTAAACGTTAGCAATCCCGAATATTGTCAGCATAGCGAGTGTTGGTAAAATAGAATACGAGTGGAACAGTAGCAAAAATATGTCCAAAATTTTTAGAACAAAACGAAATTAAAAAATTTATGGCCGAACATGATTGGACTTTTTTGGAAGCGAAAGCTAACTTAGTAATTCATACTCTTCAGTTATTAGCCTCAATAATAAATTTATAGTACCAGACACAAAATTTTAATATTTTTCCTCCTCTAATCCACAAGAGTAACGAAAATACAAAAAGTCAACACAAACTCAACATTTCACTCCCACAACCTTCGACATCAACACAATCTCAACCAGTCAAAACACCTTATTATCCACCTAACTTAGAAACTGATAACCCTAATGTAATACTTCTCACCTGTGTGATAAATTTCTCTTGCTCCTTTGGGGGTGTATCCCGTTTCTGCTGTCCCCACACTAATAGATCGTTGGTATATTCCAATTGTTGTAGGAAACGGAATTATTTCTCTGGCCTCTTTTCCTCTGTTTATAGTGACCGGAGGGGCCCTACTGTATACTCCTATCCTAGAAATTTTTGCAGCGTGCTGTCACCACAGTGCCTTACGGCACAAAATTTAGAACCAGGAATCTCCCCGCGGGTTACCTCGAGGGAGGGGTTTTTTCTGGCACGAGCAGTCAAGGACTCCGTGGGGCCTCTTGGGCTTATACAATGTGCCAAGCCTGAGTTCAAATGCAGGTCGTGTCAGCCCGTTCTATTTGCTGGTACGAGGGTAAGGGTTGTTGTTAAAGGAAACAGACTGGATGGATAAGTATGTACAAGTATATATTACAAATAATAGTGAATCATACAGCTCTGCTTTGGATAAAAAATGACAGTTACTCGGGGAAACGCCCCGGTAAAAAAAATCAGCTAAGGAAAAACGTCTTTCCAAAATCTGGAAGTAGTTACCCGTTCTCGTGACACCCGTAAAGGATGTCTTATATAGGACTATCCCTGTATAAGAATTGAAACCAACGAAAACAAAAACCTGACTCGGGCACAACGTCTTCCAAACTCTTGAAAGGGGTCTTTCCTGATTATGAAAGATAAAAGGACGATATTACTTATAGTTAAATGTTAATATAAGAAAGAAATGATTATCGTACAACCCTTCGTAAATTTAATGGTATGAAGGTGAAATCCCGTACCGTTGAATATCCCGTACAATCTAGTAAATAATATATCAACAAACTTTTGAAATCTAGTAGAATAATTATTATATCTCGGGTACGTGAATATCCTGTACAATATAGTAAATCATATATATCAACAAAATTTTGAAATCGAATAAAATAATTATGATATCTCGTGAACTTGGATATCCTGTACAGTATAAGGTAATAATTTGTCGAACAAGACTTTTGGAATTAAATCAGAATAAATACGATATCCTGTACAGTTGAATATCCTTGCACAATACAGAAAACAAAATATATAGAGAGATGATCATCGAACATACGATATCTCCCGTATAGCCTATAATTTTAGACTAGATGGGTATGTGAGGGGCTCAGATGTAAACAGTACACTCAATATGACCGAAAATATAGGTCTCTTTTATCTTTTGGGACACCCAGTTAAGTCAAAAAAAAATTAAAAATTATCAATACAGTATATAAAAAATAATTATACGTTTAAAACTTACGTTTTGGGCATATCACAACTACACAATATTACTGTCGACGATAAAGGGGCCGGCCGTACTTAGCCTGGTCACTTAGGGAAAGCTACTACCTCTCTCTCTCTCTCTCTGGTTTTTCAAAATTCCTGCCATTTATTTTAAAATTATTTCGTCTATGCCCTTGTGTGAAGGTTAATTTTAAATTTCATTATTATAGTTTGCAACGTTTGATTCTATTTATTGATAAACAAAGCATGGCAAACCATCAGATGTAATGTTTATTGACCTTGCTAATTATAACAAAATTGTTTGTATCAATTTCTTTCCTGGAGGTCAACAATTATTTTATTATTGATTTGTTTCGAATTAAGAAAATTTTATGTATATAGGGTGTTTTTAAAATTTCCTATGTCATATCTTGTGTTTATTACACCAACAAAAGAAAAAAAAGGACGTATGGCACTCGGAGACTGCCGCGGCCGGTAAAGCTATTGCATAGAGTTTTACACTTTGACGTTCACAATTTCTTTTTCTTTTTAGCTCTTTATGCTTTTCTTCTCTATAAAAAGAAAATATTATTAATAGTTTAATTACACACCAAAACAATAATTTATTCAAAAAATTTGAACAAAAATAACGATATCAAGAGTTTGAACATCGAATTTCGCGCGATGTACATTTATATAGATATAATATCATATACACTTTCTCTGCGCGGCATTAATGTATATTACCTATACATAAAAAGTGGTGTGTGTGTATATAAAAAGGGCTACTTTTTGTTGTATAGTGATATTTGGTAATAACGGTTGGCAATAGTGGTTGTAATGCCGACAACTGATTGTCACTTGACACTGAGAATTAATAAAGTTAATTGTTAGTCAGGATTGTTTAATTTAATTATTAAACCTATATAAAGTATAAAACATGGCGCTGCTTAATCAAGTTAGAAGTGTGTAGAGTAATATTGAAAATTCTCAAACCCCAGTAAGAAAATTAATAATATATTAAGAAATAAGTGAGGTTAGGCTAGTAAAAAACACGTGTGCAATTAAGAAGACACGACATGGAACTGTTTAAGCCCCCCAAAAATCTTATCGTTGATGAAAATATTGCCAACAATTGGAAAAAGTTTAAACAAAGCTATGAAATATACATGACGGCATCTGGCAACAATTCCAAAACCCCTGAAGTAAAAGCTGCAATCCTATTAAACTTCCTTGGCGAAGAAGGACTAGATCTTTTTAATACATTCAATTAAATGAAGAGGATGAGAAAAAGCCAGAAATAATAATAAAAGCTTTTGATGATTATGTAAATCCGAGAAGAAATGTAATATTTGAGAGATTCATATTTCATCAACGAATTCAGAAAGAAAATGAAGACTTCGCAGTGTTCTTAAGAGACATAAACCTTAGTAAAAACATGTGAATTCAAAGAACAAGAAGATGAAATGCTTCGAGACAAAATAGTTTTAGGCGTAAACTCCAGAGAGCTGCAAGAGAGATTATTGAGAATGGCAGACTTAAAATTAAATGATGCAATTAAAACCTGTCAAGCCGCAGAAATAAGTAAAAAACAAGTAAAAAGTCTTCATGTTGAAAATCATATAGATGAATTAAAAGATGACAGAAATGAGAAACTAAAATATCATTGCAAAAAGTGCAATTATAAACATGGGCCCAGAGAATGCCCTGCTTATGGTAAATATTGTAAGAACTGCAAAAAAGCTAATCATTTTGCAGTGGGCTGTAGAAGTACCAAAAATCAAATGTACAATAATAAAAATGTACAAGAAATTAATGTTGAAGAAGAAGATAGCATTGAAGATATTACTGAACTCTTCCAAGTTCATTCATTAAACGACACAGTAAATACTGTTTGCACTCACAGCAGAGAAGATATTTGGACCCAGGATGTAGAGATAAATAATCATAAAATTAATTTTAAGCTGGATACTGGTGCACAAGTCAATGTCCTTCCGTTCAAAACTTTTAAGAAAATTGTTGGTAATGATCAGCTGTTAAGAGAGTCCAGAGGGCTGTTAGAAGCCTTTGGAGGAGAAAAAATCAAGCCCCTAGGTAACATAAAACTAAGTTGTAAAATAAATAATAGTATAGGTGATGTAGAGTTTGCTGTAGTAAATAAAAATGTAATGCCTATTTTAGGACTACAGGTATGTAAAAAATTTAATCTTCTTGTGAAAATAACAAATAGTAAAATAGACACATTAAAAATAAATAGCAAAAATGAATTTATAAAAAATAATAATGAGATATTTGAAGGGTTAGGCGCATTTCCTGAATATTATACAATAAAAACCAAGGTGAATGCAGAGGGAGTAATAAGGCCGCCTAGAAGGCTACCCCAAGTACTTTTGAATAAATTTGAAAAAGAGTTAAACAAAATGATTGAAAACGGTATAGTTTCAAAAGTTTCAGAGCCTAAGAAATGGTCTAGTAATGTTGTATTAGTGGAGAAACCAGACGGATCATTAAGGATTTGTCTGGACCCCAATGAGTTGAATAAAGTAATTGTAAGAGATTATTGTTTGAAACCACGGTTTGAAGACATTCGCCCAAAATTGTTGAATAAAAAATTTTATACCTTGTTAGACCTGAAACAAGGGTTTTGGCAAATTAAGCTTGATAAAGAATCATCAGATCTCTGTACCTTCAGTACACCATTTGGGTTTTATAAATTCAATAGGCTACCTTTTGGATTGTCTTGTGCTCCCGAAGCATTCATTAATATGGTTCAAAAATACTTTGGTAAAATTGATGTTAACAATATTGTAATATATTTTGATGACTTACTCATCGCTACTGAAAATAAGGAATTACATGATATGTTATTAAAAAAAGTTGTAAATTTAGCTAAAAAGATAAATATAAAATTTAATCTTAGAAAATTACAGTACAAACAGGCCAATATAGAGTTTTTGGGTCATAAATTCAATAAAAATGGTGTAATACCCTCAGAAGAACACACAAAATCAATTTTAAACCTAAAAGAACCTAAAAATAAAAAAGAGCTTCAGTCATTGTTAGGAATGTTTAACTATTTGAGACAATATATACCTAATATGTCCACAATTTGTAGTCCATTAAGAGAATTACTTAAAAAAGATTCAGCATGGTTTTGGTCCAGTAAACACAGGGAGTCATTAAACAAACTTAAAGAAATAGTTGCAAAGCCACCGGTATTAAATCAATTTGATGTTAATAAACATATAGAAATTTACTCGGATGCATCAAAAGACGGATTAGGCTGCTGCCTAATTCAAAACAAAAGACCTGTTTCGTTTGCTTCAAGGAGTATGTCAAACACAGAAACAGCATATTCGCAAATTGAAAAAGAAATGTTGAGTTTAATATTTGCGTGTCGTAAGTTTCATTACTTAATATATGGTAGAAAAGTTGTTGCTTTTAATGATCATAAACCACTTATTTCTATAATGAATAAAGATATTTCACTTATACCTTCCCAACGTCTTCAAAAAATGAGACTAAAATTATTAATATATGACATTGAATTGCGGTATTTACCAGGAAAATCACAATATATAGCAGATTTATTGTCCAGGAACTTTATTAAAGAAAATAGTGAGAGTGAAAGTTTAATAAATGGTCAAGTACATTGTATTAATCGTTATAATAATAATTTAAATGAACTCTATGATCTAAGGAAAGCTAGTGAAACAGACACATTATTAAGTAAAGTCGCTGAATATCATATCAAAGGTTGGCCAAAACAGAAAAAACTCACAGGTTACTTGAAAAAGTTTTACACAATTAAAAATGAAATTATTGTAGATGAAGGTATAATTTATTATAATAATAGAATAGTTATACCTCAATCTTTAAGATCAACTATGCTGAAACTGTTACATGAAGGACACATGGGGATGACTAAAACAAAACTACGAGCTAAAAACATACTTTATTGGCCTGGCATGTACAAAGATATTGATAATATGGTTGCATGTTGTAAAATCTGTGAAAAATTTAGTGCATCAAACAAAAAAGAAAAACTGTTATTACACAAGGTACCTGAATTACCTTTTGAAATCATTGCTACAGATATTTTAACATATCAGAGTATAGATTATCTTGTTGTTATTGACAGTTTTTCTAAGTGGATTGAAGTAATTGAATTAAAGTATAAAACTGCTAAAGAAATAATATCTAAATTAAAAAATATATTTTCATATCATGGGATTCCTAAAATTATATATTCTGATAATATGCCTTTTGGGTCAGTGGAATTCAAAGATTTTGCATTGAAGTGGAATTTCCAAATAATAACTTCTAGTCCCCATTATGCTCGAAGCAATGGACTTGCAGAAAAAGCTGTTCACATTGCTAAACAAATGATTAAAAAACACAAGGAGGAGGGAAAAGATTTAAGCATATCATTATTAGAATATCGTAGCACACCAATTCCTAGTTTAAACGCTAGTCCAAGTGAACTATTAATGAGTAGGTTATTACGTACAAAGCTTCCATCCTCTTTGTGCAAATTGAAGCCTAAAATTCAAACAAATGTAAAGGACAAACTTTTACAATCACAGCTAAAGTATAAAGCTCAGTTTGATAAGTCAGCAGTTAATAGAAATGTTGATTTTTGTCCAGGTCAAAATGTTGTTATCAAAGACAAGGTATGGGTACCAGGCAAAATAATTGCAGAAGCTGAAACACCCAGATCTTATTATGTGTCTAATGAAAATAATAATATTTTAAGAAGAAATACCTTACATTTAAAACCTTCGATAACTAATAAACAAATTCAAAATAGTCCTAATAGCACAGGTCATTGTAGTAATAGTGATAGTAATGAAACAGAAAAACTGTATTCTACTTTAGCTGATGATAACTTAGAATTAAAAAATAAGTGTGACGAGCCTGTTGTTCAGAGCCCTGAACAAGAGTCGCTCGAAAAGCGGGTCTGCAAAAAACCATCTAAGTTTAAGGATTTTGTATTGTATTAACTATGTGTCAATTAACTTACTTAAGGAGGAAGATGTTGTATAGTGATATTTGGTAATAACGGTTGGCAATAGTGGTTGTAATGCCGACAACTGATTGTCACTTGACACTGAGAATTAATAAAGTTAATTGTTAGTCAGGATTGTTTAATTTAATTATTAAACCTATATAAAGTATAAAACACTTTTAATATCGCTCATTCTAATATCAAAAATTTTGGTTATCTCTATAGCAGTATTATATATAAATTAACAAAACAAAAAATAATACTGCATTTGTGATAATAATAATAAAATGTATGTATATAGAGTACTCACTCATTTTCTTTCACTATTTTTTCGTGACTTTCTTCATTAATAAATGCACTTTGTTTATTCATATTTAAAACACTCTTTACATAAATTATACGAGTACAGATATTCACAATTGTACATAGACGATAAATACCTATTTCTGGATTCGGTCTCCACGCTCAAGGCCCGCGATAGAAGCTATGCAATAGCTTAAAAAAATCTCAACCCCTCCTCCCTCACACACTCCAATGTTTCGTTTTACATTTGGTCCACCCTTCCACCACATAATAAAACTAATTTTGAAAGTGAAGCAATTGAATTTATCGTCTTTTTCCAAATTTTTCAGAGTGTTTTAGATGACGCTAATACATTTGATGAACTCAACGATATAAATAGTAAGACAATTATAAACAAAATTAGTAACCTATATTATAATGGCTAAAAAACCTAACCATAACTTAAAATTTTTGCAATGGAATGCTCATTCTGCAGTATCTAATAAGCCGAGTTTACTGAAGTGTCTAGATGAACATAATGTAGATATAGCATTATTATCCGAAACGTGGTTTAAACCGGGAATGCAAATATCATTTAAGGATTATAGTATTGTACGTAGAGATAGGGATGACGGATACGCCGGTGTAGCAATTTTGGTTAAACATAATATAAACTTTAAGGAAATTTCAATTCAGCAAAATTTCTCGGAGGGTATCTTAATATGCGGCATAGAAATAATAGAAACTAATTCTGAGTCTTTCAATTGTTATTCTTTATATTGTTCACCGGATATACGAACCAATTAATAATGGAGATTGGAACAAAATCTTTAACCTACTAGACGGTTCTGGTTTGATAGGTGGCGACTTCAATGCACATCATAATGCTTGGGGATCGTATAAAATAAATCCCAAAGATGCACAGATATTGGATACACTTGAGGACAATGATCTAGTATTACTAAATATTTAGAAATCCACACGAATCACTAGAATCGGAAACAAATCCGCCGTTGATCTAACCTTGTCCTCACCCAACATTGCTAATCATTGTTCATGGAATACCCTAGAAGATGTTATTCGCTCGGATCATTTTCCTTAAATGATAGAAGTAAACAACAGTCTCAATTACCACTGCAAAGAATCTTATCGACCCAAAGCCAATTGGGAACAGTACCATCACACTGCAGACATATTCTTTGACCATAATATCACTATAAAGCAAGATAAAGATAGGAAATACAATTTTTTTGTGGATGGAATTATATAAAAATCATAGTAACTTAGAAAATTATTTATTATGCAAGGCAGAAACTGCCAGAACGGAAAAATTCCTAAAAGATAAAGCAATACAAAACTGGTGTTCAAAACTTAACAACAATACTCCTGCAACAGACCTTTGCGACCAAGCGAGGAAGATTCAAAGGAAACCATTGCCAACAAAAAAATCAATTAGCTCGGATTGGGAACTTAACTTTTTTGACAAAATTGCGCCCCCTTTGGTGCTGGGCTGATATGACGCATATACAAAACAAAAGTGAACAAAACCTAGGGAACCACAACATTTTTCAGAGCCAATAAGACTTAAAGAAGTAAATTACGTACTAGAAAATAGAATAAACACTTCCTCAGGATACGATGACATTCGATAGCCAATGCTCTATCACTTGCCAGTTAATGCCAAAATACATTTAACTGATATTTTTAATGATATTTGGATCCATGGAGAAAACATTGCTGAATGGAAAAAAATAATTGTGATACCAATCCTAAAACCTGGCAAAAATCCGGATGACTGCGATACTTATAGACCCATATCACTACTCTCGTGCATGTTAAAAGTTTTTGAAAGGATAGTAAAAACCAGATTAGAATTGTGGCCTAATCAAATTCAAGTTTCGCCACCAACGCAATACGATTATAGAAGAAATTATGGTACTCATGATGCTATTGCTCATTTAGTGACAGATATACAGCTATCCTTATCAGAAAATAAGTACTTTGCCTCATTGTTTCTGGATATTAAAGGAACGTACGACAGTGTCGATTGGCTAGTACACTACGCAATAAAATGATACAGCTACATATATCAGAAGAAGTTACCGATAATATATGCAAGCTTTACATAAACAAAAGTGTAACAATCCGACAAAACAATGGCAATATGTTTGAATATCGTACTATAACAATGGGCTTACCACAAGGATCTGTACTATCCCCTCTCCTCTTCAATATTTATACTATGGACATTCACAACACTGCAACTGATGCCACAGTAATTCAATATGCGGATGATTTTGCTGTTTATATCATTAGTAAAAATTTATATCAATGTCTAATATCCCTAAACACAGCTGTAACTCCTATTTTACAATGCATCCAAAGACTAAGTTTCGAATTGTCATCACACAAATCCCAGGTTGTATTTTTTACTAGACATAACTTACCAGAAATTCAAAAAGTCACTGTTGATCACTCGGTGTTTCCTGTAGTCAGTGAATTTTGATATTTAGGCATCACTCTTGATAAAAAACTGACATTTAAATCTCATGTAGACGAAGTACTGCAGAAATGTTGCAAGGGATTGAATTTTTTAAAATCAGTCATGCGAACATGGTGGGGTGCACATCCCAAAACTGCTTTAAATTTTTATAAAAGTTATTTAAGATCAATCATTGACTATGGATGCGCTAGGTATATACGGATGTGTAAACAACCAGACCCTACGAAAATTAGATATTTTACAAAATAAACCTTTGAGACTTTGTATTGGAGCTATGAAATCTACTCCTATTGAACCTTTAAGAGTAGAAACTTTAGAACCTATCCTGCACCTACGCAGAACAATGATTTCCGAAAAAAATGTGATAAAATGCAAAACCAAAAATCACCTATTATAGCAAACCTGTTTACACTAAACATGACCTAACAAATTCTTATTGGATACACAAAAATTCACCTCCACTTTGTGACGGCTTCAGAAACACTACAGATTTTATTCCACCTCTATAGTAAATATGGACCTGGATAGCTTTTTAAAAGATATTAAAGTAATCACCCCACAATACTCGGAAATAGCTCACTTTAAACAATATAATTGTCAGACAAATTATCGATACTTACAACGATTACACACCTATTTTCACAGATGCGTCAAAAAATATTCATGGCACCGGTGCATCCTTTATAATACCGCAATAAGAGCAATGCAAATTTAAATTGAATAAAACAACTTCTATTTTTTCTGCTGAAGCTTTTGCAATCTTTAAAGCTATAGAGTTGCGTTAGAAAGAAATAAAAACAATATTATTATTTTTACTGATTCACTTTCAGTATTAAACAGCTTAAAGTCGCCTTTAGAAATAACATCTAGTTTCAATAATCCTTACATAGTAAAAATAAAAAAAAAACACAATTGCTAAGTCTCCAAACAAACATATATTTGCATGGGTTAAAGCACATACGGGAATTATGTATAACGAAGTACCAGATCAATTGGCAAAAAGCAGTATATTTTCAGGAGAAGAAAGTAACGTGGAAACTACAGTAGAGGAACAAATACATTTGTCTAAAAGTAATATGTATAAAACATGGTCAACATATATCAACAGTACTGCATAATAAAACCTACTGGATACACTTTACTTCAACCAAATTTAAAAAAAAACATATTATTGGTATGAGAATTACAATTACCCTAGAAAATATATTAGGTACAACTATATGCCGAATGAAATTTGGACACGCATGTTATCCTGCACACCTGCATCAAATCAAAATTCTGGAAAGTAACATCTGCGAAAATTACAACGAAATCTCCGATTTGGACCACATTTTTTTCAATTGTAGGAGTTATGAAAAACAATCTAAAAAACTATTACAAAGTCTTATTCAGCTAAATGTTCCATGCCCTTTCAATATTATGTATTCGCTATCCACAAACGACAAAACTATATTTGATGCATTGATACATTTTGTTTTTTAAGCTAAAATTAATCTGTAAGTAATCAGATATTCTAGTCTCGTTACCTTTGTAGAACTCACCTATTGTATATATACCTACTTACCCGTGGTCTACCTGTGTTTGTCTTTTTTATAAAAAAATGCCCTGAACGACCCCTGGGCGAGAAGAGTGTAAACCCCGTATTTTCCTCTTTGCTAGGTTAGTTGATTACAAGTATGTAAGTACTTAATACTAGTACCCTTAGAAGATACTAATTATATAATACTTTTGTTTTGTTTTTTTTTTACTTTTTTCTGCAACTAATACTTTTTTTAGACCTTTAGTACGCTCAGACTTACTGCGCCTATATTTAGAAAGGTGGTTGGTTTTTTTACGCACATAGTTTCTGGCTGCATGGGTTCTGCCCTAAAGCAAACAAAAAAAAGACAGTAAAAAGAAAGATAATATTTCTATTGTTTAACATTATATTTAATTGATATCATACGAATATATAAATGTTTAGTGATTTTTATGAATCACTTTCACTCTCTGTGTCACTACTAGTTTCATTCAAATTAACAATAACTTGATTCGCAGAGTTATCAATTGAAAAATTCATTTGCACCTATTTGATTCCACATTTTTCATGTGATCTATACTAAATTTGCAATGGTTTCCCAAAATTCTTCTCAGGTTTTTTAATTTCTCTGTGAACTTTATTCAATTTTAAAATGTTATATAAAGTTGTTCTACCAATACCAGTACATATATCTGGAACACATTTGAACCAAATCATTTTTTAACTTTGTTGGGTGAAAGCATTCTGGGTTAATTTTGTCGATTATGGTGTAAACCTTATTTTTTAAGCTGTATGGGATGTCTTTGAGGATTTTTCTTCATGATGTATGTATGGTGAGGTAGGTATTTAAAAAAACTCACTTTTTACTGTCAAGCTTTAGTACTCCAATTAAGAACGAGTAATTAATTAAGTTGTTTTCTACAAATAATGTATTAAGGCATGTTGGCCTTTTTTATAAGAGTTACGAGTTGATTTTATAAGTATGTTGAGACTGTCTGTCGGTGTGACACCGAGGTTGGGAGGGAGAGTAAATATAGGGTAAGAAAAAGAATGTATGTTAAAGTAGGAGAGAGAGTAAATTTAAGGTAAGAAAATGAATGTATGTTAAGGTATCTGTAAGAATTTGGAGGGTGGGTGACCCCATAGCACTTAGGCCACAATTGGTCCATTGTGCATCCTTCTGAGGTTCAGGCTTCCTTCTAGCTCGTCATCCAGCCTACTTGTTTGAAGTAGGTGATAACGTCGCATGAAGTAAGTTCCCTCATGTATGTTAGCCTGTGCTCCCTGAATACAGAAAACCTAAATTGAGAGAGTGTCGGACATTCGCAAAAAATGAGTTCGACAGTCTCATCTTCTTCTTCACATCCTCTACAAAGTGGGGTATCAGACAGGCCCAGTCTGAGGAGGTGTTTTCGTAGGTGGAAGTGACCAGTCAGAATAATTGTGGTGATTCGTAGGTTCTGCCTGTTTATAGTCACGCATTTTTTGGCTATTTTGCTGTCCGGATACTGTAACAGTTCCTTGGCAAATCTGCAGCCCTCTGCGTCGTCCCATACCCTTAAACTTATTAAGGGAGTGTTCCTTCAATAGGTCAGCCGTCGCTGACGCCGATAGACCAATGAAAGTGCCGGGTCCCAAGAGTTTATGGGAGGCTGCTTACCTGGCTAGCGAGTCTGCATTACGGTTTCCTTTAAATTTCTTGTGGCCTTTTTGATCCAACCTAAAGTGACCATGTTGTCGTTACAGGCTTCGATTAAGGCAATGTGACATTCTAGTACTAGTCCTGATGTAATGCTGTTCAGGGCTAGTAGTGTTTGTCTACTATCCGTAAGGATGTAAATATTATTACTTGCGGTGTTCCTTTTGTTAATATCTTTTGCAACGATGCAGACAGCAGTGCTCTGTTTGAGAATCCCTTGGATTACAGCCTATTGCCCATTTTATGTTTAGGTTCAGGAGTCTGGAAATAATTCCACATCATGAGCCTACATTGGTTTTAGACCCATCTGTCAAGATGCGGATTGCGCCTTCTTCCAATGAGCCGTGTGCGTTATTTTTAAAGATTACCTTGAAGGGCCTGTGAAAGGCATATCGCGGTGGAATCGAGTCCGCATTGGCCTGCAGCAGAGTGGGACCTCCCTGAGGGCCTCATGCCACAAGTTACGTCTCAGTTTACCGGATCCTATATCAGGTTGTATACCGGTAGAACGTACACGTGTCATGTTCATCAAAACAACCTCCTTGATGTGTATGTCAAGGGGAGTGAGAGCAAGGATTACCTCCATAGCTCTTGTTGGCGTGGTTTTTATGCCGCATGTTGTGTTGAGGCATGCTGTTCAATGATATTGAGGGCCTCTTGCATTAAAGCGCAAAGTGTCTCCTCGAATCTTCCTGTTAGCAGAATCACTAGGTCATCTGCATATGCTATTGTGTAGAAGTTGCCATCGTTGAAGCGGCGAACCAGGGAGTCTAAGACCATGTTCCACAGTAGTGCCGACAGTACCCCTCCCTGTGGGCAATCTTTTACAACCAAGCCTCTGATGGGTACATCGTCTATACTGATTTTTATTGGTCTTTTTGAGAGCATGTTATATATCCAGCCATTTTTGGTTTGGACAATATTATTGTTGGCAAGTGCTTCTGTTATTTTAGGAAAAGTGGTTCTATCAAACGCACCTTCTATGTCCACGAATACACCCAGGGTGGTATCTTTATTTTCCAGCGACCTCTCGATGCGGCCCGCCACGAGATGAAGAGTCGAATCGGTAGACTTCCTTAGGGTGTAGTATGTTGATTTGGATGCAATGGATTTTGCGTTATCCCTACATCTCATATATCGTTCGCACAGCCTCTCCAAGGTAAACGATGTGAGGCTAATGAGTCGATATGCTTTTGGAATGAAATGGTCTATTCTTCCTGGTTGTGGTATGAACACAATTTCAACTTCTTCCAAACCTTTTGGAATATACTTCAGTGCCAATGAGGATCTGACGATTCCCACTAGGTGTGTCATTAAAGCATCCAGGTCCCACTGAAGTAAAGCTGGATAAATGCCGTCCGTTCCTGGAGATTTAAAGGGGGACACCTCAGTCTGTCCGCATCGATGATCTGTCGCGATATACGCCAGTCATCGTCCGTCGGGTAGTGATTCTCCTCTTCCTCCCAGGTTGCCGTGTTTGTGATTCTGGAGTCAGGGAAGGGAGTTGACATTAATAGTTTAAGGCTATCCTTCAGGTTGGCAGTCATTGTGCCATCATATTTGATTAGTATACCGATATGACGGTAGAAATTTTTTAAGAGGGCTTTTTGTATTATAACTGCTTGGGGGAAATCTTCGATGTCCTCTCATCAGATTCTCCATGCTTCTCTTTGTTTTTGTCTAATGAGTGTTTTACACTTCCTGAGGTGAGACTTGTATGTGTTCCAATCCTCTTCGAGTCTAGTACTTTTTGCCTTGTTGAAAGATTTCCTCGCCGTCCTCCTGAGCTGATCAATATCATGGCCACCATGGAGTGGAAACTCCGTTAAGATCGACCCGCCGGATGGGGCAAGACATCTTGTAGGCATTAATTATGGAGTGTTGAAAGGTTTCAGAGTAAATTTCCAAATCGCCTTTATTGCTAGGCAACCCGGCCTCGACTCCTCGGAGATCCTCTTTCAAACAGTGGACATATTGTGTCTGGTCCGTTTTCCTGGGGTCACGAGTTAGTGTGGAAGTTGTGAGCGCCAGTTTTATTTCAAATTTTATCCAGCGGGGGTTCGACATTGAAATGTCGAAATGTCGACGGATACATGCCAGCCGGAGATTATATTCGAAATATTTATAGTATGTAGTTATGTAATCATAAAAAAACTTACCTCTAGTGTTAATATTTTTGCTGCCCCAGGTTACGTGGTGAGAGTTTGAATCGCAGCCTATTACTAATTCAAGCTTCTGGGCGAGACAGTGTTCCACAATGTCCTCCAACTCCTTTATTGTGGTGGTTTAGCTGCGTCTGAGGGGAGGTATGCGGATGCCAGTATTAACACTTTCTTTTGTTCTTTCTGGGCATATCTAACCTTCACTACCATTAGGTAGGAGGATGAAAAGTGGGTCAGTGGGTAGGTCTTAAAATTCCTAGGGACATATGTAGCCGTCCTAGGTTGCTGATTGCTTGGGAAGCTGAAAATAAACCTTTTGGATTATTTTAACTCATGATTTTGGTTTGTCTTATCCAGGGCTCTTGGATAAGTGCTATTGTGTTCTGCATCACATCAAGGTGGCATCCTAATTTTGCCGAAGCCACCTTTTGCGTCGAAGGTTACACTGAATAAAGTTTAATTTTTCATTATCCATCTCTGCATAATGATGTGAGATATGTTTTAATTTCTTTTAGGCCATCTTCACGTCCTCACTTGGAGGTGGGTTGACGTTGCCTGTATTTTGGCTTAGAGCTGTTAGTTCTGCCAAAATACTGTCGATCGCCATCTTAGGGGATGGTTCGAGAGTCGCTATAGATACAGTTTATTGGGGCTCCTCGGATGGGTGGGGGAGATCCATGCTCGATCTCCTCCGTTCCGGGTAGAGTTTCTTCATTTTAACGACCAATGAGATGAACGCGTAGCTCATCTTCATTGATCATTTTTCTAGGGCTCCCATTTCCTCGTTTCCTATGCCGAAGACGAAGAGGTGTCCTTTGAGATTGACCTTCGCTTCATGGTGGAAGGAAAACCATGCATCCACCCGAAGATATAGGTTTTGTTTTTCTAGCGCTCGTTCTCGTTGGCACCCAGGTCAGCGTGAGCTTCGCTAGGGACCCAAAGTAAGTGGCTTTGGTCAGCTGGGGGAGGTTGTCGACATGCACCACGTCGAGCTTAGGTTCCTCCCACGGTTTCAATTTTGAAGCCGCATTTTTTAGCCACTTTAGCGTTTCGTCATTATCTTAGGTGAGTCTGATTATTTCGCCAGAGTGCGCCTATGACCCAATTACCCAAGGATCTCTTTGTTGTTGTTATTTACATATCACGCGATATTCGTACATCTTGTTCGTTGTTTATTCTGGGTCGGAAGGTTCAGACAGGAGGACTATATGCGTCTCAGTGTAAGTTTCAGGTAGGTAGGTCATGCTGAAAGGAAGTTTCCTCTTGGGTTTTGAGGCGAGCGCCCGCCTTTGAAACCAGGGTTTGAGAAGGGCGTTTTTGGAGAGAGATTTTTCAGGTTGCAGCGGTATTTATGTGAACTAATACGAGGCTTGTAATGCGCGGGAGAGTGGTTATTGTTTTGGAATACTCTATAAGGTTCTTAGGGTTTGTAATGAACTAGATCGGTGGAGTGGACTGTTGAGTTTGTCGTTCACTACTGCACCTAAGTAGATGTGTTGCTTGTTTGCTTCGATAAGGTTGCGGAAGGAATGACCAGTCGTAATTTTAAGTAAAGTTTAATAAACACTTAAATACGACAATTTAAACACGTAAATCACTTTACAACAAAATAGTAACAAGAGAGAGCAACAAGAATATCCACAGAGAAAAGATGGTTGGTTACTGTTTTTTAAAAGATACTAAGTGCTCGTGAGGTAGTTATGTATATTGTTCCGATAATTCTCGAACGACGTCACAGAAAATTGCACGTTTTTATATTGCGTCGTAACGCAAGAGATATTTTAATACTTCAGGTAAATCGTAACCTTTCCCGTTTTTAAGTTTAAAATTGATATGATTCGTTGATCTACATATAGTTTTAACGTGCACTGTATGTTTTCGAATACTTTTTTATGTCGACCGTTGGAGAGTGGTTTTTAGTTCTGCACTCTTTGAAATTGAAAAACTGACTACTTTTTAATTGGTTAATTTTTGTAGATATATCGCAAGTTTTTGGGGGTAGAACTTTCTCTTCTATTTCCGTTGAATGGTGATATTTTTGACATAAAGTTAATTATCCACTTGACCATGAAGCGATAAATAGATAATTTATGTCAATCCATAAAACATTCATTTCGAATAGCTGAGATTTCTCTTTTTACTTTGTGTCAGGATTTGAAATATTTTCACGGTGCTAATTGAGGATTGTAATCACTCAATGTTATTTGTAGTAACATTTTAATGGTTTTGGAAAGTTCTATAATCTCTATTTTATAAAGAACCATAAAAGGTTCTTTTGAACCATTTACAACTTTAATTGTTGGGTTTCGAGTTGAGCAGGCACTTACAAGGCAAACTATCTTTTATTAATGGGCGTTAAAGACCATTAAAGTAAATACGCTATTCCGAGAATTCAATATAATAGGTGCGTTCTTTTTTACTGAGATCTCAGTTAATCTCAGCTCACATCAGTAATGATGTGAGCGTTCTTTTTGTTTTACTCACTTTACGTGAGCTGAGATTTTTCCTCCCCCTTCATCGATGCTGAATGTGTTGTAAGGGGGTTTCAGTTGGAATTGAGTCGGAAATAAAGTGGAGGGGATGAAGAAATATTTATTTGCTTGGTTTATTTGTAGTTTTAACCAATATTATCTAAGGTTTTAACCATTGACATATAAACAATAAACACACGTAATCTATTTTTCTTTTGTTACAAATTATGGATACATTAATTAACATTATTAGATGCTGATACGAATCTGTCGTATGGTTTAAATCTATCGACAGATCGCGCGCTTTAATTGAGATGTCGTTCTTTTTGGGGCTTACTCACATCACTTTATCTCAGATCACCTTAACTGAAGTGATCTGAGATCTCAGTCAAAAAGAACGCACCAAATGTGAAAGCTCTCGTGATTGACTCGTCATCGTGATATATATATATATATATATATATATATATATATATATATATATATATATATATCATGTCATATCACAACAAAGGTGTTGCCTGTTGCCAAGTTTATTTGTGCGTTGTGGGATTGCCTACCTGGTAGGTATACGATAAATGGATTGTATACCTACTAGGTATGCTCTCAGGAAGGATTTAGAATCCGAACATTTGCTACAATTTTTTTCTTTTCAATACTCTTCTCGAGCAATAGTAGATCTGGAACACCCTGGTACATACATTTTTTAATTAATAAAAGTCTTACAATATTTTACGGAACACTACTTTATTATAACTACATATATATACTAGTAAGCAAACGACTGATATTCGAAGAAATAAGTATTACGAAAGTCCCATTTACGGTTTAAAAACAATAATATAAACGGGCAAAAAAGTAAGAAAAAATGTTCAATAGCGTTTTGTAAATATACCAAGTCTTTAGTTTCATAGAAATCATTTAGAATTATTTTCTATTTCCGTATTTCTAAAATACGCCAATGGACCTCACTGCATTGATATGATGCAAAAATATTTGAAAAATAGAATAATATGTTTGAATTCAAGCATTTATTACTTTCATGTCCTGATAGATTTTATTCCCTCTCCAGTAGATAGTTTATAGTTTACAAAGCCATTTAACGTATCCTTAGCCATAACTAATTTTTTATTACCAGTGTAGCCAACAAACAGATTTATAAAAACCCTTTATCTCAAGCAAGATATAAATAAGAAAACAATTCTTGGAAGAAAAAAAATATATTATAAAATTAAATTCCCTAGTGCTAGTTAATTGAAGAAATAAAAAGTTTATAGTTTAATCTTTAATAATTTTCTATATTACTCATTTTTCATATGTAAACAGTATAATAGGAATTGTCTTATTATGGTAGTTTAAATTTTTTGTTATTAAGATTTTGTAGATCAGCTGAGTTTGACGTAAAATCGTATGTCATTATTGCAAGTTGCAAGGTTGAAAATACTATCCCCATATGGCTTTTGTTTGTGAATGAATGATTCCTGGTTTGCGCAACGCAAATGATACGGAAAGGACCCGAGACAAAAAAGAACATAGCCGACCGTGCGGGTAGTCTCTGGCGTAAAATTCAATCCGAGTCTCTAAAAAGTATGAGACCTGAAAAGGATTTGCGACATAAGCGTATGAAACAAAGGGAAATAAAAACGAACATTTTGTAAACACCTACATGGGCGTTGTTTTCGTGTGAAAACCCGCGTCTTTTTGAAAACAAGTATTTTACAATATGTCGGGGCAAAATAGGTTACCGAAATCCTCACCTAATTTAGTTAAACAGGGACCTTTGAAGGCCACAATACCAATTTCTTCAGTGTTGAAACCTAGTAGTAATTTGATGTTTGGAAGTAGTAGTACAGTGTCGCCGACATGCTACTGGAAAAATAGGGCTTCGCCTGATCAAAATTCTGGACAGAGAAGTCCCGGTTCAGTTGGGTATAAAGGTATAATATCAAATAGTGATACTTATCATTTAGTAATGTTTATAAATATGTTTCAAAACATATAGACTTATTAGATTATTTTAAAAATACATAATTTTTTATACCAATTTGGTAGTACAAGTTTTTATGAACATGAAGAAAAATAAGATATAGGCAGTGTTGATAATAAGTTAAAACATTCATTATAAGTACCTAGTAACTTTTTGTAAATTTTACTTTCATATTTGTTTCACTATACCTATAAAAAGTTAATTACCTACATATACACAGCTCTTTTAATTTGTGAATACCAGTTAATAAAAAGAAAATTTAGTAAATGATTATACATCTACAGAATAGGTGAAAAACTGATCACACAGGTATGTTCTATGAATTAAAATTGTATTTAATTATATTTAATAGGGGTAAGAAATTATATTCTAATATAGTATCATAATAGTTTACTTCTTTTGAAGAGAATTATATAGTTTTTACATTTCAAATTATCGGATTCGAATATTCTGAAATAAGTTAATAATAAGGAAATACCTTGTCCTTCTCTTGAATCAGTTGAGGAGTATGATAAGTGTCCTCAAATCTATTTTATTTTGCTTAAATGTATCCCTAGGGTATCACAGGAAAAATTTATTTCATAGCTTCAAGTTTCAAAAGATAAAATAAAAAGAAAACATTTTTTAGTTATGATTGAAGCTGTTTTTTGGTAATTTATTGTTGATTAAAGCTCATATGGGATTACCACAATAAGTGAATGCATTGAAAATGTAAGGTTCTGATATTGTTGATTCTATTAATGAAAGGTTAATGAGACAAAAAGTGATCATCGAACTTTTCCAAGTTTTCGAATGTCCTATATATAAATGTATTGAATCAAAATTTTTTGAAAAATTGGTTTATATTGTGGTTTACTGGAAGGTAAGCATTTAAATGAAGGTAGTGATTGTTCCTAGACATTATTTAGTAAATGCTTTTGTAATCTAAGTACACTTGAATAACATTTATTGAAGTGATTTGGCAAAAGCCTTTGATTGTCTAGACCACAGCATACTATATTAGTACTATATTATTACACTTGTACTGATTTAAATCTTACCTCAAACCTCAACAACAGGAAATAATTTGTTCACTACTCTTTCTATTATTTATAAATGAGATATTACAATGCTAAAGGTCGGTGGAGAATTTTTTTTTTGCAGATGATACTTTGATTACCTGGAATACTCTTAGCAATAAAACTCTATATACCTACCACAATCAGTCAAGATCCAAGCTTCCAATGAGGCTTGGTTTGTCGTAAATAGGCTTAGTATTAAACTTGAGGAAAAAATAGCACTATTCTTTAAATAATTTTTGCTACTTCCTATCCTTGATGGTCAGATAATAAATTTTTGAGCATATATAAAGATGCATCTCTCAAACTGTCGGCAAGTAAACTCTCTTCTGCATGTGTTTGTATATGGTATGTGTTTGTAACAGTGGTGGAATTTTCATATCTTTTTGTCACAGATAAAAAGAAAACAATTGTTTTCAATTTTTAATAGTTTATAAGTTATTTTAAATGTCTCTATTAGTGATTATTTTTCTTATTTCTTGTATTTCCTGTAGGTAATCTGCATTATTCATGTTTGTTCTATTGAAGAATGTTTATTTTTATGTAAGCTAAAATTGGCACTTGGATTATGGTCGGTTTACTATGTTTTATTCATCAATAAAAGTTTCGCAAATAACATCTAGACCTCTCAAAACTGAAATTTTATTATTAGAAACATTGATGGTTTCCTCTTGCCAAGTATTTTCAAATCTTAAGTTGGGTAAATACCCACCGAGTATAAACAAATCATTTGAATGTGTACATCGTCAAAAATAGTTCTAGTCGTAAGCTGCAATAAACATGACCCAGGTTATTTTAATACGTTTGACCCCGAGTTTTGAATGTAAGTAGGCGATTCATTGTAAATTATTTTTACAAAATGAATAATCAAGAAGAATCAAAAATGAGATTTATGAAATTTGTGATAATTTTTGGGTGTTTTGATTTAATTTAATTATACAACTTTGAAATTTTTATTGAATTGATATGTTAAAATATATATTTTAGGGAAAAAATTTAATCAATATTTCTAATATGAACAGTATATCTCATCAATAATTTAATGCATGCCTCTTGTAGTTAACTCTATCTGAGAATCGAATCAAATACTTTCTACAAATACCATTGTTATATATATATATATATATATATATATATATATATATATATATAAAATACATATACATGTAAAAATAGAACTTTTTCACATCTAAATCACTCATCATTTTAAAGACCAATCCTCAAAAATGAGATTAGATTAGAAAATGCAACAGTATATCAAATAGTTAAAGATTATATTGCATTTTTATATTGTTATCTAATAATCAAGATTCCACAACTGCTGGTTTCTACATTTGTATCTTGCTTACAGAATATATATTTATTGATAGCAATACAAATGGCATATTTTTTTAGGGAAATCAAAATCAGAAGCAGAAGAATCCGGAAGTTCAATACGAAGAACAGCGTCTTTAGATACAATATATTTACAAGGACAGTGGCCAAGGGAAGGTTACCATTACAGCCAAATGGGCACTCTTCAAATTGACAAAGCTGTACAGGTAACGGTTTCATTTATATACATCAATTAGTTCATTTTTTTGGTCTAGTTCCATATCTTGTTGTGATCAAATATAAGCAAGTTTGCAGATTGTTATGTGGATAGATAAATTTGTGATTGTTATAATATGATTACAATTCTCACTTATTTCTTTTATAAATTGAGTGTGTATATATAAACCTAGTTTCTAATTTATAGATTATTCTAAAATCTATAAGGCGAATGTTCATGTCTTTTTAGTCTTTGTGTTTGTTTACAATTATTATTTTTTGGATTTTAGAATGAGGATGACTTTTGCAACTTTTCATTGTGCTGTGAAAATTAGTTTATTTTTACTTTCTATGAAAGATGTAAATTATGTATGTATTAACGAATTTTACACTAAACAAAATGTTTCGCTATGTTCTCATTGATAAAAGTAGTATCTGATCCTCAAATAGTTTGTCAATTACTCCCCAAATTAAGTTAATAATTTGATATCATGCTGTTATAAAATGCTAAGATTAAGGCTTTAATGAATGGGTGGTTGTTGTCAAAAAAACTAAAAAAATTGGTTTTAGAAAAAATATTGACATGAATGTAAGAAATATTGAAAAATCTTAGCATTTTCGTGTGTCTCTCCTTGTGTTTTTGATTGATAAGATGTTCAATATAGGCAGACAGTAACATTGTTGTTTTTCTAATTATCTATCAGATCTATGTTACATCTACCTGAAAATTGCTATTATTCTGGATATTATACTTTGTTATTTTACAGACGGACGAATCGGATATGTCAGATTCGAGGATAGTAGCCTGTACATCTGAGACTGATGATAAATCAGAGCAAAAAAGGCCGAAAGTATGTAATACCAAAGATTTAAGGTCTGCACAAGGTTCTTCTGGAGAAAATACCATAAATAGTAGTAGTCAAACTTTATCATGTGAGTATACACTTTTTCGTTCACAATGTATAATTTCTCCTTGAATATTTGTTTATTTTCTCCCATATTTGTGAAATCAACTGTTTGACTGGAATCATTGATATACAGCCAGTGCATATTTTTAAGTTAGTTGGGCCCCAAGGCCCGAGCAAAATTTTGGGCCACCAATATCCTACATGACTTTTCAATAAGAATTTTTCTGCTTACTTTTGGCACCTTCAGTAATGATAAAAAATGTTGAATAAATAATAAATAAATAATATTACCAAATAAATAAATAAAAATATTTATTTGGCAAAAACATATTATTTAGTGCAAAAAACTACTTTAACAAAATTTCTAACTAAAAATTAACAACACAACAAAAGTAAAAAAACTCTCCTTCTAATGAACAACGAACAAAATAAATAATAATTAATAAAAATAAACAACTAATTAAATTTTTTCTTACATATTTTCATTTCTGAAAACTTATCTATTATATCATTTATTTTCAATTTATTGAGAATATCGCTTTCTACATTTAGAATAGCCAACGATGAAACATTTTCTTCATTTAATGAGTTTCTCAGATATGATTTTACCCATTTTAACGTAGAAAATGTTCTCTCGCCGGATGCGTTACATTAGAGGAAATATCATTTGATTTACAAAGCGCTTTAAACTGTACAATTTCATCTACTAAATCTTCAGTAGCATACACATCCATATTGTAATATTTTTTAAAATTCTTTGTACTTACATTAAATTTTTCATTTGAGGGTTCATTAAAAAATACACTAAAAGTTTCATTTACACAATCATATGCTTGCATTCTCATTCTTAATTCAAAAATCAATTTGTCACATATAGGAAAAAAAGTATTTATTTTAAAGTTCTCAGCACCTCTTAAAGTAATATCTTGTGCAGGGCATTTATCAAAGCAGTGTTTCCTCGTACAAACCCTTAAAATTTAATTTTTGTAAACATTATTATTTGGCTGAATTTTTTTGGATTTCTTTTCAACTTCATCAAACTGTTCTCTAAAACTATTGACAAATTCGATCAAACCACTGTATAGTGTACAAGCCGCAGTTAAATTGGCTTCATTATATTGTAGAGATTTACTTGTGGAATTTATTCTGTCTAGGATTCTTTTCCAAATCACTGTCATCAAGGCAAATTCAAATGTATTCATTTTGTGAAATAAATCTCTAGCTTCTGTTCTGGTAGACTTTTTTTGGTTTGCATCGTCATTTAGCTCTACTAACGCTGTTTTTATTTCACTAAAACCAAGCGCAATAGATTTAATAGCATCAGCTCGTGTTGACCATCTTGTGTAATTTAGTTTTTGAAACAGATAAAGACATTTTTGAAGTACTTCCCATCTGTGCGTCGAAACCGAAAAAAAATTATATAAACATTGTACATTTTCAAAATATCTAGAAGCTCCCGAACAACTTTCAGCAGCACTATTACCGACCAAGTTTAAAGAATGACTGGAACATGGTACAAAATGTGCATTATTTGTCTTCTCTTTAATTTTTGCCTGCAATCCGTTATATTTTCTGGACATATTGGATGCATTGTCATAACTTTGGCCTCTGCAGTAATTGATATTAATATTAAGGTCACTTAATTTGGTTTGTAAAACATTGGATAGACTTTCTGCAGTATCAGAAAATATTTCCACAAAACCTAAAAACCTTTCTACTGGTTGACCATTTGGTAAAATATATCTTATAATCACAGTTAATTGATCGATATGTGAAATATCAGGCGTTGAATCGACGATAATTGAAAAATATTTTGACACTTGCAATTCAGTGATAATAACATTTTTTACCTCATTTGCAAGAAGGTGAATAAATTTGTTGCAAATGGTCGAAGAAAGATAATTAACGTGCCCACTTCCAATGTCACTATATTTCTGTCCGTCTAAAAACGGGTCAAACTCACTAAGAAATTCCAACGAGCCTAAATAGTTACCATTCCCTTTTGTAAAATGTTTAGTCGTGGAACCATAAAATGGTAAACCACTTTTTGTTAGAAACTTGATGGTAGCAAGCACTCTTAATAAAACATTTTTCCAGTAGTTTTGTTCCTGAAAGTAACTTTTTCTGATTTATGTATCTATCCTTCCCTCTATTCGACTTCATTAATCATTGTGCCGACGGAGGTTACGTGTTCAGAAGACCTTTCGTGGTTTTTTAAGTACCGAGCCGCATTTTTCCAGTCAGTGTAGCCATCGGCACTTAGCTTGATGCTTAGCTTTTTTTCGAAAAAAGTTTGCAAATATAACAATAAACACGATTTGGGACTGTAAACCAACCACTCACGAAGGACTTTTTTGCCATTTTCTTTAAATTTATAGAATGTTGAACTTTGTAAACTTCTAGATTTTTTACCATCCAATTGTTTTAGACACCAAGTTATTTTGTCAATATTTTGTTCAGGTCTGTTTTTAAGAAAATATTCTTGAAATTTCGAGGTTATATTTTGGGGCCAGTCTGCTAGATCACAAGGAAATAGTGGAGAAGTTTCTTTGTCAATTTTCAATAAATCACTTACGAAGACGTTATCATCATCGTCCGCGACTTTGTGTTCTTGTCACTCGATGGTATTATTAATATTGCTGGTTGAAGCATTTATTTCCTCTTTATATCTGTTAACGGCGGTTCAGGAAGATCTTGTCGATTTTCTAGTTCTTTTCTGAGGAATGCCGACATTGCGTTTTTTTGTTTTTCTCTTTCATTTTCCCTTAGTAATGCCTTTTTACGCTTCTAAACTACCACTTTGATGTTTGTCGCTCATATTCTTCTTTCTTCTACCCTTATTAATGTTGGACTAATTTAACTTTTTGGGCAATGCAATAATAGTGTCAATTAATACAGTGTGTTTGAAATTGGTAGCGAACATAATATTACGACTTCGAAAACTGTTGAGATAGTAAAAGACAGTACAATAATTAAGTTTTTCATTGAATGCCGTTTACTTTGCGATTTTACCACTGTTGGTATTTGAGATATTTTGAAAGAACTAAAATGATGAATTTTTTAAACACAAAACACAAAGGTATTAAAAATTTGCCCTAATTTTTTTCCCGTAAAATTCCTATAGTAAATATACAAAAATAATATATTAATTAATAATTATAACTTAAAACGTACCTTAAGTTAAATTTCAGAGTTCGGACGATGGTAAATAGAAATTATTACAATTTAAAATGAAACTTTGGAGTTCGACTGATATTGATAGCTTGCCAATATCACTTGGAAACTGAGAACAGAACAAAAATCTAAATCGATAGAAGGCAACAAACAGTTTTTTACGTAATTTCGTCGTCTCTTCGGCAAAAGATGAAGCTTTTTTGGTTATAGCGGCCTAAACATAAACGCTCTAAAAGAGTGCCGATTGACGATGTTTTATGTTTTTAAATCTAATTAAAATTATACATATATAACAGGAATATCCTTATATATACCAATATAAGCCTAATTTTCTTTATCAGATACGATTTTCTTTTGATGTTTAAATTCAAATTAACTACATGATTTATAATTTTTTCAAGGCCTATTCCGGGCCCCAATTTTTACCGGGCTTTATGTGGCTTTTGGTAAAATAGGCCCTGTATACAGCGTGTCCACGGATGGTATCCTATAGGTGAAAAATGGTTAAATATTAGTTTTACTGAAAAATACCATTCTTGATAAAAAGTTTTGCTTGTTCTGAAACCCCATAAAATGAAACAAAATTCAAGTTTTTCGAAACCCGTCTCATTTTATAGCCAGTTTTATAAAAACCGTATGAATTTCTGCACTACATTCGAAAATAATGTATTAACGTAGTGAATGACGTTTACGATGTACCAAGTAACTGTCAACTTTTATACATAATTTTCAAATTGTCATTCTTTAAGAAATATTTGACAACAATGTTAACTACTCAAGAATTATAATCACTATCAAAAATAACAATACGGAATAATAATGTAAGAAACACTAAGTAAACAAAAAACATCTATTCAATATATCCTCCTCCAGCTTCAAAACATCTCTCAATTCTATTTCTAAATTCTTTGTAAGTATTTCGCAACATTTCGTTAACGGCATCAATGATAGCTCGTTTCAAGTCTTCAATATTATGGTTTGAATTATATTTTTGTACACTTTTTGTTTTAAGTAGCCCCATAAAAAATCTAAAATAGTTAAATCGGGGGATCGGGGCGGAAAAAATATTGGTCCATAACGTCCCATCCATCGCCCAGGAAAATATTCATCCAGCCATCCTCTAATTAGCAAAGTCGAATGTGATGAAAGTACATTTTACTCCTTTGCCTCAAGGAAATATTTTCTAATTCAGGTATTGAGAAGTTGTCCAGCAAATACAAATATACCTCCTGATTTAATGTATTTTCTAGAAAATACGGTCCAATTATTGGATCCGGTAAAGCCACACACCAAACATTAACTTTTTTTGCAAATTGACTATTACAGATAATCCTGGGTTTTCACTAGCCCAATATCGACAATTTTGGGATGAAACGACTCTGTTTGTTGTAAACGTTGCTTCATCAGAAAACAAAATATTATCGTGAAAGAATCGGTCATGCATAAGTTTTTCACCAATCATCGCACAAAAGTCTAAACTTGTGTCATAATCTTGTAAGGTATGAATAAATTTCGGTTTGAATGGATGAATTTTGTTTTGCTTAAATATTTTCTGTACGTGACTCTTGCAAAAACCAACCTCCACTGCTCTTTTTCGTAGACTCAACTTGGGATTTTTCCTTAACGAATGCATAGCTAGTGCACTAGCTGCAGCATCCTCCTCAACATATGCCTTTTTCAATTTCTTTTTGTCCTGAACAGATCCTGTCTCATCAAACTTCTTTATTAATTTTTTTAATCAACACCACTTAATGATACATCTGGATATTTTTAGTGAAATTTTGCAATTGCATACTGGTACGAAACTACCCCAATACCATAACACTTAATAAGATATACTCTTTGTTGAATAGATAACATTGTTGTCAAGTATTAAAGAATGACAATTTGAAAATAATTTATAAAAGTTGACAGTTACTTGGTACATCATAAACGTCACTCACTAGATTCATACATTATTTTCGAACTTAGTGCAAAAATTCATACAGTTTTCATACTACTGGCTATGAAATTAAACGGGTTTTGAAAAACTTGAATTTGATTTCATTTTATGGGGTTTCAGAACAAGCAAAACCTTTTATCAAGAATAACATTTTTTAACTATTATGTTGCCTTCATAATGCACTAATAACTCCATATATCAAATTATTTGGACAATTTTTCCTAATTATTGATGTGCTATACTGTTTGTAGAATTCAAAAAATCTTGATTTTTCTACCTTAGTAATTCATAATATTAATTTTTTATTTTAATTTTCTAGCTTGTATTCTCTCTCCTACAATTCAACCAGTTAACTTACCGTTACCAAAATCGTCCATCCGCAGTTCTGTGGAAGGTTTAAATCAAGAGATAGAGAGGCTAGTACTGAAAACAGATGGCGAAGTGCACAGTAGTAGATCATATGAAAGCGGTAGATTTTCAGAATCAATTCCCGAAGGACATAGGGCTCCAGTAGCGGATATATTCAAATATGCTTCTAGATCAAGGTCAGTCGATACACAGACGCCCCAAAAATTTGGAACCAGTTCGAATTCTTCAAGTAAGTATCAACAATAGAAACATTTCAATTACAATGTAACTGTTACATAATTAATCTCAATTATTGTTTAAAGGTGATAGCCAAGGTTCAAGTCCAGATCAAGAATCAAGTAAACTCGGTTCATCCCCTCAAATAAATAGGTTTCTGGCTAGAGAACCACCTGACGGTTGTGAAAAAGTTCAATCGAAATCTATGAATAATTCGAAAATTGATCCAATCGAGCACGTCCCTCAAAAGTCTACTTTCAAGTTGAAACCTAGCTTAGGATCTGCTTTTCAGGTGATATTTTTATTTCTCATCTACAATTCTGGATTACTCCAAATAAGGTTCTTTTTCTGCATAGTTGTAAAATAGTACATAAAAAATTACTCATTCAAATTTATTCTTCAACAAAAGCCCCTTCGAAAATATAACATGTTTACAGTAAAAAGGTAAACAACTCATTGTTATTTACCAACACTTGGTGAAGGAGGCATTGTCTATGGCTTCAGATAAATATGGCACATGATGTGTGAGATTTAGGGTGGCACAGTACCTTCTGGGAGCTTTTTAACCCTTAACTAATCATGTGGCATCTGGTAGACTACCCCCTATGTTTCAGATGGTAATGCTCCCTGACCAATCATGCCACCCAATCTCCAACCTGTTGGTGCAGTGTCGTCCTATTTTCATTGCATATGTTTTATTTGTAGACGAAACAGAAGCACTGTTCAGTATTCCATAGTCCACCAGATGGCACCATAGTGTTTATGTAATTGATTTTGCGCAGTTTAATATATCCGGTCCATCAAAAGGGTTTAATTTGGAGAACAATATTTTGACAAAACTGGTCTTAAGCAGTACAGTGAACTCAACAATACTGTCAGTCATATAGACAGTGCTTCAGAGGATGAAAATATCTTATCAGAACACGATACAGTGTCAGAATTTTCGCTGGACAACAACAGTAATACTGGGAGTAACGACAAAAATATCGATCAAAGTGAAAATGGATATTTTTATGGGGAGATCCGCTTCACATGATCATGTACAGAGGTCGTTCCTCCGTTACGTACAATAAAACATAACTTGGTTACGAAAGTTCGAGTAGTGACAAGATGAGTTTGTGACTTAGGCAAGTCCTGTAGATATATGAAACTTACTTCTTTCTGAGGACATTCTGCAGCAGATTATCGAATGGACAAACAACAAGCTTACACAAATACCTTCGCAATACTAAGACACAAATAGCATCAGTCACCTAAGAGATTTACAAGTAGATTTATTAAATAAAAAAATTATATGTTGAATGAAAATTGAAATTTCATAATGTTCTTAAATATTTACAAGTAATTTTATTAAATAAAAATTATATGTCGAATGAAAATTGAAGTTTAAAGATGTTATTAAATTTTACAATTTGATTTATTATTTAAAAAAAAAACTAGAAACTGAAAGGAAATTGAAATTTCAAAATTTTATATAAAAGAAATTAGATTCTGAAGGTAAATTAATAATGAATTAAAAATTTTACACAGAAGATATTAATTTACATGTGGTACAAACTATTAAATTAATTAATCTATGGACAGTAGTTGGAAATAATCTATAGTTTTTACGATTGTGGACGTTAGTACTTTCCTTGTTTATCTTCTTTTCCAACGATGATTTTGATGACGTCCAAAGGAATCGGGAACCAATCAGCTGGCTGCGTCAAGTCAAGTCGAGTAGAGCCGTGGTCCCAGCCGGTAGAATTCAACTGGTAGAACTTCAGCCGGTGAAAAGGCTTAGGTCGGTACGAAGGCTTAGGCCGGTAAGATAATTATTAGGCCGGTAAGAAAAAGTTCATTCATATGAATGCACTTCGATACTGTAGGATGACAGAACTCAGTAATAAGTATATTTCGTTGATGAATTAAGGCTAGAACCTCAGCGCGCATTGGCTTGAATATCCTAATGAAAACGAACTCATCCGAAAACTTAAGATTCGACAACCATCGACAAGAAGTATTATTCGATGTTACGAGGGGTAAACGAAATTTACGTTACTCTTTCATCGACGAGAAATATTACGAATGGCGAACGAAATTCACGTTACACACCCTTATAACCAGAGAAAAAAAATTTTTTTAAGGAAAAACTTTTTTTTTAAATGAAGATCCAAAAAAAATTTACTGTATGCTCTATAAAGGAAGGAACCCGGAGCAGGTATGCCTATGCGAATCGTTAAGAGTATCATTTGTTACAACAGAAATCTGAAATATTGATGATCATTGAATCAGTAAATTACCAACATGGTAAAATAACTTAAAAAAAATAAATAGATTTTTACCTGATGCATAAAATAATACAATTCAATAGCTTAAAATATTAAACCTTTTAACAATAAAATAAACATTACTGATGTAAGCAAGTTTCAGATAAGATAGACAGAGGGAAGAAAAAAAAATAATTCGATATCGATATAATTTTGTAACAAATCCAAGGAAGCTTTATATAATTCCCTAACAGAATAAAGCCTCTGTCAAGCTAAAATTTCTATATAATTAGACAAGATATAGACAAATTGAATGTATGTCTATAAGGATATCCCGAACAACATACATGACCAGATTTTTATACAGGGTACTGGACAATCCGACTAGAAAATTAAAACTACTCACCCCACTGTTTGGTATGATTGAGATCACCAATCACCCGCAAGCTACATGATCCAAACGCATCCAGACCAATATTAAACTGGAAGAGGAGTCAAGGTGAAAGAGACTACCTATAAGTTGAAATTGCACCCCCTTAGCAGCAAAGCAAGTCTCGTTTTCCAACACATCTAGATCAACAATAGGTCCAGAAGAGCTAAACCACTTCACCCGACGCTGACAGTTGAACTCAAAACACACAAAACGTCCAGTTCGGAGTACTGCATACTCAATGATAATATAGCATACCATTACCGCTAACAAATAACCTGAGGGTTATTTGAGATACAAAGAAAAATTCCAACACCAATTGGTGTTGAAAAGTCGTAATCGGGATAAGAAAGAAGAAAAAAGAGATAGAGAAAGCTTAAAAGTTGGATGGTATACAGATGGTCTAACATTAGCCATCCATTATTTGCACTAGAGTAATAGGTACTCATCACGAGTCATATCCGCTAAATAATCGATTGTTTTAAGGAAAGGATTTGGGAAAGAGTATTGAACAGAAGTGCAACTTCAATGTTGTCCCTCGTTACCCTCAGGCCGAACTGAAAACAACACCGGAAAAGAATTTCAAAAAGTCACACTCTATTCAAACTCTTTAACTAATAAAAACGCAAAAATAAACTAATTGGAACGGAAAGAATAACAGCGTATATTTAGGCAGATAGATTGATAAGATGTGTATCTATCAACAGCAACAAATAACTGAGGAAGGAAGAGATAAGATAGAGAAGAGAAGTAAAGATAATTTTCTCAAAAAGAACAATAGTCATAATCAGGTATTTGCGTCTTCTTAAAAGACATGTCACAATCGGTAAAGGTAGTTTCCATAACTTATAACTATATAGGAATACTACAAATACGGTACTAAAAGGAACAGAGCATTATCCCAACACTAACAAGTTGTCCTCAACAACCTGTCATACTCAAAGGCGTGGCAATAATCCCTGAGTTTATTTGTAGCCTATATGAAGTTATATAAGAAACTCGACATAATTCAAGAGCATGTTATACAAAACATATATGACTAACTTTGTTTTACTGGGTGGGTGCTGAAAGTTGTCCGAACTTCGCGACAGGAAATTATGAACGTAATCAACAGGAAATTGTAGATGCGGCATAAATAACAGCCAAGAGCCTCGTACTCACAATATGTGGAACCTAAGGCACGAGCAACCCCTACTGAACTCACGTACAATCTGACAGAACGGTACTACGAAGCTTATAATGAAACACAAACCAACTGCACCAATCCCAATCAAATGATGTTAAAATATGTGGCCAAAAGGTGGTTGGGTTGGAGGGCTCCTACCTCCCCGCCTGGATAGACCCCGGGTGACGGAATTCTCAAGCCCCCAATCACAGAGCATCAAAAAGAAACGAGTAGTTAAGATAACCATCGATAGAGTAGATAATTCGATGTTACGAGAGGTAAACGAAATTTACGTTACTCTTTCATCGACGAGAAATATTACGAGTGGTGAACGAAATTCACGTTACAAAACGTCGAATGAAGGAGAACTTGTTCTTCAAAAACGTAAAGGATGCTACTTATGTCTGAGAGCAAAGAATTTCATGACACAGTATCTGTCTATGCAGTGTAGATGGGTGATTTGTTTGCAGAGCTCGAAACCTATATGTAAATGTTTTATATTATCAGTTTCCATGAAATAGTTAAACATTTTGAGCTACACTATATTTTTTTTCACGCCAGTCGAATTATGGTGTGACTAGATTTTCATAATTGATAAATGACTGTACACAATTGCAAATGTAAGTTTGTAGACATTTGTACAGTGGACCCCCGGTAATCCCGCACCCTCTGTTATGTGATATGTATAGGTATTATTGAATATTTTTTTGACAATTTTCGCTAATATAGATAATGCATGATTGAACAGGTTACAACTTGTACGCGCCACCACTATTGTGCTCGACGCATAGGTATTGTGTTGACTCTGATTGCTTAGTTTGAATTTGACTACACGTGATAGCGGCCGGCCTAGCGTGCGTTCATTGTTTACTGTTTATTCATTGTGTACTGTTTATTCATTGTGTACTGTTTATTCATTGTGTACTGTTTATTCATTGTGTACTGTTTATTCATTGTGTATTACCTATACGTACCTAGTAATATCGTCACGCGCCCAGAAGCGACAGCACAAAACACTGACAATTAAAAAAAAATGTGATGTTTTAGATCGTCTAAATCATAATGAATCTTTCAGTAGTTTAGCAAGTGAATACGGCGTAGGCCGATCTACAATTTATGACATTAAAAAAAACACGAGAAGAATGAAAAGTTCGTGTCAACTATTGACTGTGGGCCAGACAACAGACAGACACTCAAGAAAGCTGGACATCCAGAAGTGGAAGAAGCTTTATATATGTGGTTTCTTCAGGAAATAATTAGACATGCGCCTATTTCGGGACCCATGTTGACGATGAAAGCTAAGTTTTTTTATTAGGAGATAATGAAAAAAGATGATTTTGTGGCTTGCAAGGGATGGCTAGAACGTTTCAAAAGTCGTCATGGCATACATTTAATGACTATTACCGGAGAGAAACTTTCTAATGATTCTACCTGCATAGAGCCTTTTAAATTAAGATTTTTGCAACAGGTGAAAGATTTAAATCTTAACCCGTCACAGGTGTACAATGCAGATGAATCAGGGTTTTTTGGCGTGTGATACCTAACAAAACTTTCGTTTCCTATGCAACGGCTACTCAGGCGTGGGTTATATGCTAATAGAGACTGAAGGAGTAGGTCTTACCGGTTCTCGGACAATCCTATTTATTTATACGTTACGAGACGGAAAGACAAGTGGGCGCCACCCTGAGTCCTACTAGTCTATAAGTTACCTCACATCAACTAATCCCAGTCAACAAAACAAGAAGTTGGAAGGTTATAAAAAAATGAACAACGTTATTTAATATTTACAGTAGATTTTTTTTCCTTTCTGGCCCGGGGCCATTTGGCTTTTGGACTACACCCCATTTAGCCACGAGAGTTTATTGTTTTATTATATTTTAATTATTATACTGTCACTCTATCTTTCATGCAAATATTCCTAAACTTCCAAAATTCTGGAGAAAATGAAAGAAGAAAAACAAATGGGATAAACAGGGACACCCTCTTCACGCTAAGGTGCCCGTCATAGCGACTTTGATTAGACATACAAGAAAGGCAACGGTTAAAGGGGATTTGCTACAAAAGGACAAACAGAGGGAACCAAATCTAAATCGTTCACACTATGTTCATATATGCATTCACACAAAACAAAATAACAATTGCAATCTAATATTTTTCGTTTCGTGCGTTTATGCAATTTCCATAAAAAATCTCTTATGATAGGTTTGTGAGAGCTTATGTACAAGAGAGAAACTATGTTTTGAGGAAAAGATATCTTCTTAGCTGATAGGGAGTTAAGTAAATATTCCGTTGCTTCTCTATTATACCTACAGTTAATCATCCAATGGTTGAGATCGTGGAAACTTCCGTCACAGTCACATGTATCTGCGATAGACAATTTAATTTTGTAACGTTATGAATTAACTGTAACATGTCCAAAAAGGCATCTGATATACATAGTATATATTTTCCTGGAAGGAAGGCTTCATTCAGCTAGAGGAGTATAGGGAAGAGCAGGATATATCTTGCAGTAGGTATTGTTACTATGGTTTGTGAAACCTGCCCATTAAATTTCCCAATTTTGTTTGAGGGTTTCTTTTCTAAGTGATTTTATATCTCCCTTTGATAATTCGTTGATTACAAGACCACAGGAAGCAGCGGCTTTAGCAAGCTCATCTACTTTTTCATTACCTGGAATTTGAGAATGTCCTTTAACCCATATAATCCAACGTTTTTGTTTAAATTCTTCAGACGTGTTAGTTTTTCTAGGATGCTGATTGTACTGCTGTTAATGTATATATGTTTCCGGTAGTTTCTCAATGTCATTAAAGCTGATTGAGAATCAGATAAGATCATATACTGTTCAAATTCTAAGTTACTATTTATGATCCATTCCAAGGCTTTGTTGATGGCTACTAATTCAGCTGTGAAGATTGAACAGTTTGGATTTAATTTATACTGTCGGGATACTTGTAGGTTTTGGATATAAAAAGCACTACCAACTCCCGCACTAGATTTGGAACCATCGGTGTATATTTTGCATATTGGACCTCTGGTATGAAGTTCTTCATTTAGTACAAAATAGGGGGGGATTAGAGAGTCGTAAGAGGGAAATACTATATTGGGTTCGGAGAACAAAATGTTGAAGTTAGAATTGAAAAATAGGATTCCTTTACCTTGAAATTGATATTGAGATAAATTAGGGAAGGCAATAGCTAAGATAGGAGAATATTTATTTTGCCACCATTTAGAGGTTAAATTTTGGATAGAGAGCAGCTATTTTATCTAATAGGGAATTTTGCTTATAAGCTTGACACTTAAGTACAAATTTTTCAGCCAAAAATAGGCGTCTCAGGTGGAGGGGGGTTCATTACATTCTGCCAAGAGAGCCAGGTTAGGAGTAGACTTCAAGGCTCCTAGGACCAATCTTAAGGCTTTGTATTGTATTCTGTAAATTTTATTTAAACATGATTTGGTAGCAGATCCATACAGAAAACAACCATAATCCAAGATTGATCTAGTACAGGCCCTGTAAAACATTAGATTTATTTTCGGATCGGCTTCCCATTCATATCGATTGATCACTTTTAATATATTGAGACTTTTCTCACATTTACCTATCATCATCATCACGTAGCGCTACAACCCTGGGTGGGTCTTGGCTGACTGTACAACTTTTTTCCAATTTGTTCGGTCTTCCATCAACCTAGGGTCAAATGGAATGTTCATTTTCCGGAGATCTGCTTGGATGTTATCTCTCCATCGCATTCTGGGACGTCCGAGTGGTCTTTTGCCTGTGGGAATCTCCTCCCATACCAGTTTTACAAGTCTTTCGTTATCCAGTCTGTGCACGTGACCTGCCCATCTTAGTCGCTGTGATTTAATTTCTTGGACAATATCGGCGTCGGTGGAGAGTGCTTTTAATTCGATATTGCTTTTGATCTTATACTGGTTTGTGGTGATGTCATGGTGAGGTCCGAAAATTTTTCTAAGTATTTTTCGTTCAAAGCGTCTGAGCTTTTTTTCGTTTGCTTTGGTCATGGTCCATGTTTCGCATCCGTATGTTATTACAGGTCTGACGATGGATTTATAGATTTTGATCTTTGAACTTTTTGTGAGATTTTTTGATTTTATGAGCTTATTCAGTGCAAATAGACAGCGGTTTGCAGATTGGATTCTGTCTTTTATTTCTTCGGTAACATCGTTGTCCGCTGTGATTACGGCCCCCAGATACTTAAAACGTTGTACTCTTTCGAAATTAAAGGTGTTGATCGTCACATTTTGTCCTATTCTGTCTCTTTGTGTTGTTCTATTTATACACATATATTTCGTCTTCTCTTCATTAATCTTCAGCCCTACTTCACTTGTTGCTCTTTCCACCTTGTTGAAAATGTCTTTCGTGGATAGGATGGAGTCTCCAACGAGATCTATGTCATCTGCATATGCGAGTAACAGCTTGGTACCTTGAACCGATAGCAATTCTGTTTTTATTTCGGCCGACCTCATGGCTTTCTCTTATACAAGGTTAAAAAGTAGTGGAGATAACGCATGACCCTGTTTAAGTCCACTGTTGATTTCAAAGCTGCCAGACAGTTTATTATTTACACGTACTTTAGATATTCCACCCTCCATACAGACTTTGGTCATCCGAATGAGTTTCTTTGGTATTGAGAACTCCGCCATGGCATTCCATACTTGGCTTCTTTCTACGCTATCATATGCCTGTCGAAAGTCTATGAAAAGATTGTGTATGGGTCTGTTATACTCCCATCCCTTTTCTAGAAGTTGTCTCAGCGTGAATAGTTGATCTATTGTTGATCTGTTTGCCCTAAACCCGGCTTGATATTCGCCTAGGACATTTTCAGCATAAGGGATTAGTCTACTAAGAATGATGTTTGAGAGGGTTTTATATGCCGTGTTTAGGAGTGAGATTCCTCTATAATTCGCGCATCTTGTTTTGTCCCCTTTTTTGTGGATGGGCACTATTATGTTTTCCTTCCATCGTGCTGGTATCCTTTCTTCTAACCATATGTGCGTTATTAGCTGGTGGATTTGGCGATGTAGTGCGTCTTCCCCATATTTCAGAAGTTCTGCTGGTATCTCGTCCGTACCCGGCGCTTTGTGATTTTTCAGCTTATTTAAGGCCTTTTGGGTTTCTTCAAAGGAGGGATTTTTGACGGGCATGTCCGCTGTGATATAGATCTCTTCTTTGTGCTGTTCTTCCTGTATGATGTTTAGAAGGTCTCTAAAATACTTTTCCCATTCTTCAGTTATTTCTTTACCGTCGATTATCATGCGGCCTTGGTTGTCTCTCAGTGTATGGATGGAATTGGTTCTATGCCCTCTTTTCTCAGAGGAAATTGCTTTATAGAATTCTCTGGAGCCTGGTTTGGGCCGGTCTCTCTCCATAGTTTCATATTTTTGTTGTTCGTAGTTTCTTTTCTTTGTGCGTATTATTTTTCTTGTTTCTTTTCGGCAGTCGTCATATTCCTTTTTACTTTGGTCTGTTTGCAGTTGTATCCAAGTCTTTCTTACTGTTTGTCTTTTTTCCAGTTGTTTCCGACATTCCTCGTCATACCATGTTTTTGCCCTCTTCTGCTTACTCCTTCCAAAGATCTTGTCAGCTATCTTGGTTATTATTTCGGCAGTCGCTTCCCATAGCTGTTTACCCACATTTACCTATGCATTTGTTAATTTGTGCCTCCCAAGTTAGCTTGGAATCTAGCGTAATGCCTAAATAAGTATAGCTTGTAAGTACTGGAACCTCAAGTTGACAGGATTGTACACTATTTATTTCTGGTACTCGATGTCTGGTAAAGAAAACCACTGCTGACTTGTTAGGTGATAATTCGAGTCCATGATCATCAAAATATTTTTTTCAGCTGTTCATATTTTCCTTAAGAGAATTTATCAGTTCGAATCGGTCTTTCAACAAGTGTGCATCAATAGATATTTGTTGTAAACAAACCGGTTAGTGTAAAAACTATACTTACTAATTGACTATTAATAGAGGTGCGAAAAAACCAAAAACTTGTTGGTGAAAACACAAACAATTAAATTAAAATGAGTAAAAACGATCCCCCTGACGGAGGGGGATATTCAAATGAAATGGAATTGGATGGAAATAAAATAAACAACTCGGATAATCCTGGAAATGAAAAAAACATGGAAAAGGAACGAACAAAGAAATTATTCAATATCCAGAAAGCTCATCTCTACTCTGACAAGGTATATGTATTCATCGAAAAAACAAACAGGGAAGAGGAAGGAATAGGTAAAATGCACCCAATGAAGGTAGGCCACATTTTACATAAAAAACTAAAAATTCCAAACATCATCAGCATTGCAAGTGTAGGTAAAAATAGAGTAAGAATAGAATTAAAAACTATAAAAGACGCGAATAGATTAGTAACTGATGAAAGATTAATTGAGGAACAGTTAACAGCATTTATACCTAATAACTTATTGCAACGAAAGGGAATAATAAGAAATGTTGACACAATTTTCAAAGACGATTATCTTTTTGAAAACATAATTTCTCCTGTAACAATAACCGAAGTCAATAGATTCAAAAGAAAAATAGACATAGATAGCGAATCTGTTTTTGTACCTCGGCAAATGGTCCTATTAACATTTGAGGGGAACATGCTACCCAGTCATGTTTACATCAATAGCGTAGCATGTGCAGTCGAACCATAAGTACACAAAGTCATACAATGCTTTAAATGTTTAGAACATGGTCATGTTGCAAAAAATTGTCGAAGTACAAAAACACTTTGCATTAATTGCTCTAAAGAAAAAGAGAACGAGCACAGTTGTAGGGATCCACAAGACAGTTTTTGTCTACACTGCAAAAGTGATAAACATAAATCAATTTCCAAAGTATGCCCTAAATTTGTTGAGCAACATAAAATAAAAAAACACATGGCAGAACAAAATTTAACTTTTTTAGAAGCAAAAACTGGTCTCAAAAATTCCTACGCAAATATAATTACAAATAACAAGTATCTGGTATTAGACACGGAAAACATCGAATCCTTTCCACTACTAACACAAAAAACAAACAGAAATCCTGGTAACACATACAGAACTAATATACCCATACAACCATCCACTTCCAACCAAACCAGAGCAATGCCATCCCATTCTCAACAACTCCCTGAAACAACACCACCCAACAAAAGAAAAAAAGTTTCCTCCCCTATACCAGAAGAACCCATGTTTCCTTTCACATTCGGGCCCGAACGTCCCCTCCCTCCTTTTGATAAATCAACATATGAACAGAATGCAAATGAAATTGTAAAATTATTTTTTAATGTCTTTCAAAGTGTACTAGATGATGTAAGCTCATTCGATGAATTAAAAAAAATAAATCCAATAATTGTAAAAAACAAAATTAGCAACATTTATTATAATGGCTAATAAGGTCAAAAGTAACTTTGAAATTTTGCAATGGAACGCTAAATCTGCAGTTTCAAATAAATTAAGTTTGGTGAAATGTTTGGATGAAAATGATATAGACATAGCACTTATATCTGAGACATGGTTTAAACCCAGCAGACAAATTTCGTTTAGGGGTTATGATATAATCCGGAGGGACAGGGATGATGGATATGCAGGTGTTGCAATCTTAATTAAAAATATTTACTCGTTTAAGGAAATCAATATTCAACAAAATTTCGTACCTGGAATCTTAATCTGCGGTATTCAAATATTAAATTCTAACGATGTATATTTCAACTGTTTTTCACTTTATTGCCCACCAGATATAAACACAAATTACACTGACTGGCAGAATGTGATTGACTTACTGGATTCAAACAGTATAATAGGTGGAGATTTCAATGCACATCACGAGTTTTGGGGCTCTTACAAAAATAACCCCAAAGGTAAACAAATCAAAGAAGCTTTGGACGATAGTGATATCGTAATTTTAAACACTGGGCAACCCACGCGATTTACTAATAATAACAATCAATCTGCAATAGATCTCACGCTCTCCACGCCTGATCTGGCGCTTAACTGCCGATGGTACACACTTGCGGACGTTATGGGATCAGATCATTTCCCTATTATAATAGAAGTAAACAAAAACATTCACTTTGATGAAGATTATCTCCCAAAAACTAAATGGAACTTGCGCAAAGCCAACTGGAAATTATACCAGGACGCAGCTGACACTTTTTTTATCCAAAACTGCCGAAGAATGCATACTACTGAAGAAAAATATGATCTTCTTATCCAAGGAATTAAAATGGCTGCCGACGTGGCAATCCCGGTTAACAAACCCTTCAAACACAAAAATAGAAAAATTTTACCTCCTTGGTGGGACCCTGAATGCGACGCCGCAATCACTCAACGTAAACAAAAATTAATGGATTATAAAAATCAAAGTACCGTGGAGAACTACACACTATGCAAACAAGAAATAGCACGAGTAAAAAAACTATTAAAAGACAAAGCCAAGGATAGTTGGAGGAGATGGTGCTCAAAACTTAATAAAAACACACCTGTGACGGAGCTCTGGACTCAAGCAAAAAGAATGCAAAGAAAAGTAAGTAGTGTAAAAAAAAATGACAGTACTGCATGGCAGGAGGACTTCCTTGATAAAATTGCACCACCTATGCCACTCGATGACATCAGCCACAATCTAGAGACACTCAAACAGTCCAAAAATAATCATTCCATTTTTTCAACACCTATTAACCTGAAGGAAATAGATTATGCACTTCAAAATAGGAAAAACACATCTCCAGGTTACGACGAAATTCGATATCCCATGCTTCACCATCTACCTCTAAATGCCAAGCAAATTTTAAAACAAATATTTAACGACATCTGGCTGTCTGGCGAAAGTATCACTGAGTGGAAAAACATTATAGTCATACCTATTTTAAAACATGGCAAAAATCCAGACAATGCTGACTCTTATCGGCCCATATCGTTACTACCTTGTGTTTTAAAAATTTTCGAAAGAATAGTAAAAAATCGTCTAGAATGGTGGTTAAATCATATAAATGTCCTCCCTTCCACTCAATATGGATATAAAAAAAACTACGGAACTTATGACGCAGCGGCACATATTGTTACTGAAGTACAAGCATGTTTCGCAAAAGACGAATATCTTATCACACTATTTCTCGATATAAAATCCGGTTATGACTGTGTAGAATGGCAAATATTACGCGGAAAATTAATCGATCTGCAGGTACCTGTAGAAATAGCAAATATCATTTGCAAACTGTATGTAAATAGATCCTTAACAGTTCGACAACAGAATGGAACCCTGTCAAAAAGTCGAGTAGCCAACAGAGGTCTACCACAAGGCTCTGTATTAGCACCATTACTATTCAATATTTACACTATAAACATTCACACAATTACACCCAACGCTAATATTATCCAGTATGCAGACGACTTTGCCTTCTACATACATTCGAAAAGATTCGAACAGTGCTTAACTTTATTTAATGCAGCTATAACACCACTTTTCAATTGTTTGGAGAAACATGGATTGGATATTTCTCCAAACAAATCACAGTGTGTGATCTTTACTCGACATAACATCTTAAATACCCCCACAATAACATTGGGAAATATTCAGTTCCCTCTAGTTAACGAATTTAAATATCTTGGTATTACACTAGACAGAAAGTTGACATTTAAGACACACATAGAGGAAATTCTAGTAAAAGCAAGTAAAGGAGTAAACTTTCTCAAATCTATAATGAAAACATGGTGGGGTGCAAACCCTCAAACTGCTCTAACTTTCTACAAGGCATACATAAGGTCAATTATAGACTATGGGTGCACATTATATGGCTGCGCAAGCAAGAAGGAGCTACGGAAGCTGGATGTCTTACAAAATAAAGCTTTGAGGTTGTGCATTGGAGCGATGAAATCAACTCCCATTGAACCACTTCGAGCAGAAACGTTAGAACCACCCCTAGAACTACGGAGACAAATGTTAGCAGAGAAAGACATCTTAAAATGTAAAACTAAAAATTCCCCGTTAATGAATATGGTAACAGCTTTAAACATTCATGACCTGACATCTAAATATTGGAAACATAAAAGCTCACCCCTTCTATGTGAAGCTTATAGAAACACAAGTAATTTCAATCCTACCAGCATTTCTGTAGATCTCATGAAACTTCTACTAGATGTGACAATAATAATTCCGGAATATTCAGAACTTACAGCTCTAAACAATGCAGTAGTCAAACAAATCACAAGTACATATCAAAACTACACACCAATATACACTGATGCTTCAAAAAATAATCAAGGGACCGGCGCCGCATTCGTAATACCCCAACAGACACAACACTGTTACCAACTAGAAAAACACACATCCATTTTCAGTGCAGAATCTATAGCTATATTAAAAGCAATAGAATATACAATCCAAAATAATATTGAAAAATCTTTAATTTTTACTGATTCACTTGCTGTCCTAAATAGTTTAAAATCGCACTTAGAAATAAATTCAAAGTATAATAACCCATATATAACAAAAATTAAAATAAATCTGGCAGAACTCAATGAAAATCAACGAATAATTTTTGTATGGGTCAAAGCCCACACCGGAATTTTATATAATGAAAAAGTGGACGAACTGGCAAAACAGAGCATAATAACAGGCGAAGAAACGACCTGCTGGCTAACATTGAACGAAGGCATTAACCTAACCAGAACTAAAATGTACATAAACTAGAATAAACGATATAGGGAATATTGTAACACTAAACCTACTCGCTACACACAGCTAGTACCAAAAATCGAAAAACGATGCTGGTTCGAAGATTATCAGCGCCCAAGGAAATACATAACCACCATCAGTCGCATGAAGTTTGGACATGCCAGCTATCCTGCACATTTATGCAAAATCAATATCCTGGATAGTAACCTATGTACTACTTGCAATGTCACGTCAGACTTAGACCACATCTATTTAGGTGCAGTAGTGAACGACAAACTCAACAGTTCGCTCCACTAATCTAGTTCATTACAAACCCTAAGAGTCTTTGAGCTGGGTTTGCAATGGGCTGAAGAGACTTGTGCGTCCTACAACGAACTTTTACTTTTGAGAAGACTGAAGGTCTGTTTTGGTCTCGCGTTTCAACAATATTAAACAAACAAACATTGATGAATATTTTCATGCTTGATAAATTGATTGATTCATATTATGATTTTTATTAATAGTTTTTGATTATTTTAGTATGTACATTTGTTTGTATACAATTATTTCCTAATGTAATTTTAATTTTGTTTGTAAGTTCTACAGAATTAATGACGTTAATTTTATAATAAAACGTAAGCTCACTATTGTGTTGTTTAATTTACTGAATTTGACATATGTACATAATGAGGTATATATTATGTATTTGTACTTCAAAGTATAACATACAGAATCTTATATCAATTTGATCTGTAATTTGTCGGATTACAAGGTACTCAATTGTAAAAAATTTAGTCCGTACTCTATAATCCGACAAATTCGATAGTTCGACACTGCCCTGCAAAACGTTTGTCGAATTACCGGGGTCCACTGTAATAAACATTTAAAAAAAAATCTTTCACTGTTTTTCCTAGCTAGTAGTCTGTTAGACTCTACATGGACTTTTACGTCAGAAATTATCACATGGTTGGTTAAAGGTTAATTGAGCCCAGATTTATATTTCAGCTTGATAGATAGGTACAAAAACATAATGGGTAGACTTGATATGGAATTTAAATTGAATGAAACTATTATAAAATTACTTTCTGGGTAGCCAAATACTTTTGAGACATAGTGTACAGGGTGTCCCAAATTGATATGTTTTGAAGGGTATACCGCAAACTAGAGGAGATAGAAAAAAATAGTTGAGATGTTATGACTCCTTTTTTTGTTAAAGTAACGATTGTCCAATCAAATTTTCAATAGGTCCCTTCATTAGGGAGATACAGGGCGATTGTTGAAAAGTGTCAAAAACGACAGGACTCTAAAATTTCTTCATTTAGAAAAATATTTAAAAACTTTATAGGAACTTTAGATAGATATATAATGGAACAGTTCAGTGGCGCACCAAACAATTCTTTAGGGGTCTCACTAAGGAAATATAATAGGTACTAACTTATGTTTTTTATATGGGACACTATATATTTTGACATATTTCGTTTCCATTTTTAATTCTCTTTCACCTGATATGACATATGACATATCTATTTTCAATGGTTGGAGCTACAGGGCATTTGACATCACGTTAATGGCACTTAAAGATGAAATATCCAGTAACACAATTTAACATTTTATTATTAGAATCTAAACTGTGACAATTTTATTTGCCAAAAATAAAATGAATCAACTTAAAAACATAGGAAAAAAAAACTTACAAACAAACAAATTAATTTTACAAAAATATGAAAACTATAATAAATGAAACGCATTTTAACATTTTATTATGAGTATACTTTGGATCAGGGGTCTCCAAACTTTGCGGCCATAATATTTTTTTCGGTATGTTGTAAGGGCCATAACAATTTTAATTTTTCTGCCCACCTAAGCAAACAGGCTTTTATTGCATTTCAATTATTACTATTGAATGTGTATTGTGACACGTAACGACATCTAGTGTCGAATAGTGATACTATGTACTGTTCTAGGTACTATCTATTTCAGCTACCCACTAACAGGTGGCATATTTGGGAATTTCCGCATTAGTTCGAGAAAGTTCTGGTTCTGGCTAGTTTTTGCGATCATTTCTAGATGGCAGTAATTGCATAGGTATAAAAAGGCTCTCTCGATGAAACGACCTATAGATCCCTATCAAAAGATATTCAGAAGAGATGTCGTAAAGACAGAGGAAAGTATATATCCAACATATGTTAAGAGATAGAATCACACTCACACTGAATTGAAACCAAAGATCTGTTTCAAAAGGTAAAACTTCTCGCAAGAGAATTCAAACCGCGCAATTATGCAATTCAAACTGAACATGGCGCTGTCGTTGGGGACATCGAAGCAATATTAAACGTTTGGCAGAAATATTGCACAGATTTGTTCAAAGAACAGCAGACCCTAGAACGGGACGATAGAATTCTCAATATTAATGAAATAACGCACGAACCTGATATCATGCGTGCAGAGGTACAGGAAGCAATAGCACATTTGAAAAGAGGAAAATCAACAGGCGGTGATAATATAATGGGAGAAATGTTGTAGAATTTGGATCAACAGGGCATTAAACTCTTAGCCGATCTGTGTAATATAATATGGAAGCATGGTCTCTGGCCCAAAGACTGCTCTACCTCTATATGCATTCCTCTTTATAAAAAGGGTACAACCACAAAGTGTAACAACTACCGTACCATTTCTTTGATATCACATCCTAGTAAGATTCTACTTCGTATTATAAAGCGACGTTTACAGACATATCTGGATCCACAGATTCCCCAGGAACAGGCAGGATTTGTGAAGGGCAAGGGTACCAGAGAACAGATGCTTAATCTACGACAACTCATCGAGAAATGCAGTGAATTCAATATCCCAATGGTCATCTGCTTTTTGGACTACCAAAAGGCCTTTGACTGTGTCAACTGGAAAATGCTGTGGATAGTTCTCCGAGAGATGGGAGTGCCTGAACATCTAATTGCACTCATAAGAAACTTTTACGACAACAGAATGGCCAAGGTCAGAATAGAGAACCAGCCTCGCTCCCATTTAAGACCTGCAGGGGCGTTCGTCATGGATGCATCCTCTCTGCAGATCTCTTTAACATCTATGGAGAATATATAATGAGAAAGGCATTGGATGAATGGCATGGAGGAATCTCAATTGCGGGTAAAAAGATCACAAATCTGAGATATGCAGACGATACGACATTAATAGCTGCGTCAGAAGAGGAAATGCTGGATCTAAACAGAGTGAAGATAGAGAGCAATAACTGTGGCTTTATGATAAACACGGAGAAAACCAAAATTATGATAGTTGATCGTTCAAACACTCTGCAATTGACAGATGCTCTACACAGATTTCAAATCGTTGACCATATCATGTACCTGGGCTCATATATTAGTAACACGGGTTCAAGTGAAAATGAAACTAGTTCAATCGTTGATTTTTTCCATCTTTCGATATGGAGCTGAAACGTGGACAATTAAAGCAGCAGACAGAAAAAGAATTGATGCCTTTGATATGTGGTGCTGGAGACGCATGCTCAGAATTCCGTGGATGGCGCACAGGATGAACGAGTCAATCTGTAGAGAATTGAACATCCGCAATAGACTCTCTATTGCCCTATTGAGATTTTTTGGGCACATCGTGCGTAGAGATGAAAACTACCTGGAGAGGCTGATAGTGTCGGGAAACACAGAAGGGCGAAGATCCAGAGGACGCTCACCAATCAGATGGACTGATCAGACCCAAAAGGCCACCGGCAGTTCATTCTGCGGCTCTGTAACGTCACAAGCTGTCAGTGATCACAATTCTCAGTAATGAGAGAACGACGATAGAAGAAGAAGAAAAAGGCTAGTGGCGCCATTGCGAGTCAGTGTGCGCGGGAAAGGCGAAGGAAGCGAAGTTGCCTATTGTGAAATATAGTAATAGGAGTATTTTGATTAGGCTTGTTTTTATGTGTGATTTATTGGTATGGAAAAGAAGAGAAAAATAGACAGTGAATGCAGAACGTTCCAAGATAAATGGAACTTTCAGTATTTTGTGATTGAGTGCAGTAATGAAACCATAGCTGTTCTCAAAGAATATAACATTAAACGTCACTCTAAATATACAGCAATATTGCGGACTGAAATCCCAAAAGGCCACCGGCAGTTCATTCTGCGGCTCTGTAACGTCACAAGCTGTCAGTGATCACAATTCTCAGTAATGAGAGAACGACGATAGAAGAAGAAGAAAAAGGCTAGTGGCGCCATTGCGAGTCAGTGTGCGCGGGAAAGGCGAAGGAAGCGAAGTTGCCTATTGTGAAATATAGTAATAGGAGTATTTTGATTAGGCTTGTTTTTATGTGTGATTTATTGGTATGGAAAAGAAGAGAAAAATAGACAGTGAATGCAGAACGTTCCAAGATAAATGGAACTTTCAGTATTTTGTGATTGAGTGCAGTAATGAAACCATAGCTGTTCTCAAAGAATATAACATTAAACGTCACTCTAAATATACAGCAATATTGCGGACTGAAATCGTAGCAATCTTTGTTTACAAAAGCAAATACTGAGCAAGAGTCTGCAACTCGCGCCAGTTTTCGTGTGGCTCTTCATGTAGCTGAAGAAACATTCCCCGAAAAAGTAAATTTGTTGAAAGGTGTCAGTTTGCCAACAAACACCGTGACTCGGAGGGTGCAAGACATCGCAGAAAATATATCATCTCAACTGTCTGACAAAAATGGACATCTTGAGAGGTTTTCTCTAGCCTTGGATGAGTCAACGGATGTGTCAGATACTGCTCAGGTGTTGATTTTTATTTGTGGAGTCGATAAAAGCTATGAAGTGTATGAAGAACTTCTTGATATTGATAGTATTCACGGCACATCAACTGGGGCAGATATTTTTAAGGGAGTTGAAAATGCCATTAATAAAAAAACCTTCGATGGAAAAACTTGAAATCTATCACCACCGATGGAGGCAAAAATATGTGTGGTAAAAATAAAGGAGTGGTCGCACTTGTGTCAAAGGCTGTAGAACATGATGGTGGTTCAAAACCATTAGAATTACATTGTATCATTCATCAACAGTACTTGTGCGGAAAATGTTTGGATTTGTCTGAAGTTCTAAGACCAGTCATATCAGTTGTTAATTTTATCAGATCCACAGGGCTGATCACCGACAATTCCGCGAGTTTATTGCTGAGATGGGAGAAAATGATTTGCCATATCATACTGCAGTACGCTGGCTTAGTTGCGGAAAAGTCCTTAAGCGCTTTTTTGAGCTTCGAGCAGAGATCGAATTTTTTTTGGATGAGAAGCATCGCCCTTGTGCCGATTTAGGAAATAGTGAATGGCTGTGGAAATTAGCATTCTATGTCGATTTGACAAATCATATGAACGAACTGAATTTGAGATTGCAAGGAGAAAGTCAGCTTCTTCCTGATTTATTCACCAATATCAAATCGTTCAGGCAGAAAATAATACTATTTCAATCGCAGTTACGTAAAAAATGTTTCACACATTTTAAAATATGTGAAATATTCAGCCACACTACAGAGACTGAATTTCCAGTCGATTTTGCAGTCGAAACTTTGAGTGCTTTAAAGATAAATTTCGAGACTCGTTTCTCAGATTTTGATGTCATTGTGAATGAAATTAAGCTTTTTCAAAATCCGATTGATTCTGGCTCCGGAAGTCCAAATGGAAATTATTGATTTACGGTGCAGTGATATGTTTAAGAACAAATATCAAAATTCAAAAGTCTTTCTTTCACTGGCACACTTTGATAATTTGCATAAATTTGCTCGTGGGTTGTTTTCTGTTTTTGGTACTACATACTTGTGTGAGAAAACATTTTCCAAGATGAAGTACACAAAAAATGTTTACAGATATAAATTAAGCGATGAGCATGTTAAATTTCTTTTAATAATTGGTACAAGTAAAATTAATCCACAACTACAAACAATTGTCGATGGAAAATCACAATTACATCAATCTCATTACAGTTTTTTTGGTTTATTAATGGGATTAATTTCAATTTAATTATTTGTTAGTTATTAGATGCTTAAGCTTAAAGTACTTGAGTTGAGTTTTCTGCGTCATAATTTCTGTCGTAAAGTTATAAACGATAAAATAAAACATTCGTTTTGATAAAGCTACTGTGTTAGTGAAACGCGTCAACAAGTTTAAATTGAACATTAGTTCAAATATATGAAGATTTAAACAAACTATATTGTTTTATTTCATCGTTCAGTATGGATCTTCATCAAGTAAAAGCCTCATCTATTCAATTTTCGTAAAGTTATACCTTGCAAGTAAATAAAACCGATTAATTATCATTCTGTGTTTTCATTCTCTTCCATTCAACTTATCACAGCAATAGTAACAACATTGGCTGTCGTGGGCCAGATTGATGACACTAGTTTTAAGCTGTCGCGCGCCGGATTGATGGCAGTGGCGGGCCGGATTTGACCCGCGGGCCGTAGTTTGGAGACCCCTGCTTTGGATCTTCAGCACTTTTATTTATCAAAAGTAAATCAGTAAATTGTTGATTTTTTTCCAAATAAAATTATCACGAAATGGCACATCCTGTATCTTATTCCCCTTTTCGTTTCCATTTCTAATTCTTTTTGATCCGCTATATTATTATATTGTATTCCATTTTTTATCTAAAAAGACATATTTTTCATCTTGTAAGAATGTTCATTTCATCAAGTAGGTTTTGGCAGTGCCATATTATCCAATAGGCTGACTAGGCTATAGCCTAGGGCGCCGTGAAAGAAATAGGCGCCGACTGACCGGACTAACCACTAACGATAGTCACAATTCGTGCAAATCATTTTTGCTGTATACGAATTTTTTTCGTGGAGATCGAATGTGTTGTAAGGCACCAATATTAAACAAAATTATATTGACAACATTAGTGAATAGAGACATCATTATTTCAGTCGGCCGGGTTTGAATACTTGGATAGATTGAAAAGCACCGCTTTACATCCATATATTTTGATTATCAATGCGGTATTGTGGTAACTATAGACACATTTTGTTTTGCTGCAGTGACGGGATGCCGCCAGAGATAAATATGCTAATATGCAAAGTACCGCCACGTGCGCCTTGTGCTCGCCAAAACAAAAAAAAACCGACAAAAGGTGATTGGAAACGCAACATCAAAGTTTACAAAAAAAATTGGTAAACTTTGGAAACATTTATTTTAAAACTTGAAGGTAGTCAGTTGAGTTAGTTCAGTCGCTGGCAGTAATCGAGTAATCGTCAATTAAAATAATATCTATCAGTTGCGGTGTTTTTGTCTTGTTTATCATTTTATCGAAAATAATGAGTGGAAGTGGAGGAAGTAGAAAAGTGGGTGGGAAAGGAAGAAGGCTGAAAAAGAAAAGCAAGAAAAAATGGAGAAATTATTGAAAAAAATACCCAAATTAAATTCTTTTTTTTGTCAACCTGTTCGAGGTACGGAAGCCGATGCAGATAATGAACAACAATCAACTCTCAGTAATGATGATATTATGGATAGAGGTAAGCAGATAATTGAATAATGCAGTGTAAGAATGTAATTTTTATTTTTGTATCCTCTAGAAACCGCAATAATCTCATGCAGTTCTTATACTGATGAAGTTCAGGACTGTGCATCTTCATCAAACAATCCTCAAGGAACGTCAGAATTATTTTCAAAAGTCGATTTCACAGACCCACTGGATGGGCTATAACCGAAAGTTTCATAAATTACATTGTAATGAACCCATCTGTAATTGTACAAGAAATTTCTAAAATGGATTTCCAAAAATCGAAACGCATTTATGATATTCATAGTAGATTTGCTTAAAAAAATATGTTTTTCAAAACTTTGCACAACGGGGAAACTGTACGTCGTCAATGGCTATTATATTCAGCACTAGCAGGAAATGTTTATTGTTTGTATTGTAAATTATTTAACCGGACAAAAACGAATTATTTCATGACTGGACTCAACGACTGGAAAAATACCCATCGGATTTCTGAACATGAAAACTCTTCTGAACACTGTGAAAATGCGAAGGCGTATATTGCGCGATCAAATGTCTTAGGGAAAATAGATACCGAAGTTCATAAGCAGTACCTTGCAGGAAGATATTACTGGGTTAACATACTTAAACGAGTAGTTGCAGTTATAAATTTTTTTACATCACGTGGCTTAGCATTTAGGGGTTCTAGTGAAATGTTTGGAGCTATTGATAACGACAACTACCTAGGTTCGTTAGAGCTTTTAGCAGAATTCGATCTGTTTCTGAAAACCCACATTGAAACAAAAGGCAATCCAGGAAAAGGAAATGTTTCTAATTTGTCATCAACTATTTGTGATGAATTTATATCATGGCGGTTGATCTAAGAGAACAATTTGCATCAGAAATAAAAAACACGAAATATTTTGCAATAATTATAGATTCTACACCCGATATATCCCATACTGACCAACTTACTGTTGTTGTCAGATATGTAATTAAAAATGGTTCGGTAGTAGAACGATTTATTACATTTGCTGCTAAGGTAGGGCACAAAGCTTCAAGTATGGAAACAGCAGTTTAGTTTTAGAACATATGCCATTAGACATACAGAACTGTAGAGGACAATCTTACGATACCGCTAGCAACATGTCTGGTCGATATTCTGGTTTGCAAGCTAGAATCAAGGAAAAGAACAAATTGGCAAAATGTATACCATGTGCTGCCCATTCACCGAATTTAGTAGGAACCTGGGCTGCAGAGTATTCTCCTGTTGTAACGAATTTATTCTTGTTTGTGGAAGAAATATACACTTTCTTTTCAGCATCAACCTATAGGTGGGAAATAATGAAAGAGTGTTGAACACGTAACAGAACTGTGAGTGGGTCAGAACTACATGTGTCTAAAAAACTTTCAGCTACTAGATGGTCAGCTAGAGTCGATGCCTGCACCGCTCTTTATGAAAGTTACGATGCTTTTAAAGAAGCTTTGTGAAAGATACCTCGCAAGCACCTAAAACAAAAGCTGAGGGGAAGGGTATATTGCAAAAAATGTTAAGGTTGGAGACCGGTATCATACTCTCTTTCTGGAGAGATATTTTAATTCAATTCAACATAACAAGCCAGTCTTTGCAAAAGCAAAGTATGGATATAGTGACAGCCATTCAACTCTATAAATCATTAATTAACTTTGTTACGGAAATGAGAACAACGAGGAAAGCGGTGAATTGTTAACAAAATGTAGTACCTATACGTTGCATTCGAAAAGGAAGAAAAAAAGGAAATGTTTGCCAGGAGAGAGTGATGTTGGAGAAACTACTTTTGATGGTAGGACAGATATGGAAGTAAATATGTTCTACGTGGTTGTAGACAATATAGTATCAGAACTCGAGAGGCGAAAAAATTCGTACGATGAAATCAATGGATCTTTTGGTTTTCTTACAAACTTAGAAAACACTGAAGACAATATAATAAAAGAAAATTGCAGACATCTTCAAAGAATTTATACTAGAGATTTGGATTGTAATTTTGAAAATGAATGTGTACAATTCAAATATTTTATTCAAACTCTAGACTCACCTAACTCTGAGAAAAAAACATGAAAAACTATGTCATGGCTGCAAACACTCCGCAGTAGAAATTTAATTTGTACGTTTCCCAACATAGACATTATTTTAAGAATATATCTGTGTCTTCCAGTGACGAATTGTACAGGCGAAAGGTCCTTCGCCGTGTTAAAACGAGTAAAAAATTACTTAAGAAATTCTTTAACAGACGATAAAACTGCTGACCTCTCAATATTATGTATAGAATGTGAGGCACTGAAAGAAAGAACTTTTGACGATATCATACAAAAATTTTCAAGTATTATTAAGTGTCGTAAATCCACCTTTAAATAATCGATTTGTACATTTTCACAAATACATATATATTTTGTGAAACGCGTTTTATTTTACTTGTATTTATATTTTTGCTTTCCTAGTTTCGAGGCGCCAAACTGATGTCAGCCTAGGGCGCTCTAATGTCTTAATCCGGCCCTGGGTTTTGGTAATGTTAGCATGGAAAAGAAAAAAAAGACTGTGTCACCTGTCAGAATTATTTTTACGACGTAACGTATTGTTGACAAAAAGATGAATTTTGAAAATTATCAAAAATATGATATGCATTTGGCATATATTGAATGTTATTGCCGCATCTGAATTATATTTTCAACAATATCCAGAAAGACGGCAACCAGACAAGAGAATGTTTAAAAAAGTTTGATTCAAATTTATTGGAGTATGGATGTTTTGTGAAACCACGGTGTCAGTATGAATAAAATAATGAAGCAAGAGTTGTAAATACGTTGGGTTATATACAAGCATACCATAAAACTTATTTACGCCAAATTGAGAAGGAAATAGGTATTCCAAAGACAAGTGCACGGAGAATTTTAAAGCAACATAAATTTAGGCCTTATCAAACATCTGTCCGACAAAAATTATACCCAAACCATTATTTGAGAAGGATGCAATTTGCAGGACAATGTAAAGAAAATCCAAATTTTTACTGAAAGGTAATATTTAGTGATGAAGCTCGCATATCCAGTGCAGGAATATTTAACCAACACAGTGAATTGTATTCGAATGACTCAAATCCCCACTTAATTCAGGGGATCAGGAGGCAAGGATGATTTGGTATTATGGTATTAACGTTAGTTGTTTTATCAAATATAATAAATTAGTTCATCATTTATTTGATGATAAACTAACTACTGCCGGATATATAGATATCTCAGATACAAATTTAAATGAAATTTTTTGACGAACAGGAATACTAAGAGGAATAAATTTTGGTTCCAACAAGATGGAGCACCTGCTCATAATTAGTTCGTTGGAAATTATTTAACGGAAACATTTCATAATCAGTGGAATGGAACTTACGGTCCTGTTAGCTGGCCTCCTCGTTCGCCAGAATTGAATACTGATTTTTAAATTTAGGGATTTTTAAAAATTCATATTTATAAAACAAACTTTGGCTTTCATCAAGCATTTAGAAAAATAAAGCCAGTGCACATACTCAATTCTGTAAGGAAAAGATGTTAAATATTATTAGAACAAAACCGGGGGCATTTTGAACATTTATTATAATTTTGAATAGATGAAGCTTTTACTTGATGAAGATCCATAATGAACGATGAAATAAAACAATATAATATGTTTAAAACTTCATTTATTTGAAGTAATGTTGAATTTAAACTGGTTGACGCGTTTCACTAACACAGTAGCTTTGTCAAAACGAATGAAGGTATAATATAAAAATGCTTTAATATACAGTGCAGACATAATTCTATTTACTAATGTTAACAAAGGTATTGAAATAAATTACCTGGAAATTCATTCACTACAAACATTCCTACGCTATCTTCTAGACACGAAGGTTTAATAAAGGAGAGTGATTGATATCTATTTGGTCGTTAAGAAAATTACCCGAATATTTATTTTTGTTAATCTCAAGGGCCTCTAACAAATTTAAACTAAAGGACTTACCGTCTACATGGAGAATTTCAAAATTTGGGTCGAAAATTTGTTGGTTTTCTAATAAATGATTTGAATAGTTAGAATCTAATTTTTTGTTGTCATAGCTACATTTGTGTTCCGAAATTATAGTTTTAAAATTTCTAAAAGTTCTACCGATATAAGTTTTATCACAGTTGTCATTACCACATTTTAATTTATAAACTCCTGATTTGTTTAATTTTGGAGATTTAGATTTATTATTTTTAATGAGTTTGGATAAATTGTAATCAGTTTTAAAGGAAATATTCATGTCTAAAGTTTCTAAAAATGATTTAATTTTTAAGGATGGTGTTCCAAATTATATTAAGCTTTTAAATTGTTTATTATTTTTATCTGAAGGGAATACTTGTTCTAAAGTCTGTTTTTTTATCTTTTTATTTATGATATTGTCAATTAAATTTGGATCCTAATTATTATTAACTGCTATTTGTTTTATGATATTTAATTCTTTGTTATAATTATTAATATTTAATGGAACTGTTAAGAGTCTGTGTATCATACTATTGAAAGCTGCTAGTTTATGACTGAATGGGTGGACCGAACTATTACCCTTCAAAACATACCAATTTGGGACACAGTGTACTTGCACCAGGTAATGTTTTTTCTCAGTACCTGTTTATTATTTTATTTTGTTGATTCAATTGTGATTATTTAAAAAATACTTGACAAACAGTAAAAACATTAAAATGGACTGTATTACTTTGAAAAATTAACAACGGTTTTCCTTTTACAAAATTCATAAAAATTAATGACAACTAAACTTCAAAAAATGACAACTCTTAATATTACTGTCTATCGAACACATAAAATTGAACATAGCCCCCACTTTGAAGGGCACCTTCAATACAATAGTATCGGAACCCGCGGGAACCGAACACACAAAGTTTAAATTAAAGTCAAATACAAATGTCGGTTTGCACTGGTAAAGGGTATAAATGTCGTAACGGATCTCACAATTGGTCCTTTAGACGTAGTGACTTCGGCTATCCTTGATACTCCGTCTCTGCCAGGAAATAGTCTTGTTATTCTGCCGGTAGGCCATATACAAGGTGGTTGGGCATCATTCTTGATAAGTACTAGTGTGTCTAGATTTATTTTACTGGGTGCATCTTTCCATTTATATGATTGATGCAATTGGGAAATATATTGTTTCGAGAATTGTCACCAAAACTGCTGATACAACTGTTGGATATGTTGCAGCCTTGACAGGCGGTTTACAGGTAGATTTGTAAGGGACAGACGTTATAGTGCGACCAATTAAAAAAATGTGAGGGAGTTAGAGGTGAAGGATCATTTGGGTCATTGGACATATCAAATAATGGTCGCGAATTGAGTATCCCTTCAATTTGTATTATAAGAGTGTTGAATTCATCGAACGTTACATTTTTATTGATCAAAACTCTCTTCAAGTGATGTTTTGCCATTTTAACGGCTGCTTCCCACAGTCCTCCATGATTCGGGGTATATGGGGGAATAAAAATCCATTTAATATTAAATTGACTTATTAACTCGTCATTAATCTGATTGCAATTGTTAGACAAAAAATGTCCTAATTCCTTTAGTTTATTATTTGCTCCGACAAATGTGCTTCCATTGTCAGAGTAGATAAAAGATGGAACACCTCTTCGTGAGCTGAACCTTTTAAAACTTGCCAGAAAATTGTCGGTTGTGAGATCCGAAACAACTTCGAGATGAATTGCTTTTGTGCAGAAGGAAATAAATACTGCTAAGTAACATTTTGTTAATCGTGAACCTCTACCTTTTTTATTGAGAATGAAAAAAGGGCCAGCGTAATCGATACCCGTTACTTGGAATGGTAGTTGAGGCTTGATTCGTTCATTTGGCAGATTGGACATTGGGGCAGCAAATGGCACTGGGTTGAACTTAACGCATGTTATACAATTTTTTACACTTTGTTTGGCTAGAATGCGTCCTTTTATTGGCCAATAGAATTGTCTAACAGATGACAGTAATAACTGAGGACCTGGATGCAACAATTGTCGATGTTTATGTTCAAAAACTAGCTTCGTGAAATGGTGAGTGGAAGACAATAAAATTGGATGTTTGGTACTGAAAGGTAAATATGTATTTTTTAATCTTCCTCCGACTCTTATAATTCCCTGTTCATCAAAGAAGGGTGCTAATGATGAAAGTTTGTGTTTATTGGGGAGTGTTTTATTTTTTTTTGAGTATTTTCAACTCTTCGAAGAATGAATCTTGTTGGACTTGTCTTATTAATATGGCTCTGGCACTTTCCAATTCTGACGCAGATAGAACACTAGTTTTCCTGTGCGTTTTATTTTTCAGATTATTACAAAACCGTAAGCAATAAGCTGTGACTCGTACTAACCTAGTTAAGGTAGAAAATCGAGTAAGTAAATCGAATGAATATGACGGCGTTGCATGTAGAACTGCGGTTTTCTTTTTCAGCTCCATCAAATCTGATTTTTTGAGAATAAAATCTTCACTTGGCCAATCAGAAATGGGTAATTGCAGGAAAGCTGGACCTTTCCACCAAAACACACTCGAAATTAACTTGTCAGGCGGAATACCTCTGGAAGCTAGGTCAGCTGGGTTGCTTGAGCCATTTACATATTTCCAATTAGTGATGTTTGATAGCGATTGTATCTTTGATACGCGATTTGCAACGAAAACTTGTAAGTCACTGGGTTCGTGGTGAATCCAACTTGAAGCAACTTGAGAATCGGACCACATATGAATAGGAATATCAACCTTAAGCGAGTTGACCACATGTTTGGTTAATTGTGCTCCTAAAAGACAGGCGCATAATTCTAGCTTGGGGATAGTGATGGCTTTCAATGGTGAAACTTTGGATTTTGAACATAGCAAATTAATTGTATAGATACCTGACTTATCTGTATTGCGGAGGTAGATGCATGCTGCATATGCATCTTGCGATGCGTCACAGAAACAATGAATGTCTAGCATTACTTCCGAGACTACATTGCGAGGAATGGATAAATGATTGAGAATCTCAAGGCTATTTTGAAATTGTGACCAGTTCTTTAATATATCTGGAGGAACTGGAGCATCCCATGAAATGTGGAGAGACCAAAGGCTTTTGATAAGTATCTTGGCTAAAATAATAGATTGACTTAAAAGGCCTAGAGGATCATATATATGAGCAATCATGGATAAAATGGAGCGTTTATTAGGAGAAACATGAGTTGAAAACTGCTTAATGGTATACTTTAATGTATCCGAGCTATTATTCCACTGAACCCCTAAAGTTTTACTAGACCCTTGATCACCTATATTTAGGATTGAATTTGAGATATCTGTCTTTGCAAAGTTAGAAACAACTTGTTGGTTATTGGAAGTCCACTTACGTAAAATGAAATTCGCAGACTCCAATATATTATAAATGTTCTTACATCTATCTTGTAATTCATTAAGATCGTTAGATCCTGTCAGCAAATCGTCGACGTACATGTCGGACAAAATAGTGTTTGAGGCTTCTGAAAATTCTTTCCAATTTTGTGTTGCTAGAGTGATACATTTAATCGCTAAATAAGGTGCTGCTCTTGTACCACATGTAACCGTATTTAGCTCAAAAACAGAGAATTCATCGTTTGGGTTATCTCGCCATAAGATTCGCTGTAAATGCCTATGCTCTGGATGCATAAGTATTTGCCTATACATCTTTGAAATGTCTGCTGACACAACAAAGGCGTACATGCGAAATCGCACCAGAATGTCGAATATGTCGTTTTGGACCTTATGGCCGACGTACTGGATGCCGTTAAGTGACCAACCTGTTGTGCTTTGGCAACTGCCGTCGAATACTGTTCGAAGCTTAGTAGTGATACTTGTTGCTTTGAGCACACCGTGATGGGGTAAGAAATAACCAGGATTAGAATTAATATTGTTTGATACTTTACTCATGTGACCTAGATCCTGGTATTCGGGAATGAAATCATGATATAATTGTTTCAAGCTAGAATCAGAAAATTTATGTTATCTCTTCATAGCGGATACTTTGGTATCGCCCAATAGCTCAACGGAATGTTTTAATGGAAATTTCACCACAAATTGTCCATTTTCCGCTCGGTACGTATCTCGTTCAAAAAGAGATTCGCAAATAGTGTCTTCATGGGACATGAACTGATTTTTACATTGGACTTTCTCTATTTCCCAGAACTTCATGAGCTGGTCGTCTTCTGCGACATGAACTTTTCCTAGGGTGCAAATATATTTGTCTAACTTGATTGGCATTGTACCCGTTATTATCCATCCAAATTTGGTGTTCACTAGTGTAGGAAGGTTTTTCCCCAGTTGGATTTTTCCTTCTTGCAACAGGTTCCAAAAAATATTAGCGCCTACTAATACATCAATGCCTTTGGAATGGTTAAATTCAGGATCCGCTAAATCAATATTATTCGGTATACGCATATTACTAATATCAAAAGAATATGTCGGGATCCGACTCGTAATGGTTGGAACAACTAAGCAAGAAATACTTGATTTATAATCTGAGAACCGCGACGAAATATCAAGCGTACATTTTTTGTTGACATCTGACTGGCTTTGTGTGATCCCTATAATTGAACAGATAGTACTAGTAACTGGAATCCTGAGTTTTTCGCAAAAGAAGCAGTAATTAAATTCATTTGGGCCCCAGAGTCTAAGAGAGCTCTACAAGCATGGAACTGTTCACTTTTGTCTTTTACATAACATAGTACTGTTGATAATAACACCTGACTTCGGTCATTAACTAAGGTGATACTAACTGTAGGGTCTGAATTATCATCTTCTTTTGTCAATAGATTCAATGAATTTCGATCATTGATACTATTAACCGACCTTGTAGATTGCACAATTTTTCTGTGAATCAATTTATTATGCTTATGGACTTTACATATGGGACATGGGCCGCTTCTGCAGTGGTTTTTGTTGTGACCCAGTAACAAACAGTTTTCACAAAGCCGCAATTTTTTTACCTCTTGAATTTTACGTTCGGTAGGTAACGCTAAAAATTCTGAACATTTGTAAATAGAATGGTTTTTCTTACAAAAATTACGGGTGTAATTACTATCTAAATTTACTTGAGCACTTGGTTTATAATTATACGTGCTATGCTTGCTTTGATAGCTTGAACCACTTGCTCTTATAAATTGTGTGTCATCTAGACACTGCAAAACATCAGCTTTGTTTTTTAAAAAATCGATAAATTCTGTTACCGATGGTAAATCATCATTAAACTTGCACTCTTTCCAATCTCGCATTGTATTTTTATCTAATTTACTTGATAGCACATGGATTATAAAAGAATCATACAGAGTTACTGAGTCCTATCCCATCTAAAGAAGTTAAATGCTTGGATACCTCATCTAGTATTTTCCGAAAATTAGCATATGTTTCTTATTGAACACCCTGTACATTCAAAAGTGATTTAAAATGAGTATCTAACAAGAACTGTTTTTTGTCGAAACGCTCACACAACAACTCCCAGGACTTTTTAAAAGGCTGCTCAGTGTTATCTATGCCTTCAATAAAGTTAGCCGCGTAGCCTTCTAGCGAGGCTTTTAAATATTGAAACTTTTGATTATCGTTTAATGATTTATTATTAGTAATTGTAGAATTGAAATTGTTCTTAAAACTTAAAATTAATCCATTGCTGAAATTGTCCTGAAAATATCGGTAACTTTGTTTTAGGCAAGCACATATTCTGAAGAGGGTCAATATTATTATTCGAAATGTTTGACTGTGAATCGGTATGTACCTCATTAATAGCATGTGAAACTGATGCTCGCAAATTATCTAAAACGGTTTTCAAGTATGATTGTGTTTTATAAAACCTATTCTGAAATTCTTCTCTATCTAAAAAATGGTCTTCTAACTCATTCTCGCTACATTTTGTCTCTAAAATTGATTGAACTTTTTCAAATTCATTTAATAAATTTGAGTGATTATCAAATCTCAGCTCTACGTCGTTAATATTAGGCAATTCATCACTTGAAGGGGTCTTAAGAGTGTCAATGTATTTTTCTAGTAACGTTAATTTTTGTTTCATAGTACCTCTACTACGTTTAAGAACCCTAAGTTCGTTAATTATAATTGTTTCACTCCCTGTATCTGTCATCTTGACTTTCGATCAGAACTAAGAAATTGTGATGATTTCAACTGACTGCTTAACTAACACTTTTATTGTACTGTAATCAAAACTCAAAAAGTTATAAAAAATTCAATTAACAAAGGTCGCAAATACCTTTCGGAAGTATACCTATACCTCCAAACTTGTTAATAACTGAAAACGCTAAATCATATTTCAAACCTATGTCTCAATGTATACAAATTGAACGGTAATTATCAGTTTATTTGAAAATTGTCTTCAAATACTCGATTGAAAAATGCTAATAATAAATTTTCGCAACAAAGGAGAGTAAAAGGAATAATCTGACCTGAATCCGAATTGTACTAAATAGTTGGTCCTGTTTTTGTAGTTACCGCTAGATCGGAACTCTTCGTTAATAACTTGAATTAGACCACTGGAATTGTCTCGATACTTCACGCCTTGGATCGATAATCACCACGTGTTGGCTTGAAGAAAATCGTCGTAAACTTTTAATTTCAAAACTTGTATCCGGATCGATGGATCAAAAATGTTTATTATTTTACTTTGCTGATTCAATTGTGATTATTTAAAAAATACTTGACAAACAGTAAAAACATTAAAATGGACAAAAAATTAACAACGGTTTTCCTTTTAGAAAATTCATAAAAATTAATGACAACTAAACTTCAAAAAAATGACAACTCTTAATATTACTGTCTATCGAACACATAAAATTGAACAGTACCTACATCAATATATTGAGGTGTATTTTTTTAAATTGAACACCATTTGTTTAGAGGTGAAAAAACGTTATTCAACATTATGTGTGTGTTACTTTTAGTTCTAGTTACAAAAAAGAATACTACAAAAGCAAAAGATTATCTTCAAAATATACCTTTTCCAGATTTTACATCCTACGAAGAGCGAGATTACTGAACAAGATTTACCGACAGTGCCCTCTCAAGAGTTTCAAAGCGACGAATAGATTTTCTAAATATATGTTTTGACAATTCATTTTTAACACAATTGAACTGAAAATACTTTGAAAATGTTGAGTCTACGATACATAGAAAAATAGTGTAAGTTATGTTGTTGTAGTTATCACAGTACACTATCTTTTTCATTTTCCAAGTATTTTCTTTTATGTTTCAAGATGGTATTTCTGAAACGTGTAGATAATATTTATCTGTTGGTATTTCCAGATTGTTTTACAAAAATGTTTAGTTTTAATCTACCTTTAATTTTTATAAAAAAATATTTTGGTTTTATTCTAGAAAGAGAAATGAGTACAAAAGTTAACTCATTAGTAAGACAATCTGGATCTAAAAGAAATGGCAACGATGTGAAACGAGTTATTTTCTTATTCGGACAATTGTCCATTTTCCTAGCACTAAGAAGTAAATAAAAAATAATTTGATTGATGAGATTATACATCCGTTTTATTTGCACACTTCTAGCGTCTTATAAACCCGTTCAGTTATATTCTGATTTTTTTGATCTTTCATTAATTCGTCACTTGTTTCTGCTACTTTTTATTCTGTCATCTGCCTTGCGACGTTGACATGATATGAGAATTTGCTATATAAATATCATCATATCATATACACTTCTTGTTAGTCTTTGCTTGTCTCATCATCTAATGATCTGAGTATATGAAAATGGTTTGAAGGTAATATTTTGACTCCAGTTTTTGATTTTCTGTTAGCTTTTCTATATGTTCAGTTTAGCCCTTTCAGCCATGCATTATGAAAACTTTAGAAAACAATTTTTTTGTGTTTTATTAGTTAGAGATCTTTTTAACATTAATGTAAAACCTAATTGTTGCATGTCTGTGTGTCGTTGGGTATTCAGGATCAGATATGTACATAGTAGTGTACATGATGACTAAGGAAAAATTATGACAAAAAAACTGATTTTTATAAAACAATTATTTATTTAGTATGAAAAGAATGAAAACATTTTTTCCTTGAAATACAGAGCGGATGGTGGACGGCATTTCATAAATTCCTTTTATCCACTTTATATTTTCTTTTTTCTCGGTGAGATTCTGAGCATTCAAATAGTCGGCTGCAAACTCATGGGCCGTCTGGCAATATGCAACATCTAATACTTAGGGCTTTGTTCTTGAACTAGAAATAGTTTCAATTAGAGAAAACTCTTCTATTCCATCGGGAACAAAAATAGTTGCGATAAAATTGTAATATAGCATACAATAAGCTCTTATCTGCTTGTCACCAACTTCGTTTCAGCCATCATCTTAATCTGAATCCAATTCCTCTAATTCTTAATCATCTCCATTGAAAATTTCAAACAACTGCGTTTGTGTCAATAGCTTACTCAAATATCTGTCAATCATGGTGTACATGTACATCTTTTGGAAAGTTCATATATTATATCGATTTCTAATAGTTTTCATTCGTTATTATTTTGTACTTACCTTGAATAACAATAAACACACAAACAATATTTAACACCCTTTAGTAACAAAATTAACTTCAATAACTTTAAAAATAACAAACAAGCTCCTGCGCATCGAAAACATGCGGGGCCACTGTAAATAAAAACTTAAACATTGCCTGATTTTCAGTATTTGCGCTCCTGGCGACATCTAGCGAATTAAACATACATTATGGCAGTGAACATTATCGAAAGCCATTAAAATGCAGCAAGGTGAGTTAGCCACACTGTAAATAGATGTACACCTGAGTTCATCATGATTTAAAGGGTTAGTATGTTCCAAAACCAACTGGAGGACATTTTTATTCTAAACTCGATCCAAACCATACATGAAGTTTAAAGTTCAAAATATATTTATTACAAGTTTTTGTACATTAAATTTAAAACATGTGTAAGAAGAATGTAATAAGGCAGATGTTCTGTCACTCCTGGGCGTCCATATTATGTGCTGGTATATTTAATAACGGCTCGGTTTATTTTATGCATTCCATTGTGTTTCCTGTTCTCATTTACTCCAATATATTTGGCTCTAGAGAGTACTTTGTGCTTTAGTCATATTGCAGAGATTTTAACATCAGGCTGCATTCATCTCGATTCTTTTGTACTACAATTTACGTACTTAATATTGTTAGAATAAAGGGAAAATTATAGGATGGTTGCGGGAAATAAGGTACTGTTTATATAGCGTTGCCAAGTCTTTATTAGTAACACAAAACATGATTACAGCTCAGTAATATATGAAAGCGTTTTTGAAAAAAAAACTATTTATGTAGTTGATGACATTCCATATAAATTTTTTCTATTGAATTTTAGACGATTGTTTATAAGAAAAAAATTAAAATAATGTTAAATTCAGGAATGAACTGTAATGAAAGCTGTGATTTTTTAGTATGAAGATATGAGAGATTTTTCTAATTTTTCATGGATATTTTTTATTAAGGCGTACCTAAAATTACAAGTAATTCAAATGTTTATCATTATCTTGTGGATATCTTTTAAAAATTTTATTGTATAGGATTAATCATACTCGTATACATTTTACTTTTCTATGGTATTACTTCAATTTTATTTTCTATATGTTTGGACATATCTAATAAACAGACTGATGAAATATGTTTTATTTGAAATTATCGTCATCGCAAGAAAACATGGCGATTTCACACATGAGAGGTTCACAACCATAATGGACCAAGTCCATTGTAATACGATGAAGCTATTGGATTGTTGTTGCTGGAATATTCAAGTGTTTTCTTATATAATATTCCTCTGTGAGCTTTTTCATTCCAGCTATTAAAATTTATTAAACATGTAGGGAAGGGCAACAGTGTGGCTGAAGCTTAAAACGGACGGATGGACACCATAAGTCAGAGTATAAGGACTTGGACTCTTAGAGTCGTGTTTAGAAGTTTATATTCGAAATTGAATAATGAAAAGAGGATAAAACAAAAAATAGCTATTTGTGTACCTAGGCGCGAAAGTGCTGGTTTTCCGGGCCGACAGAAGAAATGTACTGTATATATCGATCTCCCTAAAATATATACATTATTATTTATCATTACAGATCTTTCGCTTTACATTTTTTATAAGTTGTTATTGTTGCTTTATATGTTTTTTAAACATTTGCTATTTTAAATTGAAATTCCTCACTGTACCTTACTTTCCTCTTTCTATTACCTGTAAACCATTGGATTACAAGTAAATCTTTCTCTGTGTAATAAAGAAATTTGGAAACGTTTTTGTTTATACTATTTGTTTTTAAATAAAATTGAATATATTTACACATGTAGTTGAAAAAAGAGCCTACAGGTCACATAAAATTTGAAAGAAAACAACAGAAACTCTGAACCTGATACAAATATGGTTAGATTGAGGCAAAGTTGTGTCATGCTGTTCTGAGTTTTCAGAATAAATGGCCTATAGTTTATTTAAGATAAAAAGACGATGATGTCATTTTTAGTTACTTTTCTGCTTATCAGAATAAATATTAATTTACAAACCGTGAATACAATTGATCCTCAACAGCCAGGGCAATTTACAGCTAACGGGTTGGCAAAACCTCCAAGACGTTGTCAAATCAACTGGTAAAATTCCCTAGTTTGTTTTGACGTTTATTGACATTCGATCATCGTCTAATATTTACAAGTTTTTTTGGTGCTTTTAAATTCATTGCTTCTTTAAGATTAAAAAAACAGTTATTTTCATAACTAATTATTTAGGCAAATCTGCAGTGTGTGGTTAATAAAATGCCGAAGTAGCTGAACAGAAAATGTCAAGAGATGGTAACATCTTTGTTGAGCTATTTTGAACGAGAATGCCGAAATGGGGGCCCGCTTCTCCCGCTTACTGCTGTAAGAGACGTAAGTAATAGTATTCGCTATTTCTATTCATCATTATTAATATTATTGTTACATATCTAAGTGTAAAAGATTAAATGCTTGTAATGTTAGGTTATGTTAATTAAACTTGATAATATATTATTCTTTCATAAATTGAAGTAATTATATTGTAGAGAGTTGCAGAAGCTTTACAACTTAGCGTTACCATTGTTAACCGTATTGCCGCCAAGCATAATAGAGGTAAACAGCCTAAGAGCCCACCTAAAAAGAGACAACGCATAAAACCTACTGTTGAAATTGATAACTTTGATCAAAATGCTTTCCGAAATGTATGGAAACAGTGAGTATATTGAATTTACTGTTTTATTTTATTCACAATTAACTGACAGAATATTTTTTCAGAGGAACACATAACCTTGAAAACTTTAAGAGACAAACTCCAGGAGCGTAAACTCTTTAATGGTTGTTTAACATCACTCTGGATGATAGTGAAAAATATTGGATTCAAATACCAAAAAGATGATCCTCGTCGTGGTTTAATGGAGTTGCCACATATTGCATTAAAACGTGTGCATTTTCTACATGAATATATCAAGATAAAAAGGGAAGGTTTATATCAATTTGTGTTTTTGGATGAGACCTGGATATTTAAAGACGGTACTGTTGGACGTTCTTGGCAAGATTCTAATCATAGAAGCGTGAAAAAAACCAAAATTGGTGGTCCAAGGTAATTGAATAATAACATTTAGCAATTCATTTATGATGTACTAACATTCCTGCCATTTTAAGAACTTTTCAAATATTTACTAGTCACACTATTTTATTTAAATCTATATAATTATTAATAGTTGTTTTGAGCTATGCAGTCTATCTAGGAAACCTAGTAGTAATTTGTTATTTCCTTATTGTAGGTATACAGGGTGATTCTTAATATATGCGACAAACTGTAGGAGCTGATTCCTGGGGTTATTTTGATCATAAAAGTTCATAAGAACATATGTCCAAAACCGCTTAGTTCAGAAGTTATAGAATGTTTAATAGAAAGTCAAAATAATAAATGGTTTTATTATAAATTAACAAAATAATTAGTAAAACAAAATTAAGTTGTAGTAACTGTCGATAATGACCGCCTCCAACTGTAATACAAGCTCGTAAACAAGTCTGTGCCTGTTTCTCTAATATGCGTAGTGGTCGCGTTGTCGATGCTAATCAGTCGGTGTTTACCAGTCGCTCAAGAAGCACGTGTTGTGATTATGTACGGTATTTTGGAATTGTTTATTTGTCATTTCAATATCTGTCAATAGTGTCAGAGTATTCATTCAGTTTATTGCCAGTTTCTGTTTTCTAAAATGAATTATACGAATGGTGAGATGTGTGATATTCATTTCGTTTACGGTCTTGCCAATGGAAATACGCGTGCTGCTAGACGTCTTTATGCAGAACGATACCCGAACCGTATCATACCGCATCATTCCATGTTTGCCCGTCTTCATCAACGTCTTAGTGAAACGGGAAGTTTTAAAAAACGGACGACTGATAACGGGCCCCCATCTACAGTGAGAACTCCACAAGTTGAAGAAATGGTATTAGATGGAATTGAGGAACATCCTACAACAAGCACCAGAAAAATTGCGTTTGATTTGAACATGAGTCAGGCCACAGTTTGGAGAATATTGAAAGATCAACTGTTGTATCCATATCACATTCAACGGGTGCAGGCTCTATTGCCAGCAGATTTTCAACAAAGATTAGCTTTTTGTCAATGGATGCAACACGAAGTCGCACAAAATCCTAACCATTTGGCTCAAATACTCTTCACCGACGAGGCTACTTTCTCTAGAAACGTGATTATTAATTTTCATAATAATCACATATGGGCCGAAGAAAATCCGCGAGAAATAATGAATGCCCGTCATCAGCATCAATTCTCTGTCAATGTGTGGGCCGCAATTGTTGCAGATCACTTGTTAGGTCCACATTTTTTACCGATGCGTTTAAATGCCGATGTATACCGCAATTTTCTTGAAGAGGCGTTACCACTACTGCTGGAAGAAGTTCCGTTGCAGTTAAGATTACAAATGTATTTTATGCATGACGGTGCTCCAGCGCATTTTAGTTTACTTGCTCGCGAGTTTCTGGACAGTACGTATCCAAATCGGTGGATAGGACGGGGAGGTCCACAGCCGTGGCCTCCTCGGTCTCCAGACTTAAATTCATTGGACTTTTTTCTCTGGGGCTACCTTAAAACATTAGTGTACACGACTCCCATGGAAAATGTCGATGAACTAAGAAATCGTATTATAGCAGCTTTTGAAACAATTCGAAATACCCCTGGTATTTTCGAACGGACTCGTCAGTCAATACGACGGAGGATAGCAGCTTGTAGTACAGTTGGAGGCGGTCATTTTCAACAGTTACTATAACTTAATTTTGTTTTACTAATTATTTTGTTAATTTATAATAAAACCATTTATTATTTTGACTTTCTATTAAACATTCTATAACTTCTGAACTAAGCGGTTTTGGACATATGTTCTTATGAACTTTTATGATCAAAATAACCCCAGGAATCAGCTCCTACAGTTTGTCGCATATATTAAGAATCACCCTGTACAGTATTGCATGCTGGTTCCTCTTCTGGATTTATTCCTGGAGCAGGGCTGGTTTTTACTTCCAAAAAACAAGATGGTGATTACCACCGTGAAATGAACCGAGACATTTTTTTGCATTGGTTTGAATACCAGCTTTTAGTGAACTTTGAAGAACCTGCCACAATTGTAATGGATAATGCAAGTTATCACAGTACAGTGATCAATAAAGTACCAACAGCAGCTACCATAAAAGCTGATATACAGAACTGGTTGATACAAAATGATATTCCTTTTGAAAATACTTTCTTCAAAACCCAATTAGTGAATTTAGTACAATGGTAAGTTGATATAAACATTTTTCAATATATTATGGTAATACTTAGATAACTTATTTTGTTTAAATATATGCATTTTTGTAGGAATAAACCACCAACAGTATATGAAGCTGGCATATTATCTGAAACATATGGTCACAAAGTGCTTCGACTTCCCCCTTACCACTGTATTTTCAACCCAATTGAACATATTTGGGGCAGAGTTAAAAATTTCTATAGAGATCATGTGGGAACTGATGGTTCTTCAACAGAACAAGCAATATGTGTATGGAAAAAGTCTTTAGAAAAAGTGACTCCTGATATTTGGTCAAAGACAATAGAGCACACCGAATAAATTATACAAGATGGGTGAGATAGAGAAGTAGTATTTGATAGACAGGATGTGCCTCCACTTATTATTAATTTTGACAGTGACGATGAAGATAGTGATGCTTTTGTAGTGGAGTAGTGGAAATCTTGTGTTTTATTTTTGTATATTTTTATCCAATTTGCTTTATTTCCACCTTTTCAAAATCACTAATAAGTATTATTAAATTAATTAGGTACAGCTATTTTATAATACACAAATTAAAACAACGACCACAGTATCTCTACATAAATAATACTGATAAAATGGGAGATTTTTTATTTTTATATCTTGTAACAACATTTTATTTTGTGTATCTATATTTTTCTTTTCCATTCTATTTTTATTATAATAAATATAATAGATATTGTATAAAGAAACAATATTTAAATTTGCATCTTGTATTGATTCCTTTTAGCGTAAACCCTTGCAGTGCTCTAGAAGATGGTTCTATAGAACATAGAATAAGGTATAAGGATCTAAAGTTCGTCATTTAACCTTCTTCTATGTAAAATAATTAAATCTTAATTCGAATATAGAATGATTGGTTACTGTTTCTTGTATCTTATCCATAGTTTTTCATGAATAAATATTTATAATAAATTAATCGAGCCTATCATACAAGCCTTTTATTTTTAAATAAATATTTTTGACTTACGCCCTACGAGGCACGGAACAATGAAAAAGAAGAACTGTAAATCTAACATCAGATTGACTTCTCTAATTTTCGTTAAGTAAAGGAAAAAACTATAGCTTGGCAACATCACAGTATTTTGTTTTGCAACGTCATCGTCTTTTTATCGTAAATAAACTATATTTTCAATCATGTAAATTTGTAACTTTTCCTCAATTTCATTTTCTTAGCCCGAAACAAACAAAAATTTATAATTATGAGAACATTTTATTATGCTAATATAAACGGTACACATTTTGAAAGGTAGAATGATTTTACAATATGTAAATTTTTCTTCCATTCTTCATTTCCAGAAATTCCCACAATGATGTCACTTGGTATCCATATTATTAAATAGCACGTGTCCATTCATGCAATTTGTAGTGCACCTTGTATCTGGTGATAATAGTTAAATTTTTCAATTATTACGATTATATTTTCATCAAAATTAATTAGGTAATTCTTGTCTTTTGAGAGTGGTTTTAATTTTTCTTCATTCCAATATATGAAAGGACACTTCACTTCAATTAAGCATTTTTCACTAACAAACCCATGTTTTCATTAAAAAAAGGTTTCAAGAGAATGTTGAAACATGTTTTGATGACGCTAGAACAAAGAATCAGTATTATTTATCTTATATTTTCACATTAGTTGAATAATCCAGTAAACATAACTTCAAACATAGCTCTTAAAATAAAAAATACGGATTACAGGATTACATTATCATAACAGTTATTTTATATATCGAGTAGATACGATTACTTACTTTTTAACAATTTATTCCTTTCAAAAACAATTATACAACGCTTAAATAATCAAAAATCTACACTCGAATCTCAAATGGAAATTCTTATGGCAGCAAGTTTTGTTTGGATACACTCAAATTGTGACGTAACACTAATCCCGCGTATAATAGTGTATAACAGGTGCCATCTAGTGTAATTTTTGTGAAGTTGTGCGTGCCTAGCCATTATTTTCCATTATTATCGCCTAGCCTTGCAAATACCTACTTTCCCGTCCCGATAGAACCACGAAAATTGGGTTTTCGAGTAGTGTAGGATGAAAAAAGCGTTTTTTACCACACCTACGTGGAAAGTTAGAATTTTTTCCTCGTTTTGCAGGAAGAAAATACCTCATTTTTACTCGGTTAATAGTACATTATGTTACTATCAGTAGAATGCTATCATTATTGTTGAGCCCAGATTCTTGCACTGCCGAGGCTGTGCAAACTTTGCGAAACATATTATGGGTCTTCTGCTCCGAGTGACATATACTATTTTTCTTCAAGCGTAAAAATAATGCAATTTATAAGTAGAAAAAAATTTGAATACATTGTTTATATCTCAACTATTTATTAATACAAATATGAAAAATACAGATATGACTTGCATAAGCATTACCTATTTATTGATTGTAATATTAAAGGTGCAGTTTTGTATACTGCAGTTATTTAAATTTAGGCCACTGCCACCGCTTTCGGCTTCGACATTCACAATCTTGTCATTGGTGTACATGTTATGATTAGTAAGATGTTTGTCTATATTTATTATGTTAGAAATATTGTCATTTGAAAGGTTTCCTGAATGTAAATCTCTTGATTCCAGAACTCGTACTTGGTTGTTCTTCCCAATGAAGTATTTTTTGCGCAGTTTGTTTCTTGCTGGAAACAGAATCTTCTAAGTACCCTTCTGCAACACTAGTGGATCACCATCCACCATGTCGTTTAAAATGTCCCCTCCGTTGTCAACTAAAATAGTTGCAGAAGTCCTACGAAGGCAATGTTTCATATATTCATGAGGATTTGTTAATTTTAAAAACATAGCAACGTCTTTTGGAACGTTTGAAATTTTATGTATACTCATTACCACACGGTGACATTTACCGTTTTGATATTTAATAAAAAATCGGACGAAGTGCCGTATAGTGTCTGACCAAGCTCAAATAAAAATCGCCAAGTATAGTAAACGACCGTTGTTTTTTGTGTTTGTGATATTTACTAAAATTAAATTTCCTATATCTTGGATTTCGCTGTACTTCAAATGAACGAGTTCATCGGATCTACAGGCTCCTACAAATATTAATATAACCTAAAAACAAACGTTGTAATAAGTAAAAAAAAGATTCTGCTGAGAATCGAACCGCAGACCTCCGAGACGGAACACAAAAGCACTACCGCTGAGCTATCGTGGTATAAACGTTTCAAGTTCTAAATGCGTTAATTGTTGTCAATTTAAATATTAATCCTCTAAAGGATATTATTATCAACGATTTAATAAATGTAATAGTAATAAAAAAAATAAGAAAGTACCTACTTTTGTTGCTAAATAAACATTATTCGGTTCATCCTGAAGAAATTTATCAAATTGGTCTTTTTGTTAATACTTTTGATTTTTTCCATGTCGCTTTAAAAATGCAGCTAATTTGTTTTTGTTTCATTTTTACATTATGTTTGATGTTTAATTGAGTTTTAATCATTGAATATTGTGCCCATAGTGTCGAACTTTGAAATTTTCTTGACAAATACATAAAATAATCAAGCATAACATTTTCTGTGTATCTTCGTACAATATTTTCTTTGCACCATTTTATAAATTTTTCATAAGCAAAATCATACACTTTTCGTGACTTCGTCGGAATTAGTGTTTCAATAGTGGAATTAGCTATTTCGACTAATTCCGGAGGTGTACATTGAAATTCTTCTTCTTGAGACATTTTTACAATACACTTTTCAAAACTGACAAACATCAAATTAAATGACAGTTCCTACCTACTTGGTTACAACGTCCATAATAAGACGTTGCTATCGTTTCTCATTAATTTGTTACTAGTACAATAATGATAGTTCATTATTTTACCAGTAAAAGAATAGGTTATTTCTACGATCTGTGTTGCCGAAAATAATATAGATATTATTATACGCCTGAAGAAAAAAAGGATTTCATTAAATGTGCGTATGCATCAACTTTTTTCTCTGTCAGATATAAACAATTATATAGCCTAGCAACGCATCATAACAACCTTCACTCATATTAATTCATCTTAATTATGTAAGATTAGTGTAAATAATTTCGTAATTCAGATTCGTCTCTATAGGACGGTTTGTATTACTTTTCCGACCAACCTATCTATATGCGAGAAAAGTATTGGTTTACCCACAAAAAAAGTGAAATTTTGAATAAAGTTATTAAGAGTTATTTATACGTTTTCCATCAACAACAACACGAAAAAACGGTTTTTAGAAAAAAAATCCTGTGTGTATGTCGTCGTCGTTGTCGTCTTCGTCGTCGTCGTCGTCGTCGTCGTTGTCGTCGTCGTCGTTGTCGTCGGCCACTTTTTCTTACATGTCTTGTTAGCACGATACAGCCTCCGGAGTGCAATAAGTCACCAATTTTATGATTGAATATTGTTAAAGACATGTCACAGATGAACCCTATTGATTTTCACCTCACCAGAGCCAGTACAACGGGTGCTATGGTACTTGAAGTACATTTTGTCATTTTTTGAGAAATTTCAGTTTATTAGCACGATACAGCCTCCGGAGTTCAACAAGTTATAAATTTTATGATTGAATATTATTCAGGATATCTCACAGATGAACCCTATTGATTTTCAGCTCACCAGAGCCAATACAACAAGTGCTACAAGTACGATATTTTTGTCATTTTTGGAGAAGTTTCAGTTTGTTAGCACGATACAGCCTCCAGAGTATATACAAGTGCCAATTTTATAATTGGATATCATTCAGAGCGTCTGAAACATGAACTCTATTGATATTCAGCTCACTAAAGCCAGTACAACGGGTGCTATGGTACTTGAAGTACCAACTTTTTATCATTTTAGGAGAATTTTCAGTTTGTTAGCACGATACAGCCTCCAGAGATTATACGATTGATCAATTTTATGATTGAATATTGTTCAAGGTGTCTGACAGATGTATCCTGTTGATTTTCAGCTGACTATAGCGAGTACAGCGGGTCCTATAATATAAGAAATTTCGGTTTGTTAACACGATACATCCCCCGAAGTGTATACAAGTGACAATTTTATGATATAATGTTAATCAGGGCATCTCATAAATGCGGAAAAGTTAGTTTTAATCTTTAAAACCGTTTATTTTTTACACTACATAGAGATTAGTACCACAAAAGAAGTAATTTACCCATATAATCGGGGACAAATGGCCAAAACTAATGCCGACCTAGAAGTGGGAAGAAGAGGCAAGATCGGCGATAATACCTGATATGGACGGAGTGTATACAATTAATAATTGCAACCTTATACTAGTATATACGTATAAGACAATTTTATTAATGGCTCTCTTATATGTTATTTGAAAAAGTTCGTTTAAAGTCGCTCGTTGAAACTGACTCGATAACCAGTCTTTTTAAGTATAGGCTGAAAAGATAAATGTGGCATACCGCCGTTGTGAAACCTAATTTTAACGGATAAGATAATCCTTTATAAAATGTTTGTATCACAATGATTTTATCAGGAATGCGTTTTCCTGCATACTTTGATGCCTTGGCAGCCATACCAGCTCCATGCTGCTTCTTTGGACCATTCCTACATTACCATATCATCACTGTTTGACCTGATTATATACCTTTTAACAACTCTTCTATTGTGCATTGCCAGATGGCATACTTCTCCGCCAGGAAGACGTTTTTGCTTACACCAGTTTTTTATGAGTACATTCATTTTTCTGTGCATTCTAGAATAAATCGGATCAGTCTCCATATATTTATATACACCACGGGTATTTTCAATAGTTCAAATTGTACACTATTTTTAATACATTTTTGGAGGCACCACACTAAAAAATAGTACCTATAGTCGTAGGTCGAAATTCGGTACAGTGACTCATCGCTCTTACTGTCCATAAAATCAGTTGCATCATTTTTGAAGTGTTCTTAATAGTCCTAAATAAAAAATAAATAGAAAATGTTCTTTCTTGTACAATCTGTCGTTTAAATTTGAGAGAACAGAAATACGAAATTATTATGGTAGGTATCATTATGTATATACAGGGTGTTATCAAAAATAATACACATTTTTGAGCTATAATAAGGTGTATAGTAGATCATAAAAACGTTTTATGCAACGATCATGTAATTATGGTAATTAATACACGAGCGATCCTCTTGTAGCATACGAAGCAAAACATTTTTTACAATCTGTTGTTTTACATCTTTTAGTTACTTCCAAACGATACAGTTTTTTTAGCTGTAAATCTTGGGATGTCATTCATAAGGGGACAATAACAAAACTGAATGTATAACTAATATCAATGATAATTTTAAAAGCGAAGATTACTTACCGCTGATTATTGTTTGTAAAATCACTCAAAAAATTAACTGGCGTCACTGTCACTCTCCGATGACTCCTCAGAAAACGAATTATCACTTTCTTTTTGTAGTTCTATAATAAATGATTCAGTCATCACTTCAACACGTATGTCTAAATCCCAAAACCTCATTTCTTCTTTATATACGTGCTGAATACATTTATGCCAAGTATCAGCAGTAATAGTCTAAAGCATCATCGAACAGTTTTTAACGTCAACCATTTTAAATGTTTGGTTTTTTTGTGCAACATAGTTTTACACTTCGGCCCAAATAAGCTCTATTGGGTTTAATTCGCAGTGGTAGGGCGGAAGTCTAAGAACTGAAACGTTAAATTCTTTTGCCATTTCATCAACTATATATCTTATATAATTGGCTCTATGCTGCCGCGCCAGGGATAATAATTCAGTTTTTAGCATTGTTTCTTTGTGCGGAATACGTTTACTAGCCAGCCAATCCATTACAACACTATTGCGGCTAGCTGAAGTAGGTATGTGCTCCAGACGGCGACTGTTGTATGAAGCATTATCCATAACTATTACCGAACCGGGAGCCACTTTTGTTAATATTGACTTAAACTATGCTTCAAATCTGTTACCATCCATCTCTTCATGGTAACCACCAGATTTTTTATTATGGGTGGAGCCTAGAACCGCGGTTAACGCACTGGATATTTAAAAGTTAAACGTGAAGTATCGTGGTTCGATCCCGCGCTGGGGCGAAATTTTTTCTTTTTGTTTGTAGTAGTTGTTTCTTCATAATTTTTGTCTAAAAAAATTAAATTTAAAATGAGAGAAGGTTATTTGTTTAAAAAATTTATTTAAATAAAAAGCTAAAATTTCTCCCCAGCGCGGTATCGAACCACTATACTTAACGTTTAACTTTGAAATTTCCATTGCCTTAATCGCCATTCTAGGCTCCACCCCTTATAATATATTTCGAAAGTGTTATAAAAATAACTATGCTTTTTTTTATTAAACCAGAACGAATTAATTTAAAAAAATTGAAAGTGTATTTGTACTATGTTGCATTTTATAAATAACACAGATTATATACTACTCATCGAGATTAAGGTCTATGTCAGAGGCTTCCTCCGCTGTGTTACTGCTCAGATTTCCTTCATAGACGTATCTCTCTTCGAGTTATAAACTAGTGAGTTGTTTGTACAATCGTGTATATATAAACAAAATATTGATATTGTTTTGTAATGCCTCTTAATTAGGCTAATTTTCTAAAATTTGGCTTGTACATTTTTTTATTCAAATACGCCCTCTATCGTTAGACATTTCCGGGTTTTTCTCGAAGCCACTTTTGTCACAATTTTTTTTCTCGCAGTTGTACTATAAACAGTTTTTAATATATCGCCTAGAGTCATTCTTAATGGGACACCCGGTACATTATTTTATCGTTTATTCATATCTAAGATACAAAGATTCGTGATTACGTTACGACCAATTTATCATTAACTACAATGAAATAATTCATTCATGGAAATGTATGAAGTAGAAATTTCAAAAAACTGGTGAAGTTCCAACGTTAATCTTGAAGGCTGTTGTGTGGAAAGAAATACTGTCTGTAGCTATTAGACACTTTTAGCTTGTCATAAGTTTTTACATGTATCCGTATTGGAGTTACTTTGACGTACAGAAGTTGTCAAGAAAACTTTTTAGCAGATAACGTATCCTTTCGTGCTAAAATCATGCCCTGTGATCTTGTATAGCCACTGCTAAACTGCATTTTAACGCCATCTATCCGCTTGGAAGGTTACTAACGAACTTCATTTTACTGATTGCTGTAATACTGTCATCTGTGAATTTACCCAAACCAAGCTGTTTGGATGTCAATTTTAAAAAATAAAGTAATTTTTGACAGAACAGAAGGTTGAAGGAGAAAATGACATCTGAGAATATTTACAACAATTGTAGAGTGTGTGCGTTACACATTTTACCTAAAGATTTTGGTCCAAACAAAGTTCTGAAAAGAGGAGTTTTCCTATCAGTCAATTTACCAGGTAAATCTATAATAATTAAAGAAAAAAAAACTAACAACTAACTAGGATACATTTATTCAATAATTGTTTTTATTTTCTGGAATCTTTAGACACAGTAGCTGATGATGTTCCTTCCTCAATAATTGAAGCTGAACCATCAACCTATTTAGCTGTACCACAAATTGGCACTGCATCTGTAACTGAGAGTCCTAGGACTTTAAAGTTACAGGAAGCTTTAAATGCTCAGTTTGTAAAACTGAGAGCTAAAAAAGCACAAGAATCCTGTCCTATTAATGAGGCTAGTTGTAGCTATTCAGTTGAACCCGAGCTGAAATTATCAACACATGCTGTTCAAGATTCTACTTCTGTCATCAACCTCTTTAGCTGTACTACAAATTGGCACTGCATCTGTAACTGAGAGTCCTAGGACTTTAAAGTTACAGGAAGCTTTAAATGCTCAGTTTGTAAAACTGAGAGCTAAAAAAGCACAAGAATCATGTGTGCTATTAATGAGGCTAGTTGTAGCTATTCAGTTGAACCCGAGCTGAAATTATCAACACATGCTGTTCAAGATTCTACTTCTGTCACACCAGCAGACTTGAACGCCACAGTTACTCCAAAAAGAAGTGAGTGAATAATTAATTGATTTATTAATGTAATAAATTGACCTTTTTACAAGTGTAATGAATGGTAAATTTGGAAACCGTTCTCACCAGTATAATAAATGGTATTTCCTATATACTAAATTTGCGTTCGGTCACCGCTGTCAGACGGTGTAGTGAATTCGTTTATTTCTTATATTTTGTTTTTCACTTCTTCCAAGATCGTTGCAGCGTGCTGTCACCAGTGCCTTGCGGCACAAAAATTGTAGAACCAGGAATTCTCCCTGCGGGATTACCTCGAGGGAGGGGTTGTTCCAAGCTCGAGCGATCAAAGACGTCGTGGGACCCCTTGGGCTTATACAGTGTGCCAAGCCCGAGTTCGTAGTGCAGGTTTAGCCGGTCCGTCCTATTTGACGGGTATAGGGGTAGTGAGGATTGAGGTTATGGAGATAATTGAAAGGTTAAAATATATACAAACATATATTACAAAGAGAAAAAAACTGTATCAAGTAAAAAATTCGGAAACGAAAAAAAATTAAAATAGGACTGTCTGTGACCCCTAATATAATATAAATGTCTGCGCGCTATTATCAAAATTTTTAACCTAGGATCAACTATAATCTCTAGTAAAATGTAAAATCTCTAAAATAGGATTAAATGTAATCTCTAGTATAATGTAAATATCTCTGAAATAGGATTGATTATAATCTCAAGTAAAATTGGAAAATCTCTAAAATAGGATTAATTATAATCTCTAGTATAATGTAAATATCTCTGAAATAGGATTAATTATAATCTCTAAAATGTAAATACCTCTACGAAATTCTCAAATAGTCAAGAAAAACAAAACATATACATATGCAGGAAAATGGTCCCTGAATATAGCTAAATAAGATGCCTCTACAATTTGGCCTTACCAGTAGATGAGGGGCGCTGATATATAAGAAACACTAGATATGACTGTAAATTACTATGGGGTCCCTTAACTGTCTTGGGATACCCGGTTAAGTTAAAGGAGAATATAATATCACCGTTAAATATCCAATATAAAATAATTGTACTTTAAAAACTTACGTTTTGAAATCCCACTAGTCACATAAATTTGCACACTATTACTGCTTGAGGGTGAGGGCCCGTCAATACTTAGACTTGCCTCACCAGGGGAGAGATACTTCCACTCTCTCTTTCACTGACTCTCTTGATTCCCCAATTTTTTTCCGATATTTATTTCTAGAGTTCACCTTCAGTGAAGGTCCATTTTCAATATCGTGTTTATTATTATGGTAAACAAAACCTGACCTAATCATAATCTGATATATTTTGTTAACCTTGTCTTTACACCGTTTGTTTATGTAATTTCTTTTATTTGAGGTCGTCAATTTAATAATTATTTTGAATTAAAAAAGAAATTGTCTATATAGGGTGTTTTTAGAATTTGTGTCATATCTCGTGTTTATTACATCACTTCCCCCCTTGTAAAAGTGTTGTGACGTTTCAGGTCCAACACCTTTTTTATACCTTAACTAATACATTAACATTGATTGTTTCGAGCACATTACCGTGAACTTTGTATTGCTTATAGGTTACTTTTACGTATTGCGCACTTGACCTCACTCGCGTTTCGATTTAACTGTTTTGACCCTGACCTAGGTCCCGATTATTTTCACTCGCGACACTGCTGCTTAGTAGATTGTTCATGGAGTGATTTCTCTCCGTCCAGTGTTGCGATCTGGGGTGGCTCGTCTCTTGATGCTGTATCTGCTCCATTTCTATCGCCTCTTCGTCTTGTTTCTGGGTTCTGCTGTGGGAATGTATTACCCATGCCGTAAGGGAATCCCATATGCTGCATAACATCGCTTTCCCACATCCTACAGTCTGCTGGATGCGAATTGCGTTTAGTATCGTGTCTACTATGTATTTTAGTAGTTGGTATGTGCAGTATATACCAATTATACCGCTTATTATTGAACCTATTTCCGTGAACCATTTCCAAGTGTGTTTTAAAGTTGATTCGGCTAGGTTTTTGATTTCCTTAGCATCGAAAATATCTGACACTGAGTAACCTTGGCTGTTGGCGTTCAGTCCGGCTGCTCTGCGGGTGATTATGTTTTCGACCGCCTTTCTTTCGGTTCCGAATGTGAGGGTTCTTTGCGCTGCGTCAATTTCTTCTGGTGTGTATAAACCTTTTGCTCCCAATGGTTGGATGGGACCAAAGTGGAGGTCCATGTCTTCGTCTGGTTTGAGTATCTTTGGCTCGTTTGCTATTGTGGGGTGCGGGTGTAAGCCTAACCATTGGTCTTCTATGTAGTATAGTGGTGGTATCATGTTGTTGCAGTCTATTTCTTCTGCGTGATTTTGGATTATTCTGGTTAGTGGGGCCATGAATTTCGTTTCGTTGTTTACTTCGATTGGTAACTCGTTGTAGCATTTTTCGGTTCTTCTTATGTTAACTGTGGTTGGTGTGGACTTCATTATGTAAAGTACCTCGCCCAGCACTCTACCTATATGACCAGGTTCGTTCTCCATTAATTGACTAACTGCGTTTGGTAGTGTGTGAGCCATTATTAGTCTGTTTTTTTAGTACGTCTCTCTTTATTATGCATCTTCTATGTATTGTGTCTGTATATAGCATGCTTATGTCTCGTTTATATGCTTGCTCTATATACAAAAGTTTGCTATTTACGTAGTTCATGTGCTCAACGTTTTGGGGTAGAATTGGCATTGTCGGTTGAAGGTTTTGGTTGTCTTCAAGGCCAATGACAATTCTGGGGTGCTCTGTTTACCAAACTTCGATACCGCATAGTAAGTTTCTCTTCTGTAGTGTTTAGGCGAAAACTTTGTCTTTTTCTTCTATGACTATCAGTTTCTCTTGTATTTGTTTGTTTGTGATTATGTTTCCCAAGCCTTTGTATAGCTGGCTTAGGTGATCTTCACATGTGGATGGCTCGTAACTGGTCCAGGTTGCTTCGCCCGTGGTCGTGTCGAAACAATATCCATTTGTAAATTTGCATGTTATGCCTTCTTTTAGATGGATTTCGTTTGTGTCGAGAGTCACTCTGGCTAGATAGTCTCTTGTTGTTATTTTGACTGTGGCTATTATTACCACGTCGTTCCAACTTCTTCCATTCTCTTGGTAGGAGGTCCCCTTGCAAGTTCCGGTGTTGTCTACAGTCCCGCCTATTTTTATTGATGCTGTTGTAGTCCCGTTCATGATTTTATTGTCGATTGTCTGTTGATACAGTTGTATTGTTTTGTATCTATGCATGGCTCTGCATTCTTCGGATCCCAGTTTATGTATGTAGGTGGACAGCCCTTCGTTGACTAGGGATGTGTGGCTATGCATCCCGCAGTAAAACATGAGTCTGGTTACTTCTGCTAGGCATGCCCATACTTTTTGTAATTTGATTTCGTTGCGTTGGATCACTTGGATGTACCTGCTTTCACTCGCATACGCCGTCTCAGGTTCCGGGCACTTTTGTACGTCTTTTAGGGAGATCACTGTGATGTTTATATTGGGGTTCGAACAATCGTAGGCAATTAACGTCATTGCTGTTTGAAGCCCGCACATAACGAATGTTACCCAGGTCAGGAGGGCGGTGTGTCGTTCCATGGTTGTGCTCTTACCGATCTCTACAACTATCAATAATTACGTTTGTTAACATTCATTGTTTTCATATTTATAAGCATAATGTTCATTTATTACACTTTTTTATTATTATTAATTCTTTCTTTGAAAAAAATACTACATTTATTTTTCACATGTTAACGCTACCTTTGCGTTTTCTATTTGGTTTTCTCAATTGACCGAACTGTACAATCATTTAGGACTGTCAATTGAGCTCCTTGTGTAAGATTATTTTTAAATTTCAAGTGGGTGACTTTTGTAACTTATGTGTTCACCTTGTAGCTATTGAATTTGTATCTTTTTAAACATACCTTGAGTTGACCTTGCAATGGTGCAAAAAAATTTTTTTAAATTGATTACCTGAATTGACCTTGCATTTGTCGGTGTGTTATGAGTAGTAACTTACGTAATGGAATTTCTTCCTTGTTTGTTTGTCTTAGTCGACAATAATAACATGTTTATTGTTTGAATTATGAATAATGAATAAATCTGTGTTTGTCTTAAATCTAGTGTACCTATTATATATTTTAGAACTTATTGTTTTTAAGTGCTTGTGTATATCTATATGTATTACTGTATCATATGGTTCATCTACTCTTAAAGCAAAATTTGACTTTAGTGTGACCTCGGTGTGTGTGAATGAACTGTGTTTTGGCGGTTATGTTGGTTGTCTGTGTAAGGGAGAATTCCTGATTATACAATTTATTACACTGGTGACAGCGGTGCTCCAGATACTGAGTCCGTAAGGCAGAGGTTCACAAGAGGGGAAGTCCTAGCAATAATCCTTTTTTTTTCTATCCTAATTAAACTACCCATTTCAGGCATCGTAGAAGCCCAAAAGGTAGGAGTAGATAGTTAAGTTCAAGTAGATTAATTAACGCCTTATAAATTTCACCTACACAAGTAAGATTCGCTAAATACTTGATTTCTAATTTCATAGATTATTCAGCGCGTATTTATATCACAAAATAAATATTGCAACATACGGTTAATCAAATTTAATATATAATCAATGTAGTATAGGTTTCAACCAGGTATATTCGCTTAGTCATTTATTTTACTTAATTCATATTCATTGCAAACAAACGTTGAAACCAAATCTATTTTTAATACATAAACAATGGTAAGAAGCACTAAGGCAACGTATGAAATTTCAACAGCAAACATACAAGGAAAAATGCGCGAAGTCAGTAACAAGCTTCCGCAAAAGACTAGAATAGCGATATAAAATATAGTACGGAAGATAGCTTCACGTTTGAGAAATAGAAAGTGGTTACAGGAAAGTTGGTTTTACTTTGATTAACGAACGGACTATTTTTATCTAAACCATTCGTTCGATTTCATAAATGAACTAGACATTAACGATTTAAGGAAAAGGTGTTAGGAAATATTTATGCATTAAAAGCTAAATAGTAATTAAATTAGGGTAGGACGATTTTGTTCTGGGCTAATTACAGTGGATAATACCGATCCATATATTACACTATAAATAATCCTTTGTCATTATTTTCGCAATTATCCATTTCAGGTATCTAGGTAATTACAACTTGTGCTAACTAATTATAGGAACGCTAGGAAATAAAACAATATGCCGTTAGAGTCCACAGGGGATTCGAGTAATATGCCAGCAGCGCTAAGAATACCACAGGCACCACCACTAGGGGTGATCGCCTCAACTTTAACAGACTTCACAGGTAAAGATGCAGCCAGATATATAGAAAAGTTGGAACTAAGGGCCAAACTCGACGGATGGTCAGAAATAGAAACACTGACACTACTGAAATTCAAACTTGCAGGCGCAGCCCACGATTTCTTCAAAGCCGACCCAAGATTAGACACAGCAACATATGTTGAATTTAAGGAGAAAATACTGAGGAAATTCGTCCCAAGGAAGTCGATCGCTGACTGGTGGATGCAGCTAGTCCAATGCTACCAGAGGCACGACGAAGATGTAGCAGCTTTCTGCACAAGATTACGGCTAATAGGGAATAAAATATTGGAGGAAGACATAAATGGAACGAACAGAGAACAGATACCGAACATCCAAAGAAAACACAACGCGGTACTGATGAACCAATTCAAAGTGGGGCTAAGAAAGGACCTGCTCAGAGAAGTAGGATTTTACATATTGCATAAAGATGACCTCACACTAGAAGAAGCAGAGGAGATAGTAAGTTGCCAAGAAACGGCAGCCACAATGGTGAGCGGAAGGAACAATGGCCACAGAGTCCCTCTTATGAATGAGCAACGGAGTTGCACAGCATGTGGCAAATCGGGACATGAATCGGAAGAATGTAGACATAGCGCAAAATGTATGTACTGTGGCAGACGAGGCCACTGGGCATCAAACTGCAGAACAAGAGAAGCGGAAGAAGAAAGAATAGAAAAAAAATGTCAAATATGCAGAAAACAGGGACACTGTGCAGCGTATTGCAGAAACAAAGAAACCAAGGAACTATTAACAGATAAAAATGTATGTCACTACCGCGGAAAACAAGGCCACTGGGTCAAGGACTGCAGAAAGAAAAGGTTCAGTGAAGAAACTAAACAATGGAATACAAAACAATGGAATCAAGAAAGAAGATTCACAACACATCAAAACAGACAAAGGAACTCCAGAGAAAAGAATTGGAACAGAGAAGCACCACAGGCACACGGGCAACAGAATATGGGATAAAGGCTCCAAAAAGAAGAGAACAGAAGAGGAAATTCCACAGAGAGAGGACACATAAACAAGGAAGACGGAAGAAAACATTTAAACTAACAAGGACCACCGTTACTCCCCAAACAAGTGGTCAAGCTGAAACTAGGGGAAACTGGACTCACACAGGCAAAGATGAAAATCAACAGGCAACACAAAAGGGTAACAAAGAAGAAGACAAGAAAAACCAGATAAAAACAATGCATCATAACGGACCGACGATAAGTAAAAGCGAAGAACCCCCGTATATAGTACTCCTAAGAATAAACGGTAAAACCGAACCCTGTATGATAGACACAGGCGGAACATACTCGCTAATAAGTAAATCAATAGTAGCAGACAACGAATTAGACACACGGATCACAGACCAATTAACCTTAAAAGGCATAACAGGACACACAATCCACCTATACGGTTCAACACAAATAGCCATAGCAACAACAGAAATGGACTATAATATCTACACTGAAGTAATTGCAGCCGAGGATGGTATAATGGGAGACACAGCAGTATTATTAGCAAGAGATTTTCTAGAAGAACAGGAAGCAACTATTTCATACAGAGGAAAACCAACATTGGAAATATGGGGAAGAAAAATACCACTAATGAACCCAAGACAAATCAGAGACTTGCTGAATAATCGTAGACAAATACGGACAGAAGCATACGGAAAAGTAACGGCAACAAGGGAACAAGAAAACCCTAGGGAGAAAGAAACGTGGCAGAAATGGCTAAAAATAGTGGAATCAATGTACAGACAAGAAACAACCAACCCTGGAATAGACACAAACAGTTCGGTAGGAAAAATAAAGGAAACTACAGGCAGGGATATAACAAGAGGAAGAGAAACTACATACACAAACCAAAAACACATAATCAACGGAAAAGGGCGCACATACACAGAACATAAGAAGGAAAACGAAAGAAATTAAACAACCGAAGATATCAGGAATAGCAGAGAAGAAACAGAATGCACAAGAACCAGCACAGATATATACACAGAGGATAGTTTGACCATACCAGCACTAACGGAGGTTCACACAATCGGGATCCTGAAACATGAAATAAAAGGAAATACAGTCGTATGCGAAACCCAAGAATACGTACAACACACAATCAGATTGGCAAACAGCATATCGAAAAACCAAAGACAGATTCCAGTAAGAATAATCAATACATCGGCGCAGGAAATAAATCTAACGAAAGGCACTAAGATAGGAAAAGCCTACGAATGCTCAGAAGAAAAACCAACAAACAATAGTATACAGGGCACAATCAGAAAATTCGACACTAAAACAGACGACTGGATTCGAAATAACTTCGAATTAAACCACATGGACACACAAAGCAGAGTAGGACTAGTCAAGCTAATACAAAAGTACCACCATCTATTTACGGATGACGACGAAACTCTGACGAGCACCACTAAAGTCAAACACCACATAACTCTGGAACCAGGCTCTCAACCAATATGCAAGGCTCCATATAGGATACCTTACCATCAACGAGAGACACTGCAAAAAGAAATAGATAGGCTACTAGCATCCAAGGTAATCAGAACATCCTCCAGCCCATGGTCAGCACCAGTAGTCTTAGTAGTAAAGCAGACCCCGGAAGGAGAAGATAAAGTAAGAATGTGTATAGATTATAGAGCTCTGAACGCGGTAACCAAGAAAGAATACTACCCACTACCTAACGTATCAGACCTACTTCAAGGATACAAAGCGGGAGGCGAAACGTTATTTTCGGTAATCGACGTAGCGGAAGCATACCACCAAGTAGACATGAAAGAAGAAGACATCCCGTTAACAGGATTCAGCACATACCAAGGATACTACGAATACACCAAAATGCCTTTCGGATTAGTAAACGCACCATCAACGTTCCAGAGATTCATGAATGCCACCTTAAGAGGATTGACAGGAATAAAATGTATGGTATATCTAGATGATATCATCATATTTAATTACACGGGAAGCAGGGATCATTTAGAGAAAGTAGAGGAAGTGTTCGAAAGACTTTCAGAAGCCAACATTTAACTAAAACCCAAAAAATGTAAATTCATGCTAGAAAAAGTAAAATATCTGGGACACATTATCTCACAAGAGGGAATAGCTCCAGACCCACAAAAGCTGGAGGCGGTGCACAAATACCCCCTACCAAAGAATGTCAAAGGAGTAAGAGGATTTCTAGGTTTGATAAACTGGTACAGGCGTTTTATACCAAATATAACAGAAATAGCAGCACCACTAGTAAACCTAACAAAAAAGGATACACCGTTCAAAGTCTCGGAAGACGTAATAACAGCAATGAACCAATTAAAAACATCACTAACCTCAGATAAAGTACTAATATTCCCCGATTTCACCAAACCCTTCCTGCTATCAACCGACGCATCAAACATAGGCGTAGGAGCAATATTGAGTCAAATAAGGGATGGCAGAGAAAGACCAATAGCATATGCGAGCAGAACACTAAACAAAGCAGAAACCAACTACTCAACTACAGAAAAAGAATTACTAGGCGTTATTTTTGGAATCAAAACTTTCAGATGCTATATTTACGGAACAAAGTTCACCATAATAACAGACCACAGAGCACTAAAATGGGTACTGACACTAAAAGACCCAAACTCTAGGCTAACACGATGGGCCTTAACATTGGCAGAATACGACTTCGAAGTAATACACAGAATGGGAAGAAGACACGGAAACGCGGATGCACTGAGCAGAATGTACGACAAAACATGCAACTATATAGAAACCACATACGAAGACTACTTACAATATATTGCAGAAAACGACCTACCAGGAAAGGACACAATAAACTGGAAAGAAGGAAATCTAGACTACCTCCAAGAAGAAGAATCAGTAGCCCTCCTAATGGCAAAAAACAGACCTAATCAGGAATCACTAATAAAGAAGATAGAAAACATATACACTCTACCGGATATCTCACAAGAACAAATAGAATCGGTCAAAGAATGGGACACATTAGACACGAAATTCAGTAAATAGGACATCAGTCAAAGAGGAAACATCATATGAAATAATGTGGAATATTATCCAAAAGTTAAAAAAACAATGCGAAGAAAACGCAGAAAAAGGCATAACCTTCATAACCAGTCAAGAACAAATTCCAGGACTAAGCTGGGACGAAATCACAAAGATGATATAATTCACATTCTACGGGTCAACCACCAAAGTAAGCATACTGAAACCGATACCAACAAAAAACACAGGAAAAATCCAAATAATCAAGGAAGAAGAAGAATGGGAACCACTTTGGGACAAAGAATTACTGAAGAAAGAACAAAAACGCGACGATTTCTGCAATAGCACAGTACAACAGTTAAGCAAGGAGGATGAAACAAAGCAAAAATATTACATCGACAAAGAAGGGCTCCTATACAGACAAGATCAGGAAGACAACAGGGACCAACTAGTTATACCCAGGAAATATATCACCAAAGTTATAGAAGACTTTCACGACTCACCCATATATTGTCACCAAGGACAACAAAAAACGTTATTAGCAATGAAAAGACGTTGCTTCTGGCCAACAATGAGAACGGACATAATAAATTACTGTAAACGCTGCGACGCATGCAACAGACGAAAGACCTCACCACACTTTAGAAAAGCACCACTACAAAGATTCACAAAGGTCACAGAGCCTTGGGAAATAACGTCAATGGACATAGTAGGCCCGCTACCCACGTCAAACAAAGGAAACAAGTACCTGCTAACCTTTCAAGATCATTTTACGAAATACTGCGAAGCAATTCCGATACCAGACCAGAAAGCAGATACAGCAGCAAGAGCTTTTGTAGAACAAATAATATGCAGGCACGGAACACCTCAGAAACTGTTAACAGATAGAGGAACAAACTTCATGTCAGAACTAATGAGAGAGACATGCAAACTATTAAACATTAAAAGAATACACACAGCGAGCTACGCACCAACAACAAATGGTCAAATAGAAAGACTACACAGAGTAATCAAAGATATGCTAGCACATTACATAGCCCCAAATCAACGAGATTGGGATAGTTGGATACCATATGTACTAATGGCATATCGGGGAAGCATACTTACATCAACAGGGTACAGCCCGTATTTCCTACTACATGGGAAAGATCAAGCACTACCATTCGACAATTTCATCAAGCCAAGAAGACTAAAATACAACTTAGACGATAACTACGTGTCAGAACTAGAGACGAGACTTAACCAAATATACACAAGAGTACTAGAGAACACAGATAAGGCAAAAGACGAAAGGATAAACAGATACAATGAAAAAACCACCCTAAGAGAGTTTAAACCAGGAGACCTAGTTTACCTCCTAGACATGAGTAACACAACAGGATTATCAAAAAAACTTCAAAACCGATGGATAGGACCATTCGAAATAAAAGACAAAGTAGGACCAGTCACCTACCAAATAGCGTCTAACAAAGGAAAAAGAATACAAGTTGTTCACATTAATAGATTAAAAACATACTACGGCAAACTGAACGACGATCAACACGAAATTTTAGAGACGACCACGACCCAGAATGAGGAGAACACAGCACACGAACAGGAAGAGCCACAAGAAGAAACCAGCAACGACATAAACACAGGGAAGTTAGCAGCATTACCATTATGGTCAACACAACCACACAGTGAAAATACAGTACCCCACACAAAACAACAAAAAGATAAGCCGAGCGGAAGGCTCCCAGTCTCACTAAGACCCCCACCGGAAATTCGAAGATCAGCCAGGATAAGAAATCGAATTCCGAGCGCACCCGGCTACATTAATATGACATGGGCACAGGCGTCAAAATTATACAGGAAAAAGACGAAACTAACCAAACGCTATCATACACCATACAAAATCAGTGGGAAATATCCCTTACACAGACAACCAACATAACCGCCAAAACACAGTTCATTCACACACACCGAGGTCACACTAAAGTCAAATTTTGCTTTAAGAGTAGATGAACCATATGATACAGTAATACATATAGATATACACAAGCACTTAAAAACAATAAGTTTTAAAATATATAATAGGTACACTAGATTTAAGACAAACACAGATTTATTCATTATTCATAATTCAAACAATAAACATGTTATTATTGTCGACTAAGACAAACAAACAAGGAAGAAATTCCATTACGTACGTTACTAGTCATAACACACCGACAAATGCAAGGTCAATTCAGGTAATTAATTTAAAAAAAACCACCGCTCTCACCAGTGTAATAAATTGACCTTTTTACAAGTGTGATGAATGGTAAATTTGGAAACCGTTCTCACCAGTATAATAAATGGTATTTCCTATATACTAAATTTGCGTTCGGTCACCGCTGTCAGACGGTATAGTGAATTCGTTTATTTCTTATATTTTGTTTTTCACTTCTTCCAAGATCGTTGCAGCGTGCTGTCACCAGTGCCTTGCGGCACAAAAATTGTAGAACCAGGAATTCTCCCTGCGGGATTACCTCGAGGGAGGGGTTGTTCCAAGCTCGAGCGATCAAAGACGTCGTGGGGCCCCTTGGGCTTATACAGTGTGCCAAGCCCGAATTCGTAGTGCAGGTTTAGCCGGTCCGTCCTATTTGACGGGTATAGGGGTAGTGAGGATTGAGGTTATGGAGATAATTGAAAGGTTAAAATATATACAAACATATATTACAAAGAGAAAAAAACTGTATCAAGTAAAAAATTCGGAAACGAAAAAAAATTAAAATAGGACTGTCTGTGACCCCTAATATAATATAAATGTCTGCGCGCTATTATCAAAATTTTTAACCTAGGATCAACTATAATCTCTAGTAAAATGTAAAATCTCTAAAATAGGATTAAATGTAATCTCTAGTATAATGTAAATATCTCTGAAATAGGATTGATTATAATCTCAAGTAAAATTGGAAAATCTCTAAAATAGGATTAATTATAATCTCTAGTATAATGTAAATATCTCTGAAATAGGATTAATTATAATCTCTAAAATGCAAATACCTCTACGAAATTCTCAAATAGTCAAGAAAAACAAAACATATACATATGCAGGAAAATGGTCCCTGAATATAGCTAAATAAGATGCCTCTACAATTTGGCCTTACCAGTAGATGAGGGGCGCTGATATATAAGAAACACTAGATATGACTGTAAATTACTATGGGGTCCCTTAACTGTCTTGGGATACCCGGTTAAGTTAAAGGGGAATATAATATCACTGTTCAATATCCAATATAAAATAATTGTACTTTAAAAACTTACGTTTTGAAATCCCACTAGTCACATAAATTTGCACACTATTACTGCTTGAGGGTGAGGGCCCGTCAATACTTAGACTTGCCTCACCAGGGGAGAGATAATTCCACTTTCTCTTTCACTGACTCTCTTGATTCCCCAATTTTTTTCCGATATTTATTTCTAGAGTTCACCTTCAGTGAAGGTCCATTTTCAATATCGTGTTTATTATTATGGTAAACAAAACCTGACCTAATCATAATCTGATAAATTTTGTTAACCTTGTCTTTACACCGTTTGTTTATGTAATTTCTTTTATTTGAGGTCGTCAATTTAATAATTATTTTGAATTAAAAAAGAAATTGTCTATATAGGATGTTTTTAGAATTTGTGTCATATCTCGTGTTTATTACATTAATATATAGGTGTTTATCAAAGAAATTTTCACAGAAATAGTAGATATTAGGTATAGGTCAATATTTTGATTTATTAATTAACATGAAACATTATTAGGTACTTAGAAATACATAATTTCATATTATCTAGTTACATCAAGTTTTGACTGTATACTTCTATTAGAATATTGTCTAAAATAGGGTTTATAATTTAACATTTCAACAAAAATGTTATCTAAATGCAATGTATATTGCATATTCATATTATTTTTTATTGCTAATGATATTATTTTTTAATTTAGAAAGATCTGATTTACTTGCTGAGGTGAATGTCTCTAGGGTTAAAACCTGTCACCAAAAGCCAGACGTCTCTATCAAATAGCCACTCAATTTAAAAAAAAGAGCTACCCAGTTTAGAAGAAGTCGTCAGTTGCTGTTAAAAAGGTATGCTGCTGAAACCTTTAAAAAATCTGAACTTTTTGAAAAATGTGTATTCATTATATTGTATCATATGTGTAATATTTGTTAACACATGCTATTATCAATAAATTATTCTTATCTTAAGTTTGAAAAGAAAATAAAGAAAATCACCTGTACTATTTTATAAACAAAATTTTATATTAAATTTTTGAAACTATTTGTCGACATTAGTCTTTTAATAAACTATCCTGGTTAATAAAAACGGAAAAAAAGCTTTAAACAGCTTTTTGAAACAACCTATCCTACTTTTAAGCCAAAATAAAATAACAGGTTGTTTCAAAAAGTGTTTAAACTTTGTGTGACTGTTTATATTTTTTTATTTAAGAAAAAATAATATAGGCATAATTTAAAAAACCTTCAGTATTTGCTTGGCTTGCCATCTAGTAGTAGCTAGTAAACTGTGACTAATCATGCAGGTATCTTCCTTTATTTTTTCCCTGTTGGTGAATAGTAACCTTCCACCACAATAGATGGCGCAGCACCCGACAAAACTTTGTGGCTTCGGAGATTCCATTCTTCCCCGTATTAAAAGTATTTATCTATGGCTAAAATCAGAATGGTCAAAGCACTATTCTTTGGTGAAAGTAAAAAAATAATAGAGACATACAGCAATTTTTAAAATGCATCACTAATCCGTATACGTAACGTAACGGAGATACGTGACTGATCAAAAATGGTATAAAGCAAATGCGTTCGTAACGTAACCATTTCTTGGGTTTTAATTTTTAACCTAAAAAATATTCCATCTGCTTGGATCTTCGTAGGACTTGTGCCCTGATATCTCCCTCAGCAAAATAATGTCGTCATTGCCACTGTAAAAAAGTCTTATTCGTTTTAAATCCATTATTCTATATCAAATAAGTAGTTTGTTATGTTCATTTAAAATAAGGTTATGATTTTTGAGCATACAACATCACTTTTGTCGTTTGGCCATTGCAAAACGCGAACATAGAACATAAGAATGCAATACGGTATGTTAGGTACGTGTGACGGATTGATACGTTTTACGTAACGTAACGAAACCCACGTATCGCTTCTGCACATGCGCATTGCGATACGGATACGGATAAGTGGTGATTTTTAAAACTGCTTTTTGTCCCTAATGAAAAATAAAACTAAAAATGAACTTTGTGGCTTTAATCAAACCAAACCAATATGAAAGATGAAGACCTGTAAAATAGCACTAATAGCACAGAATACTGATTTTGGGGGGATACGTTTACGTATATGGAGAAGTGACGTAACAATCCGTTCAACGCATCGTATCGCCTGAGCCGTAATGGGTCTACACATGCGTAGTTAGTTACAGATACGGATACTTGATAAATTTAAGACAAGCTAAAAGTACCTATTATCTCGGAATATCATACTATAAACGAGTGCTTTATCACAAAATGGTGTAATATTTATACGGGACTGGAAACGGAAATTATTCTATTAGATAATTCGTATAATTGTATGATCACTGAGAGCAGAAAAGAGATTTTTTTCCAAAAGCTGATGACCACAAGTGAAAATTATGTAGGAAAATCTTTTGACTAAGAAATCGGAAGTTCAAAACGTGTACTTTCATTTAAGATTGGTCTGATCCCTCTAAGAAACCAGCTTGATTTTTACATTTAAAAATAAGAAAAATTGCGTTGTGCGTTTCGGGAAATTAATTACTGCAAAAACAAACGGGAAAAAAGAAATAAATGAAAATTACTTATGCTATCATTAGTGTGGCAACGGTGTGTGGAAATAATAAAGTGTTTATAAAATTCGCCTGCATTTATTTCGATATATCGGAAAGTGCAGCGAAAATTAATTAACTAGAATTTGAATTGTGTAAACAAAAGGTAAAGTACGTAGTGCTACAAAAAAAACAAAGAAAAACGTTAGATTTTGTAAAAACAATTAAATAAATAGGTTAGAATTAAGTTACTGAAATAAAAAGCAATTGATTTAAGGCGAGTTCAAAACGATATAATTCGCGACGTTGTCAAATTTAAAAAATAAAGGACAAAATAAAGAAAGAAACTAGATATATATAATAAGTGATTGGATAGATTAAGTATCTCCGAAGAGTTGATCTGGGTACCTTGGTCTTACGCTACCACGAAAATAATATAATCAAATAGTAGTTGAATACAAAATATAAACAAAATGGATAGTGATGATTATTCTACAGAAGATTCAAAGAAAAGAAAAATGGATGGATTATTTGAAGTTAGCAAGAGGACTAACAGAACCCCACCTAAAAGTAAAAAAGATGAAAAGTTAGATGAAATCTTAGCGTTAATGAAGGAAATGTCTGCAGATCAAAAGGTTATGAAATGGGAACAACAACTAATTAAAAACGAGATCAAAGAAACTAAAGATCAACAGGCTCTGTTTAACGAGGAAATATTAAAGTTGAAAGTTGAAAACGAAGTATTGAGAAAAGAAAACCAAGCAATTAAAAAAGAAAATGCAGAAATGAAAACAGAAATGGAAGAGATGAAAAAAACAATGGAAATTATAGATAAAGAAAGAAGAAAAAATAATGTGATGATAAATGGATTGAAACTTGATACTAATGAGCCGTCGAAATTGGTGGAAGATGTCAGAAACTTTTTGAGTCAACAACTAAAAATAAATATCGAGCCTAAAGCAGTTAACAAGATAGGGGAGAAAATGTGTATAGTGGAATGTCAAAAAGAAGCTGATAAAGAAAAAATTATGGCAAATAAAGCTAAATTAAAGGAGAGGAAAGAAGAAAGAGTTTTTATAAATAATGATATGACCAAGAAGGAAAGAGAAAAACAAAAAGAGATAAGGATGTTTGCAAAATTAGAAAATCATAAGGGAAAAGAAGTAAAAATGGGATACAATAAAGTAATAGTAAATGGGCAAGAATGGAGATGGGATAAAGAAACAAATAGAATGAAAATACTGGAAAAAATACATCCAAAAAACTAAATAAAGAACCTGATATTCATGGTAACAGAGAAAAAGACACGGTAACGGAATTTGATCAAAATAAAGTAAAATTAGCACCGGAAATGTGGAGAATTGGAACATGGAATGTTAGAAGTATTTTAGGAAAAGAAAAAGAATTAGAAGAAGAGTTTGAAAATACAAACTTGAGAATACTAGCTATAACAGAGACAAAGAAAAAAGGACAAGGGATAGTGAATATGGATAATGGTCATATACTCATATATAGTGGCATTGAAAATGAGAAAAGAGCGGCAGCAGGAGTTGCATGCATAATACATAAAAACTTAGAAGAACAAATTACTGGATGGACGGGATGGTCGGAAAGATTACTGGTGATAGAAATGAAAAATAAAAATATGGACACAAAAACTATAATAATTGTATATGGACCAAATGAAGACGATACAGTAGGAAATAAAGATAGGTTTTGGGAAGATCTAACTATGGCTACAGAAAATGCAAAAGGGAAAATAATTATACTTGGAGATTTGAATAGCAGAGTGGGAACAAAAGATGACATTTACAGTACAGTGATAGGAAAACATGGTGAAGCATTTAGGAATAATAATGGAGAACGGCTGTTGGATTTTTGCATATTACACAATTTTATTGTAACTAATACATTTTTCCAACATAAAGACATACATAAATATACACGTGTGATGGAAAGCAGAAATGAAAGGTCCATAATAAATTACATATTAGTGGAAAAGAGAAATAGAAAGGAAGTATTGGATACCAAAGTTAGAAGAGGACCAGAAATGGGAAGTGACCACTATTTACTTGTAACAAAAATAAGAGAACAAGTAGAAATTACAAATCATAATAGGCAAAAAGTAGAAAAAAGAATAGAATATGAATCGGTCAGATCATACAAACTTCAAAACAAAGATATGGCAGAGAAATACAAAACGGCATTATCAGGAAAGTTCTTAAATAATTGTGATATAATGAAAAATGGAAATTTAGAAGAAATGTGGGATTATTTTAAAAAAACCGTTTTGGAAACCGCTAAAGAAATATGTGGTTGTAGCAAGAAAACTAATAAGAAAAAACAAACAGCTTGGTGGACGGATGAAATTAAAATAAAAGTAAAATTAAAAAAAGAAGCGTGGAAAATATATATAAATAACAGAACAACGAAAAACTATGAAGTGTACAAAGAGAAGAGGAAAAAGGTGAAAGAGATGGTAACAGTAGCTAAAAGAAATCAGTGGAAAGAATTTGGCGAAAAAATGGAAAGCAATAGTAAATGAAATCAAAAACTGTTTTACAAAACATTGAAGTTATTATGAAAGGAAAAACCACAAGAAAAAACATGGATAAAAAATAAAAAAGGAGATATACTAAGAAATGAAAACGAAGTAATTGATAGATGGAAAGAGTATTTTGAGGAATTACTAGGAGCAGACAACAGAATTCAGGACATTAACAAAAAAAAGGATGCAATAATAGAAAATAAAGACATTGTACTTCTAAAAGAATTACAGGAAATAATACATGAATTGAAAAATGGAAAATCTCCAGGAATTGATAAATTAACAGCAGAAATGTTCAAAAATTTAGGGGAAACAGGAACAAAAATATTATTGACAATATACAACAGGGCGTGGAGTGAAGAACAGATTCCAGAAGATTGGAAGACAGCCTTAATAGTTCCAATATATAAAAAGGGGGATAGACAAGACTGCAATAATTATAGAGGAATAAATCTACTTGGTACTGCTATGAAAGTCTACGAGAAGATTATAGACAGTAAGATAAGACCAGGGATAGAAAATACTCTCGAAGAATCGCAAAGTGGATTTAGAAGAGGGCGAAGCATCCAAGACCACATATTCACAGTGAAACAGATAATTGAGAAGTTCTCACAACAAGAAAAAGAGGTATATATGGGATTTATAGACATGGAAAAAGCTTTTGACAAAGTACCAAGGGAGAAGTTATGGAAAGTACTAGAAGGAAGGGGAGTAAATTACAAAATAATAGATATAATCAAAAACATTTACAAAAATAATAGAAATTGTGTAATATACAGGAATAAAACATCAGAACCATTTTCAACACAAGAAGGATTAAGGCAAGGAGGGGGACTAAGTCCATTATTATTTACAATTTTTATTGATGAAATAATTAAAAAATCGTCAACCAAAATGGCAAAACTACACATTGGATACAAACATTTAGGAATAGTGGATATATCAGAAGCAGCTTTTGCAGATGATTTAATAATTATGGCAGGGAAAGAGAAGGATTTACAAAAGAATATGGAAATATGGAGCACGGTATCGGATGAATTTGGAATGACAGTGAATCAAAGTAAAACCAAAGTTATGGTTATAGGACGGAAACAAAAACATCTAAATATACAGTTAGAGGGAATACAAATTGAGCAAGTTAGAAGATATAAATACTTGGGAGTAGAAATAGAAGAAAATGGGACGCAGGAAGTCGAAATTAACAATAGAGTACAAAAAACGATGAAACTTTATCACACGATGAACTCGACATTCATAAATAAAAAGAAAATTTCCAAGAAAACGAAGTTAAATGTATTTAAAACAATTTACCGGCCAATATTAACATTCGGATGTGAATCTTGGGTATTAACAAAGAGACAAAAGAGTCGAATACAAGCAGTTGAGATGAAGTATCTTAGGCGAGTTAAAGGAGTCACAAAGAAAGACAAACTAAGAAGTACGGAAATAAGAGAAGACCTTGAAATAGAATCAACACTTAAATTTATTGAAAAGAGACAATTAAGCTGGTGGGGACATTTACAAAGAATGAACGATACAAGACCAGTTAAAAAAGTATGGCAATCAAAAATACAAAAAAGAACGAAAAAGGGAAGACCAAAACAAACATGGGATGGTGTTATGGTAGGCATAATGCAAGAAAAAGGAAAAACATGGACAGAGGCAAAAACAATGGCAAGAGATAAACAACAATGGGCTAAATTTGTACACGAATAAAATTCTATCTGGACCAAAGCATCAATGAAAAAATGAATATATGTCTTAAGTATAATGCGATGTAATTGAAATAATTGTAAAAGTATACCCTACACCATATACTATGGTAATTGGGTTTCTGATAATATATATATATACTTATGCTATCAAAAAGCATACATTTTAACCTTCAAAACAGTCACCTAGTAAGCTACAATATCTAATTTTATACGGATACTAGCTGACCCGGCAAACGTTGTTTTGCCATATAAATAATTTTGAAGTAATTTCTAGTGTAGACAAAAAATAGCTTACTTATTGTAAGTGTGTAAGAATGTGGTATTTGCTTGAAATAGGCATGGAGCGCTGTGAACGATGAGGGAATATAAAAATAACAAAAGGCAAACATTATTTTTAAGTTATTATAATTTATTCCTTAAAATTATATATCAATAATTAATCAATTACGACAGTAACACTAACAAACAATATCAATCTCTTAATGCTATAGCGTGAACAATATTTTTTGTTAGTCCATCTTTAGCTAACACAAACTGGATGGTTTACCCACTCGAGAGCATGCCACGTATAATTGTCCGTGTGAAAAACATGGTGTTCTCAAATCTAAGCCACAAATAGACATCGTTTGACCTTGGGATTTGTTGATTGTCATTGCAAATGCCAATCTAATCGGAAACTGAAGACGTTTGAATTGAATTGGCACATCTGTAGGTATAATAGGAATCCGTGGTATTAATATATTTTCACCTCGGAACTTGTCGATCACGTTTTTCATTAATTTTTGAATGACTAATCGCGTACCGTTGCACAGCCGGGGCGGGTTCAAATTACGAAGCAAGATAATCGCAGATCCATCCTTTAATTGTAAATTATGCGGTGGCATGCCTGGCAAATCCAGTGAGTTCAAAAACTCTGTGGGAAAATTTACTGCTTCGCTGTCGTCGCAAACTGTATCAATATATTTATACGATACCGACAACTGTGTAGGGAGTGAGAGAAGTCTTATTGTGTGAGAGAAACAGGAGACCGGCTTCGTTCTCATCCCTACTCCGTGCTGTTTACTGGGTCAGAAGTGACACCTGTAGACAACTGGCGGGGATAACTAATTAAATGACGATTGATCAGTTATCGACCGGGGATGAAAAATGATTTTACTAAAATGGCTATTAAAAAATAGGGGTTGGTGATAAAAGGGTAAAAATTTAGGGTTGTATATATTTTTTTGCGACATAATAAGAAAAAAAATTAAAAAATGTCTAAAAATTAAAGAAAAATGTTAAGGGTGGACAACCCTTATCACAAAGGGGTATGAAAAATAGATGTTGGCCGATTCTCAGACCTACTCTATATGCTCACAAAATTTCATGAGAATCTGTCAAGCCGTTTCGGAGGAGTACGGGAACGAACATTGTGACACGAGAATTTTATATATAAGATTATGAGCGTTTGAAATAAGTATTGACTATACGATAGCAAAAATTTATGAAAAATCTGTATATTCTCTGAAAAAAAGAGGTTTGATATCGTTATCTTACATTGTTAGAAACTTTACGATAATATGACAGATGTATCCCTCCATGAACATTATTACTACAATATTTTTTCAAGTGCTTTAGGATGTCACTTTTCAATAAATTTTGTTGCATATCAATTAAGATAAAGGTTATTAGAGGACTATGCACTGCAACCTTAATGTTTATTGTGCCTCCCTCCCCCTTAACAGAGCTTTTTTCGCTATTTCTACAGCTCGGCTTTCAGTTTCATAGTTGTAATGAACTCCAGTATTTGGGATGGCTTCAAGGAGGTTAGATCCTCACTCCAAGGAATTTTTTGCGTTGACTTGCAATGGCGAGGCATTCTGGAACTAGATGATCCGGAGTTTCTTCCTTCTCCCCACATAATCTGCACTCGTCAGTTTCTGCTAGACCTATATTCTCATTAGGTCCTTCCTGAGGCGACAGTGCTCTCTGCAAGGAGGCCCGTGATGAGATGTTGCCTATTTTTACTGAAATACAAATACTTTTTCGATCTAGTCGTGTTAAAGTTCCATAGGAAGTTTTTGGAGTGATCCAGCCAGGGAAGGCACCGCAAGAGTGTTTCTCTTTCGGTTTCCTCCTTCTTCCGAAACTCTTATAGGAGCATTTTCTGCACGCATCTTTAAATTGCAAGTATTTATGCCTGAAATACGCTTGGACAGGAGCCTAACGATAATAAGTATCTGGTGCCAGGCCCGGATACTCCAGCGCCATCTCCTGTGGTGGTTTTTGAACCATCTGTGTACCCTCTGATGGTATTTCCTTTGAGAGTGAGGGTGGTGTATCCCCTTTTCCAATCTTCCCTCTTACTCAGCGTCGTAGTGAAGCTATTTTCAATGCTTACTTTCTTGATCATCTCGTCACTGAGAAGATTCGCTGATGAGATGTACTTTGTTAGAGAGGACCAAGCTCCTTGATTTTTGATACTCTCTTTGCCTGAACTTTCCCGAAATATTCCAAAAATTGCCTCTTGGGCAGATATTTCTATCACCAGATGTAGAGGTGTGAGATCTGTAATGATCTCAAGTGCCCTAGTTGGGCACGTTCTCATAGCTCCAATGATGCACACAGGCAAGCCTTTTAATTTTGTCGAGGGTCTTCTCCGTGCTGTTCTGACTTGCTTTGGAATGCCAGACAATCGCCCCAAATGTAATGACTGGTATCATAATCATGGCGTACGTCAGTCGCAATATTTTAGGGTTACAACCCCAATTCTTACCATCTAGGCTTTTGCACGCCATCAAAGCATTTATTGCTTTACTAGCAGGTATTTCAACATGCTTTTTCCACATAAGTTTACTGTCTATGATTATACCCGACAGGAACAGGAACTAATATCATAGAGAGTTATTGGTTTGGTTCAAAAAGGCGTATTAGAAGTTGGGTGTCATGAATTCCAAATTTTTGCTTTTATGTGGAAAGAGCTGTACAGCAAAATAGGCAAATATAGGTTGAAAAATTTAACTTTACATATAAGAAAAATATTATTTTTTTAAATAAATGACTTATTATGAATACAAGAGAAGTATAACTTCTTACACATTAAAATTGTTGGCACTGTTGTCCAAAAAATGTATTATTTTCAAGATTTTAAAATTAAATTTCTCGCTTCAACGTGAATAATCCGCAATTTTTTTCATTATTGTAATATATAACTCGTCTACTTTCTAATAATACAAGTTTGGTTTTAAATTAATGCATCTGTAAAGTCGAATCAACCCCCACGTCGATCACCTCTACCACCGGTAGCACCTACTTCGGTAGGCCTACAGTTTACACCGGTTGACCACTTACCTGCCGGTAAAAATGCGTGTAAAAAAAATAAATATCGATTATGGGCGAAGATGTGAAAATTACGTAAATTCACTCCCCTTTCGTTTCGTCCGTCTGAAATTGGGGTTATTCGACTTCGACAGCAAATTTATGTCCGAAATCGGCTTCCGCTAAACCAAAGTCTTACCCAAAACAGGTTCATTCAATAACAAAATTAATTAAAAGTAAAATCCTCATTCTTAACATTTGTAATAATGAAATTTTTAACGTTACCTCTAATAAGTAAACCGCAACCAATTTTGTTGATAATGTATTTTGTTTCATCTGATTTATGGTTGATTATCATAGATAAATACTTTTAATACAGGGAAGAATGGAAACTCTTGTACTAATTCCGAAGCCACAAAGTTTTGTCGAGTGCTGCGCCATCTATTGTGGTGGAAGGTTACTATTCACCAACAGGGAAAAAATAAAGGAAGAGACCTGCATGATTACTCACAGTTTACTAGCTACTACTAGATGGCAAGCCAAGGAAATACTGAAGGTTTTTTAAATTATGCCTATATTGTTTTTTCTTAAATAAACAAATAAAAACAGTCACACAAAGTTTAAACACTTTTTGAAACAACCTGTTATTTTATTTTGGCTTAAAAGTAGGATAGGTTGTTTCAAAAAGCTGTTTAAAGCTTTTTTTCCGTTTTTAGTAACCAGGATAGTTTATTAAAAGACTAATGTCGACAAATAGTTTCAAAAATTTAATATAAAATTTTGTTTATAAAATAGTACAGGTGATTTTCTTTATTTTCTTTTCAAACTTAAGGTAAGAATAATTTATTGATAATAGCATGTGCTAACAAATATTACACATATGATACAATATAATGGATACACATTTTTCAAAAAGATTTTTTAAAGGTTTCAGCAGCATACCTTTTTAACAACAACTGACGACTTCTTCTAAACTGGGTAGATCTTTTTTTAAATTGAGTGGCTATTTGATAGAGACGTCTGGCTTTTGGTGACAGGTCTTTAACCCTAGAGACATTCACCTCAGCAAGTAAATCAGATCTTTCTAAATTAAAAAATAATATCATTAGCAATAAAAAATAATATGAATATGCAATATACATTGCATTTAGATAACATTTTTGTTGAAATGTTAAATTTTAAGACAATATTCTAATAGAAGTAAGTCAAAACTTGATGTTACTAAATAATATTAAACTATAAATGCGTTTCTAAGTACCTAATAATTTTTCATGTTTTTTAATAAATCAAAATATTGACGTATACCTAATATCTACTATTTCTGTGAAAATTTTTTTGTTAAACACCTATATATTAATAAATCAATTAATTATCCACTCACTTCTTTTTGGAGTAACTGTGGCATTCAAGTCTGCTAGTGTGACAGAAGTAGAATCTTGAACAGCATGTGTTGATAATTTCAGCTCGGGTTCAACTGAATAGCTACAACTATAGCCTCATTAATAGCACAGGATTCTTTTGCTTTTTTAGCTCTCAGTTTTACAAACTGAGCATTTAAAGCTTCCTGTAACTTTAAAGTCCTAGGACTCTCAGTTACAGATGCAGTGCCAATTTGTGGTACAGCTAAATAGGTTGATGGTTCAGCTTCAATTATTGAGGAAGGAACATCATCAGTTACTGTTTCTAAATACTCTAGAAAATAAAAACAATTATTGAATAAATGTATCCTAGTTAGTTGTTAGTTTTTTTTCTTTAATTATTATAGATTTACCTGGTAAATTGACTGATGGGAAAACTCCTCTTTTCAGAACTTTATTTGGACCAAATTCTTTAGGTAAAAAGTGTAAGGCACACACTCTACAATTGTTGTAAATATTCTCAGATGTCATTTTCTCCTTCAACCCTCTGTGTCCACATAAATTTACCCATTTGTCAAAAATTACTTTATTTTTTAAAATTGACATCCAAACAGCTTGGTTTGGATAAATTCACAGATGACGGTATTACAGCAATCAGTAAAATAAAGTTCGTTAGTAACCTTCCAAGCGAATAGATGGCGTTAAAAATGCAGTTTAGCAGTGGCTATAAAAGATCGCAGGGCATGTTGATTATGTTGATGTATGTCAAGTATTGAAGTTGTCAAATTTCAATAGCAGTTTGTTATCAAATTTCACGTAGATATTAAATTTGTTGATGGTTTTTACTTGAATATATTAGATACAAATATTGAATCATGACGAAAAAAATAAAATTTAGCAGTGCTCCAAATAAAACAAAGAAAATTACTTATGATGATTTGTTAGAAGATGTCAGTCCCATCAAAGTTGGAAAAATATTTCCCACAAATGCAGATAAACCACCAGTCACTCTTGAGAAGTTCAGACCAAAATACCATACTTGTTTGGACTACAATCTTTCTGAAACCTATTTGAGGTACATATAATATTCTTCTGATATTTCTATTGGTATGCTGATTGAGACGATCTACATATATACCCCTTCTAGTTTCTCTAATTTGACTACTTTAGTAAACTTTGCGCTTTTGGAAGTTTCATCATGTTGTTATGTCCACAGCTAGATACAAGCCTTACCTGAGTATTTCCAAGCTTTGTATCATAAAATCTAATTTTAAGCTTGGGACGATTGAGGGTATTTTTTGTTATTATACATAGAACCAGTGACATAGAAACCCGAATACCCTGTAAATATTTGATATTTCATTTCAAACATATTTCACGTACATGTTTTTCATAGAAGTCTTAATACAAGATTAGAATTTGAGCGCTATCAATTGAACATTCCTGTTTTTATTCCATTATTTTTTTGCTCTTAGTACTGAACGAACCGGTCCATTCCGATATCGGAATACAGAATTTATTTGAGTATAGTGGTTTTAAACGCTGTCTTACAAGAATTCATAAGTGTTTACCATGCCTAGAGTGTGAAGAAATGCAAATTAACAGCAGCTAACTGAGTTCGAGAGAGGACGAATTGTTGGTCTTCGGGAAGCTGGGCTGTCGTACCGAGAAATTGTTGATAGAATAACTAGAAGTGCAGGTAATGTCAGATGTTATCAGGCATGGCACCAAGAAGGTCGAACACGAAGAGCCATAGGCACAGGCGATTGAGCAGGACAACGGAGGGTCAAGATCATCGCCTAAAGTTATTAGCTGTAAGAGATCGTTTTCTTATCGACAAGGGCAATAACAACTCAGTGATTTGCAGAACATGGGAAGGTCCTTGGAATTTGAAGTGTTTATAGATGGATAAGAAGGTTTGGACTTTTTCATACCTTTACCTTTAACTCTGGAATATCGAAGAGATAGGTTGCAGTGGTACCAATAACGACTACGGGGAATCGGGAATGGAACATTATTGTATAAGAGATGAATCCCAGTTCTGCCTAGACATGCATGATGGTAGAGCGAGGGTGAGAATAAGACGAGGCGAACGTTGTAACCCTCAATTTTTTATCGAGGGGCATGTACATCGCATTGTTGGAGTTTTGATATGGGGTGTCATTGCTAATGGCTCAAAGTCGCCTTTAGTCTTCATCAGGGGCAATATGAATGCTCATCGATACATTATCATCTTATTCCTTACCTCATGACACTTCAAAATCGAACTTTTACCTAAGCAAGATAACGTACGGCCACATTTAGCCAGACAAACCTTAGACTACTTCCACCAGGCACATATTAATCTCCGACCTTAGTCCCCAAGATCCCCGGATCTTTCGCCAATTGAACATGTGTGACATAATCGGTAGAGGGTTAAGAAATTTACAGCGTCCTCCTCAAACTCTGATGTCTCTTCGACATGAGATAGAGGTGCATGGAATGAGATATCCCAGGAGGATATTGATCATCTGATTATGAGTATGCCTAGGTGCACTATAGGGAATGTGTAAGAAATCGTGGAGCTTCTTCAACTCATGATTAAAGTTGGGAGCAGAAACTTAGATTATCCTCACCCGATTGAAGTAAAATTTCAATCATTTACATATTACCAACTCGCTGATATGTATACCAAATATTAGCGAAATAATATAATTTTTACTGGGTGTTCGAGTTTCTATGTCACTGAGTATATTTTAAATGCAAATAAATTATATTTTTAGATGGCAAGTAGGCGATACAAAAATCAGAGCTTCGAAAATTAGAGCCGATTATGTACTTGCTCCTCCGGGTTATTTTTCCGATAAGCCCAAATTTGATAGGTCGTACTTTAGCGGGGGATCTCCGGTTTGGACATTTTTAGATGAAATTGAGAGAGAAAAGATTGAAAAGAGGCAATTGAAGAATAAAACGAAATTTGCGAAATATGTCAAAGAAACTCATGCTAAGGATGCTGCTGAATGTTAGTAGCAAACAAGTTTTATATAGAACTAAATCTATCTTAGGGATTTGTTATAGTATGCATGTTTTCTATTTTATAATTTTTTTATTTATCATTTGAAACTTCTTCTCCAGTTTTAAGTTGGTTCCAAAATTGATATAGAAGTGGACATGATAAGATCTGTCATTTCCTTGGTTATGCTTCAATTAGCTTCCATAATTGCAATAGATATTTGGATTAAGAACTGCCTGAAAACAAATATTGTTCAAATATCGGCCTCTTACCAGAGTGCACAAGAAAACTAGTATTAAATTTGAGTGAAAGTTAATACATGAGCGTCGCGCCGAATTTTATGGAAATAAGATGGTTTGGCGCGAACAGACACCATACTACCCCACTTTGACATAAAGGGTATTCTGATCCAAAACCAAATATTTATTTTACAGTCTTCTCATTTTTTACGGGATATTTAAGCAGGTGTAAAACTTGTAAACGGTAAGTTCCGACTGTACCGTTTTTACTTCTTCAACAACATTTACACCATATTCAATGGAACTGTATCTAAAACAATGCTTGTTATTAATAAAAATGTATATGGCTTGTGAAGTTACACTGTGTATCTAAATATATAAATATTTATTAGAGTAATCTTCATTAACATTACAACCAATGATTAATAGAATAATCCACATATTTTTAATACTCCTATATTGCTAGTGCTCGTAAGTGTTGCCCACCAAGAGAGACAACAACAGCATTCTTCTGTCTCACTTATTCGTACTCGATCCGTAATGCGCAAGCGTTGCAAATGTTGCGCGATGAGGAAGTGGGCAAGTGCAGTTGAAGAAGCTCCATTCTCGGGCATACGCATAGCATTTCAGGTCTAAATGACTGAAACAGACCTATGTATCTCTGTACCGTTGTGTTGGCAACTTTTCCCAGAACACTACTAGCAATAGAGGGGTATGAAATATGTATATGGAGTAGTCAGTGTCATATGCCCGTAACATGAGTAAATAATTAGAAACACTCCTCCGCTGCCCACAACATTTATTTAACTACAAAAAATAAGTTGATTACATTTTTGTAAACTATTTTTTAGATCAATATATGCACCAGTTAATTACATCATGGGCTGGTCCCGTATGGTATCAAGAATTATCTCCTACACAATTAAGAACTGTTGATCGACTACAGGAGTGTATACTCAAAGATCTCTATAGAAAAACTATTCAAAACGTAAAAGAAAACATGGCGGAATTGGGTATATACTTTCCCCCAAAAAATAAAGCTTTAAAAATGGCTCTGAAGTATTGTTGTGCAAACAACGTGGAATTTTTGCTTATTTTATATCAGGTTTCTAACCCTAAAAGGAATTGTTATTCTATAAATGACAGGTAAGTGCGGTTGTCTTTATTGTTATCATAGAGAACGTATATACGAAGGGATTATATATTTGAATCCCCTGTTATGATCTCCGTACAGCAGAATGTTTGCGACACCTAGAGACAGGAAACAAGTATTACAAAGGTGCGGCGGTAATCTGAACAATCAATTTCATTTTTAACAGTTATAAACATCATATACCTATTTAATTTATTTGTATGATCGTAGTATTCACAAGGTCACATCTGGTTTTAGATGTTTTCAGATTCGGCTCAACTTCAATATCACTTCAATGTAAAAGATTTAAGTAAAACAATGTGTAAATAAAAGTATTGTAATGTTTTTCTTATTTATTAAAACGTTTTATTACGGGTGGGATAAATTCATACACGCGGTAGGTTCACTTACTTAATTTATTCACTACACTATTCACTAATTATATACACAGTATATTCACTTAAACTAATTTATATAAACAGTTGACTAATTTATATTCAATTATTTACTTGTTTATCTCACGATGTCAAATTATCAACTAAACTAAACTCTCTCGGGTCGGTTCGTTATATATATATTAGTGCCTTTTTTACTAGAAAATTCCGGACTGCGGCTTACAGAAAAACAATTGGCTCTGGCATTTTCTAGACAAGTCCGGTCACAAAAACAATGTTTAGATAAGATAGTCACAATAAAAAACCCTGCGTATCCGCCATAATTTTAACTTTCATACCTGGCTTAGACAGAGTCGGATTTAGGGACTATACCTGTGTGCTGCTTCGTAACAGTATAATAATGTAGTGACGTATTTAGTATGACCAGTTCGTAAATTTTGTTATGGGCAAATATTCACAGAGATATAAAACACAGGCGGAGATCAGATACTTTTATTAATATTAAATATCTTTCTACATATCCCTCTAAAGTGGTATGTTGTAAAAATAAAGTTTAACGTAGGTGCGGTTACAAGCCAACTTTAGCAAAATTATCCAGCGTTGGCTTATCGCAACCTAGGAAAAGCGTACAAAATGTAAAGATAAAGATAATATAAATAGTATTTTACACATTACGTACAGGAATGCTTCAAAGTCCATTAAAATAATCATGTATTAGTACAAAACGTGCATTATTGTTTATTCCTCCTCGCTGCCTTACGAGGAAAACATCAACATTATTCTATTGCCGCTTCTACATCATTTATTTGTGACTCCGGGTCATGAAAACTACGTGCTATATTGAGTAGCACTGCAGTTGTTACTGTTACAGGCTCTGCACGCTCTATTTTAATATGCATTTCAAGTGCTAAAATGGGAAAATGCCTTTTCCACATTCCAAAGCACCGTTCTATCGGATTTCTAGTCCTAATCTGGGATTCATTAAACAACTGTTCTGCCAATTATATATTAAAACTTGGAACTTCGCTTTTTAAGAACAATTTTAGAACTATAATTAGAACTTTATTATGCTTATGCAATGGATGAACAAATAATGAATTTCTAGATAATACAAAGTTTTTATAATCTTCCTATTTTACAAAGAGTCATCGTTTTATTTACATGGGGTCTTTCTTCTTATGTAATTCCTCCCCTCTAAGACGAGAACATAACGGAGTGGTGTTCGAGTTTTGGTTTTTCTGTTGGATTCTCTTCTCTTAGGGTTTCTTCTTTGCCTTGGACTTCTTCCCTATTTTGTTTTCTGCCGCATTGCTGAAGCGATGTCTTGATTATCATGTTGAAGATCCATCCCAGTATTAGTAAGGTAATAACGGAGGACAAGCCGTCGAAAATTCGTGGGTAGAGGTTAGATGTTGAAATTCTTAACGGTATAAGTTGTTTTGACATTTTGCTGATTTCGTGGATTTTTTCCAAATTGATTTTTTCTATTTTGGGTGCTTCGTACTGCGGCATGATTTTTCCCAGGTTAGCTTTGGGAGAAATAATGGTTTCCTTGTTGAATTCTGACGTCGTTGATAAATTTTTTTGTGTTGACTTCTATTTGACATGATTCTGGTATTTTTATTAGTGTAGGATTTTTGACTTCTATATATTGATCTGTGTGACATTTGGAGAAAACTTTTTCTGTTCGCATTGGTATAATGATTACTTCGTCTTGTGTTATTTGTTCAACGAGAAATTCTTCTAGTGTCAACTTTATTTTTTTGCAGCTTTTCACCCTCTGGTTTTCTATGAGCCGCAGGGGCAGTTATCTTTAGGGAAATGGTCTTCCATGCAAAAATATGTATCCTCTAGTAGTGGACAGTTTTCTTTTTTAAATTGATGTTCCGAGTTGGTTTGTGCCAAATAGGAATACTTTAGAAGGAATATTTGGTTGTTTTGAATGATAGGAAAGAGGTGATAAAACTTAAAAATATCAGCTTTGCTAATTGGTATATGTATTGCAAAAATTAATTTATTATTTTCAAATGTGACTTGTGTGCCTAAAAATTGGTAGTATGATGTTCCTAAATTTCATAATTTGGTTGTCTGGGTAAATTATTCCTAAGTATTCTAAAGTGTTTATTTAGTAACTCTTGACTAGAAATAATAGAAGGATGAAGTGTGATAAGTTTTGCGAAAGCTATGGAATCTTCTAAATTATCTAAAAACGTGATAACATTTTGGCAATCCAGATTTATTTGGGAAATAATTCTTTGAAAGGTTACATACTCATGTTATTCAGTGATTGATTTTCGTACACTCATTTGAAATTTTCCTAGAGAATTTGCAAATTTTTCTTGATTTTTTGATAATATGCGAATTAATGTGTTGTAATTTTTTATTAGATTGTTTGAAAGTGAACGTTGTAAATTTATTTGCGTAACCATGTTCTGTTGGTTTGTAAATAAGACGTGCGTCTCCTAATTGTATTGGTAATAAAGGATTATTTATTGTCCTCGAGTCTATATCTCTTGTAGTACTACTCGTGTATATTATTGGTATTGCCAGAAGTATCAGCAATGTTATTTTCATCCGTCCCATTTTCCTGGAATACTATATTTTTATCTGTTATTAATTTAATTTTTATTTGAGATAGTACTTTGCGTTTTTCGAATTTTGGAAGTTTTTTATTTCTGGTTTTTGTACGAATGTAAGCTACTTCTTCGTTTTTATAGTCAAAAGGCCCTGTGCGCTTTTCGTTTCTGCTACTAATAATTTTTTCTTTTGTTGTTTTGTTAGTTTCTTTTATATTTTCGTAGTCGTTTGGATGCTTGTTTGTGAGTTTGTACGTAATTTGAAATTATTACATTATCATTAAGGTCAAAAGGGTCTGTCTCGTTTATGTGTCCTTTTATTACTTCGAATAGTGTATATTTAGTAACACTATGGATTGAGTTGTTATATCCGAGTATTGCCTGTTTTAATAATTGGTCCGAGGTGAGGTTTCCATTTTATTCCTTAAACAACGCACATGTTCGGTTGGGGTAGAATGAAATCTTTCGACAGGACTGTTTGAATTACTGTTTCTAGCAGTAGTATAGTGAAGTTCTATTCTGTAAAGATAGCAAAAATTTTCAAGATCTTTATTTTTAAATTCTGTAGCCGAATCGGCTGTTATTTTTGTGGGTAGACCGTGGTGGGTAATAAAATTAAATAAGCATTCTACTATAGATATTCTGTTTACAGCTGGTAGAGGGTAAGCTTAGCCATATCGAGAAAAAGTATCTATTATAATTAAATAAGTGTTTCCTGAAATTTGAAAACAGTCAATATGAATGTGTTGAAAAGGACGTGAACAAGTTGGTGTAAGATTGCATTTTACTATAGGTGGATTTCGATCGTATTTATTTTTCTGACAAATTTCGCAGTTATTTATATAGTTTTCGATATCATCAGACATTTTTGGCCAGTAAAATCATTTAGTAAGTGCTTCTTTCGTTTCATTTATACTACGGTGTCAAGTTTTTGTTACGTGGTAAAATTCAAGTTTTTCTTTTTGAACGTCTGAATATCTTCTAATACGGTATTACTTTGAATTATTTTGAAGGTTGAGTTTTTAAAATATAATTGCATAGTAGTCGTGAAAGTTCTAGGTAGCTCAGAGAGTTGGAAAAAAATAGCATATTTTTTGTTCTTTTACGAAATTTATTATATCAATTTGGGAACTGTTTGAAGGTAGTGTAACATATAATCTAGTATTGTCAAAAAAAAAATTCTAGTTTGGGTAGATTCTATATCTCCCATTGTTATGAATATTTGATTTTGGTACGTGTTTAATATTCTTTCAGTAATTGGTATGGAAAAAATAGAATTTTCTACAGATGTATGTTTAGTTTCAATGTCAGATATGGAGTCAGAGTCTTAATATTTATCTGGTTCTATTTGTATATCTGAAATTACGCTGATTTTTGCTTTTAGTCGGCTCTACAATGTCTAGTAGATATTCCAGGTCAGGGCTACTAACTGGAGGCATGTCATCAGGATTTCTTAGGAAATTTTCTATTATTTCATCCTCGTTTCCTGCATTATTTATTGAAGATTCGTTATCGATGGCATTTAGTTCTAGACATAGATTTCTACTACTGTTGCTAAATTTGACGAACCTTTTTTATATTTAATTACATAATCAAATTCTTTTAATTTTAGTCTCCACCTTACGAGCATAGAATGTTTGTCTTTTGTGGAGAAAAGCCATTGTAATGGTTTTTGGTCAGAATATATTGTAAACTTCCGGCCGTAAAGATATGGGCGAAAGTATTTGCAACTCCAGACTATTGCGAGAAGTTCTTTTTGAATTGTTGAATAGTTTATTTCGGCTGAATATAGGGTTCGTGATGCATAATTTTCATTTTCAAGTTAAGGAAAGAATAAATATTGAATACATCATAACTGGATTTTTCGAATGATTCTACTTGAAAATGTTCTTTAATATTTATTGAAATAGTTTTATCTGTTTTGTTTTGGATTTCTATAAGAACAAATCCGTTTTCGGCATTAGTCAAAATTTGAGGTATAAAAGTGGTCCCAATTTACCTTCGTTTATCAATATTTCTCCGCTGAAAATAAAAACAGGTAATTTTTTTAGAAGTTTGTGCTGTGCTTCTATTGAGAACGATATATTAAAATATTCTTTTTGTCTGTATCTGTTTGGTATTTCTGTATTTGGACTTATTAATTTATTGTTAATTAAATCTATATTTAAATTCATGGTTTTTAAATCATTTAATCCAATAATATCGTTGAAATATTCATGAAAATGAAATAAGAGAACAGATATATTGTAGTTTGGATTCTGAAAATGCTCTGTTGATTGATATATGATGTCTTGACTACCTAAAGCTGTTTTAATTTGTGCACTGATTTGACTAACAAAATTTGGATAAAATTTTTCTATATTAAGTTTAATAATAGAACGTGAGCTACCGGTATCTATAAGTAATTTTAAATTAGGATTATTAATTTTAATGTACGGTAATGCGTTATCTGAAGATATATTACTTTCTACTAAGGATTTTCTTGTTGTAGCTCCGTTTCTATAGAATTTCCATTTTTATTTTCATCATAGTTTACATTTTCAAAGTAAGATGTTTGATTTACGTCTAGATCGGGATTATTATCGTCACTATTGAAAGTATCGTAATTTTGGTAATTTTATTGTTCATTTGTGTATGGATCTGATTGATTGTATTCGTTTGTAAATAGTTCTTCAGAAGTAAAATTTGAGTATTGTCCATTATTTCTAAGTTGATGATTTTGATTATAATTGTTATGATTTTGCCATCTTTGTCTTTGTGATAACATGGATGGGTTTCTAGAGGTTGTTGATATATGTGTGGGTTTAGGAATTTGGTTCGTGGAATTTGATTTGGTCTAAAAACGTTTTGTGGGGGTCCAAATACTTGTCTGTTTGTAGGGTATTGTCTGGGAGGCATTTGTCTAGGTTGAATATTAATAGGTTGGTTAGGGAATTGGTTAGTTGGTTTGTTATTGTCGAATACGTTATTATTGGTTTATTTGGCAAATTCTTTCTGCATTATTAAGATTAGGATTATTACTAACTTTTTATACAATACTACTCAACAATTGAATTCTGCTACCAAAGTTTATCAGTTGCTCATTCCTAAACGGTCTCATTCTTGTTAGGTCTTGTATTAAACAATCAATATTTCTACGATCCGCGAAACATTGTATAAGTGCCTCCTTTAATTTAGGCCAATCTATTAACTCAGCACGATTATCTACTAATATATCAGCTTTATCCATAATTTTTTCTTGATTTGATTGAAAAATGTGTTTAGATAATTGTGCGTCACTAAATTGTCTATAATCATTAATGAGGTCTTCGCATTTTATCAAAAATTCATTTAATGTATTACTATTGCCGTCATAAGGTTTAATGTAACCAACTCTGGCATGTTTTGTGTAGTATTTGAACTTCGATTTATTATTGTTAAATTATTTGTAACCTGATTATCTATATTATTTTCGGTATTTATTTCTATATTTATAATTCTGTTAATTATTTCATCTATGTCACTCATTAAATAACTAAAATTAATTAAAAGCTAATATCTGCGATATACTATTGTTCGATATGAACAGAACTTAACTATCTTTGCCAACGTCCTTATAAATGGGGGTTTGGAAAGGTAAAAGAGGAAAAGGCACTTACAGATTGTTCGTCAACTCGATCGCTCTGCTCTACTGTTCCTTTTTCCGTGATTCCCTGCTCTCGTTGCCACTAAGTGCAAAAGTTTTGAGTTAGGTTATACGCACTTAAGGTGTAGAAACTCCAAGTTCCCGAATTTCACTCCCCACACAATGCGAAAATGTTTTTTACTTATTCGAAACCCGCGCGTATCCTACTGACTGCGCCAATTTTATATTAAAACTTCGAACTTGGGTTTTTAAAAACAATTTCACAACTATAATTAGAACGTTATTATGCAACGGTTGAACAAAGAATGAATTTCCAGATAATACAAAGTTTTTATAATCTTCCTATTTCCTTTCCTTTCTTCTTATGTAATTTGCCGCAGTTTCTGGATTTTGTAACGGTGTTATAAGGAAAGTTCTTACAGGGTATCCACTGTCAACAACTAGTAAACTATCAGCAAATTGTCCATGCTCAAATGCTCGTCGTATTGCTGAGTTGTTAAAAATTGTTGAATCGTGGGATGAGTCTGGCCAGCGGCACACGATATTCTGAATTTTTAAGTTGGAATTAAAAATTACTTGGACATTTAAAGAAAAAAATGATTTGCAGTTTCCATAAACTTCAGCTTCATTTCAACCTAGAGACTGAACCATAATATGACCAATACGTCGTGTAAAATTAGCAATATCAAAAAAATGCTGCCGAGTAGTTCTAATATCTTTATCTCATTCTGGCATTTTAATAAAATCTCTAGCTATACCTGATATAGCTCTTGGAACTTTTAGCACTACTCGACTTGCCGTAGCTTTATCAACTCCGCAAAAATCGTCTTCAGCTTGCAGAAATGATCCAGTGGAGTAAAACCTCAGAGTTAATAACAGCATTTGTTCTGGGAATATAGCATGATTCAATACAGAATCATTGTATAAGTTATGATTTACCTATTAGTTAAGTTAATATTTTACCTATCAGTTTCACAAGAAATTTCTTCTGATATATAATTTCTCATAAAGCGAACGGTTTCTTTAGACAGACGAAATCTTGAAATAAACTTATCATCCCTCCAAGATTCAAAGTGATTTATACGCTTTTTATACACCCGAGATCTTCTAATGATGTGTTGTACGATTTCAATAAGTTCCAAAAAATCCTCATCATCGGATAAAATATACATGTTTAACTTCGGTAAACTTTCACTTTTAATTTAAAAATAAACTAAGTCCAAGTTATGTTTACACACAATTCATTTACATTTAATCCACGGAACACAAAAACAATTTAGGTTCCGTGCTTAAGCTTATATTAAACTTGCCGTCTTGAAGAGATCTTTTTTTTGAAAAAAAGTATTGTTATTATTTCTTTATTTAATTTTCTCTTTTTTACTTTTCTGCTATCTTGTATAGTTTTAAATAACATTGGTGAAAACCGCATTCAAATCAGTGACTGAGACCGCATTTTGGCCAAAAATGATAGAACTCCCCCAGATAGCATTTGATATCCTATGTATATACCTCAGAGGTTCTGCTTGTGTACATGTTCTGGTGTTGCTATCTGGGCCTGGACCCCTTAGCTTTATGCAAATCAATTTTCTAGCGTGCATACGATGTGTGAAATGGGATTTAAATCAATTGACAATTTCTCTCGAGCCTTTTTAACAATTAACAAAACTAAAATTGTTAAATTCTGTTAAGGTCAAAGGTATCGATGTTTAAAGAAAACAAACATTTTCTCTACACTTTTTTAATACGAAAAATCTAAGAAAAAAAAGAAATTTTCCATGTAATAAAAGTTGTAACACCATTGGGCGACCATTTTAAAGCTCGAACATATTTCATGTGTGCATGCATGATTTTCTTTTAGATAAACAGGTTTTGTAAATTTGCGATAATTTAAAAATAAACTAAGTACAAGTTATGTTTACACACAATTCATTTACATTTAATCCACGGAACACAAAAACAATTTAGGTTCCGTGCTTAAGCTTATATTAAACTTGCCGTCTTGAAGAGATCTTTTTTTTGAAAAAAAGTATTGTTATTATTTCTTTATTTAATTTTCTCTTTTTTACTTTTCTGCTATCTTGTATAGTTTTAAATAACATTGGTGAAAACCGCATTCAAATCAGTGACTGAGACCGCATTTTGGCCAAAAATGATAGAACTCCCCCAGATAGCATTTGATATCCTATGTATATACCTCAGAGGTTCTGCTTGTGTACATGTTCTGGTGTTGCTATCTGGGCCTGGACCCCTTAGCTTTATGCAAATCAATTTTCTAGCGTGCATACGATGTGTGAAATGGGATTTAAATCAATTGACAATTTCTCTCGAGCCTTTTTAACAATTAACAAAACTAAAATTGTTAAATTCTGTTAAGGTCAAAGGTATCGATGTTTAAAGAAAACAAACATTTTCTCTACACTTTTTTAATACGAAAAATCTAAGAAAAAAAAAGAAATTTTCCATGTAATAAAAGTTGTAACACCATTGGGCGACCATTTTAAAGCTCGAACATATTTCATGTGTGCATGCATGATTTTCTTTTAGATAAACAGGTTTTGTAAATTTGCGATAATTTTGTTTCAAGATTTTTGTCTAGGGCCACTTTTATGTGGTCACTGAATATCAGCAGACAATTTTTATTAGAACCCTTTTATTATAAAAATACACATGTTTACAATTTAGAAATAATTGGTATTTTTAGAAATTAAAAAAACAACAATTACTTTTCAAATCCTTAGCATTTTAATTATGATTACTTGAAATGCCAACGCTGGTCAAGAATTTTACGAGATTTCATGAACAGATCATAAATAAATACTATTGTGAATATTTTAATTAAATAGTATTAACATTTTCCATTACGGTTCTGTTCGCTCTGTTGTTCGGTGAAGAGAGATTATGGCGTTATGGCACACAGCGAATGCGGAATATTAGATGTTGTATCAACGCATTTAATCGATGTTTTTAAAATAAATCACCTTCTTTCGCGTCTTAGTAATTTTATAAAAACATCAACCAACTCAACTACAAGCAGACATTGTGTTCATTGCTGCAGTTATAAAACAAATTTAAGATTTTTTTAAACTACTAACCTATAAATTTGTTATTTATTATTTGGTGGATGTCGTCATAAGAATTATAAAATTGATACCACAATATATGCCAATAACCATCGGCCTTAAGGTAATTCTTTCATATTAAAGAGAATGGGCCAAAATTCTATATTTCTTCTCGTGTATACTGGTAAACCATTGATATTCACATTTATTGAAAATTTATTACAGCAAACTTTCAAACCATTATTTCAGTAATTTGCAGTTCCTACTTTAGTTATAATAACGGTTTATCTAGTTTTCAACAATGTTCTAGTGTCTTGAGGCAGTATCCTGGGTAACCTTTTATTGATACTCTGAAATAATACTCGCAGGACCATATGTGAGATATTATAATGAACCGCCCACTCTCTGATGCTGTTTCTTACTTCATAATTTCTGTTTAAATCTAACATCAACAAATTACTTTTGTTGTCAGGTTCTCACTGTACTAACTAATTTTCTCTTACCAAGTCATTACTATCACTTGTCCTAATAAAATTTGGCACTTGTAAAGATAAGCTCACATCTTTGTTTTCTTCTTCTGGTATAGTATCATTATTTGTAATTATTGAAGATTCATAATTACTTCTTGTGGATGGCTATCTGAACAAACAGACGTATTATTAGAAATTTCTTTATTGCTAATTATAATATTTCGTAGGTTTTTCTTTATTTTTCTTTGAAACACTCCACTCCTTTTTATTCTTTTACTATCCGACATTTTCACAGAGTTTCTACGCGTTTTTTTTTCTTAAACTGCCAAGTCAAATCTAATATACTGGGTGTCCCGTATAAGAACCGACACAGAGCAGGGGCGTAAAAGGGAGCCCAAAATATGACGATTGGGGGCAATTTACCTCTATACCAAGTTGCATCCCTAAGGAGTTATAGGACATCAAAGTAGAGCCCAAAATTTCGAATAAAATTAATTTCTTTGCAACCCTTTAACTTAAAAATACCAAATTCGGTACACCGTATGAGACTGTTGAGGGTATTACGTAACTGTAAGTAGAAGGCGTAGGGGTGACCTAACCTTAAAATTTCACATAAGCTTTTTATCTGTCAGTTGATTTGAAAATTTTTTATGTTCATACCATGGATAATTTGATTCTAAAACTTTTTTACTATTGTAATTTTCCATAAAACTTTGTCATTTTCAACGATTAGACGTAATTTACTGCATCCATATCATGAATTTTATTTCAGATTCAACAAATTAATAGATACATTTCAATAACAACAATTTAATCGAAAAACAAATTAATAATATAGTAGAAAGAATATGAACATTTTAATTTAAGGAAATTGATGAAAATGATCACCATTTTCTCTTAGACACAAAATTATTCTTCCAGCTGATGATCATTTTTTATTATATTGCATTTGTCTGCAATGTGACTCCACAATTCTTCTCGGGAATCAACTGGAGAAGAATAAACAGACTCCTTTAACGTCCCCCAAAGAAAGTAATCACATTTATTGAGGTACGGTGAGCGGGGAGGCCAATCTTGAGGACAATTGTTTCCTCCCCACTTATTTCGATAATGTCGGTTTAAAAAGTCTCTTACATTGACACTGAAATGAGGTGGTGCTCCATGATGCATGAACCCATGTTCCGATCTCAATCGTCATGGCAACTCGTCAAATAAATTCGGAAAAGTACTTTGGAGAAACTCCAAATTAATTTCGCTGCTAAGCCGTTTTAGTAAAATAACTGGTCCAATCAAATGATTATCGATAAGGCCGACCTAAACATTAATCTTAAAATCACGTTGGGAATGTCGAGGAGTTATGACATGGGTTTTCATCTGAATACTCATTATAGTTATGCATATTTGTAATACCCTACGAGTAAAGCAAGCCACATCGGTAAAAAGAATTTTCTTTTGAAAGCGAATATCCTGACATAAAATAACTCGACAGAAATTCACTCGTTGAACCAAGTTTTGAGGTAACAACTCTTGCACTTTTTGGGCATGATATGGATGGAGTAAATTACGTCTAATAGTTCGGTTTATAGATGATCTTGATGTGCCACTCTGTCTAGATAAAGTTCTGGTGCTAATATGCCGTTGATTGTCAATACTATCCAAAATAAGTTCTTCATCTCGCACACTCATTTGAACAGTCCATTCTCGATAAACACTATAAAACTTTCCTGTTTTTCGAGCCCGTCTTTCAACATTAGAAAACGTTTCTGTGTGAGGAACCACGAGATTAGGAAACCTCCTCCGACATTCTTCTATGCTTCTTCTACAGTCTACAGTCTCACAAAAACCTAACACCAACAACATATCCACTTGTTCGCTAAATGAGAATTTTCCACTCATTAAAAAAATTATAATAATTTACTTACTACAAGAACTGAATTGCAGATTGTCAAATTTGATGTATAAATTAATAGCCAACTCTGTTTGTAACTTTTTAAATAACATTGTTGAAAACATGTCTGGTTATTCGACTTTTCTTTGAAAATGACAAAGTTTTTTGCAAAATTACAAGTATAAAATAGTTTTATAATTAAATTATCCATGCTATTAAATTAAAATTTTTCAAATCAACTGACAGATAAAAAACTGTGAAATTTTAAGGTTACGTCACCCCTAATTAACTCCCCAGAATGGTTCAGTCGCCTTCTACTTACCACTACTTAATGCCCTTAACATTCTCATACAGTGTACGAAATTTGGTATTTTTGAGCAAAGAAATTAATTTTTTTTAGAAATTTTGAGTCCCACTTTGGGGCCCTATAACTCCTTAGAGATGCAACTTGATATGGAGGTAAATTATCCCCAATCGTCATATTTTGAGCTCCCCTATACGACTCTGCTCTGTGTCGGTTCTTACGCGGGACACCCTGTATATAAGGTGTCCAGAAACTCTCCTGCCAAACGGAAACTACAGTTACTATAGGTGATAATAAGTCGATTTAGCTCAAATTACCGTAATCCGAAAATGCTTCCTAAGGGAGCTGCAGCCCTTTGAAGAAGACGACCTCATATGATTTTTCTTCAAATTACTCAAAAATACCGTTACTTAAAATATTCAAATTTGGTATAATCAATAAACAGTTACAAACCAGTCGTTTGCTGTAAATAAATTTTTTCCAGATCCATCACAAGCGTGTCGGTTGGGGGGATCAACAGGTATTTTTATTAAAAAAAAATAATTCAAGTTTTTTTATGTATTCGACACCGATTTGGAAAAATCAAGATAATTTTCATAAAAAATGTTCTATTCTATCAAATCGATATCATGAACCGTTTTCGAGAAAAATAAATTTAAACTTTTTGTGTTTCTTACATAAAATCATATTGGATTATAATCTGTAATATCAAGTTGGCTTTGAAAAATCAACAAATTGTACAGATACTGGTAACAAAAGTCGTAAGTATTAAGTTGCTTACATTGTTTTGGAAATTTTAAATTAATTTTATTTCGTGAGGGTATATAACAACAATCAACATTAAAAAAACAAGGTTAGAGATAATTACCAACAGAAATAAGAGAATTAGTTTTACAACAGATGCTCTACATGACTACCATTTGTCCCAATACACAAATTCATTCTTTTCTATAAAGATCGTCTAATTTTTGCAAAAATTCCTGCATTATTTCTAATTTCATGACAAGCGTTTTGAATTCTTTGCCACAGCTGATTACGGGTTTCTATTGGAACAGAATAGACTAATGATTTTAAATAACCCCAAATACAAAAATCACAGGGGTTTAAATATGGAGATCTTGGGGGCCAATTAACTGGCCCACCTCTTCTAATCCATTTATCGTAATAGTTATTGTCGATATATTGACGAACCTCTCTACTAAAATGAGCTGGGCAGCCGTCGTGCATGAACCATAAATTATTTCGAATCATCAGGGGAACCTCATCCATTAAATTAGGTAAAACGTTTTGTAGGAAATTAAGATATTCTTGATATTCTTGTCCTGTTAAACGGCTAGGAAGCTCTACGGGTCCCAGAAGCGGATTACACCTATCCAAACATTTATACCTACTAAATCTTTGCTGGTGCTTTTTCTCTACTGTTGCATGAGGATTATCACCAATGTAGGCACAATTATGTGCATTATGTAAATTAAAAATTCCGTCGCTGGTAAACGTAGACTCATCGCAAAATAAAATATTGGAAAAGAAATTAGGATCCTGATTTTTTTTGTGCCGCAACCAGTTTGAAAAATCTATGCGGGCAGGGAAATCACCGTCTACCATGGCCTGAACTTTTTGAAAGTGGAAAGGATGAAGGTTTTCTTTATGAATAATATTCCATATGGAAGACTTGGAAATGCCAGGATACATAGCAGCGAGTCTTCTGGTGCTAACCTCAGGATTATTTTCGATTTCAATAATAATATCGTCGTATTCCAGTTTTAGTATTTTTAGGTACTACTGAGCCACTTTCTCTTAATCTTTGGTGTATGTATGTAAGAAACACAAAAAGTTTAAATTTATTTTTCTCGAAAACGGTTTATGATATCGATTTGAAAGAAGAGAACATTTTTTATGAAAATTATCTTGAATTTTCCAAACTCGGTGTCGGATACATAAAAAACTTGAAAATAATTTTTTTTGTTAATAAAAATACCTGTTGGTCCCCCCAACTGTCAGGATATTCAAACTTGGTATAATCAATAAACAGCTAGAAACCAGTCGTTTGGTGTAAATAAATTTTTTCCAGAACCATCACAAGCGTGTTAGTTGGGGGGACCACTTTGTATATTAGTTATTTTATAAAAGCTATATAGCAGCTTCCACTGTAATAATTATATAAAATTTACTGTCTCGACATTACTTCATGGAATCTACTCATTATTAGTGTTTTAAATGAAACCAACTGTTTCTAGATAATTCCACAATATATTGAAAAAATGTTAAGAAATTCTAAGAGTAGTCAGACTAGTAAAATAGTTACCCTGACGGAAGACGATGGGAATCCAAATCCGCTCATGAGCTTTTTGGTATATTTCTAAAGTATGTATTAAAAAAATCCAAATCCGCGATGAAGGGGCTTCTTGGATTGCCGGCTCCTGGACTATAAGGATTATCAACGGAGCAAACATGAATAAACGTACTGAAAGCAATGTTGCCAGATCATTGTTACCGAAAATATTTCATAGCATGGTGACTATAAATATACCGAGGTTTACAACAGTAAATGTTTTGAATATATAACACGCTCTTGAAGTACCATAAGTAAGACGGTATGTTCAAAAAGTAACGTAACTGCATAAGTCGGTACTCGACAGATTTAAAGAAACAGTTGGATACAAAACTTTTACTTAAAACTGTAATCTATTAGAGAATAGTACTGCTAACCCCACAGGGTGCTTCGTTTCTTTGAAACTAGAATCATTTAAGTATTTGTGTTTATTTCTGATACCCTACATCGCAAGAAACAAGCGACTATTTGGATGTACAAAAGATCTAACTGGTAGGTCAGCCGTCTTGGTATGATTTCTTCATGTTCCTGAAGATGAGCTTCGTGGACACAGATTTTTATCGCCAGAGGAAGCGGTTGAGGTCTTCAAAAAGCACATTTTGGAGTTATCCTTTTGTAATTGGGAAACGTGGTTTGAAGGATGATTCTATCGCATGTTTTGAGCAATAAATATATTTTTCTACTTCCGTTACTAAACCCGCTTTTTCAACACGGGTTTGACATGCACAAAACGACTCTTTAAACACTAGTGTTTAAAATGTGAAAAGTCACAATTCGTTTATCTTTTGTTTTTTAAAAATCGCATCAAGTGTATCTTTTTTATATTAAATTTCATGTTCCGTGATAATTTTGTTGTTCTGTGTCATTTCATTTGTCAGTTAGCCGTCAGCCATCGTCCGTCATTTATGAATATCATTAAAATATAATATAATTTCTTCATTTCTGCGGGCGAAGAAAAAGTGTAGTAAGTACCTCGTGTTAAAAACGCCTTTAGTCACTCGTTTCACAAGGTAAAACTCGTAACTAAAGTAACCTTTTTGACACTTGGTACTTAATATACTATTTTGTTCTTTCTGTTTTCAATACGTAGACTGTTACTGTTGTACTTGATGAGATAAATTTACTCATAAAGGCGTTTCCTCACGGGCTAAATTTTATTGATCGATTTAAGTTGATCAATAAAATTTGATAATGGATTTTGAGAAGAAATCAAGTTGAGGACTGTCTAACGAAACTACAGATGGTAATGCGTCAACCGAAGATTCATTTTCCACACTTGATTCCGTGTTCCGGGTTTCTCTTGTATTTGTTACACCATTTATAAAAATATCCGCTATGTTATATCAAAGGCTTTGGCACATAAACTTCTTCTGTTCCATTCCACTTTTTTTTCACAAACCAGTTGTACAACCGTACCCTTATTTACCCAGTTGTTTCTTAACAAAAAAAATCCTCTGTCATCACTCTAATAAACCTCGACCCCTTTTGTCTCCTGTGTGACAAATGTCTAGTTTACAATCTAATAACTGCTGTCACCAAATTTTAATAATGCAGCCGAGCGTGAAAATAAAATAAAACCAGTCCGAATTAGGCTGGGAACTCCTGCACTTAAAGCGGCCTAATTACCTTTGCCAGGCCAGAATCGACCTCTTTGTTGGACCTCGAATCCAGAAACACTGCACACTCTAAAGGGAAGATCGGGGTAGGGATCTGAATAAAGTATCGGAAACCACAAAGTTGTATAATAAAGTATAATAAATCTTTCTCTGTATAAAATAATCCCAATATCAAAACAAATATTAAATCCCTCACAATAAAAATACTACCCACTTATCTATAAATATGTTCAATGTGTGCGAGGGCCGTATGATTTAGCCCTTATTCCGTAAATTGACCTGCCTCGCTGCGAGAAATACTTATTTATTTTTAAAAGAAATACTGTACAAATCGACTGTTGTTGCAAGTCATTGTACTTTATGTAAACAGAAGGTGAAAGTAGAGGAATTTTAAATCCTGCTGATTTATGAGTAATAATGTTTATCGACAACCAGTGTGTATTACAAAAATTTCCGAGTTGCAGTTTTCGTTCTTTGAATACCTATAATGTTTATTTATTTTACTTGCTATGAGGAGATTACCTAACCACGTCTGAAAAAACCAAAATTATTTATCGTAGCGAAACTTCACTGATAACGTGACTTTACGGAGACAAAATCATACGCTCCGTGCTCTTGATACTAATTACAATTTATTTTATTTTAACTCTGTCTTATGTCTATCTACGAGGTGAGTGCGAATTATGTGACGCACAAAAAAACATAATACCTAAATCCTGTCAAGTTACATATATCCTAAAAGGATACACAACGTTTCTAAAATCTTGTGGAAAATCTTACTATATTATCTCACACGATAAAATCATATTCTATATAAGGAGCGGTGCCCAAATTATGAACCTGGACCTGCAGTTTTAACTGAACCCGCGAGCTTGTCCAATAACCCCGTGGAAGAAAATAAAAAAAAACTGTTATATCTACTACCTATGCATATATTTAGGTTATAAATACCAAGTTTAGAATCAGCGCACAAAGAGAAAAAAAAATATTATTTTCCAATAAAAAAATCCCAGACTTATTCAAAAACTTACTGCGTGGAAACTTCCCTTCTCCTGCCCCCGCTTACCGCCTGGTTTCACTATCTATCTAGAAACTGCGGATGACGCTAAATTTCTAGTAACCGTTGTCGAGCTATGCTGAATTTCGGACAGAGGTAGAGTTTTTCCTGTTTTGTGCCATCGCAGGGGGCAGTGTTCACTGTCAAGGATATATGAATATCCCTTTTACGCCCTGACGCAACGGAGAGAAACTTCTTCCTACGAAGCCGCGAACACTCAAAACCAAAAGAAAACTGATACCCGTTACCGTGACAGGGAAGGACTTTTTCCCTTCGCGTTTTTGCCCGACTCTGTGCTCTGTCTGCTTTCAACTCAGTTTTTATTATTCCCCCAAATTATGTTCGGTTTTTTTGTTGAATTGCAATTGTTCCATTTTTTGTTTTGAAATGGCCTCAACTTTCGTTACCAACTAGTTTGTATACAAAACAAACATTTAAATTTGACCTACTAAAATGTTTTTTATTGTTGCAAATTGTTATGGTTCTGTCTCATTTTTGCTAAACAAAAGTATGTCGAATTCTACTTTTATTATATTTGAAATAAGAAATATATTTTACCGTGTGTTCTGAAAGTTACTGATTTAAATTTTTCTATTTGATATTCGCATTTATTACACAGTGAATGTTCTTTTTTGTACTATGTTCTGATCATTTTGATTTTATTCTCTATATCGCTGTATCTGCCTAGTAATCTCCATTTCATTTGCAATACACTTTAATGTATTGTCGATGACATCATTGTTCCTATATTTTCCTCCCGGTGAGTTAAAAATTTCCGATAAAGTTCCAAAAATTTAAAAATAACACTTTTAGACCACTCACTGCTATTACATCACAAGGCGCACGTGGAAGGAACAGAAAATAATCTTGATCAAGCGAGGTAAAAATGTGTGGTTCACACGTCTCAAGCAGGTTTAATCCAATCAAACTATTGTTGGTCCACTAAAAAGTTGATCAATTATATTGAAACAAACTGCCTCACGATTATTTTGATTCAACTTATATCGATCGTCAAAGAATACGCCTTAACCTTCATCAGCTCAAGTTTTTCATGAACAGCAGACATTTTCTTCGCTTACATTTTGAACATCAAGATCTATCATTCACTAACAATAGTTTACTTTTTCAGTATGAAAACAACTCTTATAATCATTTTAGGTTAATCTTATCAGCTGTGGTTCATTTAACTATTGAAGAAACTTTGCGAGAATGCCACGTCAGAATGCCGTCACCTCCCCGAAAAGAATCGAGTGCGTGTGTCTGTCTTCCATGCAAAGGAGCAAAACACCAGAAGAAAAATTGTTGTGCTACCCCTCGATCACCGAAAGTAGAATACGAGTCACCATATTTAATCCCTTATACATTTAAACGCGATCCACCTAAATTTAGTGGAAAGTACGAAAATACATATGTTCAATTTCCACAGAGTGAATATTTTGGTTATTTGGACGAGTTGGTAAGTATCAGAAAAAACGAACCATGTAGTACATTCTGACCCATTTAAATTTTTATCAGAGAGAAGAGATAAGAAACAGTGAAAGCGTGATTCAAATAAATATTTCTAAAATTGATGATCCACGTAAGTATATGCATTATCGTCAGATGGTATCAGATCTCCTTTGGGGCAGGCTTACGTTGACATTGCTAACTTAACACGCTCGTAATGTTTATATATGTACAATTGACACAACGCAAATGATGACATTTGCATGATAGCATTTCGTCGCATTGAAATTTGACTGCTTTTAAAAAACTATTGTCAGAGAAATGTCCAAAAATGCTACAGAATTTATAGTCTACAGCCCCCTGGAAATTTGATTACCAGATACATTATAATATCTAGCTTCGATTTGACAAGACTACCACACTTTTCCTCTGCGAATTTTCTCTATTTATCCGCTTTTACGCTCGGGAAAGTCTAAAAACATGATTTTCCGGGGTCTTGGAAAGTCAAGATGACATATTTTTTCCAGCTAAAGTTACTGGAAATTTTTCTACAAATGCGGTTTCAAATTTGTCAGGCATTGACATATCTACGAACCGAAACATACCAAAATGACAGGATATTGAAAATCAATCATCTCTTAGGTAATTTTTAGTTTAATTAACTGTAAATAAAATTAATAAAGTGAAAAAGTGTTGTTGTCCGAAAAATTTCAAGCTGCGCTTTTCCAGTCCGACAGCCGGAAATCCATAATTTCACGTGTTATTAAATCGGATATAACAAAAATAACATACGATAGAAAAGTAGCTTTATGTACAAAAATTGTGATGTTTGACTAAAATATATCCGCAAATTGTTAGAAAAAAAATTGTGAAGAATTTGACGGGTTTTCTTATCGACTAGATTGGGATTTATACAGCAAATAAAATAAAATAGAGAAGAATTAGGAAATTTGTGCGGTTTACTCACACAAATAAAATAATAGGAATATTGGTTGGCCAATAGAGATAAATCTTTGGCAACGTAAAGAACAACATTTCAGTAGGTTTAATTATTTACCAGCTTTCTTTCCCAATAATAAAATACTTACGATTACATCCGTTTCTATTTTACGTAATTTTATTAACAGTTTAGTCGAGAAATGATTTTCCTGCGAAAAATCGTTAGAATTGTGCCAAAAATATCGAGATAGGAGTTTTTTAATGTTTTTCTGGAGATGGAAATTTCAATTATTTAATAATGAAAAACATAAACAAAAAAAGAGGCATCAGCTTTTTCTTAATAATTCAAAAATTATAAGTGATAACGATAGCTTGAAAAAAGATCCTTAAAGACGAGGAAATTTCCTAAAAAAATTTCTCGGAACTCTAGGTTAATAACAAATCATTTATATTTAATTTTGAAAATGGTTTTTCAGTATAGAATAACGATTTAAATTGAAGGAGTCAAGTCTTGTTGGTAAAAAGTTTTTCCTCCAATTTTCCAAAAAGATAAGCTGTTGTGAATAAACTAATTTTTTCCGGTACTCTTTATTCAAATCAATCAATATCAAAGTTAGAACAATAGCCCTAAAAATCTAATTCTTCTTGGAGCACTATTTAAATACGTACTTAATAAGAATATGCCAAAAAATTTTATAACATTTTTATAGTTAACCAAAAATTAAATAATAAATTATTGTTGTGTAACAATTTTTTTGGGTGTATTTTATAATATTTTCGGTTTTATTTCTGATAACGGCATAAATTAATTTGGACCAAAAATGTTTTCGCCCATTTATTTAATTTTTTTTATAAATAAATGGAATAATTGAATTATTTTGAAAAAAACTTCTTAGGAATATCATTCGTTTTAATAAATTATAGTTTTTCAAGAGATAATTTTTCTAAAAAATTTTTTTTAATTGTTGATAATCGTTTTTGTCAATTATCAACGATTTGAACATTTATTTAAGGAATTACTTTTTTCTTAAAAATCATAATTGATAATATACTATAAAATTCAAATACATTTTTTTTATTAACAATTCCATTGCTTACTAACTTGTTATAAACAAATTCCGAATCTCTATATAATTTTTTTATTAAAGCTAAAAGAATTACACAAACAACCATATATAACCAAAGGTAAAAAAAATTCTCTATTTTTTGTCAAATTTTTAAATATTATGCAGTATATATTATGGTGTAAAGGGAATTCTAAAAACATTATATTCCACGCCAAAATATTGAATAATACGATGATGACGTCGGGGACAACAACACACCGATAGAACCTGTTATTTTCGAACGTCCTGTTTTATTTCGCTTTAATAAATTGCAATTAGTAATTATTATTTACAGTTCAGATGTGAGGTAACCATAGTGCCGAGTAATTTGTTTTGTGAGAGATAGTGACTTCAAAGATTTTATTAGGGCGTATATAAGTGCATAATTTAGTGTACAGTTGGTTATTAGCTTAATTTTATCGAAAATGGGAAAGCGTTCGCGTAGTCGAAGGCGCAGCTCGTCTTCTAGTAGCTCCAGCTCGAGCTACAGCGAACAGGACCGGAGTCGAAATTAATTTAAAAATTACCGAAAGGGTAATGTTCGAAATTTCACTACGAGCCCACGTGCTGCACCCTCTGAATAGTGAGACAAAATAAGAAAACTTGAGAGGAAAATTGAAAAGCTATCTAAGCAAAACTCTTTACTACTTAAAAGCAAAAATGACTACATTCCAGAATTTCCCCCAGAAAATAACTCCTTGACAGCGAGCCAATGGTTCGAGAAAATTGACCAGCTGAAAGAAATAAATAATTGGAATGATGTGACGGCCATATACCACATGCAGTCTCGGTTAGCAGGAACGGCCAAAAGAAGGTACCATTCCCAGTCAAACTACAATTATACCAGGAGAGAATGGAAAGCGTTAATAAAAAAAGACGTTTCCCGAAAATATTAATTTTGCAACGGCGTTAAGGAAAATGTTAGACCGGAACAGACAGCATAACGAATTAATGACTACGTACTATTTTGATAAAATGGAACTTCTTAGAGTCTGTGACATTACAGGCAAAAGTATGTTTCTTGTATTATAGATGGACTAAACCATCTTATAATACAGAATTCTGCCACAGCAGGACGCTACGAAACACCTGCACTCGAAGGCGAAACTTCAAGAAGGACTGACGGGGAAAAGTTTCCTCTAGCCACTTACTCAGGTCCGTTTCCAGGAGTGATTCGAGACCAATTATTTGTAACAAAAGACATTCTTTTCAAAACAATAAGGAAAGTGTTTTAATTGTCATAAAAAAGGCCATGTTTTTGCAAAGTCCAAAAATGCCAAGATTTTTTGTGCAAAGTGCAAATGAACTTCGTAAGGCTAATGGTAAGTTAAATTTAAGTCAAAATTTAATAAATTTCGTAGAATCATCAAACTTTAATTAATGCTATTTTATCGACTGCATTGTTAATGGTGTGGCCCTTAGAGGCTATATCCATTCTGGGTGTAGTGCTGTAACTATTAGAGCATTCGATGTAATTAAATTAGGTTTACAGCAGGCACCTTGTCAAAGTGGATTTGGTGATGGAACAGTTAATATTCATTCAAAAGTTGAATTAACTTTGACTGTTGGTTTAGCTCAAGCTGATGTCATAGCACTTGTCGTACCAAATTGTTCCTTTAATTATAGGGCAGCCATGTATTAATGACAAAAATGTTGTTACTGTTGTTCGTGATGGCGAAATAAGACTCTTTAAGAATAATAACTTTTATTTTCAATAAATTGAGCAGTTGTCTACAAAGAAAATTAACCTATGGGCTAAAGAAAACACTGTTATGCTGCCTTATCACATTGGCCATGTAGCTGTTTATGGTGACGGTGATTTTGGAGACATCTATGTAGATGTAGATTACAGATTTGTTCCAGAAAAATATCACGCGATACCTAGGTGCATTACAAACTACAATGCAGGTGTTTTGCCGATTATTAATGTTTCAAAAAATAATATAAAAATATCAAAAAGCTCTGTTGTGGGCAGGGGATTTTTATGTATTCAGCAGGAAATTACCTGGAAGAAATTAGTCTTTCCATAGATAAAAATGGATTACGACGAGGAAACCATAAAGTTAATGCAGCGTCCGAATATTAACCGCCAACTAATATTCGTGAATTGACGATTTCTTTGACTAGCCAGTTATTTTCGAACATGTATTGAAGATTTCGCTTTGTTGGCTAAACCTTTAACTAACTTAACCAATAAACATGTATCTTATAAATAGGACCAAGAAGAAGAAAATGCTTGTAAGATTGTTGAAAAATTAGTGTCTCAACCTGTTTTAGCTATCTATGACAATTTATTGGAAACTGAAGTTCACACCGACGCCAGTAAGTGGGAAATCGGTGGCATTTTGATGCAAAGACAAACAGATTTGACACTTAAACCCGTGCAATATTTTAGTCGAGCAACCACTGAGGCTGAACATTTTTACGAGCTAGAAAAATTAGCAGTAGTAAATTCACTCCAAAATTTAAAGTTTACCTGATTGGCAAGCCTTTTAAATTCGCAACGGATTGTAGTGCATTGTGCACTACGTTAACAAAAAGAGATTTGATTCCAAGAATCGCAAGATGGTGGTTGTCTTCGACTCCAATACAGACATGGATGCAAAATGAATCATGTGGATGCGCTAAGTCGTCAACCAATTGAAGGTAGCGATGGCTACGACGAAGTACACATTTTACAAGTACATGTAGATCAAGATGTCTCGGTGCCTTCAGCTCAGTTGGCAGATAACACTTGTCAAAAATTGCATAATATTCTTAAAAGTCATCCGCAAAGTGTGGAAGACAAAGAAGTGCATAAAAGTTATGTACTCAAGGATAACAGAATCTACCGGAAAACAGAAAAAGGAATAAAATGGGTTGTTCCGAAAAATGCAAGAAATCAAATTTTGATGTCCTATCACGATGGGGCTGAACATATAGCTGTTGATAAAACTTTTGAAGCAATAAGCAAGCGATATTGGTTTTCTTCGATGCGTAAATATGTAAAAAATTATATTTTAGCATGCCTAGATTGCCAATACAATAAGAAGCATCTGGAAAGATTCCTGGTAGTCTAAATAATATTGATTAGCAAAACATTCCCAAGGTAAGGGTACACTCCAGTTTGACCATCAAGGGCCTTTTGTGAGAAGTGTGAAGAAAAATTCTTACGTCATAGTAATTATAGACGCTTTTACAAAGTTTACTATGATAAAAGCAGTTGCAAATACAAAATGCTCTCTAGTAGTAAAATTTCTACATGAAATAGTTAAAAATGTTTGGAATATCCAGAAGAATTATATGTGATAGAGGATATGCTTTTACAAGTAAAAGCTTCAAAGAATTTTGCCTGGAAATGGGTATTAAAAGAGTTTTATGTGTTACCGCAACACCCAGAGCTAATGGACAAGTAGAAAGAATGAATCGCATAATTTTGTCAAGCTTAAATGCTAAATCTAATGATGAAGATCGGTGGGATGATTCCATCGAATCAGTTCAGAGGGGACTTAACACAACAGTTAGTGCTTCCACAGGAAAAAGTCCCTATGAACTTTTAATAGGCTTTAGGCACAGGGAGGTTAACGATGCGTTTCTTGCTCACGAAGTTTGTGAACAGGAACGTCTAAATCTAGATGACATGCGGGCTGAAGCTGCTCAAAAGATTAAAACTCAACAAGAGGTGCAAAAGTTGAGAGATGTTTGAGGTTGGTCAGCACGTTCTTGTGCACCGAACAATGTGTTCGAATGATAGCAAAACTCGTAAACTTGAGCCGAAGTATCATGGCCCATTTATAATTCCAAAGGTTCTTGATAATGATCGGTATGTCGTAGAAAAAAACTTACCTGGCGCTAAAAGATCACGTATACCATATACTGGCATTCTACCATCAGAAAAATTGAGACCATGTGTGGCCGCATTGGATCCGGATGACCCTTTAGAAAAGTCAGTTGTAAAAGGCGACTAGAAGTCTAGTCAGTAATCAGAAAGACTGATAAAATTTGATTAGAAGGTCTAATCAACCATTGAAAATCTGATAAAATTTGATTAGAAAGTTTAATCTCAACAATTAGAAAGTCTGATAAAATTTGATTGGATAGTCTAATCAACAATCAGAAAGTGTGATGAAATGTGATAAAATGTTATTAGAAAGTCTAGTCAATAATCAGAAAGTCTAATAAAATTGGATTAGAAAGTCTAATCAACAATCAGAAAGTCTGATAAAATATGATTAGAAAGTATAGTTAATAATCAGAAAGTCTGAAAAAATTTGATTAGAAAGTCTAATTAACAATTAGAAAGTCTAATAAAATGTGACTAGAAAGGCTAGTCAATAATCAGAAAGTCTGAAAAAATTTGATTAGAAAGTCTACTCAACAATCAGAAAGTCTGATAAAATGTGATTAGAAGGTCTAATCAATGATCAGAAAGTTTGATAAGATGTTATTAGAAAGTCTAGTCAATAATCAGAAAGTCTAATAAAATTTGATTAGAACGTCTAATCCTCAATCCAGCAGGTCTGATAAAATGTGATTATAAAGTATAATTAACAATCAGTCGGATAGAATGTGATTGGAAAGTGTAATCAACAATGAATTAAAGGAGGCAAAGTGATTCCTAGAAACGGTAGTTAAAAAAAAGGTTAATTAAAAAAAAGGTTAATTTCTGTTCGTTTCTTTATGATTCAGGTCACAATTAGATCCAGACTCCGTAGGGCGTGAATAGTCAGGATAGGCCGACTGTAAAGGAAATTCCAAAAACATAATATGTCACGACGCCAAAATATTGAATAATATGATGATGACATCCGGGACAACAACACCGATAGAACCCTCCGAAGGTTCGGTATGCTGAAGCAGGTAACGAACAAAAAGGATCGGGCGATATTAGGGCAGTTATGATTAAACATTGAGGCTTAACAATTGTTATAATAATATTTTTGATTGTAGGCTGTTATTTCGGAACGTCGTGTTTTATTTTGTTTCAATAAATCGCAATAAATAATTATTATTTACAATGGTAGTTTTCGTATTTTTTTACTTTAATAAAAAAATTATATCGAGATTTCCAGTTATATAGAAACCAATTGACAAAAGATTGTGATGTATTTTTTATAGCGTCAAAAAATAATCATAAAGATTACGATTGAGCGCCGATGCGCATCGTTCGTTTTGAACTCGAAGCCCCAATTTTTTTTTCAAATTTTCTTTAACTATTTCAAAGGACACTTAATTAGAAACCTATTAACAAAAAATTGTGATGTAAGTATTTTTTATAATGTCAAAAAATCATAAAGTTGTCAATTACCAGAGCAGTAAACGCAGTAACCAAGGTTTATCTATGGGAATAAAAAAAGAAAATAATAATAATGACGTTTATTATATATCAGCAAAAGTTTATAAAGGGTCAGTGTTCAGCAAAATAGCTATATACCATCCTTCTCATACGACAATGGTACAGTGTACAGATAGAAGAATAAACGTCCAAATCTACATAGGAATCACAATGTGACTAGAAAAAGTAGTATTATACTAATAATTATAATTCGATCGAGTAATGAACTTATATAAACAAATAACAAATTATTAATTTATAACAAAATTATATTTTTCTACGAGCGGGCATAATTTTTTGTTAATAGGTTCCTAATTAAGTATCCTTTTAAATAGTTAAAGAAAATTTGAAAAAAAATCGAGTTCAAAACGAACGATGCGCATCGGCGCTCAATCGTAATATTTATGAATTTTTTTGACGTTATAATACTTACATCACAATTTTTTGTCAATTGGTTTCTAATGAAGTGTCCTTTGAAATAGTTTAAGAAAATTTGAAAAAAATTTGTGGCTTCGAATTCAAAACGAACGATGCGCATCGGCGCTCAATCGTAATCTTTATGAATTTTTTTTGACTTTATAAAAAATACTTACATCACAATTTTTTGTTAATAGGTTCCTTATTAAGTGTCCTTTGAAATAGTTGAAGAAAATTTGAAAAAAATTTGATGCTTCGAAATCGAAACGAACGATGCGCATCGACGCTCAATCGTAATCTTTATGAATTTTTTTGACGTTATAAAAAATACTTACATCACAATTTTTTGTTAATAGGTTCGTAATTAAGTGTCCTTTGAAATAGTTAATAGTATATTAAGTACCAAGTGTCAAAAAGGTTACTTTAGTCACGAGTTTTACTAGGCACGAGTGGAGCGAAGCGGAACGAGTTCCTTGTGAAACGAGTGACTAAAGTCGTTTTTAACACGAGGTGCTTACTATACTTTTTCTTCGCCCGCGGGAAGGAAAAAATTATATTATATTTGAATTATAATCATTGCATGACGGACGATGGCTGACAGCTGACTGACAAATCAAATGACGCAGAATAACAAAATTATCACGGAATATGAAATTTAACATACAAAAGATACACTTGATTTGACGTTTAAAAAACAAAAGATAAACGAGATGTGACTTTTCGCATTTTAAACACTAGTGTTTAAAGAATCGTTTTGTGCATGTCAAATCCGTGTTCAAAGTGAGGTTTTAGTAGCGAAAGTAGAAAAAGAAAATTTGGGGCTTCGAGTTCAAAACGAACGATGCGCATCGGCGCTCAATCGTAATCTTTATGAATTTTTTTGACGTTATAAAAAATACTTACATCACAATTTTTTGTCAATTGGTTTCTAATTAGATGTTCTTTGTAATTGTTGAATATTTTTTTTTATTTTTGGGCCTTCGATTCAGAATCGTGAAATATGTACGGGAACAATTATTTGAAAACTATTTATTCACTTAATAACTAATTTTTGGTAGTAAAATTATGTAGCCTATTAAAATGGCATTATATGTTTTCTATATTAACATTTTTTTTGCAAAAGTACAGTTTATTTTATGAAAAAATATTCGTGGATGGCAAAAAAAATCCGTGGCTAACTTCATACGGGTAATAATACGACCAGAGAGAAGATGGTTGTTTTCCCTAGATAAGCATTCAAAAACAACAATACTTTTTCATGAGTGATATTCTTCGTAGAACACCATTCTTCGTACTGATTAAACGTTATTTCCGTGCTTTTTCCGGCAAAATGAAGTCCACGATATTTCGCGATATTTCTTCCAAATCAGAAGGTACCTAAACTACCAGTTTCAGGATAAATTATATTCGATTCTACGTGACAATTGTGTTTGACAGCAGATGAATAAATATTGGCGTTACAACTCGCTATATAGTTATAGTTTATAACACATTTATAAGTTTGTAAACAATTAAATCATTAATAATTTTTTTCTTCGGATTTTGTAGTAACTTATCAATTACGGTTTTAAATAAAAAAATGATTACTTAAATAATTGTTTAAAAAGTTTATAATTGACAATTTAACTCATGTATAAAAAATCGCATATGCCACAGTGCAATTGTCACTTTGACAGCGGCAAAAGTTAGCTTTAACTTTTACAGCGACAAATACACTAGTGGTTTTTTCACTCATTCATTTGTTCATCAATTCAATTATCGCGGTGTTGGTTACCAGAATAAATAGTTTGGAATGTTTGTGAACAACTTATTCAATTTTCAAGAACTAACAATGAGTCGATTCGGTGTGTCTACGAATGCCGAAATTAGTCAAATTGTACATTAAAATAAAAATGTGTAACGCGCATACATATAAAGGCCAAGAAAAGAAGTACAGTGAAAGAAATGACTTTTGACATACCACCGTTGAATATTTTTAATGACAGTTGATTGTAAAAAAACTGGTTGTCAGAATATACTTTTGGCGCACTTCTTTGTAATATTTTGGGCACCTTATTACTAATTAATCAGAATAATTCCATATAAGTGAACCCCCCTACAAATTGGCGACCAACGTGCTGCTGTTAATAAAGAAGTCACCGGTTATTAAGTGAATCAAGTTTTAGTAATTAAACAGTTGTGGACACTGGATGCCGTCAGTTCCCAAACTCGTAAATACCAAGCAGTTTAGTGCAGTTAGTGTGTTTATAAGTTAAATAGTAGAGTGGACACTGTTATTCTCAGTTACTTGTATGTTCTTACGTTCTGGAAGAAATACCGCTACATCAACTACAATGCCAGATACCGAAAATAAAATTCAACAGGTAGTAATGACACCTGAAATGTTACAGGACCTAATTGCAGGTATGAGATTAGCAGGTGTAAACCACAATCAACAGAACGTAACAACCGTAAGTAATAACTCTAATTTCTCCGCATGTAAACATAAATTTTACGGCAATAAAAACGAGGATATTGAAGCCTTTATAGATGCTATTTCGGTGTATAAGGAATGTCTGAATATCTCAGATGACCATGCACGAAAGGGCCTCAGTATGCTGCTTCACGATACTGCAGCAACGTGGTGGCAGGGAATCAAGTCATCGCTAAACACGTTCGACGAAGCTTTGGACTGCTTAAGACATGCTTACGGTTATCCGAAGCCAGCATATCAAATTTATCGAGAACTATTTTCGCGCGAACAAGGCAACGAAAAAACCGACATTTTCATTAGTAAGGCGCGCGCGCTGTTGTCACGTTTATCAGGAAATTCCGAAATTTCCGAACATGTACAATTAGATTTAGTTTACGGTTTATTAAACGCTCGCATTAGAGAAAAACTAGCTCGTGATAAAATTTCAACATTCAAAGAACTAATTGAAAACGCCCGTACCATAGAACAATATCTTTCGGATACAACTCAGAGAGGTAGTCAGCGGTCAAGTCAAAATGCAATTAATGTAAAATCTGAAACCGATCATTTAAATGCAAATCATAAAGTGAACAATAAAAAAAACAGAATTCAATGTATATTTTGTAAGAATTTTGGTCATATCAGAGACGAATGTCGCAAATATGCTGCGCACAAGAATAATAGTGTTAATGACACCGTTCTACGGGATTGCGGAGTTGCCAGCTCTGCCGATAATTCTAAGATCTTCTGCTATGGCTGTGAAACTCCAGGTTATGTGAAATCCAATTGTCCCAAATGTAAGTCGGTTGAAATTGATCAGGTTAGCGTATCTAGCGAGTTCCTTTGCACATCGGTAAACAATGTCGACGGTCAAGCCGCTGCTTCACCTATGCGTCCACTCACTCGGGTTACCATTCAAGGTCATCATGGATTTTCATTCCTCGATTCTGGTGCCCAGTCCAGCATAGCCGGAGCTATGCTTAGAGATGTTTTACTAAAAGAAAATACCCCTTATATGACCAAGTCGATGATTATGACATTGGCGGATGGCAAAGCGAGCACTGTCAATGCCTTATTTTTCCAGGTTAAAATTGTGTTAGAACATCGGGAATACCCGCTCACTCTAATTGCCGTACCTGAACATGATCAAAGTAGAACCCTATTAGGTTCCGATTTTATCAAGGCAGCTAATATCATTTTAGACATCCCACGCGATTGTTGGTATTATGGCGACTCTCCTGAAGTTCAATACTCTTTTGCTCCTGAACCGACTAGAACTATTGCACCTAGCTTTAATACCATCCATCTAGCCCGAATCGAATTGAGAGAAAATGAAGGTGTCAACCTCCCGCCGTCAGACAAATCCCTCTTGAATAAGCTTCTCGATCAAAACCGTGATGTATTTTGCCCCAATAAAGAGCCGACCCCTTTTGCTCAGCACACTATAATTCTGACTGACAGTAATCCCATATCAGTTGCTCCGTATCGCATGTCAGCAGTAAAAAAACAACAATTGAAGCAAGAAATTGACAAACTCCTTGAGGACGGCACAATCGAAGAATGCGAGTCGCCTTACTCCGCGCCGGTTGTCTTAGTACCCAAGAAAGACAACAGTGTCAGACTGACAGTCGATTATCGCAAGCTAAACGCGATCACCCGAGCAGACAGATACCCTCTTCCCAGAATGGATGATTTGCTGTACGCCACTAAGGAAACAAAGTTCATGTCAACCCTGGACTTAAAATCAGGTTATCACCAAATCGCGGTACACCCCGATGACAGAGACAAGACAGCGTTTATATGTCCCTTTGGTACCTTTAGGTACACTCGTATGCCTTTTGGTATGAGGAACAGCCCCGCCACGTTTCAGCGTCTCATTGATAAATTTCGGGTGGGATTGCCAGATGTCTACCTATTGGCCTATCTAGATGACCTAATAGTTATCTCCCCCTCATTTCAAACCCACTTGCAAGATATTGCGCAGGTTTTCGCTCGTCTAAAGATCTTCAAATTACACTTAAATCGTGCTAAGTGCACCTTCAGTTGCGACTCGCTCCTTTACCTTGGCCACGTTATCACTCCGTCTGGAATCAAACCGGATCCTAATAAAGTTTCATCTATCATGAATAGACCGGCCCCAAGAACGTCAAGCAACTGACCTCATTTCTTCAAACTTGCTCATGGTTCAGACGATTCATTGAAAATTTTGCCGAAATAAGTAAGCCTTTGTCCAACCTTCTCAAAAAGAACGCTAAATGGAGCTGGGGACATGTCCAATCTCAGGCCGTGGACCGGCTAAAGACTCTTCTGTGTTCAAGTCCCGTCCTTCGACAGGTCGACCCTGATCTTCCCTTCCTTCTTCGTACAGACGCAAGTTCGTATACACTCGGAGCATGTTTGCTTCAGGGGGAGTATCCCGGGGAAAGGCCTATTGAGTATGCGAGTCGACTACTCACTCGTTCAGAACGAAACTATTGCACTACTGAGTTAGAAGCATTAGCGGTTGTCTGGGCATTAAACAAGTTCCGTGGTTATATTGAAGGGTCTCCTATAGTGGTTCAAAGTGACCACCAGCCCCTACGATACTTGATGTCGCTAAAGTCACCCTCAGGTCGTCTAGCTCGATGGGCCTTGTCCCTTCAAGCGTATGATCTTCGAATCGACTATACTCCCGGCAAGCTGAACGTTGTTGCTGACATGCTGTCACGTCCCCCTATCGAAGAGTTGAAAGCCCAATATGTTCAAGTGGACTTACCAAGAGAATCCACAAGTGAAACAAGAAAACAACAACTAGCCGATCCTGATTTACAGAAAATCATTGAGTCATTTGAAAATCCTGACCACGACTCTGCTCTAGCTGGACACTATGGAGTAGACAGAACCTACCATAGGATAGCCAGTCGGTACTACTGGGTTGGTATGCGCAAGGCAGTAGCAGACTACATTGCTAAATGTGTAGATTGTCAGCGATACAAAGCGACGAACCTAAAACCGGCCGGTCTTCTCCAAACCCCGGCCCAAGCCCAACGCTTTGAAGTTCTCGCGATCGATTTGTTCGGACCACTTCCGGAAACCTCTGATGGATATAAGTGGATTTTTGTTATAGAAGATACTTCAAGTCGATGGGTGGAAATATTTCCCCTTAAAACTGCCACCGCCGAGAACTGTGCTCGATGTTTAGTTGATGAGGTTATCCTCCGCTTTGGCCTACCTCGGCGAGTCATCAGCGACAACGCTCCTCAATTTGTTAGCTTCGTAATGCAACAAGTTGCCCACAGCCTTGGTTTCAAACAGTCGCTTATTCCCGTGTATTGGCCTCCCGCAAATCCAGTAGAACGTAAAAATCGCGACCTGAAAGCACAGTTAGCCATTTTGACTGGTGCTGACCACACCTTATGGAAAGACAGTATCCCCGCGGTTAGATTCGCTATGAACACTGTTCGATCCCAGTCTACCGGATATAGTGCCGCATATCTCACCTTTGGGCGCGAGTTACGCACCCCGGACGATGTACGAAGAGACTTCCGTGCCATCGTAGTTAACGATAATTTTATCCCGGAGATAACCCCCTACTTAAAAACTCTCAGTGAGACACTCTACCAAGCACAAGAAAACAGTGAGGTACAGCAAGACAGACATAAAGTGTTCGCCGACAAAGCACGACGCGACTCCCCAACTTTTAAAGTGAACGACAAAGTTCTCGTGGACGTGCATGTCTTAAGCAAGTCTGGAAGCTCTTTCACCTCGAAGTTCGCCCCCCGAAGAGACGGACCCTATGTGGTCACCAAGATGGTTACCCCTACCACCTATGAAATAGCATCCCTACTGGACCCCGATACTCCCTTAGGGAAGTACCACGTATCAGCGCTGACTCCGTATCACGACACCAACACGACCGACAGTCCAGTTCCAGTGTTGCCGTTACGGCGACGTGGTCGACCTGCCAAAGTTACCCCGACCGGTCCCGCTGAGTCCGACTCTACAGAGAAAGTTGCCGAACCTGAAGATAAGGAAGTGGATGTAGCTACTACTTCCCCAGCCGATTCCGAAAGTGATCACACCTCAGACAACCCAACAGGTGGCGCGTTACGCAGGCGACCAGTGAAGAAGCCTACGTGTTCTTGTTGTCACTAGCCTACCTCTTGCTCCTACTCAAGGGACTTCTCGTGGAGCAAAGGGGGAGGTTGTAACGCGCATACATATAAAGGCCAAGAAAAGAAGTACAGTGAAAGAAATGACTTTTGACATACCACCGTTGAATATTTTTAATGACAGTTGATTGTAAAAAAACTGGTTGTCAGAATTTACTTTTGGCGCACTTCTTTGTATAATTTTGGGCACCTTATTACTAATTAATCAGAATAATTCCATATAAGTGAACCCCCCTATAAATGTGTTTATTTTTAATGTTTCATAAATAAAGTTTGCATTGATATGTTTCCAAATTTCTCATTCATTAAATTGTCCTGCCGAATTACACTCGAGGATTGTATTGATATTGGGTAAATTTGTGTTGTTCAAATTCTAAACTGTGTCCTTTAGCAATTTGACTCGAATAACTGTCAACCTAAAAACACTCCACCTTCGGTGTCGTGTTTTTAATAGTTGATAGTTATTCTCGTCAAATTGCTAGGAAACAGTTTCTCATTAAACAACCCAAATTTACCCGATAAAATACAAACCACTTGAGCAATTATAAGTGAAAAAAAACGATTATAAATTATAAATTTTTTTTTAGAAAAATTACTCCATTTATTTATAAAAAAAGTTTAAACAAATGGTTTAACATTTTTTTGTCCTAAATTAATTCATGCCGTTATCAGAAATTAAACCGAAAATATAAAATATACGAAAAAAAATTTTTACAACAATAATTTCATGAGTCATTTTTTGTTAACTATAAAAATTCATAATTAAGAAAATCAACAATTGTTATAAACTATTTTGGCATATTCTTATTAAGTACCTATATAAGTAGGACTCCACGAAGAATTAGATTTTTAGAGCCTTTGTTTAAATTTTTATATTGATTTGAATAAAAACAGAGAACCGCGGAAAAAATGAGTTAATTACCAATAGCTCTTTTTGAAAAATTTATAGAAAAACGTTTTCCAACGAGACTTTACTCTTTGAAGTTTCTAGATTATAAGACAATTTTTTCAAATTCTTTGAAATCAATATTTTAAAATAAAAAATAGTTTTGAGTTGTACTCTCTCTCTCGCTTTGATGCGCCCATGTAGCAGCGGCCGCGCGAGACCCTATTTTCAGAATTAACTATAAATTACTTTTTACTAACCTTAGTTCTGGAAGTGAATACTTTTTTAGGACTTTTCTTCCTTTTTAAGGATATTTTTTCAAACTATCCGTTATCATTTCTAGTTTTTGAGTTATTAACCAAAATCTGATGCCTCTTTTAATGTTTATGTTTGTTTGAAATTTTCAGCTCCAGAAAAAATAAAAATACTTTTTTCTCGAAATTTGATTCCGCGTCGAATGAGCTATCGCTCATATCTTGGCACAATTCTGAAGAATTTTCGAATAGAATATAATTACAAACAGCAAAAATACGTGTTAAAAGTATAATTATGTGTACCCAACATGCAATAATTAATAATCTCACGATTGCGCACATCCATTTTCAGATGAAATAAGGTAAAAATGTTAAATGTTGGCAAACTTTCATATTATTTTATTTGTTTTTTCTTGTATAAACGCTATAGGGATTTTTCTTAAGGCCAACTTTTCTATTTTATTTGTTATTTTGTTTTATCTTATTTCATGTATGAACTCACCGTAATACCGGGATATCGTTAGAATGATAACATACTGGTTATAGCTGGTACTACTCAAGAAAGTAACATGAGGCGGGAGCTTTTAAAATTTTATAGGTGAAAATAGTTTCAATACGTTGAATTTTCTATTTGATGGGCTCAAAAATAACTAAATTAGTCTATAATTTTCAAATTTTTAAGCATAACATAAGCAATATTACAATTATTTATTACTTATTTTGTAACGCGAAAAATCGCCCGCCCGCCGAAAATATAATTTGGCAAGCCTGTCGAGAGCGGACTACGACAGACCGTTTCGAGAAATATCAGGCAGTCATGAAATTGACTGTCTCGACCCTTACTTCGTGGAATATGCTCATATTAGTGTTTTTAAATGAAACTCAAGGACTCTAGTTAATTCCACAATATAATACAAGTTATTGAAAATTGTCAATTTTTTAGAATTTTCAATAACTTGTATTATATTGTGGAATTAACTAGAGACCTTGAGTTTCATTTAAAAACACTAATATCAGGCAGTCCTCCATGGGTTGTCGAAGCGAACGCTAACTAGATCAAATATATTCCTGTGTGCTCTGGTAGCCATCACGTTCGAGTTAATCGACATTTTTCACCAACCACGAGGGTAATTTCCGACTGACGATCAGACCGGTAGGGCTCGTTATCAAGGTAAACGTTTGAATATTTTCTCGTCGTTAACTATTTTGTAGGTATTTCAGGTAGTAAGTCAACGTTTTGAATCGTAGTTTGTGGAAGTATGTGCAAAACAGTTTGATACAGTTCATAAATTTTATCGACTCAATCCTGTTATTGTTCCGTACATTTTTGGAAGTAGAATATATCACGGGGCTAAATAATATTCAGGGATGTGCCAAAACATCTCTGGCGCCCCTTTTAGTAACTGTTAAATTTTGAAGAATCCACCCCGTCTTCGACTCGAAGCTAGTGGACTGGCGAGCACTGTGGGTTAACGTTTTCTCGTTATAATTTATAAACATTTTTGAAGAGAAATAGTTAAATTTTATCACATTATTAATTTTTTCATGATTTACAGAGAATAAATTGTCGAGCACTTATATCACTATTTTGCACAGTAAATTTACAAAGAAAAAATGAAAATCAGATTATGTGGTAGTCGATTTATCATCATTCGTGAAAATTCCGATATCCGGTTGTCGGACAACTACACCTTTTACTTTATTAATTATTTACAATTGATTAAACTGAAAATGAACTAAGTTATGATTGCTTTTCAATACCATGTTATTTTGACATACTTCGGGCGAATAACACATCTATGCCGGAAAAATTTCTTTCTGGCAAATTTAAAACCGCATTTGCAACAACATTTTTAGTATCTGAGACTAAAAAAATATATGGTCTGGTCTTTGCAAGATTCGCGGGAAGAAGTGTGGTAGACTCGTCAAAAGGAAACTCCGAACTATAAAGTATACAGTAACTTTATAGGGGGGCCTGTACTGTGGACTATTAACTGAGGTTTGAAAGTTGGGGACAAGCTGTTAATGCAGCAAAATAATACTAGAAGGGTCGAGCTTACAAATAAATTTTCAATTCAGGGGGAGGAACATCGTGGCATTCTTCGACGAAAAGACATTTTAGCGAAAGGCTACGAGTTCAAGATTCGAAGGTGATTATACTTTAGGTATTGTCTAATAGTAGTCGATCTTTCCTATTTTTTTGGGTGTACTTAAGCTTTAAAGATCTTGGAATTAACAAGCGATAAACAACCGAGCTTGGCATAAACCTCTTATATAACATCATGTAAGAAATCAGTTTGGTATGCTGGTAAACGTTTATAGCCATCTTAACATGCCATCTTCAGTTGAACGTTGGCAAATAGCAACTTGTTGATTGCTGCTCTTAAGAGATGGTTTCATTAACAGTTAAAACATTCTCTCAGATTGCGAAGCGACGACATCTATCTTCTTCCTACGCTACGTTTTCCCCTCATACCCACATGTAGTATTTGGTAACGCTTTCCTCTAATAATAGTTTTCATTTCGTTGTTTAGCTCTGTTTCTTTTGAAAGTATTTTCAGAATTTCCTTGTTTATAATCCTATCAATATAAGATGTTCGCAGGATTCTCATGTCAAATGCTTCAATATTTCGCATTAATACAGTCGTCAACGTGGTGGTCTCTATGCCGAATAGTAAAATGGTGAATATGCAACATCTCAGCACACGTATTTTGAGATCGTTGCTTAGATCTATGTTACAGAAAAACTGTTTCATATTTTTGAGGGTTTCTGAGTACTTTTTAAATTCTTACTTTCTGTTTGTTAGAACACTCATTGTTGCTGTTAAACAATGTTATCAAATAGTCATATTAGTACATTTGTACTATTCTCTGCTTCCACGATCAGCTGCATAATCGGGTCTTAGTGAACATAAGGAATTTAGTTTGCTACCATTTATGCTCGAATACTGGCGTCCGCACTTTTTGTACAGTTCTTTGTAGGTCGATGGCGTCTATGGCTAACAACGTTTATAATAGTCAGCTGACGATGCAGTAATCATATATGAAAACGAATATAACCTACAAAGGCTTCTATATAAGTTCCAAAAACTATATAATATGCAAACATCCGTAAAGAAAACAAAATACCTTACAGAATCTAAAGGACCTAGAAGATTCCTACCCGCGATTTATGATCAGTGTGTAGATGTATAACAAGTGATGTTTAAATATCTAGGGACAAATATAACAAGCACTAGGAATCTAAAGGAGGAAGTGAAAGCCGAACCAACAAAGGCATCATTATTATCAGGTTACTTGAGGGATATAATTTGGAGAAATACATATATGAGCCCCAGAAGCAAAGTAAGAATTTATAAGGCTTGCGTAAGACCGGTTATAACGTCAGCGATAAGAGCTAGAGCGGAGAACACAATAACTAAACGGCAAGAAAGGGGAGAACAGATTCTAGAGATCACGTAGACAGAATACCAAATGACCGGATAGTGAAATTGCTAAAGAAGAATGACCAAGCACACTTCTATCACCCAGACGACCCCCTATAAGATAGTATTAAAGCTAGTCTTCATCATCCCAACTATTCCTAGGGAGCACTTGAAGAAAACACAGGACCTAGTCCTAACGTATGAAGAAGAAGAAATGTATTACAGGATAGTTTTCCACACAGTGTCTGAGAGGTGCCTCACTACTTTTAGTTGATACCTTCTTCTTGTGCCATGTACGTGTTCCGACGTAGGCGACCTCTCATTTCTACCCGTGTTTTGCTCTCCAGTTACCAAATATAGAAGGGACTTTCAATTTAACGTCGGATCCGAACGTATATGTTGAGCGCCTGTACTAGGCAGAATACTAAAAACAAATCACCCACCTTATAGATAGATCTCACAACACTAAAATGTCAAACTAAAAAATGGAGCGCCGCGTACAATTAGAAATGGAACTAATTATTAGTGGCAAATTTAAAATGAAGGATTTGGCGGTTAATTTAAATTCTCTTAAGCAATTAAGGTGGGTGATTTGTGAAGCAATTATTTCAGTATTTCAATTCGGCTATATTCTGGTTGCACTGTAACCAAAAAATAACGTCGATTGAAATACTGTTTACTCATAGTCTCAGTAAGATTAGTTTCTTCCAATTATTATCAAATTATAGGACCCAAAAGTAAATATAATTTAGGAACATTTATACTGTCACCTGTAAGATGATACTTGTAGCTACAAGGGAAGATAATATGGTCAGAGAAAACACTTCCATATCATATGGCATATTTCCATGGAAATCTCTTCTAATAAAAAAAAATAAAATAAAAATCATTTATTTACCGTAAAAGCACGTCCATAATATAATAAATGCTACTTATCAGGTTAGTGAAAAACATTACATCATTAGATAATAAGACACATTTTATGATATACAGAATATTCTTGACAATAGTCGATAAGATTGAGGACTTTACTTGTACAATGATATAGCCAATATTTTTTCCTCCATTGTAAAACGTCGTTGTTTTTTTAATTTTTTATTTTCGCTAATTTGACATTTAATGATCATTGCTGCCAAAGCATTTAGTTCTTCTATTTTTAATAACTCTGCTTGTTTGGAGCATTGTCCAGCATCAAAAAGTCTTTTTCTAATTGAATGTGTGCGGTTTCTCTCTATACTATATTTTTTGTGAAAATATTTCATTGACCTATATAGTTTACGTTTCCTGGGTGTTACAGTTTGTTTTGGTACAATATTTTTAAAAATTTTGTATGGAATTGTCCCATCAGGTTCTGTAAAATAAAAATAAAATTTATGCAATTATAATAAACTACTAAACTAATTAATTTAAACTACTAAATGTTACAGATAATTTGCTAAAATGTTTAAAACCGTTTGTGAACTCCTCAAAAATTTAAAATATATTTTACCATTTATATGTACCGTCCCAGCACCATCAGAATTATGTAGGGAAGATTTCTGGATGTCTTCGATATGTGAAGATATTTTAGGGTCTGTATAAGGTTCCACAGAACTTGATGTTGATGGCAAGTTATAAATTTGCAATATATTCATGTTGCCTGTAAAAACAAAAAGTAAATAAAAATACTAATATAGTCAGAATAGAAACAGCATAATGGAAATCACATATTAATCATTATCATTTATAAACATTTCTATTTAAAGTTTTTAGAACATCTAAGATTACAAATAAAATAAGTCACCTCCTAAATGTAATGTAGGTACTGAATTTGAATGCAGTCTATTTGACATGCTTGAAATAAATTTTTCTTTGAAATGTAGGTGGCAGACTCTTTTTGAAGCTCAAATTATTGCAGGATCCATATTTATTAAGGTAGTATTGTTGATTGCATCTACCCACTTTCTAAATCGGATTAAATATGTTTTTGGATTTGGAAACCTATGTCTAATATCAGATGAACGTCTATTTTCGCCACAATCATGGACACAACACTTGATTAAAGTCATATTAAAAAAACTTATCAACGAACTAATACAACTTAATATGAAAAAGGTAAAAAAACTTTTTAAGTTAAACGGTTTTATGTTAAACATACATTGCAATGTTTAAGATAAATGTACTAAAAACCAAAAAATAATAAAATAGATACAGTCGTGGGAATTATAAACATATGCATAGACTGGACTAAAATAAAACCGTGGGGCACGTCAATTGTCTACAAATTATCGACATAATGTGCGATAGAAGAATCGTTTAATTCGTCCTTAGGCAGTTGGCCCGCAGACGGTGAGGAAATTACTTACTATTTTCTTGCTCATGGAAATTCCAATAGTTATACACTCCATGTAAATAAAAGAGATGTTTCAACTAGTTTATCGTTGGACATTCACACAGCTGGCTGTCGAGGAATCGTTTCACTGCTCGTAGTTTGTCTTTAATCGACAAAACATATGATAAAAGTACTACTCGCTCACCACTATGAAACCCTAAAACTCGCTTATAATCGAGCTTGCTAGCTTGTTTCCACATTCTAGCCCTACTTATCACACGTCCATCGTTGTCGGTTGAACAACTGCCTAATTATAGTGTAACATTACAAACCAAAAATTTTAATCAACGATTGTAGACAATTGACGTGCCCCACGGTTTTATTTTAGTCTAGTCTATGCATATGTTTATAATTCCCACGACTGTTTCTATTTTATTATTTTTTGGTTTTTAGTACATTTATCTTAAACATTGCAATGTATGTTTAACATAAAACCGTTTAACTTAAAAAGTTTTTTCACCTATTTTTATTATTTGGTTTTTAGTACATTTATCTTAAACATTGCAATGTATGTTTAACATAAAACCGTTTAACTTAAAAAGTTTTTTTACCTATTTTTATTATTTATATTTTTTTTACCATTTTGTTCCCACGAGTAATGGACATTTAAACGGTCGACCCCCCCAGAGGTCCAATAAAGGGGCAAGGCTATGTACAACAAGATGCGCCTGAGTCTTGAGGGGAAAACGCTAACGACATATCATTTTTATCCACCCTAATGCCATACAGTTCTCGGCGCGTTTTAACCTTTCACCTTAACTTGGGTGGTGTACCGCTAACGACGTATCATTTTTAGCCACCCTAACGCCACACAGTCCTCAACACGATACAAAATCTTGACTTGGGTGGTGGATTCAGGCTGGATTAATCAGATACCTAAATTACAGATTCAATTTCTAAATTTAAATCTTATTATTATACGCCATTTAGTGGCTGCGCCCATCTTAAATATTGAGGTTGTATAGTGCACTGTATTCTTCTTGTCAAGCCCTTTTATTTGTTGATACCCATATTGGTGGGATTGATAAAAAATTGTTATCAGCCATTTGGTAGCGGCGGCCATCTTAGATTTCAATTTTGCATAGTAAATTGTATTCTACTTGTTGAGACCTTTCATTTGATACCCATGTTGATGGGATTGATAAAACCTACGTTATCCGCCATTTTGTAGAGGCCGTTATCTTGGATTTTAATTTTATATAGTATATTGTATTCTACTGGTTGAGCACTTTCATTTGATACCCATATTGATGGGATTGATAAAACCTACGTTATCCGCCATTTTGTAGCGGCCGCCATCTTGGATTTAAATTTTTCATAGTATATTGTATTCTGCTTGTTGAGCCCTTTCATTTGATACCCATATTGATGGGATTAATAAAACATAAATTATCCGCCATTTTGTAGCGGCGGCCATCTTGAATTTATAATGATAATGAATAAACATCATTGTATTGTCACCAAAATCCAAAGTGTATACAAAATTTCAGATTAATCGGTTGACAGGAAGAGGGTGAAATTTGAATTACTAAATTTGACCCAAGAATAAATAAAACAAACGGGGTGAGCTAAATAAAACCGTTTAAAAAATATAACTACCGAAGAACAAATTAAACCTCTAAATAAACTTTAATTATTTATGAATTCAAAACGAACACTACAAAAATACAAAACTGCACCACTAGGATCTTCGTGACGATTCCTTTAACCTTCAATTTGCAAAACATATGCAAAACATTCGATCAATTACGTGAAACTTCAAATTTGCGACCTCTACAATTAGGAATGGAACTAAAATTTTAATTTGGCCTTGACAATTCAAGTGAAACCACCGTGATACTAACGATGGATTGCCGTTGCCTTTCAACAGATTTCGCGCAGTGCAGAGCACCATGGAACTAAAATTTTAATTTGGCCTTGACAATTCAAGTGAAACCACCGTGATACTAACGATGGATTGCCGTTGCCTTTCAACAGATTTCGCGCAGTGCAGAGCACCATTATATTAGACCCATATAGATGTAAAAATAGACCAAGGAAGTGGGCGTGATATGCGTTGATTCGTTAAAAAGAGACCGATTTACAACGGGTCTCTCTTTCTCTATTTTGCCGCGGTTGCCCCATGTAACCACAGACCAATAACAACCACTCTAATGCTTGGCATTAGGAGTCGTGCAGTAATATTTTGGATAGAGGGACCCATTATAACTCTTTCTCTTTTTATCGAACCGTCCTATCCACTTACACGGTAGTTCAATTACTACCGGGATCTATTCTTATATGTGTATGGTTAGACCAGGATGGCTCCTGGTTGATACCAGTATCCAATATAATATGTAGCTAAAAATTTTTTTTTCAAAATTTGATTTGTCGGTATAAATTTGTTTTGATTGCAGTTGAACAAGAATTTATAAAAGAGATGCAAGAAGCAGAGAAAATGTACAATAAGTTACCGCACAAATCTTGGAAATGTTTATTGCGACCCTCAATTAAAATCCGTTGTATGGATTTTTTGAACCGACCAGGAGGCAGGAGAGGAGTAGATTTGCCACCTCTTTGTGCGCTTGAAGACACCTTGCCACCATGTACCTGTTTGGATCGAGGGTCCACAGATTCGGAATGTACGGTAATTTTGACGTATACAACACAGTATTTGAGATTCCACATCAGTAAGAATTTTGGCATATACAAGTTGTATAAAAATTTACAACTGCTTGATAGCTCGGTTCTCGATTGCTTTACAACAAAAGTTTAATAATAAAGTTTCAGTTGAGAGTATATTCATTAAGACTTACTTTGTTAACTACACAGGGTGGTCCGTTTCTTTGATACATATATTTTTTAATAGTCCGTACATTTTTTTCATTATCTGGTACTCTATCAGCTTAAAAATACAACAGAGAAAGCCACATGTATTTATCAGTTTAAAAGTTGTGGGGACATGAAAAAGAAAAATAATTAAAGATATTTTTTTATGTAATCAAGTATATGTGCGTCAAAAAGTAATTGCTGCTATTAATTACAAATTAGTTGTCGTTTTGTTTAATTTCTTTGAATAATTTTAGTTTTCGTTTTCAATAGTTAGTTACTTTTTTACTTAACCCTTAAATGGATATTGTTGCAAAAATGTAGCAACTAACTTTTTATACAGGGTGTTTCCAAACGACACTTACAACGTCTGCCTGTGTCTACTATGGTATCGTACACAAAGGACTTCATGTAATCCGACAGAAAAAATCGATTGGATTTAAATCCGGTGACCTCGCAGGCCACATATTGGGTCCCCCTCGCTCTATCCAGTTATTCCCGAATTGTTGGGTTAGAAGTTCTCTGGCTGCTAGAGAATAATGTACAGATGTCCCATCGTGCTGAAACCATACTTTACCCAAATTTCATCTAGTATGTAATGGTGCAACATCGTTTAATAAGTCAGGCAGGATATCTCTACAAAAATTATAGTAAATATCGCCATTGAGTTTGTTAGATAAAAAATATGGACTCATTATAAAATCTCCGAGAATGCCTGCTCACACGTTAACCGAGAATTTTTCCTGAAATCCCCGTTCTAGAATAACATATGGACTTTCGTCAGCCCAGACATGGCTATTCCTTGATTTGAAAATTCCTTCATGTGTGAATTCAAATTCATCAGTAAATAAAACAAATTCGGTAAATTGCCTATCTTCTAAACATTTTTGCTTGTACTAATTGACAAATGTCACTCTTTGAAGATAATCTATTGGTTTTAGGTCCTGAACTGTATACTTATGAGGATACAACTCTGTTATTTATTCAAAACTTTCCACACAGCACTTACATTTAAATATTTGGCAATGATATGTGTGGTTAACTCTGATCTGTTTTCAATACGATTGAGAATATACTCCCCAAACTGCACATTTATTACGTTTCGTGTTCTAACGGTACCTTCTATTTTTGCACTGAATTTGCGAATTCACGCAATCTCCTGTCTATTTGAGCAAACGTTGTGAGACATGTAGATCTAAGCCGATTTGGGTATCTTTCTCTATACAATTATTCCTGGTTTCCCCGTATATAAGCTTCAATATTTGTAATATCACATCTTCTTTTTTCTATAAACATATATTAAGCCAATCACAAGTTAGGTTACTTCTTGGTCTAGCCAAATATAACTACTAAACATCAGGTAGCCATAAAATGAAATGTAACTTTTGTCATTCTGACGATGATATTGATTTATCGAAACAATTGTCAATTTTTTAGAATTTTCAATAACTTGTATTATATTGTGGAATTAACTAGAGACCTTGAGTTTCATTTAAAAACACTAATATGAGCATATTCCACGAAGTAAGGGTCGAGACAGTCAATTTCATTAATAGTGATGTAGTTAGTCAAGAAATCCAAGGAAATATTGTTACGAAACAGCACACTGGTATAGTCCCTAAAACCGACTCTGTCTAAGCCAGGTATAAAAGTTAAAATTATGGCGGATACGCACTATTTACGACTCTACGAATATCTTACGTAAACATTGTTTTTGTGACCAGAGTTATCTAGAAAAGGCCAGAATCAATTGTTTTTATGTAAGCCACAGTCCGGAATTTACTAGTAAAAATGGCTTTAATATATAAGGGGACTGATCAGGAAGAGTGAGAAGTTGATAAAGTGATATTGACAAATAAACAGTGAATAAGTGAATATAAAAGTGTTCATATAAATTAATAATTAAGTTTGTGAGCATATAAATTAAATTTAAGTGATTAGTTAAGTATATATAAATTAAGTGTTAGTAAGTGTTTAAATAAATTAGTAAGTAGCCATACCGAGTGTTCGAAATTTATCCCACCCGTAATAAAAACTTTTAATAAATAAGAAAAACATTTCAATATTGTTGATTATTCCAATAATAAAAAGCGATATTGCACACTTCATAAAACCATTAAATATCTTGATTTTAGAGATATAAAGGTTTTATGTTTTTTACGTGAAAACTGTTAAGCAATACAAAAAAAATACAGTTCGCTACAAATACCATGGGCGTAGAATATGGTTGGAAAAAGGGGACATACTCCTAACTGTACATCGTTGGATCTAGAATGAAACATGATTTTTTTACTAAAATTTGTCTTTTAACATTTAAAAACGACCTGCTAAATTTGAAATTAATATAATAATCAATTTTAAAGTTATCAAATATTTTTTTTATTTTTTTAACTTTAACGTAATTAGGTGGAACCACTCACTCCATATATCATTTTGTCCAATTTTACGAGAGCTATCTACAGGCAGACGTTGTAAGTGTCATTTGGAAACACCCTGTATACTTAGTACACTAATACACGTTGAAAATAATCTATAATTTTGTAAAATAAGTGAATTTGGTTAGTGTCAGGTATGTATTTTGAGAGTAGTTATGTACATTTTCTAATTACTGAATACTTTTGTAAATATGTTATGCTATGTTGCATGTTTGCAAAATTATGTTTTCACAACTAAATATTGTTTACATGTTGTTTATTTTTTATATTCCACAGTTCAACATGGATCGCCACAAGCCTCGCACTGATAATGACTTGGCGTAAATATGAAACAATATGCCAAATAGAGAAGATGGATTGGACATTTCCGATGATGGTGTATAACCAAATTCAATCCAAATTTCGATCCAAGTGACCCAGAAGATCAAGTTGAAAAAGTAATTGATTTTATAGGGGATGCTGCCGGTATTGATGTAAATACAACTTATACTTCTCAATACCAGATTTCTACGACAAAATACCAAAAGAGAAATTGTCTACTGTTTACTGTTGTCTCAATGCTTTGATCGACACTGATTTTGAAAAATAACAGACATTAACAAATTAATAATGTTTTTCAAGATTAAAAAGAAGGATATATACCGAAGAAGTAAAAAGTGCTCGAGAAAGAACGTGTACAAGCATTTATTTCTGGTGCTCCTGACAACCTATTTTTCTCCACTTTAGAAAAATACACAGTCGACGGAAAAATATTGTAACCAACTCTTACATTAAAATGCGACTAATGATTTCCAACATTAACAACATTAAAATATCTCAATCATTAACCACCTTCATTAATGTACTTGTTGGTTAAATAACTATTTCATTTATATGTATATTTTACATTTTTTGCGTTGAGATGATCTAGTTTCTGTGATTGTTTTCTGTAACATTGCGACATCCTTTTGTTAATTTGCGAATTCAGTGTTTCCTTCTTTCTTTTATGTGATATTAGTGATAATGAAAATAAAAGTGTTTTAAACTTCTATCGTTTTATTTTTGTATTGATTATATTAAACAAATCATGAAAAAATGTAAATAGCAGTAACTCAAAATCAGTACTACAGCATATATTAGTAAAAGGTGAAAAGGGGCAACTAGTTTCGGCTCACTGAGCCATCATCAGGCATGTAAAAGGTATCAAGATAGAAAAAATCAGAAATTCACAACATGACGAATTACCTCAATGTATATCAATCCATATGTAAAGTATTGAAAGAGAAAGCCGTCACATGTCCGTGGCATCCAGCAGAATCCGACATATGTCAGTAGGCAATTAGACAAGATGGTCGGAGAACTGACAAATGACAAGGACCAATGACGGCCCTCAATAACAAAATGAAAAATCTTTCAAAACAGAGGTGAATGAGACATATTAACTATCATGTAAAGAAATTATCTAAAACACAGTATAATGCAAGGGCACAAAGGCTTTTAACAATATCATAAAGTAATCGTCAAAACTATATTAAGCCACGACAATTGAGAGAAAGAAGAATAAACATAAAAGGCCAAAAATATTATAATAAGTCGTGACACATAAGTTAAATAATCGAGATGAATAGTCTTTTTCATGAAAAAATGTTACGATGTAGGATGTAAGTATCTTGATCTTGAAATCATAACATTAGGGGCGCACAAAAAAACCTGCACGCAGACGTTTCCCACCCTAGGAACCCCCTGCGGTATAGGTTATTCCATTCTTATCTCAACATTAACTACAATTTATGATAAAAACCAGACATTTCATTCTCTCTATTTGCTCATCCTTCACATGATTATTAAATAAATTTTTTATAGGTTGTACCGATTTCTTCAAATGCGAATGTAACAAAGATACGAGAAACAAATGTATTTGTAAAGAATTCGCGAAGAACTACTTAAAATATTCATGTAAAAGATGTCAAATTCTGCAAAAGGAAAGTAGCAATAATATCGTAGGCGGTGTAGTGGAATATGAAGGAAACGCCGTTCCCATCATACAAGGAATATTTAAAGACAAAGAATGTGATTGCATGCAAAGATTTTTAAACCAACTTCAAGTTGTATCGACAGGTATTGCAATATGAATTATTGAAACTAATTTTTCTTATGGCATCTTCCACATATTTGGCCAAGAATTTCAGAAATGTCACTGTTAATATAGACACTAATTAACAAGTTATCGGGACGGGTTTATACTGGACGTAAATTAGAGGAATGGTAGATCCTCAAGAAATATTCAATTTTTTTTCTTACCTTGTTAGTTTGTGAGCTCAAACTGATAAAGGGTATAGAAGAAATACAAATTTCATTATATATCTTCCCAAGGGATAGAAATACAAAATTATTTTTAGGTTATAATCTCTTCAAAACACATTAAAACGGTCAAATTCCAATATGCCAATAGCGTGGTACTAGGGGCTTCTAAAATTTCATTGTACCATATTCTTCAAACACCATATATTTCGAGAACAATTCTGCAATTTTTTACTAAATTTCCTATATAAAAGATACCCTTTGTTGAACTCGTCGCAAACTTTGCATTTTAAGATTTTTCACTTTTTATTGCAATATGGCACTTTTTCACGTTGTGATTTTTTTTAAATGAACGGTGTAGTGGTTATTATAAACTCAGATCATGTCGAGGTTGATAAAACTCAAACAATTGTTTAATTAAATATAATGATAAACACATGTTAGCAAGAGATATTGTACACTAAGTATAAACGTTATACAAATTAATTACTATAAGAAGGAGAATTGTAAACATCTAAAAGGAATTAATATTCTGTTCTGTTTACCGATGACAACGAATGTATGTTACTGGTACGAGTTGAACTTGGCCGTCCTAGTAAATTAGGTAATTTATAGTTAATTTAAGTGTTATTTAGTATGTAAATAAATCCATGTTCCAGAATAAATATTGATAATGGCTTCAAAGTGGAAGCCGAAACATCGAGAAATTGCAAATTTCCAACGCGGTACCCTGTAATTTTTTATTTATTTTATTTTAGTTATTAGTAATTGTTAGATGCTGAATTTTATTGTTATTAGCATTTCGCGCAATTAATTTATATTTATAAGTATACTTATTTATATACAAAAAAGAATGGGAACAAAACTGATTGAAAATAGACACAAAAAATTTATCATTCAAACATAACGGTTACCATTAATTTTTCGTAATGTAAAAAATAGAAGAATATCAAAGTAAAAACGTCACAGTGGTATATCTGGATTCACAGAACCCGTTGTATTGGCTCTGTGAGACGCCCTAAACAATATTCAATTATAAAATTGGTCACTTGTATACACTCCGGATGCAGTATCGTGCTAACAAGACACATGAAAAGTGATGACGACATCATACATACAAAAAATTTTTTTCCAAAAACCAATTTTTCGTGTTTTTATCGTTCAAAAACTAAAAAATAACAAAAACTCCAATGTTTTTGCGGTAAACCAATACTTTTCTCGCATCTTAGATAGTATTGGGCGGAAAACTAATAATACATTTTTGTAGTGGCTGCGATTGCTTTCATACAGGATGGCCGGTTTCAACTTTACGTTGCACAAGTTCTTGGAGTTGTACAATTCTGTGTCCGAAGAACCTGGGGTTGCTTCTTTGAAACTGGATTTTAGAGTTGACGGCCCGACTCACTTCGCGAAAGATGTGCAAAAAAGCTTTAAAAATCATGTCTTTTAAACAATGTTTCAAATTCCGCTCGAAAGCGACAATACTTGTCACGTCACCGTTGTGACGTCATTTGTTCACTGTTTGCTTTAATAAATCCACTTTCCATTACATTAATAACAGTTTTCAAAGATGAAACAAGCTAATTTGGATAAAATTACTTAGAAACCAATAAATATATCAACCAATCAACGAAGGCTTTTGACTGCGTCAGATGATGTTTTAAACAGATGACGTCATAAACTCTGATTGGTATTGAATGTCTCGTGACATGAGAACTTGCGACAGATTTATTTAAATTTTATTTATTAAATATTAATTAACTGGCTTGAAAATAGAGAGAACTATTCTGTTTTTTAGCAGTTCTATGATAAAAACTACCTGCTACGTTAAAATAATGTTTATATTTGGATACAGTCAACATCCCTATTGAAAACAGTAATTTCAAAGTTGCTCATTTAATTTCATACAGTCAATTAAAACTAACTACAAGATATTTGAAACGGAAAGCAGATTTCTCATGAATGGCTATGGGTCGGAAATAATAGTCAGTTGCTAATTTTTAGCATATTGGTATCTCAAGAGAGACAAGGGAAGAGATAAGCAATTCCAGTAGCGGAAACAATTCATTGTTAAATAAATAATGTGTAATAACTATAATGCAGTTGTGTTTGTACCTTCACAGTGAACGTATCGATAGTTCAAGCGATCAGGTATTAACAGTGCCTAACAAAAACTTTGACTTCTTTCTAAAGATAAGTAACTAGTTTTATTTTTGTTTAAGTATAAAATCGAATTTAATATTTAATTGAATTCACCAACTTATGGATTTAAATTCGGGCGGCGAATCGCCGCCCCTATTAATTGATAAAGGGTCTTCGATAAAAGATTTTCAAAATATTAATTTCGAGAATAAATATCAGCCTTCGGATGTTGGTCCTTATTTAGTTTATATAGAACATAAAGAAAAAAATGTAGGTCGTTTATTTCCCATTAAAATCGGTCACTTTTTAAGAAACATTACAGAATTCAGGCAAAATATATCAGATATAAAACCAGTAGGGGTAAACAGGGTAAAGGTAATTTTTAAAAATTTCAATATTGCTAACTTGTTGGTAAATCATGAAGTTTTATTAAAAAATAATTACATAGCTTATATTCCACTATTCTTCACGCATAAAAAAGGTATAGTACGTATGGTAGATACTTATTTTAATGCCGAATACCTAAAAGACGCAATTGAATCTGGAATTAAAGTAGTTGATGTTAAGCGATTAAAGCGTAAAATTGTAGACAGTGAAACCAAAGAAACAAAAGAAGTAGATAGACAAATGATCGTGGTTACTTTCTTAGGAAATACGATTCCCCAATCTGTTAAAATAAATATGGTAAACTTTCAGGTAGAACCATACATATATCCGGTGGTTCAGTGCTATAATTGTTTACGTTTCGGACATACTAAACATCAATGTAAAGGTAAACAGAAATGCCAAAACTGCTCTGAAGAAAATTGTAACTCAGTTTCCTGTGAAGAAAATAGAACACATTGTGTACATTGCGACAGTAATGAACATAAATCCACATCCAAAAAATGCCCTGTTTACAATACACAATTGAGTATTAAAAAAGTAATGGCCTCTATGAATGCATCTTTCAAAGAAGCCGAAACTATTGTGAAAAATCCTGCTTACGGAAAAATCACAACTAATAATCGATTTTCATTATTATCAAATCCACAAAATTTCCCTGAGCTAACACATACAGCTTCAACTTCTTCTTACAGCTCAATCTTGAGTAAACCTAAGCCCTCCGTACATTTACCTAAACTTAATACGAGTACATCTGCGTCAAAAAAACGCAGAAAGTCCTCACCTCCAACTTCTCCTCCAGTAAATCATGAGAACAAAAAAACTAACAAACATTCTTCCATACTCCCAAATCCTTATAGGGAAGAGTTCAAATTTTATAAAGAGCAACTAGCATTTCAGGTAGAAAACATTATTAAAGATATAATTCTCAAAAAAAGTAACATTAATGAGATCAATGTTAAACAAGCAATTAACAATATCCTGGATAAATATGAATTAAAAGAAAAAAGTAGTATTAATAGACAAAATGACGAAGACTCAGATACTTTCTAATAAGCACATCAGAAATAATATCACAATTGTACAGTGGAACTGTAGATCTATTATTGCAAATCAAGCGAGTCTTGTAAAATATATTAAAGACACACATGTGGACATTTTAGTTATATCAGAGCACTGGCTAAAACCAAACAATAAATTTCGTATAAAAGGATATAATCTAGTAAGTAAATGTAGAAAAGATGGTTATGGCGGGGTATGCATTTTTGTGATTCAGGGTCTTAACTATAAAGAGGTTTTGCTAAATACTGGAATCAAGGACTTAGAAGTATGCGCCGTATCGCTTGACTCTTTGAATTTGACTATAGCATCAATATATAGACCTCCAAACGTAATGGTAAGTCGAGTCAACTGGATTAATTTTTTCAAACAATTTGATTTATCTGCTACAATTTTTTGCGGTGATTTTAATGCACATCACGATATGTGGGGACCAACTCCTGATGATCGACACGGAAAAATACTGGTAGAAGCTATGGATGACCTAGAACTTATAGCTCTCAACGACGGTTCCCCTACGAGAATTAACCCAAGTGGCAATCACTCAGCAGTCGATTTATCTCTCACCTCCAACACTCTCGCTGCAAAGTCTTCCTGGACTATCTTAGATGACACATTGGGATCTGATCATTACCCTTTAATAATTGAGATTCAGATTAATTCTACAAACCTTGCATTAAATCCTTCCTCGAAATGGAATGATTCCCACGCAGATTGGAATACATTTCAAAACGTTTTGCAAACCGAAATGGTAAAAAATGATTTTGATGAAAATTCAACTGGCCCGGATAAAGTGAAGAGACTTTTTGAAATGATTTCAAGCGCGGCGTGTCAATCCATGCCGGTCAAGAAGCCTTTTATAGCGATTACCCCTAGGCCTATATGGTGGGACGAGGAATGTACAATGATATTTAAAAAACGAAAAGAAGCTCTAAAAAAATATAGAACTCTAGCAAGTTTTGAAAACTTTTTGAACTACCAAAATGCTGCCGCTAAAGCTAAACGTATATTTAAAGTTAAACAACGGAACAGCTGGATGACATTTTTAAACAAACTTAATAAAAATACCCCACTAACTGATATATGGAGATATATTAGATCTATGAACGGCAACTGCAATCAAAATCGTAAAAAGCCTATTCCTAAAGAGCTAATTGAAAAAATTTTAAACAAACTAGCACCTCCTTCTGCACCCAATCTCTTAAGTTGCAGATCTTTTGGTTTCCAACCCACGGATTATACATTAAAAGCATTTACAATAGATGAACTAGAATTTGCTACAAAAGATAGTCGTAATACAGCCCCAGGGCTAGATGGTTTTACCTATAAAATTATTCAAAAGCTACCCTTATCTGTGAAGATTTTCCTTCTTCAAATTTTTAACGATTGGTGGGTGAAACAAGAATATAGCGACGATTTAAAAAATATTATAATTTGTCTCTTTTTAAAACCAAATAAAGATGCAGAGTCTCCTTCATCATATCGACCTATTTCCCTATTATCTTGTATAACAAAAACGTTTGAAAGACTAATCAAATTTCGACTTGAGTATTTTCTTGAAAGTAATTCTATTCTTCCTAGGACGCAGTTCGGTTTCCGAAGGGGACTGGGCACAGTGGATGCTGTAGGTGCATTAGTTGCAGATATTCAAATATGTTTTTCGAACAATCAGTACACATTATGTTTATTTATCGATTTGACAGGTGCATATGATGTAGTAGATTTAAATATTTTATTTGAAAAAATGGTAGATGCTGGTATTGGGAAAAAGGTTTGTGCTAATGTAATTAATTTATTCACAAATAGAAACATTTTTATCCGCGACCATAATAACGTGTTACATAGTCCACGCACAGTCTTCAACGGTTTACCACAGGGATCCATATTAAGTCCCTTGCTTTTTAACATCTATACTGCAGAGCTGCATAGGTTAGGCGGTGAAACAATTAACCGAATTCAATACGCTGATGATTTATGTTTTTATGTTACTCGTAATTCATATGGAGAATGTGTTAAGGACTTACGAGCATTCCTTCAAGTACTCAAACCATGGCTGGTAAATATGGGCTTTAGTGTTTCTTCGGAGAAGTCTGCTCTGGTATGTTTCACTCGCCATCGAGTGGAAACGTCCAGGGCTCTCTCTCTAGATGAGTTCACATTCCCATTTGTCGACGAATACAAATATCTGGGTATTGTCCTGGACAAAAAATTATTATGGACTAGCCATATCAAGTACACTAAACAAAAATGTGAAAAAGGTATGAATCTTCTCAGAGTAGTTTCCAAACAAAAATGGGGAGCTGACTCAAACATCTCCTTCATTTTTTATAAGTCTTATATCCGTTCAATATTGGATTACGGGTGTACATTTTATGGTTCCTCATCAAAAACCAATTTAATAGCTGTTGACCGAATTCAATACAAATCATTAAAAATATGCCTAGGAGTTATGATGTCATCACCTAATCAAGCTGTCTTAGCAGAAATGCAAGAGCCCCCGTTGCATATTAGAAGGCAATACCTAGCCGAAAAGCTTCTTATTAAATACCGAACATTTAACACGTACATGGTTCAAAAGATTTCAGCAATAAACACTAACAATCTGACTATGCCATACTGGAGAATAAAAACCAGTCCTCCATTAGCTGAGGCTTTTCTTAATACCAACAGCAAAGAAAATCATATCTTAAAGCAAGATACTTTCCCTATTTTTCAATGCAATTATGAATCTTTAGTGACTGCTCCTAACATCATATACCCCTCTTTTTACGAATTTTCTAGTATCAACCAAGTAATTTTGAAAACTGAACTTAACAATATAGGCGACAATGTTACCACAATATACACTGATGGATCGAAATGTGATGAAGGAACTGGGGCAGCATTTCTTGTTTCAAATACTAATTACGTGGAAAGATTTAGAATTCCCAATTATTGTTCTGTTTTTTCTGCAGAAGCCTTCGCCATATCAAAAGCGTTAACTTGGTGTGCTTTAAATCCGATTCAAAGAGCTGTTATTATGTGTGATTCCAAGTCAGTATTACAGGCTATAGAAAGTTCTCCATTCAAGTGTTACAGACAAAATATAATTTTAGAAATTAAAAAATTAACAAGCGAATTAAAAACCCTGAACAAAAGTATAGTATTCATGTGGTGTAAAAGGGCACTGCGGTTTAAAAGGAAATGAGTACGTGGACTTGGAAGCCAAGAGAGCCTGCAAAATGACTTCTTATACCAATCTTTATGTCTTCTCAGACCTTTTAAATTATTATAAGAAACATATTAGAACTAATTGGGAGCGGTCTTACGCCGACTTCGCTAAAACATCTAATAGCCAATATTTCCTTTTGCATCCTACTTTACCAACTAAGATCCCTCATATTTTTAATTTTGATTATAGAAAACAATATACCTCCATCATATCACGTTTAAGATTAAATCACGGTCGTTTCCCAGCTCATCTTTTTAAAATAGGTATTGTCAATTCTCCAGCTTGCTCCTGTAACAAGGCATCAGTAGGAGATCTGAACCATATTTTCTTTGAATGCACTGAAAATGAAAAGGCAACTACTGAACTTTACAATTTTCTTATCAATTTCAACGTTCCTCTTCCCACAAATATAACCGCTCTTTTGGCAAATACTGAGAAGTCTGTACTTGATTCCATAGTGGATTTCATAAATAATTCTAAATTGTCTATTTAGATATATGCTTAGATTTATGCCCAGTAATCAGCAATTTTATATCCTTACTCCTTTACAGTCCTTTTAATTTTTCAACCTTTACTCACTTTTAACTTTCTGTGGCTAATAGACTATGTCTGAGGCCATTCTCCCCCCACACACACACACACACACACACATAACTATAATGGAATAGTAATACGTAAACTTAGAGGCAAATATGTACTTTGCATATTTAGCATATTTTATACAAATATTTCGCATTTTTTTAAATTATAGACATATTATTCAAAACAATTTCTTTTTAGACAATGATTTTATTTAAGGGTAGATTTATCAATAGATAATCAGTATCGAAAACCGTAAAACTTGTTCAGGTAGGTATTGTTTACAGTTATAGGTAAATATGGATATTTTGGGAGATATCCATTAATGTTTAGGTAGGTTTTAGGTAAATTAGTCTTACTAACGACAGAAAATTGGAATATGGGATTTTAGAATTGTAAAAAGCATATTCTTCTGTAAAATGTTTCAAATATAACGGACAATTTTTTAAATTATATTTCGTATTTGCTACTTTCTGTTATCAAAATATGAAAGGAATTTATGTGTTTCGAAAGATTTAATAACATGAAAGACATATTAAAAGCAGAAAGATGTATTTAGTTTGAAAACCGTAAGCAGACTGAATTATATGTTGCTGTGAATTTAAGTTACTCTCTTGAAAGTCCCGCGAGCACGACTACGAACAACGAAAATGCCGGGAATGAAATGAATCCATCCTTCAGTGTTGCAAGCTCCGCGCAAACGTCGATATAAATATCAATACAATTACGGACGTTGAACACTAACTTTCGTTGATTGAAGAATGTGCTTCAAATACTCCTACGCTTTATTGCACGGGTCGAAATAAATTTGGCACCGGTGCGCGTTTTGTCTTGGTAAGCTGTGTCGCTAGTTAGAAGAGCCGGACGTTTCGAGAGTATAAATTCGAAATACATATATTTTACTGTAGAATATTAAATATTATTTTGAGCCGCTCATATTGTACTGTTTCTGAACTAATGCTGACGTCACTGACTATTATTTCCAACTCCTGGTATACACTAAAACAAATAAGCTTGAAAAGTGCAATGACCTTGTAACGTACACATAAAGATGAAAGCCTTGTTGTCATATTTACTTCTAAAATTTCGTTATCTTTGTGAATAATTCGGAAATACTTTAAAAATCTTTACAACTAATAATTTTAACATGTATTCTTGAATTAATCAAAATTCGGTTATGTATGTAATACTACGAATTTTGAGTCACAAAGAAAAAGGTTAGTTTTATGAAATAAGCTTTGTTCTTCTATTTCTAATATTTAAGAACTTTCTTCAAATAGTGGCAACGTCTGCCTGAATTGCGACTCGAAAGACGCCTGTCTCGGTTTTGTTCATTTCTTAGACAAGGAAAGGCGAATGGCCGAGTAACAAAGTTCGGTCCAAACCGATTCAACAGTCACACCAGTGGCGGAACAATAATGTGAACAGAAACTAAATTAGGATGGAAATAAAAGTATTAGGACCTTTCAAATATTTTATTTGTTGGAGTTTGATTGTATTATCTAAACTCTATTAAATATTGTTAAGTATCTAAAATAATCAAAAATTTCTGATTATATACAGACTTCAAAGATTAAATTAGAACATCTATCAAGAAATAAATTTACACATTTTTAAAACCAAGACATTTATTATAAAAATATGTTCATTATAAATAAAAATTGGAGAAACAATAGAAAAATATGAATACATGATATTTTCATCTTCTGTTGTCCAGAGAACAAAATCATTTTAGTTAAATGGTTTCTAATTGGCGTCTTGATTTCACTTTTCTTCTCAATAATAAAGTGTATTCTGATTTTTAGGTATTTTGGCTATTAAAAAGTAAATGTGATTAACATTATTTTCCAACACATGCTTATTCAAACCTTCAGACTCATCCATTGTTAGAACTTTGTGCATAACTGTGTTAGGTAATAATTGAAAGGACTTTTTCCTATGCAGATTTTGTTCAAGAATTCATGAAACACTTCCAAGAATTTTACAAAGGCGTATAACATCATTTGAAGGATATGTTAATCCTCCTTTACTTTTATTGGCAATCAAAGAATTAAACAAATTTGCTTAAAGTCCAGTTAATGCCCCAACACATGTTTCACATATCAAGGTGTTTGTCAATTGTAAAACAACAAATCCAGATGTAAACGTGATAATTTGTTGACTACGTGTTGACAAAATAAAGAAATTCATAATATACTCATGATCGTTAAATATATTTTCAAATGAGTCATAAATTGTGATCATCTTTGCCTCTTCATCTTTATCAGACAAATGTGATCTGTTTTTGCTTGTCTACAGGACACAACTAAAATGGTAATTTGTTCCAAAAGTGTACAATTACCGTTGGATCCGATAGAAAGCACAATGAGAAATACAGGCACAAAAAAGAAGAGCGGTTGGACAAAAATAGAAGTCGACGAAGATCCGAAATATCCTATACGAAGAACTATCCATACGTTTTTTTTATGAAAAATGAAGTACCAATGTTGAAGATAGTGCTGGAAACTGTTAGTGAAAACGAGATCATTTCTAAAATGGGTAAGGACACGTTGAGGAAAATCTTACGTGGTTTGAATTTTAGTTATGAGAAAATAAATAGAAAGAGTGTTCTTAGTGAAAGATCTGAATTAATATTGTGGAAAAGAGAGTATCTAAGAAAAATTAACGAGTTTCGGAAGTAAGGAAGGAAGATTTATTATACCTATGAAATATGGGTCAACGAGGGGCACACGGTGAAAAAGTATGGCAACATGGAAATGTTAAAAATGCACGGCAAGCAGCTATTGAAAGCTGACCGGTTTAAAAATTCCATCTGAAAAAGGCCATCGATTGACAATTATACATATAGGAAGTGATAGCGGATATGTGTTAAATGGTGAATTAATATTTAAGTCCAAGAAAAAAGGGAGACTATCATGAAGAGATGAGCGCAGAGGTGTACGAAAAGTGGTTTGGACGCTTTACTGAAAATTTGGAATCAGAGATCTGTCGGCATTAAGGATAATGCTCCTTATCACTGTCGACACTGCGAAAAAATGCCACAACAGACAAGGGAAAAAGCTCAAATCAAGAATGGGATCGGGATAAAAGTATCCCTTAAGATGAAAGCAGTGTAAAGAACGAATTGCTTCAAATTGTGAAGATACATACCTATAAATATAAGAAACTTTGTAGATGAACTAGCATTGAGTCATGGAAGGAATTAAGGGACAATTTATAACTGAAAATTATAATCAAATATATTTCAAACCAAAAAGAAACGATACAAATGTTTAAAGTGACCCAGTTTTCTGTTATTGTAGGCAGTTAAAATTAAACAATTAATTATGAAAACAATCAACAAATAGTCCCAATTTTGTCACGCATATATGTCGAATACCAAAACACCGATGTTTATGAACACCATAAAATACAGACGAATTATGCAATGATTGCAGAGAAATTAGAACAGAAATTAAGGACAACCTTCAACAATCAAAAACACAAAATTGATAAACATAGAGAAACAGGGGGAGTTATGTAACACAACGAAAACAGCAACGTATGCTGAGATGGAAAAACAACCCGTCCCAGAGACCCCGTGATAAATACAGAAAAAACACGAGGCAAAGGAGCAGTACGGGTTTTCCAGCGGTCGTTGATATACGACGGCACGCGTTTTGACATGGCGCGTTTAGTGATTTTCGCGGAGTGCTGGAATCAGAGATAGCCGATCAGAGCTCATCTCCCGTCGACCGATCGTAAAAAAATCCAGACCCCGATTTTTATTTGTGGTGAGACGTTCGATCCAGATTTCCAAACTGTAAGTTTTTGAATCTGAAAACCTTTTTTCATTTCTTTTGGGGAAAACGATATTATTTTTTTGTGTCTAATTATTAGTCCAGCCATATAGTGCTATACTGAAATTTGAGCCGTATATTACTGTAATTAGAAAATATCATACGTTATAAAAATTTTCGCTTTAGTTGTTATACAATTTTATTCAGGGACATTTACAAGGGGTACGCCAATTTAACTTGAGATATATATTTATATTACTTTCGATTTTGTTTTATGCATGTTCTTTTCAAGAATAGTGCGCAGGCATTGTATACTCAATACCTGTTTATACATCTGGTATATAGGGGGTGCCTACGAACTTATATTTATCGATTTATTTGTGTTCGCTTCAAAAACTAAGATTTAATTATTTAAAATTTATCGGACATCGAAGGTCACCCATGTCAGCAGAAAACGTCCGGTTACGGACTCATTTCTCTGCAGTGTAGACGAACTGCCAGTAGGTAAATCCATGTCAAGGGAGTCAATAAAGTAACCATTAGCTAGGTCACGGTCCCATGTTTATGCTATAATAAGGAGATCATTATTTTTTTTGAAAAGTAGAACCCCGGTTGCTTTTCGCTGATGTAGTGAACTTCGTTGTCCTTACCAGATACTAACTGAGGGAGAGAATAAATACATAAAGAAATCCTGGCGATTTCCATTTAGCGACACACATTTTTTTTATTGCGCTATCATTGTATACCATAGGTGTCGAAAGCGCATCTCAAAAATTTTTTTTCGTTTCTTTGTTTGCTGTTATCTTTTTGTTATTTACCTGATTGTAATATAGGCATATTTATTTGTTATCTACCTAGTCTGTTTTCCTCACTCCCGACAAATCCCCCTAGGCACAGGTGGACTGGACCCGTGGACGTACGGGGTCTGGACGACACGACGAACCTCAGAGCTCAGGCTTGGCATATCGTTTAAGCCCAGGAGGGCTCACTGCACCCTTCCGTTCGAGCCAGGAAGCCGCCCTCTCTCAAGGTTATAAAAGGGGCGGGGGGGGGGAGAATCCTGCTCTCTCGTGCCCTACGGCACTGGTGACAGCAATCGTTGCAAACTTTAATAAACGCCAGGTTATTACAGTAACCTTCGTGTTATTGTGAGTTGAATCCAATTGCATTAATTTGGGCACAAGTTAAAGGGATGTCGCACGGAAAAATCGAACGTTTAAGTTAGCCAATGTGGAACGCCTTCTTAAGAAATCATTCGAACGAGTGACACCTGACACTGGAGCAAGTGTATTGCACATGTTCAAAACGAACGAAAGAAAATGTGGGATATAGATAATATAGCTGGTGAAGTTATCGATGATATTATTATCAATTTATGTACTAGTGATAGTGATATTGATGATACATAATCGGGAAATGACAAAGGGTAAGTTCTAACATTGTTTTTCGGTGTTACGGGTTTTATTTCTGTAATTCTTATGATTTCCTTTATTGAAAAAAACTCCTGTTGTTTTCATTAAAGGATTTTCTTTATTTTATAAATGTCTCTCACGTCCAATAAATAGTTCAGGAAAAAGTAACAATGCTATTTTTGACCCCGCAAAAAATGTCCACGCCACTGTACAAGATACAAGACCTATATCGGTACAGGCTGAGGTCATCGCGCTTTCCAAACTTTATGGTTCAATTTAACTACAAATTTATTGTTTAAAAAAACTTTGCAACGTAAACAAGTGTCTCATTGCAATAAAAAGTGAAACATTTTTAAAATGGATTGTTATAAATAGTATTGTGTTCAGACATATTGCATGTTTTTTAACGTTGTACCATTCCATCACCTGGGACAACCTGTATAGATATTGGGAAGTAGGCGGGAGAAAAATATGATTAGGTGGCTGTATGAGGGTGGCATTTTCTTATAAGTTTTTAACAAGCCGTAGGCTGTAAAAGTTCTTTGGGGTTGCAGAATTTTTAAACAATTGGAAATAAATCCGGAAGTTTATTGCAGTTCAAAGGCGTCACGTTTTTCTGATAGAAGAATCAGAATGTCAGGATCTCTTTGGAGGGTTGGAATTGAACATTTTAGATTCGTCAGTCCCAAGATGCATTGACTAGATTGAAGAGTGACTATTCTGAGATGATTCAGTTGAAGGTCTGAGTTTGTTGACAGCTAAAAGATATTTCTTGGGTTTGCTTATAAAATAGCCAAAAAAATGATGCCATTTCAACCCCAATATTTTGCTACTTTTATCAATCAATCCACTGACTGGTGGAATGTTCAGACTAGATTACATTGGACTATATTAATGTGATTATTTCAGATTTTCATTGGAGTCTGTTATTGCATTCAGCTCTTGATACTTTAGCGTCATATTAAAGCTCAATATTTGTGATTATTCATAGGTAACAAAATGAGTTGCAGTCCAGAGAAATTTACCATTGGCGGGGTGGCTTATACGAAATCAGGGGCTGCTTATATAATAAACTCACAATTTGCCAACCAAAAAATAGCGGATCAGATAGCCGACCAAAAGAATGAAGCAAAAAAAGACGTTTGCACTTGTAATTTGCCGAAAGGAGGACTTTCAGAAAAATGTTTTATGGATGATTTTGTCAAAAGTAAGTAATTAAACTCTTATCTATTTTTCTCTTCTGGAGTTGTCTAACAAAAGAACTCAAATATACCGAAACTATTATTTGAGTTTATTGTACTATCCATCAAGCTTAACTTTGCTTCCTCGTAAAATTGTGTGTACACGTATTCACACATAATATGTATTCCATGGTCCTTATTTATTTACATTAACACGATTTTATTTCAATATTTAACTTACAATGTGACATCTTTTTGTTATGTCTATCTACCCCACTCTCTTGACTTCCGACTGTCATATCTACAGTTTGACAAATGCTTTAACACGAAAATCACCAAGTAATAGGCATATTTTAACATACCTCCTTGATTTTTGTATTAAAGAAAAAGGAAACCTAAATCAAATAACTGAACAAAATTTTCATTTAAAAACAGAATCATTAATTGCCATTGTTCTGTAGACCTAGCAAGGATCGAAAAAATTGAAATTTATTTTTACCTAAAGACTTCGTGAGAATATCCGCAGTTCGATTTTCAGACGAAATCTTCCGAACTTGAATTAAACCTTTCTTTTCATAATCATTAACGGAGTGAAAACTTACATCAATGTGTTTTGAGTTCTTACAAAATTTACCATTTTTAGCTAAGGAAATAGCGCCAGTGTTGTCTTCATTTATATTCATTGGACCCTCAAAATTTAAACCAATATCTTTTAAAACACCTTTAAGAGGCATAACCTCTTCTACGCAATCAGCTAACGCATAATATTCTGCATGTGTTGAGGTTCTAGACACAATTTTTTGTTTTTGCGATTTCCTAAAAATTATATTTCCAAAAATACGAACTATTATTCCAGTATTTAACTTTCTGTCAAAAGCCCAATCAGCATCAACAAATGCATCCATTATTTCAGTATAATTTGTGTCATATAAGTACTAAATTTAAAAATCGAGTATGATATAATATATTTTAGAGCACGTAAAGCATACTTGAAATGTGTACTATTATAACTGTTTTGGTATCTACTTAAGTAATTTACTGAATATGAGATATCAGGACGTGAACCATTTGCTATATATAATAAAGAGCCTATCAAATTTATAAACTTCAAATCACTTTCAACCTATTCAGCACATTTTAACTTTAAATTTATTTCCATCGGCGTATCATAAGACTTTGAATCCTTTGTTATATTTGAGAGCTAGACTCTCAATATATTTTTGTTGACTTAAAAATACCTTTTGTTTATTTGTACAATGTTTAATTTCAATACCTAAATATTGTATTACTTGACCTAGATCAGTCATTTTAAATTTATCACTCAATTTAACTTTCAAATCTTGAATAGAATTTTTATCACAACTGAAAATTAATAAATCATCGACATATAACATTACTTGGTAAATTTATCATAAAATTATGAAAACATTCGTACCAGTCTCGAGGACTTTCTCTTAAACCGTAGAATGATTTCTTTAAAAGACATACTTTATTTGGTTCAATATTGTAACCAACAGGAGGATAAACATAAACCTCGGATTTAATTTGACCATTTAGGAAAGCAGCTTGAACATCCATTTGTTCAATGTTCCATTTTTTAATGCAAGCTACCGATAATAAATATTTTCAGAGTGTTCATGCGCGCTACAGGAGAATATATTTCTTCATTTTCTTGATAAGTTTGTTGGAAGCCTTTTGCAACAGCTCGATCTTTGTATTTTCCGTCTGCTTTAATTCGATATACCCATTTAATTTCTATGATTCGCTTCTCTTTAGGTTCATCCACTATTTTCCATGTATCATTTTCCTCTAAATTGTTTAATTCTTCGTCCATTACATTTTTCCATTTTGCATGATCTTCACAACTCATTGCCTCTTCATAATTTTCTGGTATCTCTGCATTTATATAATTAACATATACTACATGATCATCAAATTTTCTTGGTAATTTTATTTCTCTTCTTGGTCTTTCTCCATGTATCACGTCAGTTTATTCTTCTTCTACTTGTGTTTCTATGGACAAATTTTCTTTTTCCTCTTGTGTAGACTCCTATTCTTTTTCTGTGATTTCTTCTTCATCATCTTCAAACCTTATGTACTTAGTGTGTTTATCAAAAAATTGAACATGCCGACTAATAACCACTTTGTTTTCAACTAATATGTTTTATACAGTATCCGTGTAACCTACTAATATCCCTTTGACTGCTTTAGGGTTAAGTTTTGATGACCTGCACTCTTCAGGTACAAGAAATACTTCCATATAAATGTAAGTTAGATAACAATAAACAAGTATTGCTTTACTATGCTTTTTCATTCAAACTATAAGCCTTCCTATTGAAACCCATAGTATTTTTTATTTTTATTTTAGGCGTACGTGGGTATTTATATATCATTCGTGGCAAAACCCTTTTGAAAAATATAGTCTACTTTGTTTCCTGTAACTATAAAGGAAGACAAGCTTATTGTTCTATATGAGTTAGGTGTTAAGACTGATACTTTGCCTACCTTGGACAAGTATATTACCTTGACCGTTTGCCATATTCCGGGTGTGATACGCCATGCCAAACAAGCTTTAAGGATCAATCAATTAGAGAAATAAAGTACAATCTTCGGAGACTGGTCAGTTGGACCACGAGTACCTGCATTAATCCTTTTTTGAAAAAGGTGAAGTTAAGCCTACTCTTCAGAATAAAATTTTATTTGCTAATCGATTTAATGGAATTACAATATCATTAGGGTAGTAATAGTGGGTAGTTTTCGACACTTGCAAATTTCTATCAACTTTTAAAATATTAGTTTAAATCCAGCAACGTTCTAGTAAGCATCATTATCAGTATCTAGTCAATTTAGTTTGTTTAAGAATTGTATCGGTACCAAAAGTGGATTTGAAGTGTATGATTAGTGAAAAAGAACACAAATTATTATTACTAAATAATTTTGAATTTTCTAAAACTCATGTAGCAAAATTCGGAAAAATTCATTGGCGGTGTGTTAACAGAAAGTGTTCTTCTAAAATGTATAACGAGGAAGACGAAATAACTATCTTAGAGAGACATCTAGAGCATAATCACATGGAATATAGTACTCTTAAAAGGCAACAGGTTAGCAATGCTTTGAAAAGGAAGGCGTTAGAAGATCTAACAGAAAGACCCTCCATGCTAATTCATAAGGAATTCAAGGTTTGTTCTTTTTATTGTTATTACGACGCATTATTTAACTTCATGTGTCTATTTATTTATCTGTTTTTTATTTTTGCGCTTTTATTTTTGACCAAAAATTTATTTTTATTTTTGAGTACACTTAAATAAAGCGTGGTTTTTAAAAAATTATTTTTTTCATATATTTTTTTTATTAACTTAACTATCGCTAACATTTTTATTTTTGTTTTTAACAGGATAACGAAATTACTGGAGAAATGATATCCGATTTGGAGTGTTTACGGCGCTCGTCTAAGCTCAAAATTTGAGCTTAGTCACAGAATATAGAAAGAAAAATTCAGAAATAGGCAATTTCATTAAATTATTTTTTGGACTTTCATTTTTAGACCCTCATGAAGTAGGATACTTTTTTTATGAAGAAATTCATTCAATAATTCCCAGTAATCCGAGTCTATCGAAATTTTGTGATTAAATCGTGGAAACTTATATCGATGAAGAAAGTTATTTTCTCTTAAGTATGAGGACTTGTATTACAGATAGTATGTACAGTACCAGAAACGCATGTGAATCATTTCATTCTCATTTTAATTCTAATTTTTATAGTTCTCACCAAAGTTTGTTTAATTTTGTAAATATTTTAATAAACTTTCAAGCAGAAACATATATTAAAATAAATTCCGCAAAATGTTCCACCAAAAAATAAAAAGTGCAACACAGAAAAAAATGATTTTATTAATGCTAAGATAGCAGGATATAGATATGGCCTTTTATCACAAAAAGATTTTGTAAAAATTATGTCTTATTATAATTCACCTCAATAATAAATAATATGTTAAGTAAATAGTGATTGTCTTAATTTTTAGAACACAACCTTAATCCGCTCGAAGAGCGGTCGTGGTCCAACTGATCGTTGTACTTGAAACAGGTACATGGCCCGTGGTCGAACTGTCCGACTTCCCAATATTCGTTAGAAATGAGTAGGCTGAACTAAATGCAATTCTAAATGGGTGGTATTCGTGTGTTTCATAATCCGTATGCGCGGTGATTCTGTTTATTACGATTTCTTCAGCTATTTTTCTAAAGGAAGTCAGGGGATTACTGGGGGGTTAATACCAACATATGCAAGTACATTAATAAAACTATCATCATTTCTCACTAGTTGTTTGGGAATGAACCGTTACGCAATTTCCGTTCCAATCTAGGAAACACTATGTATGCTACCTGACAACGTTGAAAAAATTGTTCTTGGTATAAACGGGACGCTGGTCGAGCATTTTTCTTACATTCACCATAAACCAACAACATGTCAACGTATTCATCTGAACTGTAAGTAAATGGCATTGTAGGTACATGTAACAACATTAAGTCATTTTCAATTAAAACTTGTGGATAGTGGATACCACAAACAATTAATTCGTCGTTTAATTACCCTAAACGTAAGAAATACTTCCATATAAATGTAAGTTAGATATATTCGGTTTTTTATTAGAAAATATTTCATAAAGAGATTTTTTAATTTTTGTATTGGCTATTAGACGATTGCCAATATAGGCCGCTGTATAAATACATTCTGGACAGTAAATTTTGCTATTTTAGCTTCAGCAAGTAAACATCTAGCACGATTATATCTTTCTGCAACTCCATTTAGTTCATGAGTATACGCCGGACCGGGTCTTAGATAAATACCTTCTTCTTTAGCTAACCTGTAGAAATCTTTATTGATATATTCTCTACCATTATCGCAACGAATTTCCTTAATTTTTTTCCAGTTTGATTTTGTACGAACCTTATATTTTCAACAAAATTATCAAAAACTTCACTGTTTTGTTTTAAACAAAATACTGTAGCAATTTTACTGAAATTATCTATAAAAGTTACAAAATATTTTTCACCTTTGTATGTTGTTTGTTTAATTGGCCCATGTACGTCAGTGTGTATTATTTCTAGAATGTCAATAGCTCTTCGTCTGGTGTTATTTTTTTTATATATCAATCGCATCAACCACGTAGGGTTATTAGCGAGTTAAAATGATGGAAGTTCACTTATTGTAGCTTGGTTATAGTCTCTATATTTTGCTACTTAATTTGCAGTCTTTTAGGTAGTTTAAAAGTTTTTTAGTTTCTTGCTTTTCTTGTAATAGTTTTTTTAGTGATAGTGGTAGTTGATTCTTTTTCCGTTCCTTGTCGTATTTCGCACATTCGATTACCAGGTGTTTCACGGTTAACTCACTGTTACACATTTCGCACATTGGTTTATTTTTTCCTGCTAGTAAGTAGTCGTGTGTGATGCGCGTATGACCGATTCGAATACGAGAAAGGATCACTTGTTCTCTTCTATTTATGTTTTTACAGTTCCAGCCGTGAGAATTTGTAGTGACTTCATATGATTTGTGTTGGTTATGTCTTGCTTCTTCCTGCCATTTATCGTAGATTTTGCTCTTGTAGAACGCTTTCAAATCAGTATGTACGGTAAAATCGTTCCTTTCTGATTGTTGATTGGTGAATGCATTTTTTGCTATTTGATCTACTCTCTCATTCCCTTCTATTCCAGTATGGGATGGGACCCACATGAATTTAATATGTATGCTGCTGTTTCTGCAATTCTGTAGCTCTTTCTTGATCAGTATGGCTATAGGGTGATTAGAGTACAGTTGACAAAGTGCTGTTAGTGAACTTTGAGAGTCAGATATTAAAAGGACATTTTTATGCTTGATTTTCTAGATTTTCTTGAGTGCTTCTAAGATGGCGAATAATTCAGCTGAATGAATAGATGTGAAGGGTGGGAGTATGTAGGATTTCGAAAAGTCTTCGGAGTAGAAGGCAGCCCCAATTTCATCTTGGTTTTTTGAAGCATCTGTGTATACCTTATAAATGCTACCGTATTTATTTAAGGCTCTTAGAAATTCTTGTTTTATTCTGGCTGTTGGAGTCTCTGATTTATTAAGGTAGGCGAGGCTTAGGTCTAGGATAGGGAGTGTTATTGTCCATGGAGGAGGATAATTTATTGATGGGACGTCATAAATATTTGGGAAATGCGAATTTATTTTGTTTAAATATGTTTTGAGTCTATGATAGAAAGGAGGAGTAGTTGAGCTGGATAAAAATTTGGCTTTAAAACGATCAGATAAGACGTTGTGGGCTACTGGATTTCTTTTGTTTGATATTACAGAGACAGCATAAGAGATGCTTAGATATTCTCTTCGGTAAGAAAGCGGTAACTCTCCAGTCTCCCAATGTAAGCTTTGGATAGGACTTGTACGATGGGCACCCAAACAGATGCAAAGAGCTGTGTTTTGTATAACTTCCACTGACTGAAGAAGGCTTTTGTTGGCAGAGTTATAGGCAATCGCTCCGTAGTCAAGTTTTGATCTGATCAATGATTTATAGATGTGCAGTAAACTTGAGTAGTCTGCGCCCCAGTTTTTGAATGCTAGTGATCTGAGTAAATTAATTCCAGGTTGGCATTTTTTCTTCAATGTCAGAATGTGTGATTTCCATGTCAGCTTTTGGTCGAGTATTATTCCTAGGAAACTTATTTCTCTCACATATTCTATTTTCTGTCCATAAAGGTACAAGTTTTCAAGTTGTGGTTGAGACCTTTTCGAGAAACATAAAGCTTTGGTTTTTGTCGTGTTGAAACGCAGTCCACTTGTTTTTGACCAATCCTCTATTGTAGCTATTGTTTGTTCGATGGTTTTATGTATTGTAGTCATATTTTTCCCTCTGCAATAGATAACCAGGTCATCTGCATATAGTCTGCATTTCACGGGTGATTTACAGTTTGCTATAATTGAATTTATTGCTATGAGAAATAATGTCGTGCTGAGATTTGACCCTTGTGGAATGCCGTTTTCTTGGGTGTTCAGCTGTGAGTATACGCCATCTACTCGTACTTGGTACTGTCGTTGATCTAGAAAGTTCGATATATATTTCAATATGTTACCCCGTATTGACCAGTCGTAAAGAGTTTTTATTATTGAGTATTTACAGACTGTATCGTAGGCTTTACGAATATCGAAAAATACTCCGATGCAGTGCTGCTTTATTGCAAAGGCCTCATGGATCTCAGATTCTAGATCGATAAGATTGTCTAACGTGGAGCGATTTTTACGGAAACCACACTGTTCGGGTATGATTAGTTTTTCTGAATATTATCAGGACCTGGGCTGGAGTTTTTAGAGTTTTGGAGTGAATTTTCAAGTTCGTCAATGGTTATTGCATAGTTCAAACTGTTCGTTTGCTGGTTATTATTATTATAATCAATTTCTTGCTGCTCTGCTTTGTTTTTATGATTCAAAAAATCTGGTGTGTAGTTTGAGTTGCTTGAGTTTTTTTGATATTCACTTGATAAGATGTTTGTTATTTCATTTCGGTTTTTATAAATAGTGTTATTTATCTCCAGAAAGTTTATTGTATTGGATTGTTTTGGTTTGGATATCCTTTTGACTTTTTCCCATATAGTGGACATTGGAGTTGAGCTGTTTATTGTTGAAACATACTCTTTCCATGATTCCCGTTTCGCTTTTTTTATTGTGTATCTGGCTTTGGCTCTCAATCGTTTGAATTCAATTGAATTTTGTTCCGTCTTGCTTCTTTTGAATCTGTTAAAAGCTTCTTTCGATTTCTTCACAGCCTCTTTGCAGTCCAAGTTCCACCAGGGAACCGTTTGGTGTTTGTTGTTGTGTTCGTACCGTCCAATATGATTATCTGCTGACTGCGTTATTAATTCTGTGATAAAGTGTACTTCTTGATCAATATCCGCATCTTCCTTTAACTCGTGGAGATTTTCTTGTATAAATTCTTGGAATTCGTTCCAATTTGCTGATTTTATTTTCCATTTTGTTATTGGGTCCGGTGTATTTTCCGGTTCGCTGCTAATTATTATGGGATAGTGGTCACTATCATATAAATACGTTGATACATCCCAATTAAGTATTTGTGAGAGAGATGGGTGACATATTGTTAGGTCGATTGCTGAATCTTCACCCGTTCTTATGTCATGTCTGGTTTTTTGGCCGTCATTTAGGAGGTTAAGATTGAACTTTTCTAATAGATTTTCAATTTTTTTTCCAAAAGATGTCTGCTTAGTAGAGCCCCAGATATAGTTGTGGGCATTAAAGTCTCCCACTATTATCTGAGGAGCTGGAATTTGGCTCAGCAGCTCAGTGAGTTCTTCTGTAGTAGGTTCCTGATTTGGGGGAATGTATATGTTGCACAATGAAAAGGTCATTGTGTCTTTCACTCTAGCGGCAACTGCTTCAATAGTAGTTTTTAGATGAATTGATGTTGCATCTATTGTATTTCTAATATATGTTGCTACACCTCCACTGGCTATTCTTGCATTTTCTCGATTTTTAGAGAAACAATTATAATTTTTTAGATTATGGATTCTATTGTTTTTGAAATTGGTTTCTTGTAGGCATATTAGCATGGGCTTGTATTTTGAAATTATTATTTGCAAGTTTTCTAGGTGGGTATAGTACCCATTTATATTCCACTGAATTAAGGAAGTGAAGGTAAACAAGATTAATAGGTTTCAATAGAGGTATCTGTGTCCAGTTCTGTTTGGTATTCAGGGTTTATCTGTTTGAGAATTTTATTTTTAATTCGAGTGCATCTCATCTTCATTTTTTTATCCTTTAAATAGGGGTATATTGTGGTAAGTAGGTCTGTGACTTCCGTTATTTCTTCGGTGTACATTTTCACGATACTGAGAGGATCTGTACACCCTTCACAATTTTCAAATAAATCTATAAGTTCTTCATAGGTTAGAGGATAATTGATATCTGTATTCTTGAAAAGCGCTTTAGTGTGACTTAACATTTCTCCTATTGATTTTTTTGGTTTTTTGTTTTCGGTTTGTTTTATTTTCTTTTCACTATTTGTTGGTTTTACAAATGTAGGTAGGTGTTCAGTTGTTGTTGGTGATGGGGAACGTTCTGTTGATGTTCTTTTATTTTGTGGTTTGGTTGTTTCGATTTCATTTCTGTTGACAGTCGGTGTGCTGTCTTTACTATTTTCGGTGTGTTTAACTACTTGGGTATTCATTGTTTGAGGTTCGGATATTTGTTCTGAGTTTTGGTTATTTGATTGATCCTGTTGATATTGTGAAATGTTGTTTGTTTCTTCTTCAGTTTGATTGTCGGCTGGATTCTCTGGTGATGATTCTGTTGATGGGTTAAAGTGAGTTGAAGTGGTTGCTCTATTTGGGCAGTTTTTTGTTGTATGAGTAGTTTGTTTACATTGTAAGCATTCTTGATTATCAATGGACAAAAATATCCTATATGAGGTTTGTTCATATGTGATTAAAAATGAATCGGGAAGGGACTGGTTATTGAATGGAGATATAAATATTTGTCTTCTAAAACTTAGGATATGTTGAAATGCGGGGTCTGAGATTCCTATTCGCAAGAAAGATAAGGGTGAAAGAGGATTAATCCCTAGATTTTTAAGTTCATATTCAAGGACTGAGTGGGGGATAGAGGGACAAACATTGGATAATATTAATCTTTGACTAGGAGTGACTAGTCGACGTGCCTGTAGTATTTGTTGGTTTATTTGGATTTTACCGTGATTGTTGATGAATGTGTTCACTAAATTTTCATTTGCCAAATAAATACATATTCTGTTGTTTGATAGCTTTGAGCAAAAAATTATGTTATTTGGTTGGATTGTTTGGCATAGTGCCTTTAGGTAGTCTTCTAGCCTAGTGTTTTCGATTGCGTCGAATAGTATAGCTTGATTTCTGGATGGGAAATTGTTTGTTCTGGTTTGTTGGTTTGCTACTGAGGAATATGTTTTGGGTTGTTGGGTTGTGTTATTAGTGGGTGTACACCCTTTTTGAGATATGTTGTCATCCATTTTTAAGTATCATTTAGGTTTTCCTTAATATGGATCTGGCGAAGTATTTTCTGTTATTTATATCTGATATTAAATTCAGATTCACTTCTAGTTAATGTGTTGTTTTACTAATGTTTTAATAAAAAGTTAACCTGATATTCTTACTTGCTTGTTTTGGTTCACTTTGAAAATATTCACTAATTACTTTTTAATTACTTAATCGTTTCGGAGCGCACAACTGTACTGTACAAAGGTTTAACACCGAATCGTCTGTTGTTATTGAATTTTATGTTTGTCATTTTATTTTGTGAACAAATTTCACATTTTAAAAATTCTTCGTCGATTGATTTTGGTAAACCATCAATCAATTGTTTATCGCATATGTACTTCAAGTCATTAAAATTTACATGCCCTAAGATACGATGCCATTTTTCTTTATTACTCATTACTTGAGAACTAACATATGAATTTATTTCATTATTAGGATTTACAACTTTGCACTGTATTTCAAATAACTGGTTTTTCGAATTAGCAATGGCAATTAACTCCTCTTTACAATTGTAGATATTTGCAACATTATTTTTAAATAAAATCGAATTATTTTGGTTAACAATAGATGAGGCACTCAATAAATTTTGTTTCATATTAGGTACAAAATAAACATTTTTAATTACAGTTGATCAACTTATTAGAGACATTATAGTAAGCAGCAATGTTACCTATTTTCTTAGACTCTAATGAAAAATTATCTCCTACCTTAATGTTTACAGGTGTCTCTAATGTTTGGGATGCATAAAAATAATTTTCTCAATTTACAAAGTGATCTGAGCAACCGCTATCCAATAACCATTTTAGCTCACTTTCCATCTGTTGAACTTCTTCAGGTACCTGTAACTTTGTTGTCAAAACTTCTACATTGAATGCATTGCTGTCCTCCAAGATTCTCGAATTTCTTACAACATTCTGTCGATTGTTACTTTTACCTCTAAATGAATTTTCTCGATAACTATTTCCTTTGAACTATGTCCTCTAAAAGGTCCTCCTCTATTATAGTTACTTATACAGTATCTTTGGGTATGCCCTGGCTTGTTACATTTGAAACATTTTCTTTCTACATCTCTTTCTTGACTTTTTGGAAAAAACTGATCATTATTTCTATGTACGTTTTGATATGATTGTAATGAGAAAGCTTGAAGGTTACTTTTTCCTTTGTCTGAAGTTTGTCTTTTCTGGTACTCCAATGATCATTTATGTTTAACATATTCAACTGTTTTTTCATCATTTGGTAATACGTAAACTATATCCAAAATATGTGTCAAACTTTCCGGTAAAGCCAATAAAATATAATTTAATTTACCTTCATTTGTCACTGTTTCTCCGGCATTTTTCAGTTCATTAATTTGTTTTTCAAAAATATGAAATTCTAAGGGGTTTTCATGCTCTTTCATTTTTAAATCTAATAATTATCTTTTGCACAACAGTTTAACAGCACTACTTTTAACCAAATATGTATCATCAAGCTTTTTTATCATTTTCTTTGCGGAAGTTTCTGAAATTATCATTTCCAACTGCGTGTTACTCACACTATTAACTAGGTAGTTTTGTGCCTTTATTTCTTTTTTATTCCATTCATCTTCATTAATACTTGTTGATCTTGAATCAATTTCTATTACCTCTTGACAGCCTTTCATTTTCAGAAACAGATTCAGCCTGAACTTCCATTTATCGTATTCAACACCATCAAACATTTGCAATATTAAATCTTCCCTTTTCTTAGCCATCCTTATTTACTTTCAACCACGGGCTGCTACCATGTTAGGAAAAATGAGCCTTTTTATGTTTATAGATTTATTTTAGTGAAACATTTGTATTTACTTTAACACGATTCTATTTCAATATTTAATTTACAATGTGACATCTTTTTGTAATGTCTATCTACCCCACAACCCCACTCTCTTGACTTCCGACTGTCATATCTACAGTTTGACAAATGTTTTAATACGAACATCACCAACTTATAGGCATATTTTAACAATATCAATTAAACAGATGGCTTTTAACAGTCATCAGTCCATTTTATACCAGTAGTTTCATTATCTCCCGTAAGTTCGGAGGTTCAGTATTCAGATTTCTGAGAGGCACTCAGCTGTTCGGTTAAAATCCTGTTTCACTTAACCCTCTATTAGCAAGTAACTACGTCCGCGTCCCCATTGCAAAATCTCCATTAAATCGTTTTATTTTATGCAGATGGATCTTAGCAGTCATCACCCCATTTTGTACCTGTTCTTCGAATAGCAGTCTCCCTCAAACTCTGATTTCCAGTTTTCTTTATGATTCAGCTAAATGTAGTCTCAGATTTCTAAAGAGTATTTTTGCCTCTGGTTAGACAGTCACTATTAACAAGTACGTACTCCTTCTCAATTCCTTTGATACTCTGATCCCCTGCACTTACACCAGCACTACTCCCATTGTGCCCGTCCAGCGATGTAATCCCATTGCTGATGGAAGGTTAGTTTCTGCCTTTAGTGAAGCCTGACTATCATATATTTTACTTTGGAGAGTTCTAGAACGTTATACCAGGATAAATTTTATACAAAATACAATGTTTTGACCTCCAAAATTGGAGAATTTCTAAAACTTTGTTCTGTAAAACTATTTTTTTGAACTTATATCGTGACTATTATTTGGTAAAGTTCAATATTTTAGAAGAAGAAGAAGAAGAAGATGAAGAAGTAGAAGAAAAGCAAAATATTATTATGCCTTGGGAAACGGCGAAATGTACCTGTAAAAATGGTCTGAAGGATTTTATGGATGAGCAATGTACTTGTCCAGATTGTATAGAAAATACTCGACCCCAAAACGCAACGTACGTTGTATCCGGAGTGACTAGCATAATAAATAATGAAGGTGAAATTGAAAATATCGTTAATATTGGCGGCGTTCGTCAAGAGAGATGCGACTGCCTTCGTAACTATAAGGAAAAAATCAGGAAATTGGAGGTAACTAAGAGTTTTTTCCGAATTTCGTCTTTTTAACTTTTTTAATTAAGGAATATAGACAAAGGACTAAAGCAAGACTACAAATGAAAACGCGAGAAAATAAGTATTCTATAGGAGGCGTTGCAATGAGTCAGTCTGGACCAGTTTATAATATCCAAGGAGTTACACAACCAATAACTTGTACTTGTCTTGAAGACCACAACAAAGCCGAAGAAGAAGCTAAGAAACGCATGCCTCAGATTCCTAATGTGGGTAAGTTTACTAATAATTCCATTATAATAGACAAATTTTACTGACAAAACGATGTACAGTATGTTTATTTGTTATAGACGGTTGTCTATAGCACAAAATTCTAAAGAACTCAATTATCTTTTGTAGTTTATATCTAAGAGAAAATAAACATTCAATCTTAATTAATTCCCAAAAACATACTTTTTTCAAATAGCTACTACAGTGTGTAACCTTGATATAACGAGCCTAAATATAACCTCGATTTAACGAATTTTTCATTCCCGCTTAATTCCACAATAATTCATGTCTCTACCGGTTCAAACACGTTAAATTCTTCGTAAAACAATCATTGATGCAAAGGAATATAAACACTGCTTCTCATTTATTTGTGGAAATCGTTCGCATTAAAAGGGCAAGCATATGAGTATCTACGTAATGTTGCGGTTGATAAACAAGTTTCACGAAAGTTGTAGCCACCTGAAGTTGGAACATTGACAATCGCAGAAACCAAATTCTGTCTTGTTTATCTACGTCGCTTAGTAAAGATCACAGATAACCTACAGATAAATGAGACACTGATTGTGGCGCCATCTAAAGAGCCTGTCGAATAAACAATTGAGTGATGTTAAAAAGGTTTCTGTAATTTTAGGTTTTGGCGGTATATTCAAATTTACTGTATTTTAATTATTTTATCTCGAAATAACCATTTATAGTCCATCATTTGACATTTCATTCAATTTAACTCCATTAACTCAATAATTATTAGATGTTGAGTTAAATTAAATGAGATATTAAATGATGGACCATAAAAGGTTAATTAAATTGGAAAAAATATAACAATGATCATGTAAACAGTTTATTTATTTTGATATAAAAATACACAACAATTTCTTTCACAAAGTACTTTTCTTAACAAAAAGAATGACAATAAATAAACTATAATGCAAAAACAATGCAATAATTGAATAATAATTTAAGTAACATACATTCTAGATTGGAGTATCATTAGATTTTTAAATGATGTGAAATCAAGATAAAAGTAGAAAATTATTTATGATAAGTTTATATTTTCTTATTTATTTATTATTATACTCCCATAAACACACAGAGCTGGACAAACTACTGGAGTATAACTGCTACTTACTTAATAAAAAAAAGTGTTAGCAATGACTAGTTAACTACTATTTTTGGCAACTTTCTGTGAACGAAAACATTTGAGTATAGTTACTGTGAATGTTAGATCAAAAGTAATTAAAATACTTTTAAAGGAAAAGTTGTTAAATACTGCTCAGCTCTGTAAATACAAGGTGCCAAGTTATTACATATAAGAGTGCTAAACAGCACTTGTGACTGTACAAAATTTAAAATAATATATCCAACATTTCATTTCCACTCAAAACACATCTTTATTTCTTCACAGGAAGTATTAAATTGGTTTACATCACAAGCTTAAACCTAGTATATTGCATATTTCTACATTAAAAAGCATTTCGCTCTTATGTAACCATCCCATAAGGCAGTTTAAGTTACTCTGGAGCTCTTGGCAGTCTATGATTGTTAAAATGTTTCTTAAGGGCTCTTTAAAATCCCACCGTCTCGTGGAAGTCCTTTCTCGTTTCTGGTTGAGCTTCTACAAGTAAACACACAAAATAACAACAGTAAATAAGTAAACACACAAATATGTTTGAAAAAAGAATACTATTGAATTAATAAGTTTACACATGTTTTGGTACTAAGCCAAAGAAAATATCAAAAAATGTTTGAATGTTTAAATTTTTTTGGTTTTTTTGAATTCCTTTTTTTTGGAGGTTTCGATTATTTTAGGAATTTTTGATTTTTTTGGTTTTTAACTATTTTTTTATTTATTGTTTTTTTGATTTTTTGTCTTTATTGGATATTTTGGATTTTTCGTTACCGCTGGACCAAATACTTCGACGTAATGCATCAAGAAAAGTTAATACTCATTTTCGTTTCCCATAAATTGTCATACCATGGGCTATATATGAGAATCGGCAAGGAGTCAATACCTCCCGTCCCATAGCTGGTGGAGGGAATAGCTATAACATAAAATAAAGCCCAGATTATTATTTTTTCAATGGGTACATTTTAAAATTGAGTTGTCTGAGTATGGTGTACACACTAGATATAAATTGAGTGAATGAAAAGACGAGTAGTGAGTGTGTCATTTTAGTAAAATTCTAGCTAAGCACTTTCAGCCATTAGGCCATTCTCAAAGCTGCCGACAAGAGAAAAAACATACAACAAGTGTCAAAAAACATCAAACCTTGTAACTGCCACATACAATTAAAAAAATGTTTGATGTTACATCATTATTTAAATAAAATTTGTTAAAATTACCCTGTAAAGAGGGTATACATACATATCATTTAGATGATAAAATAGACGTTTCGTTATGTGAATTACCATTGTTCGCCCTCGTTATAGGGTAATTCCAACAAATTTTACTTAAATAATGATGTAACATCAAACATTTTATTTCATTGTAGGTAGCAGTTACAGGGTTTGATGTTTTTTAACACCTGTTGTATGTTTTTTTCTTGACAGCTTTGATAATGGCCTAATGGTTGAAAGCGCTTAGATGGAATTTTAATAAAATTACACACTCAGTACTCGTCTTTTCATTCACTCATTTTACATTTTAAAACGTCCATAATTATAGGCTATATTGAATACAATAAAACTTACCATCAATTTTTGTTAATTTCCACTCATATGGGAAGGCACATCAAACTGTCTTAATAACCTCCCCTCATCTTTCTCAAATCTAAAGAAACACTGTTTTTGAAAATGAAAGGAACATATTTCCATCGTTTCCTCGTCGACAAATTTAATGATTTATTACCACTGTGAACAGAAATATTTACTTTAGTAATGCCACAATTTTCAGTTTAGCTAATGTAAAAAACAACCATGATCTCTAAAGTTGTTGATTAAATTAGTAAAAATTCTGTTTTATAAAAATAAAGAAAATGGTTGTTACTTGAGAAAGAAAAAATGCTCAGATTTTTTTAATTAAACTTACCGAGTACACCACTTATTAGACTTCTTCAGAATACACTTTGACATTGTCTTTTCAATTAATAACAATAAAGCAACGAAACAACAGATAAATATTACACTATAGCAATTAAAAATTACACCAAAATACCGAAACCTTATAATAACCTCAACACTGGAACTAAGAAACGTGTAAGAAACGATAATAGTATAATAGATAACGAGCGATATGACATCGCGCATACGCAGTAATAAAAATCAATAAAATTTGATTACTAACGACGTTACAGTTTCCGTTAATTATCTACCGATTTTAGTTACTCGACAGGCTCTATAGATGGCACGGTCTGCAGTGTCCCTAGCCTGGTAACGGTCACTGGCGATGATTTATGCCAATAGCCACTATATATTTGACATTTGAGGGTTATGTTTATGGTTGTTTATTTATTGAATATTTTTGGATTTGAATATTTTAAGACGTTTAGCTAGTTAATAAGTGAGTATTGTGTGTTTTATTTAATCTAAAACCATATTTACTAAAAAACTTGTTGGTGTAAAAGCAAAAATTATCAGCGAATGCACTAAAATTTGGAGAACGGCAAGGAATTCGGGATACCATTTACAATTTCTACATCCTGGAGAAAAGGGCTCCTACTTTAAAATGTGAGTTTGATAAAATTAAATAATAAAAATACTAAAATTAAATACAAGAAATTTCTGTCAGTTTACTTTTAACACGAGTTTTTAAGCTAGAATTACTTTTAATAGTGTTAAGAGAAAAATAGTTCCATATTGAAGTATTACCTATTCGTTTCTTTCTAGGCAGTCTTCATGAAGTGTACATTGTTTTACATGAGTTGACTATAAGTTGTAACGAAGTTACTTTTATTTGTCCGATATTATGTGATTTATTTAATTTATTTGTATTTAAAACCTACTACTTCCTCCTTACTAAACAAATCAATTTAATTACAAGTTCCTTATTTATAATATTTGGGCCGTCCGGTATATATATATTTTCATTTCATTCGATTAAAACATTTAGACCATCCGGTATACCTATAGAAATTTTGGTTCAAAGTAATTTAATGTTTGAGTTTTTTTTACTAGACTTCTTTTTAAAGCGATTAGTGAAAATATAAATACCGAGACCGCAGTGGAAAAAGGGTTGTTGATTCTAGTATTGACTTTCTCTTGTCCGCTCTCGTATAATTAGTAGAAGTGCCCGTCGAAAAAGTGAAAATTGTTAAGTGCTTAAAAAGGTAAAATTTTATATTTCTTTCCTCCGCCTGTATATTTCCGATATAAAATTATTTTAGTGTAAAATTATAATTGATAGTTGAATTCAATATAATCCGTATAAAAGAGTAAATTGTTAGGACTCCCGTAGTTGTACAGTATTCAGTGGTTTATTCACAATATTTCAATCTTGTATAGTTTGCCATAAAGATTAAATCGTAAACTATACGCTATTTCCCGTTGTTAGTTATTCTAAAATTTAGTTTTGACTTAATTCGTCCGAAGATATTTTCAGGTTTTTATTCGGAAACAATTTTTTTTTGTAAGCTTTCTTTATTCGATTTTTTTTTGTATTTGTCTCTTTTATTTTATTATTAGAATATTGTACTTGGGTTCCGAGGATCATATTCGGGTTTTGATAAAATTTCTTTCCGTTACTGCCGTCCAGATTTCATTATTAGAATATTGTATTTGGGTTCCGAGAATCATATTTGGTTACTGGGTGATTCGAAAGTATTGCTCAGGAATTAAATAGATTCTTACAGAAATTTTAACATCTCGCCGACCACCTCGGGTCTTGATAAAATTTCTTTCCGTTTCTGCCGTCCAGTGTTTGTTATTAGAATATTGTATTTGGGTTCCGAGAATCATATTTGGTTACTGGGTGATTCGAAAGTATTGCTCAGGAATTAAATAGATTCCGATAGAAATTTTGACATCTCGCCGACCCTCTCGGGTTTTGCTAAAATTTCTTTCTGTAGCTGCCGTCCAGCTTCTGTTTTTAGAGTATTATATTTAGTTTCCGAGAATTATTCTTGATTACTGGGTGATTCGAAAGTATTGCTCAGAAATTAAGTAAATTCTGGTAGAGATTTCAGCTCCTCGCCGACCTTCTCGGGTTTTGTTGAAATCTCCTGCTTCTTCCGCTGTTTTGAGTTGTTATAGGGTTTTCGTTTAGTTTCCGAGAATTATTCTTGATTACTGGGTGACTCGAAAGTATTGCTCAGAAATTAAGTAAATTCTGGTAGAGATTTCAGCTCCTCGCCGACCTTCTCGGGTTTTGTTAAAATCTCCTGCTTCTTCCGCTGTTTTGAGTTGTTATAGGGTTTTGGTTTAGTTTCCGAGAATTATTCTTGATTACTGGGTGATTCGAAAGTATTGCTCAGAAATTAAGTAAATTCTGGTAGAGATTTCAGCTCCTCGCCGACCTTCTCGGGTTTTGTTGAAATCTCCTGCTTCTTCCGCTGTTTTGAGCTGTTATAGGGTTTTTTCGTTTAGTTTCCGAGAATTATTCTTGATTACTGGGTAATTCGAAAGTATTGCTCAGAAATTAAGTAAATTCTGGTAGAGATTTCAGCTCCTCGCCGACTTTCTCGGGTTTTGGTGAAATCTCATAGTCCTTCCGTTGTTTTCATTTGGTTTAGTTAGGTTTTCTCTTTCCAAATTTCGTCAAGCCGCCGATTAACCCCGTATGCCCTATTTAGTGTGATATTAAATACGATAGTCCGATTATAAACCACTGAGTCCGTATAAAATTAACTATTTTTCCGATTTGCATTGTACAAGAACCATTTGATATTTTTTTTTCTCGTTTATATTTTATATGGTGTATATTACTTGTTTAAAAAGGTGATCGCTCGCCTCTTTAAGTTCTTTGTGCCTTTGGGTAAAAGGTCTTATTTATTGTGTTGTGTGATCGGAATTTACTTAGTGTCTTATAGAATAAATACCTTTGTTAAATTATTTGAGTTTCATTCACAACTGATTAAGAGTTCGTCGTTACCGTTTGTTTCATTTAATGCAAGATTGACAGTAGTGATTATCGTATTAGCAGTTCATTTTAAGGTCCTGCTAACCGTTTAACGATAATACTCTGTAAAGTAAGTCTATCTCTATCTAGTTTCGACCGCGAATTACAGTCCGACCCCTGGAATTTTCCGTACCTCCATCTGCTGCTATCCGGAACCCTCGAAAGGTTTTGGAGTCGAGGGGCCGTGGAGTAAACCACGTAAAATAATCTGGCGCCCGAGCATCCGCCGTTTTGGGGTGTCAATTGTGACGCGTCCGGTTGCTTAGTCGTCGACCCAAGTAAAGGAGCTGAGGGGAAGCGGCGAAGAGGCGACAACCATTCGAAACGTAGATCGAAGAAAACGTCGCAAAGCGCATCACAAATTTGGCGCCCGAGCAGGGACCTGATTGTTGAGAGGGACTTGATTGTTGAGAGGGACCTTGATTGTTAAGAGAGACTTGTTGATAATTTTTTTTTTAAAACTGAACGTTTTTTCTGTTTTGACTGTTTTTCCGCCGTATTAGTGATTGAACAAGGACCTGAGTGTTGAGAGAAACCGATTGATAATTTGGTTTGATAGTGTACCTTTTTATTCTGTTTTCACTGTTTTCCTCCGTACTGCTGATTGTTTGTTAAAGAAGGACCGTTGTATTTCGTTTAGGATTTTTTGTTTTGTTTCCGTGTTATTTCGTTTCGGATTTTTCTCCGTGTTGTACCGTTTCCGATTTATTATTCTGTATTGTTGATTAGAGCAGGGAATATTTATTCCGCTTTCGTTTTTACCGTATTGTTAAAAGAGGACTGATTGTGTGTTAGAATAGGAACCATTTTCGATTTTATTTCTACGTGCTGTTGCTGGGTCCGTTTTGTTCCGTTTTCGGCTGTTTTTGTAGCGTCGATTTAAAAAGGTACTATTCCATACCGTTTTCGACTATCCCTTCTACTATTTAAAAGAGGACGGAAGAGTTAAAAAGTAGATGCCTAGAGAAAGTTCCGAGGAATTGGACATTACTACCCTATTTGAACAAGAAGCTACTGAGAACACACTATACGACCCGTCCGTACCGACCGTAAGTTCCGTGGAAGAAGCCAAAGACCATCGTGTAGGTTGGATATACTTGCTGAAAAACGAGGAATTGAATACCCAACTAGCAAAGAGAAATTTATCTGTTGTGGGAATCGTTCCAGAAAAACGGAAAAGACTTGTGAACTTTTTGAGACGAAAAATTATTTCTCCACAATCCGCTGCTGGCCACGATACTGAAAATTATCCGACCGCTATGGCAACCCCGCCCGTTAATGTACACGATTGGAAGGTGTCTTTTGGAAACCGAGGAGATCCTGCCTCATTTATAGAAAGGATCGAAGAAATATGTTCAGCAAGGAATGTCCAGAAAGACAATTTGCTTCCTGTGCTGCCAGAATTATTATCAGGTGAACCTGCATCTTGGTACCGCAACAACCGAAGTAGGTTCACCACCTGGGACGAATTCGAAGCTGAATTCAGAATCTTCTTCTATCCAGTCAACTATGAGGTCGACTTAGAAGCCGAGATAGGAAGACGTCTCCAAAGACGAAATGAACCCGCTGCAACGTACATGACCGAACTACAGACCCTGATGAGAAGGCATGGAAAGTTAACTGCAGAACAACAGTTAACCTGGCTGTACCGCAACCTTTTACCCGAATACCGGCTGCAAATCCGAAAAGGAGACTTTGAAGATTTTTCCACGTTCTGTCAAGTGGTAAGGGAATATGAGCTCCTTAGGAAGGAACTCCAAAACGTACCCAACCCCAGTGGACCGAACCGTGGACCAACCCGTCCGCAGCCAGTAAATACATCAAGATATGGACCGTCCCGCAACTCGATGCCTGGTCCATCCAGAGAGCCCGTCACCGGTTCCAGCCAACCGTCACCGACCGATACTCTTCGCCGTCCGCCGCCTGATACTTCTCATCATCCGCCTGAACCATCTTCCTGTGAACTCACCTGTTTCCGTTGTGGTGAGTCTGGACACTTCCGAAACAATTGTCGAAACCCCCCGAAGATATTCTGTTATCGTTGCCGTAAGGAAGGAGTATTTTCCAGAGACTGTTCCTGCAACAGGCAGGAAAACTAATACGGAGCTGTCCCGAGGAGAGGCCGCACGTAGTCGTCGAAATTGGAAATCGCAAGTTTAAAGCATTGTTAGACACCGGAGCAGCTAAATCATATATTGGTGATCAAATAGCTGAGAAATTTTCCCAAAGAAAGCAAACTACAGCCCGTCAAGCTACGAAGGCCCGTTTAGCTAATGGAAATTTAGTCGCTATCACCGATATCTATGAACTTGAATGGAAGATCAACGACGTCACTATGGAGGGTTCGTTGGAACATTTCCCTGGTCTCATAACCGACATAGTGTTAGGACACGATGTCCTCCGAAAGTATAATTTCCATTTGGAGTTAGGAACTGGAAAAATATACATAAACAATGAAATAGTAAGGCGCCCGTCATTGGCCAGTCCTGTTGGAGAATTGAAGACAGTGAACCCGCCTATGAAAGAAATCGATGCGGCTGTCCCGATAATATGTAGGGAAGAAACCAATCATCGCCCTGTTGAAGACCGCTGTTCTAGAAATGAAACTGTTCCTGGAGTAAATCAATCCGTTTCTAAAGTCTCTACGTCTTCCCTGGTGTTAGGGGTTAACAAGGAGCAATCCGTTTCTGAAGTCTCTGCGTCCTCCCTGGTATTAGGGGTTGACAAAGAGCGGCCTTTTTCTGAAGTCTCTGCGTCCTCCCTGGTGTTAGGGGTTGACCAGGAGCAATCCGTTTCTAAAGTCTCTGCGTCTTCCCTGGCGTTAGGGGTTGACAAGGAGCGGCCTTTTTCTGAAGTCTCTGCGTCTTTCCTGGTGTTAGGGGTTGACAAGGAGCAATCCATTTCTGAAGTCTCTGCGTCCTCCCTGGTGTTAGGGGTTGACAAAGAGCAATCCGTTTCTGAAGTATCTGCGTCTTCCCTGGTGTTAGGGGTTGACAAGGAGCAATCCGTTTCTCAAGTCTCTGCGTCTTCCCTGGTGTTAGGGGTTGACAAGGAGCAATCCGTTTCTAAAGTCTCTGGGTCTTCCCTGGTGTTAGGGGTTGACAAAGAGAAATCCGTTTCTGAAGTCTCTGCGTCCTCCCTGGTGTTAGGGGTTGACAAGGAGCGGCCTTTTTCTGAAGTCTCTGCGTCTTCCCTGGTGTTAGGGGTTGACAAAGGACAGCCTTTTTCTGAAGTCTCTGCGTCTTCCCTGGTGTTAGGACAAAGGACAGCCTTATTCTGAAGTCTCAGCGTCTTCCCTGGTGTTAGGGGTTGACAAAGAGCAATCTGTTTCTGAAGCCTCAGCGTCTTCCCTGGTGTTAGGGGTTGACAAGGGGCAATCTGTTTCCGAAGTCTCTACGTCCTCTCTGGGTAGTTTAGAGGATGACAAGGAGCATTCTGATACCGAAGTCTATTCGTCATCTCTTGTAGACGTGAGAGATACTACAGAAGATAATAAATTTGGAAGATCTACGTTATCCCTGGAGGATGCAGGTGATAACACCGATTATGGTTATATAGGATGTCCGGTAGAAACCATTACTACCAGTGAAGAAACGAACTTAACTGAAGATCAGAAAGAGAAGTTAAATACTTTCTTGATGCACGAACTCCCGATGTTTGAGAAAATTCAGGGTCCAACTACGCTAGTGGAGCACGAAATCCGTCTGCTACAGTCCCGACCGATCAAACAGAGATACCGGCCACAGACTCAACAAAATGGTGCCGGGTCCGCCTCAACGTCAAGGACGGGAAGAAGGAAAACGTGTGGATCCCTCCAGCACCATAGATGTCCGCTCCATCCGGATAGCCGCCCCCCACCGTGTTTGTCATAACGACAAGGCACTATCAGCCTGTGTGCCGACCGCAGCCTGCCCAAAGAACTCGACGACCAACGAACCAGCTCCGTTCTCCTCAACCCCTTCACAACCATACCCGAGATGAGCAGAGATGCAGCCAAGATCAATCAAAGACTACAGAGAGAGAACCGTTACAATCCTTCTACTTCCCGGATCCGTTTAGAAGGGATGAGAAAACCCCGATTTGTGCCCATCACTGATAATGTGTGCTGGAGGTGTGGTAACCATGGTCACCGTCGAGATAGGTGCCAACAAAAACCAGTACTGTTCTGTTCAAGATGTGGACGAATTGGACGAATGTCCCGAGATTGTCCGTGTCAGGGAGAAGCTGTCGAGAACCCTCCTACCACCCCGACCAGAGAGCCCAGGAAGTCCGTAGCCGTGCAAGCGCATATTGTTTCCCAGCCACAACCCCGGAGAACCCAGGAAGTAGGCATTCAGTGCGACTTGCAAACTTATCCAGAGAAGATTTCTGACACCACCGGAGCCGTACGTGAGCGACACTCTAGACGACATCGCTGCCCACCGGTTCGAGGATTTGGACCCAGGAGAAACCGTTCCGCTCCAGGGATCTGTAGAAGAGTTTAGTTTTCCGCCGCCGCTTAGGGATATTTGGACTTGAATATTCTATGTAAATATGTCCGTAAAATAGAATTAAGTGTATCCGATAGAGGGATAGACACTTAAAATGTTCATAAAAAAAAATAAGATGAACAAAAGCGTAGCTTTTGTTCATTTATTTTTTTTTACCGAAGTAAGGAGGGTGTGTAACGAAGTTACTTTTATTTGTCCGATATTATCTGGTTTATTTAATTTATTTGTATTTAAAACCTACTACTTCCTCCTTACTAAACAAATCAATTTAATTACAAGTTCCTTATTTATAATATTTGGGCCGTCCGGTATATATATATATATATATATATTTTCATTTCATTCGATTAAAACATTTAGACCGTCCGGTATACCTATAGAAATTTTGGTTCAAAGTAATTTAATGTTTGAGTTTTTTTTACTAGACTTCTTTTTAAAGCGATTAGTGAAAATATAAATACCGAGACCGCAGTGGAAAAAGGGTTGTTGATTCTAGTATTGACTTTCTCTTGTCCGCTCTCGTATAATTAGTAGAAGTGCCCGTCGAAAAAGTGAAAATTGTTAAGTAAAAGCTTAAAAAGGTAAAATTTTATATTTCTTTCCTCCGCCTGTATATTTCCGATATAAAATTATTTTAGTGTAAAATTATAATTGATAGTTGAATTCAATATAATCCGTATAAAAGAGTAAATTGTTAGGACTCCCGTAGTTGTACAGTATTCAGTGGTTTATTCACAATATTTCAATCTTGTATAGTTTGCCATAAAGATTAAATCGTAAACTATACGCTATTTCCCGTTGTTAGTTATTCTAAAATTTAGTTTTGACTTAATTCGTCCGAAGATATTTGCAGGTTTTTATTCGGAAACAAGTTTTTTTTGTAAGCTTTCTTTATTCGATTTTTTTTGTATTTGTCTCTTTTATTTTATTATTAGACTATTGTACTTGGGTTCCGAGGATCATATTTGGTTACTGGGTGATTCGAAAGCATTGCTCAGGAATTAAATAGATTCCGATAGAAATTTTAACATCTCGCCGACCACCTCGGGTCTTGATAAAATTTCTTTCCGTTACTGCCGTCCAGATTTCATTATTAGAATATTGTATGTGGGTTCCGAGAATCATATTTGGTTACTGGGTGATTCGAAAGTATTGCTCAGGAATTAAATAGATTCTTACAGAAATTTTAACATCTCGCCGACCACCTCGGGTCTTGATAAAATTTCTTTCCGTTTCTGCCGTCCAGTGTTTGTTATTAGAATATTGTATTTGGGTTCCGAGAATCATATTTGGTTACTGGGTGATTCGAAAGTATTGCTCAGGAATTAAATAGATTCCGATAGAAATTTTGACATCTCGCCGACCCTCTCGGGTTTTGCTAAAATTTCTTTCTGTAGCTGCCGTCCAGCTTCTGTTTTTAGAGTATTATATTTAGTTTCCGAGAATTATTCTTGATTACTGGGTGATTCGAAAGTATTGCTCAGAAATTAAGTAAATTCTGGTAGAGATTTCAGCTCCTCGCCGACCTTCTCGGGTTTTGTTGAAATCTCCTGCTTCTTCCGCTGTTTTGAGTTGTTATAGGGTTTTCGTTTAGTTTCCGAGAATTATTCTTGATTACTGGGTGACTCGAAAGTATTGCTCAGAAATTAAGTAAATTCTGGTAGAGATTTCAGCTCCTCGCCGACCTTCTCGGGTTTTGTTAAAATCTCCTGCTTCTTCCGATGTTTTGAGTTGTTATAGGGTTTTGGTTTAGTTTCCGAGAATTATTCTTGATTACTGGGTGAGACGAAAGTATTGCTCAGAAATTAAGTAAATTCTGGTAGAGATTTCAGCTCCTCGCCGACCTTCTCGGGTTTTGTTAAAATCTCCTGCTTCTTCCGCTGTTTTGAGTTGTTATAGGGTTTTGGTTTAGTTTCCGAGAATTATTCTTGATTACTGGGTGATACGAAAGTATTGTTCAGAAATTAAGTAAATTCTGGTAGAGATTTCAGCTCCTCGCCGACCTTCTCGGGTTTTGTTGAAATCTCCTGCTTCTTCCGCTGTTTTGAGTTGTTATAGGGTTTTGGTTTAGTTTCCGAGAATTATTCTTGATTACTGGGTGATTCGAAAGTATTGCTCAGAAATTAAGTAAATTCTGGTAGAGATTTCAGCTCCTCGCCGACCTTCTCGGGTTTTGTTGAAATCTCCTGCTTCTTCCGCTGTTTTGAGCTGTTATAGGGTTTTTTCGTTTAGTTTCCGAGAATTATTCTTGATTACTGGGTAACTCGAAAGTATTGCTCAGAAATTAAGTAAATTCTGGTAGAGATTTCAGCTCCTCGCCGACTTTCTCGGGTTTTGGTGAAATCTCATCGTCCTTCCGTTGTTTTCATTTGGTTTAGTTAGGTTTTCTCTTTCCAAATTTCGTCAAGCCGCCGATTAACCCCGTATGCCCTATTTAGTGTGATATTAAATACGATAGTCCGATTATAAACCACTGAGTCCATATAAAATTAACTATTTTTCCGATTTGCATTGTACAAGAACCATTTGATTTTTTTTTTTCTCGTTTATACTTTATATGGTGTATATTACTTGTTTAAAAAGGTGATCGCTCGCCTCTTAAGTTCTTTGTGCCTTTGGGTAAAAGGTCTTATTTATTGTGTTGTGTGATCGGAATTTACTTAGTGTCTTATAGAATAAATACCTTTGTTAAATTATTTGAGCTTCATTCACAACTGATTAAGAGTTCGTCGTTACCGTTTATTTCATTTAATGCAAGATTGACAGTAGTGATTATCGTATTAGCAGTTCATTTTAAGGTCCTGCTAACCGTTTAACGATAATACTCTGTAAAGTAAGTCTATCTCTATCTAGTTTCGACCGCGAATTACAGTCCGACCCCTGGAATTTTCCGTACCTCCATCTGCTGCTATCCGGAACCCTCGAAAGGTTTTGGAGTCGAGGGGCCGTGGAGTAAACCACGTAAAATAATCTGGCGCCCGAGCATCCGCCGTTTTGGGGTGTCAATTGTGACGCGTCCGGTTGCTAGTCGTCGACCCAAGTAAAGGAGCTGAGGGGAAGCGGCGAAGAGGCGACAACCATTCGAAACGTAGATCGAAGAAAACGTCGCAAAGCGCGTCACAAAGTAGAACTTCTTTGTGGCGGCTGCTAAAATGTATAAGTTTTATGTAAGTAGATAGTTTTTATTAGTTACTGAAGATGCAAGTGTTAAAGTGAAAATTATTTTGTGAATGGAGAAAAACATTGAACTAATGGAACAAATTCATGATCAGCACAAAAATTAGGATAAAACTACAATAAACATTGGAACATTAAAAATATTAATATGTAACATGTATAAGTATTTAATTAAAAATTATGTCTTTATTGAAGATGGCAGCGCACACAAGAAAACAGGAAGGTGATTATAGAATCGCTTGATATTCGCCTTAAAATAATTCATTTCTTAGAAAATATTATTAAATACAGAACCGAAGGCAGGAATATTGTGTATACTGATTAAACATACAACCACACACGTGCAATACAAGGTACCCAGATAGCACAAGATGTACCTACTTACGACTTCAGTTAAGTTTGCAAATTACTTTGCTTTTTTATTTAAATACTACACTTCATCAAACTTTTAAGTAATGCTTGTTTTCCCTAACCATAACCTACGTACAAGCAAGATAGCGATAAAACTTTAAATACACCAGCAAACTTCAAAGGAACTGTCATATCATGATAAATAAATTATTATTACAATAACCAGTTTTGCAGACGATACTGTAATTACATATACATCTGTTTCATGGGTGGATCTGAAATGTAAAATAGAAAATGATTTTCAAAATTTAGAAAAATGGTTACAATATAATAAATTAACAATAAATTATAAAAAAACCAAATACCTACCGTTTTGTTCATACAAAACTGGACTACTACAATTAGGTCCAATAAATATAGGGAATAATATTGCTATATGCGAGGCACACAACGTGAAGTATCTGGGCATTCTAATAGATAGACACTTCAGATGGGACCTACACTGTAAATAAGTCGTAAATAAAATTAGAGGTCACATACCAAAATTTAGAATTTTGCGAGATTTTCTAGATATTAAGAGTTTAAAATCAGTATATTTTGCTTTGGTGGAATCGATTTTGTCATACGGTATATTGGGATGGGGAGGGGTGTATGACCAGTATCTGAACGGAGTACATGTAGTTTAAAAATGGGTATTAAGAATTATATACAGTAAAAATATTCTCTTCTCAACAGATAAATTGTATAATGAGTTATAAGTCAAAGATATTCGACAGCTCTACTTTCAAAAAATTCTATTATATCTATATAAAGAAAGAGATGTACTTACTTCATATAGCCACTGTTACGATACCAAACACCACGATGGTGTTATTCGGCCTAGACGTGTGAAGACTATTGGACAGGGAAATGCATATATGATTTATGCAATGGTACCGAAACATTTAAAAACGATAAACAAATATAGTAAATATAAAAGGCAAATTAAGAAATGGATTACGGAAGCGGATAGATCAATATTTTCTGATCTAATAAATTGTAAATGAAGACAATAATTCAACGAACCCGACACTAGAAAATTTTACTTTATACTCCCATTGCTGGATGGCGAAAAATTAAATTTTGTTGAAAGATTCCGAATATATCGCACACATTAATTTTAGTCAAAAATTCCCGAATATGTCGCACACACAAGTTCTAATATTAAGACAATATCGAACAATACGAAATGTAAATATATTTAAATGGTATTTTACATCACAAAACAAGCAGCTTTATACACTGCTTCTGTGATTATTATATTTATTCATATATGTACTGTATATTTCAGTTGTTGAAGTTAAAAAATTTTACTTGAATAAACATTATTATTATTAATATTCTCCATACTCCTATTCCAGGAAGGATGGAGTCAAGGATCTTTGGAGTTACTTATAATAGTCAAATGTTTTTCTTTCCACATATATAAAAATCAGCAAATATTGGAGACTAAAAATGTTGTTTAATACTTTAGTAAGACCTAAACTTGAGTTTGGATCTATTATCTGGGGAGATCAACCTCAAATGTATTTAGAAAATATCGAGAAAGTGCAGAATAAATACTCACGTTTCTTGTATTATAAAAATTGTAATAGTTGGCTGGATTATAGAACAGTTAGGACAACTAGATTATGGGAAGAAATTGAGATGATCTCTATCACTAATCGACGTAAATTGAAATATGATGATTTTCTTGTATAAAATAATTAATTGTATATCGACATCTAGTAATTTATTGTACTTAATTCCTTTCAAAGATTTCTCAAAGTTAACTCGATACTTTTTATTGTTTGGAAGACTATGAACATTAGTTTGTTCTTCTCTTGAGGCCATATTAAAACTTGCCAATGATATAAATAATGTTACCGAAGTAGATAGGACGATGTCAATTAGACAATTTAAGAACAGCATCTATCAATATACAAATTAACAAATTTTGTGTATGAAGGAACAGTTCTGGAAATTAGTCGTCTTTGCCTTGTTTTTATTTCTCTACATTAATTAGTTTATTACTGTTATACTTATCAATGGCGATCTTAGGATAAAATTTATGTATTATCAATTTCTATTCCATGTAATTAGCCTATAAAACCTGTTTGGAATAAATAAATTACTAATATTCTAATTTTGTGTTAGTCTATATAATGTGAAATCGTTACGCTACTGATTTTCAATTTTACAATACTGCGGTGGTTTTAACAGTAAGTTGGCGCATATAATTGTAACTTCAGATTGCTTCAACTTTTCTGAAACAGACTCTACCTTATTGAAACGAAAGTCCAACCTAAACTCTATATAACAAACTTCATGTAACGAATTAGTTGGTATAACGAATATTTTCACTTCAGTTTCGTTATATCGAGGTTGCGCCAAATCTGCACTTTTTTTATTAAGGATGTTGTTTCAAGAGTAATTTTTAGAACCCTCAAAGTTCACGTAAGTTGTTCAAACTAAGCGACAATATTCTCAAGTGATCTTTTGTTGAATTCATTGACTGTATTATCATAGAATATTTTTTTAGGTCGAATTAAATATGGAATTACTGGAGTTGCTGTTAAAGAAGACAAAAATTTTTATAATATCAGTCATACTTTACCGGTAAAACCATGTTCCTGTGAGAAACTTTTCCACAACTACGAAGGTGAACATACGGAGTGTATAGAGGTATTTTGCTCACGAAATTTAGTTTGTTACGTGCTTTATTTATTATCGTCTGCTCGCTAGCTCCAGAAGCGCAACCTGATGCCCAAGCTCAGTTCGGTCGGGGGTGGGTATGCGAAAATTCCTATTTTTTTTGAGTTGTTAAAAATGGGCACCCCGTTAACTTTTATTGAGCCAGCCCTAACTAGTAGACCGCCACGATGGTCAGGATGGAGCAGACAGTATATAAGAAGGTAGGTATTACAAGAAACACCATTGTAATCAAAATTCTATAATACTAGTTACACAAAAAGAGACTATATACAAATAACTTCTTCACCAAAACGGAAGGAAATATACAGAATAGAAATGCTCCACTATGACGTCAGGGAGCCGCTTACAAAAGCAAAAAACCTAAACCTATTCTTAACTATTTTACTTCGTTCTCAAAATAATTCTACTAACGTAGGCGGAGAGACTATACTTAATCTCGTGGCTTAACAGGGATGGTGTCCCCTGACTGAGACCCTACAATATTTATAAATAATTAAAATGACTTACCAATCACATTCATCACGTTTACATTACCTCCGTTAGAAGGTTCTTAATCTATTCTCTCTAAACTCTTTTTTTCCACTCTACCAATCCAGATGCGACTTTACTCCTTCCACAATTCTCCTTCAACACCTAATAGAGAATATCACACTTAAGATAACAAAAACCCAAGCTCGAGGCCGAGCATTGAATCATTTATTTCAACTTACCTGATTCCCCTACAAAATTAGCCAAAATCTAATTAATTGCTTACGTATTCTACCCAAATTCGATTTTGACAAATCACGTACAATCTGCCTGACAGCAACCTGACCTCTTGATATTATATTAAACAAGTCAAACTAATGTTTAGCAAGTACAAAACAATTGAAACTACTATTTGTCAGCGGAGTGAACAAGTAATTTAAGGGGCATCCTTCGGTTTCTTAAATGTACATGACCAATGTGATTGATAATGTCAAAAAAGAGGTACTTATAAACTCCAAGTATTATAAAATTTATTAACAAAAACTATAATTACAATGTAACGGGGAGAGTTGCAAGATCAACCCGTAACGTCTCCCCCTTACTTCCAGAAATTTCCCAGTAATTTACCAACCCCGCGCCCAGTCTGATTTCCAATTTCATACAAAACATAACTCACTTATACTACGAAAATTCCAAAAAACCACCATTTACTAGCTTTCTAAGCCCCAACAAATCTAACTCTAACTACACCTAATAAACAGGTACACAGTTCCAAAATTTTCCGTGGAACAAGCAATTATTGCCTTCGAGTTTAAATGGGTTTACCCATCCTCATATCAATAAGAACAAAACTTCAAGGAGGCAATCTTTGTACTCACAATTTTTCTCAATGTACAATGCAATGTAACCTCAAATCCAACCTACCCATACTGATGGGTATTCACCGATTGCCTGCCTGAAACAGTCTGCTGATAGCAATTTGGATTCGATGATTTACTATCTGAGTAGATTCTAAAATGTAGCCAACTGCTACACGAATTAATACACGATAGTCTACGCTATGTTTCAAACACAAAATCATTCCTAACTGGAAGGTCGTACAACCCCGGAGACGTTATCCAACCCAAATGGCTAGAATCCAGTGACCCTACACGAGACTTGAGTGGTCTACCAATATCTCTTGGAAGTCACTGATATAATGCCTGGGTTAATCATATTACTTCTGCACTTTATCGAGTTACTTCACCAACACAATATTTTCCCCAACCTTACGTGTACCTGTTCCTGACTACATCTGATTCGAAATATTATTCTAACTAATATATTCCTTAAAACAAAACTGTACAATATATAACATACCTTGCACCCATCATCTTCATACTGTAACATTCACACAACTACCGTTCTCGTTTTTAACAAAAGCAACCGAGAGCGTATTGTCTGTCGTTAACCGGTTACTTTGTAGGCCTTGAAGTAGCGTCTTACTGCGAGAGTATTATCAGGTCCCTACCTGCAGTGGCAATACTACTAAGTTCTGTCTAAGAATGATTTCATGTCACACGCATGGAAATCCCCTAGCAACTTCCGTCCAATGAATGTTTCTAATCTATAAACGTTATTCGAAATGTTTTGCCGTACCCTACTCTTGAGTAATTTTGGAGCTAACTTTGCTACGAAATAATTGGGAGCATCTGATAGCACATGGTTTCTTACCATAACCGTGTCTCCCATGCAAAAAGCGACAGGCCTTCTTCGCAAATTATATCTGGCTGCACTTTTCTCATATGCGCTATTTAGCCGATTTCTCACGTATATTTGGACTCCCTTCAAATTTCTAACATGTTCAGCCAGTCTATGTCTTTCTTCAATCTCAATTCGCGGCGTACCTGTAGGTGGATCTCTGTCTCCAACAGGTCGACCAGAGGTATTAAGATCCCTACCAAAATTGAGATAAGCGGGGGTATACCCGGTAACCTCATGAACTGCTGTCCGTAGCGCAAACTCTAACTTGGCCAAATTAATATCCCAATCACTATGGCTATCGCCTATATACGACCTAATCATTGTTTTAAGAACACGGTTTATTCGTTCCGTCGGATTACTTTGGGGGTGGTATAGGGGGTTCAGAACCATAGTATAATTATAACCTTGAACCATCTTTTTAAACGATTTTCCTACATATTGTCCTCCGTTGTCACACAACAAATATTCAGGAACCCCGTAAGTCAAAAAGACGCCATCCTCTACATGGCGTTGGATAGCGCGGCCGCAGTAGTAGTCTTCAAGGGAAACAATAAGGAATACTTCGTAAAAACATCAGCAACAACCAACAAAAACCTAATCCGCCTCGGAGTTAGTGGGAAATGTTCCATGAGATCTGTACACACTACTTGCCAAGGTCTAGTCACCTTCCTCGTACCCATAAAACCCGCTGGTGCTCTGGTTTCTGAGCCAGGCAAACTTCGCATCCCCTAACATACGCTGCTACGTCCTTCTTTAGCCCTTGCCAATAATGGGTCTGAGCAACCCTCTGGGACGTCTTGAAAATTCCCAAGTGACCCGCAGTAACTTCATCGTGACATTCGGCAAATACCTCCTTCCGTTTGGACTTAGGGACAACTAATTTCCACTCAAAGCTCTCTTCCAGGTGTGGTACACGGCATGTTACGTGTTTATACAGTTTACTTCCCTCAATTTTCCACAACGGAAATCTATCTGGCATACTCTCTACCTTCCTCAACTGGTTCTGGTACCAAGTATCGAAATCCTCAACTCTTACATCAATCAAACTTAACCCGGGAATGGCACGTGATAAGGCATCTGGTGGTATTTGCCCTTTCGATGGATCACCTCGAAATCGTAAGCCTGGAGTTGCCACACCCAACGACCGAGACGTCCGGGCGGTTCCTTCAGATTAGCAAGTCACTTAAGGCTGTCATGGTCGCTGAAGACTTGAAACGAAACTCCTTCTAGATAACAACGGAATTTTTAAATGACCCAGATGACGGCCAAACGGTCCATCCTCAAATTCCTGCACTGTCTTTTGACTGGCATCGGTCTGTACAATGAATGGTCGACCGAAGTCAGGGCAGGTTAATATAGGAGTAGTTACAAGGCATTGTTTTAGGTATGTGAAGGCGGCCTCTGCTTCGACATCCCACAAGAACCAGGAGTGGCCACGATTATGTCATCCAAGTAGATCAAACATAAGGGTTCTAGGTCGTGCCCGAGCGTATTATCAGCGAAACGTTGCCACGTAGCCGTAGCGTTGTGAAGCCCAAAAAGCATTCTAGTAAACTGGAACAATCCTCTTCCTAGAACAATAAAAGTTGTTTTCTCCTTACTCGCTTCCTCCAGTTTTATTTGCCAATACGCACTTTTGAGGTCGATTGACGATAGAAACTTACTATTCCTAAGACGATCTAATATCATGGAAATATACGGAATGACATAAGCATCTCTTTTCGTCACCTTATTCAGAGCCCTATAATCTACGCAAAACCTAAACTTATTATCGTGCCTTTTCACGAGCACAACCGGAGATGACCATGTTGAAGAGGATGGTTCGACGACCCCTAATTTCAATATATTATCCAATTCGTCGTACATGACTTTTTGCATATATGGAGAGATCACATAGTACCTCTGCCTGATGGGATCATGATCACCTGTATCAATGTTGTGTACCACCCCGTTGGCACATCCTAGATGAGTCCCCATCCTGTCGAAGTTTTCCCTAACTAAATTATCTAATAAACCCCTCTGTCCAGAACTCAACAACTCCTTTTCAATAATGCTGCACATTTGCTTTTGCTCAAACTCCCAGCTTCCCGATGAGAGCGATGGAACTACTTCCATTTTCCTCCCGAAGTCAATTCCCAAAACGATTCCCATATCGACTTCTGGTACTACTAAATAATTCACAACCTTTACCCTACCGCGCAGCTCAATGGGAAGACTCACTGTACCGATAGATTGACCGTTAGCAACTGTCACTGAAATTGTCAAAGACACGACGCCCATCTCTTGCAACTTGCACCAACCCCGTCGTCCAACAACAGTTTGGGATGCTCCTGAATCCAATACACTTACAAATCTAACCCCAAAAATTAAAATCTCTACATATGGCCTAAGATCCTCTGGGACCTTGGTCAGCAGATAGTCCAATCGAGGCTTGTGGTACGCTGCCTTTACGACCTCCAGCCAAACAGCCCAAGAAAGATCTACCGGAGCTGGTCTACCCGACGACGACCGGTAGCTTCGCCGTCCTGTCCGTTTCCCGAACATCGAGAACAATCTCGTTTAATAACGCCAATCATTCCACAACCAAAACAAAATTTCCTTCTAACCTCAGTACAGGCTGAAAATCGATGTCCTTCCTTAAGACAGTTCCAACACTTTATTCTGGTTTACATTGTCATAATTCTCCGCGAAGGCATTGGTGTAATAGGGGATGATACAGAAGGAGAGGGTCGACCACCTTGATACGCTAAATCTGGTTCTAAAAGACCTCGTAGTTCGTAGTTGGGTAGGAGGAGGTTCACACCCATCGGCCATGTCACATTTCAATTCCAAACTTTTACATAACCTCAACAACTCTTCAACTGTTGTATAAGTAGCTAATCCTAAGCTATGGATGAAGTAAGGGTGAATGTTTTGCCTAAGAACATTAAGTCGGTCCTCCTAAGAAGGGTATGTAGGCAGATGCCTAAAAAGATTGCTCATGAATGCAAAATAAATCCCTACTCGTTCCGTTTCACCTTGAGTTCTCCTCCTTATTTTGGCCCACAACTCTTGCTCATAGTGATAGGGTTGGAATTCCTCCCGTAATAATCCCACAAAATCCTTCCAAGTTTTAACACGATCCTGAACATAACGATACCAAATTTCTACATCATCCTTCAAAAGATCAATAACCGAACCCAATAATTCACCAACCGAAATATTACCGGCCTTCCGCTCTTCCTCAACAATCTCCAGGAACACTGGCACACTGAGTTCTCACTCCAGTGAAATTTACCTCCCACTTCCTGGGCTCGAACTGATGTTTATAAATATTGGTAACAACAGTGTGGATACTACCGCTAGAAGAGGGCTGAGCTGGGGCCGACATCAGAATATTTTCCCCACTCCGAGCTAATATCTGTACCTAAAGAGCATCTCGAATTTCGTCTACCTGTAACTCAACTGTTTCCAATCTCGTAATAACATTCGGCACTGAATTAAGAAGAGTTTCAGTTTCTGGTTTATCCTCGATGTTTAAACGCTGTAATCCATACAAGTGTTTCAATTTTGTGTCTACATACTCCCCCTTTTCCTTAGCATTAATTTTCCATGAGCTAACATATTGTTGTAAAGTCTCTGTTTTATTTATAATTATCTCCACCGATTCTAATGGGGCTGGAACAAAATCACCCTGTATTTTAATTTCCCCAAATGCCTCTTTTCTCATGACGTCCTGTAACTGACGTCTCATAGACGATGCTGTTTCTCCTTGCAGACCAGTAAACCCTCTAACAAGCAGTTCATACTTAAGTCCATCTTTCAAAAGTTTATTGACATCCATCCTGTATGTAAATACTGTAGGAATAATAAATTACACCAAATAACGAATTACAAAAGTATCAAAAGATAGCACAGAATAGAGTTTCCAACTGTGCTTGATAACTCCAATGCATTTGTACAGAATAATCACTTACTTTATTATGCACAGATTTTACTCAGAACATTTCTCAACAACTTTAACTACTCCCATACACAAGAACACTAATATAAACTTTACGTAAATACAACAATAATATAATAAGTATGGAACAACAAAAATAAAATGTATAAATTTATATTCAATTTTCCAATAAATAACAATATCACTCGTATAGCCTCTCAACTCTACACAACAAAATGCCCCACGATATGGACGCCAAATGTGTTACGCGCTTTATTTATTATCGTCTGCTCGCTAGCTCAAGAAGCGCAACCTCATGCCCAAGCTCAGTTCGGTCGGGGTTGGGTATGCGCAAATTCCTATTTTTTTTTTGAGTTGTTAAAAATGAGCGCCTCAGTTAGATTTCAATGAACCAGCCCTAACTAGTAGACCGCCACGATGGTCAGGATGGAGCAGACAATATATAAGAAGATATGCATTACAAGAGGGCAGAACAAGAAACACCAAAACGGAAGGAAACATACAGAATAGAAATGCGCCACTGTAACGTCACGGAGCCGCTTACAAAAGCAAAAAAACCTAAACCTATTCTTAACTATTTTACTACGTTACGATCCAAAGGGGTCTGTTCGCCTCTAATATAATCACCAGTTTTCGAAATAAAGGTCTCAAAATAATTCTACTAACGTAGGTGGAGAGACTATACTCATTCTCTCGGCTTAACAGGGATGGTGTCCCCTGATTGAGACCCTACAATGTTTATAAATAATTAAAATGACTTACTAATCACGTTTACATTACCTCCGTTAGAGGGTTCTTATTCTATTCTCTCTAAACTCTTTTTCCACTCTACAAATCCACATGCGACTTTACTCATTCCACAATTCTCCTTCAGCTCCTGATAGAGAATATCACACTTGAGATAACAAGAATTCAAGCTCGATGCAGATCTTTGAATCATTTATTTCAACTTACCTAATTCCCCAACAAAATTAGCCAAAATCTAATGAATTCCTTACATATTCTACCCAAATTCGGATTTTGACAAATCACTACGTACAATCTACCTGACAGTAATCTGACCTCTTGATATTATGTTAAACAAGTCAAACTGATGTTTAGCAACTACAACTCAATTGAAACTGCATTGATCTATCAATGCATTCTCAAAGTAAGTTATACTATTTGTCAGCAGAGAATATAGGTAGTGAACAAGTAATTTAAGGGGAATCCTTCGGTTTCTTAAATGTACATGACCGATGTAATTGATAATGTCAACAAAGAGGTACCTATGAACTCGAAATATTATAAAATGTAATAACAAAAACTATAATTACAGTGTTGTGGGGTGAGTTGCAAGATCAACCCGTAACAAGTTTATTGTTGAAGAAGGTTAAAATGTATTATATTAGCTTATAAATCAGATTTTGTGGAGCTAAATTTACATATAAAAACTCAAAATTAGAATTACTGTAAAAATGTCTATTAGCTGTAGAAAAAACCATTCAATGTATTAACTTGAATTATTTGTGCTTGGAAGTAGAATAGATTTGAAAATTTGCTGTTGTAGTTTGCTAGTTCAGGCACGAATTAACTTGATAATGTGAACGTGAATAATGCCTTAAAATTAGGATGAGTTTTAAATCAACAACTTGTCAAAAAGTGTTTCTGAAATATCGAAAATATTAAGGAATCAACAGTACATCCAAATATTTTTTTAGCTGCGAATATTTCACTTGAAACAATATTCCTTCTCTCCCATTTTTTCCAATTAAATGGAATAGAATTCATCGCAAGTTTGCTCTTGCACATTTTAAAGCTTTATAATCCAATGTTGAATCTCTAACATATTTCCAAACACTGGCCTTTCATTATTGACACTAACCTTTACCACACATTACACTAAAAATCGTGAAATTATATTGAAAAGAAAAAAGCAATGGAGTACGAATAAATAGATGCGAACAACAAAATAATGGTAACTAAAGAGAGAAAAACAAAGCGTAGGAAGGCTCTTGATAAGTTCGTGCGAATATGTGAGAGTAACAGTAGGAAAAAGAGCAGCTCGAGAGAGATAGGGATAGAGAGAGAGCTCGGATCACCGCAGGGATCACTCTAGGATACTATCGCTGAGAGCTGCAGCACCCCAGGTTTTATGAGTCCTATCTCCAGCTTACATAGGTCTGGAGTTATGTGAGTTCTGTATTTTGAATACGTCATTAATGCGAATGGCTGTATATTTTTATTGATTCCAGCAATTCATAGTAAATTGGGTGATCGTGTTCAGGGATAATTTATTACAATTTAATTTAAAGTTAATTCCTTACAATGTGTTTCCAGCTTTCCACCATTTTCTTATTTTGTAGATTTCGTTCAGTTAAAAGGCTGGTGGCATCCAATTTAATATTATTTATTCACTGAATACCACTCCCCGAGGAGGAGTTTCCAACCGGGGACTTTTAGGTTGCATCTGATTAAAGAAGAAAATCAATAAACCTATAGCCTCTAATTTATTATTATTCACCTTATTTATGATTAGCAAATGTTCTATTTCTACAGAGTTTTAAAGAGTATCTAGAAAAGACAGAAGAGGAAATAAAATGTCTACAAGAAGAAATGCATGTGATTGAAGAAGATCAAGAAAATGTAGAAGTTTCAGAAGAAGCTGGTCAAGAAGAAATTTTAGAAATTTCAGAAGAAGCCGGTCAAGAAGAAATTGTAGATGATACAGGTTATGAAGAAAATAATAGTAAAGAAGAAGAACAACAGAAGATTCCAAATTACGCAGCGTGTTTGTGTGCTCCACCTAGACTGGGAAACCATAAAATATCTCCATGTCAAAAGAAGAATATAAAAGCAACAAAAATAGGATGCACATCTCAAGAAGAATCAAATAGTAGATCACCAACAAAGAAGCGGAACCTAATGGAAGAAAATGTTAAACCTTGTCGTTGTCAACCATCTGAGATGAAAAGTAACTGTTGCCCATGTCAGCAGAGTGAAGGAACCACGTCTGGTATGTATGGGCAACAAGAAAATCAGGGTAGTTGCAGGTGTCAGAATAGTGAAGGAGATGGAAAATGTGACGGTCAAGAAAGTAAAGGAAACGAAATTTGGGTAAGTATTATAATCAAATATCTATATAATATATATGGACGTGTTTGCCCGTATATTTCACCCTGCAGTAAAAAGTACACATCACAGATGAATAGTATGTGGTAGTAGCCCCAAGTGCACTATTAAGTGGTGTGTTAATAAATGTGAAGGTGTAAAAGATATGAGGGCTGAAAGTGATGAGGTTGTGTGTAAGTAATTTCGTGAAATTTTTTGATACCTTTCTAGATCATTCTGGTAATTTCGAGGAATTTCTCGAAAGCCGACTAACTTTCTAATACTCTCCGAAGAATTCAAGTAATTTCTTAAAAGTCTTGTCTTCTGGATCTTTATGGAAAATTAAAATATTATTATATGGGGATGACGTAATTGGCGGTCCGGCGGGAAAAAGGGTATTAGTGGAAAATCGCGAAAATCGAGATATGTTCCGCTCTGAATTGATACCGCTGAAAGCTTGCTTTGTACAAATGGATATAAGTCAATGGACCTAAAAAATTAAATATTTTTTATTGCGAATATCGGTACAAGTCTATTTATCAAACATTTTATTGTGAAAAATGTTTTGTTTCTACATATATCTAAATACAATCAGAGTCTAAACCACTTATTTATGGGAAAATTGGTATAACTATGCCTAAATCAAATGTCACAAAATTTACGGCGTACCAATACGGATAAAACGTATGCTGCTAAAAGGGAAGTCAAAGAGCTATCTCTTCAGAATAGCTCACATTTGATTTGCAGCAATGCTTGCCAACATCAGATATCAAAACATCCATTGCGTTTTACAATTGGCAGCTTTGCATATTCAATTTTATCATGCGCAATTTGGTAAGCAAAGAATGTTTTCGCTTCATGTGGCACCAGTCCACTGGTGGGCGCGGAGCAAATCAGGTTTATACAAGCATATTCTTTTTATGTCATTAGATGATGTTTCATAAATAACTTTTTACTCTGATACCTGCTCAGAGCAAAATAAAAGTGTTATTTAGTGTAAAAATAAAATCCCAGTGCTACTAATCGAAATGTTTACTTTTCCCCCTATAACCCAGAATTGGGTAAGTCAACTATTACTTTAATACATGGCTTCATCTTGTAAACCTCTGTAAGGGGGTGGTTACGGATTGCCGGGTAGGGTTGTACAGTCAGAGACAGGATTCCAAAATAAAATAAGTTTATTCTTATAAAGGTATTTACATACGCTATTTACATATGTACAACAAGTAGATATACTAAGCCGGTTCTGGGACGGAAGTCGGCCATGTTGGATTTCGTTGACTGTGCGCGCGCACCGGAAGTGGCATCCATCTTGTGTCAATGGCGGACGTGTTACGTGTGTCGTATCCATCTTGTGTCAATGGCGGGTCGTTGGCGAGTATTTCGAATGTCGCGACTGTGACGGCATCCATCTTCTGTGACGTCAATCATGGTCCATCCACATGTGTGACGTAGCACTTCCAATTTGGTGGGTTGTGTCGTTGGCGGGTGATTCGAATGTCGCGACGGCATCTTCTGTGACGTCAGTAAAATCCCTACGGCATCCATCTTCTGTGACGTCAATCGTGGTCCACCACAACACTTCCAATTTATAAAATTGAAAAAATGGTCGACCGTGAGATTCGAACTCACGACACACACAGCGACTTTCTCGTTCCTAACACAGTCCCTAACCATTGCGCTATCGAGGTTATATGTATAAATTTCTTATTTGGGTTTTACCTTCATCCGTTGGGTGTCAGTGACCCCAGATACTTTTGGCGCTCTTGTTAAAAAAGATAGTTGAGTGGGACGTCTAAATTTCATATGGTGTGTATGTAAAAAAAAATCCGCTTGAAAAAAAAAAATCATGCAATTTATAAAATTGAAAAAAAAAAATGGTTGTCTGTGAAATTCGAACTAAGAACACACAGCATCTTCTCGTTCCTAACACAGTCCGTAACCGTTGCGCTATCATGGTTTATTTATAACTGTCTTATTTGGGTTTTAACACTTTGCGTTGGGTGTCAGTGACCCCACGTAATTTTGAAAGTTGCACTTTACATTTTAATATTCCAAGATTGATGCCTTCACAGCATACGAGTGAAATCAAAAGTGTCTATGATTCTTTGTCATAAAATGTATACAGGGGTTGTTTCACGTTTCTTGTTAAAAAAGATATTTAGTTTGTTGAGTGGGACGTCTAAATGGTGTGTGTAAAAAAAAATCCACTTTAAAAAAATCATTTATTATTGATATAATAATTACAAAGGTAACGCAATATTTAAAAACCATTGTCGGAGATATTGTACATTTCTGGAGGATCCTCCAGTGGCGTGACAGGAATCACGTTCAAAGTTTCCAGTTGCCAATGATGTACCATCAAACTTGCAGACGTCAATAATGATGGGAAAGACACTAAAAATGTGACATTTCTTTTGTAGAAATTCAGCCTTTTGCTGTCCGCGTACGTAAATGAAGTCTGCAGCATACAACAGCTTAGTTTCCAATATTACATTTATTTCGCTATACTCGATGTCACCTGAAGAGTATCGAATGCCATGCACATTTTTTTCCAGGTATTTCACAGTTTTCTTATCACGCTGACTTAATGTATCAAACGATTGAGGTGGCAAAAACATGTAGTGACTCTGCTTAAAACCAATCTCGATGGTGAGTTCTTTGGGAACAAAGCATCCATCAACGACGAATCCTTGGATGTCCACGAATGCAACTCTCATGATGATGATTGCTAGAATACTAACGTGCAGCAGCAGTAGCACATTCTAGTTTAAATTCTTAACAATTTCGGTGAGGGGGAAATACTCCATTACGCAATCGTGTATTATGATGCAATATACTTTGGTATTTTCGGGGAAACCAATGTTTGCTTCAATGTCAAGTTTTACATCAACTGTAGATGCCTTCATGCTTTCTTCTTGTTTCGAGCAATCGATAACAAACAATGCACGCCTCTTGAATGAGGAATAATCCAACAGAGGACGCTTCTGTGTCGAATTCATATAGCTAGGATAAAATTCAGTATAGTTGAAATATGCCTCATTGTAATCATTCTTGGTAAAATCCAACTGCATTCTTTCATTGGGATAATACTCTCCATTTAGCGATAACCTGATACTTTGAATGTCTGCATTGTCAAATAAAGTTGGATCAGTTGTGTTGTTGTCACGTTTGTTGGTTTGAAAGAAAACAATAACATAACGAGGTCGTTCCACTGAAGTTGTAGTTTTAACAGCCCAAACTTCACGTCTAGCATTTCTGGTGATGGATGGCAGTTCATGTATCTCCCACTTTCTAAATGGAATAACTATAGGCTGATCCTTTTGAATGGTCCTCATCAGTTCCAACTTAATATCATCATTAGGGTAGATATGCTTGATTTTCAATTCGATGTTGGTAATGTTTATGCTAACAGTTGTAGTGGAAGTCACACCGGCAACATTTTTTTCTGTGATATATACACAATCATTATCGTTTCGAGCTCGAACCAAACGTATTGTTTGCCGTCCACATGTAATCATGGGATAGTCATTGAAAATGTTGAAAATGTGCTTGAGAGGAATTTGTAGGTTGAATGATTTATCTGGAGCATTAAGGATGGGATCTTTGGGATAATTCCAGCCTGCTATAGCCATATGATTGGAATCTTCTTGATTGTAGCACGTCATGGCACGTACAGCACTCACGATTCCAGGATCTCGAACCGTTTCCATTTCTCTTGCGCTTTCACTGTATGTGCACGAATCGAAAAGGAAAGCACCAAAATTATTTGCCAGCTTTACATCACCGGCTCCATGTATATTGAGCGAACCTTTAATGCACAACAATGTTTCGTTCATTGCAAAAAACGAGTCGACTTGATTGATGCTAAATTCCGTAATGTCACTGCAACTGAACGATTTGATGAACGGAGCATATGTTCTGTATTCAGCTTTGCGAATCGATTCATCGAATCTCGGCTTGCGATAGATATCAAACATTGGTGGCATATCGTTCATACGAGAACGTTTTCCATACGTGGTGGTGGTCATCGTTTATCTTTCAATGAAAACCCTAATGTTTGTAAAAGCAATTTGTTTGCAAATGTAAGATGCTGCTGCTTCGAAGGACGTCGCCTAACTAATGGTATTGAATGTGCAGCGGTACGTCTTTTATTATTAATTATCAATCCCATCGGTTGCTTCTCGCTCTAAGCTCCAACACCAAGGTGCTCTTTTCACCACGAAAGTTGATTGGATGTCCGTCTTGATCCAAAGCCTGCACAGTAATGTTGGTAATTTCACGTTGTGGTATAACAGGTAAATAAAGTAAATTATGTGGAGTTTCGTCAATGGCGTACCCAGGATCTACTTTTATAACCAATTCGTAAATAGTATGAGCAGGTCTGTCTGCATCGAAGGCTCCAGTGGTAATGTTACATTCGAAGCGTATGCTAGATACTTTTATAATTTTGACGGGTAGATCTGAAAAGTACCATTTTTTGGCTTCGAGTATCTGTCTAGAAAAGCCTAATATGTCACCAAGACAGTTGGGAGTATCCTGCTCGCCGAACGGAATTCTATATTTACTGTAAATCATACATTGTAACGTATTATAATTGGGTTTTAACGCAAATACAGTTTCAAATGGATTGCTGGTGCCACCACCACCACCTAACTTGTCTAGTATGAACGCTTCAATATCAGCGATTTCGTAACATCCCGTTGGTATATCAAAACTCTGCATCATGTTGTTGTCATCGTAGTAGTGAAATTTGCGATTTTCAATGTTTGGTATACTATGGTATGAGTGAAAGGAACGTAGTGCTAACTCATAGTCTTTCTCAGGATAGAGTACAATAGGCGTAGGAGGTTGGAATGTAAATACGTGATTTGTGCTATTTACTCTCAACAACTGCGACATGATGACTGATGCATGTCAAGGGATGAAGGTACTTTAAATAATACACAAAACTATGTTCAAGATTTATTTAATACACTTTGACATAGAAAACAAGATGCCTGAGAACTTGCAGGACCATCCCAATGCGTTGTCCAATCGGGACGGTTGTAGTGAACGAAGCACGGCAGACGAATTTGTAGCTCAAAATTTGTTTTGTAGTCATTAGGTAGTTTATGCCATATATCCAACAATTCAGACGGGCTGACAAACCCAATCAGATATTGAATGGGGACTTTTTTCAGCGCATCAACAGTAAAACTTCGTGGCTTTTGCATTAATAATGTTTTAATGTCATCCCACTCCTCTCCCATTGTTCCAAGGATGTTGAAGTAGAAATTTCAAACACAAATGTCCACAATTGATTTGATCGTAGTTTTGATACTGATTATTGTTATAAAAAATATTTTTTCCTCCTCCTCCTAGATACTTTACAAGTTCTTTGGGCGGTTTCAAATTACCAAATGAATCGAAATACTCGATGACATTGTTTTTCTTTATATATGCTACCCAATGTGTTCCACTGTTTTTGGATGAGTCCAAGTTAACCACTGCACACTCTTGTTGTCGTCGAGGACCGGATTTAGGTAGAGTGTCACGCATGAAAACACCACGAAAGTGTGAGATTTTATATAATTTTGCATAACGCGCAATATCGGTGTCGTACAGTGGACGATTGGGTAGCTTTATCGCGAGTTTTTTTTTAAATACAATCCAAATCCTCTGCCACTCGGATACTTTTTCAGATATAAACCATTTCCGACATGTTCCATAACCTTATTATGGCGGTGGTCTTCTTCCAATTTTTTTCGAGCATTATTTGCATCAATGACAGTCTTTGCAATCCCAGCAGCTCCACCCGATAGTGCTCCGAGTGCTGAGAGACCGGCAAACAGAGGTATAAGTGGTAGAAAACCTCCAGATTTTACTGGTATCACTCGAGGAACATCAATTTTCTTCGATCCACCAAATTGTTTAATAAGTGATTTGGCTGCTCGTAAGGCAAACAAGGCGCTTTCTTTTAAAGATGCTCCTCTCTTCATTGATTTTCCCACCTTTAGCACTACATCTCGATGGAAGGAACGTTGTTGTCGTTGTTGTTTCTTTGGACGACTTCCCATTCCCAACTTTCGTTTCACTTTCATGGTACCAGTAACAAGTAATGCAGCAGCTTTTTCACCAAAAGATCCCTCTTTTGATTTTACTCGAGCCCAAGCCTTATCTTCCAACTCCTTATCTGCTTTGTGACGTTCTTCAAGAGATTTATTTTGCGAATAAGCTATATCGTGTTGTTTGCAGGCGTCGTCTAAAGGATTAATGCCTGCGTCACCACGTGCAAGTCGCTTTTGTAGTTTTGTTCCAGCTATAAATGTACGTAATATATGTTTAACGAAAAAAAGACAAGTTATATTCACTTACGACCACAATAATTGTAGGTAGGCAAGTGAAGTTCGAATGGCAGTTTATTTATTAGAGAATTCAAAAGACCTTCTCCCTCAAACACCAACATTAAGACTGATGTATGATAATGCTGCGATATCCATATTTATAGAATAACACTCTAATAAAATTCTTCACAATATGAAGATCGTTCAACAAGAGCAGACGCTACCCATTGAAAACTTGGACTTTACCTCTAATCCATCATCTGTTGGTAAACATGGTAAACTACTACCAAATTCTTTTCGTGCAATCATCTGTGGTCCTAGTGGGTGTGGAAAGACAAATGTTATGTTGTCGCTCCTATTCGATCCAAATGGTGCTAAATTCAAAAATGTTTACGTTTATTCCAAGTCGTTATTTCAACCGAAATATAAGTTGTTGCAAGAAGTCCTAGGAGAAGTTAAAGGTGTGGACTATTTTCCATTTAAAGACAATGAGGAAATTATTAGTCCAGATAAAGCGCAGTCAAACTCGATATTCATATTTGATGATGTTGCATGTGATGGTCAACAGAAAATTCGCGAATATTATTCAATGTGTAGGCACAAGCTCATTGACGCGGCCTACTTATGTCAAACATATTCGAAAATACCGAAACAGCTCATACGTGACAATTGTAATATGATTGTGTTATTCAAGCAGGATGAAGTTAATCTAAAACATATATTTGAGGAACATGTGTCACCAGACATGACATTTGAAGAATTTAAAAAGATTTGCTCAGAATTCTGGTCGACTACTAACAACTATGGAACATTGGTGATTGTAAAAGATTTTGCTTTAAATAATGGTAGGTACCGTAAAGGATTCGATAAATTCATAAAGCACTAGACATTATCCTCAGTCATCGTCACCATGTCCAACGATAAGGTTGCTATTGCCATGCGTAAGAAAAAAATCAGTGAATTGGCGAGATCTATTCGCAAGAAATATTTAGCGTTAAAATTAGGAAAATCAGAACATGATACATCTCTAAATAAGCTATTTAAACCGATATCTGTACCGCTAAAAGAAATGGTCAAATCCTCAAAATCATTACAACAAGCCATAGTTTCAAAATTCATCCCTCCAAAAGAGGAAACAACGACAAAAAAAGAAAAAAATGCTGATGTATCATTTCTCGATACAAAACCCATAGCCGAGACGGATGAATCAGGAAATATACGTTATGATGATGAAGAAGGAGAAGACGATTATTATTATGATGATTATGATATAGGCACACATCCCAACGTTTCGCGTGATGTCATAGAAGATTATTTAGATCAATATCCAATAATTAGTCAACCATATCTTGAAGATTACTTTCGCAAAGATGATGAAATTGATAGAAGTTATGGTCCATTATATAATGATGAAATTGGTTGGATGTTGGGCAGACGTAGAATTGCATTCGATAAAAGAAACGGTAATATAAACATATTACGAGAGAAGGATGAGGGGGGTGGAGAAGGAAATATACCGGGGACTTCGGGATTGTATCAGCTTGTGTTTTACAATCATCCCAATGAATACTCTGATGATGATTTGAATAATTACAAAGCTCTGCTAACAATAACAAAAGCTCATCTCAATGCAGCAGATCGTCTGAAAAGTACTGCTACCGAAAAGTATCGCAACATAATTAGACCGTTGTTTAAAACTGACTCATCAAATATTAGTAGTAGTACTATAACCAAACCTCCATCAGCTCGAATATTAAAGAAACAACGACAACAACAACAACAACAATCCATTCAAACCGCTCCATATACTAATGTAGGAAAAGGTCTTGTTGTCGGCGGCGGCGGTGGTGGTGGCCCTCTTTTGTCATACAACGAAAAACCGATGGAATACATTTATTGGGATGATCCCAATGAGCTGTGTGACCGTTTAAGATTACTGATTGCATCCAAGGAAGCTGGCAACACCTCATTCTCACACAACAACGAGATAATTGCAATAATCAATGAGTTGAAAGAGGCCAATATAATTGAATAACAAACGGAAAACATAATCATTTCAATCATGTCTGTCGATAAGTTTGGACATCGCCGCAATCATGCTAATGAGCGGGTTAAGCCGTATATGCCGAAAGTGTCGTATCCACATACTCCTGACGGTAATATTGATGCAGAAAACGTAAAAATTTGTAATGTAAAGATGCCGACTGCAAATAGCGATGTTGCTAACAAACTATATGTTGATGAACAATTACATGTGTACCATAATGAGCTCGAAACACTTCAAAAAACAATAATCCCCTCATTACAAACGCAATTGGTATCTCATCAAAATAAAATCAACGAAATTGCTGCATTTATTTCGAGAAATCCTCCCGTCAGAGCTCGAGATATGGCAACTAAAATATATGTCGACGAGGGAGTTGCTATGGGCAAGCAATTTTTGAGAAATGATTTGGAGAGTTTTAAACAAGAAATACAGGATAAATTGTCGAAAAGTAATACTCTAATCAGTGATAAGATCGATATGTATAATACATACATAGAACGTTCGTTTCAAGTTTTGGACAGGGACTTGAAGAAGAAGCATGAAATTGAACAAAAGAAGAAAATAGATGAGAAGAGTAATGGATCATCAGTTTAGAAAGTGCATGCGCTTACGAAACATGTCATCCAAAGTCCAGCTTGTCAACGAACTCCATAAACCTATACGTAAAAATTATCCACGCAGACGTACAATTGTCAAAGGCATAGATGATTTATGGCAAATGGATTTGGCAGAAATGCGACCTTACGCTAATCAAAATAAAAATCACAAAATGATACTAGTCGTCATCGATTGCTTTTCAAAGTTTTTATGGACACGTCCATTAAAGACAAAAACCGGTGAAGAGTTAACTCGTGCATTCTCAGACATTCTCACCAACACAAAACGAGTTCCTAAAAATCTCCAATCAGACCAAGGAACGGAATTTTACAACAACAAGTTTCAACAACTAATGAAACAACATGTGATTAATCATTATAGTGTATTTAGCACGAAAAAAGCTTCTATGGCAGAAAGAGTTATTAGAACATTGAAATTAAAGCTTTACAAACATTTCAGTTTAAATGGTACCTATAGATGGATTGACATTCTCCCTAAAATTACACGAGATTACAATAACACAAAACATTCAACAACCAAATATAAACCTTCCAATGTCAATAAATCCAACGAAAAAGATATTTTAAACAAAACCTATACACATCTAAAGATTGCCGGACTTCGTAAATTTAAAGTTGGTGATATTGTACGTATAAGCAAGTCGAAACATGTCTTTGAAAAGGGATACACACCCAATTGGACGACTGAACTATTCAAAATCATTAAAGTTAAAATAACCAATCCCACCACATATTTGCTCGAAGACTTGCAAGGTATACCGATCAGTGGAGGGTTTTACGAAGAAGAGCTACAGAAAACATCAAATTCACACATTTACTTGGTGGAAAAAGTGCTTAAAAGAAAAGGCAACAAGATGTTTGTTAAATGGTTGGGTTTAGACAAAAAACACAACAGTTGGATAGAAAACACAGATGTAGTCACGTAATTACTTCGCTTCACTACGCATTGTTTTGTAGTAGGAGATGTGAATGGGTATAAATAGAGGAGAGAGTTGTAGGTTCTCAGTCGTCAATATGAGTTCTCAAGACAGCGGCTATTTTAGTGCTACACAAAGTCATGTTAATTATGACACACAATTAGATCATATTTTACAAGTGTATGAAATGGCAGCCAAACAGGAAAACCACTACTTATTGTACACAGAGTATTGTACAGATGGAGATTTTCGAATTGGTTGTGGTTTGAGCCCCGCAAGAACGTTCAGTACTGCGATCACTCTATCATACACCGATAAACATAAGAAAATCAACTTCAGCTCATACGAATGGTTCACATTTATCGACATTTTAAATAATAATTCATTTATAAGTGCATCATTTCACGAAGAAGAAAAAAAAGAAGAAGCTGTGTTATCTTGTGGAGACTACTGCACCATTCGACAAATGGTATTTGATCGTGTTAAATGGTTGGAGGTGACCAAACATGATATCAGTGTACCTTTAAGAAAAGAAGATGTTTATCAAATACTACAAGCGGATCGTTGCCTCATCTCCCCACGTCTCACTCATTTAGAATCCATAAATTTTGGTGAATACTATGAAAATTTGGTGGAAAACATTAGAAATTTCAGTCAAACTAATGAAAATTTGACTAAATTTGAACTGATTCAAGTAATGTGTGACATCAACAATAGCGAATTAGCCATTGCACTAAGAGAATATATGTTTTTTTGTAAAGTTAACATTGTCAGTGATTTAGAGAAGTATTAAAACTAATTAATTAAAATTATTGTGTTTTATTTCATGTTCCCATCGTATGTGAGTTGATAAATGAAACGAAAATTGTCAATGATTTTGTTTCATGTTTCCAAGTTGATAGAAGGAGATCACTAATTATTTTTTATGTATTGCTTTTGAAAATTACAATACTTTTTATATTGATGAAATATATTTGAGAATAATATTTCATATATATATGTGTGTGGGTCTTAGAATAAATAAAACATTTACATTTTAAATCAATATTTAACTTTAATGGATAGACATAATTATAACGGTATAGAGAAATTAGATTTTTCGTGGGAACACCGTTTATTAAATTGCTTTTTTCAGTGCGTAGGTTAAGAATAAATAAACCATTTCAAATCAACATTTAGATAGACGTAATTATAATGGTACAGAGTAGTTCGTTTTCTCGTGGGAACATCGTTTATTAAATTGCTTTTTTTTTTAGTTTGTATGTTTGAGAATAAATAAAACATTTCAAATCAACATTTTAATAGATAGACGTAATTATAATGGTACAGAGTAGTTCGTTTATTGCTTTTTTTCAATATTAGGAGAAGCTATTAAATTTTAATTTGTGTGGGTATCGTTGAGAGAACCACCTTGCAAATAGTGGGGGATATCGTTCCATATAAATTTGATATTTCACATCATACAAATCAGTTATCATTGAACAGTGATAGAATATTAAAATTAATCTGTGTGTTGTGTGAAGGCTACTCAGAAAAAAGTAAGTTTTTTATTTCTTAAAATAGCAAATTGTTCACTTTTTTTTATGATATAAAGTTCCACTAAAAAGGTAGAGTTTATTAACACATATTTATTCTTTTGTAGATGGATCTACCTTCATTAAATTCAGTGTCGTTAATTACAGAGAAGAAGCCTATTATTAAACTTCAACATTTGACGCTTGGGGAAGCATACCCTATCTTAGGCGCAAAATTAGTTTCAAGCAAATTTGGTGGTGAAGTCATTTTGATAGAATTCGCAGACAATATCACATTCCTGCCCAAGAGAGTGACGGAACAGTACCGATGTCAACTTGATTATTTCAAAGCTCAAAAGCATTCTCTCATATTTAGAGGATTAATTGAAGTGGGCAGACCAAATCGTGCAATATCGTTTGAAATTGTTGAAAATTAGTTTTCGCTTGGTGAGTTTTTATTTATTATATATGTATATATTTAAAGTGAAAAAATGGTGAATTTAATGAACAAAGCTGATCAAACGTTAACTTTCCTAAAAGAACATTATTCTAAACCGCTAGCTAATTCAATAATTAAATTAATAGACCGTCATGTTAGGAGATGTGTCTTGACTTTGGTTAAGTTCAAATTTTCCATTGGTGAGAAGCGAAAAATTCAATCAAAAATTGGGGAACTTAAGCGATTACGTCATCAAATTAATTCAATTACAAAAAAAAATATGGGTTATGGGTTGAGAAAACGAAGTGTAAAATGGTTAGATGTTGGGGTTATTTTTAATTGTAGAATTAGGACAGGGCTTATTGTAAATTTGAAACATAAAGTAATCGATGAATTTTTCAAAGATGCTTTTAATTTATTCAACGTTAAAATTTCACAAATATTGAAGGATCTAAAAATAATAAAAGTTAATACTACTCTCATTGGTGATTATATAAAGCAATCGAATGATCGGGAGGTGGTAAATCAAAAACATTTTAGTACACCCAATGCAATCATTGATGAGGGAACTGATTTAATAGAATGGTTTAAAAATAATGTCGTAGATCGTATTTTGAATAAAATGTCAGAGTTTCAAGAGAAACAGAGCGGTTGGGCATTAAGCAAAATCATTTCACTAGAGATAGCAATTAACAAATACGAAATGGGTAATGGTTCATCTTTCATTCGATTGCCTGAGCAAATACAGAAAAAACATGCATGCATCAACATCCAGAACAATGATGAAGCGTGTTTTTTCTGGAGCGTTGTTGCAGGTTTACACGCTCCCACAGGGCAGGTGAGCCGAACATCATCATATCCACACTATTCCACCGTTTTGAAAACTCGAGGCTTAGATATGCCAATGAAACTGCCTCAAATTAAGAAGTTTGAAACACTAAATGAAATTTCCATAAACGTTTATATGTTAGAGTACAATGAAACAGAGAACAAAACATTTTACACAGTATTGCCTGCAAGATTGACTAGGAAAAAATTAGACCGTCACGTCAACTTATTACTCATTCAAGATAAATACTTTCCGAAATTAAACGAATATGAAACAACGCCATCTCATAATGATTACAGTACTATTGTTGAGGTAAAATATCATTATTGTTGGGTTAAAGATTTATCACGTTTAATTAGTTCACAGTTAAATAGAAACGATCATAAAAAATATGTTTGTGATAGATGTCTCAATTACTTTTCATTGCGTGAGAGACTGGATGATCATTCCGAACTTTGTCAGAATTTAAACAATGAAAAGATTTCATTTCCCAAATATGATTTTGTTGAGTTTAAGAATTATACATACAAGCAAAAATGTCCTTTTATTATTTATGCTGATTTTGAATCTCAATTGACACAATGTAATGAAATCATTTCTAAAACAACAAACAAATATCAACATCATAAAACTTACAGTGCAGGCTACTATATAAAATGTTCTTTTGACGATTCTCTATCGTTTTACAAAAGTTACAGAGGTGTGGATTGTATGGATTGGTTCGCTAACGAAATGACTGATATAGCTAAATTTGTAGATTCAAAAATTAAAATAATTGTACCAATGGTAGTCAAACCAAGAACTACTAATGATGCAACTGTTTGTCATATATGTGAAAAAAAGTTTAATAAAAAAGATATAGTTGTACGTGATCACAATCATTTTACGGGGGAGTTTCGAGGATTTGCGCACCAATCCTGCAATTTAAATTTTAGAAAACTGTTTGTTGTGCCGATTGTATTTCACAATTTGTCTGGTTATGATAGCCATTTTATCATAAGAGATATTGCCAAACGTGGTAGAGTCAGCCTTTTACCAATCAATAAGGAAAAATACATTTCATTCACACAATACGATTCGGAAACAAACATAAAATTCAGATTTATTGATTCGTTTCGTTTTTTGGGATCTAGTTTGGATGCTGTCGTTAAAACTTTGGACACCAATTATTTGAAAATTTTGAAAAAAGAAAACCATAATTTAACCAATATCCAATTTACATTATTGACACGTAAAGGTATCTTTCCTTATGACTATATTAATAACTTGGAAAAATTGAATGATGATAAATTACCACCGATTGAATGTTTTTATAATAAATTAAATGAAGCGAACGTAACTGATGATGATTATGCTCACGCTAAAAATGTTTGGCGGTCTTTCAATGTAAAAACACTTGGAGAATATAGCGATATATACATGCGCACCGATATTCTTCTTCTAGCAGATGTGTTTGAAAATTTTAGAGAGACAGCTTTAGCAACGTATGGTCTAGATCCTGGATGGTTCTACAGTATACCAGGATATGCGTGGAATGTGATGCTAAAGTTTACAAAATGTAAACTGCAAATTTTAAAAAATATTGATATGATAATGTTTATTGAAAAGGCTATTAGAGGAGGAATATCACAGTGTTGCAATAGGTACAGTGATACGATACGTTCCTTCGCTCATAATGTGTATAGCATTGAACAAACAAAAATCGCTTTGAGTCCTCACGATGATAAAAGGAAATTACTTCCCGATTCATTTGATACGCTTCCATGGGGACATTACAGTATTTTGGAATAATGTTTTTTGTTTTTAGATAAAAAATGTCTCCTACTCCCGAAACTGAAGATCATGCCAAACGGCGTGTAAAATTTCTTACGAAATCACGTAAATTAATCAGAGATTTTCGAAGTGCTGTTGCAATGATTAAAGTACCTCGATCACTATCTAAAAATGATTGTCGAAGAGTACTAAAACTCATATATACTGATTTTCCAATAGAAATTTTAAATGGATTAATTCTTCATTTCAATTTACCTACAGAACCTGAAGATTCTGACTATGATTCAGATGAAACTATTTTTGCTGACTTTTGAATACAACTTTGTAAAACCATTTTTCACTTTTCACATATATTTAAATATATAATAATATGAACTCAAATATAGTTTTATACTTTTATATTAAACTATTACATATTAAGTTATAGCATGTATTACTACTTTGTGAATTATGGCATTTGTTTGTAGTATTATTAATCTTTCATATTAATTTATAACATATATTACTATACTTTCATATTAAAATGTAACATATTGTTTTTTCCAATATAATTTTAGGATATTGCCTAAATATTTTTGTTAAATGAAACAATGTTTTTTTTTATGAGTAAAACATCAGGTTAATTTCCAAATAAAATCTTCTTCAATGTTCAATGATAGCTCAATTATATCAAGAATAAATAATTTTTCAAGTAAATGGATTAAGTTATAGCATATATTACTACTTTGTGAATTATGACATTCGTTTGTAGTATTATTACTCTTTCATATTAATTTATAACATATATTACTATACTTTCATATTAAAATGTAAAATATTGTTTTTTCCAATATAATTTTAGACTATTGCATAAATATTTCTGTTAATTGAAACAATGTTTTTTTTTATGAGTAAAACATCAGGTTAATTTCCAAATGAAATCTTCTTCAATGTTCAATGATAACTCAATTATATCAAGAATAAATAATTTTTCAAGTAAATGGATTTTTTTTTATTACCTAGTATCTACTCATCAGCTGAAAAATTACAGCATGGCATTCGATACTCTTTTATGTGGCATCAAGTATTACAGAATAAAAATTATTGGAAACTATGCTGCAAACACACAGCAATAAGCTGAATTTCTACTAAAGAAATGCCTCGTGTGTTTCCCTTTAGTCTACTAGTTTGATGACACACACACACACACACATCATGGGTAACTGGAAACTTTGAACCTACTACACCACTGGAGGACCCTACAGAAATATACAACGTCTCCAACAATGGTTTTTTAAATACTACATTACCTTTGTAATTATTATATCAATAATAAATTATTTTTTTAAAGTGGATTTTTTTTTTATTAAAACACCCAATCTACTCATCAGCGGATATATTACATGAAGATTTAAATTTACGTTTAACAATTTTTGGTAAAATTTTAAATAATAAAACGAATATGAATGCTAATAATATACATAGAGTCATTGAAAATATATTATTAAGTTCATTTTTCATACTATGGAACATGCTGCTAGTGTTGGTTATATTGATCATGGTGAAAGCTTTGTAGGTTGAATTCTGTTTAATGGATATGTTGTTGTTTGCGGACATCTAAAGATATAATCTACAGCACTTGAAATCTCCTGTCGTCGAGCTCCGTTTTGTAATTCGTCTGGCACCCAATTTATTGTAAGCTTCTCCCACTTCTTTTGATCTGAGTCGGTAGTATCAGCAGCAGAAAGGCACAGGTTTGCAATTTGCTTCATAACCCTTCGTTTTTCTTCATAAAATATTACATCCTTATTCAATCGATCTATTTTTATAATAAACTCCTCAAATAGACGTCTATACTCAACTAATGACATACTACAACTGATTCGTTTACAGATATATTAGTGTCCTATATTTTGTGTATCTCCACACACACACACACACACACAATAATGTCTCAACCTCCTAGTCGGACGGAACGGTTTTTTCTCATAAAGACCTGTGAAGAAATTTGTTATAAAACCCCTCACACCTCCCCATTAATCCATTAAATACTGTCTTTGTAATTATTATTTTTCTCACCCCCTGCGACCCCCCCAAACGTTGGATGATGTCATACACACACACCATATGAAATTTAGACGTCCCACTCAACTATCTTTTTTAACAAGAGCGCCAAAAGTATCTGGGGTCACTGACACCCAACGGATGAAGGTAAAACCCAAATAAGAAATTTATACATATAACCTCGATAGCGCAACGGTTAGGGACTGTGTTAGGAACGAGAAAGTCGCTGTGTGTGTCGTGAGTTCGAATCTCACGGTCGACCATTTTTTCAATTTTATAAATTGGAAGTGTTGTGGTGGACCACGATTGACGTCACAGAAGATGGATGCCGTAGGGATTTTACTGACGTCACAGAAAATGCCGTCGCGACATTCGAATCACCCGCCAACGACACAACCCACCAAATTGGAAGTGCTACGTCACACATGTGGATGGACCATGATTGACGTCACAGAAGATGGATGCCGTCACAGTCGCGACATTCGAAATACTCGCCAACGACCCGCCATTGACACAAGATGGATACGACACACGTAACACGTCCGCCATTGACACAAGATGGATGCCACTTCCGGTGCGCGCGCACAGTCAACGAAATCCAACATGGCCGACTTCCGTCCCAGAACCGGCTTAGTATATCTACTCAACAAGATTAATACCTGGCCTAAAATTAAATACTTATTATATCGGTCCGTATAAGGTAGCGTATCTAATTATTCCTCGTCGACCGGGGAGATATACCTACGGAATAGTGGTTTGGACGATGCAAACGCCGAGATTTTGGTACACGGGCGTAGGAGGTGATACGGGTTCTGTATGCTCGTCAGAGTCAATACCTCGGGCGAGACGAAATACCTCTAAGTCAGTACCTCAAATATTAAAAAAATTACATTTTTTTATTATCATCCCCATTCCGAAGGTTAGCCTGAGTAAAACAAAGGAGTACCTAATCCGTACGTCAAATATAATAACATTGAATACTGTCAAGTATAGTTTTTGTATTTAAACCCTTTCTCTCGCCGGACCGCCAATTATACAGGGTGACGTCGTAATAACGATGTTAATTACCAAAGAAAGCATTATCTGTTATTATTGTATTGGATGAATGGCATAATGGCGGTGTGGAAGTGCCGGTATGTGGCGGGATAAAAGGCATTGATGGGGCATGGAATAGTTATTATTGGTCAAATATCTCTTTGATTATATGGGGATGACGTAATTATACAGGCGTAGTCGTAATATAGATCATATCAAAGAAAGCAATACCCGTTATTATTGTATTGGATAAACGGCATTATGTCACGTGACGCTCGTTGATGATACAGTATATAGTCGTGGCGAAGACGTACGTGGAACAAAGGATACGTTATTGATTTTGTGGTTGTAAAGCGAATAGGCATATGCAGATTTTTGTCGTTGATTTAACAGGTTATGACGTATACAGGGTGTAATCGTAATGAAGATCACATCATATAGGAAAGAACTTTCCGCTACCACGTTTCGGCTACCATTCCAGTCACATCAAATAGTTTCATCTCTACTAAAAAATAGTTTTTGTGGAAGGGAGATAACAAATTAAGATTATGTATTTTAAAATATTTATTTGTGCTTTCTTTGTGCTTACTTGCAGTGGTTTTTATCTTCTAATTTAACATTAAATTTATAGTTTACACCTACATTTAGCTCTTTCGTTTAATTTTCTAACCAAAAATACGAAAGATACGATCTATCTTGATTTGAGAATTGGAAAATATAATTAATCTTATCTCTGTAATAAATTTGTTTGATTCCTCACCCGAATAATTCTATCCCTTCTTCCAGCTCTTGTAGCCGAAGACATTCTCTTCGAACAACTTTGCTTTTTACTTCTTGCATGCCAAAGGTGGATGCCTGCTCTACTTCATCTTGGTTGTGGGGGACATCTTCTGGGTTTTTTCCAAGCATCTGTTAGTAGTTTAAGATGTTATATCTTTGCAAAGGAATGATTATTATAACCGGTAAGTCCATTCGTTCTAAAGTCTTGTTAAAATATGATCCAATCCTCTCTGTTGTCTTTCTAATAATTTTCTCATTTTCTGCATGTATTTTTTATGAAAGCAGCATGTTCCATATATTCCAATTTTCTCCGTTTTCGGTCGATTTCTTCCAGTTCCAATTTTCGTTTTTTCGTCGATAGTAATAGTCTAAGAGCCCACGACACTAAGCCTGTATTGATAGGGCTCCCAAAGGTCATACATATAATTCGTCATTACATTCATAGGAGAACACAAAATAGCAATACTGCCATGTCTAGGATCGGATAACGCTATAAAAAATAAATAAATATTTTTTTAACTTTCTGTATTGTGATTGTTGCTCGAGACAGAGGCTGGGTAGGACAATATGAAAAAACAGTGCCAGCCCTCTGATAAGCCTTATCAGTTGCTGCCGAGAGATAAGTGACATCATAGCACCCATGTTTCTATCATCATCGACCTTCTCACAAAACCAAAGCTTTTCTGAAAGGTCATCATGTTTTGTGTAAGAAAAACCACTACTGCCTTTTCCAAAACGCAGCAGCGTTTGAAAGTTGCTCTACGCGCAACCGAATTTGTCATTTTAATTAGGTTTAATCAGCAATCGCCCGGTTCTTTTCGATTTGTATTACTGAAATATGCCTGACACTATTACGAATAATGAATTTTACGTGTCGTTGATTGTTCAAACAAATGAAATCGCATATTATATGTGATGTTTTTCGATTTTTCAGCCGTTTTTATTGTATTTTTCATACTTTCAAACTAAATTAGTTTCCTTCTGTGTAAAAATATAAGGCGTCATTGTTTTAAAGAATAAGATTCTATACACCATTAAAAAGGAATTTTTCAGCTGTTTTTTGGTCATTTATTATTTCTCGCGACCCGCACGAATCACTTCTGCTTTATATTTGTGAATAAAGACTACCTGAAACATAAAGATTTCTTGGCTATATATTTCGAGTCATGGAGACGATTCTGTTAAACATTTGTAAAACGCAGGCTTTGGAAATTCACATGGTATTTGATAGATATTTTTCTCCTTCGATTAAAGATTGTACGCGTGAAAAACGCAATGAAGAAGATATATCCTAATATAGTATCTTAGGTCTGAATCAAACTAGAACGACTGAATTTTTAAAAAGCTTACGAAAGCTCGAAGAAGCTCTCGTGAGCTTTTTATCTGAGCACTGGGCGAATCATAGTGTAGCGATCATACTTCAAGGTAAGAAGGTTTTCATAACGGTCGAATATCGCTGTTTTTCATACCAAGTAATCGGTAACCACGTCACCAAGGCAGAAGAATCTAATTACACGTGCTCTCACGAAGAAGTAGGCACCAAAATTATATTTCAACTCTCAAAAGCAGCACCGACATCTAGAGCAGTCATGAAAGCGTCGGATACGGATATTCTCATCATTCTGTTGGGAAATATATATAAATTTCCGTGAAAGCGTTGGACAAATCAGTAGTCGACTGCTCTAAATTAGCAACAGCGTTAGAATCGTATCCTGAATGTTTTTGCGTCTCTAAAAGAAAATACGGATTTGGAGAACGAAAATATAATCGATACGTTGCAAGAATTCAGGTCACAAATGTACTCAATAAAAAATTGGAAGCGCGTGGATGTTGCAAGATTCGAGATTTTCCAAAAACTGCACTCGGGAAACGAATTGAATGATGTTTTTTGAGAAAAATGAGAGGCTTCGACTTATCCCGCCGTTTTACCGATCACTGGAAAAAAATCCTCCATACGATATACGTCACCAGCACGTGGCTGAATGCAACGTCCTCAAGTTGCGTACCGGTCCATTTCGAGGAGTACGGTTGGGGACACCCCTAATCGTAGACGATATATTGGTTATGTCGGTTCAAACCGACGATGATTGTTACGAAGATTTCAATACCCTTAGTTTTGATACGGCTGACGAAAAGTAAGTAAACAATAGTTTACTTTATAAGAATAATTACAAAATTTAATTGAAAGTAGTTGTTGAAAACTAGCGAAATAATAGTTGATAAGAGGAATGAGAAGTAGTTCGGAACAATTTGTTTTTCACCTCATCTTATAAACTGGCACACTTTTTTATTGCCAATATCCAAATTTCAATATTATTACATTTTATCTTGTATAATATCTCTTTATTTGAATAAACCATTGAAAACTTCTCAGAATCATTTGATTTGTAAAGATGTAAGCCTCGAGAACTGTGGGATTTTTTTTAGTCACGAGGGGGTTAGGGTTGGGGTGCCCTAATGGTTGCCGCTCAGCCATTAATTAGGCTTATTATGCACCCCTATTCGTAGATATTAAGCAGTCCCATCCTAATTTCTTAGCGAACAGTGAGATTCGTTGGACTATACTTTCCTGCAGTCCCTCTTGAATTGTATCTGGGAAGATATCTAAACATGAGACTCTCCTTCCGCACAAGGCAGGACAATCGAAGATAACGTGCTTTGCGATTTCCTCTATCTCTCCACACACCCTGCACTGGGGCTTTGTTTCGTCAATCCCCATCTTCGCTAGGTGTGCATTGAATAGCCAGTGGCCAGTTAGGAATCCTACCACTTTTCGCAGTTCTTCCCTGCTCAGTCTGAGAGCTGCTGCTGCATTGGATCTCGGTGGTACTTTGAGCATTCTTTTGGACTGAGCGTGTCCCGCAACTCTGATCCAACGCTATTGGTGTTCATGCGACACCCAGTTGGAGATAGTTTTTCGTACGACGCTATATGAAACGCCGTATGCTGGTTCTGATCCCATGTGGGTGAGATCAGCTCCCTTCTTGGTTCACTTGGCTTGGCACCCAAGTGAGAATTACCCTATTGGCTTTTGCCAAGGTTTTCAGGGTATTCTGAGAGTCCCACACTATCTTCGACGTATAGCTGCGGCTTACTAAGGCCATAAGAGTCGCCCGACTGTCCGTGTTCACATAGATAGTCTTTTTGTTATATTTCCTATCTATGCATGTTCTGCCGCATTCGGTTAGTGCGGCTATTTCTGCTTGAAATACGGTCGGCAGCTTACTAAGGCAGACGCATATGCTTTGCCTGAGTCTGACGCCGTAGACGCCTGCTCCTGTACCCTTTGGGGTCTTTGACCCGTCGGTGTACCAGGTGATGCTGTTTAACATATGTTGAGGTTTTCCCTGAGCACATTCGGAACTGTCACTCAAGTTGAAGCGATATGGTATCTCAGTTTCCACGGTCTTGAGCATTATGTCAGGTAGCATTTCAAGGATGTCGCACATCATGGTGTCGTGTATTTTTGCTTGTTTCATGGCATGGTGCTTGCACCAGTTGCCATTACACTGCATTCTATATGCAGCCATTTTAGCCTGCCCCTGTATATATAGATCTATTGGTGGGATGTTTAGCAGTATTTCCAATGCTGCGGTTGGAGTGCCTTTCATGGCGACTGTAATGCTCAGACACGCAGCTCGCGGCACTTTAGAAAGCGTTTTAGCGGCTGTGCTTTGCTGAACTTTAGGCCACTACACAATTACACCGTACACCATCATTGGTCTGATTACTCTGGTGTGCAACCAGTTTACCATTGACGGAGTTAGACCCCAGGGGCACCCAATTGCTCGTTTCATCGTTATTAGCGTGATCTGAGAAAGGCTTGTGATGCTCGCTAGATGGCTGTTCCAGGTTAGCTTGTCATCTAACCCGATTTCTAGATATTTTGCTACCCTGACAATCTTTATCTGATTGCCTAAAAGTTTTTGTACATTAGTGATCTCCACACGCTATTTTGTGAATTGTACCATGATGGTTTTCGAGGGATTGACAGACAATCCCTCCGCATCACACCATCTCTCCACTACGGACAGTGCCCTCTGCATTATTTTCATGCAGATGCCCACGTGTTTTCCCCGTATTAGAATAACAATGTCGTCAGCATATCCTTAAACATACCATCCCTGCTCGTTTAGTGCAACAAGGAGGTCGTCGACTACCAGATATCACAGCTTTGGTGACAAAATACCTCCCTGTGGACATCCTATTACTGTCTTCACCTTTCTTGCGACACCACACAGGGATGCTTGTGCTCTCATGCTGCTTAGCATGTTCTCTATCCATCGGGTGATTGTCCTGTATGTGCCCCTGGATTCCAGCTTTGACACTGAGCGAGTGCGCGTGTTGTCAAATGCTCCATCGATATCCAGGAACACAGCCAGTGCAACTTCTTTGTAAGTAATGGCTTGCTCTATATTACCCACCAAGCTATGCAAGGCTGTTTCGCAAGATTTACCATTTTCGTATCATGTTGGTTAGGGTGCAGCGGCTTGTTACCTAGCACTGTGACTCTCAGATGCCCATCTATTATCTTCTCTATTGCCTTGAGAAGAAATGACGAGAGACTTATCGGGCGATGAGCCTTTGCAGTATCGTACGAGGGTCTTCCAGGTTTCGGTATAAATACCACCTTGGAGATTTCCCAAACCGTAGGTGTAACTCCTGTGGCTAAGCTTAATCTGAACAGACTCTCAAGTCTTGGAGTTATTTAGTCGGCGCTATCTTTGGAGTATCACTGGGTAGATTCCATCCAGTCCAGGCGCCTTGATGGGATCAAAGGATTAGATAGCCCATGTCACTGATCCATATGTGACTATGGACTTTGCACAAGTCCAGTTATCACGAGTTGCCAGACCTCAAGCCACTTGCCGCTCTTCTCTGTCTTCGCTTGTTGCTTTGACTTGTATTTCGGTGGAACCCGGGAAGTGCTTACTGAGCAGTGCTGCCAGTGTCTCCTCCGGGCCGTCCGTGTGTGAGCCGTCTTCTTTGAGTATGATCTCTGGAATGTTGACTAGATTTTGAGCCATGACTCTGTGGAGTTTTGCGCAGTCAGATACATTCTCAATGTCCTGACAGAAATTTCTCCATGATCTTCTCTTGGGTTTCCTCACTGATTTGTTGAATTCAGTGAGCGACTTCTTATGGCTGTCCCAATTTCCTGTGCATTTGCACTGATTGTACAGCCTGCGGACATTACTTCTCAGAGATACAAGCTTCCTGTTCCACTAACATGCATTTCCGTTGGTCGTTCTGACCATTTTGGGGCAGGCCTCGGTGTATGAGTTCATTATGGCGCTGTTGATATCGCATACCATTCTCTCGACCCCTTGCCCTGAGACTGGGTCAAGTGACGCCAGATTGATTTCCAATTCTTTCCGGAATGCTTCCGAATCTGTATTTTTGGGGCTTCTAAAAGTATATTTCGTCTAGGTCGACTTAATAGTGAAGGATATATAGTTATGATCCGACGCTAAAGCTTCGTCCAGTACCTCCCAGTGCTTAATTTTGCTAGCCACAAAGTAGCTGGGTAATTAATAAGGTACTCACCCAGGTTATTGGTGCTGGAGCTCCCCCAGGCCAGATGGTGGGCATTGGCGTCCATTCCCAAGATGAGGTGCTTCCCCGTTGTTGTCCCGTGTTCCTCATTTCCATGGACGGAGGTGCTTCTGTGGAGTCGTATGGCAGATACACTGATGCAAGCAGGATTATGATGTTTCCATCACCTGCCTGCAGGTGTACCTCAGTCATGGCGGTGTCCCTAGAACAGAGATCCGTTATTTTCAACGCTTTAATGTTATCCCTGATAAAAATACAAGCCCTCGGGTTCACATTATAAGTGTCGTAGATTAACTTATCCATCGCTGTGCTCATTCCCATCACTCTGCTTATGACGGTCCATGGTCCGTCGGCCGTCGGCGCTCTACTGTGGTGCAGGTTGATTTGCAGCACTGCGGTCATCTTTATTATCTTTATTTGGTCCCCCCTGCAACTTGAAGAGAACTCTTTCTGCTCCCATGAATGGGCGCATCCCAAGTTTCCTCAGCTTCTGCAAGGATTCGTCGTCAATGTGTATGACTGGAAACTGTCCTTCTGGCGTGACACTGCCACCCACAACAGCCCAGTGCTCGGTATTTAATCCACTCTGGCTCTTCAGACCAAGCATCACACCTTCCTTGGTCTCGCTCCTGTAGATCGTGGTACAAAAGTTGTAACTTTGCACATCTTCACCAGGTTTTTGGCTGGGCCCAGTCTCAACTGAATCTCGCCAAATGGATTCAGCTGCTTGAACTGGGCCTCCAGCCATGCCTTGGTGGTAGAATTTGCGCAGCCTACAACTACCGCACCGTTCTCAGGATGACAGCTGGATATTCTGACGTCTTTGGCCCAGAGAACACATCTCCCCAGCTCCATTTTGATCTTTAAGGCTGCCTCTTTGTCCAGCCTTGTCTCTGGATGGTTCACACGGGCGATTGCCATATTTTAGACCATCATTTTCTCGGCAAAGCACTCAGTTGTCTTTAAGGATCTCACTGAGCTTCTCTCTGCCTTGGATCTTTTTGCCATCTTTGCAGTTTCCTCCGGGGTCGGCTGCAAGTGCAACCTCTTCCCCCCTGGAGTTTCCTGTTTGGATGATGACGGTTGGGCTTCAGGTTTCACACCTTGCCTCGGCTTCACCCCAGCGCCCAGGGTTCCAGCGGAACCGGATTTGCTTGAGGGTGGTTCAGCCAGAGCATCGTGTTGCTCTTTCCACGCCAACTGTCTTTCTTTCCTGGGGAGAATCCTCTCGTCTTTGGCGAGGGCTTCTTCTCTCCTTAACAGTCTCAGTTCACCTCTCGAGAGCCTCTTCTTTGGTTCTCTCGCTGGCGACTGCATACCTGGGTTTTTTGAAGTGTTACCCTCCTCCCCAGAACTAAGCAACTTATCCTCCTCCATCGCTGTAGGAGAATTGGTGCCGGTTTCCTGAATAGGAATGCCTGCGATCTCTTGGCCACATTCCAATTCAGGGGCTTTTCTTTTTCCTCCGTGTCATTCATGTTGGTCCCGCGAGTACCGGGTAAGTACGGTCCATTCCCCCAGTGACCCGTTTGGGACTGATTCTCTGGGAGGTCGCTCGGTATCCTAGAGGCTCCGTTTGCGAAGGTGCTGTGCCACCGTCATGCATCCATCGGCACGGGTGGCTTGACACCTTGGGTTGGGGGATGTTTATCGACCTCCCGGTCTAGATCCGCTGAGTTAAGTTACAACAGGGCCACCACGTGAAGGGTGTAATCTATATTCACACACTCTCAATCATGTTGGGAGTACCCAACGATCTTGGGACAGTTTAAGAAGGTGCAATGTCCTAGTACTCTCCTTGCAAAACCTGTCCCCAGGGCTCTGCCGCCCTCCCCCGTTCAACTTTACGTCGATTGGGAAAAAGAACAGAGTCCTCGACCCCAGAACTGTGGGATAGTCCCAACGGGTAATATTATTCCAAATATTTTAAGGAAGAGAACGAATGTTCATCAGGTTAGAATCGTACAGTTTAAATAATATGCAACCATTCTCCATCGTTTACTTACTTTCGGCGAAAAAACGAAAACTGGAAGAAATCGACCTAAAACGGAGAAAATTGGAATATATGGAACATGCTGCTTTCTTAAAAAATAAATACAAAGAAATGCAGGAAAAAGATAACATCTAAAACTACTAACAGATACTTGGAAAACCCCAGAAGATTTCCTCTCCAACCAATATAAAGTAGAGCAAGCATCCACCCTTGACATGCAAGAAATAAATGGCAAAGTCATTCTAAGAAAGTGTCGTCGGATAATAGAGCTGGAACAAGAGACGGCATTAGACGTGTGTGGAATCAAACAAATTGATTACAGAGATAAGATGCGTTATATTTTGCAGTTCCATAATCTAGATGGATTGTATGTTTCGAATTATTGGTTACAAAGAGAAATAAAATATGTTAATGTAGATTTAAACTAATTGTTAATTTGGACAAGATAAAAACCACTGCAAGTAAGCACATAGAAATAGTTGTTTTCGGTGCATGTAATTAAAAATAATATTCTTCGTGATTTTGTTACCTGAAGCTATTTGATGTGACATTGGAATGGTAGCCGAAACATGGTAGCAGAAAGCGATGCACCCCACCTTTCTTACCTATATGATTAATCTTCATTACAACTGTACTCTGTATAACTACTTATACATCAACCCAGTATATAAATATACATCCTAATACCTTAACGATATGATCTTCATTATTACTATATTCTGTATAACTACTTATTCATTATCCCCATATAATTACAAAGATACATCCTAATACCCTTTTGATGTGATTTTCATTACCGCTGTACCCTATTGTATTATATTATTGTTACCACCCAAATATCTATGGGCATGACGTCACAACTTCTAGCAATGACTTTGGATTAGTCAAAAAGGTCCAGAATGAACCTTAGCGTTTTCCCATGTTATTTTAGATGAGGAATGATCCCGTACTCGTGCTGTCTATCTACTTATATTCTCTGAAAAGTTCGATCACTTTTCGGATATTTTCTTAAAAGTTTGGTGGAGTTCTGGATCTTTCTGAGAAGCTAGAGCCATTTCTCTAGCACTTACTATCTATCTCTCTCTGAAAAAATTAAATAACCTCTCAAAAGTTTGCTAATTTTCGATAACTTCTTGAAAAATGTATATATCAAAGAAAAAATAACACCCAGTAAATATTATTTTATTTCAAAAATATTTCATTCAAATGTTTATCGTGAAAGTCATTCGAATTTGAGCGCTATGAGTTGAACATCCTAGTTTTTATTCAATTATTTTTTTGCTGTAGTACTGGACGAACCAGCCCATTCCTATTTCAGAATCCATAATTTATTCGAGTACCGTTGTTTTAAAAGTTGCCTTACCAGAATTCACAACTGTTTATCACGCCTAGAGTGTGAATAAATGCAAATTATCGGCAGCTAACTGAGTTCAAGAGAGTTCGAATTGCTGGTCTTCGGGAAGCTGGGCGGTCGTTTCGATAAATTGATCGAGGAATAAACAGGAGTGTGAATACTGTTTTCAGATTTTATTAGGCAGGGCACCAGTTGAGCCGAGCACGAAGAGCTAGAGGCATAGGACAAGTGAGCAGGACACAGAGGGTCAAGGTAATTGCCTAATGTTGATATGGGGTGCCATTGTTTATGGCTTAAGGTCACCTTTTGTGTTCATCAGGAGCACATGCATACATTCAAGAAATATTGAAACCTCATCTGATTCCTTACCTCAGGACACTTCTAAATCCAAGTTTTCAGCAAGATGACACTCGGTGACATATAGCCAGACTCAAATTCATCTCCTACCTTGGCCCCCAAGATCTCCGGAGTTGTCCCCAATTGAACATGTGTGGAATATAATCGGTAGAAGGTTAAGACATTTACAGCGTCTTCCTCAAACTCTTATCGCTCTTCGACATGAGATAGAGGTGGCATGAAATGAGATACCCCAGGAGGATATTGATAAGTATGCCTAGATGCAGGGAATGTGTAAGAAATCGTGGATCTTCAACCCATTATTAAAGTTGGTGAGCAGAAACTTCACCCGATTGGAGTAAAATTTAGATATTACAAACTCCCTGATATGTATACCAAATATTGCCGAAATAAAATAATTTTTATTGGATGTTCGGGTTTCTATGCCACTGAGTATATATGACTAAAAAACCCAGCAGAGTGGACAAAAAATTTAGTGGTATGGAACAATTGTGTGTCTCAAAGTATTTCTAGATATTGTCCAATATAATGTTTTTTTCTTTTTTCATTAAGTACTTTTACCACTTCGTTTTCTACATATTCTGATTATAGAGTAGTTGTCAAAATGAAATAGAAGAGGTAATAGCTGATCATCATTACGAAGACATTGGTGGTGATAGAGAAAATGAGGTAAACAATGACAATGTTTACTTTACTGAAAGTTATATAGAAGACGTAGAAGGGGAAGAAGAGGAAGAAGAAGGAGAAGAGGAAGAAGAGGAAATTTACGAGGACAGTGATTTATCTGAAGAAATTATGTACGATACAGGGGGGGAATTTCAAGAAACAGATTTTAAACGATTTTTTATAATGAAGAAGATACCTTGTAAGAAAAGTAAACAGACTGAAATATTAAAGGTAACGATGCTTGGAATTAAAATTAATAAAAAAATAGGCACATTTAAAAAATACAAATAATTAAAATGTCTTTATTCATATACAGTTTTTTAAAGAATAATATGCAAGTTAAGATATTTTGTTTTCGAAATATCTTTTTAAAAAGTTTAATTTTAATTAGAAAATTCAACTTTATTGCTTCAGAGTTACAAACAGAATGCCTGATATATGTGAGACCAATACAAAGTTAATTTATAATTAAATGCTGACAATATGATATACGATATGATATTACTATATAATATGCAAATTGGCTTCACATAACTCCTCCCTCCTTAAGATAGAACAACGCCGTCAAAGGGGTTGTTTTGTTGGGGTTGGTGGTTAGCTTCTTTCTACAGCTTTAAATATCTCCAGAGTATAGAAGTTACGGCAGCTAGTATTAGGAGTGATAGAAGGCCGGGAATATTTCATACTGCGGGGTGTGTTTCTTGATTTTGTATTGGCTTCGTTAATTCAGCTTGGAGTTTCAAATCTTTAATGGATTGAAGATCGATTGGTTCTAATTTGATCGGTACTTCTGTGGATTTTTCTGTTTTCGTGAGTTCCCATTCGAATTTTGGAAGTATTATTGGATTTATTGCTGTTATTCCTTGGGTATTACTAAATGTAGAATTTTCGGTACTGATTTCACATCCTGCGGGGATTTTGAATAGAGTATTTTGATTGACTAATAATATGCGTCTCTTGTTACAGTTCGATTCAATCTTAATCGGCACACTTGAAGGTAAGGCTAGGATAAACTGGTCGTTAATTCTTTCAATCAGCGGGTGAGTCCAAATTGCGAAGCTTGCTCGACAGGTGGGTTTTTCAGCTTTCAAAATTGGGATGATGCAAGAGTCTGGACTGATATCTTCGTGATTTTGGCATAGATAAAGGTCGTTCAACTTCGAACATGGGATATCTTCGTATTGATGACTGCTTGTACCGAGTACCGATTTGTCGGGAATGATTATAGAGTTGTGGTAGGGTAGGCTAATAAGAAGAAAAGTTTGGTAATTATCAATTTCTAAGATAGGTAGATGTATTGCGAACATAATATTAGTTTTATTAATTAGAGTTTGTATAACAGCTAATTCGTAATAGTGAAATGGATTTTTGAATTTAAGGATTTTATTTTCTCCGTAAAGTTTTCCTAAATGGTCTACTAGTTTCAGTAGTTCGTTAATAAGAATTATTGAAGTATGTAAAACTTCTGAATGAGCAAATATAATGGCGCTTTCGAAATGATCTAGAAAATTAATGAGATTTTGGCTTTAGAATGATTTGGTCTAAAGCGTTAGAAAATCTTACGTAGATATATATATATATATATATATATATATATATATCTTCTGTAAAATTACTTAGTTCTGTGGACAATTCGTTTAGTTTGATTTTTATTTAGACTTAGAACATTTTTGTTGTAGTGGTCGATAAGATTGAGATTTAAAGATGTTTGGAGTTCTAATTGATGTTTAATAGAATTTTGATTTTGAAACAATTTTTCTATTTGTGAATTTTACTTCATCTCGTCGTCATTATCTAGAGTACCAAATAACCATTTACTGACGGTTCCTACTCCATTTATTAATCCGCGTTTTTGTCGTTTAATAGGAATTAAGTTATTTAATTTTTCTGTAGTTGTTTTGAGTAAGTATTTAGCATGGGAGAATAAATCGATTATCATATTTTTATTATTTCCTAAATTCGTGGTGTTTAGGAGTCGTTCGATTCTTATATAAAAGTATTAGAAATAGGGTAAGGATAAGGTTTAACTTCGTCCTGTTCAAAATTCTGTGAAGAAATGATTTATTTATTATTGGGTTTCTTAACAATAAATTTATGAATCTTCTTATTTTTATACAAAAACATTTTTAATCCCAAGTCACGTTTTACTTTAGATTTCACGCGTCGAGGTTTTGTTTTATTCCTCTTGGCTTCACGATTCACGCCCAAATGAGTTATAAAAAGAGGGACCATCGATTATTGATATTGCGTTTACTGATTCTATGTAATAAGCTTGACCATATATGGAGAATGAGTCGAAAAATGTTAAGAATTTTGTTTTCATTATTTGAAATACGTCGATGTGGATCATCTCAAATGGTTTAGTTGGGGTGAGAGTAAGTGAATATTTAATGAACGGGGGATGTTTGTCGTACTTTGCTTGTTAACAAACGTCGTATGCGTTTATATACTGGGTGATGTCGTTTTTCATGTAAGGCCAGTAATATTTTAATTTTAAAGCTTGAGAGTTTCGTTGATTCCTCTGTGGCATGTTTTAGTTTCGTGATGATACTGCATAGTTTGTTTACGTTCTTCAACGTTTTCTACATCTCTGACTACTTTTCTTGAAATTACTAATTTGAATGCGTGGTTTTTAAAGTTTTTTTGAAGTATAGTAATTAGTATTGGGATTAATTCTGTTGCGGATTCAATGATATGTATGCAACAGAGTTTTTTCGGGTCTATGAAATTTTTGAATACGTGTATGAGTTCTTTTTCGAAATCATTTGTAAAATTAACTGAAATACGCGTTTTAGTATCAAATGAGGTTTCCTTAGTAATATTAGAAGTCTTATTTCCATTTTGTTTAATTAATAATTGATTGTTGTAAGAGTTGGTTATTTTTCGCTGTATGGTATGCTTAAAATAGGGTTTTCTTGGGTTGAATGTACATTTTCGTTATCGTCTGTTTCACTAGGTGTTTTGTTGTTTGCATTTAAAAGTTTTTCCAGTTCGTCTATAATTTCTTGTTAAGCTGAATTTTGTTCGTCGGTGTTATTTTCATCTGTAAGGGTTCCTATTATTTCGTCTATATCTCCTGGATTTTCCACGATAGAGTCGTTCTCAATATCCATTGCGTTGCTTTCTATTCGGCTCAAGGCATCAGCATTGGACTTTTGTGATCCGGGCTTGTAGTGGATGTCGAATTCATATTCTTCCAGTAGAAGTCGCCATCTTATGAGTTTCGAGTTGGGATCTTTCAGATTGAAAAGCCATCTAAGGGGTTTGTGATCAGTAATTAATTTGATTTTGCGTCTATAAATGTAGGGTCGAAAATGTTTTACGGCCCAAGTTATCGCTAAAAGTTCTTTCTCTATCGTACTATAATTAATTTCGGCGGAGTTGAGTGTACACGACGCGCAGGCAATTGGTAGATCGTTACCGATTGGCTTAGTACGGCACCTAAAGCAAAATTGGAAGCATCGGGGGTAACATTAAATGGTTTTTCGAAGTGAGGAAATTGTAGGATAGGATCATTTGTTAACACATTTTCTCAAAGTTCGAATGTTTTAATAAATTCGGGAGAATGTATAATTTTTTCTCCTTTTTTCAGGCATTTAGTGAATTGTTTCGTTATTTTTGCGAAGGTCTTAATCAATTTCCTATAATAGCCTAATAGACCGAGATATGAGTTTATTTCTTTGGAAGTTTTTGGTAGAGGAAATCGCTTTATAGCTTCTATTTTATTTGGGTTTGGTTTAACGCCTTCGGGTGCGATGATATGACCCAAAAACTGAACTTCTTTTCGGAGAAACTCCGATTTATCTAGTTGGACTTTTAAATTAGTTTTCCTAAGTATTCGAAAGAGTAATTTTAGATTAGCTATGTGTTCTTCTAGATTTGAACTGAACATTATTATATCGTCCATGTACACCATGCAGATTTTTCCTTGAAGATCTTTTAGCATGTTGTCCATGACACGCTGAAAGGTGGCAGGGAAATTTCTGATTCCGAATGGCATACGTGGATATTCATAATGCCCGTTTTCTACGCTGAAGGCTGTTTTCGCTATAGAGTTTTCATGCATCTGAATTTGATGGAAGCCCGATGCTAGGTATATGATTGAGAAATAGTGGCATCTACCTAGTCAATCTAATACATCTTCTATTCGTGGGACAGGGTATCGGTGTTCACTTTTCTGTAATCTATGACGATTCTCCACTTTTGTTTGTTGCTGGAATCTGTTTTCAGTAGTAATAACCCAAGGACATTGATAATTGTTCAAAAAAATTTTTATAACAGATTTCGAAAGCTTGTTGCGTGGAAGCACACCGACGCCGCAGGCGGAGGTCTGTTGCCTATAAGCAACAAGCTTGAGAAAGTTGTTATAAAATTTTTGAGCATTTATCAATGTTCGAGGGTTATTCGGAGAGAAATTTTTTTGCTAATTATAGGAAAGAAGTACAGAGCTTCTATAATTTCATTAATATTCTCGTCAGTATTATGACCAAATCGTGGCATTTTGAAATATTAAATATTTGAAACGTCAAAATCGAAATAAATAATCAAATTGTATCCATAGCAACGTGATAGAGTGAAAACAGCCCATGGGATCTGTTTTCAGTATAATTTTGTTCTGATTGGTTGTGTTCAATCAAATGACCTCAAATTAACTGATTATATTGGATTTTTACTAGAGCAAAAAATTTTCTCTGGAACGACCCATATTACAATGCGCCATGGGGAGGAACGCGTCTATTTATTCCGTCATTTAACATTTTCATTATTTGTCGTCGAACCTCGTCTTTGCGTATAAAAGGATAGCGGTAAGATTTGTTGTGGACGGGTATTTCGTCAAATGTTTTTATTTCGTGTTTTACTTCGTTCGTAAAAGTTAGTTTGTCTTTGTCTTTGGCTTTGTCTTTGTCTTTGTCTTTGTCTTTGTCTTTGTCTTTGTCTTTGTCTTTGTCTTTGTCTTTGTCTTTGTCTTTGTCTTTGTCTTTGTCTTTGTCTTTGTCTTTGTCTTTGTCTTTGTCTTTGTCTTTGTCTTTGTCTTTGTCTTTGTCTTTGTCTTTGTCTTTGTCTTTGTCTTTGTCTTTGTCTTTGTCTTTGTCTTTGTCTTTGTCTTTGTCTTTGTCTTTGTCTTTGTCTTTGTCTTTGTCTTTGTCTTTGTCTTTGTCTTTGTCTTTGTCTTTGTCTTTGTCTTTGTCTTTGTCTTTGTCTTTGTCTTTGTCTTTGTCTTTGTCTTTGTGAAATATGTCATTGAAGTCGTTGCATAATTCAAGGATAGCTTTTTTTTCTTCTGCGTTCAAATGTTCGGTTTTAATAAAGCTTTGAATATTTTCATCAGAACTTTGTGAATAGCTATGTTGTAAAATATCCTCTATATAATAAAAGTTAAAATTTTGTTTTAATGTATTAGTAAGAGTTATTACTTTCAGTCGGTCTTTTATTACAAATTCAACACGTTTATTACTGCGGTTTATTATTTCAGTTTTAGCAAAACCGTTTTCTGCAATAGTAATAGTTTCCGGGAAATAAAGGTTATCTATTTCTTGACTGGGTACTATGACTTCACTGGTGTAACAGCTGACTGGGATTCTTACGGCAGCTATTTCGTGGGAATCGACAGATATTTTGAAATCTTCTTTATTAAGATTGTTTTTACGCAGTTCGGGACTACATGTCGTTCAATTATTAGTCTTACTAATTCATTCTCACATATATGTTACTTCAGAAATCTAATTTTATGAAAATATTGGTTTAACTTTATTTCTATTCTATTATCTGATTTAGGAATTTTGATAACTACTTAGTAATTTAATATTAGGACTACACAAATGCTTTTGTATTTAAAACTGGTCAATAAATCGTATCGTATCGTATTAAAATCGTAGAAAATCGGAATTTGAGTATTATTATTTTCTAGAATATTATTTTCAAAATGAACACATAATTGGAAATTCTGCTTTGAATTTTGAGTCTAATGACCTACTGCTGTTGTAATTCTAGTTGTTTCATGAAAAATAGTATTAAGGAAGAATTTTTCTGCGATGATAGGATCTAATATCGATTGCATACTACCAGTATCTACTAGGAGTTTAATTGGAGGATTATTGATTTTTATATACGGTAATTCAGTGCTATTGCAATCAGAAAATAGTTCGTTTACGTTAAATTGGCTTCCTGGCTCGTAATCCGAAAATTTGGATTATTATTATTTACAGAGTCGTCATTATACATAACGCGATCTATGTAATCGGGATCAATGTTATGAGTTTGGTTTTCGACGTCGTAAGGATTTAACTCAAAGTCTGGGTAATTAATGTTCGAATCAAGTGGGTCTGTTTAAAATAGTTATTTGGTTGACTAGGCTTAAAAGTGTTTCTCGAGTTTATTGACATTGGTTCTGATCTATTTTCTGGAGCTTTACCAGTAGGTGCAGAAACATTTATTGGTTGTCCAAATACTTGTCTATTGGTTGAATAATTTCTAGTCATTTGTCGAGGTTGAATTGGAATTGGTTGACTAGGAAATTGGTTATGCTTTTTGTAATTATTAATTTGGTTCAGATGATTTGAGTTTTGTATTGGATTTTGATTTCGGTAGTTAAAATTAGTTTGAGGTGTTTGTTGGAATTGTTGTCTGGGCAATTGATTTGGATTGACAGTATTACTCGAATGATGGTTATGATTATTTGGTACATGTCTATTATAATTTTCTTAATTTATATTAGTTTTCGAATTATTTTTAAATTTAAAATTATTTGTAGATTAATTAAAATTCTCTTCTTCTATAATAAATGTAATAGCGGCTTTGGTTGAAGCTGGATTCTTAATTCTAATTGTATGTTGTAGCAAACCGGTTAAATTTCTAATAAGCGTTTCCAAAGCCATTTGGTCGTATTGTTTATTATCTTTTTATTTATTTCTTTAGTATTAACAGACATTTCTGTTAGTGAAAAACTACAAATTCTTTGAACCAGGTGGCTTTTTAACTCTTGTAGTCTGCTAGCAAAATTTAATGTTGATTCGTTTTTAAAAGGATGGGTCATTAAGAGATCCTGCTCCAAACATTCTAGAGATCTCTTATCGCCAAAACATTGTTCTAATGCGTCTTTTAATAAATTCCAATTATTTAGTTCAGTTCTACAACCAACTAAAAGATTAGCTCTTCCTACTAATTTAGAACGAATTACCTGTAAAATATAATTATTAATAACTAAATTACTATATGTATCTATAAGAAATTGGCAATTCTCTATAAACTGTAAGAGAGTTGAGTTATTGCCGTCATAAGGTAAAATTAAATCTACTGTTAATTTCAACATTTGAATGTTAATGTGTTCATTATTATTAGCCATATTGTTTGGATTATATCAATATTTGTATCAGTATCGTTCATTAATAAGTTGACAACTATATATGTATATATTTTCTATTATCTAATGTACTGTTATTAAAAGTAGAGTATATTTAAAACCGGGAAATATTTTACCATTCTTAAAATTAGGAAGGTGTAATAGCAAAACTCGGTACTTACAGGTACTTCTTGGAGTTCTCCCTACGTGATCCTGTTCGCCCCTGGATAGTGTAGGTTGTCGTCTAAACTCACGTTTGGTCTTTTCACAGAACCGGTCTCAACGCCGTGACTTCCCGAAAATACCGAACTACGACTATATCTTACTGACTGCGCCAGTTAAGATATTTTGTTCTCGAAATATCTTTTTAAAAAGTTTAATTTTAATTGGAAAATACAACTTAATTTCTTCAGAGTTACAAACAGAATGCATGATAAATGTGAGAACTTAGTAAGTGTCCCTCGTATACTTGACGATTACCGTAAAGGCATATTATCATTGAGGAAACCACTTACCTAGCAACCGGTATTCGGCAATAGAATAAACAACATCACATTTATAAAAATCACTGGGTCGAGTTTTTAATACGTTAAATACACAAATATAAAATATCAATAGATCAAAGTATTAATAACAATAATATTTCCTTGGTTCGTTCACTCTCATTTTATATGAAGTGTAACTATATTTTGCTACATGCCTGACCTCCGTCTATTAAGTTGTACGTGTGTGTTTACATTGCAATTAAAACGTGTTATAAACATATAATTATCATTGGCCTTCCTAGATCAATGCTCGCTAAATACTATAATTAATATTAACCTAAATTTAAATCTTATTTCTAAACTAATGCCCTTTTGCCGTTAATGTCTTTTCGGGATCACTACAAAACAATACAAAGTTAGTTAGTTTATAATTAAATGCTGACAATATGAAATACGATATGATATTAGCATATTATATGCAAATTGGCTTCACATAACTTGCATTAAAGTCGCATAATAGTAATATATTGAATTTACAACTATGTAGTAAATAAGGTCACATATAATTGTAGAATTATACATTTTTATTCACTCCCTTAATAACCGTTTTATTTCTCAGAAACTCTTAAAAAGTCTAGAATTAGATGGGTATCCACTTGCAAAATTACCACAGTGTCATAAACTACCCATTTTCCAATTATGGATGTACCTTAGATGCGGAAAAAGCTGGAAACAACGCCAAAAAAGTAAGATATATTTGTATGGTTATTTCAGTTTTTTAATCCTGACTAATAAACTGCATTAGATATTAAATTATCGTGTCTAAGAGCTCATTGCGGAATATCTATCCGAATCAGACTTACGGACAAATTCTATACGATTCTGGAACTTGACCAAAGGGTCGACAAAAAAGCCACTTCCGGTCAATTTTTGGGGGCGTGCTATCCATATAAGACGATTAAAATTAGTACCAATCGATAAGGGGAGGATGAGTACTTTAAGGAACTACCGGGTTGCCACCCTCCACCCTGACAGGGGCGGCGGCAGTGTGACCCATTTTCATAGTGTACTACCCGGATCGAAGTTACGATTCTTTTTTATATTGTAGCTTGTATCTTCCTGAATATGAAAAAACAAGGTTGCCACCTCTGACCGTGATCAAAAGGCTATCATCCAGCCGCGAGTTACTCGATTTTGAGGTCCCAGTTTCAATCGCAATAAAACTACTCCCAACGAACATACGACTACTTTTTTTTAATTAAAGATTGAATCTTCCTGAACATAAAAATCCCAATAGCACAAGACCAACTGGACAGGCTTATCTCAAGTAACATTTTTGCATCAAATCAAAAACAAAAAGTACATTTTTTGGTAAATTTGTGAATTTTCTTAAATAAATGTCGAACACATTCTATTTACAGACGAATCTAAGTTTTATCTATACAGCTGCGATAGATGTCTAAGAGCTATTCGCCTGCCAGGTGAGCGTTATGCACAGTGCAACATACGTGAAATAACTTTATTTAATGGGGGACTCTGTGATGTTTCGGGCTGAAATTTCCTTAACAGCATGGAAGGATATCGTACCTTTACGTGGGGGTTCTTTAAAGAGCGAAAGGTATATTAGTGACATTTTGTCTGAGGACATTGTCCCTATTGGGAATAATTTTTTATTAATGCACGATAACGCAAGACATCTTGTAGCGCGCATCGTTCTAATATTCACATGAACTAAATATTCGAACTCTAAATTGGCCACAGCGCAGTCCAGATTTGAATTTTATAGAGCCCTTATGGGATATTATTGGTAGCGCACTGAGATAACATCAATCCCTCCTGTTAACCTGCAAGATGTTCCGATATTTGGAATGAACTTCAACTTTCGTCAGAACGTCCTCAGACAAGGTATAAAAATGCACAGTGGGGTCTTAAAATGTTGTGGAGGTCCTTTAATCCTTTAATCGATGAGCTTTTGTATCTATCAAAAATGAAGTGAATTTCAGATGCATCTGTGTTACAAATGATCTGCAATATCACCAGTGTCCAAGATTGGGAATTCTTGATTTGTTCATATTATTGTATTTTTAGAAACGTGGGAAGTATTATTAGTCTTCCGGCGTCTATTTGCAGATATGTATTTCTTTTTGTAACCGTTCGCTATTGTTTGTATATTCAAAAGCATACGTTAGTTTAGGTCTGTAACGTTGTTGAATGCTTAGAAACATATAACGTTATATAATATGATTTTTATTTATGTTATTGAAATTGTAACACCATAAAGTGGGATTGTTTAGACCAAACGAAGTATCTCATTGTAGAGTTTGTAATACTTATTGTCATTATATTTGAACTTCTATGGTTGAAAGAGACTGGGATCTTTGAATAATGGATCGGTATCGAAATGTATGTAACAAAGCCTTTCGCATTTTTGAATGGGCAATTTATGTTTCCAATAGGCCGGTCTCGCCTTTGAAATACCATTCTATAGTAGTTTAAAAATCTAATGGATGTGTCCATTGTTGCCAAGTCAACAATAAACACCAATAGGCAGGGTGTATTTCATTTAGTCCCACCAACATTCGTGTAAATTCGCCCCCTTGAAGTTTTTCTATTTAACACGCTTTACAACGTGAAGAAATAAGTCATTACTCAATTACGAAGCACACTTAGTGAAGCAGTTATCACATAGTTACGCAGTCAGTTAGTAAGTTGCCAGTTACACTACTAACGAGTTAGTTGGCTGAATAGTGAACCGGATGCTTAGTTGTGCAACAAAGCCGAAACTCAAGTTCTAAGTTCAATTCAGGTCGAAATATATCGTTTCTAAGTTACTAAGTCAAACATATTGTTTCTTAGTTGTTATTCGACTCAAGTTCGTACTCAGAAGTCTAAACTCATCATTTCTGTGTCAAGCTCAGTTACTGAGTCAAACATATCGTTTCTTAGTTAGTATTCAAGTCAAGCACGTAATCCAAGTCAAAACTCATCGTTTCACCGGGATTAAGTCAAACACGTCGTTTCTTAGTTAGTATTCAAGTAAAACACATGTAATTCAAGTCGAAACCCATCGTTTCTATGTCAAGTTAAGTTACTACGTCAAACATACCGATTATTAGTTAGTATTCGAGTTCAGTGTGTACTCAAAGTCGAACACATCGTTTCTTAGTTAGTATTCAGGTAACACCAAACTAGAGATATACAGTCGCTACTGTTGGTCACCTCATCAAGCCGAAACATAACGTTTTTCCGAATCATTAGTTCTTGTTTACCTTCCGATCTTAATACAATCGAAGTTCAAATATTAATCCATTTGTACAATTCATTGTAAATCTGTATATAATACACTATTAATTTCGAAATTACCGTTGTTAGAGTAAGATTATTAATATAGTTGAATGTCTACTACAGTCGATAAAGTTCAATTAAATAATAATAAAAAAAATCAGTTCTCTATTTTGTCAAAGGTTTGTGGAACAAGTTGACCCAGAAGATACAAGAAGTAAAATCCATCGATAATATAAACGTCAATTTTAGATGGTCTTGACGAATCAATTTTTGAGGTGAGATGTCTTGCTAACGAGGATTTGTCAGTTTTACACATCTCACCAGAATATTGGCACAAAGCTTGTGGTACGGCATATAATGGGTATTCTATTTTAAAAAGGGTCTGTTTGCTACCGTCTTTACTCTTTTGTATTTTTTAGCACAATCAGAAGCGACATTAAGAAGAGATTTGCGCGAGATCGATTTTGTAAAGCGTTGTTCACATTGTTTAATAAAAAATTTGTCTCCCTAGGGAATAAAGTAAACTGACATTCACAGCTTGTCACTTCGAACAACATCGATATTTATGCACATTGCGAATACTCTATCAAAAGGAAAAAGTCCCTATATCAATATTATTAATTCTAGCAATATAAATATTACGATTAATCAAATATATCAGAGAAAACTATGATTAAAACCTTCTTTAAATTGCTGGAAAATAATGTATACTTTCTGAGAGTAGAGTTTAGTGTGGTTAATTTTTTGTTTATTTAAATGTCAAAACCATAGTCGGACGATGCAACCTCAACGTGACATTCAGCTTCGTTAGTTTGTTGTTAACACAAATGGTTGTGGCAAAATAATGTATGCATCTTGGGAGTAAAGTTCAATAATTCCTCAGCTAAATTATGCCCTCTCTTGCTCGTGCTTCTGGATTAAAATTGCACTTTACTCCATTGGTACATAAATAGCTATTATTATTATTTAGCGCTGAACCAACATTTTGTCTCACTTTTCATGAACCGCTTCGATAGCCTAAAAAATAATATAAGCTAATATTGATGCCATAATTCGCTGACAGATAAATTTCCAGGCAAGGACAGAGGCTGTTTTTTATGTTCAGGAAGATTTGATCTACAATTTAATAAATAGTAATGAAACGTTCGATGGAAATAGTTTTATTGCGATCGAAATTGGGACCTCAAAATCGGCTAACGCGGGGCTGGCTGACAGCCTTTTTGGTCAAGGCCAGAGGTTGAAACCCTGCTTTTCCATGTTCTGGAAGGTTCAAACTACAAAATAAAAAATCGTGAGTTCGACTTAGGGTAGTATACACTACGAAAATGGGTCACACTTAAGGGTAGCTGCCGCCGCTCCTGTAACAGGGGGGGGGTTGGAAACCCGGTATTTCCTTAAAGTACTCAACTTCCCCTATCGATTAGCAGGCCCCCAAAAAATGTACCGGAGGTGGCCTTTTTTCGAACCTTCGGTCCAGATACAAGGCCATCGAATCGTATACCATTTGGCCGTGTGTCTGATTCGGGTAGATATTCCGCAGTGGGCTTTCCTACTATCGGACCTACTCTTAGATCATTGAAAATTTACATCATTATTTTATTTTTCACACGACGATTATCATAAATTACATATAATTATCAACTTTCTTCATACTGCCTACACCCGTCGCAGATGGGCCTCGCCTTGCCTCGTTTGCAACTACGGCTCTCCGAGGGTCTTATGGAATCGGACGAAGAGTATCTGCTCCTAACAACACAAATAGCTTTCCAATTTTGAATTTCAATAATGAATGTATCGTTATCAAAATTCATTTTTACCGACGCTAACCATCTCCCCCGACTGTAAACTTTGGAGTGTATACAGCCCTCGGTCCTGAGGGGGGGGGGGCGGTCCAGCAAACACAAAAACATATTGAATACATATATGTTACATATTTTTTGAAATATAAAAATCACAGTTATATAAAACTGAAGTCACAGCTAGATAATATTTATGTATTGAATACTGACAAAGGCCGGCACAGCTAGAGAACAATAATGATATAAGAAATACATATTATAAATTATGTCTCAAATATTTCCAAATTACTATGAAATATATATGTAAAAATAAGATAATATCTAGTGAATATTTATGTATAAAATATTACATAATATAGATGCCTATACCTAATTTGTCTTTTGCCTCACCCCTTACCTAAAATATTTTATTTCATTGGATCTATGAAAAAATTCAGCGAAATTCTTAATTTATAATAAATTCAGAAAAATCTGTTACAACTTTATTTTTCATAGATGAAATGAAATACAATATTTTTAGTAGTGTTGTTGGCCAAAAGATTAAGGAACATTGTTACTATATTATTCAATACCTACCTTATGATTATTTCAAACTTAATACAATTTAATATTTATATATTGTAAATGGTATTTATCATAGATGCATATGAGTACATTCATTTTATTAACATAAATAAGAGAAACTAAAAACAAAACACCTAATGAAAAAAAATATTGCAAAACTAAAAATATTCAAAACCTAATTGATAATAAATTATAAAAAGATAATGCAAAACAAATGAATATTCAAAAACAAAACAATAATTAACCATGGAAAATATTCTCTTAGAAGACTTTTCGAAGTCCACTTGTAAGCGAGTGGGCAATATTAAGGGATATTATCCATTGTTTTGAAGGGTTACAGTTTCGCCCTTCTTTTCCCTCTGGAGTCTCTTTACTTAGCCTTATCCACACCAAGGTGATTTGATCAAAATCAGTGCCTGTCATATTAAACTGTTTCAGCAACGGTTCTAAAAATGTAGGTATATATTAATTATATTAAATAAACAAATTATATAGTAAAATACCTTGAAATAACTTAATTGATTTTAAGTTCCTTATTTTGTAGTTATTTCTATGTCCTAACCTTGAGTGAGATGTCTCTATATTATGTATTTCTGGTTCACCGTCACCATTGTAAGATTGTACTACGTATCGTTTTTCTGTCCCATTGATAAATCACAGAAGTCTTTCAAGTTTTTTCGTTATAAATAGTAATTTTGCCTAAAATTCATAATTTTATTAATCTCTTTATTCGAATATAAATAACTTTCAACAGATAAGTGTTAATTAACCCATTTCAAGATATTTTGTCTTGACTTACTACCTGTGGTCAGAGGATTAAAGATGTGTATTTTATTTGATATTATTACAAAATCTACTTGAGCCCTAAGTGCATACCTGGGCGGCGGTATTTGTTTCGGAATAACGACTCCCAACATAGGGAATTATTGTTAAATAGGGGGGAGGTGGTGATTGATATAATTTAGTTTTTCTAAAAATTTTGAATGAAAAGTGTGTGCATATTTAATAGTACCTAATCTTTAATAATACTAATGGTGCATAATACAGAAATTATTACTTGGAAGAACTAAAAATGTCATCAGTAATGTACTAAATACTGTAAATTATTCATTTTAAAGTAAATAAGGGTGACGACGGTCGTCTGTCTGGGGAGGGTTTATCACCCCCCTCATATACGCGCCTATAGTAAAATCGCAATCGGTGCGGAATAATAAATCAAAATTTTATGGGACTTGCTCACTATAAGTGGACCAAACAAGATTGGTAGGTTTAGGAACGCTATTAGGGGTTCGTAGGTATATAAATTAAATAAATTAAAATATTAAATAAGTGTGGTTTATAATGGTTACCGTTAAATTATTGCTCGAATTCTAAATAATACAATGTTATGATAGGTACTAATTGTAATTTACTTACCAAATTAATATGAACATGCCTGTGATATGGGGGAAGTCGCACTACGTCAATACCACGTTTTTTTGCTAGTTCGTCCACTGCATATCGAACAGGAGGCTCATTCAATTTTACAATTTGTAGAAGCTCTGGTTTGAATTATTTTTGAGGAAAATTAATATTTTTGTCTGTTAGCCATTCAATGATGTGTTTGGCACCTTCTCAATGTGACGAGAATGGTAACTAGCGTTATCTAATATTATGACTGAACCTTTTGGTAGTGGGTCAATCATCTGCTCAAAATATTCCTCAAGAACGTCGGCGTTCATATCTTCATGGCAGTCTCCAGTTTTTTTAGATTGGAATATTAAAGAGCCACCATCTAAAAACCCATTATCACTGCCAATATGAGTTATGATTAGACGTCGTCCCTTACCGGATGAACTTTTCAATCCTATAGATAATCCTACCAAAAAAGCCTGTCTTGAAGATTTGAATGTTGGTATCCTGCCACATTTTACTGAAAATGTAGCCTTCATTCACCCAGGTTTCATCCAAGTAAAATATTGGTTTGCGTTTTACACGTAATTTAAAAATTGTCTCCTTCTCCAACAAATAATTTCGTCAGTATCAATTAGAATCGCTTTTCTACTATGTTTTGCCCAATTAAATTTTAATTCCTATAGCATTTCCCGTAGTTTCGTTCGTCCCATTCTAGGGAAATATGGATCTTTATTCATTTCATCCGAAATTTTAGCTAGTGTTGGGATTTCTTTCCTAAAATAAAATTCGTGCACTTTTCTTCTTAATGCGTTTTTAATTTATTCTGTGAATTCAACTTTCTTTTTAACGCCTGCATTTTTCTTTGCGGATTTAATAACTCCACTTTTCGCTTCACTTCTAATTTTGTATATTGTTGATTTGCTTACGCCTGTCATATTACTTGTCTTTGCAACAATGTCACCAACTGAACCAGAAGTTTTTTCAGTTATTAAGTATTTATAAACATTGTTTATTATTACTTTCTCGTTCACCGACAACGCCGACTTTTTCGTATGCTTTACAGGTGTAAACCCGGATCCATACTGCAAATTTTCCGCCATTGTCACTATTAACCGAAACTAATAATCACAATAATTACTTAGTTATCAAGTTCTTTCTAAATTCACTAAACGAATAATTGCTGACAGTCAGACTGCAACTACCTTTGAAACTAAAATACACAAATTCCATAGTCAGGTAGGGGAATTATCTCTGAAATTATAATCCTACCCCGTCTGCCTGAGGTCATGAAGACTCGCAATAGTTCTTGAAAATTGTTTCAACAATAATAATATGCAAGTCGTTTATGTCCATAAAAAATTACAACCGAATATACTAAAATAATATAGGCATTCAATAATATTTGTAATAAATATTTCAGTAATCCGAATGTCTCTATACCTTAAAAATAATAATAGGTACCCACCCCTGAAATGACCTGTTTTATTACTTCGCACCGATTGCGATTTTACTATAGCTGCGCTTCCAAAAGAGGCCCGTGTGAATATGTGCAAAACAGAAGTGGCTGTGATCGGCGGCTGATGACCACTGTGTCGCTGCAAAAACGCTCGTCTGTATGCATTTTTTAATACTAAAGACGTATTTTAATGGTAGGTACTAATAAGCCACTCTGTGTTGCCACGCGCTGTGGTGCCACAGAGTGGCCTGTCTGTTTAAAACCTAATTAAAAATCAATAAAATTATGTACTTATTTAATGAAACTTCAGTCACGAAATACGTAACAGGAATTTACTTTCAGTTAAAAGTGAGATTGATAAATACTTTGATAAAATAAAACTACAAAATACGGAGTCCGCCATGATATGTTGAATACAAATTACAGCGAATGAGGTCACTTTTGACTAAATAAGTGAACAAACCGAATATTAAATCGAAAGTGAAGTTCTATCTTCTACGCATTTGTCACATTCTTCAATCATCCCAGACAGCACACAATATCCACTAGATATCCAGTGGATAGCCCAATATCCACTGAATATCCAGTCCATGTAAGATATCTTATGGGTATCCACTGAATGTATTTCATGGATATGAAAAAAAAATATTTTCTATTTTACTGATAATATCTTGGATAATCACATAAAAAATTATTGAGAAGGAAGTTCTGATACATAATACCTTCAATGCATAAATGTCTTAATCTGATATTATATCCATTGTATATCCATGGATATCTATTATTATTTTGTGTCGCTTTTTTTGTCTGTGCTCTACGTATTTTTGGTTTTATTCAAGACGTGAAATTGAAAAATGATAAATATACCTAAATTGAGTGATCAGTTATGAGTTTAATCAACAATACGAATACGGCATAAAACGTGTTCTTAACATAGAACAAATATCTCATGACTTAACGTTTAATGCTATAATAGACAATAATGCTTACATCAGTGTAATTTCACAGCCTATGTGTTTTATATGCTGTGGTATTTCCATATTACATACCCACAAAACTATGCAACCAACCATACACGATGGTATTTCTTTTCTCTCATTGGGCGATGCCGCGTTTGACCGTTTAGCTTCGTAATTTTTGTTGTTAAGTTGTAGGGTAGGTAACTTATCATAGTTTTAAACGCGTGCAAAAGTGGTTGGTTATTTTTTAACGCTAGTTTGGATTTGGAAAAAATAAGGTATGTATATGTTTCTTACCTTAATTCTGAATATTGATACGTCTCCTATATTATATTGATATTTATGATTGATTGCGTACATTAAAAGCGTTTTTTGTATACATATGCAATGTAAAATAGCATGGTGTGAAAATGTGAAATTGGTTTTACATCAGCTTTTACTTTGTTTCATGATAAACTGTGCTGGGGGCTCGACTGATTTGATTAAAAAATCTTTTGAGCTCAATAATAATAATGGTGTTCAGGTATGATAAGAAATGTTCTTATTACAGGTATGTGTTCGAATACCAGACGCGGGCCAATGTTCAAAACGTTATTTTACAAAGAGGGTGGATCTTATATTCGGGCGTACCTATAGGGTATATAGCTGACCTTGAAAATCTATAATCTTTTGTCGTTCTTATAGAAAGAACCTTGCAGAGTAGATGAGCTAGGTCGGTGTGGTGAAGAAGAACAATTATTGATGTATATGCAAATATGTATATTATATAAAATAAAGTATTTTCAATCATTCTATTCCATAGTATATCATTTCATCGTATGTCAAATAATACAACTAATATGAAAAATGTAATTCCATTTGTACCTTCTCACTTACAGGTGAATATCTGACTAGTACCTGCTGGTGGAAATACAAGATTGCCAACAAAAACAATGCTTAACAAAAGTTGTATATATCCACAGATCTGGAATAGAATTAACTGGAAATAATAGTTCTGGTCAATCAGTACAAAATATAACAGATATACGTGATGAGTATTTGAATATTTTTCACTGGCCACGGTATTCTACAGTCGTCCGCTGAAATACTAAACTATCCACCCTGTGTATCTATAATATTTTGTACTGGTTGACTGGATAAACTATTTTCTGTTGATTCAATTCCAGGTCTGTAGACATAAGAAACTTTTAGTTTGTATTGTTTTCGTTGGACCACCTTGTATTTCCACCAGTAGGTACTAGTAATATATTCTCAGATTTTCATATTTGAGGAGGAAGGATATACCAAATGTGAATATAAAATATCCTATTAATATCCATGGGACGTTAAGTTGATATACCAAATGTGAACATAGGATATCCATGGGATATTACCGAGATATCCAGTAGATATATCCAAAGACATCCATTAGATAACACATATATCCTAGATATAGGCGGACATATGGATATCCATTGTATGTCTATGGGCTATCCATCTATATCCAGTGGATATACAGGATATCCATAAAGGATATCTTGTGGATGTCTAATAGATATTGTGTGCTGTCTAGGTGGCTTTCAGTTTTTTTTGAGAATATATGATCGTTCTGTAGCATCAGCTGTTCTTTTCTTCTATCTGATAGACATTGATATATTGTGGATCCGTGAGACCGGTCCCATCAAATGATAATCCTCTAATTCTCCATATCATTTGGCATCTGATATTTTAATTAAATACCTGTTAAGACAACAGTGGTGCAAGGTTTTTATATGCATCAAGTAAGATATATATATATATACTATTCTAGAATCTACAAAGTAAATTAAAAACTTACGTCGAAATTATCTTCAGAAAAATCAAGGTGAGTAAAAGGCAATATATCTGTTGAGTATTGCCTTCAAATTGCCTCATATTGTTTTATTGTGTGGAACGAACACAAATAACTTTATCCCAAGATTTCTCCAAAAGAAACAAAATACTGTTGTGCAATTTTCTTTAATAAAAATTTCGCAGAGCGCTTTTGGCATTATGCCATCATCAATACGGTCACTATAAATTTGTGAATTACAATTCGTAAAATTTGATAAAATTCATACATACTTGTCAGAAGCCAGACAGGGGCTTCCAAATTTGTACGTCTGTACATTTATTTATTTCGTGGTTCACATTGTGGGCTTTAGAACAGTGTAAAAAATATTATGAAAAGCTTAAAATTCAATAAAATTATTAAAATCTGTACTATACATCTTTATGATCGACCATTTAGCCAAGTTGTCATCAGAAAACCTTATTCACAAAAAACTGCAAAAACACTAATTGGCATTCCGTTCCATCCAGTGGGTTCCGAATCGACGGAGCATAGACAAACATCGTGGTATGATATTGTTAAGTGAAGAGATTTCGTGACCCTCAACAGACAGGCAACTACCATCTATCAAAAATAATAAATTTGGAGACAGACTTGATGTCCATCTGGCGAGGGCGGCGAAATCTATAAAAACATTGGGATGCACCAGACACGCGAATGAAATGAAAATAAATCGAAGGATGAAGAATGGTGAGAATTAAATCAATCGAAAAAGTAAGAACTTGTGTGGAAGATAATAAAAAATGGACAATTTCGATGTAGTTGCTGATATAGTAGCTTTGGGCGAGATGCGACAGATATAGAGATGGGATAGTTAAGGTGATACTGAAGCGTGTTAATTTACAGGGAGATATAAAATTCAAATAAAAGGTAAGCAAAGGAAAAGGCTGTATAAACTTATTTAGTCAAAATATTTGTGGAAACAAAACGCTAAGGAGTTTCCAGATGTTAAAAACTTTCAATACGAAGGAATTTTTTATAAGTTCAAACGCGCGTCTAACACACTCCTTTGCATTCTGAAATGTAATGAAAACCCAAAGTTACTGCATAAATTATGTGAAAGTTAATATTATAAGATGTCGTCGCCCTAACCGTAGAGCCATCAGCTGTCTATCAAAAATAACAAATTTGGAGACAGCTTTGATAGCTCACCGATGAGGGCGCCAACCTCTAACAATTGCGATCAGGTGAAATATTGGAATAAAATTTATGTCAACCTGTCGTCATCATTGAATGCCTTGTAGGAGTCTATGCAAAGGTGTAAATTTTAATAGGTTCAAATTTCTGGTGTTAATACTTTTGATTAATATTGAATTGGTTTATGGTTCAAACTTATGGTTATTGTATTTAATATTAAAATCAAACGCTGATTTATCTGGATATTTTATATGCTCGCTTATTCGTACCTTAATTTATCTTTAGAATTGACTAAGTCATTATATAAAGAATTTGAAGTTTTGTATGAAATTTTAATGTTGTTAGAAATGTTTCTGAAAATGTTTGTTAATTGATGAGAAAGGTGAGAATTTATGAAAGGTATCGAAATATATGAAAGATTATTGTCTGTGATAGAGGGATAAGCTAATTGTTATTTCTTTTCCTAATTATTTTTTGTACGAGATTGTCAATTATAAAATTGTGATATCCATTGTTAACTGCAATTTGTTTGATTATGTTAACTTCATTATTATACTGAGCCGTGTTTAAAGGTAGAGGAAAAGATGCAAATATGGGCTGGTCTCTTAATATGGGCTAGGTAGGTTTCTCAGCTATTCGATGCAGATCTCTACATCTGACTATCGCAAACGGTAATTGAGGAAGTTAAATGTTTACCGTGGAGATGGCGCCACAGTAGAAAATAGTTTAAATTTATAATACGTGTTTGTCAGTTACTGTGAGTGTCAAAACTTTTTCGGGTAAGTTTATAAATTCAATTACTTAAAAATGAACAATATATTTAAAAATTCGCCTGTTTCACGTTGAAGCCCTATAATTAGCCTTTAATGTATGCTAATTAGTTTTCTTCAAATTGATTACTTTTGGACATAACCTCTTTTGTTGTGTGAAGCCAGCATGTTTGCAATATGGGCTATGCCTTTGTTGTTATTATGGGCTAGTGGCCCATATTTAGAACTATGTAAAATATATTACAAAATTGTTTCAGGATGTCAACCAAACAGCAGAAAGATGGTAAAAAAAGAAAAAAATGGAATGTGGGAGATATGGAACGTGCAATAATAGCTGTCAGGCAGCATGCAATGGGTACGCTAAAAGCTTCAAAAATGTTTAAGGTCCCACGTTCTACGTTGCAACGTTCTGCAAAAAAGCTAGAACTACAGCCAATTGAAGCAGCCCAAATAAAGCTAGGGCGTAAAGCTATATTAGGGAACGATCTAGAAGACGAGTTAGTTCGTTATATTTTAGAGATGGAAGCTAAATTTCATGGATTAACCAGAAAAGACGTTAGGAGGATGGCGTACACTTTAGCTACCAGGAACAACATCAAACATCCGTTTGGAGGTAACATGGCGGGCAGAGCCTGGCTAGGACTTTTCCTGCAACGCCATAAAGAGCTATCAGTACGACGACCAACGGGAACATCATATTCTCGAGCAAGAGGCTTTAGCAAAGAAAATGTTGCATCCTTCTTTAATGTTCTGGAAAAAGAATATGACAAACATTTATACCCCCCTGAACGTATCTTCAATGTTGATGAGACAGGTCTTACGGTTGTACAAAACAAGATTGCACAGGTTGTAGGCCGAAAGGGGAAACGACAAATTGCATCATTAACTTCTGCTGAAAGGGGTTCATTATTAACCCTCGTGGCAGCGATGAGCGCTGCTGGACAATTCATCCCACCAATGATGATATTCCCACGAAAAAATATTAACCAGCAACTGATGAGAGGAGCTCCTCCAGGTGCCATTATGGAGGTGCACCCCAGTGGATGGATACAAAGTAATATTTTTACAAGATGGTTTCAACATTTTATTGACACAGTGAAACCCACAGAGAAATCACCAGTCCTGCTTATTTTGGATGGCCATTACAGCCATACACGCAATATTCAAATCAGATTTAGCTAGAGATAATCATGTGACTATAATTGTCTTACCTCCCCATTGTACCCACAAACTCCAGCCGTTGGACAAAACATTCATGGGAGTTCTTAAGTCTTACTACAGCGAAGAGATCAGGGTCTGGTTACGCCACAATAATCGCCCACTAAGTCCATTTGATGTGTCAGAGCTCTTTGGGAGAGCCTATTTGAAATGCCAAACTGGAGAGATTGCTGTTAATGGTTTCCGAGCTACAGGCATTTATCCATTGAATAAAAACATATTTTCATATGCTGATTTCATTGCAGCTGAAATTGAAGCAGAAAAGACTACGTCAGTCGCACCTGTTGACGCTAGTGATGAAGAGGATGAGATGATGGTGGCTTCAACCTCTGGTGTCAATTCGAATGAACCTACAAATTCTGACATTCCAACATACGATAAATCTACCAACTCTGAGATAACACCTGATCGTCGCTCAAACCAGAGCAATTCATCGTCTAATTCTCCCACTTCTCCCTCTGGGCCTAACAAACAGCTTGTTGATATTCCTACAACTAATACACAGCTTGTTCCTATTTCTGCAGGTAATACACAGCTAGTCGCTATTCCTACAACAAGCTTTTATAAAAAGTCTGCCACGCCTTTCAGAGGACCTTGTCCAGAACATGGCGTAAAAAGAAAGTTATTTCAGAAGTTAACTCCATCAACTCCTTCCACATCTGGGTCCGGGTCTTCTCGAACATCTCTGGTAACACCATATGATCTTTCTCCTGTGCCTTCTTTGAAGAAAAAAACCTCAAATCGTGGGCGTAAGCCAAGTAAGTGTTCGGTGATAACCTCTTCACCTTATAAAAATGACTTGCTCCAGTCTCTTGACAAGGTTAAAGAAAAGAAAAAAGGGACAGGAGAAGGCAAAGAAAAACAAATTAAAGAAAGGAATAAAAAAAGGGGAAACGCAAGCAGGTTACAAAGAACCAGAAAAAGGAATCTGATTCGAGCACCGAGGATGAGGAGGAATATGTGCCCGCAGATGAGGATAGCGACTACAATGAATTTCCAAATGCCCAGTCTCCAAAGGACGCAGCTGACGTGACTTGTATATTTTGCGAAGCACCTTTTGCAGAGGATAACCACGGTGAAATCTGGATAAAGTGCTTCATGTGAAATTTATGGGCCCATAACGAGTGCGCTGGGGCCGAAAATGAACAATATGTTTGTGATTTTTGCAAGTAGTAGACATTAGTTTTGATTTATTTCATGTATTGTTTAATTTAAAATATTAAAATATATTTCTCACGCATCTATCTCATTTCTCATACATTTATCACACATTTTTGGGGGTAGCCCATATTTAGAGTCTATATTCAAAATGCGCAAAAATGCACATTTTCATTATTTACTCATTAATGAATTTACATATTTTTTTAATCAATGTGGACTTTAAACAGGTTGATACTAACTAATGTAGTTATCGTTAGGTAGCTTTGGAATTGAAATAGAATTTTTTTTTGTTTTTTTACAAACAAAAATAAAATGGGTAGCCCATATTTGCCTCCTTTCCTCTATGTTCAGTAGTCTGTGGACATAGCAGTTGAAGGCTGCCATTTTGTGCTGAGGAGGGTGGTTGGAATCAACATGTATGGCGTGGTCAGTTTGAGTGTGCTTCCTGTAAACCCCAAAGCCGATCCCGGACCCGCACCGACGTATGCTTAGGTCAAGGAAATTGAGACATCCATCTATTTCAGTTTCTAAAGTGAATTTATTATTAGGGTGAATGTTATTGATATTATTTAAAATTTGCTGAGCGTTGTTAAGTTGCCTTCGATTAAGCAAAAGATGTCGTCGACGTATCTAAAATACAAGATAATTTCGTTATATTTAGGAATTATAAATTTCTTTTTTAAGTTGTTCATGAAGATATTGTTACGTTAATTTCGCGTGCTGACGTGAAACAGTTATTGCATAGGGAAAGTATAGAGTATTAAAAAGCAATCTGCGTATTAGATTTATATATTACTTAAATAAAGCAAAATTATGATCGGTCCCTAGCTCTTGCAAGAGTGTATGGATTCCTGGAGATGATGTAACCCCCTAAATAATTACCTCTCCCCAAGTATCCAGCACATAAATAATTGATTAGATAGCTAATACATTTAATTCGGTAAATTGCAGAAAAGAGTGTTGCGCAGTGTAGAAAATAGTCCAACGTTCATAAAATAAGCATTATTTTAGTTTATAATAATTGAAATGTCCCACGAAGGGGGTACTTATCGTTAAATTGAATAAATTGACACTGTAGAATAGCCTCCGTAAATTCCACTAGAAAACAGCTGTATATTTTAGCTCCCGGTTACTTTCCATCCATTATTCTAATAGTGGTTTCAATAAATCCACACTCGTATTTTAATTGTAATAATTTGCCTTGTAATCACCCATGAAGAAAAACGCCTCTCGCACCGTAACCCTTATTGCCAGAGACGTTTGATTTAATTCTTCTTTAACCCCAACCAGTTATATCCGCATACAGGTGTAGAAAATTGTGTAAACCACAATATCCCAAATTACACAATTTTAAAGAAATATTTAACAGATCCGCCTACAGCAATCAAACTTAATATTAAAAATATTTCTTTACCAGTTGTAGGTGAACTGACTGTCCTTTCGCTTAACACCAAACCCACATTTCAACTCTTTACTCGTAGTCGCTTTTTCCATGTTTATGTTGATACGGCAATTGTAAAACACAACCAGTTCAAATGGTTTTTATTCTGCTGTTAATTATACCGGCTGTCCCGATTTATTAACGAAAAGTGATGAAATATATTACGGATATACTTAAATTCATTGCGGTGAGAATATTGGATTATTACTACCCCAGATGCATGTTAGTTCGTAACAATATCTGCAATTAGTGGGGATAAGCCACTTCCCATGGCTAAGCCATCGGGTTGTTCGTAAATAACACTATTAAAAGTGAAAAAGTTCTGTGAGAGGCAAAGTTTTAAAAAAGTAGTTATTGAATTAATGTGTTGTGGAAGAACATCTGCGGATTCCAGGATCTCGCCCACTAAATCGAGACCGGCACCGAAGTATACAGGTTACTCACATCGAATGAAACCATTAAACATTCATTAGGTAGGTATACGAAGATCTTTGATTTTGTTAATTAATTCAAGTGTGTTACTTACCGAGTTTGTAGGTTTGAAGTTCGTTAATGAATGGTTTAAATTGTAGATAAACGTAGTTAGTTTTGAAACTGGAGTGTTGACAAAGCTTACCACAGGTCTGATGGGTATTCCAGATCTGTAGCTTGGGAAGTCCATAAAAGCAAGGAATATGAGGGTTACTTGGTATTAGACTACCCCTAGCTTCAAAAAATCCTAAAAAGGCTTGTTATTATTTAGTACTGACTTAATGTTCCTAATGAATCTTCGTAATGGGTCTGAGCTTAACTGAAAGAAATTGTTATCAATGAGGAAACTTTCTACTTTCTGGACGTAATCATTATTATCTAAAATGACAATGCATTATCCTTTGTCGGTCTTTGAAACTATTAAATTATTGTCCCTAATTTTAAGTTTTAACGATTTTAGTATTTTTAAATCATGTTTTTGATTGTTATCTAAAATAACTTCATCACGTAACTGTTTTGATAACAATCAAAAACATCATTTAAAAATACTAAAATCGTAAAAACTTAAAATTAGGAACAATAATTTAATAGTGTCAAAGGCCGACAAAGGACAATGCATTGTCATTTTAGATTATAATGATTACGTCCAGAAAGTAGAAAGTTTCTTCATTGATAACAATTTCTTTCAGTTAAGCTCAGACTCATTACGAAGATTGATTAGGAACAATAAGTCAGTACTAAATAATAATCTTTTTTTAGGATTTTTTGAAGCTAGGGGTAGTCTATCTAATACCAAGTAATCGTTATATGCCTCGCTTGTATGGACTTCCCAAAAAGTAACTACGTTTCTCTACAATTTAATCCATTCATTAACGAACTTCAAACCTACAAACTCGGTAAGTAACACACTTGAATTAATTAACAAAATCAAAGATTTTCGTATACCTAATGATTGCTTAATGGTTTCATTCGATGTGAGTAACCTGTGTACTTCGGTGCCGGTCTCGGTTTCGATTCCTTTAGTGTGCGAGATCCTGGAATCCGCAGATGTCATTCCACAACACATTAATTCAATAATTACTTTTTTAAAACTTTGCCTCTCACAGAATTTTTGCTTGTCTGTTGATTCGGGACCCATGCACTTGATGTAATGGAATGTCAATTAGGGGTTTGCAGTTTTTTGTGACTAAGTTTTTCTGATGACAACTTGGCAAAATTGTCGATCATAAAGATGTATAGTACATATTTTAATAATTTTATTGAATTTTAATCTTTTCATCATATTTTTAACACTGTTCTAAAGCCTACAATGTGAACTACGAAGGAGACGTACAGATTTGGAAGCCCCTGTCTTGGGATTCTGACAAGTATATATGAATTTTTTCAAACTTTACGAATTGTAATTCACAAATTTATAGTGACCGCACTGAGGATGGCATAACGCCGAAAGCGCTCTGCGAAATTTCAATTAAAGAAAATTGCACAACGTTACTTTATTTCTTTTGAAGAAATCTTGAGATATTTATCTCTTGTGCACACAGCTGTAATTCAAATTACAAATAACTTTTCCGAAATTTTTATTGATGTGTCATCATCCTAAGGGACCGCACACCACCTCTACACTTTGGAATTCATGTTTAATAACACAAAATAATTAAATTATTCAATAAGCATCTAAGAAACCTCTTGTGTTTACTTTTCTTTTACCCAAATGTGACGTCACTAGCGAAATTTGAATGAAAAAATAAAATTTTTACCTACTAAACCTTTATCTGCAGAAATATGATATTAAATAATATACGTTCCCGATTATTATAGGATAGTTTTTCAAAATCTGTCGTCATGCCTATTGTTGTACAGTGATCATCGGAAAAATATGTTAATACAATTTGTGTTTTAGGACGTCTCAATCAAGTCACAAATAGGTTTCTAACACATACTACACGGTGTTACCCAACGTTTAATATTCCAAGAATGCCCATTTCTCCAAAATTATTACATACGTTCAATTGGAATAAATTTGAATTTCTTAGAAATATGGTGAGCGCTATTTATACTCTGAAAAAGAAATTTTTTATCTATTTTTGTTTAATGGTGAGTTCTGAACGAAAAATGTATCTTCTAAAGCAAAAATACAATTCAGCCAGTGAATATAATTTTGTACATATTTGTAGTTGATATACGGGGTGTCAATTTGAAAACGTACCACCCGGTCCATACAGAAATAAAAATATGCAAACCCACGTCATACATTTTTAAGGGGGACAGTTTGTAGGCTGGTTTTCAATTATATTGCATCAACCCTCTAGCGGCGGCGGACACAATCCCTAAAATATTAAATGGGGGTTGAGTGATACCTTGTATCAAAGGTCGTTAAACTACCTTTTCAAAAATAGCAAATACTTGATCTTTCTTTATAGTACTTTTGAGGAAATAAAGTAAAACTGTGAAAAGTAACTTATTTTATTAAATTTTCGAAATGTCGTCCATTATTGTCTAAACAGTGAAACTTCTCTCTAACATTTCGAAAAACTTTTCCCTGAAGCTCTCTACATGCAGCTGTTATTATTTTCTTCATATTCTCAATTCTCGAGGCTGTGTTTTATAAACAAACGATTTTAGATGCCCCCATAGGAAGAAATCTAGAGGCGCTAAGTCGGGAGATCGTGTATTGCTCCTCCTCGACAAATCCATCTGCCAGGAAATATATCATTTAGCCACTGTCTAAGTCTAACTGGAAGAAAGTAATGTGGTGGAGCTCCATTTTGTTGGCAGTTAATCAGATCTTACAAAATCATGTTACCACCCAAATCAATTTGATTTTCCAAAATAGTTGTTATTAAGGAGTTTCTTGAAGCAAACTTAAGTAGAGGTCACCAGATATATTTTCCTCAATGAATAAAGGTGCAATAATTCTCTTTCAATAGAATACCAGCTAAAACGTTCACTTGCTTTGGATACTGCGTATGACCTTCCCTAAAAATTTTCGGATTTTCACCACTCTAGGTGAGTCACCTTTGCTTGTTAACCAAAATCGTAGACTTCTAAACAAGAATCGACGAAAAATCGAAGATTTATAATCTGGCTTCTGGTGTCCGTCATAATATATTATTTGAATATCATTGGAGTCTTGGGAAAAAACATTATTCATTTTAAATATTTACCGATGTTTACATCTCAAATCGGTACTGGCTACAATGATACTTTTTACGTACTTTACAGTCAATTTTAAAAAAATCGAAACACAAATTGAAAGTATCTTTTTAGAAGCCGCTTTATTTATTTATTTACTATCGACTTATTATTGTTAATTAATTAATTTTAAAATGAAAACATCCTCGTTCAGAACTTTTTCTTCAATAATTTATTTTCGTCCATATCTATAATTTTGAGTTCTTATTTTAGGCATCAAACTTGGAATTCAACTTCCGCCGTCAAATAAAACACGAGAGAATTAACAGTGCACGTGAATACTTTCCCATATTATTTGATTATTGGTTTCCTTTTTGGACATTCAGAGACTGTTATTTTGCGTACATGCCAGCCAAAGAAAACGACATTTACGTTGGCAACTTTAAAAGAAATCTAACAAGTATCATCAAGAACAGAGATATGAGTTGTTTTACTTATAACAAACATTAAAAATACAAATAAATTAGTGTTTTTTTATATGTTCATATGGATTGAAACCCGTCAGTATGTATACTCATGGGATTTTGACCTTTAAGGTAGAGCTATTTTATATCATTTGATTCTTTTGAGATCTACGTTTTAATGTCGTTGAATATAGGTCCGTCAAGCTGCCCCCTCCCGGTTAGATTTTTTTTACCAAAATGCTAGCACACATAAGGGGCACCTAGCACAACCTAGTACAATTTTTATAGCTAGCACACCAACAGCTCACAATAAAAACGCTTTTGAATTCGGGTGGGGCCAGGTTAACGCTAGCCCTCCCCGGTTGGAATTTTTTCTCCAAAATGCTAGCACAGATAAAGGACACCGAGCACACAATTTTTTATAGCTAGCACACCAACAGCTTACAATAAAAATGATTTGGAATTCGGGTGGGGCCAGGTTAATGCTAGCCCCCTCCGGTTGGAATGTTTTCTCCAAAATGCTAGCACAAATAAAAGACACCTAGCACAAACTAAATTTTTTTATAGCTAGTACATCAACAATGCTTTTGAATACAGGGGGTGGAAGATGTCTGCAAAATAACGATATGGTTACACGAATTAATAAAAATGTTGGATGTATTTGTCCCTAAACATCATTTTCCTATAAAAAATGGCCCCTAAACAGCATTATTGCTGTCAGCTGTTGCCGGATTGTGCGTGATATCTATATTTTCCCACCTAGCAGGGTATTTGTTTAATTAATAATTAACTAGTATTTAATTAATAATTATCTATTTGTTTTCAATTAATGCTAAAAAACGAAAAAATATAAAAAATCTTCACTTTTAAAAATAATTTTGTTAAAACCATGGTAATTTTAATAAAACAAAATATATGAATTGAACCATTTAGTCACGGAATCAGAAACAATACGTGCACAAATAAGTTGCAAATTACGTCACACTATAAAAAAGGCAACTACAAACGTTTGCGTACAGACATGTTGGGTAAATAAATGTCCAAAAACGCGAAGCCGTTGGATATGTCCTTTGGACAAAGTTGTGCAATCTGGGAATGGTTAATTAACCATTGTAATGATAACATAAATATTGAATTTCACTATCAGATTATTTTATTTTAGCGCATTTGAATAAAAGCTTGTTTTTAAAATGTCTTTAACTTTTAATTTATTTTTTACTTTTTAGTTACCGCCCGACAGGCTTCTCAGTATGTTCATCTCATTCAACACACCATTGTTGCAATGTCGTTTGCCGGTTAATTTCGAACAGTCCAGCTCTTCAATATATGGTTACAAGCCAATGCTATTAACATCTATGTCGGCAAATTACACAAGTCAAAGTGAACCAATCGATGCAACATAATCGAACAATTCGACCTCAATGTCATAATAAAGGACTAAAAAACCCAAGTACACCAAAATTGTAGACGGATTGGAGCAACGGACTATAACTCACATTCGTATTCTTACCAAACCTTCCATGTCATACTCATATTGTAGGAAAGCATAAAAAAATTAGTCCGCCAACTTTGGTGATACGCCATGTTGAATTTAGAATGACCTCACATACCTAATCATGGATTGGCATGCAAACTAGACGTATATACAGAATTTCAGCTCTATCGGTTGAAGATACCTGCTTCAAAACTGAGTTGCAAGATTGCAACGGAACAAACATACATTGCCAGTTACATACTAAAAACTTTGAAAAATACATAGTAGTGTTGGTATCTTATGATATGCCACAGAAATATTTGAAGCGCTGATTAACCGGCTCTAAGAATTAAAAGCAGCACGTTCTAAGAAAACATGGGAATTTAAAAAAAATCTGATAGTGAAATTCAATATTTATCTTATCATTACAATGGTTAATTAACCATCAACTTTGGCAAAAAATATTCTGGCACATTTAAATATGAAGTTTGAGTGTTTCTTTTAAATAAGGACTACAGTGAACCACGATCAGTCTAAAACATGTATTCTCAATATATTGGAACATTTTTAGGGATCTCAGCCCCCCCTTCCCAGATTGCACAAATTTGTCCAAAGGACATATCCAACGGCTCCGCATTTTTGGACATTTATTTATCCAACATGTCTGTACGCAAACGTTTGTCGTTACCTTTTCTATAGTGTGACGTAATTTGCAACTTATTTGTGCACGGATTGTTTCTGATTCCGTGACTAAATGGTTCAATTTAATTATTTTGTTTTATTAAAATTACTATGATTTTAACAAAATTATTTTTAAAAGTGAAGGATTTTTGTATTTTTCCGTTTTTAGCATTAATTGAAAATAAATAGATAATTATTAATTAATCAAATACCCTGCTAGATGGGATAATATAGATATCACGCACAATCCGGCAACAGCTGACAACAATAATGCTGTTTAGGGTCTATTTTTTATAGGAAAATGATGTTTAGGGACAAATACATAAGCGTTAACCTGGCCCCCCCGAATTCAAAAGCATTTTTATTGTGAGCTGTTGGTGTGCTAGCTATAAAAATTGTGCTAGGTTGTGCTAGGTGCCCTTTATGTGTGCTAGCATTTTGGTGAAAAAAATCTAACCGGGGGGGGGGGGCAGCTTGACGGACCTGTTGAATATGTCCATTACGATGAGAGCGTTCTATGTTTGGAATCTGCTCTTTGGTATAACGTATCGAAGGAAGGAGAAAGATTGGATATATAATAATAAACAACTCAAAGTGGAAAATTGTTTTTAAATTAATTATTGAAAACAAATCGTATTCTATGAAAAATATAAATAAATTGTAATACATAAAAATACTGAGTGATTTTAATTTTATTCGAAATTCATGAGGAGTAGCTATCTCGGCGGTTTATAGCTCTTGATTGTTCTCCGTCTCTGTCTCTCTCCGTACTGTGCCACAAACCATACACAAAATAGATCAGAATACCTGAAAAATTCAACAGAATATTATATCAAGTATCACAACAGTAAGGAAAGTTTTCTGGTCGACGACAATGTTTGGCGAAGCATATTGGAGAAGTCGAGATGCTTATATTATTTTTTGTAAGACCATGCTATAATAAATACAATGGTTTTAACTAAGAAACAATCTAAAAAAATGTTATTTTTGCGTCAAGATGATGGTCAAGCGTGTGACTTTGGGTATGAGTGAATCAGAAAACGAAAATAGTCGGCCGATTTAGGCTTGATTCACATTATAGGTACGCTCCACCCACGCTCCGTTCACGGTCTGGTAAAATGTTATTAAACATAAAACAGTATAAACACTGTATTGTATCGATGTTGGTGTAGTAGAACATGGCAGGATCATCATATGTATCTATGTAATGTAAATACTCGTAGTTGTTAAGACAGATAACGGTTATAAGTATCACGATGATTCCATAAATTAATGTAAATGCGTGTAACCGTGGTATATGATCGGTTTTGTATTATAACGATAAGCAAACATCCTCGCATATGTGTACCAATCATTCCTTATTCCATTTAGAAAATTCCTGACATACTCGTTAAACGTTCTGTGAAATTTTTTAAAGCTTCCTATACATTCTTGATGATACGCGGTAGAAAAGTTATGTTTAATATTGTAGCCTCTTTTTCTTCCAGTTGTTAATACAAATTTGTGAGGCTACCAAGCCGAAGGCAGCTTTTCGTCTGAGAGCACTAAGGTCGTGAGTTTAGTTTAATTCATTTAAAAAGTGGTCTTGGGTTAATTTTTATAGGCGCCACTTGATTATAATAACTTCCAAGAAACACTTACCAATTAATCAAGAAGATAAATAAGGAGTAAATTAGCTAGTTAAACCTTTTCAAATAATCTACAGTAGAAACGGTGAAGCTTTTCCATCACGTGACTTAATTGACGATATTATTCAACACATACTATGTTGGTACTGTCTTCTTCTAATAACAGAAAAAGAGCGAAACTCAACTTTTTTTTATGTTTGTGAATTAAATAAAACACTCAAACCCAATAAATAAGTTTAATAAGTCCAATAGATGAGTAGATTTGTATTGATGACTATTGTTTATCTAAAATAATGACAGTTGTAATATGTTTATGAAATGTAATGATTAATATAGACGAAAACAAAGTATTACTTGTGGTTAATGTCAAAACCATGAGGTGTGACCATTTTAAATGACATATTTCTTCCTACTTCTGGAAACTAAAAATCAGCCATCTTGCTTACAGCACTTGTGTGTGTGTGTGTGTGTGGGAGAATGGCCTCAGACATAGTCTATTAGCCACAGAAAATTAAAAGTGAGTAAAGGTTGAAATAATAAAATGACTGTAAAGAAGTAAAGATATAAAATTGCTGATTACTGGGCATATATCTAAATAGACAATTTAGAATTATTTATGAAATCCACTATGGAATCAAGTACAGACTTCTCAGTATTTGCCAAAAGAGCGGTTATATTTGTGGGAGGAACGTTGAAATTGATAAGAAAATTGTAAAGTTCAGTAGTTGCCTTTTTGTTTTCAGTGCATTCAAAGAAAATATGATTCAGATCTCCTACTGATGCCTTGTTACAGGAGCAAGCTGGAGAATTGACAATACCTATTTTAAAAAGATGAGCTGGGAAACGACCGTGATTTATTCTTAAACGTGATATGATGGAAGTATATTGTTTTCTATAATCAAAATTAAAAATATGAGGGATCTTAGTTGGTAAAGTAGGATGCAAAAGGAAATATTGGCTATTAGATGTTTTAGCGAAGTCGGCGTAAGACCGCTCCCAATTAGTTCTAATATGTTTCTTATAATAATTTAAAAGGTCTGAGAAGACATAAAGATTGGTATAATAAGTCATTTTGCAGGCTCTCTTGGCTTCCAAGTCCACGTACCCATTTCCTTCTAAACCGCAGTGCCCTTTTACCCACATGAATACAAAACTTTGGTTCAGGGTTTTTAATTCGCTTGTTAATTTTTTAATTTCTAAAATTATATTTTGTCTGTAACACTTGAATGGAGAACCTTCTATAGCCTGTAATACTGACTTGGAATCACACATAATAACAGCTCTTTGAATCGGATTTAAAGTACACCAAGTTAACGCTTTTGATATGGCGAGAGCTTCTGCAGAAAAAACAGAATAATTATTGGGAATTCTAAATCTTTCCACGTAATTAGTATTTGAAACAAGAAATGCTGCCCCAGTTCCTTCATCACATTTCGATCCATCAGTGTATATTGTGGTAACATTGTCGCCTATCTTGTTAAGTTCAGTTTTCAAAATTACTTGATTGATACTAGAAACTTCGTAAAAGGAGGGGTATATGATGTTAGGAGCAGTCACTAAAGATTCATGATTGCATTGAAAAATAGGGAAATTATCTTGCTTTACGATATGATTTTCTTTTCTGTTGGTATTAAGAAAAGCCTCAGCTAATGGAGGACTGGTTTTTATTCTCCAGTATGGCATAGTCAGATTGTTAGTGTTTATTGCTGAAATCTTTTGAACCATGTACGTGTTAAATGTTCGGTATTTAATAAGAAGCTTTTCGGCTAGGTATTGCCTTCTAATATGCAACGGGGGCTCTTGCATTTCTGCTAAGACAGCTTGATTAGGTGATGACATCATAACTCCTAGGCATATTTTTAATGATTTGTATTGAATTCGGTCAACAGCTATTAAATTGGTTAGGTAATCCAATATTGAACGGATATAAGACTTATAAAAAATGAAGGAAATGTTTGAGTCAGCTCCCCATTTTTGTTTGGAAACTACTCTGAGAAGATTCATACCTTTTTCACACAGCACTTATTATATCTCGTACTTCATGTCCATCCATAACGAAAAATCCATCCCGTAACAGAATAAAATCAATAACGATCAAAGATTGAAAGAAACCATAATTATTGTTCCTCTACACATCACGTTACAAAGACGCCTTCAGAAAATATTTTTCTTTCTTTAGGTTAACATCCATCCGAGAATATGAACGCCTTCGTTATCATCTGTGGAAGACATACATTTCTATCGATCATTGATTCATCTTGATAAAAATTCCAATTGATACAGACTTGACATTCGAAAACTTGAAGTTTCATAAAAAAATCCAGTAAAAACTTATATTTTTATCATTAGTAAAAATCCATCCGTGTAAAATACTCTAAAAACAATGAAAACTAGAGCATGGAGACTATATACAAAATAATCTTTCTCAATTTGCCACCAGCAATAGTTTTTACACCATAATAAACATATTTATTCCCAAGGGGAAATAAAAGGCAACTATTCTACGAATCATCCATTGGTGCCAGGCCTTTGACTTGTTGAAAACGTGGAGTTACTTCAACATTTTCTATACAAGTGAAGTTAAAACGGTCGGAAATGAAAAATATCGACATCTGATTTGACATCAAGTGCTACCAATAACAGCTGAACAAAATTCTCAGCATAAAATGTTGAAATATTCTTTGATTTGTAAATTCCAACGTAACAGATTAATAAAAATAATCTCCAACACTAATTTGTACTATCAAAATCTCATTATTCCAAAAATATATCATGGAACATTTAGACAATCAGCTATACAAGACTGATTTATAATCAGTTGCACACTAATAGTGGACAACATTAACAGAATTGGTCTACTGTCAATAAATACATACAATAACTAATGTTACTGTATTTTTATAATACTATAATATTTAATAGTTCTGTTAATTTATTCATGATCCCATTTTTATACTCTAATCCTTGATCTGCTCTTAATTCTTTCATTAAACCGTTGGTATGAAATTGTGAAATATTCCTCTTGCAATTGTCTGAGCCTCTTTGTTGTGGACTGGTATCATAACTGCATACTTTATAAGCTCATATAACATCGTTATACAGTAGCGATTACCTCTACTCCTCTCGACAAATGGCCCTTCTGTGTCTATATACACAATATCGAACGGTTTTATGGCTGTCTCCGTTATGTGTCCGTTTGTGGTTAGGTTTCGCTTCGTTAATTTGAGAGTCGTGACACTTTTGTACATAATTTCTCACATTTTTAAGCTATTGCATTAGCTTCTATCGCGAGCCTTGAGCGTGGAGACCGAATCGAGAAATTCCGTAACGAAAATAACCTAACACGATACGAGGATTGTCCAGTAAATTTTAATACCCATATGCTTATACGAGGACTGTCCAATAAATTTTGATTTTTTTATGATGATACGAGGACTGTCCAATAAATTTTAATTTTCTTATATTTATACGAGGACTGCCCAATAAATGTTGATACTTTCATGACTATACAAGGACTGTCCAATAAATTTTGATTATTTTATGATGATACGAGGACTGTCCAATACATTTTGATTGTTTTATACTTATACGAGGACTGTCCAATACATTTTAATTCTTTTATACTGATACGTGGACTGCCCAATAAATGTTGATACTTTTATGACTATACGAAGAATGTCCAATAAGTCTTGATTATTTTATGATGATACGAGGACTGTCCAATAATTTTTGATTATTTTATGATGATACGAGGACTGTCAATAAATTTTAATTCTTTTATACTTATACGAGGACTGTCCAATAAATTTTGATACTTTTATGACTATACGAGGACTGTCCAATAAGTTTTGATTATTTTATGCTTATACGAGGATTGTCGAATACGTTTTGATTGTTTTATACTTATACGAGGACTGCACAATAAATTTTGATACTTTTGATTATACGAGTGCTGTCCAATATGTTTTGATTAGTTTATGCTGATACGAGGACTGCTCAATAAATTTTATTACTGATATGATTTAACGAGTACTGTCCAATACATTTTGATTCTTTTATACTTATATGAGGAGTGTCCAATAAATTTCGATTATTTCATACTTATACGAGGACTGCCCAATAAATGTTGATACTTTTATGATTATACGAGGACTGTCCAATGAGCTTTGATTATTTTATGCTTATACGAGGACTGTCCAATAAATTTTGATTTTTTATACTTATACAAGGACTGCCCAATAAGTTTTGATTATTTTATGCTGATACCAGGACTGTCCAATAAATTTTGATACTTGTATGATTATACGAGGACTGTCCACTAAGTTTTGATTATTTTATGCTGATACGAGGACTGTGAAAGTGAAACTCCTAATGCTAAAAAAGAGCTAAAAAGAAAAAGAAATTGTGAACGTCAAAGTGTAAAACTCTATGCAATAGCTTTACCGCGGCTGTCTCCGAGTGCCACATGTCTTTTTCCATGTTTCACCATCTAAAATTCGCTCATATTTTTTTCAGCAATCTGTTATTTTCTACATGACCTCCAAACATAGGATCATTGTGATATATTTCTAAAATCTTCTGTATTTCTTCTTTTTGCTCTACCATTCTTGGTACTTCGCAAATGCATATTTGTATATTTCTTAAAACTTTGTTAACTTCATTTATAAATTCTTGTACTGTGCATCTCTTGAAAATGTAGTAATTTCTTCATTCTTTTTACCTTGTTTTTAACCGATAGCTTATCAAGGTTCTCCAACATTCGTTCTGAGACGAAGTTGTATAATTCTGTATTTGAAGCTTCGCTAAATTTCAACCTGTTTTTGATCTGTACACTCATCCTAAGCCAGACACGGTTTTCTTCAAAATGTGAGATTGACTATTGGCAATTCCTGTGCGTTATATTCCTGTGTACATTCTATTGTTTTCTGAGTGATCTCCTTAAGAGTCTGAGCTCTAGAGATTGCTAAGATGAGCGAGTTGTGTCTTTGAACTGTTCTATCGATATTCTTGAAATATTGTCTGCATAATTTGAATTTCGATGTGGAGTCTTTCATTGAAAATAAATGCGTTAACGGTTTATGGTCTGTTTTCTCTATGAATTGTTAAGTGCAAAATAAGTAACATTTGAAATGAGTGAAGGAAACAACGAGTACTGTGTGTACGCATTTAAGATAAGCTCAAATTCTTCCTGTGATCATACATTAATTACATTTATATTCCACCCCTGTACAATAGTCATTATACATTTCTATACCTACACACATAATTCCTGCTTAAAATTCGTTTATAATATCTATTTAAAACTTCAAAATTCTCAAACATCAATTTTAATCTTATCTACACACACAAAAAACTAGCGTGAAAAAACTCTCCTTAACTACAACGAAGGCAACCCCGTTCCCCTGCAAAAAACGACCCGGATTACGCACAACTTAACCGCCGTTTGTAACGGGTTTGTTTTGACACTAAGACGGCCAACTCCATTTTTTTAAAAATATTAAACGATCATTAGATTCTTTATTGGATAACTTAACTATCAATACTATAATATAAAAATTTACCTATTTGGCATTTTTTTAACACTTTACATATGCTTCTATAAGTATTTGCAGGTTGTGAAGCTATGTTGATTTTTTCTAACGTTTTTGATGTATGGATTTTAACAGAAGTCTTCTAAAAGTATTGTTGTTGTTATCTGTTTCTGTCAGCCCAGAGTTTTAGTGATTATTCTGCCATCATCTTCCTGGTGAAATGGTGCAGACTGTAGCCGACATATCATAACATCTTGATAGTAATTTTATATTATCAATCACTATTGATTGCTGGGTAAGTTGTATCCTCTGATACAAAAACGAGCGCCGTTGTAAATAGAGTAGTTTTAGTCATACTTATTTTCTTTAACTTACATTCTCGGGGTATTAAGGAGTCTTTTTCTCTCTGTTGGTTTTTACTGTAGATATAAATAACCGTGGGACTATTGATTTCTATTCTGGTTACATCATCTTGGGGTGTTAGCCACAGTAGTCCGAAAAACTGCCCGCTTTAGCTGATAAGTGCTATAACTTATTAGGGTTCGGATATAACCGACTCCTTGACTTGCAGTCTAAAACATATTACTAGTATTAGGTTAGAATAAATTAGTTGAACTTACACATACTTCTCCTTCAGATAGGGGTATGTTTAATCCTCATTTGTTTACCACGTGGGCTTCAGTAAATATTTCCATATTAGATAACTTCATGTTAGGACATGGATGTCGTTCGGTATGGTGAACATTTACCCATAATACGTTAACTGGTTAGATTCCATCTGATTTGAACGGTAATTCCGGGCATTTTGGCTTTGTACATTAACATTTGCGGGGTTGCTATGGTACTATGATTATTTAAATCCATTTAAATAATTTCTAATATGTAAGCACTTTGTTTATGTTGTGTAAATTGAAAATTGACAATTGCTCAATGACAGATATACCTTCAATACGAGTGTCTGTTTTTCGTTTCGCAATGGGAGCAGTCGAGATCTCTGTGAGATTTGCTCTATTAGTTTACGAGTCATAGACAATTATATTTACACATAGATTTCCTCTCTGATGTGCTCGTAGATGATATGTGGACATTTAATGATTACATTTTTAAGTTTATTCTACTCTTGTTCGATGTCTTATGTGGATTGTTGTTCTATGGTCTGCGGTTAAGACAAATTCATGTCTGCTGGATTTCTATTGATTGGAAACTTACTCGAGTCTGCGTTGTGAAATGAACTTTAGGGACAGGAAGAATGTTAACGACACATTTCAATTTGGTTTTTGAAGATGTCTAGATGATTGCCAGTCAGTGAAACGGTATCTAATTTTATATATAGTATTCGAAACCATCCCAGTTAGGGGAGATTAATAATACCGTCTTAATTTATTCGGGAAGCAATTGGTGGTAGTATTTTTGGGATATTTCACGAGATTTTGTGGATAATGGTCGATATTTGGAAACCATGCTACCTGACTCTTTGAGAGGAGATTATCAACTGGAATCCTAGCATCTTTGATACAGTTTTCAATTCTGTATGGAAGAGAAGTTTGTTGGAATCTATAGAAAAATTGGAACCCTCGATTAGAGGGTTCTTCTTCTGCTTGTCAGTTTGGGGAGATTTTCTTACCTTGATTAAAATACACCATATGGAACTTGACTCTGGTTCTGGGAGGCTCTAGTAAGAGGCTGCCAGAAGTTTGCCTTATATTCACACCTGGATTGGTGGCGTACTTCATTCTCTCTGGGAATCCGATACAGGCAACAGTAGGCTTGTATGAAGAGGATTTACATATTGATAAGTGTCATTAATTACCTTATAAATTCTGTATAAGTTGCGTTATAATTTCAAAGGGGGGGCATTATTTAACTAAGGTTTTCGGGATTTTTACTAATAGAACTACTTTATCAGTATACTGTGAAATTTCATATTTGTATACCGTTGACTTTCGCTTTGGATCCAACGCAAGGTACGAACATGTAACACAAGGTTCTCAAATTTATGTTATAATATTTCAGTTATATTTTTGACTTTTACTGTCAATACATTTTATTATTGGGGTCTATATTGTTACACTATAATACAAATATTCTGAATATGTGAAGTTTTCAGGGGACAGGGGAATATTTTCAATTAATTTGTGGATTTTAATGTAAATACATATATTATTGTGGTCTAAATTGTCACAACATAATACGAATGTTTTGAGTATTAAGTATTTTTGGAAACTCCTAATAAAAGGGAATGTAAGTTAGGTTGTCTTTTAGTTTTCCCCTCATATTTGTCAGATTTAAGTTGGGAAAGATTTCTTTACGGCTCAAATAAATTTGACTGGCGCCTAACAATATTTTTTGAATTTAATATCCCAGATTCGAGACTTTTACCCACTCCCGTCTCCACTTGAGTGAACCGGAGCCACATTGGTTGACATCTGGGACAACCGAAACTTCCAATATAAACAATAGTTCGTTATACGTTTACGACGCTTAGATTTTAAAACCATAGCACCCATTGGCCAATTTCCCACATGATTCCCTCTACTTACACCCACTTTGAACGACACATAAATACAGCTCCAACCATACAATACTTCACTTTTCAGTCACCCATCGTACAAAAAGGTACTTACGTTACATCGTTAACCGGCATTGGACCGGTATCATTAAAATAAAAACAATCATTAACTACAATCAAATAATGTGCTAATAGCACATATTTTAACTAGTAATCAGTGATACAGTTTAATTGTTCAGCAAAACGAACAATACTTTAATAAACTTTGAATAAACCAACTAGTGATAGTGCAAAAGCATTTAATTTTATCCTACCATCTAACTCCTCAAGGTATAAAACGTAATTCTTGCCACGATAAAGTGGCTGGTCTTTCGAAATTTATGTGAAAGTAACTATTCTTCCCGCATTTTGCGATTTTACAAAAACAAAGTGAGTTTGCGAAACATTGTGCGTGTAGTTTATTAAAAAATCCAGCTAATCGCTTTCAGCTACTAGGCCATTATCAAAGCTGTCGTCAAAAACATTGATAATGGCCTAGTGGCTGAAAGCGCTTAGCTGGATTTTTTAATACTACACACTGAGTAATGATCGTTCCATTCACTCAATTTATATCTAGCGTGTACACCATACTTAGACAAAAAGTTGAGGTAACAGATACAGCGCGAACTTAAAGCTGTCGGCTTTTCGTTTGACTCGCATACGAGGATTCTGTCATAGTCCAGTCAATATTATAATTTAAAATGCTTAGTTGACGATAAATTCATTTAATATTATAATTTCAACTAACAATCGTTAAAATGTATTTAATAATTTTATCATTATTAAATACATGTATCGACTGTCTAACGATTATTTTCAAACCGCAATTATGGAGCGCCATCTTACTTTTTAAGATACTGTATATGTATAGAACAAAATACATTTCTTTAAACAATATTAATAACCTATTTATATTTAAAACCATATTAAACATAACACCAGACATTTAACGCTACCTTATACCTCGTTTTAATAAGAAGAATTAAAAATATAAATTTCAAATAACTTATTATTTTTCACATCTTTGACTGAAATATTTACAATGTGGCGTCCTTGGGAAATATCGAGTTCGGTCACAAATATTTTGTGTAACAACGAGGAACATTTAAATAATGGTGATGAAAGTGAAAACAGGATACAACAAAATTTAAATTAGGAAGCACAGAAAATATGTTTCAATGTGTATAAGAATCTACGGGAAAAGTTTGGTTCCGTTGAAGAAACAGAATTAATGCAATCAGTATATGATTTAATAGAAGTCCTCTAATAAGGGATTGGTCAAACCTTTAGATGTGTATGTAATAAAATTATCAAAAACCACCATATATGACTGTTACAAAAGTAATGAGTTACCTACGATTGAAATAGTAAGAAATAAATTGACAAATGCAGGCCGTAATGTAAATGGCAGTAAGAACACTATTGAAAACTGGATTAATAAATTGGGATTCAAATTCAAAACGATTAATAAACGTCAAACAGTCATGGAAAGCAGAAGAATAGTGCATATGCGGTATACATACTTGGAAGAAGCAACGATGTATAGAGAAGAAAACCGGCAAATTGTCTATTTGGACGAAACTTGGAATGGTACACACGACACGGTTAAGAAAGGACGGACTGATGGGTAAAAAATGTGTGCCAACAATGCCTGCAAACAAAGGATCCAGACTTATTATTGTGCATTGCGGTGGAAATGAAGGATGGGTTCCAAGTGCCTTAAAAATATGTGGATAAAAAATGGAAGATTGCAACGTTGACTATCATAAGAACATGGACGCTAATATTTTTGAAGAATGGTTTGAATTCACATTGATCCCAAACTTAGAGCCAAATAGTGTTGTAGTTCTTGACAACGCTTCTTATCATTCACGACAGCTCAATAAAATACCATATAAAAGCTACAAGAAGACCGAACTATAAATTTTTTTTAATGGATAATAATTTGTACTTTGAAGGTTCTTATACAAAACAACAACTCATAGAAGTTTTACAGACGAAGAAGTTAAAGAAACTATACGCCCTAGAGAGTATTGCGGAAAAATATGGACACTCTATATTAAGACTTCCCCCTTATATTTTTGTACTTTCAATCCCATCGAGTTAATTTGGGCACAATTACAACAGAGTATTCGACGAAACAATACATTTCATAAATTTGATACGAAAGTTGTCGACTTGATTAAAACAGGTAATATTACCAAAGAAGACTGGCAGCAAAGGATTTACAAAGTAATCAAAACTGAAAATAAGTATAAGAATATTAATGGGGGAAATAAATTTATGATTGATTTACGAGACGATAGTGATAGTGACGCAGATGATATGGGATAAGGATTAATAGAATTTTTAGACCAAGAAAATTAAATAAGTTTAATATATTTTACATATTACTTATATAGTAGTGATAAACAGAAGTTAGACATAATATTTATTTTTAATGAATTGTTTTATTCATTCTTATAAAATTTCTTTTTTTGTTATTTTTCCATATAATTTAGTTTTGTTTATGGTTTTTGCTTTGAAGTTTTGTTTTCTATAAAAAATCGAATGGGATACAAAAGGGGCTCAGTTGCTATACTATATCTGTTACCACAACTATACTGCTAATAATTCTTTTAGTATTGTAGATTTGTTAGTTTCACTTTTCTTAAATCCTCGTGAGACAAATACTATGGGTAGATCAATACTATCGTAGTTCTGACTAAGTATCGCCGAACTCGCATAATTTGAAGCGTCTGTGGCCAAGATGAATTGTTTGTTGAAGTCTGGATATTTAAGAATTGGTGGGGAAATATATGCTGTTTTAAGAATTTGAAATGAATTTTCACATTCTTTCGACCAATCGAATTTAACGTTTTTTCTCAACAGCTTGTTTAGTGGTAAACATATTTCAGCGAAATTAGGAATAAATTGTCTTTAATAGTCACAGAATGCAACAAATCTTTTAACCTCAATAGCATTTTTCGGAACTGGATACTGTTCAATGACTGCATATTTCGCTCTGTCGAGTAGAACACCTTCACTTGACAGATTATATCCGAAATAACTGACTTCTCCCCGGAAGAATTGGCATTTTTATAGATTTAATTTCAGATTGAATTTACGACATGTTTCGAAAACTTTCGTTTATATTATGATTTTCTGAGATTCCTATGACTACTATATCATCCATGTAGAGAAATGCTTTTTCTGGGGTAAAACCTGAGAAAGCTATTGACATCATTCTTGAAAAACTGTTGGGACTTATATTTAAACCGAAGGGTGACATCGTACATTGAAAAGAGCCTTTGTCTGTACTGAAGGAAGAATACTTTCTAAAATATTGTTCTAAAGGAACTTGATGAAAACCTGACATAGTGTCTAAAACTGAAAACCATTTTGATCTGCCTAACTGATCTAAAATCGAATCTATTCTGGGTAAAGGGAATTTATCTGTAATCATTTTCTAATTTAATTGTCTGAAATCTATGAATAATCTTCATGCCTTTTCGCTGCTAGTAGATTTCTTAGGAAGGTTCTATAATTCCTTGATCTAAGAGTGTCTGTACTTGACTATTTATTTCAGACATTTGTGAGTGCGGATTGCGATAGTTTTTAAAGTATACGGAGGTATTGTCCCGTACCGATAGCCTTTGCTCATATAAATTGTTGTTAAAATGTCATTATTTAAAACAATAATATCTGTGAAATTTTCAGACAGTGTAGTTAAGTACTCACGTATTCCGGTACTTCCAAATTTAGCTCTCTCATTCTATTCTTACTTTCATTCACTATATTATATACACAAAACAAATCTAAATCTAAAATTTCGATATCTGTAGTTTTCAGTGAAATGTTTTGGTAATTTGTATTTACAATTCGAACATAAGGGTTTTTCGATGTAGATACAAAGGAAATACAAGAAGACTTTTTGATATTTGTCGAAGTTGTTAAACTTACTGGTAAAAAAATTGCTCACCATATTTTGAACGCGTTGGAAAACCTTAACCTGAGATTACATTGTGCCGGCGTCAAGCATATGATGGAGGAGCCAATATGAGCGGTGAAATAAAAGATATACAGCCACGCATATCCAGTATTCAACCTTTAGCCTTTTTTACCCACTGTGCAAATCACCGACTCAAGCTATTACTAAAATTTCCCCCGTACCCAGCATAAGAAATGCCGTAGGGGTTATCTCAAGTGTAGCAACTTTCTTTCGTGACGCAGCTTAACAAATATATCTCCACAGAGAAGAAATGCAAGCTTATCTGCTAAAGGAAAAGCAGAATATATTGAGAAAATGTGTGAGACCAGATGGGTGGAAATATATGAAACGGTTTTGACATTTTTGGACGTCTTGCCATGTCTTCCTGAAATATTTCAAAAAATGGCTGATCAAGATCAAGGAAACAGAAGAAGTGCTACATCTCCATTGCTCCAATCTATAATGACGTCGGAATTTCACATAAGCTTGGTTATCCTCTTAGATATTTAATGAATCACGCTGCTCTTATCCCGCCTACAAGCCGTTGAAATTGATATACTTTCTGCAGTTTAGCTTATTCATACGACCACAGCAAGTCTGCAGAGACAACGTGAAGCTAGCACGGACGTATTAAAAAAACTGCTGAGTCCCTCGCAAATGAAATTGGCGCAGAAATCACGGTCGGCAGAATCACCGGTCGTCAGACAAATTGGCCGAACATGCAGACTCAGTCAGTTGAAGAATATTACAGACTTTTAGTATACATTCCTTTTCTAGATTATATGATAAGTGACATGTCAACCAGGCTCTTTAGCGCTCCCATGCAAACAATCGGACAGTTGCAAAAGTTGCTGTCCCATAACTTCAGCGAAGCAGATATAGAGGGTGTTCTTCACAGCGCTGAAGTATATAAAGAAGACCTTTCTTGTTTCTTAGCTTTGAAGGGAGAGCTAAAAATTTGGCAGCAAGTACTCTTTGTCAATTGCTGTGCACGTTTCCAATGACTAGTTGTACGCCGATTAAAGTTATATCTTCGCAACAGGATGACAGAAGAGCGTTTGAATGGATTGGCTTTAATGCATATCCATCAAGACCTTGCGACTAAAATGAATGCTAATGAAATGCTGGACATCTTTAGCAGGAAACATAAAAGAAAACTGTTTCCTTCCTTTATATATTTGAACTTGTAGAAATAGACTTGAAGTATGATACTAGTTACTGTTGATTTTTTTGCCCATCCGCCCCTTGTACCCCTCCCAGGAAAAATCATGGATCCGCCTTTGTTTGGTTGTCATCTTCAGACCGATTATAGTAAATACTGTTAACGTTACCTGATGTCAGGTGGTTGCCTGAGAAGCAATATTTTATAATAATTCTCATTATATTTGGGTTACTGTATTATCATTAATAATATGATTTTACGTACCTATTGCCATCCAGTATCCATATTTGATCCAGGTGTCCTTCTGAATATTTGTCATTAGATAAATATTCGTGAATATGCTAATACCAGGTATCCAAGGTATCAAAGGAACCTAAAATAATGATAATGTAATTAATACAAATTTTTATGTAACGGTTTCTTTGTGTCACATCTTCATTATGTAGATTTGAGATGATCATTTTGGAGGGAACCGTTTTAAAAGGCTCCTGCGAAATGAACCGGTTACGTAAAATCCGGTAGCAGGATATTCTGCTTCTGTTCATAATCTTAGTTTCAACAATCATGTGAGGTATTTAATATTTTCTTTAAATCATTTATCTCAGTATCTCTTATCGACCCACTGCCTTTCTGCTTCATGAAGAAGGAAAAGAAAAGCATGTGAAATTTCATGTCACAATTAGATTCAAATATGAAGACAAAAAATCTGCATTGAGAGTATTATAGAATTTAAATATGTGTATACAGTGTTGGGAATATTACGAGTGAACACACGTTTTACCGTCAATGTGTTAGAAACAGGCAAAATACATATAAATTCAGTGTATTACTCCTCTTCGCTAACAGGGTATCATAAAGTGAGAAACGAAATAACTGTGTAATGGGATGTCTGGTAGGCACCGCCTTCGAGAAGCGTACATTAGCTCTTATGTCTGGCTTTTACTTACAGTTCTAAACAAACAAATTAGAAATGCATTCAGGCTATTACTAGTCACTTTACCACAGCAAAATGTTGTATAAACAACTCATTATGATAAAGATCGCAATGAAATAAGTTAATGTTAGAAGTACAGATGTGTAATGTGAACAGTTTAGTTTATTAATTGAGAAATAATCAGATTGTACTATACTGATAGCTTATGCAAAATCAACATTACTTTCGTTTATCCCTTCATGATTAATTTACAAAGAAATAATTCAGTAGTAATAAACTAATTCACTATATTAGTTCGGGTAGTACACGCTAATATGATTTGAACAATAAATTAAAACCACTAAAAAATCCCTGGAAGATAGCTAAAAAATTACATTCGTCGATATTGAGGGTACAATTAATGAATATAAGCATAATAATTCTCATTAACATCATAAGGAATAATCTATGGCAACAATACAGAGTCCCAAACCGACAATATCTTGTAATAAAACATGTGTATTCAGTGTATCACCATTTTCTTCAACAGGATATCATAAAATGAGAAATAAGTCGTATGCTAATATTTGCTCAACTGTATTCTAGTTTTAAAAATATGTCAATGGAAACTGCCTGTTTCCTACGCTCCTGATAAAACGATTTCGTTTGCATCTCTTCATTTTCTATCCACGCGTTAGATTGTAGTGCCCTTAAACATTTCCTTCTTATTTGTGAGAGAAATCAGTCACATTTAATTTCAACGTAAAACGATAACCTCTCACGGCCAAAGGGAAATTTTAATGGTCGCATGACGTTACCAGTGTGTTAGAGAAGCACAATCATGAGACAGAGAATTAAAAGCCAGACGAATACGATTCGCGCGTGCGCCTCTTGAAGATGTTTAACTGTACAATATGGGTACTTCACTAAACGTTTGTTTGCGAATGAGTAACGATCTTTTGCAAATCTTATTAAAATGAGTATGCAAGTACACCATAAAGTGCAAATTGTAAAATGGTACTACCAGTGTCATTTATATCGAGAAATAGCAGAAAATTTGTTTATTGTGGCATTCGAAAATGCCCAACCAATTAGCAAAAAACAAGTGAGAAAGGTTATAAAAATTTTTTAAGAGCATGGATGTGTCAATCCTACTAAACATGGACCGCGTACACAAAATCGTCAAACCCAACCCGAAAAACAAGAAAGATATATTTTAATCTGTGCCAGTGTGGAAAATAATAAGCGGTGCCTACCAGACATACCTTTACACGTGGTGGGAGTATACTTCCACAACGCCTTTACACATATACAGTAAATGCACGTTTTCCATTTTATGATATCCTGTTAGCGAAAAAGAATGATACACTGAATTTATATGTATTTTGTCTCTTTCTAACACATTGATGATAAAACATAGGTGCCCTCATAATTTTCCTAACACTGTATAAATCTAAATATCCTACTAATTAGGTAGACACAAAACACATTTTTTGTTGTAATTATACTTACTGAAAATCCAGTACTGAGATTCGCTGTTGGTTGGAAAGATACAAGTAGCAATAAAAATGCCAAAATCACAAGAAATGTTGAAACTGTAATTAAAATCCAAATTTTCCCTGCATAGAGAGCATCTTCAAAAGTTGTCATTATACCAGAGAGAATGAAACAAAATATAACTAAAAATAAATAAGAAAATATCACAAATTTATCGTTTTTTATTTTCAATGAAAAGTCAAATAATGTGATGAGTTAATAGAGGTTTTATGGCAAGCTTACAGAAAATAATGATTTCCCAAGAAACTACACTTGATGATAGCCGTGTTGGCTCTGCAGTTTTCCTATTAAATATTTGCGATAAACACTTTTTAAAAGTAACTTGTTCTTCCCTTTCAGTATCCTCTGCTTCAGTATCTTTAGAAAACCTAAAATAATAAAAACAATACTGGTCGTTTTGTTAGTTTCTTCAAAATATATTATTATTTTACCTGAGAATCAAAACACATGCTGCTACCATAGAATAAGCTAGTAAGGTACCTATTGACATCATTTCAGTTAATTTATTTAAATCGAAAATACAAGCCAAAGTGCCTAAAAAAATTAGGATAAGAGAAAAACAGTAAATTATGACTTAATATTTTGGGGAATTTACCTGTCAATGCACCGGCGATTAGAGTACCCATAAGAGGTGTATGAAACTGGGAGTGTACCCTACCAAGGGGCTTAAAAATTAATCCATCTTTAGCCATTGCATAGATTATTCGAGGCAGGGGAAACATAGCACCTAACAAACTAAAAAAAACTATTATTTAAACTATATTTTGAGTCACGATAAGTTGTAAAATTTATAATGTCCACTAAACTTCGTTGCTAATTTCAGTATTTATAAGATGAAATATCAGGCGTGTACTAAATTACCATGTAGGGCGAAGACGCACGATCTAAGAGTACGCAAGTTAGTTTTAATGGTGAAGTCGATGAGATATGTTGCTGTGATTTTTTGTGTATAGTGTGTTAAATACCTAGTAAATCATATCAAAAATTCTTTTGGTTATATCTATAAATAAAATTATAGAGAAAATTAAAAAATTCAGCATGTATGACTATAATTTTTAGAGATTTTATTTCTCATGTACCGGGCAATTTAGAAGTTATGTGAAGCCAGTGTCGTAGCTTGGCTCTAGATTTACTTATGTAGTAACACGTTTTATGCAAATATAATCCTTAAGGCCATGCATTTAAGTAATACTCCGTTTTATATTGAACATTAACCAATAACCAAGATTGCGCGTTGGTAATTAGCCCAAGAGTACGCAGTGCCTACTCTCAGATTCCCCTGTAAGTGATAAAATTTATTATATTCGACCGGTTAAGCAAAAGTTATTTATTTATATTAAGAAATATTTATTGTATATCCCATTCATTTGATTATGATGACAAAATGAAGCATTTTATTTTGGCAGTATAGTCAGGTGATTTTACATGAAAATCATTTTTTTTAGAAGAAATTACCCTTATCAAAAGAAAAGCGCCCGCAGCCTGCGGATTGATTAATATATGATATATGATATAAAGAGAAAATGGCCAGTGAAAGAGGTCAACAACTAAGGAATATGGAATTAATGAGTCTACATTAAGAGAGCGTCTAAAAATTGGCACAATATCAACGTCATTAGGTCGTTTGAAACCCGTGTTTACACCGGAGCTGAAGAACATTTTAGCGGAAAAAATACGAGAATTAGATGGAATTTTTTATGGGTTAACTATGAAAAGTGCACAAGACGTAACGTATAAATATGCTGAGGCATGCAAACTTCAACGCCTTTTTAGCTAAAGTAAACAATTAGCTGCAAAAAATGTATTTTGCAGTTTTGCAAAAGGCATAAATTGTCAGTAAGGCAACCAGAACAAATAAGTCTCGCAATAGTAATTGACTTCAATAAAAATCAGGCGTCACTTTTTTTGAAAATTTGAAAATGTGTTCCTCTAATTCATATGAAATTATACATCCCTCTACTCCTTAACCTAGATGTTCCTCTGATCAAGTCAAAAAAGCAGACCTTTCGCCGAAGCCTGGATGCACCTACAATCAGGATAAAATTACATATATTTCTTTAATATAGACTCCTACAAATTCCAGTAAGATCTGAGATGAGGGATTTTGATAAAATTTTCATCTTCTAATGTTTACAGGTAATAATTCAGGTGAGCTATCCAATGAATTGGGACAATTCAAAATGTCAATTACGCCAATGCAAGGTGAAACCGATGAAGATCTTTATTTTACGATAGGCGCAGGTAAGAAGGAAATTTATAAGTTAAGTTGTATTTCTTATACGTAATATATTTTTAAAACATACTAATGACGGTGATGAAGCAAAACATTTAATGTCAGAAGAAAAAACAGACAAAATCAAAAGCCAAGAAATTCTTGAAAATATTTGTCAAATTCCAAAAAAAAAAGTTGTCAAGGAGAATGAAATTAAGCGAAATAGAGTGGGCAAGAAAGGTTTAACCAGCACCCCTTTCAAGGAGGAACTTGCTGCTAATGATTTAGAGAGAGAGAGAGAGAGAGAGAGAGAGAGAGAGAGAGAGAGAGAGAGAGAGAGAGAGAGAGAGGCAAAAGAGAATAAAGCAAAAAATAAAGTTAAAAAGCAAATAGGCAAACGATCTCAGACAACAGGTGGAAGTCATGTAAAAGTGTCTAAGGAAACGGAGCTAGTAAAAAAGGTTAGAATGAAGTTTCTGGAGAATGCCCAGCCTGCACTGAGACTTACACGGACGCGCCAGAAGTCGACTTAGTACGATGCACAATATGTTTAAGATGGTTCCATGAAATATGCACATCCTACGAAGGGCGAGGACCATTTTTGTGTGACTTCTATCATGAAGAGCATCACCATTATAAACTGCGTACTCTTGCAATTTATGCGCACACATAGAATACCATTCTGCTTAGTTTATTGGTATTCTAAGAGTGTGCATTTGCAAACAAAATTATTTTGATAGTTTTCTCCTTTTCTTTAGAACAAAAATTTTTAGTTCCACTTTCATTCTCTTGAATATATAGTTTTTTGTCGCATTGTATTGTTTTACTTGAAATCTTACTTAAGTGCGTACTCTTGGGCGCCTTTACCTTATTCTCTTTGAGGCCGGTAGATAAAATATTGTTAATGTTTAGCTTAATTGAAGTTCGTCAAACTGATATAGACATTTTATAGACTAGTTTTTCTTTTAATTTGTACTATCCATCGTTCCCTGCAATGATTTACTTCTCTTCTTAATCTCCATTGCTATAGTATAAGCATTGTTTTGGAAAAATACATTAATTGAAGACATCTGCAGCATCCCAGCCCCATCCAAAATTAAGTATCTGAGACCTTGAATATTCTCAAAATGGGAAGAAGCTGCTTAGTAAACTAGATACTTTCTGTCTCAAATGTATCAAAGAAAAATTCAATATGGAGTTTCTGCAAAACCTTCAATATTTCAAGAAGCAAGTAGGAGTACTTATCCCATTGGAGTGGAAATAGCTTATGACTAGACTAATGTGTTTTTATTGTATTAGTACTATCATTTGTACTAGGTTTTATTTGTATAGTAACATATACATCTTTATCTGATACGATATCCTTCCTAATTTTTTTCTATTAAGACATAGCATATTGATGACCTTAGAAAATAATTTTATTGAGGACATAAGTAGCTCTGAAGGAATTATTGTATATGCATTCATAGAGTTTTTATTTAGCAAAAATTGTAACATTTTCATATTTTGATTTGTAATAGTATGTATATAGAAACCTACCTGGAAAAAAGAGCACAAATTGCTCCGATGCTAACCACGTATTTAAAAACAGTCCAATTTAGTCGAGAATATATGTAGGCCAGTGGGGCGTTTTCATCCTGGAATAAATATATCAAATAATATTTTTAAGCAGAATACGAGGTTGTCTTAAATGTTTCCGACCTGAACATGAAGATGGCAAAACTTTTCAACAAATTTGTTGGCGCATGTGTTGATAAATACAATCACTTGAGTAAGTCGTTGTGAGGTTTTCACAAAAATGCAATACTTACCTTCCTAACTGTCATCAAAAATATTTGTTTTTGAAAGGCAATGATGAGTTGGACGCTGTATATAGAATGGACTCTGTAGCAACATTTAGATCGTGCTCTTCGGGGCAAAGACGTCAGAATATCCAGCTACCATCATGAAAACGGTGCGGCAGTTGTATGCTGAGCAAACTCTACCCCCAAGGCGTGACTGGAGATCCAGTTGAAACACCTGAATCCGTTTGGCAAGATTCAGCTGAGACTGAGTCCAGCCATAAACCTGGTGAAGATGCGCAAAGTCACAACATTTGTACAACGACCCACGGAAGCGGAGACTAAGGAAGATGTCATGCTTGGTTTGAAGAGCCAGGGTGGATTAGATACTAAGTACTGGGCTGTCGTGGGTGGCAACGTCACACCAGAACACCAGAAGGACAGTTCCTAGTCTTACATATAGATGACGAATCTCTGCAGAAGCTGAGTAAGCTTGGGATGCGCCCATTCGTGGGAGCATGGAGAATTCTCTTCAAGCTGCAGGAAAGACAAGATAAACACAGGAAAGATGACCGCAGTGCTGCAAATCAACCTGCATTACAAAAGAACAGCGACGGCGAAGGTATGTCAGATCTTAACCGACGACATAGGGGTGGTTCTTATTCAACAGCCATGGACCGTCAAAGACAGCGTGATGGGCCATGGGCATTGCGAAGTTATTCTACGATACTGATAATGATAACCCAAGGGCTTGTATCGTTATCAGGGAGAACATTAGAACGTTGAAAATAAACAGTGTTAAAGATTAAAACTAACTTTTCCGCATCTGTGGCCCTGAACAATATTCTATCATAAAATTGTTACTTGTATACACTTCGGGGGATGTATCGTGTTAACAAACCGAAATTTCTCCAAAAATAACCGAAAGTTTAGTGTATCTGGATTTATAGGACTCGTTGTACTCGCTCCAGTCAACTGAAAATCAATAGGGTACATCTATGAGACACCTTGAACAATATTCAATCATAAAATTGATCAATCGTATACTCTCTGGAGGCTGGATCGTGCCAACAAACTAAAAATTCTCCAAAAATGACAAAAATAGCACCCGTTGTACTGGCTTTAGTGAGCTGAATATCAATAGGGTTAATCTTTGAGACGCTCTGAATAATATCCAATCATAAAATTGGTCACTTGTATATACTCCGGAGGCTGTATCGTGATAACAAACTGAAACTTCTACATATACTGTGTTTCGCTGCGCACTACCACCTTTGGAACGAATCTAGTGAGTAATATTAGGTGACTTTGTTTTTATTTCAACAAGAATACTTTGGTCATGTGGCCAAATTTTTGATTTCAATAGAAATTTTGTCTGTGATAGATTTAAACATATTTACGTTTAATGTTCTTTCATTGTATATTTTTCATTAGTTTTAATATCCATGAATAACGGCCGTTCAATTTAGTTTTTTTGTTGAATTTTCTCTGTATTTTACAGGAGATCAAACCTTTATTAATTAAATTTGTTAGCTATTTATTTCGAGTTGTCTTTAACCAATCCTCGCTTTAATCCCGAAACTCAATAATTTAAAGTACTAATCGAATACCAGCGCCTTTGGCTAATGCAATTGCTAAATAAAGATCTTTAGTCTAACTTTTTTATTTGTTTTGAGCTTAACCTCAAACATTTGAAAATATCGTACTTAAAGTACATTAGCACCTGTTGTATTGGCTCTGGTGAGCTGAAAATCAATAGGGTTCATCAATGAGATGACCTAAATAATTATCAATCATAAAATTGATGACTTGTTGAACTCCGGAGGCTGTATCGTGCTAACAAACTGAAATTTCTCAAAAAATGACAAAATGTCGTACTTCAAGTACCATAGCACCCGTTGTACTGGCTCTGGTGAGCTGAAAATCAATAGGGTTCATCTGTGACATGTCTTTAACAATATTCCATCATAAAATTGGTGACTTATGGCACTCCGGAAGCTGTATCGTGCTAACAAGACATGTATGGAAAAGTGGCCGACGACAACGACGACGACGACATACACACAGGATTCTTTTATAGAAACTGTTTTTTTCGTGTTGTTGTTGATGGAAAATTTAAAAATAACTCAAAAAATTTTTTCAAAATTCCAACATTTTTTGTGGTAAACCAATACTTTTATCGCATATTAGATAGGTTGGGCGGAAAAGTAATAACAGACTTCTGTTCTAGAGATACCGCCGTGACCGAGGCACACATGCAGGCGTGTGAAGGCAACATCAGAATTCTGCTTGCATCAGTGTACCTACTATACGATTCCGCAGAGGCACCTCCGTCCACAGAAATGAGGATTGTGGAGCAAGGGACGATGTCGGGGAACCACCTCATCTTGGGACTGGACGCCAATTCCCACTCTTTTGGTCTGGGGGAACTCCACCACTAACATTATTTTTATTATTTTCAAGGTAAGATCAAGTGATTAATGAAATTCAATAACCACTTCATCTTATCTTGAAAATAAAAAAAATATAAAAATTATTTTTTTCATTCTGGTACATATCTTCCCCTTGGAACTATCCATGGATATGCCTAGTATGGATCTAGGGTTGTCCTTGTGAATAGTTAAAATATTTCCTAACCACATTATGCGCTGGACACCAGGCTATGTATGAGTCATAGTTTTGTTCATCAGGATACAATAAATACCTCCCTCGATATCTTATAAATTTGAGGAAATTATTCTATCCTTTTTCTTCTCTTTACACTCGTTTTTATATCTTCTTTTCCTATACATACCTAGTATGAATCTAGATTTGTCACAACTTTTCATTCAAAAAATACTTCCCCACCACATTGTGTTCCTGACACAAAGCTATGTATGGGTCATAGTTTGGTCCAACAGGAAGTTTGAAAATTTTGGAATTGTTTGAAGTTTGAAAATTTTGGAATCGTTTGAATTTTAATTGATGCTTTGATTTTAATCTTAACTGTAACTTCATTCTTAAAAAACTTTCTTTCAAATTTCAATATATTATTCGTAATATTTTATTCACTGGTTTTGAAATATAACTTGATTCAATGTTCACCTTAAGATCACATTGTAATATTAGCCATACATTGTGGTGTTTGTGGTCGTTGTAATATTAGCCACCATCTATGAATGGAAATCTTGTCACTAGTTTAGACAGAATGTCGTTTAGTTGATAATTTTCAATAATTAAAAGAAGTAAAATAGATATTTGTTAAACAAGTGTCACAATTACTTGTAGTACGAGTGCAGTTTGCGCGTTGCGCAAAGTATAAGTACTACAATATTTTTTATAATTCGCATTTATTGATTCTTTTAAATAAAATAGAATAACATTATCCCTGCTTTTAAACTAGAAGGAGTGGTTTGAATTTAAGTAGGAAGTTCTGTAGATTCCTGATTCGTCAGATCACAGCCGGTTTTACACATCACTTTTGACTTTTGAAATATATTATTATCGAACAATTGTGTAAATTGTAAACAAACTTTTTTTTTAGCAAATAGTGGATGATTATTTGTTTAAAAAGAGCTCCTTCATATACTCTTGCCTTTTATTTATATGATATCATGAACAGAATCATTTCCATAGTATATCTTCACATAAGTATCTCGGTAAATAACAAAAGAATTAACTGACAAATAATTGATGAATAAATTAAAATTTTTAATATATAATTTGTTCCAATCTACCTTTAAGACTATTTAATCTATTAATTTGATAGCTAGAACCACGCCAGACCATTTTATAATTTGTTTCAAGTTAAAGTTAATGTCAAACGTCAAATAAAAATACATACAATAACCAACTATATGATACTAAAAATTACTAAAACAGTGTTCAGAGAGATTTAATTGTGACACTGTAAACAATGCTATAATGAAGTATCTTTTAGACGCGAATTATAAAAATATAATTGTACACCCTTATTATAGAGTTAATTTTCACTTATTTTATTTTAATTCAATACAAGTATTGTATATTTCAGGATTTTCATCTGCTTATGTAGAACAAGTGAAAGTAATCTTATGTTTTTAGACACCTGCTATAACTTTTTGACGTTAGTTCTTTTTTTAAATTGTTTTTTTCAATGAGTCAATTTTTGTAATTTTATAGGATAGCTTCGAGGATGGCCTATTCGCTGAAACCGCTTAGCTGAATTTTTAATAAACTACACACTTAGTATTCGTCGTTTCATTCATTCAATTTTTGGACTAAGCCTAGCCACGGGAGTTATACCTGCGGTTTGAGAAATCTAGATGTTTGCATTTATTCCGAAACTTGGCAGACCCTCGTATGATATTGCAAATGCTCACCGTCCTATAAGCCCCTTTTCATTTCTTCTTAAGGCAATAGAGAAGACGATAAATAGGCATCTAAGGGTTACGGTGCCGGGCAATAAGCTTTTACACCCTAACGAGGATGCGTATCAAAATGGTAAGTCTTGCGGAACAGCCTTGCACAGCTTGATGGGCAAGATTGGGCAAGCCATTACTCACAAAGAAGAGGACTGATAAGGCAATTTTTCAATGGATAGAGAACATATTAAGCAGCAGGAGAGCACAAGCAGCCTTTTGTGGAGTCACGAGAGAGGTGAAGACGGAAAGAAGATATCGACATGGGGGCGTTCTCTCACCAAGGCTGTGTTATCTGGTAGTCGACGACCTCCATGATTCACTAAATGAACAGGGATGGTATGCTCAGGGATATGCTGATGACATTGTTATTCTAATAAGGGGAAAACAGAATTTCCTATTTAATTAACTCATTCATTCATTTATTACACATACATGAAGAATGTGAATGTTATACATTATATATGAAACTATTAATTAGAGAGACTATTCTTTTTTAAATATCAATGTTTGGTATATAATGTAGGTACACATCAAGATTTTCGTTAAAAGTTTTACTATATCATTATAAAACTCGAGAAATATACGGCACAATGAAAATAAGTGAGCTATGATTTTATGTATTATATCTACAAACATTTGCTTGGCCTCTATTCAGAAATAGTTTCTATATTAGAAAGTGAATCATTGACAATCATTGTGTATGTGTATCGTAAAAAATATTGCCAACTGACTTGTGTAAGATTATCTCGTGATCTGAAAATTCAATCTTTCCGTTGATTTGGAGTTAGACTATACTCGATCTTACCTGTTCATAATAAGGGAGTAGCATCGTCATTACTGTGGACATACCGAAATAAGCAAAAAATACTATCATTAGAGATCCAACCACACCAATTGGTATGGATTTTTGGGGATTTTTTGTTTCTTCACCTAAAATAATAATTTATCAAACAATCTTACTATAATCTATAATTTTTGTAACAACCTGCAGTTGCAATGCAATCAAAACCAATGAATCCGTAAAAGCATCTAGCAGCGCCCTTCACAATTCCTTTCAATCCATAAGGGTTAAATCCACCAGCTCCTTTACCCATCGCTTCTTCTTTGGTTCGTTGCCAGTTGGCAATATCCACTGAAATTAAAAGTATATACTTAGTTCAGATATTGAAATATATATTGATTGAATTTACCTTTCCATAATCCAGATATTATCACTATTATCACTACTAACACATTCACGAATGTGAATATGTTATTTATTACAGACGATTCTTTGGCTCCGCAGGCCAGTGCAACTGGAAATAAATAATTTTGTTTAGATTTGAAACGTGACGGAAATAAGGTTAAATGCTCTATGTCAAGGATGTGGTATGGTCACGTCCAAAATATTTCGGATTACTGATGGCCAAATAAAGTATTAAAATTGGAATCTCCAGGAAATAGAGGAAGAGGAAAACCAGCTCTAAGAGGGGAACCTACATCGGACAAGCAATGGCAGATAAAGATCTGAAAGAAAGAGATTCAAACGTACGGGAATTGTGGAGGGAAAAAGCTGCGAACTCAAATGTATTATACAGCAGTAGAATGGAAGTGTAGAAATTCCATACTTATAATGCAGTTGAACTTATTGTTATTCTGAATAATATTCAGTAAAAGTGTAATATTTTGTTGTGTATTTTTGCTTATTATCTCAATGGATGTCATCTGATTTTTGAATAAATTTTGAGACACAAACCCTTTGATGGAGGATACTTTGTTCAGAAAGAAAAGTTCTCTCATACTGTAAAGAGTGAATTCGACAAAAAAGAATTAGTTGAACTAAAGTGATGATTGATTGGTCATATTACCAAATAGCACACTAAGAATGTCCTCTAAAAAGTAGGATTGTGATAAGCCCCCGAAGAAAAATCCATGTGAGCAATAATTGGAATTAAATAGCATGAATGTGAGAATATATTTCAAATATGATGAATATAAAGCTTAGAGTGAATGTTTTAAAATTAGTACTTTAATATTAGAATCATTAGGCAGCCGACAGGGAGATAGATAGCTTCAGCACTTGCTTTCAACATAATAATGGATCGAATAATCGAAAGTTCAAAAGTGGTTAATGCAGGATTGAAAATGAACAATGGCTGTCTGAGAATCGTATGCTATCCAGAATACACTATTCTTATAGCTGAAAGTGAAGACGAACTGCAGTGTCTCCTATATAAGTTCAACACGACGGCACAAATAATAACCATGCACATTTCGAGCAAGAAAACACAAAGTGTGATAATAACCAAACATGGGCGCCCATACTCGGTCGCAAGGTGGGGCCGCCCCCCCAGCTTTTAGGAAAAGAAACATATTCAGCATATGTGAAAAAAATTGTTATGTCAAATAATTATCCTTATTGAATAATTTTGTCATTTTCAGATATAAATTGAGAACAAAATATTTATTAATAAAATATGCACTTCACGTATTTGTATAATAGTTAATGGTTAAGTAAAAGAATATGAGTCGCTGCACCAACGGTCTGAAAGACACAGCGTCACTCGGTCACTCCTATGCGTGTGACCTTGGCTTGACGCGTCATCCCTTCCCCCACATTCTACCTAGAAGTCCACGCGCTGGCGGCATATTTGTATGTGGCGGACGCACAATACCATCGAATAACGATCGGAAAATTCCGAAGTATAACTTGTATGTAAGAGACATATTACAACTAAAACTGGTAACTCGTCTCTTACATACGCGTGATTGATTAGCCAAAAAGCAAAACAAAGCGCTCATTCTCAATTTGTATTTGTATTTCGTAGAGGTTCATTCTTGCAATTCACCAAAAATGATTTTATCCGTATAAAGAATATACAATAAATATGTTTCCGAACCTGTATGATTGGAAGTTGGTTGATAAATACACCTACAAATTAACAATAAAAACAAAAGATGTAGAGGTATTTAAACAAAATTTCTAGGTTATGTTTCTGAGCGTTAACTTTAAATGCCCTAATAAGGATAAAAGCATGGAGCTCTTTTGGTGTACCTACTTAGTTTTATTTAATTTCAACACAGCGTTAATTTCGGAGTATCCGAACTCTGCCACAAAATGCAGGTAGTCATTACGGGTTGTTCGAACTCTGCCAGTGTTTAAAATTTTGGAGATTAACTACCAAACCAGTAGGGGTCTAATAGCCTAATCCGATTTAACAATTTACCTTGAACTTTAGGTACTCAAATTCAATATAAGAAAATATTAATAACATACATATATTTTCAACGTATATTTGCCACTTCTAAAAAATTACATCTACATTACATCTACATTACAATAAAATATATTCAATATACATAAACATATAAAAGAAAACAAAAAATTAAACGTGTGGAAGATTTTTACATGCAACCGTTTTCACAAACATAAAGCGAGAATAACATTTTTCCTATATTGATCCAAATGATCATTAATGAAATTAATTTTAACATTAATAGTTTTTTTGGTTTTTTTCTGGCTTTGGTTTGCCGAACGAATTTTCGCGTATACCTCCGTTTGTAAATCCAATAACACACTAGTAAATTGAACAATGTTTGGATGTGCTTTGTAATAAGAAGCACCGAAATGCGAATAAAAACTCTCACAAGAATTCGTTGTTCTCTTAAAAAAGGATGCATTATTTGCCCAAATAAGTGGTGGAAATATCGAATTTTGCGTTATATATGTTTTATTGACATAATTTCGGAATTCTATAACTCTTTCGTCATTCGGAAGCAAAAAATGTAGTTCATTATAAAAAAATTCTACAACTTCCTCAGGGCTAAGATACATAATACCGAAATGTACTTTTAAGTATTCGCCAATTACAGAACCTTTGTGTCTGTACTCTTGTACCAAATGAAACTTCTGAATCTTACGAAACCAAGCTTGACAGAGATGAAATTTACAACCAAAAAGAATTTGATCTCTGCCAAAACATTCATATATAGCGTTATGAATGCTTAGTTCAAAATCTACTACGACTTCTTTCGGTTGAAAATGTAAGCCTACTTCTTTACATTTTTGTCTTAAAATTAAAAACAAATTTGAATATGTTTGACTTGATTTGTCCGGCAGCAAACAAAAAACAAGAGGTACGTAATAGCCGTTTTTAAAACCATGAATGGTAAACATTTGGTAAAAAAAAGTTGAACAGTATTTAAAAGTCCCATCCATCAAAATACAATCCGAATTAAATAAAAAATTCAGGTTGGAAAAACAGAAGAACACAATAATTTTAAATACCTGGTCTGCTGTTAATAGAAATTCCTCTTCTCGGTTCGTTCGTAATTGTAATTCACGAACACTATTAAATACTTCTTCCTGATTTTTAGGCAATAGGGGTAAAATTTTTCTTCTCGCCGCGTGAATATTTTTCCTTATTCGGTCAATATCTTCGGTGTTGATATCCTCCGCGAAATTATTTGACACCAATTCTTGCCGAATTAGTTTGGAGGGTTTCTCAGTGGGATCTTCAGTCGCTTTCCTTTTAATGCTGTTACTCACTGCTTTTCTTGATAGGTTCGTTTCCATAGTATGATTGTGTTCTCCTTTGACTTCTGTGATTGTTTCTTCATCAGAAACGTGGGAGTACACTCTAACTGGACATTTTGCGTTACAGCACTTCCATCTAATGTTTCCACATTTCCTAGTATTAGCTTTCGAAAATGTATAACTGTTCAACACTATTAATTTATTTCTTCTTTCACTATACATTGTAGATGCTTTGTTCTCCATTTTTGGTCACTGTTTGCTATGTGTACTACACTCTTAACTTCTGTAGATCGATATGAAGTAACTGAATACAACTATAACTCTTATATAGTGTAAGTGCATCAACATCCTTCCCCTAATCCCCTAAATATCGATCAAAACAATCAAGATTTCTTCAAAATATTTAATACAAGAAATCTTCGAAACCTTTCAGAAATATACATAATTCTATGGGCCTCCGATTTTATCTATTATAAACCCTAATGACTCGAATAGGATTAAACTAAATGGTTGCGGCACAGTTCGAACATTTCAGTAATCCTCAAATTGATACAAGTCAGGTAAAATTTTATTTTGTGGCAGAGTTCGGATATGCCCGTTAATTTTGCCATAGTCCTTTAACAATGAGAATAGTAGGTAGTAGGTATCAGAATTTAGATTATGCGATGTTGTCATTCAAAAAGCACAGGGTAATAGTTTTAAAACCTGAGATTGGCTATTCAGAACCTTTTAAATTTTTTGCAGCGTTGCTATTTTGGGCAAAATAGACTAAAGTTTATATTTTTTATAGAAAACAGCGTATTTTTTTTAGATGAATCGATACCTTTTTTAATTTGAAATAAATAATTACAATGTTTTTCAACAGTTTACTACGTTGCCAGTTTGGGCAGTATCTAGCAACTGTTAGGAACAATAAAATACCCCATAGACCTAAAAAGAACTGTTCTGTGAACTTGCCTTAATATAGTTTTGTGGTGACGTCAGTAGAGAAGGATGACAGTTGTTAATTTGATGTATAAAAATAATAAAAATGTGTGTATAACCTTTCTTTATAGTCCGGGAAAGTAAGGAAATAAAAGTCAAAAGTTTCCCATAATTGATTTTTCATTTTTAAATGAAAATATATTGACCTAGCATCACTCTCCTAGATTGTCTAATAATTTCCGATGGAGCTTGCGACGCAGCTTGCAAGCACAGCTCAGACCACCTAAAATTCAAGTGATTTATGCTTGTGTCATTTCTGGATGTGTTCTTACAAAAAAATCGTAGAGATGAAAATTGAAGTAAATCTTATGTTCTTGAAGGTGACGTAAATAGTTTTTTCAAAAAAAAAATTCCGATCTTAAATTTTCCAAAAATTGAAAAAATTTATGAAAATTATATTTTTGGTTGGTAATTATAAATAAAATATTAGTATCGAGGTCAAAACATAGATAAACATAGAGGGCAAACTTCTAAAAATTTACATTTTTTCAGATTTGGAAAATTCAAAATGGCGGCTGCGCAAATTGGAAACAATTTTTTTTTCAATCGCGTCTAAATTTATGAACATTAACGATATTGGGAAACGGTTTGTTGCAATCGACAGAGTGAAAGTTATATTTTTATAAATACCATAAACAAAATATTTAAATTTTTTTTACATAATCTTTTAGAACATTTACCGAAAATAAAAATTTTTCAATCTAGTTTTTTCTCATTTTGGCGTTGAAAAATTTGTTTAAAATATGTTTTCACGTTATAAATATGTGTCTTAGAAAGACGAGTATTTACTAAAAAATTTTTTAGATGCGACTTTTACAAGTTGAGATGAACAAATTCAAAGTCTGTTAGATTCTGTGATAATATTGATTGAAATTTTCAAATTTTGATCACTTCGCTAGGTTGTCGAATCCCAACTCAACTTAAACACAAATTTTCATTTTTCTACCGTCAATTGGTCCATTCAAAAGAGAATAGTAATCCTAGCTCGCTCGGCCAAACGGTGCGGCGGCAGCTGCTTGGCGTTGAACGAAGCTCAAGCTTTTATTTTGGTTTTCTTTGTAAACATTTTGCATTTGTGGTTTGCTAATAGTATGGTTATTATCAACCATTACATATTGCTAGAAATAAGGTACAATGATATTTATAATTTATATCTATAAATCCATTTATTATATAAATTATAAATAATTCGAAACGTAGATACTAAGAATAATATTTATTTACAAATTTACATCTATTTTCTACAAATTCTCGCCCTTTTTGGTCTCTGAGGAAATGGCTCTGTACAATTTTCCTCGTCATTATCATTAGCAAACAAATCCTCATCGATATTATTGCTACTATCAATTACAAGTTCACAATGAACTAACTGAGTCATATCAAAATTTAGCTCATCACTCAGAGATTCATTATCATCCTCGTCATTGTCAAGTACCGTACTTACAATTTCGATGTTACAACAGTTTTTGCCTTCGCAATTTTTACATAATATCGTACAATGTATGCCAACTTTTTTACAACCACACCTGGTAGTAGAGCACCCTGTGGTACAAGAACACGAAATAATGTTCAATAATTCGTCGGGTACAAGTACGTCGTCAGTCATGTTAGTAAGGGTCTTTTGGGCGTTCGAAGAGAATGAGCGCTGACCCCCCACCAGAACGCCAAGCATCTGCCGCCGCACCGTTTGGCCGAGCGAGCTAGGATTACTGTTCTCTTTTCAATGGACCAATTAACGGTAGAAAAATGAAAAATTGTGTTTAAGTTGAGTTGGGATTCAACAACCTAGCGAAGTGATCAAAATTTGAAAATTTCAATTAATATCATGACAGTATCTAGCAGATTTTGAATTTGTTTATCTCAGCATGTAAAAGTCGCATCTGAAAAATTTCTTTTTTCAAAATATTCGTCTTTCAAAAACAAACATATTTATAACGTAGAAAGATATTTTTAAGAAATTTTTCAACGCCAAAATGAGAAAAAACTAGATGTAAACATTTTTATTTTCGGCAAATGTTCTAAAAAATTATGTAAAAAATTTTGTTTATGTTATTTATAAAAATATAACTTTCACTCTGTCGATTGCAACAAACCGTTTCTCAATATCGTTAATGTTCATAAATTTAGACGCGATTGAAAAAAAAAATTGTTTCCAATTTGCGCAGCCGCCATTTTGAATTTTCCAAATCTGAAAAAATTTAAATTTTTAGAAGTTTGCCCTCTATGTTTATCTATGTTTTGACCTCGATATTAATATTTTATTTATAATTACCAACCAAAAATATAATTTTCGTAATTTTTTTCAATTTTTGGAAAATTTAAGATCGGAAAATTTTTTTTTGAAAAAACTATTTACGTCACCATCAAGAGCATAAGATTTGCTTCAATTTTCATCTCTACGATTTTTTTGTAAGAACACATCCAGGAATGACACGAGCATAAATCACTTGAATTTTAGGTGGTCTGAGCTGTGCTTGCAAGCTGCGTCGCAAGCTCCAGTGGAAATTCTTAGACAATCTAGGATAGTGATGCTGGGTCAATATATTTTCATTTAAAAATGAAAAATCAGTTATGGGAAACTTTTGATAGTTAACAGATTTTTCGATCTTACTTTCCCGGACTATTAGTATTCGTGTGTAATAAACCTACTGGTTAACAAAATAAATATACAGAGATCTTTAGCAGAGTTTCTTTTTCACTAAACAACAGCAACCACTTATTTATTTTTTGAAAGGCAACATCGCATGTTTTTGCAGTAATGAATTCCGTTTTTCTTCTATTTTAGAAATGGATGGAAGAATACCAAAAAAATAGTAAATAAACTTGGTCAATTTCAAAAACTGTTAAAGTAGCCTCTGATCGGCCTAGAAATCTATTTAAAAGGATATATCACTGCCATTTTAAGACGAATACACGTAAAGTTACAAAAGGAGTTCGAAATAAGCGATCTAAAAATATCGATTTCCCCGCACAATTGTTTATAACAATTCAACGATTTATTAAGAGCAATAAAACATCAACTGTAGATCAAGAATATTCTTGTATAATTGAATTTCGTAACAAACACAAACATAGGCTTGACGTTGCTGAAGCACTTCGAGAAAGACCTGTAGGATCTGACGTAAAAGCAAAAATAATTGAATTATTCGAAAGAGGCCATTCAGTCTCGTCTGCTTACTATACCTATTGTTATATGAAAATGGAAGAGTTAGGAGATAGTTATGAAAATTTTGTTTTTGATAGCGGAAAGAAACGTATTACGTAAATATTGACCATCCTCAAATTTGTTATTATGTACATTCCATGTCCTAAAAGCATGTTGGCGTTGGCTAACAATGGCAAAAAATTCTGTACCAAAAGGAAAAACACAAAAATACCATGCCATGTTTAAAAATATTTTATATTCTAAGACTAGTAGAGACCTCGAAAACTCAAAGCAACACTTTTTGGACAACTGTGATCATGAAAACTTTAAAAAATATGTTGAGAACATGCCAACAAGAATACAGGAGTGGGCAGTTTTCTGTCGGCAAAACCTTCCATTGAGAGGTGCAGACACAAATAACTATACAGAAGTTATGTTCCGCTTATTGAAAGATATTCCTCTCGGACGCACAAAAGCCTTTAACGTAACACAATTAGCAGATTTTATTGTTACAAGCTTTGAGTCATATTATAAACAAAGGATTCTGGATTTAATTTTTGGTCGAGAGTCAAAAGTTGTTACCTCTAGGTATCTCAAAAACTATAACACGAATTGTAAAGTGATATCAGCAAATATGGAGCAGATGGACTTTACCGTTCGGAGTGAAACAAATAATCAACTAATTTACAAGGTTGATATGTTATGTTGCAAATGTACGTACCCTGTTGGATTTAACGGCAAATATTGTAAGCATCAAGCATTAGTGGTTAAAAATTATAGTATTTTATCGGTTATAAATAATCTCTCCACAAACGCTAAATTAAAGTTGTACAAAATTGCAACCGGTAATAACGCACCTGAAAGAATATTTCTTCCACTGCAAAATACAGAAATAACAGAACATTTTGGAGTGTGCTTTCACATAATCAGCTAATACGTCCGAGAGTGCGTCGCACCAAAATAAAATATCTTCATCTCGAAATGGAACATTGCAGCTTAATAACGAATCCTGCTTGCCTTCGGAAAGTGAAATTGCAGAGCTAAAAGGATATCGTATTCTAATGATATAGTCACTAAACTTGAACAAGATCCTCAACAATATTATCCTGCTATACAATCATATTTAAATAATGTAGATAAATATGCACACACAACCACTGCATTATTTATTGGAATGCATACTGCATTCAAATATAAAGATATTTCGTCAAAAAATAGGACTTCTGCCACAACAACTCGCCGCAAAGGAAATAAAATTCGTATTCAGCCAACGTCAGTGGCAAGAAGAAAAATGGGAGGAAAAAATATTTTTTCTGGAAGAAGATCTATTGAAAACAGTGAGAAAAAAGGCAGCACACGCATTAAAAATTTGCGTAGAACAAAACGTAGGGCTTGGTGGTAATAAGTTCAGAAAATAATGTTTGTAATCGCGTTTATATTAATTTTGTTGTTATTATCATTTAGTAAGAGTTAATAAATTAGTATTTTTTTACTAAGCACCCATTGTGTGTGTGTTTTTTTTTTAAATTTAAATAAATAAATAAGATCACTAAACTTTTTTAACTAATCACTTAGGTATCATTGCATGATTTACGATATAAACGTTGTGCATGTAAGAGACGAGTTACCAGTTTTAGTTGTAATATGTCTCTTACATACAAGTTATACTTCGGAATTTTCCGATCGTTATTCGATGGTATTGTGCGTCCGCTACATACAAATATGCGCGCCGGCGCCCTCATAACAGCAGTGTTAAAAGTGCTAGCGTGAAGAGTTGTAACGAATGAAAATTAAGTTTTTTATGTATAGTGTGAGCTTACTGTTTAAATTTTGATTTTTCTTTAGTTTCTTGTGTTTTGGATTAGAACATTTACAACTCTCAGGTAAGCCATAAAATTATTAAAATATTGAATACTGTAAGAACGGAATAGAACTATAAGGTACTATAGTAACCTAAATGCTGCTCGATTTTTCCACTCAGGACAGTAAGGGATATGCAATTTAATGCAGTAAAAATATATTATCAATTACATTTCATCACAAGTAAGTAAACTAAAGTTTATGAAAAATGGCAAAAGATAAAAAGATAAAAAGTACAATATTTATAACACAAGCACAGTAATTTTTACTAGAAATACACAAGTATATAATCAAAACACTATTTGATATTGAAATCAAAGCAATACTGTAAATATAGAATGAAACTATTAATTTATTTTATGCTATCAGAATTCATCGCAGTCAATTATGTAATATTTATTTCTTAATATCCACAGTGATATAACTATTATAGTACTTTATAATCCGTCCAAGCAATAAATATTAAAATTATCGTCAATTCTTTATGAATATATGATATTTCAGAAATGGGCATCAGAAAATTTTTTGGCAAAAACAATCCGATGTTTCTGCTTCACGGTAAAAAAATCTTGCCGAGTCATCAGAAGCTCCGAATCCAGTACCCTCTAAAGTGTATGTCAGAATTTCCTCTGATTTGGACTTTAACGGGCCATCAAATTCGGCTGTCTCCGTCGAAGAACCTGATCGCCAAACACTTCAGTTTTTTACAGTTACCAACCCACTTGCTCGAAATTCGTCGCATGATTTCAAGAAGGATATCTATGAAAACAATACCAAGAAAGTCATTTTCAAAAAACTTGGTTTGATATATGTTCGTGGCTGGTATACTCGCCAAAGTTGAAGGGAGGGCTTTGCAAACTTTGTACTGTTTTCAAACCAGTTTTAAAAACAGGAACATTTGGTGATTTTGTAATAAAAGACTACATTTTCATGAAGATGCTCGAGGGCATGAAACGAGTAGTTGGCATCTAGAATCTACGATCGAGGTCAAAGATTTCTGTGATTCGATTGAAATGAAAAAAAAAACGTCGTCGAGCGATTGGACAGTGGTATTACAGAACTTGTGAATACCAATAGGAAAATAAACGGTTTTAAAGATTAAAACTAACTTTCCCGCATCTGTGAGATGCCCTGATCAATATTCTATCATAAAATTGTCACTTGTATACACTTCGGGGAATGTATCGTGCTAACAAACCGAAATTTCTCCCAAAATAACCAAAAATGTAGTATATCTGGATTTATAGAACCCGCTGTACTCGCTCTAGTCAGCAGAAAATCAATTGAGTAGATGAGACACCTTGGAAAATGTCCAATTATAAAACTGGTCACACTCTGGAGGCTGTATCGTGCTGACAACTCGAAATTTCTCCAAAAAACACCAAAAATGTGGCACTTCAGGTACCATAGCACCCGTTGTACTAGCTTTGGTGAACCTAAAATCAATAAGGTTCATCTATAAGATGCTTTGAATAATATTCAATCATAAAATTAGTCACTTGTATACACTCTGAAGGCTGTATCGTGATAACAAACTGAAATTTATCCAAAAATATCGTACCTAAAGTACTACCTGTGAGATGTCCTGAATACTATTCAATCATAAAATTGGTGACTTGTTGCACTCCCGAGGCTGCATCGTGCTAATAAACTGAAATTTCTGAAATAATGACAAATATGTCGTACTTCAAGTACTATAGCACCCGTTGTACTGGCCCTGGTGAGCTGAAAGTCAATAGGGTTCATCTGTGAGATATCATGAACACTATTCGATAATAAAATTGTTAACATTTTGCACTCCGGAGGCTGTACCGTGCTAATAAGACATGAAACGAAAAGTGGCCGACGACAACGAAGACGACGACGACATACACACAGGATTTTTTTCTAAAAACCTTTTTTTCGTGTTATTCTTGATGGAAAACGTAAAAATAACTCAAACAATTTTTTCAAAATTCCAACTTTTTTTGGGGTAAACCAACACTTTTCCCGCGTATTAGATAGGTGGTACTCATGACATTTCCATAACGGGAAAAAATCAAAAGAAGGGAATATTAAAGATTTACTTTTTTTTAGAGTAAGAGCGGATGAGAAGGTATTGGAAAATCACTTACCAAACCATAGTGGTAAAGCAAAGTACACATCACGCAGAGTTCAGAACAATTTAATAAGTGTATGTGCGTTAGCACAAGAGATAGTTGATAAGGTAAATATATCACTTGCTTTTTCATTATTGTCTGATGATACGGCTGATATTATTGGCGAAGAACAATTTTCAATAAGATATGTAGACGAGAAAGAAAACTTTACAGTAAAAGAAGAGTTTTTGGGATTTACAGAGCTGTGTACATTAGATGCTGAAGGGATTTCTTCATCCATCTTATCATTTGTTGAACGTTTGGGTCTAAATATTAATAAATTAATGGGTGTGGGGTTAGATGGCTATTCAACAATGGCAGGACATGAAAGTGGAGTGCAGGCTATAATAAGAGAGAAATACCTCACAGCTGCCTATTTTCAATGCACTTCTCACCGACTCAACCATTTGAACAATGTTCAAGAAATTCGTAATACAGTGGGAACAATAAAAGAAGTCAAAAAGTTCTTTAGAGAAAGTGCTTTACGTAGAAAATTAATACCCTATTTTCCTATATTCTGTGAAACGAGGTGGTCCCTCAAATATACATCAATAAGGGTGTTCAATGAAAACTTTTTGAAGATCAAAGAAAGTCTCCATCATCTTGCAAATAACAATGGAAACAACCAGGATACCAGAAGACGTGCTCACCTACTAGACTGTGCAACATCGTCAACATCATTTACCGTTTGTCTGCATATTATTTCGAGATATTCTTCTTATTTAGAACCTGTTATCAAGAAACTCCAGTACGTCGACATGGACCTCTTTTCAGTAAACACATATATCAACACCGACCTTCTAGCCAATTTCGGAAAACAACGAAAAACGAATGAAAAATTCAAGGATATTTTTGATGCAGTGAAGAAAGATTGCGCGGAACTTAATGTGGATGTGAAAGTTTTAAGATTGACTGAAAAGCAGAAACATAGATTTAATGTCCAAAGCTTGTCACCCAAAGAATACTTCAGGGTTTCAATTTACAACCTTTACATGGACTCCATAATAACGTGTATAATGACACGGTTTAAAAAGGGTAATGCTATACCATTCAAAGGTGGAATTCTTCACCCACATCTTATGATGAAAGAGAAAAAAGAAGATTTTATGAAGGAAGTGAAAAGTTTGGAGATAGAATAGATAATTTAGAAGCAGAAGCTACGTTATGGTATGATGTTTGGACAGAAAAGGATTTTTCGGAAAAAACAAGACTACATGATATATAGGAAGAAACAACTTTTTACCCATCTATGAAAAAAGTCATTTTGTATCTCACTATACCTCCTACAACTTGTACCGTTAAGCATTCTTTCAGCACTCTACGTAGAGTGGAAACTTGACTAAGGAGTATCACTGACGAGGAGCGTATTTCAAGATTGTGCCTGCTAAGTATCCATAGAAAAAGAGCAAAGAGACACGACTTTGAGGACAAAGTTATTGACTTGTTCGGCAGGAAGAGAAGAAACTTACAATTTGCTTTTTCTGATAAATACTGAACACTAGTTCGATCAATTCCGCTTAAGCTATAAATTATAATCGGTTTTTTTATTTATAGAACTGGTTTTAATAAAAATTAGTTAGAGTAATGTGCTTTTTATTGACCTTAAATGCTGTGGCCTAGTATTTAAGTGTAGGGAAGTTTATCCAACATAGTTCAAACTAGAGTTTTTTAGGTGCTTAAAGCTATGTATTGTCTTCCAAAGTATACAAAATGTAATATGCAATATCATTACGTCTAGCCCCCTCCCCTAAAAATTTTCATATTGGCGCCCATGTATCCAAAGATCCGATACGTTGCAAATTGGTTGTAAATAAGCGAATTATAGACCAAATTATGAACTATATATAAGACTTGCATCAGACCTAGATTAGCCTATGCCGCAGAGACTACAGCAGAATCAAAGATAAAAAAGAGAGCAATAGATATGAAATATTACGAACAATAAAGGGAACCATGCTTAACGACAGAATACGGAATATTAAGATGGGTAAGAACAAAGCGCCGTCAACGGAGATTCCATGTAGAACTAATGGATGATTGCTAAATCAGCGAAGAATTGAAAACCTAGCACAAGACGTCCAATAGGCAGGCCTCAAAAACGTTGGTACGACTGATGGACATTAGCGTTACAAGATGGCGAATAACAGAATTGACAAGAGATCGTTATTTTACAAGGAGAAGAAGGAAATGTATTTATATAAAAGGAACAAAGGTGTAGTGTAAAAAAATTACTCACTTGAAAACGCGATAGCTAGTGTCAATGAAAAGAGATCAGCATAACTCGAAACTTGATTTCCACCTAAAGGTATATTTTCAGTGAAAAAACTGGCCATTGTCTTATTCGCTAATTCGTCAACATATAAAAATATTGCTTTGGTACTTGCTGCTGATCCTAAAACAAATTTTATTTCAATGAAAATGGTATGCGAGCGATTGCAATAATTCTAGAGTTATGAAGAATGAAAAACTTACCTATAAGATATTCTAAAATGAGATTCCATCCTATGATAAAAGCGAAAAATTCGCCAATACAGACGTAACTATATACGTAAGCAGATCCCGCTTTTGGTACTCGAGCTCCGAATTCGGCGTAACAGAGGCCTAAAAAATATAAAATTGGTTCATAATGATCATTCCTTATAATAGATGATATACTGAAAACTATGGATCACAGAGGTGCACTTTTAAAAAATTTCAGAAACCTCCAAAAACACAAGCTGGTCATACTGATACGAGGCAATTACAATTATGAAAAAAGGACACTAAACAAACAAAAGCTTAAATCAAAACACTCCAGATACACTAGCAGAAGAAACAAATTCCAGCAAAAGTATTACTTATAAAAAAAACTATAGAAATAAAAGTAAAAACTTAATTATAATCTACACGCCTGTCGGAACAAATACATATATATCTACTTCTAATTGAAATGAAGTACATATGTGTTTTGACAAGTGTATCACCTCAAATTGGGGACTTAACTTTTGTTTCTTTAACTCCGAATTCCTCAATACGAAGTATTCAATGGACAGATTTAGAGATTTCTCAACTTTGGAAATGACATATAACAGTTCGAATAAGAAGTGAACTTCTACGTTGAAGTACTTGTCAAGCGCAATAATGAAAAAAAAACTGTTCTGGTTCACTCCTACATCTTGCAATGTTTTTTTTTATCCAAGCATATTTGTTACCATTCCTGCAACCGTATTTCCTTTCGCTTCGTTTCTATGTTTCTCTTCATCATTTTGTAGTTATATTAGCAATGAACCTTAGATGTAGGCTCTGTTTCTGTGAATTTTGTTGTACTATTTTTATTATGAAAACTTGGTCGATCATTGATCTTCTGCCCTAAAGCCTGTTTGGTATTCTGCCACATGTCCATTATGGCAATTATCAAGACTTTTTAATTAACTTTCAATATTTTACCTCCAATAGTGATATTCCTCTACAGTTATTTACGTATTCTTTTGCCTCTATTTTTGCGCATTTTGCCTTCTGCCATCTTAAACACTATTTTTTAGTTCTTATCGAAATAATTTTACATAATTTCATTTGAAGTGATATTGTGATCCAAAATTTTTTTAAATTTGTTTTCTACTATCTTCAGGAGACTTTTCAGATAGCCGGTTTACTGAATTTCTTTCCTATTGGTTGATGTTTTTTTATTGTTAAATAAAGTACATACATTCAGTTCTTGTTTCATCTCTGCAATAAATAATTATAATATTTATTTCTGTCCATTGTGAAAATTACAGCAATGAATTACTTGAACATATCATTATTTAGAGCTCCTTCGAAATAATGTATTGCACTTACACCTCTATTTGAAAAATCTTTTGAAATACCTACTTCAAAAAAATAATTGCATACTCAGTTTCTAATTTTTTCACCTAGCACAATTTCCCACAGAATACTTATTTTTATCGCTACTACAAAGTCTCGCACTCTAGTTCTCTATCCAGGTGTGAATCCCCACCCGGCCATTCCTTGTTGGGTCTTAGAAACATTTGCGCGTTTCTCAGTGACACCTAGGAGACAGTAACAAACCCTACCCAGAACGCTATATGTAAGAATACAAAGAAAATACACTACATTAGATTGGACTGTTTTGCCTAATATATGGATCTAGCATAGGATTTAAAAAAAATAAACACCTGCTAATATTGAAGTCACAGCGGCAATGAAAAATGATATTATCACAGCAGGTCCGGCAGTGTTTTTGGCTACATCTCCTGCCAAAACGTAAACACCTACTCCGAGCGTACTACCGACACCCAAAGCAGTCAAATCAAATGTCGTCAAAACCTTGGCTAATTTTGAATCTTGATCATGCTTCAGTACTTTCTTTCTTGTTAATACTTTTTGAGTTTGAGCCCACGTTGGACATTTTAGTCGCATGTTGTCTGGGGCACCTGAAACACATAAACAATCGTTTTATATAAATTGGTATTGGAAAAACAAATAGTTTTGACTAAAAAACTTTATAAGCCATACAAGTTAATGACGATACCCGTCATGGTTGCTTCAGCACCTCAAAAACTCATGGAAACAATGAAGCAGCAAAGAAAATAATTATTAGAGAAGTAAATGATGATGTCGGCAAATTGGTAGGCTCATGCTTTGTATTTTTTTCAGGTATTTTGGACATAAAACTTGTGGTACCGATTTTTTTCCGAAAATGCCAAATTTTGACCAAATAACTGACGCTTCGACATGTTTCAGGAGCTGTTGAACGTCAACGACGATCCAGATTTGCTCAAAAATGTTATAAATGGTAGGGTATTTCAAACTAAAGCGAAATTGTTCTAATGGAAGAGATCACAAGACACACCCGACGAAACCAAAATACGAAATCATCCTACGCCAAAATCGTTCGAATGTGTTGTGTAGAATGTATAGAAGTAAATACGCTGTGGACGTTAAGTACTCAATCAGGAAGATGACATTTCATTTTGATTTTGCTAGACATTATCAGATCATAAGGCCCATCCAAAAAACCTATATTAGAAGTTCTTCCAGGATTCCAAAAAGATTTCGACCAAGTGAATTATATCTGAAGGGTTTACTTTAAAGGCGACAAAATAGATAATGATGATTAAATACATATTTTTCAACATATACTTTTGAACTTATATACGATATGCTTTTTTTAGATCCAATACTAATTTTTTGAAATACTATAGATCTGTTCCAACTGACACGAAAATCGTACATGTACGATACAAATTCAGTTGACCTGCTGATTAGTGAATATAATAAGTCTTTGTATTCACTTCATTTGGAACAAACCTTATATTTCACACAAAATATTTCACCGAGACGACAATAAAAAAACTTCTGCTCGCCAATGGTGTATAACTAAATTGGAGTGTGTCACTGTACTTTCCTAATTATTTCTCTTATCTTAAATTCACAGTTGTCGCTCGATTCTTAGATTTTTTTATAACTGAATCATAGACAGTTTCCAATAGTTGAAAACTTCCTAGACCCTTTTTAATATAATTGAAATCTTCCTCGACCCTTTTCTAATGATTGAAACCGTTTTTTCTCTAAGAGGCAACAACCATTATTAAAAAAAAGTCTATAAATTCGTGTGCATTTATGTTGTTACCAAATAAATATACTTTCATTGCGGTTACCTAAATTTTCTGTTATGTAACCTCGGAGCCCGTGGGGTTCCTAAAAATAAAATTTTGTCAGATTGCTGTCACCTTTCCTGTCGCAAGTTGATTTCCAGAAATGTATTTCTTCTTATGAATAAATTGAGCCCAAATTATAAGCTTTTATTACTTTTCCGCCCAACCTATCTAATATGCGAGAAAAGTATTGGTTTACCCACAAAAAAGTTGAAATTTTGAAAAAATTTTTTGAGTTATTTTTACGTTTTTCATCAAGAACAACACGAAAAAATGGTTTTTAGAAAAAAATCCTGTGTGTATGTCGTCGTCCACTTTTCGTTTCATGTCTTGTTAGCACGATACAGCCTCCGGAGTGCAACAAATTAAAAGTTTTATGATTGAATATTGTTCAGGACATCTCACAGATGAACCCTCTTGATTTTCAACTCACAATAGCCAGTACAACGGGTGCTATGGTACTTGAAGTAGGACATTTTTGTCATTTTTGAGAAATTTCAGTTTGTTAGCACGATACAGCCTCCGGAGTGCAAAAAGTCACCAATTTTATGATTTAATATTACTCAGAAAATCTAACAGATGAACCCTATTGATTTTCAGCTCACCACAGCCAGTACAACAGGTGCTATAGTACTTTAAGTACGACATTTTTGTCATTTTTGGAGAAATTTCAGTTTGTTAGCACGATACAGCCTCCGGAGTATATACAAGTGACCAATTTTATGATTGGATATTATTCAGGGCGTCTTAAAGATGAACCCTATTGAGATTCAGTTCACTAAAGCCAGTACAACGAGTGCTATGGTACTTGAGGTACCAAATTTTAGTCATTTTTGGAGAATTTTCAGTTTGTTAGCACGATACAGCCTCCAGCGTGTATACAAGTGACCCATTTTATGATTGAGTATTGTTCAGGGCGTCTTATAGATGAACGTTATTGATTTTTAGCTCACCAGAGCTAGTACAACGGGTGCTATGGTACCTGAAGTGCCACATTTTTGTCCTTTTTGGAGAAATTTCGGGTTTAGTACGATACAGCCTCCGGAGTGTAATTAAGTGGCCAATTTTATAATTGGATATTATTCAAGGTGTCTCATTCAAGGTGTCTAACAGATGTACCCTATTGACTTTCAGCTGACTATAGCGAGTACAGCGGGTCCTATAAATCCAGATATACTGCATTTTGGGTTACTTTTGGAGAAATTTCGGTTTGTTAACACGATAATCCCCCGAAGTGTATACAAGTGACAATTTTATGATAGAATGTTAATCAGGGCATCTCATAGATGCGGAAAAGTTAGTTTTAATCTTTAAAACCGTTTATTTTTTTATTTATTTCTACCTTTCAAATTTATTCTTGGAGTTGTTTTTACAACTTACACTTTAATTTATCCTCCCAATTATTTACAGCTTAACATATTGGGATTAGTGAAATCCCTATGCTGGAATGTCCAAAGTGAATCACCGAATTTTAGAATGATAAACAAATACTGGTTTATATAAATGGAAGTTAATTAAAGAGAAACAATACCTGGGGTAGAAGAATCAGCATTTCCACAAGTCGTAGATTCAACGTTGTTGATAACTACAGAATTCTGTTCAACAACTCCTGCAGACATATCGATTACGTAAACAGATGACTTATTAAAACTTTCAGAACGATTTTCACTAATTACACTCATTTTTAATAGAACCAACATGGAATTATTCAACTGCTAAGTATTATAGTTCTGAGCAAACTATATATACAATAAAGTTGATTAGGATTTGAACATTCTTTTCTAAATAATTATTTTTTATCTTTATGAAGTAATTACCATATCCTAAAATATTACGATGTGAATAATGTTATGTGAAAAAATTACACAAGATAGAGCTCAAAAATATTTTTGTCTACATTATTTATCATACCTATTAGATCCGATAAGAAGAAACCTATATAAATAGCTATACCCAATGGAGTATTTTTTGTATTATTGACAATAACGCGAAAAAATAGACCTCGTAATTAAAGCAGCTTATAAGTGCTTAATTCAATTTACTTGATTTATCTTATTTATTTTATTCACAATATAGTTTCATTAAGGATGATTTCTATGTCAAATTCCGCATTATTTCTAAGTAATTGTTCAAATTATCTTTTCTAAAAATTATACATAAATACTAATATGACTTTTTTGTTTTTATAAGTACATATTTATAAATACAAAATAATTAGTATTGTATTTATAATTAATTATTAAAAGTAAAACGAGTGTAATTTGACTACATCCTAACACGAGGCATATTATCCAACAACGACCAAATTCCCATATTGTTACCATTTTTATTGAACTCCTATGTCACATACTCAAACACTAACGGAAATACTCTCCAGAAATTTTGCGATAACTCGGATTGCAATATCGACAGCGGGAGTATCCAATCTTTGAAGCCTTGGGGACATAATATTTTTTTCGGTATGTTGCAATAAGGGCCATAACAATTTTAAATTTTTCTGCTCACCTAAGCAAACATAGGCTTTTATTGCATTTCAATTACTATTGATTGTGTATTGTGACACGTAACGACATCTAGTGCCGAATAGTGATACTATGTACTGTTCTAAGTACTATTTCAGCTACCCACTAACTGTATATTTGGGAATTTCAGCATTGGTTCGAGAAACTTCTGGTTCTGGCTAGTTTTTCCGATCATATCTAGATGGCAGTAATTGCAGAGGTATAAAAAGGCTAGCGGCGCCATTGCAAGTCAGTTTGCACGGGAAAGGCGAAGGAAGCGAAGTTTCCTATTGTGAAATAAAGTAATAAGAGTATTTTGATTAGACTTGTTTTTATGTGTGATTTATTGGTATGGAAAAGAAGCGAAAAATAGACAGTGAATGCAGAACGTTCCAAGATAAATGGTATTTTCAGTATTTTGTGATTTAGTGCAGTAATAAGGTGCTATGTTTAATTTGTAATTAAACCATAGCTGTCACTATGAATCGAAACATCTTCAAAATTACTCTAAATATACAGGAATATTGCGGACTGATATCGCAGCAATCTTTGTATACCAAAGCAAATTCTGAGCAAGCGCCAGCTTTTGTGTGGCTCTTGAAATCGAAAAACGTGGAAAACCATTCACCGATGGAAAAATGATAAAAGAATGCTTGATTGCAGTAGCTGAAGAAATATGCCCCGAAAAAGTGAATTTATTGAAAGGTGTCAGTTTGTCAGCAAACACCATGCCCTGCGATATTTTATAGCCACTGCTAAACTGCATTTTTAACGCCATCTATTCGCTTGGAAGGTTACTAACGAACTTTATTTTACTGATTGCTGTAATACCGTCAAAGTAATACATCAAAATATCAGGAGTAAAACAATAACAAATGGATCAGCATATTAGAGACTTCGACAGAGTTCTATTGTATTTGTCATTTTTTAACTTGTAGATGACTTTACTGTAGCACAAAGAAAAGCCAAAAAGGCTTTAATTACAACAGACCTTTCGTCTAGTTCCGATATTTACAAAGGACGGGGATCAAGGATACCGAAAAAAAATACAAGGTATATGTCCCATCACTCTAGCTCTGATTCAGACGAGAGTCTCTCATTAAATCGTAACATTTATCCTGTTTTTAAACCTACACCACAAACAAATTGTAAGTATTTGAAGAAATGAATAAGAATTTTTTGTGCAAATAATATATTTTTCAGTATTGTATAAAAAGTCGGGGAATTATAAATCGGGTAGTACTTCTCCAGAGATTCAAGTGGAATCTATTGCCGAAACTATGAGGTCTGAAGCTATAGGAATTTCCCTTGAGAATAAAGAATCAAATGATATGGCGAGATTTGCTGTTCGTAGAGGTAATTTGTTTCTTAAGTTAAATCATAATGTATAATAACCTAAAGCTTGCATATTAAATTTGACTTTTAGTATAAAAATACTTAATTTTATAATGTACCTTTTTTAATTTTTTTAAGAGTCGAAACCTTGTGTCAGTGGAATCAGATGAACACTTCACCAAAGAGATAAATCATCACCACAAATAGATACACTTGATCAAGGTAACTAAACTAAATAATTTTAATTAATTTGTATATTTAATCATATTTTTAATTTATTTTAGAATTTAAAAGGTTGATGATAGATGAAATATCTCAATTAAATTCAAAAATCAACACTTTAATTGAAAGCGTTGGCACTCTCTTGAAAACACAAAGAATTCCGAGTAACCTGCAAGTAACATCATTTGAAAATAATGCGAAAACGTTATGTGAAAAAATTCCAGTAATTCGACATTCGACGCATATTTTTAAAATCCAAATTCAACGTACTCGATCAAATACTGTCCCTAGTATTGCAAACCGACATTACAGATCATTTCTCAACAATACTACAGATAATATTGGAAAAGACCAAATGCCCCAAGGAACGAGGAATAGTGAAATACATAGATGAAACAAAACTTAAAAATACAATCAGACAAAAATCTTGGGATTTCTTATACTTGAATCCAGATCCTAACTATGCAACAAATACTTCCATTGGAACACTTCAAAAATATATAGAGACTGTACATATCCAAAAAAATGTAAAAGGAAAAACACGAAGATCGCCCGTTGGATGACAAATGCTTTACTTATCTCAACTACCACAAAAAATAAAATGGCTCAACTTTTGAGAAGAAACCTGTACCATTTTTTAAACAAAATTTTATATTAAATTTTTGAAACTATTTGTCGACATTCGTCTTTTAATAAACTATCCTGATTAATAAAAACGGATAAAAGCTTTAAACAGCTTTTTGAATCAACCTATCCTACTTTTAAGCCAAAATAAAACCACAGGTTGTTTCAAAAAGTGTTAAAACTTTGTGTGACTGTTTTTATTTGTTTATTTAAGAAAAAACAATATAGGTATAATTTAAAAAACCTTCAGTATTTGCTTGGCTTGCCATCTAGTAGTAGCTAGTAAAATGTGACTAATCATGCAGGTCTCTTCCTTTATTTTTTCCCTGTTGGTGAATAGTAACCTTCCACCACAATAGATGGCGCAGCACTCGACAAAACTTTGTGGCTTCGGACTTAGTACAGGAGATTCCATTCTTCCCCGTATTAAAAGTATTTATCTATGGCAAACACCGTGGCTCGGAGGGAGCAAGACATCGCCGAAAATATATCATCTCAATTGTCTGACATGGACATCTTGAGTGGTTTTCTCTAGCCTCTAGCTGTCAGATACTGCTCAGGTGTTGATTTTTATTAGTGGTGTCGATAAAAGCTATGAAGTGTATGAAGAACTTCTTGATATTGATAGTATTCACGGCACGACAACTGGAGCAGATATTTTTAAGGGAGTTGAAAATGCCATTAATAAAAAAACTTCGATGGAAAAACTTGAAATATATCACCACCGATGGAGGCAAAAATATGTGTGGTAAAAATAAAGGAAAATGATTTGCCATATCATACTGCCATACGCTGGCGTAGTTGCGGAAAAGTCCTTTGCGCTTTTTTGAACTTCGAGCAGAGATCGAAATTTTTTTAAATGAGAAGCATCGCCCTTGTGCCGACTTAGGAAATAGTGAATGGCTGTGGAAATTAGCATTCTATGTCGATTTGACAAATCATATGAACGAACTGAATCTGAGATTGCAAGGAGAAAATCAGCTTCTTCCTGATTTATACACCAATATCAAACCGTTCAGGCAGAAAATAATACTATTTCAATCGCAATTACGTAAATAATGTTTCACACATTTTAAAACATGTGAAATATTCAACCACACTACAGAGACTGAATTTCCAGTCGATTTTGCAGTCGAAACTTTGAGTGCTTTAAAGATAAATTTCGATACTCGTTTCTCAGATTTTGATGTCATTGTGAATAAAATTAAGCTTTTTTAAAATCCTTTTGATTCTGACATTGAAATCCTGGCTCCGGAAGTCCAAATGGAAATTATTGATTTACAGTGCAGTTATATGTTTAAGAACCAATATCAAAATTGATCTTTGTTGGAATTTTATAAGAGTCTTCCACAGGCACAATTTGATAATTTGCTTGTGGGTTGTTTTCTGTTTTTGGTACTACGTACTTGTGTGAGAAAACGTTTTCCAAGATAAAGTACACAAAAAATGTTTACAGATCTAAATTAACCGATGAGCATCTTACATCTCTTTTAATAATTGGTACAAGTAAAATTAATCCACAACTACAAACAATTGTCGATGAAAAATCACAATTACATAAATCTCATTAGTGTTTTTTTTGTTTTATTAGTGGGATTAATTTCAATTTAATTATTTGTTAGTTATTAATATGCTTAAGCTTAAAATACTTAAGTTGACTTTTCTGCGTCATAATTTCTGCCGTAAAGTTATACCTTGCAAGTAAATAAAACCGAGTAATTATCATTCTGAGTTTTCGTTCTCTTCCATTCAACTTATCACAGCAATAGTGACAACAGTAAACCATTGGCTGTCGTGGGCCAGATTTATAACACTAGTCTTAAGCTGCCACGGGCCGGATTGATGGCAGTGGCGGGCCGGATTTGGCCCGCAGGCCGTAGTTTGAAGACCCCTGATCTACAGTACAGACGACCCCATTCGCTTTCCCTATTCCAGTTAGGCCCCCAGCACAATCGACACAGCCATCGACCGCAATATCAATACCATAACCAAAATGGAAGTAATCCCAGACCCCAACTCCGATCACGATCCTGTCTTACTAGAATTAAAAATAACACACTCATTCTCAAAAAAATACACGATTACACAACTACAAACTGAACACAGTACAGGAAGTACATAAATGAACACTTATCATTATCAAATACAGACAAAATCGAAAACCAAAATCACTTAATAAACACAATACATACTTTATATAATATAATGATTACAACTAGAAACAACCCAACCTCCCTTAAACCAAAACCTCATAACCACAATACCCTTCCTGATTACATAGTAAAAATTATGAACGACAAAAACAAAATTCGCAGACGGTGGCAAGTATCCAGAAATGACAATGATAAGCAAGTATTAAAACATTATCAAAACGTGATAAATATATTAATTCGTGAATACAGTAACTATACTTAGAAATCTTTCCTAGAAAAACTTTACCCCAAGACAACTCATTATGGAAAATCACGAGAATATTAACAAACAAAAGAGATGAAATCACAAAAATTGTTGCAAAGGGACTAACATTCACGCAAAAATCCAGTATCACAGAAGCAGAGTATTTCCAGAACAATTTCACAAACAATACATTAAACACACAACACCACCTCAACATATCACAAACAGTCCAAATCCACTTATTCAAAACACACACATTAAGTAATAAAAACTTAGCCACTCGCTCAGAAATTTATAACACAATTTCATCACGTAAAAATAAGACCGCGCCGGGGAAAATGGTATTCCAAACATCCTCCTCAAAAACTTACCAAAAAAGGCATTAGTTCAAATAACTTACATTGCAAATTACATAATCAAAACTGGCAACTACTCCGATATGCTCAAGATTGCCAACGTAATCCGAAATATCAAATCTAACAAACAACCCTGTTATGTGGATAGTTACATACCCATCTCCCTATTAAATAATATAGCATAGGCGATAAAATCATTAAAAGAATACAATACTTTATCGATAAACACAATATAATACCCCACGAGCAATTAGGTTTCAGAGGCGAACACAGCACAGTGGCTCAAATTATCAGCCAACCGCACAATACATAAAAGGTACTAAAACCTAAAATGTCAATGAGTAAATAATACCCGTTGATTTGCAAGAACAGTTGTCTCTCGACAACAAACAAATTAATGATTTATAAACAGATCAATAGACCAATTTTAACCTACGCCGCTCTAGCATACTAGACGGCCACTAAACACAACTTTCACACCATGCAGGTGGTGCAAAACAAGTGTTTTCGCATGACAACAAAATACAAAACCGTTTACCCAAAGCTTCCTAAAATCCCATGATTACATAAACAAGCAGACTTGCCTACTATCAAGGACTTTATAACAAAAATATCTATCAACTTTTACAATTATTGTGTACCCAAAAATCTTCGTGATACTCTCAGAGCCGCTAGTCGCGCATAAGACACCCGTGATAGTGGTTGTAGGCTTCTGCATGGTACACTATTCACATAATAAGTTGTTTGTCTCCTAACAACCAAAAACATCGAACTAGGGGTTAACTTAGTTACCCCTATTCAAATTATACTTTGTCAACATACAAAACAAATATCCTATTATAATCAACATTTGCCATGTTGCTGTCTCTCACAACCTAATATCTGTGTTCGATTTTGAAACTCTGTTTTTCAGCTGCTTTTTAGGGACATACTAGTCGAAAAAGCTAGGGAGTGATATTTTTATACAAGGGACTGTTATATTTTATTTTTGCGTATTGTATTTATTATACAAGCCTGATATGGATAGGGTTATCTCATCGTTCTCATAAAATATATACGAAGGGGGTTGAGGGAGGAGAGAGAACAGGACGAAGAGGGCTGTTTGGGATTTGGATTGATAAAAATGTGCAGTCTATGTATAACCGTAATACCGAAACGAGTAAATTTAGATAGTCACAGTATCACTGAGTTTTATTATAATATTATACCTTTTCTAATCTTACAAAGCAGCGGTGGGATTCTTTTTTTAAAATCAATTAAAATTATTATACGTCATGGGAAAACTGAAAAAACGAAACTGGGTCCGTTCATCCTCTTCGTCGACAAGTGATAGTGAAAGTTCAAATTCGAGTTCCGATAACAGATCAAGGAGAAAACGGACAATAAAACGGTTAAGAAAGGAAATAAGTAAACTAATGGGGCGTACGATGAGGATTTATGCGGGAGACGAATTTTTAATGCGGATTTTGACCCAAATCGGGATAATGTGATTGTGAATAAGTGGCTGAATAGAGTAGACCGCCTAGCAGAGCGGTATCAGTGGGAAGACGATACTATTCTTCGGCTAATTTCTGGCCGATCACGAGGCAATGCACGTCAATGGTATGACGGAAATGTGGAGTATGACTCGAGCTGGAGTGAAATTAATACATCAATGAGCCTTTATTTCCGTAAGTCTATTCCATTTTCTAATTTATTGAAAGACGCTGCTAATTATGAACCTAAATCGGGTCAATAACTTAGGGGATTATTGTTTCAAGAAAATGTCTAAACTAAGGGAACTTAATATAGCTATACCTGATGCGTATTCGATTGATGCAGTGATAGGTGGTATTAAGGATGAGAATATATCGCGAGCCGTTAGGGCCGCACAACATAAGGATGACAACGATCTTTACGCTTATCTTAATACCGTGGGTGACATGCCTAACGAAATAAAAAGTTTTAATGCGGACAATGTTAAATATAAACCTTCAATCTCGACTAGTTCTAATCCTAACCATTTAAACGTTTTTGGGACGCGAATAAAGTACTACAATTGTGGTAAATTAGGTGAGATTTAAGTTAATTGCAGAAAACAACGCCTCGAATGTACAAACTGCAAAAGACCGGGTCATACTAAGTTAAACTGTTTTTTATAAGGTCGAGTTGTTAGCAAAGAACATGTACCCTAATATATTTTTACAGCATGCTCGAATTTTTGGCAAAAAATTAGTATATTAAAGTATAAGTGGATAAAGAGGTCTTTCAAACACGCGCGATTTTTCGAGCACGACGGCGCAGCCGGAGTGCTCGAAATAGAGCAAGTGTTTGAAAGACCAGTTATCCACGAATACTTTACGCTATTTTTTTATTGGTACACTTTGAAATTATGAAATATGATTATTATATTATTACTACCAAAAAAAGGAAGTCCGTCCTCGATGCCCAGCCAAGTTTCATTTCATAAAAGTCCGCCCTCGATGTCCAGCCAAGTTTCGTGAAAGTCCATCCTAAATAGTATTTATTTTTATTTGACGTTACGAGGTACTGCTGTCAGATCAATAATCAAAAAGTTTCTTTATTTATATTTAAAAGGATACAATGTATATATGAATATATAAATAAATTTTGCAGAAAAAACCAAATACGCCATTGGTTCACAATGAAAATATACAATTTAAAAACTAATAAAAAAAGTTGTCATTGATACTTACGTTTCTCGAGTTGTTGTTGTTACCATAGGGACTTTAAAAAACGCGCGTATTTTAAAGTTCGATTTAAACATGCTGAGGCGTGCTTTAAATAGGTAATATGAGGCATCAATAAAAAAATGTTTAATAGACTCTGGTAGTTCAAATACACTCATAAAAGATTCCATCGTTAACAGATTGGGGCTGCAATGTGTAGATTCGAAGGAAATAAATTTGTGTAGTTTTCTGGGCACCTTTTTAAATTGTAGATCCCTTTGTGAAATAATCACTACTATACAATGGGTTTCGGCACGAGTAAATGCTATAATTGTTCCCGACAAATACCTTAAATATGATTTATTAATAGGTAGAGATTTTATTAACCAGGAGTACGTAGTTATGGTTAAGCGTGATGATCGATTACTTTTATACAGTTTGTCGTCTCCCGTTAGCATATCCGTGAATTTGATTGAGGTTTGGGATACCTCGGATTTAAATAATATAAATTTGGGACCTATTTCAACTGCCAATAAGGGAAAATGTATCTCCTTAATACATGATTTTTCAGACTGCATTTAATCTTCCATGAAAAATTTAGGGAATACGAATACATGGAAATGGGGATAAAATGTATAGTCCACACTCCGGTCGTACGTTATCCTTATCGCATGCCAGAGGTGCAGAAGGGCATTCTTCGAAATATGATTCAAGAACTTTTGGATAATGAAATAATTCGCGACTCTGATTCTCCTTACGCTAACCCGATTACTCTTGTTAAGAAAAAGGATGGAGAATATAGGATGTGTGTGGATTTTAGGGATCTCAATGCAGTAACCATCAAAAACCGTGACGTACTGTCACATATTGAGGACCAGATTGACTAGTTAGGAGAATTTAAGTATTTTACGAGTTAAGACTTGGCGTCGGCATTTGATCAAGTTCGTATGGCTGCTAATTCCATTAAAGACCGCATTTGTAACCCCCGACGGTCATTACAAGTTTTTACGAATGACTTTCAGACTAACAAATGCTCATTCTGTTTTTCAATCATTAATAAATAAGGTTCTGGGACCGCTAAAAAATGAATTCGCCTTTCCATATATCGATGACATTATAATTCCTTCTTTGGCTGTAGCGGAGGGACTAGAACGCTCAAAAAAGGTGTTAATCCATCTTCGTGCACATAAGCTAACCTTGAAAATCAGTAAGTGTGTATTCCTTGCAACAACTATAAAATATCTTGGGAGAGAAATCAGTGCAGGAGGAGTTAAGCCAGGCAATAAGAAAATTCAAACGGTGTTGGATATGCCATATTCTGGCAACGTTAAACAAGTAAGTCAATTTTTTGGGTTAGCGAGTTATTTCCGAAAATGTGTCAAGAACTTCTCCATGATTGCTGAGCCTCTGACAAAATTAACTCGTAAAAATACAATTTGTATGTGGAACACACAACAGAAACAAGCATTCCATAAAATTCAACAGGCGTTTACATATTGCCCAATTCTTGCAATATATAACCCTAAACTGAAAACCAAACTTCATTCAAATGCGTGCTCTATTGGTCTCGGAGCAATATTATTTCAATACGACACTGACGGTAATGAACATGTTGTTTCGTATTATAGCAAACAAACAACATGTGACCAAAGGCAGTATCACTCATATGCACTCGAGACTATGGCTGTAGTTTGTGCCTTGAAGTATTTTAGAGTCTATTTGTTGGGAATCAACTTTAAGGTCGTCACTGATTGTAACGCTTTACGGAAGACCTTGTCTAAAAAGGATTTAATTCCACGAATTGGAAGATGGTGACTGAAGAGTCAGGAGTATACTTTCGAAATTGAATATAGGGCTGGTAAAAAGATGATGCATGTTGACGCACTGAGCAGAAACCTCAGAGCCGGCAATGATCTAGAAGTCGAAGTTTTTCAAAAAGATTTCACAGAAGCTGGCTGTATTACCGCAGCTCAATTGCAAGATGCACAGGTCTGTAGAATTCGAAATATTCTTGCCAGTGAAATAAAGGATGGAGAAAACAAATATATTTTGATCAGTACGAGTTGAAGGGTAATAAATTATATAGGAAATTAGGGAACGGAGCCAATGTATGGGTTGTTCCACGAGCAGCACGTATGCAAATTTGTCGTTTGTGCCATGATGATTCTGGATATTTCGGACTAGAAAAAGTACTACAAAGAATGTAAATGCATGCCTAAGTTGTATGTATTACAAACAGGCGTCTTCAAAACGAGAATGTAAACTGAACCCTATTGAGAAACATCCGATTCCCTTTCATACATTACACCTAGACCATGTTGGGCCATGTGTGACAAGTAAAAGAAAAAATAAGTATATTTTCGTAATGGTTGATGCATTTACTAAATTCACTGTAATCGAGCTAGTACATAATCAAAAGAGCAAGCATGTTATTAGAGTTTTAACTGACTTAATACATTTTCCTACGACCACATAGGAAAGTGACATATATCGCTCTGTCTAGTTCTATGGAAAGTGGCCTTTATTCATACGCGTACGGAAAAAAACCTTATCCGTACGTGTACGGATAAAAAAGCTGTCAAATTGAATGTTGAAATGCTAGTCTATTTACCCCGCAAATTTATGTATATGTCAAATGCGTATTTCCTAAGTTGATTTGTCCATATAATAATTTTACTTTTAATTTTTACAGTGATTCAAATAAATAATTAATTCTGAATCGTAATATTTATGTAACAAAAACAGTTTTATTTCTGATGTTCTGTTTTTAATTGTTGTTAGTTGTTAAAATAAATGTTCGTAATATTTTGTGTACCAATATTTATTCTAACTTTTTTATGAAGGCACTCTTTTTCATCGCATAAAAATCACAATTTCCTGTGCCACTTTCAAAGGTAAGTAATCAAATTTACATAAAGTAATTACAAATACTGTGACGCGCTTTCCCTGCCGCTTACTTCTTCTTCACCTCTCGCGCAGGTTTTTAGCGACTGACGCGTCACTTTGGACACCCTCGATGCAAAGTTCTCTTGCAAAACAAATACTCGGGCGCCAGATTATTTTACGTGGTTTACTCCACGGCCCCTTGACCCTCGGCGTCAAGAGTTCCAGGTAGCCTCAGATGGAGGTCACGGAAAATTCCAGGGGTCTCGTTGAATTTAACACACCTACAGAACCTATAAACCTTAGACGGTGATGCTACGGTATATTAAGAAAACGCTGATTGTATTTATTGGTATATTACAAGACTTACTTAATATGTACACATACAGATTATTATTCAACAATTTCTGATCAAACGGTACCGAATCAATTCAATATATCAACAGTAAGCAAAAATGTTCAAGCCTTATGTTATTATGCACCATGCGAAATTTGCCGGTATTAAGGAATGTGAGCAATGACACAATAAAACAGGTGTAAACAAGCAAATGCAATTTGTTAATAACAGCGGAAGCGGTATAAGCAGTTTTGGTAAATTATGCGGTAAGCAGCAATAAAAACAATAATTACCTATCACGGTAGTCCACGGAATAAAACTATTTTCGCGGTAGGGATGGTTAATCGGGATAGATGGAAAAATGTGACCAGACCAGTTTATAACGAAAGAAACTAAAGAAGTTAAATTGGATTACCAAGCAATCAGTGGCATCGGCTTTGTACTTGATTGAGAGTCTAAATTTTATACAGGGACATTGACACTTTAAACTTTATATTTCCACGGTAGGGATAGTCAATCGGGAAAGATGAAGGAAAAAAAAATGTGAAAAGCCTAGTTTATAACAAAAGAAACTAACAAATTTAAATTAGATTACCAAGCGATCAGTGGCATCGGCCTCGTACTCGATTGAGAATCTAATTTTTATACAGGGAAATTGACACTTTAAACTTTCAAATCAAACTAAATTAGATTTTCAAGCGATCAGTGGCATCGGCCTCGTACTCGATTGAGAATCTAATTTTTATACAGGGAAATTGATACTTTAAATTTTATATTCTAGCGGTAGGGATAATCTATCGGGAAAGATGGAAAAATGTGAAAAGACTCGTTTATATCGAAAAAAAAAACTAACAAATTTTAAATTAGATTCTCAAGCGATCAGTGGCATCGGCCTCGTACTCGATTGAGAATCCAATTTTTATACAGGGAAATTGACACTTTAAATTTTCAAATCAAACTAAATTAGATTACCAAGCGATCAGTGGCATCGGCCTCGTACTCGATTGAGAATCTAATTTTTATACAGGGAAATTGACACTTTAAATTTTTATATTTTAGCGGTAGGGATAGTCAATCGGGAAAGATGGAAAAATGTGAAAAGCCTAGTTTATAACAAAAGAAACTAACAAATTTAAATTAGATTACCAAGCGATCAGTGGCATCGGCCTCGTACTCGATTGAGAATCTAATTTTTATACAGGGAAATTGACACTTTAAACCTTCAAATCAAACTAAATTAGATTTTCAAGCGATCAGTGGCATCGGCCTCGTACTCGATTGAGAATCTAATTTTTATACAGGGAAATTGATACTTTAAATTTTTATATTTTAGCGGTAGGGGTAGTCAATCGGGAAAGATGGAAAAATGTGAAAAGCCTAGTTTATAACAAAAGAAACTAACAAATTTAAATTAGATTACCAAGCGATCAGTGGCATCGGCCTCGTACTCGATTGAGAATCTAATTTTTATACAGGGAAATTGACACTTTAAACCTTCAAATCAAACTAAATTAGATTTTCAAGCGATCAGTGGCATCGGCCTCGTACTCGATTGAGAATCTAATTTTTATACAGGGAAATTGATACTTTAAATTTTATATTTTAGCGGTAGGGATAATCAATCGGGAAAGATGGAAAAATGTGAAAAGCCTAGTTTATAACAAAAGAAACTAACAAATTTAAATTAGATTACCAAGCGATCAGTGGCATCGGCCTCGTACTCGATTGAGAATCTAATTTTTATACAGGGAAATTGACACTTTAAACCTTCAAATCAAACTAAATTAGATTTTCAAGCGATCAGTGGCATCGGCCTCGTACTCGATTGAGAATCTAATTTTTATACAGGGAAATTGATACTTTAAATTTTATATTTTAGCGGTAGGGATAATCAATCGGGAAAGATGGAAAAATGTGAAAAGACTCGTTTATATCAAAAAAAAAACGTAACAACTTTTCAAATCAAATTAAATTACGTGCTAAAACTATTTTAAAATACTGGTCGGAGAGTAGAACAGCGGTTTCCCAAATAATAGTAAAATAAAACTATGTCTTAGAATGCAACTTGAATCTAATATGTATTTGGGTATTTAAGTGGGACACCAGGTATAACAATCTGTATCGCCAAAAAAAATTAAAATCAAAATGCTACTTCAATGTATTGAAGGCTCAGACCGGAATTCCAAAGAAACAATATACAAAACGTGGTGATAGAAAAACTGTAAATAACTTTGGGTTTTTTATCGTTTCGAAAAAAAAATATAACGGCTTATCAGTCTTATAAAAATACGGAATAATATTTTAAATACGGAACTATTCCTAAAATTTAAAATCAAAATGATATTTCCATCAGACTCTAATTTCAGAGAAACAATATACAGAACGTGATAATAAAAACCGTGAATAGGATTGTTTTTATTGCTTCAAAAAAAACTACCGGCTATCGGCTTTACCAAAATACGGAATTATATTCTTGATAACCAAACTGCTAAATTGTTTTTGGAAATTAAAATATAAAACTTTGAAACTCGGTGAAATGCTTTATCGGGTGTATAAAATAATTTCCACTTACTTGGAAGAAAACCTGGACGGTCGGACACTCGATCTACGGCCAAATTATATTTCACTATAATAAATTTTACCAAACAACTGAACAAAATCTTTATTGTAATACCGAAAATGAAAACTTTATTTCGCTAACCGAAAATAATAACTGAGTATCAAAACCCGAATGATAACTTCAAAAATCAAAACAAGAAATTTTAATCGCCGATCACTTAATAATTAATATAATCAATCAACACATAATCTAATGCCTTTTTAACGCTCGGTTTTTGAATTTATAATTTACTTCCTACCTAAATTTTGGCAATATCGGTGGTGAGGGAAAATCGATTTAATTACAGCAAGAAGTATTTCTATTTGTACGGAACGACTCCGATTTTAAATAAAATAGTTTATATACCGGGCGTCCTTGATAATTTAAATTTTGAAAAGTGGAATCTATTACATTTTATGTTTTTCCTTAAATGATAAATTCACTGTAATCGAGCTAGTACATAATCAAAAGAGCAAGCATGTTATTAGAGTTTTAACTGACTTAATACATTTTCCTACGACCACATAGGAAAGTGACATATATCGCTCTGTCTAGTTCTATGGAAAGTGGCCTTTATTCATACGCGTACGGAAAAAAACCTTATCCGTACGTGTACGGATAAAAAAGCTGTCAAATTGAATGTTGAAATGCTAGTCTATTTACCCCGCAAATTTATGTATATGTCAAATGCGTATTTCCTAAGTTGATTTGTCCATATAATAATTTTACTTTTAATTTTTACAGTGATTCAAATAAATAATTAATTCTGAATCGTAATATTTATGTAACAAAAACAGTTTTATTTCTGATGTTCTGTTTTTAATTGTTGTTAGTTGTTAAAATAAATGTTCGTAATATTTTGTGTACCAATATTTATTCTAACTTTTTTATGAAGGCACTCTTTTTCATCGCATAAAAATCACAATTTCCTGTGCCACTTTCAAAGGTAAGTAATCAAATTTACATAAAGTAATTACAAATACTGTGACGCGCTTTCCCTGCCGCTTACTTCTTCTTCACCTCTCGCGCAGGTTTTTAGCGACTGACGCGTCACTTTGGACACCCTCGATGCAAAGTTCTCTTGCAAAACAAATACTCGGGCGCCAGATTATTTTACGTGGTTTACTCCACGGCCCCTTGACCCTCGGCGTCAAGAGTTCCAGGTAGCCTCAGATGGAGGTCACGGAAAATTCCAGGGGTCTCGTTGAATTTAACACACCTACAGAACCTATAAACCTTAGACGGTGATGCTACGGTATATTAAGAAAACGCTGATTGTATTTATTGGTATATTACAAGACTTACTTAATATGTACACATACAGATTATTATTCAACAATTTCTGATCAAACGGTACCGAATCAATTCAATATATCAACAGTAAGCAAAAATGTTCAAGCCTTATGTTATTATGCACCATGCGAAATTTGCCGGTATTAAGGAATGTGAGCAATGACACAATAAAACAGGTGTAAACAAGCAAATGCAATTTGTTAATAACAGCGGAAGCGGTATAAGCAGTTTTGGTAAATTATGCGGTAAGCAGCAATAAAAACAATAATTACCTATCACGGTAGTCCACGGAATAAAACTATTTTCGCGGTAGGGATGGTTAATCGGGATAGATGGAAAAATGTGACCAGACCAGTTTATAACGAAAGAAACTAAAGAAGTTAAATTGGATTACCAAGCAATCAGTGGCATCGGCTTTGTACTTGATTGAGAGTCTAAATTTTATACAGGGACATTGACACTTTAAACTTTATATTTCCACGGTAGGGATAGTCAATCGGGAAAGATGAAGGAAAAAAAAATGTGAAAAGCCTAGTTTATAACAAAAGAAACTAACAAATTTAAATTAGATTACCAAGCGATCAGTGGCATCGGCCTCGTACTCGATTGAGAATCTAATTTTTATACAGGGAAATTGACACTTTAAACTTTCAAATCAAACTAAATTAGATTTTCAAGCGATCAGTGGCATCGGCCTCGTACTCGATTGAGAATCTAATTTTTATACAGGGAAATTGATACTTTAAATTTTATATTCTAGCGGTAGGGATAATCTATCGGGAAAGATGGAAAAATGTGAAAAGACTCGTTTATATCGAAAAAAAAAACTAACAAATTTTAAATTAGATTCTCAAGCGATCAGTGGCATCGGCCTCGTACTCGATTGAGAATCCAATTTTTATACAGGGAAATTGACACTTTAAATTTTCAAATCAAACTAAATTAGATTACCAAGCGATCAGTGGCATCGGCCTCGTACTCGATTGAGAATCTAATTTTTATACAGGGAAATTGACACTTTAAATTTTTATATTTTAGCGGTAGGGATAGTCAATCGGGAAAGATGGAAAAATGTGAAAAGCCTAGTTTATAACAAAAGAAACTAACAAATTTAAATTAGATTACCAAGCGATCAGTGGCATCGGCCTCGTACTCGATTGAGAATCTAATTTTTATACAGGGAAATTGACACTTTAAACCTTCAAATCAAACTAAATTAGATTTTCAAGCGATCAGTGGCATCGGCCTCGTACTCGATTGAGAATCTAATTTTTATACAGGGAAATTGATACTTTAAATTTTTATATTTTAGCGGTAGGGGTAGTCAATCGGGAAAGATGGAAAAATGTGAAAAGCCTAGTTTATAACAAAAGAAACTAACAAATTTAAATTAGATTACCAAGCGATCAGTGGCATCGGCCTCGTACTCGATTGAGAATCTAATTTTTATACAGGGAAATTGACACTTTAAACCTTCAAATCAAACTAAATTAGATTTTCAAGCGATCAGTGGCATCGGCCTCGTACTCGATTGAGAATCTAATTTTTATACAGGGAAATTGATACTTTAAATTTTATATTTTAGCGGTAGGGATAATCAATCGGGAAAGATGGAAAAATGTGAAAAGCCTAGTTTATAACAAAAGAAACTAACAAATTTAAATTAGATTACCAAGCGATCAGTGGCATCGGCCTCGTACTCGATTGAGAATCTAATTTTTATACAGGGAAATTGACACTTTAAACCTTCAAATCAAACTAAATTAGATTTTCAAGCGATCAGTGGCATCGGCCTCGTACTCGATTGAGAATCTAATTTTTATACAGGGAAATTGATACTTTAAATTTTATATTTTAGCGGTAGGGATAATCAATCGGGAAAGATGGAAAAATGTGAAAAGACTCGTTTATATCAAAAAAAAAACGTAACAACTTTTCAAATCAAATTAAATTACGTGCTAAAACTATTTTAAAATACTGGTCGGAGAGTAGAACAGCGGTTTCCCAAATAATAGTAAAATAAAACTATGTCTTAGAATGCAACTTGAATCTAATATGTATTTGGGTATTTAAGTGGGACACCAGGTATAACAATCTGTATCGCCAAAAAAAATTAAAATCAAAATGCTACTTCAATGTATTGAAGGCTCAGACCGGAATTCCAAAGAAACAATATACAAAACGTGGTGATAGAAAAACTGTAAATAACTTTGGGTTTTTTATCGTTTCGAAAAAAAAATATAACGGCTTATCAGTCTTATAAAAATACGGAATAATATTTTAAATACGGAACTATTCCTAAAATTTAAAATCAAAATGATATTTCCATCAGACTCTAATTTCAGAGAAACAATATACAGAACGTGATAATAAAAACCGTGAATAGGATTGTTTTTATTGCTTCAAAAAAAACTACCGGCTATCGGCTTTACCAAAATACGGAATTATATTCTTGATAACCAAACTGCTAAATTGTTTTTGGAAATTAAAATATAAAACTTTGAAACTCGGTGAAATGCTTTATCGGGTGTATAAAATAATTTCCACTTACTTGGAAGAAAACCTGGACGGTCGGACACTCGATCTACGGCCAAATTATATTTCACTATAATAAATTTTACCAAACAACTGAACAAAATCTTTATTGTAATACCGAAAATGAAAACTTTATTTCGCTAACCGAAAATAATAACTGAGTATCAAAACCCGAATGATAACTTCAAAAATCAAAACAAGAAATTTTAATCGCCGATCACTTAATAATTAATATAATCAATCAACACATAATCTAATGCCTTTTTAACGCTCGGTTTTTGAATTTATAATTTACTTCCTACCTAAATTTTGGCAATATCGGTGGTGAGGGAAAATCGATTTAATTACAGCAAGAAGTATTTCTATTTGTACGGAACGACTCCGATTTTAAATAAAATAGTTTATATACCGGGCGTCCTTGATAATTTAAATTTTGAAAAGTGGAATCTATTACATTTTATGTTTTTCCTTAAATGATAAATCACGGCTTTTCGGTTATTAATGAAATAAATACTTAAATTAATATTAAGGCTTGAAACGGTACCAGAAAACAGAGTTGGAAAGTAAGTAACGAGTTATATTCACTTATTAAACTTAAAATACCATCGGAACAAAATCATACAATGCTTCAAAAAAGATAACTCGTTACACACCCCCTTTACTTCGGTAAAAAAAAAAATTAATGAACGAAAGCGCAGATTTCGTTCATTAAATTTTTTTTTAGATACAAATCTTACTATTAAATAAAATACAAAATACTTAGCAATTACTTTCTATGGGAACGTCACTTGTTCGTTTTAGACTCCGGAAATCCTGCGTCGGGTGGTAGTAGATTGGGTTACGGGTAGAGGTCCTCTTCCTTGGGATGCCTGTCGGCGATATAATCGGCAGGGCAGTTCCACGACTCTTCGGATGGGCCTGGGGTGTTCCGTGCCTAGGTTGCACTGAATTCCGGCATCTCGCGTCTCCCGAGGTTGGCGGAAGCCAGTTGCGAAGTGGGTCTGGACGGCTACTGATCGAGTACGGGGGTTGGGTCCTTCACACGGACAATCTCGGGACATCTGACCGATGAGTCCACATCGGGAACAGAACAGAATCGATGGTCTTCTACAACTCTCTCGACGGTGACCTGAAGTGCCGCATTTCCAACACAGATCCGGCGTTATGGGGATGAAGGTGCGCGTCTTTCCATGGTTCCGGTCACAATGGACCCCCGGGCGAAGGTGGTTGGCTGGGGTTTCATCCGGACGACGGTACCAGACTTCGGACGCATACCGGATCATCGCGGGGATACTCATCCTGAGGGGGTCCCGGCCACTCTGATTCGTCTGGTCCTCCTGATACTCGGACAGCGCTGACGGATTCATCTCGTCTCGGTCCTCGGGAAGGCTATCAGTATCGGACAGATGGAGTACGTCCATGGGAACAGCGGAGCTCATGGTAGCCAATCGATGTTACTTCTAAACAAACAAGCACTTGTTAGTAACCCTGGTAATACTTATAAGGGCTCTTTTAAGCGGATGCAAGAATGCTAAGGATAATAAAGCAATAAAATAAACTGATAGTTAATATCTTTATTGATAGAACGCAACAAGATCCTCGACTCCGGTGGAACGTAACTAGGTGATCAGGCAGTGAAAATGTCGAAACGGGGGTAGAAAGTCTTTAGTTAGTGTCATCTGAAATAGGACCGGAGAGTGGTTGTACCGGCGGGGAGGTTATTCACGGCCGGGGCGGGATTCGGAGGTTATGTCTCCTTCCTTGTCGGTCGAATACCCGTGCCTTAAACCACTGGGTCGGGTCCGCGGTTTTCGGGCGCAGAAACTGCGCTCTTTCGGCCCAGGCTTTCGGCCATTCCTGCGTATGGGGCAGTTGCTGGGCAAACTCCCATATTTCCCATGACGGGGGCGCTACTTCTCGCTCTTGGGGACTTGTAGTGCGGATGTCGGGGTCGGTTTCCAGTGAGATGGCGGCGGTTGTTAGTGGCTCCAGCATTTCCCGGGGTACTTGCGGGGACGGTTGTGGCGGATCGTGCTGGAGCGGCGTAAAGGAGCTGCATACCCCGGTGTCGTATCGCGACACCATTTCTTGGATCTCGATCTGGCCCGGAGTTTCCCCCTTTTCCCCCGGAACGACGGTGGTCCGTTCATAGAGGGTGCATACCAGAACCTTCTCCGTATACACTCCCGGAGTAGGTGGAGTGGGTGACCTCGGCGGAGTGTTGCCCGGACTGTAATGGACCAGCCCGAATTGTTCATCGAATTCGGCTTCAAATTGTGCTGAAGACATCTCCCAGTCGAAATTGGACCACTCTTCTTCGAGGAAGAGGTCGTCGCTGTCGGGGAATGGCGAGGACGGCATCGTGTCGGTGTCTGGTCCTGGAGAGGCGGGAGGGGTAATTTCCTCAGTTAGGTCTATTATCTCCCAATCGTCTTCGGTCGGTTGTGGTGGCGGACGGGACGGCGGTGGCGTAGCATGGAGTGACTCCATCCTGAAGATTAAAAATAAGCATTAAACAAAATTGTTACTCATTGGCGGGTTTTAAATCCTTTATATGTACGTGCTTATACCGTTTACCCTTGTTATCCTTTAAATCGTACACCACCGGTGAGATAACTCGCACGACTCTATACGGACCGGAAAATTTCGGGGCTAGCTTCGCAGCTACATGATCAGCGGCAGATGATAAGGTATGTTCCTTCTTCATCACTTTGTCTCCTATGGCGCATTTCCAGTCTCGTCGACGTAGGTTGTAGTTACGACTCTGACTGGTAAACGCTCTAGACAGGTTCAGACGGACTAGGTCGAAGCACTCTTGCAGTTTCTCTACTCGCAAGAGATGCGGTTTCGGATCCTCTTCGGTAAGGTCGTCTTCTCCAGTATCTTCTTCTCGGTTTTCCTCGGCAGCTTCTTCAACTTCTCTTCGAAAGGATTTCGGTACTTCGGGATCTCTTCCGAAATTTAGGAAGGCCGGTGAAAATCCAGTCGAGTCATGTCTTGAGTTATTCATCGCGAATTTCAAGTCCGGCAACCTTGTATCCCAGTCTCGGTGGTCTTCTTCGCAATATTGCGCAATCATTGTCTTCAGTGTACGATTGGCTCGTTCGACGGGATTTGCTTGCGGTGTATACGGCGGAGTAAAACGGTGTCGGATCCCTAATCCACTCAGCATTCCTTTGAAGAGCTTACTGTCATACTGACTTCCATTGTCGGTCAGCACGGTACGGGGGCATCCGAATATCGTCAATATTTCTTCATAAAAGGCGGTACTTATGCTACTACCAGTAGCATTCCTAATCGGTTTACACTGTACCCATTTAGTGAATCGGTCTTGGAATATTATGATGTAGCAATTTCCTTTTTTACTTCTTGGTAATGGTCCAATAATATCGGAGCTAACGGTTTGCCAAGGCTGTCTATTCGAAGATGGTTGCATTTTCCCTGAGGGTTTTTGTTGCGACGGCTTGTACTTTTGACATTGTAGACACCTCCTCACATATCTGGTGATGTCCCTAAACATTCCTGGCCAATAGTACAGTCGTGCAATACGGGTGATAGTTTTAGCGATTCCCAGATGACCAGCGTTCGGAGCATCATGGTTTTCTTGAAGTATCCGGTCTCGGTCAGGCTTAGCTACACATAACTTCCAGGGATCACTCACCTCAGGTTCTCGGAAATCGTTTATGTCCCAGAAGTGACGGTACAGGCGGTCTTCCCGAATGCAATAGTCCGGAAATTTATCTGGGTCCTTCAGAACCTCTTCCTTCTTATTCCGGTACCATGAACATTCTGCGATTACCTCGGTCAAACATAGAGTAGACGGCGGGTTGTTCTCGACGGTCATTGGTAGCGGATTTCTAGACAACGCATCGGCTACACGGTTTAGCGCACCTTTACGGTATTGTATCTCGAAATCGTACTGCTGTAAGAAAATACTCCACCTGGCTAAACGTCCGGACGGACTAGATATGGAATGCAGCCATCTAAGAGATTGATGATCGGTAACAACCGTGAAATGGTAGCCCTCTAGATAAGGACGCATCTTTTCAATCCCCCATACAATAGCAAGACATTCTTTCTCAGTCACGGAGTAATTCTTTTCGGCAGGACTCAGGGTGCGACTTGCATATGCTACCACATGCTCATGCCCATCCTTCTGTTGGGTAAGGGCTATTCCCAACCCATATTCTGAGGCATCAGTCTGAAGAGTGAACGGTACGGTAAAATCAGGACAGCTTAAAACGGGTGCTTCTGATAGACAGGTTTTAATCTTATTGAAAGCAGCTTCTTGTTCCTCAGCCCACTTCCATCGTTGAGACTTGCGTAGTAATTTCGTTAGCGGAGCCACCTTCTGAGAAAACGATGGCACGAACCTTCTATACCAGGATGCAACTCCCAAAAATCTTCTTAGTTCTCTGATATTTCTCGGGGCTGCGAATTTAATTATACTCTCAACCTTTTCGGGATCGGTACGGATTCCATCTCCAGTTATTACATGGCCTAAGTATCTCATAGACGGTAGACAAAAGTGACATTTCTCCGGGTTGAGTTTCAGTCGTGCTCGTCGTAATCGGCGGAACACTTCGGACAGATTTTCTAAATGTTGATCGAACGTTTCCCCCAGAACGATTATGTCATCCAGATAAGCAAAGGCATAGGGGTCTAGATCTGGACCGATCAACTGATCAACTAGCCTCTGGAATGTGGCCGGTGCGGAGTGTAAGCCAAATGGAAGAACCGTGAATTGGAACAATCCACGTCCCGGTGCCGTAAATGCGGTAATGGGTTTGCTTTCTGGTGTTAACGGAACCTGCCAGTATCCACTCTTCAAATCTAAACTGGAAATAAACTTGGCTTTTCGCAGTTTATCCAGTATAGCGTTTATAAATGGAAGAGGGTAGGCGTCCTTCATGGTTACTTCATTGACTTTACGGAAGTCAATGCAGAAGCGGTTCTTCCCATCCTTTTTCTTCACAATCACAATCGGAGAACTCCACGGACTTGTTGAGGGTTCTATCACTCCTTCCTTCAACATGGCATCTATTTCTGTATTGCAAATTTCTTGCATTTTCGGATTCTGAGGACGGTATCTCTGTTTGATCGGACGCGGCTGCAGCAAGCGGATTTCGTGCTCAACTAGCGTAGTTGGTCCTTGAATTTTCTCAAATTTCGGTAACTCTCGGTTAAGGAAGATGTTCAGTCTGTCTGTCTGTTCTGTCGATAAATTTCTTTCTATTTGCGGAGTTATGGCTTCCAGCGGACATCCTATATAACCATAATTGTCGAAATCTCCTAAGTCTTCCGGGAACAACGTAGATGTTTCAACAACGGGTTGCTCCTTATCAACCCCTAACACCAGGGAAGACTCAGAGACTTCGGAACCACATTTTTCTGTATCAACCCCTAACAACACCGGGGAAAATTCAGAAGTTTCAGCAACGGGTTGCTCCTTATCAACCCCTAACACCAGGGAAGACTCAGAGACTTCGGAACCAGATTTTTCTGAATCAACCCCTAAAAACACCGGGGAGAATTCAGAAGTTTCAACAACAGGTTGCTCCTTGTCAACCCCTAACACCAGGGAAGACTCAGAGACTTCGGAAACAGATTTTTCTGAATCAACCCCTAAAAACACCGGGGAAAATTCAGAAGTTTCAACAACAGGTTGCTCCTTGTCAACCCCTAACACCAGGATATACTCAGAGACTTCGGAAACAGATTTTTCTGAATCAACCCCTAACAACACCGGGGAAAATTCGGAAGTTTCAACAACAGGTTGCTCCTTGTCAACCCCTAACACCAGGGGAGACTCAGAGACTTCGGATACAGCTAGATTTCCAAGACATATGTTCTCAGTGAGACGATTGTTGATTATTTCTTCACAGATGATCGGAACAACATCGACTTCTTTCATGGACGTATTGACTACTTCCATCATTTCAACCGGACTGGCTAATTGTGAACCCCTTACTAGTTCATCCTTCACGTATATTTTTCCGGTTCCTAATTCCAGACGGAAATCATACTTTTGTAGGACATCATGTCCTAACACAATATCCGTTATCAGACCAGGGAAATGCTCTAACGAACCCTCCATTGTGACGTCTTTGATTTTCCATTTTAGCTCATAAATGTCGGTGATGGAGACTAAATTTCCATTAGCTAAACGGGCCTGCGTCGCTTGACGGGCTGTAGTTTGCATCTTTTGGGAAAAAGTCTTAGCTACTTGATCACCAATGTATGATTTTGCTGCTCCGGTATCCAGCAGGGCTTTGAATTTGTGTTTTCCAATTGCGACGTCTATGTGCGGTCGGGGGTCGTTCATTTCTTCTGATCTTTCGGTATGAGAGGCAAAAATTTGCGGAAGCTGTGTCGGCCTCTCTTCGGTACAGCTTCGGATTAGTTTTCCTGCCTCCTGCAGGAACAGTCTCTGGATAATACTCCTTCCTTTCGGCAACGAGAACAAAATATCTTCAGCGGGTTTTGACAATTGTTTCTGTAATGTCCAGATTCACCACAGCGGTAACAGATTGGTTGTCGGGAAGATGACCCAGACTGTTGCTGAGTAGTATCAAACGGCAGACGGCGAGGAGTATCGGTCGTTGACGGTTGGCTGGGACCGGCGATGGGCTCTCTAGTTGGTCCAGGCGTCGAGTAATGAGACGGTCCATATCTTCTGGGCGTACCTGCTGGCTGTGTGCGGGGATTTTGTTCACGGTTCGGTCCACTGTGGTTGGGTATCGACTGGAGTTCCTTCCTGAGGAGCTCATATTCCCTGACCACCTGACAAAACGTGGAAAAATCCTGAAAGTCCCCTTTTCGAATTTGCAGACGATATTCTGGCAACAGGTTGCGGTACAGCCATGCTAACTGTTGTTCAGGAGTTAGCTTTCCATGTCTACGCATTAAAGTTTGGAGTTCGGTGATGTAAGTGGCGGCAGCCTCATTTCTCCTTTGTAGACGGCGACCTATCTCGGCTTCTAAGTCAACCTCGTAGTTAACGGGATAGAAGAAGATTCGGAAGTCTTCTTCGAACTCATCCCAGGTCGTGTACCTGCTCCGGTTGTTACGGTACCAAAACGCGGGCTCACCGGATAGTAATTCCGGCAACACTGGAAGCAAATTGTCTTTCCGTATGTTCTTCGCTGTACAAATTTCTTCTATTCTCTCTATAAACGAAACAGGATCTCCCTTGTTTCCAAAAGACAACTTCCAATCGTACACATTTATTGGTGGGTTGGCCATAATGTTCGGAACGGTTACGTTATCGGATCGATCAGAAACGGGTGGTGGAAAAATATTCTTACGCCTTAGAAAGTTGACAAGTCGCTTCCGTTTCTCCGGAACGATTCCCGCAACGGATAAGTTTCTCCTCTCTAGCTGGATATTCAATTCTTCGTTCTTTAGTAGGTATACCCAGCCTACACGCTGGTCTGCGGCTTCTTCCACGGAACTTACGGTCGGTAGCTGGGCCGGTACCGGAGGGACGGATTCGGATTTTTCAGCCTCGTTTGGATTGAACAAAACGGTTAGGTCAAGATCTTCAGAGCTTCTCCTTGACATCCAACTTTCCACTCAAGCTATCCTCGTTTACTTTTACTTAATCAAGAAAGATAAGAAAAGAGAAATCTAACACCGGCAAAACGGTCACCTTTAAACAAACACTACGGAGAACCAATCAAACGAACAAAAATAATCGACAACGGAATATCGATCCCTCCTTAAATCTACAACCAGTGAACACCAAAATAAAAACGGAAAAACGATTCCTGCTCAAAACTACAATCGACAAAAAAAAAGAGACACTGCTCAAATCTCCAATGAAATCAAAACGGAAAAACGGTCACTGCTTAAATTTACAATAAAAAAAACCAATACGGAAAACGGTCCCTGCTCGGGCGCCACTTGTGACGCGCTTTCCCTGCCGCTTACTTCTTCTTCACCTCTCGCGCAGGTTTTTAGCGACTGACGCGTCACTTTGGACACCCTCGATGCAAAGTTCTCTTGCAAAACAAATACTCGGGCGCCAGATTATTTTACGTGGTTTACTCCACGGCCCCTTGACCCTCGGCGTCAAGAGTTCCAGGTAGCCTCAGATGGAGGTCACGGAAAATTCCAGGGGTCTCGTTGAATTTAACACACCTACAGAACCTATAAACCTTAGACGGTGATGCTACGGTATATTAAGAAAACGCTGATTGTATTTATTGGTATATTACAAGACTTACTTAATATGTACACATACAGATTATTATTCAACAATTTCTGATCAAACGGTACCGAATCAATTCAATATATCAACAGTAAGCAAAAATGTTCAAGCCTTATGTTATTATGCACCATGCGAAATTTGCCGGTATTAAGGAATGTGAGCAATGACACAATAAAACAGGTGTAAACAAGCAAATGCAATTTGTTAATAACAGCGGAAGCGGTATAAGCAGTTTTGGTAAATTATGCGGTAAGCAGCAATAAAAACAATAATTACCTATCACGGTAGTCCACGGAATAAAACTATTTTCGCGGTAGGGATGGTTAATCGGGATAGATGGAAAAATGTGACCAGACCAGTTTATAACGAAAGAAACTAAAGAAGTTAAATTGGATTACCAAGCAATCAGTGGCATCGGCTTTGTACTTGATTGAGAGTCTAAATTTTATACAGGGACATTGACACTTTAAACTTTATATTTCCACGGTAGGGATAGTCAATCGGGAAAGATGAAGGAAAAAAAAAATGTGAAAAGCCTAGTTTATAACAAAAGAAACTAACAAATTTAAATTAGATTACCAAGCGATCAGTGGCATCGGCCTCGTACTCGATTGAGAATCTAATTTTTATACAGGGAAATTGACACTTTAAACTTTCAAATCAAACTAAATTAGATTTTCAAGCGATCAGTGGCATCGGCCTCGTACTCGATTGAGAATCTAATTTTTATACAGGGAAATTGATACTTTAAATTTTATATTCTAGCGGTAGGGATAATCTATCGGGAAAGATGGAAAAATGTGAAAAGACTCGTTTATATCGAAAAAAAAAACTAACAAATTTTAAATTAGATTACCAAGCGATCAGTGGCATCGGCCTCGTACTCGATTGAGAATCCAATTTTTATACAGGGAAATTGACACTTTAAATTTTCAAATCAAACTAAATTAGATTACCAAGCGATCAGTGGCATCGGCCTCGTACTCGATTGAGAATCTAATTTTTATACAGGGAAATTGACACTTTAAATTTTTATATTTTAGCGGTAGGGATAGTCAATCGGGAAAGATGGAAAAATGTGAAAAGCCTAGTTTATAACAAAAGAAACTAACAAATTTAAATTAGATTACCAAGCGATCAGTGGCATCGGCCTCGTACTCGATTGAGAATCTAATTTTTATACAGGGAAATTGACACTTTAAACCTTCAAATCAAACTAAATTAGATTTTCAAGCGATCAGTGGCATCGGCCTCGTACTCGATTGAGAATCTAATTTTTATACAGGGAAATTGATACTTTAAATTTTTATATTTTAGCGGTAGGGGTAGTCAATCGGGAAAGATGGAAAAATGTGAAAAGCCTAGTTTATAACAAAAGAAACTAACAAATTTAAATTAGATTACCAAGCGATCAGTGGCATCGGCCTCGTACTCGATTGAGAATCTAATTTTTATACAGGGAAATTGACACTTTAAACCTTCAAATCAAACTAAATTAGATTTTCAAGCGATCAGTGGCATCGGCCTCGTACTCGATTGAGAATCTAATTTTTATACAGGGAAATTGATACTTTAAATTTTATATTTTAGCGGTAGGGATAATCAATCGGGAAAGATGGAAAAATGTGAAAAGCCTAGTTTATAACAAAAGAAACTAACAAATTTAAATTAGATTACCAAGCGATCAGTGGCATCGGCCTCGTACTCGATTGAGAATCTAATTTTTATACAGGGAAATTGACACTTTAAACCTTCAAATCAAACTAAATTAGATTTTCAAGCGATCAGTGGCATCGGCCTCGTACTCGATTGAGAATCTAATTTTTATACAGGGAAATTGATACTTTAAATTTTATATTTTAGCGGTAGGGATAATCAATCGGGAAAGATGGAAAAATGTGAAAAGACTCGTTTATATCAAAAAAAAAACGTAACAACTTTTCAAATCAAATTAAATTACGTGCTAAAACTATTTTAAAATACTGGTCGGAGAGTAGAACAGCGGTTTCCCAAATAATAGTAAAATAAAACTATGTCTTAGAATGCAACTTGAATCTAATATGTATTTGGGTATTTAAGTGGGACACCAGGTATAACAATCTGTATCGCCAAAAAAAATTAAAATCAAAATGCTACTTCAATGTATTGAAGGCTCAGACCGGAATTCCAAAGAAACAATATACAAAACGTGGTGATAGAAAAACTGTAAATAACTTTGGGTTTTTTATCGTTTCGAAAAAAAAATATAACGGCTTATCAGTCTTATAAAAATACGGAATAATATTTTAAATACGGAACTATTCCTAAAATTTAAAATCAAAATGATATTTCCATCAGACTCTAATTTCAGAGAAACAATATACAGAACGTGATAATAAAAACCGTGAATAGGATTGTTTTTATTGCTTCAAAAAAAACTACCGGCTATCGGCTTTACCAAAATACGGAATTATATTCTTGATAACCAAACTGCTAAATTGTTTTTGGAAATTAAAATATAAAACTTTGAAACTCGGTGAAATGCTTTATCGGGTGTATAAAATAATTTCCACTTACTTGGAAGAAAACCTGGACGGTCGGACACTCGATCTACGGCCAAATTATATTTCACTATAATAAATTTTACCAAACAACTGAACAAAATCTTTATTGTAATACCGAAAATGAAAACTTTATTTCGCTAACCGAAAATAATAACTGAGTATCAAAACCCGAATGATAACTTCAAAAATCAAAACAAGAAATTTTAATCGCCGATCACTTAATAATTAATATAATCAATCAACACATAATCTAATGCCTTTTTAACGCTCGGTTTTTGAATTTATAATTTACTTCCTACCTAAATTTTGGCAATATCGGTGGTGAGGGAAAATCGATTTAATTACAGCAAGAAGTATTTCTATTTGTACGGAACGACTCCGATTTTAAATAAAATAGTTTATATACCGGGCGTCCTTGATAATTTAAATTTTGAAAAGTGGAATCTATTACATTTTATGTTTTTCCTTAAATGATAAATCACGGCTTTTCGGTTATTAATGAAATAAATACTTAAATTAATATTAAGGCTTGAAACGGTACCAGAAAACAGAGTTGGAAAGTAAGTAACGAGTTATATTCACTTATTAAACTTAAAATACCATCGGAACAAAATCATACAATGCTTCAAAAAAGATAACTCGTTACAATACACATATATAAAACCTCTCACATCTACATAAAAACGCAAGATTGTACATACCTGATTCGGTAGAAGTATATCGCGTGGTCGTAGGAAAATAGTGTACATAACTTGTGCGAAAGTGATTTTTCACACTGGTGGGATTGTCTTACGAGGCGCACACCCGTGTGAAAAATGTCACTTTCTGCACTCGTTACGTAATATACTATTTTTCTGCTTCCATTACTAAAACCGCACTTTGAACACGGGTTTGACATGCACAAAACGACTCTTTAAACACTAGTGTTTAAAATGCGAAAAGTCACATCTCGTTTATCTTTTGTTTTTAAACGTCAAATCAAGTGTATCTTTTGTATGTTAAATTTCATATTCCATCATAATTTTGTTATTCTGCGTCCATTTGATTTGGCAGTCAGCTGTCAGCCATCGTCCGTCATGTAATGAATATAATTCAAGTATAATATAATTTTTTCTTTCCCACGGGCGAAGAAAACGTATAGTAAGCACCTCGTGTTAAAAACGTCTTTAGTCACTCGTTTCACAAGGAACTCGTTCCGCTTCGCTCCACTCGTGCCTAGTAATACTCGTGACTGAAGTAACCTTTTTGACACTTGGTACTTAATACGAGTATACTAATACGGAGTACCTACCAGAATTATAAGCGACAGAGGAACATCTTTTACATCCCGTACATTTAAAATATTTAGTGATACGTACGGAATGAAGCATATTCTAAATGCCTTTGCATCACCGAGAAGCAATGGCCAATGCGAACGTTACAATAAAACGTAAGTGCCCTGACAACGACAACTGCAGGTAAAGACGAAAGAGATTGGGATAAATACGTAAAATAAATGCAAAGTGCACTCAATACAAGCTTTAATAAAGGCATTAATTCGACCCCTATGAAGGCACTTATCGGCTATAATTCAAAACATGCAGCAGAGGCAATAGTTTTAAATTAAGTTCAAGGTAAAATAGACAGGCTAGATCTGGAGGAGCTGTGATGTATGATTTCAGACCATATAACAAAAAACCATAAAAAATAAAAACAACGCTGCGACAAAAGAAGACGAGATTCTACCAAATATAACGGAGATTTAGTAAGGGTATTAATAACGAGTATACCAACTACTGGTAGTATGGTTCACGTAAGAGATATAGTGCGAAATTTAAAGTTTCGGCATATCATTTGATTTGAATACTGTCATAGTCCAGTCAATGTTATAATTTAAAATGTTTATTAGACGATATATTCATTTAATATTATAACTTCAACTAACAATCGTTGTATTTAATAATTTTATAATTATTAAATACATCTTAATTATAACACCAGACAATAATTAATACTACCTTATATCTCGTTTTATTACCAAGAATTAGTGATATAATTTTCAAATAACATATTATTTTCACTGAACTATAAGCATATTTTGAGATAGCAGTTTTTTTCAAACACGCACGTGTCCATAAGCGATAAGGCCGGCTCACTATTTAGTTGGTGCGCTAGCATCAATATAGAGTGTAGTGTAGCTCCGTAACATAACTTAAAGGGGACATGCCATTACATTTCTGCACTATATGTTTTGCGCGTACTATACTTATAAACTCTATCCCAAATACAAAGGCCCTTTTCGTATCACAAAGGCATTATTCAATGATAGATATGAAGTTGAAGACTTGCGATCTGTTGTAGCCGCAGATCGTGTGAAAAAATAGATAAGCATACAGAACGAAGAGGATTAGTGGCAACGTGCCTATAAGCGAACCTCACTAATGTGGTTTTTTTGGCAACGTGCCTATAAGCGAACGTCGCTAATGTATTTTTTTTGCCAACGTGCATATAAGCGAACGTCGCTAGTTTTTTTTGCAACGTGCCTATAAGCGAACGTCGCTAGTTTTTTTTTGGTAACGTGCCTATAAGCGAACGTACCTACTTTTTTTGCAACGTGCCTATAAGCGAACGTCACTAGTTTTTGTTGGCAACGTGCCGATAAGCGAACGGTGCTAGTTTTTTTTGGCAACGTGCCTATAAGCGAACGTCGCTAGTCTCTTTTGCAACGTGCCTACAAGCGAACGTCGCTAGTTTTTTTGGCAACGTGCGTATAAGCGAACGTCGCTAGTTTTTTTTGCAACGTGCCTATAAGCGAACGTGGCTACTTTTTTTTGGTAACGTAAATGTGGTTTTTTGTTGGCAACGTGTCTATAAGCGAAAGTCGCTAGTGTTTTTGGCAACGTTGCCTTTGTATTTTTATTTAGCAAATATGTTGCCTGTAAATAAGTGAAAAACATTTCAGTGCCATAGATTATTTTTTTTTCAAACTGTTCTAACGATGTAATGTTGAATTTATGTTAAGTTATAATATAGGGTCTGAGGACAGACCAAATCATCAGGATGGCCGAGTGTTATATTTTATTTTTCTAGCGTATTATTATCATTATAGCTATGGCATAATTGTTTTGATAAAAGTCAATTTAAATATTTTTTTAGTTTCTTGATTAGTATATATTTAGGGTCTGAGGACAGACAAATTATCAGGATGGCCGAGTGTTATATTTTATTTTTGCGTATTGTATTTATTATACAAGACTGAGATAGAATAAACTTTCGAACACTTGTTGTTTTGGTTATCTCATTTTATCTCATCGTTCTCATAAAATATATACGACCAGAGTTGAGGGAGGAGAGAGAACAGGGTGAAGAGAGCTGTTTGGGTTTTGCATTGTCAAAAATGTGCAGTCTATGTATAACCGTAATACCAAAACGAGTAAATTTAGATAGTTACAGTATAACTGAGTTTTATTTTAATATTATACCTTTTCTAATCTTACAGGACAAAGTAACGTTAACTAATGATATCAAATGGATAATGCGTGAGACAAGGAGCTACGTTTTGCCTACATACCAACACAAGGGTAGAAGGAATTGCCAGAACACCGGCCACATTGTACATATACTAACATAGAGTGAAACCTGCAACACCCTGTATACAGAATTATTAATAATAGACTACATATTTCAAGTAATTAAAATTTTTGGAATTTGATTTTTTTTTAAAATGATCTAAAAAGGAGACAATCTGTACTATTTACTAATCAATAGAGAAAGCATATAAAGGATCTAACTGTTTGATTATAGAGAAGAATTAAAACAAGCTTTATAAGAATATAGGTGACATAAAAACAACTTCCATATTTAAAAGAGAGAATTTTAAAACGTTTGTTACATATGAATGAAAATAATAACCCTTTGTTCTTATTGTCAAAGTAAATTAATATTGTGATTTGTTTTAAAGAAGTGAATATTAGGGTTTGAAGGAAGTTTTAAAAGAGATTATATAAGTATTTAAAATATATGAATGTAGGAAGTAAAATGAAAAACATTAACTCTATGGAATATGACATTTGTTGAACGATTTGACATTTTGAATAAATAATTTAGAAAACAAGAACTGTCATTTAGTAAATTTATTGAAATACAAATTAAGGAAGAAATATATGAGTTATAATCGTTTAAGAGGCTCAAAACAGAATGTTTTAAAATGATGGATGGACAATCCACTATTAGAAATGAAATGAAAAATTATGAGAGGAATTATGGAGTATCAGAACTAGAATTGGCAAGTATAATTTTCTGTGTGACTAAATTTAGATTTTATTTATTAGGAGCAAAATTTACGATAGAAACCGATCATTCTTCACTTACAACTATTTTAAAAAACAGATTTGGCAACAGTAGAGTTCATAGATGGGGTTTAATATTACAGGAATATGATTTTGAAATTAAATTCATTCCAGGAAAGACAAATGTAGTGGCAGATGCGTTAAGCAGAGAAAGTAAGGGGGATAATAATAAAAATAAAATAATTGTAAAAATTGGGGTAAATGTCATGAAAGATTTAGATGGAATATTTTCTTTAAATAGCATCATTGAGGACCAAATGGGATTAACTGAAAAACAGAAACGGGTAAAAGTCTAGTTTAGTGGTACAACGCGGATTTTGATGAAAAAATTTTTTCTGGCTAATTCGAGGTCGCTGAACACGAAAATGAAAGAAAAAAATGGGGCTCTCTTACCAAAATCGAGTTATGAATTTTTGAAGATGTGTTCAAATGAGTACTGCACTGGATTTATTGTCACATTATTACTGCTATAATTATCCGTAATAACTGCTCCACAATGTTAGTGATACACTATAGTTGCCTTTTACGATTTTACTCTCTCATGCACATTAAAAAAAATACTGATATAGATATAAATCTCTTGTAAATTATTTTTTTAATTCCACAATTATTATATCTTTTGACGTTTCCGTTTAATATGACTGACATATAAGTTTCGTCTGTTTCCTCTTAGCAGTAAGACTTTTACCTACTAGCATATACAGCCATAATTAGTTACTTGAAAAAAAGTTGCTGAATATTTTCGATATGCGCAGATCATAGCACAGAAGATATAAACAAGATGTACATCATGAACATACACCGGCTCTTGTGCACTTTACGACCCATCAAATTAAACAATTTTCTATAGTAGAGTCGAAAGCTTACTTCAATTGGAGACATTTAACACAAAAAAAATTGCGCACATCAGGTTATTCTAGAAAGGAAAGGGCGAATCCAATGATTATATTCCCTTCCCCTTCTTGAATAACTTGATATCTAATACTTTGTAACGCACATCAGGTTATTCAAGAAGGGAAAGGGTGCACAAGAGCCGGTGTATGTTCATGATGTACATCTTGTTTATATCTTCTGTGCTATGATCTGCGCATATCGAAAATATTCTGAAACTTCTTTTCAAGTAACTAATGATGGCTGTATATGCTAGTAGGTAAAAGTCTTACTGCTAAGAGGAAACAGACGAAACTTATATGTCAGTCATATTAAACGGAAACGTCAAAAGATATAATAATTGTGGAATTGAAAAAATAATTTACAACAGATTTATATCAATATCAGTGTTTCTTTTATTGTGCATGAGAGAGTAATATCATAAAAGGCAACTATAGTGTTTCACTAACATTGTGGAGCAGTTATTACGGATCATGATAGCAGTTACAATGTGACAATAAATCCAGTGCAGTACTCATCTGAACACATCTTCAAAAATTCATAACTCGATTTTGGTAAGAGAGCCCCATTTCTTTTTTTCATTTTCGTGTTCAGCGACCTCGAATTAGCCAGAAAAAAATTTTTCATCAAAATCCGCGTTGTACCACTAAAGTAGATTTTTTCCCAGAAACGAAGAGGACAATTGAAAGAAGATATATGGATAAAGAAAAATGGGGAAACAGATTTATTTATAATAACAGAAAATCTAGCTAGAAAAATTTTGGAAAATTTACACAGAAGAAATAGACATATAGGAGCTAGGAAATTATGGTTACTATTCAGAGAAAATTACATTAGTAAAGGGGACCAAAGTATTGCAAAATTGATCACCAGTACATGCCATATTTGCCAATTAGGAAAAAGCAAACACAGGAGAAATGAGAACATAGCAAAATCCATATTAACAACAAGATGTGGGGAAATAATTGCTATAGATTTTCTGAGCAATTTGATACCCAGTAAACAAGGAAATTGCCATATTTTAATAGTGGTTGATTTGTTTTCAAAATTTGTAAAATTATACCCTACAAAAACAACAAAAAGCAAAGTCATAATGGAAAAACTATCAGAGTACATGAAAGAAATTATAAAACCTGAAAATTGTATAATAGGTAATGCTACCTGTTTCACAAATGAAAGATTTAAAAAATTCTGCAGTAAAAATCAAATAAATTTAAGAACGATTAGTATTCGACATCCATCTTCAAATCCATCTGAAAGGTACATAAGAGAAGTGATAAAGTTTCTGAGAATAACTTTGTGGAATCAAAATCATAATAATTGGGAAAATCACATAGAGGAAATTCAAAATTATCTAAACAATTTACCGAACACAGTAACAATGGAAAGTCCAATTTATTTGATGAAACAATTGAGACCTCAAAGGAAATGGGAAATAAATACTACAGAAGAATTTAAAAAGGTATTGGAAAGAGTAAATAAAAATCTGCAAAACAATGCAAACAAATATCTCAGAAGAATGGAAAGAAAAGGAAAAGTTAAAACTACATTTAATAAAGGAGACTTAGTAATCGTCCGTGCTCTAAGGGTATCAGATAGAAGTAAACATGTATGTGCGAAATTGAAACCACCTTTCGAGGGACCATACGTGGTAGAAAATTAAAATGGAGTAAATAGTTATGTTCTAAGATACATAGAAAGTAATGAAATAAGAGGTGGTTTTAATATAAAAGATTTATATAAATACAATAATTAATGAAGAAGTTAAGAAAAATAAAAAAGGAATTTTGTGAATATTTGAAGTAAAATTTGCATTCATAAAATTTTTCCTAACATAAAAATTTGATAAACGCAAAATTTAGGGGATGTTAACATAGAGTGAAACCTGCAACACCCTGTATACAGAATTATTAATAATAGACTACATATTTCAAGTAATTAAAATTTTTGGAATTTGAATTTTTTTTAAAATGATCTAAAAAGGAGACAATCTGTACTATTTACTATTCAATAGAGAAAGTATATAAAGGATCTAACTGTATGATTATAGAGAAGAATTAAAACAAGCTTTATAAGAATATAGGTGACATAAAAACAACTTCCATATTTAAAAGTGAGAATTTTAAAACGTTTGTTACATATGAATGAAATAATAATAACCCATTATTCTTATTGTTAAAGAAATTAATATTGTGAATTGTTTTAAAGAAGTGAATATTAGGGTTTGAAGGAAGTTTTCAATAAGATTGTATAAGTATTTAAAATATGTGAATGTAGGAAGTAATAATGAAAAACATTAACTCTATGGAATATGACATTTGTTGAACGATTTGACATTTCGAATAAATAATTTAGAAAACAAGAACTGTCATTTATTAAATTTATTGAAATACAAATTAAGGGAGAAATATATGAGTTATAATCGTTTAAGAGGCTCAAAACAATGTTTTAAAACGATGGATGGACAATCCACCATTTGGAATGAAATCTTTCAAATGAGAATTTTGAAAACCAATTTTGATTGGTGGAATGTTTTTAAGATATATTTATCAGCGACAAGTAGGTTGCTAATAATAATAAAAAAATTGAATGGGAACAGTTTGTTCATTATACAGTCTATTGACTAAGTACTTTCTTTTTCGGGTAGAAATTTTGAAGAAGAAACATCTTTTGGAGAAAAATTTTGAAACTTTTAAAAAAACAATAATTTGGCATTCTAAATCAAAGAAAGAAATACATTATACTTAAAAGCTAGAGTAATATATTTAAAGCAAGCAGAAGTACACATTATAGGAGATCGGTAATTATATTTGAATACTAACCATAAAATTTATAGATGTAATTAAGTAAAATATTGTATGGTGGAACGGTGTCTCCACCATACCTTTTAGAAAGCTTTGGATTGTGTGATTTGATTAAAATGTATTGATGTGGACGAGATATAGCACTGTTTCTGGACATTATACAAGCTGGACAAATGGTATGGAATTTTCCAAGAGGTAACCTAAAACAAAATAAGAAACATTTATTGATGTGCATTAATTGAACTATACAGTGAAAAAAGGTATTCAAAACTATTTAATTATATAAAAAGAAGGTAGAGTAAACTCACCCATTTAGTGCAAAGAATTGAACTTTGATTTTAAACAGACGCTAATGAGTTTCATCTTCCGCCATTTTCCTATCATAGACGTTTATATAACGGATTTCGTATTATAAGATTTTTGTTAAAGTTGCCTATTTTGAATTAGATATAGAAATTGTACTTCATTTGAGTGGATGACTTTATTTGAATGAATGATCATAATAGATAATAGGTTTTCATTAATTTATGTCATGTAAAAGAATAATGTATTTGTTCCTATAGCATTAAATAACGTTTTTCTATTTGAAGAACATTGTGATATTGTTTTCTTGAGATTTTTCATTTATCTATGGTGATTGCTCCATCTAGTTTAAGCATTTGGTAACTTTAAACTGACATATATGAACCGTGGAGAGGTTCAGCATTAAACACAGGACCGTCTTTAGAATTTCTTTGGAAACAATAATAAAACAAGTATATTTTGATAAACAAAATTTTTATTGAAAGGTAGGAATGTTATTTGAATTTCGGCGCTTATATTAGAAATTGAAATTGTTTTTTTTTGTTTTTCTACATCTGAACCCTACTCTGAGATTAGAGAGTTTCTCATGCAAAGAAATAATTATTTTACAAGTAAATCTTAAATATTTCAATATACCGGGCAAATAAAAATTAAATATCAACAAAACTAAACTAAAAATAATAATTCATAGTATTTAAACTTTTTATACATTCTCTCTCCCCATTATATCCAGTTTAATACATATATTCGGTATACTCATGTAAATATTCAACTGTAGATGTAGTCTATTGTAAATAAAGACAGTATGAAACTCAAAAACTTTACATATTCATGTGGCAAATCATTATCCCCACCAAAAATAAATTAGTTGAATGTTTTTGATCCCCACCTAAGATTCTCGCTTAGTTATTGCGCATTTGCCGGTTTTATTTGTATGTAAAACTTATTTGGATCAATTAATAACAAAAAATGGAATTTGATATATACTGTAATAGTATATTACGTAACGTGTGTTGTAGCGGCGAGTGCGTAATTCCGCGAGTGCGTAAAATGCGTTACAACACGACTATACTTTACCTACGACCCACTTGTACTTGTGTTTATAATGTTATTTAGGTATTTAAAGTACAAGTAAAAACGTACATCCTCGATGCCCAGCCAAGTTTTATAAAAGTCGCTCCTCGATGCCCAGCCAAGCATCTTAGAAGTTCACCCTCGATGCCCAGCCATGTTTCGTAAAAGTCCGTCCTAAGTAATATTTATTTTTATTAAAAATGTATGTAGAATTACCGGAATTGCATAAAATAGCGTATACACCTCTCGACTAAAGTGACATTAATCCCTTAGGTAGATTACTTCCCACAGGAATCAAACACCACCCGCGGGATTAAATGGGCCACTTTAGTCGCTTGGTGTATAATATACTATTGTTTACTAATATGAGATACATTCAGACAGCTAAAAGATGCGGATTGAATGAAACGGAACAAATTATCATATAATTCCAAATAACTCTTAGTGTTAAATGCAATCTCATATCTAATAAATGTTATCTACCATTTATATATAGAATAAAATTCAACATCAAATATCTAAGTAATACATTTTGAATAAAATGACTACGTCTATTGACAATTGCTAAGTGGTTGCTATGGAAGCCGTGCGATTTACTTTACAGCCGTGCGTTTTGTTTTACCGTGCTTAATAGACGTCTTACATTGATTGCCGACTGTGTGTTTTTGACTACTTACAGGGGTGGTCGTAGGTAAATACAGTTTCATATTATATAAATAAATAAACATGTTTTTAATCAAATTTTTCAATGTAAATTAAAATTTTGATTAAAAATCCATATTAATCTGATAAAATATTAAGATTGAGTGGAAGGCCACTCCAGTTATCACAGCGTTGTCAATAAGGTCTAAAAGCTATATTGTGGTTTTGCGCGATTTTTAGATTAATTTACTGAATATTTTTGTGAAAAATATGGCACATGCATGTGTAGTGTGCAAAACAGATTTATCCTTTCATCAGTATTATTATTTTTAGGTTAAGTCGTATTGTTTTCATTTGAGCCAGTGGAGTACCCGTTTTAACGCCAATTTTATTTATTATCCCCTCCCTTCCGTTTTTGAGACATGTACCTCCAGAGGGACAAATCCAGTTTACGCATTCCAAGTAAAATATTGTTTCGCATTGTAACAATGATTTTATTATTCAAAACACTAGTACATACAGTAATTATTTATTATGAAATTTTTATCTTTCAGGAAACATATATGCACCTGGCACTTGGTGCAGTAAACATGTGTTCTTTCTTTGCACCCTTCAAATTTACAACGTGAGTTGTTCTTATTACTATCATATTCTGGAATATGATGATATCCATCATATCTAGAATCCTTTACCGGTCTAGACTCTTTTTTGTTTCTTGTGGATGTACTGGGGAGATCGTCAACGGAAGGTTCCGTAGAAGGCCTGCCCCTTTTTGGAGGTTTTTTCGTAAGTATGAGATGTTCAGCCACACACACTGTCGGAAGCCTAGTAAATCAAGAATTTGTTGTTTTGTAACACCCAAATTCATGGCTTTATTCTTGTATTCTAACCATGAATTTGCTAAAGCCAGATCTACTGCATGGAAAATCAGCCTTATTGTCCATTTTCTGGACCGAACGTAGGAGCGGTAGATACTCAGCAAAAAATCATGTTTATCTACCCCTCCCATACTGCTGTTGTACCTCCGCACTGCTTCTGGCCTAGGCACTTCAATGTATTCCTTTTTTGTTTTATCCCATCTTCTACAGATGTCTTGCTTTCCAATTCCAACAAAATTTGACGCTAGGACGACCGATTTATTGTCGTACCATTTTGTGATTATTATGCCATCCTTACTGATATACTCAGCTGAAGTGCCTTTTCCTTCCTTCTTCATATCCTTATCACTTGGTAGATTTGGACGATGGAAACGATTCGATCTAATTGTGCCCACTGCAAATATTGACTTTGAATAAAGGTATTGAAATAAGTTATAAGAACTAAAATAGTTATCAAAAAATAAGCCGTAATTGGGTTCAGTAATTCGATCAAAAAACTGCATAACTATAGCAGCTGACGCGCCAAAGTGCATATAAAGTGGTTTCATTTCTGTAGTTGATCCCTGGTAGATCAAGAAATCATACACTATACCACTCTCTCCAGCTAACACGTACAATTTCACGCCCCATTATTTATTCGTCAACACAAAGATTACGTTCTAGTAGCAGTTCTTGGTATCTTTTCTGTAGTGCATCATATATACATCGCACTTTCCGCAACCTATCTGTATTAGTAGCTTCCCTACTAGTTACATCAACCAAATGCAAAGTACGAATTATCTTTTATGATTGGAATACCACATGCACTACTCCAATACATTTCAACTCTGGGGAATTGTAAATTTCCCAGAATTATATGCATTCCAATAAATTTCTTCACCTCCTCTATATTTGTTGGGGGAAATCTTGGTGTATTTTGCTTAACAGCATACAGATTCGTCATATTCACCATTTATTCAAACACACTGTTTGGAATGTACCGATGAAAAAAATCCACTGGGCTAGGCAACTCAACTACATGTTCAGTTGAGTTATTTCCATTATGCCACCTGACAACTGTGGTTTGATACTGTGCACGTGCCATTCAGATCATGTTTTCTTAGTTAGATTGTACTGCTCATAAATATTGTCAACAGCTTTCGAGCCATTAATTTTTGATACCATCGTGAAAGGTCCTAGTTCCGGGTTGAAGATCCTGGTCTTGCCGTTGACAATCTTTGTTCCATTGTAGACGTTCCTGGTCCCGGCGCCGATGACTCTGCTATACCATCAAAGCCCCTATCACTCTGTCCATCGCTTTCACTCCCGCTCTCCAGATCTATGCCTGACTCATTCCACCCCAAATCATCGTCAGATAAAACGGCGATATCCGATAAATCGTCATTTTCTAAAAACTGCAACATTTCCTCTTCTGTGAGGGCATTTTGTTTTCGAAAAGACCTTTTCTGGAACAAACACAATGTTAGCCATACTGGCAAATATTATTTAGATGAATTTCTACCAACGACTATTTTCAACGAAGTGCGTTTGTCCTTGTGGAGGTGCATGCTTTTTGAAACGTATGTTTTAGTGTTTATGAAAAACTTTTCGTAACTGAATGAATTATACAGTTCAATGTAGTTTTTGTACTCACCAGGAAAATAAAAATAACGCAGATATGACAGTTCCACTTTATGAAAACAATTATTATGACAGCTAGGTAGCACTCAATCGCTACAACGCTATAACACGACTGCTTAAAATTAAATACATGAGATCGAACTTACTAATCTAGAGCGTGCTACTCGCATATGCTGTATAACGTGGGTGTACCCTACACGGTACAAAAGCAGCAACGTTGAACTTTTAGTAAATTTGGCCATTTGATGCTGTTGAAACTGATGTACCTGGGTAGGTATAATTCCAGTGAAAGGGTTAAATTGACTCTTTTAATAAATTATTAGGTCAGTTGGAACAAACCGAATAAGCATCGTTTTGACAGCAGTTAATGAAGAGATGAAAATACATTTTTTGGTGTCTAATGATTGGGAGCTTGGGACTACGCTATATATTAACAAAATGTAGTTGTTATATAGTATCTGGATGTGTATTCAAGAGCCTTATAAAATGTATTAATTATTTCAAATGTTTGGATTAACCTCTTTTGAATAGAAAAATATTGATATCTAATTATGGCCAGTAGTCGAAGCTTGCAAAGCTGCTGAATGATTTTTTAAATTTAGATTCTTCTATTTGGGATTATCTGGTGACCATTATATACGATGAAGATATATTCAGTTAACAAAATTAATTTAAAAAAATTATTTTAGAAATATTACAAAACAATTAAAACATTGAACAAGAGAAAAATCAACGCGAAGATTGAACCGGTGTGAAGTTAGCAGTTGATTTCCAGCAGTTAAAATAGTAGAATTGAAAGTAGTTGCAACAAATTGTGTTTTGAAATTTAACATGCATAATATAATATAGTTGTCTTAAAAAATCAACTACCGTCCTCCGTACCCACTAAGAAGCCGCCGGGGTGGATGAAACTACCCCTAGACGATAAAAAATAAGTAAATAATTCAGAACCTCGACATCTCGTTCGAGTTCCAGGATGATATTCACAGGATACATTGCAAATGCCTCTAGAATTTATTTACCACCGCCCGTACCCACTTAGAAGCCGTCGGGGGGGATTAAACTACCCCTTAACTATAAAAATTTATTAAATAATTCAGAACCTCGACTTCTCGTTCGAGTTCCAGAATTATATTCACAGGATACATTGCAAATGCCTTTAGAAATTATTTACCACCGCCCGTACCCACTTAGAAGCCGTCGGGGTGGATGAAACTACCCCTACACGATAAAAATTTAAAAAATAATTCAGAACCTCGACTTCTCGTTCGAGTTCCAGGATGATATTCACAGGACACATTGCAAATGCCTCTAGAAATTATTTACCACCGCCCGTACCCACTTAGAAGCCATCGGGGTGGATGAAACTACCCCTAGACGATAAAAAATAAGTAAATAATTCAGAACCTCGACTTCTCGTTTGAGTTCCAAGATGATATTCACAGGATACATTGCAAATGCCTCTAGAATTTATTTACCACCGCCCGTACCCACTTAGAAGCCGTCGGGGGGGATGAAACTACCCCTTAACTATAAAATTTTTATAAATAATTCAGAACCTCGACTTCTCGTTCGAGTTTCAGGATGATATTCACAGGATACATTGCAAATGACTCTAGAATTTATTTACCACCGCCCGTACCCACTTAGAAGCCGTCGGGGGGATGAAACTACCCCTTAACGATAAAAATTTAATAAATAATTCAGAACCTCGACTTCTCGTTCGAGTTCCAGGATGATATTCACAGGACACATTGCAAATGCCTCTAGAAATTATTTACCACCGCCCGTACCCACTTAGAAGCCGTCGGGGTGGATGAAACTACCCCTAGACGATTCAAATTTAATAAATAATTCAGAACCTCGACTTCTCGTTCGGATTCCAGGATGATATTCACAGGACACATTGCAAATACCTCTAGAAATTATTTACCACCGCCAGTACCCACTTAGAAGCCGTCGGGGTGGATGAAAGAGCCCCTAGACGATAAAAAATAAGTAAATAATTCAGAACCTCGACTTCTCGTTCGAGTTCCAGGATGATATTCACAGGATACATTGCAAATGCCTTTAGAAATTATTTACCACCGCCTGTACCTACTTAGAAGCAGTCGGGGTGGATGAAACTATCCCTTCACGATAAAAATTTAATAAATAATTTAGAACCTCGACTTCTCGTTCGAGTTCCAGGATGATATTCACAGGACACATTGCAAATACCTCTAGAAATTATTTACCACCGCCCGTACCCACTTAGAAGCCGTCGGGGGAGATGAAACTACCCCTTAACTATAAAAATTTAATAAATAATTCAGAACCTCGACGTCTCGTTCTAGTTCCAGGATGATATTCACAGGATACATTGCAAATGCCTTTAGAAATTATTTACCACCGCCCGTACCCACTTAGAACCCGTCGGGGTGGATGAAACTACCCCTACACGATAAAAAATAAGTAAATAATTCAGAACCTCGACTTCTCGTTCGAGTTCCAGGATGATATTCACTGGACACATTGCAAATGCCTCTAGAAATTATTTACCACCGCCCGTACCCACTTAGAAGCCGTCGGGGTGGATGAAACTACCCCTAGACGATTCAAATTTAATAAATAATTCAGAACCTCGACTTCTCGTTCGGATTCCAGGATGATATTCACAGGACACATTGCAAATACCTCTAGAAATTATTTACCACCGCCAGTACCCACTTAGAAGCCGTCGGGTTGGATGAAAGAACCCCTAGACGATAAAAAATAAGTAAATAATTCAGAACCTCGACTTCTCGTTCGAGTTCCAGGATGATATTCACAGGATACATTGCAAATGCCTTTAGAAATCATTTACCACCGCCTGTACCCACTTAGAAGCAGTCGGGGTGGATGAAACTACCCCTTCACGATAAAAATTTAATAAATAATTCAGAAACTCGACTTATCGTTCGAGTTCCAGGATGATATTCACAGGATACAACGCAAATACCTCTAGAATTCATTTACCACTGCCCGTACCCACTTAGAAGCCGTCGGGGCGGATGAAGCTACCCCTTAACGATAAAAATTTAATGAATAATTCAGAACCTCGACGTCTCGTTCGAGTTCCAGGATGATATTCACAGGATACATTGCAAATGCCTTTAGAAATTATTTACCACCGCCCGTACCCACTTAGAACCCGTCGGGGGGGATGAAACTACCCCTTGACTATAAAATTTTTATAATTAATTCAGAACCTCGACTTCTCGTTCGAGTTCCAGGATGATATTCACAGGATACATTGCAAATGCCTCTAGAATTTATTTACCAATGCCCGTACCCACTTAGAAGCCGTCGGGAGGGATGAAACTACCCCTTAACGATAAAAATTTAATAAATAATTCAGAACCTCGAGTTCTCGTTCGAGTTCCAGGATGATATTCACAGGACACATTGCAAATGCCTCTAGAAATTATTTACCACCGCCCGTGCGCACTTAGAAGCCGTCGGGGTGGATGAAACTACCCCTAGACGATAAAAAATAAGTAAATAATTCAGAACCTCGACTTCTCGTTCGAGTTCCCGGATGATATTCACAGGATACATTGCAAATGCCTCTAGAATTTATTTACCACCTCCCGTACCCACTTAGAAGCCGTCGGGGGGGATGAAACTACCCCTTGACTATAAAATTTTTATAATTAATTCAGAACCTCGACTTCTCGTTCGAGTTCCAGGATGATATTCACAGGATACATTGCAAATGCCTCTAGAATTTATTTACCACTGCCCGTACCCACTTAGAAGCCGTCGGGAGGGATGAAACTACACCTTAACGATAAAAATTTAATAAATAATTCAGAACCTCGAGTTCTCGTTCGAGTTCCAGGATGATATTCACAGGACACATTGCAAATGCCTCTAGAAATTATTTACCACCGCCCGTACGCACTTAGAAGCCGTCGGGGTGGATGAAACTACCCCTAGACGATAAAAAATAAGTAAATAATTCAGAACCTCGACTTCTCGTTCGAGTTTTAGGATGAAATTCAGAGGATACATTGCAAATGCCTCTAGAATTTATTTACCACCGCCCGTACTCACTTAGAAGCCGTCGGGGGGGGGGATAAAACTACCCCTTAACTATAAAATTTTTATAAATAATTCTGAACGTCGACTTCTCGTTCGAGTTCCAGGATGATATTCACAGGATACATTGCAAATGCCTCTAGAATCTATTTACCACCGCCCGTACCCACTTAGAAGCCGTCGGGGGGGATGAAACTACCCCTTAACGATAAAAATTTAATAAATAATTCAGAACCTCGACTTCTCGTTCGAGTTCCAGGATGATATTCACAGGATTTATTGCAAATGCCTCTAGAAATTATATACCACCGCCCGTACCCACTTAGAAGCCGTCGGGGTGGATGAAACTACCCCTAGACGATAAAAAGTAAGTAAATAATTCAGAACCTCGACTTCTCGTTCGAGTTTCAGGATGATATTCACAGGATACATTGAAAATGCCTCTAGAATTTATTTACCACCGCCCGTACCCACTTAGAAGCCGTCGGGGGGATGAAACTACCCCTTAACGATAAAAATTTAATAAAAAATTCAGAACCTCGACTTCTCGTTCGAGTTCCAGGATGATATTCACAGGACACATTGCAAATGCCTCTAGAAATTATTTACCACCGCCCGTACCCACTTAGAAGCCGTCGGGGTGGATGAAACTACCCCTAGACGATTCAAATTTAATAAATAATTCAGAACCTCGACTTCTCGTTCGGATTCCAGGATGATATTCACAGGACACATTGCAAATACCTCTAGAAATTATTTACCACCGCCAGTACCCACTTAGAAGCCGTCGGGGTGGATGAAAGAACCCCTAGACGATAAAAAATAAGTAAATAATTCAGAACCTCGACTTCTCGTTCGAGTTCCAGGATGATATTCACAGGTTACATTGCAAATGCCTTTAGAAATTATTCGCCACCGCCTGTACCTACTTAGAAGCAGTCGGGGTGGATGAAACTACCCCTTCACGATAAAAATTTAATAAATAATTTAGAACCTCGACTTCTCGTTCGAGTTCCAGGATGATATTCACAGGACACATTGCAAATACCTCTAGAAATAATTTACCACCGCCCGTACCCACTTAGAAGCCGTCGGGGGAGATGAAACTACCCCTTAACTATAAAAATTTAATAAATAATTCAGAACCTCGACGTCTCGTTCGAGTTCCAGGATGATATTCACAGGATACATTGCAAATGCCTTTAGAAATTATTTACCACCGCCCGTACCCACTTAGAACCCGTCGGGGTGGATGAAACTACCCCTACACGATAAAAAATAATTAAATAATTCAGATCCTCGACTTCTCGTTCGAGTTCCAGGATGATATTCACAGGACACATTGCAAATGCCTCTAGAAATTATTTACCACCGCCCGTACCCACTTAGAAGCCGTCGGGGTGGATGAAACTACCCCTAGACGATTCAAATTTAATAAATAATTCAGAACCTCGACTTCTCGTTCGGATTCCAGGATGATATTCACAGGACACATTGCAAATACCTCTAGAAATTATTTACCACCGCCAGTATCCACTTAGAAGCCGTCGGGGTGGATGAAAGAACCCCTAGACGATAAAAAATAAGTAAATAATTCAGAACCTCGACTTCTCGTTCGAGTTCCAGGATGATATTCACAGGATACATTGCAAATGCCTTTAGAAATTATTTACCACCGCCTGTACCCACTTAGAAGCAGTCGGGGTGGATGAAACTACCCCTTCACGATAAAAATTTAATAAATAATTCAGAACCTCGACTTATCGTTCGAGTTCCAGGATGATATTCACAGGATACAACGCAAATGCCTCTAGAATTCATTTACCACCGCCTGTACCCACTTAAAAGCCGTCGGGGGGATGAAACTACCCCTTAACGATAAAAATTTAATGAATAATTCAGAACCTCGACGTTTCGTTCGAGTTCCAGGATGATATTCACAGGATACATTGCAAATGCCTTTAGAAATTATTTACCACCGCCCGTACCCACTTAGAACCCGTCGGGGTGGATGAAACTACCCCTACACGATAAAAAATAAGTAAATAATTCAGAACCTCGACTTCTCGTTCGAGTTCCAGGATGATATTCACAGGATACATTGCAAATGCCTCTAGAATTTATTTACCACCGCCCGTACCCACTTAGAAGCCGTCGGGGGGGATGAAACTACCCCTTAACTATAAAATTTTATAAATAATTCAGAACCTCGACGATATTCACAGGATACATTGCAAATGCCTCTAGAATTTATTTACCACCGCCCGTACCCACTTAGAAGCCGTCGGGAGGAATGAAACTACCCGTTAACGATAAAAATTTAATAAATAATTCAGAACCTCGAGTTCTCGTTCGAGTTCCAGGATGATATTCACAGGACACATTGCAAATGCCTCTAGAAATTATTTACCACCGCCCGTACGCACTTAGAAGCCGTCGGGGTGGATGAAACTACCCCTAGACGATAAAAAATAAGTAAATAATTCAGAACCTCGACTTCTCGTTCGAGTTCTAGGATGAAATTAAGAGGATACATTGCAAATGCCTCTAGAATTTATTTACCACCGCCCGTACTCACTTAGAAGCCGTCGGGGGGGATAAAACTACCCCTTAACTATAAAATTTTTATAAATAATTCTGAACGTCGACTTCTCGTTCGAGTTCCAGGATGATATTCACAGGATACATTGCAAATGCCTCTAGAATCTATTTACCACCGCCCGTACCCACTTAGAAGCCGTCGGGGGGGATGAAACTACCCCTTAACGATAAAAATTTAATAAATAATTCAGAACCTCGACTTCTCGTTCGAGTTCCAGGATGATATTCAGGATGATATTCACAGGATTTATTGCAAATGCCTCTAGAAATTATATACCACCGCCCGTACCCACTTAGAAGCCGTCGGGGTGGATGAAACTACCCCTAGACGATAAAAAATAAGTAAAAAATTCAGAACCTCGACTTCTCGTTCGAGTTCCAGGATGATATTCACAGGATACATTGCAAATGCCTCTAGAAGTTATTTACCACCGCCCGTACCCACTTAGAAGCCGTCGGGGGGGATGAAACTACCCCTAGACGATAAAAAATAAGTAAATAATTCAGAACCTCGACTTCTCGTTCGAGTTCCAGGATGATATTCACAGGATACATTGCAAATGCCTCTAGAAGTTATTTACCACCGCCCGTACCCACTTAGAAGCCGTCGGGGGGGATGAAACTACCCCTAGACGATAAAAAATAAGTAAAAAATTCAGAACCTCGACTTCTCGTTCGAGTTCCAGGATGATATTCACAGGATACATTGCAAATGCCTCTAGAAATTATATATCACCGCCCGTACCCACTTAGAAGTCGTCGGGGTGGATGAAACTACCCCTTAACTATAAAAATTTAATAAATAATTCAGAACCTCGACTTCTCGTTCGAGTTCCAGGATGATATTCACAGGATACATTGCAAATGCCTCTAGAATTCATTTACCACCGCCCGTACCCACTTAGAAGCCTTCGAGGGGGATGAAACTACCCCCTAACTATAAAAATTCAATCAATAATTCAGAACCTCGACTTCTCGTTCGAGTTCCAGGATGACATTCACAGGATACATTGCAAATGCCTCTTGAAATTATTTACCACCGCTCGTACCTACTCCAAAACCGTCGGGGTGGATGAAACTGCCACCAAACCAGGAAAATATAAATCAAAGGCATCGCCTTCTCCGTTTCGAAAAATTAATTTAACCGCTGCCACCGGATGATAGTTACGTTATAACTATTTTTGTTAATGTGTTTTTTTGGAATATATCATCTTCCTGGAAATTTATTTGTATGCCTTATCTCGAAGTTTTTTATAAATTTCTTAGAACAAGTGGTAATAAAATAGTTTAAACAAAGGCATTATTGATGGTATCAATATGATGTTCACCCTCAAATAAATCATATTCACTGGAAAAATTGCATTTTGTGGCAGTTTTCAACGATACCTCACTCGATATGATAGATACATATCTAAAGTGAATTTCCTTATTGAATTTTTTTTTAATTTCACATTATATGAGTTAAAACATACCGAAAGAACAAAACAATACGATTGTGGTGCCTAATTTTTTTTGTGATAAACACTTACCTAGTATTAAAAAAGTGAAATTTTTTAGACTGTTATTTAACCGTTTTATCACCATTTTTTCCTAGAATGACGAGCATGAAGAGTACTGGGATCCTATTAGTTATTTTTGTCGGCAATAAACTTAAAAGTTTTTTCCTCTTTTGCTTACGTGCCGTCAATTTTTTGTTGTGTTATCTATATTTTATGAAACCTGGCTCAGAGCCTTTGTTGCAAACGAAATTGACTGTCTCGACCCTTACTTCGTGGAATATGCTCATATTAGTGTTTTTAAATGAAACTCAAGGTCTCTAGTTAATTCCACAATATAATACAAGTTATTGAAAATTCTAAGAATTGTCAATTTCTTAGAATTTTCAATAACTTGTATTATATTGTGGAATTAACTAGAGACCTTGAGTTTCATTTAAAAACACTAATTTGTTGCAAACTATACCGCTATGATAGTCGCCCCCAGAAACATCAATAACAAGCAACACGTCGTGTATGGTAGATGGTAAAATTATAAAACAGTTAAGTAATAAGTTTTTAAAGTGAAAGTAAAGTTGGTAAAATCAAACAGGTTGAAAAATAGAGAAGGCCTAACAGTTAACCATTGACATATACTTCTAGGTATTAGAGTTTATACGCCAACTATTCTGGTTCAATTCATCACAGGCTAGCGGATTGTTAGTAACAGGTAAGTAAAGTATTGTTACTTTGAAATTGGATAAATATTAAACACATATTGTTTCTATGGCTTCTTCCATAGTACACATACTGATAAAACGCGATTCGCGTATTGGTCCTTGGAGCTGCCCATTTCGCCACGGTCATCATCCCAGGATTGTAGGACACATTGATCGAGAATGAGCTACTGCACCTACGGCATCTGTTGTCTCTGCAACATCAGTAAGTGTAAATGACTATGAACGGTGATCAGTATTTTTCAATTTGAATAAATTTCGAAGTAGACACTTTTCCGTGATCTGATACTTATTTATCTTATGAATATGTTTTATCTTGTAATTTCGAGATAGGATTGTACGAATTATTTAAATAAGCATACTACATTTGTTATACGACATAATTAATGGTCTCTGCAAAATCGGATAAAGGTGTAATATAATAAGTTGTACTATATCTATCTTTACGTACCATTTTAATATTAATTATAATATTAACGAGAAATTTGATTACCATGCATAAAAAGGTAATTTCTAAAATCAAGGTTTACGAAATTATTTCTAAGTATTTAATCGAAGTACATCCAAATTTTGATTTTACATCAAAAATATGCGATAGCACTTTAGAAAAAATTTGTCTTTCCTTAAAAGATACTAAATACTCATATCCTTCTCATATAAAAGATATAATTCACAATAATGGAACATTTCGAAGATTTTTTTATAAATTTAATTCAAAATGTAATATATTTAAAGACCACAGCGAAAGCAGTAAAGTGTTTAACCGAACTAATTTCAAAACATTTCTTAAAAGTATTAATATATCCAATATTTCATCTCGTTACCGTTCGGGGGATGGTTTATATAATAAAATTTGTAAATATTTCAATCTAAAAGATAATCTTAAAAATCGGCGCAAAATATTTGTAATGACAAAACGACTATTTCATACCAAAAGATATACTGCGGATAATATTGATACATCTCATTTAAATCTAGGAACCAGCATATCATCTGATAATGATAATCAGAATATAACAGTAGTTCCAGAAAGATATACACCACTAACGGAAGGAAAGTCTATGGTTGAAATTACCAAAAGCACCGTTGTAGAAAAAACTGATTCTAATGGTCATAATTTTCAGTTTCTAAACTCTTTTAAAGAAAATGACATTTCTATTGATGTTCCTTCTATTAATGCATCAAGTTCCAGTATTATATCTTCCGAGAGAAGTTTTGAACATGCCCTAAATGTTTCCTCTGAAAATTTTGATGTACCAAAGAAATTACTAAATATTTCAAGCCCTAACATCTCTGCAGATATTTTGCCACAAAATTCTAAAAATATTTCACCAAATCCAATCCTGTTCAAGTTCAGTGACTGCAATATATTTGAAGGGGCATTCAAACTGGATTTACAAATATTAAATTTAATTTATCAAAACGGAAAGCTCAATGCGCACTATCCCTATTACATAAGAAAACAAATATTCAATTACGTTAATAATGTATGTATAATTGTCTTTAAATATGTGAACTACCAAAAAAAATTACAGAAAAAAGTTGTCTATGGCCAGTGCAAACAAAATAATACCAAATGCAAGAAGTTTAAAATAATTCTTGATATTGCAAATCAATACGTAAAAGTGTTCAGCACATCTAAAAATTACAGCCATCCATCATTTTATACAGGACAAGTCAGGGGGGTTGAAAGGTTAATGGCCAAACAAAAACTTTTAAGCCGAAAACCATTTCAAATAAGAAAAAAGACATTATTAAAATCAAATAAAAATATTCTTAGAAAAGATAAAAATCTGCAAAAGGTAAAGTCTGATTCAACATTTCGAAAATCAAGTCAGAGGCAATGTCTTCTTTGGATCGACATAAAAATGATATTCTCGACCTAATTTTAATGCAGAAATAACATCCGGAATACATCAAAGAAGTCTGCATTCCATTTAATGACAAAATTTATAGTATTGAACAGCTTCAAGTTTTGAGAAACGAGTGTAAACATAATTCAAACAATGTAATTGTTTATTTTGATGCAACTGGGAATATCGTACGAAAACTGGCAGAAACTCATAAGACAGTGTATTTTTATACTGTTGTTATACAGACAACTATTTCAAACCGAATTTTTCCAATTTTTTCAATGGTTTCATCAATACATGATTCAAATTCGATATTTAAACTATTCCACGATTTTAGATATTTTTGTGAATACCACAACTTTTGGCCGGCTTTCTGAACTGTTGTTTCAGACTACTCCTTCGCAAATATACATGCAATATGTAAATCTCTAAATAGATGCACCCTTATTGAATATTTAGAAACTTGTTATAAATATTTGACCTCTGAGATAGGATCCCACAGTCTAATAATCATACGGTTGTGCTGCAGTCATTATATGAAAATGATTTGTAAAGACGTTGAAATGTTATCAACTTGTCAAGAACAAAATAACTATTTTAAAGAACTGATTGCCATTGCGATTCAAATATGTGATATAACATCACTTGATTATTATATGAATAACGTGGCTATAATTTTAAATTCCAAATATTCAAACAGATATGTTTTAGAGGCAGCCCAACAATTGTGGTTAGATGCTCAATCCAAAGTGAAACCTCATGAAGAACTTGTTTCTGATCAACTAGGTGTTCGTATAGATTTTAAAAACCAAAAGGACGAAGGTATTTTTAGGGGAAGCCCGTTTTATAAACGTTATTGCAACATATTGCAAAGAACATCCGAAACTTTCAAACTACGTGAAGGATCAAAAAATAAATTTTATAATCATGAGATGATTAATAAAATTTTGAACAAATATATACCATTGTGTCCTTTGTGGCCTGCTTTAATGCATGGAACAAAAATGAGAATAAGCAATGCTCCAGTTGAAAACTATTTTGGGCAGTTAAAAATGAATACTTTAAGTTGCCAAAAAAACCTGAAATGTTCTCGGTTCGTTAGAAAATTAAGAAGTGACATACTCGCCCTACAAGTAGAATCTAATTACAAAATTTCAAAATCTCGCCTAAACAGACCTTCAGAAATAGACTAGAAACATTCTCAAGAATCTTGGAATTAAAAATCTAAAACTATCAGTACCCATTTCGATGGTAAATATTTAAAAACTCCGTTAAAAACTTAAACAAAAAAAGCAATAGACATATCAAAAAATTCCATTTCGTCACAAAAAGTAATTTTGAATATTCCAAAATCGACATTAGTTACAAAATGCACAAATTATTTGGAAGAATTAAATTTAACAAGCAAACCAAGAGAAATTGAAGAAAAAACTCGAAAACAAAGGCTAAGTGAAACTTGGAGAAATCAACGAAAGATCAGAGTAACAGCCTCATTTTTCGGAAGAATTTGTAAATCAAGAAACGTCAATTCTTATACTGATCTTGTGAAGAATATTTTACATCCTAAAGATATTAACACGCCAGCTATAAATTATGGTATAGCCAATGGAGCGCGCGCAGGAGAACGATATAAAACATTAAAAAATGTTTTGGTGAAATCATCTGGTTTATTTATACATAGCGAATATCCCTTTATTGCAGGATCTCCTGATGGGCTTATAGGTTCAGACGGGTTAATCGAAATTAAATGTCCGTATTCTATAAAAGACAAAAATCCGAATAAATGTACCTTTGATTTTTTAAATAAATCAGATGAAACTTTCAATACCAGTCATAATTATTACTACCAGATACAAGGTCTGCTAGAAATCACAAATCGAAGCTGGTGCGATTTAGTAATTTATTCCAAACATGGTTTAAAAATTGTAAAAATTAAAAGATCTGTAGACTTTTGGCTATCTATAAAAGAACGGCTTGTAGATTTTTATTATAATCATATGTTGCCAGAAATTGTTTTGCCCAATTCAAAGTTATCTATAGAGGAAAAAAAATGGACAACTAAAACAAAATTATCATTCTTTGAAAACGGGTTAGTGAATAACATTGCCTATTACAAATCTTTAAAGAGTAAACGAGTTTATGCTGTTACCGCCTTAGACGAAATAAACATGTGGGTAAAAGAATTGTATACAGATGATTTCCTATCACTTAATGATGGAAATCTTTTAACTAGTTTCGTAATAGACCATTGCCTCTATTTACTAAATAAAAAACAGGAATATCAAATTTTTTCTGTGGAACTATGTTCGCATATTTTTGGTGACACAATAATTTCTCCATCATGGATTTCAGAAAATATTAACTTTACCAGTGAGTACGTGGCAATGCCCATTGAATACCACAGACACTACATGTTGGCAATTTGCGATTTTCAACAAAAGACATTTCTATTTATTGACCCAATGGGATATGAATTGTATTCACAAAATGCAAACTTCCTAAAATTTAAAAAAATACTTCAGCAAAAAATATCGAAGAAAAAGATTGGACGGTTCTTTCTAAAAACCATATAATACAAAACGATTCCTTTAATTGTGGTGTATTTGTTATTCATTTTTTTAATCAAATAACTAACAGCGCCTGTTTAAATGACCAAAAAGACATCAACAATTATAGGAAAGAATTGAAAAGCTTACTTCTAAGCACTTCTAATAGCATGAAGAATCGTTGCTTGTTTTGTTCTAAACATGCTTCACCATCAGACTCTTTTAAATGTTCTATGTGCTTTAGATACATTCACAATAAATGTATTTTAACTCACAACGACAAACTAAATAAAATATCTGTAGAATACAGAACTCTTAACAACATATGCGACTTATGCAGAGTGAATTAAACTTATTTTTAGAAATTATTTTATTATCACTTATTTATGTTGCGTTATGTTCGGTTATGTTATGTTGTGTTTTTCTGCGTTTCTGAGTTGTATCATTATTGTTTTGTTCATCAATGTTAACGTAGTAGTGCTAGCAGTAATTGCTTCTTACAAAATTGTTATGAAATAGCTCTATTTATGAAACAAGTTGCGAAAGCTCGGGGCGCAAAATTGTCCAACAAGGCGTAAGCCGAGTTGAACAATGCGTCGAGTGCTTAAAACACTCTTTTCGCGACATTTTATGCAAGATTTTTTGTGAAAGCGGAGAATTTGATATAGTTTCATCCTTTTATTTGTGTTTTTAAACATTTTTAAAAGTGGGCTGTTAATGTGTTTCTAAGGCATTGTTTAATATCAAGGTTCTGTCAAGTTCAAACGTCGTGCGTCGCCGTATTTCTTACAAAATTTGTGAAAAAATCGCCAAAAATGAGTGATAATGACGAGTCTTTGGGCATTAAACAAGCTGCTGACGCTGCGCTATCCACGTTAGTGCCCGAGAAATCGAAAAACTTATACGAGACCACCACAACAACTTAAATCCTGGGTAAAAGAAAAATATGTTCGGAATTTTACAGGAAAGGTATTGCTAGCTTATTCCCAAAAGTTATCCACTACATTAAGGCCGTCAACTTTGTTGAGTAAATATTCAATGCTCCGCACCATGATTTACCTGAACAAAAATGTAGATATTAGCAAATTCATAAACTTTATTGCTTTTTTAAAAAGAAAAGCTTACGGATATCAGCCAAAGAAATCAAAAATATTTACAAAGCTGGAAATAGAACGCTTTATGAAAGAATCCGATGACAAAGAATTCCTGTTATTTAAAGTTGTTTTAATCGTATTTGGAGCATGTAGGAGGAAAGAAATCACATTGTCAAGATTCCAAATACAAAAACTCATGTTCCAAGAATGTTTACGATTACTGAGGGATCAATAGATGGTATCAATTTCTTACATGTATTTCGTAAGTACGTAAAACTTCGTTCACTCAATGTGACACATCAACGATTTTTCTTGACATATCAAAATAATAAATGCTGTACCCTGCCAGTTGGAATCAATACAATTGGAGGTATGCCAACAAGGACAGCGGAATTTCTTGGAGTCCCAACGCCATTGAATATACTCGACATTGCTTCCGGCGCAGCTCTGCAACATTATTGGCTGATTTAGGAGCGGACATGATACTTTTGAAGCAACATGGGGGTTGGCGATCAAGCTCGGTTGCTGAAAGTTGGATCGAAAATTCAATTGAACAGAAAACCGAAATATCAAAAAGAATCATGGGCCAAATAAGAAATTAAAAGAAGTAGTATTCACATTAATAATTCACATAATTGTACCTTTAATATTTAAAATAAATAAATATTTTCATTGTATTTAACGTATCAATTTTACTTTTAGGCACTTAGTGCCTAAAAGAGTGTCATTTATAAACTCTAAATAAATGTAGAAACGCTTTCACAAAAAATAATTTATCAAAGATTAGCAAACCATCATTTTTCTGAAAGTGGTATGCAGATCTAACATATTAGTTATTATTGTAATTATTATGCATTAATTATTAATATAATATAGTACTTACATATTTATGTTGCGTGGCTCAGAAGTTGATCATTATTTATTGTTAATAAATGTTAAAGTTGTAAACACATGTTAATTCTTGTAAATTTTTTATTGAAAGTAATTTGTCAGCAATACCAATATGTATATTTTTATCGTTTAGGGGTAGTTTCATCCACCCAGACGGCTTCTAAGTGGGTACGGGCGGTGGTAAATAATTTCCAGAGGCATTTGCAATGTGTCCTGTGAATATCATCCTGGAACTCGAACGAGAAGTCGAGGTTCTGAATTATTTATTAAACTTTTATCGTTAAGGGGTAGTTTCATCCCCCCGACGGCTTCTAAGTGGGTACGGGCGGTGGTAAATAAATTCTAGAGGCATTTGCAATGTATCCTGTGAATATCATCCTGGAACTCGAACGAGAAGTCGAGGTTCTGAGTTATTTATAAAATTTTTATAGTTAAGGGGTAGTTTCATCCCCCCCGACGGCTTCTAAGTGGGTACGGGCGGTGGTCAATGAATTCTAGAGGCATTTGCAATAAGTCCTGTGAATATCATCCTGGAACTCGAACGAGAAGTCGAGGTTCTGAATTATTTATAAAATTTTTATAGTTAAGGGGTAGTTTCATCCCCCCCGACGGCTTCTAAGTGGGTACGAGCGGTGGTAAATGAATTCTAGAGGCATTTGCAATGTATCCTGTGAATATCATCCTGGAACTCGAACGAGAAGTCGAGGTTCTGAATTATTTACTTATTTTTTATCGTCTAGGGGTAGTTTCATCCACCCCGACGGCTTCTAAGTGGGCACGGGCGGTGGTAAATAATTTCTAGAGGTATTTGCAATGTGTCCTGTGAATATCATCCTGTAACTCGAACGAGAAGTCGAGGTTCTGAATTATTTATTAAATTTTTATCGTGTAGGGGTAGTTTCATCCACCCCGACGGCTTCTAAGTGGGTACAGGCGGTAGTAAATAATTTCTAAAGGCATTTGCAATGTATCCTGTGAATATCATCCTGGAACTCGAACGAGAAGTCGAGGTTCTGAAGTATTTACTTATTTTTTATCGTCTAGGGGTAGTTTCATCCACCCCGACGGCTTCTTAGTGGGTACGGGCGGTAGTAAATAATTTCTAGAGGTATTTGCAATGTGTCCTGTGAATATCATCCTGGAACTCGAACGAGAAGTCGAGGTTCGGAATTATTTATTAAATTTTTATCGTGTAGGGGTAGTTTCATCCACCCCGACGGCTTGTAAATGGGTACGGTCGGTGGAAAATAATTTCTAAAGGCATTTGCAATGTATCCTGTGAATATCATCCTGGAAATCGAACGAGAAGTCGAGGTTCTGAATTATTTATAAAATTTTTATAGTTAAGGGGTAGTTCCATCCCCCCCGACGGCTTCTAAGAGAGTACGGGCGGTGGTTAATAAATTCTAGAGGCATTTGCAATGTATCCTGTGAATATCATCCTGGAACTCGAACGAGAAGTCGAGGTTCTGAATTATTTACTTATTTTTTATCGTCTAGGGGTAGTTTCATCCACCCCGACGGCTTCTAAGTGGGTACGGGCGGTGGTAAATAATTTCTAGAGGCATTTGCAATGTGTCCTGTGAATATCATCCTGGAACTCGAACGAGAAGTCGAGGTTCTGAATTATTTATTAAATTTGTATCGTGTAGGGGTAGTTTCATCCACCCCGACGGCTTCTAAGTGGGTACGGGCGGTGGTAAATAATTTCTAAAGGCATATGCAATGTATCCTGTGAATATCATCCTGGAACTCGAACGAGAAGTCGAGGTTCTGAATTATTTATTAAATTTTTATCGTTAAGAGGTAGTTTCATCCCCCCCGACGGCTTCTAAGTGGGTACGGGCGGTGGTCAATGAATTCTAGAGGCATTTGCAATGTATCCTGTGAATATCATCCTGTAACTCGAACGAGAAGTCGAGGTTCTGAATTATTTATTAATTTTTTATAGTTAAGGGGTAGTTTCATCCCCCCGACGGCTTCTAAGTGGGTACGGGCGGTGGTAAATAAATTCTAGAGGCATTTGCAATGTATCCTGTGAATATCATCCTGAAACTCGAACGAGAAGTCGAGGTTCTGAATTATTTACTTATTTTTTATCGTCTAGGGGTAGTTTCATCCACCCCGACGGCTTCTAAGTGGGTACGGGCGGTGGTAAATAATTTCTAGAGGTATTTGCAATGTGTCCTGTGAATATCATCCTGGAACTCGAACGAGAAGTCGAGGTTCTGAATTATTTATTAAATTTTTATCGTGTAGGGGTAGTTTCTTCCACCCTGACGGCTTCTAAATGGGTACGGGCGGTGGTAAATAATTTCTAAAGGCATTTGCAATGTATCCTGTGAATATCATCCTGGAACTCGAACGAGAAGTCGAGGTTCTGAATTATTTATAAAATTTTTATAGTTAAGGGGTAGTTTCATCCGCCCCGACGGCTTCTAAGTGAGTACGGGCGGTGGTTAATAAATTCTAGAGGCATTTGCAATGTATCCTGTGAATATCATCCTGGAACTCGAACGAGAAGTCGAGGTTCTGAATTATTTACTTATTTTTTATCGTCTAGGGGTTCTTTCATCCACCCCGACGGCTTCTAAGTGGGTACTGGCGGTGGTAAATAATTTCTAGAGGCATTTGCAATGTGTCCTGTGAATATCATCCTGGAACTCGAACGAGAAGTCGAGGTTCTGAATTATTTATTAAATTTTTATCGTTAAGGGGTAGTTTCATCCCCCCCGACGGCTTCTAAGTGGGTACGGGCGGTGGTGAATAAATTCTAGAGGCATTTGCAATGTATCCTGTAACTCGAACGAGAAGTCGAGGTTCTGAATTATTTATAAAATTTTTATAGTTAAGGGGTAGTTTCATCCGCCCCGACGGCTTCTAAGTGAGTACGGGCGGTGGTTAATAAATTCTAGAGGCATTTGCAATGTATCCTGTGAATATCATCCTGGAACTCGAACGAGAAGTCGAGGTTCTGAATTATTTACTTATTTTTTATCGTCTAGGGGTAGTTTCATCCACCCCGACGGCTTCTAAGTGGGTACGGGCGGTGGTAAATAATTTCTAGAGGCATTTGCAATGTGTCCTGTGAATATCATCCTGGAACTCGAACGAGAAGTCGAGGTTCTGAATTATTTATTAAATTTTTATCGTTAAGGGGTAGTTTCATCCCCCCCGACGGCTTCTAAGTGGGTACGGGCGGTGGTGAATAAATTCTAGAGGCATTTGCAATGTATCCTGTGAATATCATCCTGTAACTCGAACGAGAAGTCGAGGTTCAGAATTATTTATAAAATTTTTATAGTTAAGGGGTAGTTTCATCCCCCCCGACGGCTTCTAAGTGGGTACGAGCGGTGGTAAATAAATTCTAGAGGCATTTGCAATGTATCCTGTGAATATCATCCTGGAACTCGAACGAGAAGTCGAGGTTCTGAATTATTTACTTATTTTTTATCGTCTAGGGGTAGTTTCATCCACCCCGACGGCTTCTAAGTGGATACGGGCGGTGGTAAATAATTTCTAGAGGCATTTGCAATGTGTCCTGTGAATATCATCCTGGAACTCGAACGAGAAGTCGAGGTTCTGAATTATTTATTGAATTATTATCGTGTAGGGGTAGTTTCATCCACCCCGACGGCTTCTAAGTGGGTATGGGCGGTGGTAAATAATTTCTAAAGGCATTTGCAATATATCCTGTGAATATCATCCTGGAACTCGAACGAGAAGTCGAGGTTCTGAATTATTTATTAAATTTTTATCGTTAAGGGGTAGTTTCATCCCCCCGACGGCTTCTAAGTGGGTACGGGCGGTGGTCAATGAATTCTAGAGGCATTTGCAATGTATCCTGTGAATATCATCCTGGAACTCGAACGAGAAGTCGAGGTTCTGAATTATTTACTTATTTTTTATCGTCTAGGGGTAGTTTCATCCACCCCGACGGCTTCTAAGTGGGTACGGGCGGTGGTAAATAATTTCTAGAGGTATTTGCAATGTGTCCTGTGAATATCATCCTGGAACTCGAACGAGAAGTCGAGGTTCTGAATTATTTATTAAATTTTTATCGTTAAGGGGTAGTTTCATCCCCCCGACGGCTTCTAAGTGGGTACGGGCGGTGGTAAATGAATTCTAGAGGCATTTGCAATGTATCCTGTGAATATCATCCTGGAACTCGAACGAGAAGTGGAGGTTCTGAATTATTTACTTATTTTTATTCGTCTAGGGGTAGTTTCATCCACCCCGGCGGCTTCTAAGTGTGTACGGAGGACGGTAGTTGATTTTTTAGGACAACTATATTATATTATGCATGTTAAATTTCAAAACACAATTTGTTGCAACTACTTTCAATTTTACTATTTTAACTGCTGGAAATCAACTGCTAATTTCACACCGGTGAAGATTGAGTACAAAATTAATTTTGTTTCGTAAATTTTTTGTTGAGTAACAAAGTTTTCATTATTTTCTAAAACTTTTTCGACGTATTTTTGTATTCTGTAAAAGGTATTAAAACTTATATAGATGTCTATGCGATAATCACAGTTTTCTACTTTTTTTGCAATACAATGTTTTTTTATTAATGAAGAAGGTTTATATTTTTTAGACCAGTGTTTTATTTAAATAACCTCTACCTAATGAATAATAATAAACATATGTAAATAAATATTAAAAATTGTAAGGTTACCCGTATTTTCTGATGCAACTTGAATTTTCCTACGTACAATGCACATACTTTCATCTTTGTAATAACCTCTTTTCTAAACTTAAAATATTTTAATAAAGTATCTTCCTACACATCATTTTACGTTTCATGTTACTAAAAAATATACTTATTTTAACTTAATTTTTTTACCATGCTCTGATAATACTGTTAAGGTTAAAACTCCACGTCAGCGGTTCTCAAACTTTTTTGGTGACGAAACCTTTTAAAAAACTAAATTTTTAACGGAGCCCTAAATCCTAAACTAAAAGCAAAACCAGTTATATTTGTATTGTTAATTAATAATCATAGAAAAAGGTAGATATAGTAAGTTAGTAAGCAAATGATATAACTAAGTTCATTTAATGGGAGGCATGAAATTGTTTTTTATTCCTTATCAACTGGGTAATGTCAGGCTTGATAGAAGAAAGTTGAATTCTCATGTATGGTTCGGCACCCAGTCTATTGCGGTATTTGGTTTTTCTACGACTATAATATTATTCCTATATTCCGTTCATTTGACAGAAAGAGAAAATAAGCGTGTTCCGTTTACTACACCAGCTGCACTACGCAGAGAAGAAGTAGTGCAGAAATATGAAAATGCATAAAAAATCCTCTAAAGTGAACATAAAAAGACTAATATGGTCGTTGAGTATTAGTTGTTAGAGCCTGAAGTGCAGCATAAATGTATTTATTCTATGGCACTTTTTAAGAAGAAAATAGAAAACGCTATTTAGCAACAACTGTCAACTGTTAAAAATGTCGATTGACAAAGGTACTTTTTTAAATTTTAGTTTAAAATTGATTAATAATTCATAAATTCGTAAATTTATATAATTTTATTTAAATCATAAATATCACATGGCTTCATTCCTTTTTAGTGTTTGAGACTGACAGCAGTGATGATTTCACCACAACTACTCCAGAAATTGAGGAGTTAGCAATTCAATATACGTTTTAGTTTTTTATTTGATAGTCGTAGAAAAAGTATAGTTTAAATGACGGGTAGAATTCAAAATTCCACACTCGTAGAATCTTTCTACTCGTGCAGAATTTTGTTTATTCCACCCTTAATAGAGAATATACTATTTTGTAGTTATATATGCTGTAAATCCCGTTTCACACAACCTACGTTGCTGGGGACTGCTTAAGAAAATTCAAAGCCTTTGTGGCAAGTTGTGGATATTCATCACAAACTCTGCACCAAAAAACATTCAGTTAAATCGTTTTAAACAACGATTCCATGTTTGTGTCCGATGTCATTTCTAAAAATGGTTCATAGATCTGATTTGACATGTTTTCAGGATTCTGCAATTTTGATGAAAAAAGGTTTCGAATCCATGAGTTTATTTATAGTTTCGTATTCTGTTCTTCAGGAAAGTAATATTCAAAAGTCGCTCGCAAATAATTGAGATCACCAATTCAACAAATGTTCCATTTTGAAATATATCACTGAGACTAAGGTGACAGCCACATCAGTCGACTCTTTCATTTACAAGACAAATTTGTTATTTTGAAGTCAGTTCTTGTTTTATGTATCCCGTAAAATCCCCAATCCGGCGCGAAACGGTATTGTTCGGAAGCGGCACTGTAGAAAGATGCTTTACATATTTTTCGTCGAGCATACATTGTGTTATGTCTACCACACACATCAGAAATTAATGTATAAATCGTCATCCTTTCGTTTTTTCACCTTTAATGTGTCATTAGGATTAGATTTGTACTACTTGAACTTGAAAATATAGAACTAGAACTTAACGCCGTCATATCACCTTGATTAACATTTGACGCGTCATCCAAACGAACCTCTTGTGAACAGTCCCGCATGGATAATTTTAATTTTATTGCAACATCTTTAAGCCAACGTTCCATTCTTCATTAGCTCTAATTTTACTTGGCGAATTTTGTGACAAATATAATCTCTTCACGCACTAAATATAAGACTTTACAACCACTACAAATAACATGAGCGAAAGTAAAATATTCAGCGTGGTGCGTGTACATTTTGCGGTACGTTGCTTGGTTAATTATTTCTACGTCCCAAACAATCTTCCTTTTATACAACCATATAGTCCAAGAGCCCAGAGCCCCAAGACATATCGTATTTTCTAAAGGACAACATGTGGGGCTTCAAGTAGTGTTTATATCTGAATTGAATGCCAGTATACCCGCTAAGTTGGTTAGACGGCCAATTCACAGGTACCAGATAAGGAAGGTGAATAAAAATAAAGTTAACTTAACTTAAATTCTAATGGTTGATTTTCATACATATTCCATGAAACATTATTACAAAATAACATTCAACATTGCCAGACACTTTCCGTCGGCCATAACATAACATAAGTTTACTTATATTCGAATGTCTGGCTTTTATGTATTTTATTTAAGGGACTATTTCAAACATATATTTATTCAGCCAGACCATCGTAAGGGCCAAACATCCCCCTGACACCAGAAACATTCAGCCGTGAGGAGCGTGACGTACGTTGAAGCGAGTGAAGGTCCGTGAAGTTAGCCCCTAAAGTTTTCACGATGTAACTAAATTTAGTGTCATCGGTTAGTGCATCGTTAGTGCTTCTTTAAATTTCGTTCGTGCTTCCGTGGTTTGGTAGATATTGAATAGTCATTTATTTCAAGGTCAGCCCCCAAAGTTTTTAGAATTAATTCCAAATTAGTGTCATTCGTTAGTGCACTTTAGTGCTTTAATTATTTTCGTTAGTGCTTTATGGGTTTTCGAGATATTGGACATTATATTTTCAAGTTCAGCCCCCAAAGTATGTACGATTAGTTCCAATTTAGTCTCATTCTTTAGTGCTTCGTTAGTGCACTTTAGTGCTTCAATAAATTTCGCTAGTACTTTATTGGTTATCGATATATTTGACTTTATATTTTCAAGGTCAGCCCCCAAAGTGTTCACGATTGATTTCAATTTAGTGTCACTCATTAGTGCACTTTAGTGCTTCAGTTATTTTCGTTAGTGCTTTATTGGTTTTCCAGATATTTGAGTTTATATTTTCAAGGTTATCCCCCAAAGTGTTTACGATTAATTCCAAATTAGTGTCATTCGTTAGTGCACTTTAGTGCTTCAATAATTTTCGCTAGTATTTTATTGGTTTTCGAGATATTTCATGTTCTTTTTTTGAGGTCAGCCCCCAAAGTATTCACGATTCGATTAAATTTAGTGTCATTCGTTAGTGCTTCGTTAGTACTCTTTAGTGCTTTAATAATTTTCATTAGTGCTATCTTCTTTTTCGATATATTTGATATTAATTTGTTGGCACTTCCGTAAAGTTAGCCCCCAAAATGATCACGATATAGTAAAAGTTAGTATCATTCGTTAGGGATTCGTAGGTGCTTCTTGGTGCTTCCATAAATTTCGTTAGTGCTTTTTTGGTTTTCTAGTTATTGGCTATTATTTATTATAATATCAGCTTCTATAATTGTTTACGGATGATTCCAAATTAGGTTATGCATTCGTTAGTGCTATTCAGTACTTCAATAATTATATTCCCAAATTCTTTGTTGGTTTAAAAATATATGTTTTTTTTAGTACATCCCTGAGTTTTCCAGGATCGAATATGTTTAGAGCCATTAATTTCATTCATACTTCAACTTTTTTCATTAATTTAAACTATTTACATCGCTATGATGCCAAAAGCCAAAAATAGCACATAATATAATGCATGTATCCATATTTCAATTTATAAGTAGATCAATTTTACCGTTAACAATTAGCCATTATTTTGGGCGTGTCAAGAAGAACAGGAAAGGATCGACTCATAAATCAAAGTCCTGTAAGTCCTTCTAGTTACCTACTTTTATTATTTCTCAAGTTCTATAGTAACGGATTCTAAAATATTTCAATATACGATGCATTTTGGCAAAACGATTTATAACAAGGGAAGAAAATGAAAAGATTGGATGGTTCTTTCGATTAAGAAGTATTGACTTTTTTGGCGCCCGGTATCACTCTAATTTGGTATGACTTAAATACGAAACCTCCATTTTCGTTTTATACCTATAAGCAAATAACCAAACAACAACCAATTACCAAGGATATTGATAAGGCCCAATGTTTTAGTCACACACATCCAAATAAAAATGCAGACAAAATATTTATTATTTATGTAGAAAAAATATATTTGGAGATTATTTCAGTTCCAGTGCACGGCTTAAGTCGAATAGAATGGATACAATTTAAAAAATAGGGGGTATTCCATTTAAAAAAACTGTCACTTTTCAAAAAAATTTCCCTTCCGATACTCAGATGTTTTCGTTCATTTTATTTTCGGAAGGTTCTGTGAAAATACTATAACTTTAATTACCCATTTCTCTAAAACTAATAAAAATGGAGAGATCTGTTATTTATATAATGTTATTGGTCTGTCTAAGTATATGAGTGACATAAAACTGTGAGTTTGTCATTTTGTAGAGAATGTTTGTTTGATAACTTCAGGGAACTATAATACAGTTTACTTACACAGTATAAAATAGGAGTTGAAATGGAAAGGATCTTTCTTTGTCCACAGTTTTTGCTTTTGCAGACAGATCGTCATAAAGTTCAATACATCCATAATTTCTTCTACACACAGCTACATAATGGCCAATAAGGTCATTAGAAGCTGGTTTATAAAATATACCAGCTCCTCTAAACGTAAACTGTTTTTTGTTGACATTAATTATCAAAGGAATATCCCCTACTTTTAGACTTATATCCGGAAGCTCTATAAATATTTGATTATTTGTTATACGGTCCATATTCTTTTTGCTACATTTTCTACATTTAATATTTTTTAAAACGGAACTTTCAATGAATTCTTCAAGTGATGATATTGAGTTAGAAATTATGTCAACGTTTACCAGTAAATAAAACTGATTATGTTTCTGACGAATATTGCAATATGAGCAAACTTTAATTTCAATTGCACATTTAAAAAATAATTTATGATATTTACCTACCTGAAATTTTAAAATTCAACAATACTTATAAGGGATGTTGACAGTTGGACAAAATTAAATTATTATGATGGCAAAAATGTGCAAGTTATTGCGTGTAATAAAAAATATAATTACCACCTGTATTGCTTCTCACGGTACCGAAATATATTGTAATGTTTTTGTTATTTCCTGAAGCCTTCGTTGCTGCTTCATATTCAAGAGCAGCTGTCAATGCGTCGTCTAATGTTTTCGGATGGGCTAAACGAAGCGTCCTCTGCATATCGGGGTCACGTAAGCCATCAATGAAGGCCTGGATGCCCAGACATTCCATCATGTTCTCTGGTGCTGACGGATAAGCAAATCGAACTAGTCGGGCAATGTCCACTTCATATTCTTGAAGGGATTCATCACGTTTCTGCCTTCGGTTCTTCAGCTGAGATTGGTACAAATGTTCTAGATGTTCATGATCATATCGCATGTCCAACCTCTTCTTCAGCTGCTCGAAGTCGTCCGTTTCTTCCAAAGGTATCGTCTGAAGTACATCTAAGGCATCTCCGCGAAGCGCGATGGTTAAGTTCACTGCCTTCTCCTTATCGGACCAATTATTCACTCTAGCGGCTGCTTCAAACTGTTTCACATAATTGGTCCACGACATTTTTCCATTGAACGTTGGGGCCTTGACTCGGGTAAAACTGCCAATGTCTTCTAGCTTAGGGTGTGTTTCTGGCTTGCAAGGTTTTGTTTGCTAGGTCTTCTTTTCTTCCGCTGGCGTGTCTTGAGTCCTTATATCTGTCATCTTTTTTTCTAACTCCTTGATTTTCTCGTCTATCGTTGTAATCTTATTCTCGATTTTCTCGTCCATCGTTGACATCTCGACATTCTCGATTTCAGATTTTAGAGACGAAATTTCATTTTCAACGTCAGCGGCAATGTCATTTTTCAATAATAAGATATCGGCAGATATATCGTTCTTCAAAGTAGAAATATCGTTCTTTATGGCCGAAATATCGCTTTTCACATTCGTTGAAATCTTCTCTTCCATAGCAGAAATCTTCTCGTCCATGTTAACCGAAATATCATTCTTCATAGTAGAAATATCGTTCTTCATATCAGAAATCTTCTCGTCCATGTTAGCAGAAATTGACGAGATTAAGGTGGAAGCCTCGTCATTAAATAAGACAGTTTCTGGATCAAAGCCGTCATTTTCCAGTGCCACTTTAAGTCTTTCTACTAATTCACTTTTCTTACCGGACGTTTCCAACTCACGATCTTCTAATTCTGCTCTTAATTCCGCCACTTTCAGATCCCTTAATCTCTTGGCCATTTTACGGAGTAATTTATTTATATTATCCCACTTCTGACACCAATGTAATGTTATTCTAATTTATTTAAACAATAAACGGGTGGGATAAATTTTAAACACACGTTATGGCTACTTACTAATTTATTTAAACACTAACTTACTAACACTTAATTTATATATACTTAACTAATCACTTAAATTTAATTTATATGCACACAAACTTTATATTAGCACTTTACTGTTCGGTGTATTTTTGTTTATTTCTCGAGATCACTTTATCAACTAAACTGACTATTCCTGATCAGTCCCTTATATATTAAAGCCATTTTTACTAGTAAATTCCGGACTGCGGCTTACACAAAAACAATTGGTTCTGGCCTTTTCTAGATAACTCTGGTCACAAAAACAATGTTTACATAAGATAGTCGTAAACTCGTAAACAGTTATAAAAAACAGTGCGTATCCGCCATAATTTTAACTTTTATACCTGGCTTAGACAGAATCGGCTTTAGGGACTATACCAGTGTGCTATTTCGTAACAATATAAATGTTTTAAATTCAATACATTTTGCTGTCGGTTTCAGATAATATATAGGAGTGAAATAAGACAAGAATTGCTTTGTATAATTATCACAAGTTATCAAACAATTGTATGCAATCCACATTAGAAGAATTGGTAATTACAGAGCATGGCTAAACATCGAAATTGTATCGATATTGCTATACAACTGCAAATTTGTATGTGACATAATTTCATCTCCGTGAACTGGATGCTAACAGAAGACAAACTTTGAATGTCTGATTCATCTTGAGTATTTAGGTCTATATTCTGATAGATAATCCCAACGGTATCGTGCAATGTATCTTTACCGGTCTTAGTTTCAACAAATCTATCAAAATTATCAAAAGCAATCCCAATGGATAAATTTGTTTTTTTAATTGCTTCAGGACACAGCATCGATCTTTTTAATGAGAAATAAGTAATTTCAGTTTCCAGTTCTTCTATTCCAGAACAGCTAATGCAATATCCGTATCTGTGAATGATGTTAATAATTTTAAGACTGTTAGTTAATCTTTTTAGTGTCATTCTGAGCATAATGTGCTTAAGCGTTTTATATTTCCCCTCATATACACAATAAACAACGTCTTCACAAAAGGATTAGACTTGTCGCATGCACTTTGGATTTTTTACCGTTTGCTATTACTACCGTCGATTAAAGTATAATAAATCTTGAGTCACAGATACTTCTCCTTCCTGTAGGCCGCGTATACATATATGTCGTTCGGTAATTTCTTTTTTTCAGCCTGTAATATTGACTTTCTTAATAATAATGGAGCTTTATGGAGGATGTCTGCATCTTTCAAATTTTCAAAAGATTGGTCGTCGATGGTCGTTAAATGTTTTGGAGCTAATAACTTTTTGTTTTGAATTATTAAAAGTTCCTTTTCAAAAGCTTTAACTATTTTTATATCTAATTGTGTGGTGTAAAATATCCTGTTGATTCTTCCACATTTTGTTCCTTTTCATAAATAACTTCTATGAAGATAAGCAAGGAAAAAGCAACGTCCTATATTAATTAAATTTTCTTGAATAAAAACGATCATTTCATCGAAAACTGATGTAGTTGACAGACATCATGCCAATTTTCAAAGAATCGTTGTTTTACAAACATGTATCTGAAGGAACATTTAACATCCCAGCTCCCAAACCAATAACAGACTTAGATCATACAAGTTTACTTTGCATATTTGTTGGCGACGATGCTTTTGGCCTGTCCAAAAACATCATGTGTCCTTATGTAGGAAAGCAACTTACACATGTAAAAGGCTTCCAAGGGCTCGCCGCCACATAGAATGCACTTTTGGAATAATGGCCAATACTTCACAGACCTCTAAATGTTCACATTGATTTTACTGAGTCAATTGTTTTGGCGTGCTGTGTGCTACAAAATTATGTAAGACGTAGAGATGGCTTCAGGGAAGAATATACATATTATCAAGCACCATTTGAAAGAATTGCACCAGGAAAGGTGCCTCGAGCAAGGAACTATGCAAGAACTGTGAAGGACAAGTTTGCACATTACTTCGTTAATGACAGGAAACTCCCATGGCAAGACCGTATAGTATAAGTATCTTTAAAATGTAAACAAGCCATTGTCAACATTTTCCGTACACAAAACAATTGATATAACATTAGTGTACTGTGTTTTATAACAATATGAACATATTACGGCTAATTTTATAGGTGAGGTAGGTTGCTATGGACATTTGTAACAGTAGAAGTTAGTAGTGCAATTAACTTACAAAAATGTTATCTTAATGTTAAGGTCATTTTAATAAATTTCGTATTACTTAATGGGTATATTTACCTAAAGTTGTTTTTTGCTCCTTTGTACTGTTTTCTCCTGCAAATATGTCAACTAACTCCTGCCAAGCAGACTTTTTTAAAACTATAAATTTGAACTCAGAATACTCCGTGTCCCAGATGCATCTCCTTTATTCAACTTCGTCAATAGACAACTCCGTGTCAAAAGATTACACTTCCATTGTATAGCGTTCTACTACTTGCAGACTGGACAAAAACGCGCGCACCAGTGACCATGTGAACAGTCCAGTGCCTACTCTTGTAAGTCGAAGCGCGCGGTAAACGCAGCAGTTGCGGTGAACACTACAACCGCCGCGTTTTGGCAACGCGCGCTTGCATGTGAACGATCCCATTTGTTCCCTGGTACTTTGCTAACGCGCGTTTGGCAAACGCAGCGTCTAGCCCGCTTAAAAAATATTACTCCACAGTTATAGGGAGTTTATTATTGAAATATTTTGTCTATATGTTGAAATGTCTTTGGCAGCCAATAAGAAATTTTTATTCGTGCACAAGCAAAATCTGTCCACAACGTGTTCTATGCAGTATGTTTACATTAAAATACCTAACCTTTTATCACATCAAAATGTGTCGCTTAAAATCGAACCCTGACTCCCAATAGTATTTCAAGTTTAATTTTATCAGAACAGGAATGATGACTGATTTTGAAATCCCCTTCTGCAATGTAGGTACACGTCTGCTATTTCCGAAAAATACATTATTCCAGCAATAAACTAATTTGTAACGAAAATTATTGCATTTTCTTCTATCTACTTTGAATTATGTGCGAAAATGCAAGTTACGCCACACCTCAGTAGATATTGTATTGTGTTTATGCTTAACGAAGAACGTCCATAAACATTTTTCGTGTGTCAAAAATATGATTAGGAATCAAAAGATATGACATTACAAATTTCGTGTTCACCATATAACATCAAAAAATAGTTTCTATCGTTAGTTTTTTGAAATTTGTGATTTTGGTTTCTTGTTTCTTATGCCTCTGACATGAATGAAATTATTGTAATGTTTTTCTTATTTATTCGTTTATATTACGGGTGGGATAAATTTATACACACACGCTATGTCAACTAACTTAATTTATTTATTCACCACACTATTCACTAATTTATATTATATACATAAGTAGTATATTCACTTACATTAATTTATATAAACACTTCACTACTTAAACTATTTACGTGTTCGCTCTTTATATCACGAGATCACTTTATAAACTGACTTCACCCGCTGGTCGTTCCTTTATATCTAAGTGGACTTTTTTCTAGATAATTCTAGTTTGCGGCTTACACAAAAACAATCGCCTCTCTGGAATATTCTTTTTTTTGGGGATATTTCTCGAATGCCAGCTCAATCCTTAAGAGATATTCGAAGAACATATCTATAAAAAAAACGGTCACAAAAATAACCTCAGATATCGGCGCGCTCGCCAGATTTTTAACTCCGTTAACATAAGGTTACAGGACCGTACTTAGTATCTACTTCGGTGTGCGAGTTCGTAACATTAACCTCTCCTTAAATGGAAGTTCCTCCTGGAACTTTTGTGTAGCCGAGACTGGATGTTTGAATCCGTAACTGGCCCCATTTCTACACTTTCCGATCTTATGGAAATAACAGGGCACCATCTTCATCAGATACTGATAACGGGGGTTGTAGCCGCAAATTAATATCTGGACACCGGTATCTTGAAAGATCACCTATACCATGTTCCTGATGAATCGCCAATCCAATTGGTTACTCGCTATCTTAGGCATAGTCAGTTTCTTCACACTGGATTCCAACACATGATCTCGGGAGGTTTCGAAGGGCTTCCCACACATCGCGGTAGGTAGATCGATCTTGAAATTCATTTTTAGTTACCACGTAGAAGACGTACCGCGAATTGTGTTTCAGTCTCAGTGTCTTGCCAGGGGCTGGAATCTGGTCCTCAAGTTTTTCTAATTGCCCGATTTTCTCTCGAAAGACGGTTGCCAACCCTCGTGCGTTCTTGATACGGGCGGGGATGTTGTATGCCAGTAAATAATCTTCCGGGAGAGTGAACAAATCTTGTCATTGTTCTGAAGTGACTCCATATCTAGCTTTCCCGGTACCTCCATACGCGCCCATAAATTCATCGAAGGTGGGGTCACACACATTTCGCATATGGTTTACTCCTTCCTCTAGGTCAGTCTGTTGGGCACGGCCGTCTGGACAGGGAGTCTGCATTTCAGTAACTCACACCAGTTCTATGTTTGATGTCGAAATCGTATTCTTGGAGTCGTTCAATCCATTTAGCGATCTAGCCCTCAGGATTCTTAAACTGCATCAACCACTTGAGTGCTGCATGATCAGTCCATATTAAGCACTTCCTACCATAGAGATACTGGTAAAAGTGTTCCACGGACTTCACTACCGCCAAAAGTTCTCTTCTTGTGACGCAGTAATTTCGTTCTGGTTTGGAGAGGACTTTACTCTTTCATGCCCTCCTTGGACCTGGGAAATTCTTTAGGTGTTCGTCGAATGCCTTTCAAGACAACCCTCTCAAGACATTTTCCATGAGTCTTTCAAATGTCGCGGGTGCATTACAGAGCCCAAATGGCATGACGTTGAATTGCCATAATCCAGAACCGGTGGTATAAACAGTCTTCTCTTTGTCTTCTGGGTCCATTTCCACTTGCCAATAACCAGACTTCAGGTCGAAGGTGGAAAACAGTTTGCTGCCGGCCAAAGTATCTAGTGTATCGTCGAATCGAGGCAGAGGATAGCTGTCTTTCTTCGTCACGTTGTTTAGCTGGCGATAGTCCACGCAGAATCTCGTAGCTCCATCCTTTTCCTTGACGAGCACTACTTGAGACACCCATGGACTAGCATGGACTAGGTCCATCCTTTTCCTTGACGAGCACTACTGGAGATACCCATGAACTATAACTTTTTCTTCTGTCATCTCTCGAATTATTTTTTCGGCGTCCTCTCTCTTCGATCGTGGAAGTCTTCAAGCTGATCGCCTAATTGGCTTGGAATTACCAGTATTGATTTTGTGTTTGACGGCGGATGTTCTACCAGTCTTCCATTCTTTTGGTACGAATAGGACTCGACACTGTAAGAGAAATTCTCTCATTATCCTTTTCCCAGCTCGATTCTAGGAGTGACCAGCTACTGATAACATCTGTTCGAATCTGGTATTGGAATTGTCAGTTGCCGTTGTTTGGCGAACTATAGATGTCACTGGTACGCAGGATCCAATCTTGATTTCCTTCTTGATGATAATTGGGTAATCGTTCACGTTTATCATACGTATTGGCATCTCGTTCGCCGACGTAACCAATCCTTTTACAATTAGTATTCCTTTGCCAACCTCTTCATCGCGGTTCTTTGGCTCCATCATAACCGGTGTACCTTCCTTCATGATTCCCTGTAGCCGTGCTACTATCATGTTGTCACTTCGTGCAGGTAGAACGGTATCTTCCTGTACAGCTGCTGACACCGTGCTGCCTTCACATGGGTGAAGGAACACCTCGGAACCCACTTTAATGGTCCTGTTTCTAAAGTCCAATTGAAAACCATGTAGATTCATTACGTCCATTCCCAGAATCACGTCTTCTTCAATGTCAGCAACGATTACCGTATGCGTGAACTTTTCTGCGCCAATTCCCAATTGGATTTGTGTCTCCCCGTGAACGTTGGCACTCTCACTTGTGGCGGTCCGCAGTCGCAGTCTCGTTGGTAAAAGCTACTTCTTGGAGTTTATCATCTCGGGTCGTATAATGATTCTAGTTGCTGCAGTGTCTACCAGCAGAGTATATCTCTTGCCATTCACTTCGCCAATTACGTAAACACTATCGTTGCGAGATCTGAGAGAAGCTATCAGTATGAGAGGGTCTTTGGAACGATCCTGGGTCGGTGCTGCCCCCGCCGACCCGTTCTAGTTTTCCTGTGACTGGGGTTCTTGGTTTGCAGGGGATCTGGGGCGCTTACACGAACTACGTACATGCCCTAGCTCGCTACAATTCAAGCATCTGATCTTTTTCGGCTTTTTGTCCATCATACTTTTTATCAAATTGACGATCTGGTCAAATCTGCCCTCGTCGTCTTCCTCTCGGATGGTCCTAACTTTTTTATAACCCGAAGCCTTCGTTGCTGCTTCATATTCAAGTGCAGCTATCAATGCGTCAACTAATGTTTTGGGATGGGCTAAACGTAGCGTCCTCTACATATCGGGGTCACGTAAGCCATCAATGAATGCCTGGATGCCCAGACATTCCATCATATTCTCTGGTGCTGATGGATAAGCAAATCGAACTAGTCGGGCAATATCCACTTGAAGGGATCCATCACGTTTCTGCCTTCGGTTCGTCAGCTGGGATTGGTACAAATGTTCCAGATGTTCGTGACCATATCGCATGTCCAACCTTTTCTTGAGCTGCTCGAAGTCATCCGTTTCTTCCAGAGGTATCGTCTTAAATACATCTAAGGCATCTCCTCGAAGCACTATGGTTAAGCTCACTGCCTTCTTCCTATCGGACCAATTATTCACTCTAGCGGCTGCTTCAAACTGTTTGATATAATTGGTCCATGGCGTTTTTCTATCGAAAGTTGGGACCTTGACTCGGGTAAAACTGCCAATGTCTTCTAACTTAGGGTGTGTTTCTGGCTTGCAAGGTTTTGTTTGCTCGGTCTTCTTTTCTTCCGCTGGCGTGTCTTGAGTTCGAATATCTGTCATCTTTCTTTCTAACTCCTTCATTTTCTCGCCTATCGTTGTCATCTTATTCCCAAGCTTCTCGTCCATCGTAATCGTATTCTCGATTTTCTCGTCCATCGTTGACATCTTATTCTGGATTCCAGATTTTAGAGACAAAATTTCATTTTCAACGTCAGCGGCAATGTCGTTCTTCATAGCTGAAATATCGTTCTTTATAGCAGAAATATCGATTTTCACATTCGTTGAAATTTTTTCTTCCATGGCACAAAAATCGTTTTTCATATCAAAAATTGACGAGATTAAGGTGGAAGTCTCGTCATTAAATAAAACTGTTTCTGGATCAAAGCCGTCATATTCCAGTGCCACTTCAAGTCTTTCTACTAATTCACTTTTCTTACAGGACGTTTCCAACCCACGATTTACCATTTTTGCTCTTAGGTACGTCACTTTCAGGTCACTTAGTCTCTTGGCCATTTTTACGTAGCATTTTATTTATATTGTCCCACCAATGTAATGATTTCTTATTTATTTAAACGTTTTTATTACGGGTGGGATAAATTTATACACACACTTTATGCCTACTACTAACTTAATTTATTTATTCACTACACTAATAACTAATTTATATTATATACACAATATATTCACTTACATTATTTTATATAAACACTTCACTACTTAGACTATTTACTTGTTCGCTGTTTATATCACGAGATCACTTTATAAACTGACTTCTCCCGCTGGTCGGTCCTTTATATACAAGTCTCTGCCAACATCAACAAACAAATTGTGGCCAAATTAGAGCTATGTGCCTTATATGAAATGATGTAGGAACCGATCGAAATGCGTAACCACAACAAAAGGTCAAGCAACACTCACGGAGGTAATTGAAATTTACTGCAGTGATGGTAACCTCCATTTTTGTAGGGACAAAATCTAGTTTTTCAGGTATGTAGGGAAAAGGGACAGAAATTTAAAATTTGCCAAAAATGTAAATGAAATTCGTTCATAGTAATTTGAGGTTTAGTCTGTTTTGTTTTTTACTTTAACCTATAGTATAAAGTAAAAACTAGTAAAATAACAGTAAGTAGCAAGTAATTTTAGTTGAAAAACTATATAATCTTAATAGTTATTTTAGAATAAAAATGCAGAAAATAGAGTTCTGAGGAAAGCGATACTGCTGAGCCGCAAAAAAGCAAGTAAAACGGAGACAACAAATTACTTTTAATTTGCATTTTTATTTATAATAACAGTACATTTTTGTCAAATAAATTTTAAGAAAAACGCATTTTCATTTAACAAATTTTAATGTAAGGGATAAGATAAGGGAATTTAATTTTGTGAATAGGGAAAATCGAGGGGAAACTGTAGGGATTTTTTTTGTGTTGGTAGGGATGGCTCTTATAAACTCTTAAATCTACCCTCAATGCTCCATGAATGAGCTAAATTTGTGAAAATCTGTTCAGTCATACGAAAGCTCAGTGTTTTTTTCTGATTTCAACAAAATTTATAGAAAACAAACAGTACCTAGTTTTTAATGTTGATATTTTCACCAACTTTAATTAACCCTAATACGGAAATCTACGGACTTAATAATTTTGACCATTTTTTGAGATAAATATGTTTTAAGAATAATCTTCGAAAACTATAGGTTAGACGTATGCCGAGATACCCAAACCTTCAGTGAATCACCCTGTATATGATCTAAGTAAATATCGTTTATAACAAGAAATCTTTTGTAGGTTTAGTTGCATTTTTGGGTTTAATAGGAGAAGCATTGTAGACTTTTTTCAGTTGAATTACGCCTTTTTTATAAATTTTATAAACCAAGCACAAAAATCCATGCTGCTGATTTTATTCTGAACATTTTCACTAATTGTCACTGCAGATTTATCCAAAATAAGAAGAATCAAATTTAATAATTAAGTATATACCAATACCAGTGTTTTAATAAAGTGCCGTTTAATCGACAAGTTTTGATGATTAACAGCTAGAAGAAATTTCATAGACATATAATTTTAAAACTGCTCTGATGACGTTAAGATGGATAAAGAAATATACAAAAAAGTATTGATAAACAATTTCCAATAAAGGTATTTTATCAATGAGTTCTTTATAATCTTACTTAAGACTTGAGAAAAAATATTGCCTTATTTTATAAACTGCAAAATTAAATTCACTGTTTAATTTCATCGCAAACCAATAAATACGTAAAACAGCAATTTCGAGAATAAGAAATAATTAATGATTTATCTTAGAACCACTCAAAGAACAGGAAAATAATAATATGGAACAGAATTTTTACAATGCAAAAATTAGCTGATGCAATCCACACAGTTCAATACACTAGCTACTAGCATATTGAGAATTATCAAGCGATTTTTTTAGAAATAATAATATAATTTTGATATCAAAGATTAGTTAAAAGAAAATAGAAACTCACCTAAAGCTTTGATTAATTCCTCCATTTTTAATAAAAAACTAATCACAGTGTTAAACTAATACGTCGGCAGTGTGTGAAGTTGTTCCAATAATAAAAAATATAAAAATATTTGTCTGCCAGTTAATTGTTTGCAAAATGTCAACACTACACTTTAATTAAAACCAATTGAAAACGTTTCACGTCTTAATACACTAAACTTAATTCCGTTAACAATTTTTTATTGAACAATTGCAAGCATTCTAGTAGTTATCGTATACGAATTAATGAGTTTTATAAATAAATAAATGAAGAACTTTATGTTTAAAAACGTTTTTGAATCATTCGTATCGGTTACCTCAGAAGTAACCGCTTAGCTAACCTAAAACACTTGCATTTGTGAGCACGTTGCTGGTTGTGACGCAACAAATATTTCCACCTAAAACTATAACATTACATCAGCTATTTTAAGCAAACCCGCGACATTGACCCACACAGTAGAAATATAGTGTGGTTAAATTCTGTTATTTCTAGCTAGCAGCTGTCGGCGTAGTTGAATGCATTATTGAAAAAATTATGATCTTTGTATACCTCGCTCATGTGACAGTGGTCAGTTCTGCTGCCAAAGGCGTAGTGGGACTGGATGACTATTATTATTTGAAACTTTACCCAGAGGGTATATTCTAAGAACGAGGACAACTTTTTTTTCATTAGAATTTGAAACAGCAATAAATCAAAAGAAAGGAAACTACATAAAACGACCAACAACGCAAACCGAATAGAAAAGGGGTGAAGCAATGTATGAAAAAAATTTATTGGTCAGTTTATTCATTGGTGAATTTTGCAAATTTCTGCATGAAAGCAATTACAAAGAGCGAATATTCATTTTAGCAATAATATCTGATCTACAACGTTTGTCTTTTATTGATAATAAAAATCAACATAAAGATTTCAAGGAAACATGTAAGTATTGAGTGAATAAATTCTAGCAAAATACCTAAAGATGAAACCTTCAAAGTGAATCTACAGTAGAAACGCTGAATTTTTCCGACACGTGACTGATACGTCGGCATCTGAATCAAAACAATATGACAAATGCTTGTATTGAGTTTCGTTCTTTTTCCGTTATTAGAAGAAGACAGTACCAACATAGTATGTGTTGAATAATATAGTCAACTAAAACAGGTGTCAGAAAAACTTCAGCGTTTAGACTTTTACTTAAGGACCATGTCAAATACCGCAGAATATTACTTTTCCGTCCAACCTATCTATATGCGAGAAAAGTATTGGTTTACCCACAAAAAAAGTGAAATTTTGAAAAAAAATTTTTGAGTAATTTTTACGTTTTTCATCAAGAACAACACGAAAAAATGGTTTTTAGAAAAAAATCCTGTGTGTATGTCGTCGTCGTTGTCGTCAACCACTTTTCGATACATGTCTTGTTAGCACGATACAGCCTCCGGAGTGCAAAAAATCACCAATTTTATGATTGAATATTGTTCAGGACATCCCACAGATGAACCCTATAGATTTTCAGCTCACAATAGCCAGTACAACGGATGCTATGGTACTTGAAGTACGATATTTTTGTAATTTTTGAGAAATTTCAGATTGTTGGCACAATACAGCCTCCGGAGTGCAAAAAGTCACCAATTTTATGATTGAATATTATTCAGAACATCTTACAGATGAACCGTTTTGATTTTCAGCTCACCACAGCCTGTACAACAGGCGCTATAGTACTTTAAGTACGACATTTTTGTCATTTTTGGAGAAATTTCAGTTTGTTAGCACGATACAGCCTCCGGAGTATATACAAGTGACTAAGTTTAAGATTGGATATTATTCAGGGCGTCTCAAAAGTGAACTCTATTGAGATTCAGCTCACTAAAGCTAGTGCAACGAGTGCTATGGTACTTGAGGTACCAAATTTTTGTCATTTTTGGAGTTTTCAGTGTGTTAGCACGATACAGCATCCAGCGTGTATACAAGTGACCCATTTTATGATCGAATATTGTTCAGGGCATCTTATAGATAAACCTTATTGATTTTTAGCTTACCAGAGCTAGTACAACGGGTGCTATGGTACCTGGTGTGCCACATTTTTGTCCTTTTTGGAGAAATTTCGGGTTTAGTACAATACAACCTCCGGAGTTTATACAATTGGCCAATTTTATGATTGGATACTTTTCAAGGTGTCTCACAGATGTACCCTATTGATTTTCAGCTGACTATAGCGAGTACTATAAATCCAGATATACTGCATTTTTGGTTACTTTTGGAGAAATTTCGGTTTGTTAACACGATACTTCCCCCGAAGTGTATACAAGTGACAATTTTATGATAGAATATTAATCAAGGCATCTCACAGATGCGGAAAAGTTAGTTTTAATCCTTGAAATCGTTTATTTTTTATCTTTTAATTTTATGATTGAATATTATTCAGGGCGTCTCAAAGATGAACTCTATATTCAATCTCAATCAACTCAATTGTATAACAAAATTTCAAAAGAATGGCAAATTCACAATACTACACTAAAACATTCCAAGTGTTTCCAGGAACATTTACCAACTGCAAATTGCATTAAGCACACTTGCATTCGAATTTGATTGCATAGTTCTAACTGAAACGTTCCAACTACTAGACTAGGATATTTTCAAACTCAACAATTACCGAAGCTACTATTCTGAGGGCGATATAAATAAAAATGATGGGGTATTAGTCTATCTGAGAAATGAATACAGGTGTAACCAAAAAATAATTTTAATCGATGAGCGTAAAGCTTTAGAGATAAATTTTGAAACAGGAAATCATGTAAATACTCTTATTACTTGCATCTACAGGCCGCCCTCAACCAATGCCGATAATTTCGTGAGATCTCTAGATCAGTACCTCCAACGAAATAAAAGAAACATGATCAATAATCACATTCTTATTGGGGATATCAATCTGGATCTACTCGAAGGAAACCAAACGGTATTCGACTACCTAGACAACTATAGTACAAGCAATTTTACCTCAGTAATCAATAAATATACTCGTATACAGGGTGATTCCAAGAGTTGCCTAGATCATATATTTGTTAAATCAAAAACAAATAATTTCTTAAAAAAATGTCTTGCTGTAGTTATAAATGCCAATATAACAGATCATAAAGCCACAATAATAAATTTTCCCTCAAAAGGAAATATTGTAAGAAATTCTGCTAAAAAAAACGAAATATACGCTATTCAATACGGAAAATTAAAAGATGATTTGTTACAAGCTGACTGGAGTGATATCTACAGCACTGACGACGTCCAACAACAAACAATAAGGTTTATGCTTGTGCTGGGTTGTTTAATTGAACAGAACACCAAATGCATAAAAAACCAAAGAAAAGAAAACAAAAGGAAAATGTGGATTACAAAAGGATTGGTTCAATCCGTTAATCATAAAAATAATTTATACCGCGAACATAAAAACGACCCCACAAATCCAGAAAAAAAAGAAACATACATTAAATATCGGAAACGAACAGATAAACTTATCAAAATTACCAAATACAAATATTACGATAAACTAATAAACGAAAACAAAGGAAGTTCCAAACAATTGTGGAAAGTTATGACAAATCTAACAGGGTCTGTTAAGCTGGATGAAATAAACAAAATTAATCTGGAAGACCAAACAACTATCACAGACCACGCAGATATAGCCAATGCTTTCAATTATTTTTTTATCAATGTAGGAAAGAATCTCGCAGGAAAAATTACGAAACCAGAAAATCCCCCCAACACCTATTATAAGTTCGCTTTTTTTGAAACCGGTAACTAGACAAGAAGTTCTCAGTATAATAATGGACCTGAAAGTAAATAAATCACCCGGCATAGATCAATTGAAAGTTTTAATTTATAAAACTGTTTATTTTGTTATTGATTTTAGTTATTAAGTTATTCTTCATTAAAATTTCTAAATGTTCTAAAACCTCAAACGCAATAACCTAATATCAAGATTTATTAGTTGTATACAAGATTGGTCAAAAAACATCAATTTAACTGCAATATTTGATCATATCGGGCAAGTAGTTTTACAACAGACAGGAACTTTCCAAGGTGCCCTTCCTCACTTAACCTCTCTTGATGTGTTCTAAAGGTCAAAGAATTCTTTGACATTGAATAGTCTTCGAAGAACCATTTTTCAAAACGACTGTTCTTTGTGATTTTCATCTTCAGGTTCCTTGTCAATAGTATCATTTTTTACCAAAGTTCATACACAACACATGCATTCACATGGCCACTCACAAAACTGTGTTATTTGCTTTCTGATAAATGTCCCCTATCACGAATGCCTGTACACCATATATTTATTCTTCGAAAATAAAATAACCAGCAGTGTTGAGAGTAGGCAACATCTAGTATTTTAGAATAACAGAGCCAAAACGGATGAACGGATCTATATTTAGAAGTTGAAAAGTAGTATAATTTGGTGGACGACCTTCAGAAAAGGGCCTGAAGGCTGTAGAGGCTCTATATTAAGAATTTGGCGTTTTTCATTCGCCCTTAACATTTTCAACAGAGGTGCGGTTTTATTTAAGTGTCACCCTATATAGGAGCATGTAGTTTTTGCTGTTTTAGCGTTCTCAAAATAACTCGATGCTAAACAAATGAGTATTGATTGTATACTTTCTCTGAAAGGTTTAATTAAGCTGTATTGTTATCTTTACATAAATAAGAAAGCAAAATATTAACCCTTCCTCTTTATAAAAAAATTTGCAATTGATTATTCTACATTTAATGAAGAAGTATTTTGTCTTGTATCTGATAATTCTGAGAACGCCAAAATTATATTAACAATAAAATTTTCATGTGGGATTGTAAATTTTAGCGGTTTTGTTAGTTTTGAGTACAACCACGCAGATGTATTATATTGAGATGACTATCTATCCGTATATAAAGGTTATCTATGTTAAGTTTATGTTTATGAGCAATCCTATACACTAAGTTTCAGTGTATGTCTACATTATCTATAGTTAGTTTAATACATTTTTCCTTTTCTGTACAATTGATTATATTTACTGTTAATGTATAATTTGCTTCAAAAGCTTAATTATAAATAGATTTCCTCTAGGTTGACTGGTATAAGGCTGCAAAAATTGGGCCAAGTCTTATACATTTTTTATCTTGCCAATTGATTTTTTAGATAAGCTTAAAATTAGTTGGAAAATAACTATGTATATATAAAAATTTTATCTGAAAAAATGTCAGTTAATAAATTGAGAATTATTTGGAGGAATGTTTCTTTGCAAGTATCAATTGAAAATAGAAAAAGGTGGATAAATTTAATATACGACATGGTATTTACGTCATTTCAAAAATGTTTGTTATTTAAATTTGATTAGGTACTTTAATTTTATTAAATGGAAATTTTATTCTTTCTAGAGTAATTTGAGACGTGTACATGGCGCAAAGTTTTACTGACATCCGTAGATGACAGTTTTGGTAGTATTGTTACTACTACTACTTGTATCACTGTACTACTCTTCTTTCGTTACGCGGTCTTTCTGGAATTCTCCTTTTTTAATACGTTTTTCATTGACAGCTACATAAAAAAACCAATAACTTAACCTAATTTTCAACGCAGTCACGAATGTCAACAGAACATTCCAAATATCACTGTCTTTAACACGACAATTTCAAATTATTTGAAGAAACATTCTTCAACTTCATCGCGTAAACAAGCAATGGCAACATTGAAATTTAGCCATACATCGATTCTAAGCATACTAAAAAAACTTAAAATGTATCCCTATAAAATGATATCTACTCTGGCTTTGATAGATCTTATTTTTGTGAACAAATGATGAAAAAGTTACGCAACGGTCATGCTAAAATCGTTAAAATTGCTTCTACTGGTCAACAGAAAATCCTCGCTGGATGAGAGAAGAGCATACGCAATGCCCTCAAAAGGTTAATGGTTGAACAGGGATTGTTCCATATCACTGACGCCTTTTCATTTAGTGCAATTTGAATAGCGATCATTATTTAGTGCTACTTCAAAATAATGTGTCAACTTTGCAAATGTATATCCTGATCCAGGAAACTTTTAAGATCCAGCGAATACGATACGGTTCCAGCAAGATGGATCACTACCATATCATCGACGCAATGTCCGGCTGTATTTCCAAAGCTCTGAATAGGGAGGCTAGTATCGATAGAATGACCAGTACTATCACCTGATCTTACGTTATTAAACTTTTTTGTGGGCATATGTGGAGAAGAATATTGTGTACAAAACTACGTCTATTGATTTAAATGACTTAAGAGGACGAATAACGTTTGCGATTAGGTGTGTCACGGTTTTTATGTTAAATACAGTTATAAGGCAGTTTTATGTAAGATTAGGATGTTGCCAAGACGTTCTCGTTGAACATTTCGTATATCTACTTGATTGATTTTTTTTGTTTTTCAATTAGATTTTGAGTGTCTCCTATTTTTATAATAAATTCAAATTTTTGAATAGATAATGAATAGATCTTTCAAATCATATATCACAAGTTCATTTAAAAAATTGAGTATTGTAACTGTTACCCCATAGGGTTTGAAGGTAAGGTCACATTTTCAAGTTGAGGAATATCAATTTATAATTTAATCTGTTTTTCGGGATACTCTAAACAACGAATAATTATTATTCTATTTGGCTTATCACATCGTATGTAGAGCTTATTATTTTACTTATATGTATCCATTTATCAGGTAAGTACTTCCATATCCTGTCATGTCTCGCACTATTATCAACAATGTGTGACTTTATTCAACGAATATAACTCAAGGTTAGTACTATGTTTACACGAATATTATCACCGCCAATACCTAGATAAGATACTATCGATGTGTTACGACCAATTACGACTTTGCGAGCAGGTGTTTATAGTTTGCTATATTTTGATATTGATGATATTATAATGCAAATGCAAACAACTAATATTTTTCTCAGGATCTGCTTCGTAATTAATGAAAACTTTTTTGTCGGTTCTGGAATCTCATCCTATTACAACTTTGTAATTATCAAGCATATATTAAGGAGACGCAAGTTACACTAAAAATTCCAAAAATAAACTTTTTAATAGTGAAGTTTAACATTTCAACACAATTTCTTCTCCATTTTTATACCAACAAAATAAAAATCCACAAAAGTAGCTGCTGCTTGCAGGGACGTCTCTATTCATCGATATTTGTAATGATAGAATATTTTGATACATTTGATACATGTCTACTTTATTTGATACGGATATTTATTTGAAGCCTCCCTATAGTTACGCCACTGATCTAAATGAGTCGAAGAGAGACAAGCTTGGGTTATCTGTGAGACAGGCGGCGAATCGCAGTTCAGGCGGACGTTGCCACTATTTGAAGAAAGTTTTTAAACATAAGAATTAGAAGTACAAAGTTTATTTCATAAAAATAACCTTTTTCTATGTGACTCATAAATCGTAGTATCATAACTGAATTTTGAAAAATTCAATAATAGGAGTACATGATAAGATGATTAGTTCTAGAGTTTTTAAAAGTACTTCCGAATTATTGACAAGGATAATGAAATTTTAGAATTAAATATTACAATAACGCTTTCATCTTTATGTGTATTTTACGAGGTCACTGCACTATCCACACTTCTTGGTTTTAGATAGTATGCATAATTTTAAAGATTAAAACTAACTTTTCCGCATATGTAACAGGCCCTGAACAATATTCTGTCATAAAATTGTAACTTGTATACACTTCGGCGGATGAATCGTGCTAGCTAACCGAAATTTCTCCAAAAATAACCAAAAATGTAGTATATCTGGATTTATAGGACCCCCTGTACCCGTTCTAGTCAGCTGAAAATCAACAGGTTACATCCGTGAGACACCTTGAAAAATATCCAATTACAAAATTGGTCACATGTGTACACTATGGAGGCTGTATCGTGCTAACAAGCCGAAATTTCTCCAAAAAGGGCCGAAAATATGCGACACTTCAGTTACATTAGCATCCGTTGTACTAGCTCTAGTGAGCTAAAAATTGATAAGGTTCATCTATTAGACGCCCTGAATAATATTCAATCATAAAATTGGTCACTTGTATCCACTCTGGAGGCTGTATCGTGCTAACAAACCGAAAATTCTCCAAAAATGACAAAAATTTGGTACTTCAACTACCATAGCACCCGTTGTACTGGCTTTAGTGTGCTGAATAATAATAATAATAATAATAATAATAATAATAATAATAATAATAATAATAATAATAATAATAATAATAATAATAATAATAATAATAATAATAATAATAATAATAATAATAATAATAATAATAAACTGTATTATGACCTCTCGATACATACAGACAAAACAATAACAGCGAATAAACCAGACCTTGTACTGCACAATATGAAAGACAAAACAGCAATTTTCGTAGATATAACCCACCCTAATGACCACAACATCAATAAGGCAGAAGAGGAAAAAATAAAAAAATATATTCCGTTATCAATAGAATATAAAGAAATTCATAGATTAAAATCAGTACAAATCGTTCCCATTGTAATAACGGCAACTGGCTTGGTCAACCAAAATCCGTCACAATTAATACTGAAAATGCAGCTCGACCCAAACACACTGATCCCAAAAATGCAGAAGAATGTTATCCTCGAAACGTGTCGCATCGTACGAACAGTCCTGAACATGCCTAATCAGGAATTTGAGTAAGGTTTGCTTGGGCCCCTTACTTCTTGAACCAGATGTTTAACAACTCTGAGACTAATACATGAAATAATAATAATAATAATAATAATAATGGACGAAACAAAATAATATAGATATTTTCAAAGCCTTTTTTAGAGCAACATACTACGAAACACAGGGTCATAGAAAGAACTTTTTCAAAGAATTTAAGAAAATATATCCTCATTCTGAATTCACCGAACAAAACATTTGTGACAGGGAAAGAGCGATAGAGAAAAATGGATATTTAACTTCAACAGAAATCAACACTATCAAGGAACAAATAAGATTAGAAGTCCAGGAAACAGATATACAAGAAACAGAAAAAGAAAACCTCAATGATACAGACACACAACCTACCCAGAAAACAACCGAAGTAAAAACAGATGATCATACAAAGCAATCACATTCACAAACGAATCGTCAAGTAACAGAAGAAAATACAGAAATAGATAACAAGGAAATTCATGCTAATATAGAACAAATATTCAACAAAAATAAGCTGCTGTTTGAGGGAAGTAATCCCAACCTAAGAGAAAATATACCCAAGCTAAAATATAACTGAAAAACAAAAACTGTTGTGCAAACCTACAACAACTACTTAAAAAAACATGTCAACAACATTGAGAATATAGAAGACCTTAGAGAAATAACATATGTGACAGCTATATCAATCGCAGACAGTCTGGGTATTACTAAACACAAACCAAACACCAAGAGAACCAAAAGAAACTCAACTGAAAAACCACGTTGGCAACAAAGATTAGAAAATAAAATAAGCAGTATACGTAGTGACCTAACACAAATAAACAACTCACTAGTAACACCAAAACAAAAACACAACAAACTGTATAAAAAATACAATATAAAAACAAGACCAGGCATAATAACGTCAGTAATAACAGAAACAATAGACTTATTGAAAGAAAAACTAATGGCAGCTAGTAAAAGGTTAAAAAGATACAATACGTCACTTAAGCGAAAAGAAGATAACAGAAACTTTACAAAGCACGAAAAATTGTTCTACCAAAAAATAGACCAACAAAATATAGTAACAGAAAACAAAACACCACCCAAAAAAGAAGATGTAGAAGAATATTGGAAAAAATTATGGTCAAACCCAGTGCAACATAAAAGAAATGAATGGACAGAAGAAGAAAGGGAAAGAACAAAAACAGCAGAACACATGGAACCATATGAAATAACCAAGGAAGAACTAACTGTCATCCTTAAGAAACTGCCGAACTGGAAGGCCCCAGGACCAGATAAAATTTACAACTATTTCTGGAAGCATTTAACAACATTACACGAGAAAATGCTACAAATTATACAACATGTAATAACCCATCCAGCAGATATACCCCGCTCACTATCCCACGGCATAACATATCTTAAACCAAAAAACGAAAAAACACAAGATCCCAAAAACTATAGACCCATCACTTGTCTGAACACTTTATACAAAATAATAACAAAAACAATCGCCGAAAAGATAACAAAACACATAACAGAAAAAAACATAGAACATGAAGAACAGAAGGGCTGCACAAAAGGAGCTAGAGGTTGTAAGGAACAACTTATAATAGACAGAGTAATAACAAAACAAGCAGAAACCAATAATAGAAATATCGCAGTCGCATGGATAGACTATCAGAAAGCATACGATTCAATCCCTCATTCATGGCTCCTGCACATTCTACAAATCTACAAAATCGACCCAACTGTCATAACATTCCTTGAACATACAATGAAGAACTGGGAAACAAAATTATTACTTAACCTACCTAACAAATACATAGAAACAAACAACATACAGATCAAGAGAGGAATTTTCCAAGGAGACACATGGAGCCCGAAGTGGTTCATCCTAGCACTGAACCCACTAAGCAGCCTACTGAAAGCAACCAACAGCGGATACAAGGTTACCAAAGACTATAACCTATCACATCTATTCTACGTCGATGACATAAAGCTCCATGCCCCAGATGAATACAAGCTATCATCATTATTAGAAACCACTGCAACCTTCTCTAAAGACATAAACATGAATTTCGGACTAGATAAATGTGCGTCACTTATAGTGATAAAAGGGAAAATAACAGAAAGAAACAACATAGACCTACCCATAAATAATATAACATTCCCTGCATTAACCGAGGGCGAAACATACAAATACCTGGGAGTAAAGGAAACACTCACACACAAAACCAAGGAAATGAAAGAACTCATGGAGAAAAAGTACAAAAATAGGCTAACGAAAATCATGCACACACAACTAAACGCAAAGAACAAAATCAAAGCAATAAACACCTGGGCAGTACCTATATTGACCTATTCCTTCGGAGTCATACAGTGGACTAAAACAGACGTACAGGCACTAGATAGGATAACAAGGAAAATACTTACAAATAATAGATCATTACATCCAAACTCATCCATCGAGAGATTATACCTACCAAGAGGACAAGGAGGTCGAGGTTTGGTGAATATAGAAGCTACACACAATATTCAAGTACATAGTCTACAAACCTACTTCAATAACAAGGAAGCACACTCACAACTGCACGTTGCTATCAAGCAAGCAGACAAAAAATACACACCACTGAGTACGCATACCCAATTACAATATACAGACAAGAAAACATTCATGAGAAATCTAACACAGACATGGGAAGGTAAAAAACTACACAGCAGATATAAACATGATCTCAGTAGGCAACACCAACTATCGACAAAATGGCTTGAAATAGGAGAACTATATACAGAAACAGAAGGATTCATGTGTGCTATACAGGATCAGGTAATAGTTACAAAGAATTATCAAAAGTATATAACCAACATGAACATAGAGGATGACAAATGTAGAATGTGTAAAGCAACGTCAGAAACAATTCAACACATAACATCAGGATGCTCCGGTCTAGCTCAAACAGAGTGTATGATATGATTCTATAACCTAATAGCGGACTGTAGATTCTAATTTATATGCTAAATGAAACACTTACCAAATATTTAGGTGAACCCCAACTCCGGCTGTCCTGTCCAAGTTTTGCCAAATAAAACTAGGAATTAAGGTACGGGTAAATAGGGTAAATCGAGGAAATTGACTAACTCGTAGTTTGCACAATGTTTCACCTAAATTCACTATATATTTGATTGACAAAATGCTACTATATTGACTTATAAACGATATTTTAGATAATGATGGCTTATTTTTAAAAATGTTTTATTCCAACTCACTATCTGAACTACTTTTTCTAATAATATTAATTATCTATATCGGACCGGTCTTTACAAGCAAGGTGTGTTGTCTATTACTAAGGAATCAAAATCTTAGTATTGGCGCAAACACAGAGTATTTAAATAGACACAATCTTACAGCAAAAATCTTACACAAACATCTACTTCAAAAATACCAAATAAAAACAATAGAAGATCCTTACTATAAGTACAATGATGCAGTGAATGAAAACCAAAATTTCAAAGTTTACTGGGACCGAACAATTGTAACAGATAAAACAATAACAAATAATAGACCAGATATAATAATTATAGATAAAATAAATAGAATAACAACACTAATAGACATCGCTCATCCCCTGGATCACAACATACAGAAAACATATACAGAAAAAATTAGGAAATACACCGAACTAGCAGAAGAAATAAAGGCAATGTGGAAGATGGAGAAAGTTCAGATAACCCCAGTTGTCATTTCAGTAACGGGCCTCATACCACCAGAGTTACCTAATGAATTTAAAAAACACAACTTACCATAACATACAATACTAGAAATGCAAAAATCAACTATATTAGAAACGTGTAGGATAGTAAGGAAAATTATCAAATAAGTCAACAAGGTATGAGTTTTGCTCCGTGTAAACGTGAGAAGAAGGAGAATAATAATAATAATAATAATAATAATAATAATAATAATAATAATAATAATAATAATAATAATAATAATAATAATCTTCTCCACATATGCCCACAAAAAAGTTTAATAACGTAAGATCAGGTGATAGTACTGGCCATTCTATCGATACCTGCCTCCCTATTCAGAGCTTTGGAAATACAGCCGGACATTGCGTCGATAATATGGTAGTGATCCATCTTGCTGGAACCGTATCGTATTCGCTGGATCAGGATATACATTTGCAAAAGTTGACACATTGTTTTGAAGTAGCACTAAATAATTATCGCCATTCAAATTGCACTCAATGAAAAAGGCGTCAGTGATATGGAACAATCCCTGTTCAACCATTAACCTTTTGAGGGCATTGCGTATGCTCTTTTCTCATCCAGCGAGGATTTTCTGTTGACCAGTAGAGGCAATTTTAACGATTTTAGCATGACCGCTGCGTAACTTTTTCATCATTTGTTCACAAAAATAAGATCTATCAAATCATCTTCCATGGGCTCCAGAGTAGATATCATTTTATAGGGATACATTTTAAGTTTTTTTAGTATGCTTAAAATCGATGTATGGCTAAATTTCAATGTTGCCATTGCTTGTTTACTCGATGAAGTTGAAGAATGCTTCTTCAAATAATTTGAAATTGTCGTGTTAAAGACAGTGATATTTGGAATGTTCTGTTGACATTCGTGACTGCGTTGAAAGTTAGGTTAAGTTATTGGTTTTTTTATGTAACTGTCAATGAAAAAAGTATTAAATAAGGAGAATTCCAGAAAGACCGCGTAACGAAAGAAGTTACAATACTACTAAAACTGTCATCTACGGATGTCAGTAACACTTTGCGCCATGTACACGTCTCAAATTACTCTAGAAAGAATAAAATTTCCATTCAATAAAATTAAAGTGCCTAATCAAATTTAAATAACAAACATTTTTGAAATTACGTAAATACCATGTCGTATATTAAATTTATCCACCTTTTTCTATTTTCAATTGATACTTACAAAGAAACATTCTTCCAAATAATTCTCAATTCATGAAATTGACTGTCTCGACCCTTACTTCGTGGAATATGGTCATATGGTTTTAAATGAAACTCACGGTCTCTAGAGACCGTGACCGTGAGTTTCATTTAAAAACACTAATTCTCAATTCATTAACTGACAGTTTTTCAGATGAAATTTTTATATATACATAGTTATTTTCCAACTAATTTTAAGCTGATCTAAAAAATCGTTTGGCAAGATAAAAAAATGTATAAGACTTGGCCCAATTTTTGCAGCCTTATACCAGTCAACTTAGAGGAATTCTATTTATAATTAAGCTTTAGAAGCAAATTATACATTAACAGTGAATATAATTAATTGCACAGAAAAGAAAAATGTATTAAATTAACTAAAGATAATGTAGACATATACTGAAACTTATAGTGTATAGGATTGCTCATAAAATAAACTAAACATAGATAAACTTTATATACGGATAGATAGTCATCTCAATATAATACAACGTCGTGGTTGTACTCAAAACTAACAAAACCGCCAAAATTTAAAATCCCACATGAAAATTTTATTGTTAATATAATTTTGGCGTTCTCAGAATTATCAGATACAAGACAAAATACTTCTTCATTAAATGTAGAATAATCAATTGCAAAAATTTTTATAAAGAGGAAGGGTTAATATTTTGCTTTCTTATTCATTTAAAGATAACAATACAACTCAATTAAAACTTCCGGGGAAATTATACAATCAATACTTGTTTGTTTAGCATCGAATTATTTTGAGAACGCTAAAACAGCAAAAACTACATGCTCCTATATAAGGTGACACTTAAATAAAAACGCACCTCAGTAGATAGTGGGTCACTTCGCAACCGGAAGCTCGAAAGGAGACGCCATTTTTTATCCATGAATGGAACCTCGAAGGGGGGTAACCTAACATAGCAACCCCCACTTAAAACGGGGGTAACCTAACATAGCAACCCCCACTTAAAACGGGGGTAACCTAACATAGCAATTCCCACCTAAAACCTGTGTAGCGGAAGTAAACCCCACGAAAACGTACCAGAAGTCGGCCATCTTGGATTTCTGCGCACGCGCCGTATGTGTCATCTGTCAAATGTCTCATCTGTCATATGTATCATCCGTCAAATGTGTCATCATGTGCCGTATGGCCTTCCTCCGTATGTGACGTATGTGCCGTATGTGCGTTCCGTCGTATGTGTCATCTGTCAAATGTCTCATCTGTCATATGTGCGATCCGTCGTATGTTTCATCTGTCAAATGTCTCATCTGTCATATGTGTCGTCCGTCAAATGTGTCATCTGTCTTATGTGTCGTATGTGACGTATGTGCCGTGTGTACCTCCCGTAGTATGTAACGTGACGTATGTGCCTTCCGTTAAATGTGGCATCTGTGATATGTGCCGTATGTGCGTCAACGTTGTCATTAGGGCACTAACCCATATCTCTGCTGTTATTGGTCGGATTGAAATCGAACAAACCGCGTTATGATTGTTAACGTATGCAGGATGTCAATAAGGCACTCTGCTGTTAATGGTCGGATTGAACTCGAATAAACGCCATTGTGAAGAAGAGAGGACAAGAGGTAAACCACTACGACGACTACGTTCGATATACAGGGTGTTGTCATAAATATGTTATTACGACTTTTTATATACAAGATGTCAACGATACCATAAGGGCGCTCCGTTAATGGTTGAACTAGAACACACGGCGTTGATATACAGGATGTCGACGATGCCATAAGGGCGCTACAATGTATCTCTGCTATTATTGGTCGGATTGAAGTCGAACAAACGCCATTGTGATAGGTAGAGCGCTTTATAGGATGTATAAAGATGCCATAAGGGTACTGACAAAAACAACAGTCTCTACGACGTCCAATATACAACGACAACGACAACGACAACGACAACGACAACGACAACGACAACGACAACGACAACGACAACGACAACGACAACGACAACGACAACGACAACGACAACGACAACGACAACGACAACGGCAACGGCAACGACAACGACAACGACAACGACAACGACAACGACAACGACAACGACAACGACAACGACAACGACAACGACAACGACAACGACAACGACAACGACAACGACAACGACAACGACAACGACAACGACAACGACAACGACAACGACAACGACAACGACAACGACAACGACAACGACAACGACAACGACAACGACAATGACAACGACAACGAATAATAGAACATCAAACACATAACCAGTGTCTATACCAACTTAGAAGAAGAAGAAGACTGTCTTACATTACTGGAGGAAAGCAAACTTACACCATTATTCTCTAACTCTTTTGCTAAAATGTGGACAAAGTTGACCGAGAGTCTGTCGTTGATACAGTCAAAGTCTTCGGCAACAAAAAGGTTCTAAATAATAAAAACAAGAGGTAGGTATCATCAGTATAGTATTGAGGGTGAGGGTAACAGCCAACAATGTCTGCAGAATGTTCTTTAAATGAACTGAGTAATAAATTCATAAAGAAATTTAAGGTGTATATGGCTACTTACCAGTTAAAATTTGTAAAACACTATAATAAATATGGAGGAGGAGGATTTTTAGAAATTGACAGAAACTCGTTACGAACACTACTAGAAAAAACATTAACAACGGTAAAAGAACAAGCAAATTACTTAAAAGGTGATAAAATTAGAATTGTTGCTCTGAACCCTAAGTTCGATAGCCCTATTTCTACGAAAACAGCTACTAATATTAATTTAAAAAATTTACTGGACCATATTGAAGACGTTGTTTCCTCAGATCAAAACGTCGACATACACGGTACAACTTTTGACATACAAATATTTAAGATGCACTAACTATATAAGAAACTATTTGCGGACACATTCAACCCCAAAGACCTAACAGAATGAGGTTAGGTATTTCATCAACCAACCACGTCTGAAAAGAGAAACTGAAAAGTATAAGTCTATATGAAAAACAAAATCTTAACTGTTCCTACATTTATTTTAGAATGATGTATTATTTTGAAGAATAATAAATAACTAATAAAAAAGAAGTGTATTATTTTTCTTAATATACAAATAAGAAACGCCACTGTCCGCTGCTGTTAACCCTTACACGATCAAATATCGTTACAGTATACCCATATTCAACACCATTTAAGTAAAAAACGACAAAATGTATAGTCTTATCAACGTCGTTTTTGCGGTGTTCTTCAAGGAAGCTAATAACAAACAAAGGTTTTATTTCTATTTTATAACACAGTATGAACAGGTATTTATAGTATTGTAATAAATAGTTATTATCCTTATAAAAATGTAAGAAAATATTTGACCTATCCTCATTAGGAAACAAAAATCTCGGGACAGAAGGAAAGACCAATCTTTAAGAAGCTTTTTATAAGCAGAGAAAGAGGTGTGGGTGATATATATGACCAGGCTCGGCTAAAAAAAAGGTTTAGATTAAAAACCATACACATAGCATGGAACAAAACACCATAAATTTAAAAAAGTCTTTTATTTATAAATATAATTTTTGCAAAAACGTTTAACAAATACAATATCAAATTTTTATACCTGGAAAGTAAATTGAAAAAAACAATAGTTACACGAATTAAAAAAACAAAAAAGTATTAGGAAACAATTATTCTGATTCATTAAAAAAACGATAAAAGTAGTAGTACACATATGTTTACAAATGCAGCTAGTTACATAGAAAAAATACTAGAATCACTACATAAACCAAAACTGTAAGCATATTTATATAACAATTAAATATTAAACGAAAGAAAATTAAAATTTTACTTAAAAATACATACAAGATATTTTATAGAAACATACGACAACTAGCAGTTTAACAAAAGCATAAATGAAAAGTAAATTGAAACTGTAAACATATTTATATAACAATTAAATATTAAACGAAAGAAAATGAAAATTTTACTTAGAAATATATACAAGATATTTTATAGAAACATACGAAAACTAGCACTTTAACAAAGCATAAATGACTAGAAATAGAATTAAAAACAACGCTTATTAACAAAGAGTGTTATTAACTTCTGTACATAGGTAGGCCGTTGAAAAGACCATAGTATTGACACCCGCTTTTTTTAAAAATATTTTCAGAAATGTACGTAACTTAAAAAGCTGTAAACTCCACATGTTCTTTGGAAAATTTTATTAATTTTGACGCATAACCGCCTCTACGGAAATTTCGTAGAGTATAAATAAAATTTAGAGTTCTAGGTTTTTTGTGTATATTCAAAGGGTCATATAGCATAGATGAAAAACGTATAAACGACACAGGTGTTTCATCGTGATAATAAATAAAAGAGAATATACCAGTATCTTTTGCCCATTGATTAATAAAAAGACACATCTCATCACATTCAATAGGTATTGAGCGTACCTTTTCAACAGCCTTTTGACCACAAAACACTTTAATATTTTTATCCATTTTAACACCTCTTAACAAAACGTATAACACCAATAATAATAATACTAAGACAACAGCAGCATACAACAACATAAGCAAGTTAGTTAAATTAATAATAAAAACTGAACAATTGATAAAAGAGCCGCAAACGAAGTCTAAGCAGCAATGGCAGCTTTTCCCAACCAACTATCAATTAAAAACAAGAATTATTAATAATATTCAAAGAGTTATATTCAAAAAAAAACATTTAAGAATTATGACTTTTATAGGGAAAGGTGTAAATTATTAAAAGATATTGAATGGCTGGACATATTACGAGGTAAGATACAAAAGGTACCAAAACCTTAACTTTATGAGTGGTGTTCTTTGACAGCATTCTTACCGTAAAAACTTTAAATTTGAGATATTCCGGAAAAAAAGACAAAAATAATACAATATCAACAAAAAACCATAGGAAACAAGAACGATGCGTTAATACCCCCAAGGCAAAGTGTCTATTAAATCGGTGTTGTTGCTGCTGCTGCTATGGTCAACAATTCGTCTCTCTTTATAATCCATTCGAAATGTTTTAGACGTACGTTTCTTGGTCACAACGTCTCGGATAATTTGGTCAAAACGCAACTCAACTTTGGAAGCCGATCCTTCAATAATTTGCTTCATACTTGTGTTATTTAGGGTCTGACTATTTTCATGGTTTAATGTAAAACCCTTAATCTTCGTTACTTCTATACCCTTTGAAGTTTTGTAGTAGTAACTTTTTGGACCCGTGGAGAGCCATTCGTATATATAGTCGTCAGATGCTAGTTCATCACTCAAGCACCTAACATGCTACCCGTGGGTACTGTATTTACACCGTCAACAATATAACACGCTGAATCTGTATCAAAATATACTACAGCCGTACCTAAACGGTCGAGCATCTCGTACAGCCTGAGACGCGCATTTGACATGGTAAAAGTGGCTATAAAAATGTTGGTAGAAGTGGAGTCCTCGTAAAATAAATCATTGTACTTGTACGTTACTTGTACCATTTCATCATTAAGGAACAAACAATTAGAAAAGTCTATTTTGTCATTAAGCAATATGTCGTACCATTTTTTCAAGTCCGTTACGTATTCTGTTTGACACATATTACTTCTTTGGCCAAACTTACCCCACAAAGAATTTAAACATATTTTAGCGACGGCTCGCATACCGGGGTTGGGTTTAATTTTATCAATATGCAACTCAATACCCATTTGTTCTTTAATGTCTTGCGCATATGCCTCATTCGACTCATAAGTATGAGGACTGGTTTCCAACTTTATCTTCATAAAATCGTTACCATAACCTTTGAATAAGTCTGTTGATTGTTTCTTAAAATGCCAAACTTCGTCAATGTTAACAATTTTGTACCCCTTTTCCAAAGCTTTATTTATTTCGCGAGTAGTCCATGTACCTGTGCGAAGGCTCCAGTGGTAATGTTACATTCGAAGCGTATGCTAGATACTTTTATAATTTTAACGGCTAACTCTGAAGAGTACCACTGTTTGGCTTCGAGTATCTGTCTGGAAAAGCCTAATATGTCATCAAGACAGTTGGGAGTAGGGATCTTCTGGTGAAAAGGCTGCTGCATTACTTGTTACGGGTACCATGAAAGTGAAACGAAAGTTGGGAATGGGAAGTCGCTCAAAGAAACAACAACGACGTTCCTTTCATCGAGATGTAGTGCTAAAGGTGGGAAAATCAATGAAGAGGGGAGCATCTTTAAAAGAAAGTGCCTTGTTGGTATTTTTCAGCAAGGTCCTATTTTGGCTGTATCCCGAAGCCATCGTGGCTTCAAGAGCAACAGTCAATGCATCGACCAATGTTTTGGGATGGGCTAATCGAAGCGTCCTCTCCATATTGTGGTCACATAAGCCGTCAGTAAAGGCCTGGATGCCCAAACATTCCATCATGTTCTCTGGTGCTGATGATGAGCAAATCGAACTAGTCGGGCAATATCCACTTCATACTCTTGAAGCTGGAATTGGTACAAATGTTCTAGAAGTTCGTGATTATATCGCATGTTCAACTTTTTCTTCAGCTGGCGTGTCTTATCTTCTTGAATCTGTTATCTTTCAAACTCCTTGATTTTTTCGTCCCTCGTTGTCATCTTATTCTCCATTTTCTCGTCCATCGTTGTGAATTTATCCTCAATATGCGATTTAAGAAAGGAAATTTTATTTTCCACGCCAGCGGCAATGTCATTTTTTATTAATAAGTTTGTCCATGTTAGCAGAAATATCGTTTGTCACATTCGATGAAATCTTCATTTACATGGCAGAGGTTGACAAGATTAAGGTGAAAGCCTTGTCACTGAATGAAAATGTTTCTGGATCACAGCCGTCATTTTCCAGTACCACTTTAAGTCTTTCTACTAATTCACTTTTCTTATCGGACGTTTCCAACTCACGATTTTCCAATTCTGCATTTAGTACCGCCACTTTGAGGTCACATAGTCTCTTGGCCATTTTTACGTAGCAATTTATTTATATTATCCTACTCCTGACACCAATGTAATGTTTTTGTTATTTATTTAAAACGTAAACGGGTGGGATACATTTTAAACACACGGTATGGCTACTTATTAATTTATTTAAACACTAACTCAGTAACACTTAATTTATATATATACTCAACTAATCACTTTATTTTAATTTATATGCACACAAACTTGATTATTAGCACTTTACTGTTCGGTGTATTTTTTGTTTGTGTCTCCAGATCACTTTATCAACTAACTCATCCGCTGATCGGTCCTTTATTTATATTAAAGCCTTTCTTACTAGAAAATTCCGGACTACGGCTTACACACACACAAATAATTGGTTTTGGCCTTCTCTAGATAAGTCTGGTCACAAAAACAATGTTTAGATAAGACAGTCACAATCGTAAACAGTTATCCGCCATAATTTTAACTTTCATACGTGGCTTAGACGGAGTCGGATTTAGGAACTATACCAGTGTGCTGTTTCGTAACAATAATATACTGAAATTGATAATAGAAGGAAAAATCGAAGGAAAACGTGGTCCTGGTCGCAGACAACATTCGTGGTTAAAAAACATACGCAACTGGACTGGTATCATCTTTAATTTGTACCACTCAGAACCGAAATAAGTATGCCGAAATTGTCGCCAACCTTCATTAAATGGAGATGGCACCTGAAGAAGAAGAAGGTGTGTTCCAACTTGAAAACCGTACAGAAACGGTCACGTTCACGCGAGGTGTTCCCACTGAAAATTAACGATTCATCGGACGGTTTTGAAGGAGCTTCATTTGATTTTGTGACCGTTTGCGAACGGTTTTGAAATGAACATTTCGGTACATGGCCCTAAGCTGAAACTAAGTTGACTGACTTGCACACTATTTTGAACGTCCTGTTATCGTTTAACCTAATATTCTAAATTGTTATTGTTTTATAAACATTTTTATTTTCAATAAATCAAGCAAATCTTTTAATAATGGAAGAAGTAGGAGATGGTGATTTTATGTCCGATATTTCGAATGAAAATGATTTATAGTTAGAATTAATAAATAATCCCATACTCAAATATGATGTTATATTGTACAGCTGAACAATGACGTGGGTTGAGGTGATGTTGAAGACTCTGATGATTTATGATTTTATAGCGGTGTCATCGGAAATCTCTCCTTTCAGCCTAATTCTTATCTTTAGGTTTTATATCATCTGGTGCTCTATAATTTCCCATGTATTTCGTAATTCTATCTTTAAAATTAAACATGATGGACACGTACTGTATTCATGGAACTTCTTGAAGTTTTAATCAAAAATGTTTCTTTTTAAGCCTCGAAAGACCCTGGCTACTATTATTTTGACTGACCAATTTTTTTTTAATAATTAAGAGTCCCATTTATCCCCCCTAATAAACAAAAATAATATATACAGGGTGTCCCGCATAAGAACCGACACAGAGTAGATGCGTATAGGGGAGTCCAAAATATGATGATTGGGGCCAATTTACCTCTATACAAAGTTGCATCTCTGAGGAGTTATAGGGCCTCAAAGTAGGGCCCAAAATTTCGAAAAAAATTAATTTCTTTGCAAAGCTTCAACTCAAAAATACCAAATTTGGTACACTCTATTACACTATTGAGGGCATTAAGTAATGGTAAGTAGAAGGCGATCGAACCATTCTGGGGGGTTAATTAGGGGTGACCTTACCTTAAAATTTCACAGAAGTGTTTTATATGTCGGTTGAGTTAAAAAATATCATTTTCATACCATGGATAATTTAAATCTAAGACTTTTTTGACTCTTGTAATTTTGCATAAAATTTTGTCATTTCCAAGGAAAAGTTGGATAACTATTAGACGTAATTTACTCCATCCATATCATGAATTTTATTTCAGACTTAACAGATTAATAGATACATTTCAATAAGAACAATTTAATGGAAAAACAAATTAATTATATTGTATAAAGAACATGAACATTTTAATTTAAAGATATCGCTGAAAATGATCACCATTTTCTCTTAGACAGAAAATTATTCTTCGCCGAAAATTGAAGTCAACTCTGGCCCGGCGCAAGTTAACTGCAGACGGAGTTTATGACATGAATTAAAAGATGGTCAATTGCAGACGAAGGAAAACCATGCTATGTGTATGGTTTTTAATCTAAAGCTTTTTTTTAGCCGAGCCTGGTCATATATATCACCCACACCTCTTTCTCTGCTTATAAAAAGCTTCTTAAAGATTGGTCTCTCCTTCTGTCCCGAGATTTTTGTTTCCTAATGAGGATAGGTCAAATATTTTCTTACATTTTTATAAGGATAATAACTATTTATTACAATACTATAAATACCTGTTCATACTGCGTTATAAAATAGAAATAAAACCGTTGTTTGTTATTAGCTTCATTGAAGAACACCGCAAAAACGACGTTGATAAGACTATACATTTTGTCGTTTTTTACTTAAATGGTGTTGAATATGGGTATACTGTAACGATATTTGATCGTGTAAGGGTTAACAGCAGCGGACAGTGGCGTTTCTTATTTGTATATTAAGAAAAATAATACATTTCTTTTTCATTAGTTATTTATTATTCTTCAAAATAATACATCATTCTAAAATAAATGTAGGAACAGTTAAGATTTTGTTTTTCATATAGACTTATACTTTTCAGTTTCTCTTTTCAGACGTGGTTGGTTGATGAAATACCTAACCTCATTCTGTTAGGTCTTTGGGGTTGAATGTGTCCACATTGGTCTTAGTTGTTAAGTGCTACTACTAAAGACTAAACACTTGTTGCCCGTCCTTCCGCAAATAGTTTCTTATATACTTAGTGCATCTGAAATATTTGTGTGTCAAAAGTTGTACCGTGTATGTCGACGTTTTGATCTGAGGAAACAACGTCTTCAATATGGTCCAGTAAATTTTCAAAATTGATATTAGTAGCTGTTTTCGTAGAAATAGGGCTATTGAACTTAGGGTTCAGAGCAACAATTCTAATTTTATCACGTTTTAAGTAATTTGCTTGTTCTTTTACCGTTGTTAATGTTTTTTCTAGTAGTGTTCGTAACGAGTTTCTGTCCATTTCTAAAGATCCTCCTCCTCCATATTTATTATCATGTTCTAAGAATTTTAACTGGTAAGTAGCCATATACACCTTAAATGTCTTTATAAATTTATTACTCAGTTCATTTAAAGAACATTCTGCAGACATTGTTGGCTGTTACCCTCACTCTCAATACTATACTGATGATACCTACCCCTTGTTTTTATTATTAGGAACCTTTTTGTTGCCGAAGACTTTGACTGTATCAACGACAGACTATCGGTCAACTTTGTCCACATTTTAGCAAAAGAGTTAGAGAATAATGGAGTAAGTTTACTTTCCTCCAGTAATGTAAGACAGTCTTCTTCTTCTTCTAAGTTGGTATAGACAATGGTTATGTGTTTGCTGTTCTATTAATCGTTGTCGTTGTCATTGTCGTTGTCGATGTCGTTGTCGTGTCGTTGTCGTTGTCGTTGTCGTTGTCGTAGTCGTTGTCGTTGTCGTTGTCGTAGTCGTTGTCTTTGTCGTTGTCGTTGTCGCTGTCGTTGTCTTTGTCGTTTCGACACCCTGTATATTGGACGTCGTAGAGACTGTTGTTTTTGTTAGTGACCTTATGGCATCTTTGTACATCCTATAAAGCGCTCTACCTATCACAATGGCGTTTGTTCGACTTCAATCCGACCAATAATAGCAGAGATACATTGTAGCGCCCTTATGGTATCGTCGACATCCTGTATATCAACGCCGTGTGTTCTAGTTCAACCAATAACGGAGCGCCCTTATGGCATCGTTGACATCTTGTATATCAAACGTCGTAGTAACATATTTATGACAACACCCTGTATATCGAACGTCGTCGTCGTAGTGGTTTATCTCTTGTCCTCTCTTCTTCACAATGGCGTTTATTCGACTTCAATCCGACCAATAACAGCAGAGTGCCTTTTTGACATCCTGTATACGTTAACAATCATAACGCCGTTCGTTCGATTTCAATCCGACCACTAATAGCAGAGATATGCGTTAGTGCCCTAATGACAACGTTGACGTCACATATGACAGATGCCACATTTGACGGAAGGCACATACGTCACGTTACATACTACGGGAGGTACATACGGCACATACGCCACATACGACACATATGACAGATGACACATTTGACGGACGACACATATGACAGATGAGACATTTGACAGATGAAACATACGACGGATCGCACATATGACAGATGAGACATTTGATAGATGACACATACGGCACATACGTCACATACGAAGGAAGGCACATACGGCACATGATGACACATTTGACGGATGATACATATGACAGATGACATATACGACGGTCCGGCGCGTGCGCATAAATCCATGATGGCCGACTTCCGGTACGTTTTTGTGGGGTTTACTTCCGCTACACAGGTTTTAGGTGGGGGTTGCTATGTAAGGTTACCCCCGTTTTAGGTGGGGGTTGCTATGTTAGGTTACCCCCCTTCGAGGTTCCATCGATGGATAAAAAATGGCGTCTCCTTTCGAGCTTCCGGTTGCGAAGTGACACACTATCTACTCACCTCTGTTGAAAATGTTAAGGGCGAATGAAAAACGCCAAATTCTTAATATAGAGCCTCTACAGCCTTCAGGCCCTTTGCTGAAGGTCGTCCACCAAATTATACTACTTTTCAACTTCTAAATATAGATCAGTTTATCCGTTTTGGCTCTGTTATTCTAAAATACTAGATGTTGCCTACTGTCAACACTGCTGGTTATTTTATTTTCGAAGAATAAATATATGGTGTACAGGCATTCGTGATAGGGGACATTTATCAGAAAGCAAATAACACAGTTTTGCGAGTGGTCATGTGAATGCATGTGTTGTGTATGTTGTAATACTACTTGCCCGATATGATCAAATATTGCAGCTAAATTGATGTTTTTTGACAAATCTTGTATACAACTAATAAATCTTGATATTAGGTTATTGCGTCTTAGGTTTTAGGACATTTAGAAATTTTAATGCAGAATATCTTAATAACTAAAATCAATAACAAAATAAACAGTTTTATAAATTGAAACTAACTTTTCCGAATCTGTGGCCCTGAACAATATTCTGTCATAAAATTGTTACATGTATACACTTCGCGGGATGCATCGTGCTAACAAACCGAAATTTGTCCAAAAATTTAGTATATCTGGGTTTATAGGACCCGATGTACTCACTCTAGTCAACTGAAAATCAATAGAGTACATCTGTGAGACACCTTGAACTATATTCAATCATAAAATTGATCAATCGTATACTCTCTGGAGGCTCTATCATATAACAAAATGTCGTACTTCAAGTACCATAGCACCCGTTATACTGGCTCTGGTGAGCTGAAAATCGATAGGGTTCATCTGTGACATATCCTTAACAATATTCCATCATAAAATTTGTGACTTATGGCACTCCGGAGGCTGTATCGTGCTAACAAGACATATAAGGAAAAGTGGCCGACGACAACGACGACGACGACATACACACAGGATTTTTTTTCTAAAAACCGTTTTTTCGTGTTGTTGTTGATAGAAAACGTAAAAATTAGTCAAAAAAAATTCAAAATTCCAATATTTTTTGGGGTATACCAATACTTTTCTCGCATATTAGGGCTGGGCGGAAAAGTAAAAGTTGACGCCAACTTACGGACAAGGCGGCACACTGTGGGCAATTTAAGAACATGAATCAAAGTCCAACACAAAATCATAATCAGGATACTTGACTAGAAGATCTAGTAACCGCAGGTTTAGCCTTTTTTCCTCTATTACCCTCATTTCTTTGACATTTCTTGCGATTTATTTCAGGAATGTTATTTTTTCACTTTCATCGTTACAATTACTTCCTTTTAAGAAGTCTTGTACACAACTACTTAACGTTTTTCTTTCTTTGATGTTTTTTTAAGTGACTCTTCAACCAAGTGTTCCACTGGTTGATTGTTAGGAATCTTAATTTGATTTGGGGGCTCTTTCACTGACTCTTCTCTAATTTCTTCATTATTTCGTATGTCTGCAATGTAAGTGGATATAACCAAATTCAAAGAACCACGTAATTCATACCTTCTCCTATTTCAGGGACATGGGATATGCCATTGACTACCACCCAACCTGTAACATCTCGTAATCGCTCTTCAATATCTGATAATGGTTTAATAGGTTACCATATGTTTCCTGTTTCTTTTGTGATAATTGTATTCTTTCTTGCCTTTACTTTAACTTGACACTTTCAGTCGGTGAATGTCTGAAATTGGAAAAATATAACAAAAAACATATTTAATTACTGCTTTTACGGATAATACTAATAAAAAAAGAAAATCTAGTATTATACGTACCCTTTTCCATCCTGCTGAATCCTTAATAGGACCAACTAAACTATTTAATTTGTCTGAAAGCCGTTTCAATATGTTTTTAATAATACCACGGCTTGTAGTATCAAATTTGTTGTTCCCGAACTCTTCACTTTTGTACTCAATTCATTTAAATACAATATATATTGTGTCTATGTTGTCTTGGTGTTTTAATATTGTCTTTATCCATATAAAAGTTACGTGAATATGTGAATAAAAATCTAATTTAACAAAACCTCCATAAACAAATACGTAGGTAAATATTTTTCTAACCTAACAAAACAGCACAATATGTCAAAAATTATACCAACTTTTATAAAATTGTAAAAATAGTATCGTTATGTTTTGTCACTAGATTTTAACGTAACGATATTATTACAGAATCTACTCTGAAAAATTATTGTTAACATAATAATCGTTACCGTAACGACATCGTTGCGTACCGACAAGTTACAGATTTGACTCCTTAAAATTCTTTTGCTGTTGGGCTAAATGTTCCAAATGAATAAATTATTATTATTTGTGTGCCTCTTCAATTTGGGTTTAATACTGATTGTAGAATTCATTTTTATAGAAAAAATTGATAAACATGACTGCAAATGGAAGATAATATATGAATTATATTGCAAATGTATGCATAATTTGCCCGTAGATAATATACTGTTTAATTAATTAAAAAATTAGAATTTCGGGAAGAGGAAAAAGACGAAATTTTCGGTATAAGAGTGTCTGTCGTCCAGCGCAAAAATATATAGAAGAAGGCGGAGTCGAGACGTGACTTAACGCGAGTGACGAGCAGTCACTCTTAATAGTAGTACGGTAGTGTTAGTAGTGGTGTTAATAGCAGTGTTGAAGAGAAAGTGAAATTGTAGTATAGAGATGTTTTGCATATGTTAATAACTGCCAGTTTAACGTATTTTTGTTAAAAGGCATTTGTAATGTTACTTTGTTATCCCCCTGATTTTATTTGGAGTAGGTAATATTCGTAACAATATGAACAGTAGCCGAATTAATGAATCTATCACATGTGGCTTTTTCACATTATACAAGAAATGCCAATTTTGAAAGAGAAAACGAAGAACATAAGTGTTTGTTCACTATATATTTTATCTACACAATAATAGTCCCAATCTCAGATTAACACATACATTGTATAGTATTACTTTAAGGTCTCAATCTTTCCTCTACGTTATACATTCATTGTATATTCGCAAATATGAATCGTTTTGAAAAGGTGTATATTCCTGAAATGTAGATATATCTTTCAGGTTTTGGTTTCGGACCATTCACGAGTCACTCTTCATCTATCGGTTTGTATTTAGCTAAGCAACAAATACTTATTACAAGGTCATGCATATTTACCTAATTTATGGTAATATATTTGACAACAATTACTCTATCAATAGCCTTAGTGATCCATTTTTTTATTAACTTAAATATTCTATTTTAAACAGGTCAATTATTGCAATAACATCCTTATTGCTTACCTAATATTTACGAATGAATATGGGAATATATGTTTTCTCTTTGTTCGTTCGCATTACATTCGGGTTTAATACATTTTATTGGCAATTCTGCTAGGTATAGTGGAAAGCAGCGGCTTCCAAACTTTGTGCACTAACCTAACGCCCAACCCGCACCATTAAAATTTATACTCATACGAAAAAAATACAAAAGGTATAATGAAATAACCGTTTATTAAAAGAAGTACCATTTACAAAAAAAAAATAATAAAGTTTTACTTTTCTAGCCTTTCTATCGGCGAACTATTATTAGGTTATCAAATCTGATTATTTCAAAAATTTCATTTTCGATTGACAAAGTTCCCAAGTTTGTCAATCTAGATTGAGATATTATCGATCGCAGATATGTTTTCATCAGCTTAAGCTTAGAAAAACTCTCCCCGCTAGCAACCGTTACAGGGATAGTCAATATATCCGCAATGCTATCCATACATTCGGATATAGTTGCGATCTTTGTTATAATTTTAAACAAAAACATGAGTAAACACATTCTGATCTAGCAAAAAATATTTCAGACTAATGAGCTGGTCACACAACATATAAGGATATATTTCTGATTCACAATCTACAGTATATTTCAATTGGGATCACCCCAGAGTTTGAGGACAGGTTTTTCCGAAATCTTCCGTATATTGCACAAAAATCTCGAAGATTACATTGACTAAAATAATTGTAATGTTCAAAAGGTGGTTGAAAAATTCAACTTCAAATCTTTTCTGGAGATATTATAGGTTCATCGGGGGCAGTTTCACCACTTTGATGCTTAACACATCGATTTTTTTAGTACATATATTTTGAATTTATGACAGCTAATGTGAAAAATTCAATTTCGGACATATACGACGTTACAAAAAGTAAGAGAATTTTTATAGCTTTTGATGACAAGGCGGAATATTGATTGCTTACTTTCAACTAGAATTTTCCTGTATCATTGTATTGATCTCTTAGAGTGTTATCACCATTAATTGTCAGAACTAAATCAACATTAACATCGATAATAAACGGATTTCGCAAGTTTAGCATATTCTATCACATCTTGAAAACAATTATTAAAATATTGTTTTAAATTTTTTGGGTATTCAATAAATAAAGTATCTCTAATTTTTTCAATACAACAGCTATTTTTTTAATCCGAAAACATATCAAAATTGTCATTGTTAAAAATGTATGAAACCACGTATATAAGATTTTAAAATATAAGATATTCAATTCCGTAGCTCTCGCCCTTCAGAACGTAGTTAGTATTTATGTAAAGATTTCTTATAAGTGTGAGAAGCTAACACATTCACAGTTTATGGGATCTGTGTGTCATCACGAAATAGTTTTAAGGCCTATTAGGGCTTGGAAGAGAAGCAGAACTTCAGTGTGTATTCAACGATTGAATTAAACGATCAATATTTAAAACGGAGTGAAAATATACCACTCGCCCTATTGTAATTCAAACTAACGTTCAACTTTCATACCATTTTTTAACTTATTAATTATATTATTTGTTAACTTGTTTAAAGATAAGTATTATTAAACCTTCATAACCAAACAGCTCGGGTGTTTTATTTCCAACGAACCCACATTTTCTTTATGGTTCCGAAGTCCGGGAAGTTTTAGTGTTTAGTGTTTAGTAACCTAACGAACTAAAACGATTATAATGGATCTAGTACAGTACAACAGAAGTAGCTTGGCGGGCGAAGGCCGTGTGCGTAGTAGCAAAATCCGCTGTAGGTACATATTAAATCATTTTTCTCGCAACTCTTGTGTTCACTTTGAAAGTATAATCCGAAACATACATTTTAGTGGTTTTTGATATTTTATTATTTTACGTGTTATATTTTAATTTCAATTAGAGTTTATAGTTTGTGACCTTCGAGCGCCAAGCTACTTCTGTTGCACTGTACTTCGTAAAACGTTACACACAGCATTAACGAAGCTGGTAAGTAACGCGACCGACATTATTAATAACGAAAATGCTAATACTAGTGACGTGACTGCGTTAATAAATCACATTAAAGCCCAGGACGGTTTGAATAGTGTTAATGAATGATTGTATCCCACGTTTAGTGATTAACATGCTGAAGCTGAGTGCGCGAAGATTGTGGAATACGATGATCTCGCTGTTGCAGCAGTTGCGAGATTGAAACAACATCTGAAGCCGGAACAATCTAACTATCAGAGAAGTTTGGAGCAAAATTCATTTACCGGTAATGTTAATAGTCGGGTCCACATCAGTAGATATGTACGTAGTTCGTCGCTGTTCGTCGAGATATTTATTGATGTGGAGGGGTTGAAGCACCTAACCTAACCTCTGAGATGATTTTATATGAGGAGGAGATCTGCGGGGAAATACCTGGGGGCTCTTTGCGAAAAAAGGTGGTACTGATCCCCGACCTTTTAGACCCATGTGTCTAACATCGTTCCTACTCAAAACGATGGAGAAAGTAGTAGATAACTACATAAGAATCTGGAGAATAACCACTTCATAAATGTCAGCATGTTTACATGGGACTGATCCCTGATCTTTTAGACCCATCTGTATAACATCGTTCCTACTCAAAACGATGGAGAAAGTAGTGGATAACTATATAAGAACAGTGAATCTGAAGAATATACCACTTCATAAATGTCAGCATGTTTACAGAGCGGGTCGATCAAATGAGACGGTTCTCTATCAGATGACCGAAGTCATCCAGAGAACTCTGAACAACAAAGAAATCGCATTGTGCGCATTCCTGGATATATCTGGGGCCTTTGACATCACAACTCATGTGTCTGTCAAAGAAGCACTAAAAAGGCGAGGAGTAAATGAAACCATTGTAAAATTGATGTATGAGTTGTTGACGACGATGATAGCTGAGACACAGGTGGGGAATCAAACCACCTCAGTTAAAGCCACCCGGGGGACACCTCAAGGGGGAGTGATCTATTCCCTTCTATGGAGCCTGGTAGTAGATGAGTTACTCTACAGGCTAACGGAGCTTAGCTTCGATTGTATGGGCTATGCTGATGACGTAGTTCTAATAATCAGATGCCAGTTCGAGAGCACCTTGTGTGATTTATTACAAAAGGGCCTCAGAATCATTGAGCATGAAAGCTATATCCTTGAACGAGGAAATCATAGAATGGAAATCAGAAGTTGAATATATAGGGATAACCCTAGACAGTAAGGTTCTGTGGAATACGGATGTAGAAATAACTGCTAGTAAAGCGATAAGAGCATTGATAGCGTGCAAAAATCTAGCTGGTAAGAGGTGGGGCTGTGAGCCAAAAATACTGCGATGGATGTACGCCATGATTGTAAGACCAGCAATTACGTATAGGGCAATAGTTTGGCATACAAAAGCAAGTCACTACAGCACGAGGAAGATCCTCGACAAAGTTCAAAGGTTTGCCTGTGTGTGCATCACAGAAGCTATGAGAACGTGTCCAACTAGGGTACTTAAGATCATCACAGATCTCACACCTCTACATCTGGTGATAGAAAGATCTGTCCAAGAGGCAATTCTTAGAATATCTAAGAAAGGTTCGGGCAATGAGAGTATTAAAAATCAGGGAGCCTGGTCCTTCCTCTCTTACAAAATACATCTCATCAGCGAATCTTCCCAGTGACGAAATGATCAAGAAAGTAAGTATCGAAAAGAATTTCACTACGATGCTACTATGCTACTATGAGGAGAGACTGGGAAAGGGAATACACCACCCAAACTCTCAAAGCAAAAACCCTTAGATGGTATACGGATGGTTCAAAATCCACCACTGGAGCAGGCACTGGAGTATTAGGGCGTGGCACTAGATACTCATTATCTTTAGGCTCCTTCCCGAACGTCTTTCAGGCAGAAATACTTGCGATTGAAAGATGCGTGGAAATGAACCTAAAAAGAAACTATCAGAAATGTGACATATCGATCCATTCTGATAGTCAAGCAGCTATCAAAACATTGAGTTCCCATGTCATTGACTCCAAGTTGGCATGGGACTGTCGAAAAAAACTTGATGAATTAGGCAATAATAACAGGGTCTCTTTAGTCTGGGTTCCTGGCCACTCGAGAATCACAGGAAATGAAGAGGCCAATACACTTGCCAGGAAAGCAGCACAAACGCCCTTTATTGGCCCGGAGCCTTTCTGTAGTGTAGGAAAATGTTCCTATATGAAAGAGTTTCGGAAGAAAGTGGAAACCGAAAGAGGAGCACTCTGGCGGTGCCTTCCCGGGTTGGAGCATGCCAAAAAGTTCCTGCGGAAGTTTGACACTGCTAGATCCAAAACATATTTGGACCTCAGTTAAAATAAGTTACATCTCCTCACGGGCTTTCTTACAGGACACTACCGCCTTAGGAAGCACCTAATGAGAATAGGTCTAGCAGAAACTGACGAGTGACGGATCACCTAGTTCTGGAATGCCTCGCCATTGCAAACCAACGCAAGAAATGCTTCGGAAAAGAAACTTGTAAGAGTGAGAATATATCTCCGTTGAACCCTTTTCAAATACTAGAGTTCATTAGAAGCCTAGAACTGGAAGGAGAGCTGTAGTAGTAGCAAGAACAGCTCTGATAGGGAAGGCACAATAAACCTTAGGTTTCAGTGCATCATAACCCCGTTAAAATCTGAATCTAAATCTAAAGCTAATAGTCAGGGAAACATGTTGGTAAGATTACCAAAACTAGATTTTATTAAATTTAACGAAGATATCGAGCTTTGGCCGGTATTTTGGGAACAATTCCAGCTGGTCTTTAACGAAAATGGTTCTTTAAATGATGCTGCAAAGTTTGCTTACCTTGAGTCTTATTTGTCTGATAAAACCGCGTTAACTATTAACGGATTGACCTCTAGTCAGTCATCGTACAAAAACGCGAGAGAACTTTTAAAAGAAGAATATGCTAATTCTGAAAGTATAGCGGACACATATATACAAAAACTTTTAACAATAGTTCCGGTAAAAAGTGATAGAGACATTTCCGAGCTTCGAAAACTGTATAATACCGCTTCACTGTCAACACTAGGTTTGTCACCTGACCAATACGGACTAATGGTTAAATCTATCATTTTCAAGGCCGTATAAATTACGCGCGTTTTGTTCAAAAAAACATAATTGTGATGCATTACAAACTTTTATAAAAATGTATATTGAATGAAAAAATTGAAAATGAAATAATATTATGGTTGTAACAAGCTTCCTCTATTTCCTTTTTGAGTACCGAGAAAATTCGCGCATATTTTTAACAACATTTTGTCTAGAACCATTGTACAAAAATCATAGCCCGTTGCATGGATTCCAATGGAAAGATCGTTCCGCTGTCGGGTGCGCACTAGCTTATATGAGCTCGTAGACGCCTCACTTTATTACAGTAGCAGACGGCTTTTCCACCGGAATTCATGTAGTGGACTAATATTGTCGTAAACCTGAATATGAATACTTACAACCATCAAAATTTCAAGTTTCGTACAATGGTTCTGATTTTTCATGAAAATGACCACTTTGGAGCACTAGCGGACGGGGATTCCACCACCCACCGACCAGTGGACTCTGCTCCTTCTTCATTGTATAACGTGGTGATTCACAGATAAAATTTTCAAGAGTTGCACTTTTGTTCAAGTTTTGTCAACTTATTCACCTTCATTGTATAACGTGGTGATTCACAGATAAAATTTTCAAGAGTTGCACTTTTGTTCAAGTTTTGTCAACATATTCACCCTTCATTGTATAACGTGGTGATTCACAGATAAAATTTTCAAGAGTTGCACTTTTGTTCAAGTTTTGTCAACTTATTCACCGTCGACAACAACACCCACCTGCCATCATGCAGTGGACTGTCCATTCGTTATTTAGGTACTTAGTAGAATCGATTTCAGGCAGATTTCTTTGTATACGGGCTTAGCGCCTGATTAATGATATTTTACGCCCTGGGCAAATACGTTTTTTTCGCCCCTTCCATCTATCTCCCCTCCTCGTCTTTCAGACAGCACATACGACATACGTAGAAGGTATACAGGGTGTTTCATTAGGAATTATCCATATAGTAACTGGAGAAACCTTATATTTAGATTTTAACGGGGTTACAATGCACTGAAAACTAATAAGGTTCATTGTGCCCCCCTATCAGAGCTGTTCTCGCTACTACTACAGCTCGCCTTACAGTTCCAGGTTCTAATGAACTCTAGTATTTGGAACGGCTTCAACGAGGTTATATCCTCACTCTTACAAGTTTCTTGTCCGAAGCATTTCTTGCGTTGGTTTGCAATGGCGAGGCATTCCAGAACTAGGTGATCCGGAGTTTCATTCTCCTTCCCACAGAATCTACACTCGTCAGTTTCTGCTAGACCTATTCTCATTAGGTGCTTCCTAAGGCATCAAAGTCCTGTAAGAAAGTCCGTGAGGAGATGTAGCTTGTTTTTACTGAGGTCCAAATATTTTTTGGATCTAGCAGTGTCAAAGTTCCGCAGGAACTTTTTGGAATGTTCCAACCCGGGAAGGCACCGTTAGAGTGCTTCTCTTTCGGTTTCCTCCTTCTTCCGAAACGCTTTCTTATAGGAGCATTTTCCTACACCACAGAAAGTCTCCGGGCCAATAAAGAGCGTTTGTGCTCCTTTCCTGGCAAGTGTATTGGCCTCTTCATTTCCTGTGATTCCCGAGTGGCCAGGAACCCAGACTAAAGATACCCTGTTATTCTTGCCTAATTCATCAAGTTTTCTTCGGCACTCCCATGCCAACTTTGAGTCAATGACATGGGTACTCAATGTCTTGATAGCTGCTTGACTATCATAATGGATCGATATGTCACATTTCTGATAGTTTCTTTCTAGGTTCATTTCCACGCATCTTTCAATCGCACGTATTTCAGCCTGAAAGACGGTCGGGAGGGAACCTAACGATATTGACTATCTAGTGCCAGGCCCAAATACTCCAGCGCCTGCTCCAGTGGTGCTTTTTGAAGCATCCGTATACCATCTAATGGTGTTTTCTTTGAGAGTTTGGGTGGTGTATTCCCTTTCCCAGTCTCTCCTCATATTTAGCATCGTCGTGAAATTCTTTTCGATACTCACTTTCTTGATCATTTCGTCACTGGGAAGATTCGCTGATGACATGTATTTTGTTGGAGAGGACCAGGCTCCCTGATTTTCAATACTCTCATTGCCTGAACCTTCCTTAGATATTCTAAGAATTGTCTCTTGGGCAGATCTTACTATCACCAGATGTAGAGGTTTGAGATCTGTAATGATCTTAAGTGCCCTAATTGGATACGTTCTCATAGCTCCAGTGATGCACACAAAGGCAAGCCTTCGAACTTTGTCTAGGGTCTTCCTCGTGCTGTACTGACTTGCTTTTGTATGCCAAACTATTGCCAAATACGTCATGCTGGTCTCACAATCATGGCGTACATCCATCGCAGTATTTTTGGGTTACAGCTCCACCCTATCCCTAGATATTTAACTTCTGCACTTCACTCCTGAAGATATGGGATAAGCGGTTCCAGGGTGGAGAGCAGATAGATAAAAAGAGGGGTCTTAAGTCAGTAGTAGTCTGACAGTACCCAGTAGAAACCAGTGGGAGATGCGAGAGGAGAGGTTTTAGCCGGTAGGAATCCGGCACTCCGGAAAGACCGGGGTCTAATGTAAGATTTCCTCTCCTCGAAAAAAAAAAAGATATTTAACTTCTGATTTTCATTCTATGATTTACCCGTTTAAGGACATGGGTTTCATGGCTGGATGTGTTCTTTTCCGGTTAAATGGAATTACTGTAGTCTTGTTTGGGTAAATGTTTAGCCCCACTGACAAGCACCATTGCTCAATGATTCTGAGGCCCTTTTGTAATAAATCGAACTTGCCTCTGACTATTAGAACTATGTCATCAGCATAGCCCATACATTCGAAGCCAAGATCCGTTAGCCTGTAGAGCAACGTATGTACTACGAGGCTCCGTAGAAGGGGATATATCACTCCCTCTTGAGGTGTCCCCCGAGTGGCTTTAACTGAGGTGGTTTGATTTCCCACCTGTATCTCAGCTATCCTCGTCGTCAACAACTCAAACATCCATTTTAGAATGGTTTCATTTACTCCTCGCCTTTTTAGTGTTCCTTTGACAGACACATGAGTTGTGTTGTCAAAGGCCCCAGATATGTCCAGGAATGCGCACATTGCGATTTCTTTGTTGTTCAGAGTTCTCTTGATGACTTCGGTCAGCTGATCCAGAGCTGTCTCAGTTGATCGACCCACTCTGTAAGCATGCTGACATTTATGAAGTGGTATATTTGGAGAAACCACGAAATATGAAGATTTAAGCCAAAATACTCAAATAAAATATTCCTCCTAACCGAGATATAGTGTGTTTTATTTTAAATATTCTAAATATTTTATCCCATAGGTTTAACACCTTCCAATATTTTTTGTTCAAACTTGGCAAATAGTTTACACATGTTAGGCTTTAAACAGTCGTAAAATATAATTTTCTCTATTACCAGAAGCGTGCGGTTGGGATGGATACTTTCTTTTATCCCCCTACAATCTACGCCACTATCGTAATAATCGTTTCGGCATGTTTTTTTTATTCTGCGTTACTTTTTGCATACATATCATCCTCCTGTCTAAATGCAATAGAGTCAGTAGTTTTCGAGTTATTTGCATTTAAAGGTAATGTTTGAAATATCCAATTTTGTTTGATTGCTTACTTCACGTGAGTGTCGTTAATGATTTAACCACGTTGATGATAAAATTTGTCAATTCTAATCGTAAATTCACACGAGTCAATAACTATTTCTCTAAATAAATAAAATTTATTAGTTTAAAATGATTTTTTCATATTAATATTTATCAAAATTCCAGTTTTAAATTTATGAAAAATCAGAACTATGATTTTTATTATAAAATAACATGATGAATATATAAGATAAACGATATTCTATGTATTAATATTTGGTAATAAAAATCTGAATTTTCATTAATATGAAAAAATCATTTGAAATGGAATTTACGGAAATTAATAAATTTCATTTATTTAGTGAAATAGCTCTTGGCTCATGTGAATTAACAAATTCTATCATCAATGTGGTTATAGTATATTGTGAAATAAGTGTTAGTAGGAGTGCAGTGAGTTACGCAAAGCACGAGTACTACAAAATGACATTGTGTTAAGAGTTTTACATACTATTTTTTATAATGAACGTTCAAAAATGTTTTTCATGAAAATATAATTGCAATATTAGGTTTTTTTCTGTTTCTTTATTTATGTTGGTAACCCTCACATATACAATTGGCAGAATTTTTAGAAAATTTGAATGTTTATTAAGTTACTAATAAGTAGTTAGGAATTTATGAATATTGAACTAATCAGCGAATTCTCATGCACTCCACCAGAACTTCGCAATATTACTGATAATGCAGTTAATGATTTACTACCTGAAAAATCTAAACAAAAATATGTATATGGTATTTATGTTTTGATTTGCTTCCATTTACGTTCATAATTCTGTCATTTGTTCAGCACATGACAAAATTTCAATGCTGAAAAATTATAAATTGAAATACATACGATTGACATTACAAATCATGACTTACCTTATAATTATATATTGTTTATATTTAATATTATTGTTTTTATTCAAATCATTCAAATTCTTCAAACTTCATAGAAAATTTATCAAGTCATGGGTCCACCGTCCAATGCCAATTATAAATGTCAGCTGGTCAGCCATAAGTGAAACAGTGCCTCCAAATGTATAAAAAGTTACCAAAAACGATGCTGAAATGGTTATTTTGTGACACTGTTTTCGATGTCACAAAGTAAATTTTGTTTACGCGAATTATAAAAAATTATTAACGACACTCATGTGAAATAAGCAATAAAACAAAATTGGATATTTTAAACATTACCTTTAAACGCAAATAACTAGAAAACTACCTACACTATCGCATTGAGACAGGAGGATGATATTTACGTAGGAAGTGACGAAGAATTAAAAAAAGATCCTAAAATGATTATTACGACAGTGGCGTTGATTTTAGGGGGATAAAAGAAAGTATCCATCCCTACCGCACGCCTCTGGTAAGAAAAGAAAAAAATGAATTGAAAAGAACACATTATAATAATGATTCGTGCAAGCTTTATCTTTATAATGTTGTTGCCCTGACTAGTCAGACTGTAATACAGCTTTTCCGGCGGCTAGGATCGTGGGTAATAGAAGGCGCCAGATCCCAAAATTGGAACCAAGAAAACTAGATATTCAAAATATATATAGATATACAACGGTTTATTAATAATTCAAATTAACAATACGTGTATATCCGAAAATACATACAATTCTTCATAAATGACCGCATTTATAAATAAAATTTTAAATTATCATTAGTACAAACCCACACAGCACATGACATCCAATGGATGTCCGTTTTGCGTCCGGCTCAAGTCCAAACGTCCATGGATGTTGAATGGATATCCACTGTACGTATAGGATATGGATGTATAATGGATTATCCAGTTCAGTACACCCATTGTACGTACATATAACGTACGAAAAATACTTGAGAGTACTGATATATTATGATGAAATATCTGGTTCGTACTATTTCAATTTCATCCCAGAATTAGAAATATATTTCTATTAGCAAAACATTGAATCACAAACTCAACCGATGTGTTGCGTTATGATCAGCCAATTGATACACATATCTGGACATTACCTGTACGTCCAATAGTAAACATCCAGTGGACGTTTAATTCATGCTCATGTATTTATTATTGATTTCAAATATTGATAATATAATGAAACGTAAATTCATTTATAGTAATATATTTATATATTACACATTTTTTAACTCGGCCTGCAAAATACCGTTTGGGGACGGTGAAAGAATACGTAAGAGACACACACGTAAGAAGAAGAGAAGAAGAAGAATATCTGAGGTTAGGTGTTTATTGGCCGGCTAGCATCAGCTTTCTTTTCGCGGTCGAATCTTTTCGCCATTCTGCCTTTTGTTTTTGTCTGTGTGTAATAAATAATTGTGTATATTAGTTAAAACTCTTGGTGCTCTTGTCTATGATCAGTTGTGGATAAAACTATTTATATACTGTGGTAATACTTTAGTGTTTCTGTTTTGGTGATTGCAGTATTTTTTAACGAAGAAACAAAAATAGTTAAGTATACTTTACCATCTTCTATTATCTATCTGTTTGAAATGAATAATAATCATAATAAAAGAAAGAGCAAGAGCTCTAAAAAAACTTTTTTTGAACAAATATTATAAGAGAGCATCGCGAATGCAATTGAATGATGATTCTTCATTCGACGATGAGCTTGAGCAGTCTACCAGTGGATCTAACTTATTTCATAATGATTTAGAAATGCGTGTTTCCAAAAACAAAGACAGTATTGCAACTGCTAATTCGGACAAACAGGAATCTAACCTTTCCTTGCTTCAATGCATCAGTAGTTCTGAGGAGGAACTGAACAAATCTGATGATGATGATGATCAAGCATTACTTTTAAATCTAAGCTCAGATACTTCTAAACATGAAAAAGTGGATGAACACTCGCTTACTCCCCAACTAGCAATGTGGGCATTGGAACATAATGTTCCTCATAATGCTGTCAATGATTTATTAAGACTTTTACAACCACATTTTTCTGAATTACCAAAAGATGCTAGAACACTATTGAAAACTCCTCGTAAAGTATTTCCAACTGTAATTGCTCCTGGTATGTATTATCATATTGGATTTAAAAACTGCTTAGAAAATCTCATGAATTGTTCTACAAATAATATTTTACAATCTGATTCCACATTAGAAGTATGCATTAATATTAATGGCTTGCCCATTTCTAAAAGTTCAGGAGGTCAGTTATACCCCATACTATGCAGTCTATTCACAAATAAAAATAATGTTGAAACGATAGGAATATATCATGGTAATGAAAAACCTGCCTCTGCTAATGAACATAATAGTGTAATCATTCCATTGCTACATATGCAATAATTTTTTTCTGAATTGAATATTTTTTTTTTAAATTTCATGTATTAGGTATTTACACATATTGAACCTTTATTTTGAGTTTATTGCATATACAGTTAATTTTTTTCAGATTTTTTGTAGTTTGAAATTTATTTTAGGTAGTAATTTATTGTGAAAGAATGAAAGAGTATGTTTTTTATAATTTGTTTGTGATCTGATTCACCAGTTTCCAAAGATGGATAATAAAATATGGACTGTGGTTAAATTCTTGGAAGAGAATTCTGTGGAAGCAGTTCCAACACATTGGTTGGTTGGAAACACTTGTGTGTGGCCACCCTACCCTAGGGAAAAAGTAATACATTCCATCCGCAATTATGAGGATATGAATATGTGTTGGCCTAGCCATAAAATATCCATTTTTCGTAATGGAACATATGGTAAGTAGATTATTCTGTCAGGGTATATTATTACAGGATAAGTTTTAAACATTGTTTATGTCTGTGTAATCTCCGACTGGCGAATTAATTATATTCTCATTTTTTCAGATAGTTACTTGGAAGCTCGAAACAAAACAAAGGTTGCGGAATACAGCAGCGACTTGAATGAGGAAGATTCAAAATCCAAAAAATACAGAAAAAAAAAGAATCAAATTTCGTCCTCTGACGAAAGCGAAGAAGATGAAGGATATAGTAAATTACCCCCTCCTACATCTAAACCAAGGTGTGAAGATACTCCACACAAATCTGACTTGATTTCCACTCCTCCACCAACTCCAGTAAATGAGGGTGAATAATTTTCAATTTTTCTCTAATAATAAGTTGGACCTCAATTCAGTGATATTCCATGAACTAATCATGTTTACATTAAACATCTATGGTTTACAGCACCACCGAAATCACTCAGTGATTTTGGCAATGATAAAGAGAACTGTTGCCTTTGCTGTCCAATTCACGGGAACAAAAAAATTGGTTAGTATCCTTTTAATAAACTTTTGATCAGACCTTAAATAACTAATAGATAATTACATTCTTTGCTCTTTTTCAAATTTTATGTAATTTTCAGATGAAACAATGAAAAAAATCAGCAAACATTACTATTTGATCAGCAGCATTTTGACTGATATCACTTCAAAACTGGAGAACCTCGGAACCAATGAGCCTTGTCGAAATTCACTAGAAGAGATTGATTCCCTTTTCACAAAATTTTCACTTTTTCCTCTGAAAAATGCTGAAGATCTGAATACGATTGAGGAATATTTGGGAGAAAACAACAATTTCAGAGCAGCTGTGAGTGCACATTAAAAACTAATATTTCGTTTGGAAGTACTCCTCTTTTTTCTTTCAGTGTAATGAAATGTCTAGAATGGGAGGCTGCAATTTATACGAGTTCATAAAGAGGTGTATGTGTCAACTTTTAAGTAATTCCCTGGCATCTACTTATAGCTACCATGGAAGAAAAAACAAACTGAAATTCAACGTTTTAAAAATAGCTGATCTACTGTTGTGTAAGTAAAATAATATATGCATTCTCCAGCGTAGGAGTACAGATATTGAAAACTGCCCAATGTAAAATATTATCTCTGTTTCATCCTTTATTAAAATTTCTGTAATTTTAGTCAATTTGCTCATTAATGAATTTCATTCCACAGGTGCTGCAGAGAAGGCATATCAGCATAATACAAAAAAGGAAATAGAGGACTGCATAATGAAATGGTTGAGGAGAGCCAGTGAAAGGAAATAAGTACCTAGAAGAAATTTCAAGATGCTTTAATTTAGTTTAAGTTGCTAATATTTTCATGTAGAATTTCATTTTTATTTTTTATCCGTTATCAGAATTTTATATTTATTTTATTGTTGCTGATATATTATATATATATATATATATCTATATATATATATATATATATATATATATATATATATATATATATTATACTAAATATAGATTAATTTTTACTTTTATTGTAGATGATTTAAATGAATATGTTTATAAATTATAATTTTTGTTTTTAGTTTGGCTAGCTCAGTTTGTTTTTAATATTTTCCATCCATTTTGTTCATTTTAGCAAATAATTGTTGCATCATGTTTTCATTTATGCTCTTCAACATTTGCTGCATCCGTTGTTCGCTGATATTCATTCCTCCTTGTGGTTCCCTTCTCTCTTGTTGTTCTACTTGTTCTATAGTTTCCTCGTCTCCTGTCAAACCTTCTTCCTGTGCATCACCTTCCGCTTGTTGTCCTTGCTCCAAATAGACCGCTTGGTAGTCTCCCATACCATGACTTCGTTCTTCCCTTTCCTCTTCTGATCCACTGTCTGCTCCTACCTGCCTTCCATCTCTCAACATCATTCGTTTTGCCATTTTTAATTGAGTTTAAAATTTACAAATTTAACCAAAATTTTTACAACGCCCCACGTTTTGGGTGACAATTATACTAAATATAGATTAATTTTTACTTTTATTGTAGATGATTTAAATGAATATGTTTATAATTTTTGTTTTTAGTTTGGCTAGCTCAGTTTGTTTTTAATATTTGTGTAGTAATTTATTTTAATTAGATTATTCGGGAGCATGAAATCCTTTTTCCCTTTGAGTCCTGGCTTATTGTATTGTTATAATTGTTTAAATAAAAAGAAAACACATTATTTGAAATAGATTTAATTTTTAATGTAATATTTATATTTGATAAAAATAATATGCGACGCCAATGGTTATATTGTACCTACTTATTGATTTTAATAATATCATCAATGCGCATGCGTGAAAAACTAGTCATGCGCTTTAACATGAAACGAACAATTATGATACGTAAGAAGCATCTATATTATACAACACAGTTTGTTGACGATGCAAACAATTGAATGGTTCAAACACATAAAAGAATTTATATATAAATCATAGTTATATATCATACAAATTGCTGTGGAAAGAAAATAATTATATATACATGGATAGAAATATAGGAATTATATACAGATGGACATAGTTATTGCATTATGAAATTTCAATCACCAGATTTATGCAATTACAAGATGGCGTAAGTACATATTTTAATTTATATAAAGTTCGGCCTTTTATTAAATTTAACGATTTATGCAATTAATTCACTATACAAAGTCTGTTTCTTTCTTTTTTAGATCGATCATATTTGCAAAAGTTTATCAATTTATGAAATTAAGTACTTAATTGGGTAATTTGAGTTTTTACACTGTTTATTGGCCAATAAATGATTTAAAAAACACTGACCTGTAGATCTTTAATTGGGATGAAAGTCTCTGGATCCCAGGAACACTCCACTGAAGCTCCAAAAAACCAAAATTGTTGAAAATTTCGCAGATTCTTGTCGGAAAAATTGTTACAATTAACTGTGAGTATTACTAATATTGTATTTCATAATACTTTAGAAGTTTAAATGTCTTAAACCGGGAATATCTTTAAATTTTAGGAACACTATCACATACACTCCTCGCTTCTTAACATCAGCTTCCGTTCTTTCTTAAGCGTCCCCTCGATTCTCTACTTTTTTCAACAAACAGTCTTTTGTTCTTTTCCAGGTCACTATTCCAAAGTTTATTTATTGATTCACAGTTTGTTCTGTCATATTTTATAACCAATAAGATATTGTCTTTTGTAATCAGATAATTGAAACTTCTATCACTTATTAAAAAATTTCACCCATACACTCTTTTACATAATTAGTTCATTTATAGAGTTCCTATGCGTTTTTTCATCATACAAATAAATTATAATTGGTTATACACAGATACTTTTACATGATACAACATTCAATATTATTATTGACAATATATCACTGTTACACTCATATTAATTATAAATATAAATTCTCTTATGTTATTTGTTTATCTATGAAATCTATTGAATTATATTCTATTCAATATTTGTATTTGTTATTATTCTTAAATTAATGATTATAACGAATTAACTATAGTAATATTTGTTTTCATTTCAGATGAACAGCTGATTATGTTATGGAAAATAATCTTCGTCTTAGGCAACTTTATTTACATCATTACATTGGTTAGTCAATATCTATATTTTATGTTATCATTGAGGTAATTCCTTATTTATTATATTGTTATAGGTTATTATTTAATATATCTTTACTTGATATGTTGTTTAAATTAAGAAAAGTGTTTCCTTTTTACTTGTTTTCTTAAATTATGTTATTTTCATATATATTTCATACTAGCAAACATATTTTTATAATACTAATTCTATTATTATCTATGATATCTGGTTCAATTCCCCTCAAATTTAAATTTAAATGATATCCATACCCTGGATATTTATTTAAAATTTAATTTTCTTATTATAAATGATTGATTTTATTTTATTCAAAAAAAAATTTAACAATTTTATGACATAATCTTACTTTCTTTAACTTTGTTTCTCAAATATTTGTTCACATTTTTCCTACTACAAAATCTATTTCTTTCAATAACTGTCTCCTAATTCTTTCCTTAAAATACACTTGATTAAGATCAATGTCAATTTATATTTTTAATATTACTTCATATAATACTTCTTTATTATCATTTCTTCCTAACATCCACTTATATATCAACTTATTTCTTTGTAATTACATTATACTTCTATATACTCCTCATATCATATTTCTTTTCAATATTCATAATTCAATATAATTAATTATTTCTTAAATTCATATATATATCAATATCAACTTCCTCATTCCTTCCTGTATTTTCAAGTAATCTATAAGATTCTAATTGACATTAAACATTACCTCCTATATTTTTAATCCATATCATTCATTATTATCCTTTCCTATCCTTTATTACTTGCATCTTATTTCCTTATTTAAAAAATGTGAACTTCTATTTGATACTTGAGTTATTCTTATTTTATCCCCTCTATCCTATATTTTCATATTTTCCTTCTATTTAAAGCCAGTATTTCTTATAAATTGTTTTCTTTATTTGTTATATATATTGATTTGCCATATTCAAATTTTTTAAAACGGTTTTCAATTATAAATTTTACCTAAGAAATTTTTCTTTATATTATATTATATTTAATTTTTAGGTTCTGAAGAAACAAACGTGATGAATTTAATTGGATCACTAGCTGCCAAATGGAAAACAAAACTCTGTCTAATATCTACTTTAACTTTGTACACTACCTAATATTAAATTTTAAATCTATCCTTATGACTATCATTTCCTTTTTTTTTAAGTATTATTCGTAACATAACATCTTATATAAATAATTTATATACATTCTTCAGAATTGGGTTACTCATTAATAATAAATTCTATGTACATTATTTATACTTGTGTTACTAATTAATAATAAATTTTAATTTCAACTTCATTTCTGTATCCTTTCCCTTTTTCATTGAATTGCATTTTCGTCTCCATATTTCATTCCTATTCTCTTGTTCTATTATTCAATTTGCTTTTCTTTTTCTAACCTTTTTCTTGCTTTCTTCTCTTGTGGTTTGATGCTCGATAAATTTCTGAAGCGTCTGTCTATTCTCTACGGTATCCTTTTTAACTCTGTTGTCCCATATCTCATAAATTTCTTCCCATGAATCTATTAAAGTTTGCGTCTCCAATTCTTCCATGTTATTTATGCTTTCTTCCTTATTACAGAACCATAATAGGGCATGTCCAGATAACATCCCTCTAATACAAATCTTCTTCTCCATCATATCTCTCATTCCTTTGAGTTTGCTTTTAATTATTTTAATAAACACCTTCGGATGAATAGTATTTATATTCCCATCAAACTTTACTCCGATATCCATGTTTCCCGTATAGATTACTCCACCTCCATTTCTCCTAACGTTAAATTCAATTTCTTCCATGCCTTCCTGTAATTTTCTGTTCATTTCTTCCAGTTCTTTATGAAATATTTGTCCAATGTGCTCGTTCCTCTCCTCACATGTTCCTGTTTGTTGTTGTACCTTTGTATCCAAATCCTTAAATTTCTGCTCCGCATTCTGTTGGTAATTCTGCATTATCTCTTCTATTGTTTGTTCCCTGAATTTCATATACTCCATTTCTTTCGTTATATCTTCTGTTTGTTTTATAACTTCCGCTTGGATCGTTCCCGGTAATTTTTCTTCTATACCTCTCTCTATTTCTTGGATATGTTCTACTACTTGATTTTCTATCTGCTCTCTAATTTTCATACCGTTTTCTTGAATTTCAATCCGTATTTGTTTGTTTTGCTCCACCATATCTTCTTTCACCTTATTTATCTGCTGCCTACTTTCTTCGTTTTCTTCCCTAAGTTTTCTGAATTCTTGGATACTTTCAGTTTTCACCTCTTCTATCTTCTTTTCCAATTTATTCATATTTCCATTAATTTTATCCATCTTCCCGTTTAAGCTCCCCTCTATTCTATTTATATTTCCATTCAAATTGTCCTCCATTTTGTTCATATCTCCCCTCATATTTTTCTCCATATTGTCCATTTTTCCATCCATTTTGTTCATTTTAGCAAATAATTGTTGCATCATGTTTTCATTTATGCTCTTCAACATTTGCTGCATCCGTTGTTCGCTGATATTCATTCCTCCTTGTGGTTCCCTTCTCTCTTGTTGTTCTACTTGTTCTATAGTTTCCTCGTCTCCTGTCAAACCTTCTTCCTGTGCATCACCTTCCGCTTGTTGTCCTTGCTCCAAATAGACCGCTTGGTAGTCTCCCATACCATGACTTCGTTCTTCCCTTTCCTCTTCTGATCCACTGTCTGCTCCTACCTGCCTTCCATCTCTCAACATCATTCGTTTTGCCATTTTTAATTGAGTTTAAAATTTACAAATTTAACCAAAATTTTTACAACGCCCCACGTTTTGGGTGACAATTATACTAAATATAGATTAATTTTTACTTTTATTGTAGATGATTTAAATGAATATGTTTATAATTTTTGTTTTTAGTTTGGCTAGCTCAGTTTGTTTTTAATATTTGTGTAGTAATTTATTTTAATTAGATTATTCGGGAGCATGAAATCCTTTTTCCCTTTGAGTCCTGGCTTATTGTATTGTTATAATTGTTTAAATAAAAAGAAAACACATTATTTGAAATAGATTTAATTTTTAATATAATATTTATATTTGATAAAAATAATATGCGACGCCAATGGTTATATTGTACCTACTTATTGATTTTAATAATATCATCAATGCGCATGCGTGAAAAACTAGTCATGCGCTTTAACATGAAACGAACAATTATGATACGTAAGAAGCATCTATATTATACAACACAGTTTGTTGACGATGCAAACAATTGAATGGTTCAAACACATAAAAGAATTTATATATAAATCATAGTTATATATCATACAAATTGCTGTGGAAAGAAAATAATTATATATACATGGATAGAAATATAGGAATTATATACAGATGGACATAGTTATTGCATTATGAAATTTCAATCACCAGATTTATGCAATTACAAGATGGCGTAAGTACATATTTTAATTTATATAAAGTTCGGCCTTTTATTAAATTTAACGATTTATGCAATGAATTCACTATACAAAGTCTGTTTCTTTCTTTTTTAGATCGATCATATTTGCAAAAGTTTATCAATTTATGAAATTAAGTACTTAATTGGGTAATTTGAGTTTTTACACTGTTGATTGGCCAATAAATGATTTAAAAAACACTGACCTGTAGATCTTGAATTGGGATGAAAGTCTCTGGATTCCAGGAACACTCCACTGAAGCTCCAAAAAACCAAAATTGTTGAAAATTTCGCAGATTCTTGTCGGAAAAATTGTTACAATTAACTGTGAGTATTACTAATATTGTATTTCATAATACTTTAGAAGTTTAAATGTCTTAAACCGGGAATATCTTTAAATTTTAGGAACACTATCACATACACTCCTCGCTTCTTAACATCAGCTTCCGTTCTTTCTTAAGCGTCCCCTCGATTCTCTACTTTTTTCAACAAACAGTCTTTTGTTCTTTTCCAGGTCACTATTCCAAAGTTTATTTATTGATTCACAGTTTGTTCTGTCATATTTTATAACCAATAAGATATTGTCTTTTGTAATCAGATAATTGAAACTTCTATCACTTATTAAAAAATTTCACCCATACACTCTTTTACATAATTAGTTCATTTATAGAGTTCCTATGCGTTTTTTCATCATACAAATAAATTATAATTGGTTATACACAGATACTTTTACATGATACAACATTCAATATTATTATTGACAATATATCACTGTTACACTCATATTAATTATAAATATAAATTCTCTTATGTTATTTGTTTATCTATGAAATCTATTGAATTATATTCTATTCAATATTTGTATTTGTTATTATTCTTAAATGAATGATTATAATGAATTAACTATAGTAATATTTGTTTTCATTTCAGATGAACAGCTGATTATGTTATGGAAAATAATCTTCGTCTTAGGCAACTTTATTTACATCATTACATTGGTTAGTCAATATCTATATTTTATGTTATCATTGAGGTAATTCCTTATTTATTATATTGTTATAGGTTATTATTTAATATATCTTTACTTGATATGTTGTTTAAATTAAGAAAAGTGTTTCCTTTTTACTTGTTTTCTTAAATTATGTTATTTTCATATATATTTCATACTAGCAAACATATTTTTATAATACTAATTCTATTATTATCTATTATATCTGGTTCAATATATATATATATATATATATATATTAAATTGGATTGAATTGATGCTTTATTTTTTAAATGCCCCACTTTGGGGTTGCAGTTAAATATGATTGCTACTTTATTTTATATAAAGCCCCACTTTTGGGGTAAGCAAGTTATATGTGATTTAACTTTTACCTTTACGTTCTATATATATATGTCTTTTACGTTGTGGTACAGTTAAATATGTGTGTAATGATTTGATTTTTTTAAGTACTCTATATTTATTAATATACTTTATACAAGTTGAATATGATTGGACTTTAAGTATTTATATATATCAATGTATGATTTGAATATATGGATATGTGAATATGAAATGATATTATATTTATTGCAAATTTTAAACTTTTTATACTATTGTTGGGTTCGCCAAATTACATATTTTTTTATTCAATGCTTCCTTTTATTTATTATGCTATTTATGAACATGTAGTTTATTTAATCCTTATGTTTTCTTACCTCGGCTGCTCTTATTCGTTTACGACTCTTAAAATCAGTAGGGTTCTGGGCATATTATGATAATAAAATCAACCTTGCTTATTAATGTGATATATTTATGTGACTGATAAAAATTTTTGTGAAAATAAAACTTTTGAAAACACATATAAAAAAATGATTCATATACAAACTATTTGTTACAGCTTATTATACAGTTAGACTGATGAAACTATTTATTAATAAAATAAATGATTAACCTTTTTGTTCTACAAATTCTTACGTTATACATAAATAATGAGTTATTTTATATATATCTAAATTTCCACTTTGAATATGACTTTCTTTATATTCCAAAAAAATTGTACCTTTCTTTTTAACCACGACTTTTTCTGGCTCATTTGCATAACTTGGTCGAAATCTTGTGAGCGTTGAAATTCTTAGAAATTTGCAAACACCTGCTCTTTCTAACTTTGCTTCTATGTTAAACAAAAAAAACTTTTTAAAGTGTTTCCTTTTTTTTAACTAAGAGGATTTATGAAATGATTTCAAAATGTTAAATTTTAGTTTTCTTCGGGACGTGAACTTGGAAACATATTTAATATTTTATCGATTCAAAATTTACGTTTTTAAATATTATTTTACTGTATGGTAATAATTGTGTATTGATATAAACTGGAATTAGTTGTGGTCTGTTACTAGTGGAGATTTTTATATATATTTTTGGTGAAGTTCGACATGAAAGAAATTATACATTTATCTACACTTTATAATGGTAAGTTTTAATATTACTTTTCTCTGGTATATTATATTCATGTAAAGATAACAGAACTTTAAACCAGGTATATGAGCTCTTAAAATTTTTATATCACTTGAAATTATTATTTTAAAATTATTATTTATACGTTCTTATTTGAAAGTTTCATTCATTTGGTACCAAATATATTTAATAAACACACAACCGACCTTTTGTTCCTTTTTCTTGAAATGATGCTACATCGGAGGAGACGCTTCCCATATATCTTCCCGCCTTTGATGTTGAATATCTTTGCTTTTCATTATCTGGGTGATAATTTTCTTCCTCTGCTACTTGTAGTCTCACAAACGTTTGTTACACTTGATTTATTTTAAAATTGATAAGATTTTATGTTGATTTATATACTTTTCCTTTGACTAATTATAAATTTGTTACATTAAATAAAACTAGGATAACTTTATTAGTGTTACCTATCTGACCACTGACTCTCAACTACCAATTTCCCGCATTTTACATCGAACACAACCCTTTTTATCGTCTGTCACCGGAAGTGGTTTTTGTTCTCGAAAGTTCGATTGAAAATTTCACCTGTCACTTTGTTTATTGTTGTTTTTATTGTTTTTCTGACTTAAACTTATTGCAAACTATAGTTTTTTATACCTAATATACTTATTGTCATTGACTTATTCACTCACACCTTATTATTATTGTCTTTTTCCATATCACTGTTTATTTGCGCTGTTTTGATTGGTCAATGCAGTTTCATTAATTCTACGTTTTCTACAATCTACATATTTACTTATTATACATATATACAATTCAGTTGTCATTATGTTTGATATTATTACACCTATATACATAAACTATGTCGGTAATCATTTATTTCATTATTGTTTTTCACATTCAAAATAATTTATGTTGGTATAATTTGTCTCAACTGTTTTATTTTGGTATAAATTTGACCTTGCCCATATTACAGATTTCTACTTATTATAATATTTCCCATACCTACTTTTATGATTAATCATTAACTAAATATCTTATTCTATATATTTTATTACTTCTAAATGTCTTTTTATTGTTTAATCATTATAGTTTTAGTTACATTTGTCAGAAGTTTCTATTTATTTTTAAAATATAAACAGATGCTCTGGGTGTCTTAGATTCCATGCAGCGTTATATTATTTCTTGATCTGCGTTTACTTGTGAGGTTCTGTCTAAGGTTGTTCTTATTAAGTTGAAGAATTAATTTTTACAACTGTTTTTCTGATGTTTGTTTATGATTTCTTTTTATATTTATTTACTATCTTTTTGATTATACCCATTGGTCGTACTTAGTTATATTGTTATACGAGGTATTTTATTATTTTGATACATCATTTTTAAAAATTATTTTTATTGACAAAATTTTAATTTTATATCCTTTATCAGGATTCTATATGGGTTCTGTATATGTTCTATTTACAAAAGAATATATGTACTCGAAATGGATGTAGTTTTTTTTTCAATCTTTATTGGTTCATTGATGACACACAATCATATGGTACACCCCCCTTTTCTAGTTTAGTTTTAAAGATAATCAATCGAAATTTGGGACATAATATATTCTTACTGAAATGTCATTTAGTAAGTATATTGAATGTCCCAAATTTCAGTCAACTATCTTTGAAACTAAAGGAGAAAATGGGGGTGTACCATCATCCTGTGTCATCCGGTATAGGTATGCAATGTATATTCGATATACAGAATATCCACGAACGTTGGATACAATGAATACTAAAACATCTGCTATAGATGTGCAATGTAGGTACAATATATCGAGGGAGGTCCATTTTGTGTCCAAGTGGGACGGCCATTGGATGTTCAATGGGCGCTTTTTGAACCGGTGGATGACGTCCAATGAACGTTCACCGTTCCTTTTTTGGGGACAACATGGACGTACATTGGTTGTCCAAAGTAATTCCAACGGATGTACAAGTACGTCCAATGGAAGTTATCAAAGGACGCCCATTGAATGTCCAAAGTGGTGCCGTATGGGCCTCCACTGAACGTCCATTGGACGTTTTACGTACAGTAAGGGACATCCAATGGATGATTTGAATATCTGAAAGGAACGTTCATTGGACATACATAGGATGTACATGTGCTGTGTGGGAAGGTCTTAATGATGTATTTTTTTGTAATGTAAACTTAGATAAAATGAGTAAATAGGCCGGCAGCCTTTCCATGGGATGCTAGAATTAAAGTAAAGTTATATAATTGAACAACCAACTGTCCCCTATAGAGACAAGTTGTCATAATATTTAAAAGTGATCAGTACCCCGAATTAAGCATCTCAAGAAACAATAAGTCTCGCTTAATGTCAGTATTTACAAAATCAGCATTTCCAAAATAAGCATTTACAAAATAATTTCTACAAAATAAGTCCTACCAAACAATTTGAGATTATTCTCAATAAAGGCAGTTACGAAGGCTCTATACTATATTACAAGTAAACCGGCATTACGCCAAAATAACTTAAATTTCCCGATCATCGTCAAATAAGACAGTTTATACAACAAAATATGAAATATTATTTACATATATGAGTTGGTTTAACAGCAAAATTTACAATTAGGTTGATATTCCTATATAATAGTTCACTGTAAAATGTTAACTTTGAAAGAATCTTATAACAATTTACAAACGTGAAGATAAAAAATCGAATGGACTCTACTAATGTTAATAAAGCACTTAATGAAAGGTGAATAAAGTTACTTAATTTTGTACAGAAAATCGGGACTCAAATCGTCGCTATAAAGTTCAAGAAGTTTTTGAGCACTAGAGATTATTTCGTTGTCAGTAGCTGTTATTAAATTAGTCAAGAATCCAAATTTTTCTGATATTTTTTCATACGAACATTTTCTTCTTTTCAGCTCCGCTACCATTGTATCAATAATGACGTAAAATACATTGATTTTCATATTATTTGAACCTTCAATAAATTTGACGGCATTTTTCCTTGATTCCCTACTGACAGGTTTCATAATTTTTCTTTTGGTTTCGACTTCATAAACTGAGCATTTTGTCAAGTTTCTACCAATTGTTTCATAATTCTGGAAATTATTTCTAATGAAGTTCAAATAACCTACCAAAGAATCGTATAATTTCACCACGAGAAGTACGTCCGTCGTTACGTTTTGAATACGTTTATTTGTTTTCTCAAATTTAGATAGAATGTCGTTCGATACTGCCAATAATACACCAATCTCTAATTTCTCCATAGTTTTAAGTGAACCACGTGCATGAACTTTAGTAGCTGCTCCCTGGTTTTTGCCATTAATAATTTGCTCTAAGGAATTTTCAAAACAGTCATAACACCGAGTAGTAGACATTCTTTTGGGACAATGGGACAAAGCTTCGATTGCAGTTTGGGAAGAGAAACTAGAATAATTTCCCAACGATGTGTGGATGCAGAAAAAAATGTATATAAATCGTTGACAAACATGAGAAATTTTGTTGCAGCAGGACAGCACTTTGCAGCACAATTACCAACTAAATTGAACGAATGAACTGCACACGGGATGTAGAATGCTAAATTATTCCGTGCTTTGATTCGCTGTTGTAGACCTGAGTACGCCCCAGATATTGAAACGCAATAAAACAGCGTTTCTTTTAAAATAACTTAGCGACAATAAGGCAGACACAACCTATAATCACTTAGATAGATTTTGTAAAACGGAGTTGATTTATTTTGATTTCTGGACTGAGAATTCACGTTCAGTTGTGTGTATAACTTCTCTCGCCAGAGAGAGTGTTATTTCCAAATATTGAAAAATTAGGAGACGTATTTGCAATTTTGATACATCGGTTTTGGATTTTAAATGTATTTAGTCTCGCACAGAAACTAAAAATGCTCTCTCATTATCGAACTATCTAAATAAATAAATATATATAATATATATTCTCAATCAATTTGGTTTTCAATTTAAAAAAAGTGCTTTCAAGTGAATCATAAGTTTACACATAGTTAAATTTGTTTTAATAATTCGTTCCCTTCAGTATCTCGCTTTGTTTATCTTGGTATGATTTTTCTTTACTAATATTGGAAGGTTCCCATAAAAAGACGTTTTTTTTTCGTTTTGTTTTTATGTTTTTTTCGTTATAGTGCCAGAAGAAATTACTTTTTTCCAATTTAAGAACTTTTATGAATCTAATTTTATAATTAGATGTTTGAAATAATTATTTCATTATCCATTTATATAACATTTAATATTTCCCTTTTAATTACAATATATCTTAACTGCATAAAAAAGCTTGAATGGAATTATATCTAATTTATTGTACCTTTATCGTTCATATAGTAAAATACAGGACGATTCTAAATGTATGAGCCACGTTATTAAAATAATACTTTTCTTCACTTGTATTTCTGAATTACATTTTAGAAATCCTGAATTTTACTAAATTATAATTTATTCAGTTTCTCACAGAATTGTAATTTTTAGCACTTTGGGAATAGCCAAACTTGCCGTTTCCTTTATATATGAAGTACCTACTCGTACCTTTACAGTGCTATTCAAAAGTCCCCTCCCCCCTCGTATCTTTAGAACGGCTACACTTACATTAATAAAATTTAGAGGGTGAAAAAAAAGTGTTGTAAACTTCTCTACGAATGGTAACAGGTGATGTAGTAGTAATAGAAGACGTCACAGTGCCACTCTGGCCCTCAGATTAATAAATAAAATAGATATGTTTGTTTTGACTTTTTCCTGCCCCAAACATTGAGTCACATTCTAAGCTCACTTGCGGGACACTTCCACTGCTTTGCCATATTTACAAATCCTCTTTAGATGCAGGAAAAATGAAATTAGAAATTTTATTGAAAATTTGTTAAAAAGTTATGCAATTAAAACGTCATGCAACGTTATGCAATTAAAAGTCATAATAATTTATGCATTTGAGTCGCTGCATTACTTAATTGGGCGACTGGTGACACTCTGGGCTGTCTAGATTACTATAGTTCAGTTCCACTATAGTAGGCACTAAACTAAACTACAATTGTTCTTGGTTTAATGCAATATTTCTGAGAATTTAGTGCCTACTATTTTGGAACTGAACTGTATTTGAAAATTAAATTATTATTTTAATTTTTTAAGAGGTCATTTTGAAACATATGATTCATTTTATTCAGTTAGCAATGATGACTGAGTTAGTTGACTTACATTAATTTGTTAAAAGAATATGTCTATTTTAGGTCTCAGATTGCCATCAAAAAGATTTATCAGCACAAAATGTGTCTGAGGCTTCTAGTGCTACTCTAAGTGATGTCGAAAGGTGAATATTTAAGTAATTTATGTTGAAATTAGGTAGTATATTTTTTTAAACTGTTTTTTAATAAAATTTACTGTTTCGACCTTTACTCTGTGGAATCAACTCATATTACTTTTCTAAATGAAACTAACTGTTTCTAGATAATTCCACAATATATTGAAAATATGTTAAAAATTCTAAGAAATTGACAATTAGTTTCATTAAAAAAAGTAATGCTTTTTAAAAGTTTATTGTTAAAACAAAAAAAAATGTTAATTGTGTTTTATTTTTAGTTTACCAGTAGAAGAAGTTGTTGATGATGAAGTATTGTGCACAACTCGTACGCAAAGCTCTTCTCGCTCCATTGATTTTCAGCCCTCGCCTTACGGATCGTGCCACAAATTTCTGCGCTCGTGGAAAAAGTAAACGATATAGAAGTTGATATGCTGACCTGGTGGGAAGGAAATCTCTATGTCAAAACCCCTTTTGACAATCTAATATTATATTTATAATGAATTTCGGTGACAGGTTCAAAATTGTTAAAATTTCACAATTAATTATTCCTAGGTTTAACTGTTTTTCATTTTTTAAATCCTTGCAGTTCATTGTTTAAATAAAATACTTATATAAGTTACTTTTTGCTTTCATCAAAAAACTTGGTCGTAGAAAAAATATTGTGTACATTTCGTATGCAAGGCATTTTTTGCACTCCCTTGATATGCAGCACTCGTCTTACGGCTCGTGGCACAAACATTTGTGCTCCTGGAAAAAGTAAACGATATAGAAGTTGATATGCTGGAACGACCCCTGGTGGGAAGTTCCACCTAATTGGATGTGAAATACAAATTCTGCATAGAAAAATACATATATATGCCAATTTTCATGATGATCGGTTGAACGGTGTAGAATTTGATATGCTGCAGCGCTACCTGGTGAGAAATTACAACAAAGAGAATAGTGTAAAAACCTTCTCCGTGAAAAATACATGTACATGCCAATTTTCATGATGATCGGTTGAACGGTGTTGGAGTGAAGAGCGAACATATATATACAAACATTCATTTTTGTATATATATTGATTAGATATGAAGATTAATTAAGTTAAATTAATTAAAATCAACATAAAATTGACTCTCTCGACCCTTACTTCGTGGAATATGCTCAAATTAGTGTTTTTAAAAACACTAATAAAATCAACATACTTTAATTTCATCAAATGAAATATTTATAAACACCAAAAGTCCAATAATATAATTTTATATTCGTTGTTTTTAAATATATTTGGTACGCCTATGCTTTGACGATCCCCCAAAGCGATGTATCCACAATACAAACCCCACTTTTTGTAATTCATTCATGATTTAACTACAGGCGTTTAGAATTGTTGGCCGCAAAAATAAACGTGTTTATGAATGAATAGCCCTCTCTATGTATATTATTACTCTAAGCTCTGGCCAATAATTTTAAATAGGACCTTATGGCAAGTGATATCTCGTTTGAAAGGCATTGACATTGGATTTATAGACATATTAATTTTGTTTGAGTTTATATTAATTTTGACGGATAAATTAAATAAATACCCAAATTATTATTTCACATTTAAATATTGAAGATTTTTCAGTCCGCCTCTGGTTAGTTGTCAAAAAAATTGACGTTTTTAATTTAATAGTATTTGTTGCTTTGCAAAGTCTTTCTAAATAGCTTGAATATGTAATTTTATTATTGTTTAACGAGACGTTTAAGAGTTTACATAGGCAAAATGGTAGGTACTCAAGCCGACAAAGTAGCAGCTATCTTAATAATTGGTGAGTCTAGAAAGAATCTCCATGAAGCGGAACGTTTATTTAATGAGAGATACTCAGATCGCCATATCTCGAGAACTTATTTGAGGGAGCTTCTTCACAAGTTTGAAGCAACAGGTAGTGTTCAAGATGCCAAACGATCTGGTCGACCAACATTTAGTGATAATGAATAAATTGATATAGTTGCTGAAATGGTAGTAAACCCTACTTCCTCTTCAACTTAACTTGCGCCTATCTGTGAAGTAAGTAAAAGAGAGTGTTGGATAAAAATAAATTTCATCCATACAAGTTAAAAATGGTGCACCGCCTTTCGGATGACGACCCCGACAGAAGACTCGAATTCTGTGAATGTATGACAAATAAAATTAGTCAAAACTCACATTAGACAAAAACAATTTGTTTTAGTGACGAAAGTACTTTTTGCCTCAATGGAAGTGTGAATACACAAAATGTAAGGTATTGGAGTGACACAAATCCTCACACCTTTCGTGAACAACATACCCAATTTCCAGAAAAGTCAATGTTTGGGCAACTATTTTGGGAAACCACATAGTTGGTCCTGTTTTCCTAAATTCAAATTTAAGCGGTGAAGTGTATCTGGAGATGTTACAAAATGCAATTGAGTCGTTAATTCTTGAAATTCTGGAAGATAATCAGGATCAATTCGGCCATTTGGAAATAACATTTCAACAAGATGGTGCTCCTGCACGTTATTATGGTGCAGTAAGACGTTACCTGGATGAAGAATATCGAGGTAGATGGATCTGCCGGCGAGGTCCCATAGAATGGCCACCTCGGTCACCAGATCTGACACCATTAGATTTTTTTCTATGGGGGTACTTGAAATCCAAGGTTTATACTACGGCACCAGATAGCATTGGCGTTTTGAAAGTAAGAATTACTGAAGAATGCAATGCTATTTCAGCTGACACATTCGAACGAGTACGACAAGAGTTTACTAATAGGATGTATTACTGTCAGGAAGTAGACGGAGCACATTTCGAACACTTGCTTTATCCGTCAAGATTAATTTAAACCCAAACAAAATTAATATGGCTATGTAGCCAATGTCAATGCCTTTCAAACGAGATATCACTTGCCATAAGGTCCTATTTAAAATTATTGGCCAAAGTGGCACTGTGACGTCATCTATTACTATTACGTCACCTGTTACCATTCGTAGAGAAGTTTACAACACTTCCCAAGAAGCTGTGAGCATCGGGAAAAATCAAGGGAAATAATAGTTTTCGACTATAGCATAGTTAAATTGCTTTTCCTGTTGTTTTCTTTTTGTATCGCCGTCCAATTTTCAGTTAGATTATATGTAAATATAAATTTTATTTTCACTATTATAATTTTTTTTTGATATCAACTTTTTTTGTAAATTTTTTTCAATTACTGTTAACTTTTAGTTCAACTCGTTCAATTCAGTATAACCTTTATTTAAATTTGATCACTTTGTAAAATTCATTTCCACTTTGATAATTTTTTTATAAATCCAATTTTATAATTGGAACCAGTTGGTTAAACGTATAAGGTTTTTTTTACATTTATTAAATCACATTTGTAAATTTTATAACTTGGTTCATATTTATATACCTTCCAACCCTCTTCAGAGAGTTTATTGATGTGGATGTGTACCAACTACGAAGCTGATAATGTTCTAGGTGGCGCCCGCTTATCGTATCTTAATTTAACTTCTTTTTTCTTTCTCTACAAATATCTCATTGTTTATCTTATCTTAATTTAACTTGATTTCTTTGTTTTTTCTTTCTACAAATTATCCCATTTCTTTATAAATGAATATTTGTCATTTATCAGAAAACAAAGTAGTATTACCCGCTAACCGGTAAGACCTACTCCTAGATAATTATTTAGCTGGCAAAAGAATTCCATCTGAGATGGTCGATAATTGAGTAGCCGCTACAAAAAAATTAAACCGAACAACAGGTAACAAATAGTAAGTTGCTGGCATTATTGTATGATTGCCCCCTCAATTATTAATATCTAATTTTAAATCATTCAATGTTTTTATTATAGCCTCTTCCATATCGGAAGCTTTATGTCCAACTTCACTCCTAAATTTAAAAAATCGTTCAACAATACTACCATCTGGTAGTAAATAACGAAATATAAAAGTAAGTTGATCTATATGGGAAACGTTAGGAGTCGAATCTAAACTTATGGAATAATATTTAGATATTTTCAATTCTTGGACTATTTTGTTTCTGACCAGTTCTTCAATACACCCTATGAATTCATTACATATTGTTTTAGAAAGCTATGAGACTTGAGCCTTACCTTCATCTCCTTTTCTATCAAAATCATTTTAAAGGAAAGGATCAAACTTGGCTATTAGATTGAGAGTTTCTAGATAATTTCTCGAATTATCTTGTCCAACATGCTCAAAACTTCCGCGAAATGCTAGACCCGGTTTTGCTAAAAACTTAATTGCAGCAAGTATCCTTCTACAATAATTCATTTCCAAGACATACTGTTGTTGTAAAGAAGAATCAATTTTACCTTGAATTTTTGAGCGCAAAATGAAAATTTTAATATTATCTCGATGTTCCAGAGAACGCTCATGCTCAGATATTTTTCCATGTTTCCAATCGTTAAAACCACTCACAAAAGATGAACGGTTATTAATATTGCTGAATAATTTACATTGTATGCAGTATAATTTGTAAGTAGAATCAGAATATATGAGCCACTCACGACGAATATTTTGTCCATTAACCAGCTGAGAATAAAACATTTTCTTCGATCCGCATCTTGCGACATTTCCATACACTAGCTTCGTGTTTTTAAAATTGATCTCATCCAAGTTTTGAACTAATGCTAATTTCAAGACCGCATCTAGCAAGAGATCATTGATTTTCCACTCCGTATATAGACATAAAATTATGTTTTGCTGAATACTATTTTTCTCGACGTTCCTGATCATTTTGAGTGATTTAAACAAAACAAAAAAATACTATCACAACGAAAATTTCAAGTATTGCATATCGTAGAATAGATGTGTTGACCGAGGTTTATTTCTGTCGATGAAGAAATTATCCTATTTGGGAATTTTGTCTAGCAGTTTTCTAGACTCCTCTTGCCTTTGTTTTTGAGCTTCACGATTCTGTGCCCCACTACGTTTTATATACCTCATTTTAAGTTTAATTTAAATTTTACAAGCGTTTATTCCAACTTTTATCACAAATCACAATAGCAACAGTTCAGAGGAGTGGATTGGGAAAACTGATTCTAGAATTCCGTCCTCTTATATAGCAAGTGCAATAATTCTCTTTGAGTCATACCGATTTTTTAATGATGTCGTCGATAATACTGACAACGTTCAAAGAGTCGAAAAAAAATCAGGGTTTGCCTTTGAAGCCAGTAAAAGTCACCGAGTGGTCCAGTACGAGATTTTTCCGACAAAATGCCCAAAAAAAGGCAAAGGACGCCGCGCCGCATTTGGCACTTCTTGGTATATTAACATGAAGCATCATTTCCCTATTCAGATTTAAGACTTTTACCACTTTAACGGATATTATTTTAATACTCATGAAATTTTTTCGCCCCCTATTTGAATTTCGCCCCTGGGCAGTTGCCCATTGTGCCCTGAAGTTAATCCGGCGCTGCACGGGCTCTCGTACTATAAACCTAACTGAGCTCTTCCTTTGCAGATTTTGCAGATTTTTCAGAAGTTACATTAACTTTGTACATTACTTACTCGTTAGTTTACTATAATGAATAATAATAACTATAGACATTAGTTAAGGGATGATTATAAGGGAGTTTCCAATCGTAGATTATTTTAGAATAAATATAACTAGTAGAAACAGTTCTTTATTAAATTAATATTAATGGATTATGAAAATATCATACTGAAACCATCATTTTGTCAAGATTTGTCCCAATCACCATGGACGGATTGCATTACAGTCGAGAAATCTTGTTTACATCACATATTATCATTAAAAATTTCGGAATGAACCATCTATATATTACTTTAAATATAACTTTTGACTAGAATAAAGCATATCATGTATATACAAGTATAAAGACTAATTATTCACTACTTAAATTTTGACTTCTTCTGTAATTTTTTCTTCTTCTGTAACTTTTTCTTCTTTATTTAATACGCTGTGTTTAATTCCATAGAAGAAATATACGACGCAACCTAAAACAGTTGTACATAATTATAACTTTCAGCATACAAAAAGATTAAAGTAATTTTTTAGTTATGTCTAAGATTTTGGAAATATGAATAATTATTATAGACTTAAAATTATTGACCTTTACCCTGACGTTATTAATATCTGATAACGTAACCGACATAGTTATTAAGTGGCATCTCTTTCTATTAATAGTGCAGAACAGAACAAAATAATTTGGGTAAAGGTCAATAATTTTAAGTGTAAGTGACAGTAATCTATTTGTTCTGTTTGTAGTAAAAGTAACTTTATTGGTTACTTCAAAATCAAGGGAAAGTCTTTATAAACTATTGTAGATGAGTAGATTTAGAAAGCGAGTACTGGAACAGAAGTCGGCCATATTGATTACGTAACCAAAGCTGCGCGCGCACCGGAATTGACGTCATGCATAATCTGTCATCTATTTTATGTTCTGTTATGTGCGTCTTCTCTCATTTGTTCCGCGTCATCTATATTGTGTTCTGTGATATTTATCGTCCATCGTATATTCTGTACCATCTGTTATATGTAGGTGTCTCGTCCATCTTGTGTTCTGTATCATCGTGTATTTTATGTCATTTTCGACCAAAAACATATTTATATGTCATGGTGATTATTTCAATTTTAAGTATTACAATACAAAATCTAAGCGACTTGGCTTGAGAACAAGGTCACCAATTAGTTCTTCAGTTGATATAACTTCTTCTTTTATTCGATTTCAGGTAGAAAGGTCATTTCTCGTGTACCAGTGGACACAGGCAGTGTACAACATTTTTTTAGAAGTTTGCAAACATGCTGACTACAAACTTCAAAACAGGTCAGTGCTTGACGTTTGTTTTTTATCTCCGAGCATTTACTTAAATGTTCTTGCCACATTTTAATTTTTGATTTTATAATAATTTTGGAAATACCAGGTAAATATAAATCAATAATTTATCATAGGTACTGATTATTGCCTGAATAAGCTTCTTCGCATCCACCCTAATAGATTCGGTGGATATTTATAAGTTTAGCTGAGTCAAAGGGGGGGGGGTATATATCCCCTATAGGTACCCCTCGTAAGCCCGCCACTGATCCTGTTTATGTGTGTATAACGTAAGCAGCGCTTTCATACAATTTATTAAATTGAAATAAAAATCGTAGTTAATGGGAATTCCAACCGGCAGCCTCTCCGTTCAAAACTGGGTACGCTAACCATTGCCCTATAAAGTCACATAAATGTACTTTTCAGGATCTAGGATAAAAGGGAATAAACGGCATTTTGATACTCACGTGACGTAGTTTTAAAACATATTGAGAAAAAATCATGCGTATATGCCAGAAGAACATTAACATATAACTTTGTTATTAATGGTCCGATTTGCATGGAATAAAAAAATGACAATAAGAAGTTAAGTAAAAAAGGCACTATGTCGTTCATTATACAATGCGTTCATAAAGTGTGGAAACAATCCCTCATCTCACGAGTTAATTATTTTCAGAAGAAAAGCGCGGACTGGTCAATTCCCATTTTTGTTTTTAAATATTTTCCAAAAAAAAAATTTTCACCTCCATTTCCCTACCAGATGTGACGTTATCAAGTTTTTTTCAACAGAAATGGTATGTTTTCATATTGAAAATTAAAAGTCCATATTTTTTTGAATTCATTCATATCAAATTCATTACATTAATCACTTCTCTTGTAATTACGTTTTTTGTTTATTACATTTCCGTCCAACCCTATCCAATATACGAGAAAAGTATTTTTTTTACCCCAAAAAAGTTGTAATTTTGGATTTTTTTGAGTGATTTTTTCGTTATTCAGCAAGAAAAACACGAAAAAACGCTTTTTAGAAAAAAATACTGTGTATGTCGTCGACGTCGTCGTTGTCATCGGCATCTTTTCGTAACATGTCTTCTATGCACAATACTGTCTCCTGCGTACAATAAGTCGCAATTTTATGATTGAATATTGTTCAGGACATCTCACAGATCAACCCTATTGATTTTCAGCTCACCAGAGCCAGTACAACGGGTACTATGGAACTACATTTTTGTCACTTTTTGAGAAATTTCGGATTGTTAGCACGATACAGCCTCCGGAATGTATACAAGTGACCAATTCTATAATCGGATATAGTTTAGGGCATCTCACAGATGCACTATATTGTTTTTCAGCTCACTAGAGCTATTGAACTCGAAGTACCACATTTTTGGTAATTTTCGGAGAAATTTCGGGTTGATAGCACGATACAGCCTCCGGAGTGTATACAAGTGACACATTTTATGATTGGATTTTGTTCAAGGCGTCTTACAGATGAACTATATTGATTTTTAGCTCACTAGAGCCAGTACCACTGGTGCCATGGAACTTGAAGAGCCACATTTTTGGTAATTTTTGGAGAAATTTCGGCTTGATAGCCTCCGGAGTGTAAACAGGTGACCAATTGTATGATCGGGTATTGTTCTGGGTGTGTCACAGATGAACTCTGTTGATTTTCAGCTCACCAGAGCCACTACAACGGGTCATATAAATCCAGCTATACTATATTTTTGGAGAAATTTCTGTTTGTTATCACTTTACAGCCTCCGAAGTAGATACAAGTGACCAATTTTATCACAGGATATTGTTCAGGGCATCGCATAGATGCGGAAATAGTAGTTTGTACAAGTGCGCAAAGGGTCACTTTTCCCACGAGCGCAGAAGTTTGTAGCAAATCCAGCGAGTGGGAAAAGTGCTTTGCCTACAACCACGTTTATTAATGCAAAAAAAAGTAAATTATATTTTATTTTCACTTTGGACTAGAAGAATTTAAAAAATGAATATTGAATATAGAAAAATCAGGTAAACATGATCAATTTTGCTCAATTTGGAATTGTTATGTCTGGTGTTGATAATAAGTTTTCATTAATTGTTATATTAGTGTCTTTCAACGAAATTCACTATAAAAATGTTAGATTGTCAAAAATCATTTGACATTGACATTTCCGTGCGGAAAAGTGCGATAACGTGAACTTTTCCCACTGTAAGTAATTACCTTTCTAACGGATATCTAAGAAAAGGCCTGCTTTGCTTATACAAATTTGTGTAGAAAAGCGTGTTTTGCATAGTGGTTGTAGAAAAAGTTAGTTTTTATCTTTTAAAAATTTTATTTTTAATAAGAAATGACTAGATTAGCAATATTTTATTTCATTACATTCAGTATTCCTTGTGTGCAGTGTGCAGAAGGGTTTTATGTAACAAATTTGTTATAACTGAGCTCAGAAAAATATGGGCTTTTAATTTTTGATATAAAAAATACCATAAGGTTAAGAGGATACATTTTTTTTTTTGAAAAAAATAAAAAATTAAAATTCACGTGTTCGCGTTTTTCCTCTGAAAAAAGTTGACTCGTGAGATAATGGACAGCTTCCACACTTTATGAACGCATTGTATATAGGATATAACCATAACCATTGACAAGCGAGGTGTAGTAATAATAAATAAGTTTTAAGGTAAAAAGACATTATGTTGTTCTGTGTGACGTAGATTATGGTCAAAAAGAAAAACTAATATATACAGAGTGTAGTTGTGAGGAGGAACAATAAGAAAATTATTGGAAAATATGATTTAATTATAAAGACATATTGTATTTTGAAATGGGGAGGGAAGGGGATGCTTACGTTCAGTGTACGGAGTGTAGTATTATGATGCTATGAAGTTCGTTCATTATACCGGGTATAGTTATAATGATGGTCAATGCTAAAAAGATATTATTTCTGCTGTTTGTGTAATAAAGTTTGAGATGCCGCAGAAGTGACAGGAATGGGGCTCGGCAGGCACAACAAACACAATGTAGAAACGAGGTAATATGGAAAATAAATTTATCGCAACCCAACGTCATACAAGCAAATAAGCTTAAGTAAAAGTAATGTTGGTTTATGTGTGCCACTAACACATTTTTTATAGTAAATGGAACTATGTTTATATTTACGAATTTCTGAAGCAACTTCAACTACTTCTACTTTTCGTATTGTGTCAAAAAATTGAAGCCAAATATTTCATTTACAAAAAATTTGTATTCAGTTCAATTTATATCATCTAAAGATGGTCACTTCAATTTTATATGTTTTTTATATACCTTCTTTGGAATCTGTTGTAACTATTATGTCATTTGAAAATGTTTCTTCAGATATCTCAACTTTTTACTTAAACCTGCACCTCACATTTTATTTCCTTGATTTGGATAAAAAACTATAAAAAATAGTAAATATCTTCCTTTTCTGCTAGAACGATTTCTTTAGTACTACGTCGAATGCTTCTTCAAGATTAAGAAATGTTAAGTAGATATCTTTCTCTTGCTGCTTTGCTTTTTAAATTAGCTGATTTATTTAAAAAGTATGGTCATGTGATTTTAATTTTTTTTCTAGGGCAGTTGTATTAATTGGCCCACATTTTCTATTTATCAGTTGTTCGCATAGCCGTACTGAGTGGCATTACGTTTCTCTTATCAGTACAAATGTATTTATAACCTTTTTCATTCAGGTATATTGGGACTATCATCATTGTTTCCAATCTTTAGGTATGGATAGAGCAAGTCAGATCAATCTTTCTAAGAATGAAGAGGATTTTCACTGCTTCCGAATTTAATATCGAACCAAATCTTTTTCTTTATCAACCTTTCATCAAACCTTGATATAAGCCTCCCTTCATATTTTCCAGTCTTCTCTGTCTCTAGCTATTTGATACCAGTTTATGCAGTATGCAGTTTATGCAGTCTCGGTCTCCACTGCATAAGTCTTGTCCAACGAGTATCATCTTGTCTGGCAAAGTGACCTGCCCAAGTCCAGTTCATTCCTCCACCTTTTTCTGATCTCTCCGTTTCTTATGTGGCCCCGGAGTCTTTCTATCCATCTTTGCGTTGTTTGGAGTTTGTTGGCACCTCCGAAACTAAGAGCTATTGTCTCTAGTCCATATGTTAGAACCAGAAAACACACAACTGTTAAAAACTTTGGACCAAATATCATATGTGTTTTCCATTCTTTTGTACAAAGTAAACTCTTGGAACCTTACAGATGCATCGCTTAAGAAATTAGAAGCCTACGAGATGTGGGCTTATAGGCGGATACTGAGAATTAGTTGGGTAGATAAAATCACAAATGTTGAGGCCCGTAGTAGTATAGGAAAGCAAAATATTTTTCTTTCAATGTTCTTTTTGATTTGATTGAGTGAAATAATTGATTCGATATCAGTTACAAATTACATAGTATAGCAGTCCTAGATATATGTATAGAATACATGATTACAAATTTTATATTTCCACATTCAACCATCCCATTTTTTAAATATTTTCTTAAGCAACTGTGACAAAAACTCAAGTATGATTACTTACCTATAGCAATCCAGCACATAAATCCCATCCACGTGAACAAACTTAACTGCATCATCATGTATAAGTTGAACAGTATGCTAAGGCATGGTATTAACGGTACCAATGGAACCTAAAACAAATATGATAAAACATTTATTTTACGACTACTTATCGGTTCAATAGGATAATAAAAATCCCAATGGCACAGGACCAATTAGACAGGCTTATTTCAGTAACATGTTTCCATAAAACCCAAAATAAAAAATTAGATACAAAAGTAATAGAATGTTTTGAGATGTACAAAAAACCAAAGTAACATTCTGGCATCAAATCAAAAACAAAAAAATAAAAAAAATTTCTGGTAAATTTGTGAATTTCCTTAAATAAATGTTTTAATGTACGATTTAGAGAAAAATGTTGAATACAAAAGTTGTAGAACGTGTTAAGGTCTATAAAAAAGCTCAGTAACTTTTTTTTCAAATGAAAAACAAAGGAAATACGTTTTTTTTTTCAACTTTGACAGGACGCCATTTTGTTTTTACTGGGCTGATTTGGCTTATTAACGAACTCGTTCAAGATTTTGGCCTAACTGATTTTTGTAGCGAGTTTGGTTTCGAACCGTCAAAAAATACGCCCTCTATCGTGCTTACAAATTCCGTTATAATTTGTGAATTTTCTTAAATAAATGTTTTAATGTACGATTTAGAGAAAAATGTTAAATACAAAAGTTGTAGAACATGTTAAGGTCTATGAAAAAGTTTAGTAATTTTTTTTTCAAATGAAAAACAAAGGAAATACGTTTTTTTTCAACTTTGACAGGACGCCATTTTGTTTTTACTGGGCTGATTTGGCTCATTAACGAACTCGTTCAAGATTTTGGCCTAACTGATTTTTGTAGCGAGTTTGGTTTCGATTCGTCAAAAAATACGCCCTCTATCGTGCTTACAAATTCCGTTATAATTTGTGAATTTTCTTAAATAAATGTTTTAATGTACGATTTAGAGAAAAATGTTAAATACAAAAGTTGTAGAACGTGTTAAGGTCTATGAAAAAGTTTAGTAAATTTTTTGCTTCAAATGAAAAACAAAGGAAATATGATTTTTTTTCAACTTTGACAGGCCGCCATTTTGTTTTTACTATGCCGATTTGGCTCATTAACGAACTCGTTCAAGATTTTGGCCTAAACGATTTTTGAAGCGAGTTTGGTTTCGATTCGTCATGTTTCTAGCTCATTAGCCGTCATCGGTACTGTACAACCAAGAAAAGATGTGAAACATGAGAGCAAAGGTGTTGAATGAAACATGAGAAAATATAACAGAATTCAGTACCGATGACGGCTAATGAGCTAGAAACATGCATGTCTGCGGTTACCACTCTTTTCAGTAGCCCCTTCTTCTATTTGCGTGCAATACCCACTAATCTATTCGTTGCTTATTGTTCATATGTCACGCACTATTCGTACATCTTGTTATTATTTCATTAATCTGGGTCGGAAGTTTCAGACGGGAGTGTTATATGCACCTCCGTGTCTATGTTGGTTGTTGTCTCGAATATTCGAGATCTTCTAATATTACTGACACAAATGTTGTGTTTGACTATCCTGCTGAATTCTGTTATATTTTCTCATGTTTCATTCAACACCTTTGCTCTCATGTTTCACATCTTTTCTTGGTTGTACCGTACCGATGACGGCTAATGAGCTAGAAACATGCATGTCTGCGGTTACCACTCTTTTCAGTAGCCCCTTCTTCTATTTGCGTGCAATACCCACTAATCTATTCGTTGCTTATTGTTCATATGTCACGCACTATTCGTACATCTTGTTATTATTTCATTAATCTGGGTCGGAAGTTTCAGACGGGAGTGTTATATGCACCTCCGTGTCTATGTTGGTTGTTGTCTCGAATATTCGATATCTTCTAATATTACTGACACAAATGTTGTGTTTGACTATCCTGCTGAATTCTGTTATATTTTCTCATGTTTCATTCAACACCTTTGCTCTCATGTTTCACATCTTTTCTAGGTTGTACCGTACCGATGACGGCTAATGAGCTAGAAACATGCATGTCTGCGGTTACCACTCTTTTCAGTAGCCCCTTCTTCTATTTGCGTGCAATACCCACTAATCTATTCGTTGCTTATTATATATATATATATATATATATATATATATATATATATATATATATATATATATATATATATATATGTATATATATATATTTATTTGTGACACATTTTATTTTTTCCTTTTATGGGGGGGGGGTCCTATCTTCCGTCTTCAAAAACCAGCAGTAATCACCCATCATGGCTGGATCCCATCGCATTTGGTACCGAATTTCCATTGTTCTGATATCTTGGTGGAACCTTTCACCCTGCTCGTCGTTGACAGCTCCCAAATTATCAGGAAAAATATGATAAACGGGAGTGTAAAAAATGAATTTTTGATGACATTCGGCAGCCAGGCGATTTATAGGAATCTAAAACTTCATTAACTGTTCGTAGTTTGCATCCGTATTGTTGCCCAAAAATCCCCTAACGACACTATCGAATGAGTTCCAAGCTCTAAGCTCTTGCGTGGTAAGCTTTTCTATAAAATTAATACAATTTTGTAATTTGAACCCTTATTATGATTGGATATTCTTTAGTGTGTGTCACAGATGAACCGTATTGATTTTCAGTTCACTAGAGCGAGTACAACGGGTCCTATAATTCCAGATATACTACGTTTTTGATTATTTTTTGAGAAATTTCGGTTTGTTAACATGATACAGCCTCCGAAGTGTATACAAGTGACAATGCTATGATAGGATAGTGTTTAGGGTGTCTCACAAATGCGGAAAAGTTAGTTTTGATCTTTAAAACTGTTTATTTCTTCTATTATTTGCAAGGTATTAGCAATATGAAAATAATTGTTTGAACTGTCTCACAAAAATCGTGTCGGCCAGTGAATACATAGGGATACGATCACACAAGTTACATGATAAAAAATTAATAATAATGTTGATAAAGTGATACAAAAAAGTATCAAATTTGAAGATTATTTGGCGTGATTACACTTTTAAGATTTAAAACACAATAAAAGTGCTTTAAAAATGAAGAAAAATGACACGATTATGCAGAAATTGCAGTGACTAACTATTTGACTCAATATCCTGGTTTGAAAGGTACGAAGGTTCTAGATACTTGGCAAATTTGATTTTGTAACCTAAGAATAATTTACAAGAAATGAAGGTTTAAATAACTTTTGCTTCTTACAATGCTTTTAATTAACCTTGTGCCTCTGTGCCCGCTCCAATAAATTAACAGATCAGTTGAAAACTGTATTAATTTCAAGTGGATGATACGCAAAGTAATCAGAAATATTGTTGTGGGTGATTTTTCATTATGAGTTCTTATAAACGTTTGTGATCAGCTTTCCTTCAGTGGCGTTACTAGATTTAAGTACTAAGAACATGTTTATTATAAATTAGTTTTGGAATATTGATAATTACTGTGTGAAGCCTAAAAAAAATGTAAAAAAACAAGAAAGAAACACCAGTTCTGCTTTCGTTTGTGTTACATAACAACGATAGCTGCTTTGGATTAGTCAGTGGCGATGGCTCACCATGTTCTGAAACGTTTACATCTTATTTACAGAAAACCAGAACGATGGTAAATCAGTGGATATATTTTAGTGGATGTATTTCAGTGGATATATTTCAGTGGATATATTTCAGTGGATATATTTTAGTGGATGTATTTCAGTGGATATATTTCAGTGGATATAGTTAGACCTAGAATTGTGAAATTCAACAACTGGAAGACCAGGTACCTGAAATCATTAACAAAAATAAAAATTGCTCAACAAGAAAATGTTAGATAAACATTGATTGTTTCCATAATATTTGCTCCGCTCTGTATGCAGTATTGTCAATAGATTTTGGTCACTGTTCACTGATGAAGCCAACTTTTCAAGATATGGCATTTGATTTTCTTTTTTAAGTGCGTAACGTTTTAATGTTCCCTATATTTCGCCCTACCAAATCGAATAATTTCTATTCCAGTACGGCCCTGGCGTAACAATATTTTCTTCGAACTGTGTAGGATATCGTTTCAAATGACCAATAAACATAAAAAAAATTAGGAGCAATATATCTCTGGACGCCGAAAAGGTTTGTTATGCCTCAATCTTTATTTTCAATTCACCTAAGTAACAATTGAATGTACAAAAGTTTTAATATAGCCTCTAAAAAAAGGTGCCATGTGCAAACAATAGTTTTTAGTATCGCCTTCGGACAAAAAGGTACTTTTTACGAAATTCTGGGTGGACAGTGTAATTTGTGCATTTATGGCCTCGATTCGTTTTTATATGGTTGGTTATATGGCTTTTTTAGAACTAATTTTACCGCTATTTTTCGGAAAGAATTTCAAAAAAAAGGCTGTCTATCCCCAAAAATCTCGTCACGAGAGGCAGTCTACGAAGAATACTTGAGCGAATCAGTTGTGATTATCTTAGGGTCTCAACGCTAGTTATCCTGTCGTTCTCACCGCTATCGATGATTGAGTCTGCGATAAATATTTTAGCGAACCAGTTGTGATTTGCATAGTTATTAAGATATCGTATCGTACAAAAGTACCGATATTACCTGTGCTGAGTCGGCGAATTAAAATTACCGGAGTATCTGTTTATTGCGTTTATTACCGGCATTAAGTTACCGAAGAATACCGAGTGTCTGTGATTTGTTCCATCACGCGGTAAGAGTAGATTACCTATTACAAGTGCTGTCCTAAATTTTTAAATCGACCTAATCGAGAAACCACGCCTCCGGCGTTGATGCAAGTGTCATCACCTGAATAGTATTGTGGTGATTGGCTGGAGACTGTTGGACACTGGTATCGTGAATGATTATTTTGTATCTCTCCTACCTGGAGTAAATCGCACCTTTTCTCAGACGATGGTGAAAAGACTAATTTAGTGTCACGCCATTTCTTTAGCGAAAAAACCATATGGCATCAGAACTATTTTATTATGATAACGAGTTTATTTATTACTAATATTGACATTGTTTTGAAGAACTTTTATGTTTTATGCCGTTTTATAGAATAACCATTAAGAAATTCGGCATGCACGTCGATTCTAGATTAATTTATTTTCCGATCACTTATATTGACGTAACTTCCACAAAGCCTATGTATTTTTTTTGTTTTCGAGTAATTCAGTAATATAATATCCTACATTTTCTTTTTTGAATAAACGGAAAATAATTTCGTTAAAAAACTAATTTTTTAGTTCGCAAACTCTGCGACATTTATCGTTAGTGTATTTATATAATTTTGATTTGTATACTTGTTGTTCCTTGGAGACTATTTATTCCTCGAACAATTACCGTGTAGTGTTGAGTGATAATTTATTTTACTGTTTTTATGTATATTGATACGTATTATTATTTATCAATGTATGAGTATTATAATTATTCAATTTTATCTGCCACACGCTGGTTCGTCAATTGCTATAATATTTTATTTTTATTTATAATTTTAATTATTTATTAGGTTTATATTATTATAATTTTAGTTGTTGAGCGCCAGATGAAATTAGTCTATCAATTTTGTGTGTTATTATAATGAGCTAGCTATACTCAGCCTACAAGGATGAAACTCTTAACCATAAACAAGGAATTATGGTGGTTGAGGATACGTCTTTTAAATTCATAAATTCAAACTCGAGAAATAATTTAAATTGTAATATAGTTAGTAAGTAAATTCAAATTATTATTCTCCAATAATTTTACAAACAATTAAATACCTAATACAACTCTGTATTTATGTTTCAATCTAGACGGAAAGCTCTAGTTAACTTATAGAAACAGAGATGACAACGCGATATGAAATAAACTAATTGGATAAGAAAGATCTCTTTCTATAATTATTAAGTTGTATTAGTTTTCAATGTTAACCTTGTTAATCTATTCACAAAATGCAGTTATTTAATTATTATTTAGTTTTGAATAATAATTTCTTGATTGATCAACACAATTGTTGTAATGCTTTGAAACTATTAATCAAATTCAAATATTCTTCACGATTATGAAGATGGCAAAACTTATAAATCATTTGACATTCGAGATGTATAATGCTTTGATATTATTGTGGTGATTATTTGTTATCAATTTGACAGTATAATATTTCTTCAAATATCATTTATATAATTTTCTATTACTGATCAAATAAGAAGTTATTGTTTTTACTTTATATCTAACGTTCAATAGTTTTTTTTAGGTTATATTAATATCGTTTAAACAGTTTATATAAGGAAAAACTTTACCTTACAGTTCGTAATCACAATTGACTCTTCAGAAAGTATTCTTATTTCTTCTTCCTCTCAGTTATAAATAGGATGGCCAAGTAATTCAAATTTTTACTTCTTGTAAAGTCTTTATTTTTCTCATATATTTCCAATCACTTTATTTGTCTATTTATTATTGATCGATACCAATTTGTCTTTCTGTATAATAAGATAAGTATTCTTCTTAATTTACAATTATTTTTTTCTATTATAATGTAATTTATCAATATCTTAACTTGGATTTTTCTATCAATATAATTCACTGTCATAGATCATTCAAGTTTAAATTCTCCTTCTTATAAATTTCCTTGTTAAACAATTACAAAGTATTCGTCTCAGTTTCAGATTTTCTTTTATATAATTTAACTTCTTTGTAGATTCTTTTTATTCGATTTTTCAATTAGGATAATTACTTTTTACACCTATTATTCAAAAAAATTCAATCTGTCATCAATGTTTATTTTTCTTAGCAAACAGCTATGATTTATTATTCCTACTAGATTAATATTTTATTTCATTTAGAGATTAAGTAAGGACTTACTACTCTTGAACACTTTTAAATTTTCTAATAATTTATTTTTACAAATTAAAATTAACATTTACACTATTAATTATTGGATTCATAATAATCATATCAGAGAAAATTTATATTCTCTCAACCACCTCTATAATTTATTTGAGTAGAGTTCTCATTGAATTTATCCTTTCAAACCTATCAATTCTTATTTTAGTCCAATATATTAGTTTTTGAACGTTTGTAAGATTTTGTATCTTATTGTTGCTGGTACGTATGCATGTACCCATATTGTAAATTTTTTTATGTTCTGTTCACTGACGCTGGTCAAACATGTTAATAAACTGGTTAACATAATGAACAGAGTTTTAGTGAGTACTTCCCTAACCTCCACAGACACACTACCGAAAATACCTCACTTTTTATAATTTCTCTCGCTTATCGCAGTTTTTGAAATTTTTCCTGTGAATTAAAATTTATGGCGCCCTTTAATTACTTTTCCGGTTGATTAACTTTCCTAAAACAAACCCACGACTCTTAGCTCTCCAACCAAAACAAGAGTGCCGTTAGCATACGTCTTAATTGTTAATCGCCCAGTATCGTTTCAAATAATAATACGGCATCTTGGTCCCATCCAAGGAAACTTGTAAAAATTGGTACCGAACAATTAAGACGGTAACAAGTGCCTTTCGGACGTTGGTGAACATGTTGACTATTTCATCTTATTAACTGCCGACTGGAGCAACTGCTTTGATGCTTCTTTCGCTTCTTTCCTCATTTCTCATTATGTGGCTAAAATACTCGTTTCCTTACTTCTTTTTATTTCTTCTCCTATTCTCTCCAAAATAACCAGATTAAATACTTTGTCGACTCATCCTCCGGTGGATCCCATTTTCGAAGGTATGAAGACGATTTATCGATTCCTCTGAAACTGTCAGTCTCTACTCCGTACAGTAGAATTGAGAAGATAAAATATTTGACGAGTCTCTCTATTAAATCCATTTTCAGGTCTATATTGCGTATGATCTTACTCTTGTTGACAAAGCTTCTTTTAAACGGCATCTTATTTCCAAAATTTTGATAATCACAACATATGGACTGATGTAAATCCACATGCCACAAGGGTAACAAGATTGCAATCAACCTTTTCGGTCAATTATTGGATTGGTATTATCGGCGATTATTCATTAGAATCATTTTTCTTCGGGCAGTTGTACACATTATTTTGATTTATAGTGATTTAAATCTGAATATTAGTAACTCCTGTTTATATTCAGAAGTCACATGGATTTTGCTGAAGTGATATTTAGTAAAATAAAGTATGAAATCATTGTTTAAAGAAAATGTACAAGCTTACCTTGAACGATATCTTCGCTTCAGATTCTGGTTGTCTGAATATAATAAACAGTATTATCAACATTAGTAGCAGAGCCGCTGAACAAGTTGTGTACTGCATATTTTTGGAAGAGAAGAATGAATCGTTTATTAAAATTATGCAGAATACAGCACTTATAATAACTGGAAAAGAAAAATATTTTAGCTTACATGGACATTCTTGACCATTTCAGTATTGTATATTGCAGTAAACCTTCACAAAAGTGAAGCGAAAATAATCGATTACATAATTATCAAATTGTGAGGTTATCAATGTGATTCAAGTTTTACATATTTGAAAAAACAACTTAAATTAAACTTAACACGTGCTACTATATGTTTCAAAAGTAGAATGCCTGGGGGGATTTATCTCCATGAACTTAGAATCAAGGAAGAGAAGTAGCAGAAAAACTTTTAGGAACAAATATTAGAAGAATTAAAGAAGAAGCATAAATCTAAATAAGGAATCTGGATATCCACACATAAGAGCAGAAGAAAGTGATGGTTACAGAATTTGTATATTTGGCACGACACGCTTTTTTAATGAAGAAAAGTTATACAGGACTGGATGATAACGCAGGAAACAAAAATAGATACATAAAACTGCAACTAATGAAGAGAAGATCTCAGATTCCTAGAAGATGTTCAAGAACATTAATAAAGTCTACAATTTCCAGAATAATGGAAAATTTTCATAAATATGGTAGTATAGGATTGATCAAGGTATAACAGACGCAAACTGCACTTAATATGCCATATTAGTTGTTTAACAAACTCTTGTAACATATATATGAATGTCAATAAATATGGACATTAAGAGAAAAATACCAATGAAACGGGCAAAATGACATACCAGCATGGCGGGTAAGATGACTACCTATGTCATCATGCCCGTCCTTCTCATTATAATTTTATTTTTTTCAAATATGGTTTATTCTTACAAACGAAAAACAAATCGAGGCACTTGGAAAGAGGGAGACATGCAGAAAGCTACAGAAGCTGTTCGTAATTCATAAATGGGATATTATAGGGCAAGTAAAATTTATAATATCCCTAACGCAGCTCCGCGACGTAGAGCAAGTAACAAACATAAAATTTCAACATATACCAAGAAGCCTCTTGGATCCTTGGAGTCAAATCTAAATACTGAGACAGAAGCTACGATTGTCAACCATATTATTGACTTAGAATCCCGTTTCCTCGACCTGACAAGTGTAGATCTACGACAGTTAGCCTACAGTTTTGCCAAAAAAATGACTGTTAAGCATTCATTTAATCAAAAGGATAAAATAGCTGACAAAGGTTGCCTACGTGGTTTCCGTTTGCGTAATCCTGAAATATTTCTTCGTCTGCCTGGCTCGAGCTGTGGCCTTTAATAGGACACAAGTAAATTTGTTTTTATAAATTGGGACAAATTATCCAAGAAGAAAAAGTTTAAAACTCATTGATTTCTAAAATGGACGAGTCTGACTCGACAATAGTACAAGGTCTGCCGAAAGTTTTTGCCCTAAAGGGTCAGAAGCAAGTTGGCGCTATGATAAGCGTCGAAAGACGTGTTCACACAACCACGGGAAGCGGTTGAACCTAGGTATCACCAGGTATTATTTTTCCCCGGAAAAGATTTAATGCGTTGTTGTACGACTTGGCTCCTGTGGGAACTTTAAAAATGTATAATGAATTAGGCTATAGACAGGAGATTAATTAAAAATATGGATTCAACACATTATAAACAATGTGAAGCCTAATCCAGAAAACAAGGCTTTACTGATTCTTGATGGCCATTCAAGCCATAAAAGCTACGAAGCTTTGGAGCTGGCAAAAAAATCAGTCGTATTACTTTGCCTTCCGGCCCATTGTACACATCGCCTTCAACCATTAAATGTAGCGCTCTTTGGACCTCTACAAAAATACTACAATAGAGCCGTTACCCAGTGGCCACGGAAAAATATAGGTCATACGGTAACCATTAATCAAATAGCCAAAACTTTGTCAAGGTAAAACCGCAATATTTGAAATAGCTGTTAGTGGATTTCTGGCAACAGAAATAACACCTATCAACCCTAATATCTACACCGACCATTGTTTTTAAAATGCAAAACATCCGAACTTTCTGAAAATTACCAGCTTATGATATTGTGGACGACGTAAATGTTGCTGGAGACAATGTCCAGAATGATAACGTCTTACCTTCAACTTCCACAGGAAAGGAAAATAAAATTTTACCGACACTCCGCACTGGCGATGTTTAAAATATAGGTGACAAATTTAAAAATATTCTACAAGACCTTTCACCGTTGTCTAAACGGGAAATAAGAAGAAAAACCTAAAACATGAAGGTGGCCAGTACCAAGACCTTTTAACCGAGAGTTTTTACCTTAAAAGCACTCATGAAAAAGAAATAGAAAAGAAAGAAGGACAACAAAGAAAGTTAAAAATAAATGCAGTAAAAAAGAAACCGGTAGAGAGAACATCAAGTGACGAAAAAATACCTTTGAGACTCAGGGAAGGTACAAAAGAAACGCGACACAAAATATTATCACAGAAAGTGAATCGAGTAATGATAATGATCCAATCAAAAGTGACAACGAAGAAGACGATTGCGCTTGTTTATATTGTAACGATCTTTATGGCCGCCGAAAATCAATAGAATCGAGGTTAATGTGCCAATTTTGTTATAAATGAGTACATGGCGAGTGTACAGCGTTGTCTAAAACATCAAAAATATTCACTTGTGAACTCTGCACAAACTAAGTTGTTTTTTTGCTCATTTACTCTGTTTAATGTCTGTGTCGTTTTGCCCTCACGTTACGGGTTAGATGATTTTTGGTAGAAATGTATGTTAACAGTTACTAGAATAAAAGTTTTCATTTATTTAGTGTTTCTGGCACATTAGCCGTTCTCTGGACGGTATAACCAAGTGAGGGTGTAAACATGGGAGCAAAGCTGTTGACTGAAACATGAGAAAATACAACGTTTGGCTGTCCTGTTGAAATCCGTTGTATTTTCTCATGTTTCAGTCAACAGCTTCGCTTCCAGGTCTTATACGCTTACTTGGTTATAACGTACTGAGGACGACTAATGAGCCAGAAACATGCATGTCTGCGGTTACCACTCTTTTCAGTAGCCCCTTTTTCTTTCTACGTGAAATATCCTGAATATCTTTTTTGCTTGCTATATATTGATAAATATATATATATATATATATATATATATATATATATATATATATATATATATTAATACAGTTCCTCTATTTGAAATTTAAAAGAAACATTGATATAATTTATGAATGAATTATTAAAGACGTATGAGAGAATAATGTCGAAGGAACCGAGGGTTGCTTAATAAAAATATGGATATAATAGGAAAGTGAAGAATATTGAGAAATGTTAAAGCAAAATTTTATCCAGTTCCATATAAATTGAAAGACAGATTAAGAACAGAGTTGGAAATATTACAAATGGATGAGATAATGAAAGAAATTATCAACATGTATATAGGAAATTTTAGAATAACAAATAATAGTATGTTGCGTGAAATTTTAAATATAGATGTAGGAGAGTTAATAAGTTTTATGGGAATTAGGGACAATAGTTTAATTTGATTGAAGATAAGATTCTAGAAATATGTTAGTAATCATTTGGAAAATATTACTATGTTTTACTAAGATATTAGTATAATATTTGGCAATTTTGAAAGATGAAATTGTAATAATATATAAGAATCGATTTGTCATTCTTTTATTAGGGGGATTTAATACAGTTCCTCTATTTGAAATTTAAAAGAAACATTGAAACAAGGAAAATTATTTATATTTGTATGCAATACTTTCGATAGACACTATATTATATGTAGAATCAATAATTTTGAAAGATTCGGTATATATATATCGAATTTGACATTTTAATTTCTGATGACATTTATGCAGAATATATCTAATGATAGATAGATCATATTACGATTTGGAAAATATATTTGAAATTTCAAAATACAGAGGTCTCTGCTAGCAGACTTACAATTGTAATAAAATAATTTAGAATCTCTCTTTGTTATTGGGAAACATAAATTAATTTTTTTTTAAAACAAGAAAATTTCGTAACCACAGGAGAAGATACTTATTTATTTGAACAAAGTTTAGTTAGTTGAATTCGAAACCCCCACGAGACAACAACACATTTAGAGTTGTCTCATTTTTTTGAGAATATAATAGAAATTATTCAATTATACAATCAGATTCTAAAACCATCCATTATAAAGACAGTGCGTGCATAATTAGAAGAAGAATTGCATCGTATATAGTGTAAGTGGTTCCAGTTTTCTAAATTATATATTTAGAAAGTATCCAGAATTCTAAATTCGTTTAGAATAAGTACAAGTTGTTCCTGTTCCTAGTTGGTGAGTCCGCTCCAGTTTTTTAAATTATTTCTCGAGAGTTAAACAGGCCTTTTGAATAAATTTGAAATAGATGCATCAATAGGATAGTTTTGAATTCAAACAAAATTAACGTTATATATATGAAATTTTACTTCAAGCGAAGAAATATTTTTGAATAGACAATTTTGATCGGAGATTGTGTTATCTGACATTTATTCACGTCAAGTATAAATTCGACGATTTGAACTTTTGGTAAAAATATTAAATTATGTTGTTTTCTAGCATATAGGTTGTTCTAATTTTAAGGTGAGTAGAAAATACGATCATTGTTCTTTTATGATATTTTTGGGGAATAATAATTTTTTGAAATTTGTTATCTGATAGTATAATATATAATTTTTGATTCAAACTCACTGTGGTATTCATTCAACACATATTTTTATAGAATTAAATATTTTGCATTCAATAGAATTTGCGATCTAATCAGTGACATTTAGTTAATTTTCAGTGACAGAAAAATCGTAAATGTCATAAGATAATCAAAGTGCCTTTTATAATATTGAATAAACAGGTATTCGAGATTCTGAATAATAGAGTAATATTTAATTTGGAGAATACGTTAAAATTATGAAATTTGAATTATTACTTCTTAAACAATTTGATCCCACCCTGAGACAAGAGTGATTAAGTCAATTGTGAATAAATTCATCTTTTTAAATACAAAATTAATATTTATCATAGCCGGACATTGTTTGACAACTACTGTCAAAATTGAAAAATATTGCATACGCTGCTAAAGGCATGTGTGCAATAGTGTCGCTACAATCACAGATTGTGAAACGTTGACAAATAATATTTCATAGTGATATATTCATATATCCATTCATTAAAGGTATAGTATAGTATATCAAATTGTCACCCAACGCGGGGCAATTACAATTATAAGATTGAATATTTAACTATATATATATATATATATATATATATATATATATATATATATATATATAAAGTGTACTCTTGTCAGATTTCCAAACTTTCGTAAATATTTATCTACATCTTCAGGGAACAACAAAGAGAGAAAAACATAATTTACAAAACAGTCCGCTACAACAGTTTCATAACTCACGCTAATCGAGAATGTATCCTTGATCTCAATATAAGGACAATTGCTAAACAGTTAAAATCAAAGAACAAAACAAGTCCAGATTGCATTACAAGCACTAACAGTCACATATTAAAATATTTTAAAATCAATAAAAGGTTGAAACATTAAAACAGCGAGAATTCACACAAGTACACATCCAATGAAGCAAGGTCCAATAATATCATCGTCTATCATTCCTGACCACACATTTATATTTTGCGGATACTGCGTATGTACTTGGCTCATCCAACGGGGATTATTTCTAGACCAAATACGATATTTATGTCAATTCACTTTACTACTTAAGCAAAATGTTGCTTCACCTGAGAACACAATTTTTTTGATAAAGTTTGGGTATGCTCTGAATCTGTTCTGAATGTTTCCCCAAAATTCTGTTATGCGATCTGGATCATCTTCAGTTAATTCGTGACAGAAGTGAAATTTATATGGATTCAATTTCTCGGATTTCATTATGTTCATGACGGAAGTCTGGCTTATGTCACAGTCAAGAGCTAACTGGGTAGTTGATGTTTGTGGATTTTCTTCAAGTGATAGTAACACATCCATCTTTACATTGTCATTTGTCGCGGATTTTGGTCTTCCTGACTTGGGTCCATTTACTACGTGATGTGTTCATGAATAACGCCATATAGTTTTCACAACTGCTGATTTTGTGATTTGGTGGCCTGGATGAACTTCTTTGAATAGGTTTAAAACTCCTTTAAATTATTGATTAAAGTCTCAATTATTCAATAAAAATAATAATCGGTATGCAGAATTTTACAAGGAATTTAAAAATGCAAAAATAACAAAATTTATATGCATTTCCGGTTTAACCGGAAATGTTACATTAAGTTACATAGCATTATTGAATTTCTTGGATCTCCTTAGAAGGGGATGAGCAATTTCATTTAAAAATATTAAACCGAGGAGATATTTAGGGGGTTCCATATTTTATACTAACCCTGTATAATTTTCATGTAAACGTAACATTGACAATTACAAAAATCATTTAATAATACAATGAGACAAAAATAGTTTACTTACTAAAGAACATCGCACTAATATTGACAACAATCGACGTGGTTTTTGTAGGAACTTTACTTTTACTGATATTAAATATACTTCCAAAATAATGCTGCTTATTCTGTATGGAAAAATCTTGCTCTGATAACACTTCCATCACAGCTTGCTTATTCTCATACCTGAAATATTTAAAAATGAAATGAAACTTTCCTATCTTTTATTGTTATTGGCACAAAACCATTAAAGTACCTTAAAACTATGACGGAAGCAGCTACTACGATATAGGAAAAAAATGCTCCAATTGTCATAAGATCCATTAATGCTTCTAGTTTTAAAAATGCAGCGAGTATACCTAAAATATGAGAAAATGCTTAGAAATGTTTTAGAAAAAAAGAAACAATATTCGCTTCATGTCAACCAAAAATATAGTTATTCATTGTACCCTGGTTAATTCTTATTGAACATGTACTAAGTATGAAGTTGTAGTAATTGTTTCACTTTTTAATTTAAGAAAAAGGCCAATTCAAGTTTTGACACTAGCCGTATCAAGAAAACTAAATACTTTTGTTATGAAATGCCAGTGACGTGACTATATTAATTGGTGCCCCCCCTCCGCAGGTCAAGAATAACGCTCACCTCCAAAAATATCAGTATGGGGGCCCATACAATACATAAGAAACCCAGAGGTACTGCAGTAGCCCGCGGCAAAGGTGTATCAGGCCAATAAAATTCCATTTTATAAGCGACGGGTCATCGGATTTCAACCAAAATTTATATGTATCATCTCAATACCATTATAAAACAATATTATTAATCCGGTTTGAAAATTTTAATTTTTACGACAGTTATCGTCGAATAGTGAAAACCGCTTTAAACGATCACAGCTTTGGAACTGATTATGGCTAAGACATGGAAAGAGCTAATTCGGAAATCTCCTGTTAAGCCCCACGAAACGAAAAAAAATCAACTTTTTCAGACTACTCGTTCAAAAATTATAAGCGATTGAAAAGCACGTATGCAGGCATTTTTGAGAAAAATATGTTAAAATTTTTTCACAGGTAGCTTTAATTCTCATTTTTTGAACGATCTCACTTCAATCCTATCGCCATCCTTCCATTTTCATGGATGTAAAAAGAGTCGTAACTTCGTAACCTGAATATTAAAATATTCTATACCCACTTTTGGCCAAAATAGAGTTATATACATACAAAAATTTGTAAAAATTAGCTTCTAAATCCGGAAAAATTATCAGTAGTAATATAACAAGAGAGTGAGAATAAATTGAAAATAATTTGACAGATTTTTTGAAAACTTGTTGCCAGGCAATAGTCACGAGAGCCCGCAGGGCTCGAGTGGCTATTGCCAAATGGCAACAAGTTTGAACAAAATCTGTCAAATTATTTTCTAATTTATGGAACTCTCGAGTTATATTTGACTAGATTATTTTTTTATTCACAAATTGGTGAAGGTCTTAAATTGTCTCCATATAGACTGATTACTTATTAGAATATTTTTCGAAGTAGTTTCTATAATCTTATTCGTTATTTCTTCATCAGAAAAGGTACTAAACCGATGATGTTCACTCATTTTATATATAACGTTGACACAATTAGATAATTATTTTGACAACTATCTGACACTTGCTAGACAAATAAAAGCAACAGTGATTATTCCCGAGAATAATCACAAGAGCTTTATTCCCACTATAATAATGACATGATTGGTTGAAACTTACCCTTGTGTCAAATAAAGAAGCATTTCATTGGTTTTAAGAAACGTCAAAAAATAATCAATGTAATACCATTAATAAGAAAGTTTTTTTCTCTAATTTTGTACTATATCCCTATGAGAGGAAAGTTGTTATAAAATTATATTGTTCCATATCCACTAAGCAATAGGGCGCATGCTACATCCACCAGAAGGTTTCGGTAAAGTGAATATAATGTTGTTCTATATTCACCCTCTATGAATCGTCGTAACACCACCCCCTTACCTATTTTACGTTTTCGTCGGATTCGCTGCTAATTTGGCTGTTAAATTACTTTGTTTTTGTTCAGTATTAATAATAGTTATTTGTATGCCATGGACTGAAAGTGCTACTTTGTTGGACGAGACTGACAATTACGAGACGTGCGAAGCGAGGCGAGCAACAGACGAGTCCAACAAAGTAGTATTTCAGCCGCGGCGTACACACCATTTTTTAGACGACGCATAAGATCCAAAACAGGTGGCGTGCATTCGAATAACTCTTCATCGCTGATGTTTCCTTTTTAATCATCATCTATTGTTATTAATTAATTTAGACAAAACTTCGGATGAAACAAATAATTTCAGAAAATTAAAAATTCAAGGTTATGGAAAATCATCGAAGTGAAAGTGTCAACTGTCAACATTGAAGAGGCTAGAATCACATTTAAGGAAGTTAAAGTTGTCTACTCCAGAGCGTCCTGAAAGTGTTTTGCAGTACGGAACTCTCACTTTCGCTACATGGAACACTCAAAACGCAACTTTCGATATGTAAATGAATACAGAACGAGCAACTTTCAGATGGCGTCGTCTAAGAAAATATTTGTGTTAATATGATGTGTGAAGAAGTGACACAAAATTTCTCCTGAAGAACGAATCTGGCATAACAGAAAAGTAAGAATAAAGATGTTTAAAAATTCAATACATTCCTTCTAACCTAAAATTTTATTTCGCGGGTAAATCGCCTCCATTAATTGAGTTAATACGGTCCTTGGCATATTTCTTTTTGATTCCATAATTACATTTTTAAATTGTTATTTTCATACTAAAAAAGCAACGATACGTACTGAAGTTGAGATTAACTTGATTTATTTTTCTTAAGACAAAAATTGTAATTATATTTTCTTTTTAAGTTTTTGCAGATGCCACATGTTAAGTAGTTCTACACTGATTAGTTCACCTCCCAGTTTTTTAAATCAACAGTTTCTTAGGCCGATTCTGAGAATTTTTGTTATATTTTTTATTATGTAAATTAGGGTCGTAAATGTCTCGATAAACTCAGTATTTTTCAGCATATTTTAATGTGAAAAATATTCACCAACATGATCATTTTAATTTTAAATGCCGCGTCATCCACTTAAATTTAAAAAAATAAACGGTTTTAAAGATTAAAACTAACTTTTCCGCATCTGTGAGATGCCCTGAACAATATTATATCATAAAATTGTCACTTCGGGTATCGTGCTAAGAAACCGAAATTTCTCCAAAAATGTAGTATATCTGGATATACATATATATGGCTCTAGTCAGCTGAAAATCAATAGGGTACATCTGTGAGACACCTTGGAAAATATAAAATTGGTCACTTGTATATACTCCGGAGGCTGTATCGTGCTAACAACCCGAAATTTCTCCAAAAAGGACCAAAAATGTGACATTTCAGGTACCATAGCACCCGTTGTATCAGCTCTGCTGAGCTAAAAACCGATAAGGTCCATCTATAACAGGCCCTGAACAATATTCAATTATAAAATTGGTCCCTTGTAGACAGTATGGAGGCTGAATCGTGCTAACAAACTGAAAATTCTCCAAAAATGAGACAAATTGGGTACTTCAAGTACCGTAGCACCCGTTGTACTTGCTTTAGTGTACTTAATATCAATAGGGTTCACCTTTGAGACGCCCTGAATAATATACAATCATAAAATAGGTCACTTGTATACACTCCGGAAGCTGTATCGTGCTAACAAACTGAAATTTCTCGAAAAATGACAAAAATATCGTACTTAAAGTACTATAGCACCTGTTGTACTAACTCTAGGGAGCTGAATATCAATACGGTTTATCCGGGAGACGTACTGAATAATATTCAATCATAAAATTGGTGACTTGTTGCACTCCGAAGGCTGTATCGTGCTAACAAACTGAAATTTCTCAAAAAATTACAAAAATGTCATAATTTAAGTACCATAGCATCCGTTGTACTGGTTCTGGTGACCTGAAAATCAATAGGGTTCCTCTGTGAGATGTTCTGAACAATATTCAATTATAAAATTAGTGACTTGTTGCACTCTGGAGGCTGTATCGTGCTAACAAGATATGTAACGAAAAGTGGCCGACAACGACATATATACAGGATTTTTTTTCTAAAAATCGTTTTTTCGTGTTGTTCATGATGAAAAACGTGGAAATAACTCAAAAAATTCTTTCAAAATTCCTACTTTTTTTGAGTTAAACCAATACTTTTCCCGCATATTAGATAGGTTGGGCGGAAAAGTAATATACAGGGTGTTCAATTAGTAACTTGTCCAAATTTGTCCAAAATAAACATGGAATCAAATTTAAAATATACGGGGTGTTCAATTACTAACTTGTCCAAATCTGTCCAAAATAAACATGGAATTAAATTTAAAATTTGATATATAACTTTTGTCAGGTTTCCAACCTTATACAATTTGTATTTAAGGATCAACCTATTCACATTACTTTGCACAGGTACTTTTCTTCGCCAACACAATTTCTAACCGTACTTTTTTTTAACACACTGTCTCAAATAATTGGTGACTTGGAAGATACTCAATCCAACTATAATATAACACAGCAACACGTTATTTTTGAAATTACTAATATTATCGAAAACCAAGAGGTATCTAGAATAATAGAAACTGGTTCTATTATAAGTAAAGACAAGGTAATCAGGAATAATAAAGAAAATAAGTTGTTAGTAATTGGAAGTGACGAAAATCTAATCGAAATTAAAAGCAAGGAACAAGAAATGTACCAGACGAAGAACGTTGAAGTTGGCAACATTAACAACAAAAGGAGTGAGCAAACAAATGAAGAAAATATGCAAATAAGTGTAGAAAATAAAGAAAATGTCGATCTAAGTAAGATACGTAAAAATTTTCGAAAAAGACAAAGAAATCACATGGAAACAAAATATTAACAGAATAAATGGAAAATTGATTCCAAATAGATTGGTAAAACCATTTGGTTGTAGAAGTATTTTCTGTGATTTTCAGTGTACCACAAAAATCACAGAAGAAGAGAGGCTGACCATGAACAGGAAATTCTGGCAGCTAAAAGATGATAATAAACATCACTTTTATGCGAAACACGTCAAAAGGCAACTATATGTACGAAAAATAACAACTTAAGAGGTGAGCAAAAGAACATTTTCCTATGAGTATTTTCTTTTTATCTCTGGAGTATAAATTAAAGTGTGTCAGGATTTTTTCTTAATACCTTAAACATAAGTAAGCAACGTATTTATTACCATTTTAAAAAGGTTCAAGATCCTAAGACTATTATAGCAAGATCACCACTTAGTGGTAAACACAAAAAAACATTATTTCAGAGGAACAAAAAGATGTGGTAAGGTTTCATATTGCATCTTTTCCTGTAGTAGACTCCCACTATTGTCGGGCCAATACCAGTAAAAAGTATTTGGAGAGAGATCTAACATTGCAAAGAATGTATGACTTATATAGGTCCATTACAGACAAACCAGTAACTCTGTGTATATATAGAAACAAATTTAATACCGAATTTAACATTAGCTTCTTTAAACCAAAAAAATATTTGTGTGATAAGTGTCAAGCTTATAAGGTAATCAAATCTCCCACTGAGCCAGACAGTAAGGAGTATGACGAACACATCAATAGGAAAAATATAGGAAGACAGGAGAGAAACACGGATAGAAATGCGTTTGTATATAATGAAACTGTCGGTGTTTCAAAATTTAACTTGCAAAACACTTTTTCACTGCCAAAAGCTCCCATAAGCAATTTTTTTACAAGACCAAATTGACTTGTTATTATTTAACTGCTCACTTCGATAAAACTAAAGTGGTATAAAATGCTGTTTGGCATGAACTTATATGCGGAAGGAGAGGAGTTCATCTGGCTAATGCTGTCATAACAATTTGTAGAAGAATTGTAGAAGGTAATCCTCAATTAGAAAAACTCATTTTGTGGTCAGACAGCTGTGTTCCACAGAATAGAAATTCAATAATGTGCTTTACTCTTCAATGCTACTTAAATTCCCTAGAGTCAAATAATTTGGTGAGTATTGAACAAAAATTTAGTGAGCCCGGATATGGGACTGTTAAGGAAGTAGACGCTGCTCACAGTTGTATAGAACGGTTTATAAAGCATACAGAAATATAGATTCTTCTAACGTTAGTAAGAACACTTTTAAAAATACCAAAAACCTGGAAATTAACGTTTATAGTCATACAAATGCAGTCTAAAGATTATAGAAACTATGAAGCAATTTCAGACACTTTTCAATTTAGCGCAGTTCCCTACACAAAAATAAAATCAATTACCTACAGTAAAAAGTGTATATGGAACATTTCGTTTAAACAATTATTTGGAGGTGTCAGTGATTCAAGGTATCCTGTTATTAATGATGTACCTGTTATTACTGTCAACTCAAAAACGAAAACATCTGACGGATATGATGGTGTATATGCCAGAAGACGAAAAACAGTTTTACACAAGTTTAATCAGCTTAGCAAACAAGAATGCATTATCTCAAAAGGTGGATAATTCTATAAACAAGAAAGGAGACAATAATTATTCTCAAAAAGCAAATATTCTAAAAAAAACAAGAAAAATATTTCGAAAAAAGAATAAAATAGTATTTTATTTAGCAACATGTTTTTTCAAATTAGTTACTAAACCAAACCCAAAATGCAATTTGTTTTTTATTTTGAATTTTTATGTTATTTTACCATGTTTATAAATGTATAAATAAAAATTTGTTTTATTTTTGCGTTATTTTTATATTTAGCTATCTGAAATATCGGTTAAACATCTTAATACACTGCGCCGCAAAATTAACGCATAATTTTTAAAATTGAAACAATGCCGCCACTGGTTTAAAAATATTTATTTATGATGTTCTTTAGATTTTTCAAGATATCGTTTTTACATTACTACAAAACAGAAATTTAACAAAATTCCTTAGATATTAAGTTTAGTCGTTTATTGGCTCTTAGTTTGCTTTTTACACTTGTATAGGCAATATTCAAATTTTATTAGTGCATTACAACATAAAATGGCCCAAAACGATCGTAAGATGAGAAATCTTTCGCGTGAGGAATGTTCTACTGCCAAAGCACTTGTGGGATAAGGCTTGCCACAAGTTGAAGTGGCACAACGTCTAGGAGTGATTCAATCTACGATATCCAGGGTCATAGCACGATTTAGGGAGACTGGTAGTAACGAAAAAAGACCTGGACAAGGACGGAATAGGGTCACAATTAACAATCAAGATCGATTTTTGCGATGGCAAGCATTAAGAACTCGATTTGTTATAAGCACTTTACTGCAGCAAGAATTTTCTCGTCGGTATAATCACCAAATTAGCCAAGATACCGTGGGAAGAATGTTGACAGAAGCCGAAATTACCTCCTATCGTGCTGCAACTGGTCCTTTTGTAACCGCAAACCATCGAAGGCTGCGACTCCAGTTTGTCCAAGAACACCAGCACTGGGGCAATCGTTAATGGGACAATGTATTGTTTAGCGATGAGCCCAGATTTTGTCGTTTTAGTGATGATCGACGTAGGAGAGTGTACCGACGCCATGGAGAGCGATACGCCCAATGCAACATTATAGAAACAGTAAGCTATGGAGGGGGGTCTGTAATGATATGGGGTGGCATTAATTTGGAGGCCCATACGGAGCTGGTTATGATTCAGGAAGGTCGTTTGACTGCTGACCGATACATAACAGACATTTTAGAACCGCATGTGGTACCATACGCCCCATTTATTGGACAATCTTTTTTATGAATGCACGTCCGCATGTGGCAAGAGTGGTACAAAATTACCTCCAGGAAGTCGAAATTTCAACTTTGCCGTGGCCACCTAGAAGTCCTGACCTTAATCCCATAGAGCACTCATGGGACAAGATGGGTCGAAGTGTTAGAGCCTTAATGCCTCCACCTGAGGACCTAAATAACCTGTCATTGAGGCTCACTGAAATATGGGAGCAGATTGATCAAGTTGAAATTCGAAATCTAATTTTAAGCATTCCGAGAAGATATGAAGCCGTAATTAGGGCAAGGGGAGGCAACACAAGATATTAAATATTGTATTTTCATATTTTTTATACAAATAAAAAATACAAATTTGGTTACTTTTTTATTATCCCCGTATTTTTATTTATACGCTTCGGTAATTCGATAAATTGTAAAAAACATATTTAGTATAACCAAAATAATAACTGCAGATAGTCTTTAGAATTAAAAAAATATTTATATTATTTAAAGAATTGTAAGGACTCATCTTTGATTCTGATTTTCTCGAAGTTACAAAAATGGGATATAGAACAATTTAATATTCAGGTAACGACTTGTCGGAACTACATAACCTCGCTACACTTGTAAGCAATTCCACCACTCGGTCTTATAGCTACAATCTGATAGTAATTGCCGAGGCAATAGTATGTTTTGATCTTCATTTGTTGCGTAGTAGGGGCTGATTGAATGCGGCAGAAAAAACATATGTTTCTAATTACAATAACTTTTTCAGAAATATAAATGCTTGGTTAAGTGGGCTAAGTCAAATAAACGAATTTGAGTTAACCGTTGAATAATAGTTAAAATGGATTTGTTGAATACTGTTCAGCGTAAAAACTATTTGGTATAATGACTACATTTGTTAAAATTCATTCTTGGAAAATGGAAAAATGGAAGATGTTTGTGAAAGTGAGTGTATTTCTGAACAAATACCTGAAGACGCTCAGAAATCAACTTTATAACAATTTTTTCCTATTACCGTGAATATTGATGCACATCTTAACAAACAAATTCAATTTGATTGTTTTATGATATGTTATATGGATTATAAAAAACTGAAGAAGTACCGTTCTGACATCGAAACAGAACGGACGTATATATCGACAAACTAATTAGCTGGTCTCGAAATCTATTATTAATTACCTGTGCAAAAACTAGTAGAGTAGTCCAGTAAAACTGATAAAATAATGAAACTGTGAGTAACTTACATTTTATAAACACAGTAATCTACGAGTATATTATGGAAACTCGCTATAAATTAAACGAAAACGGAACCTGATAACTGTGGACTTGGTCCATTACCCGAAAATTCTACAAACATTACCAACAGAAAGCCGAAATCATACTCCAACGTTCTAAGCCAAACCACGACTAAATATCCTACTAAAGATCAAGCAATTATTTTCAACGCCATTAATGGAGCTAAACTTCAGGACTATCTTCTTCAATTAGGCCCACTTGTAGAACCAAAAAACATATTTTTTTCATCAAGGATATCAAACAACAGAGTATGCGTTTATCTCTAGAGCTAAAATTGTGTCGATAATTTCCTACAATTTCATGGAGAAATTACCATTAACGGAGAAAAAATCAAAGCCAGAAGACTATTAACTCCCTCGAAGAGAATTGCCTTATCCAACGTATGCCCTACAATTCCGCACGAAACTATCCTTACAGAGCTCGAAAATTATTATCACCACTATCCTTTCTACGAATTAATGCAAAAGATCCGGCAGACACACACATTTTACGTTTTAGACGTCAAGTATATATAACACCACCTGTCACCCTTTCAATCCCTGACTTCCTGGACATTCGCGATGATAATTCCTCTTATCGCATATTCATTACACAAGACATCCAGGGATGTTTCAAATGCAAACTCACTGGACACCAAGCATCGAAATGCCCAAATACACAGCTCGTCCCTAATGACCCAGCAGCTCCCACTGCCTCAAACAAATCACTGCGCACACCATCAGTATAGTTAATGAATTCTGACACCGTTGAATCCTCCACTCCAAACACAAACCCTCAAAACATTAATACCTCCAATACAAACACCTCTACCTCACTAAATCCACCAACCACCTTCCGACCAGGCTCGTTAACTCACCTGACGCCTACCGCCAGCACTACGGAAGACCAAATAATTGGTAACAGTAGCACACTGAACAAACAACTATCCAACAAACGAACACGTTCGGAAATCGTAACATCATCCAGCGAGGAGCTCCCACCATCTGATGACATAAACACAGTTTTTGAAATACCAAAACGTCCACTGAAATCAAGAAAGCAAAGTACATCCGAAACTAACTTTACAAACGAACCAGAACACATTGCAGCAGCTACAAAATTTTTTGAAGACCAAACCCACCCTCCTATACTTAACATCGATAAGTTCAAATGTCTGCTCGAAAATTCATACGGCTTAAAGGACACAGATGCATTAAACTTAGCAACAGAGTACACTTCAAACATACAGGGTCTAATCGAACTGCTCTTACAAATTTATCCATACTTAACCGAGAGAACCACAAAAAAACTCGCTGCACTAAATTAAGAAAAAAAATGGAAAAACATCTGGATATCGATACCTCCAGTGACAGCACCTATTGAAACTTAAAACTAATTTTCAACTCAATATTACACTGGAATCTAAATGGATATTATATCCATCTAAACACGCTCCAGTTATTATTAGCCGAAAACGCAGCAGACATCATAGCACTTCAAGAAACGCACTTTAAAAACGACAAAACACACATCCTTAAAAACCACATATATTTTTCTAAAAATCGTAACCGAAACAGGGCAAGCGGGGGAGTTGCAATTTATATAAAATCTAATTTGAAGACAACATCACTAAATCTTCAAACAAACCTTAAAGCAATAGCTGTACGAATAAAAGAAACCAAATTACACATATGCAACCTGTAACTACATTCAGACGTTGTGTTAAAGGAAAACGAACTGGAAATACTCATAAATGAAACGCTAAATCCCCGTATTATTTTGGGAGACTTTAATGAACATCATTACTCTTGGGGTTCATAAAAAATAGATGCAAGAGGTCGAAAAATAAAAAACTTCATAGATAACTCTAATCTTGCTTTCTTAAACAATGGAAGCATGGCTCGTCACACAACTTGACTGGCAAGTTTTAGATAGTCTACATGACAGTAATCACTTTCCTTTAATTATAAAAAATATAAATCATAATCCAGCAACACAAATCATTAATCCTTAACCAAAATGTAATCTAAAAAAAGCAAACTGGGAAGAATTTGCATCACATATTGAAAATAACATACATAATACTAATTTCTCTGCAGACATTAACTATACGATAAACAGCTTCAGTGATATAATTTTGAAGGCAGCATACAAAGAAATCGGCAAAACTCCTTACACAAAAAGACACAATCCCGTACCATGGTGGAACTATGAATGCGAGAAAGCAAGCACGCACGCGTGGTATCGATACCGAAAACATAAAACAACCTATAACCTCTCAGAATACAAATAACATAAAGTCTATTCAAGACTTGTCATTCAAAACCAACAAAAAGAATCATGACAAAAATATGTAGAATCAAGAAATAGCTACACATATCTCAACTGTATGGAAAAAATTAGAAAAATATCCGGATGTTCTACCAACTACGGATTAAAAGCATTACAGAAAGACAATGACATCACCACAAATAATGCAGAAATTGCTGAAATACTAACAAAACTATATAGTCAAAATTCTAGCAGCGAAATATACGATGCAGAATTTCTTGATTATAAATTGAACAAAGAGAAACTAGACATACATATTGAAGACTACTCACATCCTATAAATACCTTGATAACAGAGGAAGAATTCGAGGACGCTTTATCCTCCATGAACAATACATCACCTGGCCCAGATGATATATCAGTTATCTTCCTTCAAAACTTACGTATCAGTGCTAAGAAACTTATTTTGCAAATATTTAACTCTATATGGTCCAATCAAACACTTCAAAAAATTTGGAGGAATCATATAGGTCGATAGCACTCACATGCAACGCATGCAAGCTATTTGAAAAAATAATCAGCCGTCGATTACTTTGGTGCCTTGAAGTAAATAATCAACTTATACCCGAACAATCTGGTTTCAGAACTAATAGATCAACTTTGGACAATATCATCGACTTAGAAAGTGAAATATGCGAAGCCTTGAACAAAAAACAAAAATGTCTAGCAATTTACTTCGACCTCAAGCATGCTTTTGATAGAGCTAGGTGCCACAAAATTCTCCTAAACCTACAAAACTGGGGATACCAAGGTAACATACTAGCTTTTGTCAAAAAAATTTTCTCAAATAGGAACTTTCAAGTAAACGTGAACGGAACAATTTTCAATACTAAAACACAAGAAAATGGAACCCCCCAAGGCTCGGTGTTAAGCTCAACACTGTTTCTTATTGCAAATAATGACATTACACAAAATATTGATACACCCATATAAGCTCGACTATATGCAGATGACTTGATTCTATTTATGAAAGGAAAAAAACTTGAGCAGCACAGCTAATCTGCTACAAGAACAACTTCTTAAACTAGAACTATGGTCAAAAACATTTGGTATGACCTTCAGTGCTGATAAAACAAAATGCATAATATTCTCCAAAAGAAAAACAAGGCAAAAACCACCACTAAAGCTCTATAACAAAAACTTGGTATATTATGAAGAAATAAAATTTCTTGGCATGATATTCGACCAACACTTAAACTGGAAAAATCGTATTAGAAAACTGTTTTTCTCTTGTCAACCTGCACTAAACATACTAAAATACATATCAAATAAACACTGGGGAGCTGAAGGAAAACTATTGTTACTGATATATAGAACACTCATCAGATCCAAAATAGATTACGGATGTGTAGTCTACGCTTCAGCTACACCAAATGTTTTAAGACCATTAGATACTCTACACAACAATGTACTACGAATAATACTAGCGGTATACCGTACAACCTCCACAAATAGTTTAAATTGTGTAATAGGAGAAGCTCCACTCAAATACAGACGACAGTACCTTAGTCTTTCATATGCAGCTAGAGTACGAGCCAATTCCAACTCTCCCACCTACCACACCACATTCGGTAAAACTTCTTCATTTCACCCACAACGCAGTACCACAATATACGAAAGAATACACCAATTTTTACAAACCACTAGCATCGACACTTTCCCTTCTGTAATTAACTGGCCTTCAATACTAACTCCTCCCTGGCTGATCAGTCGTCCGTCTGTTAACACACCTCTTTCACAATTCAGAAAACCAGATATCAGCCCTCACATCTTCTCAAAACTCTCCTCACAATCTCTTCTCAACTTTCAAGGTTACACTGAGATATATACTGACGCGTCTAAAACCATGGAAGGAGTTGCAGCAGCTGTGGTAGCACCCAGTGCGATAAAAATAGTGAAACTGTCAGACACTGCAAGCATACTTTCAGGCGCACTTCACGCAATTCTAGAGGCCACAAAACTTATACGCAATAACCCCAAGGACAAACACCTTATAATTACCGACTCACTTAACGCTGTAGCTTTACTAACCAAGATATACTCAAAAAATCCAATTGATTCACACATTAAACACGAGTTACACAACCTTAGTAATCTTAATAAAGATATTGCTTTCCTATGGGTCCCATCTCATATGGGAATAAAAGGGAACGAAGCAGCAGACACACACTCCCGTACCGCAGCAAATCAACCGAACACGTCCACATACCACACAACTTCATCAGATATATAACCTTATTTCCGCTACCAGATACTTAACAATTGGAATACTGAATCGAAACAAAAAATATTCAAACTCCGACAAGTAAAGCCCAACACAGGAGAATGGCAATACAACGCAAATAAACGTCAGCACTATTTCATCATGACTCGAGAGCCTATTCCACTTTGTGCCTTATGTGATAAAACTATAACTGTCTCTCATATTTTATTAGAGTGTCCATCATATGAAACTGAAAGAAGAATCTTCAATATAGAAAGAACCCTTCAAGAGACAATTGGAGAAAATTATAACCCTCAGAAAATTATTTCCTTCCTGAAAAGCATAAGCATTTTTCATAAACTGTAACAATTCTTATTGAAAATTTGTATGTATTTGTAAACTACTCCGCTAATTACCCTAGAGGTAAAAGCGGTTATTGTAAATAAAAAAACACTGAAGACTACATCAAAGAGCACCATTTTTATTAAGACCTTATAATATAACGATTGTGGATTTATTTCACAATAGCCTTCAACAGAATCGCCCATCGCACAAATGATAATGACAAATTGAAACATTTAACAAGATTGCATTTTTGGAAACCTCAGAAATTTTCTTCAGCCATTCTTCAAAGAGCTGTGAACGAAATTACGAATTATTTTGTTCACCTTCTTCACTGTAATCATCCTCGTCACTAATATTTGTGACCAACGGCCTTAATAACATTATCCTGCTTCTACATTTTGCTCTAGACTTGATCCTTGATATGTTCCCACTTCTCCTCAGAATTCGTTGGAACGATTTGTTGAACATAACGATAAAAATAATAACATCGAAATTATATAGTGTGATGTGAGGACTGAATACTGAAACTTTGTCAGGTAGCTGACAGAAGGAGCTTACTTCTCCGACAAATACGGTCCTCGTTGACTACCTGCTATTCATATCAAACTTCAAGTATTGTTTTTATTCTGCTATGCCATAATTACACTTTAAGACTTGTTTGTTTTGAACAAGAACGTTATCCTTGGTATCTTCGCGGAAATCAATATTTATAAAGCCGGATTCCCACGAGTTGGTGAAGAAGGCAAGAGCGCGACTACTGCTCTAATGACTCAAGGTAACAACACAGTGTGAACCAGAGATTGAGGGGGAAGTGGTAGTATACGATCAGATTTTCTAGAAAGAATATCGTAGTTACGACCGTAGTGGGAACAGTCTTTAAGTTAATAGAGCATAGAATTGACACAAAACTTAATTAAAATTTCAATATTCATATTTCTAATAACTCTTTTTTTAAATAATGACTTACCTGAAATAATGCCTGACAAAACAGTGGATACCAGGGGAGTTTTGGTAGTGGGATGAACTTTGGCTAAAAATTTAAAAATTAGTCCATCCTCAGCCATAGCGTAGAAAATTCTTGGTACAAAATAAATTGAACCAAAAACACTGGAAGATAAAGCAAAAATTGCTCCTGCGGTTACAATCCATTTTACCTCTACCCAACCAAATTGATCAAAGACATAAGGAAAGGGAGCCACTTCACTCTAAAAGTAGACATAAATAATTACGCTATCACAACACATATGCAAGATTGTTGTAAACGTAAATAATTTTTACAAATAAATAATTTTTTAAATAAGTTGTTCCCACCTGAAATTTATGGTTAACTTCGCAGATATTTATAGTATTATTATCCGATTTAGAAGTTTCAGTGGTTTTAGTAACTTAATGAATGCGACTATTGCTTTGGGTTTTTAATTTTGATTCAAAGCATCTAATTGCTTACGCTCTTTGCATACCTATTTAATTTCCATAGAATGCGTTGTCAATACTTTTATTATCGATAATTGCTAAGTTATTCATTTCTACTACAGTAGGTGAATCTTCGACATGGTATTGATAAATTACTTTTAAATCGTTACGTAGGATACCTCATAAAAATGTGAATGCGCAAATCGTATGAAGTATATTCATAAAATGGTAAGAATCAGCCAAACGGTCTATTTTATCAAATTTTAACAAGAGTACCATTTCATTAGCTTAAGGTGTGGGCAAGTAATTTTCGATGTTTGTATTTAGGGTGTGTCTTCCTAGTAAATTTTTTAGATCGATAACGAATAAGATAGTAGTCCGTCTCTGGCTTCAAGGCACTACTGTAAATTTGCTTCCCTTACCAAAAAAAGATCACATGAACAGTACAAAGATAAAAAATGGAAAACGAATTGAAAATTCCAATTTTATGGGCCTATAGTTCGAAAAGGAGGGCCTGTAATAAAAAAGTTTATATGAAGTACTAACATTATGCCTTTGCTAATGGAATCATACATGGGCATTAACCCGGCAAGAGGAGCAGCAGAGTTCTTCTCTGGGCTCACGCAAGTAAGTCCTAGCAGGCGCGTCCAAGTCGCGGGGGTGGGCCCAGCTTTCAGCTGGTGGTTAAGTCCTGCTAGGGACCCAGTATTGCGGGGTATAACGCAGTCCCCTGTCCGGAATTACGGACGAACACCACAACGGCAGCCAAGACGTAAGAAACACGGCGACGATGGCGGAAGTGGCAACCTAGTCTTAGGGGCGTAGTATGAGACAGAATGGTAAGAGGCAGCAGTCTTATCAAAATCAGTCCTTGGCGTGGGAAGAATGATTTCGAAGCGGTGAGGCACTGAAAAGCAGAGGGCGGAGCTAAGGAGTAGCAGAAAGGCCTCTGTACTGCGGTGCAGAAAAGGAACGGAACCCTTACTGTACTAATCTTTCCAAAAAGTCCAAATGGCAGAGACACTTTTAACAGAACGGCCCTCAGTCCGGGGCACCCCTTAAATGGGTGCTAAGAATCCCCCCGTTGAAAGTTTACAGAAATAATCTACGCATTGCGACATGGAACGTGAAAAGCCTTTTTAGTACAGGAAAACTGGCAAACGTCGTGAAAGAAATGCATAGACTAAACACAGACGTACTGGGTCTTAGCGAAATAAGATCGCCTGGATCAGGTACACAGAAAACAAACAATGGACGCATATATTACTCTGGGGGAACGGACAGAAATCACCAATATGGTGTTGCTGTGATCCTTACGGACAAAGTGTCACAATCAGTCACGGACTTTTTACCTTTGAATGATAGAAACCTTATGATAAAACTAAAAACAACTCACAGAATTATGAACATCATTCAAACTTATACCCCGACGAACTACAGACCCGACGATGAAATAGGGCAGTTTTACGGCAAATTAGAGGAAATAATGCGCATCACCAAAAAAGGCGAAATAACAATAGTACTTGGTGACTTGAATGCCAAAATAGTCGAGGTAGCGGATGGTGATCACGTGGGAGCTTATGGCCTTGGCGTGAGAAACGAGAGGGGTGACAGACTGGTTCAGTTCTGCAATGAACAGAACCTCATGATAACTAATACTTTTTTCAAACTGCATCCTAGGCGACTATATACATGGACCTTCCCTAGATACACAAAAGAAAATATAATCAGAAACCAGATAGATTACATTATGATCGCACCATATCTTAAAAAATATGTTAAATCTGTAAAAACGTATCCCAGTGCAGATATCGGCAGCGACCATAACCCAGTTGTAATGAATTTCAAAATGCAGCGCTTTCAAAAAGTACAAAAAACACAGACTCGCAAAAAGATAGACGTTGACAAACTTAAAAACCAAGACAAAAGACGTATTATAAGGGAGGGAATTGAGAACAATATGAAAAAAATTGAAAGGTCAGTGCCAACAGAGGTAGAAACGGTTTGGAGCAACGTAAAAACTGCTATAATAGAAACTCAACAACAAGAAATTGTTTACGTGACATATTATAAGAAGCAGGAATGGATGACTTCTGAAATATTAGATGTAATGTCAGAAAGAAGGACACAAAAACAACATCCAGTGGAATACAAAAAACTCGATAGGGCAGTTAAGAACAAATGCAAAGAAGCAAAAGAAAAGTGGCTATCAGAGAAATGTTCTGAAATCGAAAACCTCCATAGAAAACAGGACTCTTTTAACTTACACACGAAAGTCAAAGAAATGACAAATCGAAACAAAAAAACACCAGTTTCAATACCAAGGGACAATAGCCACGAAATAATAACAGAAACTGAAGCCAAACTTGAAAGATGGAAATAATATGTCGAAGACCTCTTCAATGACAATAGACCAGAATTGCCACCGACGATCAAATAAATGAAAAGGGACCCGACATAACGAAAGAGGAAGTCATACATGCTATAAACACCCAAAAAAACAGAAAAGCAACTGGCCCAGATAAGACATACGCAGAAGTACTAAAACTTATAGCAGACGAAGAAGGAGCCGGACTGAACATATTAACTTCACTACTTAACGCTGTTTATAGAACAGGTACTACACCCTCAGATTGGCTTAGGTCAACGTCTTAACTCAAAGATGCACAGATATGAACGTGAATGTATTTTCATGTTTCCTTGATTACAAAAAAGCGTTTGATTGCGTTAAGCATGACAAACTATTGGGAATTCTTCAAGCCACGGGAATAGATAAAGAAAAGATCATAATCATTTCACAGTTGTACTGGCACCAAACAGCAGACGTTAAAATTGAGCTATCAACATCAGAGGCTATTATAATAAAGAGGGGAGTAAGGCAAGGTTGTATCCTGTCACCACTTCTGTTTAATTTGTATTCTGAGACTATATTTAGAGAAGCGCAGAAAGAGGTCCAAAGAGGAATCAAAATCAATGGAGTCGTTGTTAACAATCTGAGATACGCCGACGACCGTGTTGTGCTGGCAGATAATCTGGCCGATTTACAAGACTTAATGAACCGTATAGTGAAGCCATAGTAAAAGGCATGGACTACTCATGAATGTGTCTAAAACTAAGCTAATAATCAGTGCGACCTCAAGATCGAAATAAAAGCACGAATTGAGCAGGCCAGAAAAACATTTATTAATATGAAGCAATTTTTCACGAGACGCGAACTGGGCCTAGAATTTCGAATGCGCATTATCAGATGCTATATATTTTCAACCTTGTTATATGGCTGTAAAGGGTGGACTCTTGATACGTCTACAGAAAAAAAGTTGGACGCGTTTGAGATGTACCTATACCGTCGTATGTTACGTTTATCGTGGGTGCAGAAAATCACCAACACGGAAGTCCTTGCGCGGATGAAAAAATCAAAAGAACTGATGCAGATTGTTAAGGAGAGAAAGACGAGATATATATGCCACATAATAAGAGGCGAAAGGTATGATCTCTTGTGACTGATCATTGAAGGAAAAATACAAGTAAAAAGATCAGTGGGAAGAAGACAGAACTCCTGGCTGAAACACTTGAGAAGATGGTTTGGATGTACCTCAATTGACATCTTCAGAGCCGCTACATCCCAAATAATGATTGTCAATTGGATCGCCAGCCTACGACGGGAGACAGCGGATTAAGAAGAAGAACATTATTTTGGCTCATACTATAAGCTTCCCATTAGTACCTGGACACCCTGTATATGCATTGTTACGAAATCGCTCACTGGTGTAGGTGTAGAAATTTTAGGAATCCAAATGTTCCAGACAAACGTTTTAATATATAATCAACTACCTGCAAACCGTGAGTTCGTTCAGTAGCGCCAGTCCATCGCCTAAGGAAGGTGATATAGCAAGAATAGGTCACTGATTGAAACCGATTCACCGTGACTTCGCCGGCACCGTGGACGCCTCCAACAGAAGATCAACCAACCCCATGTTCTGCCGAACTTTTCAGTTCGACAGTTCAATAAACACACTTGGAAGTGTTTCTACCGAAACAAACTATTATTTATGATAATAATAAACAGTGTTTAATCTTGTTTTATATCAGACTCAACAAGCAAGCCACTCCAACCTGAAGAAAGGAGGACACTTAGCACTCAGGTAATATAAAACTCCAGAAAGCTATAAGTCAGGAAACCTTTAACTAGGGAGGCAACTCCCTCCGGCAGTGAGTCCGCTGTCGGTATTAGCTTTCGCCCCCCCATCCTCAACCACACCATCACCAACATGTCCTCAAATCACTCACGCCAAAGAAAATCTACCAAACCTTCCCCTCTCTCACAATTCGAAATAAACTTCTTTCATTCAATGAATCCTAACCACCCCCAATTCAATCCGCACGAGTACGAAGAGAACCTGAAACTCTTCACCATTCCCAGCTTCCAACAAAGTTTTGCCCTCTACGAGAAGGAATTCCCTACTCTCTCACCCACACAAAACACAACCTCTTCACACACCGCAACCAATTCAACCCACTCTCACCTACCATCGTCACCTCAATCTACAAGACAAACACACAAACACCAAAACACACCATCCTCTGATTCCAACAGGTCTTACGCTTCCTCAGTAAGATTCCAATCCAGCACACACGAACCATGCTACTTAAAAAACACACCCACACGACAATACACACAAACCGCACACACATCCTCAACAAGGTCTTACGCTTCCTCCGTAAGATCTCAATCCCCTACACCTTCAATAACACAACAACCACCTGTCCCCGACGAGGATGGCTTCACCCTCGTCGGTAAAACCAAAGCCGACCCACAACAACCGAGCAAATCATTCACCGTACAACAACCCCCACACACAACACCATACAAACCCTAAACTTCAGAAACCTTCCGCCCCAATATTCCACACAAAAAGCCCTCTACACCCTTCTAAACACTCCCGAGCTCCTCAACGGACATATCATCTATCTTAAAGCCAACTTCAACAGAACCGCGCTTCTGAAAACCTCCTCCCCCATGTCAGTCTCAACACTTCAGAGACGAATCCACAACTCCACTGGGGACAATAACAGCATCATCAACGTTCCTAAACCCCACCGAACGTCCACCTCGTCAAGTCAATAAAACTCTTATACCCACCTTCTCTTTCGTCTGCAGGAATGTAGACACCACTATCAGCCCCGAAGAATTTGAAGAAATTCTTCGCAACAAACAAATTCCTCTCCTCAAAACTTGGCGAATCGTAGCTAAGGCCACTAATAAACCCACTTCGATGTTTCGCATCGTCACCACCTCCGAAACCCACTACCACCAGGCCCTTACCTCCGGCCTCTCATTCCATGGACTTCCACATCGGTGCGAGCCATCTAACACCAATCCACTACCCCCAGTGCCCAAATATTGCAGTCGATGCACCCAAACCGGACATTCTTCCGAATCTTGTCGGTCTAAACTGATATGCCTCTCTTGAGGCCAAACAGACCACCGAACCGAAAACTGCCCCAAGTCCGGCACTCCGAAATGCACAAACTGCGGTGGTCCTCACCACGCCTTCCACCCTCGCTGCCCCCACAGGCTATCGACTCCCAAAACCCCTCAAGAGACCGCTCCAGTCACTCTTGAAAAGCAACCAGCTCCCTACGATCTTTCAACATCAAAATCCTCATTGAAATCTTCACCGTCACGCTCATGAACGACATCCCTAACTCAAGGGACGTCATCGCCGATACACTTCGCCATCTAATACCTTCCTTCTATCGACACAACTGCTCTATAACAAATATAGGCAGGCGTGCTCACTTTGCTTTCCCTCCCATCAGGAGCGAAAGCGATTCAACTTGATCCGCGAGCCCCATCCACCCCGTCAGTGCTGCAGGTTTTGCACGTTTTTTCCTGTAGCATAGTGAATTTATTCGCTAGCCAAATGGGCCGACGTACGACGAAATTTTTGGATTTAAGATTATTATTGTCCCAGCCCACTCAATACATTATTGTAACCAGTCATATTAAAATATTTAATTCAGCATTTTCACAAGTAAATCACAAAAATCTAATTCAATAATCGACAAAAAATTTCAAATTCCACATTTAAAACACCACACCTCAGAAAAATACACTTATCCAACAGATTCCTCACCTCGAATTCGAAAAAAGCCAGTCGCCACCACCCGACATCATCTACACATCTTTCAATGTCTCCTAGTCACAAATTTCAAATAAAACTCAAAATTTCAAAAACCATTCCCAACGCTTCTTATTAACTCTCATGATATAGGAGACACCCAATCCCAAAAAAATTTTCATTTTCCAACAATTTCAATCACCCACCTCGCCTTTATTGACTATCCGCAACGCAACGTGGTTCGTCTCATTCATTTTCTACCTTTACCATACACTTCTAAATTTCCCATTCTATACACCGTTAAAACCACGTTCGCACAAAAATCATCCAGTTTCGATGCTGATTGTTCCTGCCTCTCTCTCCGGTTGATTTCTAGCAAAAAAACACAATTCACCCACAAAACCAAACAAAACCTCAATTTTCTATACACCTTTTTTCTTGACTTCCATACACTTTTCTAAAAAACTGAATTTTCAGCCCTACCCAAAACTCGAGCAAAGTCAATGCGTGCACACAAACCACCCACAAAGACACCCCCAACCAGCTCTGCAGAGGAAATAAATCCTATAACAGGGCCAAACCCCAAACAAAAACAAACCCAAAATAAAACACTACAAACCCCAACTTCAAAGAGTCTACTAACTTCTCTCTCTTTTTTTTAACCGTGAGTTCAGTCTACATTTTGATTTCATAGCGAACACATCAGAACAGCGAAGAAGTGAATATAAATCGGGAATTGTATTTAATATAATTTTTTTAAATAGTGATGTGTATTTAATATAAATTAGAAATGTGTATACAAAATTTAAGTATAAGTGAATAGTTAAGTATGAATAAATTAAGTGAGTATAAATTTATCCCACCCGTTGTGATAAAAACTATTAAAATAAATTAGAAAAACATTACAGACTGTTTATAATGCGGATTATGAGACGTGTGTTTACAGTGAGTTAGAAAGTAAAGTTGATCTTTTCACTGTAACAAGGAATGTAAGAAAAATAAGACTTTCAGAATCAAAAAGACATATGACTAACATTGCTGAAGGAGCCAGATGCCACAAATCTGGGAATATTTTTAATTAATTTAAGACAATTTTCGGAATAAATTAATAACAAATACTGGAATGATTTTGAGCACACATTGACACCAGAACAAGATATATACACACTATATTTATAGTAATATTAGATTTGTTCAGTTGGTGTCCAAATTATCTTCATAATCTCATTATTCCAATGTAATTCAAATATCTTAAAGGCTGATAAAAAATGTACTCGTTAGGTGTATGTTTTAAAAACTACTAAGCTCACATCAATGTCAGGACAATTACTATAATATATTCGATTTTGTTTAAAGAAAAATGTTCGTTTTTCATAATAAACATATTTACCTAACCTGTAGATAATATGGCCAGGCCAATGTTAGAACTGTCGAGATGGTAAAGTAAACCACGAATACTAAAAATAAAGCGATGAGAATTGCTAGTGGTATATCCCGTTTTGGATTTTTAGCTTCCTCGCTGCATCCCGCAGAAGCATCGAAGCCCGTGAAGCCATAGAAACAATTTGGTGTTCCAGCTATCACACCACTTATTCCATAAGGAAAGAATCCACCACTACCTGCTTTTTCTTTATACTGAGGTGTTACTTGATCTACTGCAATTTTCCAATTTTTGATATCCGCTAAAACAACAAAAATATACAGTGAGTACAAAGAGTAACATAAGTTAACCTAACTAATTTTTGATATCCGCTAAAACAGAATTATTATACAGTGTGTACAAAAAGTAACGTAAATTTTTCATATTTCGAATTCTTATAATTTTATAAAAAAAAGTTTCAGTTGAAAGTTATATGAAATAAATCAAGCTATCACAATAAGTCATTTAGAAATATACAGACACATTTTTTGAAAATCTATGAAATTAGCAATACAACCGTTAAAACCTGTCTCTCTTTGTTAAAAAATTATGTCTGGCAAAAAATAGTAGGCTTCTGTCTTTACTTATTTCTAAATGTCATTAGTGACAATTGAAAGTATAATTCTTCTATTCTTATTGGTTATTTATTATTGTGATTGGTAAATATATTTTTTGTTGGTGAAATTTTATGTTTACGTAGTAACTTTTAAAATTTCACTATGTTTACCGAACACGATAACGATTCTTATGATGAGAAGTTTGTTGATATATCGCTAAAAACTTAATTGGTAGTCACCAAAACTTGCCTAACTGATTGCGCTGTCAAGTGATGTATGATTGACAGGAGACAGTCGAGTAATAAAGATTAAGAGATATGTTGGCGGCATATAAGCTTGTACTCTGTTTCTTCACATGTTACAATATATACTAAATAAGTAAACCTGTGTTTATTATATGAATCCGATCCACAAACTCCTTCAGGTTATGGACCCAGTCTGTAGAAAGAAATAAATTAGTAAGAAAAAGTAATATTTTTGAGATTTTAAGGGAACCGTGATGATGGCCGGTACAAATTCAAGAATAAATGTGGAACCGCTAAATGGTCGTAATTATTACAATTGGAAATTTAGAATTGAGAGAATGTTGGATAAACACAGATTATTAGACGTTATTAAAACAGAAATAAGTACACAATGGTTAGAAGAAGACGCTAGAGGAAAGGTACTGAAAAAGGATGCCAAAGCACAAAGTATAATTACACAATGTGTTAGAATACCTAAGGGACAAAGGTAACGCATTTAAAATGTGGCAAACGTTAGAAGAAATGTATGAGAAGAAAGGAATACAAGGGCAATTGTTTTTGAAACAAAAATTGATGCAAATAAGAATGCAGGAAGGTCAGTCAATAGATCGGTGTTTGGTTAAATTTGAGGAAATAGTAAGGCAGTTGAAAGCAAGTGGACTAAAATTGGAAGACGAAGATGTAATATGCAACCTTCTATTAGCTCTCCCAAAATCATACGAGATGGTTGTAACAATAATAGAAAACTTAGAAGGCAAACTTAGTTATGATCAAGTCAAAGCTAGATTAAAAATTGAGGCAGAAAAAAGACAAACTACGAGAATAACAACTGAGTCAAATGGAAATGAAAATACAACATTTTTATCTGGTTGTTACAATTGTGGAAAACCAGGTCACTTTAAACGAGAATGTCGAGCATACACGGGACATAGAGGTAGTTATTCACATAGCCAAAATTTTAGAAGAAACAATGAAAGTTTTAGTAATACAGAAAGGAGTGGCAGTCAAAGAAATCAATCCCAATATGGAAATCAGAATAGAAAAGGAAAGGCCAATTTTAATAGATACAGAAAAAGAGAAGCAACAGGAAGATTTGATAATGGTAGTGCTATGTTGAATGAGCACAATGCATAACAGCAAAATGAAGAAAGTATAAGTTTTATGACACAAGTGAGTGGCAATGTAGAAGGTAATAATGATTTGCATTTTATTATTGACCGCGGGTGCACTGATCATATGGTTAATAAAAAAGAATATTTCACTAATTTTGCATATTTAAAAAATCCAATTAAGATAGCTATAGCAAAAAATGAAAATTATATTGAAACAACGGGTACGGGGAACATTAAAGTGTATTCAAAAATTAACAACAAACAAATTCAATGTACAGTTAAAAATGTATTGTTTGTGCCAAAATTAAGAAAGAATTTATTGTCTGTCAAAAGATTAGAAGACACAGGTATTAAAGTATTATTTGAGAATGGTTTAGTAAAATTCTTTGAAGCCAATCAGGGCTTAATAGGCGTAGGTTACAGAAATAATCTATATGAGATAAAATTTGAATTAATTAAACCTGAAGGTTTAAATATAGAAATAATTAATAATAATAGTTTAATGATTTGGCATAATGGATTTGCACACAATAATTTTGATAGCTTGAGAAATTTGATGAAAAATGATATGGTTTTAGGAATCAATAAGAATGAAAGCACATCTAAATTGGATTTTTGTGAAGGTTGTGTAGCAGGGAAAATATCCAGATTGCCTTTTAGCGCTAGATTTAAGGATTTTTAGAAATAATACACACTGACGTATGTGGGCCAATTAACCCAATAACATTTGATGGCTATGAATACTTTGTAACGTTTATTGAAGATTTTTCTAACTTCACCATAACATATTTAATAAAAACTAAACATGAGGGGTTCCCTAAATTCCGGGAATATGTAAACATGGTAAATTCAAAATTTAATTCAAACATTTCAAAATGGCGCTGTTACAATGGAGGGGAATATATTTCATCTCAATTTAAAGACTTTTGTAAAGATCAGGGTATAATATTAGACTATACTACACCATACACTCCACAATTAAACGGTAAAGTAGAACGTATGAATCGAACTTTAGTAGAACGAAGCAGGGCCATAGTTAATCAGGCAAACATGCCAAAACATTTTTGGGGTGAGGCTATCAGGGTAATAACTTATATCTTAAATAGAAGCCCTACTAGTAGTATTACTGAAAAAGTCACACCGTCAGAGATCTGGTATGGCAGGAAACCAAATATGTCCAATTTAAAAATATTCGGATCAATTGCGTATTGTTATATACCCGAGCAATTTAGAAGTAAATTCGATTCGAAAATTGAAAAATGTATTTTTGTAGGGTACACAGGCTATGGAGTATAGATAGGCGTAAAATCATTGTTTCAAGAGATGTCAAGTTTGATGAAAACACGTTTTATTATAAGAAAAGGGTAGAAGAGCTGGAAAATGAAGACCAAGAAACTCAAAGTGATGGTGACGATATAATGAGTTTTTAAGATGAGACAACAGGTAAAAAAGGAGATGAAAATGATACAGACAATGCAAACAACCCAAGAAGCAGTCAGGCAGGCAACAGAAAAAGCAATCGAACAATACACACACCTAGCTGGCAACAAGACTATGAAATGTACATGTCTTTCAATGCAATAAAATATATAAATGACATACCAATCAGATATGAAGATTTAGATAAAAGGAAAGATAGGGAATTTTGGTTCATAGCAATGGAAAAAGGAATGAATTCATTAAACAAGAATGAGACTTGGGAATTGGTAGAGAAACCTGAAAATACTAAAATAATCGACACAAAATGGGTATACAATTATAAGCCGTTAGAAGATATAGAAAACAGATACAAAGCACGATTGGTAGCTAGGGGGTTCGCACAGGATACAAATGAATATGACTCATTATATTCGCCAGTAGCAAGGTTGGGAGCAATAAGAATGTTACTAATTATAGGGAATCAACGATCGTTTTATTTTAAACAACTAGACGTGAGTTCTGCTTTTTTGAATGCAAAAATAAAGAATGATATTTATATTTACCCACCAAAAAGTTTGGAATGCAACTCAAACGAAGTATTAAAATTGAAGAAATCTCTTTATAGTCTAAAAGACTCATCTAAACACTGGAATACTGAAATAGATGATTATTTGTTAAACATTGGTTTCACACGGTCTGAAAATGACTATTGTCTTTATATTCTATTATCACAGGAGGAAAGGACTTATTTATTAATTTATGTTGATGACATAATTATTACCGGGCCTAATTTAAACGTAATAAATGAAATAATTTCAAAACTAGTTTCAAAATTTGACATAAAAATTAAAGGCATGCTGGAATATTTTCTCGGACTTGAAATTCAATATGACAGGGAAGAAGGGATATTAAAATTAAGTCAATTGAAATGTGCTAAAGATAGTTTAAAACGGTTCAGTATGGAAAACTGTAGTGGTACAAATATACCAATAGATCCAAAATTAAAATTAAATATTTGTAGTAAAGATCAAAGCATAACTTCAAAACCATTTAGGCAAATGATTGGAAGCCTTATGTATTTGATGCTTGGTACCAGACCAGCTATATGCTTTGCTTTAAACCTTTTCAGTCGTTACCAGGATAAAGCCACAAATGAAATATATAATCACTCAAAAATAATTCTAAGATATCTTAAATCAACAATAAACATGGGATTAGAATATAAAAGGGGGGATTTAAATAGAAACTTGATATGTTATGTAGATGCAGACTGGGGCAATGATGAAATTGATAGAAAATCAGTTTCAGGCTTTCTTTTCAAAATATTTGACAACACTGTGACATGGGCAACCAGAAAACAACATTGTGCTGCTTTGTCAACCTCTGAGGCTGAACTGATTGCTCTTGCGGCAGCTGTTTGTGAAGGTTTATGGCTCAAAAAGCTAATAAATGATTTTAATTTAAAAGTTGATGTTATAACAGTATTTGAAGATAATCAAGGGACAATAGCTATAATTAAAAATCCTAGTAACAACCGAAGAGTAAAACATCTTGATCTTAAATATAATTTTATTTACATGTTAAAAACAAGTCAGTTGAAATCATCTATGTTGATACAAAATGCCAGCAGGCAGATATCCTGACAAAAGGCCTACCTTATGTAACCTTTTCAAAATTCAGGGACAAACTTAATTTAAGAGATATTGTTTAAAATAAATGTTACTTTTATTAACTTCTTAATATGTATTTTAGTTTGTATTTGCTGAGGTAATAGTGAATATTTTGTTATTTTATAATCAGATATCATTTTACATTTTGTTTTGGTTTTATATTTTGTTTTGGTATTGTGTGTTTAACTGTTTTTCATGTCTACAAGTTTTTAGCGAGGAGGGGTGTTGATATATCGCTAAAAGCTTAATTGGTAGTCACCAAAACTTGCCTAACTGATTGCGCTGTCAAGTGATATATGATTGACGGGAGGCAGTCGAATGTTAAAGGTAAAGAGATATGTTGGCGGCATATAAGCTTGTACTCTGCTCCTTCACATGTTACAATATATATTAAATAAGTAAACATGTGTTTATTATATGAATCCGATCCACAAACTCCTTCAAAGTTACAGTAAACGTAAAAGAAGTTATGATGAGGTAACTCCATTATATAATGCTACTTATCCAAATCGTAACCCAATTACTAAAACTATAGTTTTGAGAATTTTGAAACATTTTGAAGAAGTAGGTTCAACTAGAATAAGTGGCCGACCAAAGAACGTAACTACTAGATAATGAAGAAGCCTTGGACATCATGACAACAATTGTAGAAAATCCTTGTTCATTCATTCGGAAAACTGCATTATAACGTAATGTTTGTAACATTCTCAAGAAAAATAAGTTTTATACTTATCAAGTAATGCTGCTAAAGGATTATCTGAAGATAATTTTGATCGCAGAATGGAATTTTCTGAAACTGTAATGCAACACCTATTTTACAAATAAGACTGAGTTTTCCGATGAAGCCCCGTTCAGTTAAATGGTATAGTTATTCGCCACAACTGCAGATATTGGAGTGATACTAATTATAGATGAATTCGGGATCATAGAAAGTAAAGGTCTTTAAAAGTTAACGTTTGGGACGCCATTGTTACTGGTCCATGTTTTTGACGATCAAAAGTATTTAGATTTATCCACAAATCAATTGGTGCCTGCAATAAGGCATGTTGTTGCTTATGTATACTTTCCATGACATTTGGTTTCAGTAGGATTGTGCAACAGCAAACTTGAGAATTGATGTAAGAACTTACTTAAATGAAATTTTCCGAGAAAGGTGGATCGGAAGAAGGGATGCAATGCAGTGAATCATTAGAATATTTTTTTGGGAATAATTCAAAAAAATTGTGTGCGAAACGAAACCTTTGAACACCTAACGAGATAAACATTAATAAGCAATTAATTGACAGAAGCATCACCTATTTTTTTGAAATACATAATATACCTATAACTTTATTTTCAAACTTTGTAACGAATGAAGTTAGAAACACGTGGCTTAACGGTTGAATCTCTAATTTAATAGATTTTCGAAAAATGTAAAAATATATAGGATGTGCCAGTTAAAAAATGTATTACTACGTTATGGTATATATGGTATATATATTACTGACTTAGTGTGATGGCCTGATTTATGACGTATAATTTTATTTAAAACTTTTTTTGTAAACCTATCAGAAATCAGTAAATTACGTTACTTTTTGTACACTCTGAAAATAATTACTCAATATGATAATAGAAAAAATTGTTTGAAATAATGTTTGGATCATCATTCTTACAAACCATTTTCTAAGATATTTCTTTTAAAATCAAATAATATTAGCCAATGAGGGATTGTAATTTTTGAACTCCTGACATTTTGCTTACCTTTCATTCCGCATGCTACTATGACGGTCAAGATGGTGAACAAGTTTAACGCAGTACAAATATTATTGAATATTGACGATTCTTTCATTCCAACGGATAGAAGTACTAGAAAAATAATGAGTATTAGAATTTCGGGTCTTATCTTTATAGATATCATCACAAAGGACCTCATACAAATCTTATGCAAAATGGGTCCCAGTCGAATCGGCTGAAAAAATAGTATGTTTAGTCTATGATGTCCTGATCAGAAGTCTCCATTGGCCTAGAAAGATCTAATGGATGGTTTTTGAGATACAGGGTGTCAAAAATGCGGAGAACGGATTAGTCCACTTAACGATATAATTAACAATATGGCTATTATAATGTTTCCAAGAGTTGAGGATAATCGTTATACTTATATAATATGTTCGAATAAAAAAGTGTGTGATGTTTATACGCGAGATAAAGATTAATAAGTTTGAAGACCGTTTTTAAAAATATATTTTAATTACAACAGTATGTTTATACATCAAAAGCTAGACAGAAACTGAAACAACTGTGTTAAAATAATGAACAAGTGACATATAGATAAGAATAAAATGTTTAATAAGAGGTGTCGTATTTCTTAGGTGTTTGCATATTGTTGGCTCGTAACTCCTCCATCCCTAGGACGAAAAAATAATGGAATTATTTTTGTGGGATGAATCTGTTGTAATTTCTTTTAAACTCATATCTTTTTCTTCGTTGGGTTTCGATTGACTACGTTTTCTTTTCAATAAGTAGTAAGTTGCTATAATTGCGAATAAAATTATTGATATTGAAGTTGTCGATTTGGCTGGTACTTTATAGTTAGTTGTCTGCTCCTCAATGGGTTTCAACTGTTTGGCAATTCTGTTAATTTCATACAAGTCGTCGAGTTTTATTTCTGTGAGGTTTGAAGCTTGATAATTTTAATTTTTCTGAATTTCTCCTTTTCCAGTCTCGGTAAGATTAGTGATTTTCCCTTTTGAATTTCTTGCTTGAATGAATATTTAAGTTTATTAATTGACAGTTCACAATCTTCTGGAATATTTATTAAGAAGGGTGTTTGTACTTGAAATATTCGATTAGTTCGACACTTTGAAATAACATCTTGGGATTGTACAGGGAAATTTTCTTGTTGATTTTGTACCCTTGACAATGTACATCGTCTTCATTATAGTCATTAACAAATAATTCTTCTGCGTTTTTGACTATTATTATTAGAAAAATAATTATTATTTCTATTGCTTTGATTCAGTATTCTGTTGGTATATATTGAAGGGATTCTAGAAGTGGTGGACATTGGTTGTGGTTTCGGCATTTGGTTTTGAGGGATCGAGTTAGGTTTAAAAACATTTCGTCTTCCAAAAACTTGGGCATTCGTTGGAAAATTATTTTTTTTGTATAGGAGGGCCTGATTGAATGTTTATTGGCTGTGAGGGGGAGGGGGAGGGGGATCTTAGCTTTACTGCCCGGACCAAGAGGAGACAACCTCATCAAAAACCTAAAGTCAAGGTGGGAAACCAGGCCGAAGAATGCGTGGCTATATAGAAGAAATGTCCTTACTGGTTTCGTCCTTGGAGCACCGGGGGGAACTCCATTGTATTGAACCCCTTACCTCTGCATGCGGGGCTCTGCAGGGGTGGACCGTAATGACCCTAGCTTTTCGTGGGACCATTTGTGGACAGAGAATGTAAAATTTCCATCGGAAAAGTAGTGGAGAACACCTCCACCTCTTCATCCGGGCACCTCACAGAGGGAAAAAAGGCCAAACGGCACAAAGGTCGTATGCTGTTCGAACTCCCAAAACTGGGAGAACCGGGCGGCATAGATGACCCACTGAGAAAAGGCCTTAGTGGAGCAGGGGTGCGGAAATACCTGCGACTCCTCAATCAGGGAATATCCCCTGAAGAGGCCAGGAAGCAGGTTATTCAGCGCCCAAACCCCCCGAAGGAACCACCAACGGTGAAGATAAAGCTTGAATGAGGCCCGGAGCATATCACTCCACCGCAGCGACCTCTTAGCAAAAAAACAAAAACAGCTGCAACGGTAAACGGGCAAGCCACTGGTTACACACCAGCTGCCAAAATAGAGAAGGTTTTTAGGGTGGGAATTATGCCTAAGGATTATCCTGAAGTCATCCTGAAAGCAGAGCAGCTCTCCACCCTGGAAGACACTCTGGTGGAAGAGCTGTGTCAGAGTAAAGAGAAGGGAATCCACTTCTCAGGTATCCATTTCCGTTGTGGAATGGTACTGGTGGACTGTGGGTCCCAAGAATCGGCAGACTGGCTCATGAGGTCAGCGCCGAAATTGAACTCTTGGAAAGGATCCGAATTGGTGGCTCGAAGTGGAGACGACATCGCAAAGCCGGTCACCATAACGGTGTTCTTCCCAAGAAGCAACGACATGGAATTGGAGAAGATCCTCCAAGTTGTTGAGGTTCAGAACTCCAACCTCACTACTGGGGCTTGGAAGATCCTGAACTCTAAAAAAGAAGGACCGGGAACTATCCTCACGATTGGGATCGATCACCAATCTGGGGAGGCTCTGAAGGCAGAAGGTTACGCGCTAAATTTCCGTTTTTGGCGTATGCCTCTCTCGGGGCTGGAAAAAAAGAACCCCGCGGAGGATCCAAAGGACATGGAGATACCCTCCACATCCGGAACCTCTGGAAAAGGGGAAAAAGCCGTTTCAGATTACATGTCACGGGACCTTGTTCCAATCATGGTTCACCTCAACATTGTCGACTGAGACATCGTCATTGCCTCTGCCTACTTCGCTAGAGAAGGGCCGATGACATCGCCAGAAGAAGTACAAGAGCTAGTGAGACACTGCAATGGCAGACGGCTGCCAATTACAATTGGTTGTGATGCCAACGCACACAATACCGTGTGGGGAAGCACTAACAACAACGCAAAAGGTGAGTGTTTATTAGAATATCTCTTAGCAAATAACCTTGAAACATTTAACGTGGGGACAACCCCCACTTTTGTCACGAGAGCAAGAGAAGAGGTCCTAGACATAACAATTGTTAATGTTGCTGCTAGGAAAAATGTAAAAGATTGGAGGGCGATGAGCGAGCCATCACTTTCCAACCATAGGATCATCGAATTTAGGATAGAGGGAGATAATACCTCGATTCCTACAATCCGAAATCCTAAAAATACTGATTGGTCTCTTTACAAGACCAATCTGAAGGACAATTTGGAAGACGTCGAAGTGAATGGGGTAAATCACTCGCACTACTACATGGAACAAAGAGTCGAACAGATCAGTAAGGCAATAATGAACCTTTTCATTCCAGTTGCCCACTCTCAAAAGCTCGTTCAAAAAAGGATGCTCCTTGGTGGAATGAGAACCTGTCAAACTTCCGAAAAGAGGTCCGTCGGCTCTTTAATAGAACCAAACGTGACGGCAATTGGCAGAGGTACACTGAGAAGCTTACTCAGTACAATGAAGAGATTAGGAAGGCCAAAAGGCTAAATTTTCAAGCCTTTTGCGAAAAGATCACGTCCACTCACACTGCGGCCAGACTACAAAAGGTCATGGCAAATGGGGGAACTAAACCCACAATGTCGCTAAAAAAGCCAGACGGATCATATACGGAAGGTGAAGAGGAACGATCGATCGTTCTTCTTAGAACCCAGTTTCCAGGTATTGAACCAGCAACAAGCACAGAAATAGCAATGAATTACTCCAAAAAATCCCGCAAGAAAGATTGGGACATTGCTAAGAAAATATGTACCAGACAACGGTTGGAATGGGCAATAAGTGCCTTTCAAGCTTTCAACCAAATAAATCACCAGGTGTGAATGAAATATTTCCAGCACTCCTGGAGCAAGGGATAGAGGAGATTCTACCTCTCCTGTTGAAGATTACAAGAAACAGTATAGCAGTAGGTCTAATACCTAGAAAATGGAGAAGGGCAAGGGTAACCTTCATACGAAAAATAGGGAAAAAAGATGGGACTGATCCCCGATCTTTTAGAACCATCTGTATAACATCGTTTCTACTCAAAACGATGGAGAAAGTAGTGGATTACTACATAAGAACAGAGAACCTGGAGAATACACCACTTCATAAATGTCAACATGCTTACAGAGCGGGTCGATCAACTGAGACGGCTCTGTATCAGCTGACAGAAGTCATCCAGAGAACTCTGAACAACAAAGAAATCGCAATGTGCGCATTCCTGGATATATCTGGAGCCTTTGACAACACAACTCATGTGTCTGTCTAAGAAGCACTAAAAAGGAGAGCAGTAAATGAAACCATTGTAAAATGGATGCATGAGTTGTTGACGACGAGGATAGCTGAGACACAGGTGGGCAATCAAACCACCTCAGTTAAAGCCACTCGGGGGACACATTAAGGGGGAGTGATATCTCCCATTCTATGGAGCCTCGTAGTAGATGAGTTGCTCTACACGCTAACGGAGCTTGGCTTCGAATGTATAGGCTATGCTGATGACATAGTTCTAATAGTCAGAGGCAAGTTCGAGAGCACCTTGTGGGATTTATTACAAAAGTGCCTCAGAATCAATGAGCAATGTTGCTTGTCAGTGGGGCTAACCCAAACAAGACCACCATAATAATTCCCGGAAAAGAACACTTCCAGCCATGAAACCCATAGCCTTAAACGGGAAAATCATAGAATGGAAGTGAAAAGTTAAATATCTAGGGATAAATCTGTGGAATAAGCATGTTGAAATAACTGCTAGTAAAGCAATAAGAACTTTGATGGCGTGCAAAAATCTAGCTGGTAAGAGGTGGGGCTGTAACCCAAAAATACTGCGATGGATGTACGCCATGATTCTGAGACCAGCAATTACGTATGGGGCAATAGTTTGGCATACAAAAGCAAGTCAGTACAGTACGAGGAAGACCCTCGACAACGTTGAGAGGCTTGCCTGTGTGTGCATCACTGGAGCTATGAGAACGTGTCCAACTATTGCACTAGAGATCATCACAGATCTGACACCTCTACATCTGGTGATAGAAAGATCTGCCCAAGAGGCAATTCTTAGAATATCTAAGGAAGGTTCAGGCAATGAGAGTATTAAAAATCAGGGAGCCTGGTCCTCTCTACCAAAATACCTCTTATCAGCGAATCTTCCCAGTGACGAAATGATCAAGAAAGTAAGTATGGAAATGAATTTCATTACGATGCTGAATATGATGAGATACTGGGAAAGGGAATACACCACCCAAACTGTCAAAGAAAACACCATTAAATGGTATACGAATGGTTCAAAATCCACCACTGGAGCAGCCACTGGAGTATTTGGGCCTGGCACCAGATACTCATTATCGTTAGGCTCCTTCCAGAGTGTCTTTTAGGCAGAAATACTTGCGATCGCGAGATGCGTGGAAATGAACCTAGAAACAAACTATCAGAAATGTGACATATCGATCCATTCTGATAGTCAAGCAGCTATCAAAGCATTGAGCTCCCATGTCATTGACTCAAAGAAGAAAACTTGATGAATTAGGCATGAATAACAGGGTCTCATTAGTATGGGATCCTGGCCACTCGAGAATCACGGGAAATGAAGGGGCCAATACACTTGCCAGGAAAGGAGCACGAACGCCCATTATTGGCCCGGAGCGTTTCTGTGGTGTAGGAAAATGTTCCTATAAGAAAGAGTTTCGGAAGAAAGAGAAAACCGAAAGAGAAGCACTCTGGCGGTGCCTTTCCGGGCTGGAACATTCCAAAAAGTTCCTGCGGAACTTTGACACTGCTAGATCTAAAAAATGTTTGGACCTCAGTAAAAATAAGCTACATCTCCTCACGGGCTTTCTCACAGGACACTGCCGCCTTAGGAAGCACCTAATGAGAATAGGTCTAGCAGAAATTGGCGAGTGTAGATTCTGTGGGGAGGAGGATGAAAATCCGGATCACCTAGTTCTAGAATGCCCCGCCATTGCAAGCCAACGCAAGAAATGGTTCGGACAAGGAACTTGTAAGAGTGCGGATCTAACCTCATTGAAGCCGTCCTAAATACTAGAGTTCATTAGAACCCTGGAACTGGAAGGCGAGCTGTAGTAATAGCGAGAACAGCTCTGATAGGGGGGGGGGGCACTATAAACCTTAGGTTTCAGTGCATTGTAACCCCGTTAAAATCTAATCTAATATAAGACTTTTATATTCGTTTCAACTTTCTACGTATAACCGTTCTCGAGTTACGCTAGTTACATACTCACATACTTACAGACGTCCAGACTTCATGACGGAACCAATCAAAGTGGATTCAGGGACGGTCAAAACATGTATTTCCCTTAAAATCTCAAAATCGATTTTTTTCGCCATTACTATACTTCCTTTACTAGTGTACAAGAAAGTAAAAAGGCTTTTTTCATCCCCTCATAATTTTTTATCTTAATGTTTCGAAGTTAAATAACAAAACGTGGATGTAGGATTGCAAATACCTTTAAATCATTATGTCTCTTACTGTATATGTCTTCTGACGTTTCCGATTCCATACAAGTCCCGACGCCATCGTTAAGACGACGGGGTTTTATGTAGTATTCTTAACATAGTTTCATTCTGTCTTGGTCGTATTTCGTTAGCGCAACTCATTCATAAGTTAATAAGGGGGTGACTTTTGTAAATTATATATAAAATGATTTATTAAAAGTTTCAACGATCCTTATAGACGGTAGGATGAATTTTGTACTAAATGACATCATAAGCATGCGTCAAATAAAATACCTCTACGGTGGTTGAGTTCAACCCTACTGACTAAAGTTTTAACTGTCTGGTTTCAATATTATTGAGGAACACCGTGCGAGCAATGACTTACAAATATTGAGAAACGTGTTGCACATAGTATTTATTTTCACAACTGATCATACAAAAATCTTGACATATCTTCGATGAAAGGAATGGCCCTGTATAAACACCGTTAAAACTTTTGATTCGAACTAGTTATATAATTATAACGATTATTCTTAACTCTTGGAAATATTATAATAACCATAATAATAGAGATATTGTTCATAATCCGTTCTGTGCATTTTTGACAACCTGTATCTAAAAACCATTAGCTCTTTTTCGGCGAGTGGAGACTTTTGATCAGGACATCATAGACTACACTATACAAAATTTTCAACCGATTCGACTGGGACCCATTTTGCATAAGATGTGTGCAGGGTCCTTTGTTTTGTGATTTTTTAGAGCGATTTCTTTTATAATCCTATATTAGTGCACTTGATTGTTCAACTATTTTAATTTTAATTATTTAATGCAATAAACGCTCATTTAGTTAATATCAAATTTCCAATTTTTATGTGTTATTTTGTTAAGTAGACAGCTTAAACCACAATTCCAAAATGTATGCTTCCATATTAGTTTTTCTTATAGGATTATATCTTTTGTCAAACATTGTACCCCTACAACAACGAGTCTCTTAGACTTTTTTATATCTCCTCCTGTTCCATTTTTAGAAATTTTTCTTATTGTTTACTTCATTTTCTCAAGCTCTTGGCAATACCCCAATAATTCCTTTCCTCAAAACCTCAAAAATAAAGAGATCCCTCCGCCTATGTCCTACTTTTTGCCTAGCAAAAATAGACAACTAGGACACTTGAGATCATTACAGATCTCACACCTCTACATCTGGTGATAGAAAGATCTGCCCAAGAGGCAATTCTTGGAATATCTAAGGAAGGTTCAAGCAATGAGAGTATTAAGAATTAGGGAGCTTGGTCCTCTCTGACAAGATACATCTCATTAGCGAATCTTCCCAGTGACGAAATGATCAGGAAAGTGAGCATCGAAAAGAATTTCACCACGATGCGCAATACGAGGAGAGACTGGGAAAGGGAATACATCACCCAAACTCTCAAAGAAAACACCATTAGATGGTATACGGATGGTTCAAAAACCACCATTAGAGCAGCCGCTGGAGTATTTGGGCCTGGCACCAGATACTCATTATCGTTAGGCTCCTTCCCGAGCGTCTTTCAGGCAGAAATACTTGCGATCGAAAGATGCGTGGAAATGAACCTAGAAAGAAACTACCAGAAATGTGACATATCGATCCATTATGATAGTCAAGCAGCTATCAAAGCATTGAGCTCCCATGTCATTGACTCCAAGTTGGCATGGGAGTGCCGAAGAAAACTTGATGAAGTAGGCAAGAATAACAAGGTCTCTTTAGTCTGGGTTCCTGGTCACTCGGGAATCACAGGAAATGAAGAGGCCAATACACTTGCCAGGAAAGGAGCACAAATGCCCTTTATTGGCCCGGAGCCTTTCTGTGGTGTAGCAAAATGTTCCTACGAGAAAGAGTTTCGGAAGAAAGAGGAAACCGAAAGAGAAGAACTCAGGCGGTGCCTTCCCGGGTTGGAACATTCCAAAAAGTTCCTGTGGAACTTTGATACTGCTAGATCCAAAAAATATTATTTGGACCTCAGTGAAGATACGCTACATCTCCTCACGGGCTTTCTCACAGGACACTGCTGCCTTAGGAAGCACTTAATGAGAATCGGTCTAGCAGAGATTGACGAGTGTAGATTCTGTGGGGAGGAAGATGAAACTCCGGATCACCTAGTTCTGGAATGCCTCGCCATTGCAAGCCAACGCAAGAAATGCTTCGGACCAGAAACTTGTAAGAGTGAGAACCTAACCTCGTTGAAGCCGTCCCAAATACTAGAGTTCATTAGAACCTTGGACCTGGAAGGCGAGCTGTAGTAGAACAGCTGTGATAGGGAGGGCACAATAAACCTTTGGTTTCAGTGCACTGTAACCCCGTTAAAATCTAATCTAATCTAATCTAACTCAACATGTAAATATTACATCATTATTTATTGGATATACCGTTAAGGTAGACAACCAACATAACGATCCACGTAAAATTTAGGCATCTAAAATAAAAGATTAATAAGATATTCATTTTCCCATTGTTGTTCGTTTCCCGTTAAATTTGTGGGTATCTCCAGTAATGTTAATAATGAAAAATACACTTCACCTACCGGTAAGTAACATAATTATCCCAAGCGCCAGAAGATCTGGTGATGACACGAAATATGGAATATCCATTGGAAACCATTCTCTTAAAGTTAGAGATATATTTTTATCGACTAAAGAATCTAGATAACTGCTCATTCCACTTGCTACACTAGAAGCACCTGAAAAAATATTAAATAATAATTAAGTTAATTTAAAAAACAAAACAATTGTAGCATTATTAAAGCGATATATTCATTTTATTGGACGGACACTGGCTGCAGATGACATAGAAACATACATAATATCTTAGTTAATGGTATCATCATTATTGTTATGATTATAATCGCCCATCTCAATTATGTTCTTCGTTATTATTATTGATTTAATTATTTTCTACTTTGTCAAGATATACCTAATATGATATTACTTATCCTTGAATGGAGGAGCTGTTGGATAGTCTAAGAACCAAGAAAATTAATTAATTTTGTGATCAACTGTAAAATAGATGCAATTTGCTCTGTTATCAAGTTAATTAATATAACAAGGATGATATTGATTTATCGAAACAATTGTCAATTTTTTAGAATAACTTTTATTATATTAATATAACAAGTGTTTTTGTTTACGGAATATCAGCCATAGTGCATTTAATTCAAACATGTAATATTGGTTGCCTAAACTGAACGTCCAATAAATAGTATACTGTGCAACAAGTGGGGAAAGTTCAACTTTTTTCACGAGTGTGGAGGCAAACACACGAGTGAGAAAAGTACTTTTTCTACAACTGCTATGAAAAGTAGCATATTTCTCATATAAGTGTTTTTAAATGAAACTCACGGTCTCTAGTTAATTCCACAATATAATACAAGTTATTGAAAATTCTAAAAAATTGACAATTGTTTCGATAAATCAATATCATCGTCAGAATGACAGAAGTTACATTTCATTTTATGCCTACCTGATGTTTAGTAGTTATTTTTGGGTAGACCAAGAAGTAACCTAACTTGTGATTGGCTTAATATATGTTTATAGAAAAAAGAAGAAGATGTGATATTACAAATATTGAAGCTTAGATATTATTAGCCCTATGGTGATATCCTGGATATCATTTTTCCAATTAAGATCAGTATAACTGTGCAATGATATAGAAAACCAGGAAAACTATATCTGCTGATCTTTACAATTATCACTTAATAAGACAGTTTATTAAGGGAGAATTCCCTAGATTTAACTGTTCATTGACAACTTCATAATGTGGGCTTCTTAAATGTCTTCTAATTTCCAGTTCTTCAAGGAAATCCAGTTCTTGTTTCTTTTCACAAATATGCAGCACTTCTAGTTCTGTGTTAGGTGTCAATGAATGATTGGTGTCAAGTAGATGTTTTGCGTAGTGGGATTTATCTGGTTGTTTTAATCTGTATGCTCGTAAGTGCTCACTGTATCGTATTTCAAAATTCCTAAGGGTCTGACCCAAATAGACAGCATTACATTCTGGACATTTGAGTTTATATATACCTGACTTCTTTAATAGTGGTATTTTTGTTTTTACATTTAACAATTTTGTACTAACGTTACTTTCTGTTTTAAAAGAAATTGTTGTATTAGTTGCTGAAGATATTATCTTTGAAATATTATTAGAAATATTTCCTGCATATGTGATGGTTTTATAAGTTTTAATTTCATCAGCTTGTTTAGGATATATTAGTTGTAATGCCACTTTTTTCTCTTCTTTACTAATTAGCTTATTTATCATATCTAATGGATAACCGTTAGATGTTGCTATTTGTCTAATTGTATTAATCTCTCTATCAAAATTACATTTGTTCATAGGAACTGAAAAAGCTCTATGTATCATTGAATTATATATTTCTAATAATATTTCAAAGATAATATCTTCAGCAACTAATACAACAATTTCTTTTAAAACAGAAAGTAACGTTAGTACAAAATTGTTAAATGTAGAAACAAAAATACCACTATTAAAGAAGTCAGGTATATATAAACTCAAATGTCCAGAATGTAATGCTGTCTATTTGGGTCAGACCCTTAGGAATTTTGGAATACGATACAGTGAGCACTTACGAGCATACAGATTAAAACAACCAGATGAATCCCACTACGCAAAACATCTACTTGACACCAATCATTCATTGACACCTAACACAGAACTAGAAGTGCTGCATATTTGTGAAAAGAAACAAAAACTGGATTTCCTTGAAGAACTGGAAATTAGAAGTCATTTAAGAAACACACAATATGAAGTTGTCAATGAACAGTTAAATCTAGGGCATTCTCCCTTAATAAACTGTCTTATTAAGTGATAATTGTAAAGATCAGCAGATATAGTTTTCCTGGTTTTCTATATCATTGCACAGTTATACTGATCTTAATTGGAAAAATGATATCTAGGATATCACCATAGGGCTAATAATATCTAAGCTTCAATATTTGTAATATCACATCTTCTTCTTTTTTCTATAAACATATATTAAGCCAATCACAAGTCAGGTTACTTCTTGGTCTAGCCAAAAATAACTACTAAACATCAGGTTGGCATAAAATGAAATGTAACTTCTGTCATTCTGACGATGATATTGATTTATCGAAACAATTGTCATTTTTTTAGAATTTTCAATAAATTGAATTATATTGTGGAATTAACTAGAGACCGTGAGTTTCATTTAAAAACACTAATATGAGCATATTCCACGAAGTAAGGGTCGAGACAGTCAATATTTCTCATAGCTTACTTAATTTCAAAACCATATATTGCTCACACTGTGAGAAATATTATTTCTCACGGCACTTTGCCCACACTACATACATTTATATGAAGAATCCGGTAGGGGATCCGCGATGCCCAGCCAATTTCAGAAAGTTATACTCGATGCCCAGCCGTTTTCGGTGAGTGGTCCTCGATACTTAGACTTTTTCTACAAAACTATTTACTTGTTTTCTTTAAATTTGTGAAGTTGTAGAAAAAGTATAGTGTGCAACATGTGGGAAAAGTACTTTTCCCACTTGTTGCACAATATACTATTCTCACAGTATGAGCAACATATGGTTGTGGAATTAAGTACGCTTTGAGAAATACGCTACTTTCGTAACAGTTGTAGGAAAATATATATATATATATATATATATATATATATATATATATATAAAATTACAAAAACAATTCATTAATTACAATATTAAAGTATTATTAAGTAATATTATAAAAAACAGTTGATTCTAAGGGAAAATCGGATGCATTACCAATTTAAAAAAAAATTATTCTTAATTGACGCGAATGGCGAATTAGAAGTTGGTCAAATGTGCTTTATGTTTGTGAATAGAAGATAACACGAACAAAAATAAACGGTTTCAAAGATTGAAACTAACTCAAATACTCCGGAGGCTGTATCGTACAAAGAAATCAACAATTCTCCAAAAATGACCAAAAATGTAGTATATCTGGATATATAGGACACGTTGTACTGGCTGTAGTGAGCTGAAAATCAACAGGGTTCATCTGTGAGATGCCCTGAACAATATCCAATAATAAAATGAGTCACTTGTATTCACTCCGGAGGCTGTATAGTGCTAACACACCGACATTTCTCCAAAAATGTATATTTTGATTTATAGGACTCGTCGTACTAGCTCCGGTGAGCTGAAAATCAATAGGGTTCATCTCTGAGATGCCCTGAACAATAAATCATAAAATTGGTGACTTGTATGCACTCCGGAGTAACGGTTTTAAAGATTGAAACTAACTTTTCCGCCATTATACACTCCAGAGGCTGTATAGTGCTAACATACCGAAATTTCTATGAAAATGACCAAAAATGTAGAATATCTGGATTTATGGGACCTATTGTACTGGCTTTTATTAGCTAAAAATAAATAGGGTTTCTCTCTGAGACACCCCGAACAATATCCAATGATTAATTGGTTACTTGTATATACTCCAGAGGCTGTGCCGTGCTAACTAAACGAAATTATCTCAAAAATGGCAAAAAATATAGTATATCTGGATTTATAGGTCCAATTGTACTGGCTCTGGTGAGCTGAAGATTAATCGGGTTCATCTGTTAGACGCCCTGAATAATATCCAATTATAAAATTGGTCACTTGTATACACTCCAAAAAGCTGTATCGTGCTAACAATCTGAAATTTCTCTAAAAATTACCAAAAATGTAGTATATCTGGATTATAGGTCCGGTTATACTGGATCTGGTGAGCTGAAAATTAATCGGGTTCATAGACGCCGTGAGTAATATCCAATTATAAAATTGGTCACTTGTTTATACTCCGGAGACTGTATCGTGCTAACAATTCGAAATTTCTCTAAATATTACCAAAAATGTAGTAGGTATATCTGGATTTATAGGTTCAGTTATACTGGCTCTGGTAAGACGCCCTTAACAATATCCATAAAATTGGTCACTTGTATTCACTCCGTAGGCTGTATCGTTCTGACAAACCAAAATTTCTCCAAAAATGATAAAAAAATGTGGTACTTTAGATACCATAGCACCCGTAGTACTGCCTCTGGTGAGTTCAAAATCAATAGGGTTGATTTGAGAGATGCCCTGGAACAATACCCAATCATAAAATTTGTGACTTTATGCACTCTGGAGACTGTATCGTACTAAAAAGACATGTTGCTATAAGATGCGGATGACAACGACACAGGATTTTTTTATAAAAACCTTTATTCGTGTTTTTCCCGCTGAAAAACGTAAATGTAACTAAAAAAAATTGAAAATTCTAATTTTTTTTGGGGTAAATCAATACTTTTCTCCCATCGTAGATATGGTTGGCGGAAATGTAAAACTGGCCAATGACGACGACGGCATAAACACAGGATTTTTTTAAAACCCGTTTTCTAGTTTTTCTCATTAAAAACGAGAAAATAACTTAAAAAATTCGAACTTTTTTTAGAGTAAACCAATATTTTTCTCGCATCTTAGATAGGGTTGGGCGGAAAAGTAAAATTACAAATACCTCAAAAAGCCAGGATGTTGAAAGATTTCTAATGGAAACAAACACATTTCCTCGAAATTTAATAAGTACAAATAACTCCTAACCTTTCACAGTTAGTTGAGCATATTTTGCTAAAGGAGATTTGATATATATTACTTTTCCGTCCAACCTATCTATTTACCCACAAAAAATGTGAAATTTTGAAAAAAATGTTGAGTTATTTTCACGTTTTCCATCAACAACTACACGAAAAAACGGTTTTTAGAAAAAAATCCTGTGTGTATGTCGTCGTCGTTGTCGTCGGCCACTTTTTCTTACCTGTCATGTTAGCACGATACAGCCTCCGGAGTGCAATAAGTCACCAAGTTTATGATTGAATATTGTTAAGGACATGTCACAAACGAACCCTATTGATTTTCAGGTCACCAGAGCCAGTACAACGGGTGCTATGGTACGACATTTTGTCATTTTTTGAGAAATTTCAGTTTGTTAGCACGATACAGCCTCCGGAGTTCAATATGTCACAAATTTTATGATTGAATATTATTCAGGACGTCTTACAAATGAACCCTATTGATTTTCAGCTCACCAGAAACAATACAGCATGTGCTACAGTACTTTAAGTACGATATTTTTGTCATTTTTGGAGAAGTTTCAGTTTGTTAGCACGATACAGCCTCCAGAGTATATACAAGTGACCAATTTTATGATTGGATATTATTCAGAGCGTCTCAAACATGAACCCTATTGATAATCAGCTCACTAAAGCCGTACAACCAGTGCTATCGTACTTGAAGTACCAAATTTTTGTCATTTTATGAGAATTTTCAGTTTGTTAGCACGATACAGCTTCCAGAGAGTATACGATTGATCAATTTTATGATTGAATATTGTTCAAGGTGTCTCACAGATGTACCCTGTTGATTTTCAGCTGACTATAGCGAGTACAGCGGGTTCTATAAGTCCAGGTATACTGCATTTGTGGTTACTTTTGGAGAAATTTCGGTTTGTTAACACGATACACCCCCCGAAGTGTATACAAGTGACAATTTTATGATGGAATATTAATCAGGGCATCTCATAGATGCGGAAAAGTTAGTTTTAATCTTTAAAACCGTTTATTTTTGTGTATGATTTGTCGCACATTGTGCATGGGGATAATTCAGTATTTTTTACTAGTCATCGCTAAATATTATCGCTAGTTTGAGCTATTTTTAATAGCTGTTTGCTGTTAACTATAATGGAACTATTATTTATACTAGAAAATGTAGTTATTTTTGTTGATAAACGTTATCTGTTACAGACACTCATTACAAATAATTTTTGAAATAATTAGAAAGTGATATGAATTAATAACATGATCTGAACACATATTTACGTTTCATTAGTTTTGTTTATTTCCTTATTACTTATAATTTATCCCGGCCAAACAATAACAAAACTGGATATGAGAATATTTTTCTGTTTTTTTATTAAAAAGGTAAGAATATATAATCTCAAATGTTATTTGCATCTAAACAATAAGTATAATCTATGAACTGATTAAACATTGACCTTAAATTTCTATTACTGAAATACTTGGCTTTATTTTCCACAGAGGTTAATAATATCACAAGGTGATTATGACTTGTATCTTTATTCGTATCTGAATTTGACCTATACAACTACATTTTAATACTTATTGGTTACTTGTTGTTAGGTAATACAAATTTCACTAGAATAAACTTCACCCATAAAATTTTTTATTGATCACTGAAATTTAAATGTTCACTATTACGACAGCAAGCTTAATATCGATTTTTCTGTCACTAAAGTATGAGAAATACTTCAATGTTTATCTGTTATAAAATTTGGTTAACCACATAAAACAGCATTGAAATCATTTGATCATCATACAAAGATGCTGTTTGCAATAAATAAAATCCCAATGGCACAAGACCAATTGGACAGGCTTATTTCAAGTAAAATTTTAGCATCAAATCAAAAACAAGAAATACACCTTTTTTTTATAAATTTGTGAATTTTCTTAAATAAATGTTTTCAAGTACGTTTTAGAAAAAAGTGTTAAATACAAAAGTTGTAAAGCGTATCAAGGTCTATAAAAAATCTATGTAATATTTTTGCGTCAAATCAAAACCAAAGGAAATGCGTTTCTTTTCAAATTTGACGGGCCGCCATATTGCCTCTACCGGGCCGATTTGGCCCGTTAACGAACTCGTCCAATACTGTGGCCCAACTGATTTCTGTAGTGAGTTTGGTTTTGATCTGTCTGCCTCTATCGTGCTTACAAATTCCGTTGTACATTGGTGATTGATTTAAAAATCTTTGCTAGCCATGAGTTGATGATTAGTTAGATATTTCTGCTGACAGGTTACATTATTCTGCTCTCAAAAATACGAATACTATGCCAACCCTTTAAACAACACCCCTAAAACATGTTTATCAAAAGTAGAGTCACAACTGAAATAAATTTTTTTGATTATGCCACGAACGTATCATCAGATGGCGTCAGATCCTGTGATTGAGAAGGTAATATTTAGAAGTTTTCCGTAGTAAGTTGGGATGTGTGCAGATGGTACGATATTGTTGAACGATTGAGAGTGAAGGTGTTAGCCTATACTAGTCCAGGGGAAATCGGCGGATGAGTACTGAAAAATATTCTACTTAAATTTTTCACGCGATTCTCTTCAAATTGTCCTATTGGTTATATAAATGAATGTTGCTATCTGGCAACTTGGTAGCCATACCTATTGCTTAAACCGAAATTGTCTAAACAATTGCAAGGAATTGTTATTTCCAACCGGGATGTAGTACGAATGAAAACGGCTCTATGACTTTTTACGATGAAGTTAATATTTTTGGAGATATACGTTTTTGTAAGTTTGACCTATTAAAACTATATAAAGAAAAAGATTAAAATATAAACATATTTTTTATATTCTGTATACAATAGTTAATAATATCTTTAAGGAAAATGAAAAAAAATCAATTTTTATGCCTGTTTTTAAGCGCGGTCACTAGTATTAGGCAATTACCTGTAAGTAACGCTATATCAGCCCCTCTGCGTCATGCATTATTATTTCTGATTTATCTTGAACACCATTAATTTAATTGAAATTTAAACAACAACAATGTTATTGATAATTAAATTACCTACAATTTGCTTTCAATAAATTTTTGTCCGAAATAAATATTATAAAAGATATTAATGTTTGAACAAGTAAATAAAATATTAAATTTTATATCGCTTTAATTTGCTTTTTTAATTATTATCATCATAAAAATATATGCATTTTTATGAACAATAATTAAATATAATATTTTAACATTTTTTTAATTAGAAGCGCTTTCAATTTTTCATACATATAATATTTACTATATTTTCTAATTATAAACAAATGACCTTAAAAAACATTTAGTTGTAAGAAAGCCTCTAAAACCAAAGCATGTAACTGTAAAATACATTATTTGTACCCTTTTATGTGATTGTGATTATGAGGAAAATAAAAACATAATAATATATAAATATGTTATTGATAATGAATAAAATATATATTTTTAATACTTTTTTAAGTATTCCATACTTCTACATCTCCATAACCTTCATTTATAAAAGTTATTCAACGCAATATAAGTACTTTCTATACTAACAATTACAATCAAAAATATATTTTATTCTTTTTCTTCATATATTTTTGTTATGGGAAAAGAAACCGAATTTGGGATTTTTCAAACCTTTAAAAATTCATATCCTCAAATTCAATTGTTAAAACAATTTCGGTTTAAACAACTCGGTATCGAGTTTCTCTGTGGCAACATGCATTTATATCATCAGTAAAGTAGTTACTTACAGGTTGGCAAATTAATTTTGCCAGTCGGAAGTTTGGCAGCTTCCCCGTTGCGACGTAGCAAAGACGTATACGGATTGTAAGAACTCACTTCGCTGGCAGAATTCGTAAGCTTCGTTTCGACAGTACAGTTCAGAGAAAAGTGATTACCGGGGTTGTGCAATACTAACTTGTTATGGCGACACGAGAAAGTAAAGTTGTGCATATAGCGCCACCCCCCCCCCTCCCCGCCTGAATCTACCGACCCATAGTAAATAACAAAGAAGATGTAGGAATATCGCGTGATATGTTAACAACAACAACAAAGAGATTCATAGGTAGTTTACGCAAAAAGAAACTGGGCTACTGAAAAAGAGTGGTAACCGCGGACGTGCATGCATGTAACTGCGGACAAAATAATTATGCCGTTGTGCGGAAAGGTAGACATCGGTAATCATCGACCTGTGTGAAAAGTAAAAACACACAGTTCGGCCAATCAGATTTCTCAATTTGTTCATTTCACACGTTTGTTCGGCTTCATGTTTAAGTAGTTTGTAACTTTGAAATGGAATGGAAACGGAAAAAAATGTATATATACCTCGGTTGAGAAGCCTATTATTTACCTCGCACATTATATCCTACGGCTCTACGCGCCTCAGGATACAAAAGTGCTCGGTACATAATAATTCACTTTTCAACCTAGGTGTATAATATACGATTACAGTTGAATTGTTGGATATTCACCGGCGCGTCATTAATATCTGATAACATAACCGACTTAAATATTAAGTGGTATCTCTTTCTATTAATAGTGAAGAACAGATCAAAATAATTTGACATTTGTTGGTTATGTTATCAGATATTAATAACGCACGGGTAAAGATCAAATAATTCAACTGTATTTAAATTTATATGTCGCTGCTGTTTAACGCTGTGATGTGTGTCGTTGATGCTACGATTTGCCGCTTCTTGAAATGGCGGAAAATTAGAAGCATGTCACTTGATCTAATTTATCTACTTGAAGCCGCAACTTGAGCGATACGATTTACAAGCTTTCTGTATTGACGTAATTTAAACTTAATTCACAACCGCAATAGATTTCCTTTGCTCAATTACTCGGTACGTTTAGTCATTGCTCAATTTGATTATGGAATAGATAACCATTGATATAAAATTTCGACGCGTAGATTTTTCAAATGATTTTAAGTTTACAAAAACTTTTTATTCTATTGATCTGTATTTCAGTATTTATTCTTAAGAAGGTGAGTAAATGGTTTGTGTGAAGCAGCGTCGAATGCTTTCTAGTGTAACCGTCTTAACTGTTCGGTACACAGTTTTCAAAAGTTTACTTGGATGGAACAAAGATGACCTAGTAAAGTATTATTATTTGAAACGATAGTGGGCGATAAAAAATTAAGACGTATACGAACGGCACTCTTGTTTTGGGTGGAGAGCTAAGAGTCGTGAGTTTATTTTATGAAAGTTAAGCTAACGGAAAGGTAATTAAAGGGCGTCAAAAATTTTAATTCACAGGAAAAATCAAAAACTGCAATAAGAGAGGAGGAGAGAAAAATTATAAAAAATGAGATATTTTCGGTAATTTGTCTGTGGAGGTTAGGGAAGTACTCAATAAAACGCGTTTATTATGTTAACCAGTTTATTAACGTGTTTGACTTAGCGTCAGTGATCAGAACCATAAAAAATCTACAATATGGGTACATGCATAACCAGGTACCAACAACAGACGGCAACAATAAGATACAAAATGTTACATACGTTCAAAAATTAATATATACATAAAAACAATAAAACAAATTATTACCCAACACTACAAAGAGAATCGTGTTTGGTTATTGTTCGAGGAATAAATAGTATAGATAAGTTCCAATGAAAAAACCAGATATACGAATTAAAATTATCTAAATATACAAAAGATAAATGTCGCGGAGTTTGCGAAGAACAAAAAATTAGTTTATTAATGAAATTATTTCCCGTTTCTTCATAAAAGAAAATGTAGGACAATATTACATTACTGAATTACTTGAAAATAGATGAAAAATATCGGCATTGTGAAAGTTACGTCAAAATAATAAAACGGAAGATAATTTTATCTAGGTTAAAGCGTGCACGACGAATTTTTTAAGGATTATTATATATAACAGCATAAAACATAAAAGTTCTTTAAAACAAAGCCAATATTAGTAATAAAAAAACTCGTTATCATAATAAAATAGTTCTGATATCGTATGGTTCTTTGGCTAAAGAAATGGCGGGGCACTAAATTAGTCTTTTCACCATCGACTAAGAAAAGGTGCGATTTACTCCAGGTAGGAGAGATACAAAATAATCATTAACGATACCTGAGTCCAGCAGTCACAAGCCAATCACGACAATACTATTCAGGTAATCAGCTTGGGTGATGACAATTGCATAAGCGCCGAGGGCGTGGTTTCTCGATGCGGTAGATTTAATTTCTTAGGACAATACTTGTAATAAGTAATCTACTCTCTCCGCGTGATGGAACAAATCACAGACACTCGGTATTCTTCGGTCTCGGTAATAATCACAAAACAAACAAAATACTCCCGTAATTTTAATTCGCCGACTAAGCACAGAAAATATCGATACTTTGGTACGATACGATATCTTAATCTTAATAACGATAAATAGGACACGTATATAGAGTTGACACTCTCGGAACTTTACAACTGCCTTGGTCAAGTATTCGTCGCAGACTAATTTCTTCACGAGATTTTGGGGAGAGGCAGCCTTTTTTTGTAAATTTTTCCCGAAAAATAACGGTAAAGCTAGTTCTAAAAAAACATATAACAAACCATATAAAACGAATCGAGACCATAAATTCACCAATTACGATATCTACCCAGAATTTCGTAAAAAGTATCTTTTTGTCAGAGGCGATACTAAAAACTATTGTTTGCATATCGCAAATTTTTTTAGAGGCGATATTAAAAACCAATGTATATTTTCAGTTGTTATTTACTTGAATTGGAAATCAAGATTGGAGCATAACAAACCTTTTCGGTGCCCAGATATATATTGTTCCTCAATTTTTTAATGTTCTTTGATCATAAAGAACGACATCCTTCGCTTCGACGAAAATACTGTTGCGACAGGGCCGTACTGGGATAGATATTATTCGATTTCGTAGGGCGAAATATAGGAAAAATATAAACATTACACTAGTAATACAAAAAGATGAATAAATTTTAATTCGCGTCTAGATATTGCCGTGTTGGTATATTAACAGCAACAATGTACTTCCCTAGTCCCCCCAAATCGTTTGTAAATCCTTAGTAAGTTCATATTATTTATCTCTATTTTTTAAATTATACAGGACTGGGTAGTTATAAATACACAACTTTTTGGCAAGGAATTCATATCAATAGGTTAGTTAGTACACTTTGTTATTATTAGCATATCATTCTTATCTTTAACGTAAATCACTTTATTTTTTTTTTCGCAATTTGTCATGGCACATAAATTACCAGTGAAACATACAAACAATTTAAACTGCAAACAAGATTGTTGACTGTAACGTTAGAAAACACCTTCTTTTAAAAATATATGAATCGTGGCTGCTGTTGAAAGTATATATTTACTAACAAATTTATTATTATTAATACCAATTAATAAAAGAGAAAATACTGCAGATGTACATTAGCAAAACGTGAGCAATGACTTTAAAAATGGTATCAGGCAGAAAGCCTTCGTCATTGTCAATACACTGCGTTAATCTACTTCTGAAATTTCGTTCACCTCTTTCCAGATATCGACAGTATGTTGGCCATAGCTTGACGAATGTTGTTCTTAGCGTTATCGAGGATTACATTCCGAAAGTTCGAAGTGAGCCTTATTACTGAATAAAATAAGAAAGTCGTCAAGCATTGCTAAAGCCGCTTCACATGATTTTTCTTGAGCAACAAATTCACGAGGATAGAGCTTCTGCACTACATCTAATTTGAAATTTGAATCCTTTATATAGAATCTGCCTCATAGAACGAGCAGAAGCCCAACAGTAAGTAGTAGCATATTTTTGAGCAGGGCGCCTTGAGAAGAGGTTCCTTTATTTCTTGAAGACCACTTATTACTGGTCGTAAAAAATATGAAGATCAGATCTAACGATAATTGTTTTTCATTTTTACGTTAATCCCTGTCGAGTTTCCCGTGGTCCTCCCCGTGGTCACCTGGGGGACCACTATGGGAATCACTGTCCTAGAGGATCACATGTTTTCGAATTTTTCTTTTGTAACTACTGCAGCAGCTTAATTTCTGAACAAGAAGCGTTTTTTACACATTACTACTTTTTTTAATACTTTTTGACGCACAAACCGTACGTTACTGAGCTCTATATCTTTATTCCGATCTAGATCATTAACAACGTACTTTCTGAGTTAGAGGATACGATCGAAAATTCTCCTTTCCCGAATAACGCTACCCAAAAATGCTGTAAAAACAACTACCGCAAATAATGAACAAAATAATTTGCGTTACTTTCCTACTAGTTTGATAATTTGTGTTGTAATAAATGTTCATAAAGGTTAGCATTATAATATTATATTTGTATCGGCTTTGGCCATAGGTTCATTTCAGTACAAATTTAAAAACAGAGAGGGTTAAATTATTCTTACCTAGTACTGCTCCTAAGAGTAGATTCCATCCTACAATAAATGCTACCAATTCACCAACACCAGCGTAACAATAGGCATATGCATAACCTGTCCTAGGCACTCTCGCAGCAAACTCGGCATAGCATAAACCTAAAAATATTATGCTTATTTGTAATTATTATGATCTCGATATATTGACAATAAAGACTTGATTTATTAATCACATATAACCAACTTGTGTTGCATGTGTATCTGAATTTTTCAATATGGAAGAATAGCTTTCAATTATGAAAAAGAATTAAGTAGTTACTTTTTCTAAAAACAGTATTTTTTAATGGGTGTTTTCAATTTTAATTGCTGCTCCGACAAATTTTTGTGGACGAATTTGATACTTGGTGTATTTTGTCTATCCAAACCATATGAATTGAAATACCGCTTCACTGAAAAGACTTTTCAGAATATAACGTTATCCACAAACGTGAACTAAAGCACTTCGTAAGACAACAAAAAATAATATACAGTCTTTTTATTACAAATACTGCATGTCACATGTCGTCACAACCTTGCCGTGTGGTTGTCGGAATAGTTGAGTAATGTAGGAAGTTTTGAAATTCTAGTATTATGTCGCTTTGTTTATGTTACTAGAAATAATGAATTTAATGTTTTAAATGAAACTCACTGTTTCTAGCTAATTCCACAATATATTGAAAATTGTTGAAAATTCTAAAAAATTGACAATTGTTTCGATAAATCAATATCATCGTCAGAATGACAGAAGTTACATTTCATTTGATGCCTACCTGATGTTTATTAGTTATTTTTGGCTAGACCAAGAAGTGACCTAGCTTGTGATTGACTTAATATATGTTAATAGAAAAAAAAGGAGAAGATGTGATATTACAAATATTGAAGCTTAGATATTATTAGCCCTATGGTGATATCCTGGATATCATTTTTCCAATGAAGATCAGTATAACTGTGCAATGATATAGAAAACCAGGAAAACTATATCTGCTGATCTTCACAATTATCACTTAAGAAGACATTTTCTTAGTGGAGAACTCCCTAGATTTATCTGTTCATTGACAACTTCATATTGTGGGCTTCTTAAATGTCTTCGAATTTCCAATTCTTCAAGGAAATCCAGTTCTTGTTTCTTTTCACAAATATGCAGCACTTCTAGTTCTGTGTTAGGTGTCAATGAATGATTGGTATCAAGTAGATGTTTTGCATATTTGTGAATAGAAACAAGAACTATATTTCCTTGAAGAATTGGAAATTAGAAGACATTTAAGAAACCGCAATATGAAGTTGTCAATGAACAGATAAATCTAGGGAGTTCTCCACTAATAAACTGTCTTCTTAAGTGATAATTGTAAAGATCAGCAGATATAGTTTTCCTGGTTTTCTATATCATTGCACAGTTATACTGATCTTAATTGGACAAATGATATTAACAACTTTCAAGGAACTTGTTAACATGTAGTTTATATTTACTAAGGGTTTATGTGTTTATAATTTATTAGTAACAGAGAAAACGACGACGTGATTTCAAAAAACTGAGAGACACGTAATACAATATTGTTTAACGAGTGACGGAAGTAGCATTTTCTGCAAACGAGAGAACAGTCTAAAATTGCAGAAAATGCTTTTCGACGAGTAAAACACTATACTTTTTCAATAACCATGGCTGACTACATAGGATATATAAAAAGTTAACCCCGTTTCACCATGTTTGTTTTGGCATCTACCTTTATATTATAATCGAACTTTTCTAAACTTTTGCCACAATATACATACTGTATAAAATCTTTAAAATGAAATCTAAGACTGCTACAATAATTTTATTTTATTATTAATTTACCAACTTCGAATAACTCAATACTAAAAAAAATATTGTGCATTGTACCTTATGTACCAAGGGAGCGAAATGAAGCGTTCGTGGCGAGCTCCAACTTCAGGCCAAACGTAGCGAGGGCGATTAAGTCGAACGAGCCACGAACGCGACATCGCTCCCACGGTGCATATACTATTTTGACATTATTTTTGTTTATAGTAATCGTTGTAAATTATAGATTGGAAACAAAAATTTCATTGTACTTTATTCATAACTATACATTTTATTGCATTAATTATGTTACATGTATTATTTGGCATAAAACTATAATTAAATTAATTCATCAGAACACACTAAATATTTTATTATTAGATATTTTTAAATGATGATTTTCGTTAAAGCTTCTTCTTCTTGAAGTTCTTTCTCTATTCAATGAAGATCGGTAACAATTCTGGCAAATTCGTCTCTGTCTTGGGCTCTTCTTAGCAGGGAGTTTGAGTCTAAGCCTGTCCAATCCTTTATGATTTTCAGCTAAGAGCACTGTCTACGTCCAGGGGCACGTTTTTTTCCTCAATCTTGCCCTCCATAATCAGTTGTAGGAATATATACTTGTCCTGTCTCATGACATGGCCAGGTTAAGCAGTCTTTCACTTTTTTATGGTCTCGAGAATTGTTCGGTCCTTGTTCACTCTATGTTAGACCCCTTGATTGGGTGATATGGTCGGTCCATAGAATGCGCAACATCCTGCGATATACCCACATCTCCAATGCCTTAAGCTTGTTGATACTGCTGACTTTTAGCGTCCAGGCCCCAACTCCATACATTAACGTGGAATACACATAACATCTAACGAAGGTTAATCTTATGTTCAAATTGAGTGTTCTGTCGGTTAACAGGTTCCACATTTTAATAAAATTGGCTCTAGCTTGCTCTAATTTCTATCTCAGGATTCAGATCCTCGCTGATCAAACTTCCTAGTTATTTAAATTGTGTGAGTTGCTCTATTGGTAAACCATATACAGAGTGGAAAGTCTAACTGGAACAAATTCTGTAACTTGATAAATAAAGGTTTTTCGCAAAATTCCTGAAACACGTCAATTTTAATTTTCAATGTGGCATATTACAAAGAGATTTGTTTATCTTTTTAATTATCTGGTGGGGTTGCAGACAACCCCAACTTTTTTTTAAATGGAAGAGTAGGTTGATTAATTTTTTATTTTGAAACTTTTTCAATTGTTAATACAATTCCACTTTTTTTGTTACTTTTTATAAACAATGTATCGGAAAAAAATGGAACAAGGAAATATTTACTTAAATTACTTTAATGTGTAGGTACATTTTTTCTTCCTTGATAAGCCCAATAAAAAACCTGCTCGATAGTTTTTTGGTCAATTTGAACTGAATGTGATTGATTTGTTAGTACTTGTTTGTATTTCAACGTGTAAATAACAAACGAGAAATAAGAAAATGCCCTATTTAACCGAGACGCATCGTATCGAAATCTTAATGCTGATCGGATATGGGGACAGAAGTCGAGCACAGGCTGAAGTCGCTCGATTGTTTACTGAAGTTCATCCAGAATTACCTTCAATTAATCGAAGTACGATTAGCAAAATTGGAACTCGATATCGGAAGTTTGGCCGCGTAAGGGAGGCTCCTCGACAAAAGGTTTTAAAAGTTGACGAAGAAGCTCAGTTGAACATATTATTGGAAGTTGAAGAAAATCCTGTTACTCCAGCTAGGCAAATAGCTCGCGTTCATGTTGTCAGTATCAAAACACAAAAGCGTTTTAAAAATTCTTAAAGGAGCCAAAAAGCACCCATATAAGATGCAAAACCTGCAGGAGCTTAACGAAGATGATTCTGATCGTAGACTCGAATTTTGCGAACGAATTATGGCTTCTATCGATGGTGGACAAATTGCTTTGGAATGGGTGCTGTTTTCTGATGAGGCTACGTTCACATAACATGGGCACTTCAGTCGACAGAACTGCCGTTATTGGGCTGACGAAAATCCCCCTTGGATGCGTGAATCCCATACCCAAAGGCCTCAAAAAACAAACGTCTGGGTTGGAATTATTGGGGATCGCATAGTAGGTCCTTTTTTTTCAATGGAAACGTAACCGGAGGAATATACCTTAATATGCGGATTCCTATTTTAGTAAATTTATTCCCCAATAAATTGGATCCCAGCTTATTTGACCAACGGATGTGGCTTCAACAAGATGGGGCACCACCACATTTTACTGAAAATGTACGCACCTATCTCAACGAAGTGTTTCCAAATAGGTGGATTGGAAGAAGGGGCCCAATTGAGTGGCCAGCAAGATCACCCGATCCTACTCCATTAGATCTTTTTTTATGGGGATATCTAAAGAGAAACGTTTATGCCACTAAACCTAACGACATCGCCGAGCTTCAACAAAGAATCAGGGACGAAATTAGGCAAGTAACGCCGGAAGTGTTACAAAATGTTCGGAATGCTATTTATAATCGATTAGAATATTGTCAGCAACAAGGTGGAGAACACTTTGAACATTTATTGCATTGAAGTAATTCGAGTAAATATTTCCTTATTTCATTTTTTTCCGACACATTGCTTATAAAAAGTAACAAAAAAAGTGGAATTGTATTTACAATTGAAAAAGCTTTTAAATAAAAAATTAATCAACCTACCCTTCCATTTAAAAAAAAAGTTGGGGTTGTCTGCAACCCCACCAGATACTTAAAAAGATAAACAAATATCTTTGTAATATACCCCATTGAGAATAAAAATTGACGTGTTTCAGGAATTTTGCGATAAACCTTTATTTATCAAGTTACAGAATTTGTTCCAGTTAGACTTTCCACTCTGTATATTTATGCTGAAGTAGTTGTTCGAATTGCGACTTATTTGCATGATCTTTGTTTTTGAGATTTTAAACCTCAGTCCCATTTCGTCACTGGAAGTCGATATGCTGTCGATTAGGTGTTGCAGCCCTTCAGGACTGTCTGCGATTATCACCGTGTCATCGGCATATCTTAAGTTGTTTATGAGTTTTCCATTGACTTTCAGACCGTCTTCTGCCTCGTCTAGAGCGTTTTTGAAAATAACTTCTGAATACATATTGAAGAGCATGGGGCTAAGTACACAACCTTGTCTGACTCCACACCTCATAGGTACGGTGTTTGTTTCGGTGTTTTCCAGTTTGATAGATGCCACTTGCTATTCATAAAGATTCTGTACGATTTTAGATCTCGGACAATGACACCTTTTCTTTCCCGCAGTTCTAATAGTGGTGTGATTGATACAGTCAAAAGTCCTTGTATAATCTATGAAACACAGATATACTTCCTTCCGTTGATATATGCATTTTTGGAACAAGACAGACAGGGCGAATAAGGTCTTCCTGTTTCCTTCACTGGAACCCATTTGTACTTCGCTTATATCTCACATTTTCTACGTATGCGCCTATGAATAATTTTCAAGAACACCTTCAACGCCTGGCTTATTAGGCTGATCAATTTGAATTCTGCGCACTTCAGTGCTTCGGGCTTTTTTGGTATGGGTATGAAGGTTGATTTCAGCCAATCCCGAGGGACGTACTCTGAATTATAGATATCATTAAATAATTGTACCAAAATGTGTATGTTCTCCTCCTCTATAAACTTTAGAATATCTGGGCAGATGGCATCTGACTCGGCTGCTTTTCTAGTTTTTATCTCTCTAAGTGCTTTTTGGACCTCTGAGCGGAGATTAACATGAGTATTTTTTGAGTCATCCAGTCCTTGTGTTGTTTTGTTTTGTTTGTTGTTACTAGCGACTTTTGTGCACCTAATTCAGATGCCATCGATATTGTCAGGGCTCTCGGTGTAAGAACTGCCTTCGCTCTCTTGTAGGACATTTTCGAGCTCATTGGTAAGTATGTGAGTGTTTATTTGACGTTCGGGCTCGCTCTGTAATAGTGCTACGTTTGACTTGCTGCAAAATCTTTTCATAAGTTTTAATACTTATTGATAGCAAATCATTACAAAAATGTAGTGTGTGGATTTAGTCCGATGCACGACACGATTGAACAAGTCTTCACTTGTATCAAAGCGATTGTAATCTTGTGTACTGCGAAGTATAAGTTCTTCGTTTCTTTTGTTTTTATCCACTCATTCGCTTCGCGCCGCCGCCGGTGTCACTTGACTTTCTCTCTCTATATATATCTCTACTGCAGATATAATATATGTACTATTTATGTGTGATATGGATTTGCTATAGGTGGTAGCGCGGTAGTGTGTGTGGTTTATCAGGAGCAACGACATGATGCGGGCGCCACTTTTTTTTATTGACGTCTTCCAACACTAAAACGCGATAAACGAACCATATGACTTTCGCGCCCAAGAGACAGAAACGCTTATTTTGTGTTTTGTGTCCTAAGCGACAAAAAATAGAAAATTGTTCAACGAGTGACGAATATAGCATTTTCTGCAACGAGAGAATAGTTTATGAAACGAGGCGCAGCCGAGTTTGATAATGTTCTCAAGTTGCAGAAAATTCTTTTCGACGAGTAAAACACTATACTTTTTCTATAACCGTGGCTTATTAAATCGGATGTGCAAACAGTTGAATTATCTTTAAAGTGACGAAATCTGCGATTTATGTGTAGACCCCGTTTTACCATGATGGTTTTGACGTTTATTTCACAACTGAACTTTTTTAAACTTATACCATATACATACTATACTACAACAATAATTTCATTTTATTATCTATTTACAAACTTTGAATAACTCAATACGAAAAAAAGGTGTGTTGTGTATTTTAAAATTTATTTTTGATTCACATATTGTTTGACAGTTAGTTACATTAGAACAGTTATTTAAAATGAACGGACTGTCAGGAATTTAATATCTGAAATTACCACTTACTTGTCTCTAGTGATGAAAGTTAACGTTATGGGATATTCTATTACTGCTGTCGGAAACAGACGTTTTCGGTTGAAGTAAAACGTGACGAAAGTTGTCGATTTTTAAATGGTTATTGACAAACATTATTTCTTAGTCTAAGTAGTTTACCATACGTCATTGATTATTTATTCATGAGTGTTGTACTGACATTAGAATTATCATGTAATTTTCAAATATAGAAATATTTTGGCAAACATTGCAATAATGTATAATGTAATGAAAATAAAAAGTGATGTTTAAATTTACCATAAATTTTCCAGCAAGGTATCTACGCATATCAATAAAAATAATTATTTTTCCACTAATATTGTTTATTTTATTAATTTTCTCTCCTAGTCTTCTTTCAAGCTCTCTCATTTTTCTCCTTGACCTAAGTTCTTTCTATTTTTTCTCCACATCTCCCCCAATTTTTCACGCACAACTTATTTTTCCGAAGGTACGTCCTTTAGGTGAAACATACTTGTTTCAGGGGGGTAAAGTCTCTTAATCGTACATTAATTAGTTTTTGAGTTTTAGCGGCACATACATCCACACTTTCTTTTAAAATACACAGGGTGTCCGATGAGGTTTTGGTCAGTATATATCGAAAACTATTTGTACTACAATTTTGAAATCTGGCAGTTATAAACTGTAGATAGTATTACACATTTTAAGCAATCAGCTACTTTGCTACAATTTCACGTTTCGGGTTACGTGGTATCATTTTTAGATAAATTATTGACACACCCGGTATATTGTTCCACTGCTGTAAAGGTCTCTCTTATACTAATTCAGCGATAACTTTTTTTTGTGTTAGATACTTAGAAACGACAAACAAATGTTTATAATAGTAATTTATGCAACAAGTGCATAAAATGGTACTTTTTTTCACGAATGGGAAAAGTCGGTAATTCCATGAGTGAAAAAAAGACACTTTATGCACATGTTGCATACATTATTTTTTCCACAGCCCTATACAAAAAAATAAAATTCAAATAGAAAATTGGGATATTTTAATTAAGCTCCTTCGGTAAATTACAATTATACGTATTCCAAGTTTCATGAAAGTCCATCCTCGATGCCCAGCCAAGATTCATTGTGTTAGCTTATTGGAAGCGTGAAATAAAGTTAACGTTATGGCACTTTTTTTAACCCCTTTTTACTTCTTTCCATTCTAACCATAAACAACCACTTTAAGCGCTGCAAACCGATGAAATACAAGGTACTTTAAAGATAGGGCGTAGAAAAAGTTTTTCATTTGAAAAACAAACAGAATTCGAATACTATAACACTTTTACTACAGTTGATGCTCAAATTAATGTCCACCTTCATTAATGCAGCATTCATATATTCTGAGTAAATTTCTAGAATATGTTTTTTGTTTCTCAAATCTTTGTTTTTCAAGTAAAAAATTTATAAAAATCTGCTTGTCGTTTCTAAGTAACTAACACAAAATAATAGGTATCTCCGAATTATTATAAGAGAGACCTTTACAGCAGTGGAACAATATACAGGTTGTCTCATTATTTTTTCTAAAAATGATACCACGTGATCCGAAACGTGACGTTGCAGCAAAGGAACTGCTTGCTTCAAATGTGTAATACCACATACGGTTCATAACTGCCAAATTTCAATATTGTAGTTCAAATAGTTCGAGATATATACTGGCCAAAACCTCGTGGTATATTATTGATCAACTTAATTATGGACATTTTAATTAATTGGTAGTTTCATAACGTAAGACCAACGTCATTGATGTCATACACCGGTATTTGTATTAAAAAGTCTGTATATTAATTGGCTACAATATAACTTCGAAATATCATACAGGTTGTGTCAAAATTATTATATCTTTGTTTTTATAAATAAATCGGTAATCAATGACGAAACGCATAATTTTTATTCTTAGTATTTAATTTGTTTTGGTTCCCGATTCATATTCGGAACGGACGCATTAACTTTGAGACACCCTATATATAGAGATTTCTTGGTATTTCCGGTTACAAACTCAGTAGAAATCACAAAACGCTGGTAAATTTCATTATTATTGTTGACGTAAGTAGTAATTGCTGTTGATTATTCTTTATTTTGAAAAATATTGTTTTATAGAAATGGCAGAAGCGTGAGAAACCAATTTCGAAATAAACATTGGGATGGATTGTCAGCTGGAGAAATGTATTTAAATTTTTTTTTCAAAATTCTGAAATGTTTCCTTTGTCAAAATAGTAGGTTTCTGTTATATACAATATAAGTTATCGGTGTAAAACCTTCAAACTAAATAATTTCATGCTTCGTTTGTGATCAAAGTGAATATATTGTAACTCACAAGGTTTTAAATTCTCAAATGTTTCAATGAACAGAATGTATAATCATTACTACGTCCATGTCTTCGTTGAAATCTAAATACCAAAAGAATAATGTTGATTATTCCTTATAATTGGATATTATAAGACCACTAACCTCCGAATAATGATATTACAGCTGCGATTAGAAACGAAATGGATACTGCAGGTCCTGCATATAGCTTCGCGACTGATCCTGCAAGAATGTAGACTCCTAAACCTAAGGTAGAGCCAGCTCCTAGTAATACAAGATCAAGTAAAGAAAGAACTCTTGCTAGGTTTGTTTTTGGTTCTCCCGCATCTACTTTTTTCTTTCGAGTTATTGCTGTTAACAACTTTGATACCATCTAGAAAAAAAAACGAAGCTTATAGATTTAGGTGTGTACATATTGTGGAAAACATTAAAAAAAATAAATGCCAAAACCAAGACCAATTTAATTTATTGTATCCAAAGTGATAATCTAAAACTTGTATTGACACGTTTCTGGTCTAGCAATAAAAACACAAATTCTGCTTATATACAGGGTCTTCTTTTTAAAAATATATCTGACAGTATCAATAAGCATACAAGGTTTACCCTCTAAATTATTACGTGAATTTTTAGTTAAATAAAAGAAATCACTTTTGGTATGCAATTTTAATATTCAGTTTCTCCTGACGAAAATATATTTTTTATTAATAGTCTACATTAAATTATTGATGAATTTCAAGTTTTAGTTTCTGCTTCTAATAATAGGAATGTTGACTGTATCCAAATAAAAACCTTATTTTATTGTAAGGTGGTAGTTTTTATCATAGAAATACTAGAAAACACAATAGTTCCCCTCACTTTGAAGCCAGTTAATTATTATTTAATAAATAAAATTTGAATAAGTCAGTTTCAAGGCACGTGACATTGAACACCAATCGGAGATTATGTCATCACGTGTTCATAAACATCATCTGACGCTCTCCGTATACAAAGGTTTTCTATGGGTGCGTTTAGAAACCATAACTTATAACTCAACCGTTTAGAGAGCGCTCACTGAGCAACAAATGGTTGACGTGTGTCTTCTCAACATTAATTTTTTGGAAAGTGCAAATATTGAAAAATTAAAATTATTGCTAGATACGATCTAATTCTTGTGTTATTCGATGATTGTGGAATATGGCCCATGCAACAGAAGATGTATATATTAGGGGAAGGTGGCGCAAGTGAGTCATAGTGACAAGTGCGTCTTTTTGAATAATTTGTACTAGTGGCAACACCGGCGAAAATTATCAAGACAGTTTAGTTCCGTACCGGCAGCCGCATCGTATATATGAAAAAGTCGCCGAAAAATATTAAAAAGAAGGTAAATATAATTTTTTTTTGTTTTCATCATATTGAAATGTAATATTTACGATGTGTTGCATAGGGATTTTGCACAATTTGAACGCATTATTCAGATATTCTATGAAAAACACCATATAACCTAGTATTTTAGCAATACCGCGTGATACCTAGACTATTGCCAAATTTACTTGTATTCTTTTAAATTATATTTAAATATTTTGAGGTCAGGCTGGGGCAAGTGAGTCACTTGCTCCATGTTTGTGCAAACAATTTCTACGATAATTAACTATAAATTTTTGGTTTTAATCTTACACAATACGTCTGTATTTATCATAAAAATATCGTGCTAGTAGCTCTGGTGTTCTAAGTAAACTCACCGACAGTATTTTTTTGCAGTTCAGTATGGTTCGCAACTATGTCCGTAAGACCCAAAGAGGATCGTACTCAAAGGATTTATATTCTATCCAGAACTAATAAATGTCTATCAAGAAAGCTAGTGTGGTTTTGAAAGTTCCAAGAACTAGCTTACATTCACGGCTGAAGCGTCAAGTGCTCAACCCAATAACAAACTTAGGTAGGTTCAAGCCCGTCTTTACTGAAGCAATGGAAAATTATTTAAGTGATCACGTAATACATTTGGAAAAGCTTTTTTATGGTCTCTCAACAAGCTATCTCCGACGAATTGCATTTCAATTTGCTGAAATTACAATTGCATCATCCTTTTAATAAAGAACGGAAAGTAGCCGGAAACGACTGGTTAATATCATCTTTAAATCGCCATGGTAACCTATCTATAAAAATACCTGAAGCAAACAGCATGGCAAGAGTGACAGGATTTACAAAATACAGAGTAGCACAGTTTTTTTCGAATTTAAAAGAGGTTTTGAAAAAGTACGAATTTCTCCTTATTCGTATTTTTAATTGCGTTGAGACAGGTATTACATGCGTCCAAAAACCGGGAAAAATATTATCCGAAAAAGAAAGAAAGCATGTAGGAAGGATAACTTCATTGGAAAGAGGAAAAAATACAACTCTATTGGCATGCGTCAGTGCCACAGGCACATTCATACCACCATTTATGGTCTTTCCTCGTGTGATAATGAATTGAACTCTGTTAAGTAATGCGTTTCCTGGAACAGTAGGATTTCCTGCTCCATCAGGATGGATGGACGCTGACTTGTTCCTTGAATTTTTGAAGTATTTCATAGACTGTGCAAAAACAACTAAAGAGTCCCCGAGTCTACTGTTATTGGACGGTCATGCAAGTCACAAGTCCATTGAAGCAATAAAACTGGCTAGAGATTCTGGAGTTGCTCTTCTGACTTTATCACGACATACTTCAAACAGGCTACAGCCTCTCGACGTATGTGTATTCATACCATTTAAAACTTATCTCGCAAAAGAAATGGATAATTGGCTCACGAATCGTCCTGGTTGTAGAATAACCGAATATGATATGACCCCTGTTATTCAAAGTGCCCTTATCAAAGCATTTACCCCAAAAAATAACATCAACGGTTTTGAGAAAACAGCAATCTATCCATATGATCCAGACGTGATTCAAGAAAGCGTCTTTGAGGCGGCCGAGAACTTTCTCCAGAAATCTACCATAGAAGAAAATACTTCTTCCGGAAACTCATCAAATCAGCGTAATCCGGAGATACCTGTAGAGAAAAAACATGATCAAAGTTTCTTGAAGATATTACCGCCTTCTCTAGAGCCTACAGAACAACCGTCATGCAGTGCTACTTCTCTTATCAATTCAGGTAAGTTGAATCTCAAAACCCTTTCAAAATACATACCTAAAAGTATCTCTTAAATATTTTAGAGCTTGATATCAGCCGTTGCCGTCGTGCAGTTACGTCCCAATTTCGAAATTTAGTCCAACCCCAAAACCAACTCAAGAGAAAAAAAAATACCAGAAAGGTGTCTAGAAACATCGAAGGATCCAAAATAATTGCCAGTTCCCCTTACAAGGACCAACTAGAAGAGAAGTTGAAAAAGAAATTGAGCACATCTAAAATAAGGAGCACCGTCGGGACCCGAGGTTAGTTTATTTGGAAGCTTGGTAATTTCATCAAAGATGTTAGTTTTGGATATTTCGGTGCAAATAATGTTGTTGCCAATACTATTGTCAACAAACTAAAGATCATTACTGCAGGTGTTTTTAGCATATACAGGTTGAAAGAATTCCTTAGACAAATCAACAATACCCTGACCCTTACAAGCAGCTTAATCGCCATAAAATAATGAATCAGGAATTCTGTGACTATACCTCTTATCATTGATATATTTCCAAAAAGACCTGGGATCATCCTTTAGCTTCAAGTATATACCCATAACATAGTTGGAAAAACACTCCTTGGAAAACATCTTACATTCAGCACGCAGCTGAGAAAATACTGCATAATTACCATTTGATGGGTACGCAACAAAAAGGGAATGTGCATGCCTATACCACTGAGTCAGGTGTTGCAACTCAGAGGAAAACCACTTTGGAAAGCTAGATGTTCTAAATCGCTTCAAGGGGACAAAACATGCTACACCTGTGACTGCCGTTAATAAATTGCATAAGGACTCACTTGCCCCGTATTAGCGACTCAGTTACCCCATTCTCTGGGGCAAGAGGGTCATTTATTAATCTTTTTTTATAAAGACTATTTTGTTTGGTTTTTAGTGATAAGTTGATTCTTAAAGCATTTAGATTTTTTCCATCCAGAACGCGTTGTTTAATGTATAGAAATATAAAGGTATATGTCGGCAAACCTTAAGGTGTCTCACTTGCCCCACTCGCCTCTATATATAATTAAATATATACAAAGCATTTTTTGATAATTCGTTTACTTTTTCAGTATCCGTTATGCTGTATGTACCATTTTTATAATAAATCAGTTCTTATTTATCACTGACTATGTTGTAATACTTATGTATTATTGCACTAATATAAAAACATCACAATCTGCGACGTGTTGAGCTCAGTGAGCGCACTTGAAAACCTCTCAAAAAATATGTTGAGTTTCGCTCACTAATCACAGAACATTCATTAAACGGTTGTGCAACAGTTGAGTTTTCTGAAAGCACTTTATGATCCTGACGTTGTTGTTTGTTTGACGTCTTTATGGGTTTATAAGTTTGAATTTGCCGAGAATTGACTGTTTTAGTCGAAAATATCTTCACAACAAACAGTAATTTCTCTTCTGCTGAATTCAGAAATGTGAAGACTTCCATGTAAGTTTTATACAAATAATTGTTATTTCTGTAGTCAATAATAAATAACAGTATTGTTTATGAATAATTAATAAAACGTACGATTTTTTTGAGGTTATGGAATGAAACAAAAATTCTTTTATTTTCCGAACGTGAATACATAGATTTTCAGGTATCTGTATTCTAGTACTCGCATACTGAGGCACCGCACACTATTTATAAAACTTTGAATTAATCTTTTATAACAACTAGGTATTATGAAAAAACTCCATTGACATCTCACTGGTGTTTGTGAACAAATTACGTCACGTGTCAAGTATTGGGGTTTTCGCGCGAAATTTGAAACATTATTTATAATAGATGATTTTTAAGGTTTTGGTCATATTTAAAAAATTTAATTAAAATAAATAAATATTTGCGGCTATAGTAGGCACTAATGCACGGCTTAAAACACTTTCCCAAAAGTAGTCAACATCCCTATTCTGTAAATGTACCTACTACTATCAAGAATTTTGATAACTTTAAATATTGTTAACATTGTTATCGAAATGCCCTAAGGAAATAAAATTCAACTTCATTCAATATTTACGATATATCAAATATTTTACGTTATACGAAGCTTAGTGTCTTAGTTTAAGAATTATAAATAAATGATGATGATGTCATGATAAAATCAAGATAAATTCGTTATTAATTCGAATTCTATTAATTAGAGTTTCATTCATGACTACATTTTTTGCTAAATACCTACAACTTATCATACAAAGAATCAGTTTTGCACAAAAGGGAGCTGCTCGAAAGAGAAAAAAGTTAAACTAGAGCGAGGGAAGCGTAATACTCAAGAAGAAACATAGAATAATATGAAGGAAACAATCATCGTGCACAGTTTCGGAAATGGCTGAAGGCTCAGGCTAAATTAGGGTTCAAAGAATAATTTCTAAATAATAGTTGAATGCTAGGGGAATAATGCACCAGATGAACACACTGTTTAATTCAACTACACCAAAATTCACACTTTTTCCATAATGTTTTTAGAATATGAAAGGAACAGCAGTTTTATTCCTATTACAGAACAATAGTTCATGAGCTAATGGGTGAAGATTATTCCAAAATATTGAGAGTTGACGAAAGACTCCAAATAATAATTTCATTACTCACATTTTGGTTACGGAAGTAGCTACTTTAATAGAAATGGCATTTCAAATGATAATATACCTTCACGCAAAGAAGTTACTTATCACGTTATCACCAAAAGACTCAATCAAGGAATCAATGTTTGAACAGAACTTGTGGATAATAACTAGATATGTTCAAATAAAACAGCTAACGAAGTTGGGGAATCTGTTCTTAAGCAATACCCTGATCATTGGATTGGAAAACTCTTTATTCACTCAGAAGTCAAGATTTCCACCTAGTAAATGTTGAAGTTATGTTGTGGCATGATAAGAATACAATGCTTTTTTGTATTGTAATATACGAGTAACTCACGGAGGTGCATTAATTCGGTTAAGCCACCCACTGAGTATACAACTTTATACACACTTCTGTATAGCTGGTTGCATAAGGGAACTGGGTTTTAAAATTATTTAAGCATATCCTGGAATAACTGGATTTAAATAATTAAATGGGTGTCTATTAATATTTTTCATGTGATTTAACCAATCCTTGAGTATTTTATCATTTTATGTGGGGATTTTATTTGACTGCCATTGGTAACACTGATTGTAAATGTCAATGGTAAAGGGAAGCTAAAATTAATGAAATCATTTGTCTGATACTTTTCGAATGGTTAAGTTGAGTGTCAATTAGGACAAGTCTTGAGTATAAAAAATGGCCGGTGGCACATGGTTTAATCCATTTATTTTCGGGACTATCGTGGTGAAAAGCCCTTGGTAACAAGGTAAGCTTTCATCTTGTATATATTTTCACGGCTACAACCCCAATTTCTTTTTAGTGTTTCTCTATACACCGTAGTTTTTTACATGCCCGTTTTTACAATATTTTTTGCCAAATGGATATGGTTTAATAGTTTTTATGGGTGATGGTAATCAATGATAGGATGATCATGTCCAGATTTTAAGAAGCCTTAAATTTCGGATGTTTCCTGTATGGGATATATTCTAGTAGGGATAGCTGACAGGCTGTTCACCGTTCAGGGTTGTAGAGACGTGTCGTACCTAGTATTGCGAATAACGTTACAGAGCGACAAGAGCTTTTAACGGCGTTCTCAGTTCAAAGGACGAAGCTGGACTTATGTTTGTTGGTGACAACTGCAGAATAATTCCATTATGGATAACGATTATTAACCACATGGCTGAATCTTGTTCCATAAGTCAGATGTTGCTTGTGAATTAAGCCAATTGACGTTTAGTAGTTTGGACACTAACCGCAAGTAACATTTAAAGTTTTATTTGTTTTTATCTGAACTTTGAGCAAAGTATTCATTTTATAGTTTCATGTTTTAACCTTTAATGACACATTAACTTTTATTTTGCACTATTTAGTAACTTCACATTCTTATAAGGACGTCTATCAATTCACAATTTTATTATTACATTCTTTGAACTTTTTAGAGTTGAAATATCAACTGTGTTATTGCATATCGGCCTGGAATTATATTTCAGCTTAATCTTACTATATAAGAGATACTTTTGATCTATTTGGTTATATCTTGTTAATTATTACAGTTGTAAGGCTGTAACTGGTATGCCATTTACATGTTACTAAAGATTTAGTGTATTGTACATAATCATCTCAGTTAGTTGATAACATTAGAAATTGTTAAACATTTTAAATTAACCAATGATTGATAACTGATTATCAGTTCATAATTAGTTGATCACCTCATATTTATTGAGACAGGTTAGTACACCATCTGTTCAAGGTAACATCCATTTAATTAAACTGTTTCATTGGCAATAGAATGTGTTTTATTTGATTCACAAACGTAAAAGCAAAACTATATAAATAACATATTTGAAAAGTTACAATAGCTAATTTTTTCATTATTGGTTTCTTGATTAATCAGTAAGTTTCTCGAATGTCCTACTAATCAAGTGGCGCCTTAAAAAAATAATACAGGACAAGCTTTCAAATATTCCTCACTAACTCACGACCTTATGCTCTCCGGCGAAAAGCGAACCTTTGGCAATGTAACCTCACTTCTTGTATTAGCAACAACAAGGTAAGGTTACAATGATATATATTTTTATAATTTTGACCCCAGAGAGAAAAAATCTCCATTAATATTTTTTGTAGCTCTGAAATTAACTGTCTCGACCCTTACTTTATGGTATCTACTTTTAAACTGTCTTCTTAAGTGATAATTGTAAAGATCAGCAGATATAGTTTTCCTGGTTTTCTATATCATTGCACAGTTATACTGATCTTAATTGGGAAAAATTATATCCAGGATATCCCCATAGGGCTAATAATATCCAAGCTTTAATATTTGTAATATCATATCTTCTTTTTTCTATTAACATATATTAAGTCAATCACTTCTTGGACTAGCCAAAAATAATTAAACATCCGGTAGACATCAAATGAAATGTAACTTATGTCATTCTGACGATGATATTTAGATAATATCGAAACAATTGTCAATTTTTTAGAATCTTTAACATATTTAACACTGTAGCTCTATTAAAGAACTTTCTAGTATGTAATATTTGAGATTTTCGCAGTAGCCTTGTGGGGGCTATAGCCAAAATAAATAGTTTTCTTTTTGATTTTTTTCCGTTTTTTCAAGTTTTTCCATTAGTACGGTTTTCAACCACAGATAGAAAAAAACACCCGAAATATTTTTTGTAGCTCTATACAAGATCTATCCAACGGCATAGATAGAATATTCCGGGTTACTGGTGTACATTACAGGTGTAACCACCATCTGAGTGGCATTGGCTGTTAGTAAAAAAGAGGTTTTTAGCATGCCTATAATCGATTTTCGAGTGATTCCAGAGTATTTCTAAAAAATACGAAAATTTTACTATACCTTGCTGGTTTCATGAAGAAAACGTGTGAAAAACTAATTTTTCATGAAAATATTTAAATTTTACTTAATTTCATTCGTTTCATGAACAAGATGTGAGAAAAATCGATTTTTTGTGAAGATATCGTAATTCTACTTAATTTTGTTCGTTTTATGGACAAAATGTGAGAAAAACAGATTTTTTATGTAAATACCAAAATTTCATTGAATTTCATTCGTTTCAGGGGCAAGATGTGAGAAAAATCGATTTTTTGTGAAACTTTCAAAATTCCACTTATTTTCTTCCGTTTCATGGACAAATGTAAGAAAAAATTGATTTTTTGTGAAAATATCGAAACTTCACTTAAATTTGTTCGTTTCACGTAAGACAAATTGAGTTTTTTGCATACAAAAAGAAATAAAACGAAAAGGCAAAAATTTATAGACCACAAGCCCAGGCAAATTTTCAGGGGGCGATTTTATACACCACGACTCATATATAATCTTGAAGTACTGGTCGAGAAACAGAGTTCAGGCAGTATGCCGTCAATTTTCCGCGGTTCCGGTGAGTGCACAGGTGAGTTGAAATGTAAAAAAGGGAGTACTTTTTGATTACATTATACATGACGGCACTATTCTCGTTAAAGAGGCAATGAAAAAATAATGCTTTAAAACCCAGTGCCGTCAAAAAATATCGGCACCGGAAGTCAGACTTTTTTTTGAAATCGGCGTTTTTAAAACCCCTCCCCAGCTAATCGAATACTTGACAGCGTTGATTTAGTTAACTAAAGACCAGTACTTCAAGTTTATATATGACTCGTGATATATAAAATCACTCCCTGAAAATTTGCCTGGGCTTGTGGTCAATTAGGGACAAAAATGAAATTGTGTAGCCGATACCCGGACACCTTGTACAGAATATACAAAAATTAACGGAATTTCGTTTTTTACTGAAATTTACTATTTCGACCATTACTATGTGGAATCTACTCATATTTCTTTTTTAAATAAAACTGACTGTTTCTAGATAATTCCACAATATATTGCAAAAATGTTAATATGTTTTCAATATATTGTGGAATTATCTAGAAACAGTTAGTTTCATTTAAAACAGTAATTATGTTGTCTACCCATGAAGCGAAAATCAATTAAGAGGACGGAAATAAGTGAATTTTTTATTTTAAATGAAAAAAATATGGTGGCTTGAATATCGATATTGTAAAAAAATCTCTGATTATTCATTTTCACCCAAGATAGCTCAAAAACACGTTATAAAACAAAATAAATGGAATTTATGCGATGTATAAAAAAGAATAAAGTGAATATGGCGCGCAAAAATCCATGTCTAAAGTCTTTGATGGGCCAGTTACTTATCAAAGTATTTTCTAACTAAAATAATAGAAAAGTTGTATTCAAGACTTGAATACTACTAATTCATTAAAGAGGGCAGCAGCATCGCTAAATAGCAAAATTAATTTCTATTCAGAAGTAGATAAACGTTGCTAATATAAAACTAGGATAAGTAAAACGTATCAAACGGCTCACATTACAATACGCGGATGATTCACAAACACATACACACTATACAGTCTTTGGACGAATAAAAAAGATGAACCTAGCATTGCAACATATAATACACTAGGAAAAATGAATCCAATTTAACTACGTTTGTTATTGTTTCCCCGCAACCGAAAGGATATTGACATAAAGGTCGAGACACATATTACAGGACCGTGTCAGGACTGGACTACTGCAGTGTTACGGCCGTCGCGCGGTTATCGACTAGCCATGAGAAATTAAGTGTACATGTTCAGACTTGTCTCGACCTTAAATGAGATATTCGAAAACAGTTTAGTTGAGTCGAGTATAACTTTATCGGTCTATTAAAAAATACAAGTTTATCACTTTTCGGTTACATTTTATCCTCTAAACATGATTTGGTGAATTTTCATTTACTTATGTGAGAATTGTACCACTTTATTCAAAAAGTGGCTTCAATAGCACTTATACCGATTGAATACTAATTTAAGTGAACATTCACCTATTCATATTCCAAGAGTAAACCTATTATTCATAAAATCATTGAATTTACTTACCGATTACTAACATTGGTCACTGTTTGTCATTATTAAAGCTTATCAATGTTTATTAACAGATAAAAGATTCACAGATAATTCAATTACGTATCTATTAACAAAAGTAAATACTTCATACATGGATACTTAGATTGATGCACTTGATACATTTTTTTACCTTTAATTCTAATTCAAGAGAGGAGATTGATTTTATCAAAAATTATTAGATTCAAATTAATACTTAATTATATTTAATATTTCATACATTTCAATATAATAAATCTCTTTTCTTGAATTAGATTTAAAGATAAAAAAATATGACGTGCATCAATCTTTATAACAAATGAAGTTTAGTAGATATTCTTTTGCGTTTTAATTTTAAATCTACTATTTGTGATTGTGTGAGTTTTTTCCTTCCACTCTCTAGAATTTAAAAGCTGTGTGTATTGATATCAGTCGAAAAACCTCTTGACGACGTAAAAATAGGTGACGTAAGTACACCCCTTATAAAAGATGTGATATCAAATCATACGATGTATAGGGTGACACAAGTACTATATCTACTTAAAAGTCTATGGCTACGTATTCACACGTTATTCCTTATTATTATGAAAGTTTCAAATAATTGATGTAGTTGCGTTCGGCCCTGTTTAAATATTATTAGTGTCTGTTTGGAGCTGTCTTTTCTTTTTTCTTTAAATTTTACCAAAAATCATCAAAATTTCTGTATAGATTTTAGAGGGACAGGCAAATTAGGATCCATTCAGTTCATACTACCAAAAATATGATACAAAGAAAGACTTCATCCGATTTATAGGTACTATCAAAACACATAACAAAGAATGTGCCCATCCGATTTATGTTAATAAAACACATTAGACAGAAACGGCCCCTTCCGAATTATATAATCGAAACGCATTACAAAGAAAAGGCCACATCTGTTTCGCTTCAGTTATCAGAACTACAAAACAAACAAAAAACTTTTTTTATCTGTATTACAATAGGTTTGTTCCAACAGTAGTCCGAAACTATCAGTGAAGGTGCATTTTCGCGTTCCAACAACCATCCGTGACAGTTTGGTAACTGATAGTAAGCAGCTCCAACGTTACACGCAAACAGTTTGTGAATTTGTGAGGAACTGTGAATCAGACGCAGGCGCAAAGGAACTTGATGAGATTTTATCATTCGAAACCACCTGATTGTCCATTCAAGTTAACCTTACCTTTTTCACGTATCATATCTTCATATCGAGAGCAGATCTATTTAATATAAATACGAGTGACAGTGACTCAGATGAAAATATTGGCAACAGCATTTTATCAGATGAAAGTATTGGTGCGCTCTACAGTGAAGACGAATCCAGCAATGATCTCGAGGTAATAATTGAAGAAATTGGTGTTCGCCCAAAAAATTCGGAATATTTTGAGGAAAGTGTGCCACAATACACAAACGAAATATTTCTAGAGCACTTCAGAATAAGAAGAGACATAGCCGAACAGTACGAAACCAGCATTTATTATAGACATCATTCGGGAGCGTATGGAAAACTTGGCACTCAGAAAATAATTTACATCTATCTTTGGTTTGTTGGGCATCAGACAGCAAGTTTCAGAGATGTGGCTGATAGATATAATATTACCTTGAGCAGTTTATATCGAATTATTATGGAAGTGACTTATTTTCTCAGTAACTTGCCTTCTCAAATTATTATGCGGCCGTTACCCGAAGAACAACTTAACGTTGAAAGTAGTATCCGGATAGATGGATTTCCCGGCGTCATTGGGGTGATCGATGAGTCCCACATAAAGATCGACAAACCTTCGAACGATCCTGAGTCATACATAAATAGTAAAGTATTTTACTCTATTCAGGTAAAATAAACATTTTGATGAAATTAATGATTATAAAATATTGTTATTTCAGCTTGAAGTAGTTTTTGATCACCGGCTTCTAATTAGAGATATATTCGTGGGATACCCAGGATCCAGCGCAAGTTAACTGTAGACAGGGTTTATAACATAGATTAAAAGATGGTCAATTGCTGTCGAAGGAAAAGGGTAAAGTCTGTTTACCTGTTAAATGATTTAACTGCATACCGTGGTCTCTACCTATTATATATAACATTTTGTTCATCATAAAATAAAAAACGAAAGTATTCTAAATATATATTATATAAACAAAATATTCGTCTATATGTACCTACATTTCACTACATAAAATAATTTTTTACTGCATATTTATACGAAACATACTGAACAAATTCAATCCTTGCAATTTTATTGTTCCTGTAATCAATAATTTTATTTGAAATAGATTCTGAATTTTCCTTCACCTAAAACAAATATATTTTTCTTCATTATTTTACACACAAATTATTTCACACATTATTTTACATCGCAAAATATGAGTAAATTCTTACCATGATTGTGCAAGATGAAATCTGCATGAATACTAAACATTTGTAAGAAGTATTTTACACAGTAATCAAATGTTCCATTCATATATACTGTTGAACTAGAACACATTACACTTAGATTTTCAGTGCACGAAAATACTACAATATTTTTAATCCTGTCATTTATTATCAAAAATTCTTCTCCTTTAACGGTCATAACTTGAACAGATTCCAAAAAATCGTGCACATCGGAAACGTTTTGAGGCAATTTTAGAAATGATTTATTTCTGTGTCTGTAAATATTGCGTTTAATATATTGTATATCTTTGTCTGCCAAAGTTGACAAAGTATTAGAATTTAATTTAAGTTCACTATGAATTATTTTAGATGGCCTTTCAGCGATCATATCGTCTGCCTTTCTTTTTAATTTATTACTTATTGTTTGTCTGTTGATTGCACTGTCACTTTCCTGTTCATGATTATGAGTATTTAATATTTTAGACATCACCTTTTCAACGCCCATTGTATATATTTTAGCTTTACATGTTCTTTTCACAGAGCACCAACTAGTCTCACCATTTTTAAATTCACGATGTTTATAAAATTTAAAATTTTCAATAACAATTAGGACTACTTCCACATTCACTTATCATATCTTCCACTTCCATCTTCAGTTTTTTGTATATCGTACTTAACAAATGTGTCGTCAGTGTTTAAATAAATTTTTCCTACGCTCACTACCCAAAGTAGGGTTTTGCACACTCAAATCTAACCGCAAAGTTGATGTTTTCCGTCATAATTTGACATTATTCCCGCTCTAGAGCGTACTTTTCCGCTCGCATGTTTTCATTTACAATAAACTAAAGAAAGTGACCCATTTAATCACGCGGGTGGGAACCATTTAATCCCGCGGGTGGGACCCATTCAATCCCCGAGGGAATCAATCCATATACATTTTTAATAAAAATAAATACTACTTAGGATGGACTTTTACTAAACTTGGCTGGGCATCGAGGATGCACTTTTATGAAATGAAACTTGGCTGGGCATCGAGGACGGACTTTTATGAAATGAAACTTGGCTGGGCATCGAGGACGGACTTCCATTTTTTTGTAGTAAGTAAAAGTGCGCCAATAAAAAAATAGCGTAAAGTATTCGTGGATAACTGGTCTTTCAAACACACGCGATTTTTCGAGCACGACGACGCAGTGTTATAAGACCTTACAGATTAGACCGATTCAGACGTCATTTTAATTATTATTTTCTATCTTATAAACCCATCCAAAACACCTATGATATAGTTGCAGTTAATATTCAGAAATATTCAAAGTGTATAACTAATTACTCCCAATATTTTTCGAACCTCAATTTGTTTAACCTTGTAAATGTCATCTTAATGTCGTTTACGACTTTTGTAAGTTTGTTTTAAATTGCCATTAGTTGCCTTTACGCCGTTTTTGATAGATTAAGTTATTTTTCTTCTCGAAACCTTGACTCATAACATCAAATTGCAAGAGGTTATGCACACCGGACACGCGTGAGACACCATTGAAGCTTCTGAAGTTTGTAATTTGTTGAATTTTTGTGTTAATAAGTGATGTCATGAGCCAGCTTCCGCTGATCGAGCATTTAATAGGGCACGAGAACTATGGTACGTGGAAATTCGCGGTACAGATTTATTTAGAACACGAAGTGGTTTGGGACGCAGTAAAAGGCTTTTTCATGTTTTTTTCAAATTATTTGTCTAAAAATAAGGTGATCGTGAAAAAAATCTTGTGTGCAATTCGAGCAGAAAGTGCGTTGCCGCTTTCGGCAGATTACTCGCTCTCCGCTACGCGTCGCGCGGGCAACTCTCTGCCTCAAGCGGCAAAGTATCACTTTCCGCTCTTAATACACAAATAGCTATTGAACTTATAGCCATAATAATAAATTTGCGTACATTTTATTATTCTAAGACCCCTGACCGCCAGTCTGCAGTTCACCCACAGGATTAAGTACCCTGATAAAACCCTTTTTAGATCATAAACCTCGTCTGCAACTAACATGCGCCCACAGGATCGGTTCATGACAGTCGGGTGTTTAGGTCTTCACCTATGTTTGCTATATTAGAGCAAAAATTTGTAGACTTCTATATATTGGCTACTCTCTCTTACCACACGTAATGACTCCATTCAGGGATCACGGACAGCTTACGAGAGCTCAGTCCAACTACAATGTTAAACTGGTCAAAAACCGATACCGTGTAGAACATTGTTTTGGCCTATTAAAACAAAAGTTTAGGCAGTTGTTTCACATTAAATTAAGAAAAATCCTGGATATTGTACATATGATCTGAGCATGTTGCGTTTTGCACAATTTAGCATTAAATAATGATTTTCATTTGTATGTAAATTTGGAACAATATTATGTACAAGTGATTTTGGAATTTGATGATAGTGATGAAGATAACAGAAATGGTACCGAAGTTAGAAATCGCGTTGTAAATATGTTGGCCAGACAGTAGATATTGGAATATAATGTACATATAGGCTTCAATAGTGTATATTTTTTATAAAATAAAAACATTATTATATTCTTCTTTCATTTTTATTTGAACACCACTAAATAAAAAACAATACAGGTAACGAAGCACAAAAAAGACTTCAAATTAAGCTCAATCAAAAGTAAAAACAATTCTGAGAAATAAACACTCTAAATGGTGAGTACATAGAAAGTATAAAAAATAACTCTGAAACTATCTTAGGAATCATCAATATTTCTTCAAAGTACCACAAAAAACTAAATATTTCACGAACAATGTATAAAACGAAACAAAAATAAATATCGCAGACTTGATCACACATTTTTCGGCAGTCATATTTGCTTGTGCTTTGCTTCAAGAAATCTGAAACAGATTAAAAAATAATCCTATTAAATACATAAAACAGATTAGATTTAGAGTAAAATGACAGGAATAGGACTAGAGACAAAATAAGTAGCTGTAAATGAATAAGTTGCGAATATTCTCTGGGTAATTGTGGTTAACCATAATAGAATGTATTTATCAAAGTTTGATTTGCTAACCCAAAAGCTTATGTGTAATCTAAATAAATGTAAATAACACTTACACGATTTTTCGATTTCCGTTGTTCCTGTCCTCGATTAATTTGTTCCGCTCCTTCATTGATTCCAATTTGGCGTTTTCTATCTCTACTTTCTGACTCTCAATTTCTAGGCCGCGAGCGTGATACGTTTGTCTTTTTTCACACATTTTGTGAAGAATCCCGTTCCGTGTTTCAATTGCTCGTCTCTTTTTCGCAGCATTTGAGAAAATTGGCTCTTCTTTCTCCAGGTTTTCTGTTGGAATCTCAATTTTCTCCTTCGAAGATATGGTATCGGATACCAACACAAGGTCTGGGTGAATATTTATTTTTTGCAAACATCCTGTCGAACTCTTCGTTGAACTCAAAATATTTTCGTCCTCTGTTTGTTTCCTTATTGTTATCTACGTATTTTTTGTAGCCGCGTTCTAAGACCCGCCACCTGTTCTCACAGTTGTAACTACTTACATTCACTTGCAGGGATGTAATATCCCAGAGTTTTTCATATTCCTAATATGCAATGTTCCCACTCTATTTTTATATTTTCCATATAAATCTAGCAATACTCTGGTCAGGTTTGCTGACCATGATACATAGTTGCCATCAGCCTTCATTTCAGCTGGAGCCGACACATTCTGTTCCTGTGGAGAGGATGCCGATTCTGGGACGTTAATCACAATGAACTTTGACATATCTCTAAGAAAATATGTTCGTTCAGTTGGGCATATGAATCGTTATAACACGTTCCTACCTGAGAAATACATGTCTTGGCAATCTAAATAATCGCCTTCTCTGTCTCGATAAATTAACAGCAAATAAAATGGAATTTCCAGATTCCAGTTAAGTAGGTACACATAAACAATAAACACCATGTCATGATTTTCATGTGTTAAATTAGTACCAACAGAACAGTTGTGGACTAGTTTCAAATTTACCCAAATTCGCGCATGCGTAGAAACAAATTTGAAAACAATCCGAAACAAATACCTGATTGTCTGTTGGAACGAATCTAATAAGATCGGCTGTAAGTATATTCATATGAAAAAAAAAATCTGTGGCCAATAGTCTTCGACTGAGGCCATCCCTGTCACCCCACACACACACACACACACACACACAAGACCGGTTGAAAAATAAAATGAACTGGGAAGTATACAAACAAACAATAATATTATTTATACAGGGCCGAAGGCAAGTACCCCAGATAGCACCAGATAACCATGGAATATTCTGTAAGTATTCGATTTGGAAGATATATCCAAATATTATAGAGTAATTCTGGGGATATCTAGAACATTTGTGGGTATACCTAAATCGAATATTCAATGTAAGTCCAGTTGGAATATCCTCGTATTATTCTTTTTAGCATATTCGAATCAAATAGTTCTAAGAATATTCTATGATTATTGATTTTTGTTCAATCGCTTTTTCTGTTCCATGGGCATGCGTCAGTAGTTGCAGTTGACAGTTGAAGGTAACGACCAGTGAAAAATGGCGGTTCGACCATCTCATATAGGTTATTGTTATTGGTGAAATAGTAGTAGTATGATTAATTATTTTTGATCGTTAATTAATTAGTCAATTTTTTGCCACTGTGAAGTTGTTTTAATATGTTTCTACGATGTATTCTATGCTACGGGTGGAACTAATACATACGACCTCGCGCATTATGCACAGGTACGTTTTATTGTATTTTTTTAATGCCTGTTGATTTGTCAATGCGTTTTTTAGAAAATTATCGATTTGCTGCTAAAACTTCCAATAAATGATGAGGCAAAGTTTGAAGAATTAGAGTCAGCTTTGCTGAACAAAGAATCCTATGAATTTTTTGTAAGTTGAACATTCAATATTATATCCAAATCAAAATGAAACTGCCTCGACATATTGGAGTATTTATGTGTTGCTAAAGTTTAAACAAAATTTAATTTTCTCAGGTAGTTTCACGTAATTATGTTACCGAGATGTATGCTATGAGTTCCTTAATCAAATTGCCTAAAATTACCTCTATTCCTTTTATCAATTGGGATTGACTAGAAAGCTCTACACAACTGGTAATCTGATAATTCAAAGTTAAATTAGTTTTGACATTTGGTAAATAAAAGTTATTGTTGGTCCATTGTCTAGTTTCAGGCATATGTATACTATTCACACAGATGAAAGCGGTCTTATATTTTTGTTCGCTTGTTATAATTTTGCTTATAAACTGAAATTGTTCAATTTTTAAAACTTATGAGATTAACTTCCAAATTAATACAATATTTTAGGTTGTACCTCTGCCAAAGCAGATCTTCAAATCAAACATGTTCCTATATTCAAGTTTGAAGAAACATATCCTCCTTGGCAAAATTCCAAACCAATAATTGACACCACTCTTACCTCTTTTAAAAAATATGAACTACCCAGTTTGCTGATAAAAAACATCTTCCAAACAAAACTCATTGAATATAATGACCATTTCAAAATATATACGGATGCCTCGAAAACTACAGTTGGCGTCGGAGTCGCGGTTGTTACGGCAAATCAGAACTTATCTTTTAAATTACCTACCTGCAGTACAGTCTTCACTGGAGAAATATATGCATTGCTACAAGCCCTTAAACTGTCCAGAAATGCGAATTCTTCCAACATCCTCATAATCACAGATTCCCTCAGTTCATTAAAATCCATCCAGCAAGTTTATAGTAGTCATCCCATTGCTATGGAAATAAAGAAGGAACTCTTCCAACTACAAGAATCCCAAATAAATGTAAAATTTATGTGGATCCCCTCCCACATAGGAATCCAGGGTAATGAAGAAGCAGACCAACTGGCAAAACAAGCAGCAGAAAGTGATTGTGCGGCAGTTGTAAACGCGACGACCATCAGTGATTTGAAGCATACCGTGAAAGAAAAAGCGATAAGTGCGTGGCAAAATCAGTGGCTTGATTCGAAAGCAAAATTACGCGAGGTGAAACCCAGTGTGAAACCCTGGAATACAATACCAAACAGGCGGCCCAACCAAGTACTACTGACAAGACTAAGGATAGGGCACACTAAACTGACGCATCAACATTTACTTGCCAGGACAGAAATGCCTCAGTGTACTACATGTTCCAAGCAGATAACAGTAAAACATATTCTGGTTGAGTGTCCCAGATATGAGGACGCCCGAGTGAAAAACAATATACCAAACACGTTGAAATCGGTATTAGGACAAAACTGTGACATAAATGTATTAGTTCGATATCTTAGTGAAATTAATGTAATCAAAACCTTGTAAAATAATCTTTGTCGCTAATAACCGACATGGTTGATGCGACAATAAAAATGGAATTAAAAAAAAAATTAATTAGTCAATTTTTTGCCACTGTGAAGTTGTTTTAATATGTTTCTACGGTGTATTCTATGCTACGGGTGGAACTAATACATACGACCTCGCGCATTACGCACAGGTACGTTTTATTGTATTTTTTTAATGCCTGTTGATTTGTCAATGCGTTTTTTAGAAAATTATCGATTTGCTGCTAAAACTTCCAATAAATGATGAGGCAAAGTTTGAAGAATTAGAGTCAGCTTTGCTGAACAAAGAATCCTATTAATTTTTTGTAAGTTGAACATTCAATATTATATTCAAATCAAAATGAAACTGCCTCGACATATTGGAGTATTTATGTGTTGCTAAAGTTTAAACAAAATTTAATTTTCTCAGGTAGTTTCACGTAATTATGTTACCGAGATGTATGCTATGAGTTCCTTAATCAAATTGCCTATAATTACCTCTATTCCTTTTATCAATTGGGATTGACTAGAAAGCTCTACACAACTGGTAATCTGATAATTCAAAGTTAAATTAGTTTTGACATTTGGTAAATAAAAGTTATTGTTGGTCCATTGTCTAGTTTCAGGCATATGTATACTATTCACACAGATGAAAGCGGTCTTATATTTTTGTTCGCTTGTTATAATTTTGCTTATAAACTGAAATTGTTCAATTTTTAAAACTTATGAGATTAACTTCCAAATTAATACAATATTTTAGGTTGTACCTCTGCCAAGATTGGAAGGTTCTTATTTGCAACAATATATTAAAAGATTCTTGCAAAAAATCCTGACAGAGTATTTAATGGAGGGCTACAATATGCATGGATATAATGGGGAAAATGCTTTGGAAAAAAAGCTATTTGAAACAGTAGTAGGTATAATCCTGTTATTTTATTTTGGAGTGTACATGTAAATTAATTTAATATATCATGTATAAGAAACAAATAACTTCTAATCACTATTTTGTTGGGAATATTTTGCTTTTTACTTGTCTCCTACAAGACTTATTTTTTAAATTACATGTTTGATGTTTAACTTCATCTTTTAAGTTACAGTTTTTGGGATTATATTTTGATTGTTATACATACAAACACAAAAATCACTGTAGAATAGAAATTACTAATTAACAAAAAATATAATTATTTTATTGTTTCAGATGTCGTCCAAAAGTTGGACAAGAACATAACAAACAAAGAAGTTGAATTGAAAACAGGAATTTTCTTAGCCAAATGTAAGGAACGGCAAAAATTTGTTTCAAAAAGTGTCGTTGAGTATGGAGGAAGTCAGTGAATTTTGTAATCGGATTTGAAAATTATATTAGTTTCAGTTATGTTATGAGGTAGATCTTATATTTATGTATGAATACATTAAATCGAACTCAATGTTTCGCGTGCTTTAATTCTCTCAATTAAAAATATTTTTTCCTATATATACAATTCGAAATTTTGACAAATTCCTTAGATATTTGTAAGATATATACCAGGGAACACTGGATCATGGCACTCCCCCTATTTTCCTTTAGTTTCGGAGAATATTTATTTAAAATTGGGACATCCCGTTTGCTTACTGAACGACACTTATGGACATATCAATTATTATTTTCCGCTTCCACAGGGAATGATACCAACTTCCTATTTTCAAATCGAACACTCTGTATATTGTTACATGGTCGGTTAGGGATGAACCTACGGAATCCAAGGATACCAGGTTTGATGGTCATATCTTTAAAGACTACGGAGAGATATTGCCAATTAATTATTTTCCCATAATCTTGATAAGTGCAAGAGAGAAGCTTTTCCTGGCGGGTGCTTCTACACTAATGGAGCTTATGGATAAAATAATTGGCGATATTGAATGAAAGTTGGTATCACTCCTGGTGGAACAAGAAGTTGGAAAAGAATTGATATGTACAATACTGTCTTTCATTAAGTATACAGGACCTCCCAAATTTCAATCAATTATCTTTGAAACTGAAGATGAAAAGGAAGGTGTACTATGATTCAGTGTCACCCGCTCAACAGGTATCATTCATATTGGGATATTCTACAAATATTTGAAATTTTGCGTTCCACAGATATCCTTATAATATTCCTAATATTACTTGGATATTTGTAGAATATGCCTATTGGAATGTTCTATGAACATTCTGGATTATCTTGCTATATACATTCAACAGATATCCTCAGAATATTCTTGAATATTCCTTGGAAATATTTATAGAATATTCATAGAATATTCAAAAAATTTCCCATTTCATGGTCCATAGAATGTTCGAGATAGGATATAAATATTTAAAGTGGGTCTATAGAATAATACAATATCCGAAAACGAATATCTAGTGCTATCTGGGACATCAATTATTTAAAACTTTCAAATTAATAAGGAATATAGTGTGAATATGTAGCCATAGCTTACCTTTATTTTTAAAGAATATAAGTAGATATAGTACTTGTGTTACCCTATACATCGTATGATTTGATATCACATATTTTATAAGGGGTGTACTTGCGTCACCCATTTTTACCTTGTCGAGAAGTTTTTGACTGATATTTTCATCCGTAGATTTATGGTATTCATACAAATATTTTTTTGCAAACGTCTATTCAGTCAAGTGATCTTATTGTACAATCATCTTAATTGAACAATTTGTTTTCAACAATGCTAATACACATTAGTAGTTGGATTGAAAATGAATAGGAAACATATTTTTGGTTTAATTACGAAATCAATTATACAGTGTGAAAAAGCCGGATAGAAGATATTATATTCAAAATACCTAAATTTTATTACATAATATGACATATCTCAACGTAAATATTTCAGTGTTACATTTCAGTGACAGTTGAGCCCCAATTTTTGGCTTGGGATTGTGATGTATAAATAAAAAAAGTCCCTTAACTCTAGACTTTTAAATATGGAACGCCTCAGTTATCGGGTGGCAGAATTTTTGTCAATTTTAATTGGTAAGGGTTTTGTGATATGGCCGATATGGAGTTATTTATATTGTTGTCAGATCTTTCGTTTTTCTGGAAATATAATGAATTTTTTTAATTCAACTGGATCACCCTGTATTTTATTATGTTTTTGAAATCCTTAAGAAATGCTGAACATTTTTTATGTAATGTCCCTTATACCTAATTGCCATTATTTCGGAGTAATAACCACATTTGCAATACTTCCATCGAAGATATGTTAGGGACGGAATTTAGGGGATGAGAGCAGTGGTTGTGCACTAGTGTTCCTCGCCTCTAACTGTCCCAGTGGCTCAGTCGGGCGTAGGTTCGACAATAAAAATTGATTTCGATTTTACTGAAATGTATAGGGTTAAATTTTCCAGAGCGCCACAGATTTCAAGACAGTCAAAATCCGAAGCCACCCAGAAGCCACTGCACTAATATTACTTAATAATAAAGATTGGCTATAAGGTTATGTAAATTATTGAAAAAAATAAAAAATGGTTCTTGCTCACTTCTGATTACCGGAGTTACTGGTATTATTAACTTGGATCAGAACAAAGAAATATTCATTAATATTACTACACAAAATATATTGAAACGGTTATAATGTATCGGCCCAAATGAAGCACACAACAATATTCTGTGGTTGTAAATAAGTACACCACCAAATGAGTAGTTAAACTATAATTGGGAAGGGTGTATCAGCTCAATAAACACATATCACACCTGAATTGAGACTATCTGTGACGTCACTATGATAGCTAACAGCTATGTACATGCCATGTATGCCTTAAGGGAGGTATCACCTTAAGATATCAGACTTAGCTGTGGTTATTGTATGGTAGTGGCAGTAGCCTCTTAGCTTCTCAATATGTTTACACAAGAATCCAGCGCCTTGGTGAGTATGTGGACTCTAGGAGGTGTACAACACACGAAGACAAGCACGTAGTTACGAAGGAAGTAGAACGTAAACTGTGTGAGGACAAATACTATGGACAGCGGTGACAATGCACGTTGACAGTGATGGGTGAACGTTGAAGATGAAGCTGGCACCAAGCTGGGAGTTGAAATTCGAATGCAGTGACTTCAAACTCGATATCCGAATATGAATCTCCAAACTGATGTGAAGGTTGTACGTTGACTTGATGGTAAAACGTGGATTGAATACGACCAGATGGTCGAATAAACACTAAAATAAACATTGCCAGTCTAACTTCCGATTCGAATTGAGTACGGGGGCTCTTATTAATCATGATAATAATCTCAATGTGACAGAGGAGTCTTGGATGGCCCTGTTGGTCTATTTGCCGTCTGACAACCAGCTCCTTCTCCGTGATTAAATCAATTGACGAATGGACTTCCTAAAATACACAACGCAAAGTCTCGGAGCCATGCTCGAGAAGATCTACGAAGAACTTACTTTGACACCCAAAATCACGTAAATCGGAAAGATTTTCCTTAAAATATACAGCGTCTATAATCGCAAACAATATTAGGAAATCTCTCAGCCAGAAATTTCTCCGAACCATCCAACGATGAACTATATAATTGAAAGTTTCCAGCGAAGGGTTAGGAAATTCGACACAGCCAATCTTCTTCCAACTCAACACGAAGATTCAAGAATAAATGACAGAAATTGGCAGATGAACCATATTCTATCATAAAATTGTTACTTGTATACACTTAGGGGGATATATCGTGCTTACAAACCGAAATTTCTCCAAAAAAACCAAAATTGTAGTATATCTGGATTTATAGAACCCGCTGTACTCGCTCTAGTCAGTTGATTATCAATAGCGTATATCTGTGAGACCTTGAAAAATATTCAATTATAAAATTGAACACCTGTATTCACTCCGGAGGCTGTATCGTGCTAACAACCCTAAATTTCTCAAAAAAGGACCAAAAAAGTTGCACTTCAGGTACCATAGCACGCGTTATACTAGCGCTGGTGATCTTAAAATCAATAATGTATGTCTATAGGATGCCCTGAATAATATTCAATCATAAATTTGGTCACTTGTATACACTCTGGAGGCTGCATCGTGCTCACAAACTGAAAATTATCCAAAAATAACAAAAATTTGGTACTTGAAATACCATAGCACTCACTGTACTAGCTTTAGTGAGCTGAATATCAATAGGGTTAATCTTTGAGACGCTCTGAATAATATTCAATCAGAAAATTGGTAATTTTTATATAATCCGGTGGCTGTATCGTGCTAACAAATTGAAATTTTTCCATAAATGATAAAAATGTCGTACTTAAAGTACTATAGCACCTGTTGTATTGGATCTGGTAAGCTGAAAATCAATAGATTTTACCTGTGAGATGTTATGAATAATATTCGATTATAAAGTTTGTGACTTGTTGCACTCCGGAGGCTGTATCGTGCTAACAAGTCATGTAACGAGACGTGGCCGACTACAACGATGACAAGACGACGACGACATACACACAGGATTTTTTTCCAAAAACATTTTTTTGTGTTGTTCTTGATGAAAAACGTGAAAAGAGAAGTACTGCCAAAGTTAGCAGATTTGATCTGGTAGCTTAGGAAGTGGAATGAAATCGACCTTCCAGGGTGGAGCGGCTTCATGGAGACCATCACATCAAATGAGCCTTACAAGACCTCATGTATATATACTGTGCCTCCCTCACATTTCAATACAATCTACACAGCCCTCACAACAGCTGCGAAGAAATTCAGAGAACTCCGACAACGCTGCTGTTTTGTCGTAGTCGTAGTAAGTCCTTCAATTAGGTGAGGTTATTCCAGAGGTCGCTTTCGAAAATGAATTTTGCCTTGGCGTCTTTACCACCTTCAGAAGCGGCTGCGCGACAGCACTCCTTCAGAGCTTACTCACAGGTCCAGCAGTACGACTGATCCACAGGCCCCACAAGAACTTCTCAATATTGTGCACATGTAAAAAAGGGTGAACAGCATCATGCTACTGTAGGGAGGCAGGGATAAAATACACCACCATCTGCATAACCTTCACAGGGCACGTATGCGTCATTTCCATCCCTGAAGACAAGGAGGTTAGTATATTGGATGCTACCCAATATGACGAGGAGATTGCTGTCATCGAAGGAGAACAAGAAATGAATCCCCATTCTCAAAATTCCAAGGATGAGGATCTAGTTCACGTGATCGGCGAAGAGGGACCCTCTTTTCCCAAACGGCGAAATATATCGCCAACATGATTACTTTTTACATATTTCATATTATGATTTTTCATGTACACAACTAATATCGTTATTGTTTTCGAGTATACATCTTCAATAAAACAGTATTCATTATAATGGCTTCTTATATGTGGACATCATTTTAGAGTGTCCCGGTGCGGATCCAATAAAAGGAATAAATCGCCTGAATAAAAGGAATAATATAGCAAAATATGAAGTAGGACAGAGGTGTCCCACTGTCCCACAAACGGCTACACAGTTACACAAGCTACGAGATAAACAACTTTTTGTAGTATTCGTCGTTTTGGAGTTGTAAGCCGAAAAATTAACAAAGAATAAACTTTTTAGCCAAGCTGGTAAAATATGGCCCACATTAGGCGCGATTGCGGCTAAATGTGTGGGGCCGATTTTGTTGAACTAAACACAATTCGACGCGGAATTGAATTTTGTTTAAACAAGCTCAGAGTAAACATTCCTGTCGGATGCATTATTTGGGAGTTGTAAGGTGAAAACTAAATAAAGAATCAACGTTTTGACAAAGTTTGTAAAAATGGCCCAACTTCAGAAATCAATTGCGGTTAAACCAGTAAATCAAATTTAACAAACAGCACCATTCGACGTGCAATTTAATGTTCTTTAAACAAGCTGAGAGTACAACTTTCTGTATTATGCGTCGATTAGGAGTTACACGCGAAAAATTTAAACATGTGCGAATATTCCGCGTTTTCTTTTACTCTCAAAACTTAAGCAGAAGCCAGAATCTGTCGCAAACTCACAGGACACTTATTTGGGACGCTCTAAAGGTATTAAAACACTTTCCAGCTTTGGACGTTTTTTTGGGAAGCATGTGTCTAATTTGACTAGGCTATTCGTAGTGACAATAAACGCAGCGAAAATTAACCGTAATATACCCACAAAGAAAATGAAGTTATTTTTAGAAACTAAACATTAACACAACCTTTAGTCTGATGGTTGTGATATACAGTGTTGCCAATCGAAATTGTCATGCGATGGCAGAACGCATGATACAGTCATTTACTAAACAGTGGGCTAGCAATTCATTTCGTATTCCTATATCCGTGTGAAACAATTAATTCAGACCAGAACCAACTACACAAAACCAATGATATTGGAGAATTATTCATCAAATGCCACTTATCGGATTGTAATTGAAAACAGAGATCAGTTTATATGTTTTAATTCATTTTAAAATCATTTTGATATTATTTTAAAGTTAGAAGATCTATTTTACTTTTATCAATAAAATTCAATATCTTTATTGTTAATACGGATTAAAGTTTCATTTGCGTACTAAATGCAATCCACTGGCCCAAAACAGCGACATTGTTATTACACATCAAAATTTAAAAAATTGCGCAGCTTCATGTTTAAATTAAAATATCTCGAAAAATATTGACTTTATCGTTATGAGGAAAAATTACATTTTTTATGTAAAAAGTATAGGGACAATCGAAAAATTGTCCCAAAATTTCTATTTCGCCAGTGGCGTAGAATTTGGGAACGATTAACCAGTCACTTGACCCTGTCGAATAAGATACATGTGGTTCATGCAGGATATAGCACCACCTCGTTATCGGTTAATAGTGAGGAATTATCTCGATGATCAATTTTCGTATCGTTGGATTGGCAGAGCTAATTAATTTTCGTGGCCGCCTAGAACTCCCGAAGGAAATACTCTAGATTTTTATTTTCGTGGCCATATGAAATCATTAGGATATTCACAAGAAATATACACTCGTCAGGAACTATGGCAGTAAATTGTAAATTCGGCTAATTTTATTGCCAATCAACCGAACATATTTTTTAAAGTAAGATGGTCATTTAACCAAGGAATGAATAAGCTTATTGAGGTAAACGGGGGTCACATAGAACATTTGTTATAAAAGGTTTTTACTGTTTGTTTCTGATATTTTCGTTAAAATTGTAGATACTTTTATTTAGATTACATTCTCAAAACCACTATTTTTTTTAATTCATCCGTTCATTTAATAGTTGTGTTCTTTATTGTTATTACGGAATAAAATTATATTTGCGTATCAAATTCAATCCACTGGCCCAAAACATCGACATAGTTATTACACATCAAAATTTAAGAAATTGTGCAGCTTCATGTTTAACTTAAAATTTCTCGAAAAATACTGGCTCAATCATTATGAGGAAAGAGTACGTTATTTACGAAAAAAATATTGGAGAATCGAAAAATTGTGCTAAAATTTCTACAGTGGCGTAGAATTTGGAATCGAATAACCAGTCACTTGCCCCTCTGGTAGTAATCAGAACGTTAGTTTAACATAATTTAGTAGCCAAATATAAAAAAGATACGTTAAACAGTTTTAAAGTACACCGCACAAATCGTTTTTATATTTTTAACACACTGCAACTCAGTAAGCAGCTACATTTTATCTAGGTGTTTTGAGTTAAATCTTCATAACTTGAAGCTAGGATTCTACTGTTAAATTATTTCCAATTAGTAACGAATTACCCTGTATAATGTATTAATGTATGTGTATGGTTATTTTCGTAAGGTAAACAGTTTCAGTAGTGCCTTGAAGTCAGAGACGGACTACTCGTAAAGGTTAGCAATCCAAACTTTTTGTAGGGATGACACGCCCTAAATAAAAATATAGAAAATTATTCAACACACCTTAAGCTAATAAAAAGGTAATCTTGTTGGAATTTGACAAAATAGTCGTTTGGCTAATATTCACTATTACTTTTCCGCCAACCTATATAATATGCGAGAAATTGGTTTACCCCAAAAAAAGTTTGAATTTTCTGTTAGCAGTGAGAAAGGTAATTAAAACGGCAATACTTGGCAACAGATTTATTTAAGAATAAATCTTAAAAACAATATAAATTGTTAACAACAAAAAGGCATGCACATGGCTAAAAAATTGACTCACCAACTTCAGGTATCACCTGACATTTTACAAATGACAACGTGCATGAAACTAACTTAAAAAACGAAATACCACTATATAATTTGGTCAGGGTTGCCAACTTACAAACACAATGTTTAACACCGTCCCTCAATCCTGACAGATTTATATTCTATTAAATTCATCATATTAACAAAATAATTAAATTTGTTAATGCTTAAACTCTTAGTAAAGATGTCTGCTAGTTGCTTATTTGTGTTAATATAACTGATTTTTATAATATTTTTAATAACAAGATCGACCACAAAATGATATTTAACTTCGATGCTTACATCTTTTATTGTTTTCAAAGTTTTGAATTAGTTTGTTAGTGCCCTGATTGTCTTCATATAAAATTACTGGAGAATAATATTGTAATTTTCATTCATCCAAAATATTTTTAATATACAAAAGTTCACAACTAGCCATACACAAAGCTACAAATTCTGATTCAGTACTAGAAAGGGTTACAATGGATTGCTTTTTGAACGACCATGATATCAAGTTATTAAATAGTTTAAAACAAAATCCACTTACAGACTTTCTGTCTATTTGATCATTTGCCCAATCAGCATCAGTGTACCCTACTAAACTTTTATCCTTATCATTATCAGATGAACAAAAAACCAATTTAAGATTAACTGTAAACTTAAGGTATTTTAAAAATCGTAATAAATGTTTAAAGTGTTCATCGGTTGCGAAATCTTGAAATTTGGAGAAGAAACTCACACAGTAACAAATATCTGGCCTCGTGCCCATCATGATATACATTAACGAACCTAAAAGCTCTTTATAAGGTAATTTTGTTTTAATATCACTACCTGAAGCTTTATTTGAATTTGAATTTTTCTCAATTGGAGTTTTAACAATTTTGCAATCATCAATGTTAAATTTCTTCACCAAATTTTTAATGGCATCAGATTGATCAATGATTATAATATTCTCATTAAAATCTCTAGTAACATGAATTCCTAAAAAGTTATTAACTTCTCCAAGATCTTTCATTTTAAACGTTTCACACAATTCTCGCTTTACTTTAGACAAAAAATTTGTATCATTACATGCTAAAAGTATGTCATCTACATATAACAAAAGATAGCACCATATGTTCTGCTCTAAAAAGAAATATAGACAATAGTCAGATTTAGATCATTCAAAGTTTATACTTTTCATAAAGGAGTTAAATCTTTGGTTTCAAATTTTGGGGGCTTGTTTCGAACCATAAATAGATTTATTTAATTTGAAAACCTTGTTTTGATCATTTTTAGAAACTTCTATACCTTGAGGGATATTCATATATATATTTTCATTTATAGAACCATTCATAAAGGCATTTTTAACATCAAGCTGTTGTAAAGAAAGGTTATAATTAACACAAATCGACAATAAAATGCGAAAGGTAGAGAGTTTTGCCACCGAGGCATGAATTTGAGAAAAAACACCAAATTCTTGCTCGAAACCCCTAGCAACCAAGCGAGCTTTATATGTTATTTTATCATTACCTTCATTTTTTATCCTAAAGACCCATCTATTGCTGATAACATTTTCATTTGCAGGATGTTCAGCTAGCTTCCATGTATCATTATTTTCTAGTGCACTTAATTCGTCATCTATAGCTCTTTTCCAGTTTCCACATTTCTTTGCTCCTTTATAGGATTTAGGAAGATCACTAAAATCAGACATTAAAGCGAAATAACCATAGTCTACCTCATGGTCATCAAGATATGCTGGCTTTCGTGTACTTCTTTTTGTTCTTTCTATTTCCAGTTCATCATTACTCACATCACTGTCTTCAGATTGCCTACTTTCTATTTGTTTCTCGTCCTCTTCAGTATCAGGTATATTAATTCCTTCTTTTTCATTTTCTTCATCATTAAAATACTCACAATCTTCTTTAGACTTACTTTCAAAATAAAACTTTTCTTCGTCAAAAATAACGTTTCTACTATGTATTAACATATTTTCTTCAAAATTCCATAATCTATAACCGTTTTCAGTATATCCTATAAACACACATTTTACCCCTTTGTTATCAAGTTTTGATCTAAGCGAATCTGGAATCCTAGCAAATGCTATGCAACCAAATACTCGCATATTACACACATTAGGTTTTTTACCTACCCACATTTCAAAAGGAGTTTTATTTTTAACATGACAAGATTGTGTACGATTTATGATATAGGCTGCAGTAAGTACTGCTTCCTCCCAAAAAACTTTTACCATATTTGCCTGTACTATCATTGCTCTTGCTTTGTCCATTAAAGTTTGGTTTAAACGCTCAGCTACACCGTTCATTTGTGGAGTATATGGAGGAGTGTACAAAATTTGGATACCTTTTTCAGAACAAAAATCTTTAAAAATTTTAGATGAATATTCACCACCATTGTCACATTTTATCTTAGCAATCTTTTTACCACAGAACAATGCAGCTACCCTTGCTTCATAATTTTTAAAACATTGAAAAACCTCATCTTTACTTTCAATAATATATACCATTACAAAACGTGAATAATCGTCGACAAAAGTTACAAAATATTTATTTCCATTGTGAGAAGTGGGTGTAATAGGGCCACACACATCTGTGTGTATCAACTCTAAAGGTCTATTTGATATATTAGTTTTTGAATAGTACGGTAAAATCAAGACCATTAACCAAACTTAGATGGCTAATTTTAGACAAAGTTTCATAATTTAAATGACCATATCTATGGTGCCACAGTTTTATATCTGACTTAAATGACATATTTGCATTATTCATATTTTTAACAATTTTAAACTGTAACTTATATAAATTTCCATTGCGTTTACCTTCAACATAGATTTTATTATTTTTCTTTATTAATATAATACCAGCTACACAAGTTATTTCAAAGCCTAATTTTTCTATAGTTGGAATTGACAATAAATTTACCCTTAGAGCAGGGACACAATAAACATTTTTTAAAGTAATTGCAATTTCTTTATTTTTTACCACACTTATTATATTTACCTGTCCACTACAGGTTGCCACCATACTTCTCCCTTTTTCTGCCAAGTGAATTTCTTTAGGTTCTGAGAAGTATTGTTTGTTCCCCATTAACTGCTCATCATTGATATAGTGGTGTGTAGCACCTGAATCTGCATACCAATACAGATCATCTTCCGATAGATATTCTTCAGATGTAGAGCAGAAAGCTACAGCATCATCTTCCTGCTTATCCCTTGAATAATGTGCCTGACTGTCACTGGTAGATTTCTTGTTCCTACAGTTATGTGCTCTATGACCCAATTTATTACAAATATGGCATTTAATACCACAGACATTCTGCAGATGGCCCATCTTTCCACAACGATAACACTTAATGTTGTTTTTGGATGCAACAAATGATGCAGGTACCATGTTTTTCGATTTTCCATCAGCCTTATTCGTTTTGAATTCCAATAACCTCTTCTTTACCATATCTAAGCTTAATTTATCATCTGAAACGGTTCTTATAGCTGTCACTACATTTTCATATTCTTTTGGCATTGAAAGGAGCAAAAAACAAGCAATATCTGATTCAGAGAAATTTGCTCCTAAACTTCTTAATTCTCTCTGTATTTTATCATATTTGGCAAATTGCTGCTGTAAATCTTCAGAACCAATATACTTTAAACTAACCAATTCTTTTAGCAGGTAAAATTTTGAGCAAACGCCCTTTTTATCAAACACAGTCTCCAACTTTTCCAGCATACTCCGGGACGTTTTTAAATCTTTTATGTACTCAAGATGAGAATCTGCCACACTCTGGACTAAAATATTTCAGGCCTTATTTTCCATTTTATGCCACTTATCATCTTTATCCTTTTCTTCTATATCATTTAATACTTGATCAACTTCCAATGCTTTGAGTACAGATTCCACTCGAAATTTCCAGTTGTCAAAGTTTCCTCCTTTAAATCGAATGATTCCATACTTATTTTCATTATTATCCATTTTATACATATTTTAATTTAACTTATTTAACAACTCGACAAAATTTCCATGTGCTTATAACCTTACTTTCCTTAATTTACCAATACTGCTCTTTTTACACTGCTGGGCCCATAACCAATGTTAGCAGTGAAAAAGGTAATTAAAACGGCAATACTTGGCAACAGATTTATTTAAGAATAAATCTTAAAAACAACATAAATTGTTAACAAGAAAAAGGGCATGCACATGGCAAAAAAAATTGACTCACCAACTACCACCAACTTCAGGTATCACCTGACATTTTACAAATGGCAACGTGCATGAAACTAACTTAAAAAACTAAATACCACTATATAATTTTGTCAGGGTTGCCTACTTACAAACACAATGTTTAACATTTTCAATTTTTTTTTTGAGTTATTTTTACGTTTTCCATCAACAACAACACGAAAAAACGGTTTTAAGAAAAAAATCCTGTGTGTATGTCGTCGTCGTCGGCCACTTTTTCTTACATGTCTTGTTAGCACGATACAGCCTCCGGAGTGCAATAAGTCACCAATTTTATGAATGAATATTGTTAAGGACATATCACAGATGAACCGTATTGATTTTCAGCCCACCAGAGCCTGTACAACGGGTGCTATGGTACTTGAAGTACGACATTTTGTCATTTTTTGAGAAATTTCAGTTTGTTAGCACGATGAAGCCTCTGGAGTGCAAAAAGTTACCAATTGTATGATTGAATATTATTCAGGACATTTCACATATAAACCCTATTGATATTCAGCTCACCAGAGCCAATTCCAGAGGTGCTACAGTACTTGTCATTTTTGGAGAAGTTTCAGGTTGTTAGCACTCCGGAGTATATAGAAGAGCGTCTCATAGATGAACCCTATTGATATTCAGCTCACTGAAGGCAGTACAACGGGTGCTATGGTACTTGGAGTACCAATTTTTTGTCATTTTAGGGGAATTTTCAGTTTGTTAGCACGATACAGCCTCCAGAGAGTATACAATTGATCAATTTTAAAATTGAATATTGTTCAAGGTGTCTCACAAATGTACCCTAATGATTTTCAGTTGACTAGAGCGATTACAGCGGGTCCGATACATCGAGATATACTACATTTTTGGTTATTTTTGGATAAATTTCGGTTTGTTAGCACGCTACCTACATCCCCCGAAGTGTATACAAGTAACAATTTTATGCTAGAATCTTGTTCAGGGCCACAGATGCGGAAAAGTAAGTTTTAATCTTTAAAACCGTTTTTTTATTAATGCACTTCGTACCGATTTGCGCACACACCATTTTTAAGAGGATTTCCTACGTAACGAGGTAAAAGTAATTTATTGATAGCATTAGTGTTTTAAATGAAACTCAACCTTTCTAGCTAATTCCACAATATAATGAAAAATATTAAGAATTCTAAAAAAAATTGACAATTGTTTCGATAACTGAATATCATCGATGATGATATTCAGTTATCGAAACAATTGTCAATTTTTTAGAATTTTTAATATTACTTTTCCGCCCAACCTTTCTATATGCGAGAAAAGTATTGGTTTACCCCAAAAAAAGTTGAAATTCTGAAATTTTTTTTAAGTTATTTTTACGTTTTCCATCAACAACAATACGAAAAAACGGTTTTTAGAAAAAAAATCCTGTGTGTATGTCGTCGTCGTCGTCGTTGTCGGCGGCCACTTTTCCTTACATGTCTTGTTAGTACGATACAATCTCCGGAGTGCGATAAGTCGGCAATTTTATGTTTCAGTTTGTTAGCACGATACAGCCTGCGCAGTTCAGCAAGTCACCAATTTTATGATCGAATATTTTTCAGGGCTTCTCACTGATAAACCCTATTGATTTTCAGCTCACCGGAGCCAATACAACTAGTGATACAGTACTTTAAGTACGATATTTTTGTCATTTTTGAAGAAGTTTCAGTTTGTTAGCACGATACAGCCTCCGGAGTATATACAAGTGACTGATTTTATGATTGGATATTATTCAGAGCGTCTCAAAGATGAACCCTATTGACATTCAACTCAGTAAAGCCAGTACAACGGGTGCTATGGTACTTGAAGTACCAAATTTTCGTCATTTTTGGAGCATTTTCAGTTTGTTAGCACGATACAGCCTCCAGAGAGTAAACGATTGATCAATTTCAGAATTGAATATTGTTCAAGGTGTCTCACAGATGTACCTTATCGATTTTTAGTTGACTAGAGCGAGTACAGCGGGTCCTCCAAATCCAGGGATACAAAATACTACATTTTTGGTTATTTTGGGAGAAATTTAGGTTTGTTAGCACGATACATCCCTCAAAGTGTATACAAGTAACAATTTCATGATAGAACATTGTTGAGGGCCACAGATGCGGAAAAGTTAGTTTTAATCCGTAAAACCGTTTATTTTTCATTATATTGTGGAATTAGCTAGAAACGTTGAGTTTCATTTAAAACACTAATATGAGTAGATTCCACGAAGTAAGGGTCGAGACAGTTAATTTCATTATTGATAGCATGTCCAAGACTCATTTTCTGTAGTAGAAATGAACAACTCACCAGTGGTCGATAATGAAAATATTACCAACTTTTCAATTGGAAATTTGGTAAAAAGGTTTTTAAATGGACTGTAAAGTGAATCAAGTGACCATAGGATTAGTTGTTAATCATTCTTCACAATAATTCACATTTATGGGATAATTTGAATGCACATGGCATTATCCAAACAAGGAACCAGCATAGATTTATAGTAAATGTTTGGGCAGGAATAGTTGGAAATCATTTGATATGGCCATAATTTATTGACGGTACTTTGACTTGGCATACATATTTTGATTTTTTGCAAAACGAGTTTTGGAACCTGTTTGATTATGTGCCACTACAAACTCGTAGGAATTTATGGTTCATGTATGATGGGACCCCTCCTCATTTCAGTTTAGATGAACGACAACTTCTGATCACAAGGTTTCCTAATAGGGGAGGTCCTTTTCAGTGGCCACCGCTATCAGGAGATGTCAATCTTATGGATTTCTTTACCTGGGGTCTTCTCAAAAATAAAGTGTACGCAACACCTGTGCAAACAAGGCAATATTTAATAGACATAATTGTGATACATTCAAATTTTATTGGACATAATATGAGATTGTTATCAAGTGCAAAGAAATAACCTTCGTAGACTAAGAAAGTTCGTGGAAGTGGGAGGAGCTCGTATTGAAGATTTATTGGATTAACGTTAGTTTTTTTGTAGGTTAGGGATTAGTTTTAATCAAATGTTTTATAACTTGTATTTTTGATGTTTTCCTAATGGTTTAATAACTTTCTGTTTGTAATTTTAATTAAATGCAACTCATAACGTTCTTTACATAAGTACCTATTGAATTTCCATGGAATTATGTTGTCAACATTTTTATCATCGACTATTGCGTAGTTATTAATTCCTACTATAGTATGTGAATCTTTGACATGATATCCATAAATTACGTTTAACTAATTAACTCATAAAAATTGTGGATGTGAAAATCGGTAAATAAAATGGTAAATATCAGCTCATTTTATCAAATTTCACAAAAAGTACCTTGTCATTAGCGTAAGGCGTTTTGGATACTTTCAATTAGGGTGTGTCATCCCTGCAAAATGTTTCGATCCCTAACTATTACGAGTAGTCCGTCTTTGACTTCAAGGCACTACTGTTAACCAAAATAAACATACACATACATTATAAATATGCCGAAAATTTTATAAAGATCAAATGAACAGTACGAAAATTAAAAATTAAAAACTAATTCAAACTTTGGATGCCTATAATACGAAATCGAGGGCAAGTCTTGAAAAAGTTTATATGAAGTACTAACATTATTCTGGCTCATACTGTAAGCTCCTGACTTTTTTACCATTAGTCATGGGACACCCGTTATATTAGCAAAAGCCAACAGCAGTTTTGAACCTGGATAGGTTAAACCGTCTGTTAGCTTCGCCGCTAATTTTCTAGTTACGTGTTACAAAGTAAAATTAAACATCAGCGGTGATTTATTAAATATGTCTTAAAAAATTTCCTTACAAAGCAATGCAACGGTGCAGTACTCAAATATATCGTTAGTATCGAAAAGATGTGAGAGGAGAATTTCAAAGTTCATTGCTATAATACAACCAAAATCCTTTACTTATGTATAGTGCACTGAGGTACACCAAAATTTATAAGTATGTCCGTACTAATCATTGAATTGAAAAAAGGAAAATGTGTATCCATTCAAAAAGAATTCAAAATTTCACGAAGAATATTGTATCCAAAAAAGACCATTTGAAATTATATGTTCTAATTCTACTTTTATTTGCTCGTTCATCATTATTCGGCTGGTACCTACTTACAAATTATGAAGTTGGCAGTTTTTTGTTAACATAATTTTCTTTCTGAAAAGGTTACCTTCGTTTCTTTTAAGTATACCCATCCGCTAAATTTATAATACATACGTTACGTCTTCGATCAAAATGTAAATTGCGAAACCCAGACACAACACTACGGGAGATTAAATCGAACTCTCTATATATCAAAGTATCACGATTTCTTTTGATACTTTTTTTCTTTTTGGAAAGTTGAAAAAGGTCAACACCCAGTGTAACGGATTTTTTCTTTCAGACGAACTTAGTTTCTTACGACGATTGTATAAGGGTCATTCATTAATTTTCGATAAAAATTGTGCAGTTTAAAAATAGTTGTTTATATTACAAGCTGCGAAAGCTTACTTTTAGGTGTAAGGTGTATTTAAATAGCCGAAGCGAAGCGTGGCCGAGGCTATTTGAATACCTCTGAGCACCTAAGAGGGCTTTGCAGCGTGTAATGTATTAATTAAACTTTTCATTCTTCCCCCGATTTTATTATTAAAACACACAATTTAAAGATGCAAAAAATTCTCTGTAGACTGCAATAAAATGGGTAGAAAGCGTGGGTTAACGTTACTTTGGTAACATTCGTGTTAACAAAAACTAATATTTTGACAGTTGTCAAATAATTATTCTTCCATAAAGTCTACATCTTTTAAGTTTAATATTTGGCTAGAATCTGGTTAAAAATGGATTCCATTGAAGAAGCAGCAATTATTGCGTGCAGAAGTTTGTTACCGGAAAAATCTAAAGCCGTTACAATCAAGCCTATGAAAATTACATCAAATGATGTACAACGAAAAATGTGTCCACAATAACTGAAGATGTATTATTGGTATTTTAATTAGAAAAATCAAAGGCATTGTCCCCTGCTACATTATGGTCAGAATACTCAATGTTGAAATTGACTATTTCATTAAATAAGAACCAGGATATTTCGAAATTTGGCCGCCGGAAGGCATTCATAAAAAGGAAAAATGATGGATATCAACCTCAAAAATCTCAGGTATTTACAAAAGGTGATATATCAAAGTTGTTGTTAGAAGCTCCTGATGAAATATATTTAATGAAAAAAGTGGTAGCGATTTTTGGAGTAGCTGGGGCATGCCGACCAAAAAAGGCGCAAGAAAAACGCTTTTTTTTATCGTTATGAGCGAGACAGCTGTGTAAATCAGGTGGTTGGATAGCATACAATTTCAAAAATTCCGTACGACATAGCTAAATTTCTTAAAATTACAAACACAAATCAGTACGTTTCGAAGAACGTCCTCTACATTACTAGCAAATGCCCAAGGTGTGGACATTTTAGATATGAAAAGGCACGGAGGGGGAGGTCGTCAGTGGTAGCGGAAGGATATACAGCAGATTCAGTGACTCATAAAATAGAAGTTGCTAATAAAAGCATGCCCACAAAATATATATCTATTCAGAAAGCAAACATTCAGAAGAATTTAATGATCATGTTGCGCGAATCAACAGGCAAGAAATCATGCCCACAAAATTGATATCTACTCAGGAAAGCCAAAATTCAGAAATAGAATTTAATGATAATGTTGCGCAAATCGACAAGCAAGTTAAAATTTCCAGTGACGTTGCTTTCAAACAAGATTTCAATCAACATTTGCCGTTAAATATTTTAGGAACATACAACAATTGTAATTTTACATTTAATTTCCAATCTAAATAAATATTTGACAAGTAATTTGACATTTTATTTGTTCGTTGTCCAGGGCACGAAAGTTTTTCATACTTAGCTACCGATAACCTAGCATGTTTTACTTTCGCTTGCCTATTTGAAATAAAAAAATATATTTTCGTAGGGGGGAGATTGGCTCTGTTATAGGATTTATTTCCTCTTCAGGGCTGGTTGGGGGTGTTTTTGTGGGTGGTCTGTGTGCGCGTATTGACTTGGCTTCAGTTTTGGGTAGGGGTGAAAATTCAGTTTTTTAAGAAAAGTGTATGGGAGGTAGAGAAAAAAGGTGTATAGAAAATTGAAGATTTGTCTGGTTTTGTGGGTGAATTGTGTATTTTGCTAGAAATCAACCGGAGAGAGAGAGGCAGAAACAATCAGCAACGAAATTGGATGATTTTTGTGCGAACGTGGTTTTAGAGGCGTGTGGAATGGGAAATTTAGAAGTGTCTGGTAAAGGTGGAAAATGAATAAGACGAACCACGTTGCGTTGCGGATAGTTAATAGAGGCGAGGTGGGTGATGGAAATTGTTGGAAAATGAAAATGTTCTTAGGATTGGGTGTCTCCTATGTCATGAGAGTTAATAAGAAGCGTTGGGAATGGTTTTTGAAATTTTTTAGTTTGATTTAAAATTTGTTGGAAAAGTGACTAGGAGACATTGAAAGATGTGTGGATGATGTCGGGTGGTGGCGACTGGCTTTTTTTCGAATTCGAGGTGAGGAATTTGTTGAAAGGTGTGTTTATATGCGGTGTGGTACTTTGAATGTGAAAGTTTATAAAAATTTTTTTGAATATTGAGTAAAATTTTGTATTTACTTATTAAAATGTTGAGATTGAAGATTTTAATGTGACTGTTTAAAATATTGTAATGAGTAGGCTGGCACCGAAAAATAATAATAAATCGTACGTCGGCGCATTTGGCTAGCGAATAAATTTACTATGCTACAGGAAAAAACGTGAAAAACCTGCAGCACCGACGGAGTGGATGGGGCTCGCGGATCAAATTGAATCGCTTTCGCTCCTGATGGGAGTGAAAGCAAAGTGAGCACGCCTGCCTATATTTGTTATAGAGCAGTTGTGTCAATAAATGGAAGGTATTAAATAGCGAAGTGTTTCGGCTATGACATCTGTTGAATTAGGGATGGCATTCATGAGTGTGAAGGTGAGTATTTCAATTAGGATTTTGGAGTCAGTTGAGAGATCGTACGGTGTTGGTGGCTTTTCGAGAGTGACTGGTGCGGTCTCTTGGGGGGTTTTGGGTGTCGATAGCCTATGCGGGCAGCGAGAATGGAAGGCGGGGTGACGACCACCGCAATTCGTGCATTTAGGGGTTCCGGACTTGGGGCAATTTTCGGTTCGGTGGCCAGTTTGACCGTAGGAAAGCCATATCGGTTTAGACCGACAAGTGTCAGCGGAGTGTCCGGTTTGCGTGCAACGACTGCAATATTTGGGGACTGGGGGCAGCAGATTGGTGTTGGATGGCTCGCACTGATGTGGGAGGCCATGAAATGTGATGCCGAAGGTGAGGACCTGGTGATAATGGCTTTCGGATGTGGTGACGATGCGGAACATCGATGTTGGTTTATTGGTGGCCTTGGCGATGATTCGCCAAGTTTTGAGAGAAGGGATATGTTGGTCGTGAAGAATTTCTTCGAATTCTTCGAGGGTAACCGAGGCGTCTACGTTTCTGCAAACGAGAGTGTAGGTGTCTCCAAACAAAAACAAACCCAATAAAACACTACAAGCCCCAACTTCAAAAAATTCACGAACTTCTCTCTCTCTTTTGATTTTAATTTCAGTGGCGCCAGTCCATCGCCTGAGGAAGGTGAGGAAGGTGAGGCAAGAATTGGTCACTGATCTAAATCTATTTATGAAAATAATAAACAGTGTTTAATTTTCAGATAACAAATAAGCAAGCCACATCATCCGAAGATTGAAGGACATTTAGCATCCAGGTAATATAAAACAGCCTGCAAAGCTAATAAGTCAGGAAACCTTTAACTGGGGAGGCAACTCCCTCCGGCAGTGAGTCCGCTGTCGGTATTAACTTTCGCCCCCGTATCCTATACCACACTACCACCAACATGTCCTCAAATCACTCTCGCCGAAGAAAATCCACCAAACCTTACTCTCTCCCACAATTCACAATAAACCTCTTTCACTCAATGAACCCTAACCACCCCCTATTTAATCTGGACGAGTACGAAGAGAACCTTAAACTCCTCTCCGATCCCAGCGTCCAACAAAGTCTTACCATCTACGAGAAAGAATTCCCTTCTCTCGCACTCCCACAAAACACAACCCCTTCACACGCCGCATGCAACTCAACTCACTCTCACTCACCATCGACACACCAATCTACTAAACAAACACACAAACACCATAACAAACCCCTCTCCTGATTCTTACAGTTCCTCAGTAAGGTTCCTCAGTAAGGTTCCAATCCAACACACACGAACCACGCTACTCACAAAACACACTTACACGACAATACACACAAACCGCATACGCATCCCCAACTAGGTCTTACGCTTCCTCCGTAAGATCTAGATCCCCTACACCTTCAATCACACGACAACCACCTGTCCCCGACAAGGATGGCTTCTTCCTCGTCGGAAAAACCAAATCTCTACCCACAACACCAACACCCATCAACATTCCTACAGCAACCCACACCAACAATAACACACCAATACAAACCTCAACCTCCGAAACCTCCCAACCCAATACTCCACACAAAAATCCCTTTTCACTCTTCCCAACACTTTCGAACTCCTACACGGCCACATCCTTTATTTGAAAGTAAATTTCAATCGCACCGCCCTCCTCAAAACTTCCTCCCCAAAGTCAGTCTCAACTATTCTGAGACAAATCCAAAACTCCACTGGTGATAACAACATCATCATCAACGTTCTCAACTCCACCGAACGTCCACCCCGCCCGGCCAACAAAACTCTCATTCCCACCTACACTCTCGTTTGCAGAAACGTAGACGCCTCGGTCAGCCTCGAAGAAATCGAAGAAATTCTTCACGACCAACAAATTCCATTCCTCAAAACTTGGCGAATCATCGCCAAGGCCACCAATAAACCAACATCGATGTTTCGCATCGTCACCACATCCGAAAGCCACTATCACCAGGTCCTCATCCCAGGCCTCATATTTCATGGTCTCCCACATCGGTGCGAGCCATCCAACACCAACTCTCTACCCCCTGTCCCCAAATATTGCAGTCGTTGCACGCAAACCGGATATTCCGCTGATTCTTGTCGGTCTAAACCGATATGCCCTTCCTGTAGCTAAACGGGCCACCGAACCGAAAATTGCCCCAAGTCCGGCACTCCCAAATGTACCAATTGCGGTGGTCCACATCGCGCCTTTCACCCTCGCTGCCCCCACAGGCTATCGACTCCCAAAACCCCTCAAGAGACCGCCCCAGTCTTTCTTGAAAAGCCACCAGCTTTCCAATAAAAAAGTTGCCATTTGTACAGACTCTCTAGCGTCTATCCTACCTATCCAAGAATTATTTACTTAACATCCCATTGTCCAAGAAATCCATCACTCTTATCACCACATTTATTCCCTAAACACCACAGTCACCATTATATGGATACCATCACACATTGGCATACCTGGAAATGAACTGGCCGATCAGCATGTCAAAACAGCGTCAACTACAGCCACAATAACTTCTCATATCCAAATTTGCAAGGATTTTAATGCAGAAGCAAAAAGAATCGTCAGATATATATGGCAAACTAACTGGAACTCCACCAAGACTTCCCTACTATCTATCCAGCCTGTTCTCAACACACCTCTGTATACTGACCCCACTGGACTCTCTAGACAAGAAGTATCAATACTTCGTAGACTTCGAGTAGGTCACATCAAACTTACACACAGCTACTCAATGACTTCAAGCATCAGACCTTCCTGTCAAAGCTGCCACTGCCCACTTACTGTTAAACACATCCTGGTTGATTGTCACCAATTTAGCACAAAAAGACGACAACATAATCTTAAATCCCAGCTGCAAGACGTCCTAGGGGACCCAAACCAAATCGAGTCAACACTGAAATTCTTAAAAGATATATCACTGTATCATAAACTTTAAACTATGTTTTTTAACTATCTGTAATAACTACGGTTTTCTGTAATCGCACCTGTGCAAGTGGCCATAGTTGCCGAGCACGTTAATTGAATAAAAAAAATAATATTCCATCAACACTCAGTATTGAATAGAATAGTATTGATCAGTATATCACTATCTACATTTAAAACAATTTCACGATAAGTCATTTCTCAAGTTTATTACTGTTAAGTCGTGTGACAAAATACATATTTCCAAAATTATTTGTCTAGTAGACTCCTATATATTTCGGCTTTGGGTTATATGGAATTTTTGCAAATTTATTACGTTTAAATGGATGTTGACATCAGGTATAAATTCGAGGATGGAGGCGCAGTTGATATCTTGTTTTTGAAGCAATTAAGAATTACTATTTGAATTGTGTGTAACCATATTAAAAAACAACGAGCATAAATATAAAACAAACAATATGACAGCAATTACAAAATATTTAAATCGTATTATTCGTATTTTGAGAATAATATATTTATAATAATAAGATCTTTATAACAATAAATAAAGAGAATTTATATAAAAATTACTCTTTTGAAAATGTATTTCCAAAATGATAGATTTATATGAAGTTTTAATAGGAACAGAGGGAATTTTTGGTTGGTGGCCGCATCCTGTCTTTGGGATGTGGTGTATGATGACCCTGATATAGGATTGTTTCCTTTGCAGGGCTTGGAGGGATTTCGGCGGAAATTCGTATGAAGATGGGTCGTTATTGGTTTGTGTGTAGTAAGGTGACGGAGTGGCTCGTATGAATGCATCGCAGGGAAGGTGTATAGGGTAAATTAATTTAATTGATCTAATAAACTAATTTCATAAATTAGGTACTCCTAGGGTTGGTAAAGCTGTATCTCTATTAATCCCTGGTAAGGTAGATCATTTGGTTTATTAAATGCAGGTTGAACTAGAATGCAGAAAAAATCGCTGAAAAACCTGCAACACCTACGTGAAGAGCTCTTCACGATTTCGTATAGTAAGGCAGGAAGGAGAGAAGAGTTACAACTCAGTTATTTTGGGATCAGTTTTAGTTTACTTTAATCATCGAGGGTATGAGTTTGAAATTTTGACAATAAATAATGATAATTAAATAGAGTTTACTTTTAGATCGTAAACCATTATTTAAATTACATGTCTTTCGTTTGTATTGTAGACAGTTGTCATTATATTATTTTAATTTGTTAATTTTGAAGCACGATCTTCATATTGATTGTTTGATAAGAACCCATACATTTCTGTGAATGTTCTATCAGCGTAAACACGACTATCAGTTAAGTCATATGCGTAGTCTGTGGTTTCCATTACAACATTATTTACCCATTTTGGTAGATATATTGACTATCGTTATAATTTAGTTGTTTTCAACAAGTTTTATTTTCTTTGACCCATAAGAATTTGATTCGAACTGCATAAATTTAAATCAATGCAAAATCTTAATAACATTTCATTGAGAATTGCATCTCAAGGCTCTCAGTGATTTTGTTTATAAAGAAGAATTCCTTGAATATGCATAAATTAATAAAAATATAGATAATAAAATGAGAAATGTCAAACCAACAAAATTAATTGAATTATTCGTTTAAACCTTGGATTAATAATAAAAAGTACATATTGCGTTCAAAATTTATATCAAGTATTTTTAGCAAAACTATAACAATACAAAAATTCACATTTTTGAGGGTACTAAAAATCAAAACAAATTTGTACTATCGTTTTCACGAAAAATAGGCGAAATTGTCAAGTTTATGAAATCGCACATATTATGAAATTTCCAAAAAATGTTTCTATAAAAAGGCTGTAAGTAAAAAAATGCGGGTTTTGGAAACGAGATGCCGATTTAAACAATCCCTTTCGGATAATCCAATTTTTTCAACTGTAAATTAGGGGTATTAATCTCCAAAACAGGTGGTTGAAATCTGCAAGCTTTCACTCAAAATATCATTAGCATCAAAAAAAAATTGAAATTATTATGTTCCAGAGTATTTTCAAATGATTTATCTTTAAGGAACAAGTCAAGAAAGTCTAAAGCCCGGAATCTCTAAAATACAGTCTATCAAAGTGACAGTACCAAAAAAATGGAATATTTAACTGAGCAGATGCTCCAATCTTCCAACATCTACGAGTTTGTAGTCCTAAAATATTATTAAGTACTAGGTACTTGTAGCGATTTGCCACATTCTTTTGTATCAACGTTAGCGGTCTTGGGATGAGCTGATGGACATTTATTCTTATTAACATCTTAGATAAAGTGATATTATTACCATGATGATTTTATCTCGTAAATGTTTATTATAATTAATTTTTATTAAAAGAAATATTCTGCTTAAATTGCTGGAATACTAAGAGAGTTGATCAACAGTAATAAGCTGAGCAAGCCAGCAAAAAGTTCTGATCTGAGCCCCATGGAAAAGGTATGATGTGTTATATTCAAAGGGGTATAATCAAAGATACGGTAAACTGCAAACAACTGCGTGAAGATTATTTTTTCTCCAGTTTTGCTGCCGCTTTCCTTGATTGCCTTTTGTCATAGAATATAATTTAATTATATAATAAATAACTGTTGATTTTATATATTTTTACATTTTATATTTATCTCTCAACAATCAAACTTGATTTGATGCAACTGCTTACACACAAAATATCTTGAAATCTTCTATTTCCATAAAAGAATCTGTCAGTTTAATAACTGTAGCATTTTGCATTTGTTATTATTGACAAATAATAATGTCGTGTCTTACTAAATCTATTTCCAAATAAAACAACAGTAATATTATCTTCAATTTTCCATTTAAATTAATATTATTGTGATATACAAGGTAACTTAATCTCAGAAGTAAATAAATCCAAAAGGAACGACAGCTGTGCAAGGTAAATTATTGCGCAGATTTATGAGACCAATTATAAAGAGTTAAGAATTCTACGGAGCTGGGCAACTGATAAATATTTTTTGATGGCATCTTTAACTGATTTTGCTTTTGGCTGCTTTAAATTTAACGTTTCATATACAAAGAAAATACTTTAATGGCAGAGGGACAGAAAAACATAAATCCTGTCGACAAAGGAGAACAGAACTTGGTCTTGAAACCAGTGGAATTCATTTATAAGGAGTGTCGAATGAGTTGGTATAAATAATCAACGATTAAGAATGTATATCCAATATTTAATTTGAAATTTAATTATTCAAATAGAAGTATGTTGAAGAATAAACACTAGTATTTCGATTACAAGAAAAAATAGGATTTAACCGTAGGTTTGAGATTAAAAGTGTTTTTTGATTTGACTGTAAGTTATACCGGAAACGTATTTATATAGATAAATATCGATTATAGACGCATCGGTATCTGTACCCTTGAAGCGTCTTTGCTCTATGTGATAGTATATGGGTATCTTCTTATTTTAAATTAACCTGTACAGGTTGGTATATATTAAGTATCCTAGTAGTGATTCTAAGTGTTTTTCTGACAAAAGTAATTTGATTTTCGTGGGTAGATTATATTTGATCCTATATAGTGTATATTTTATGCAATGCACAATTATATGTATAGTGGTAATTGTAGTGTTACAAGTCTCACATATTGGTGGGTCTTCCGTTGATAGTAAATATTCATGAGTTAACTTTGTGTGTCCAATTCTTAGTCTTGTGAGGACTATGTTATATTTTCTTGGTAGATTAAGTATTTGTCTATTGTTGAAGTGGATGTCTTTGATTTAGTAGAGTTTATTGCCCCCTTCTTGAGGATTGCATTCTAACGAGTTAGGTTTTTAGTTAGTTTAACTGAATGATTGTTCAGATTTTCACGTTTGTGGTATGCATTTGTTCTTCCTCCAGGAAGTCCGCCCTATCATTGCCTTTAATGCCTATAGGACTAGGGATCCAAAGGAGTATGATTTCTTTATTTTTAATGTTTGCTTTCTCTAACTGATATTTTATTTCCTTGGCAAGAGGGTAACCTGGGATATATGCTTTAATGGATTCGAGCTCATGGAATCCGTTGCTGTCAGCCATTTGCGATAATTAGTAGTTGTGATGAAATACATTGCTTTATGTATTGCAAATAGTACTGCTGTGCTGTAAGTATTTCCTTTGATTTATGAAGGCTGAAACTGTTTTCCGCTGTTTCTGTGTGATATGCGGCACCAACTTTTTCATTCGATTTGGAGCCATCTGTATGTATAATTTGATGTTCTTCATAGTTTTCTATAATCTGATAATATTTGTGTTTCAATAGTATTTGAGGAGTGGAATTATTATGTGTATTGACAGCTCCTTAGTTATTTGTATATCAGAGGTATTCCTTGGGGGGAATTTTACAGGCTGTAGTCATAAGAGGGGGGAGTATTCCAAGTTAAGTCTGTGTTGAATTTCATTATACCGGTAATTTGCTCCAGGTTTGTATTTTCCGTCGATGTTCTGGTGGCATTACTTCTGCTTCACAGTTGACACTGTTAATGGGGCTTGTGTGGAATGCTCCTATGGCCATTCGGATTGCAGAGTTCTCTAACGGGGCATGTTTTTTTAGGTAACTTGTTGGACCAGATGAGTATGCTATCGAACCAAAATCTATTTTTGATTTTATTGTTGCTTGGTATAAGTTTATTAAAGATTCCTTGCTTGCTACCTATTTAGTATTTGATAACATGCGTATCATTCTGACGTCTTGTATACATTTTTATCGTAGTACTTCTTTGCGATTTTTTAAGTTTAGTGTTGAGTCAAAGGTGAGGCCTAGAAATTTGTGGTGTGTATGACTCTGACTGTATTGGTTGTTGATAGTTATGTCAACGTTTTTACTTTTCCGCCCAACCTTTCTATAAGCGAGAAAAGTATTGGTTTACCCCAAAAAAAATTGGAATTTTGAAATTTTTTTTTGAGTTATTTTTACGTTTTCCATCATAAACAACACGAAAAAACGGTTTTTGGAATAAAATCCTGTCTGTATGTCGTCGTCGTTGTCGTCGGCCACTTTTCCTTACATGTTTTGTTAGCATGATACAGCCTCCGGAGTACAATAAGTCAGCAATTTTATGATTAAATATTGTTAAGGACATGTCATAGATGAACCCTATGGATTTTCAGTCCACTAGAGCTAGTACAACGGGTGCTATGGTACTTGAAGTACAACATTTTGTATTTTTTTGAGAAATTTCAGTTTGTTAGCACGATACAGCCTTCGGAGTTCAACAAATCACCAATTTTATAATTTAATATTATTCAGGACATCTCACTGATGAACTTTATTGATTTTCAGCTGACCATAGCCAATACAACAGGTGCTACAGTACTCTAAGTACGATATTTTTGTAATTTTTGAAGAAGTTTCAGTTTGTTAGCACGATACAGCCTCCGTAGTATATACAAGTGACCAATTTTATGACTGGATATTATTCAGAGCGTCTCAAAGATGAACCCTATTGATATTCAGCTCACTGAAGCCAGTACAACGGATGCTATGGTACTCGAAGTACCAAATTTTTGTCATTTTTGGAGAATTTTTAGTTGTTAGCACGATACAGTCTCCAGATCAATTTTATGATTGAATATTGCTCAAAGTGTCTCAGAGATGTACCCTATTGATTTTCGGTTGACTAGAGCGAGTACAGCGGGTCCTATAAATCCAGATATACTAAATTTTTGGTTATTTTTGGAGAAATTTCGGTTTGTTAGCACGATACAACCCCCTAAGTGAATACAAGTGACCAATTTTATGATTGGATATTATTCAGAGTGTCTCAAAGATGAAACCTATTGATATTCAGCTCACTAAAGCCGGTACAACGGGTGCTATGGTACTTGAAGTACCAAACTTTTGTCATTTTTGGAGAATTTTCAGTTTGTTACCACGATACAGCCTCCACAGAGTATACGATTGAACAATTTTATGATTGACAATCCCATTCATGTATAATAATTCCCATTTGTGAATACAAAAATCGGCTAAATAGGAAGGAAGAGAGTTTGCAAGTGGATAAAAATATCGGATAAATTACGTTACCGTAGCAACCCTAGTATTTAGGTACTGTCTGTTTACCAAGCAATGCACGTCAATGTCAACAACAAAGTCTACATCAGTAAAGGAGCAAATGTCTACTGGACCAATTGTATATAATAATTGTATTTTTAACAATTGTTCTTTCTAAACATTATGTTTCTACTCATTGTTCATTTAGTTTGTTAAATAAAGTTTAATTGAATTGAGTTTTTTATTCATGGGATTGTCTTACCAAATACCACGCGAGCTCAGATTTAGCAGGATATTTTTTCCGGTGGTTTTCTCATACTTACTTTCATTGGCAATTTAACTCGATCTGTTCAGGCAAAAACACTCGAGTGATTTTGCCAGAACAGCTCTCGTTAAATTGCCAATGAAAGTAAGTATTCGAAAACAACCACAAAAAATATCTGGCTAAATCTGAGCTCTTGTGGTATTACCGCCGAATATTGTTCAAGGTGTCTCACAGATGTACCCTATTGATTTTAAGTTGATTAGAGCGAGTACAGCGGGTCTTATAAATCCAGATATACTAAATTTTTGGTTATTTTTGGAGAAATTTCGGTTTCTTAGCACGATACATCCCTGTGTGTATACAAGTAACAATTTTATGATAGAATATTATTCAGGGCTACAAATTCGGAAAACCGTTTATTTGTACAATTTCTTTTGCGTCAAAATTGAACTTCGGTTGACTTGTTTGATGAAAATTCTAAATTGTTTTTGTTTGCCCATCCCTCTAATATATTTACGCAATTTAGTAGATTATGTCTGCTCACTTCTGGGTAAGAAGCTGAATGATAATAAGTCTGTAATTGATATTAGGTGGCATGACATTTTTTATATTGTTATTTGCAACTATGAAGAGGGTTGGACTCATGACAGAGCCTTGAACTCCGGAGTTTTAACAAAGTATGCCTGATGTTTTGTTTTTCATTCGTACCTCTCGGTGAGGAAGTTGAGTATAATGTTAGGCATTGATCCCACTATGTTAAATTCATCGAGCGCATTTATTATACTTTGCCTCTTGTTACGTGGAAGTCTTTATTCAAATCAAGGCAGAGTGCGTTGGTTTGTTTTTGGAGTCAGAAGGCGTCTTGTAGATCAATTTCAAAGCCTATAAGGTGATCGTTAGTTGAGTATTCTTTTCTGAAGGCTGCTTGTTCAGGGATGATGAGATTATGCTTCTATAGGTACCAAGTTAGTCTGTTGTGGATGATCTTTTCCATTAGTTTACGTAGATGACTAGTGAGTGCTATTGGCCCGTTATTTTTTTTCCTTCATATTAGTTTTCATGGTTTTTGGACTGGAATGAGTGTTGATAATTTCCACGCACTGGGAATTTTGCCGTTTTCCCATATTTTGTTGTTTAATTGGAGTAAGCTATGTATTCCATTTTTGGGTAGATTTTTTATCATAGATATCCTTAAGTTGTTTGGTCCAGGGGCTGTGTCTATTTTGTTCTTCAAGGAGTGGGTTAGTTTATTTATTGTGATTGGCAGGTTGTATGACATATTGGCCATGTGTATTTGCTTTTTTCTTACAATATGGTAGCTAGGATATTGCTTGTATATTGTAGAGAATTGATTGGCGGTTATCTGAGTTATACGCTCTGTGTCATTGATCCATACATTGATCTCTATTAGGCTTGATACATTTCTGGTAGGTGTGCCTTTTAATTTGTTTATTTTGTCCCATATGTCTTTTGAGGTGGCGTTAGAGTTGATGGGAATAGTGAACTTGTTCCAGGAAGATAATTTCGCCTCTTTTATGATTCTTCTTGCTTTTGCTCTGGACTTTATAAAATATATTAAATTGGAGCGCATGTTGGTTGACGATTAAACATGTTTAATGCGCTTTTTCTTACCTTTTCTACAGTCTTCATTCCACCATGTCACAGGAGATTTGTTTGAAATTATTTTTAATTCCCGTAAGTTATTTTCATATGCTTCAATGATAGATTGAGTAATAATATTTGCTGCTTCACCAGTTCCTGAAAGGTCGATGCTGGCATCCGTATATTGTAGTCTACAATTTTCCCAGTCTGTTTTTTTTGATTTTATCTAATTCATGGATTTGTGGAGTTTTCCCATAGTAATTTTTCTAGGCGAACCGGTAAGTGATCGCACCCATGTGTACCGTCTAGAGTGCTCCACTGATAGTTTGTTGAGAGAATTTGGATACATAGTGTAATTTCTAGGCATGAAAGTGAGGACGTAGAGAAAGATATATAGGTGGGAGAGCCATCGTTAAATATATGAAGATTTACATTTTCGATTAGATTTTCTATAATTCTGCCACGTTGGTCTGTATGAATTGAACCCCATATGGTGTTGTGGGCGTTCAAATATCCGGTCAGGATGAATGGTGACGGTAACTGATCTATTATATTTGTCATATCATTTAAGTTGATTTTAGCTGATGGAAAGTACAAATAGTAGTTTCTATATTTCTGATGATGGTGACTGCAAGAGACTCTAAGTTTGTGTTGAGGTTTATCCTTTTATAGGGATAATTATCTTTTATGGGAAGAGCAACTCTGCCACAGGCTCTAATGAAATCGGTGCGGTCTCTTCTCTCTATATTGAATCCTGCTATTTTAAGATGGTCCGTAGTTTTATGATTGGTTTCTTGGATGGCAAGCACCTGGATGGTGTGTATTGGTAAGTAGTTTGAGTTCTTATATGTGATTTTTGATACCGTTTATATTCCAGTAGATTAACTTATTCTTATTTTATGACTATTCATCGGTTCTGTAGGATAATAAGAAAACAGATGTTCCACTATGCCGACGTTTCGGATTTATTTGAATCCTTTATCAAGGCTAGTGAGGTTTTTTTCCGTTGAGCAGAAATTATTTCTTTTCTTGTCAAATTCAAAATAAACGAGAAATCATGAAAACATTTCAGAAAGTTCAGGCACGTCATATAAAAACAAAGCGATGCAAAATCGTCAAACATTGGCAAAAACTTCTTTCTCTTTATTGAGATTCTATAAACAAACTGTACCTTGATATTTTGTTGTTGAAAGGAGTAGAGAGTGCGATATGTGTTACTTTCCTATGTGGTCGTAGGAAAAACTCTATGTCCTATGTAAGACATGCTCGTTTAACTTTTTATAATCAATTAAAAATATAAAATCAATTGTTTTGTGATTATAACTACTTATGAGGATTATAAAATACATTAGTAAGAAAATTTTTGTATAAAAGAAAATACGAAAAATGTATTACACGTAGCAGCAGAAATGTATAGTCCATTCTGATAATGCTCTCATAATTAAAGGTAATAGAAAATATGTTAAAGATATCAGGGTCATGCAAAGCACAGAAATATACAGCGATCATTACTTATTAAGAGCAAAATTAAATGTAGCAACTGAGAAAGCAGAAAGAAAGTACAAATAATGGAAAAAATAAGCATTACAAATAATTTGAATTAACAATCAAATTCTTACTGTAATCTTTATTTTATCTTCTCCATGTATATCATAATTTATATATCCCGCACACATCATAAATAGAAATATCATTCTTCTCAAATATTCGATATTTATTTAAACACGCAAAAATTCATTTCAGCGTCCCTTTCATATAAGAAACACAGATAATATTTATTTACAATATTTTCCACTTAATATTTCAAAGCAACCGACGTCAGTTTAAACCTTATCGCTTCATAAAAACTATCGTCCAAACTCTCTTATCTGCCACAAACAAACTTTTTTATGTAAGAAAAACCGACCCCAGTGTGTATCTTCCACTCGCTGTATCTGATCGTTACATTTTAAACTCTCGTCTCCCATTGGTCGATGTTCCCTGATATGTCACATGACTTCCCACTTCGTTCCCAACACATAAATATGAATAAGACCCAATTTTTCACCACTTTTCCTAGCCATCATCCATCGAACATGTTACTCTAGTTACGAGAGAATACCGGCATTTTTGTACCGGTATCCTATGCTACATTCATTCATTGATCACCTAAAGTGAACAAATAATATATCTTCGATCAACAGTATCAAGTGATAGTCTTAATTGTGCCGCAAAATGAGCACAATGTAACTTATTTTTACAATATACGAATATAAATGTGAAAGTTATTATTACCGTGAATCACGGTTGGTCCTTCGCAGTTCAGTAAAAAGTGATTAACATACAAGCAATTAAAACTTCGCGCATTTTGCTGTCTCATTAATAAAAATGAGAAAGTAGAACAAAACCATTTAAGCTAAAGGAAAATGAAGTATCCAGAAAATGAAAATAATATGTGGAAATGGAAGAATGTCAAGATGAAAATCAAAGTATATCAATAGAAGAAATGTGGAGCAAATGCAAATCTATAATACTAGAAGCAGCAATGGAAGTATGTGGCATTACCAGAACTGGCGGCAACAGAAAACAAACGAGATGGTGGAATAAAGATATACAAGTACAACTAAACTAAATAAACCAAAATGGAGAGAATATCTACGAAACAAAACGGAAAATACATAATTCAATGGAAAAGGGTTAAAGACATGGTAATCACAGCGCAAAAGAAACATGGGAGTGATTTGTCAAAAAGATGGAAGAAAACAGTAAAGGAAATCATACACTGTTCTTTAAGGTCCTCAAAACACTAAGAAAGGGAAAAGAAAGAAATGTGAAACAGATAAAAAATAAAAATGGAGTTATATTATTAAGACAAGATAATGAAATTATAGAAGCGATGGAGAGTATTCTTTGAAGAATTACTCAATGTAGGGAAAGAACTCAAATAGAAGAAGTTAAACAAGCAGTACAAAGTTAAAAACAGGTAAAGCAACGGATTACGACGCTATTACCTCAGAAATATTACAAAGCTTAGGAGAATTGGGCTACAAATGCTACTACTACTACTAGGTGCAGGCGAAACTTGGACAAGTCAAGCTCATGCCAAGGTTCTGGCACTGAGGCCACTGGCGGGCCCATTTTACCATTCTTGCTACTTATGCATCCATGAAACCAAGTCATTCAATGAACATCTCAATCCTCTTTAATGGTTGCCTTCATGTATCCCCAGGGGCCATAATAGTGACTCCGAAGATTCGCCTGCGTAGTACAGCCCAATATGAACACACTAGGAGAGCATGAACCGACGTTTCGTCATCCATGCCGCAACTCCTACGTAGGGGACTTTCCTATAAACCTAAGTTATGGAGGTGTTTCCTGAGACAGCAGTGCCCTCTTAGGAGTCCTGCTATCTTTCTTAACCTACTCATTGGCAGTTTTACAGCTGCCCTAGCATTCCATCAGACCAGCCCCTCATTAGGAGCTTGGACTGCCTTAGACCCTGTAGGGTATTCCAATGAGCGAGGTGTTTGTTTCACAACCAAGTCCTCGTCTCTTTAGCGATTTCTTGTTATGTAAGGGCCCAAGGTCGGGCCGCTGAAGGTAACTATCGCCCCTTCCACAGTCGGTGCGTCCGCCCTTTCATTACCCTCAAAACCAGAGTGGGCCGGAATCCATTCTAGCCACACTACGTTCCGCCTTGCTACGTCAGCAAGCCGGTCTCGACATTCAGCAGCATGCCCTAGATTTGATGGTATATCCTCTCATGGCTACGATTGCCGCCTGACTGTCGGTCCATATGGTTATGTGTCGGTTCACAGAACCTCTGTCTAGGTTTATCTGCGCACATTCCAAGATAGTTTATACCTCAGCCTGATATAGAGATATCCCTACAAACGCTAACTAAATTATTACAGAAAATATGAAGCGAAGAAAAAATTCCGAAAGATATATAGTAGGTATCATATTTTACAAAGGTGACAAAATTAATTGTAGTAAGTATAGAGGCATTACATTGCTGATCCTGGTACTTGAAGTTTACGAAAGTATCTTAGAGATCCGACTTAGAAAAATAATAGAAAGCTAGTTGGAAGTATTACAAACCAGCTTTAGGAAAGGAAGAAGTACGCAATACCATGTATTTACATTGAAACAAGTAATAAAGTAAAAACTGAAAACAAATCAAAACGTGTACCTCGTGTTTATTGATATTCAAAAAGCATTTCACAGTGTTCGTTGAAATCAAATATGGAGGAGTTTGTAACAAAGAGGATTTGGAGTTAAATTGAGAAATAATAATAAATACATTTATGAAATAACCAGAAACAGGGTAAGAAAAGATAATGAACAATCCGAGGACTTCACGATAAAAGGTGGTTTAAGGGAGGAGTATTGAGCCCGACGTTATTCAAAATGATAATGGATGATGTATTAAAAGTAGTGAAAACAAAAGTTAAACAATTACAAATAGGATATAGAAATATGGAAGTCGTTGGAATCTCTGAATATGTTATTGCCGACGATTTAGTATTGTTCGCTAGAAACGAAAAGCAGTTGAACAGAATTTAATAACATGGAGGCAGATATTACAACTTAGAAACATGACTATAAATCTGGAAAAGAGAAAAAGGAAGATACTGGGACAAAAAGAAGAAAACCGTAATATCGAAATAGACGAAATACAATTAAAACAAGTGAAGAGTTTCAAATATCTAAGTCTGGACATACAGAACAATGGAAAGCAAGGTTCAGAAGTGAACGAAAGAATAAGCGCAGTAGTTAAAGTTTATTACACATTAAATAGAAATTTCCAGGGAAAAAAGAACCTACATGTAACACCAAAATGAACGTAAACAAATAAGTTTTTCGACCAGTCCTTAAGCATGATAGTGAAAGTTGGGTACTTACAAATATACTTAAAAGTCAAATACAAGCAATAGAGATGAAGTACGCAGAGTCAAAGGTATCATCAGAAAATATCGAAATAAAGCAATAATGAAGACTTAAACATAGAACCTGTACTAAAAACAATACAGAAACGACAACTTAGATGGTTTGGACACCTCTGTAAAATGGAGAACAATTGACCGGCAAAAATAATTTGCTAAGCTAGAGAAGTAGGTAAGAGGAAGAGGAAACATTCCAAATATTTGGAATAATTGATCAGTGGGTTTATCGCCTTAATTCAGAACTATTGTATCTACAAAAACTACAAATTTTCATTTCTAATACCAAAAGAAGCAATGCGTCCGTCTCTATCCCATATAAAATTAGTATAACTCCATCTGCAATAATTTTCTTTTCAACCTTTAGTAAATAAATATTTCATCCCTATTAGTTGCATATCATTGATGCGGAAGTATGTTATGTGCAGCATGTATTTGTATTGAATAGTTCTTATGTAAACTGAAGACACTATTTACTACCAATACACCAACACTTACACTGTCTGACGCGCGTTTTGATAACCAAGTTATCGTCTTCAGATACTGAGGTTTACCTTCTAAAACGCTGTCAGAGACCACATTAATTATTTGCAGGCTGTAGACAGTTACTACTGCAGGAAGAAAAGTGATTGAAAACATCTTCCACGAACACTGAATATTACTATAATTTATATCGAGAACGTTGTAAGGACAACAATATATCTGAGGTAGCAACGGAAAGTATTTATCAACAGATTTTCAGTTCGGAATTCAATCTCTCTTTTTGTCTACCAAAAAGACGTGTGCGACCTATGTGAAAAATATGACGCTTCCTCAAAAGACGATCTTCTTTCGATGTATATGAAGTAGCAGCAACATATTACAAATAAAGAATTGGCTCGGAAAAGACAGTTGACAAGGATATGGCATCTAACAACTCTCAAATGTGCGTCGCCATTTTTGATTTGCAACAAATACTGCTGGCGTCAAAATCCGAAATTAGTTTAGTATAGTATATTAGGTACAAATTATACTCTCAGCATATGATGCTATAGTATTTAATTTGAGAATCAAACAATATCAGCGCTTTATGTAGAACGAAGGTACTCCTTAAAAAGGCTTTTCCGAGACTGCATTACATTGAAATGCAGCGCAAAAGGGGTTAAAACAGTTTCGTTCTTTTCTGACAACAGTGGGGGAATACATCGGAATAAATGTCTTTTCTCAATATGATTCAGTTATTTTGGGTTCAGTTTTAGTTTACTTTAATCATCGAGGATATGAGTTTGAAATTTCGACAATAAATAATGATAATTGAATAGAGTTTACTTTTAGATCGTAAACCATTATTTAAATTAAATGTCTTTGGCTTTTATTGTAGACAGTTGTCATTATATAATTTTAATTTGTTAATTTTGAAGAACGATCTTAATATTGATTGTTTGATAAAAATCTATAGATTTCTGAGAATGTTCTATCAGCGCAAACACGACTATCAGTTAAGTCATATGCGTAGTCTGTGGTTTCCTTTACAACATTATTTACCCATTTTGGTAGATATATTGACTATCGTTTTCATTTAGTTGTTTTCAACAAGTTTTATTTTCTTTGACCCATAAGAATTTGATTCGAACTGCATATAATTTAAATCAATGCAAAATATTAATAACGTTTCATTGAGAATTGCATCTCAAGGCTCTCAGTGATTTTGTTTATAAAGAAGAATTCCTCGAATATACATAAAAATATAGATAATAAAATGAGAAATGTCAAATAATTGCATTATTCGTTTAAACCTTGGATTATTAATAAAAAGTACATATTGCGTTCAAAATTTATATCAAGTATTTTTAGCAAAACTAGAACAATACAAAAATTCACATTTTTGAGGGTACTAAAAATCAAAAGAAATTTGTACTATCGTTTTCACGAAAAATAGGCGAAATTGTCAAGTTTATGAAATCGCACATGTTAAGAAATTTCCAAAAATGTTTCTATAAAAAGGCTGTAAGTATGAAAAATGCGGGTTTTGGAAACGAGATGTCGATTTAGACAATCCCTTTCGGATAATCCAATTTTTTCAACTGTAAATTAGGGGTATTAATCTCCAAAACAGGTGGTTGAAATCTGCAAGCTTTCACTCAAAATATCATTCACATTAAAAAAAATGGAAATTGTTATGTTTCAGAGTATTTTCAAATGATTTATCTTTAAGGAACAAGTCAAGAAAGTCTCAAGCCCGGAATCTTTAAAATACAGTCTGTCAAAGTAACAGTACCAAAAAAATGGAATATTTAACTGAGCAGATGCTCCAATCTTCCAACATCTACGAGTTTGTAGTCCTAATTCTTCAATTGTAAATATTATAAGTACTAGGTACTTGTAACGATTTGCCACATTTTTTTGTGTCAACGTTACCGGTCATGGGATGAGCTGATGGGCATTTAACATTCTTATCAACATCTTAGATAAATTGATATTATTATCATGATGATTTTATCTCGTGAATGTTAATTATAATTAATTTTTATTAAAAGAATTATTCTACGTAAATTGCTGGAATACTAAGAGAGTTGATCAACAGTAAAGCGCTGAGCAAGCCAGCAAAAAGTTCTGATCTGAGCCCCTTTGAAAATGTATGATGTGTTATATTCAAAAGGGTATAATCAACTAGACGGTAAACTGCAAACAACTGTGTGAAGACTATTTTCTCTCCAGTTTTGCTGCCGCTTTCCTTGATTGCCTTTGGTCATAGTTTATAATTTAATTATATAATAAATAACCGTTGATTTTATGTATTTTTACATTTTAGATGTGAAAAATATGACGGTTCCTCAAAAGACGATCTTCTTTCGATGCATATGAAGTACCAGCAACATATTACAAATAAAGAATTGGCTCGGAAAAGACAGTTGACAAGGATATGGCATCTCACAACTCTCAAATGTGTGTCGCCATTTTTGTTTTGCAACAAATACTGCTGGCGTCAAAATCCGAAATTGGTTTAGTATAGTATATTAGGTACAAATTAAACTCTCGGCATATAATGCTATAGTATTTAATTTGGGAACCAAACAATATCAGTGCTTTATGTAGAATGAAGGTACTCCTAAAAGAGGCTTTTCCGAGACAAGAGGTTGATTGCCTTCTGCATTACATTGAAATGTAGCGCAAAAGGGGTTAAAACAGTTTCGTTCTTTTCTGACAACAGAGGGGGACAACATCGGAATAAATGTCTTTTCTCATTATATAACCCTAAAACAATCAATTACAATTCATTGTACTTATCTACTCCCACTTCAGAATATTTAATAGATAAAATGTTCCAGTTAGAAGATTTCTCAGACATCACCTAAAGATGAAGATATAATCTGGGAGAAAATATTTTTAAATAATATCGTTAGAAGCCCCTCTGGTCGATATTTTGTAGCCTTGCCAGTTAAATCCGATCCAGACGTCTCGTTTGTTGTCGCTTAAACGAAAATTAAGTAAATTTACTAATCTTAGATCAGTTTATTCTGATACTTATCTAGAACGGGGTGATACTGAAAATGATGAAGATTCTATACAGAGTGTGATACAAAGCGCAGCCAAAAATATACATACACGGAATCAGTGGGTATTTATAGTTAGAATAGCTAGGAAAACAGATCTTCATGAAGTTCTTGAATTGTTGCAAAACTATGTACATGATCTAAAAACTCTCCAGGAGAAAACTGCTATTAATTTCCATAAAGATAAAATGACGAACAAGTAATTATTTCCCTTATGGAAATAATAAAAAACAATTCGGAATTTCCCAATAGTCTGCTAATGCACACTATGCCCAAGACTAGCTCAACAAATTGAAATTCCAAGAAATAAAGAATTTACATTGGTAATACAATGAAACTTACTATTACACAAAGCCAATACCTACCACTCAAGAAAAAAAATCCTATCATATCCAATTTATTTGCGAAAAAGGTGTGATGAAAAGTCCCGGTTCCACGAATCATTTAGACGTTCATGAAAATTCTTATAGTCTAGTCGATAAGTTGAGATTCGTGAAAAATAGAGATAAAGGTCCTAAAAATATGTGTGATAGCTCATTGCATTCGGAATTTTGTCTAGAAAAATGTATCGAAAGCATTTATTAGCACATAAAAAATTGCACAAGTTATAAACAAATTAAGATGATAAAAAGGCATTTTGTTTTTCGTCTATATCTCATTAACAATCAACATTTAAGAAATAAAAAAAAAATTAAACTAAATTCCGGAACTCTTAGCAATAATTTTAATTTAGCGCTAAAAGTAGGTACACGCTCGTAACTTTCGGGATGTGCGCGCGGAGTAAAAAGCTATTACGCCACATTAAATTATTTTTATAAGTATTGAATATTAATTAGAAAATTCGAAAAAATTATGTTCTATTCTGAAAACCTCGAAGAATGTATTCCCATTGGAAATGTATCTTAAAGTTAATTTTGCACCAAGTTAGGCGATTATTAATTAACAAAATTATCCACAACTTCGTCTTCATTGTGAAAAAAAATGTTTAATTAATTGGCCTAAACATATTTCGCTTGATGGAGCCCCTCTTACGAGGATGTATTGATATCTAGTTGGCCTAGACCAGTTCCATGCATAAACAAAATATTGCGTTACCATAGCAACGAACAATAACTTATTAGAAGTGTCAGTGTAAAGTTTGACGTCAAAAAAGTAAACCATAGTTACGCAATAAATTAAAGGAAAAAAGATGTCCACCGAAATTGTGAAAATCGAAAAATTAGAGTATCGAGCCATCATCAAGTACCTGTATTTAAAAGGGTTAAGAGGTAAGCAGATTTACAAAGATGCTTAATAACCTTGGTGATCAATGTCCTTCGTATGCGACCGTGAAAAATTGGACTGCGAGCTTCAAAAGTGGTAAATTTTCCATTGAAGATGATGACCGATCGGGAACGCCAGTTTCTGTGTCAGTCCCCGAAAATATCGATGCTGTTCATGACATGATTTTATCAGAGCGTCGAATTGGGCTAAAACGGATATATGAAGCACTGAATATTTCATACGAAAGCGTTCATCATATAGTTCACGTCAATTTGGACATGAGAAAAATTGCTGCAAAATGGATCCCCAAATGTTTGAATGTTGACCAAGAGCTAGGGTAGAAGCATCGCGTGCGATCTGTGCTCGATTTGAAAACGATGTAGACTTCTTAAACCGAATTGCTACTATGGATGAGACTTGGGTACATTTCTACGTTCCAGAAACAAAACAACAATCGATGGAATGGCGACACTACTTCAGTTTTTTGGGATTGCCATGGAGTAATCATGATTGATTTTTTGGATATGGGTAGAACAATAACTGGACATTACTATTCGACATAACTGACCACTCTACGGGAAAAAATTAAAGAGAAAAAACGCGGAAAGCTATCCAAAGGTGTTTTGTTTTTGCAGGACAACGCCCCTGCACACAAATCTCATGTTGCCATACAAAAAATTCGTGATATAGGGTTTGAATTACTAGAACGCCCCCCTTATTCACCTGATTTGGCTCCGTCCGACTATCATCTCTTTCCTCAACTGAAAAAAAGTTTAAAAGGTCGTAAATTTTATTCCAACGAGGAGGTAATAAAAGCTGTGGAGGCCTGGATTGCAGAGCTACAAGAAACATTTTTTTGAAAAGTCTAGAGACGTCGCAGGTTCGCTGTAATAAATGTATCCAATTAAGAGGAGAATATGTTGAGTAATAAAATATCTTGACATTGAAATTTTCTTTGGTTCTATAGTAGGCTAAGATTTTTTCAATATATCCTCGTATATACATACTAACAAGATCATGTTTAAAAATTGAAAAAAAATTAATAATTTAAAATATTTTTTTCATAATTCGCGTATAAAAGAGACTTCATTATAACATTGTTTACAGTGTCACAATGGAGCTCTTTGAACACTGTTATAGTAATTTTAAGTGTACAGTTGGTTATTGAATTTAGTTATATTTTTATTTGACATTTGACTTGAACCTTGACACACATTATAAATAAAATGGTCTAGCGTTGTTCTAGCTGGCAAATTATTATATTAAAGTTAAATTAGAACGTTTTATATATTAAAAATATCAATGAATAAAGTACGCTAACGTTTATTTATCAATGATTTATCAATTGTTTATTTTTATATTGTATAGGATCAATATATAGGTATACAAAACGCTCGATTTTTGGGATAAATTACCAGATATCTATGTGAAGATGTATTACAGAAATAATTCTGTTCATGATATAATATAAATAGATTGCAAGAGCATATACGAAGAAGCTCTTTCTTAAACAAATAATTATCCTCTGTTTGCTTAAATGAAAGTTTGTTTACAATTTACACAATTATTAGGTTATAATATGTCAAAAGTCAGAAGTGCTGAATAAAACCATCTGTGATCTGACCAATCAGGAATCTACAGAATTGCCAACTTAAATTCAAACCACTCCTCCTAGTTTAAAAACAGGCATTATATGAAATTCTATTTTATTTAAATAATTAAATAAATGCGAATTATAAAAAATATTGTGTTAAACTTGTGCCACAATGACTTTCTGTAGTTCTCGTGATTTGCACAACTCACCGCTTCGCGGTTCGTTGTGCAAACTTCAGTCGTACTACAAAAGGAGTCATTGTGACACTTGTTTTACAAGTAACTATTTTAGTTAACCAAAAATAAAAATCGTAGTTTTGTTGTGAAATTTTTTTTAAATTTACTGTCAAATTGCCGTTTTTGTATTGATGAAAGACATTAATTAACTGATTAGAATAATTTGTTCATGAATTAGTTATAAACAAATTGACTAATTTGACATTTGAAAAAAGTCTTCTTACAATTTTGTTGTCTTGAGAATATTATGATTTGTAAGAAAATTCTTTTTCTTACTAACAATTTTCAATTATTCATATTAATTTTTTTCATATTTGAAATGTTTAAATAATTAGTTACGAATTTCTTTTCAAATCATAATTTTCAGTCCTCTATATAGTAACAAAGAAAAAATTTTTTTGCAAATTTAATTGTCTGTTAACTCAACTATTTGTTATAAACAAATTCACAACTTTGCTTTATTTTTTTCCCGAAACTACTAAAAATTACGAAAACATCCATATATGGCAAAGTACCAGAAACATTTTTTTTTTCATTATTTATTGTATGTGGTACGGAAGTTACAGCGACTGCTTGACTTTCCAGCTAAGAAACCACAATATCTTAGAACCTATTTGAAATAGGGAAATAAACATTAGTCATTTTTATAGAGGATTAAACGATCTTATAAATGAGTCCTTAATCAATTTTTTAATTATTGTTAATCAGTTGCTATGCGTATTTGCTCATAAAAATAAATACTGTTTGCCACGTTTTTAAGGGCAATTGTTTATTTATAAATTTAATTTTCCGACAAAGTTTTCCAATTGTCTTCCATTCATCTGTGTTCCACATGGAATTCATTTTAAATTTTTTCATAAATTATTTATGAAATAACATTTTTTTTTATTTAATACAGTAATTTTTCTTGTAACCTTGCGTGTGTATCGGTTTCGAGTTTTGTATCTTATAATGAGCAGATGCGTCTTTTGGGACTCATTTTTCATTTGCCACAAAAGTTTCAGTGTATAAATCTCGTATTTATATTGTCCTACGTTTATTAAATCACATTACGTTTATATGGAATCAACTACAAAATTGTTTTTCCTTTGTTTCTGTATAGTCTAGTCGGCAGATGCCGAAAAGTCAGTATAAGTGGTATTTTCTTGATAACTCAGAAATAACTATGCAGACCTACTTTAAATGGAAAGTACAATAACACCTTAAAATGCTGACGAAAAAAAATTTATCAGGAAAAAAGTTAACAATTTCATTGAAAAGCTCGTGTTTTTTAGCGCATTTCCTTAAATAAGTCAGCATGATGACTTTGTACGAAGAAATGCTTCATATATGTTTTATTTGTAATAAAAATAGCTATAAAATGCCGGTGGTCCGATTTTGAAATTTTCAATAACAAAGCCGTGAGATGGAAAAAACAGTGAAAAACGTCAATTTTTTAAACTTGCTGTAAACATCACAATTATAAACCAAAATTTATTAAACTTTCGAAAATTATAGTTCAATTTATATACAATAATGACGCTGAAGCTGAAAATCAGGAAAGCAAAACTTTTTGTTCTATGAGGTTTTATAAATCTACTGCATCGAAAACTCAAGGCTTTGCCAAATTGGTTTGAAGCATCGCTGATACTTCAAATTTGGTATACAGGTAGTGTAAATATGCAGAAACAAATATCAATTTGCAAAATTCAATTATCCTCATTTTTACAGCTTTGGTAACGTTTTATACGTCACCCTACTTTTATACGCCTCCGTTTTTGCCCTACTATAGATTTTGCAATTTTCATCTTAGAGAAATATCTTTGATGTAAATCGATTCCTTCTATTTTTTGACGTATCCTCAGAAAATGTTTTTGTGGCACGACCGTCTAGACCGAAATTACGTTTTTTTTTGTCAAAAAAATCTGGAAGACGCAATAAACACGTTACAGCACTCTGATTTTTTGCTGTTAATATTTAATACTTATATTTTCAATACAAAAATATTCGGGTGTGATTAATTGATTTCTAGTGTTCGTAATCGAGTATCAAAGTGAAGCGCGAAGTATTAAATATTAACAGCCAAAAATCAGAGTGCTGTAACGTGTTTATTGCGTCTTCCAAATTTTTTTGAAAAAATAAACGTATCTTCGGTCCAGAAGGTCATGGCATAAAATTTTTTTCTTAAGAATACGTCAAAAAATAGAAGGAGTCGATTTACGTCAAAGAGATTTCTCTGAGATGAAAATTGCAAAAACTATAGGGAAAAAACGGTGGCGTATAAAAGTAGGGTGACGTATAAAACCTTACCAAAGCTGTAAAAATGAAGATAATTGAATTTTGCAAATTGATATTTGTTTCTGCATATTCACACTACCTCTAAACCAAATTTCAAGTATCAGCGATGTTTCAAACCAATTTGGAAAAGCCTTGAGTTTTCGATGCAGTAGATTTATAAAACCTCATAGAACAAAAAGTTTTGCTTTCCTGATTTTCAGCTTTAGCGTCATTATTGTATATAAATTGAACCATAATTTTCGAAAGTTTATTAAATTCTGGATTATAATTGTGATTTTTACAGCAACTTTAAAAAATTGACGTTTTTTACCGTTTTTTCCATCTCACGGCTTTGTTATTGAAAATTTCAAAATCGGACCCTCGGAATTTTGTAGCTATTTTTATTACAAATGAATCATATATGAAGCATTTTTTCGTACAAATTCATCCTGCTGACTTATTTAAGGAAATACGCTAAAAAACGCGAACTTTTTTCCTGATAAATTTTTTTGTCAGCACTTTAAGGTGTTATTGTACTTTCCATTTAAAGTAGGTCTGCATAGTTATTTCTGAGCTATCACGTTGTGACACAGTCCGAACCTCTACCGACTGGACTGCCAATTAAGATTTAAAAAAAATATCTTAACTAATTATTCAAACATTTCAAATATGAATAAAAAACGATTATAAATGATTGTTTTTCTTAAAAATCATAATATTCTCAAGATAACAAAATTGTAAAAAGAATTTTTTTAAAAATAATAGATTAGTTTATTGGTTTATAAAAATGTATAAACAAATGACGGAAACAATTATTTTCTTAGATCCATTAATCTCCTTTAGTAATACGAAAAGAGTAATATGACAGTAAATTTAAAAAAAATCAGAACAATACTTAAATTTTTAATTTTTTGTTATGTAAAAAAATATAATAAAGAAATAATTGAAAAAATGTAAATTTTTATGACGTGATCTTATTAAGAATGTATATAAGAAGGGCACCAAGGAGCGAAATATGTTTAGGCCAATTATTTAAACATTTTTTTATTTAGAATGGAGACGTAAGTTGTAAAAAATTTTGTTAATTAACAATCGCCTAACTTGGTGGAAAATTAACTTTAAGACAAATTTCCAACGGGAATAAATTCTACGAAGTTTTCTAAATGCAACATTATTTTTTCGAATTTTCTAACATTTAATACCTTAATAAAAGAATTATTGATTATGACGTACTAGCTTTTGACTCCGCGTGCACATTCCGAAAATACGCGTGGGTACCTACTTTCAGTGTTAAATTAAAATTATTAATAATAAATATAGAAATCTGGAAGTTGGGATTTCTTTATCGGAAATTTGCTCCTCTTTACGAATCTTTCTTTAATTTTTTAAATGTTAATAGTTTATGAAATATAGACGAAAAACAAAATGCCTTTTCTTCTCATCTTAATTTGTTTATAACGTTTGCAATTTTTTATGTACTAATGAATGACTTCGATACATTTGTCTAGATAAAATTCCGAATCGAATGAGCTATCACACATTCTTTTAGGAGCATTATCTCTATTTTTCACGAATTTCAACTTGTCGACTAGACTATAACAGTGAATAACAATAATTCGGAAGATTACATACAACTTCATTTTATACAAGTATTAGTTGTGATTTGTTTTTATATTATTATTTGGAAACTGCCAGACTAAAATCTTCAGTTATTTTTGTATTATTATTTTTTGTAGAGTGTTGGACAATATTCGAAATGTAGTTTTGGTTTATGTATTAATATTTCGTCTAGAAGATTGTTTGTGTTTATTTTCTATGATTTTTTATCAACCCACTATAAATAAAATCATTTTTCTTGTTAGTGTAGCGTATTTTATGAATTAAAATCATTTCAACTCCACTAAAATTAACTATAGTGAGATAGGACAGTTGAATGATATTCAAGTATTGTATGTCCACATTTATTTTTATTTTTTGAGTAATTATTTTGAATATACTACAAAGCATTTACAAACATAAATTCAAGGTTGTAGTGAAGATTTTGTCAAACATAAACCTTTTATTTATTTCTGAAGAAAAAATTAAATTTTATGACATATTATAGTTATGCATGCTGGCGACGATTTCTGCTCATTGTGAAATTCTGTTAATAGTAAAATATTTGTTTAAATGTTCCGTTATCCATGTTATTAAAATATTATACGTTTTTACGTAGTATTTTTTGTGTCAATTTTGTTATGAAAATTTCTTGTCAAAGTGCTTTTACTTGAAATAATGACCATTAAAAAATAAAGAAGAATAAAACATAACAAAAAGTCATCTAACAATAACCCAAATCTAGAGCTTTAACTTTCACCAGACGGTGATAAAAATTTAAAAACTTAAAATGAGAAGGATCAAAATCAAAACTTCGAAAATGCCTTTGACTCCTTTTGTTTGTAAGATAGATAAATATTTGGTAATAGATAATAATTAATTAATTCAGAATAAACCTTTGTTACATGTCCGAATGATTTAATCAAAAATAACATTATCAAATTCAATAGTATACTGATTAGTGAAAGCTGATAAAATTAAAATAAGTTTTTCATTCCCATTTTTTCTTCTCATTATAATTTTTGAATAAAAAATATCACTCTAATTAATAAATTAAAAACTTTATTTGCGTACCTTGATTAATGTTATAATTTGTTCAATAAAACACCATTTTCTTAACAATAAACTAAGTACAAAGCAGCACTAACTTTACGTTCCACTAAAGTAAAACCTACTGATACCGTTGTACGGAGCGAGTTTTGATCATATCACATTTACTGGTCAGTGTTGTACATTAAACTACGAAAACAAATAGAGAATATTGACCGCATGCTTACAAATGCAAGGCCTTACGTTTGAACGTCAATGAAACTATAATTGTTTAATTTCAAAATATAAAACAAATTTATGAAAACATTTTGTTAGTAAGATAGTGTATTAATGATGTTGATAAAAAGGGCAATCGTGTTTCTTTCGGTTTCTTACTACACCACTGTTTTTAGTGATATGGATATAATTAAAGATAATATTCCAATTATTATCAACAACAATAATGTAATAATAGTAAATGTCCAAATCATGAACGAATTTTGTTTCGGGTAACTTATGCGTTTTTCCGACGTATTTTATTAGGAAATTTCATTATTTGCAAATTATTTCTGCTCTCACCTTAGCCAATCAGAGATACCGCAAATTAATTCGCTGCTAGTGTAACGTGAGATTCCCGAAATGTCACTGTTTGAGGGCAAGCTACGCTAGTTTATTTCTAATTAGAATGATGCGAATATTTTGCCATAGCTGAGATTAATTACAGTAAGACCTGAGTTCAACAATCAATACATGTCAGTGCTTCAACACCGTTTTATTATTGGGGAACTTATGTTCGCTTTAATTTCCGAACAAAACGAGGATGCGCAATATCCACAATCACCATATAATAAGATCATGATTCAACTGCTGTCTCTCTCTTTTTGATCCTATTAAGGGGTTAGTGATTATGTATAATGCCGTCGTAGTGGTATTATACTACTCCACTCTATATTGGGCCATACTGATTGCTTGATGTAGCCCTTGACCGATCAAGTTTTTGATTGATCTACTCATCTCTTTGGTGACCTTCCTCGTGGACACTTCCCTTCTACCTTTCCTTCAACTATGAACAATTGTAGTGCATATGTTCCTCTTGCAATGTGACTGATAGAAATTAAGAAATATCGGTTTTTCTTTCTGGATAAATGTTTATTTGTTCGAGGAGCCGTTCAGGATATCCGTAGTATTCCCACATTTCAAAGGAATCTATCCTCTTGATGCCACTTTTTTTCAAGGTTCAAGTTTCGGATCCAATAGTGCCTATTGGCAATACCAAGATCTCAGCAGCCTGAATTTAGTATTTTTAGTAATTACTGAATATTTCCAGACGCTTCTAAACTTTGTTAAGGCCGTTCAGTCTTCACGGTAATTGTCAAATCATTGTTATTGCTGTTCCGCCCAACCCTATCTAATATGGGAGAAAAGTATTGGCTTACCCCAAAAAAAAGTTGGAATTTTGGATTTTTTTGAGATAATTTTTTGTTTTTCAATAAGAAAAACACGAAAATACGGTTTTTATAAAACAAATCCTGTGTGTATATCGTCGTCGTTGTCGTCGGCCACTTTTCGTAACATGTCTTGTTAGCACGCTACAGCCTCCGGAGTGCAACAAGTCACCAATTTTATGATTGGATGTTGTTCAGAATATCTCACAGATGCAACCTATTGATTTTCAGCTCACCAGATCCACTACAACGGCTGTTATGGTACTTGGCGTACGATATTTTAGTCAATTTTGGAGAAATTTCTGTGTGTTAGCACGATACAGTCTCCGGAGTGTAATCAAGTGACCAATTTTATGATTGGTTATTATTCAAGGCATCCCTCAGATGAACCCTATTGATTTTTAGGTCCCTAGAACCAGTACAACGGGTGCTATGGTAGTTGAAGTACCGCATTTTGTCATTTTCTGAGACTTTTCAGTTTGTTAGCACGATACAGCCTCCGGAGTGTATACAAGTGATCAATTTTATGATTGGATATTGTTCAAAGCGTCTTATAGATGAACCTTATTGATTTTCAGCTCAGTAGAGTCAGTACAACGGGTGCTATGGTACTTGAAGTGCCACATTTTCGGTAATTTTTGGAGAAATTTCGGGTTGTTAGCACGATGGATATTTTTCAGGGTGTCTCATAGATAAACCCTATTGATTTTCAGCTCACTAAAGCGAGTACAGCGGGTCCTATACATCCAGATATACTATATTTGGTTATTTTTGAAGAAATTTCGGTTTGTTTGCACGATACAGCCTCCGAAGTATATATGAGTGACAATTTTATGATAGGATATTGTTCAGGGCGTGTTACAGATACGAAAAAGTCAGTTTAAATCTTCAAAACCGTTTATTATTATTTTGTTTTATTCACAAAGAAAAAATAACTTCAATCGAGGCTGGAATTGTACTTTTACAAGAAATGTCACCAGTATGGTTCATTGCAACTTGTTGGACAGTTGTTAAAAATAACGATCGATGAAATAGATTACAAGAATTCAATTATTATTATAAGAATTTCCAATACTTATAGTCAGAGAACTTTCGTGATTTCGAGTCCAAACTACATTAAGATATACCGCTAGTCGAAGATTTTTTATGATGTACGGCAGGCAAAAATGTGTTAAAACAAGTGATTGGCGTCAACAAAATAAGAAATGTGCTGAAAAAAATAGCAACTCATTTCAAAATGCTTCACCCAGAAACTTATAAGGGACACTCAAGAACGTATTCAGGATCTGATCTAGCGGCAGCAGTTGGATTGGAGGGAGTAGCAAGGTGCCGACGATTTTTTCTTCGACAATATCACGGTTTTCTTCAACAACATTCCGATACACATCAAACATAATCCCGTCAACCTCTCCTCCCATAATGCTCCTAGGCCAGGTCTTTACTCTTCGAAGCGTACTGAAGGACCGTCTACAGTCGCCGTAGTGCGTGGAACTGCACTTAAAATTCAGAGCTCTAGTCTCATGGCGGAAAAACAACATTGGCTTTATCTAAAAGATCAGTTACTCCAATATCCTTTCATCTGCCCTCGGGTGAATTGTTCTTCTTCCACAAGTCAAATCATAGGTCCAGTTCTGCGGTGATCTCATCCTTCTCATAAAACGCTATAAATAATTCTGCGTTTTTTTGTAATTCTCCGTTTTTCATTTTCAGCATATATAAGGGATGCAGTTTTGTCAAGGCAAACGCTGGGGTATTTCCTTGTGAAAACCGAATATTCAGCGATGATGTGACAGAATCAATATACGGTATAATGGGTGAACGTCTCCAGTGTTCATTATTAGTGTCTGATGAAGGATAGCTCCTGTGTTCTTGCTTTTGGGCAAGATGTGAAACAGTAATATCAATTTATAATTCCTTTCCAATGTTTTATGGTTTTTGAAGTATTTCAACAGTGACTGGGTCTGCGACGTCACGGTCCTTCTTGAATATTCAAGGATTCCTGCTATGTGTGCTGCTATCATAATCAAATCCATGTTTTTAGCTTGCAAGGCATCAAATACTGGTTTAAATATTGCCCAGTATTTTGCGATTGTGATTACGGCAACGATAAACGAGAGTTTCGTAACCACTGAATGCAACTGGTACGCAGCTTTTATTGTGCCGTAGTTTCCCTCAATGGATAGTTTTTGTAGGGCTTTGACAAACTCGGGGAAATTTTGTGAGAATTTTCGAATGCATTTTTTAATTTTCAGTCCAACTGGTTTCACACAATCGCGATAGATTAGGAGTCTAATTCCTACGAGCAGTAGATTTTCTGAAAAATGTAGTATCCTTTATAGTGGCAACGGTGTCTTTAATTTCCAGTACATTATTTGTGTCGTACAACAATATGAGTTTGTGTTTTTTAGCAATGTAAATATAATGCTTTAGAATACTTTTCCTTGAAATCGCTTTCACACCACCTTCCTTGCCTGCTATGGAACAGCCAACAAAATCAAACCCTACACAATATTCTTGTGGAAAATTGTAGCCAACCAAAAATATATCAATTGTTTCGGCGATTGATGAAGCATCTTGTGTTTTCAGTTCCACAAAACCTGCGATTTATTCTCGAATGCTCCCTTGACTTTCATCGTAGAAACGCAAGCCGATAGATAGCTAGAAAGAGAAAAAAATCGGGCGTGCGAGAGAGAGAGAGAGAGGCCACTACTACAGTGATGCTGGCGTGCTTGAGTGCACTGCTAATAGAGATCTATTTTACTTTTACAAACAGGGACAGGGACCTGCTGGTGCCACGACGCCATACTTAAAATATTTCACGCCAGATGGCTCTGCAATTTATTCTCTATTTTGTTAATTATGATTTTATTTCTATTCTCTTTACGTTTACTTTTTATTTTTGTTCTTCTAGGGAGGGGCAACTGCCTGCCCTGCCCCTCGCTGGATACGCCCATGAGGATGCTGCTTCAGGCGTTCTTTCCCAACCCTGTTAGCCGACTCAGGAGCCGATATTACAACCATCAAGGGACAGGGCAGATGGCGCTCTAGTAGGGTAGCCGAGACATATGGCATATGGCTAGCCTAGAACTAAAAGTGGTCTAGGTCAGGCTAAGGACACTGCAGACCGTGCCATCTATAGAGCCTGTCGAGTAACTAAAATCGGTAGATAATTCCAAAAAATTAACGAAAACTGTAACGTCGTTAGTAATCAAATTATATTGATTTTTATTACTGCGTATGCGCAATGTCATATTGCTCGTCCCCACAGGTAATCTGTTATATACTGTTATCGTTTATTTTTCTTAGTTGAAGTGTTGAGACTATTATGAGGTTTCGGTATTTTGATGTATTTTTTAATTGCTATAGTGAGTATAGTGTAATATGTATCTATTATTTCGTTGCTTTATTGTTATTAATTGAAAAGACAATGTCAAAGTGTATTCTAAAGGAGTCTAATAAGTGGTGTACTCGGTAAGTTTTATTGAAAAAATTTGAGCATTTTTTCTTTCACAATTAACAACCATTTTCTTTATTTTTATAAAATACAGAATTTTCACTAATTTAATCGACAACTTTAGAGATCATGGTTGTTTTTTATATTAGCTAAACTGAAATATTTCTTTTTACAGTTTTGTTCCTCTAACCCAGGAATATAAAATTATTCTGGAACCCAGTGGTAATAAATCATTGAATTTTTCGACGAGGAAACGATGGAGGATATGTTCCCTCCATTTTCAATAACAGTGTTTCCTTAGATTTGAGAATGACGAAGGGAGGCTATTAAGACAGTTTGATTTGCCTTCCTATATGAGAGGAAATTAACAAAAATTGATGGTAAGTTTTATTGTATTCAATATAGCATGCTATAATTTTGGACATTTTGAAATGTAAATTTAGTGAATGAGATAACGAGTACTGAGTGTGTAATTTTATTAAAATTCCTGCTAAGCGCTTTCAGCCATTAGGACATTCTCAAAGCTGTCGTCAAGAAAAAAACATACAACTGGTGTCAAAAAACATCAAACCCTGTATCTGCTACATACAATGAAATATAATGTTTGATGTTACATCATTAATTACCCTATAAAGAGGGTGTACAATTTTAATTCTCATAACGAAACGTTAAATTTGAAATTATCAACTAAATGATATGTGTACCCTCTTTATAGGATAGTTTTAACAAATTTTAATCAAACAATGATGTAACATCAAACATTTTATTTCATTGTATGTAGCAGTTACAGGGTTTGATGTTTTTTGACACCTGTTGTATGTTTTTCTCTTCACGACAGCTTTGAGAATGGCATAACAGCTGTAAGCGCTTCGCTAGAATTTTAATAAAATGACAAACTCACTACTCATCTTTTCATTCACTCAATTTATATCTAGTGTGTACCGGGTGTCCCAATAAGAATGACCATATCTCGGGAACCGTTTATAGTACAACTTCGGGAAAAAAATGTATAAGAAAAGTGACCCCGAGCTCGAGAAAAACCTGGAAATTATTTACAGAGTTGTAGGTCCACCGTCATAGGGTGTAACTAAATACCAAAAATTATAAAATGAATAATTTACAAATATTGCCTAATTCAGATGCATTTAAACTATGATTATCGTATTCTTCAAGAAATTCAGCGTATATTTGATTTTACAAGTTTTAGTCTATCTCTTCGAATAAGAAGTGGGGGGAAGCGGGAACTTTATTATGAAAAAACGCCTGTAATCCCAGTTCTACTTAACCTGTCTATGCAAACTTAGTCTTTTTGAAGAGAGCTCCTTTCTACCAATGTAAGAGTTATAATTTCGAAACAACCGAATGAGTAACGTATACGCTAGAGGGCGCTATTTATTTTTTTTTTAAATCTAGCTACCCTTGAAAAATGTTGAATGAAAAAATTAGCAACAGAATAGCGAAAACCGCATGTCGATATATTTTTCGTATTACGATATATCCTAAGAAATGTGTAAATTTTAAGCATTTTCCTTTAAACATAAATTACTCCGGTTTGACTGAACGGATTTTAACATTTTTTGACTCCTCAAAATTGTCTTTCCTTGTTCTATCAATAATAGTTCCAATTATTATGTCAATATTACTTATGCTGTCACCGGGAAACTGCGTTATGGAAGTTAAAATGGAAATGTATAAAAACAAGTAGTGGGCCATGAAAAAAACAAAACAAAAAGATATGTCTTGTGTCACATTAATAAACATAGCAATTTGTTCATTTACGTGTCATTGCGATTTGTGTGCATTAAATTCGATATAAAATTTACTGAAAAGTTATATCTAAGATGATTCTTACAAACGAAGAAACATTTGATATGATAGTCATTTACTTTGAATGTATGAGAAATGCAACTGTTGCGGCTAGGGTATATGCCATACAATATCCGCAAAGACGTCATCCCGGTAGCAGAGTTTTTCGTCGATTCATACACCGTTTAAGAACGTCTGGAAATGTAAATCTTCCTGTAATTAGAAGACGCTGCAGAGGTAGTTCAGAGGAAAACACAATAAGTGTTTTGGCATATGTGCAATTTAATCCGCATTTAAGTATTAGAGCAATAAGTAGAGACTTAGGAATGAGCAGAACCACGGTTCAACGTATTTTGACAGGACACAGGTGAATTATGATGTAACAATATATGTTTCTTAAACAAAATATACCCGCATAATACTATTTGTGAGCATAGTTATATGTTAACATAATAATTTATTTATCATTCCGGAAAGATATTTAATAGGACATTATATTTATTTTAGATTTCATCCATATCACATAGTACTGCATCAACAATTGGTTGATCGTGATTACGACAGAACGTTGGATTATTGCAACTGGTTACTACATATGGTATATGACGACCCTTAATTACTGTCACGTATTTTGTGGTCAGACGAAGCTACATTTAGTAGTGATGGTACGGTTAACCGGCATAATATGCACTATTGGTCACAGAATAATCCACGCTGGATGGAAGAAGTTCAGTATCAGGTGCGATGGTCGGTGAATGTATGGTGTGGTATTGTAGATGGTCAGATAATTGGACCTTTTATTTTTGACAACGCAATTAACGGGGAACGCTACCTAAATTTTATAAGGTATGAATTACCACTTCTTCTAGAAGATATATCACTAGCAACTCGTAGGTCTTTGTTGTTTCAGCACGATGGGTGTCCGGCGCATTTCTCCAGACAAGTTAGAGAATTTTTAGAAAATGCTCACCCTGATAGGTGGATAAGACGTGGAGGCCTATTTTTTTGGCCAGCCAGGTCACCAGACTTAACCGTCTTAGATTTCTATCTCTGCGGCCGAATTAAAGACCTTGTTTGTGCAATTAGACCCACTACTAGAGTTAACATGATCGAAAGATCACGAAACGCCATTCAGAGTATTTTGAGAGCAGAAATTGAGACTGCTGTTCAATCTACTCTTCAAAGAATAAACGCTTGTATCGAAAATGATGGGCAACAATTTGAACATTTAGGTCGTCACTAACGAGGTACCTTAAGTTATATTTCCATTTTAACCTCCATAACGCAGTTTACCGGTGACAGCATAAGTAATATTGACATAATAATTGGAACTATTATTAAGAGAACAAGGAAAGACAATTTAGAGAAGTCAAAAAATGTTAAAATCCGTTCAGTCAAACCGGAGTCATTTATGTTTAAAGGAAAATGCTTAAAATTTACACATTTCTTAGGATATCTCCTAATACGAAAAATATATCGACATGCGGTTTTCGATATTCTGTTGCTAATTTCGTCTACTTTTATATTCCTTAATTAAAACTGCTTGTTTCCATTCAACATTTTTCAAGGATAGCTAGATTTAAAAAAAAATAGCGCCCTCTAGCGTATACGTTACTCATTAGGTTGTTTCGAAATTATACTTCTTACATTGGTAGAAAAGAGCTCTCTTCAAAAATACTAAGTTTGCATAGATAGGTTAAGTAGAACTGGAATTACAGGCGTTTTTTCATAATAAAGTTCCCGATTCCCCCCACCTCTTATTTAAAGGGGTAGACTAAAATTTGTAAAATCAAATATACGCTGAATTTCTTGAAGAATGCGATAATCATAGTTTAAATGCATCTTAATTAGGCAAAATTTGTAAATTATTAATTTTATCATTTTTGGTATTTAATTACGCCCTTTGGCGGTGGACCCACAACTCTGTAAATAATTTCCAGGTTTTTCTCGAGGTCACTTTTGTTATATTTTTTTGCCGAAGCTGTACTATAAAGGTTCCCGAGATATGGCCGAGAGCCATTCTTATTGGGACACCCGGTACATCATACTCAGACAATTCCATTTGAAAATATACCCATTGAAACAATAATAATCTGGGTTTTATTTTATGTTATAGCTATTCCCTCCACCAGCTATGGGATGGAAAGTATTGACCCCTTGCCGATTTTCATATATAGCCCATGGTACGATAATTTATGGGAAATGAAAGTGAGTGATAACTTTTGTTGAGACATTACGTCTAAGTATTTGGTCTAGCAGTAACCAAAAATTCAAAATATCCAATGAAGACAAAAAATAAGAAAAAACAGTAAATCAAAAAATAATTGAGAACCAAAAAAAATCAAGAATTCCTAAAAAAAAACGAAAACTCCAAAAAAAGGAATTCAAAAAAACCAAAAGAATTTAAACATTCAAACATTTTTTTTGCCTTGGTACAAAAACGTGTAAACTTATTATTTCAATAGTAAGTGCATTTTGTTTTCTTTTGTTGATATAAATTTTCAAACATATTTGTGTGTTTACTTATTTATTGTTGTTATTTTGTTTGTTTACTTGTAGAAGCTCTACCAGAAACGAGAAAGGCTTCCACGAGATGGTGGGATTTTTAAGAGCCCTTAAGAAACATTTTAACAATTATAGACTGCCAGGAGCTGCAGAGTACCTTAAACTTCCTCATGCGATGGTTTCATATGAACGGAATGCTTTTAAATGTAGAAATATGCAAATATACAATATACTAGGTTTAAGCTTGTGATATAAACCTATTTAATACTCCCAGTATAGAAATAGAGATGTATTTTAAGTGGAAATGAAATTTTAGATATATTATTTTAAATTTTGTACAGTCACAAGTGATGTTTACCACTATATGTAATTACTTGGCACCTTGTATTTACAGAGCTAGGCAGTAGTTAACAACTTTTCCTTTAAGTATTTTAATTACTTTTGTTTTAACATTCACAGTAATTATACTCAAATGTTTTCTTCCACAGAAAGTTGACAAAATAGTAGTTAACTACTCATTGCTAACACTTTTTTCGATTAAGTAAGTAGCAGATATACTCCAGTAGTTTGTCCAGCTCTGTGTGTTTATAGGAGTATAATAATAGATAAATAAAAACTTATCATAAATAATTTTCTTCTTTTATCTTGATTTAACATCATTTGAAAATCTAATGATACTCCAATCTAGAATGCATGTTACTCAAATTATTTTTTAATTATTGCATTGTTTTTACATTATAGTTTATTTATTATCATTCTGTTTGTTAAGAAAAGTACTTTGTGAAACAAGTTATTTGTTGTGAAATTTTATACCAAAATAAATAAACTGTTTATATCATTATTTTTTTATTTTTCCCAATTTAACTCAACATCTAATCATTATTGAGTTAACGGAGTTAAATTGAATGAAATGTCATATGATGGACTATAAATGGTTATTTTGAAATAAAATACAGTAGATTTAAATATACCGCCAAAACCTAAAGTTACAGAGATCTTTTTAACGCTACTCAATTGTTTAGTCGACAGGCTCTTTAGATGGCGCCACAATCAGTGTCTCATCTATCTGTGGGTTATCTCTGGTCTAGGTAGCAAACTCTTATTTTCGAAATAATGAAGAAAACACATTTTATTACATAAATCGGTCGATGTTAATAGAAAAAAGAAGAAGATGTGATGTTACAAATAGTGAAGCTTAAATATTATTAGCCCTATGGTGATATCCAGGATATCATTTTTCCACTTAAGATCAGTATAACTGTGCAATGATATAGAAAATCAGGAAAACTATATCTGCTGATCTTTACAATTATTACAGTTCAATAGTGGAGAACTCCCTAGATTTATCTGTTCATTGACGACTTCATATTGTGGGTTTCTCAGGTGTCTTTTAATTTCCAACTCTTCAAGGAAATCCAGTCTTGTTTCCTATCACAAATATGCAGTACTTCTAGTTCTGTGTTAGGTGTCAATGAATGGTTGGTATCAAGTAGATGTTTTGCGTAATGAGATTTATCTGGTTGTTGTAATCTGTATGCTCGTAAGTGTTCACTGTATCCGATTTCAAAATTTCTAAGGGTCTGACCCAAATAGACAGCATTACATTCTGGACATTTGAGTTTATATATACCTGATTTCTTTAATGTTGGTATTTTTGTTTTAACATTTAATAATTTGGTACTTAAGTTACTTCCTGTTTTAAAAGAAATTGTTGTATTCATTGCTAAAGATATTATCTTTGAAATATTATTAGAAATACTTCCTGCATATGTAATGGTTTTATAAGTTTTTATTTCTTCAGTTTGTTTAGGAAATATTAGTTGTAATGCCACTTTTTCCTCTTTTTTATTAATTAGCTTATTTATCATATGTAATGGATAACCGTTGTAAGATGCTATTTGTCAAATTGTCTTAATTTTTTTGAATTTTCAACATTTTTCATTCTATTGTGGAATTATCTAGAAACATTGAGTTTCATTTAAAACACTAATTCTCAGTTTTATTTACAAAACAAATTATTTCCCTTGCACTACACCCCGTAACAATTTTTGAAATAACAAACTAGATGTTAGTTAGTTGCCGTATAGATGTAGGATCTTAAAGATATAAAGGTAAAAGATTTAACTCACGTCCGAAGCTATTCCTTAAATACAAATTTGTCAGAGGGTGTGGCTTCATTAACGTTAGTTTTGATTGGAGAACGTTCTTTTCTCCGGTTGGTTATTTGCAAGCCGGTATATACAATAGTTACATATTACCAATAGACGACAAACGTTGTAAATGTATAAAGTATAGTTATATCAAATATTTCGGGCTTTCGATTGAAATTCACAATCCAGAAAATTGATAGGTACAATAGAAACGCAACAAACTATAAATTAATACAGATAGTACGTGGCTATTTCACGAAACTGTTCAACAAGCAACAATAAACTTGTTATTCTTAACGTATAGTAGTCTAAACAATTTACTTCATGGTTTTTACAATTTAATCAACATTAGGAAAAGGTATTTTAGAAACAGTTACACCCCAAATATTACAATGCATTCTGCTTAAATATAATAATGGTAATAGAATAAAAGAATTTACATTCAAAATTCAAACAACATTTCTATAATAACTTAGCGTCAAAAAAATGCTTACCTTCGTTCGTTTTCGCCTTCCTATAATAAACTTTTGTTAACCTTTTTGCCATTGGCGTCCCGGCAACTTTTTATGCTGGTTATTTCCAACACTTTTTCATAGATATCACTTTTCCGCCCAACCTTTCTATATGCGAGAAAAGTATTGGTTTACTCCAAAAAGAGTTGGAATTTTGAAATTTTTTTTTGAGTTATTTTTACGTTTTCATCAACAACAACACGAAAAAACGGTTTTTAGAAAAAAATACTGTGTGTATGTCGTCGTCGTCGTTGTTGTCGGCCACTTTTCCTTACATGTCTTGTTAGCGCGATACAGCTTCCGGAGTGCAATGAGTCAGCAATTTTATGATTGAATATTATTAACGATATGTCACAGATGAACCCTATTGATTTTCAGTTCACCAGACCAGTACAACGGGTGCTATGGTACTTGAAGTACGACATTTTGTCATTTTTTGAGAAATTTCAGTTTGTTAGCACGATACAGCCTCCGGAGTTCAATAAGTCACCAATTTTATGTTTGAATATTATTCAGGACATCTTACTGATGAACCCTATTGATTTTTAGCTCACCAGAGCCAATACAACAGGTGCTACAGTACTTTAAGTACGATATTTTTCATTTTTGGAGATATTTCAGTTTGTTAGCACCATTTAGCCTCCGGAGTATATACAAGTGACCAATTGTATGATTGTATATTATTTAAAGCGTCTCAAATATGAACCCTATCGATATTCAGCTCACTAAAGCCAGTACAACGGATGCTATGGTACTTGAAGTACCAAATTTTTGTCATTTTTGGAGAATTTCCAGTTTGTTAGCACGATACAGCCTCCAGAGAGTATACGATTGATCAATTTTATGATTGAATATTGTTCAAGGTTTCTCACAGATGAACCCTATTGATTTTCAGTTGACCAGAGCGAGTATAGCGGGTCCTATAAATCCAGATATACTAAATTTTTGGTTATTTTTGTAGAAATTCCGGTTTGTTACGATACATCCCCCGAAGTTTATATAAGTAACACTTTTATGATAGAATATTGTTCAGGGCCATAGATGCGGAAAAGTTTTAATCTTTAAAACCGTTTATTAGAATTGGTTTACTTTCAGTAAAACATTTCGATTTGAATAGATCATACATTTTTAAAATATTTGAAGAAGGTGCTAAATATTGTCAATTTGTAGCCCTTTGTTCGTCGTGGCTCGTGTATTTAGAGAAACTAATAATATGATCACGAACCCACTGAAGTTTATCCTCGCTTATTTTCGTTCTCTTCTCTTCTATTGGGAGAAGGAATATCACTTATATCAGTTTTTTTACCCTTAACGCATAGTCAAGTTGATGATTATTTATTCGTTATACGTTTAAAAAAAATTTTGCAGACAACCTGATCACTGAGTCTAAAGACACGTGATTTCTGTTTCCGACTGATATTTTATGTTTCTAATCTTTTGCGGCGACGTTTAAGTATTTCCGTTTTAACTGTACTGCACAACCAGGTAGTTTGGGCATTCCAGTTATTCAATATTTAAAATCGGTCGATTATTAATCTCTGTTACTTCTTCAGGAACTTTATCCGTGCACTTTGAACGGTAATTACATGTAATGACACGAAACGTTTTACCAGCCACAGCATTTCCCTTTGTAATAACATACTCTTCTCCAGACGCGCTTTTCTTCTTTCTTACATTTTACCCCATAAAATCTCCTGTCTTATTTTCTTTCTCCCCTTTCTTTGTTCAGTTTCGTCCGTTACTCGAATTTCTCCAAGATTTTCCATGTGTAAATTTTCAGCGTCTGTAACAAAGGATGAAAACTACAAAAGTTACTTCATGTTCCACAATATTCATAACATTCATGAAAAATAATCAATTTGGCAACATTGCTTACTAATGAAACGTAAAATTTTGAGTTTTCTTGCCTCTTATTATTATAATTTAAGTTTTGACAATGGTCGCTTTATTTCTTAATCTTGAAACTAAAATATGCCACTTACTTGGATTTGTATGACGATCTTCTGCATCAGAATTACTGTTATCATCTGTAAGAATGTAGTCATCATCACTCGAACCTGGATAATGTTCTGAATCAGTTTCGTCGTGATATTGTAAAGCAGCTTCTACAAGTCAACTTGTACGCGACATTATCGAATTACTTGCATCCATTGTTCAACTAACAAAACAGATTACTGAGAAGCTAGCAAAATAACTTTGGGTCAACAACCAACGTCTCTGTTTGAGGTTAACATCAGTGACAGGTACACAGTGTTGCGGTTCCAATAATTAAATTCATTAAACTGTTTCATAGACCACTTTTGAATTTTAAAAGTGACAGAAAGCAATTAGTCTATGTTGCAGTGTTACATAATCCTTTTTAGAATTTTAACAAATTTTAATTTTCCCAAAAGTGGTGCGTTGTCATTTGAATGACTTGGACTTCCATTTAGACGAAAAACACTTTAGAACTGATAGATTACCAGCATTCAAAGCTATTTTTGACAAAATCTCAATATCTGTAAATTTGCGACATAGACCACTTTAGCTCCAGGCTAGCTATATATCGAAGATTTTATACAAAATAGAGTTTCAATGGCAAATCAAATGCTACCATCTTAAGCAGATCCTACGGAATTGGCCAATAATACAACGTGCGGAGTAAACTTAAACAATTGCAACAGCAGCCTCATTGAACACCCAGAAATAGAAGCTACGATAACTAATAGCACTGGATCTGGAATAAATTTTACCCACTGCAAAATCGGCACTTTCAATTTAAATGTACAAGGTAAATTATTATAATGTTTATGTTTATAATAGTTCCAATAATAGTAAATTATTATTATGTATTAAAATGTACTCGTATTCGATGAATAAATTCACCTACCATATGACAAACTGTTCGATATTTACGTTCTAGAGCATAAAAGTATTTCGCAGCTGACAAAAAAGAGCCACTTCGCTAACTGACATTTTAACGAAAATATCAACATATTTGGTAACAGTTTTCGAAAAAATATATTTATGAACTACAGAGTTAGGACAATTTAAAGTTCTAAAACTTCCTAGGTTAACACTTGCAACAAAAGAACACCCTGTATCAATAGATGACCATAGATATTATATCCTGTTTTTTTTTTTTAATTTTTAAAATAAACTAACAGTGGAGAAAAAATATTTAAAGTAAAATCAATATTTAATAGAAGAACCGAATTACATTGACCGCTACACGTGAATGAGTAAATAATAAGTTCTAATATTTTCATGTAAATATTATTTGCCATAAAAATTATGTTACTGTTTGACAGTTATGATAGATTTTAGTGACATTGTAAATCTATGTACACTATGAAAGTACGGTGAACAGAGTAGAGAAACCATTTAATAAAACTGATGCAGTATCTAACAATTAACCTTGGGAGAAAGAGAAATGAAAACCTTATTTTTCTACGCCCTATCTTTAAAGTACCTTGTATTTCATCGGTTTGTAGCGCTTAAAGTGGTTGTTTATGGTTAGAGTGAAAAAAAGTAAAAAAGCGTTAAAAAAAGTGCCATAACGTTAACTTTATTTCACGCTTTCCATAAGATATTTCAATGAAACTTGGCTGGGCATCGAGGATGGACTTCTAAGATACTTGGCTGGGCATCGAGGATGAATTTTCATGAAACTTGGAATACATATACTTGTAATTTACCAAAGGAGCTTAATTAAAATATCCCAAATTTTTATTTGCATTTTATTTTTTTATATAGGGCTGTAGAAAAAATAATGTATGCAACATGTGCATAAATTGTCTTGTTTTCACTCATGGAATTGCTGTCAACTTTTTCCATTTGTGAAAAAAAGTACCACTTTATGCACTTGTTGCATGAAGTACTATTTAAATTATTTTAGAAATAATTTTAATACCAGTTTAAGAAATGCCGGTTGAATGTTTATCAAGAAACTATTCGCCGATGTCTCAAAACGAACAAGATTAAACCTTTTATACCGAAATAATTATAACAAACATTGCAAGAAGACGACCAGGCAAAACGTTTGGAATACTGTTTGTAGACTCAAGGGGAATATTTAAACAAAATTTTCAAAAAAATGTCATGTACCAACGAAGCCACGTTCAGTACAAATGGAGTAGTATAGTCACAAAATTGTCGCCATTGGGCAGCCGATAACCCCCACTGTAAAAGACAGTAATCCCAAAAAATCAAAGTCTGGTGGGGGATAATAAACGAACGAATTATTGGCCCTTCCTTTTTTGAAGGCAATTTGTGGGATGCCATTCATGAGTTACCAATTAATACGATTTAATCTACTTTTTTAGTTACCTAGATGGGTGTTCAAATCATTATGTCAGCCACCGATAACTCCAGATCTAACAATTTCATACTTCTTTGTATGGGGACACAAAAAGTTTACAAAACCCGCCGAAGGGACAAAAACGAACTTTGTGCATGAATTCGACAGGCATGTGTAGAAATTACCCCTCAAGAACTGATGAATGTAATTAAAAACATTCGTAAGCGGTACGACAAATATATCGAACTAGATGATTGATTGTAGAGAGAACTAGGATCTAAAATAAAATAAAGTGTGTTTTGTTAGAAAAAAAGTACAGTTAAGTTTTCTATTAAATTTTATTATTAGTTATTTCCGTTCGTTTAACCCATTAGCGCCTAACGGTACCATATGGAACCGATAGTAAACGGGGATGTCTATTATCTATCGCCACTTACTGTCTCTACGCAGTTTGTTTTTGTTCCAGTCCGGTTCTGTTAGTTCAGGTTACACGTAAAAAAGCTTATCCAGTTTATTTTTAAAGTTGTTTATGTTTCTATTAGTGCTTGAAAAACGTGACTGAAAGAATATTTGAAAAACATGGACATCGCCTTTGTGTAAGTATTACTGTTAATGTATTTTTAATTTTGCTCAAATAACAATCTGTATTTTAAAATATACATACATAATAGTATTTATCAGCATTGGTAGATCTACAAAAAAAATTATTAGACCTATTATTTTTTTGTATGAACATTGATGTTCCCATATGGGCGCTTTAGGCGGCTACTCACATGTGAGTGTTAATATACCAAATATGTTATTTTAGTGGTAGAACCCTACAAGAAGCTCTGGACATTGCCTACGATGAAGGAGATGTTGCGGATATATATATATTGAGCCTCCTGAATGTAACGTTCTAACTGATGAAAATGGAGGGGGGCTTGCCTGACAATTTATCTGCCAGGCAACTTTCTTCTCCAACATAAGTTGTATTTAACAATAACGAGAGACTTGGTGTGGGAAATAATGATATAGATGAGGTAGAAATAGAACCACCAGTTACTGATTCTGTTCTAAAATCTGAAACTAAACCAAAAAACTTCGAATTTGTTCAGGGTGATCTACAAAACTTAGGTCACGAGTTCCCAAAACCGGATTACTCAAAATACAGCGCAATGAGCTGTGTTGATTTATTTGAAAGCTTTCTCTCCGACGATTTATTGCAGAAAATAATAACAGAAACTACTAATTATGCTTCAATCAAAAATGCTGCAGATCCAGAAATCACCATAGAAGAAATGAAAGTTTTCATTGGAATTATTATTTTGAGTGGCTATAACATTTTACCATAAAAGAAAAACTACTGGGAAAACTCGAAAGATTTCAAAAGTCTGATGGTATCAGAAGCTATGAGACGCGACAGGTTTCTACAAATATGTAGATATATACACTTTGCAAATAATAATCCTCATGATATCTCTGACAAAATGTATAAACTGCGTCCTATAACAGATCAACTGAAAGTGAAGTTTCTTGAACATTTCATCCCGGAAGAAAACCTATCATACGACGAGTCAATGATTCGCTACTTTGGTCGCCATGGATGTAAGCAATTCATCCGTGGTAAGCCTGTTAGGTTTGGTTACAAAGTTTGGTGTCTTAACGCTCCAAGTGGCTACCTAGTAAATTTTGAGATTTATGAAGGGAAAAACCCAAGATCAAACACAAACTATGAATCACTTTTCGGTAAATGCGCAGCTCCACTGGTAACAATGATCGAGGAAATGGGAGATAAAAGATTGCTTAGATAAAACTTTTTCTTCGATAATCTTTTTACTGGTATCAACTTATTATGTACCCTGAAAGTAAATGGATATACAGGAACAGGAACTCTACGGGACGATAACTCCCAAAAAATTGTCCGCTCAAGCAGAAAAAACAGATGCAATAGGAAGTAAGAGGAGAGTTTTGTTCGGCGGTAGATAAAGCAAGCGAAATTATTTTTGTTAGGTGGAATGACAACAACGTAGTGACCACGGGTAGTACTTCTTATGGCGTAGAACCAATTAGAACAGTCGACAGATTCAGTGAAAAAGAGAAAAGTATAGTTCCTGTACCAAGACCAGATATAGTAATGCGTTACAACAAAAATATGGGTGGAACCGATCAAATGGATAACAACATTTCCTGGTTAGTTATTTCTCAATTTTATGATAGTACTTACTATATTTTCATATACATACATATACCGCATTGGAATTCGATCCAAAAAATGGTACTGGTCCATTTTTACTTATTTAATAGATGCGGCAGTTCAAAATGCGTGGATTTTACACAGAAATAGTGGGCGAAAAATTAGTCAACTAGAGTTTAGGCGACATATTTCCCAGGTAAGATTTGGATATTTGACTATCAAAGTATTTCTGTACATTGTTCTCTTTATTTTAGACTTATCTTATAAGATATCAAGTACCAGCATGAGCACCCGGTAGAGTACCAAGAGCTGCAGCTTCTGATTTTAGGGTAAGTAATGATATAAGGTTTGATGGATTAGACCCTTACGTAATTTCTGTACCTGAAGGTGAAAGAAGAAGATGTGGTGGGGATAATTGTAGTAGCCGAGGTAGAACAATGTGCTGTAAATGCAATATTGGGCTTTGTATCGACTGCTTCCGGAACTTTCATACACACCATATGTTATAAGTTATAAGTGAGGTAACGCCTAAAGGTCTCATATGGGAACATCCCCTTTTAGGGGGTTTGTCTAAAAAATTAAATAAAACATTATTAGAAATGTGTTTTGTTATTTATTTCCACCTATTTAATAACCAAAATATTAATAATTTCAAGAATTTTTATTTCTCGGCTCTAATGGGTTAAAGTTATTGTAATTCGGTTCTTCTATTAAATATTGATGATACTTTGAATATTATTTAACCATTGGTAAGTAGTTTATTCTAAGAACTTTATTGAAACATAGAACATCATTTCCATGACCATCGATTGATACAGGGTGTTCTTTTGTAACTGTTGTGATAACTTATTTGCTATGAATAAAAATGTTTTTGTGAAATTTTAGTGACATCTATTTGGAAGCATTCTGAATCCAATTGCGTAGATATTTTTTTTATAAACAAATCGATAATAACAATTTTCTTTTTCCAACTATGAAAAAGTATAGCAGTATGCTTTGAAAATTGGAATACGCATTTAAAATTTTGTCGCAATTCTTTTATATTTAAAATAATGGTTTAAATTGGTAAATAACTTTAGATTTTACATGTGTGTTCCCAATCCAAATGAGTCACACTGTATAAACTATGTTATTCAAAATTTATTGTTAAAAATGTATTAGGAATAACTGGGAAAAAATTTTCAGGACTGTGGCTAGTGACGAGCACATTTTTAGCCAAAACTGGAAAAAGGTCAAACATTCCTTCTTCAGTAATACGTGTCTACTGGGTTTGTTGATGAATGAGTTTGATCGGATCAATTGAATAACTACTTGTTCAATGTTTACCGGCTGTTGACTTCATGATATTACTTCCAAAATACTTATGTGTATGAAGTATTTGAATTGTCTTGCAGATATTTGTTATAACTCCGCACCAGGTGACGCTGCAGGATATCAAATTCTACAGCGTTCAACCGATCACCCTGAAAATTGGAATATTTATGTATTTTTATATGAAGAATTTGTATCTGCTATCCATCTTGTTGTAACTTTTCACCAGGTGGCGCTGCAGCAAATCAACTTCAAAATAATTTACCGATCACTATCAAAATTGGACACGAAGAATGTAAATACTGTATTAATAACTGTAATTCGTATATAAATTTCATTAGAAATATTTTCTATTACTTAATGTGTTATATAAAATAAAAATTTGAATAATTATTGAAGATACTCATAACTCTCAATTTATTTAGAAGATATATTTTAAGAGTGGTTATTTGAAGTGCTAGAAATTATAAGTTATTTTAAAACAAGTATGGAAGAATCGAAGAAATGAAATATTGATCATAATTCATACAATTTACTGATAGAAATTTATAATCAAAATAAATATGTTTGGGTTTATGAGTCGGTATCGATATATAAAGTAATTGGTAAGTTTCATCTTAACAAATAGCGATTGTGACTGTGAGTAATTTCAATAATCACGAATAGTAAATTAAAAATATATGCGCAAAAGGGTACCTACTATTCTTTTGTTTATTGATACTAAGTTAAACTATCTATCGCTTTATCTATTAATAGACATTAAATAAGCTTTGAATATAACAAACAATGACTAATGTTAGTAATCGGTGAGTGAGTTCAATAATTTTACGAATAATAAACATGAATAAGTGAAGGTTCACTCAAATTAGTAGGTATTTAATAGTTCTAACTGCTATTGAGACCACTTTTTGAATGAAGAGATCTTTTTCTAAACCTCTTCAATATCCTAATCGTAACCCTCTCTCCAACTTAATATAAGTCTTCCTATTTTTCCCACCTTTGTTAATTGTACCCAATTCAAAATTTGCTTGGGTGATCGATCTTCTGCCTTTCGTTGAACATATCCATTACTAGCTGATTGAATCTTATGACTTCTGTAAGCGTATGCTGTACCTTCACAATCTCTCTAATTCTCTCACTTTCATCTCGAGATTCTTATCATGCCTTAAAGAATCCATCTCTGTGGCTTCGATAATTTTTACTGTTTTTTTTCTTTTAGAAGCCAGACGTCACTGCTGTTATAAGTAGGTACTCTTAACTATGCAGTTCTGGATTCTGTGTTTCTTATTTAATGAGATGCTTTTTCCCATAATTAGACATTATTACTTATTTGGGTAATTTATTCGTGCAATGTAACATTTTCTATCCATTATTTTTCTAAGCGGGAATGTCCAGGTTGCTTCTTCTTCACGATACATACCAGGTATTCTTCACCTGTTATGATAGATAGATAATCGGTATTCTCTAAAAGTGTCTGCAGATTATTGTTGTGCCATTTTCCCAATGGATTATTGGGTCAGTGTTTGTATGTTATATTTATAAATAACTTGACATTATACTCGTATATTGCACGGTTTTTAATCTGCTGTCATCTGATCAATAGAGGGGTCTTCAAAAATAATTTTATTGTAATAGTTAGAATTAATTACATTTTACTGGATAGCTATTATGAATTGATTTTATTATAATTTAATCTAATTATTAATTAGGTCTACTATCTTCAGCTTGGAATTTCCGTTATTGACATAAATATACTAAGCAGAACACGTTGTTTATTTATTATCTGCAAGGTCAATATTATCAAAATTAATAACAAATTTATAAATAGAGAAATTTCAATGTCTTCATTTGTCATAAATCATATCTAAGTGTGTATTTTGAAATAAAAAAAATAGTTGATCTTGCCAAAACAGTTGATTAAAATTTGAGATTAAACAATCTAAATACTTCCATAGTTTGACTTCTCGCAATATTTAATTAATTCAAATTTACTGAATGAGGCCATAGAATTTATTGAGGTTAAAATAGCCATACATTTTCATATCTTTTCGAATTCTGAACCATTAAAAAGCCTTTGCGACAAGGGTACTAACTTCAAGTCCAGGAGTCAGTCAGTACAAAAAATAGACAGGTTTACAAGCTTTAGAATAGTTTGATATTACTTGTGTTCAGAAACCGTATCAAAGGAGTTCGGCTCTGACAGAACAAGTGACTAGCCTAGTTTTGTGCAGTTCTCGAAATATTACAAATTTAGTTAGCTTAAACCTTTTTTAATTAGTTTTGTTCAGTGAGAAGTACTTTCATAAACTGTAAGTTCACTTTACTTATATTCTTCTCCAAATTATCTAAACTTAGTGAATTCCACATCGTAAACACAGTTAATTCAAGTAGTACATCATCTATAAAAAGCAACAAACTATTTTGGCATGCCACTATTTACTAATAGCGGCCAGGGACGTATTCCAAATTCCGGCCAAATAAAATCAAATTTCAATGATGTCTTCTATCAATGATTCACACTCAAATACTCCTACAACAGTTATCAAAAGTTATTCATCAGTAGTTAACCAAGCTGTTTTTCCAAGCGAGCAACAAGCAATCGTTTTTTGCGCTATCAACAATGCCAAATTACAGGGTTACCTTATATTATTTTCTCATCAAGGCTTTCGAACAATTGAGTTTGAATGTACTTAGCAAACAAATCGGTAGTTGATAACTTCATGAACAATTATGGCTCCATAGACGTCAACGGCGAAAAACTAGTAGCTCGTAGACTCATAACTCTGGCAGACAGAATCATACTTTGCACTGTAAGTCCAACCATTCCACATCAACTGCTAACAGATGAAATATCAAAAATAGGTCTAAATCCAGTTTCTCCCATGACGTTTCTAAGAATCGGTGCAATATTAGATACCTGAATATAATCACATCCTGAGTTTCAGAAGACAGATTTACGTAAGCCCTTATACGCAACAACTTCCAGACTCCATATTGATTGAATTCGAACAAACCAGCTACCGAGTTTTCCTCCAAAAAGATGGACTAACATGCTACAAATGCAAAGCTGATGGTCATATACCATCACAATGTATCAATAGCTCCAACCAATCAGAACCTAAGACATATAGTTCAACATCAAATAATCAACCGCTTACGACTTCCCAAACTCGTATTGCAACCCCAATCCAAACTCTCCCACCATCTTCATCAACAAACAACATTAATACCCAAAAATTTACTTCTGATCCAATAATAGAAGACTCTCGACTTAATCAAGACACGTCTACAACTTTAATGAATATGAAAGCAGAAACGGAAACAACAGATATCCCCAATATGGCCAAAGTCACAAACAAAAGACCTATGGAAGATACCCCCACACCCGATAGCGATAATAACATAACGCCAGAAAAATTATTCCCTAAACCAAAACCAACTCTAAAAAAGAATAAATTGAGCAAAAAACAATCAACCATCTCCTGCAAAGAGTACATCGAAGATCATTCGCCACCTGTCATTCTGGACTACGACCAATTATTTGTTTTATTAGATTACGTAGCCGGCTCACCCCAACCTGTAAATATAGCTCTAGATTTCACATCTGATCTCCTTGCGCTTATTAATATGTTTACCGAAGTATATCCCCACCTAAATGACAAGGCAACGAGAATCACCAAACTTAAAAAAAATATATTTACTCATCTTGGCCATGACTTAATTGACTCTGAATCGGATTCATCTACTAAAAATTAATTCGTCGCCTCATACCCCTCTTAAATTACTCCAAAATTCAACTCTATTCTTCAATGGAACATAGATGGTTTCTACCATCGACTTGGTACGCTACAAGTTATTATTAAAGAATACTCTCCGGACATCATATGCCTTCAAGAATCCAATCTCAAACCAGGTAGTAGCTATTGAAACTGTCAATTCCAATTTTTCTCCAAAACTCATAACAACACCAAACGTGCCAGTGGAGGAGTGGTAACTTTAATAAGTATATCTTTTCAAGCAGATTACTTCCATGTAAACTAACTCAGATATCGAAGCTCTTGTTGTAAAACTCGCCAGCCATCAAACCTTATATATTTGTAATATATATATATATATATATATATATATATATATATATATATATATATATATATATATATATATATATATATATATATATATATATATATATATATATATATATATATATATATATATATTATAGTTTGGATTATTTTAATTTATTTATATGTTATTTTTTAATTTAATTTTTTTATATCTTTGATTTAATGGAGGTTTATCCCAGAAACATATTCCTGCCATGATTTTTCCTTGGATTGTTTGATTACAAGTTGTGCGCATTTGCCTTGTATTTCTTTAGCTCTACGCAATTTTGGAGAGTTTTGTGTTTCCTGTACTTGCTCAACGCTGCTTTTGCTTCCCTGATAGCTTTTTTGCACTCTTGATTCCACCAGGGGACTGGAGTATGGCCTTTTATGTCTTTTGTTTGGCCAATGTGCTGGCTGGCACTATCCAAGATGATTTCATTGAAGTTCAATACACACTTCTGGATATCGTTAGTAATATCGCTGCTATCCATATTTAGTTCAATTTAATTTCTGAAGGATGTCCAATCTGCAGATTTAATTCTCCATTTAGGCGAGTATTTTGGTGAAAGTTTTCCTGAAGAGGTACGATTCTCGATAATAATTGGATAGTGATCACTTCCGTAGGAGTACGAGAGAGCCTTCTATGATATATTGGTAGATAGTGCTGGGTCACATAGGCTTAAATCGATAGCGTGGTTTCTCCGGTAGATATGTTAAACTTAGTATGGCTTCCATGGTTCAGAAAATTCAGTGGAATGTCGGCAATGAGTTTCTCTAGTATGTGTCCTCTTGGGTTTGTCGATTTCCTGCCCCAGATTATGTTATGTGCGTTAAAGTTAAAAGTGGCACATGCAACAATGGAACTAGCAACGCTCAACATCTCCTTGAGAGATAAGATCCGAAATCAAGAAGGGAGGAGACGAACTGGACTGTAGTACGTAGTTGAGGAGATAGTTGACCTTAAATGGAGGTGGGCAGACCATTTAACCAGACAGGAAGGAATGTACGGACACTTCAATGGAGACTTCAAGAAACGAAGTAGTCCACAATGCAGATGGGTGGACGAAATAAGAAAAACAGCAGGAATAAATTATGAAAAACAAGCCAGATACAGACAAAAATGGAAAATAAAAGGAAGAGTGGATAGTAGGAAGCAAAGACAGAAGAAGGCTGATATGAATGTAAACTGCTGCACGATCAAAGATTTTTGTAAGGAGCACGCGTGAAAAGTTTCTTGCTTTAAGGAGTCACTTTTTACACTTACATCTTAAATAATATTAGTTAAATTATTTCGGGTCCATAGCCTGTTTATTGCTTTACTAGTACCAAACCCGATTCTGCGTTTTTGTAGTTGTATTGTTATTCATTTATATTTAAAGGTGCGATACTATTGATATTTTTAGTTTTCCGCCCAACCTATCCAACATGCAAGAAAAGTATAGGTTTACCCTAAAAAAACTTGGAATTTTGAAAAATGTTTTCAAGTTATTTTTACGTTTTCCATCAAGAACAACACGAAAAAAACGGTTTTTAGAAAAAAAAAATCCTGTGTGTATGTCGTCGGCCACTTTTCGTTACATGTCTTGTTAGTACGATACAGCCTCCGGAGTGCAACAAGTCACCAATTGTTTGATTGAATATTATTCAGGACATCTTACAGATGAACCCTATTGATTTTCAGCTTACCAGAGCCAGTACAACGGGTGCTAAGGAACTTGAAGTACGACATTTTTGTAATTTTTGGAGAAATTTCAGTTTGTTAGTACGATACGCCTCCGGAGTCCAACAAGTCACTAATTTTATGATTGAATAATATCCAGGACATCTCACGGATGAACCCTATTGATTTACAGCTCACCAGAGGCAGAACAACAGTTGCTATAGTACTTTAGGTACGACATTTTTGGAGAATTTCAGTTTGTTAGCACGATGCAGCCTCCGAAGTATATACAAGTGACCAATTTTATGATTGGATATTATTCAGGGCGTCTCAAAGATGCACTCCATTGATATTCAGCACACTAAAGCCAGTACAGCGGGTGCTATGGTGCTGAAAGTACCAAATTTTTGTCATTTTTGGAAAATTTTCAGTTTATTTGCACGATACAGCCTTCAGAGTGTATAAAAGTTATCAATTTTATGATTGAATATCATTCAGGGCGTCTAGTAGATGAACCTTATTGATTTTTAGCTCACCAGAGCTAGTTTAATGGGTGCTAATGTATCTGAAGTGTCAATTTTTGGTCCTTTTTGGAGAAATTTCGAGTTATTAGCACGATACAGCCTCCGGAATGTACACATGTGCCCAATTTTGTGATTGAATATTTTTCAAGGTGTCTCACAGATGTACCCTATTCATTTTCAGCTGACTAGAGCGAGTGCAGCGGGCCATATAAATCCAGATATACTACATTTTTGGAGAAATTTCGGTTAGTTAGCACGATTCATCCCCCGAAGTGTATATAAGTGTGAATTTTATGATAGAATATTGTTCTGGGCCTGTTACATATGCGTAAAAGTTTTAATCTTTAAAACCGTTCATTTTACTTTTCCGCCCAACCTATCTAATATGCGAGAAAAGTATTGGTTTACCCCAAAAAAAGTTGGAATTTTGAAAAAAAATTTTGAGTTATTTTCACGTTTTCCATCAACAACAACACGAAAAAGCGGTTTTTAGAAAAAAAAATCCTGTGTGTATGTCGTCGTCGTCGTTGTCGTCGGCCACTTTTCGTTACATGTCTTGTTAGCACGATACAGTCTCCGTAGTGCAACAAGTTACCAATTTTATAATTGAATATTATTAAGGACATCTCACAGATGAACCCTATTGATTTTCAGCTCACCAGAGCCAGTACAACGTGTGCTATGGTACTTGAAATACGACATTTTTGTCATTTTTTGAGAAATTTCAGTTTGTTAGCACGATACAGCCTCCGGAGTGCAACAAGTCATCAATGTTATGATTGAATATTATTCAGCATATCTTACAGATGAACCCAATTGATTTTCAGCTCACCAGAGCCAGTACAACAGGTGCTATAGTACTTTAAGTACGATATTGTTGTCATTTTTGGAGAAATTTCAGTTTGTTAGCACGCTACAGCCTCCGGAGCTCAACAAGTCATCAATTATATGAATGATTATTCAGGACATTCTGCAGATGTACTCTATTGATTTTCAGTTCACCAGAGCCAGTATAACAGGTGCTATAGTACTTTAAGTACGATATTTTTGTCATTTTCAGTTTGTTACTACGATACAGCCTCCGGAGTATTTACAAGTGAGTAATTTTATGATTGGATATTATTCAGAGGGTCTCAAAGATGAACCTTATTGATATTCAGCTCACTAAAGCCAGTACAACGGGTACTATGGTACTTTAAGTACCAAATTTTTGTAATTCTTGGAGAATTTTCAGTTTGTTAGCACGATACAGCCTCCAGAGTGTATACAAGTGACCAATTTTATGATTGACAATCCCATTCATGTATAATAATTCCCATTTGTGAATACAAAAATCGTAGTTTGCTGTCGGCTAAATAGGAAGGAAGAGAGTTTGCAAGTGGATAAAAATATCGTACCGTAGCAACCCTAGCATTTAGGTACTGTCTGTTTACCAAGCAATGCACGTCAATTTGACAATTATAAATGTCAAAAACAGAATGAATTAAACATCTTATAACAATTCCAAAAAGTATGTCGAGATTTGGAAATATTTGCAAGGCAGAAATAGTAAGGGAGATTGAAAAATCAACTCCAGAAAATACCAAGAAAACTCATTCCTCCATATGGAATCAATTTAGTCTACATCAGTAAAGGAGCAAATGTCTACTGGACCAATTGTATATAATAATTGTATTTTTAACAATTGTTCTTTCTAAACATTATGTTTCTACTCATTGTTCATTTAGTTTGTTAAATAAAGTTTAATTGAATTGAGTTTTTTATTCATGGGATTGTCTTACCAAATACCACGCGAGCTCAGATTTAGCAGGATATTTTTTCCGGTGGTTTTCTCATACTTACTTTCATTGGCAATTTAACTCGATCTGTTCAGGCCAGAACAGCTCTCGTTAAATTGCCAATGAAAGTAAGTATTCGAAAACAACCACAAAAAATATCCGGCTAAATCTGAGCTCTTGTGGTATTACCCCCGAATATTGTTCAGGGTCACAGATGCGGAAAAGTTAGTTTTAACCTTTAAAACCGTTTATTTATTTTTAATTGAAAGAAATGTTTTTTTGCATGACATTCATTTTCATAAACATATATAGGTACGTATGAACTTATTATTACTCATAATTATTTGTTTCTGTTGTATATATGATAGTATGGGTATTTTGCAAAAAGTTATCGGAAGTTGGCGAATTTTCGAGATATTACTTCAATTTTTCGGATAGATCCAGAACTTTATGAATCGTAATAACCCTTCTTTGAAGAACCATAAATAATTTATCATTACATGAAGCTATACATACCTCAAATTAAAAAAATTCGGCTTGCAAATTGCTAATTCTGGTATAATACGGCCAACAATGAATTTTAAAAGATTAATCTGATGCAAAAATAAATTAAGCATATTGAAAACTGTCATAACAATAATGATGGATGTCAGGTATATTAAGTTACTACTGGTTGCATAGAACACAGTCATAATAGGTTTCAAGGAAAAAGGTGGATGTTCTACTCCTGTAACTTTTTGATTATACAAGATGTTTTATGAATATTTAATTTTGTTATTTCTCAAATATGAAGGTAAATATATAAACTATTTCATTTTTTCAGGTGACCCTATCACGTTAATTTTATAATAGTCGTTTTCTGCAATATATAGGGGAGACTGGGGGAATGGCGGCCCTCTAAGCAAAAACCTATATAACTCAGTTCTGTTTTGTTAGAAAATATAGGTAGGTCCAAATGAAAGACAAGACAATTAGGAACCAAAGACATGTTAAGTAAAATTATAACAAAATATTTTTACATGAATCAAAAAGTTCAAACCACCATAGGGTTGGCCGGCATAACTCTGAAGTTTGGAGGTAATGGCAGCCAGGTCCGCCGTTACCCGAAAGTGGTAGGAATCACTGGCAAAAATCAAAAACAAGTGTTTTCTTTGTTTCTCCGTCCGTACAAGCTTTGTGAGACCATTCAGCGCAGTACACACATCTTAACCATAGCTCCCGATTATTACCAAACTCTCCGCAGATGATGCAAATGTCCGGAGAAATAACGGAATCAGATTTCTCTTCTTCCTCTTGACAGTCATGGTAAGCTACCGCAGTTTTATTTCTAAGGTTTGGTTTCTCTTTTACATGTGTCTCGGTGTCCTCAAATGTATCAAAAACTCGTTTCTTCACTCTTTTAGACTTTGAATCTTCCACACTCTCACGTTTCGTTCACTTTTTTTGTCTGCTTTGCACGTTCTATTGCCTACAAAATGTGTTTCATTGGGGTAGAGGTAAATATCAGAGAGTGCTGCTTCTTCTCTTCTTTCTTATGTTTAACAGTATTAGTTCCAGAGCATCCTGGAAGGGGTATTATTTCTCCAAATGAAATATTTTGTTTTGTTATCTCTGTTCCTTCTGTTTTTTCCTCTTCCCCTCTCCCCACTGTTTTATTTTCAGCTGTTCGTTCTCTTGAAACAATTAGTTCATTTGATTTTGTATGGTTTAGATTTCAGCGGACCCAAAATCTTCTTCATCAAAAACATCTGGATTGACAGGGAATATCCCTGTTACTTCGAAACCTTTGGTGGCTTTTTCAATGATTGCAACTCTTCCAAACTGCTTGTAAAACAAATCTGCGACGATGTTAGGAGTGATTTTTTCTCCTAGTTGATTCCTCATGAATTTATCACATTCTGAGTTATACGCCATCTTCAAAGATCCATAAAAAGTTACATCTAGTGGTTGAACTCGATTGGACGTATGCGGCGGTATCGTAAGCATAATAATTCCTTGTTCCTTGCAGAAGTTAAAGGCACTCAGTGAGCAATGACTAGAGTGGTTATCTAGTAATACCAGAACTTGATCTTCCTTCGAGGGTTTAACGCAGACCTCAAAGTGTTGCAACCATTGAAGGAACAGGTCTTCGGTGATCCATCCGTTATCTGAGCAGCAATAAAGTGCTCCTGGAGGTCAATTTTTTTTAGTGCTCGACCAATCGCTTTCTTGCATAAATAAACATGGAAAGCACGTACACTCCAGGTGCGCCAAATGTGCACATCACCTTGGTAGTTTTTCCTATTTCCCAACTAGTTAAATAACCCACTCTTTTTTGACCTCTTTTAGCGTAAATTTTATTTGGTCGTTGCACCGTAGTGATGCCAGTTCCGTTGAAAATTCGTCCCGCAGGAAATTTATATTTGTCCGTTAAACTGCCAAGATTTGCGAAGAAAATTCCATTTCTGCTTTGTTGAATGGTGTCACACGATTCACGCTTGTTGATTCTGGTTTTCTCAACCTAATCTGAAGATTTCGACGTAAAAATCCTTCTAGCCAATCTCGATCTGCCGTCTCCTTTACATCCTTGAATGGATTTTTTATATTATTTAATCTGGTTAAGGTGTAGGCGCTTTGCTTGATCTGAGATGGCGAAATCCCATCCCACGCCGGTATTACTCACATGCCGGTGGCCGTAATTACCCCCAACGTAATAAGTTTAAAAATCATTATAGTTATTTGTAAAACAAGTGTCACAATGACTCGTTTTGTAGTACGAGTGAAGTTTGTACAACGAACCGCGAAGCGGTGAGTTATGCAAATCACGAGTACTACAGAAAGTCATTGTGGCACAAGTTTTACACAATATTTTTTATAATTCGCATTTATTTGATCATTTAAATAAAATAGAATTTCATATAATCCCTGTTTTAATCTAGGAGGAGTGGTTTGAATTTAAGTTGGCAATTCTGTAGATTCCTAATTGGTTAGATCACAGATGGTTTTATTCAGCACTTCTGACTTTTGACATATTATAACCGAATAATTGTGTAAATTGTAAACAAACTTTCATTTAGGCAAAAAGAGGATAATTATTTGTTTCGTATATGCTCTTGCGATCTATTTATATTATATCATGAACAGAATTATTTCTGTAATACATCTTCACATAGATATCTGGTAATTTATCCCAAAAATCGAGAGTTTTGTATACCTATTTATTGATCCTATACAATATAAAAATAAACAATTGACAAATCATTGATAAATAAACGTTAGCGTACTTTATTCATTAATATTCTTTATATATAAATCATTCTAATTCACCTTTAATATAATAATTTGCTAGCTAGAACAACGCTAGACCATTTTATTTATAATTTGTGTCAAGGTTAAAGTCAAATGTTAAATAAAAATATAACTAAATACAATAACCAACTGTACACTAAAAATTACCATAACAGTGTTCAAAGAGCTTCATTGTGACACTATAAACAATGTTATAATGAAGTCTCTTTTATACGCGAATTATAAAAAATATTTTTAAAACAGAGAAACATACGTAATTTTCCAATAAATAGGATGAAATCCATCTTGATTTAGCCTAATCGAATACAGTCTGGATATTTTCAAAACTTACCGTTATTAAAATATACAAGCCGGAAAATCAGCGTCCCTTACTATAAAACGTAAATTTTTCGATGTTCGACTCTAGCATCGACACGGTGTACTCTTCCACTGTCTAAAGTAAAACTGATTGAACAACATAGAGAAATAAACATATTAAGAGAGTGTTTGTTCCCATATAAACAGCTGGCATCGCGTCGATCTCAGCGCATCCTTTGCGGGGAACAGAACTAATTCTTACAGGCGGGATATTTAAATTTGGTAGTTTGGATTATGGGTAGGTAAATTTTACAGTTTGTCTTTAAATTGTTTATTATATAATTATTTCATTCCAAAAAATTATATTCCATTTTTGAAATGAAATAATAATACACAATTTAGAGACAAATGATTTAGGTAATAAATAATAAGCACACATTTAGAATTTTTATTAACCTGCACATAATATAAAAACAAATTAATAAAATATTTGTTTAATATACATAGGTCTGTTATTTATACATGTTAATACATTGATAACTTTAAAATTCTTATTCTAATATAAAAATTTAAATTTTCAATAATATCTCCTATAATTAAAACAATTATTCTAATATCACTTAACAGTATTTCCACACAATTTTCCTACCACACGCACTATAAATAGGCATTTATACAACTGTACAATTTTCAAAAAAATTCTATTGCAGCCTTTGCCATCCCCATAGCTGCCCAGCTCTCACTTTTTTTTAACTTTTTTATTTCAGAAAACAAATAACTTCACATTTACTTTCTTTAAATTAATTAAAAAGACAAAACATGTAAATCAGAGGAAACCTACAGTTGTATAAATACACAACATAAACATATACTTAGCGAAAACTAAAAGTAAAAATGGCACACTAGCTTGAATATTGAATAATGTTTTAAATTGGTAACACAAAGCATGAAAAAACTATTATTATCTATATCATTAATTTACCATACAGTTACATATTATTATTAATCACAAAATTACATATTTCTACTCAAATTACAGCATTATACTTAGGAAAGTTTATCCAATATTACATCAAATATTTTAATAAAAAGCATTTAAAAAGTAGATTCCCCTTTACATGAAGACAGAAACAGGTCTGAAACAAAAAAAAATTAAACGCAGTACATTGTTAACAAAAAATAATAATTATTTTTGTTTGTTAGTCCTCTTACCATCATTATAATATTTTCTAATTAATCAGGGGACACAAACTTTTATGAGTTGAGAAAATACGTATGATTTATGTTCTCGACAAGTGAACCAATCAAAATTTATGTGACTTTTTGCAAAGAGTTCAGTTTTTTCAGTAATATTTTCTACATTACCCAAAAAGTGGTAGAAAATGATAAACAATGTCATGCAGAATGGAAAGAAATTTTACGACTTCTCTTTGAACATAAATTAGACGTGTTTTATCATCATTTTCTTTGGAGGAGGTGAAAGTATGGTGAACATCTAAAATATCTGTTTGCAAATTAGCCTTACATTCTGCGCAATTAAAAGTTGTAATTTTTTAACAACGAATCCAGAAACGTAGCTTATTGCTTGAGTATCAAAATTTGAATCATTTAACTCTATATTTAAAAACGGGAATTCAATATTTTCCAATTCAATAATGGTATTAGAAGTTAATGGTTTTGGTTCATTACGAAAATTTAAGAAAGAATGTAAGTTGTCTAATAAACTGCTACCATCTGCATCACAATTTGTGTTGTAGTTCATGGCAGAAACTAAACTATTTAAAATTGACGTTTTTAAAGCTGATATAAATTGGTAACAATTTGGAGAGTTATTGGCAGCACCATACTGCCGAATTGCCCTGGTTCTGATTTAAAGAACATGTTCTGATAAACTTGAATCCTAATTTCCAACATTCTCTTGTTAACAATTTGACACCACTAATAGTAGTTAAGCAAGCAGTTTTAAAAGGCATTTTGGTTTTCATAGGCTTCCCATTTTTCGGTAAAAACTGCCAAGATTTTATTTTTGGTAACATAGAATTCCAAAAAAGCAGGTGGTTTGACTTTTTTGAAACACACCGTCTAAGAGCCTTGCCACCATTCAAGATTGGTTTACTACCATTAAGACTGTCAAATAACTTATCAATGTCATCAATAAATTCAGCAGTATAGATAGCCTCAGATGGTAATTTACCAGGAACAATTAAACTTTCAATGGTAGCAGCCATAGTTTGGCTCATTATTTTTGCAGCAACTGAAACTTTCATTTTTATTTTATTGTTTCTACGAATATCAAAAAATGATTCTTTAATTTTGTGCGAAGTCTGAAATTTTCGTGTTTGGTCGATATAAAAAGCATTTTTAATATGTTGTAACTTTGCATATTTATAGTTATCAAAATATATATCATATTTAAATAGAGCATTTCTCGAACATTTCAAAAGATGAGGAGGATCATATAAAGTTATTATTTTCTTTCCATTTACAAAATAAAACAGGTTTTTCAATTTTCCAATGTCTACTTAATTGTCTCAAATCTGCTCGATTTGTATTCCCTAGATCACAAGCAGTTGCCATTACATTTAATCCTACATCTTGTAGTGCTGAAATTACCTCTACAATAATTAATATCAAATCTTCAGTTTTAACCTGATGCTTGGTGAAATAATAAGGCACTGGCTGCTTCCAAGCTTTATGCAATCCATTAATAACAAACACCAATGCATGATTGGCAGGTTCTAACTTTCTCCCTAAATTGCTACCAAGATCTACGAATCCTACAACTTTGTCATTAGCCACATCCAAAGTCAATTGTTCTTTTTAAACTATTTCATCAAATAAGAGGACACAATTTTTATCTACCTGCTTCATTTTGACAACCCTTTCTTTAAGCTTATCAAAAATTACTTTAATAATTCCAGTTTCAAATGGCACTGATCTTAGAAGTGATTGTAAAGTACATTCTAACTTTCTCCCTAAATTGCTACCAAGATCTACGAATCCTACAACTTTGTCATTAGCCACATCCAAAGTCAATTGTTCTTTTTAAACTATTTCATCAAATAAGAGGACACAATTTTTATCTACCTGCTTCATTTTGACAACCCTTTCTTTAAGCTTATCAAAAATTATTCTATTAATTCCAGTTTCAAATGGCACTGATCTTAGAAGTGATTGTAAAGTACATTTACTGGGCAAAGCTATAAAACGTTTTAAAAAATTATATGCTCGTGGTCCCTTCTTATAAATGGCTAATGAAAGGGCCTTATCCGTTATTGACCATGAAGGTTTATGTTTCTTAGAGTTAGCAGTACTACTTTTTAAAAACTCCATGCCTGCTGGATCTAATTTTGAATTAAAGTTTTGAAATAACTTTGATTCTGACAATTTAACTGCTTTTTTGATTTTGTTATTACTACTGATGAGTGCTTTTTTAATTTACAAATTCCATTTCTCTGATCTTTATTAATGTAATACATTTTCTTCTTCTTGGGAGATAAATTACTGACCCTAGTTTCGTTTATTTTACTTAAAATACTAGATTCCAAACATTGTTTTTTAGGCAAAGGTTCAAATTCAGTTTCTTTAAGACCATTATTGGTACAAAAAAGATTTCTTTTTACGGGCAATACTATATTTTCAAAAGCTTGAGTTTTCTTATTATTATCTTCAATTACTTTTGGTGGTGTATGATGGAAGGGTTGAAAAGGTAAAGCAAATTTATTAAGTCTTTTGCGTAATGAATTTATATATGCCTCATCATCAAAATGATCTTCACACAACCTTTCATCTTTGGATGTATAAGGAAGTTCTAAAATTTTGTACCACTGTTCCCTTTGACTAATGTCAGATGGAAATTTGAAAAATGTTTTGTTCTTAATCTCTAAATTGCGAAGCGGCCAACAATATGTATTATTACAATTTTTTGCTATACAACTACGACGAATTTTAACTGGTGGTGACATTTTAAAGGTTCACTTAATTTTATTTACTTTATTAAAACTAAATCCTAAATAAATTAAAAAATACTCACTCTTGTATTGTCGTCTTTTTCGGAATTGTTATTTTTGACACTGTCACTTTGCATTTGACAAACAGAAACCAGATTCACACCAACCAATGTAAGATTGGTTTTGTATATTCTCATTTTTAATGACCTAAAAGTTAATATACTAGGATAATTTATAATATTTATCCACATTAAAGGCGATGTTTTGAAATGTATTGAAATTTATGATATTTTGTTTATGTAAAACAGTCTTGTAGTTCGCGACAGTAGAGACTCCATGCGTGGGGAACTTGCGCAGAAACGTTGTGCCACATACCGCCTATGCATCAAACTGTCTCTTATATCATTATTTGTCTATGTTGAACAATATGATGAAATGCGTAGTCGGCGTGCTAAGGCGCTGTAAAATTCTGATCGGGGTGGGAGAAACCTGGCGGCCGCTATTACCCCCAGGGCCGATATTCCCCCACTTTACCATATGTGTATAATGGAGAGAATAGGGAAGTTGAATGTATGCAAATAAAACATTATTTTAACGTAAGGTGGTAGTTTTTATCATAGAAATACTAGAAAATACAATAGTTCTCCATATTTTCAAGCCAGTTAATTATTATTTAATAAATAAAATTTAAGTAAATCAGTCTGAAACCACGTGACTTTGAGCACCAATCAGAGTTTATCACGTCAGCTGTTCCTTAGTTCCTAAACGTAATTTTTAACTCAACCGTTTAGTGAGCGCTCACTGAGCAACGAATGGCAAGATACAATCTAATTCTTGCCTTATTAGAATAGGGTAATACAATTGATATAAACTGAAATATTATAGCCCATGCAATAAAAGATAATCCGTGTACTTTTTTAGTATCCGTTATGCTGCTTGTAGAATTATTATATTTATGATTCAGTTCGTACTTATCACTCATTACATTGTACTACGTATGCATTATTTCACTAATATAAAAATATCACAAGCTGCATCGTGTTGTGTTCAGTGAGCGCATTTGAGAACCGCTCAGAAAAATGGCATGCTCTCAAAATACATGCTGAGTTTCGCTCACTGATCAAAGTACGATCACAGAACATTCACTCAACGGTTGTGCATCAGTTGTGTTTTTTGAACGCATCCTATGATCTGAAGTTGTCAAAAGTTGTTTGATTGACGTCTTTATTAGTTTATAAGTAATTTAATCGAAACACGTTGTAAACTAATATAAATATACGGTTTTGAAGATTAAAACTAACTTTTCCGCATCTGTGGCCCTGAACAATATCATAAAATTGTTACTTGTATACACTTCGGAGGATGTATCGCGCTAAGAATCCGAAATTTCTCCAAAAATAACCAAAAATTTAGTATATCTGGATTTATAGGACCCGCTGTACTCGCTCTAGTCAACTGAGTGAGATACCTTGAACAATACTCATTCATAAAATTGATCAATCGTATACTCTCTGGAGGCTGTATCGTGCTAACAAACTGAAAAGTCTCCAAAAATGACAAAAATTTGGTATTGCAAGTACCATAGCACCCGTTGTACTGGCTTTAGTGAGCTGAATATCAATAGGGTTCATCTTTGAGACGCTCTGAATAATATAAAATCATAAAATTGGTCACTTGTATATACTCCGGAGGCTGTATCGTGCGAACAAACTGAAACTTCTCCAAAAATTATTAAAATATCGTACTTAAAGTACTGTAGCAACTGTTGAATCGGCTTTGGTGAGCTGAAAATCAATAGGGTTTATCAGTGAGACGTCCTGAACAATTTTCAATCATAAAATTGGTGACTGGAGGCTCTATAAATAGTGCTAATAAACTAAAATTTCTCAAAAAATGACAAAATGTCGTACTTCAAGTACCACAGCACCCGTTGTACTGGCTTTGGTGAGCTGAAAATCAATAGGGTTCATCTGTGACATGTCTTTAACAATGTTATATCATAAAATTGGTGACTTATTGCACTCCGGAGGTTGTATCGTGCTAACAAGATATATAAGGAAAAGTGGCCGACGACAACGAAGACGACATACACATAGGATTTTTTTCTAAAAAACGTTTTTTCGTGTTGTTGTTGATGGAAAACGTAACAATAAAAATAACGTAAAAATAAAATTTCAAAATTCCAACTTTTTTTGGGGTAAACGAATACTTTTCTCGCATATTAGATAGGGTGGGCGGAAAAGTAACATAATAAGTAGTGCACTTATTAAGGTAAACAGTTCGAATATGCCGAAAATTGACTATTTTACATTGGCAAATTTCTTCGGATAAAACAATAATTTCTCCTCTGCTGAATTCAGAAATGTGACGATCTCCATGTAAGTCTTATACAAATAATTTTGTCATTTCTTTAATCGATAATAAATAACATTATTGTTTTTGAGTATTTGAAAAAACGTATGATTTTTTTTGAGGTTATGAAACGAGAATTAATTCCTTATAATGAATATTTATTACGAGAAATTCCATTGATATCTCACTGGTGTTTGTAAACACAGGCGTTTTCGCGCGAAATTTGAAAAACTATCTAAAATACATGATGTTTAAGGTTTCAGTCATATTTAAAAAAATTATAAATATTTTCGGCTATATTAGGCACAATGCACGGTTTAAAACACTTTCCCAAAAATAATCAATATCCCTATTTTCAATTGATGATTTTTGTAATCCGTTTTAAAGACAACGGTTGTTGCCGAGTGACGCAAGTACACCCCCACAAAAACCATCACACTCTATATATACAGTAATTTTCTTTCTAGACATGTCAATTTTAAAATGGCCGAAAAGATAGAAACCTGTTCACCGATCACAATGAAATTCTCTCAGTTGACTTGAGACGCTGAGTTGATGCTACAATAAAATTTCAGGCTCATAGCTTTACTCAAAGCTGAGATACATTTTAGGTAGTTTGTCGGTATACGAGGTTTTGACCAGTCTATATCTCGAAAACTATTTGAACCACTATTTTGAAATTTGGCAGTTATAAACCGTGGGTAGTATTATATATTTCAAGTAAGCAGCTACTTTGTTACAACCTCACATTTCGAGTCACGTGGTATCATTTTTAAAAAAGTTAATGAGACACCTTGTATATTGTTCCACTGCTGTAAAGTTCTGTTTTATACTAATTCGGCGATAACTATTTTTTTGTCGTTGATACTTGGAAACGGCAAACAAATTTTTATAAATGTTTTTTATTTGAAACAGTAAGATTTTTGCTACAGTTGATGTCCACCTTCAAAAGCAGCATTCAAATCTTCTAAGTAAATTTCTTGTGCATGCTGCTTGAATACTTTCTGGTGTAACAGATTGGCAAGCTGCTCTGATTCTGTTTTTCAAATCATCTACATCGGTAGAAGCTGTAACATACACTAATCCTATCACTATGCTGAGATGACCCGGCCTTGGGACTCTCCTCAGGTGGTGAATTCGGCCACTATTTTTTATTACCTCAATTGGGATAAGGTGAATCAATAAACAAAATTTCGGGACAAATGGATTTATTTGACACAAAAATAAATATACATAAGCAGTATATTATCAATACAATCCGAATAACAATCAGTTATTACAATAAAAATGTCCAGCTCAAGATTTTATATCTACCAAAAATAAGTTAGGGACTTATCTTGGGAAGACTCGAGACGTACAGCTCGCAGCAGTATCCACGGGTTCTTGAGCCATCGTTGTCTGGACTCTGGACTGACGATTTCTGGGGTCAATCGGCCAAGTGGTGTGGTGCGGTACAGGGCGGTATGGTGCAGTAGAGTACGTCGGGTACGTAGGGTATGTAAGGTACGTAGGGGCTGCAGAGCTGTAGGGAAAAAATAAAAAAAAACGGGAGAAACAGTAGTAAAATTGAAATGGAGGAATAAAATGAACAGGTTAGGAGCTTATACTCCAATACATATAAAAATTGCATTTAATTTTTAAAATAAAACGACAGAAATCTGTTTATTCTTATCCGTCCTGTTCCCAAAATAATCAGAAAAAGCAAATTTAAATAAGTGAGAAATAACCAGAAAGAATCTGTTATAAATTCGCTTCATAAAATAATTTGGACGCCACCAGAGTTTTTAAAGAAAGATAATAACGGTGAAAAAACTGGAAACACCATAACAAAAATATTGTTTTTAAAAAACGAAATATTTTAACTAAATAGAAAAATCGAAATAGAATGATTTGTAAGCACACAATTACAATTTGAAAAGATATAGAGAACTCACCAGCAAGAATAATTAAAATCACACACAAAATTATTATAACTCAATATTAATATTTGCTTCTCAGCGAAGAATGGTAAAAGAGACCGAATTAGAATTGAATCGTCGTTTAAATAGATATTTGTACGACTGTAAAAACAGCCATACGACGTGTTCTTAACAAATTGAAATTAAATGAATTTGAATTAGAGGTGGGAGTAGTTGACGAATCGGGAACGCTCCAAAATAATTAATGAAAACAGAAACATGTCTCAGAGACATGTTACAATCCTTTTAAATAACCCAAAAAAATCTTACGGGGTTACATATGGTAAACGAGCTGGCCAAAGTATTGTAACACTTCTCCCAATCCATCTGTCTTCGAAATACACATCCAGATGTGACGTTACTCACTGAGCAAAATGAGGAGGTACACCAGCCTGTTGCCACCACATAGTCGCTCTCTCACTTAGTTGAATGTGATCAAGCGAATGGGGACGAATATTCTGGAGAGATCTAAATACCTTTCGCTTGTCGTCAAAATCCCGTCATAGAAATATGGCCCAATCAAGCGGTCATTAAACAATCCGCACCAAACCTTTATCCTCCAAATAGTTTGGAAATCCGTTTCTCGCACCCACCTGGGATTTTCAGCCGACCAGTAGTGACAATTGTGGCTATTAACTATACCGTTATTGTAAAAACGCTTTTCGTCACTGCACAATATTTCATTTAAAAAAAAGGGTTCTCTATATTTCAGCAATAAAAGCGAGTCTCCATTCTGGATCTGCAGGAGGCAGACTGTGCGTTAAATATATTTTGAAAGTATTATATTTATATTGCTTTTACCCCCTCTAGATAGTAGATTTATTTATTCCTAATTCTTGTTGCAGGCATCGAGTTGAAATGTGGGGGATTGACTTGGATATAAGCGAGCATGTTAATAACATTACCTTCTTTTATAATGGCTTACGTCGAGGATTTTCATGTTTTCCGGTTGGAAACGAACCATGTCTTAACTTTTGTTCTACATAAGCAAAAATATTTTTACCTGGAGTTGTTCTGTCGGAGAAACGATTTCTGTATAAATCTCTATCATTTCGCTGTTTTTTCCACATTCTCCATAGATGATCAGCATATCGACATACTCGTCGTAAGTGAGACGTTAAATAAATGAACACATTTATATTCAGAAACCGACCTTGTGCCACTTTGTTGGGTTACTCTTAAATGTTTAGTATCCGTTTTTATTGTTTTCTTCAACGAAAATATTTCTTCTCTCAAGACAGATGAGGATTAAATTGAATATATGGCGTTAAGTAATCCAATAGTTTCATCAACACTTTGATATTTTTGGATACTGCTACAAGTACCAGGTTTAACGTGTGGGCATGGCAATGAATAAATGAACAAGGGTTTTTAGTCAAGGGTCTTAAGGGCCTGAAGTCCATTTAATGTGTCAGACATGACTTTTGCCCTATCATATGACTGAATAAAATAATTTTCAATATCAAGGTGTATATTCAATGAGAACCCTGTAATAGTGTTGGCCTAATATTGTGAATTCAGTTCATGTAGTTGGAGAACCCAAGAAATATTTCATTTACTGTATATTCATGAATATATCTACAACATACACTCATCTGTTCAGAATTGCTCTCATCACGAGCCTCGTTAATATTATACTATACACATTGCTGCCTTCTCTAATTTCACTAACAACTTTATTAGTAATTATTTCGCGATTGCCAATATAATATCATTTTGTACTACTTTAGAAGTATATCTTACGTTTTTTTTGGCAAAATTCTAATATTCCTATCCAAACATTCATTCTCAATACAGAGGAGGCTGAAATTCCCTTTTTTCCCTGTAACTAGCCTCTTAAGTTCAACATTTCCTCCAGAATCTGATTAGTATTCAGACTCACTGTTCACCGTAAATTATTTATTGTCTGCCGTTTCACCGTGTACACGCAAAGCAATATTTTGTGGTCCGCAAGATATGATATTTATAATAAACCGATTTAAGTAGGTCCTTTTCTATTTTTTTGGAATTATTTGGCTAATTGTTAATTGATTTTTGTGGTTATCACAGCAGTTTTTTTATGATTGCCATCCATGATATTCGGACAAACAGGCCGTATGGACATTAGAATTTTCGTGTTTGTTCAACATACTTCCTAAATGTTTCCAATCATTGTACCCGGATTTTACTAAAACATCTTCAAGTCTTGACACTGCGTCGAAAAGTGCCGACAAACAAAACAGCATATTTTTTGTGTGAATATTATATCCATGGGAATTTATCGTACCGTGAACTCTGAATTTTATTCCCAATGATTCGCTGTGGAAAGGTTACCTTCGGCTGGCGAAGGCCATATTTGCAACATTCACTCAAATCAAAATATTTAATTTTCTCACATTCTGTTTCATTTGTATTAGTACCTGAACTTGAGGAAGTAAAATGCTGACCTTCCAACTTGATCTTTTTACTGTTTTTCGCTTTAACTTTTTCAGAACTTAAGACACATGATTTACCTTCGTGTTCATCTGCGTTCCGTTTACCTACACTATCTCTTTGAAGTGATATTTCATACTGAATTACAGTACATCTTTACCCGTACGTCATTTATATCTGATAACATAACCGACATAATTATTGAGTGGCGTATCTTTCTATTAATAGTGAAGAACAGAAAAAAATAATTTTACATTTGTCGGTTATGTTATCAGATATTAATGACGCACGGGTAAAGATCCAATAATTCAACTGTGAATATCTTTCTAGTTCAACTTCAACATATCGTAAACCAAAGAGCAAAATAAATTTAGAAATTCACACGTAATAAAAACAATATGTACACGGTACACGAACTTATATTTAATTTCAAATTCTTCACTCACAGATCACAGTCGCATAAACGGGTGCTGGTAACTACTGATGAATCTGAGTCAACTGAATGGCACGATGTGGTTGGTTGATGATAGCTATGGATTAGGTTATTTTGGTTATAGGCTATTGGAACACTGTTATTTATCCTTAATACGCTATAACCAGGCTAGGGACACTGCAGACCGTGCCATTTATAGAGCCTGTCGAGTAACTAAAAACGGTAGATTTCAAAAAATTCTAAAACATTAATAAAACTGTAACGTCGTAATTTTATTGATTTTTATAACTGCGTATGCGCGATGTCATATTGCCCGTCACAGAAAACTGACCCGTATTTTGTGTTGCTCGTCCAGTCATTTTCGTTTATCCTGGTTGTGATCGTTTAGTGGAAATAAATCATCCAATTTGGCGACGAGGAAGCAGTTTCTCAAAATTTGAAAAAGAGGAAGGCAGGTTATTAAGAAAGTTTGCTTTGCCGTCCCTGTTTTTGCCTGGCTAGTAATTTTTTTTATATAAATTTATTGAATGTTATTAAATATGTATATATTTTAGATTACTCAATGAAGGGGGATATAAGAGACAATTTTTTTTTTATTTCCCGTCAACGTAGAAGAGAATATACATCAGAAGACGATCCCTAAAAGAATTAAAGGTAAATATTATCTGCAATTGAAAAAAAGAGTGTAATAACATACATTTTTTTTCTAGATATGCCTTCCAGCCATACATATTATTCTGCAGTTGGAAAAGTTGAAATGCCCACCAGAAAAGATGAGAGGAAATTAACAGAAATTGAAGGTAAGTTTTATTATATTCAATATAGCAGTTTTAAATGAAACTTACTGTTTCTAGATAATTACACAATATATTGAAAAAATGTTAAAAATTCTAAGATAGTGACAATTGTTTCGATATTAAATATTATAGTCAGAATAACAGAAGTTACATTTCATTTGATGCCTACCTGACATTTAATAATTATTTTTGGCTAGACCAAGAAGTGACCTACCTTGTGATTGACTTAATATATGTTAATATAATACCGGGTATGCCACTTAACTTTTCGGGGTTTTGATCGATTATTACTCAAAAAAGGTTTAGGTATAGAAACATGCGGTTTCCGCCAGTTTTATTGAAATTTATAAAAGTTTTTTTCTCAATGATGGGATATTTCATCGTAATGTCGGTTTGACCAGAAATTAACACGGCGATTTTTAGGGTTAGGGCAACTTTATTATTTTAAATAGAACACCCTGTATATTTTTAGTCTAGCACAAAGCTCAATCTTAAAGCTTTTAACATATATAGTTTGTGCTACTTTTTCTGGGAATTATGGCCTAAAATTTAAGTTATACAACGTTAAGCATTTTCTATGGCAACTTTTTAAAAATGTCAACAAAATTAACAATTTTGGACGTAAAGACATTTAACAACAAATATTATTGCAACAAATTTTCAAAATGATTTCCTCGGACGTTTACACACATTCGCCATCTTTTAATTAAGTTTCGAAAACTAGCTATCAACATCTCTCTAGGAATAGTTTCAATCACATTTATTATGTTTGTCTTTAATTCTTCCAAGGTTGTAGGGGGTGAGTTGTAGCATCGATCTTTGATGTAACCCCAAAAGAAAAATCCGTTCCCGTTAAATCAGGTGATCGCTGTGGCCACCTCGCTGGACCTCTTCTTCCAATCCACCTTTCACCAAATGTTTCATTTAAAAGTTCTCTAGTGATCATTGCATAGTATGAAGTTCCCGAAAAAAGTACAGTTGTAGCATATCTACATAATTTACTGCGATAACGATAGGTTTACTAAAGAAAAATGGGCCATACATTTTTGTAACTCATGGCACACCATACAGTTACTTTGGGTGAATCTCTTACATATTCAGTAGTTCTGTGAGGGTTCTCTGAACCCCAAATGCGACAGTTGTGTCTATTTACTTGACCATTTAGGTGGAAAATAGTCTCGTCAGACATAATAAGAAGATTTCTGTAATTAATTCTTGTAAATAATCTTTCTTAAACCTTGGCAGCAATTATTAACGCGCACGGCATGGTCAATCTCTTTTAATTCTTGCTTGTTAAACTTAAATTTTAGGCCATAATTTCCGGAAAAAGCAGCACAAATTATATATGTTTCGAAAGCTTGAAGATTGAGCTTTGTATTAGACTAAATATCCCATCATTGAAAAAAAAACTTTTATAAATTTCAATAAAACTGGCGAAAACCGCATGTTTCTATTCCTAAAACTGTTTGAGTAATAAGCGATCAAAACCCCGAAAAGTTAAGTGGGACACCGGGTATCATACTTCTTGTAGTCAATCACAAGGTAGCCAAAAATAATTATTAGTCATCAGCTAGACATAAAATGAAATGTAGCTTCTGTCATTCTGATGATGATATTTAATATCGAAACAATTGTCAATTTCTTAGAATTTTTAACATTTTTTCAATATATTGTATTAATTATCTAGAAACAGTAAGTTTCATTTAAAACAGTAATATGAGTAGATTCCATGGAGTAAGGGTCGAGACAAAACATCACAAAACATTTGATTTAACCAAGAATGCCTTAGGAAAAAAGGTAATACCAAATTATGTGAATATAAAATATCACACTAAAACACCACAAGCACAAAAAGCTATAAAATTATAAAATGTGCTCAACGAGTTTGGATAAAAGGAGAATGTAAGAAATGGTTCAAAGTTAGAGACTCCTTAGACAACTACATAAAAGTTGTACATTCAGAACTCACATTCCAATTACATCCAGTAGAATTTGACTGTTTGGATGACAAAATTAGAGAAATTGTCAGCACGATGAAGCATAAAAAATTTGAGAAACAAGAATAGAAGCTGTATACAGAATCTTGAACACACACAACATAAAATTCAATACTCAAAACATGAAACTATAAGTACCTACATACCAACACACTTTGCACCACGATTTTAAAACCTTTCAGACACTAATTTTACAGATAGTGAAATAGAATTTTTAAATAAAGGTTTAAAGTACAGCATACCACCAAAATTTACGAATAATATTACACAAATTATAGCTACAGAGTCAGAAATAGCTTTAAAATCTAATTCAAATGATTTTCTTTATGAGAAATTAGAAATTGCCAATTTAATCAAAATATTGAACCTTCAAAAGTTAAACGTCAAACAAAACATTACATTACAGTTTTAAATACAATCAAAAAGAAAGTAGAAGATAATAACAGTTACAAAATCTGATAAGGGAAACACAACTGTCATTTTGACAGCTGAAAATTACAATTCCAAAATATATAACTTTATAGAATCTAGCGATGTAAAAGTTCTTAAAGCAGACCCAACAAAAAAGTTTTCTAATAATGTAAGGGATATTGTTAATAATTCAAATTATCTTTTAAGTGATTACGAAAAGAGGTCTATCATGCATAAGAATCCTCATTGTCCACAATTATATGGAACCGTTAAATTACATAAAGTAACGGAACCAATTAGACCTGTAGTTTTTTATGTTAATGCTCCTAATAATATATTGGCAAAGCGGCTCAACAATATACTCAATAGTTACGGATATGAATCTCAGTACTCAATTAGAAATTCAATAGAACTAATCAAAAAGTTGAAAGCAATCAACTTGTAAGATAACTATAATCTTATTTCGTTGGATGTAACTAATATGTTCACTAAAATTCCTCCGAAAGAATGTCTAATACTTGTAAGAAAATTACTAGAAGATAAAAATATTAATCCAGGAATAATATCAAATATACTTAATTTATTTGATGTATGCATTAATCAGAATTATTTCACTTTTGACAATAAGATATATAATCAAAATGAAGGTATACCAATGGGAAGCCCTATATCACCTATTTTATCAAACATTTTTATGGACAATTTAGAAAGAAAGATCTTTGAAAGTAATATTTCGAAAAATGTTTTATTTTGGTATAGATATGTAGATGACATATTAGCTTGTTTTATTGGTAGTGAACGACAATTAGATGTATTTCTCAACCACATCAATAATTTACACCCAAAAATTAAATTAACATTAGAAATTGAAGAAAATAGCTCAGTCAATTTTCTTGATTTAAAAATTCAAAGAGTTAATAATGTATTTGATTATTCAATTTACCGAAAACCAATTAGAAATTGAAGAAAATAGCTCAGTCAATTTTCTTGATTTAAAAATTCAAAGAGTTGATAATGTATTTGATTATTCAATTTACCGAAAACCAACACAGACTGATGTGACAATTCCATTTAATTCCAATCTCCCCATGTCACACAGACTAGCGGCATATAATTCAATGATACATAGAGCTTTTTCAGTTCCTATGAAAAAGTGTAATTTTGATAGGGAGATTAATACAATTAGACAAAAAGCAGCATCCAACGGTTATTCATTAGATATGATAAATAAGCTAATTAGTAAAAAAGAGGAAAAAGTGGCATTACAACTAATATTTCCTAAACAAACTGATGAAATAAAAACTTATAAAACCAACACATATGCAGGAAATATTGATAATAATATTTCAAAGATAATATCTTCAGCAACGAATACAAGAATTTCTTTCAAAACAGAAAGTAACGTTAGTACAAAATTGGTTAATGTAAAAACAAAAATACCACCATTAAAGAAGTCAGGTATATATAAACTCAAATGTCCAGAATGTAATGCTGTCTATTTGGGTCAGACCCTTAGGAGTTTTGGAATCCGATACAGTGAACACGAGTGTATAGATTAAAATAACCAGATAAATCCCACTACGCAAAACATCTACTTGACACCAATCATTCATTGACACCTAACACAAAACTAGAAGTGCTGCATATTTGTGAAATGAGACAAGAACTAGATTTCCTTTAAAAATTGGAAATGAGAAGACATTTAAGAAACCCACAATATAAAGTTGTCAATGAACAGTTAAATCTAGGGAGTTCTCCACTAATAAACTGTCTTCTTAAGTGATAATTGTAAAGATCAACAGATATAGTTTTCCTGGTTTTCTATATCATTGCACAGTTATACTGATCTTAATTGGAAAAATGATATCCAGGATATCACCATAGGGCTAATAATATCTAAGCTTCAATATTTGTAATATCACATCTTCTTCTTTTTTCTAATAACATATAATAAGTCAATCACAAGTTAGGTCACTTCTTGGTTTAGCCAAAAATAACTACTAAACATCAGGTAGGCATCACATGAAATGTAACTTCTGTCATTCTGACGATGATATTGATTTATTGAAACAATTGTCAATTTTTTAGAATGTTCAATAATTTTTATTATATTGTGGAATTAGCTAGAAACCGCGAGTTTCTTTTAAAACACTAATTTCATTCAATATAACATGCTATAATTTTGGACATTTTAAAATGTACCCATTGAAAAAATAATAATCTAGTTTTTATTTTATGTTATAGCTATTCCCTCCCCCAGCTATGGGATGGAAGGTATTGAGTCCTTGCCACCTTCACTAAATGGGTTGCGAAGCGAAAAAACCATTAATCAGCATAAAGTCCTTTCATTTTTCGAACGTACGTAGATAGTTTCAAGAAATAAATTAATAAATATGTAAATGTTCATAATCGTATATATCTAAAATTGACAATCTTGTTTATTACATTTTTTTCATTTATTTTAATTGATCAGTATGTAGCAAAAATTGATAATTTTATTTAACGCCCAAGTTTATTCCAATACATTCAATTAAAGGCATTAACAAAGTAAAAATGAATGCTTTACAATTAGCAAAAGCAATATTTTTCCATAAGTAGGTACTTTGTGTTTACTTTTTAAGAAACGATTTTCATATATAGGCCATGGTATGGCAATTTAAGGGAAAGTCAGTATTAACTTTTGTTGAGCCATAAGTATTTGGTCTAGCGGCAACCAAAAATCCAAAATATCCAATAAAAACAAAAAATAATAAAACCTATAAGTCAAGAAATTATTCAGAAATCAAAAAAAATCATTAATTCAAAAAAACTCTTAAATTTAAACATTCAAACATCTTTTGATTATTATTTCCATTATTTCCACATTTTGTTTTCTTTTGTTGATATAAATTTTCAAGCATATTTGTGTGTTTACTTATTTACTGTTGTTACTTTGTGCGTTTACTTATATAACTGTTGTTAAGTGTAGAAGCTCATTCAGAAAAGAGAAAGGATTTCCACTAGGCGGTGGGATTTTCAAGAGCCATGAAGACCTATTTAACACTTCCAGTAAAGAAATAAATATGTGTTTTAAGTGGAAATGAAACATTAGGTATATTATTTTAAATTTTGTACAGTCATAAGTGCTGTTTAGCACTCGTATATGTGATTACTTGGTACCTTGTATTTTCAGTGCTGGGCAGTAGTTAACTACGTTTCCTTTAAAAATATTTGAATTACTTTTGTTCTAGCAGTCACAGTAATTATACTCAAATATTTTATTTCACAGGAAGTTGCCGAAAATAGTAGTTAACTACTTATTGCTAACACTTTTTTGGTTAATTAGCTAACCGTTATACTCCACTAGTTTGTCTAGTTCTTTGTGTTTATATATTGTATGTGTATATAATAGTTATTTACGTAATTACTGGGATATGGATATTATTAACGCACGCATGTGAAGTTTGCATGACGAGGCCGAATACACGATATTCACATAAGTGCGTTAATAATTCCTATCCCACGTGTTACGTACAAAATTTTATCTACCACTGTTTATTAGTAGGTATTATTAAAAGTACTTATATCATAAAATTTTATTCAAAAAAATACTTCAATCCAACGTATTGTTAATAATATTGACTGCAAACATAAGGTAATGTAGATCATATTTTGTAACCATAGCAACAAAGTCAAACAAAGCTGTGGAAATAAAATAGATTAGTTATGTCATAAAATTGTCAAAGTTGAATGAACAAAAATCTTTAAAAATGAGCTCAAGCGAAGACAATCTCCCTTCGGATATTGAAAATACAGCTTTCAGTGTTATTTCAAATCTTGTGCCAGAGAAATCACGAGAAAAATACCAGCTGACTTATGATCGTTACGAGAAATGGTGTCGAGAAAAAAAGGTTGGAAATATGAGTAATGAAAAAGCATTATCAGTATATTTTAACGAGCTAAGCCATATACAGAAGCCTTCATCCCTTTGGTGTTAGTATTCCATGTTACGAACACAATTTTCAGTTAAGGAGAATGTCGATATCAAGAAATACTTACATTTGATAGCATTCCTAAAACGAAAATCAGAAGGATACAAACCTAAAAAGTCTAAGGTATTTACAAAGGAGGAAATAACCAGATTTTCAAAAAATGCGAACGATGAGAGATATTTGTGCATGAAGGTAGATAAGACTCTTGTGTAGATTATAAAAAGGTGTATTCATATAATATTCGCTTTAAGGTTATATTGATCTTTGGTTCGGCTGGTGCATGTCGGTGGGAAGAGCTAACAAATATGTTGTTCGAAAATATGCAAGATCAAGGAATTTGCTATCAAATTACTATACCAAATACCAAAACAAAGGTGTCTAGAGAATTTTTTATAACATCTGGATATCTTGACGGCGTGAATCTAGTTGAAGTCGTCAGAAATTAGCGATTTTTTGTTGGATACCGTGCTGTGAAATGCACAAAAAAAAACAATTGGTATAAATACTATTGGTAATGTGCCGAAATTATTTGCCCAATTTCTCGAATTGCCTAATCCAAGAGAATATACTGGACATTGCTTTCGAAGAACCACACTTTTGGCTGATTCTGGGGCAGATCTTTTGAAGACATGGTGGCTGGAAGAGTAATTCTGTCGCTGAAGACTATATCGAAATGTCTGCTGAAAATAAAAAACGAACATCAATGAAAATTTTGGGACAAATTGAAAACATTCCTTCGATATCAGGAAATATTCAAAATCAAAATATCAGCAATTATTCTAGTGAAACGTTGGGTATGTCAGCGTCTGGAATTAATTTATATAATTGTAAGGAGTGCACTGTAAATATACACAATAAATAAGTATAAAATAAATATTTAATTCTGGTATCAATATTTTCTTGATTCTTATTATCGCACTAGTGCGGTAATGTATTCAAAAACGCTTTAGTGCGGTAATATACGTCATTATGACACTGAAAATAGTGTCAAATCATACCTGTTACATGACAGTTGTAGATAAATTAATATAAACATATCATAAATAATTTTCTACTTTTATCTTGATTTAACACCATTTAAAAATCTAATGATACTCCAATCTAGAATGTTACTAAAATTATTTTCAATTAATGCATTGTTGTTACATTATATATTCTGTTTGTTAAGAAAAGTACTTTGTGAAAGAAATTATTTGTTGTGTATTTTTATACCAATATAAACAAACTGGTTATATGATTGTTTTATTTTTTCCATTTTTAGCATTTATGGTCCATCATTTGATATTTCATTTAATTTAACTCAACATCTAATCATTATTGAGTTATTGGAGTTAAATTGAATGAAATTTCAAATGATGGACTATGAATTGCTATTTTGAAATGAATTAATTAAAATACAGTAGATTTGAATATACCTCCTAAACCTAAAATTACAGAAATCTTTTCAAGATCACTCAATTGTTTAGTCGACAGGCTCTTTAGATGGCGCCACAATCAGTGTTTCATCTATCTGTGGGTTATCTGTGGCTATAACATCCATCTGTAGTCTTGCTTGTATGGCTCTATGGAAGGGGTAATCCATTTATTAATCGCTACACTCAACAATTATTTCTTGAAAAATAGTTTGTTTACTTTAATATTAATTAAATTTTATAGGTTGTAGCATTATTGTATTTATGACTTTATAATACAATTCTATTGTATTTTTTAAGAGAAAATAATTCAATTTTAAATTTATTTCAAAAAATGTGGGTGGGCCCGGGCCACCCGGAACACCCGCTAGAACCGCCACTGATTTTAATCTTGAGGAGGCACAATTTTTATAGTAGTTTCAAACTTCTATTTTCATCCCTATAGCGTGCAGAACCACATCTTGAAGAACCTTAAATCGCAATGGGTGTTTTATTTTTATTTTGAACGTCTCTTTTTGAGAAAACTGCTTAGATTATCGTGAAAGAAGACAAAAGCATTTCTAAAAAAATCCCAATGGCACAGGACCAATTGGACAGGCTTATTTCAGTAACATTTTTGCATAAACCTCAAAATAAAAAATTAGATACAAAAGTAATAAAATGTTTTGAGAAGTACAAAAACCAAAGTAACATTTTGGCATCAAATCAAGAACAAAAAAATAAAAAAAATTCTTGTAAATTTGTAAACTTTCTTAAATAAATGTTTCAATGTACGATTTACAGAAAAATGTTAAACACAAAAGTTGTAGAACGTGTTAAGGTCTATTAAAAAGCTCAGTAATTTTTTTGCGTCAAATGAAAAACAAAGGAAATACAATTTTTTTCAACTTTGACAGGCCGCCATTTTGTTTTTACAGTGGCCGATTTGGCTCATTAACGAACTCGTCCAAGATTTTGGGCTAACCGATTTTTCTAGCGAGTTTGGTTTCGATCCGTCAAAAAATACGTCCTCTATCGTGCTTACAAATTCCGTTATAACACATACATTATATACATTATATATATATATATATATATATATATATATATATATATAACATTTGGAACATGGGGTGATTTTGGCATCAGGGAACACCAAAACTGCATTGAAATTTTTCCGAAGTCGCGTCATGCTACTCTCTACAATAGCCCTATTTCATTCTGAAATAAGCCTAAAAACAATTTCATTTTAATGCAACTATCATGTAATGGTACAGCATGCGTTTCTCTAACTTTTCGCAACATTTTTGGTGTAATGAAACATAATTCTGTCATGATTCTTTGTAGAAGATCTTGAAGAGATTCGGGCAGTGTAGGATAAAATTGAACATTAAGTAGTACCACAAAAAAAGTCATAGGCATTATCAGGCGATCTAACTGGAAATTCGATAGAACCTCTACGGCGTATCCAGTGTACAGGAAAACGAGCATATAGAAAGTTGCGAGCTCGTACATCATAGTGCGAAGGTGCTCCATTCTGCTGAAAGAATTTGGTTTTCATGGATATTTACATCATCTTCCAGTGCTTGGGTTACTAAAGGATCAATAAGGTCGTCTAATAGGTCCAAGTAAGTGGACAGCCAACTTCCCCTTAAAGAGTGGCCCGATAATGTGGAAGCCCAAAATGCCTGCCTAAACAATCAATTTTTATGGCGTTTGTGTATGACCTTCTCTGAAAAAGTACCAGAAATACTATCGTCGAGACGTTGTTATCAAATTATAGATCCTGGCGATGCCTTATCACTCTCAAATTCTCACAATCGCATTGTGATAATTATATATGATAATATACTACATGCAAAAATAATGTGTTTCTTAGAACTAGCATATTTAACAAAACTATTGCATGAGTATATTTGAGTTCTAATATTGCCATTTACAACTTTTTAAAAGAAAAATTCTTGTTGATGTAATCCGTTAAATTAAAACGACGATCAAATCTTTATCTTCTCCTATTACGACGGCAGTCATTTGACGTTTTCATACTTCAATAGCTGTTTCGATGATAAAAACATCTGCATTATATCTGGGCTGGTTTGTAGTTAAATTTACAGTTTTTATATTTCTCAATAACCCAGTAAACACAGGATATCCTATGGATATCCATATACTGTCCACGATTGGTCCATATGGACATGGACACAGAATGGACATCCAATGGATGTCCATTTACCACTAGTACAATGGATATTCGTTTGGGGACATTCACTGGACCTTCAGTTCTCGTTCACCAGAGCACTCTGGGACGTGAAGATTTATTTGAATTATGGACGTCCATTGGACATCCATTGTTCATTCTCTGGTCGAGTCGAAAATACCAGACTCATTTAAAATGTACTACGTGCGCTATATTTCAGACTTATTCCTTCCATTTGCTACTCCAATTTTTCACAGTGGTATTCAGTATTATATTTTTAATTTCATGTGATGAAGAAAAAACTAATTGTGAAGGTAGCAAAAGTTTGGTAAAAATAAATAATAATTTGATGTTAGACTGTGTTGTATTTACCACGGTCAGTGATATTATATTACATTCTAAAAACTCCAAAAATACTGTATTCGCAGGTTGGCAGCAATGTGCCCGACCTAATTTTCTATCTGTTACCGATACTGGTTCACTCTGTGACTGAGGGATGACGTGTGGCGTCATTGTATTTGTTTTGCTAATTTCAGTTTTCCATAGTTTCTATCTGTACGCTTATTTCTTTGTTATTCCATCATATTTGCGAATTATCTAATTATAAAATAATAATAATCTTGTGTTGTATTTGTGCCTAGTGATGATTATTGATTTTGTGTCTAATATACTGATATTTTCAAATCTTTTTACAAGTATGTGTTTAATTAGTAAGCTCACTGATAATTTATATGCAGATCATTGTTGTTGTCTTAATGATAATAGTTTGATAATTATCAGTAACTTTGTGATATATGGTAATAATCCTATACACATAATAGGACATGCATATTTGAAGATGAAAAAATTATATATGTCACCCTGTAACTCATCAGATTTGGGAATTTTCATTTGTACTCATCTAGGTCCACTACAGGCATGGCCGCTTAGTGCAGCCAGTAATAAATGCATGAAACTTGTAGTAAATGATGATGAGTGTGCGGTTTTTCCACTTCTGCATTCAGAATAGTAATAGGAAATTCAAATTCATGTAAATAGTATAATCAAAGTTTCTGTTTCCAATTCTATTTCTTCAATCTCTCATTATCCAAATACTGTATACATATTATGTTTGTTTAGATGAGAATAATGGGATTTTTTATTTTATATTTCCAGTGATTCGTTTTATTGAAAATTAGCTGATAAAAATGTATAAAAATTGTATTTTTCATTATATGCCTCAGTTGTTATTTGATTTGAAGAAGAAACAATAGAATATATTCATTCATTTTCCAAATGTTGTTGATTATTCAATGACTTATATTTTTCTTGAAGCTTTCAAATCATAGCTACATGGATTGTAGTTATATTTCAAGAAGAAAATTCTGTAGAGGCCATACCAACAACTTGGCTGATGGGCAATAACCATTGCTATTGGCCGCCTTACACACAAGAAAAAATCCAATAAGCTATAAAAAACATGATCAACCAAACACTTGTTGGCCTCTCCACAAAATAGAAGTCTTCAAAAGTGGGACATGTGGTGAGTATTCATTTTTTTTGCAGTTGTAATATGTAACGAAAATAATTTCCTCACAAGACTGATCATTTAAAATGAATGATTCGAGGTCTCCATTTTTTCCTGTAAAATTGAAAAGAAGTGTTACTCATTGGTGGAATAATATTTTACTAATATGAAAATTTTTATCACTGAATAAAATTATTACAGTAGAGTTCAAATATAGTGGCGAGTTTTTCCCAGAATTCCTATTGTGTTTTGCTTCAGACAATACCAACTATTGGAAATAATTGCTACTGTATTTAATTTCAACTATAGTTTACTATAATTGAATACGAAATGAATTCATTTCAGACAACTACCTACAGGCTCGTAGCAAGGCCAAGAAGACAGAGAACGAGAGTGATTTAAACTCTCAGAAGAAACTGACCACCCCAACTAAAATGCCTATCCGATCAAATACATATGATTCAGTACAATCAACAAGTCAGCTTGATGATCCAGTTCCTGAAGCCATTCCTGCATTACCTACTTCAGTTAGCAGTAAATCTATTGGTTTGTATTATTTCATGAGTCAATGATATTTGCATTCAAAATTATGTTGAGATTTGACTGATGTTCGTTCTTGTTATATGTTTTAGATGAATTTTCCTGTTGTTGCTGCCGTGTGCCCAGAAGTGGTAAGTTAATTGTAAAATTGAATGATAATATTTTGTAATACACACTTGTTTGATTTTTTCAGGTGATAGTTTGAGAAACATTATAAAACAACAGATACTTATGAGAAATATATTGACTCAAGTTGTTGAAGAAATACAAAATTTAAGAATAGTGCAACCAACAAACATCCATGAAGAAATCCATCAGTTCATATTTGTAATGTTCAATTTCTTACCAATTAATTCTGATGGACACATATGAACACATAATTCTTGTAGAGTACTTAAAAGACGAAAAAAACTTCAGAGCCACTGTGAGTAACTCAAAAATATACTAACAACCTCTTTTGTATTGAATTTTTCTTTGAATTTCGACCTTTTTTTTAATTAATCATCTGGTTTTCAGGTTGATGAATTTTCTAAGTTAGGAGGAAACAATTCATATGATTTCACTAAAAGATGTCTGAATGTGGTTATGTCAAATTCCTTCGCCTCAGAATTCAGTTGGCATGGAGCTAAGAAGAAAAGGATCTTCAAAAATCTAGAACTGGCAAAAATGCTTTTGGGTAAGGGTTTATCTTGAAATATTTCTGTACTTTCCAGGGATCTGTAATTCAATAATCTATAAACATACATAAATAACAAGTGCCTGTCTGTTCGTTGTAGCATCTGAAAACTTGTGTCCTTTTTCTGTGAAAATGTATTGTTTTAGATGCATCTCAACAATCCAAACTATCCGATAATCAAAAAGCTACCGAGGAAGCAATTAAAAAGTGGCTAAGGAGACCTAAAGAAAGAAGCAAAAAAGTGAAAGTGCCAAATGACAATAATCACAATAATTAGTCTGACTTGTGATAGTTGTTATGATATTATGTTTTTAAGAATATCTTTTATTTTCGGTTATCAAGAATCATTGTTTCTTTATTTTTATTCTGAAGAGGTCTTTTAATTTTACTAATAAACTATTACTTTTGAACAATTCAGTATTATTTTTTCTGTATTGAGACCAATATTTGAGGTTTATTTATGTAAAGGTTTCCACAAATAATTTGAACTTAAAATTATATTATTGCTGTTGAAAAGACTGCACAATATCATTGTTTATATTTTTTCTTGCAGATTCTGATTATATTAAATTATAACTTAATTATCAATTCAAAATTCCTATTGTTCTCTCAAATAAAGTACCTACCAATCATGCAAAACAATAACTTCTGTGAAATGAAATTTATAAGAATGTTTTATTTTTGCTTTGATTATTTTTTTGTGTGCACTTATATTATGTAACCAATTCATATGTATATTATTATCATTATCATATTTAGAAATCCTTTCAATATACTTGTCATTAAGATGCTCTGAATATACAAAATGTATACAAAATATATTCTTTTTCATAATAAGTCCAGTACAGGATTCTTCCGTATATTTTTGCACCCCACCAGGGATTTTGAAGAATTTTATCAACCAAACTTATTAAAATGAGCAGTGCTTTAGGGGCGAGTGCTAGAATTTACGGAAAACTATAGTCTATAAACTATCCAGTTCATGTCCAAAACATCCAGTTTACGTTCATAACCTATCCAGTTCATGTCCTAAATGTATCCAGTTCGTGTCCTTTACATATATAGTTCACGTCCATAATAAGTACATGGGATGTCCATAACCTATCCTGTTCATGTCCAAAACGTATCCAGTTCATGTCCTATACATCCAGTTCAGGTCCATGAGATGTCCATGGTTTATTTATCATGTCCAGTGAATGTCAATTTTTGTCCAAGGTATATCCATTCTTTGTACGAAACGGACATCCATGGGATGTCCAATTTTGTGGCAAATGGATATCCGATGGATGTCCATAGGATATCCTTCTGGACATGAACGGACATCCCATGGATATCCCTTATGTCCAATGTGGATATTCATTGGACATCCATTGTATGTTCATGTGTTATCTGGGAAGTAGGTAGGAATATTGTGTTTCTACAACTGCTATGAAAAGTAGCGTATTCCTCATAACCTACTTAATTTTAAAACCATATATTGCCCGTACTGTGAGAATAGTATATTCTTTAACGAGTGACGAAAGGAGCATTTTCTGCAACGAGTGAACTGTTAACAAGTTTGATAACTTTCTCAAGTTGCAGAAAACGCTTTTTGACGAGTACAACTCAATACTTTTTCTATAACCATGGCTTACTACATAGGATGTACAAGAAGTGATCTCGACGAAATCTGCGATTCACCATGCTTATTTTGGTATCTACCTTTATATTAAAATTGGACGTTGTGGCGACCACACACATTATAATAAACATTTTTGACTTCCCGGTCTTTTAACCTAACATCATTAAAACTGACATATTAGTTGCGTTCGTTTGTATCAATCCCGCGAACGTTTACAAATAGCAAACGACGTAGATGGCAAGCATCTGTCAGACAAGGTGTTTGAGTGTCATATTTGTCGGTGCGTTTTCAAGTGTAGATCGAAGCTAGGACTACGAGAAAACGGAAATAATAACAAATGTTTGGTTGTCCGGTGAGATCTCATAGAACCAGAAAAAATTGAACCAACAACGAGGTTTTTATTATACATATAATTTTAAAATCTTTACCGTTAATATACATATTTATACCATCCGGCTTTCCATCAATTGATTATACATCACGTGTATTTCAATGGAGATATTTATTATAGGAACAACATATATTGATAACAAAATATTTGTGCTAAAATATTGGTGACCCCGACGTGATCGTTTTCAGCCCCGCGAGATCTACAGCCTGAAGGTGTATTGTCCAGTCCAACGTCCAACGTAGTCGCAGTATCTAAACGAATCCAAGACCGTCCACAACATCGTATCAATGAGAAATCGTGCGACGAATGTGGTAAGCAAACATTGTTACGGTTGCAATTTGAATTGAGAGGTGAAGTTATTTGATAGTCTCTAATTGAAAATATTCGAAGTTCAAATTCCACTTAATTATTAAATTAGTTGTTTAATGATATACTACACAGATTACAACAGGTAGTATTGTTAGTTGTCTACTTTTCAGAGACCAGAAAATTCAATAATTTACTAGCTAAACTCGGTAACATAGGTGTCTCCAAATTAATTTTATTTTGATGAATAGGTCATTCAAGATAGTTGCTCTTCGTTACACTAAATTGGATTTGTTTAGATAATAATTTTTATTTCGATAATGTTGTAATCAAACGGAGATAGTTTTGACTATGATAGAATGAGGATTGGTAGGAAAGTATGAGTGGAAAGGGGTCAATATGTAGTAGGAAGAAAATGAGTACGCCATTGGAATCATCAATAATTTTTATTAAACATAAAGAATTATGAATAACGATTTTGGGAAAAAACTAACTATCGATGGGTTATAGGAGACGACAAATAAATGGTTATTTGTAATCGGCTAGGCCGGATTTGAAACATAATTTCATTGTGAATGGAAAAATAAGAACACGACGACATTATACCACGTGTCTTTGATTGCTGAATTTATATTGCAAATATACCAGAGCAGATATTGACGGAGTTTCTTCTATATGGTTGATTGGTAGCGAGGGTAGGATAATCTTTTCCCAATTTATCCCGACCTTCTATCTCAAGCTGAGCACTGCGATAGAGTATACTGGGCACTGTTTTCTCAGAATTTAGGCCACGTTGCAGGTGTATTCTGGTGGAGGTATAACATTACTTAAGCAGCATTGGGGATGGAAGTCTTCCGCGGTCGCGGAGGGCTATATCGAGGACTTACTAGCCAATAAGTCGAACATCCGCAATTAAACATTTCTAGGCTTTTCCGGAGGATCAAGTAGTGTTGATACTAATATTGTTATTTTTACGAAAAATGAGGGATGAGGGTAGATCTCGATTATATTAAATACTACCAAAATTGCCATCTACCGATGTCAGTAAAACTTTGCGTCATGTACACGTCTCAAGTTACTCTAGAAATAATGAAATTTCCATTTAATAAACAATTAAAGTACCTAATCGAATTGAAAACACAAAAATTTTTGAAATCACGTAAAATATACGTATATTAAATTTATCCACCTTTTTCTATTTTCAATTGATACTTACAAAGGAAGATTCTTCCAAATAATTCTCAATTTATTGATAGAAATTTATTCAGATAAAACTTTCTCAAGTAGGCAGCTTTTCTCTGAAGTGGAAGATGTTTTGATGTACTTGGTCCACATTTATTATTTAGCATAGTACCATATGTAAAACTTTTGCAGAGAGGTATTATAATAGCATCATTTTCATCAAAGTTATGTTCAACTACAAATAGTAATTATTGTTAGCTGCAGATTTTTGTTTTTCGACTACTAATTTTTAAGCGGGTGCTATGTTTATAAAATTTTAATGTATTGAATATCACATAATTTGTCAAATGTTATTAACATTGTTGTGTCATAATAAAAGTTTGTTTCACATATATAACATTGTAGCATATGTCATTGAAGACAATTAATTAAAAATAAGCAAATATATTCAGCGAAGAGATGCATTGTTTCAATAAGTAGACAATAACATGTATACTAACAATTTTAGGGGAAGAGATTAAAGTGGTTAATATAATTTATTAGATTGTGATACTAGTAATTGCTATCATCTTTCATTCTAAAACAAATGTAACTACTCTAACCTTAAACCTGCTAAATTGTTTATCGGTAATGAACCTAATTTTAAATTTCTTTTGCTGTTGGGCTAAAGGTACCCTTCATGAAACTGTTCCAAATGAATAGATTATCTTTATTTGTGTGCCTCTTCAATTTGGGTTTAATACTGATTGTAGAATTCATTTTTATAGAAGAAATTGATAAACATATTTGAATACCTTCTTTACATTTGACTTAACTGTACGATACTTGGTATCTTTTTAGTTTCATTTTTTACCATCGATGCTGTAAATAGACTGGACAATCCGCGCCCGTCCAACTAACACCGGTCGATGCTGCAACTACTAGCCTCGAGGCTAGAAAATCGATTTTCTGGAGAGAGTGCCGCGAATAATGTCGAGAGAGAGCTGTCAAAAACGACAGAACAAAAAAAGTCAAAAAAACTCGTAATAATTTTTAATTGTAAACGTTTAGTTACTCAGTAATTTATCGTAGTTCATAATGTGGTTTTCACTTAAAACTAGGATAATTTATATTGTATACGAAGAAAATAAAATAAATAGGTGTAGAACTGACCGAATACCACGTGTTTACGAATTATTTCTGTTTCCTCACGACAGGAGTCTGTGAAACCTGAAGGTCAGACTTCGACCGACAGACAGGACACAGAAAAGTGGGTAAGACCGACTCAGGTCCTCGGCAATAACAAAATGATATTTGTATTGTAACGTCAATTCGATGAATTTAGGAACGGTGCTCGAAAATATCATTTTTATGAACTATTCGCAAATAGAGCATTCACAGGTTTGTATATACATGACGTGGGGAACGATGTCAAGAACAGCGCCCCGGTTCAAGATTCAGGGCGGATGAAACTCAATCATCGACCACCACACCTGCAAGAAACGAATCACCGGTGTCGACAGTGATTTTTTCACTGAAATATCGAAACCAAACGTTCAACTTTAGAAATATTTTTACAAAAGTTACAACTTTTATTTTTTAGAACTGAATATCTTTTTAATAAATAATTGTAAAATTATTACTGTAGCTGCAAATGGAAGATCATATATGAATTATATGGCAAATGTATGCATAATTTGCCCGTAGATAATATACTTTTTCATTAATTAAAAAAAATGGGATTGCGGGGAGAGGAAAAAAAACGAAATTTTCGATAAAGGAGTGTCTGCCGTCTAGCGCAAAAATATATAGGAGAGGGCGTGACATGGCGCGAGTGACGAGCAGTCACTCTTGATAATTGTGCACAAATCAACATAAATATTTCTAATAAGTAAACGTTTCCTGTTGTAGTTGTAATATAATAAAACCATATTTGTGTAATTTTTGTATTAAAAATTATTGCGTGGAACGTTGCATAGCAACAAACCTGTTCTACCTAGGCAGAAATGTCCAGTTTTTCTGACTGGACAGTAAAATACACCTTTTATGCCTGTCAAGTGTCATTAAAAATCATTTTTTAATGTGATTTGGAGAATAGCTGTTTGTGTACCCAGGCGCGAAAGTGCTGGTTTTCCGACAGAAGAAATGGTCAGGCAAGGTGTAGTCGAGCCTGGCTTCTGGAGGTTCGAAAAACTACTTTCGCGGCGTGGAATACACAATAGTTTTTATCCTACACATAAAATGAATATATTCTAAAATGACAAAAAAAAGATGGGAAATATTTTGACTGCAGGTATAGTACGCGCAAAAGATATAGTGCTGAAATGTAATGGCATATCCCTTTCAAGTTATGTTGCGGAGCTAGACTCTGAAAGGTATTAATATTTTCTTTATTTTTACCAATACCACTTACACACTACACTCTATCTTGATGCTAACCTACCAACTAAATAGTGAGCGTTGCTTATCGATGGTCGACACGTGCGTGTTAGAAAAAACTGCTATCTCAAAATATACTTATAGTTTAGTAAAATATATAAATCGAGATATAAGGTATTGTTAATTGTCTGGTGTTATGTTTAAGATGTATTTAATAATTATAAAATTATTAAATACATTTTAACGATTGTTAATTGAAGTTATAATAAATGAATATATCGTCTAATGAGCATTTTAAATTATAATATTGACTGCACTATGACAGTATTCAAATCAAACGATAAGCCGAAACTTTAAAGATCGCACTATATCTCTTACGTGAGCCATACCGCTTAATGTTATGAGATGAACGCGTAATGATTATACACATAGCCACGAAATCTAAGGATATATTGCCTTATATTGTGAAATTTTTGGAAAATTATTTTTTTATTATTTTATTGAATATAGTATGATATACAATTACTGTCAATAACTCAGTTTAGTAGTTAGTCTGTGTAAAAATCACATTATACTACTTTTATTTATTTATAAAAGTGAAATAATAGCATTCTGTAATTAAAAAGATTGAAATTCTTGCGTTCAAATTACAAAGAGAAGACACTTAATTTTAGTTATTCGTATGTTCTCCTCGAGCATTAAGAACAGCGCGACATCTGCGTGGCATACTAAAAATGAAGTTGTCTATATCCGCTTGAGGAATAGCATTCCAGGCATCCGTGAGAGCAAAAAATAGAGTTTGCGGAATATTTCTACGTCTTCCCATATGTAGTACTTCTCGCTGAAGCATATCCTACACATGTTCTATGGGATTGATATCCGGGGACTGCGCCGGCTATTACAAAACATCAATACCGTGCTCATCTAAGAAGTCCATTGCGAGTCTGGAAGTATGCGAACGAGCATTATCGTGCATAAACAAAAAGATAGAACCTACAGCTGTGGCAGTAAAATGAGATCAGATCTTCCGCCAACGCTAATACCTCTCTAAACCATGATTGTACCGCCTTGGTAAGAATGGACTTCCTAGGCAAATGCTAAACGGTTTATACAGTCTAGTTCTCTCCAAACACGTACACGTCTCGAGTCTGGACAAATTCTAAATCGAGATTCATCACTGAATATCACGTTAGCCCAATTGGCGTTTATCCATAAAATGTGTTTTTGTGCCCACATTCAGCGAGCTCCTCGATTTCCTCGCGTTAGTGGAGGAACTCTTAAAGGGCGCCTGGCTGCTCTCATGCAATCTACGGCGCACTGTGTCAGCCGACACTTCTATTTGGTGAACTTCTTGGAGTCTAATTTGACGCTCAGAAGCAGTACATTTCGATTTATTCTAGCAGTCAACTGCAAAAAATGGTCTTGTTTCGGGGTAGTGATTCTACCACGAACCCTAAGTCTTCCCACTACATCACCAGCTTCGCTATATCGGTAATGTAACCGTGAAATAACGCTTTGGGTTGTACCAATTTGCCTAGCGACGTCTACTTGGCAAATCCCAGCTTCAAGCAGACCTATAGCCCGCATCATTTCATAGCGAGTTTAATGCCTTCTTTCCATGATTGCTAACACTATATACGACTTCCACAAACTGTATACTCCACTGAAAACAACAATTAATAACTAGAACTCCGTGATCAATACTAACAAAGCAACTTCTCATTTGACATCACATACATTTTCTCCGACTTTAGCTACAATATCCCTAGATTTTGCAGTTTTGTGTATTTTGGTTATATTTTCCATTTGACTTTTCATGTAGCAAATTTAGTGTAGCCTGTCTTGCTCCTTGCGTAATCTCTTCCAGTGTAGAACAACCGCCGCGCCGTCGGATTCGTCCATATTATGTAATACACTGTTTTCCATCTTAGTTTTAATATCAGCAAAGCCCTAAAGTCTCAGTCTGAAATTTAAAGTTTTGAAAAATAGGATCAGTTACTAATAAAAAACATCAACCTCAACGAATAGCTAGCAACCAGGCTATTAAGGATGCCATTTCAGAACAACATATCAATTTCATATAAACACATATTTCGGCCTTACAAAATGAAATTTGTCCAAAATATACAACACGAAAACGATTTCGACCGGCGTCTACACAGTTTTGTGAAGTGATGGGTGAACGACAATCCAGATAAATTGTACAATATCTGCTTCTCCAACGAATGTTCATTTGGACTAAAATGTGTAGTAATCAGACAGAAAATTACCTACACGTAATAAATGCGGAGTTTCATACTTAAACACGACATTGAACATTTGGTGTTGCATTCTAGGTGACATTACCCAGAGAAGCTATTGTTCCCGAAATCACATCAATTTTAGTAAATGATGATAATAATATGTCAGGTGGGACAGGGCCGCGCCAAGCTGTTCGGCCGCCCGTGTGCAAACCATAATTTGCCGCCCCTTTTTAATATTTTAAGTAAAATTTAACATTTAAAAAATCGTCACTCCTCACCCCCTTTAGCTAAAAATTGATACATAGGTAAGGTAATAAATAAAATTAAAATTAAATAAATGCTAATCATTATATTTAATGTCGATATTAGAGATATATAATATACTTACATGCAGTGAACAATCATACTAAAAAATCGAGAGATATATCATCAAATTCGTCACTCTGTGGATTAACTTGTACGGACTGTATTTCAACTTTGGCGAGAGATGAAAATTAAAAAAGTAAAAATAAAAATCACAGTAACTACCAAAACAAATAAATAGTATTTATAATAGTTAACAAGGAAAAAATAAATTATTGAAAACATGCTTTTCTTGCCTTTTTTCGGCAAAATCTTTAATTAACTCGTCGTAGGGAATAGAATCCATACTGTCACTTTCTATGGACATAATTGCTAAATGGCTAAGTCTTTCTTGTGCCATACTCAATCTTAAAAATGTTTTTATCAACTTAAGTTTTGAAAAGGACCTTTCCCCCGATGCTACGGATACTGGTAGTGTTAAAAAAATTCGAATAGCCACTGCAATATTTGGAAACGTCGAAATTAATTGACTTTCTAAAATGTATTGACGAATCACTTGGGGGTCTAAATCATTTTCCTCTGGCTCTGGCATGCGACATTTTAAACAATTAATTTCATCAAATAAGTCATTTGCGTCAATATCCGATTCTTTACGTGATTCGTCTTTCAAATGTAATGCTGAATTTTCACAAGATTTCTTTAATTCATTTTGAGTTAAGCTAAATAGTTTATAAACAAATACAAAAATATTGTTGAATCGGTCCAATCCCTTAAAACTTTCATCAAGAGATGATAAGGTTGTATCTAATATAGAAAAAAATACGTTCACTTTGTAATGAATTTCAGGGTCGATTATTGGTTCGTCATTACTTTCATAATCAAAGTATTTTTTTTCTTTGCCCCACAGTTTGTGCCGATGGAATAGTAGGCTCAATTTCGTATTCTTCTGCCAGTTCTCTGACGTGAACGTGAACAAGAATTTGATTAAATCCTTTATCGCTCCTTAAGTCTGTTAAAGATGTTTTTATTTTGTTTAGACTCTCTAAACAAACTTTGACATTTATGCTTCGATTGTGCATTAATTTACTAAGAGAATTAATTTTAAATAATATATTATACCAAATTACTACAGAGCATAAAAAATGGTCATTCTGAATTTTTGTTGCTAACGATCGAGCTAGGTGTGATGTGGTAAAATCTTTTGAAGACGTGGATGCTTCTATTACTTTGAAAAGATCATCATAAACTTGCCCAATCTGATATCTCAAAGGATTGATAGCGTCTATTCTACTGGACCAGCGTGTATCAGATAGTGGTTTTAATGTTAAATCTGAAATGTACGTTTTAAAATTGACCATCTTTACGTTGATGCAGAAAAAAAACAAATACGTTTCTTGAACAATATCAAAGAATCCTGATACTTCAAAAGAAATATTAACAGCATTATTAACAACTAAATTTAGCGAATGCGCTAAATAAGGAACACAACATGCTCGCGGGTTTATATTTAAGATTCGAGTCTGTAAGCCACTATGAACTCCGCGCATATTTGCGCCATTATCGTATCCTTGACCGCGCAAATCGTGTTTACTTAAATTCAGTTTTAGCAACAAAACTGTCACATAGTTACATAAACCAGCACCAGTAGAATCAGTAATAGGACAAAATGGAATGAAATGTTCACGTATTTCAATTCTTTTCGTTAACTCATTTAATACAACAAACCTCAAAATTACACTTAATTGCTCCGTATGACTCACATCTGGTGTACAGTCGAGAATTATAGAATAATATTTATATTTTATTACTAGATCTAAGTAGTATTTTTTGCTTTGCTTTGATTTTTATGTGTGCGACGAACATGCTCCTACATTACATAATCAAATTTAGAGAACGTTTCTATTAATTTTAAAAAATTTCCATTATTATTTTCATACAATTTGCTAGATGAACCACGTAAACCTAGACATTGGCAACATAAAAACTGTATTGTTGAAACTATTCTTTCAATTATACGATACCAGTATTTTTTTTCTACATCCAATAAACGTAATACACACTGATTCATAGCAACTCCCTTAGATACCATAGTTGACAAATTTAACTAAGATCCGATATTGTTTTTATGAGAGTTACTCTTTTCGTGTCTGCTTAGTACTAGGGACAAATGTTTCCAATCAGAACACCCTTCCCTATTAGACAAGCTAGTTAAAGACTTACCAAAATGTTTACAGCAGAAACAGTAAACCGAATCTCTTGATATAGAGTACATAAGCCACTCTATTTTAACTTTCTCTCCAGTGGTGAGGTTCCGATAAAATAGCTGGGAGAAAACATTCGGCCGTGTGAATCTGCTGTATAAATCCAAATCGTTACTTGACGGGGTCCTTTTTCCGTTAAAAATCTTGCATCTGTAGATGCAGTTATTTCAGACCATTCTCCAGGATCATCAGATATTACGATGGAATTGGAAATTGGTACATCTACATCTGATGCTGATGCGAATGCAAGCTTTTCAATATTATGTTCCTAGCTAACATTTGTCTCACTATCAGAAACAAACGAGGTATTTGAAAAGCAACTAGGGCGAGCATCATTGCCGGTATTCTGAAGCTCGGGAAAACCACTTGTTTGTTTTTCTGACGGCTTCAAATATTTTTTCAAAGAATCGACTAATTTTTCCTTCGCTTCCATTTTCTGCTGTCTTTGTTGGTGATATTGGTAACCTGATAGTCGTTTTCTTTTTCTGTCCTTAAACAGAAAATTTCATATTCAAATCAAAAGTGATAATTAGGTAATTAATCATATTAGTGTTGTCACAGGGTTGTAATAATACTTTGATAGTTACTTACCATTTTTACAATTAAATGTGTTCTAATTTAACCCCTTTTACTTCGGGTTAATTAGAGGGAATGTATTTTTGGCTTTGCGAAGGACCACTACGGCCGTTTGTCACTGAAGTAACGATGAACCGTAGAATGAAATTAAACACTGTTATCACGTTATGATTTATATTGTCATGAAATATAAGTTATTTACTGTTGCTTCGACAATTAAGAATTCACTTGACTTTTCGCGATAACTGAAAGTATTGTGCATATACTATGTTGGTTTATTAAAAGAATAAAGATTACGGACACATGGTGGTTCCCGGGTTAAAAACGCCGGCTGGTTTTACGAAGTTGTAGCATGTTATATGATGAAAGAGGGTGTCTGAGAAGTGTGAAAGCTATCTGGGAAGTGAGTAAAAATGAGGCTATTTTCGTATTTATATGTTTGATGACGTAGGATCGAGGAATGAGTAAACTATTAGAAACTGGCCAATGGGATAAAAGTATTTTAAAATGTGACGTTCGAACAACAAGTGAATGTTGCAGATATGAAGATGTTTTTTGTGGGGTTTTCAACGGTTTCGTAGATACAGATAACAGAGTTTGGAAGAGAGTTTTTATGAAGAGATAAGATGTCGGGGACTTTGATATGTTCAGTAGAATTTCAGAAAACGATATTTATCTGTTTTTCTTAGGTGTTAGTAAATTAAAATGACTTTTTTAGTGAAGTAAAGAAATATTAACTGTTGAAAATAAGGATACATTTAGTTATATGTTTTGAGCATAATATTCGACTTTTATTATACAGGGGAAATTGAAATAGAATCACGGGAGAATTTGGTAATTAAAAACCAAATTCGAACATATTGGGGGCGCGGGAAGAATGGAAGAGAGGTGAGAGATGGCTGCTCTCAGACATCGAATGCTGATGTTAGTGAAAGGGTATGGAGCGTGAGTGTGTGTACAGTGTTGATGCAGGTTTGTGAATGAAAGTGAATAATTTTGAGAGTAACTATGTAAATATGTGTAGGGGTTGTAAAGTTATCTAATGTGTGTCAGAGTGTTGTAAGGACTCTGACGTCATGAATGTAATGAATGAATAATATTTGAGGTTAGAGTGTTGTAAGGACTCTAGCGTCATGAATGTAACGAATGAATAAGAGTTGAGGTTAGAGTGTTGTAAGGACTCTAACGTCATGTATATAATGAATGAATAAGATTTGAGGTTAGAGTGTTGTGAGGACTCTAACGTCATGAGTGTAACGAATGAATAAGATTTGAGGTTAGAGTGTTGTAAGGACTCTAGCGTCATGAATGTAACGAATGAATAAGAGTTGAGGTTAGAGTGTTGTAAGGACTCTAGCGTCATGAATGTAACGAATGAATAAGAGTTGAGGTTAGAGTGTTGTAAGGACTCTAACGTCATGTATATAATGAATGAATAAGATTTGAGGTTAGAGTGTTGTGAGGACTCTAACGTCATGAGTGTAACGAATGAATAAGATTTGAGGTTAGAGTGTTGTAAGGACTCTAGCGTCATGAATGTAACGAATGAATAAGAGTTGAGGTTAGAGTGTTGTAAGGACTCTAACGTCATGAATGTAACGGATAAACAAGAGGCCTAGATGTATGCTAGTTCTTGCTTGGTAAGGGCACGAATGTAAGCAATATACTCTAGAAATGGACTAGAGTTGTAAGCGATAATAGTGTAAGCAATATACTCTAGAAATGGACTAGAGTTGTAAACGATAAGAATGTAAGCAATATACTCTAGAAATGGACTAGAGTTGTAAACGATAAGAATGTAGCAATATACTCTAGAAATGGACTAGAGTTGTAAACGATAAGAGTGTAAGCAATATACTCTAGAAATGGACTAGAGTTGTAAACGATAAGAGTGTAAGCAATATACTCTAGAAATGGACTAGAGTTGTAAACGATAAGATTGTAAGCAATATACTCTAGAAATGGACTAGAGTTGTAAACGATAAGAATGTAGCAATATACTCTAGAAATGGACTAGAGTTGTAAACGATAAGAGTGTAAGCAATATACTCTAGAAATGGACTAGAGTTGTAAACGATAAGAGTGTAAGCAATATACTCTAGAAATGGACTAGAGTTGTAAACGATAAGATTGTAAGCAATATACTCTAGAAATGGACTAGAGTTGTAAACGATAAGAATGTAGCAATATACTCTAGAAATGGACTAGAGTTGTAAACGATAAGAGTGTAAGCAATATACTCTAGAAATGGACTAGAGTTGTAAACGATAAGAAGGTAAGCAATATACTCTAGAAATGGACTAGAGTTGTAAACGATAAGAATGTAAGCAATATACTCTAGAAATGGACTAGAGTTGTAAACGATAAGAAGGTAAGCAATATACTCTAGAAATGGACTAGAGTTGTAAACGATAAGAATGTAAGCAATATACTCTAGAAATGGACTAGAGTTGTAAACGATAAGAGTGTAAGCAATATACTCTAGAAATGGACTAGAGTTGTAAACGATAAGAGTGTAAGATATATACTCTAGAAATGGACTAGAGTTGTAACCGATAAGAGTGTAAGCAATATACTCTAGAAATGGACTAGAGTTGTAAACGATAAGAAGGTAAGCAATATACTCTAGAAATGGACTAGAGTTGTAAACGATAAGAATGTAAGCAATATACTCTAGAAATGGACTAGAGTTGTAAACGATAAGAGTGTAAGCAATATACTCTAGAAATGGACTAGAGTTGTAAACGATAAGAAGGTAAGCAATATACTCTAGAAATGGACTAGAGTTGTAAACGATAAGAATGTAAGCAATATACTCTAGAAATGGACTAGAGTTGTAAACGATAAGAGTGTAAGCAATATACTCTAGAAATGGACTAGAGTTGTAAACGATAAGAGTGTAAGATATATACTCTAGAAATGGACTAGAGTTGTAACCGATAAGAAGATAATAATACCTTTGTCCAGGTATTCACATAAAAGAATAATATCTTTGTCCAGGTATTCACATAAAAGAATAATACCTTTGTCCAGGTATTCACATAAAAGAATAATAAATGCAGTAAAGAACGAGAATGTTTACGTCGATTCTAGTTCGACAAGTGTGGTACCAGTTTGTTTTACGAGTAACGGTCCAGGAACCTCGGACTTCCCAGTGTTTAATGAGATAATGAGAGAAATGTAAGAGAATGTTTAAGTCGATTCTATTTCGACAAGTGTGGTAACAGTTTGTTTTACGAGTAACGGTCCAAGAACCTCGGACTTCCCAGTGTTTAATGAGATAATGAGAGAAATGTAAGAGAATGTTTAAGTCGATTCTATTTCGACAAGTGTGGTACCAGTTTGTTTTACGAGTAACGGTCCAGGAACCTCGGACTTCCCAGTGTTTAATGAGATAATGAGAGAAACGGAAGAAAATGTTTAAGTCGATTCTATTTCGACAAGTGTGGTACCAGTTTGTTTTACGAGTAACGGTCCAGGAACCTCGGACTTCCCAGTGTTTAATGAGATAATGAGAAACGAAAGAGAATGTTTAAGTCGATTCTTTTTCGACAAGTGTGGTACCAGTTTGTTTTACGAGTAACGGTCCAGGAACCTCGGACATCCCAGTGTTTAATGAGATAATGAGAGAAATGTAAGAGAATGTTTAAGTCGATTCTATTTCGACAAGTGTGGTACCAGTTTGTTTTACGAGTAACGGTCCAGGAACCTCGGACTTCCCAGTGTTTAATGAGATAATGAGAGAAACGTAAGAGAGTATGCTCATGAGACTAGAGCAAGTACGAATGCGTGCAACAACAAGTGAGTAAGAGTAAGTATGAATGAATGTGAATGCAAATGCAAATACGAGTATGTACGAATAAGTGTAAAAGTATTATGAATGTGAGCTTTGAGTGCCTATATGAGAATGAGTATGAGTTTGATTAAGGTGCAATTGTATGCGAGTGCAAGTAATAATGTAAGTGTGGGTTAGCATAAAAGTAAATGTAAGGTAGTGACCACGAGTGTTTAAGTATGATGAGAGAGTTTTTTCTAACTCTTTTGAGATTGTTTTTGTATATGTTTTTATGATTAATGTTTGTGTTAAGGGGACCCGACTCTTTTGCGGGTAAGAATGAGTTTTTAAAATGTTTTAATTAATGTAAAGGAGTTATTTCTGTTCTCGCCAAGAAAAGGAGGGTAAGATATGTATACAATGTTTTTGTCAAGTCGTTTTAAATTCAAAGTGTCGTCAATGTGATTGGTTAAGTAACATATGAGTAAGGGGGGATGCCGTTTTCTTCTAAACGTCACCCAAGTGTTTATATTATCCAAGTGTCATCTTCTTCAACCATGCATCTTCTTCAACCAAGTATCTTCATCTTTTCAACCAAGTTTCTTCATCTTTTCAACCAAGTTTCTTCATCTTTTCAACCAAGTATCTTCTTTTTCAACCAAGTATCTTCATCTTTAACCAAGTATATTCATCTTTTCAACCAAGTATCTTCATTTTCAACCAAGTTTCTTCATCTTTTCAACCAAGTTTCTTCATCTTTTCAACCAAGTATCTTCATATTTTCAACCAAGTTTCTTCATCTTTTCAACCAAGTTTCTTCATCTTTTCAACCAAGTTTCTTCATCTTTTCAACCAAGTATCTTCATCTTTTCAACCAAGTATCTTCATCTTTTCAACCAAGTATCTCCTTTTTCAACCAAGTTTCTTCATCTTTTCAACCAAGTTTCTTCATCTTTTCAACCAAGTATCTTCATCTTTTCAACCAAGTATCTTCATATTTTCAACCAAGTATATTCTTCTTCATTTCAATACCTTTATCCAGGTATTCGCATAAGAGTAATGTTCATGTCAAAGTGTCTAAGCTTTTTTTTTGTTAATCGTCCAGGGTTTTAAGTGTTAAAGTATCTGTTTCTCAATGTTCAAGTATAAGTTTAAGTTTTTCACATAGTTTCAAGTATATAAGTATCACTGTCCTCTTCCAGAGGACTAAAGGATTGTTTTCTTGACGAGAAAGAGTTTAAGCAATGATGAGTGAGTGCTATTCTGCACTGTAAGGGCGTTGAGTACAAATGAATCGTTTATTCGAGTGTAAGTGTTAGTTTGATAATGAATTATGAGCAAGAATGTTTTAATGTGAGAGTAAGTTTTGATTTTATAATTGTTTTGTGATTTAAGAATGTGTGTTACGGTAAGTTTTTCTTAAAAGTGGTTTGGTCACACCGGAAGAATGTATGTAATGAGTAAGAGAGGGGTTATCCGTAAGGTATTGTGAATGAGTTGTCCAGAACACTATGTTTCCTGACGATAATATTCTGGAGATTGTTGCATTGATGGTGAATGGTTAGGGTTTGGGATCTTGGGTTAACAAGTTTTCCAAGACTGTACATTTTTTTTCAAGAAATCAAAAAAAATATCACTAGCAATTAAATTTTGATCAGTCTCTTTTTCTTCAAGAGATCTTTTTGTATTATAATCTAACTTTGTTTTTAATATGTGAACGATTAGTGCATCAAATACTCTTCCTTATTGATATTTAAATTTAACAATGACTTTACGATAGATCTAGCTTCGGACGTGAATGTTCTTAATTGTTGGGCAGTACATTTTGAAATGTTATTACAATCTGTCAAACGGTTAACATGGGCAGTAACAATCTGCCGTGTATTATTATATTTTGAATTTAGTAAATCCAACGCTACATCAAAATTGGTTTCATTTACCGGTAATTGAGAAATTAAATTGAGCGGGTCACCTTTCAAGTATGATTTCAAATAGTAGAATTTTTCAGTCTTGGATGTAAGCCGGGTGTTATTCACTATTAGTGCGTTAAAAAGGTCTATAAAGGCAGTGTATTTAGTGCTATCTCCTGAGAAAATCGGTATTTCTATGGAAGGTAATCTAATATGAGTTTCATTCTGAGACTGTACAGATAATTGGTTAGGTTGATTGATTTTAGGGTTTAATTTTTCGTAAGCATTTTGTAGCTTGCAGTGTAATGAGTAATATTTTTCATCAATCTGACTTCTATCATCGAATTCTACTTCAGTATCTACGGCTATGGTTTCAATTTGGTCTTGAATCTCAGAGTATTTAGAGTAATATTTTTCTAAGTTGACTATTCGGGATTTGAAAGCATACTTGTCTGACTCGTCCAGATTGTTATGGAACCAGTTGTAAATACGAGTAATTGCTGCTTTGCAACTTGCACGTTGCGTCTTTAATGAATCCATTTTGTAACTGATGTATTAATTATATGGTTAACATGAAATGTAAATGAATAGTTATGTTTGAACAATGCTTATTTTTTATCAGCGTAATATATTTGTTTTATATTTTTGCTACCAGCCGTGCCTGTTCAGTTTTCTACGACTCGTTGCAAGTTAAAATGACACTGTAATTGTACCTGGTTTTCTCACACAACAATACCGACTAGTGTTATTATGGTTCCATAACAATCTTAATATGTAATTATTTTAGACACACTGTATAATGAATGTATGTTATATACAAATATGAAATCACTTTGTCAATTAGCGTTATTATAATCAAACACATCCAGGTGTAATTATTTAAGTCACGCTGTATAATATAAATATAAATGTTTATGTTGCATGAAAAATATATCAAAACTTTTATTATAAATCCAAATTAATATTAAGGTGAACTTATTTAAATCACCCTATATACTATGTTCACAAAATCTACGTTGGTTGATAAGCAAATATACAAAATCCTTTATTATCAATAAATACCTTATCTAATGAATGTTTCTGCTGTCGAAATTCTCGAAAAGTTCTCGGGAACGCTGAGGGTCTATATTTTCTGGATTCCAAGGGCTGTTTCACTGCTCTCTCCTGGTTGCTAGGACTGCTTTACTTTCTTCTGGTTCTATCCGGTCTCGACAGGACCATGTTCTAATTTAACCCCTTTTACTTCGGGTTAATTAGAGGGAATGTATTTTTGGCTTTGCGAAGGACCACTACGGCCGTTTGTCACTGAAGTAACGATGAACCGTAGAATGAAATTAAACACTGTTATCACGTTATGATTTATATTGTCATGAAATATAAGTTATTTACTGTTGCTTCGACAATTAAGAATTCACTTGACTTTTCGCGATAACTGAAAGTATTGTGCATATACTATGTTGGTTTATTAAAAGAATAAAGATTACGGACACATGGTGGTTCCCGGGTTAAAAACGCCGGCTGGTTTTACGAAGTTGTAGCATGTTATATGATGAAAGAGGGTGTCTGAGAAGTGTGAAAGCTATCTGGGAAGTGAGTAAAAATGAGGCTATTTTCGTATTTATATGTTTGATGACGTAGGATCGAGGAATGAGTAAACTATTAGAAACTGGCCAATGGGATAAAAGTATTTTAAAATGTAACGTTCGAACAACAAGTGAATGTTGCAGATATGAAGATGTTTTTTGTGGGGTTTTCAACGGTTTCGTAGATACAGATAACAGAGTTTGGAAGAGAGTTTTTATGAAGAGATAAGATGTCGGGGACTTTGATATGTTCAGTAGAATTTCAGAAAACGATATTTATCTGTTTTTCTTAGGTGTTAGTAAATTAAAATGACTTTTTTAGTGAAGTAAAGAAATATTAACTGTTGAAAATAAGGATATATTTAGTTATATGTTTTGAGCATAATATTCGACTTTTATTATACAGGGGAAATTGAAATAGAATCACGGGAGAATTTGGTAATTAAAAACCAAATTCGAACAAAATGAATTCACAAACTTTTAAATCTCCACTACGCTACTAACTTAATTGTAAATATGAAAATATACAGAAACTGATTCTTGTTTAAAGAATAGATTGGAATGACCCTTACTGCAAAATCAACACAAATTTATATTCATTTTCACTTTTGTACGGTTTCCGACTTTTTTACCCTTTGTATCTAGCCGCTGCCGTTAAAGAGAATCAAGTACCGACAAAGCAACACGTGCCGACGGCCGTCGGCGTCGGTGTCATAAAAAGATCATCACTTCGAGCAGCGGTGGCGTTAGAGAAGAGAGAGACGGTTAGTCAAGTGTCTGGTCTAGCTGTTCTGCCGCCCCTTGACTTGGCTTCTGTGTGTTTTGCACACGTTCGCCACATAGTCGGCGCGGCCCTGAGTGGGGCACCTCCACATTATCCTCGTGAGGTACGACAGTTTTTAAATGAAACATTTCCTGATCGCTGGATGGGCAACAACAAAAAAACAGACAAAGCAGATGGCTAAACAATTCAACAAAAAAGAGAAGGATACAAGAAGGAACAACGAAATTAGTTATAAAATTCATACTAGTAGTGATAGTAGTAATAATGGGGATATTAGTTGTAATTATAACAGTAATAAAACTAGAAATGGGCGGAATAGGAAAATAAATACGTCAAACAAAACAAAATAAGGTAATAAAACTAAAGGCAAACTTTTAAAAATAGCAACTTGGAATATGGAAACTCTATTAACCAGTTGATGTACCCATCACATGACTTCACTTTATGTCACTTCATCCAACATTTTTTAATTATTTGACTTGAAAAAAACAATAATTTCCTAAAACTCAACAAAAAAAATGGACTCCTTGAATTAAAATATATGGTACTGCATAATTTTTTCCATACATTCACTGTAAACCAATACAGGTCAGAACCGCAAAATTTTTGAATTTTTTTTTAACAAACTTCCATAAAAAACTCTATAATTACGAAACTATGTTATATACCGATTCCATTCTTACGCCATTGAATAGAGGAAACATATATCCCAATTAGTTACCATATTTGAATTCTTCCATTTTATATTTGTAGACAATATACGAGATCAAAGCTGATGTAAACATTTTTGTAAAAAATTACCTTAAAAAACTTTGTAATAACTACGTCTATGCAATGAAAAGACTGAAATTGGTGAGAGTCGAAATAGGAGTGTCCATACTATTATAAAAAAGATACAGTATCTTCCCATCGATAATGCAAACTGAGGTATAAAACTTTTTTTGAAAAAAATTCCGATTCAGAAGGGCCCCCCTATGGATTAAAAATCCCAAAAAAAATGTATTGCGATTTTGATGAAATTTGGCATAGTTGGGGTTTTAGATACGAGGATTCCAATAAATTTACCAGTTGTTCGTAAAAAAATTATTTCGGGTGGAAAATTGAGAAAAATCTATGAAAATGGGATTTTCCAGAACACTGTACATGAGATTTTGCTCATTTACGAACTTTTTTACGTTTTTACGTTCTGAACCTACATATAAAATTTCATCAGAAAATTCAGCCGCGTTTTTGAGTTACGTGTTGACAGACGGACCGACATTTTTTTTAAAAAGGTTCTTTGGACGCATGAAACGTGTATTTCCACACTTATCTCGAAACGACAAAATCACTCCATTACAATACTTCCTTCATGTGTATACATATAATACAAATACTATGCATATGGTGAAGTAAAAATTGCTAAAATGAGAATAACAAAAGACAACTACAATTCCTTAATAGTGTTGAAGAGAAAAGGGGAAGGAATGGAGTAGGTTTTATATCAACCCATTAGCGCCCAGCGTCCTCTTTTGAGGACAGTTTTCTAAGAATTTTTTTCGACCATTTAGCTGTCAAATAACCAGCTCTCACCCTCTCTACCATAAAATAGAGATAAAACTGGATGGGTATTTTTGCTACTTATACCTGAGTCAGTTGTAACATGTCGCTGAGGCATGTTACTATTTTCATCAATTATTTTGGAGCGTTACTTATTCGTCGGCTACTCCCACCTCAAATTCCAAATCATTCTATTTCAAATATTAGGAACGTATCGGCGATAGTTTTTACCATCATTGAATGGCTATTTAAAACTACGATTCAAGGAATCGTCGCTTGTTCTTTCTTCACTAAGAAGCATTTTGAAATTCAGTTTCTAAGTAATTGTGTGTGATTTGTAATTTTCTTCCCTGGTTATCTATATATTTTCAAATTGTAATTGTGTGCTTACAAATCATTCAATTTCGATTTTTCTATTTATTAAAAATATTTCGTTTTTAAAAAAAACAATATTTTTGTTATGGCGTTTCCATTTTTTCTTCGCCGTTCCCTTTAAAAAAATCTGGTGGCGTCCAAAGTTATTTTATGAAGCGAATTTATAACAGATTCTCTATATGGTTATTTTCCACCGATTTAAATTTGCTTTTTCTGATTATTTTGGGAACAGGCCGGTTAAGAATGAACATATTTCTGTGGTTTTATTTTGAAAATTAAATTAAATCAAATTTTTGTATGTATAGGAGTATAAGTTCCTACATGTTCATTTTCTTCCTCCTTTCCAATTTTCTACTGTTTCTCCTGTTTTTTTATTTCTTTCCCTACAGCTCTGCAGCCTGTAAGGACCTATACGCACCTTTAAGGACCTCTACGGACCGTTAACAGCCTTTAAGGACCTCTACGGATTCTAGAGAACACCCACTCCACCGGACCATACAGCCTCCAGTCCAGACAACGACGTCTCAAGAAACCTTCACCACTGCTGTGAGCTGTACGTCCCGAGTCTTCCTAAGATAAGTCCCTAACTTATTTTTGGTATATATAAAATATTGAGTTGGACATTTCTACTATATAACTGATATTTATTCGTATTTGTATTGAGAATATACGGTTTTTGTAAATTTATTATTGTGTGTCAAATAAATCCATTTGTCCCGAAATTTTGTTTGTTGATTCACCTTATCCCAATTGAGTTAATAAAAAATAGTGAAACTAAGGCCGAATACACCACCTGAGCAGAGTCCCAAGGCCGGGTAACTTAGGATTGTGACACAGTTATTCCGTGTTCATACTGTGAATTCTTACTTAGTGCTAAATCGTAAAGTGTGTGGGCTGTTAGATTTTTCGACTTCTGAAAATTTATTTTATAAAGTAAGTATTTTTTATTTTGGTTTTAGTAACGATAATAATTATATGTTTATGTGCATGACAAATATTTGTCAAAAGGCTATTCAGATTTTTGCAAAATTCCTTTAAATCTTGGTGTCCTCGATCGAGAACGCTGGGCGCTGAAGATTTTCCAAATTGATGTATTTTGTAAATTTTTTAATTGATAAATTTCTTACAGTAAAATGTCTCGAACACCCTTCAAAATGTTGGAAGAAGCCGTGGATTATTTATACCTCGGAAGATATCGAGGCCGAAATAATCGTTTTACCTCCCGAGCTTGACAATTTCACCGACGAAGAGGATGTGGATGATGGCAATCTGGAAGTTCCAAATGTCGCTGATATCGCTGGGCATATTGAATTGAACATGCTATAACGAGAAAAACCTACAGCCCTCTCAGTGCTCGTTACAGGTATGCGGGTTGTCTCACGTGGTACAACCCGTGCTCGCCAGTCGACTAGCTTCGAGTCGAAGAAGGGGAGGATTCTTCAAAAAAATTATTGAGTATACAAAAGGGCGCCAGAGAAGTTTTGGCAAGCACTCAAGACTTCCTAAGTTAGCCCACAACTCCTCAGTGGGTTAACAACACTCACTACACACTCCAAAGGTTAAACTGATAGGTAAATTATCATAAATAAATAAAAGTCAGCCAATACACCCTGATTGAAATTTTAATTAATCTTGGTGGACCAAAGGTCTCTTTTCAAAATATATGATACAATATCACTACCAGAAGAAAAATATTACAAATAACGTCTGAGCTCAGCTGAAGGCTGTAGTCTCAGGGTGCAGTAGAGCTGAGGGCCCCAAACTACACCGATGTCTCAATCCAAAGATTGTAGAGAATCGACCAAATTGTTCATGTACAATATGCCAAAAATTACAACGATAATATATATATATATATATATATATATATATGAAAAACACCAATGTATAGTTACAAGGGTTCACACTTCCGCAATTTATACCAGTATCAATATGAATATAATAATTGCATAAGCCAGAAATTTAAATTACAACGAGTTTAGCATTGCTGGAGAATATACAACTCAAAATTATATACGGCGCAAAATTATATACAAGAAACCATTAGAAATAGGTAAAAAACTACTAAATATCGCAATACTAGGTACGTACCAAGTATTCCAGCGTATCTTAATCTATGAGCAAGATTTCAAAAAAAAATTTTAAATACAAAATTCAAGTATAAACGAGATTATAGTAATCGCCGCAAGAAAAAAATAAATAAAACTTAATATAAAAAAAAAACGGTAATATGTGAAGCATAGATGTGAATTTACTACTGAGTTTGAAGAAATAAGAAAAAGGAAAACTGTTAACCTTTCCTTTCCCGGCACCAGAACAGGAACTGAAATTTCTCCAGATTAATCCAGACCTCCTGGAATTGGTCTCACCGACCCATTAAATTCCAATCAGCGTTTTAATGTCCATATACTAAAACCCCCCTTTTTATTGAATCCTACCAGCTAACGCCGTCTACGGGAATTTTCCACGTGGTTTCCTAAATCTACCAATTCTACTGGAATCCTTTGGTCATCGGCACCCCCTGGTTCAGTATATTATTGGGTCAGACCTTCGATTTGTTAAATCGAGCGATATTTTCTTCCCCTACGTAGAATTTATCAGGCTTTCCGTGAAATAACGTTATGGCTCCCAGAGCACATGCAAATATCTCTTGTTGAAATGATGTGTATTCACCTTGACGGCAATTGGAGGACTGAAATTTTTAACTCCGTACCGACAGCGCTGTGACTTCTCTCAGTCGACAGGTTAGCCAAATTAAATTTACGACGGTTCGGCGAATTTTTCGCGTTACAATGCTACATAATATTGACTCCAGTGACGATACTTTTGATAATTATGACGATATACCTTTGGCACTGTCTACACCGTGTACATCGCACAAACTTCCTCGCAAAGTGCAAAGAAAAGAAGAGTAATTTCGTCTAACTGGAAAAAAGTTCCTCAACATTATAGTCCTCGTCCGCTAGGAAATAAGTGGGAGGAAAATTTGGAAAATATGACAACCAAACTTGCTAACTTTTCTCCAGTACAAATTTTTGACGCCACTGTTTACGACATGATTATTGAAGAAACAATTCGCTACGCAACCGCTGAGAAAAATTAGCTCGTTTTTTCCGTTAAAAAAGATTAACTAAAAATATGTATTGGGTTTCTTATATTCACTGGATATCATACACTACCAAGTGAAAGAGACTACTGGTCCGACGATGAAGACTTAGGTGTACCGATAGTACGCAACGCTTTTAGTAGGAACGCTTATCTTGAATTGAAATCTGTGCTTCATTTTCAAGATAATTCAAAAGCTGCTCAGAACAAAGAAGAGAAAAGTTTCAAAATTCGTCCGCTCATAGAAAATGTAAATGTAGATTTTTGTAAGTGGGGACTTTTTCATCGTGATTTAGCAATAGATGAAATGATTGTTAGATATTATGGCCACAATGTATTGAAGCAATTTATTAGAGCCAAACCCATAAGATTTGAATACAAACTTTGGGCAATGTACGGGGCCGATGAATATTGCTACAATTTCTCCTTGTATGGTGGAAAAGAAAGTGGTGGAGCTATAAGTGAACCTTTAGGAACTAGAGTCGTTTCTAAGATGCTATCCGTTGTAGAAAATCCAGAAAGCCACACTGTCTATTTCGACAACTTCTTCAGTAGCCACTCGTTATTTTTGAAACTGAACGGAATGGATTTTCGATCAACAGGAACTATTAGAGAAAACAGAACTCAAAAGTGTCCCATTAAAACTTCAAAAGAAATGCAAAAGTGTGAAAGAGGTAGTTACGATTACCGTTTTGATGAGAAAAAGGATATTTTGAAGTGGAATGACAATAAATGTGTGTCAGTAGCTTCCAACTTTGACACAGTAAATATTTTTAATTATAATATTATATATAATTCAACATTATTTGTGCTTCATACTTGTCTAAATACATAAAATTTATAGTCCCATACTCTCAGTGTCCTCACTCGAGGACGGCCCTTTTTGAATAAATTTAGACGTGGTATTATTTTTTTTCTACGCAGGTTAGTTTGTGATGAAAAATTAGCGATATTCTGTAATTTCCATTAAAATCGTTTGAACAAAAGTAAATTGGGCGTTAATGGGTTAAGAAGGATTTGGTGCATAGTATTATTAAATTCACGCCAGTACTGAGACATAAAATGAAAAACCGTTCTTAATAATAAATTGCACCTAATAATAATATGCACCCACGGAAACAACGGACGACACGGAAACGGATCTTTTTATGAAAATTTAAATAAGGTATGCACACGTGTGCCAAAACAGACGAAGTAATAATATTAGGAGATGCATATTCCAAAATATGAAAGGAAGTATATTTAAAAGATATAATAGGAAACGGAAGGGAAACGATACATAAAGAAACTAACGACAATGGACATATGAAGCAGTGGGAGATGCGGTCGTGCGAGATGCTGCCCATAGGCAAAAATGGTGGGACTTGCGGTCACAAGTGACATTAGCGATTACTGTGCTGACGGTAACAATGCGAGATGCGGTCAACAAAAGTATTTTTTTTATAAAAATTGGGGTCAGATCCTTAAGGGGGCATAACCTTCACGTATTTGGGGTTTTAGTATATATATATATATATATATATATATATATATATATATATATATATATATATATAATCTTTATTCTGATGCTGTGCTGTTTAAATATTTTATCTAATTTTGACATATAAAGTGACATTTTTCAAAACTGATTTCCGTTAGCAAACGTCACATTTTTCGTAACCAGTTACACAATGAAAAATATTATGTAACTGGTGATGAAAATAAATTTGTTGCATATCCGCAGTGACGCAATTAGCTAACGCACAACAAGATATCCGTGACCAATGCTAGGGTTGAGAGTTCGAGCCTAGACTAGGGAAGATTTTTTAAATTTTGGTATTTAAAAATTAATTTAAAAAAATGGTAAATAGCTATTTTCGATTTTAATTTAATATTGATGGTAAAATAATAAAGAAAAGTCTGAAATTATTGTATAAAATAAAAGTATTGTCTTCTGTAATATTGGTTGCATAGCTTGCAGGAATCAAAAAGTGCTGTTTTCAAATAAGAAAAGTTAATTAAAAATTATTGAAAAACACATAAAATAAATTGAATCTTCTTTTGTCAAAAGGACTCACATAAAATAAATAATTTTTTTTTTGTCAAAACTAAATTAAATCTTGTATGAAACGTTATGAAATGCTTTATTGATAGGTAAACTAAATTTTCTTCTTGTCAAAATTAGATAAAATCTTGTATAAAACACGTTATGAAATGCTTTTTTGTGTAACTCGTGTCATTTTGCGGGACCTCGCTCGCCCCGCTACGCGGAGCTTGCTTGTCCCGCAAAAATTTCACTCGTTACACAAAATGATGCATTTAATAACTGGTTACATAAATAGCTATTATACTTTTTTAACACCCTTTATAATAAACACATAAACTGTTATAAGCTACTTTTTATTTTCATGAAACATCCAAATTTACAATATGGAAAATGGTAGTCAAAAATTTTATAATGTTGCCATTTTTTTCATATTGAGAATTATTCTTGTCCATTCTGTCATCCAACTGAATATACTTCGCTTTGCGATTTCTAAATTCATTTTAGATCTCATTATTTGTAATTCTGTCTTCTCGGCTTCACTAATGTCACAAACCTTGGATTGGACCTTCCTAAAAAACTATTAATCCTTTAGTTTTCCATCCTTCCACGGCGTTATTTGTGCGATAGCAATTCCACATGGCAATTGAAATATTTGAATTTTGTAACCATTGTTCCGCAAAATAATCCAAAAAGACTTCCAGAGATGTGTTCGAAGAATCCGCGATTCACATTATATACAGCCAGGCCATTGTCAACATCTTCAGGATAAAGAAAGGATAAACCAGAGCACCGGCGAATAATTATTCTTATGTTTTCGTTGTTTTTATATTGTTCTGTCAAACCACAACTTCTTACACCTCACGCTACAAACATTGACCAAAATGAAAATAGCAACCATGTGTACGTGATCATGATAATTGTACTACTTCCTTATTATGCAACTTTCGTATAGGAAATTTTTACGCTTGGCAAGTATCTCGAGTCGGCGATGTGCGCGCCGCCTCGTGGTTGTTTTGTTAAATTCTCGGGTGCAACGGAAGCGTTGATTTGGAGTGTTATATCTTTGAAATTAAAAAGTAGAATACAACATAATAATGAGTATTATTATTACGAACGGATTTCAAGCAGTTGATTTACGAAATCTTCGTAAAAAGAGCATTGCGAAAGGTAGCAAATTATTGAAAAGTTTTCATGTAAGCAATGTACGTGAAATTGTTGATGGCAATGATCGTAAAATCGATGGATCCGTGCTTAGAGAAACTCCTGGTGTTACATGCACAAAAAAGAATTAAAATGTTTATTTACCCGTTGTTGCGGTAGGTATTTGATACATTTTTATGCATGTAACTTATGTTATGTATGTTATATATATATATATATATATATATATATATATATATATATATATATATATATCTTATTAGTTGGCTTGAATCGTTTTAAATGAGTTTTCAATAATTTATGGTTACTTTATAGATAGATCATGTAAATGGGCGGATCGTTTGTGCTGTAAGTTATGATGTTACATGATTTTATCAACAAAAATATTTAACACTTATTAAAAAAAAATTTAATGTAAGTTATGATGTTGTTACATGATTTTATTATGTTCATAATACAAACGATGATGTTGTTATATGCTTCTACTCGTATTATAAAAAATAACAATTACATTTAATAGTATATTATACACCAAGGTGGTGAAGACTGTTATTATTGACCAAGCACCAAGATTATTTCGCGAGGGGCTTTGCCCCGAGCGGAATAAGGTGCGAGGCCTATATATGTCTTCATCACCGTGGTGTATATACAATTTTTTCCACTACTAGCCAAATTTAAGACAAAAATTAAAAAATTTCTTGTATAAATCGAGTAGCAATGGAATGTTAATTCGCCTTTCGACTAATGAAACCATAATCAAGTAGTCTTATACAGATTGACATTTCCACTAGTAAAACTTATTTGTAAACAACAGGTGCGTTCATAAAACATAACTTATAACTGACGGATAACATAAGTGGGCCACAATCATGATACGTCGCCGGCCCGGCTAGCCCGTGTCGCGATGGCCACCAGTAGGCCTCCAGACTACCACCCGCTTCGTTACACAGCGGGACTTTGGCGGATTGACCAAGTTAGGGTGAACTGATATTGTATTGTACAGATTATGGCGCGATTGTGGGTATCCTACGAATCAACCGCCGGCATCCCACTGTTGGGACTTAATCAATGATTTATGCAAATCTACAGGCTATATATATACTTATAGGTTTAACAATGTAACAAGATGACTAAAACAAAGAAATATAATGAAAAATAAAAAAAATATTCCATATAATATATATATATAAATATATATATATATATATATCTATATATATATATATATATATATATATCTATATATATATATATATATATATATATATATATAAATTTAAATAAATATGTTCACCAATAGCTTTATTGGATCCGGGCTCACTATCAACACAAATATTATTACTTCTACGAGATATATTGTCTATTATAACCTCAGCCTCTACAGTTGAGACTATATCCTTAACAGCATTTTTCGCAAGACGCCGTTTTTGACGAGTGCTCTTTGAGATATTATGCAGGGGTTTTCTAGAGAAAACATATACTATGATGGTATATGATGCAACAAATGATGTATGTACTTACTTTTCTGTGTTTCCGGACATATCTGCTCGTTCCTTTGCTCCGAATAGATTGGATACAACACACAAATCTAATAAAATAGTCGCTACAGTGATTAATTATTAATTACCACAACACAACTAGGTTAGGTTGATTTTCAACACGTGTTCAACACAACGGCTAGCGAATCAGCAGTAGTGCCAACTGTCAAGGTGAGATTCAGTAATGCCAATGTTTTATTTTCATTACAGGTCGCATGGCGGCATGCATACTTCGTCAAATCGACATCGGCGCGACTATCGCAAATTTTCAACGGGCAATTTGTGGCTAAATTATAAACAACCACCATAAATATGCGTATGTTCAGCCAAGGCGGCAAAACTGATATCATTCCAATTATTTACCGACATCGCTGTGCCGCTGTCGACATCTAACCGCAGTTAACAGCTATGGCCTGTCTATTTACCGCTCATTCATGTTTGCTGGGATGTCATCAGTCATTATTGGTTGAGCGCGTATTATAAACTAATGGCATTTTTATCCAAATAGTTTTATTGAGTTAGGTAATTTCAAAAAGCAAATACGTTGGAGAGAATCTCCTGGGTACACAAAATAATGTTGCACAAGTTTTTGTTAAACTACTATGCTTGGATTCTAAAAACATTTGAATTTGTCCATTATTGACCTAGGTTAACAATAGAAAAAATTGTTAACCACTAATAGAGAAATTCAACTTCTCAGATAGCTAGAAGACGCAATAATTGTCAACTTCATTGCTAGTAGTGTAAAAAATTAATTAATCTATATCCATTGATATATTTGGAGTAATATCTGCACTGTCCATTGACATATCTGAATTTATCGTAGTGGTTTTATTTTGTCGAGTAGTCTTTTGGTCCTATCAAAACTAGATGACTTTTCTGATTTCTTCTTATATATATATATATATTAAGCCAGTCCTCTAGTATAGATAAATATTCATATATTAGATTGAATTAAAAAGGAATTTTTTTTGTATATACGTATGGTGTATCATTAGACACTACCTAATTAAGAACAAAATTTAACATAAAACGAATGAATGACTTAAGCAAATGTATTATAAAATATTGAGTACATCAATTTAAGAAATGGATTAAGGATAAGGAATAGAATGGTAATTATATTATAGAAATTAATTCTTAAGAAAATGTTACCTTCACAAATAAATCCTAAGGTCAAGTCAATGTCAACAATTTTCATTAAAATCAATCTGAACGCTGCTATGTCCACACTTGAATCGGGAAAAGGATGTTAATTTGTTCAAAACCTGAAATAATAAGAATTAATAATCAAATCACTAATTTATTAACGATATGCAAATACAATAAAAAGTTGCAATTTGAAAAAAGTAATTTATAAAAATAAAACTGTATGAAATATGACATTCGGAATAAGAGCCATATTGTATGTCATAGGAATCTAGTAATCAAATCGAAATCAATGAAGGAAGTGATTGAATCTAGTTATAATATTGCCAACCTAAATTCAATGAGTTGGAAGTTAATATAAAACAGAGAATGTAAATTTGAAATTAAGTTAGAGTTTATATAAAGCGAAATTAGTGCTAATTAAAGAATTAAAAAATAAACAGTTCCATATATATAAATCATAAATTTAGATTGTAGAAATTGTATATTAATTGTAAACAAATTTACTAAAAAAAAGGAATTACAAGGATTGAAACCATTGTAATACATGTAAAAGACTATTTATATATTCTATAAGATATTGTTAAACCATTTATACAAGTGATTTCACTCTCCAAGACTATTTTAATTGAAGAATTCAGTATTTCCATAAAAAAACATTATCATTGACAATTGTTGAATAAAATAACAAATTAGGAGGCTGTGTTTTAGAGATTGTAAAAATGTTGTTGATTTTTAAAAAAAAAGGGAGTCGAGAGTTAGTTGGGGAATGATGAACTGGGATGTAATTTTCTGAGAAGATTTTTGTAAAAACTTTAAAGTAAAAGTAATAATTTTAAATCTAAATCAATAAAAAATTCATAATATTAATGTCGATTAACCCCTGTGAAAAAGTGAAACGTGCCGAACGAGTATTTCTTGGGTAAGGAATACCTAAGAAAAGAGACGGGATGTTGCAGGTCCACCACGCCGAGAATGGAATATAAGGTCTGTGTTATTTGAGTTTTTTTAATTTGGAATTCCAAACAAACAAAGAAAAAGTGAACTTTTGAAATTAATTTGAACATTTAAATTTGAATAATCTAAAATTGGCCAAAGAAACTTTAAAATAATTAATACCAAATTTTATCCATGGATAATTAAAGAACTCTAATTTTCTGCAACAATAATTTTAGATATTAAATATGTACTTACTTGTAAAAAGTTTTTCGTTTGTAAAATAATCAAAGTTCACACCACTCATAAATGCTTTTCCAATCTTAATTTCCGCTTTGCATGCTGACCTATTCTTATAACTATCAAACACACACTTAATTCACAACTTGAATTATATATGTAACTGTTTAATATAAGTTTTTAACCATATTATTCTAAATGCACTAAATTGATGCACATTGAACTGTTAAACGTTTGCATCCTCCACGTTAACTGTGTACTATAATTTTGTGACGACGAGAAGCGTTGAACCGGAAGAGTTGCTCCGTTGCGCCGAAGCAGCTACTATAAGCGTTCAGTGCGCATGACCATCAAAGAATACAGGGGAGGTTCAGGAATATTTGTGTGTGTAAAATTTTGAAGATTTCATCAACAATTTATTAAAATATTTTTATTTAAGTGTTGGTATTTTTCTTATTCCAGTCAATGTCCATAACACTTTTCACGAACATTGTTTAAATCATTCATTCGATTATCATATGGTGAGAGGATTGAAATAAAGATATATAATTTATTCAGGAATAGACCTATCACGAAATCATAATAAGTAAATGTTCATATGTGTAAAAATTTTTTCTAATAGGTGTCCAGGACTCAAAGAGAGAAGTCTCATGCTTCCGACTGCAATATAAAATTTAAACAATACATACAATTAAAAAAATTTTCATATAATCATATAGGGCTAGCCGAAGGTAAAAACGGGTAAATAAAGGTAAATCATATAAGTATATATTAAAATATAACATATCCACTATAAATTGGCACCCAAAAACGTGGGGCGATTATAAAAATAATATATTAAAAAAAAAATTAAAAACAAAGAACAATGGAAAATAGGAAAATGCTGTTGCGCGATGGGAAGCAGGTTGGAAATGATAGTGGATCTGAGGAGGAAAGAGAAGGAAGAAGCCATGGAATGGGAGATTTCCAGGTGCAATACCTCATCCAAGGACAGCAATCGGAAGATGATGCACAGGAAGAAAGGAGAACAGGAGATGAAGAATATGGAATAGAGGTAGAACGAGTAGAAGAAGGATTGGATAGAAGTCAAGAAATACAAGAGAGAAGGGAACAACAAACAAGAACAAGGAATGATAACCAAATGATGGATTTGATGCAACAATTGTTGAACCAGATAAATACAATGAAGGGAGAGTTAAATGGAAACATGAACAAAATGGATCAAAAGTTGAATGGAAAAATAGACAATATGAATGGAAAAATAAATAGCATCAACGGAAATATGGATAGAATGGAGCTTAATTTGAGGGGAGACATTCATAATATTCATGAAAACATGAACAGATTGGAACGGAAGATAGAAGAGGTTAGATTTGAAAACTGCAAAGAGATTAAGGAACTTAAGGAGAATCAAGAAGAACATAAGAAGAGTATTCGGCAAATACAAGAAGACATAGAGGAAAATAATAAAAACATAAGACAAGAAATACAGGAAAATGGTATGAAAATCAGAGAAAACATAGTAGAAGAAGTATTAGAATTTAGAAGAGATCTAGAAGAATATTTACCAGAGAATATTAAAGTAGAGGTCTCAAAACAAAATAAACAAATAACAGAGGAAGTGGAACAGATGAAAGATAACGTAAATAGAAAATTTAAGGATTTGGATGGCCGGATTGAAGAGAGAACGGGGATGAGTCTAACAATAACCGACGACATAAATCGACAAATGAATAAAGAAATCGAAGAAATGAATCGGAAATTAAGGATCACGATAGAGGAAATGGAGGAAAATTTGAGAAGAAATGGAGGAAACAATATATACCCAGGAAATTTCCACAATTTAGAAATCGGAGTGAAATTTGATGGGAATATTAACAATATACATCCCAAAGTATTCCTCAAAATAATTAGAAACAAAATTAAAGGAATCAGAGATATTGTTGAGATCAAGCTTATTATAAGGAGCATATTACAGGGCCATGCTTTATTGTGGTTTTGTAATAAGGAAGAACTAATACAAAGCCTAGAAGAGTTCGAGCAACAATTCTTAGCCTATTTCTGGGGAGAATTGCAACAAGCAACATTCAGAGAGCGGTTATACTTCGGGAAATTTGATTATAAGAAAAGCAAAAACCTGAATAATTATGCGATGCAATTATATAATATAGCCCAGTACTTAGATCCGGGAATGAAGGAGGAGGAATTAGTGCTATACATTGGCAGACATTTCAATTCAGAAGTAGCTGAAACAATAGCGCTTCATAATATTAAAGCCATGGATAGTTTATCAAGATATCTACAAAGAGTGGAACGGAGCTATACAAATCATAACGATACAAGAGACAATCGATTAAATGAAAATGGGAATGGACAGAATAGAAGAGAAAATGAATGGAGAAATGATCAGAGAAATTATGAAAATCGAAATTACGAGAGAAGAGGACCAGGACGGGATGATAGAAATCCGAGATATGATAATTACAGAAACGGAAATGGAAACTATCGTAATGGTAATAATGGGAATCGGAATAATGGATATAATGGAGGAAATTACCAAAATTATGGAAGACGGAATGATAACGACAATCGTAATCGGAACTGGCAACAATACAGAAGAGAGGGAGAAATAATGAAGAGGACAGAAGAAATGAAAACAGAGACAGGAATTATGATCAAAGAGATAGTCGAGGAGGTGAAGATAGAAGACAGGTGAACATGATACAAAACCAGGAAGAGATAAGAAGGGATAGTGATCAGGGCCCGAGTTCTGATCCAAATTTCGAGTAAGTTGCTCTTATGTGCATAATATTGTCTATTCTTCTAAATATCAACATCCTAGAGAATTTATATTAGATAAAGAACCAACAAACCCAGAATTAAATAGATTAGTATTTATAGAGGGAAATTTAGATAACATTAAATGTAGAGTTTTATTAGATACGGGTTCCGAAGTTTCCATTATAAATCAAAATATAGTAGACAATTTAAAACAGGACAATATTATGGTGATAAATACAAATAAAATATCATTAATAGGGGCAAATGAAAGAAAATTATATGAAACTACTAAAACCATTATGACAAACCTAGAATTAAATGGTGAGGTTTTATCAGTACAATTGTTGATTGTGAAAAATTTAAAATATGACATAATCATGGGTACAGATGAATTAAGTAAACATAGAATTATAATAAATTATAAAATGCAAAACATAATATATAATAATCATACAATACCGTTTATAACAAATTATCAAACAGATATAGGAAAAAACGAATGTGCAATTGGACAAATAAATCACATTGCTGAAGAAGAACAAAACATGAGGGAGGAATTATGTCCGGAGGAATACAAACAGAGAGTCTATGAATTACTTGATTCTCACGAAAAGCTGTTCAATGAGGAAGTATGCCTTGCGACTAGATATGTTCACAAAATTGAAGTCATACCAGAAATAAAAAATTTTAAGATCAAAACTTATCCTATACCTTATAAATTAAAACAAGAGGTATATCAGGAAATTAATAAAATGTTACAAGACGGTATTATTGAAAGATCTAATTCACAATACCTAAGTGCTATAACCTGTGTAAAGAAGAAATCGGGGGATATTAGAATATGTTTGGATGCTAGGAATATAAATACATTTACTAAAAAACAATACGAAAGTCCATTAAATATTGAAGGTATATTTGGAAGAATTACAAAGGCTAATATATTTTCAAAATTAGATCTAAAGCATAGCTTTTGGTTAATTCCATTGGATCATCGTTGTAGACAATACACTGCATTTATGGTAGATGGAGTGGTGTATCAATTTTGTGTAGTGCCATTTGGACTCCAAAGTTCTTGTGCAGCCTTAGTACGAACATTGCATACAATCTTGAATCCGTATGAAGATTTCACTCTCCACTACATAGATGACATTTTGATTTTTTCTGAAACAGAAACGAAGCATCATAAACATCTGGAAATAATATTAAAGGAATTAGAAAATGCCGGACTTAAATTAAACTTAGATAAATGTCAGTTTTATAAAAGAGAAGTGGATTATTTAGGATATGTTTTAAGTGACACTGGTATAACAATGAATCCTGAGAGAATTAAAGCAATCCTAGAGTATAAAACACCACATAACTTAAGAACTTTACGAGGGTTTCTAGGTATCATCAATTATTTCAAGAAGTTAGTTCCTGATCTAAGTAAGAGAGAAATTCCTCTTATAGAATTATTAAAGAAGGATATTAGATGGAAATGGGACGAGAGAAGAGAAAACGCATTTCAGGAGTTAAAGGAAATTTTTCTAAACAGCCTAAAAGTATTTCATCCACAATATGACAAACCTTTTATCTTGAGAACGGATGCTTCAATAGAAAGATTGGCAGGGGTATTAATTCAAATACAAGATGGAGAAGAAGTACCTATTAGTTTTATATCCAGAGTGACTAAGCCAGCAGAAAAGAAATATTCAATAACAGAATTAGAAATGGCAAGTGTTGTATTTTGCATTAGCAAACTTTGATTCTATCTATTAGGAGCTAAGTTTATTTTAGAAACTGACCACTCAGCACTTACAGCTATGTTGAGAAACCGCTATGCCAATAATCGTGTACACCGATGGATCTTGTTGTTACAAGAATATGAATTCGAAATCAAATATATTCCAGGGGAATTAAACGTGGTAGCAGATGCATTGAGTAGAGTAGATGAAGTAGGGAACAATCAAACCAAATTTCAAATTGGAATAAACCAATTGTACCAAACAGAGGGGATATTTACATTGGAAAAGGTTAAAGAAGATCAGAGACATTTTGATAACGAGAAAGTTAAAGGTGCCTATAAAATTGATGAAGTGTGGTATAAGAAATTAGAGGACAGAGAAGTATTTGTAATAAGTAAGGAGTTTGCACAGGAAATTATTCGTCATCTACATAAAGAGAATGGACACATAGGAACAAGAAAATTATGGACTTTGTTTCGAGAAAATTATGTGGCAAAGAAGGATTTGAGTATAGTGAAAGAAATATGTAAATATTGTCAAATATGTCAACTGGCCAAAGAAAAAAATTACCACAATAGCATGACAGCAAAATCGATAATTACAAATAAATCATTACAGATTGTGGCAATGGATTTTATAGGAAACTGAATTAGGAGTGAATCGGGTAATAAGGATTTACTAGTAATAGTTGATGTTTATACCAAATTTGTTAAAAATTTTCCATGTAAGAGATCAACGGCTAAGGTGGTAATAGAATGTTTGGAAAAATATATAGAAGAAGTAGGAAGACCTGAGAGAATTATACTTGACCATGCTACATACTTTGAAAGTAAAAAATTAAAGCAGTATTGTGATAAAGAACAAATAAAACTACAATTTATTAGTATTAGAAGACCTAGCTCCAATCCAGCTGAGAGATATATAAAGGAAATCTTAAAATATTTAAGAATTCTTTGTCAAAAGACACATATTAGATGGGATGAAAATTTGGACAAAATTGAAGAATTTATAAATAATTTACCACATGGGGTACCAGGTGAAAGTCCAATTTATTTAATGAAAGGTATCCAACCTAAAAGAAACTGGATTCTGAATAGAGATACTACTCTAGAAGAGACACTAGAAAAGGTGAATATCAGAATAAGGAGGAATGCAGAAAAATATATACGGGATCAGAACAAGAAAATTAAGAAGAAAACAACCTTTAATAAAGGAGAATTGGTTATAATCAGAGCATTAAAGACATCTAATAAAGCAGAAGACCAATGTATTAAATTGCAATTGCCATTCGAGGGACCTTATGAAATAATAAATGATAATGCACAAAATAGTTATAAATTGGCATACCCAGGAACAAACATGATTAGGGGTATTTTTAATATAGAATCAATTTATAAGTATAATTCACCATAAAAGAGTGATAAGAGGAATAGATAATATTATGTTACTTACATGTAAATAGATAGTAGTATAGGTAGATGTAAGGTTTTTTTTTTCGATTTTACTTCATAAGACGTATTCTCATATACAACGTGAAGATAATGACCAAGTTAAACATAAGATTTTCAATTTTCATAGGTAGTGTACTAGTAGGCAGCATACAGTATCCGTGGTTATTGTAATCTAAAAAATTGAAACATAAGGAAATATAATGTATTAATGATAAATGAATAATATCAAAGAAAGATGGCAAGTTAAGCTTTAGTATAATAGTAAATTTTTATGAGAATTTCTTAGATAAAGGACATAATAAAATTAAATAAACACTCATTAATAAGGACAGGTAGGAAATAGGAAGGATAAGATAGGAAATAATTAAATAAACAGTAAAAGAGATGAGAAGGAAAGAAAGTTTTCAAATCAAGATATAAGTAGGAAATATTCATGTCAAGAAAATTTTTATAGGAATTAGGGAGAAAAGTATAGTGAAATAATGGAAAGAAATATTTATAAAGTATATGATATGATTAATTATTATGAGATAGGGAGATATGATGAGAAAATTATGATATAATGAATATAGTTATGAAATAAAGTTGATGAATTATGATTAAGAAATATGAAAATAAATATAAATATGGATAGAAAGTAAAGAGTTAAAGGTTCGACTATAAGAATAGATAAATTGACATGAATATAGGTTGAAAATTGATATGAAATTATAGGAAATCATTGAAATAATTAAAAATTATGTTCTTAGTATAAAAGATGAAATAGAAAAAATAGAAGAGTAGATAGGTAAAGGAGGAAGTATAAGTATTGAGATTTTGAATAAGAAACGGTGGAAAAGAGTAAGGAATATAAGATATGAATAATTTAATAAGAATAAGAATTATGAGAATAAAATGTAAGAATCATTATTGTTATGTCCCTAATGAGAAATTATTTTGGAATGAGTTTGATATGGTTGAATTATAAGAATATCATAAAAATTTTAATAATAAGAATAAAAATAAAAATGTTATCAGAAATGTAAGTACTGAGCTGAAATCTATAGATCGATTAGCATGGATTACAGATTGAAAATTGAAATTTTAAGAAGTTATCTAAATAGACACCTTTTAAAATTTAAATTTGAGGGGAGTTAAGCCAGTCCTCTAGTATAGATAAATATTCATATATTAGATTGAATTAAAAAGGAATTTTTTTTGTATATACGTATGGTGTATCATTAGACACTACCTAATTAAGAACAAAATTTAACATAAAACAAATGAATGACTTAAGCAAATGTATTATAAAATATTGAGTACATCAATTTAAGAAATGGATTAAGGATAAGGAATAGAATGGTAATGCTAATATAGAAATTAATTCTTAAGAAAATGTTACCTTCACAAATAAATCCTAAGGTCAAGTCAATGTCAACAATTTTCATTAAAATCAATCTGAACGCTGCTATGTCCACACTTGAATCGGGAAAAGGATGTTAATTTGTTCAAAACCTAAAATAATAAGAATTAATAATCAAATCACTAATTTATTAACGATATGCAAATACAATAAAAAGTTGCAATTTGAAAAAAGTAATTTATAAAAATAAAACTGTATGAAATATGACATTCGGAATAAGAGCCATATTGTATGTCATAGAAATCTAGTAATCAAATCGAAATCAATGAAGGAAGTGATTGAATCTAGTTATAATATTGCCAACCTAAATTCAATGAGTTGGAAGTTAATATAAAACAGAGAATGTAAATTTGAAATTAAGTTAGAGTTTATATAAAGCGAAATTAGTGCTAATTAAAGAATTAAAAAATAAACAGTTCCATATATATAAATCATAAATTTAGATTGTAGAAATTGTATATTAATTGTAAACAAATTTACTAAAAAAAAAGGAATTACAAGGATTGAAACCATTGTAATACATGTAAAAGACTATTTATATATTCTATAAGATATTGTTAAACCATTTATACAAGTGATTTCACTCTCCAAGACTATTTTAATTGAAGAATTCAGTATTTCCATAAAAAAACATTATCATTGACAATTGTTGAATAAAATAACAAATTATGAGGCTGTGTTTTAGAGATTGTAAAAATGTTGTTGATTTTTAAAAAAAAAGGGAGTCGAGAGTTAGTTGGGGAATGATGAACTGGGATGTAATTTTCTGAGAAGATTTTTGTAAAAACTTTAAAGTAAAAGTAATAATTTTAAATCTAAATCAATAAAAAATTCATAATATTAATGTCGATTAACCCCTGTGAAAAAGTGAAACGTGCCGAACGAGTATTTCTTGGGTAAGGAATACCTAAGAAAAGAGACGGGATGTTGCAGGTCCACCACGCCGAGAATGGAATATAAGGTCTGTGTTATTTGAGTTTTTTTAATTTGGAATTCCAAACAAACAAAGAAAAAGTGAACTTTTGAAATTAATTTGAACATTTAAATTTGAATAATCTAAAATTGGCCAAAGAAACTTTAAAATAATTAATACCAAATTTTATCCATGGATAATTAAAGAACTCTAATTTTCTGCAACAATAATTTTAGATATTAAATATGTACTTACTTGTAAAAAGTTTTTCGTTTGTAAAATAATCAAAGTTCACACCACTCATAAATGCTTTTCCAATCTTAATTTCCGCTTTGCATGCTGACCTATTCTTATAACTATCAAACACACACTTAATTCACAACTTGAATTATATATGTAACTGTTTAATATAAGTTTTCAACCATATTATTCTAAATGCACTAAATTGATGCACATTGAACTGTTAAAGGTTTGCATCCTCGTTGTGACGACGAGAAACGTTGAACCGGAAGATTTGCTCCGTTGCGCCGAAGCAGCTACTATAAGCGTTCAGTGCGCATGACCATCAAAGAATACAGGGGAGGTTCAGGAATATTTGTGTGTGTAAAATTTTGAAGATTTCATCAACAATTTATTAAAATATTTTTATTTAAGTGTTGGTATTTTTCATATTCCAGTCAATGTCCATAACACTTTTCACGAACATTGTTTAAATCATTCATTCGATTATCATATGGTGAGAGGATTGAAATAAAGATATATAATTTATTCAGGAATAGACCTATCACGAAATTATAATAAGTAAATGTTCATATGTGTAAAAATTTTTTCTAATAGGTGTCCAGGACTCAAAGAGAGAAGTCTCATGCTTCCGACTGCAATATAAAATTTAAACAATACATACAATTAAAAAAAATTTCATATAATCATATAGGGCTAGCCGAAGGTAAAAACGGGTAAATAAAGGTAAATCATATAAGTATATATTAAAATATAACATATCCACTATAATATATATATATATATATATATATATATATATATATATATATATATATATAACTTATCGTAAGAAGTATTGGAGAGAATAAGACACAAATATATGAAGTTTGCAACTTTGTCAAGTAACAAGTGGAGATTACTTCCTCCAAACAGATGGAATTATCTTTGCTTATGGTAATAATATGCGAGAAATATATATCTCATATTGAATTGAACACCTATGATATCAATTATGCCGCATAACTATAGAAATACATAAGTATTATATTATTTACCTTAAATTCCAGAATGTAAACAACATCTTTCATAAATTTTAATCATCTCCTTAGTAAATTATAAATTCACTTTCTTGTTAACAGCACAAATAATAAATTGTATACAGCATTTAGAATATCCAACATTGAATCTGAAAAGAACATAAAATTATTATTAGACAGTAATAAACAGAATATTTGATAACAATATACAAACAAAATTGCCATATTTATCTAAATGAAATAACAGAAGTGTCAATTAAAATTTCATGTCATTTAGCACGGAATGATGATAGCAGAAATATATTCAACCATAGAATTATTTATGTTTCTGTATTTGGAAAGCAAAGAGGATATTTGGAAAACATAACTGAATTAAATAATAGGCCAAGTTTATATTAGATAAATATTGAATAATGAATAAGAATTTAATTGGAAGGCATTATAAAAGGTTTTCAAACGCTAATGATTGTAAATTTATTGATATTTGAATTTAAAGTCGGAAATATGTAATCATTGTTTATGAATATAAGGTATATTTTTGGAAGTATTTCACATGTAAATAGGTGTAATTAATTATTTTGAAATTTTACATGAACAGTAAATAACAATAGGAATAAGATAAAGACATTAAACGAAGTATTAAACATTGAACAGAACAGATTATGATATATCTAGTAAGTTGTTAGTGTTTTGTTTAAAATAAGAAAACTAGCAACAACGAGTTTGTTGATTTGGAGAACAAAAGAGTTGGTGAGGTGATGCTAAAGGAAATGGACGCATGTAAGCAATTTTTATTACATTTAATTAAAATCTTTGGAAATTATTAGAAATTAAAGTTAAAACATATTGCAAACGTTAAATTGTAACCTAAGAAACATTTCCAGAAGAACATATCGTTAAATATTAGTAATTTGTAAGAAATACATGCAATTGAACTTTGAGAGGGGACGCTATATACAAATTTTAATAAAGTAACCACATTATAGTGTTAAATACTTCATCAAAACATTGATAATCGTAATAAAAACATTATGAGCCAAGTTTAACAAACGATTTAATAATATTACATCAACTTACCTGCTGTACAAACTATAGTGTTTGTTCTACAAGTTGAAGGAGATCCAGCTTCAATCCAGGGTATAACACAGGAGTAGAGTGAACAAAAACTTCCCAGTGTTGTGATCAGGTCAGTGTTTAAATAATTTATCTGGTTAACCATTTTAAATTCAGACATAAATCATTAATTTGGCCAAATTTCACGTTGATAATTTTAAGTCATCTGGTTTTATTTGCATGTTAGCTGCTAAATATAGGACAAGACTTGATACCATAGGCGTCGCATTGATGTGTTTCACATAATTTATTCACAGGTTTTGGAGGAGATGATTTTAATAGGATATTTATAAAGTGCAAATTTCATATATTTTTAATTCAATCCGGAACCCAACGGGAGTATAGAGTTCTCATGCTCTCCATTGAACCAATAAATTAATAATAAAATAAATAAACTTACCCTGAGCTAGTATACAATATTCAAATCATAGACAAATGATAAATAAACATAACCAGGTTTTTACTTAACTAAATAAATAATATAGTATTAAATATATATATATATATATATATATATATATATATATATATATATTGAACCAGTCCTCTAATATATATGAATAATTCATGTATGAGATTGAATATTATTAATACGTAGGGTGTACCATTAGACACTACCTAGTTAAAAACTAAATTTAACATAAACGAATGAATGAAGTAAGCAAATGTATTATCAAGTGTTGAGAAAACCAATTATAAAGAAAGGCTTAAAGGATAAGGAATAAAATTTTAATGATAACATTATAATTAAGTATAAAAATTGTACCTTCACAATTAAATCCTAAGGTCAAGTCAATGTCAACAATTTTCAAAATCATCTGAACACTGCCATGTCAATATCTGGATGAAGTAGAATGTTGTTTTGATTGAAACCTAAAATAACAAGAATTAATAGTCAACTTACTAATTGATCAGCGATATTCACAGACGATGGTAGTTAAAGTTTACAATTTGAAAAAGAATTTATAAAAAAAGGAAAACTTTATGAAAGTTGACAAACGGAACAGAGCCATGTTATATGTCAAGGAAATCTGTTAACCAAACAAAATTTAATGAACAAGAAGTAATAAAATCTAGTGATTTTCTTGCCAACCTAAAATCATTGATTTGGAATTGAATATAAAACATAAAAGGCAAATATGGAAATAAATAAGACTTTATATAAAATAAAATTAGTAAAAATTCATAAATTGAAAACTAAACAGTTCCATATATATAAATAATCATTTTAGGTTGTAGAAATTGTATATTTAATTGTAAATGAATACACCATAAAAAGGGAATTACAACAAATTTTGGGATTGTAATACATGTAAAGGACAGTTTATATATTCCCTAAGACATTATAAACCCATTTATATAAGTGTTATTATCCTCCAGGACAATTTTAATTAAAGAATTTTGTATTTTAATGAAAAACACTCAAATTGACAATTATCGAATAAAAAAACAATATAAGGAGGCTTTGTTTTTGATATGTGAAAAAGTTTGTTGATTTAAAGAAGAATTGAGAATCGGGCGTTGGTGGAAGAATGATTAAGATCTATGTAGCTCTCCTCTACAAAAAATTTCACAAAACTATGTAAAAGTATATAATTCAAGTTAAAAACCATTATAAAATTATAATATCAATTTTGTTTCAACTGTGTAATAAAGTGCAGTGTGCAGAAAGAGTATTTCTTTAATAAGAAATTCCCAAGAAAAAGAGACGCTTAGCAGCAGTTCCACAGTGCCGAGAATTGGAAATAAGGTCGGTGGTTTTTAAGTTTTCTTAATTTGGAATTCCAAAGAGAAAGAAATAGTGAACAATAAAAATATTATTTGAACGTTTACATTAAGATTTCTAAAAAAAGGCCAAAAACAATAAAAAATGATGAATATCATTTCATATCCATGGAAATCCATGTAATTTTGATTATCATGCAACTTTAATAATAGTTATAATTTGTACTTACTTGTAAATTTTTTTTTATTTCACATCATCATCGTTTACATTGCACGTAAAGTACCATTTCACTTCTATTTCTTCTAATGCATGTTTAACTATTTCTATAACTATTCATCATTCACTTTACTCGCATTTTGATATATGTATGTAACTGTATAGTGTAATTTCCAATGATCTATCGATGATTGCAATGAATTTAAGAACGTTAAATTTATAAAAACGTTCATAAAAACAACATCGACTGTGAACTATACGTTTTGTGTCGTTGTGAAACGATATACGAGGATTTGTTTCTCCTATGCGCCGACGCAGTCATTTTAAGCATTCAGTGCGCATGTCCAGTCAAGAATGCAGGAACGGTGTAAAGAATATTTATGTAAAAAGAATTTGAATATAATCTCAATAACTTATTAAATCATTTCGTTAAAGTGTTGGTATTTTTTTTCATTCTGTTTAATATTCATAATACATTTAGAAAATGGTGCCTAATTCATTCATTCTATACTAATATTTGGAGTTGATAAAAACAAAGGTATATATTTTTATTCAAGAATAAAACATACTAGAAAATTTCAGAATTCAATATTTAAATGTGTATCAAAGTTATACATATACGTCCAGAACTCAAAGGGAGGAGGTTCATGCTGCCGACTATCATATAAATTATAAATCAAATAAAATTTCACAGATTATCATCAGGAGCTAGCCGAAGGTAAAGTAAAAAAAAGGTAAAATATACAATACAATAAAGAAAAATCATATAAAAATAAATATCCCATAGTAAAATTACACAATTATAAATTTGTCGATCCCAACTATTAATAATTAAATTATTTTAAATAAAAACAAACAAATAAAATATGGATAGGAAAATGGTGTGGAGAGATGTAAAACAGGAGTATAGGAGACAGGAAACGCTAAAAGGAACAAGAGAGGAAAATGATCAATTTATGGACTGGATGAAACAATTCATGATTAGTTGGAGAAAAGATAGGAGAAAGTGGAATAAATTATGGAATGATGAAAGAAGTGAAGATAGGAAATCGGACATGATGGTAAAAGATTTTAACCGAGTAGAGGGAAACTCTCACTCCGACTATTTAGTTTCATTTGTGTTTATTAGTATGGATAATATTATACTTTAGAAATAACTGGTAATCTTTTAAGCTATCCGAAAACCGGCTTTTCCATTCTTGTAATTTTTTTGGGTAGAACAAAATTGTACTCTTAGAAATAGTGATAACTTTATATAGGCCATCGGAACAGGCTCTTGTTTTTTCCTTTGTTTTAATTGTTAATTTTTTTTATCATATGGGATGGTTGTTGTCGAAATAATATTTCATTATCATACGTAATTTCGTTCCTGCTGATAACTAGCAGGTTTCGTCAAGAATAAATATAAGCCGAAGGTCGGAAGTCAGCGGAAATCGTGTTTCGCGAGTAATTTCAATTTTTTCTGATGACATAAGTGTAATCATAGATTCTTTTCGAATAACTTTTACGACTAAGTAAGCTAACTAAAGAAATATTGGGCTATTCTACTCCCTAGTGTACGGAACGAACTCCTTCGACCTAAAGAGTCTAGATCCCGGCCTGACATTCGGCCTTTGCGCGGTGCCCTTAGGAGTTCCTTAAATATTCAAATAGGAATATATCGATCATTAAATATTTCAGTGGGAATGCATTAAATATTTCCATAGGAATATCTCGTTCTTTGAATATGTCAATAGGCATATATCGTTCATTTAACATTTCCTCCGGAATATATCCGCCATTTAACTTTTCATTGGGTAAACGCAGGAGGGAGAGACTGTTTAGCCTATCCTAGTTAAGGACCGTATTGTATGTTTTTGTTGGTAATATACAGACACATTTTTTTGTTAAGTTGGATCTCTTTTATTCGCTCCCGCTCCCAGACTCATGCCTATAGGTTTTTATGTTGATGTTTCACTCACGTCGCTGATCGAGCAAACCTGTTCCTGGCGAATCCGACGAAAGCCCTTACCGCTCGAGCCCGGAAATCCCCCTCTCTCGGTTTCTTTTGGGGAGAATTCCTCGTTCTTCCTCGTGCCTGACGTCACTGGTGACAGCGCTGACTAATTACTGAGAGAGAAGTCGGGCTCAGTAGTGTAACTATGAGAGTTTGGACTCACTACTTCCAAAAACGTCCGCTAGTTGGTGGCGGTTTTGTCTATCTTGGCGCTGTTGGTTGTCTATCTTCCTGTGGTCGTCATCCATTTTTATCCTATCGAATTCTAGATAGCGCGCTTTGACGTGTACGTCGTCCATTGTTTATCCAGTGACTGTATTGTACAATTTATTGAATTGAAAAATACTTTTCACCATCGCGGGGTTTGAACCCACGATCTCTGCGTATGTATTTTCTATAATTTAAGATAATTGGAGACGTCTTTTCAAAATATTAAATGTTTTATACATGTACCTTAGTAATTAATTATTGGCTTTCCCCAGAATATAATGAAAAAAATGATTGGAATTTTTAAAAAATTGACAATTGATTCGATATTACTATTTCTCATCTTCGAAAATAAAGTGACAAATAAATACGTACGCGCGAGGTCTTAACTTTACGTATACCATTCTTTTAACATATACAGGATGTAGTCATAAAGATGTCATAAGGTATATATACATATATATCTGTAATAAATTAGTTATAGTATGGCTTTAATCGAGTACAGACGTCGAATTGAGGAATTTATGAAGGATGTTCCGGGTCCATATCAGTAGATATGTACGTAGTTCATAGCTGTTCGTCGGGATATTTATTGATGTGGAGGGGGTGAAGTACCAACCCGGCGCGTCTCCAGGTGGCGGGCTTCTGAGATGATTTTATATGAGGAGGAGGTCTGCGGGAAATACCTGGGGCTCGTTGTGTTTAAAAACTCAACTAGCAGCCCTCGAATACCCTGCCGTGGACCAACTTTACCTGTCCCAGCTGTAGTATCGTGGCTAAGGGATTGCTCACAGGTTTACGATGCCGGGTGAAATTTCGAGCTTACCTCGAAATCACCTGTTACACCAATGTCCCCTGGCTGTCTGTGGTCAAGTCTCATGGGCCAGTGGGATGGTGGGGGGTATTGTTTTTAATGCCCATGCCCGGACGAAGACCATTTATTTAAAGAGTAAGAAAACACCGGAAAAGTAGTGGAGAAAACCTCTTCATCCGGGCACCTCACAGAGGGAAAAAGGCCAAACGGCACAAAGGTCGTATGCCGTTCGACCTCCCAATACTAAGAGAACTGGGCGGCATAGACGACCCAGTGAGAAAAGTCATCAGTGGATCAGGGGTGCGAAAATACCTGCGACCCTCAATCAGGGGATATCCCCTGAAGAGGCCAGGAAGCAGGCTATTCAGCGCCCATCCTCCGCGGGGAAGACAAAGCTTAAAAGAGGCCCGGAGAATATTACTCCTCCGCAACGACCTCTAAGCAAGAAACCAAAAACAGCTGCAACGATAACCGGGCAAGCCACTGGTTACGCAGCAGCTGTCAAAACAGAGAAGGCTTCTAGGGTGGGAATAATACCCAAAGATTATCCTGGGGTCATCCTGAAAGCAGAGCAGCTCTTCACACTGGAAAACACTCTGGTGAAAGAGCTGTGCCAGAGCAAAGAGAAGAAAATCCACTTCTCAGGTATCCATTTCTGTTGTGGAATGATACTAGTGGACTTTGGGTCACAAGAATTGGCAGACTAGCTCATGAGGTCAGCGCCTGAATTGAACTCTTGGGAAGGACACGAATCGGTGACTCGCAGTGGGAACGACATCCCAAAGCCGGTCGCCATAACAGTGTTCTTCCCAAGAAGCCACGACATGAAATTGGAGAAGATCCTCCAACTTGTTTCAGAACTCCAACCTCACTACTGGGGCTTGGAAGATCCTAAACTCTTAAAAAGAGGGACAGGGAACTATCCTCACGATTGGGATCGATCACCAATCGCCAAACCATTGTAAAATGGATGTATGAGTTGTTGACGACGAGGATAGCTGAAACACAGGTGTGGAATCAAACCACCTCAGTTAAAGCCACTCGCGGTACACCTCAAGGGGGAGTGATATCTCCCCTTCTATGGAGCCTCGTAGTAGATGAGTTGCTCTATAGGCTAACGGAGCTTGGCTTCGATTGTATGGGCTATGCTGATGACATAATTCTAATAGTCAGAGGCAAGTTCGAGAGCAACTTGTGTGATTTATTACAAAAGGGCTTCAGAATCATTGAGCAATTGTGCGTGTCAGTGGAGCTAAACATTAACCCAAACAAGACCATAGTAATTCCATTTACCCGTAAAACAACACTTCCAGCCATGAAACCCATATCCTTAAACGGGGAAATCATGGAATGGAAATCAGAAGTTAAATATCTAGGGATAACCCTAGACAGTAAGCTTCTGTGGAATAAGCATTTTGAAATAACTGCTAGTCAAGCAATAAGAGCTTTCATGGCGTGCAGAAATCTAGCTGTTAAGAGGTGGGGCTGTAACCCAAAAATACTGCGATGAATGTACGCCATGATTGTGAGAACAGCAATTACGTATGGGGCAATAGTGTGGCATACAAAAGCAAGTCAGTACAGCACGAAGAAGACCCTCGACAAAGTTCAAAGGCTTGCCTGTGTGTGCCTCACTGGAGCTATGAGAAGGTGTCCAACTAGGGCACTTGAGATCATTATAGATCTCACACCTCTACATCTGGTGATAGAAAGATCTGCCCAGGAGGCAATTCTTAGAATATCTAAGGAAGGTTCCGGCAATGAAAGTATTAAAAATCAGGGAGCCTGGTCTTCTCTAACAAAATACATCTCATCAGAGAATATTTCAGTGACGAAATGATCAAGAAAGTAAGTATTGAGAAGAATTTCACTACGATGCTAAATACGAGGAGAGACTGGGAAAGGGAATACGCCACCCAAACTCTCAAAGAAAACACCATTAGATGGTATACGGATGGTTCAAAAACCACCACTGGAGCAGCTACTGGAGTATTTGGAGCTGGCACTAGATACCCATTATCGTTAGGCTCCTTCCCGACCGTCTTTTCGGCAGAAATACTAGCAATTGAGAGATGCGTGGATATGAACCTAGAAAGAAACTATCAGAAATGTGACATATCGATCCAGTCTGATAGTCAAGCAGCTATCAAAGCATTGAGCTCCCATGTCATTGCGGCATGGGAGTGCCGAAGAAAACTTGATGAATTAGGCAAGAATAACAGGGTCTCTTTGGTCTGGGTTCCTGGCCACTGGGGAATCACAGGAAATAAAGATGCCAATGCACTTGCCAGGAAAGGAGCACAAACGCCCTTCATTGGCCCGGAGCCTTTCTGTGATGTAGTAAAATGCTCCTATAAGAAAGAGTTTCGAAAGAAGGAGGAAACCGAAAGAGAAGCACTCTGGCAGTGCCGTCCCGGGTTGGAACATTACAAAAAGTTCTTACGGAACTTTGACACTGCTAGATCTAAAAAATATTTGGACCTCAGTAAAAATAAGCTACATCTCCTCACAGGCTTTCTTACAGAACACTGCCGCCTTAGGAATCACCTAATGATAATAGGTCTAGCAGAAACTGACGAGTGTAGATTCTGTGGGGGAGGAGGATGAGACTCCGGATCACCTAGTTCTGGATTGCCTCGTCATTGCAAGCCAACGCAAGAAATGCTTCGGACAAGCAACTTGTAGGGGTGAGGATATAACCTCGTTGAAACCGTTCCAAATACCAGATTTCATTAGAACCCTAGAACTGGAAGGCTAGCTGTAGCAGTAGCGAGAGCAGCTCTGATAGGGGGGGGGGCACAATAAATCTTAGGTTTCAGTGAATTTTAACCACGGTAAAATCTAATCTAATCTAAGGATTTTACTTTTTTTGAAGATAATAGAATGGTTATGAAGCAATTTAAAAACCTATGCATAGCTGACTCAAATCAAAATAAATGGGAAAATCTTACAATCAATTGGCTGCCAGAAGAATTACAAAACGGAAGACAACAAAGGGAGATTTCGAGTTCCTTAGATCTCATATTTAGACGCCAGACACCACCACCACAAACAACGATATATCCATTAAACGGAATCCAGCCTACAAGACTTCAATATGAGCAACAACAACAACAACATAACATCCGACAGCAGCAACATGAAAGATGAACTTAACAATATTTTTTCATTGACATGTATAATATAAGCATCCATATTTGTTCATCTATATAGAGAAATGCTTTTTCTGGCGTGAGGCCTGAGAATGCTATTGATATCACTCTTGAAAAACTATTTGGACTTATATTTAGCCCAAAGGGTAATCTTGTAAATTGAAATGAACCTTTTTCTGTACTAAACGAAGTGTATTTCCTAATTGATCTAAAATCGCGTCCGGGGTAATGTTGTCTCTGACTATTTTCTTATTTAACTGCCTAAAATCTATACAAAGTCTCCATGTTTTATCCTGACTCACCAATTTCTTCGGGACTAATAACACTGGACTGTTATAATCTGATACCGAGGGTTCAATTATTCCTCGCGTTATGAGTTTCTCTAATTGATTATTTAATTCCGTTGTTTGCGAATGTGGTGTGCTATAATTTTTTATGTATATTGGTGTATTGTCCTTTACTGATATCTTTTGCTCATAAAAATTATTGTGCGTTAGAATATCATTCTTTAAAGCGAATATAACTGCATAACTCTCACACAGTTTCGTTAAATCATTCCTTACATACTCTGGTATTTCTAAATTTAATGACTTTCTCAATTCTTTCATTCTATTGTTAATATCATTCGTAATTGTATATACCTCGAACAAATCTAAATCCAAGATTTCAATATTCTTAGTTTTTACTGAAACACTCTCGTAGTTTGTATTTAAAATTCTAACGTATGGATTTTTCCTCGATATTATGGATATAGCTATAAGTACTCTCGGTGCTACTTTCTGTTGCTCCACTACTGTATCCTTTCCCAAATTTCTAAAGTTTCCTATTAGCCTGTACACCTCGCATCTAGGCGGTATTGCTAATGTATCGTATTCTGGATTACCAAAAATTTGTATGGTTACTGGATTCCTAGACTTGCAATGTATGTGTAATTCTGATTGTGAATAATCTACTACGCAATTATTTTTATTTATGAAGTCTCTGCCTATTAACCCACTTGTTGGTATCGGAAAATTTTCTTCCACTACGTGAAAGCAATGCTTTAAGGTTATGTTAAAAATATAAAGGTTAATGCTTATTTGACCCAAAGTTTTAGCTAAGCCTTCAGTTATCCCCTTAATGCTTATTTTATAGTCAGTTTTAATTAAGTTATGCGGAAATTTTTTAGAAATCTTTATCAGAGATATATCTGCTCCGGTATCTAATATGAAATTGTAAATATTATCGGATATGTTTGTCTGAATTTCTATAAAGTTTGAAAGCGATAAATATAAATAATATGCTGAATAGGTTTTTGAAATCTTGCATTCGACATTTGTTTTATTATTCAAAACACTAATTGTTCCTGATTCACTCTTGCTTCCTCATTTTCCATCTCACATATTCTCACATTATTGTTAATCCGATTATTGTAATTGCCATTCCTATTGATTTTCCTCTCCTTATTGAAATCTGCGTATCTGCCGTAACCATTTCCTTGATTATACTGTCTGAATGTCCTTCCTGAGGGGTTGCCGTTGTGAAATCCTCTGTTGCTTCCTCTCCTATGATTGTTCCTAAAGCCAAAATCTGATTTCCTGAAGAAATTCCTATTGTCATTCATGTGTAAAACTTGTTGTTGACTTACTATGTCTTCTACTGATACTACCTTAGATAGTACTTCTCGCGTGTTTTCAAAGCTTCCCGCTGCTATGATCGTTTTCGTCGCGTCCGCTGTGGCATTCATCGTTACTGCCTTAATCTTGCTCCTTTGGTGTATTTTTCAGCTAGACGTTCCAGCATCCCTTCTGACACGTATGCTGCCTGTAGCCTCTATGCCAATTTCTCTATTTCTGTCGCGTATTGCGTTACTTTATTAAGTTTCGCTAAGAGAAGGCCTGGGTTATCTCCTCTTATCCTTGATTTTAGTTTGTTCGTAATTTCTGTGATACAATTCACCGTCTTGATCAAGCTTCTAGCTTTTCCAGTCAGTCTTGTATTAATTAGCAGAATCGCATTTTCCTCGTTACCCGTCGCGTTTATTTGTAACAAATCTAATGAGTCTAAAAATTATTGTAATTTGCTTGCTTCTCCGTTGAATTCAGTAGGTAAGACCTTACTCGCGAAATTAAAAAAATCATTCATACTTGTCGTCATTTTCAACTGTTTGCTTATTGCTTGTAATACACCCGTATCAATCTCCTCAAATATAGAGGTAGGTATTTTAACAATACAATTCAGCGCTTGAAATGCCCTAACAGTTTTATACCTAATCTTTTCTGAATAATTTCTACAACTTTCCTGTTGTACTAAAGTTAAGTTTTTCCAATTTTTACCCATCAATTTACCAATATTATTATAAAGAATTATTATACTATTAATTACGTCAATGTGTATATTTGGATTTTTAGGAGTTTCCTTTTCAAAACTCTTTTTCCCTGTTTGTTTATTTCTTCTACAATTGCCCTTAGCTTATTTTCGAAATCTTCCCACGTTATTGACATTTAAAATATGTATCATTTGTTCATAAAAATAGAGTGCATAAGTACTTACAATTTTATACAGTCAAAGTTCCTGACGTCTGCTTCGCTGCAATGCCTTGGTTGATGTCTCTTTTTAATGCTCTTCGATGCGTTTTCCATAGGGACCATATGAATTTCAAAATGAAAGCTACCGTTATTATGTAGAATATGAGTATTATATGCGTTGTAACATTATCTTGTTGTATCATAAAATTATTGTTTACTGTACCAGTTTCTCGTACCTCTTGTTTAGTAGGTGCACCACCCATAGTTTCACTTCTTCAAGGTCCAAAATTTAAATAAAAGACCATATACCTTCACTCGTTTGGATTACCATCAATTCGCAGGATTATTTACCATTTTAGTTTCCAGGAATATTTACCATTTACCATTTAGTTTGCAGGATTATTTACCATTTACCATTTAGTTTGCAGGATCGCCATGTGGTGGTTACTTAGCAACTACCCCTCGTAAGTACTTCTTGAACCATCGAACCATTCATCTTCGGGAAACACTTACCACTTGAACCATTCTTTAGGGTTAAATAAATAACATCGTTTATCAAAACTCACTGGGACAACATATATTTAAAACTACTAAATTACTGACCATATGTAAAACAGAATATAAACTTTTGTACTATTAATAAACAATAATAATAATGAATAATCTTCGAGAGAAATGAACTCTCTATATATAGGAAATTGTTAGACTAACACAGTCAACGATCCGTTTCTCTACCTTGTTGACACATTATTTATAAAACGGACGTGTTTGTTATTGATTTTACTACGCCTTGCCAATGGCCTTCCAGTTCACTGGGCGCTAGCAATATTTGGAATTAATGTCTACTAAAATCTAATAATGTCTTTTAAATATTAGAGTGATATCGGTGAAATGAATTGCGCATGTGAACGTTATTAACGTACTGCCGTATTGGTTTTACGTCAAGCGGTATTTCAATTTTATTTAACAGTTATCGGAAGCGACGCTTTATCCGCTCTGTACGTAATTCGATAATGTGACTTAACCTAGCTTTATTGCATAGTATGTAGATAAGTTATTGTTGGTTATTGTATACTAAGTTCGTGCTTATCATTTGAAATCCCTACTTCATTTTCTATTGTAGGAATTACTAAAAAAATAAATAAATGAAACGTATTCCATAAAGTCGAAAACATATTTTGATATAACTGTTAAGTATCTTGAATAATCATTATTTGATCATAAACTAACTTGTAATTTTATGTTAAAATTCAAAATTTTATTTTGGTGTCTTAAATAAGATATAACAAAAACTTAGAATAAGTTTTAAATCTGCAGTCTACTGTTGAATTTACAGTAATAATCATGATCACAAGAAGAAGAAGAGGCATTCTCATTATTTTCAGGCTCAGTACATACATTCTTTTGCTTCAAACTCAGAGTTCTAGCACACCCATCTCTTGCTGATATTCCTAGCTCCTGAATATGTTTTTCTTTGCTAATTTCCTTTTTTTTTGTAATAGGCTTAACATTAGCATTATTACAAACATCGCTTACTTCTTGTAGAAGCTGGTCTCTTTCACAAAATATTTCTTCCACTCCAGACCTACACATAAAAAATTAATAGACATATGAGAATGAACAATACTAATATAAGTATATAACTATTCATGAAAATTATTTGAATACCTACATTATCTGGTTTCCTTTGTCTTTTTTCAACCACATTTCTAATAAACGGAACAAATGATCTTTTAGAGTTCTTATTAAAAACTATTTTCTAGTTATGACGTGTATGTTGGATTGGATTGTTTCCCATTTTTCGGGGTCTTCCAACGGGTTTAAATTAATAAACTCTTTGAGGAGAGCCATGTCGTCCTCTGGTCCAAACCTTAATCTTTTTGGTACCCTTTCAGACATTTTCCTATATACTTAAAACAGAGAGTTTATGTGTTAAATCCACAACAAACAACTTTGACATAGGAAACTCTGCGCATGCCCGGCTAGTTAATTATTAAGCGCTATTTAACATACGTCCTGTCGTTAGGCTCCGTAAATAACGCTTGGCGGTAACGTTATTTAGGAACGTTGTCTTAAGAATCGACTCGCGCATACGTTAAATGTCAAAATAACATATGCGCTAATATGGCCTGACGTTATTTGGGTTACCGATAACTCTCTAATGTCTTTTGAGATCATGACAACTGGTTTACTGATTTTGACTTGGTGGAATACTTACGAAAAGATTAAATTCCATTTGTTGGTACTGTGAAGAAAAACAAGAGTGCGTTACCACTTGATTTTGTGTCAACAGCTGTGATACAACAATATTCCAAAGAAAGAAAAAACGGTTATTCTTGTTTCTACTTTACATAATGACAAATCAATAGACCTTGACACCGGTATCCAAGTGAAGCCATCAATAATAACATTCTATAATGGGACAAAGGGTGGAGTTAACACCGCTGATAAAATGTGCGCACCTCATAATGTATCTAGAAATGTGAAACGCTGGTCAAAGGTGGTGTTTTTTTCCATGCTAAATATAAGTGGAATCAACTAACAAATAGTTTACTTTGGTAACGGTTTGACAGAGATAAGAAAGCGACTTTTTCTAAAAAAGCTATCCCATGAGCTTGTGTTAGAACATTTGACAAGAAGAAGTCAAAGAAACAGCGGACTTCCCTTTGCTCTACAGGAAAAACTAAAGAGATTCAGGCCCAACGTGTCAGCAGAACTCCAGCAAGATGATGATGAACCTTTGCACCTTGCACCACAGACATCAGTGCAAAAACTGTAAAACATTACTTTGCTTACAACACGCCAATTTCATATGTGCATCTTGTTTGATTACTGATCTAAATAACAAACAACTTGAATAACTTCAATTTTTTAACCTGTTTCAAATGACTTAATTTTAATATTATTGGTTTTGTGCTACAAAATACAATAATTTTTAATATCAATACCTATAATTTATTATCATTATTATCTGTTTTTCAATTAGTAGAATTAGATTCTCTGAATAATGAACTGGTTCTGTCAGATACACTGCCCCCGAACAGGTTTAAAAAGAACTGCGCCCGACGGAAGGTAAGAAATAAACTGTTTTTGGAGTCTCTTTTTTATGAGAATCCAAAAATGTAAACATTTGACCATAGGGAGGACGTCCCTCTTTATATGATTTTTGAAGTATTTTCCCACAAAGCAGCGCCTTCAAAATTTATATAGGGTGGATAGTTTTCATTGAAATGTTCTGTACATATAAATAAAAATTACAACTGTAATCAATAATTCAGTTTATTTAGGCAATAGTTTATATATAAATAAGACTAGATACCTAACACATGAACTGCAATAAAAAAATCCAAGAAAATATTCCAATAACTTTTTTCAGTGTCTTATTAGTAAAAATATAGAATTGGAATTTTTTAATAATTTATTGGAAATTAGAACTCTTCTTCTTAATTTTGTGTATATCGGGTTAATAGCCAAAGTTAATGGAAAATTAAGTTTTTTTATTTGTTGTTAAAAAAGTTGCGTGTATCTTTTGTGGAATTTTATTTGTGATTCACTATTTTATTACATCAACTAGTAAAAAAAACACTAAACAAATAAGTCACTGGCAAACATACGTGAAAATATTAGTCATTTTTAGGACGAATTACTTTGGTCTCAACATTGTATCTGGAGGGATAAAATATGGTATTTATTAGAAACAAAATAATTTGTTGGATTAATCAAATGCTATAAACATGAAAAAAATTGTTAGTCTAAAAACTATCTCCATTTATTGAGAGCCAAGGTCTGCCAGACGTACCTTGAAGTATAAAGTCTATTATATTAGTGAGGTTTGTAGTCCCCGAGCATTCTTACTAAATGTATTAAGAATGCATACAAAAATGTCTAGCCTTTTTACTTTAACGAATGACTGACAGCCCCTGGCTCTTAGTCTGATTGTTCCACCAGTAACTTTGAATTTGTTCAGAAATATGCTATTTTTACTGATTGCTTCAACTGAGGCACCATAGTGCGCTAACTAAAACTACTGGAAATACGACTACGCCATTCGAATTTGTTTCTGGAGCGATATTTGTGGGTTTTTCCGTAGTGGAGGTAGTATTCAGCGTCGTATGCGATTCTGGCGTACTAGAGTTGGGATCGGTAGAGCTAGATGCTGTAGACGAAGCAGTTGGTATAAATGTTGTATCTGTGGAATAAAAACATACGTTTTGCTTGAGATGTCAATAGTCAACGTACACTACTATTAGATCTTAATTAAATAGAGAAATTTCAGAGCAATTTTAGTTATTTGTTAGCATTTATTCACTCAAAATAACAATAGTTTAAATTCTAGACACATATTATGTGTTTACTTTTGATTTTAATGACAGCTTCACAAAACTTCTGCGAACTAGCTCCTAATTTTGCCAATGTTCATTTGGTTATTTCCAGTCCGAAGACTGCGGAGGCAATTTTTTTCTTTTAAAAAACACTTGCAAAGTTTTTTTATGTGTTTCTTCTTCTTAATTCGCCGTCTCCCGTCGGAGGTTGGCGATCCAATTGGCAATCATTATTCTGGATGTAGCGGCTCTGAAGATGTCAATTGAGGTACATCCAAACCATCTTCTTAAATCTTTTAGCCAGAAGTTCTGTCTTCTTCCCACTGATCTTTTTCCTTGCATGATCAGTCTTGAGAGTTCATACTTTTCGTCTCTCATTATGTGGCTTATATATCTCGTCTTTCTCTCCTTAACAATCTGCATCAGTTCTATCAATTTTTCCATCCGCGCAAGGACTTCCATGTTGGTTATTTTCTGCACCCACGATATTCTTAACATACGACGCTATAGGTACATCTTAAACGCGTCCAATTTTTTTTCTGTAGACGCATCGAGAGTCCACTTTCACTGCCATATAACAAGGTTGAAGATATATAGCATCTGATTATGCGCATTCGAAGTTCTAGGCTCAGTTCGCGTCTCGTGAAAAATTGCTTCATATTAATAAATGTTTTTCTTGCCTGCTCAATTCGTGCTTTTATTTCGATCTTGGGATCGCATTGATTATTAATGATAGTCCACAGGTATCTGAATGAATTTACTTGTTCTACCTGTATATCGTTCATGGACAAATTGGCAATTATATTTGTCTTTGAAAAAACAAGAAGCTTAGTTTTATACACATTCATACCGTTCACTATGGCTTACTATACGGTTCATTAAGTCTTGTAAATCGGCCAGATTACCTGCCAGCACAACACAGTCGTCGGCGTACCTCAGATTGTTAACAACGATTCCATTGATTTTGATTCCTCTTTGGACCCCTTGCAGCGCTTCTATAAATATAGTCTCAGAATACAGAAGTTATGACAGGATACAACCTTGCCTTACTCCCCTCTTTATTGTAATAGCCTCTGATGTTGATTGCTCAATTTTAACGTCTGCTGTTTGGTGCCAGTACAACTGTGAAATTATTATGATCTCTTCTTTATCTATTACCGTGGCTTGAAAAATTTCCAATAGTTTGTCATGCTTAACGCAATCAAAAGCTTTTTTGTAACCAAAGAAACATGAAAATACATTCACGTTCATATCTCTGCATCTTTGAGTTAAGACGTTTAGAGAGAACAGTGGTTCCCGTGTGCCCACACCATTCCGAAATCCAAACTGACAGCCATCTACCTGACTTTCGCATTTTTTGTAGATGCGCGTATGAATTATTCTTAATAATACCTTAAGAACATAAGACATTAAGCAAATCATTCGATATTCGTCACATTTTGATGCGTTGTTTTTCTTTGGAAGTGTTATAAACGTTGACCTGAGCCAGTCTGAGGGTATAGTACCTGTTCTATAAACAGCGTTATGTAGTGAAGTTAATATGTTCAGTCCGGCTCCTTCTTCGTCTGCTATAAGTTTTAGTACTTCTGCGTGTGTCTTATCTGGGCCAGTTGCTTTTCTGTTTTTTTGGGTTTTTATAGCATGTATGACTTCCTCTTTCATTATGTCGGGCCCCTTTTCATTTATTTGATTGTCTGTTGTTGGTGGCAATTCTGGTCTATTGTCGTTGAACAGGTCTTCGACATATTCTTTCCATCTTTTAAGTTTGGCTTCAGTTTCTGTTATTATTTTGTTGCTATTGTCCCTTAGTATTGAAACTGGTGTTTTTTTGTTTCGATTTGTCATTTCTTTGACTTTCTTGTGTAAGTTGAAAGAGTCGTGTTTTCTTTGGAGGTTTTCGATTTCAGAGCATTTCTCTGATAGCCACTTTTCTTTTGCTTCCTTGCATTTGTTCTCAACTGCCCTATCGAGTTATTCGTATTGCATTGGATTTTGTTTTTGTGTTCTCCTTTCTGACATTAGATCTAATATTTCAGAAGTCATCCATTCGTGCTTCTTATAATATGTCACGTAACCAATTTCTTGTTCTTGAGTTTCTATTATAGCAGTTTTTACGTTGCCCCAAACCGTTTCTACCTCTGTTGGCACTGACCTTTCAGTTTTTTCATTTTGTTCTCAAGTCCTTCCCTTATAACACGTTTAATGTCTTGGTTTTTAAATTTGTCAACGTCTATCTTTTTGCGTGTCTGTGTTTTTTGTACTTTATGAAAGCGCTGCATTTTGAAATTCATTACCACCGGGTTATGGTCGCTGCTGATATCTGCACCGGGATATCTTTTTACAGATTTAATATATTTTTTCAAATATGGTGCGATCATAATGTAATCTATCTGGTTTCTGATGTGTTTGGGATAATTGTATTATTTAAGCAGGATGCGAAAGGTACTGCACTATTCTCTAATACAGTGTTGGTCAAAATACGGTCCACGAGCACACCAACCATGACAGTGCCTTCGAATAAAAATTAAATTGTCGTTTATAACTAACTATGAGCAATTGTGTTTAATGTTTATAATACAAGTATTTCAAACCAAAATGCATTTTTGCTACAAATCTGGCCTCCTATGAAGAAAGTTTGCCCCCCACTGCTCTAATATGTTGTTGTAACTTCTATTTTTCCCAAATTACTTCCTCCACCCTGCCACCGGTGAAAAACGTTTAAATCCTGAAGTACAAATTTTGATTCGTGGGTCCAGTATGCCGTTGTCTGATTTCTGTGTTCTCTAGAGCCAGTGCCTGCCACACATACATTAAAGTATTAGGGCTAGCTCACTACAGTAGTGTTACAAACCTTAACTAATGGTGACTTAGGTATCAGGTAATAAAGCTGTGCAATAAATAGGCTCATTCACGTTAAAGTAGGGAGTCTGGCATTTATATATGAGCCAGACCAATTTGAAGGATCTAACACACCCCAGACCCAGTATAGGGGCGAAAGAACCCGAGGGATCGTTGTCCACGTGCATAAATATACAGGGTGTGTCACAAGTAAAATTTGCATTCTCCAATGTCTCGAATTATGTTCAGATTTGGAAAAAATGGCAGAACAGGTTAATTTCAATCTACAAGAGGCTGAATTTTTATGGTAGTTTCAAACTTCTTTTTTCATCCATCTAGCACCCAGAACTACCCCTTGAAAAACCGTAAATGGCAATGGGCATTAGGTATTACATTATTTTGATGCTGCTTTAATTATCTATGTAACCCCGTCTTTTTTATTTTCAACGACTATTTTTAGAGAAAACTGCTCGAATTATTGTGAAAGAAGTTTTTAAAAAACTATTTCATTTTAACGGATGTACTGCTCAAAGTAGCTAACTCGAACTTCCATGCCATGGTGCCTGTTCTAAAATGCTTCTCTAACTTTTCGCAACATTTCTGGTGTAATTTAACGGAATTCTGCCACGATTCTTTGCTTTGGCCTTCAAGAAACCTGCCATTGTTCCTCAAGAACTCTAGAACATCGCTACACCCACCTCAAGTTCCACTTATCCAGGACCTTGCTAGGAGTTGTACATCCTAAGTCTCTCCCAGATAGGTCCTCAAACTTAATTTCGATATATATAAAATCTTGAGTTGGTTTTTAGGCTGATTTTTATTCGTATTGTAATATTTTACTAATTCATTTAAAACAGTAAACGGGTGGAATAAACTTTAAACACCGGTGGGTTCACTTACTTAATCTATTTAAACACTACACTATCCACTAATTATATACACAGTATATTCACATAAACTAATTTATATAAGCACTTCACTAATTTATATTCAATTATTTACTTGTTTATCTCACGATGTCAAATTATCAACTGAACTAAACTCTTCCTAGTCGATCCCTTATATATTAATGCCTTTTTCACTAGATAATTGTAGATTGCGGCTTACTCAAAAACAATTGGTTTTCTGGCATTTTCTAGATGAGTCTGGTCACAAAAACAATGTTTAGATAAGATAGTCACAATCGTAAACAATCCCTGCGCGTCCGCCATAATTTTAACTTTTATACCTGGCTTAGACAGAGTCGGATTTAGGGACTATACCAGTGTGCTGTTTCGTAACATTACCCCCTCCTTAAATGGAAGTTCCGCCTGAAACTTTTGTGTAGCCAAGACTGAATGTTTGAATCGGCAACTGGCCCCATTTCTACACTTTCCGATCTTATGGAAACAGCAGAGCACCGTCTTCATCGGATACTGATAACGAGGGTTGTAGCTGCAAATTAATATCTGGACACCGGTATCTTGAAAGATAATCTCTACCATGCTCCTGATGATTCGCCAATCCAACTGGTTTCTCGCTATCTTAAGCATAGCCAGTCTCTTCACGCTGGATTCCAACACATGGTCTCGTAGGTTTCCCACACATCGCGGTAGGTACATCTATTTTGAAATTCATTTTTAGTTACCACGTAGAAGACGTACCGCGGATTATGTTCCAGTTTCAGTGTCTTGCCAGGGGCTGGAATCTGGTCTTCAAGTTTTTCTAATCGTCCGAACTTCTTTCAAAAGACGGTTGCCAACCCTCGTGCGTTCTTGATACGAGCGGGGATGTTGTATGTCAATGAATAATCTTCCGGGAGAGTGAACACATCTTGTTGTTGTTCCGAAGTGACTCCATATCTAGCTTTCCCGGTACCTCCATACACGCCCATAAATTCATCGAAGGTAGCGTCAGACACATCTCGAATAAGGTTACTCCTTCCTCTAGGTCATGATCTCCTTCGAATGGCACTAGTCGGTTTTAGTGAACTACTTTTGGTTTTCCGTTGGGGATCTTGCTTATGCGATATATATATATCATTAATCCTTCTCTTGATTAAGTATGGACCTTCCCAGGATTTTTGTAATTTTGGAGAGAATCCTTTTCTCCTCGTCGGGTTGTGTAACCATACTTCGTCCCCTTCTTTAAAACCGCCTTCTGTGGCCTGCGTGTTTTACCGACTTTTTATTCTGTCGCGGGCAACTTGAAGATTTGTTCGAACTAATTCATGAATATCGTCCAGCCTTCTTTTCAATTGGATCAGGTAGTCTTCGCCTGCTAGATCTTCTCCAGGCCAACAGCCAAATTCCAGGTGACAAGGAAGCCTCATTTCACGTCCAAACAGGATTTTCACAGGTATTTCACCCGTGGACTCATTGATGGCAGATCGATAAGCCAATGCGAATAGGGAAATATACTGGTCCCAATCTCTATGATGGCTGGACACCACTTTGGACAGGTATTTTCCAATAGTCCTGTTCATTCTCTCGACCATTCCATCTGACTGTGGATGTAATGCTGTTGTCTTGGTCTTCTTCATTCCCAGTCTGTCGCAAATCTCCTGGAATAGATGGCTTTCAAAATTTCTCCCCTGGTCACTGTGGACTTCCAAGGGCACTCCATATCGGCTGATAAATTCCTTCACCAATACATCGGCGACAGTTGTGGCCTCTTGGTTCGGAATAGTGTAAATTTGCACCCACTTTGTGAAATAATCCATTAGAACCAGTATGTATTTGCTACCATTCGGTCGTCGGAAATGGTCCAGCGATATCTGAAGCAATCTTTTCGAAAGGGCTTCCAACATTATGCTATTTCATAGGTGCCTTTTCTTGCGATGCGGTCCATGACTCGTAGCACAAGTCGTACATTTCTTACACCAGTCCTTCACTTCATCGGAGCTGTTCATCCAATAAAAAATCTCACGGATTCTCTGTAGGATTTTCTTCACTCCCAGATGACTTCCCTATGGACTGTCACGTAACTTCTTCAGTACTTCAGCTACTCTTGTTCTCGAGATGATTCGGATCATCTTTAGGTGAGGATCATCCTCCTGATCTTCTCTGATCTTGGTGGGTGACCATTCCTCGTTGACTACTGTAATTCATGGAACTGCAACTTCCTTAGATTTCGACTTGTTGCATTGTGAATAGTCTACAGGGCATGACCGTCTAGGCAAAGAGTTGGCTTTTCGGTGATTCACATCAGCTGTCTGATTTCCCCTGTGACTGGAGTCTTGGGGCGCTTAGACGGACTGCGTACGTGCTGTAGCTCGCCACACTTCCGGCATTTGATCTTCTTCGGCTTCTTGTCTACCATACCTTTCAACAAGTTGACAATCTGGTCAAGTTTGTCATCGCCATCTTCTTCCTGCATGGTCCTACCTTTGTTGTACCGCGAGCCCTTCGTGGCTGCTTTGCATTTAAGAGGTTCTTGGTTTGCAGGAGTCGTAGGACCCTTACACAAACTGCATGCATGCTCTAGCTCGCTACAATTACAGCACCTGATCTTCTTCGGCTTCACGTCTACCATACCTTTCAACAGGTTGACGATCTGGTCAAGTCTGTCATCGTCACCTTTTTCCTGCATGGTCCTACCTTTGTTGTAACCCGAAGCCTTCGTTGCTGCTTCATATTCAAAAGCAGCTGTCAATTCGTCAACTAATGTTTTGGGATGGGCTAATCGAAGCGTCTTCTCCATATCGTGGTCACATAAGCCGTCAATAAAAGCCTGGATGCCTAAACATTCCATCATGTTCTCTGGTGCGGATGGATAAGCAAATCGAACTAGTCGGGCAATATCCATTCCATACTCTTGAAGGGTTTCGTCACGTTTCCGCTTTCGGTTCTTCAGCTGGCATCTGTACAAATGTTCCAAAGTTCACTGCCTTCTCCTTATCGGACCAATTATTCACTCTAGCGGCTGCTTCAAACTGTTTCACATAATTGGTCCACGACATTTTTCCATCGAATGACTCGGGTAAAACTGCCAATGTCTTCTAACTTAGGATGTGTTTCTGTCTTGCAAGGTTTCGTTTACTCGATCTTCTTTTCTTCCGCTGGCGTGTCTTGAGTTCTTATATCGGCAATATTTTCCTCTAACTCCTTGATTTTCTCGTCTATCGTTGTAATTTCATTCTTGATTCCAGATTTTAGAGACGAAATTTAATTTTCAACGTCAGCGGCAATGTCGTTTTTCATTAATAAGATATTTGCAGATATATCGTTCTTCAAAGTAGAAATCTTCCCGTCCATGTTCTCTTCCATGGCAGAAATCTTCTCGTCCATGTTAGCAGAAATATTAGCAGAAATGTCGTTCTCCATAGCAGAAATCTTCTCGTCCATGTTCTCTTCCATGGCAGAAATCTTCTCATCCATGTTAGCAGAAATATTAGCAGAAATGTCGTTCTTCATAGCAGAAATCTTCTCGTCCATGTTAGCAGAGATTGACGAGATTAAGGTGGAAGCCTCGTCATTAAATAAAACTGTTTCTGGATCAAAGTCGTCATTTTCCAGTGCCACTTTAACTCGTTCTACTAAATCGCTTTTCTTACCGGACATTTCCAACTCACGATCTTCCAATTCTGCTCTTAGTTCCGCCACTTTGAGGTCACATAGGCCATTTTTACGTAGCAATTTATTTATATTATCCCACTTCTGACACCAACTCCGCCTGGGGCAGGCGTTGGGTGGATTGAGTAGCCCAACAACTGTCACTGCCGGTCCCAAGCCCGGATAAAGGAGGAGGGTTCTTGGGCGAGGTTAGCAGCCTACCCAAGGTAAAAATCACTACCGCTCACAGAACTGAAGCAATAGCCTCGGATTACGGACAGTCACAACGGATAACGACCCAAGCAAGGAATAAGGACCGACGATTCAGGAAACGGAAAATAACAAGATTGGCATGCTGGAACATAACATCATGGAATGGCAGAGACCAGGAAATCACAATCGAAATGAAGAAGCACAGACTCGACATATGTGGAATATCAGAAACAAGGAAAAAAGGCCAAGGCACCTCACAATTTGAAGAGTACATCTTAATATACAGTGGAGTGCCCAAATAGGGAAGAGCACACTCAGGAGTCGGAATACTACTGCATGAGAGGTATAAGCACAATATCGAAAGCATAGAATACGTAAACGATAGAATATTAAGAGTGTCCATCAAAATCAATGAACTCATCACCCACCTCGTCAGCACATATGCTCCTGATACATCACGAACCATTGAAGAGTCTGAAAACTTCTATCTGTCACTGCAAGATACTATCGACAAACTCGACAGAAGCCACAAACTCATTGTCTTCGGAGATCTTAACGCCCGAATTGGAAATGATATAATACCCAATCTGAAACAAAAATTCAACGAGCCAATTACCAGCGAAAATGGCGAACTTCTTATAGACTTTTGTGCCAGGAACGAGTTAAGAATTAACAACACAAAGAACAGCACAAATACACTTTTGCCAACACAAGAGGACAACGCTCCATGATAGACTTTGTCATAACCAACAGAGCAATCACACCCTCTCAAATATTAGACGTAAGGGCTCTAACATCAGCCAATCTAGGAACATATCATAAGCTTGTATTATGCAAAATGTTAATGGAGCAACCTCGTAAAGTTGTAAAGAAGCCTATCTACATAAGAAAATTCAATATAGAATCTTTGTCTACCGAAAGCACAAGACAGCTTTACGAAATTAGATTATCAAGCAAACTGAATAACATCTGCACATCAGGTGAAGTTGAAGATGGCTGTCAACAAATAAAAACATGCATAACAGAAGCTGCAACAGAATCGATGGGAGAACGCACAATCAACATAAACGCCAACAAGAACATCAAGTCATGGTTTTGTAAGGAAGTGAAGGAACTGGCAGATATGAAACGTAAAAGCTACCTATTGTATTTAAGTTCACCAACAGAAACCAATCGAACGAGATACGTTGAAAACAAAAACAAAGCCAATGCAGCTATCAGAGCCATAAAAAGGGAACACTGGAGACGATTCACCAGTGAAATGGAACACGACCTTTATGGAGCCCAAAGAAAGGTTTGGAAGATGCTGAAAAACAGAAAAAAACCAGTAAATGAATACGTTCAAACTAAAAACATATCACCTGACATCTGGGAAAAATATTTCACAGAGCTGTACCAAGATGAAGAAACAACTGATACATGGGTGAATGAAGACGAAACACCCGATGATGTTTTGATAACAGAGGAAGAGCTGAGAAAAAGAATACAAAAGCTGAAAAACAGGAAAGCCGCGGGTACAGACAACATCCCGAATGAATTGCTAAAATATGGGGGAAAGAAACTCATCGAGAAGTTGCTAACTCTTTTCAATAAAATTTTAAATACATCACAGATCCCCGAAGATTGGCGCAGCAGCATCACTATTCCCATCTTCAAAAAGGGGCAAAAGACAGCACCTGAAAACTACAGGGGCATAACCCTGCTAAGTACGTCCATGAAACTGCTCACTAGCATCCTAAAAGACAAATTGGAATCACGTATCAAGAATAGAGAGGAACAGCTTGGTTTTCGAACAAACAGGTCAACAACGGACGCTCTCTTCATAATGAAACAACTAAAGGAGAAATCAATAGAGTTTAACAAGCCTGCTTACATCTGCTTCATAGACTTAACAAAGGCATTCGACAAAGTGCGCTTGACAGACGTCCTACAAATTCTAACAAAAAGACAGTCCCCGTCCCAAATCACCAAACTAATGAAAAACTTAAACACTGGAAATGTGACAAAGATCAAGTCAGGAGAACAAACTACATCCAACATAAAAACACCAGGCGGAATTAGGCAGGGTGACAGCCTGAGCCCTTTTCTTTTCAACCTCCTGATGGATGAAATAATACAACAAGTCACATCCTTAGATTTGGGGTACAGAATGGGCCACTCAAAAATATCTATGGTCTGCTATGCAGACGACGCAGCTATTATAGCAGAAACGGAGAACGATCTTTAGAGACAGCTGTTTAAATTCTATCAAGTCAGCCAACAACTCAACATGGCAATTTCAACATCAAAAACCAAAGCTATGACATTCTCCAGAGAACCTGTCAGGTGTAAAGCGGTTGTAGAGGATAAGCCAATCGAGCAACTCAATGTCTTTAAATATCTAGGCATGGACATCTGCAGCTACCACGATCCGGCGAAAGAAGTAAGAAGTCTCATAACTAAAGCAGCAGCTCTGTCAGGATGTCTTAGAGATGTGATATGGTCAAACCAGCACATGGGAACAGATAGCAAGATGAAGATCTATAAGACTTGTATCAGACCTATTATGACTTACGGAATAGAAGTACGAGAAGACACAAATAAAACTAAAAGTATGCTGCGCTCGGCCGAAATGAAAATCCTACGAACTATCCTAGGGAAGACCAGACGGGACAGGATAAGAAACACTGACATACGAGCTCAATGCAGCATAGTAGACATAGTCAGATGGGGCAGACAGAGACGAAGAGAATGGTACGCGCACGTACGAAGAATGGACGAAAACAGATTACCGAGAATAATGATGGAAAGCAAGCCACACGGAAATCGCCCACCAGGAAGACCCCCAAAAAGGTGGCAGGAAAGCTGGCAGTCCACCTCGCAAGAAACCATCCAGAGACGGCTTCAGCAAGCAACAGACCAATAGGTCTATTTAAAAGAAGAAGAAGAAGAAGAAGACTTCTGACACCAATGTAATGTTTTTCTAATTTATTTAAAACAGTAAACGGGTGTAATAAACTTTAAACACTCGGTGGGTTCACTTACTTAATTTATTCAAACACTACACTATCCACTAATTATATACACAGTATATTCACCTAAACCAATTTATATGAGCAATTCACTAATTTATATTTACTTGTTCATCTCACGACGTCAAATTATCAACAGAGACAGAGTCGGCTTTAGGGACTATACCAGTGTGCTGTTTCGTAACAGTATTGTATTGTGAATATATGGTTAATGTGAATTTATTCTTGTATCATTAACAAATCTATAATTCCTGAAAGTTTTTCTATTGATTCACCTTATCCCAGTTGAAGGAATAAAAAATACTGTAACTAAGGCCGGATACCACTACCTGAGCAGTTTCTTGCCGGGACGGTAAGTTCAGGTTACAAAGAAAGAAACAGCACGAATGAAACCAATTATACCATTTAACAAAGTAAGTGCTTGAATATATTTACCACAATATACCTTTTACAAGAATAGCATATACTTTTGTGTTTTTTATTAATCATTTTATTATCATCTAGAGGACCCGTGCTGCTCCGCAGCATAAGGATGTATGAGATGGTGTAATTATTACATAAAATCATTTTACAGTACTTCCTTCCATACAATATTAGCTGTGCGTCGGCCGCAGTATATGGAAAAAATTGAAAGTAAAGTTGATTGTGTACACATAATTTTCCCCAAACTCAACGAATTCAAACAGTTAATAGCTCAAAAGAATGGGCTTGATCCACTGAATGTTCTTAGACTTGTGTCAACGGCCTACGTTAATTAGAAGGAAAATCTTGAAAAAATCGAATGTAAAGTTGATTGTGCTCGCATAACTTTCCTCAAACTACGAATTTATGCAGTTAATAGTTCAAAAGAAAGACCTTGATCCACTGAGTGTTCTGAGCGTGAAACGATCAAGATACATTCATTAGAAGAGGAGCTATGAGAATTCGAATTGCTGGAGTGAATGTGACCCATAAGATAAATACAGGGAAGAATCGCGAGTATAACTTGAGTAAGGAGGGAGTTGAGTAAATTTCAATGATTGATGACATATCTGTGTCTAAATACCTTTCATTTAAAAAAAATGAAGGAAATCAGTTTTCATAAATTCTTTTAATATATAAGATTAGCAAAATTATATTTATGTAAATGATATAATTTTGATCTTTTTTATTTATTGCTTAATCCTCTCAGTCATGTTGGGTACGGTTGTACCCATTGAAATAAATACATAAATATGTAAATGAAATCATTATAAAGTAATTATTATTCTATAAGTAGTCTACTTATGTGTATTGTACGTAGATGGCGCATGGGTCATTTCAGTCCGAATGAAAATTTATTTCAAAAGCAATATGGTGGCAATTTTAGATTATATATCGTTGAAAAGATTGATAACCAGGGCAAATTGTTCATAACCAACATCTCCTACCTTCTATAACTACATATAAGACGCCATTATTAATTCATATATTTTTGAATAGTTTTTCCAAAGTTGCAAAAGTTTAAGTGATTTAAAGTACGCAAACAAGTATTTTTGTGAGTTTCGCTCATATTTCGGCCGTTAGAATACCTAATAAGTGCCTACTTTGTGGGTATAGGACTAAAGCTGGAGTTTGTTCACCAGTTCCTATTCTAAAACCAAAATGTTTCCAAAGTGCAAGGACCTAATATCGTACACATAAAAATGAAAGCGATGTTGTCATATCTAATTCTAAAATTTCTTTATCTTTGTGAATAGTTCGTAAATACTATAAAGCTCTAGAACTACTAATTTCAACATTTATGAGTAATATAGAAGAAGGTTATTTTTATGAAATAAACTTTGTACTTCTAATTCTTATGTTTAAGAACTTTCTTCAAATACTGGCAACGTCTGCATGATCTGCGAATCCAAAGAATTTTTTAATCTATCAAAATAGTACCACGGAAATAGGGCCGTCCTATTTGAAATACGGACAGGGTGCAGCTACCATATTTCAATTATTAAAAGTGCTCGAGCTTAATAAGCATACGTTATACTGTGACAATTATTTTACTATTATCTTCAACAAATTCTGAATCCAAAATCTATATTTCTTGCTGGCAGTGCTAAGCTCAATAGGTTTACTGAACTACCTTTGATTGATGTAAAGGATGTTTTAAAAAAGAGAGAGGTTCGACAGATCAAATTATCTCTACAGATGGAAATAAAGTAACCAGATGATTGATAACAAGCCAGTAGTGATGTTATCCAACTTCGTTAGGGGCGGGACAGAATACCCTGAGAAAAGCTGGGATAGAAATCGTTCATTGACGTAAATCGTCCCGAAGGTATACAAAAGTATGATAGGTCCATGAGTGGCATAGATAAAACAGATGATCTTATCGCTTTCTAGAAAACAAAGAGTCACTGTAGAAAGTGGACTGTTCGACTAGTCACTCATGCAGTTATATGATACTAATAAACTCCTGGTTGAAGTTTAAATGAAACAAGATGTCACGGACCTTTTACACTTCAGGATGAAAGTTTGTGAATCTCTCGTAAAAGTCAACTTTTACAACAACCGAAATCAGGAAGTACTTTCAAGCGGTACATCTAGTCCTGTAGTGGCAACAAAACGTCAAAACATTGAGGTGCAATAGGATAATATAGGACAATTTACAGAGCACCCAGAGTTAACTGTACTTTTGAGGTGCAAAAATCCTGATTGTGGAAACAAGCAAGGTGGAAATGTCAGAAGTGCAATCATTATATTATTATGTGCCTCCCAATGGACAAAAATTACTTTCTTACGTTCCATCAGCGAACGTTTTTTTAGATATAGAAATTATGTTTGAGTACTTTTGGGTACGTAGGTACCCACAATATACATTTTGCCAAATATACAGTGCGATTTTAGGAACTGTGGCCATAGGGAATATAGGGAATTGCATGTTAAAAATTGCACCCCATGTTAACTTTTGATAAGCTAGTGATTCGAAGCTAATATTAATTGTAACAATAAAACACCAATAAAACTGGATAATAAACCATCGCAAATACTTTTGTTTAGGTAATTTTACTCCTCAAAAATGAAATTAATAAATGTAAAAGTTTGGATAGAAAACGTGGTGTGCTAAAAAAAGACGATTTTTAATTTTATGTCAAACTGTTTGTTATTGTTGATAATTGTTTATAATGCCTTATTTTACTACTGAATAACATATTGAAATGGTAACAGCATTAAGGGCATATCCAGCGGGGAAATCGTACAAAGTTTTGCTGTTGCGGATCGTCCTATTCCAAGCAAATCTACAGTTCCGAAATTCTACGATACTGCTTTTCGTGCTACGGGTTGTTTAAACCATGTGCACAAAATAAGGAAAGAAATTCCAATGTAGTTACAGAAGATTTAACACAAACTCTCTGCTTGGCGGTTGAAGATGAATACACCACAACCACTGTTGCTAGGCTGGCAGACAAATTTCAAGTTTCAAAAAGTAGTTGCCGCAAAGCAAAAAAATGAAAAGTTCAAGTCTAACAAAGTGAGAAATGTGCAGAAATTATTACTAGGGGATTAGTTTCCAAGGATGGAATTGTGTGAGCCTTGGATGAATAAAAATAATGATAATCGGAATATCATAAATAATATTATATTTTCTGATAAGTGTACCTTTACCCTTGATGGTAGAGTCAACAAACTCATATTTAGGTGAGAGAAAATCCGTACAGAGTTCAAGAAAGTCACACTCAGTGGCGATGAAAGATTAATTTCTGGGTAGGAATTTTAGGCAATAATTTAATATGAACTTTTGTTATTAAGGAAAATCTGAACCAGAATAAATATTTAGATTTGATCCAAATAGAGGTGGGTACGCTATTGAATGATCTAAGAGCCAACGGTGAAATCATATTTCAACAGGACAGAGCGCCAGCCCATAAAACTAGCATTGTCAGAGAATTTTTGGACGAATCTTTCTCTGGTAGTTGGATTGGTCAACATGAACCCTTCAAATGACCTGCTAGAAGTCCTGATCTTTCACCACTGAATTTATTTTTAAGGGGACATTTAGCATCACAAATTTACGATATGGTAAGAGGTCCATAAGAATCAGTACAGCAGCTTAAGGAAAGGATAACTGAACCATGTAAGTCCATTATACCTCGAATTTTGAAAACGTTGGAAGAAATTTTCAAGATCGCATGGCGCACTGTTTAACAGCAGAGGGAATTTCCTTGTTAAGTATTGAATTGGTGGTGTTATTTTTTTAAGTGTTATTCTTTGTCAACAATTTTTTAATAATTTTACATGTTCCATGTTTCAAGACCCAGTGTATTATTGCAGTCTGAAATCAATATTATAATTAAGTGATATACCACCAATATAATTATGGCTGAACAATGTTAATGAAATGCCATGAGAAATACAAATAATGTAACAAAACAGTTTACGAAATCATAAGAATCATTTTGAATTAATAACTGTTTCTACAACAATTGAGTGCCATCTTTTCTTAGCTGTCAAAATGATTGAAAGCAACAAGAAAATCCCTTCGTTATTTAATGGTATCACATATCATTTTCTATCATTTTAAAAATTAAGCATCACAGTTACCTTGAAAGTTGGGTATCTGTTAGTATGGACATTTTGTTTTCATTTTAGCCCACTGAATTTGGACTAATCAATTTAAGTTTTACTTTTCCGCCCAACCTATCCAATATGCGAGAAAAGTTTACCCCAAAAAAAGTTGGAATTTTGAAATTTTTTTGAGTTATTTTTACGTTTTCTATCAACAACAACACGAAAAAACGGTTTCTAGAAAAAAATCCTGTGTGTATATTGTCGTCGTCGTTGTCGTTGGCCACTTTTCCTTACATGTCTTGTTAGCTCGATACAGCCTCCGGAGTGCAATAAGTCACCAATTTTATGATGGAATATTGTTAAGGACATGTCAAAGATGAACCCTATTGATTTTCAGCTCACCAGAGCCAGTACAACGGGTGCTATGGTACTTGAAGTAGATATTTTGTAATTTTTTGAGTACGATACACCCTCCGGAGTTCAACAAGTCACCAATTTTATGATTGAATATTATTCAGGACATCTCACTGATAAACTCTATTGATTTTCAGCTTACCAGAGCCAATACAACAATTGCTACAGTACTTTAAGTACGATATTTTTGTCATTTTTGGAGAAGTTTCAGTTTGTTAGCACGATGCAGCCTCCGGAGTATATACAAGTGACCAATTTTATGATTGAATATTATTCAGAGCGTCTCAAAGATGAACCCTATTGATATTAAGCTCACTAAAGCCAGTACAACGGGTGCTATGGTACTTGAAGTACCAAATTTTTGTAATTTTTGGAGAATTTTCAGTTTGTTACCACGATACAGCCTCCAGAGAGTATACGATTGATCAATTTTATGATTGAATATTGTTCAAGGTGTCTCACAGATGTACCCTATTGATTTTAAGTTGATTAGAGCGAGTACAGCGGGTCCTATAAATCCAGATATACTAAATTTTTGGTTATTTTTGGAGAAATTTCGGTTTCTTAGCACGATACATCCCTGTGTGTATACAAGTAACAATTTTATGATAGAATATTGTTCAGGGCCACAGATGCGGAAAAGTTAGTTTTAATCTTTAAAACCGTTTATTTTTTAAAACTTTTAACGACAAAATAATTAAATAAAACAAGTTCCTGTTTTCGTGCAAGAATACAGTGTAAAGTAGAGGGCATGTCCTATTATTAAATATTGAAAACAGCCGCTTAACTGAAAGAGAACTTAAGTTAACGTGGGTTGCAATTTTAAACATTCAATTCCCTATGGCCCCAGTTGAAAAAATCAAACTGTATATGCTATATTTTTGTATGACAAAAATGTATTACTTGAACTCATTTAGATACATTTCAAGCAGAAATTAATTTTTCTCTTGCTGAAAAAAAAGTTGCTACTGAAAGGGTTAAGTTTAAAATAAGGTCCATTATTTAAACGATGATATTTAAGATTGGTGAAAGTGTATCAGCTGCTCTTGGTGTTGGCTTATGAACTATTCCTAGAATTTCCAGTGAGTCCCAGTCAGTGGAAAAACACGAAGTATCCTAGTTTTCTACTCCGCAAAAAAAAGGCCTGGCAAAAAGACAAAAGCAATGCTAGATGACGTTGGCACGAAACAGCATTTCAAATTATTATAAATAGCATTAAACAATACCTTGGCTGAATAAAATTGATCTACATTTTTGCGAATAATTCCATAAAGATGGGTGAAGAGTATCGCTTCGAAAAGAAATGCACCTGAGAGGTTTTAGATGGAGAAAAATGATCATAAAGCATTAGTGGAACCTGATACAATCCGATATTTACGCCTAGAATTATTAAGAAAAATGTATCAATATAGGGAAAACAGAAGGACAATTGTTTCTACAGATGAAAGTTATATTAATTCCACTCGCACTCGTTAAAAACTGGAACAACACCGAAAATTTAGGACTATTACCACTATTAAAGGCCCTCGTATGATTATTGTTCATAAAGGCAGTGAAGCAGGATTTATTCTAGGTGCATTTATTTAGGGTGGGTACTTTTCGTTGGGATACCGTGTATTAATTATGTTTTTGAACTGCAGAAATATAAACCTCTATCAAAATTAAAATCTGTAGCTACTGATGGCCATAAACAACGACGTGATAGCATAAACTAAGTGAAATTCGTGGTTCAACAATTCATCATACGCATTGTATTTATTATACATCAAGAAGTACTATGCTCGAAGTTAATAAACATGGAGAATGTTTTTGTCATATATAAGAAAAGTTATAAATTTTATAGGATCTGGAGGCTAAAATCAGCGTCAATTCACTCCTTTCTTAATAGACCGAGAGCTCGCGTGCAAAATAGCGAACTATATGAAACAAAATATTGGACATTTTGGGGTAAGATGTATGAACATAGCGAACATGTAACCGCCCGTCTGCCGGCCGTAAGTTGTCAACTAAGGGGGTGGCAACTAAAGAAGGGTGAAAATGCAAAAAATCAGAAGCAGAAAAGTTTTATGTAAACAAAATTACTGCGGCAGACGCACTTTTTTGTCAACCTTTTAGCGCAGACGCTCTTAAAGATTCCTCAATTGCCGATAAAATGCAATGATCAGGAACACGATATTTGGATACGTTAAATGAAAGGTAATTAAATATAGAATTCAGACATTTAAACATATTTTTGGCAGACCGTCGCATAACGAAAGCAGACGCCGTTAAATTTGCACATGTACCTCACTTAGCGCTATACGGCTTACGCTGAAGAGTAAGGTGGCGCGGCTCAGAATAAACACTGAAAATATATATAGTTAATCAAGAAATAAATTACTTATTTGTGTCTACAACAGTTATAACTTGAGTTGTATTTATTGATATTGACACATATTTATTAACTTAACAAAAATAAAACAAATATTCTAAAGTTATTATTAATTATTAAACAAAAAGTAACAGGAAATGAAATATTATTTGAGTTAATAATAAATACTTAGAAGTGACTTTAGCCTTATCGTAAAATAAAAAAATAAGAAACTAGATTGTAAAATAAATTTATCCTTTAAGCTATCAAAGTAGACTACAAAGGGTGTTACATAAAATACCTTTTTTACGTTTCTCTATGGTTTATTTAACTCTTTATAATTCTTCATCACTAGACGATAAGTATATGTCATCTTCATCGTTTAACTCAGTAGACTGGGAAACTGTACAAAACAAATTCTCTTGTACTACTCTATAAATACGTCCCTCTACAACATAGAACTTATAACAAGTGTCTTCACAATTGACATATCAAGTTTTGTTACGCAAAATAGGCGCATGAAAATCGTTTTGCCAGATCTCACAGAGGAATTTTACTAAAGATGTTTTAAAATTATCGTTTCTTAAAGCCTTTAGAGAGTCTAAGAGCGTTTTCAGACGATACCATTACCATACCATTTTCAGCGTGCGATAAATGTCGCAATATTGCGTACATCAAATCTACGTGCATTTAAATCGGTCGTTTTCACACATAGACGATACCATATTTTCCATGGTAGCGCCGAAGCGATATCGCATAAACACGCCATTTGTTCTTCTAAAATCGCGCGATCGGTACGATTTTTTTCCGCTACCATTTCTCTACACAATGCAAGTCTATGCATGTTTTCACACGTGTAGCTAGAAATCGCAAATCGCAGCTTTTGTGTCAGTTCCGGTCAGTGTGATGTCGAAGAAAACATCTAAATTTCTATTTGATCCTTTAACTCTAATAGAGTTAATAGAACAAAGGCCCTGCCTTTGGGATAAAACCCAGGACGATTATAAAGATAAGATAAAGAAAAATAATGCATGGGCTGGAATTTATAATTTTTTGATAGAAGATTTCGAAAACTTCTCAAACGAAGAAAAAATAGAAGCAGGTAAGTTTAATTAAATATGTTTATTGACTCAAAAGAAACAAATATACAGATTAATAAGTAATAAATTTGATTTCTTCAAAAACAAAGTAGGTTAATAAAATGTTAGTTTAATAAATTTTTACAATAATAATACATCAAATTTTGTCCATTTGCCAAGGTAAAGTGCCCGCGGGACTCACAAAATAATTGGCAAATTCGTCCCGTATGTCGTTTGCCTGTCTTCCACCTCCTACAGCCCTTACCCGTTGTAGATTTTGCAAACCATTTGTACTTGTAGAAACGTAGAAGTCAGTCGTACGAAAGCCATCTTTTTGACGAACTATGTTATGTAAAGTTACTGCAGCTTTTACAATGTCCTTTGCAAATGTTTTAGAAACATTTAGTGGTGGATGAAAAATTCTCCATTTGTTGCTCATTATACCGAATGTACATTCTACAAATCTCCGTGCTCGTGTTAAACGATAATTAAATATTATTTTAATTACAGTTAGATTATGACCTCCAAATGGTCTTAACAAATTTTCATTTAACGGAAATGCCTCATCTCCGACTAAAACTAATGGAAAACTAGTATTTGTTCCTGCCAAAAGAGTTTCATTAGGAATATTTAGGGAGTTATTTTTCATTTTCTTCCAAAACACAGTTTCTTGAAAAACCGATGAATCGCAATCCTTTCCGTATGCCCCTATGTCAACGTATATAAATTTATAATCAGAGTCTGCCACAGCCATTAGAACTATAGAAAAGTAATGTTTATAATTTAAGTTCATCGAACCACTTTTCCAAAATTTTTGTACCCTAATATGTTTACCGTCCACAGCGCCAATGCAATGTGGAAAATGTGACATTCTGTGCAATATTGAGCCAATCTTGCTCTGAAGGTATAGGCAGGTATTCTTCTCTAAAATGAATCCATAGCTGCTGACAAACCGTGCGAACAATTTCACTTATAGTTGAGATACCTATTTTATAAGTATAGTGAAGATCTGTAAATGAGTTTCCACTAGCGAGGTATCTGTAAATAATAAAATATTTTACTTTTTTTAAGCTAAAAATTAACTTGCCTTTTTATATATCAAAAAGATTATTATTTGCAGGAAAAGTTATTCATGACAAATGGAAACGTATTTATTGATAACGACACATATTTATTAACTTAACAAAAATAAAACAAATATTCTAAAGTTATTATTAATTATAAAACAAAAAGTAGCAGGAAATGAAATATTATTTGAGTTAATAATAAGAGATTATTATTTGCAGGAAAAGTTATTCATGACAAATGGAAACATATTATGCATGCATTTGCAAATTCGAGAAAAAAGAGAAGTGGTGACAAACGTACAAAGAAGTAAATATACTTTGAACAAATGCAATTTTTATTGAAAGTACTCGAAAAAGATGACACAGAATCCAGTATTTCTGAAAATACTATTGAAAAAGAACAAGTAAGTGATGAAGATGCAGTATCTGAACAGACACCTAGAGCTTCTTGTACCCCAAAACGAAGAAAAGTATCTTCCATCGATGAAAGAGACAAAGCAATTTTAAAAGCTTTAGAAGCCACTTACCAACCACCACCAACACACACGGACGAAGATACTGCCTTTTTCATGTCAGTTACACCTGCTGTAAAAAATTTCACGGAAGACGAAAAAATAGAATTCCGCATGGGTGTACTAAAATTAATAAAGGGCATTAAAAGCAAAAGATCTTCGTCCAATAATGAAGTTTATCCGTCATATCCATCAGCATCTGCTTATTCGACTCCAGCGTCAGATGAATATCGGGAAGATTATACCTGTTTTCAAAACATAATAAATTTATTTTGTACTAATTCATTATGTAATAAAAACTTACCTTAAAGTAATTGCCAGCATTTCTTTTGGAGGAATACTTAATCTCAACGTTGTGTCTGTTTTCTTTATAGAGTCTGAAAGACGTTCTAGTAACATCTTGAATGTATTGTATGTCATACGAAAATAATTGGACAATTTTTCTTCGTGTTCAATCAATTTTTCAAATAGTATATAAAACGCGCCTTCCAAATATCTACTTTGTAACAAAGGATGAACCCAGTACCGTCGATTTTTCCATCGAGCCTCTCTTTGCTTCCTTGCTTTTCTCCGTTTGAGAAGTAGCTCTAGCAACACACGTCTTCTATCCATAACACTTTCTAACTTACTAATCTTGGCAACTGTGTAATAACTACTTTAGGGTACAAAATACGATGGTATCAAATTATGGTTATGTGTGAAAATGATATACCATTTTGCGACCATTTATCGCCCGCTGAAAATGGTATGGTAATGGTATCGTCTGAAAACGCTCTAAAGGTGTACGCTGATCTGGACCGGAGATTACGTAATCCTTAGTAGTATCTATCATATTAGCTCACCTCTGACGTTCGATATCCTTAATTGATGGAGTAATAAATGTATCAAAGATTAGGTCAACTCGTTTTCCTGCGGATGCACAAATTTTGCTCAAGGAACGTTGAGCAAATTTTCCAAAAGTCACTGGAATTTCACCGACTAAATGCGATAAATAAAATCCATCAATAACGGTACAGTAACAAGATCAGGTAAAACATTTTCTGCGCGATTCTCAAGAATTCTTAAGAGCTTTGACTTATCAGTTTTATTTATAGATCTATTAATATGGCACATGGATAATGGTACAGGTGTTAGTGGAAAAGACAAAATATTTTTAATATATAATTTGTTTTCCATAGACAGGACTAAAATTCTTTCAAATAAGTCACGTTCTGTTGTAACTTCTTCAATTTTTGCATTACATTTTTTTACAAGGCTTTTGTTTTCTGACGCAAAAATTGATATGTCTTGTTTTGTAATTTTTTGCGCAAATCTCAACGGATTATCTAAACACTCTCTAATAAAACTGTAATTATAATATTATAGATACTACTAAGGATTACCTAATCTCCGGTCCAGATCAGCGTACACCTATAGACTTTCTAAAGGTTTTAAGAAATGATAATTTTAAAACATCTTTAGTAAAATTCCTCTGCGAAATCTGACAAAACGATTTTCATGCGCCTATTTTGCGTAACAAAACTTTATATGTCAATTGTGAAGACACTTGTTATAAGTTCCATGTTGTAGAGGGACGTATTTATAGAGTAGTAGAAGAGAATTTGTTTTGTACGTATGAAGAAGCCGACAGTAGAATTATCTACCATTTATCAAAAATGCCCTCTAATATCAAAGTTATAATAAAAACTTCAGATACAGATGTTCTAATTATAATTTTAAGTAACATTCACAAACTTCTACAAAATATATTTTTGTGGCTAGAGGTAGGTATACAATAAAAAAATACTTAGACTTAGACATATTAATGTTAATAGTATAGCGCAATCTTTAGGAGTAGATTTATGCAAAGCTTTACCCGCATTTCACAGTTTTACCGGTTGCGATTATACTTCGGCGTTTTATAAAAAAGGTAAAATTAGACAATTCAAGTTATTAGAAAATGATGAAGTGGCTCAAAAAGCTTTCAGCTCATTCGGATATAGTAGTAATTTAACTGACAAACATATTAAAGAAGTTGAAACCGTTTTATGTAAAATGTATGGTCACAAAAATAGTAGTGACATCGACGATGTCCGTATTGAGCTTTTCATGAACTGCTATAAACCAAAAAAGTCAGGAAAATCTTTAGAAGGATTGAAAAAGTTTGATGACACTTTATTACCACCATGTAAAGACGTTTTTATATGCAAATTAAAAAGAGTTAACCAAATCTATAGAAGAAATATGCTTTTCCCAGTCTACTGAGTTAAACGATGAAGATGACATATACTTATCATCTAGTGATGAATAAGTATAAAGAGTTAAATAAACCATAGAGAAACGTAAAAAAAGTACTTTATGTAACACCCTTTGTGGTCTACTTTGATAGCTTAAAAGATAAGTTTATTCTACAATCTAGTTTCTTATTTTTTTATCTTACGATATTGCTACTTTTACTTTTTGTTTAATAATACCTTTTGAATATTTGTTTTATTTTTGAAGTTAATAAATATGTGTCGTTATCAATAAATACAACTCAAGTTATAACTGTTGTAGACACAAATAAGTAATTTATTTCTTGATTAACTATATATATATTCAGTGTTTATTCTGAGCCGCGCCATCTTACTCTTCAGCGTAAGCCGTATAGCGCTAAGTGAGGTACATATGCAAATTTGACGGCGTCTTCTCTCGTTATGCGACGGTCTGCCAAAAACTTGTTTGAATGTCTGAATTCTATATTTAATTACCTTTCATTTGACGTGTCCAAATATCGTGTTCCTGATAATTGCATTTTATCGGCAATTGAGGAATCTTTAAGAGCGTCTGCGCTAAAAGGTTGACAAAAAAAATGCGTCTGCCGCGGTAATATTGTTTACATAAAACTTTCCGCACATAACTGTAAACATATTACGTTTGTTCTAAAGCTTCTGATTTTTTGCATTTTCACCCTCCTTTAGTTGCCACCCCCTCACTTAGTTGACAACTTACGTCCGGCAGACGGGCGGTTACATGTTCGCTATGTTGATACATCTTACCCCAAAATGTCCAAAATTTTGTTTCAGATAGTTCGCTATTTTGCACGCGAGCTCTCGGTCTATAAGTGAGTTAGATAGTGCATATTCAGTTAGTCCACTGCAACAAGATATACATTAATTATATTGCTCCAATATTCTCAAACAATAGGGATGCTGTCTAATTTTTAGAATTGTTTTCATTTTGAAGATAGGCTCAATATGAAAACGAAAATAATTATTTCATAAAAAAAGATGACCAATCTCAATAAAAAAATGCGTAAATAAAAATAGGCTTGAAAATTCCCGCTGAAACGCTCCATACTGTCTCGTGACGTCACCAAACTATAAATGAGTCTCGCGGTCTGTCAATGTAAATTGATCTTGACTGAGTTCATACGAATCAATTAAATAGGACCACGTCTTCTACGCAAATCATATAATCTTGGTATCACTTAATGGTATCCAATGCATAAGTGTACATTTACATAATAACTCACGATTTGCACGCCACTTTATATAAAATATTGGTTTTACATCCTACTGTCGCTGTAAAAGAAAATGTTTAGCATTAACCTTTTCTTGACATTCTTAACCTGTACTTTGATAACTGAATATTTTAAACAAGCGGTTTATCATTTCGAGCATAGTTTTTGTAGCTTTAGGAAAACTAACATTATGTCAGATGCCAGTGATAACGTTTCAGCTAATGCTGAATTCAATTGAGGGCGATTAAAAAACAGCAGAGCTCAAATTAAATCAGACTTAACGTGCTCTCAAACTTTTTTATCTAAAACCGATTTAAATAATTTCATCTCAATTATTTTTTGTGTATTCCCTTCTCTTTCAGCCCCTTCCATACTTTTTCTCTAGGTACAATATCAAACGCTTTTTCGCTATTTATGAACGCTAGATATGTGTTTTTATTTTCTATATGTCTCTCTTCTTCTAATTGTTTTATTGTGAAGATGTGATCTTGCGTACTTCTTCCTGGTCTAAATCCACTTTGTGCTTCTGAAAGCTGGTATTCTAGAGTTGGTTTAATTCTGTTGTTTATAAGATGTTCGTATATCTTTATAATGGTATTCAATAAGGTTATTCCTCTATAGCTTTGACATTCTTTCTGGTCTCCTTTCTTGTGTATAGGTGTAATTAAGGCTACTCCCCATTGTTCTGCGATTTTTTCAATATGCCAAACTTTGTTGATAATTTCTAATAACGCAACCAGTGCCCTATTTCCTAGATTCTTAATCATTTCAGCTGTAATTTTATCATCACCCGGCGCTTTCCTGTTTTTTAATTCCTTAACAACTCTTCCAGTTTTATGCTCTGTATTTCGACTTCTTCATTTTGATTTTCAATTTCTTGTGCGCTATTTGGGTTGCTGTATTAACAGTTCTTGAAAAATACTCTTTCCATCTTTCCATAATGTCTGCTTAATTTGTAGTAGCTCTTGATTTTTGTCTTTTATGTACTGTCCTTTTCTCTGCTTTTCTGTTCTTAACGATTTTTGATCCTTATAGAATAGTTTTTGATTTCCTGTACTATCTTTTTCCATTTTCTTCCCAAAATCTATCCAGGCATTTTGTTTTGTTTTTATTACTAGAACTTTGACTTTCTCTCTTTGGTTTTTGTATCTATCATATTGTTCTTGTGTGTTGTTTTTAAATATTTTTCCATTCTTCCTTCTTCTTTTTACCCTCTTCTTTAATTTCATTGTTCCACCATACTGTTTGTTTTTTCCTAGTATCTGTTTTGGTCCGCATAATGCAGTGGCAGTGTTAATGACTACGTTTTTAAATATGTTCCAACTCCATTCTGTGTTAAGTTTTTTTATTTTATATCAGTAAATTTTTCTTTTAGTTTTTCTTCTGTTTTGATTGATATTTTGTTGCAACCGTTTTATTTCTTAATTTGTATGTTTTTATTCATATGTGACTTTCATTCTATACTGTTATTTGTTCAGCTTGTGTACTGTCACCTTTAATTTTTGTTGTGTTGTGTGATAGTGGTCACTGTTAATTTCAGCTCTTCTTTTAACTTTAACGTTAAGTATACTTTTTCTATCTTCTTTTTGTGTTAAAACATAGTCGATAATTGATTTTTCTCCTCTGCTATGTTGTACCCTCGTGTATTTATGAATACCTTTGTGTTGGTAGATGGTATTACAAATTATCAAATTTTGTCATTGACAGAGATCTAACAGTATTTTTCTGTTGTTATTTCTTGTTATTTCTCCATAGTTTCCTAGTACCATCTTGTAGTTGTTGTCCTGTTTACCTACTCTGCTGTTAAAATCTCCTGCAATGTATATGCTTCCTTCTTCTTCTTCTACCGTACTTGTTAAATCTTCGCAGAATTTTTCTTTTTCTTCTGCTTTTCCATTTTCATCCGGGCCATATACTGATATGATCGTTCTAACTTTTTGTTTTCCGTTTCATAGCTCTACAAGTAGTATTCATTCAGATATCGCTTTATACCCTTTACAATTTGTTTTGTTAATTTTTTATGTATTATACATCCTACTCCTGCCGCGGCTCTTTGGTTTAAGTTCACTCCGATGTATATTAGAATGTGGTCATTTTGCATTCGAATTTGTCCTTGTCCTTTCTTTTTTGTTTCGCTTATGGTTAGTATCTGTACGTTTGTTTATTTCAAATTCATTTATTAATTCCATTTCCTTCCCTTGTAGACTTCTAGTATTGCAGGTCCTTATTCTCCATATTGTTGATTCATTTACAATTTGTTTTTCTTTCATTTTTTCCCTGTTCCATTTTGTTTTTATGTTAGTTCCAATTTCCAATCTCCTATCCGTTTTCATTGCAAGTTTCGTTCGTTATATGTCTTCTTTAGTTTTTTGTTGTTGTTTTAAATATTTTTTTGGTATCTATCGTCGATGTTTTCCGGTGATCTTTCCCCTACCGTTCTTTTATGCCTGTCGGTAGTAGATTGTTGTTTCTCCTTGTTTTCGTCTTTGATTGGTTTATTTTTCTCAAGTACTTTGTTATTTATTATTAATATGTTATATTTCATTATCGCTTTGTGTCCTTTGCTCCTTGCTTCTTTTAGTTGGGATATTAGTTCTCTTCTTTCCTTTGAGTACTCTTTGGATAATCTTCATCAATCCATATTTCTGTACCTTTAAGATATTTGCCATTTTTCATAATTTGAATTTCCGTGCATTCTTTCAATAATTTTATGATTATCGGTCTCGTTCTGTCTTCTGTATATTTTTATAGTCTTCAAATTTCATCTACCTCTGTTACCATATCAATATTTATTCCAATTTTCTGCGTCAATACATCTATTTTTCCTTTTGTTTCGGTTTAATCTTCCTTTTCTTCGTCGGTAGGTAACTGCTTTTTTATAATAATTTTATGGCTAACCGTGCGTTCTAATATTTCTATGCTGTCTTCCTGAGTTCATATTTTTTCTTTTAGTTTATGGTTTTTCTGTTTTACTTCTTGCAGTTCTAACACGAAGTTGTCCAATTTCAGTGCCATTTCTTTCATATTTGTCTCTATTTGTAGGAACATTTGTTCTATTCTTGCCGTATCTCCCATTTTTACGTCGGATCGCGGAAAAAGCAGACCCCAGTCAACCCGCCAGAAGTCTAACTTTTATCGATCTAGAGTTTTTAATAAATTAAGTTTATTACAATAATATTTATTTGCCGTACTGATTGTTCTTAGGGTCTAGCAACATCCCTTTTTATCGAATCAAGGTTCTGTTGTAGATAATGTTCAAAGTTAATTATTTATTTCGGTAACTCTTCACAGTCACTATAATGTTTTTTGGGTAAATACGTAAAATACGTGTTTTTATGTCGGAATTTTTTGGTCAGAGCTGAGCGTAACAATTTAACTACACTAAATAACTTTTCTTGTAATTGACTTCCTCTGCACCACTCGAATTTTCGGATTTAATATGGGAGGATAATTCAACCACTGTTTCCACACTCAGCACCACGTTGTCAGCGTTCAAGATATATATGAAGCAAACATAAATTTTATCATAAAAAACAACATGAAATCAGAAGGATTTAGAACAAACATAGGATTGAGACAAGGAGGACATATGGACAACATTATCAAAAAAAAGCAAACAGAAGGTAAAGAAAATGTTCATTGGATATTAAAATTTAGAAAGAGTAGAGATAGTTGAAGGAGTTATTGAAGATGATGTGGTGTTAATTGCAGGAAGCGAAAACCGATTTCAAGAAAACCCGAATATATGGAAAGCTGTTATGGAAGAAGAAGGCATGAAAATCAACAAAAAAACCAAAATACTTGTAATAGGAAATCAGAATATCAACACACAAATTAAAATAGAAAATATACAAATAGAACAAGTAAAAGAATTCAAATACTTTTGACGAAACAGGCAAATAAGATGCAGAAATAAATGAAAGAATCGAGAAAACAATTAAGCTATACTATGCCATAAACCAAAAATTTATAAACAAAAAAGAAATCACCAAAGAAACAAAAATAAAAGTGTATGACACAATATATCGACCAGTTCTAACTTATGGGTGCGAGTATGGGACTCCTACAAGTAAGCAGAAAAGTAGAATACAAGCAGCAGAAATGAAATACCTAAGAAGAGCATTTGAAGCAAGACAAAAGTATAAACACAAAAATGAGAAAAGAATTAGGTGTCCAACCCGTATTAAAATTTATAGAACAAAGACAACTCAGTTGGTGGGGACATATTCAAAGAATGGACAATAGACAAGTTAAAAGGACATATGAGGCAAAAATACAAATAAAAAAGGAAGACCTAGTCAAACATGAAATACAGTATTGGATAATATACTAAAAGAGAGCGGTAAATCCTGGGAAGATGCAAAAACATTCACAAGAAACCAGAAAGACTGGAAAAAATGTATATACGAAAATTAAATGGAAACCCGACACCTTAGGGTAAAAGAGTATATGATCATATTATATATAATTTCATTAAATTATTGCAAATACGATACGAGACTATAAAGCCCATTTTCTAAAAATTTAAAACTATACAGACGCAATCGGGATATTAACTAATTTTTGGAATTGCTTTTATTTTAAAGAAAGACCTTATACACGACACACGACAATAATGATTTTATACAAAAAAAAAAAAATTCAATAAAAAAATTCGTAAATAAAAATTGGCTTCTAAATTCGCGCTAATACGCTCCATAATGTCTTGTTACGTCATCAAACTATAACCTAATCTCGCGTTCTGTCAAAGTCAACTGATCTAGACTGAGTTCTTACGAATAAATTGAATAAAAGCTGTAAATATGAATAGGTCGTCCTACAAATGCTGTGCAGTGCCGATGGGAAAAAGTACGTCAATCAGAACACCATAAAAACTTTTCATAAATGTTCCAAAAAGTGCACAAATAAGAAGAAAGACTTACTAGACGAGATCCAGCTTCATTGACAACAAGTACTAGTTATTTTTGTGAAGATCACTTTAATGTTAGTTGTAAGCTCTGATAAACTACAAATACAAATTTAAAATCATTTTAGATATTTTTGGTTGTGGCAAAAATAAAAAGTCAATTATTCATTATAAGCTTGTTTGTTTACAGAGCTATTTCGTTGACATCGATGATAAGTAGCTCTAAATATGATAAAAGGTTATATAAAATGAGTAAGGTGCCACTCTAATTTGTAATAAAGTATATCAATGTAAAATTGTACGCACTTACAAAGACATTTTCACGTTTTACTCCACTGCACAAAAATCCATGTTTCTAGCAAAGAAACTCGCACCATCATATAATTAATTTTCGGTAAGTTACAACTATTTCTTTTGATGGATCCAGTTTTCACTGTGATCAAAATCGTAAAATATTATCGTTCCAACAAATTATCAAGAAAAATGGTTCATACTTTGAACTTGGTTATGAGAAATAACTCAACTTGTTCGAGCAGTGACGCCATCGCGCTCTGATTGATGTTCGTAGTCTCGTAGTCACGTGATAATGGGTAATAAATAACAATTTAAATTAATTTTATCTAATTTAAGACGAATAATTAGGTTTACAATGTTATTTTAGGTTGCTAAAAACTGTCTTTAATGTGTAAAACATAACTTCACATGAAGTTGTAACAAATGTCAACATCCCTATTCTGAGATTTGAAAGAAGTCAGTTTCTAAAAACTAAAAATCAAGACATAAGTTCGTTTTCCGATACAAGATTAATGTTTCGTGTTTGATATAACCAAAAATTAAAATTTGTCGTTAAAGGAAAATGTCAGATCATTACATACATGTTTGACATAATTAAAGCCTTCAAATGTAACCTAGTTCTTCGGAAAAAGCAGAAAAAAATTCAAAACTCACAACTGAATTTGAATCAAGATTTAAATATTAGAATTCTTTGGAACACAAAGTTTGTTTTCTCCGATTTTCTTAATAAATCTATATTCTGTACCCAGCCATATGGAAATGGAGGCGATCGACATTAAGTGCGACCCAAATTTGGAGGCAAAATTCATTGAATTGGGTGTGCCTCAATTTTACAAGTTTGAAAATACTCGAACGTTCTAATATGAAATTATGTGTTAGAAATCGTATTAATGACGCTTACCTTGGGTCAGTGTTGAAAGCCATCACTGCGATCAAAATTTCTTCCGAAATAGGAAAGGACAATAGCAAAGAAGAGATGTCAAGTGTCAGAACGTAAATATTAAATTTTTGTTGTCTTTTATATATTTTTGTTATAATGTATTATTCGAAATAAACCCGTGTTTCTAAGAATATTGATTTTTTGCAGCCCACCTAAAGTTAAATCTTGTGTGTTTGGCCTAAGTTAGCCTATGATTTTGTATTTCTTACTATATAATTCACTACATGAGCAGTATGAGCACATCTTTATTACCTGATATCTGGCTAAGTCGCCGTTTGTAACCTCCAACAGTCTTATCTACCTAGTGAGAATGCTTACTAAAATGATTATCCTTTATATTTTAACGTATATCTCTGGGTCCCTTGCTCTCACTCTATTCTAGTAGAGATAATGCTACAGCTTAATTCACAGTTGTTTGTTGGACATACATCATTACAATAAAAAATTTAAGTATTAAATTTCGTTGACTAGGTTTTGTCTCAGTGCAAAATTTGGAGAATGATGTGACGATTAAATAGCAACTTTCTTGCAAAATGAACTTGATAATTAATAATATCAGATGAAAAGATTTATTGTTAATACTTTGAGTTGAAATTTTTTCGAAAAACAAGAACTGCATAGACCACACCCCCTTTTATCGTTTACTATATCAAAATAAATTTATTCAAAATTGTTCTCTTACCCTTATATTTCTGATCATCGTCGCCGTTATTGTCATCTTTGTGCTGATCATCGTCCTCACTCTTACAGTAGGTGGCTACCACCAACGAAAAAATAAGGATAATCGCTAAAAACTTCATATTGTATTTCTCCCTGGAAGCTTTTTTGCGTTAAACTTTTGTATTGTATTGATGACTACTGTTAATAAAAATCAATAGGTGTATTTATTTAATACATATTGCTCGTGGGGAAATTTCGTTAAGCCAATCAAATTCAGGATGGTTATCTTTCCACTTGAACTAAAAATCTATGATAATATCATCAGAGAACTTGTTGGATATTGCGAATAAAATAATTAGCAGCCTTTTATATAAATGACGAATATTAAACAGAAAATATTGACAGGAAAACGTGTTTGGAATTATAATCCTTTGTAAGAAAAATTTTAAAACATAGATGGGTGACAGTAATTGGAGTTATATTTCTAATGAAACTACTTGTTTACTATTCATGAGCCATATTAGGTTTTCAGCCTGTCCTGTTTATTTACCTTTTTGTAAAGAAATATATTCTACAGTTTCTATCTGTGTTAATTTATTGTAATGTATTTTTTTCTCGGTTTTTATACATTGATTTTATTAGTTATGTTATCCTCCTCTTTTTGTAATTGGTAATTGTAATTATTTGTAAATTATATATATTTATATTTATATATATATATATATATATATATATATATACAGGGTGTCCCGGGACTAATGGGAAAAAAGTCGGAAGCGTATAATCTGAGCCAAAATAATGTTAGTACTTCATATAAACTTTTTCTATTCAGGCCCTCGTTTTCGAGTTATGGGCCTCCAAAGTTTTAATTTTGAATTTGATTTTTATTTTTATTTTTTGTACTAGTTATTTGATCTTTATGAAATTTACGGCGAAGCTATAATGTACGTGTATGTTTATTTTGGAAAGGTAAACAGTTTTACACTAGTGCCTTGAAGCCAGGGACGGACTACTCGCAATGGTTAGTGGTCCAAAAATTTTGCAGGGATGGAACACCCTGTATGAAATTATCGAAATTCAGTTCCCCACACATTGAGCTAACAAAAAGGTACTCTTGCTAGAATTTGATAAAATAAGCCGTTTGGCTAATATTTACTGTTTTATTAATGCACTACGTACAAATTTACTTAACTAACTTATTAATACGATGTCGAATATTTACCTACTGTACTACAAAAAAATAATTTGATAATAGCAGGTGATAAAAACATTAGGAACTCATTTAATGGGAATTTAATAGGTACGCAAACAACGTAATTAGTTGCTTTTGATCAAAATTATGCATTATGCATTATTAAACCATTAAGACAACCTCAAAAAACACAAGTTATAAAACATTGGACTAAAACTAATTTGACAAAGCTACTGTGTTAGTAAAACGCGTCAACAAGTTTAAATTGAACATTAGTTCAAATAAATGAAGATTTAAACAAACTATATTGTTTTATTTCATCGTTAAGTCTTGTTCAACTGCCACATTACGTACGCTTCGTACTGGACCTTCTCCACCTTTTTTTGGCAAAAAACTTCCTAAAGTTCAAAACTTTGTTTTGTATACATGGACAATTACATTTACTTATTCATACCTGTTTCTCGTAACCTGAGATCAATACCCTCAAACATTCGTCTGTCTGGCAATGCTCTGTTTGCAAAATCTTCTGCATAAAGCCTTCTGGCCTCTAAACAGTTTCGAGAAACCAATCCATACATTAAATGCATATCTGCGTACTCAATAAAAGTGAATTCTGCCATTGTAACTGTTAAATTAAGGACTTATGAATTATTGACAAGAACTGACTACTAACTATTCTACACAATGTTTGACAACTAATCCTATGGTTACTTGATAAACGGTAAAAACACTTTTAAAAAGTTCTTACCAACTTTCCAATTAATAAGTCGTTAACGTTTTTTATTTTCTGCTATCGTTAAATTATTTTTTTATAGTACTGTAGGTAAATCTTGGACATCGTATTAATAAGTTAGTTTTACCTCCCTGTGTACTTATAAAAATAGTGAATGTGTAAATTGGTACGTAGTGCATTAATAAAACTGTAAATATTAGCCAAACGGCTTATTTTATCGAGTTCCAACAAGAGTACCTTTTCGTTAGCTTAATGTGTGGGGAAGTGAATTTCGATAATTTCATAGAGAGTGTGCCATCCCTGCAATATTTTTGGATCACTAACCATTGCGAGTAGTCCGTACCTGGCTTCAAAGCACTACTGTAAATCTGTTCACCTTTCCAAAATAAACATACACATACATTATAGCTTTGCCGCAAATTTTATAAAGATCAAATAACTAGTACAAAAAATAAAAACCAAATTCAAAATTAAAACTTTGGAGGCCTATAACTCGAAAACGAGGGCCTGAATAGAATAAGTTTATATGAAGTACTAACATTATTTTGGCTCAGATTATACGCTCCTGACTTTTTTCCCATTAGTCCAGGGACACCCTGTATATATATATATATATATATATATATATATATATATATATATATATATATATAAATATATATATATATATATAAATATATATATATATATATATATATATATATATATATACCACTTACAAACAACTGAAGAACAATCCTACAAATATATACCAGAACAAAAACAATGTATTAATAACAAATTGGGAAAATAAAACATATATTTCTCCAAACACAGCAAAAAATTTGAAAATACAAAATTCGCTTCCACCTAGAATCTATGGTCTACCAAAACTGCACAAAGAAGGAATTCCACTTCAACCGGTCGTTTCATGTATCCATATATCTCAAAAAAATTCTTGTAAACATTGTTTACCAGAATAAATAGTACATAAAAGACTCGATGGATTTCAAAAATGATATTGAAAATATCACCATGCCAGAAAATTATATACTAGCATCCCTAGATGTTAAATCATTATATACAAGTACAAGTGAGGTCAAAGGATTCTTATCTTTTACTCTAGTGTAAATCGATCTGATTGAAAGAACAGTTTTACTAACGTGGTGTATAGTATTCCTTCTAGATATTGTGATAAACAGTATATCGGACAGACAATAAGATCTCTGTCAAGCCGTATAGTTTCACACATGAGTGACTGTAGATTACATCCAGAGAGGTGCGCGTTAGCTTCTCATGTAAATTCTCTTGATCATCAGATGAATTATGAGGCGGTGAAAGTGTTGGCGACTGAGTCTAACAGAACGAAAAGATCATTCTTGGGAATGGCTTTCATTTCACAATACAACAATGTTATAAATAAGAAAACTGATATTGATCACTTGGGTGAGATCTATTCATTTTTGTTGTCCTTAGATACTAATTGTACTCCTCAGGTTGCAATAAAGAACCATATTGCTCCTAACAGCACCACCCTTATTACTTTAACTTAATAATAATAAAAACTCAAATTTGAATATATTGGTGTTGGTAGATACATTCAGATTATATAATTATTACAATTTTACTTAATTACTATATTATATTATTATTACTACATATTAATACTGTTATTGTACTGTTTTCTTTCTCTTTTCTTCCTTAGTGTAAGTCATATTGGGGTTATGTTCTCTACACACTCAAATTTTCCCCCTTAACACAATTTGAGAGCGTTCCCCCTCTCTCTTTCTCGCACTCTCTCCCCCTTTTCCTCTCTTCTGCAGAAGGCAGTCTTAAATAATAACATTTTTTTCATCGGTAAAGAATTTAGAATAATTATAAATGTCAGTTAATTTTGTTTGTAGTAATAATTGATTTATATATAGATTACTAATTGTTTTGTTACAGTGATCTATGAAGTTGATAATAACCACTTCTACGAAACCATTTTGATTATGGGAGGGAATAAATGAATATGGGATAGTACATTTAATATAAATTATGTGAGGTTTTGGTTAAAATTATTAAAATATTTTTTTCCAAATGTTTTTATTTTTTTCAATCTATAAAAGTTTAAAAATTCAAAACTATTACAAAATATCGTATTTTCACCAGAAAATACTTCGTTTTTTATATCATACCTGGTGTGTTTCTAAATGTTTTGCATACCTAAATTTATAAAAATTATCTAAAATACTGTAAGTATTGAGACGGTACTAAAAAAATCACAATGAAAATTTCGTGTACGTAAATTTCCTAGTTATTTACAAAAATTAACTAATAATAATAAATAATATTGAATTATTATCCACAAATATACACTATAATAAAATCTAAATTATTAGATATTTTAATAAAACTCTATATTATTGCGTTGACTTAGTAGATTTAGGGCCAGTTTCACCACCTTCTGATAAGTGCCTGATAGTTTAAACGGAAGTTTAGTCCTTTCTTATTTTATGCCAAGTGACGAAGACAAAAGTTGTGAATAAGCAATCCGACACTTATCAGAAGGTGGTGAAACTTACCTTTCAAAATTTATTCGTTGCTGATACAGTCGATCAAATTAATCTTTACCCTGACGTCACTAACAGTCAACACAAACTTTATACGTTATATCTTTTTCTACTGACTGTAAAAACACATAAGTGCTATTCAACACTTCGATCTTGATTCCGATTTAGTTTATAATCGAAATCGAAAACGAATTGATGTTTGTTGAACGACTAAAAAAAATTGTCATTTTTAGTGACATAACCTCATCATTATTTTAGTTCATTTCACGTGTATTTCACACTTTTCACAAGTTCATTTAGTTTAATCACGTTCAATTTTATAGAAGCTGTTCTGTTAAACTAAAAATGTAATATACAATTGCAGAATATCACTCACATCACATAACCCATAGACAAACGGTAGTTTATTTAAATTTTTCGACCAATCACATGCTTCCGATTTACGATTACTTTTAATAGCATCATAATTTTAGACCGATTATAATCAGAGCGATCGATTGATATCGAAAATGTATTGTTGAACATGCTGTTTTTTAAATGACAGGAAATGATTGTAATCCATTGGCGCGTTGAATAGCACTATTCTTATACAGTAATGACATACGTTCTTTTGGAAGCCTTATTAAGTCCTCAAAATTCTGATAACTGTCATTTTTTAAAATATTGACAGTATCATTTTCAGCCATCAAGTAGTTTTCAAAAGCGATTTATCATTTGCATTCAGATATTATATTCAATAAAATCATTTTTTTCAAAGCCCCTAATATGTTATTATATTTATTTATTAAATATTGCCAGCATAACCTTTCTTTGTTTACGTTTATCATATCTAAGAATTCGTGTAACAGGAATATTGTTTATACTGTAAGCAAATCTGACAATATTTTACTTACTTTATAAAAATGCTTAAATCACAAGCTGAAAAAGTTGTATTAAACTTGTGTAAGTATTTTGAAATGGAAAAATATACTCAACATATTAAATTACATAAAATATTTACGCACACAACAAAGTAGCCGTAGCGACATCTTTTTGACTTCCCAACGGTTTGATTCATTTCGTGTGGTTGTTAGATATGACGTCAGGGTAAAGTTAAATTTAATGGTAAATACCTGTTCATCTGAAAAGTAGTATTAACTAAGAAGTTTACAATCTTTATACCTTACTTTATAATACTTTTCGATATACACAAATCCAATTGGACAATTCAAAAGTTTATAATAAAACCAAGATGCTACTACAAGTGTCTTAGATAGACGGACTAGTTTAATAATAACAACGTTTGGCTCTGCCAAATAATTCTATCCATTTACAAGCTAATCGGGTAACTAGAATATCATTTAAATAATCCCAACTGAATAATATGATGTATCATGGTTAAAAGATCAACTAAATTACTTACAATTGTTGATGGTAATTTAACGCATAAGGATTTCGTATCAAAAAGAAGCCCCCATTTCTTTTTAATCAGGGAAATTGTCGTATAAGTCAATTAAATTCACATCCGTTTTGGCGAACGTTTTGAAATTATTGATGCATATGAGAAGGAACAAAAAATGGATCAGACAATAACCTTCATCTATAATAATATCATAAAACACCAAAAATACGAGAAAAATATATATCTCTCTAAATCCTAAACGAATTTACTTCAACAAGCTAAACAGTTGTGGTCTCAACCGGTTTTTGTTAGTATACACTGTGTATCACAGAAAACAATAGTGCAACATTTTAATTGTAAAATTGTCTCTTTTTGAATAATTGGAGGTCGTTACGAATATGTTTTCTAACAAATATCAGTTTGAAGTAATCATCCCTATTCCAAAAGTGGAATCACTTGATCCCAAAAAATTTAAAGATAATACAAAGTCAAAGCCTACAACCACAATGTTTTGAATATGTTATAATGAGCATTCATAACTAGCTTCGGTTGCTTTTATCAGGTCAAGGTATATTGTATAGTCCAAATACACTTTAAAGTAAGAAGAACTTTAAGTTTGACTTTGTGTTTCCTTTTAACCATGAAAATTTATATATTTTCTTCAAAATGTTGTTACTTCCTTTTCTTGTGTCTCTTTGACTTCTTGTTTTTCTTTGATATATCGGCCTTCTTCACTGTGTTGGATACCATAGGTGAAGTATATTATAAAACCTGAAAATGAAAGATAATCATACAATTTTCTGCTCTGTTGGTAAATATCAATATTATTCTCAATTTTCAGCTTGAGTATAGAATTATTTTGCTTATTGACTGTGAATAGTAGTCTCAAATGGCCTTCTAACTGGCCGAATTTTGTTGATTGAGTTGAGTTCATCGAAAAAATTTGAATTCGAGTTGGCTAACTTGGAGTTCATACGTAAAGTAAAAATAAATAAACCAGTTTCAATATTAACATGGCGTCGAATGCTTCAGTTGGTCAATGTATTAAGATAAAAGCTGCGAAATGTTCTATTTGACCAGAGACAAAAACATAAGCCGCGTCGATTTTGGGCGAGACAATAGATTTTAATAAGAAATCAGTTTGGAGCATCAGAAGGTTTGTTAAAGGAATTTGTTCGAAAATACATTTTTCTCTCTGATGAATTGTCTCTTTTGTATCTAATTCACAGCCTTTTGATACAACAATAAATATTATTTATTTATTCTTGTGCTCTTGTACTGCGACAGTATTCAAAACCCCCTTTTTATTTCAAAAACTATTGTCCGCGCGGCTTGAACCACTGAGATCCCTATCATAATATTCGAAGTTTATTGCTACGTTCGAAATATACTCTGACGCATTACCTCTCATAAAAGATTCTACAATTTGTAAAGATAGCTATTCCCTGTTTATTGATGCAATATAATTTTACCTAGAAAAGCAAATGTCTTTTCGTGTTGTATTGATGGCATACGATCTTTCTTGCAAGAAAATTTCAGTTGTTACCCTCAACCGTGAATGCTTCTTCAAGTGAATCGGTTCAATTCCAGCTTGAGTCCAGCTCAAGTTGTTGACTGAAGTAACTCTAGTAACTTATTATATTATTCTTACGCTTCCCTTTCTCTGTATACTTCATGAGTTTCTCTATTTGAGGTACACATACTCAAAAATATTTCGCAATTATTTCTCTAGGTATATCGATTAGTAAACGAGTGATGATTAAGTAACAGATTTTCGCAACGGTAAAGAAACATTGTACAATTGATAATAAGTGTAAATAGTGTAATAATTCTGTGTAAATATAGTATTTGATTTTTATTTAACTCAAACACTTCTTAAATCGGAAAACAGTGCGCTAGTTTTCACTGTACGTGCACATACATACACATAGTACTTCGAGCCGGATTTTATAGAAACTAGAATTAATGAATAACTTGGACCCTACAGAAATCTCATCACAGTTCCTCATCGCATAGTTTCTACACCTCTGAAATCTCTTGTCGCCTCATCTTCAGGATCTCCTGGATATATTGCTCGGTCGCGACATTTATTATGCAATCCTTAAAAATGGTAATAAACACTTAATTTCTAGACTTCCATCGTTCATTAACACACATTTAGGCTGGGTTTTATTTGCAAATGTCCCACAAAAATGGATCAAGTAAAGTTCTCTTACACCTATATACTCTCATTCTTTCTTGGTTAACAATTTTTCAGCAACTGACAACTTAGTACCTTATAATAATGACGCGGATCTTAACCTATTGCTTGAGAAGTTTTGGTCTCAGGAAGAGGTTGATTCGAGCACAACCCTCCACACTTTATCGGCTGAAGAAGAAAAGGCCGAAGAAATATATATATATATATATATATATATATATATATATATATATATATATATATATATATATATCTTGGACATGGCAAATTTGTTCCTTTATCTGGCACCAATGAAAATGAGTATTTTGTACCCCACCTAAGTGCTCTGAGAGAACACAGCGAAACCACCAAATTGCGAGTGGTCTTCGATTTCCCCTGTAAAACGACTTTCTATTTCTCTTTTAATGATGTATCTCTCAAAGGCGTGAGGTGCAGCCCGAATTATTCGACATATTATGTCGTTTTCTTGTATTTTGTATCTTGTATTGACAGCGGGTATACAAAAAATGTACAGACAGATCTCCACAGCCCTTTATCAACATTTTTCACAAAATATATTATGGAGAGATTCTCCCAGTGATAATTTTTCATGCATGGAATTAACTTGTCTGTCGTTCGGACAAAAATGTGCTCCCTATCTCGCATGTCGAGTACTTCAGGATATTGCATAACGAAATACCGAATTATCTCTCGCTTTAGACGCATTTTTACATAAGATGTATGTTGATGACATACTGTCAGGTGCTAACTCCCTGTCCGAACTGAAACTTTTGCAATCCGAATCAAGTGTCTTATCGCATTCCGTATCAGGAATAGGAAGGAAATACAAAAAAAGTTAAAACATTCCAAATGATAAACATGAACCTGGTGTGCTGCAATGACGTAGGAAAACCCATTTACTGAAGCTAGCATTTCTTCAACCTCCAATAATCAATCTATTTCGATAAACGCAAAGGTACCATCTCCAGATCAAGCCATCATTATCTATCCCCAACACTGTACTATTCGATTATATCAAAGCAATAACATTATCTCTACCAAAAACGTACATTTCGCTACTAAAGTCTCTCATGGGCGCATATGATTCTATTTATCATATACCACAAAAGTCGATGGCCTCCTGAATTCTAATCAAAACATCTTAGCTAATACCAATGTTATTCCTATTCGTGGGCTTATTTCCCCCGCCAAAAGAATATTTATTTGCAACGTCAGTCCATCCATCCCACATCCCGTTATTGAAAAAGCCCTTCATGATCTGGGATTAACACTTACCTCTCCTGTTTCATACGTCAAATGTGGCTCGCCCGATAATGAACACGCACATGTCCTAAGCTTCCTCCGTGTAACCTACGTTCTACCCACCAGTAATGATTTTTCACCACAATCTTCGATTCTTATTACTTAATAAAATATATCACACAGAATATCCATTTCTATAGATTAACTTGAACGCTTTCTTTGCAAACAGACTGAGCATACCACTGAATCATGTCCCAACACTTCCCTCGACCTCCCCCCCTCCTATTAAATACAATCGTTAATCTTGATCCAGCCAGTGATTCCATTTCAGACATTCCTGATTTCCGCACGGAAGTGCCACTCCCCCCACCTCTCCTGTAACTGGCTAACACGCCCTCGCTCAAATGACAGCAATCTTGACACTCCGCAGTCTATATTATCTTCTATTACTCCTCTCGCAAATCCTAACCTAATGCCTCCTCCAGAATTCCCAATATCCAATTAAAAAAACCTGCAAAAAAAGAGCCAAAAAATCTAAACTAGCTGAAAATAACTGACACAATATAAACCTCGAATTACGTTCCATTATACATAAACTCTTTAAAGAGTCTCCTGAATATTTTGCCTATAATAATACCCAGCTTATTGCGTTTCTTGAAAATACATTCGGCGTCAACGACCCTCTACCTGAAGCCAATAAATTTATTTCCGATACCGCCTCCCTACTGCAAGACTTGTCCTTAATTTATTCTAACATCAATAGATCTTCATAGAATCGCATTACACGTCTGATTAATGAAATTAAATTTAAACTTGATCCTGAGCGAAACAATTCTACTGAAGAATCTCTCTCTGATGACGGTAACACCATTGTCTCCATATAAAACATCATAAACTCCCTCCGGAGCCTGCTTATTGAATACTGCACTGAAAGCTCATTTTAAAATCTCATGTTTCTTTTCTGCTATTGACCTCAGCTTTTGTAACCCTAAAAGTCCACTTTCCCTTTCTTGGCAAGTTTCCGGTGACCTAAATGATAGCATTTTGATATCATTATATCTAACTTTTCTAATAAGGAAACTATCACTAGAAGCTTCTGGCACTTAAAAAACGCAAATTAGTCTGTTTACTTCTCTCTCCCAAATCTATTTATCCTCTTTATCTATTTTTGCGAATATGAATAAAACTCTAAAAAATGTTTACTGAAAATAGCCCTTCAATTAAATAAAATCTTTTTCGCATTGTGATCGACCAGTCGCACGAGCGGCAGTCGCCCTCAGCAATGCTCCTACTGCTTATGTGTTTTGGAACGGCAATTCAGTGGCACCACATGAACAGTAGCAGTGTCAGACTACACATACCTCAATGCAAGTATGCGGTAACCGAGCCGACGCCCATTACGTTCTTGAAAGAAGTATTGGGCGTTATAAGTGGAATACATAAATCATTTTTTTCTAAATATTCTCTTCTTTCTTTTATACTTTCATCGCCCCTCACTATTATTTATCGCCACCCAAATGCACCTGCGGCCATCACCGCCCCTCTGGATTGCTGCAGCACCCGCCAGGGGGCGGTAGCGCCGATCTTGGGAATCATTGATCTAAATAAACAAGACTCGCTAAAGCGTTAAGCCCTAATAGTAATAGAGTAGAAAACAGATCAAAAATATTTGGCCATAGGAGATTCAAAACAATTTAATGCATGTTCCTGTCATACTTGTTTCTATATTTTCGCCCAAATGATTCCAAAGGCAATCATATTTGCTATAAACTTCCAAAAATTTTGAAATATCAATTTCGGACACATTTTTCCATTAAATCAGAAAACGCATGCGAAAGCAACAGAAAATATTCTTGATCAAGCAGATTACGACCAGACAGCTATTATAATATATAACCGATTCAATTTATTTCATTCAATAAACTTTTGTTGATCCACTGAAAAGTTTATCACTTACGTTGAAACAAACATTCTCACGAATATTTGGATTAAACTTGAACTGTTGATCAACGTGAATCGATCGATAAAATTCGGCTCAAAATATACTGAGTGACTGAGAAACCCTGACACCCAGTAAATATTATTTTATTTCAAAAATATTTCACGTACATCTTTATCGTAGAAAATTCTCTCTTCTGAACGCTGCCCTACAAGAATTCACAAGTGTTGATCAAGCCTAGAGTGCGAAGAAATGCAGGCAGATAACTTAGTTCGAAAGAGGTTGAATTGTTGATCTTCGGGAAGCTGGGCTGTCATTTCGACAAATAGCAGTTGTCATATGTTATCAGGCATGGCACCAAGAAGGCTGAATACGAAGATCCAGAGGCACAGGACGAGTGAGCAGGACAACAGAGGGCGAAGATCGTCGCCTATGGTTATTATCTCTAAGACATCATTTCCCAAAGGCAATAGCAACTCAGTGTTTTGCAGAACACGGAAGGGTCCTTCGAATGCGAAGTGTTTATAGACGGATGAAAAGACTTTTTTCATACCGACTTCAGTTACCTTTAACTCTGGAACGGCGAAGAAATCGACTTTAGTGGTGCCAGGAAGGACTGGCGTAGAGTCAGGAATAGAACACTATCGTCTTCAGCAATAAATCCCTGTTCTGCCTAGAAATACATGATGGTCGAGCGAGAATGATAAGGAGACGAGGCGAACTTTGTAACCTCCAATTTTTTTTGAGCGAAATGTACATCCCACCGTTGGAGTGATAATGTTGGGTGCCAGTGCTTATGGCTCAAGGACACGTTTAGTCTTCATCATGGGCAATATGAATGCACATCGCTACATTCCAGAAATATTGGAACTTCTCATCTGATTCCTCACCTCAGGACATTTGAAAATCCAACTTTTATACACACAAATTATAGCCAGACAAACCTTGGACTATTTCCACTAGGCTCAAATTCATCTCCTACCTTGGCTTCCAAGATCTCCGGATTTGTCTCCAATTGAACATGTGTGGGACATAATCGGTAAATAGTTAAGAAATTAACAGCGTCCTCCTCAAATTCTGATGGCTCTTCGGTATGAGATAGAGGTGGCATGGAATGGGATACCCCAGGGGGATATTGATAACCTGATTATGAGTATGTCTAGACGCATTAGGGAATGTGTAAGAAATTGTGGAGATTGAATACATTATTAAAGGGGGTTATTAGAAATCTAGATAATCCTCACACAATTGGAGTGAAATTTCAATTATTTACATATTACTAACTCCCTGATATGTATGCCAAATATTACCGGAATAATATAATTTTTACTAGGTCTTCGGATTTCTGTCACTGAGTATACCTAAATTACTGTACCGTTGTGTATCATGTGTTGTCTATCCTGCGGAGTCGCTACAATATTCCAATCTTTATGGAATATATATTTATTATTTTAAATTTACTGTCTCAACCCTTACTTTGTGGAATCTACTCATGTTACCGTTTCAAATGAAAACAACTGTTTCTAGATAGTTCCACAATATATTGAATAAATGTTAAAAGTGCTAAGAAATTGACAATTGTTTCGATTAGTGTTTTAAATGAAACTCACGGTTTCTGGTTAATTCCACAATATAATAAAAGTTATTGAAAATTCTAAAACATTGACAATTGTTTCGATAAATCAATATCATCGTCAGAATGACAGAAGTTACATTTCATTTTATGCCTACCTGATGTTTAGTAGTTATTTTTGGCTAGACCAAGAAGTGGCCTAACTTGTGATTGACTTAATATATGTTTATAGAAAAAAGAAGAAGATGTGATATTACAAATACTGAAGCTTAGATATTATTCGCCCTATGGTGATATCCTGGATATCATTTTTCCAATTAAGATCAGTATAACTGTGCAATGATATAGAAAACCAGGAAAACTATATCTGCTGATCTTTACAATTATCACTTAAGAAGACAGTTTATTAGTGGAGAACTCCCTAGATATAACTGTTCATTGACAACTTCATATTGTTGGTTTCTTAAATGTCTTCTAATTTCCAATTCTTCAAGGAAATCCAATTCTTGTTTCTTTTCACAAATATGCAGCACTTCTAGTTTTGTGTTAGATGTCAATGAGATGTCAATGAATGATTGGTGTCAAGTAGGTGTTTTGCGTAGTGGGATTTATCTGGTTGTTTTAATCTGTATGCTCGTAAGTGTTCACTGTATCGGATTTCAAAATTCCTAAGGGTCTGACCCAAATAGACAGCATTACATTCTGGACATTTGAGTTTATATATACCTGACTTCTTTAATATTGGTATTTTTGTTTTCACATTTAACAATTTTAAACTAACGTTACTTTCTGTTTTAAAAGAAATTGTTGTATTCGTTGCTGAAGATATTATCTTTGAAATATTATTAGAAATATTTCCTGCATATGTGATGGTTTTATAAGTTTTTATTTCATCAGCTTGTTTAGGAAATATTAGTTGAAATGCCACTTTTTCCTCTTTTTTACTAATTAGCTTATTTATCATATCTAATGGATAACCGTTGGATGTTGCTATTTGTCTAATTGTATTACTCTCTCTATCAAAATTACATTTGTTTATAGGAACTGAAAAAGCTCAATGTATCATTGAATTATATGCCGCTAGTCTGTGTGACATAGGGTGATTGGAATTGAATGGAATTGTCACATCAGTCTGTGTCGGTTTTCGGTAAATTGAATAATCAAGTACATTATTAACTTTTTGAATTTTTAAATCAAGAAAATTGATTGAGCTATTTTCTTCAATTTCTAATGTGAATTTAATTTTTGGATGTAAATTATTGATGTGGTTGAAAAATACATCTAATTGTCGTTCACTACCCATAAAACAAGCTAATATGTCATCTACATATCTATACCAAAATAAAACATTTTTCGAAATATTACTTTCAAAGATCTTTCTTTCTAAATTGTCCATAAAAATGTTTGCTAAAATAGGTGATATAGGGCTTCCCATTGGTAAACCTTCATTTAGTATATATATATATATATATATATATATATATATATATATATATCTTATTGTCAAAAGTGAAATAATTCTGATTAATGCATACATCAAATAAATTAAGTATATCTGATATAATTCCTGGATTACTATTTTTATCTTCTAGTAATTTTCTTACAAGTATTAGACATTCTTTAGGAGGAATTTTAGTGAACATATTAGTTACATCGAAAGAAATGAGTTTATAGTTATCTTGCAAGTGGATTTCTTTCAACTTTTTGATTTGTTCTATTGAATTTTTAATTGTGAAAAGAAACAAGAACTGGATTTCCTCGAAGAATTGGAAATTAGAAGACATTTAAGAAACCCTCAATATGAAGTTGTCAATGAACAGTTAAATCTAGAGAGTTCTCCACTAATAAACTGTCTTCTTAAGTGATAATTGTAAAGATCAGCAGATATAGTTTTCCTGGTTTTCTATATCATTGCACAGTTATACTGATCTTAATTGGAAAAATGATATCCAGGATATCACCATAGGGCTAATAATATCTAAGCTTCAATATTTGTAATATCACATCTTCTTCTTTTTTCTATAAACATATATTAAGTCAATCACAAGCTAGGTCACTTCTTGGTCTAGCCAAAAATAACTACTAAACATCAGGTCGGCATAAAATGAAATGTAACTTCTGTCATTCTGACGATGATATTGATTTATCGAAACAATTGTTAATTTTTTAGAATTTTCAAAAACTTTTATTATATTGTGGAATTAACCACAAACCGTGAGTTTCATTTAAAACACTAATATGAGCAGATTCCACGAAGTAAGGGTCAAGACAGTTAATTTAATTGTTTCGATATTAAATATCATCGTCAGAATAACAGAAGTTACATTACGTTTGATGCCTAGCCGATGTTTAATAATTATTTTTGGCTACACCAAGACTTGTGATTGACTTAATATATATTAACAGGTAGGTCGCTTTTTGGTCTGGCCAAAAATAATTATTAAACAGCAGGTAATAGGCATCAAATGAATTGTAACTTCTGTCATTCTGACGATGATAATTAATATCGAAGCAGTTGTCAATTTCTTAGAATTTTCAACATTTTTCCAATATACTGTGGAATTATCTAGAAACAGCAAATTTCATATAAAACAGTATCATTTTAGATGTTGAAATCCAATAAAACTACAGATATTTCTATTGGAAACGAAAAGGAAGAGAAGTCCATCTTTATAAATACTATACAGTGTGATTCATCAATAATTGGAAATTATTTATCAGTAGAATCCTGACTTTAAATTATGAAGATTCAATCGTTTCAATCCATTACTGTATAACTTTCATAATAACATTTCGATACATAACCTGGAAAAATTGAAGATCCAAAATATATAACATTTTTATTCCTCTGTTTCGAAAATACAAGATTGCAATAGTATTGAATAGAATACGTTATGTCTATTTTGGTCAATTAGTAGAATGAAATTATTATTAACATTACCACTGTAGTTGTTCTCCACTAACTCGGGAGGCAGATGTATGTACGATGATGTAATCTATGGCTGTGTATAGGTCCCCGGACGAACCAAAAGGCTCCGATATGGGGATAAATATAAAGCACTTTGTGGAATCACTAGCAATAACTAAAAATATTTGTGGTTTATTTTACCTCTAGGCTACACTAAACACGATACTTGTGGTGAAGAATTATGTGGAGTGAATATAAACAGCATTTACGAAGCCCACATTTACTTTTTCGTGCAACAAATCTCAAAAAATACAATGATATACAATCAAATTATCTAGGCTTTCTTTTTGGAATTGTCATAATTTCACCATCACTTAATGGCTTATATCTTTTTTATAACAATATAAAACTTAACCAAAATACCTGATCCCCAATACAAAGGTGCGAGTAATATTGTGTTGAAATGTCAACACTTAACTTTACTGCTTCCTTTAGATTTGATGTTTACAAAAGGAGCTGAATTTTGTGGCAAGTCACGGGTGCCAACTGTTTTGAGGTCCCTAAAATGTGAGGCCCCTTTTAACATTACTTTGCAATCAACACATTATATGAATCGTATTTTGTATAAACGTTTCAATCTTTTTGAAACATTTGAGAAAAATTATATGACAGGCAAAAGAGCGTAGATTATTAAGAAATAATCGAGCACGCAGTTGTGATTAAATGGCTTATGCACGCCTTTGTGATTGGTATTTTTTGTTTACTCATCTAAAGCGTGCCTGTACAAGTGGTTGATGCTGATATTTATGTAAAAATAATAAATATATGAAGGAAACATGAAGATAATGATTGATATTATGGACAAAGCATCAGAAAAGGAAGCAGAGATTGAGAATAATAATAAAAAGAGAACGTTTGTGGTTTTCATACCTTAAACTTTTAGTTATTTATTGTATTATTGATTGTTCTAGATGTGCCAAGTAATACTACTGAGCCAGTAAATCTGATAATCACTACTTGTGAAGGTGTAATTCAAAATGAGCAAATGACACAATACTCTTTAGAATGCGGTTTGTATAATATACCATTGTTATTAGTATTAGGGAGCTATCAGTGGCATAATAGTATTATCTTTCTAATACCGTATGACCAATTATTATACAATTCGTTATACCTACATATTTTACTTATGCAAATAAATTGGTAAATTTATGTGAGATTTGAGCGGACTAACGCCTAGCAAGGTGAAAGTACTTAATCTCATCATCTATTCAGATCTCACCATTGCTTCAAATTATTAGAAATGTTTGCTGTAGTTCATTCGTTTTTATTAACAAAGTTTATTTAGGGCATTTCAGATATATCAAGTTTTATGGAGCTGCTGAAATAAGCACTAATACTTATCTTAAGATAGTAGAGGAATTATTAATGGATGAAAATGAAGGTGCAAATGACTGTGTTTTCTTACAACCTGTATCGCCGATACTTGCTGGTAATAATTGCGACAGTTATGGCAATGGAGAAGCAATTAATCACTTTGATTCGGACGATAGCATAGGTACGAGATCCCAGTTGTAGCCCTTCTGATTCTAGAAGTAGTATTGGTAGCACTGAAGAGATTAGTTGCCTAAAAATTACAGGAATTGAGCAGACTCAAGTTCTTCATAGAGGAGGCTCTTCATGAAGGAGGCTTTTCACTTAGTACATCAGGTTGTAGTAGACGTCCCAAAAAAGGGCGAAAAATAAAATATGATATTGACAATCGTACTGAAAGAAGGGGAAAGATGTTCAACAATCAACCATATATCACTAATAAAAATAAAAGGTTGGATCCGAAGATGTTTACTTGATACATACGTGAATGTAGTAAAAAATGTCATAATCTGGGACCGCTGCAAACACAGGAGGCTGAGTTTAATAAATACGTAATGCTACGATCATTCACTGCTCAAACTACTTTTATAGGAGCATGTGTAAAGCAGTATAAAAAAACATTCCTACGTGACAATGGTAAATAGTTAAAGTAAAAAACAGCGTGATTTTCTAGAAGATATTACTTAGCTGACATTAGAGTAGATACATGTTTATCAAGACTTTGCAAATAAATCCTCAAAAAGTGACAGTCAGCTGAAGAAAATGAGATAAGATGCAGTTATCAAGGATGAGAGAGGAAAACACGGAGGGTGGTGCAAAACAAATACCGAAGACATTAAGTTGGTAAAAAATATGATTAATAAAATACCCAAATGTTTTTCTCATTATTCCCGTCAAAACTACGATGCTTCTCTTCTACAATTAGGGATGACAGTAAACACAATGTACATGTACAACGTAGAGTTTACTGACAGTCAATTCAATTTAAGAACAAAAAAACTTAAAAAAGACACGTGCATTAAATGCAATACGATTAAAGAATGCTATACCTGGGGATGTGCAGCAAATAGAGGAAGGGTCCAATGCTCATCAAGACTTAGCCCAAACATTTAGAAATAAGATGACGGAAGACTTCCTGTGTGCCAAATAAAATCCGTATGTAGAATTTATTACTTACGACCTAGAAAAAAATTTGCCGCTACCTCGCATACCAACAAACATCGTTTTATATAAACAGTAACTATGAATGTATAATGTGAGGTCCAACGATAAAGGATATTGTTCAGTATGGGTTGAACGCGAAGCAGGACGAGGAGCACAGGAGCTGAGGTCGTGTTTGATAAAATTTATTCAGAACAACAAGATATGACAGAACTTAGACTTAGACCTATTTTGGAGTGACAGTTGCGGTAGCCAAAATTGGAATATTAAAGTTACACTGCTATTGAAAATTGTTTTACAGAACCATCCGACTTTGCAAAAAATATCTTTAATTTATTTAGAGCCTAGTCACACGTTTCTGCTTAATGACACGGACTTTTAAAAATCGAAACATGTCTAAAATTTCATGAGAGGGGGTATACTCCAGAGGAGTACATCCATATTATGAAGCACTGTCGAAATAAGAACACATTAAATGTTATTAAAATGCAACCTGATGATTTTTTCAACGAAGTACATTGAAAAATGTATTGTTAATAGAAACGTAGATATTAACGGAGCAAAAATCGATTGGATGAAAACTAAAGAAAGTCTACTTAAGAAAGAAAATCCTCTTTCTATATGTATGCGACATTCATTTAATAGTGAATTTCAAGAATCAGATATAAGAAAGGATGTTAAAGGTCATCCAGTGCATATAATTGACAGAAGCATTATTAGAAAAACTTTGACCCAACTGAAAAGAAATGAGTGATACAAAATGGAGAGACTTAAAATCTTTTATGGCTTTTATCACAAAAGATTGCCATTCCTTTTATAAGGGTCTAAAAGGTAATGAGACAATAGACGATGATTTCTGTATTGGAACGATAAAGTAGTTAACTAAGCTGCTTTATGATACTTAAACATTAATTTTTTTGACGAATAACTGTATTTTGTTAATAGAAATTATATATCCGGATTATTTTTGGAATTTATTTTATCGATTTATGTATTTTACGTAAGTGATTCAAACCTCAATAATATTTAAATCATAATACTTTTCTGAAAGTATTTTTTCTGCTTTAAAACAATCAAAGTATCATTTATTTTATCCGATATATCTATTAAGTGTTTTGTATGATGCTATTTTTTTATATAATGTTTCGCGAAACCATTAATATATCAGAATCAATATCATGGGGACTTCATCATGTATGCATATCAGCGTCCAAGTGAAAGAGGCATAGAGACGCAGGGGGAATAGTTTACCCTAACTGCACGCTATGATGTTGATTGATGATTTTTATTACTTTCGTCTTGCGGAAATCGTCAGATTATATTTTATTGTTATTCTGGTATTATGTATTTCAAAATGAAAACAAAAACAACCGCGCTCAAGTAAGTCAAGACATCGTTACCCTCCCATCCCCGTAGTTACGCACGATAGATTAGCAGAATTGGCACTTTATAGCTAGTATTTAAACCCCCTTATCTTAATCTGACACGCTGAAGTATTTCAGATGATCGATGTTTTTACTAATCTGACGGGTTCCCCTGAACGTACCCACCTATATTAAAATCCCCTCTTGGGCTCCCCTACTATAATACTATCTTAACTAAAATCATGCAGACTAAAGTAGTGTACTTTGCCACTTTTTATCACATTGCTCAGTCCAACTAAAATGTTAGCAGAACAACCGTATGTTGAAATAATACATTCATTCGAATCTATAAATTTATAAATCAAAATATGGAGTGTACACACCTCTTGTTTTAACAAGGATAAATGAATTTGTAAAGACGTCTGTAATATTTTTTACTAAATTCAGCCAAGCGCTTTCGACATTACGTCATCATCAGGGCTCTAAAATAAATTACATACACTACAAACTACTGTCCTATCAATCTAACATAACAGTAAATGTAACTTACTTCGTCAATCGGTCCAGAGACGTATTAAAATGATAAACAAACAACAAATTACAAACATTTACACATATATCAAAATTAAAAACGACACTACATAAACCATGTCGACCAACTAATGGAATTTTTAATCAAGTTGTTGAAATAAATAAAAGAAAAAGTAACATTTTTGTTGACTCAAAAATCCTGTAACAAGGAATTATTATTATGATGAAAAATGGTAGTGTCTAAAGTTACACAGTTCACAAATATATTGGAAATTACTGAGTGAAAGTTAATAAAATTAAAATAAATTAAATTAATATTAAAAGTAAATTGACTGATACAATTTAAAATTGAGCTCATTACAAAAACACGGATACAAATTATACGAAACAAATCGCACGGACTAATCCAGAAGGCACCCCCCGAACAACTTGAAAAGAGGTGTGAAAGTTGAATTAATATTAAGAGGTCTTATGGTTCTACCAATGTACGAAGCCTCACAATCACCACACTGAAGTTTGTATATACCGCTCTGTTTGAGTTTGGGTAACTTATCTTTGGTCTTAGAAAGAAGTGATTTCATGGTATTATGAGATGAAAAAGAAACCCTAATGTTATCTTGACAGGTTCTTAAAATGTTGCTTATTTCATATGAAATCTTCCCTATGATTGGGACTGAGCAAAATCGAAAATCACTAACCTCGACGGTTTGATAAGCCAGTTGTCTGATGTCTTTTTGTTTTATTTTTCTAATAGTGTTCTCAATAATATTTGAAGGATAGCCGTTGTTAACTATGATCTGCTTCAAGATGTTCAATTCTTTATCAACATTGTGGGGCGCCATAGGGATTCTGATCAACCTATGTACATAGGAGTGTATATGGCGGCCATTTTGTGTTGAAAAGGATGATTAGAATTTGATGGAATGATATGGTCAGTTTGAGTTGGTTTTTTGTATTTTATTGTTCAATCTAGTGAGTGTCAAATCTAAAAAGTCAATCCGATTATCTAATTCTAATTCGACTGTAAAATTTATGCATGGATGCAAACCATTAATGAAATCTAAAATCTTGAAACAATCATCAGATGTACCATCTACAATGGCCAAAACATCATCTACATATCTATACCAGCTGATTATTTTATGGTTACTATTTAAAATTATTGTTTCCAAAGAGTCTAGAAAAAGGTCCGCTAACAGAGGAGACAGGGGGTTACCCATAGCTAAACCCTTGGGTTGTCTATAAATTTTATCATTGAAAATAAAAAATCCTGCTTAAGACAAATCTCCAATAGGTTCAAGGCTATATCAATAATACTGACATCCACACTTGTTAGAGCGAGTATTCTTTTAATTATAGGGATTGTTTCATCTCTGGGAACATTTGTAAAAAGATTGCTGACATCAAAGGGAACCATGAAAAAATTGTTGGGGAGTAATAACCTTGAAATATTGTTTACCAATTCTATTGAATTTTTGACTGTATAAGTACATTTAAATTGTAACACCCTATTCAAAAAATTGCTTAAAAATTCAGCTAAGTGTACCGCTGGAGTATTTGTAAAGCTGACAACTGGTCTCATTGGTATTTCATTTTTGTGAATTTTTGGTAAACCATAAAGTAAAGGTATGTTTGGATTTGAGACCAAAAGTGAATTTAATTTTATGTTTTCTTTATCGAACAATAATGAACTATCCTTTAAAGCGGTTCTCAGCTCAGCATTAAATGCTGGCATTGGATTTGTACTAAGAATTTCGAAACTGTTGTTATTTAAAAATTCTTCAACTTTAAGTATGTATTTGACCTTTTTCATAATAACTAAACAATTCCCTTTATCAGATTTGGTGATAATCAGGTCGTGCGACTTGATTTTAGCCATAAGTGATTTTAAAATAAGATACTGTTGACTTGATGTACTATTATTGTATTTGTTTCTATTAAAAATTCTAGAATCTCTAAAATATTCTTGAAAAACTGTTAAACATAAGTTTCTTGTTCTTATCTTTTGTTCGTCTGTATGAAAATAAATTTCAATCAATGTATCAACCTCCACTGAATAGAGTTCAAGTGAATTTTTATTTAAATTCGGTTTAAGTGAAAATTTCAAGCTCGGACCGAGAAACCCCAGCTCCCCCTCCGACAAGAAGTAATCCGACAGATTCTTAACTCTCTCGTGAATACTAAAATCTGTAAACGTTGTAGACCGATCAACCCCAGAGGTCCGGCTCTGAAATATCTCTACCAATCGCTTCAACTTAGATTTTAAAGTATTCAATTTAAAAAACTTCAAAGAATTCACCTCATCCTCGATGTCGTTCAAGATTGACTGAAGATCAGCATACGGAAGAGTCCGCGCGAGATGGTCGTACAAAATTTTTAGTTGAATGTATATACTATTAAGTTTTGCATAATGTTGACAAATGTGCTTCCTCATCAACCGTTTCCGTAATTGGATTCGTAAGTCATTGGGAACGTTCCTTGATGTTCTGCACTTAGCAAAAGTGGGAACTACATTTTCTTTAAGACATTGATGAATGAACCATATATCAAGTTTCCGAAGTGCTTTCTTGATAGAAAGTCTCTGGTACCTTACAGCTCCTTCTACCAAACCGTATAAATTTAAAAATCAAAATATGGAGTGTACACACTCTTGTTTTAAACAAGGAGAAATGAATTTGTAAAGACGTGTGTAATATTTTTTACTAAATTCAGCCAAGCGCTTTCTACATTACGTCATCTTCAGGGCTCTAACATAAATTACATACACTACAAACTACTGTCCTATCAATCTAACAAAACAGTAAATGTAACTTACTTCGAGCGGTATATACAAACTTCAGTGTGGTGATTGTGAGACTACGTATATTGGTAGAACCATAAGACCTCTTAATATACGTATCAACGAACATTTAAATAGGACAGAACAATCTGGCTTTGGTCATCACCTCACATTTAATAATCATAGTTTCTCACCCGGTGATGATAGCAGAATTTTGCACAAATGTTTTTCACGGAATTTCCACAAACTTAACCTTCTGGAAGATCTAGAGATATACAGAGAGTGCAGAAAGAACGATTATTGTATCAGCACTCAGATTAATATTAATTCAACTTTCACACCTCTTTTCAAGTTGTCCGGGGCGTGCCATCTGGATTAGTCCGTGCGATTTGTTTCGTATAATTTGTATCCGTGTTTTTGTAATGAGCTAAATTTTATCAGTCAATTTAATTTTAATTTAATTTTATTTTGTTTTATTTTAATTTTAATAACTTCACTCAGTAATTTCCAATATATTTGTGAACTGTGTAACTTTAGACACTACCATTTTTCATCATAATAATAATCCTCGTTTCAGGATCCGGATTTTTGAGCCAACAAAAATGTTAATTTTTCTTTTATTTATTCCAACAACTTGATTAAAAATTCCATTAGTTGGTCGACATGGTTTATCTAGTGTCGTTTTTAATTTGATATATGTGTAAATGTTTGTAATTTGTTGTTTGTTTCCAATTTAAATACGTCTCTGGACCGATTGACGAAGTAAGTTACATTTACTGTTATGTTAGATTGATAGGACAGTAGTTTGTAGTGTGTGTAATTTATTTTAGATCCCTGATGATGACGTAATGTCGAAAGCGCTTGGCTGAATTTAGTAAAAAATATTACACACGTCTTTACAAATATACGGAGCACTACATAAAAGGAAACAAACTTATCGTTGACGGAATATCGTATGGAGCAGATGACCTAGAAAAAGTAGATGGTCTGGAAAACAAATCAAATAGCGCACCTTCCACACCTACAATTCTGGAACAAAACACGAAAATTCTACCGGAACTACAAACTGGACCCAGCACCCCGAAGATTCCTGCCACGAAAAAACCAACACACTCAACTCAACAGCACAAAACTACACATGAAAAGCCAAGAACACGTTCGGTTAATAAAAACATTAGAAAACATTAGAAAATCATAAACCGGTTGATACTGCGGGGTTAAATAATATGTGTCACTGTTTTGTTTTTGTTTTTATTCTTTTTACTTGATAATATTAGTTTTAATCCACACCAAATATGGACACATTTATAAGAGAATATCAAAATGATCCTGTCAAAGCACAAAATATCAAAGAAGTCACAGACTTTAATACATATTTGAAGAAAGGACTCAGTGACTTTAAAATTTTTCATACCAATATAAGAAGTATTTCCAAAAACACAGATGAATTGTTCATTTACCTAAACCAACTAGAAAGCAACTTCGATGTAATCATATTGACAGAAACTTTTAAAGTCACTGATGCCAGTATATATGGATTAAAAGGTTTTAACACAGTGTACAATGAATCATCATTCAACAAAAATGATGGAGTCATAATATTCATTAAAAATGAACTCAATTATGATCAGACAAATATTAGCATAGGAAACATTAAACTTCTCGAACTCAATATAAAATTAAATGAAAAAAAAATTAAAATAACTTCGATATACCGATCTCCTAGTTCATGTCCATATGATTTCAATGAACACTTTTTTAACTATTTACAAAACAATAAATCAAGTGATATTCACGTAATAACTGGCGATATGAACATAGATTTACTATCAGAAAATGAATACATTGATGAATATAAAAATAATTTGGAATACTTCGAATTCATCTCTTATATAAACGATATCACTCGACCAGATAGCTCCACGTGCCTCGACCATTTCTTTGTAAAAGCAAATATAGAAATGCATGATCGTATAAAGTCATTCATATTTCAGGATAAAATTAGTGACCACCGACCTATTGCTCTAACAATAGATGTGGGTGAGAGAACTGTTAATAAAGAATTCAAAAATACAAAAGTATATATAAATTACAACAGGCTACGGGTGGCACTACAAAGTGAAACATGGGCAAACATTTATGAACAAAACGACGTCAACTCCAAATGTGAAATATTCATAAACAGACTGAAATACCATGTAAAAAAACACACATCTGAAATCAAAATAAAAAATAAAGATAAAACTAGAAAAAAATGGATCACATCAGGGCTATTTACATCAATAAAAGAAAAGAACAATCTCTATAAACTACTAATTGAAAATCCCAATAACCTACAAGTAAAACAAATATACAATAATTACAAACGAAACTTAAATAAACTTACGAAAGAAGCAAAAAAACAATATTTTCAAAACGAAATTAAGAAGAATAAAAGTAGAACAAAAGGGCTCTGGGAAAGTGTCAATGAGATTTGCAACAAAACTCGCCCAAAAACAAAAATAACCAAAATAGAAATAAAAGAAAATTGTACCACTGAAAACAAACAGGTTATTAGTGATGAATTCAATAAACACTATAGTGGAATAGGGCAAAAACTAGCTAATAAAATCGAAAACCCAAATTCCTTCCAAGACATTACAACTGAAATAAACAAAAATATGTTCTTATACCCCTCAAACACTGGAGAAGTATCACAAATAATCAAACAACTTAAACTCAAAAAAAGTCCTGAGCATTACGGTTTTACTGCAGAAACTCTGATTCAAATAGCCGACTTCATAACAGTCCCTCTCACTCACATTATAAATAGCTGTATTGAAAATGGAATATTTCCGAACATTTTAAAAACTGGTGTTATCAAACCACTTTTTAAGAGTGGGGATAAACTGCAAATTTCAAATTATAGGCCCATCTCTTTGATATCAAACATAGCAAAAATTTTTGAAAAAATAATAAAAAAGAGAATGGTACATTTCATGAAAAAACATGATATTCTATCTGATAATCAGTATGGGTTCAGAGAGGGGAGGTCAACCGAAGATGCAATACTAAAACTGACAACGTACATTTACAAATTACTCGACATTTCTAAACCGTCGCTATGTATCTTTGTTGATCTTTCCAAAGCCTTTGATACTGTTTGTCACAGAAGGCTTCTAGAGAAACTGGAAAAAATTGGTATGCGGGGTAAACCGCACGATCTTTTGAAATCATACCTGTCGAACCGAAAACAAGTAGTAGATATTGATGGTGTGGTGAGCACTCCGAGGACAATCACTTACGGGGTTCCTCAAGGCACGGTCTTAGGTCCCCTACTATTCACTATCTACATAAACAGTCTGTTGAAAATGACAACGGTAGGTAATATTATAAGTTATGCTGATGACATGGCAGTAATTTACAGTGACAACACATGGCAACAACTGAAAGCAAACACGGAAAAAGACTTCAACAACATCTTTAAATGGTTCCAATACAATAAATTAACTGTGAACGCGGAAAAGACCAAATACTTACCTTTCACCTCCTATAGCAATAACTTGCCGAATATGGGTCCATTAAATATAAATCAAAATATATCCATTCCAGAAGCCAGCTCAATAAAATACCTTGGTATACAAATTGACAGACATATGAAATGGAACTTACATATATCGTACCTAACAAGAAAACTACGTGGATTCATATCAAGATTCAAACTGTTGAAAGAATTCCTTGAAAATTCTCAGTTGAAAACTATATATTATAGCCTAATCCAATCTCAACTTATATACGGTATTATAGGATGGGGAGGCGTAAATGATACGCATTTAAATAGTCTGAATATTGTGCAGAAGACGATTCTCAAAATAATCCTTGGCAAAGGAAAGACGTACTCTACCGATAATTTGTATAACGAATGCGGCATTTTTGATATTAGACAACTCTATTGCCAAAATATGTTACAAGGAATTTACAATAATAAAATTGAAATAACGCACCCAGATCATCCATATAATACAAGAAAGCGAAACTACAGCGTCGTGGTACCGAAATGTATTAAAACAGTGGGTCAGAGGCACTGCAGCTTTCTAGGTCCAAAAATTTGGGAATTGTTACCTGAAACAATAAAAACCAGCCGAAGCAACGAAATTTTTAAAATAAAAATTAAGAATTGGCTTCAATGCTATGATAGACAGATATTCCAAAAAATAATTTAAACCCTCAACAAATTATTCATCAAATTTATAATACTGTAATGCATGTGTATGTGACCTCAACCCCGGTTATGACACGCACATTATGTGAAACCTACCTGGATGTTACCCTTTTACCAATTGTGATATTAAATCTTATGTGATACTCACATGGGATCAAAATCGTATGACTGTAATATATGTGTATGAGACACTGAACCCGATTATGATAAACACTTTATGTGTAACTTACCTGAAAGTGATAATTTTAACAATTCTGATATTTTATTTTATGTGATGCAATTTCTACCCATATGTTTTATACTTATACTTTATCTAATTTTAAATTTATATTTTATTCTTAAGTATTTTTATTATATTTAGAGGCTATATCACGCACAAGGAGTAATTTTCTACGATTGCTCCTTCAGTGATGCCATTGTTTATTTCACTTGACATTGTTTTATCAAAATTATACTTGATTGTACATTTATGATGAATAAACATTATTTATTATAAATAAAAAATCCTGCTTAAGACAAATCTCCAATAGGTTCAAGGCTATATCAATAATACTGACATCCACACTTGTTAGAGCGAGTATTCTTTTAATTATAGGGATTGTTTCATCTCTGGGAACATTTGTAAAAAGATTGCTGACATCAAAGGGAACCATGAAAAAATTGTTGGGGAGTAATAACCTTGAAATATTGTTTACCAATTCTATTGAATTTTTGACTGTATAAGTACATTTAAATTGTAACACCCTATTCAAAAAATTGCTTAAAAATTCAGCTAAGTGTACCGCTGGAGTATTTGTAAAGCTGACAACTGGTCTCATTGGTATTTCATTTTTGTGAATTTTTGGTAAACCATAAAGTAAAGGTATGTTTGGATTTGAGACCAAAAGTGAATTTAATTTTATGTTTTCTTTATCGAACAATAATGAACTATCCTTTAAAGCGGTTCTCAGCTCAGCATTAAATGCTGGCATTGGATTTGTACTAAGAATTTCGAAACTGTTGTTATTTAAAAATTCTTCAACTTTAAGTATGTAATTGACCTTTTTCATAATAACTAAACAATTCCCTTTATCAGATTTGGTGATAATGAGGTCGTGCGACTTGATTTTAGCCATAAGTGATTTTAAAATAAGATACTGTTGACTTGATGTACTATTATTGTATTTGTTTCTATTAAAAATTCTAGAATCTCTAAAATATTCTTGAAAAACTGTTAAACATAAGTTTCTTGTTCTTATCTTTTGTTCGTCTGTATGAAAATAAATTTCAATCAATGTATCAACCTCCACTGAATAGAGTTCAAGTGAATTTTTATTTAAATTCGGTTTAAGTGAAAATTTCAAGCCCTGACCGAGAAACCCCAGCTCCCCCTCCGACAAGAAGTAATCCGACAGATTCTTAACTCTCTGGTGAAAACTAAAATCTGTAAACGTTGTAGACCGATCAACCCCAGAGGTCCGGCTCTGAAATATCTCGACCAATCGCTTCAACTTAGATTTTAAAGTATTCAATTTAAAAAACTTCAAAGAATTCACCTCATCCTCGATGTCGTTCAAGATTGACTGAAGATCAGCATACGGAAGAGTCCGCGCGAGATGGTCGTACAAAATTTTTAGTTGAATGTATATACTATTAAGTTTTGCATAATGTTGACAAATGTGCTTCCTCATCAACCGTTTCCGTAATTGGATTCGTAAGTCATTGGGAACGTTCCTTGATGTTCTGCACTTAGCAAAAGTGGGAACTACATTTTCTTTAAGACATTGATGAATGAACCATATATCAAGTTTCCGAAGTGCTTTCTTGATAGAAAGTCTCTGGTACCTTACAGCTCCTTCTACCAAACCGTATAAATTTAAAAATCAAAATATGGAGTATACACACTCTTGTTTTAACAAGGAGAAATGAATTTGTAAAGACGTGTGTAATATTTTTTACTAAATTCAGCCAAGCGCTTTCTACATTACGTCATCTTCAGGGCTCTAACATAAATTACATACACTACAAACTACTGTCCTATCAATCTAACAAAACAGTAAATGTAACTTACTTCGAGCGGTATATACAAACTTCAGTGTGGTGATTGTGAGACTACGTATATTGGTAGAACCATAAGACCTCTTAATATACGTATCAACGAACATTTAAATAGGACAGAACAATCTGGCTTTGGTCATCACCTCACATTTAATAATCATAGTTTCTCACCCGGTGATGATAGCAGAATTTTGCACAAATGTTTTTCACGGAATTTCCACAAACTTAACCTTCTGGAAGATCTAGAGATATACAGAGAGTGCAGAAAGAACGATTATTGTATCAGCACTCAGATTAATATTAATTCAACTTTCACACCTCTTTTCAAGTTGTCCGGGGCGTGCCATCTGGATTAGTCCGTGCGATTTGTTTCGTATAATTTGTATCCGTGTTTTTGTAATGAGCTAAATTTTATCAGTCAATTTAATTTTAATTTAATTTTATTTTGTTTTATTTTAATTTTAATAACTTCACTCAGTAATTTCCAATATATTTGTGAACTGTGTAACTTTAGACACTACCATTTTTCATCATAATAATAATCCTCGTTTCAGGATCCGGATTTTTGAGCCAACAAAAATGTTAATTTTTCTTTTATTTATTCCAACAACTTGATTAAAAATTCCATTAGTTGGTCGACATGGTTTATCTAGTGTCGTTTTTAATTTGATATATGTGTAAATGTTTGTAATTTGTTGTTTGTTTCCAATTTAAATACGTCTCTGGACCGATTGACGAAGTAAGTTACATTTACTGTTATGTTAGATTGATAGGACAGTAGTTTGTAGTGTATGTAATTTATTTTAGAGCCCTGATGATGACGTAATGTCGAAAGCGCTTGGCTGAATTTAGTAAAAAATATTACACACGTCTTTACAAATTCATTAATCCTTGTATAAATTCATAACCCTCTATAAGTTCACAAAATAATTAGAATATATAAATACCACCCAATAAACAACATAATAATATTTGTAAAATATATTGAATAAAAATCTTACCGATGGCTAGCCACGCTGTAAACCGTATCCATGTATGTAAGTCAAGTTCAAACATCAAATATAAATTAAAAACTACGCTTAAACAAGGAACGTATGGAATTAAAGGAACCTGCAAATAAAAAAATTTCATGAGAACATAATATATAAATATATATTGATCTAAATATTCAAAACAAAAGACCTATTATTATTAAAAAGTCCTCTATTTAATATTTTGTTCCCCAACAATTACAGATAGTACAAAGAAATATAGTTTCTTCGTGCTGTCGGTGTATGTCATGTAAGAGGTTTTAAGGCTCCTTGCGGTAGCAGCATTATCCAAAAAGTTTGTTGATTTAACTAACTTTGTCCCCGGCATATAGTTGTGGTTCCTAGAATCTTTCGGCTGAGTTTTCCCTGAAAAGTAGCTGAAAAACAGGGTCTCAATACTTGTTAGGGGGAGGGGTTAGTTTTTTGGAGTGGCAACATGTCAGACAATAATTTAGTTTGTTTTATTTTTGTAACAGCATGGGGTAGATCAGTTTGGTTTTGTGCCGCCCTGAAAGTACCCCAGTTTGTTGATAGGTGGATATATGAGTAACAACCTTATTATGTAATTAGAGATCCATGCAGAAGTCTACACCCACTATCTCGGATGTCTTCTGAGCGATTTGCGGCTTTGAGAGCATATCGAAGATTGTTTGGCAGACAGTTATTGTAAAAATTCGTAGATATTTTTGTAATGAAGTCCTTAATAGTGGGCATTTCGGCTTTGTCATGTAACCAGGAGTTTCGGGGTAGTTTTGGATAGGTCGAATTATGTTTTATTGCCATTCTCAGACACTTGTTTTGTATCACCTGCAGGGAGTGGAAGTTATGTTTTGTTCCTGTGTAATAAACTGGTGCTGAATATGTTAAGATTGGTCTAATGATTTGTTTGTAAATAAGTAGTTTATTGTGGGTGGTGAGTTGACTGTGTTTGCATATGAGCGGAACAAAAGACCTCATCGAGTTACAGGTTTAGTTATTTTTCTCTTCGAAGAACGGTCAGGCTAATATGTCGAAATTTTTGAAATTTTCACTAAAACAGAGTTGCAGTAGAAAACCGAAATTTATTTCTCATATAGACACACCTCGTATTTCACGAAATTTTAATTCATTTTATTTCACACGACTTATACGGTCAAATAATATCTGAGATTGTGGTTCACAATTGAAAATGAAGATGGTGCCAGCTGACTACTTCACGTTTTGGAATTGACGCTGATAGAAATAATTTGAGTAAGATATATTACAACTTAATACAATAGAACAAGAAAACATAATTTAAATAACAGTCGACAACAAACCATACTCTGTCCACACCTAGCACAATATAAACAATGTTTAGAAACGCCCTCGTAAAATGAAAATAAAAATATTTGATATCCATTGTGACGTTCCATGGATAAAATTCCTGTTCTAAATATAGTGAGTATTGAACACAATTGATTGTTTTGTTAATGTGAGTGAGGCATAGACTTGAAAATTTTATTCTATTATTCACTTTTTGTGGTTTTTGATAAAGGCTTGGATTGCAGCCGAAACGTTAAAACAAATTGAGTATACACGATGTCTCAGAGTCTATTTTAAATATTACTAAGGATCGAACCCCAAGAAACTGTACACAAATACATATTAAACTGTGGTCCACGAAAATCGAAAACAATTTATTATATATATATATATACATATATATACATATAAATACATATAAATATATATATATATATATATATATATATATATATATATATATATATATATATATATATTAATACATATCCTCTATCTAAATTCTAAAGAAAACATTGAAATAAAGAAAATGTGCTTATTTGGTTGTAATACTAGTGATACGCACTGTATTATCAATAATTTGAAAGGTTCAATATACCAATAAAATTTGACATTTTGAATTTCTTATGACATTAATGCAAAATGGACTTAATGATAGATAGATTTTAAAACGATTTGAAAACAAGAATACAGATGTCTCTGTTAGCAAAATGGCATTTTATACTAAAACAATGAAAATCTCTCTTTGTATATGAAAACGTAAATTTGTATTTTTTTTAAAAAAAGAATTTTTGGTAACCAAAGGAGAGGAGAATTATTTATTGAAACAGTTTAGTTAGTTGATTTTGAATCTCTCTCGAGACAACATCGAATAAGAGTTGTCTCAAATTTATTTAAAATAGAGTTGATTTTAGATTCCCTCGAGACAATCATCGAATAAGAGTTGTCTCAAATTTAATTCAGTATATCAGAGTAATTTGTATGATTATTATCAGTTCAACATATTTTGCCTTTTGTAAAGCCAGTGCGTGTATTATTCGCAAAGAATTATAGCGTTAAAGTGCGAGTGGTGTTTCCGGTTTCTAAACTATTGATTTAGAAAAGTTGTTCCTGAAATTCTAAAAAGCATTTTAGAATACGAACGAGTCTACCAGAACCTAGTTGGTGAGTCCAGTCCATATTATCTATATTATTTCTCGAGAATTAATAGGCCTTTAGTAAAATTATTTCGAAAATAGATGCATCTTATGATTAAATACCTACTTTGAAATTATAGGAACGTTACTTATATAAAATTCTACGTCTAGTGAAGACAATTTTGGAACAGACAATTTACAAGGAAATTTGCGCATTTTACATTGACATACATCAATTATAAAAGTAGACATTTTGAACTTTTGGTTAAATTATTTAGATAGGAAATTTCTAATTATAGGTTGTTTAATATTAAGGTTTGATAGAAAGTTCTATGTTTGGTTTATGCGTTTATATTTTTTGAAAAGTTTTAATTTTGTAATTGTTATCTGATAATAGATTAGATAAATTTGAATTCTAAATCTCTTTGGTTCTTTTTTCATATTCATTCTCATTATATTTGATAATTTTTATGCTAGAGAAAATTTAGTATAATTAGTGACATTTGGTTAATTTCCTGACAGTAAATTTCATATATGTCATAGGAATTTAATTGTCTTATAGTGTATTGGACAAACAGTTACTTTACATTTTGAATAGTGCAATACGTAATTTGGAAAATTATCTGGAAATTTATAAATTTGAATTCTTATTTGAAATCTTTGATCCCTCCCTGAGTTAAGAGTGAGTTAATTGATTGTATTGATTTATCTTTCATAATATAACATTTAATATTTATAGAGCCGGGCATATTAATTTGACAACTGCTAGCGGTAAAGGTGTTTTCACATTAGTGCAGTTACTATTACAAAGTGTGCCGACAGCAACAAATAAAATTCACTTCATATAAATTCATATTCATATATAAATCATAATGAAATTAGTAAAGCACATTAGATTTATTATAATGGTCACCCGAACGTGGGAAAAAAATTATTAAAGAATATAGAATATAGAGATATATAATATATATATATATATATATATTTATATATATATATATATATATATATTTACAAACGAACTAGGTTCACGGGTTGAACCGCGTTGTAAATTTGAAATTTCTCGACGTTTCGGCTTCCACTTTGAAGTCATTATCAAGTGGAAGCCGAAACGTCGTTCAGCCCGTGAACCTAGTTCGTTTGTTCATAATTCTAACCGCGGAAACCTTTCCGAACATATATCTATATATTTATATATATATATATATATATATATATATATATATATATATATATATATATATATACTAAACATAGGTTTATTGGGGAAGCGGCAAATTAAAACGAGTACCCTTCATACTTTTTATGTCCAAGCTTTCAGAATTTATTTATTCCATTATCAAGGATAAAGTATATGAGAATGTATATTAAAATAGATGTAAATGGTAAATTGTATACAGCATCAAAAGAAATATTTGAATTTTTTAAAAATAATTGTCAAATTGAAAGTAAATAAAATCGTTTTAAATTGTTATTCTTTTTTTTATATTGGAACATAGAAATAATTAAAGAAATTAAGGTTATGTTTAAATTAACCATAGATCTATATACAGTTAATATATTTGTGGTTATCTTCTTTCTTTTTTGATTATAGAAATGTCATTTTAATAACCTACAAAATGTTTATTTAAACAGAAGAAGAATTTGAAATTGAAAGACATTCATGGTTTTTATCAATAGACAATAAGTAATAATAAATATCACTTAAATTCTTATGATCACTTTTCTTATTAATGATATTAGTTTCTTGAGAAATGTGAGCCATTTCTAAGAAAAGTCTTTTTTGAATATTTGATTGAATATCTAAAATACTTACAGAATCAAAGTCCATAATATGATCTTTATCAATCACATGTTTTGCCAAAGTACATCTATCGGGATATAATCTACAATCGCTTTTATGTAGGGATATACGATTCTTTAATTTTTGACCAGTGTGACCTACATATTTTTCTTCACAATTTTTACAAGGAATACAATATACTACATTTGATAGGTTAAGAATATTAGTTTTATCTTTGACTTTTGTGAAAATTGATTTAATTGTTAAACATGTTCTATTTGCAATTTTTATGTTATCTAATGGTTTAAACGTTCTAATCAATTTGGGAGTTATTTCCTTAATATATGGAAGAGAAATATAATATTTTTGGATTTCAGAATTTTCTAGAGTAATGTTTAAATTTGAAGAAAAATTATATAATATGTATTTTACTAAATTATTTGGATATCCATTATCTAAAAATAATTGATGAAGAATTTTAAAGTTCTTTTCGTGGAACATAGGGTCTGATATATTAGATATTCTATTTTTCATTTGTTTAATTAAATTAGTTTTCATAGAATATTTATGATAAGACCAAAAGTTCATTAATCTCCCAGAACTTATTGGTTTTCTATACCAGTCAATCGATAATGTGTTATTATCATTTCTTATTAATTTAGTATCCAAAAATGGTATACTTTGTGATTCGTCTTCTTTTTCCATTGTGAATTGTATATGTGGATCATAGTTGTTAAATATGGAAAGAACATCATCTAATGTATTTTCTGGTAAAGATAAAATAATATCATCAACATATTTTTTTTATGAATATTAAATTGAATGGTAGAGTTGGTATAACTGTGTCTAACAAATTATCCATAACATAACATGCTATAATTGGTGAAATTGTAGCTCCCATTGGAGTACCAAAAGTTTGTTTATAAATTTGATTATTGAAAGTGAAATAGGTACTTTCAAATAGAAATGTTATGATTTCTTCAAAATATGTTTTAGATATTTTGCAATGTTGATTTATTTTATTCCAATTTTTATCTATTGCTTTCAAAGTAGAATCTAAAGATATGTTACTAAATAAAGATACAACATCTAAACTGCAAATTACATAATTGTTTGGTAGTTGAAATTTATTAAATTGTTTATATACTTCAAAAGAGTCTTTAATGTAGTATTTTGTATTAAAATCATAAGCTTTAGTTAAAATATCTGTAATATAAGAACCTAAAAAATTAGTAGGGGTTCCTAAAGATGCAACTATTGGTCTAACTGATAAAGTTGGTTCTTCTAATAGGAGTAATACAAACTTTTCTAATAATGGTCAAAACATCTTTAAACCTAATCCAAATCAAAGATTTTCAAATCGAACTCCAATGAGTATGTCTACTTGAAACACATCTAGGCCCCAACTCCAAAATTATCAAAATGGGTTCCAACGCAATCATAATCAACCTAGAAATTTTATCTCGGAATAAATCCATGATATAGACGATTCCGATTGCATTAATGATGAATCCGATAATTTTTTAGAGACACCAGCCTCGGAACCAAGCCAAACATTATCGAATTGTTAAACTTAAATAATTCATAAAGTGTGTTACCTTTATAATTTTCCCAGAACCAAATCTAATAGTTTTAGTTGATACTGGTAGCACAAGATCCTTTGTGACACTGTAGCTGAAAAATATTTCGAAAACTCTTTTGTTCGAAAATTTCTGCACTTCCAATCCCTAAAATGTTTAATTATAGGCAACCGCTTAATTTAGAATATTGGGTTTTCAAATTTCACGATCATTTTGATTGTTTATTAGGATTAGATAATTTAATGAATTACTTTAACATTAAAACGGGATCCACGAATTGTATAGTAGTGCCTCCCACGTTGTGAGCAAGTAATAAAATTGAATATTGAAAATGTAAAAAAATGGTAATGCAATTATACCATATACACGAATTGAGAAATCAGAAATCTCGGAATGCTTAACAAAAGTTGAAAATGATACAGCTATATATACAATTTGAAATTTTTCAGAATGCAACTTTCGAGTAGACTTGAGCCCTTCTATTAGTGCTGAGATATTCGATGAATACGAACAAACCCTCAACCCGAATTTTAATAATATTTTTTCTGAAAATGTTAAATTTGATGTTTCGAAAGTTAGAACTGAACATATGAATTCCGAAATTCCGAAGAGAAACAATCTGTATTGAAATGAGTTCAATAGTATAGTGATCTTTTTCATGTTGAAGGAAATCTAACGAAATGCCTATTTATTCAAAATCATATAGATATCCTGAGATTCATCGAGCAGAAATTCAAAAACAAATTAAAAAAATGGTAAATGAAAATAATATTAGACCTTCCATTTCTCCGTACGGTAGTAAGACCTGGATAGGTCCAAAAAAGCTAGATGTTTCTTAAAAGCCAAAGTTTCGACTCGTTGTTGACTATCGAAAACTAAATGAGATCACAATTGGAGGTCCGTATCCACTGCCAGATATAATAACGTTACTAGGTAAGCTTGGACGTTGTCAATATTTTACAACGTTAGATCTCGCTTCTGGTTTCTATCAGATGGAGATGGCTGAGGAGGATATTCCAAAAACAGCCTCTAATATAGAAAATGGGCACTATGAATATGAGCTCATGCCCATAGGTCTGAAAGGGGCAAATGCAACCTTTCAAAGGGTCATGGACAATATTCTAAGAGGTGTACAGAACGAGAAACTCTTGATTCATCTTGATGATATAATGGTTTTCAGTATCAGCTTACACGAACACATCACAAATCTAAAAGAAGTATTCAATAGATTAAGAGATTCTAATTTTAAATTACAGATTGATAAATGTAAATTCTTCCGAAAACATGTTGCATATCTAGGCCATATTGTCACGCCAGAAGGTGTAAAGTCGAACCCAGATAAAATTTTAGCAATTCAAAACTTTTCCGATACCAAAAATTTAATACAATTGAAAGGATTCCTTGGACTCTTTGTGTATTACCGGAAATTTATAAAAGCTTTTTAAAAATTGACTGAACCGTTAACTATTAGATTGAAAAATATGCAATTATCAATGTAAAGATTCAGATTATGTCGAATGCTTTGAAATGTGTTAACATTTGTTGATGAATGGACCAATACTTAAACATCCGGATTTTCCAAACCCTTTAACCTTACCACGGACGCCAGCAATTATGATTTAGGTGCTGTTTTAAGTCAAGAAAAAATATGCTCTGATTTACCTGTGGCTTACGCCAGCAGACCCTAAATTATTCAGAATGCTATAATCGAAAAATAATTTCTTGCCATAGTTTAGGCAGCCAAATACTTCCTCCCCTATCTGTTGCATAGAAAATGTACAAAAGTCACCGATCATAAACCACTCCAATGGTTATCTCACTTAAAGATCCATGTTCAAAGCTTGTCAGAAACTCGAAGAATATGATTATGATATCGTGTACAAAAAGGGTACTTTAAATAACAATAGCGATTGTTTATCTCGAAATCAAATAAATATTAATGAAACTGAATTGCAAGAACCCCACTGTTCTAAAAATTTATTAGCTTATATGGACAAATTTAATAAAAAACTCTCATCGTCTCCCGATGATAACGTATCTCTAATAGTTGAAACATATAATGAAAGTTACAATAATGAGGAGGATGGCGAAGATATCACTGTTCATACTAATGAAGAAAATCCTGTAATTGGTATACCAATTTCAGATTCAGCAATAAATGTTAGGTACCAAAAATCAATTAATATTTTCAGCGTTACCAACTATTATAAAACTGTATGGAACCAAACAAAGAATTATTGTACACTTATCTAAAAACAATTTTGAGCAAGATGTCATTTATTTTGTGAAAGAATACATAGTACCTAAAACTAAATATTTTATTTATTTCGAAGACCCTATTTATGAAAAATTCAGTGTCATTCTACAAAATCACTTTCAAGATTCTCAAATTGACTTTGCTAAATGTGATAATAAATAAATTAACGTTCCTTTAAATGAAGTTGAAGAAGTAATTCAAAATTACCACGAAGGTAGGACTAATTATAGAGGACTAGATGAAACTGAAAATCTATAAAAAGCTTTTCATTAATGGCCTAATCAAAGAGCATCTATGCAAACTTATATTGTAATGTTTTTTCTCATTTATTAAAACGTTTTTATAACGGGCGGGATAAATTCATACACTCGGTAGGTTCACTTACTTAATATATTTATTCACTACACTATTCACATACACAGTGTATTCAGTTAAACTAATTTATATAAACACTTCACTAATTTATATTCACTTATTTACTGTTTATCTCACGATGTCAAATTATATACTGAACTTCTCCGCTGGTCGGTCCTTTATATATATTAATGCCTTTTTTACTAGATAATTCTAGATTGCGACTTACACGAAAACAATGTCTAGATAAGATAGTCACAATCCCTGCGCATCCGCCATAATTTTACCTTTCATACATGACTTAGACAGAGTCTGATTCAGGGACTATACCAGTGTGCTGTTTCGTAACATTACCCCCTCCTTAAATAGCAGTTCCTCCTGGATTTTTTGTATAGCCGAGACTAGATGTTTGAATCGGCAACTAGCCACATTTCTACACTTTCCGATCTTATGGAAATAACAGGGCACCGTCTTCATCGGATACTGATAACGTGGGTTGTAGCTGCAAATTAATATCTGGACACCGGTATCTTGAAAGATAACCTCTACCATGTTCCTGATGACTCCTCAATCCAACTGTTTACTCGCTATCTTAGGCATAGCCAGTTTCTTCACGCTGGATTCTAACACATGGTCTCGGAGGTTTCGAAGGGCTTCCCACACATCGCGGCAGGTAGATCGATCTTGAAATTCGTTTTTAGTTACCACGTAGAAGACGTACCGCGATTTATGTTTCAGTTTCAGTGTCTTGCCAGGGGCTGGAATCTGGTCTTCAAGTTTTTCTAATTGCCCGAACTTCTTTCGAAATACGGTTGCCAACCCTCGCGCGTTCTTGATACGGGCGGGGATGTTGTATGCCAGTGAATAATCTTCCGGGACAGTGAATAAATCTTGTCGTTGTTCTGAAGTGACTTCATATCTAGCTTTCCCGGTACTTCCATACGCGCCAATAAATTCGTCCAAGTTAGGGTCAGACACATCTCGAATATGGTTTACTCCTTTCTCTAGGTCATTGTCTCCTTCGAATGGCGCTAGTCTGTTTTGGTGAACTACTTTTGGTTTGACGTTGGGGATCTTGCTTATGCGGTATATAACATCATTGATCATTTTCTTGATTAAGTATGGACCTTCCCAGGATTTTTGTAATTTTGGAGAAAATCCTTTTCTCCTCGTCGGGTTGTGTAACCATACTTTGTCGCCTTCTCTAAAACCGCCTTCTGTGGCCTACGTGTCGTACCGACTTTTCATTCTGTCGCTGGCAACTTGAAGATTTATTCGAACTAATTCATGAATATCGTCCAGCCTTTTACTCAATTGGATCACGTAGTCTTCTTCTGCTAGATCTTCTCCAGACCGACAGCCAAATTCCAGGTCACAAGGAAGCCTCATTTCACGTCCAAACAAGATTTTCGCAGGTGCTTCACCCGTGGACTCATTGACGACAGATCGATAAGCCAATGCGAATAGGGAAAGATACTATTCCCAATCTCTCTGATGGCCGGAAACTATTTTGGACAGGTATTTTCAAATAGTTCTGTTCATTCTCTCGACCATTCCATCCCATCTGACTGTGGATGCAATGCTGTTGTCCTGGTCTTCTTCATTCCCAGCTTCCCGCAAATTTCTTGGAATAGATATGGCTTTCGAAATTTCTTCCCTGGTCACTGTGGACTTCCAATGGCACTCCATGTCGGCTGATAAATTCTTTCACCAATACATCCGCGACAGTTGTGGCCTCTTGGTTCGGGATAGCCTAAATTTCCACCAACTTTGTGAAATAATTCATTACAACCAGTATGTATTTGCTACCATTTTCTGTCGTCGGAAATGGTCCAGCGATATCTAAAGCAGTCCTTTCGAAAAGGCTTCCAACATTATACTGTTTCATAGGTGGTCCATTACTCGTAGCACAAGTCGTACATTTCATACAGCAGTCCTTCACATCGTCGGAGCTGTTCATCCAATAAAACCTTTCACGGACTCGCTGAAGGGGCTTCTTCACTCCCAGATGACCTCCCGATGGACTGTCGTGTAACTTCTTCAGTACCTCAGCTACTCTCGTTCTAGGGATAACTAGCTGTCTCTTCATCTCGGAGCCATCATCGTTTTCCAGGACTCTTTTCAACATCCCTCCTTCCAGGACAAGGGAGTCCCACTGAACCCAATACGCCTTGAGCTTCGGTGAAAATCTTGACACTTCTTGCCAGGTAGGTCGCCGATTTTCTTCCCTCCACTGCCGAATCTTCTTTAGGCAAGAATCATTCTCCCGATCTTCTCTGATCCTAGTGGGTGACCATTCTTCATTGACTACTGTAATTCTTGAAACTGCAATTTCCTCAGATTTCGACTTGTTGCATTGTGAATAGTCTACAGGGCGTGACCGTCTGGGCAAAGAGTTGGCTTTTCGGCGATTCACATCAGCTGGATGTTCACCTCTGTCTGATTTCCCCTGTCACTGGAGCTCTTGGGTTAGAGGAGTCTTGGAGCGCTTAGACGGACTGCGTACGTGCTCTAGCTCGCCACACTTCTGAAATTTGATCTTCTTAGGCTTCTTGTCTGCCATACCTTTCAACAAGTTGACAATCTGGTCAAGTTTGTCATCGTCATCTTCTTCCTGCATGGTCCTACCTTTGTTGTACCGCGAGTTCTTCGTGGCTGCTTTGCATTTGAGAGGTTCTTGGTTTGCAGGAGTCGTAAGACGCTTACAGGAACTGTGTGCATGCTCTAGCTCGCCACAATTACGGCACCTGATTTTCTTCGGATTCTTGTGTACCATACCTTTCAACAAGTTGACGATCTGGTCAAGTCTATCATCGTCACCTTCTTCCTGTGTGGTCCTACCTTTGTTGTATCCAGAAGCCATCGTGGCTGCTCCATATTCAAGAGCAGCTGTCAATGCGTCAACTAATGTTTTGGGATGGGCTAAGCGAAGCGTCCTCTGCATATCAGGGTCACTTAAGCCATCAATAAAGGCCTGTATGCCCAGACATTCCATCATGTTCTCTGCTGCTAATGGATAGCAGAAATTGACGAGATCAAGGTGGAAGCCTCGTCATTAAATAAAACTGTTTCTGGATCAAAGCCGTCATTTTCCAGTGCCACTTCGAGTCTTTGTACTAAATGACTTTTCTTACCGGGCGTTTCCAACTCACGATCTCCCAATTCTGCTCTTAACTCAGTCACTTTTAAGTCACATAGTCCCTTAGCCATTTTTACGTAGCAATTTATTTATATTATCCCACTTCTGACACCAATGTAATGTTTTTCTTATTTATTAGAACGTTTTTATTACGAGTGGAATAAATTCATACACTCGGTAGGTTCACTTACTTAATTTATTTATTCACTACACTATTCACTAATTATATACACAGTGTATTCACTTAAACTAATTTATATAAACACTACACTAATTTATATTCACTTATTTACTGTTTATCTCACGATGTCAAATTATATACTGAACTTCTCCGCTGGTCGGTTCTTTATATATATTAGTGCATTTTTTACTAGGTAATTCTAGATTGCGGCTTACACGAAAACAATTGTCTCTCGCATTTTCTAGATAAGACTGGTCACAAAAACAATGTCTAGATAAGATAGTCACAATCGTAAGCAATTACAAGAAACTTTCGTACATGGCTTAGACAGAGTCGGATTCAGGGACTATACCAGTGTGCTGTTTCGTAACAATATAGACGAATTCGAAGTTCGCCAGTTAAGCAAATGTGATATAAAACCAATAAAACCATTTTTAAATGTTAATCCCACAGCTACTAAACCTTTCCAAATAGTGCATTTAGGGACGATAACCTTAGAAAATAGTATATTTCTTACGATAATAGATTAATTTTCTAAATATGGTCAAATGTATGAATCAAAATCCAGACGATGGATAGAAGTAGCTCATAATCTAATTAAATATTTTACACACCACTGTATACCAGAACAAATAATTTGGAATAATGGAACTGAGTTTAAAATTCTGTTATAAACCAATTAATTAGTAATGCATAAAATTAAAATTCATTTCATAATTTCTCAACATCCAGAATCGAATGGAATTGCTGAAAGGTTCCACTCTACGATTATTGAACACATCAGACTTTTGAATAATTAAAAAGATTTTAAAAATGAGACTACTGAAAATAAAACACTTTACGCATTATTAGCCTATAATAATGGCGTTCATTCTGCAACAAAATTGAAACCAAACGAAATTATTACCGGACACATGTTTCCCATGTTCCGATTGACATCTTTGCTCCCAAGTTTCACATCCTTATTTGGTTATACCGTGGTGAGGACGGCAAATGAGCCAGAAACATGCATGTCCGCGGTTACCACTCTCTTTCAGTAGCCCTTTTTCTTTTTGCGTGAATTACCCAAGAATCTCTTTGTTGTTGTTGTTTTCACGCGATATTCCTACATATCCCATATATATATATATATATATATATATATATATATATATATATATATATAGTTAGTTCTGGATTTCCCCTTGACATTCATTGTACAACTAAGTCTCAAATTGTAAATAATTTTTGTGAATAAAATTTTTAAAAAAGTATTTTCTTCAGTAAAATATATTATCGAGATTAAAACCAAATACCGTATCCTATCTGCATAAATATTTATAAAGTTATTGATTCATTTAAAAACGCGGTACTGACACTTTCCCTTTTTCGTCTAGATTGTTATTATTATTTAAGCCATGCGATCAATTACAAAGTTCATTTCTCTAACAAGCATTGGTGAAGTAACAAAGCAAACATTAACAAAAGACTGACGAGTATCGACTTACTTTAAATGACAGCTTTTCATCAGATACAGGTTGTCTAATCATAATTACCATCAATACTGCCATCCCGATAATAGTAATTACAAAGGCAAGAATATAGAAAGGCTCTGTGAAAACTAGTTTTCTTCCATTGGCTACTGTAGCACAAAATAACGCAGTAAATACACCTAGAAAAAGATAATAACGGTTATGAAATGAAATTCTGTAGCAGCAAAGCCAAAGAAAGTTTCCATTGAAGAACCTGTTCGTCTAATACAGGGACTCCCATCCACATTATCCACATATATTCACTACGCATACTTACTAAATAAAGCTATACTCCAATTCACTATAGTTGATGATTCACTTGTGGGATATTTTATATTATGTAGATTAAATACATTTTTCAAGTTCCGCATCATGTAGTTTTCGATATTTTCTATTTTTTCATTAATTTCCAGCCCAGGATAGTTGCTTTTTTCAGTTGGTTGATACCTAAAATCAATATAAGCAATATAAATACCAGACCACAAATGTTATAATACTGAGGTGTTTCTAGCTGTTTATTGTGTTGTTTTGCCTAGTAGATTATTATATTCAGTTGCTTTCAGTGATTTTTATTAATTATATGTTGTTCCATCTCTGGAGTTGTGGAAATTATAACAGTGGCGACAGCGGAGGGATGTGATTGATGCTCAATACTAGAAGTACAAATTACGACTCCGAGGTGGAAGCTAGTGGTGGAGCAACAGCATAGTTTCTACAGATGATGGAGGAAGAAGAGCGAAAACGCGAGCAAGAAAAGGAAGAAGAAGAACACAGGGGGAACTTGGAGAAGAAGGAAAGAAAGCAAATATTAGAGGTACTGCCCGATTTTAGTTCTACCTTCAAAAGTAAAATAGCGCCTATAGATAAAATAATAGATACAATGGAACAAGGCATAAAAATGGACATAAAAACTGTTGACCAAGATTTGGCAACAGTAGAAAAAGATTTAAAAACAGTAGAGAAATATTTAAAAATAGAGACCAGCTCGACATAAGACAAAAATTAAATGCATTAGTAAAGAAAATAAAGACAAATCCCAATGATAGCAGTCTCATTAGTGATACCGCCAGAACTGAAATAGTAAATATAAGACACAACCAGGTTATCAAACCACCCACATATGACGGCCAATTTTCTTGGGAGACATATCGACGCCAATATAAAGCAACAGCTAGTGCCAATGGGTGGAATTATCAAGAAAAAAACCCCTCCCTTACGATTAACAACTAATGAAAAACTCAAAGTCAAAATGTCACAAAGTTATTTTATTATAATGAAGTTTTACAAAGCCTCCATAAGCTGAGCAACTAGTTTCGGCCCACAATGGCCATCTTCAGGCTACAAAGAATGTCTGGGTTAAGGAAGAAAACAATCTGAATATCTGACCTAAATAAAAATAATAACTATTAGGGGGTAACAAACGTCCACACATAGCGCCGATGAAGGGAAGGATGTAAGAAATGGGGGTTAAAAATGTTTGGTAATTAAGGTGTAATTAGAAAAATATTTTAAACTTAGGATTTGAGTTGTAATATCTTGTGACAAATAGAAAAATAGGGGGAGGCGAGAAATTATGGAAAGGAAGTGGTAGAAAAACAGAAATTACGGAAACATTGTATAGTTGTAGGTAGGGTAGAGGAATAAATTTTAGTCCTGATAAGAATAGGAAGGGGGATATTTTCCCTTAATTAATAAATACCAACTCTTATTACAGAAATGGAATATGGAGGTGTTAAGGAAACGAAAAGAGGTTAGCAAGTATAATATCCAACATCTAAATAAGAAAGAAGGGACCACTAAGCGGGGAAGGTCAATCCTTAGAACAGAGAATTCGTTATGGAAACCCGTGGATAAGGATGTAATAAGCGGTAAAAAGGTCGACTTAAGGAAGGAGAACGGCTTTTTATCTTGTTCACTGAGATTGAAGTAAGCTAAGAACCAATAAATCATGGCTAAAAATATCATATAATGTTGAACCATTGTGATATAGTAAATACAAGTCTATAACACAACGAAACTGAAATTAAATTCACAACTATACAATTATGTTCAGCGAAATCACTTTATGACACACCAACAATGATATGAAGTAGACAATATGGAATATATATCCGGCAGGAGCGTAATTAGAGGAAATATGTCAAATATCCATGTAGACCAATGAGAGGGAAAATTTGAAAAACATATGGTTATTTGTACATTTGGAGCAAAATAAAACGTAGTAAAGTTCAGTAGCAAGGAAGATTAGGTTACTGGAAAGCGCAACAACTATAAACGTTTGTCACCCCCGAAATAAGAGCCAACGATATAAATTTTGGTGAAAGTTAGCGTAAACAAAATTTACTCTGTGAGAGAGAAGAATATTAGTTAATAAACTAAAACTAATAGTCTAGTCAAAAGATAAAAAATAAGATTATGACAGTAGTATTTAACTTAAAAAGAGTGAATCAAATTGTAAACAATTGTAAATAAAGATATTTCCATAGTAATTTACATATAGTTGGTAAAATATTATTAACGGCGATTTTTACAATAACAAAACTTGACAATATTAGAACTACCCAAAAGCAAAGGAATACACAAACAATCAAAATGGGAGATTGAGGAAGATGTATGGATCTCTTGGTCTTAGTTGTTCATTAAGACAAACAGCGTTGTTATCAGAACTAATCCGGTTAATCTCGAAAATCTCGAGTAAATTCATCCTAGGACCTTTAAAGCACCTATGTAATCGACACGCATTCGATAAATAAAAATTGTGGTTTTCAGAAATAATGTGATTTACATCCTTCCCTTCATCGGCGCTATGTGTGGACGTTTGTTACCCCACTAATAATTATTATTTTCATTTAAGTAAGATATTCACATTGTCTAATGTTTTCTTCCTTAACCCAGACATTCTTTTTAGCCTGAAGATCGCCACTGTGGGCCGAAGCTAGTTGCTCTGCTTATGGAGGCTTTGTAAAACTTCATTATAATAAAATAACTTTGTGACATTTTGACTTTGAGTTTTTCATTAGTTGTAATACTAGTCACATTTGAGATATGGATGAGATATTACTTTTCCCTCACGATTGCTCTTCATGAACAAGCCGCGTGTATTCTGCAATTATTACCCTAAGGCAACCCTCGCTATGACGTCATTGCTCGAGCTTTGGAGAACAGGTGTGAACAACAACATTTAAGCCAAATAAATTTTCCAAAGCCAATTAAAGGAGCGCGTGCAAAAATTAGACGAAAGCCTCCGGGAATATGGAATTGACATAGAAAGACTGTTGAGTTTAGCCTATCCACAAGCGCCTAAAGAATTTGTATAATTTGGCGTTCAAGCATTCATTGATGGTTTAGGAGATACAGAAATGCAAAAAGCCTTTCGATTACATCACCATCTGACACTATAAGAAGTATTCACTTTTGCTCAAGAATTTGATTTGCTAAAACCATTTTCAGAACATGACGTCCAAAATTACTAGCAATACACTTCGGGAAAGAAAATTAAAACGATGTTATGGACAGAATGGGAAAGCTACTGGGAGATACGCTACACAACATTCAAAGTCGTACAGCAATTCATGAAACCCGGAAATGGCTAAGATCATAGAACGTTTTTCTGAGGCCACAACTTTAATTTCTCCATATAAAATACACAAGCTGAGAGACTGCCAAGGTACAAGGCAACCAATTTTATAAGTTATATCGAGTACCAGATTTGGCTCCCAATATTTGAATTTATCTTTTGGACCAAGTACCATATATGGTACACAAATGACTGTTTTGTAATGCAGGCATAAAGAGGCTGGCAGTAAACCTGTTAAGTATTTTTTTTTCAGTTGTTTTCAGTTGTATTCAATTGTTTTATCAGTTTTGTTTTAGCCGTTTTTGGTTTGTTTTCAGTTATCAGTTTTGATTTTAATATTTTTCACTGGTACTATTATTTGTTTTCAATTATATTTTCTTGATTTCCATTGATTCTAGTAGTTTTTAATCGGCTTTCATCAGTTTTATTGGTTTTAGAGTCATTAAAAGTACTCTTGGTAGAATTTAGTTGTTTTCAGAGATTTTGGTAGTTTATATTTCTTTCTTGTTGGGTTTTGTTGATTCTTCGAATAATTTTATGTAATATTTCGTTTATTTTATCAGTTCTAGTTGATAGTATATAGTTGTATCTATTTGTTTTCAGTGAATTGTTGTTATTTTTAGTTCATTTTATCAATTTCAACTTGTTTCTAGTTGCTTTCGTGCCTTAACCTTGTAAGTTTGAATAATTTACTGACGAAATACTTATGTAACTCTGAAATCGTAGCGTAATTATCAAGACGGAATTATGGATATTAAGAAATTATTACACTTAATAATATGTTCACATTAAATTAAAAAAAATATCTAACCCTCTCAAATCACAGTTAAAAGCTTCCATCTGCCATATGAAATATTCTCTTCAAAAAAGACCATATTTCCCCATCATATCAATAAAGGTATAAAGAAGTATCTCTTGCGTAAAATTAACAACAGAATAAGTATAATTACCTTAATAATAATACAGATACAGCTACTATGGTGTATGCCATAAGTGTTCCTATAGACATCATATCAATCAATTGATCCAGGTCAAATAAAACTGCCATAGTCCCTGGAAAAAAGGTGTCTATAAGTTCATGATTCGATTAAAAAAATGTAGTGAAAAGTTCGATTATTATTTGTTGCATAACTTGTGTTATTTAAAAATTAGTAGACCCGTTTTCAAATGGGTCTAAAAGGCGGCTCCAGACTCACACCACGAAGTCGCGGCGTGAAGTTAGGCCGCGAATAACCTTGAACGTCGTGGACCATCATTTATCTATGTGGCGGTTAAAATATTTACTTGGCTAGTATATAAACTAGTTGGATAGTATACAAACTATCCAACTGCCTGGTTATTTTGATGAAAAATCATATTTTCACTAAAATATCTACGAGTAATGGCTGGTTTCTATACTATCCAGCTAGTTTATAAGCTATACAAAATTTATCGCTTAAACTCAAACCACAAGGAAATTACACAAATAAGCTAGCATTTTTGGCTAGTTTGTAAACTATCCACATTAGTTGGATAAAGTGTAAACCTGATATTGGTAGTAATACATAATAACCAACGAGTTGGTCAGTACGTAAACCAACCAACGCGAGTTGGTTATTATGTAAACCAACCAATTCTCTTTGGGTAATTTAGTGGGGTTATATTTCGTCAAGTGTTGTGTGTTGTGACGGTGTACAGTTGTGTCTCGTGAAATTTGTTTGAGAATAGGTACCGGGTAATTAAAAATGAATCAACAGCAACAATTTGGAAACCTATTATTAGACGTTTACGACCAAAAGTCGCAAAATTCAAAATGACGATTGATATCGATTATAGTGAACTTTTGCAACGTATCAAGAGGATACGCGAAACTGGACCTGACAGTAGTAACAAGAGTGATTATCATGTGATAAATACTTATGATTTACAAAGAATCGAATCATCTTATGTAATTCTACATAGAAGATCTGGAAAGATTATTTCACAAAGCTAAAAAGGGAATTGTTGTTAAACCAATTGTTTCAAATCATTTAAACTCTCGATGCCAAATCGATCTCATCGACTTACAAACTAGACCAGATGGTGACTTCAAATTTATTTTTGTCTTCCAAGACCAACTAACCAAATACATCAGGTTGAGAGCGCTAAAAACAAAGAAAGCTAAAGAAGTAGCTAAGCACCTATTAGAAGTATTTGCAGACTTAGGAAGCCCGTGCTGCAGAGCGACAATGGCCGAGAATTTGCAAACCAGGTGGGTATTAGGGTAAAAGGCCTGCTAGAAAAGACATGGCACTTTTTTTGGGCATTTTGGCCCGCTGTATTTTTGATATCTTGTAGATGACATCAAAAGATTTTTTTCCTTTGCGCTAAAGTCCTAGCTCAACTGGATGTATCGGAAAAATGGGCCCAAAGTTGAGATTTTGAATTTTACCTGTATTTTGAAGTGCCATGTCCTTTATTTCAAATTCCCTAAATGTTGCTTATATGGATGAAATAAAAAAAACAATACATTTTGATTTTTTTAGGTGATTGCGGAATTAGTCGGAATGCCATATTGTGCATGGTAAACCGAGACATTCACAATCACAAGGTTCAGTGGAGAGGGCGAACGAAGAAATAGAGAACAAGTTAGTGTCGTGGATGAAAGATAATTACTCGACAAAATGGAGCGAAGGTTTAAAAATTGTTCAATTTCAAAAAAATCGATGAGTAGGCTAGTATTTTGAAATTTAAGAAAAGAAACTGTGTTCTTCTAATTCATTTGCCAGTTGTGAAAACGGCGCAGCGGTATAATTTTGTATCTGTTTTGTTTGTGTAAGTATAGGTCCATGCAACAGCGACTCTGTGTTTGTATAAGTTGCGTTTTACCTCAGTTCATTGTTTTTTTGTAGCTGCTTTCATTCTGGTATTGGACGCAGTCCTTATGAAGCTTTATATGGTGTAAAATGTAGAGATGGTTTAAATAACCTCCCTGTTTCTATCACAAACATTAAATCCATACGTACAGAAGAAGAACTGGAAACATTATTATCTTCTAGTAATGACACCAAGGATAAAGTGGAAGAAGATTCACATCCTTCAAATAATTTTGTACCCGATGAAAAATCTACCCTCACTGACAAGGAAATGGTCGGCCACAATTGTCTGGTACGTATCAATAAAGTATTTCCACATTATTTCACAATGCAACCTAATTTCTTTTAGATTCAATTGAAAATGCTACGCTGGTTCTGCTGCCCGATAATACTCAGAGCCCAGTTGTATTCGCATATAATACTGAAACTCCAATTTCCCTCGAAGTTAATACTGAAACCCCAGTCTTACCCGAAAATAATACTGAAACCCCAGTTTTACCCGAAAATAATACTGAAACCCCAGTTTCGCTCGAAGTTAACAATAGAACCTCAGTTTTATTTAAAGAACAATCAATGGCATTGCTCTCTACTGAAACAACAGAAAATGCTCTCAATGAATCATTACCACAAAAATGCTTAGGGGAGAGTGGTTACCCTTCGTACACTTTCTAGATTTTATTTTTTTACTTTATCAATAATTGTCGAAATTATCTAGTTTATGTACCTAAGTGTAACAAATATATTGTAGTTTGTTACAAAAAAGTCCGATACTAGTACGTCAAACGGTTAAAGGGTTAAAGTCATTTTTATGCGATAAGATATTTGTACGAAAGTACCCCACGTACGGGGTACATTCGTACAGTAGGTGGGGTACTTTCGTACGCCATGGGGTAGATTCATACAGGGTAATTAAAAAGCCAATTAAAGTCGTTACATTTTTATTATTGTTATTATAAAAATATTTATTTATCAAAGAACTAACTTAATAGCGTGTGACTTAGCTCATAGTCGATAAATCTGTCTTTAGAAAAATAACGAAACATAAAATCATTCATCCGCAGCTTACAATCAGTCTGAATGAGATGATTAACATCATTTTGTATGACATCGTTATACAGTCTTTGACAATTTGAACTGTAAGTAGGTAATTATACAATTGGTTGTTATTTTGAACTTATTGCACATTATAATCATTTAAATTAACTGCGAAAGTAAAAATTCTAGCCATTCTAGCTGTACAGTGGTTGAGAATCAGGGAGGATCATAATGACATCGCTGATATACAGAGTGTGTATGTCTTCTATATCAGGAAAAAAGAATGACCATGATAATCCTGGTTTCTTCCGAAGATAAGATATTTGCATCTCTGTATCCGAATAAAGACAGAGAACTTTTCCGACGTAATAAACAACAGAGGTCTTTTTTCAAACTTTACCAAAACATAACAATTTTCCTTGATTTTCTCTGGTGTCACATTTAAATTATTATTGATACTGCTATCATCAGTCTCTTCGTCCATTTCTGAATCTACTGGAGATGTTGAACTCTCCCGCAAGCTAAATTGCGATCCTTCAGATTCCTCTGAATCTTCATCGCTTTCTTTTTATTTTGTCTCGAATTAAGTTCCTTCAAACTACGTTTCACTGCTTTAGCTCTGGCTTTCCTTTCCTGTTCTATTTTTTTCAATTCTTTCTGTCTATGTCTCTCTTCTAGTCCAGTTTTTTCAGGTGTATCTGTATATATACGGGATTTACCCGGTTTTCTTCGTTTCTTGGTTTTTCTGGTTCTAACAGCTGTAGGATGAGGTCTTATGACTTCTGGTGTTATGGGAAGATAATAACTCAGTTCAGATTGTGCCTCCGCCGCATAAGTGGAAGGGTCAGGTTCGCCAGTTCCGGTAACAATGTCTTGAGGATTTTGGAGCAAAGAAGGCGACTGCTCACGGATATCTGACTCATTCATATCAGTCGATGGCACGCTGGTTGAGGGTTGTGGTTCTTGAGCGACAGTACTTGTTTCCGGATTAGATGGCACATTTACCGAATTATTTGAAGCATACACGTCAATGGGAGCGAAATCTTCATCGCTAAAGGCCATTTCATTGAATGGTCCTATACCTGGCTTTTCAAATCCACTTGTAATATTTTTGGCGGTAAAAGATTCGAAATATGCAAGTTTAACCAATTTGGGAATAATATAAATGTTGATTGTTTTGCCTGGATTCGACATATGCCAATTATTGAACGCTATTTTCAACTTTGCCTTGAATGGGCCGACTACTCTAACGTCTAAGGGTTGCAATCGATGACTAGTGTGCGGCGGAAAAGACACAACAATAATGCGATTATCTCGAGCAAATGTTATAGCCTCTAAGCTGATGTGGCTTTCGTGATTATCACATAGCAGTAAAATCGGATGCTCCTTAGAGCTCAGTGTGTGTGCCTGAATGTGCTTTAATACTGAAACAAATATGTCCGCATTTATCCACCCACTTCTATTAGCAGCTCCGAGGCTTCCTTCAGGCGCACCTTCAAGAGAATGATGTTTGTAGTGCACCCGTGGAAATACAAAAAGCGGAGGGATAGTATTTCCACTTGCAGCAATAATACCACCAAATGTTATCAATTCGCCTCTTTCCGCTGACACGATTTGTCCCACTTGTTTCTGTGATTTAGGAGCAAAAACTTTAGGAGTTTCTAAAACAGTAGACACGCCGGACTCGTCAAAGTTAAATATCCTGTCGGCAGCAAAATTATGTCGCTGTAATACATCAGCCAAATTTTTATAGAACTCTTGGACTGCATTCTTATTAAACGCGAATGATCGAGCAGCGCTAGTGTTTTCTGGCTTTCGCAGACTGAGGTTGGCGTTTCGTTCCCTGTATTCACGCATCCACTCTAAGTCAGCCATTTGATTCTCGTCCCACTTCGCTGGATATTTTAAATTCAACGCTTTCGCGTACTCGTAGGCAAGTTTCCGAATTTGTACTATCGTTAGCCCATAATGCATTTTGCAGCAATTAATAATATAGTCACCGTCACATATAAAAGCATAGTAGCGACACTCTCGACTCGTCCCTTTAAAGTCTTTGTAGATAATTTCGCCGACAATGTTCCAAGAAGTCGGGCAGTTGTTCACTGGCCGGCGGATTTACGAGGAACTGCTGGCGTGCTACTTCTATGGAAATATATACTGTATACTGCAAAGCTTCATGTCGTATGCTCTAACGCGAACATCTGTATACTAAGCAAGCCGACGTCACCTGCTAGAAACCTGCTACTCTATAGGCGGGATAAAGCGGGTTCGCATATCGGCTTCCGCACAGAGTGTCGCTACTAGGCTTTTATATGTACGGTGATATAGTCATTTAAGAGTGCCTCTTCTTCCATGGAGAAGACTTGTAGACTCGTGAATTTTGAATGGAAAGTTCATAAGGGTATATCGTCGTCAGAGCCATCTTTAAATTTCTTGACTTTGCTTTCCAACGTTGATGTTTTTATGTTATAATTTAACGCGGCTTTCCTCTACGACAACCTTCCTTGTATTATATCATCAATAGCTAACTTCATAGACTCTTCATCCACTTCTTGAGTACGCGTACCCTTTTTTTATATTTTCGCAACATGATTCTGCAATAAAATATTAATTATAAGTATAAGGTTGACTTAATAAAAATATTTCATTCTGTTAGAAGTAGAATATAAGAGAAAATATGTTAGTATGCTGTCTGTGCGATAATTTTAAAAGATACTAGGTATATTTTATTTCTTAAAAATTGAATTTTGATATACTGGTGGTTGATAAAATCTAACGGGGAGCATTCGTACGCGTACGAATGTGCCCCATGTCTGGGTGTCCGAATGCACCCCATGCCTTTGCACAAAATAAAATACAACTTCATTCAAATTCTAATTTAGTTTAAGAAATATAACAATTAGAGCTCAAAATAAACAATGTTCACATTAATTATTCATCACCATTTTGTCAAAAACATGCCAATTCTACTTACAATCACGAACTAAACTTAGGTAAAAAATTACTCACCGCCCGCGAAAACACGTTACGCCTTGTCAGCTGATACACTGTAGTGCTACTGGCGCGACACTCCGCTAGCAACACGGCGGCCGGTATGTCTATGCTCACAAGCAAAGGCGTGCTCGTGCGCCGTTTGGATTTTTTTTTTAACAACTGTACGAACGTGCCCCGCGTACGAATGGTGACCACTTTCCCCTATTATGTTCTGAAGAAAACGTATGTGATCATTGTCAGAATAAAAACAATATTAAAGCGATGCCAGGAAAGTCTAAAAAGGCATGCACAAAAAATGCTACAAACTTCTCGCAAGAAATTTAAACCAGGAACTGTCGGCATGTCCGTGAGAGTACCCAATCCAGATGTAGATCGAACTCGGTCAGATCATAGAAATATATTGGGCGTCATAATGAGTGTAGAAGATGAATTTTACCGAATTGGAACTGTTCACGGTGTCCTTAAACAGCTCTATTCCCGCAACGAATATGAAATATGTAAGCAACAATTTTTAAAGTTGGAAAAGGTCAAGACGGACACTGAAATAACAGCGCTGCAGGAAAATTTTCAGTATCGGGTTCAACCCAAGGATATGTGCGATGTCACTGCAAGAAGAGTTGAGCGAATAAAAAGTGTAAATGTCTTGCGTCTGGATATATGTGTAATAGTAAGTGCCACAACAGTGCAACTTGCTTCAACAAATAATACTGTTCGTTTTATTGTTAATATTTTGTCACCTGGTATTATTTGAGTTATATTTCTTTTACTTTTTCTAAAGTAATAATAGGTACATGTAACAATCTTACATTGTACCAATAAAGGAACCATTTTTGACTATCCTAAACTAAATTAACCCAAGAGAATTGTTAGTTTGTTGAGTAATACATAATAACCAACTCGTTGGTTATTATGTATTACCACCAATATCAGGTTCACACTTTAACCAACTAACGTGGATAGTTTACAAAGTAACCAAAAATGCTAGCTAATTTGTGTAACTTCCTTGTGGTTTGTGTTTTAGCGATAAATTTTTGTATAGCTTATAAACTAGCTGGATAGTATACAAACCTGCCATTACTCGTAGCTATTTTAGTGAAAATATGATTTTTCATCAAAATAACCAGGCAGTTGGATAGGTTGTATACTATCCAACTAGTTTATATACTAGCCAAGTAAATACTTTAACCGTAACATCTATACACTCACAATGTTCACGGTATGGTTCACAGTTGTGTTTGCGCCTTATTAAGGGCAGCAAAAAAACTAAAAGTTCTAAGTTGTTTTTCCAGATATAGTTGGTCATATTTACACATTAACATTAAAATAGTACATTAAAAACTATTAACTACCAAGAAATTGAGGATAAGTCACAATTTATTGTTTTATAGAAAGAAGAGTTGAACATTCTAAATAGATTTAACCCTTAACTACTGTGGTACAAGTTTAATGACGGTACGTGTGTGGTGCGGTCATGGTGACCGGAATATATAGTTGCCATAAAAAATTATATAATTGAAATATTTTCATATTATTTTATTGTAATAATATGAATGGAATATTTTTTGATGGAAATAAAATATATATAATTAAAAACCGGGCATATTTTTGACAAAATTTTATTTTCTTGGTTAACAACTACTTTTTTAACAAAATTAAACATTCTATTCATTATTAACCATTAAACAAAAACTAATAATTCTAAAATCAAACTAGCCTTCTTTTTCTTAAGACAGAGGTATAAACTTACAAAAAAATAAGAAACATTGGAAAAAAAATAGAATTTTCACAAAAATCACACTAGGTAAAAAATTATGAATTAGACCTGCAGTTTATACAGATATATGTTGAACATTCACCACAAATTGGCTTGGTACATGTGTTACACAAGTGGAATGTTTTTCTTTTTATTCTTGAAGGACAAGTGTAGCAAGTTTTTCTTTTTTCAAGTTTCTCCATGGGGACTTGTCCTAGATGTTCTTCAGGAATGTTTAAAATCCTCCGTATTGTAGATCGTAGCTCTCGAGCAATCCTTGGATTAGCTAATCTTCTTTCTAAATGTGGCCTAACTAGCTCATCGGCAAGTTCTTTTATGAAATCAGTTTTTTGAACTGCTTTACTATTCCTAATACTCTGATGGATAATGTGAGCATTTATTGCACTTATGTCCATGATTCTGAAAAATACCACCATAGGCCATCGTCTTGTGCGGCGGCTTGTAGAATGTTTGGCGCACTTTTCGTCAACCGCATCTACTCCGCCTTTTGTGGAATTATAGTAAGTGATAATCTCCGGCAGTTTCGTATTATCGTCAAATGATTTGGAATGGTGCATAGACGATACGAGAATAACTGCTTTATTTCGTTTTGGGACATGCGAAACCAAAGTAATTTCTTTAGTAAAACCAAATAATGTTCCCTCCTCACCAATCTTTCTGCTTCTTTTTGGCAGGAACTCCGGGGGTATTTCTTTTTTATTTTTCTTAACTGTTCGGACATATGTGAGCCCTCGATTCGCTAGCTGCTCGACAACCTCTAAGGAAGTGAACCAATTATCGGCGGTTATGTTTCGATTTGATCTTTCTATTGGCTTTACTAGTCTTAATACGGACTGTGTGGGTTTTGCAAATTTTCTTAAATTTTCTTCCAAACCAAATCCATCTGAATCTTTGCCAGTATATATATATATATATATATATATATATACATATATATATATATATATATATATATATATATATATATCCATTAAAAAAGTACTGGGTACGGGCATCTGTCATGCATACGATCTTAATGCCATATTTGCATGGCTTGTTGGGCATGTACATCTTGAATCTGCATCTTCCCCGAAAAGACACCAACATCTCATCAATGCAGCAGTTAACTCCCAAAGAATATGCATTCTGACAATTTTTAATAAATTGTTTAAAAAATTCAGATATTGGAGCTATAGGATCTTCTTTTTTTCTAAGATTTCGGTCTAAAGAATTATCAAAGCGTAAGCACGCTAATAAAAATGCAAATCTCTGCTTACTCATCACGCTTCGAAATATTTCTCGTCCAGTGCCGTCAGTTGCAAATATTCGTGATAAATTTTCGTGATTTGACACAAATATTGCGGTATAAAATAACAGTCCAATAAATGCTCGTAACTCAACGATGTCCAAATCTTGATGCTCTGCCCTAGAAGAATTTTTTAGCTTATCCCTTTGTATCTTTATTTTCTGATTAGTCCAATTTAAAATTATGTTTAACATATCATCTTGGATAAGCAAGCTCCACACAGCAGATGGTTGTGCTTCTTGTCCCAATAGACCAGCGGATCCTCGTAAAGTTGGTAAACGTAAAACAATATTATGCTTCTGTGTTCGACTGCGAGATACAAAACTTTCAGATGACCACTTGAATCGGTTTTTGCCAAAGAAATTTTTTGAACGATTTGTAGTTTGATTTACCAGTTCCTCATCAGCATCCTCCCGTTCATTTAAACTTGCCAACTCTTCATCTTCCCCTTCTTGCTCCGAATCAGTGTCATGTTCACTGGGTACGTAGACACTTTCACTGGCACTATCTTCGTCGCTATCAATTGCATTTTCCGTTTCTACCTCATCCAACCACTTTAAAGCAGTTTCTTCAAAATCGGGATCCGTAAAACGAAGTTTTTTTGAAAGTCCGACATCACAATTGTCCATTATGAAAAAAATATGGGTAACAAACACAGCAATAATAAATTACACTAATGCTGTGCTGAGGTCACTATGACCGCAACAAAATTTCAACTCGACGTAATTTAAAAACAAAAGCGAGTAACACGCGACTACCGCACCTGCCTTCTTAAAATATACTAATTTGAAGATACAGAGACGCCCAAGACTATACAACTAGGGAGGGGCTTAATACTAGAGATGTTCAAATAGGCATCGGTCACGGTGACCGCACTACAGTAGTTAAGGGTTAAACAATTAATGTAAAAGGAATAAAATTTAGTGTCACTGAAAGAAACCTTGGATACATGCAATTTTCCTATCTGTGTGTTTCGCGTTGTCATTAGTTATTTTATCCGATATTAAAAATCTAGTGACTGATAGAAAATGTCAAATTAATAAAGAAACGTCAGCATTATTGTATCCAGAATGAATTCTAAAAACCGTTTTGTTCTGTTTGATCTAAAAGAGATTCAAAAGAAAGTAAAAGAACAAATGCCGTAAAATACCGTGCGATCTAAAAAGTATGTGTGTAAGCAATTCATAGAATTTTGCAACGAACGTCATCATAGTCTGGAAGAACACACATCGGATGAAAAACTTGCAGATATCCTTACAGAATGGGCGTTCAATATGCGAAAAGCTGATGGAAACTAGTATAAGGAAATGGTAATAAAGACTATTTGGAACAATACAGCCAAATTACTCCAAGAAAAATATTATAACGATTATAATCGACGTTTTTATCCGTTCAAAGATATCATTTTTCAAGCTGCTAGAAATGCGAAAAACGCGAAGAAAAGATAACTACAAGGTATCCCGGAGAAGAGAAAAATATCTAGTGCATCTTTGAATTGTGAAGAATTAACGAAAAGTATTCAGTCTTGGAATGAAAATAGAGCCAATGGACTACAAAGAAAATTGTATCATATTATCGCAGTGGAATTAGCTTGGCGTGGTGGTAAAGCTTGCCGATGTTTAACTGAATATTTCAAGGAAGAAATTAATAATGACGGAACACCATCTGGAAGACTTGAATATAATCCTATTTTTACCAAGATCGCACAGGTAGGCTCCAAGAATATTTCAGAAAGTAAGTGGCTTACACCAAATAAATAAAATCCGGAAAATTCGGTTGTTCAAAAATCTCCTATCAAAAAGAGGAGAGAACATTAAAAGTAACCGATTATTTTTAACAGTTAACAATGATTGGGATGAAACTTTGAACAGTTCTTGGTTTAAAAATATGCCAGTTGGCATAAATGAACTTAACAAATGGACTAAATCTGCTGCAAAGATTATTGGTTTGTATACAAAAAACGTTAAAATATCAAACCATTCCAACAGATCTACAGCAGTAAGCCGGTTGGCAAATTCTGGAATTGGTGAACAACAAATTATTAAAGTAACCGGTCATAGTAGTTCAACTTATATAACACCTTATCTTCAACTAAACAAAAAGCGTCATGCTGAAATAATATCAAACATAAGAAACGAAGATGTAAATATATCCATGACGTCAACATCCAATGAGATTAAGAAAAATCAATTAGACTTAGAAAATGTAAAAATAAATAATTGGACAAACTGTACATTTAATATTAATATTTCCAATAAATAATTATCCTAATAGTTTGAACACAATTTTAATTGTTTTCGTGAAATAATCTTGACAAATACAACTCGTGTAATTAATGATTATCGAAAATGTCTTCTCTTTTTCGAAACAAATCGTTGTTTTAGGAAACAACAATTTGTTTCTCAAAATCGAAGAAATTTGTTAATGAAATTGACTGTCTCGACCCTTACTTCGTGGAATATGCTCATATTAGTGTTTTTAAATGAAACTCAAGGTCTCTAGTTAATTCCACAATATAATACAAGTTATTTATCGAAACAATTGTCAATTTTTTAGAATTTTCAATAACTTGTATTATATTGTGGAATTAACAAGAGACCTTGAGTTTCATTTAAAAACACTGAAGAAATTTGTATTTCGATAATCATCATCACACTTGTTGTATTACTATTGATAATCATAACTGACACATAAAAAAAGTGTACTGATTACAGGTTTCATCACTGAACTGGTATTGTAAAATAACTGCCGAGATTGCCATGAAGCAACACTGGCAATGAAATAGTCCCCCAAGAAATGAGTATCCTTTATAAAAAACCTTTGTCATATGAATATTATTTGGACTAGGTTAGATAAAAAAAAGGTTCTTACCTGAAAAAAGTCCTGATAAAACTGTTGCAAAAATTGGTGTTTGTGAACGAGCATTTACTTTGGACAAACTCTTGTAGATAACACCATCGTTAGCCATTGCATATATAACTCTTGGTAGGGGAAACATAGCTCCTAACATACTAGTACATAGGGCAAAAATGGCACCAACCGTTACGATCCATTTTATTGCAGTCCATCCTATTTGGTCGAACACATACGGAAAAGGAGCTTCAGCATCCTGAAATTAGAAAAATTTATGAATGTGAAAATTGGTAGCTCGTGGACGATAGTGTTCGTCGATTTAATTGAAGTCCGTGACAATATGCCCAAAACAAAACTTTGGAAAGTGTTAAAACAAACATCTATTAGCAGCATACGTACAGCAGTTATATAAAAACTCCATATCATACATTAAAATGAATAATGAAGTTTGAAGATTCTCTGTGACAAAAGTACTACGACAGAGTTATAGCCTGAGCCCAACGATATTTAAAATATACCTAGATCGAGTCCTGAAAGACTGGAGTAGGTCATACAAAGATATGGTATTCCTATTACTGACAGAAGGACGTTGAAAACGTTATAATTTGCAGATTATCAAGTGATATTTGCACAGGTCAAAGACGTCATTGAATTCATGGCCCGAAAACCTACGGACGAATACGAAAAGTGAGGAGTGTAAATTTGTCAAAAAGAGTTGCTGAAATGAAAAAGAAATCATCATATCATAAATGAGAAAAGAAAATCATTGATGCAATAAATTAATTATTATGGTCCGAATAAATATCTAAACAACTCAAAAGAGATATCTATAACGTCACTTCGTACGTAGGCAAAACCTGGCAATTAAATAAAGCCCAATATGCGTTGGTAATGTATTTCTGGAGAAGAATGCAAATAATTAGGAACGAATAAATAAGAAAAATCATGGGTGCAGCAATAACAATGACATATGAAGAGCACAGTTTGTATGGACAGACCAAAAACAACGTGGTTACACCAAATAACTAAAGCTATGTAATAAATAGACTCCATTATATTATCAGACTGGTGAGGAAACGGAAGGTGGAAAAATGCTATGAACGCTTAAATACCGTTTCTTGATTTCCGATAAAGGCCGAAACGTCAAAATGATCTCCGCCCCATATCACAAGATTGAGAAAATCAGTGAATGAACTAGCCTCATTTTAGATTTTTCGTAATACAGCGGTCTTTCCATATCTTGCACTTTTAGTAAGTCCAATTCTCCTTCGAATATCGCTATCACTTGAACCTGTGATACTAATATGTGAGCCTAGGTACATAATATGGTCTACGATTTGAAATCTTTGTAGGGCGTTTGTCAGTTGTAGAGTGTTAGAACGATCGGCAATCATAATTTTACTTAAAAAAATTAACTGTCTCGACCATTACTTCGTGCAATCTACTCATATTTAAATAATTTTAGTTGTTCCTTCATTTATGCTTAAGCCGCATGTATTGCTTTCTGTCTCAACTTGATTTAGAAGATCCAGTATTTCCTCTTCCGATTCAGCTGTCAACGTTGTGTCGTCTGCATGTCTCAGGTTTGTAATCTATTTTCCCAGCAACTGAGATTCCTAAATTCCACTTCTCCAATGCATTTTTCTTTATGTATTCTTCTTGTAAGTGAGGGGGCGGTCCAATGTATCCCCTAGATAGACTGGGTTTGGGCAATGTTGCAGTCTAACTGAGTTCCACTCTATTTGCAGTTCCCTTCTCGCCTGTCGGTTATTGAGATGGAATCGATAAAACCAAGGTCAAAGTCAACACCAGAAATGGCATTCTCCGTAAACTGACTAACGCTCGTTGGGGGGCGAACCCTAACGTCCTGCGCTCCTCGGCCCTTGAACTGTGCTACTCCGCGGCCAAATATGTATCTCCCGTAAGGCAGAGATCAGCACACGCCCATAGGCTGGACCCTGTCCTGAACGACACGTGTAGATTAATAACGGGATGCCTAAAACCCACCAACCTTGACCAACTCTACATGCTAGCCGGAATCGCACCCCCACAAATACGGAGGGAAACCCTAGCCATGGCCGAACGAAACAGACAATGCGACGACACCAGACATCCTCTGTATCAACATATACCGGTAGCGGCCAGACTAAAATCTAGGCGAAACTTTATACAATCTACACAGCCCCTCACAGCCTCTAAAACTGCCACCAAGGAGGCAAGATGGGAACAGTGCCTAATAGACCACGACACTCCAACCTGGAATCCAAAAGAAAAACTTCCTGCAGGTTCGGACCTAGACTGGGGTACCTGGAAGACCCTCAACCGACTCCGGTGCCAAATGAAGAGATGCAAAACCAACCTCGTGAAGTGGGGATACGTGGAAGAGGCAGCATGTGAATGCGAAGAAGCCCAATCAATGGAACACCTCCTGCCGTGCCAATCCCTACAAGCCCCATGTACCCTCCGGGACCTATGGACGTGCAATGAAAATGCTGTGTTATGCGCCAGACACTGGAGTGATATAGGAACATTTATAGCTATATATATTTGTAGTTCAGACACGATTAAATAAATTTATGTATTCTTCATAAATGTTAAAAAGATCTGAAGAGTCTGCAGGTTTTAAAGGGGTGCGTATGTCGATTCTCCATTCTGACTTTGGCCATATTGTTATCGGAAGTAATTGCACAAGTGCATCAAAAATACCGATGTTCACTGCATGTTCATTCTCATATTTTGGAGAAAGAGCCCGACACCGAAGGTGGAGGGGTCTTTTAACAAAATATGAGAATGACCGAATGCAGTTTTTCCAAGACAACACGCTCGAATGCAAAATTATCTGGTTATTTTGATGCACTAGTGTAATTCGGGGGAATATTTTCCGAATACAAATATTGGTTTAAATATTAAATTCCTATTTCTTTTTTTTTTCAATACAAAATATCCATTTGAAAACATGCTGTTCGGTACAAACAAAATAAAAAGACCCAGAAATACGACTTTTTCATAACTATTTTTAAAAGAAAGAACGGAAATATATAATAAAACGATTTTTTTTTGAGTAAACCTAAACTAAAAGTTGCAGGAATTGCAATGAAATACACAATTCTAATAACTCTTTGTGTTCTGATTAGACAATGCAGATACCGTTACATTAACGGCTGAAGAGGTTTGAAAGTGCTGTGGTACATCATTACCACGCATTTTTGTCACTATTTCTTCATGGTGATTATCATCCATTTAAAGATATGGCGTTATTGATTAGGAATTCGAATGGTCAGTGATTTTTATAAGTTGCTGCTCGCCGACACCCTTTTTAGCGAGATTGGAGACAACCGTAGCTCGTAGGGAATGGTTAGTTAGTTTAATATTCTCTGTATGCAAACCTGATATTTTGGCTTGTATGTTAGTCCATTTGCTTACTGTATTTCATCCAGCGGGAATATCTTTAAACCATTTTCTGTTCAACTTCCAAGCGGGATTTATGGTAAGAAAAATTCGATTTGTTTTTATTCCATCCCGTTTTTCTAAAAAATGTTTTATATAATCGAATGGGACACAAACCAGGATTGATTTTATTCATTATTAGCCATTTCAGTGAAGCGCATCCTTGCGTTGTCTTAATAAATACAGGGTCGTAAATAATCCTTCCTGTTTTTTCACCTATGTTATTTTTGGATCTAGGAATTTTCTTCGAAAGCAATTCTTCGAAAACAATTCTTCGAAAACAATTCTTCGGAAAACAATTCTTCGAATAAACAATTCTTCGACTAATAATTCTTCGACAGCTTTATTATTTGGATTTACTAAAATCTGGGATAAGTTTTCATTAGACAATAATCAATATTTCTCGCATGATATATAAACGTATTATGCGGAACATACTAATAATAAATGAGAATTATAAGGTCATTTTCTTTTTTGAGAATACCTAGGAACTGGAAATAAATACAGGGTCGTAAATAATCCTTCCTGTTTTTTCACCTATGTTATTTTTGGATCTAGGAATTTTCTTCGAAAGCAATTCTTCGAAAACAATTCTTCGAAAACAATTCTTCGGAAAACAATTCTTCGAATAAACAATTCTTCGACTAATAATTCTTCGACAGCTTTATTATTTGGATTTACTAAAATCTGGGATAAGTTTTCATTAGACAATAATCAATATTTCTCGCATGATATATAAACGTATTATGCGGAACATACTAATAATAAATGAGAATTATAAGGTCATTTTCTTTTTTGAGAATACCTAGGAACTGGAAATAAAACACTACTTTTTTTATTTGTTATAATTATGTCAACATTTTATTAATAAATTAAAGTAAAAGTTTACAGTACAGTAAAAGGTTACAGTAAAAATTACAGATAAATGACATAAATACTATCAAATACCAAGGTAAGAAAAATATTATAGATTAATATGATATGTTGTGAGCTAAACCTCTAATGTATTCTATTATATTATTTTTATCATACTGATTTACAAGAGTTTTGATTCGTTCATTACAATCTTTGTACTTCTTTCTTGGTGTTTGTGGTTCAAATCCGCTTAAATATTGTTCTACACGAAGTTCATTTAGACTTTGCTCATTTTTTATACATTTTATAAATTTCCACAAGTTGGGGTGAACTACTGATACTTGTGTTTCAAAACTTCGATGCCATCCTTCTACCGAATTATTTGTTCTCGGTAAATCATCCAAAACTGTTTGATATAGATTCCACAATTCGTATGGATATTGTGGTGGTTTTCGCTGTTTTCGATTTGGTCGCCCAATCCACGTATCTTCAAAATAATTAATAACACTTTCGGCTTCTGACGGAAATATTTCACTATCATATAATTGTTCAAAAGCCATAACTATATCATCCACTGGGACAAAAGCAATAGCACACAACATTTTTAGTTTGAAAGCAAATTCACTGTCAGTCTCATAGCGTTTTTTTAATCCATTCCTTTGAATCATTCGAAAAATGCATTGACTGAAGTGGAAAAAACAGCCTCTTTTTCTACAACTTGGAAAAGCACTATTGCAGGCATTAATCAATGCTTTTTCGAAGTCAGTGGTAATCGTTGCAGACACTAAAGATGATTTCAAATTTTTAAGTTCTTGAAAAAATTGATCATAAATTCGTTCTGATTTTTTTGGTAAGAGTGCATAAACTAAAGGTACCGATAAATTGTGTTGCAGTCCGTGAACGGTTAGTAATTGTTGGAATAATAACGGCACGGTTTTAAATGTGCCATCAATATACCAATGCTTACTGTTAGACAATAATTGGAGATTTTGTTCTGTAGTAAAAATTAATATTCTCTCGTCCACTGGACCGGCATCATATAGCAAAAAATTTTCATTTTTGTAGGTTTTCGTATATTCCTCCAAAAATATTATTTCGCTTCTATTAGTAGGAAGAACTGGTCCTTGTAGATTTTTTTGTCTGATATTGCGAATACTCCGTTTCATACTGCTAACACTTGGAAGCTTGGGAGCTGCCGTTATGGAACATGTAGTCGAAGCAATTGATATAATTCTGTGCGGAGGATCATTACTTATTTTCGAGTTGATTCGAATTTTTTCGTACACTTTGGTCGCTTCCACCTCTGAGGCGTCAGCAATATGATTATGTTCTTTTGTTATTTTACTGATTTTATCGTCGACAGTAATTATTCTCGCTGGACAGTTTGTTTTTCTTTTTTCAAAAAATGCGCACTTCCAATACACTTTTTCACCTTTTTCAACATCTTTAAAATAAAAATGTCCCTCGAACAACAATTTACGTTTTCCTTTTTCTGAACAAACAAATTCTGCATCCATATTTACTTGCACAGGGTTAAATTAAAACTAATTTTATTTTATGGAAAACAATCACTTTTATACCCACTCAGGTCAGTTGCAAACTTGGGATTAGATAAATTATACCTGATTTATATCACAAACAAATTCTGCATCCATATTTACTTGCACAGGGTTAAATTAAAACTAATTTCCAAGGGATTATCGTCAGTTGCAAGCTTGGGATTAGATAAATTATACCTGATTTATATCTCTGAACAAAGTCATTCCTTTTGGATACTTCGAAGAATTGTTATTCGAAGAATTATTAGTCGAAGAATTGTTTATTCGAAGAATTGCATTTTCGAAGAATTGATTTTCGAAGAATTGTTTTCGAAGAATTGCTTTCGAAGAATTTTCCGGATACCCTTATTTTTTTCTCCTTTGAAGTATGAAATTGAGCACTTGTAGTCTCCACCACGCCAAGCTAACTCAAAAGCAAAAACAAAAAATACCTTCCTTTGTAACCCATCTGGGGTGTCTTCATCACAACCACGAACCATATTGGGAAATTCATCGTACTTTAGAAAATCTGCACTTTCTTTTCTTTTTGCTGGATCAGATTGTAATTGTTTTCTCTTGGCATTTTTCGCATCTCTGGCTGTTTTGAATTCAATGTCAGTAAAAGGGTTAAAAATAATTTTATATTCGGTGAAAAACTTATTCATTAGTAATTTTGCGGTGACGTTCCAAATTGTTTTAACAGTGAATTCCTTGTAGTCTTCACCAATTTGCTTACGCATATTGAATGCCCAGTCCGTTAATATTTCTGTCAAAACGTTGATTGGTGTTGTTTCATCCAATGTATATTTTTTTCAGCACAAAAGCTCATAAACTGTCGCCACACGTATTGTCTGTTGGGTTTAGTGTTATTTGATTCGCTTTCCATCACTTTATTTTCTATAATTCACAATGAATCACATCCGAAACAAGACATTTTTAAAAACATTTTTTGACTTTACTTGTCAAACTGATTTTATTTTTAATTATCATAGATTCACAATGGGATTACCGTGGATACGTAAACAATGCAATTATCGCAGTGCTCTTTCGGTTTCTACAGTACAGTTACCGCTGTAATCAATCGATAATTACACACTTCTTATAGGATTTTTTATACCTGAGGAAAATATTCATAAATATTTCTTAACGCAATAGCACCGAAGTCTGGCCACTCATCGGTTTATCGGAAACAATAGTGCAAAAGATGACGTTTCAATTTTTTCAAATAATTTATGCCTGATCTAGACTATATATTAATAGCAAAATATTCGTTTTAACTGCTTCTTGGTGATATGTAAGATGTATTTTTAGATACAAACCTCTAATTCTCACGTTGATCACAAAATGAGTGAGTAGCTCCAGTTTCCGTCCACTTGCTAGTCATTTTCCTGTCTCCGTCCAGAATTGACCCCCAATCCGATCTATTATCATTATAGGGTGTAGGCGTAGTGAAAAACTATATGTACTCGTATGTAAAATGATTCGCCAAATGTGTTTATGGTCTCAAAACTCAATTCGGCTTTTTGTTGTTGTGATGGGTAATGTGAGGAATACGTTTTTACGCTATTGTTCCGCTAAATACAGCAACAGAGGATTATTGTGTAGGTGAAAAAGACCCACCCAGGGTTGTAGTAGATAAGTAACCTTGCTTACTTACTAATTGAAGTGTGAGTAAGTCAGACGTAACTATTGATCGTCATTTCTAACGCGTCGTTTTGACATTCTTAACGCGCATTCAAAATTAAAAACGGAAACTGCATAAGACTGTGACGAAGAGTGAGTGCAGGAAGATGCCATGTATGATTAATATATAAAGTATAAACATTTTCACATTTCATAGTTACCACTGCCAGAATAATGTATGAGAGGACTGTCAAATTTCGAATATACAAATGACCTACTTTGGAGGGCGGCTATTGTCAGAGAACGAGGGTTCAAGCTAGCTTCCAAGGTATGACCTTGACCGATGCTAATAAGCCAAGAATTTGACTCATACTCAAGGATAAATTTACCATTGCAATGAAGCGTTGTTTCCGCCAGTACACATTACCAGTTTCTTAGACTACAGACAACGCACAACTTAAATTACTAAAGATAGAAACATGTTATAACATTAATATGTATATACTTTTGATCAGAAACATTTATATGTAGATAGTTAATTTCATATTTTTCCATGTAACCCATCATAACGATTTCTTTCTGTTCTTCTTGCGAATATTTTCAATTTTTGGAACGCTATACATTCCCCTGCTGTTCACATTACATAGTGGTTTTATCTTGGTAACGACATCGTTGAGACGGTAATTAAAAATGGCTTCATATTTGGGCCATTTCCACAAATTTCCGCATGCAGCCATTGTTTTTACTTTCAATCCAATAATATTTTTCCTTAATACGATTCCAGGGTAATATTCCTATTCGTACGTGATAACCACGTAGTCATCAACGACAAACTCTTCAACTCTTTTTTCCAGCAAAACTTGTTTTTTCTCTTTGCGTTTCTGGAACCTCTCTTATCGATTCTCCTCTGGTATTCAATAAACTCGTTACTGATTGCCACTATTGGATACATCTTTTTCTTTTTATGTAAGTCATTCATCTTTTTTCGTTCTGCACTGTTACTTTCCTCCGGCCAGTATAATGCATATTTAAAAGGTGTTGGCAATTTATTTTCTGGATTTGCTGGCTTGGGCGGAGTAACATGGGTGACATATTTGCTCGTAATATCAGCTAACGGCTTAGCTGTAGTTTTACCAATCGTGTCTTGAAGTTTATTTACTTTGCCTATAAAAATTGATAGGTAAGTCAACTCCTGATCTACTGAAGCCTTGAGCGTGAAATTGTTGGTATCTAATGCAGCCATAGAAGTTGATGGTACATAATTCCTCTCATCTTCAATCGGTAATCCTTGATCAAATACGGTGACTGATTGTGGCTGTTCAGTATCTGGTACAAATCCAGTATTTGCATCTCTACCATTTACTAACACCCAATCACCATCTTTACTTACTTGGGCTTCGAACCAGTGTATATTGAACCTTCGGTTGAAAACTCTTCCAAAAATCAAAAAGAGCTCTATATTTCTCTTCAAGGGCGCTGTTGTGTCCTGTATTCTTGAAAATATTGAGCAGCTGTCCATCTAAGCGTAGTTCTAGTTCACGAATGAACTCTTAGACAGTTTTGGCTGAACCTTATATTCATTAAATGTGGGAGTAGTGTATACTTTCTTTTGTTCAACTTGTTTCACTAATTTGGAGTAATCAATAGCATTTTCATCGAGTGGAAATAATCCACAAACTTTGAATGCGCTCTTGATAGTGGATGATATAACTATGTTTTTCAATGATTTTTCTAATATGGGTGAAAATTCTGCTCGTTGTATTTTTCTCCCATTATTTTCCATCCGCCAACTTCGAACGTCGTTGCGCCAACAGTTTTTCAAAGAGAGGAAAACTCCTACATCTAGAGGCTGTACACGATGAGTTACATTGGAGTAAAAGGCTGTCAGTCTTATACCTTTTTCTTTGCAAAATTCGTATGGCCATCGAGAAATAAATCTACTGGCAAAGGAATTTCATTTCTCACTAGCCATGGATAGAAGACATTTGTGACATATTCATAAAAGGTTTCACTTGTCATCCATCCAGATTCGGAATGACCTATCCCCCATTGTCGTGGCATATTTGTTATGATCGCAGATGGTACACATCGTTTATAAGGAAACAAGACTTATGGAGGAGGTAATGAACCACCTCATCCTACGGTCAGCAAAACTGTAAGACATCCTTTTTCATAATTTACAATGCGGTTATATACCTTTTTGGATCCTCTTCTTACTAAAACTTGTTTCTCTTGTGGACTTAAGTAAAAACCTGTTTCATCACAGGTAAATATTCTACTGGTATCATTAAATAAATCTCGAGAATTTGAGACTGTCGTGTAATATCTAACATTCTTGCTGCATTCTGCATGTTGACAATGCTTGTGGAACCTTCTTGGAAATTTCCGGATGTCGAGCGCAAGGAACCCACTATACCATTTCTTTCCCGGAATATCGTTTTTAAATGGATTTTTTTGATTTAATTTTTTTATAAGTTTAGAAACTGAATCAACCATCTGTGTTTTTGTAGCTGGCAAACCACGTTGACCCATTTCTAATATCCAGTTGACTAAAATTTGTTCTTCGTCATCTGTCAAAACAGTGGGTCCACTCATATGCCCTGAATTTTTATATTTCTGGTGAATTCTGTCAATTAGTGGTGATTTTGGGATACCTTAAGTTTTCGATGCTTGGACTCTATGTCGGCCAAGGCTTGCTCGATAGTTAATTTGGAGTACTTCACGCGTTTCTTGATCCATTCTCGATTCCGTACTAAAACAAAATTAAATTTAGAAGCTACTGATTTACAAGCATATTCCAAATTAAGAAAAAAAAAGATAATAAAATATAGTGTTTATCATAAATAAAGTGAATCTTCATGATGCATGGCACTCTTTTCTGAGTCATACTATATCTTCAACACATTACTTAAAGATACTCCCCAGTAATTAAGAAATGTGTATTGTTAGACTTTTTGGATATTTTTTGTCATTCAGACGCTAGAGAATAGCAGATGCTACAGCTCAACCCTGTATATTTATCTCCTGTTAATTACTATACTCGATGTCAAATACCAGGACAAACGTCTAGGTCGGTAACGGGAAAGATACTATCCCTAATTCGACGCCACGGGACGGAATCAAGAAACGCGGTAACCTGTATCCGACCACTTTGAATTTAAATAATTTTATATTTTATATTACTTTTGAGCGATTATATTATACCATCACTTTCAAATTAATTCCTCAAACTATCGACAGTCTCAGTAAACATTTATATAAAGATTGTAACAATTGTTTGGGATAAATAAATTAGTCCCTTTGAAAATTGCTTTACGGCATAACAATTCAGCAGAAGTAGGAAAATATAAAATCTAATAACTTTTGCGTAGGTCGTATACAGATTTTTCGTTGTAAAAATGTGTAAATAGCTGCTGAACAAAAACACATAATTGTTAGGGTAAAAATCAGTAATTTAAAAAGTATAATATTCTTACCCACAAAAACTCGTTTCCGTCCTTTTGATGGTAACCGTTTCCCTTCCACTTCTATTTACTCAATAAAAATTCTAATATCCACATTCTGGTATAAATAAACTCATTCTTAGATAACATAATGATTATTAAACCTATGAAAAAAATTCAACTTACCTCTTGTCTAGATTTCAAAATGTAGAACGATAATTCGCTTTTATATCAAAAATCTTTTCTAAGCACTTTGAACACAGTAAATTGGTTTGGCAAGAACAACACATCAAATAAGACTAGATACGAATACTCCAGATGCTGGGCATCTTCATAGGCAGTTGAGAGGGGGTTTTAACCCGATGACAATTCATTTAAGAGCGTGAATTTGAAAATAATCGCAAATAATACAAACGGTCGGATAGTGGCGCTCAGACACATTCCGGTGCAGTTGCGTTACTAGTGCACTCCCATCTCACGAAGATCCTTCCACAGTATTTTTCAGTTAACACAGTCAAATGCCTTCTGGTATTCCAAGAAGTAGATGACTATAGGAATATTGAACTCTCGGCATCATTCTATGAGTTGTAGTGAATTAAGAATCTGTTCTCTAGCACCTTTACATTTCACAAGCCCTGTTAGTTCGTGGGGAACCTGTCGATCTATATAAGTCTCTAAGCGCCTATTCGAAGTAGAATTTTATTTGGATGCGATATCTAAGAAATGGTCCACTAAAAATCAAGAAAGCGATGCAAGGTATGTGAAAAGGTTTAAGCTAAAAGTGCTGAGCTTTCTGACATGCTGAGGTGATTAAGAAACTACAAAACAAGATTACTGTTAGTTTGTGTAAACTTGAGAATAAGAAGTTCAGTATGGGTTTTTTGAGAAACTGAGACATGCGATGAAAGGATAAACTGCCTATAAAGAAGAGTGTTTTATGGATTCGAAGCACCTTTACTTAGCTGGAGATTAGTCAACAAAATACGAACAACACAGATAATGATAGGGAACATGCTGGAAATATATTCAATCGTTAGGGTCTCGATTATAGAAATAAAGCATGGAACTGGTGGAGCGTGCAATGGAGAGAATTGCCCGACGTCCAAGCCGCGAATCACAGATATTTTGAAACGAATTAGGGAGGCCCATATCGTGCAGTATATAAATGTACCAATGATTGTGACATTTCTCTACAAGTCGAAAATAATGATATTAATACCTATAATTCGTGATAATAAACTTTAAACGAGCTATGGAAAAATAGTTATTCATTGAGTTAGTGTTTCAGATACCATTTCATCCGCACAAGAACGTGGGAGCTTGCTTGCTTGATTGTTTAATCACAACCACACATTTAGAATCAGAGTCTCCGAAATTTTATCAAATGTCATCAAAAAAATGATTTGACATTTTGCTGTAACCAGCTATTACCTCAAAAATCATTGAAATTTCGCATTAACAAAAAAATATCGGGAGATATTGGGATGGTTACCATTCATTTTAGATTGTTTATTGACTCCATTTGAAAAGTGAAAGAGATGGAAGAGATTTGTTAGAACGAGTCTATTCTTGACGAAATACTTAAAAAAGCTCATAAAGCAACTTTAGATTTATTCTGAACACACTTTTTACTACCACTACATCTACAATCACACGTACACTTAACACTTATCTTCTTCAGTGACCGAAGGTAACAAATTAAATTTTATATTTGCTATAGATATCTAACTAACATTTCTTGTAATATTTATCTAATGAAAATAGATCTAAAACATTTTTTGATTTTAATACGTATGTATTTAGGTTATCATGTTCTTAATAATTACGAGCTAACCTGTAGATAATAAGGCCAAGTCATAGTTAAGACTGTAGAAATTGCAAAATATGCGCCAAAAATAATAGACAATGATATCACAATTGCTAAAGGGATATCTTTTTGAGGATTCTTAGCCTCTTCTCCGGTTGTAGCGACGGCGTCGAAACCCACAAAACCATAAAAACATTTTGCTGCTCCGGCCATTATACCCGCTACTCCGAAAGGCATGAAGCCGCCTGTACCAGCATTTTCTTTATCTGCTGGTGATAGAGAACTCGTATCAATCTGCCAATTTTTTACATCAGCTGTAAGAAAAAGTTAATTCAAGTTATACAGGGTGTTCCGGGATTAATTGGAAAAAGTCGGGAGCGTCTAGTATGAGCCAAAATAATATTTATATTTCATATAAACTTTTTCATTCGTTTTCGAATTATAGGTCCCCAAACTGAATTTTGAATTATTTATTTTTTATTATCGTACTGTACATTTGATCTTCATAAAATTCTCAGCATATTTATAGTGTAGGTGTATGTTTATTTTGCTAAAGGTAAACAGATTCACAGTAGTACCTTAAACAAAATGTTATGTTTTGTTGTAAAGTAGGGTTATTTTTACAAAAGTTCAGATTCAATATTGCAGTGCACTTATAAACAACAAATGTAAATAAACCGTGCCGACAATCACATTTGTAAAACAATAACACATGGGCGGTAGGCGTAACGCTCAGTGTCAAATAATCAACAACTTGTAATAAAAAACGCGGGATTTTTAACTTGTGGTGGATATGTCGACCTTAAACGATGCAGGCCAGTCTGTTATACCAAAATGATTGATTATAAAGCTTTGTTCATGCTTGATACCCACTGGAAAACCAGTGGTCGATAAATCGGCAATACCGGTTAAAGGGTTAAAAGTAATTTATTGATACTATGTCCAAGATTCACCTACTGCAGTCACTAGAGCTCGACTAGAAGTAAATAATTTTGGATTGTTTGTACAAGTTTTTGAACATGTTTGATGATGTGCCACTTGAAACTCCTGGCCATTTGTGGTTCATGCATGATGGGGTTCCTTTCATTTCAATTTAGATGTACGATAAACGACAACAATTGAACAAAATATGTAAGTATGGATTGATCGGGGAGGTCTTTTTCAGTGGCCACCGCGATCAAGAGACGTCAATATTAGAATTTTATTTGGTTTGGGTTATAAAATTAAAGACTTTACTATAGTTGTATTTGAATCAATTAAACTTAAAAATGAATGTTTCTCAGGCCAGATAAAGACCCCGTACGTGCCTTTACCCAAAATTAGCCATCTTAGACATCTGGCGATTTTAAGATTACAATCATAAAACAGTACCGTACCATATGAGGACGAATTACGGGCAATAAGCTCAAAAAATGTTGAAAAATATTGTAAAATATTATAAGATTTTATTTATCTTATTTATTGTTTTGTTTTGTTTTGTTTTGATATACCAACAGTCAATCCTATGGATTTGTTTTTCTGGGGTCATCTCATAAATAAAGTGTACGCAACTCCCGTGTAAACAAGGCAATAGACAGAATTGTATTACTTTGCATTTGAATCGGTCAGTGGAAAAAGGATAATATTCCAAAAGCTTAACTTTTGGGAAATAAAAAAAACTGTGTTTTAGCTTTATTTTTAGTTTAATAGAAAAATGATCAATTATTATCTTGTAGTACTATATAAAAGCATTTTAGTTATAAATTTGAGATTTTTTTATTAAATTATTTACATGAGTTAAGGAGGTTTTAATATTTGGTATATTATTCCTTTTCCACTCAAAATAAGAAAATATTATAAAAATACCAAAGTTTTCAGTTTTTTTTTTATTTTTTATCGAAAAAGAACTTGTTTTAACAGTAAAATTATTTTAAGAAACATTTTCCGTTCAAACTTGGCATTAATCTTCCTCGTCGTCACCATCACCGTCACCTTCTGCAGTGGACCAGGTGAGTTTTTCTTCAAAGAATGGAAGAAAGTCTTCAGGTATTTATTGTAAAATTTTTGAAGTATCTTCAAGCTGTTTCTTTTTTATTGGGACTTTTCCCATATATGCCCTTGCACTAGGTAGAGGTACCTCGTCAACTTTACTCAGTTTAAATTTGTTGGAACAAAAAATGTTTATATATTCACTACACTGTATGCGCATCCTCTTTCAGCCAGTTTGAAGACACTGTGTCTTTACTTACTAAAAGTAAATGGTATTTTGACGGTTAATCCAGCAGGATTCATACTTGTACAGGTTTTTTTTTAAATAATGAGGCCACCAGTTTTTAAAGTCTATTATATCTTCCTGACTAATATCTCTTACCATGTATTTGGGATGAGTTTTTTCAGCATTGCATATAATTTCCTTGTACTGTCAAGGTGAATAAATTCTGTCATATTTACGTATTGCACGTTTCGCCACAACAAAAGTCCTGTCACAGGGCATAGTACTATGACCCATTACAGGATAGTAAAGGTTAACCTCTGAAACGACCACTCATTGTGAGTAAGCAACAATCTTGTAAGGGTGTGGTTGCGGCTTTGCCCACCGCACGCATCACTAAAAACATGAAGAATTTCTATTTCTTTTGAAACAGAATTTTCAATAAAATCTCTCACAAAAGTGCAAACCCAGTTAGGCCCTTTTTGCATTCTCCTTCCGTATAGTTATAGAACATAGACGTTCCACTTTTAAAGTCCTGAATATTGAATACGTAGTACCATAGTTTTCTCATGTAAAACATCTCCTGCAGAGGCATAAAGGGCAGAGGCAAATTTTGCATATATTCGTAGTCAAAAACTATTCCACTAACTTTTGGGTCAGTTACAAAAATGGATCAAACTGAAACATAACATCAACCATCCTCATCTATTACACTAAATTCTCCCACTATTACAAAATCTTACGTACCCGCAGCTCAAACAACCCCCCCCCCCCCCGCCAACGTTTCCTAAAAGAGAACAGGCAATTGTTATGCATACTATCCCCGATACAGCTCTTTTTGAATACATAAAAGCTATTGGTGAAATCGTCAATCCAAAAAATGTTACCTTTGCTTCTAAAATATCGAACAACCGTGTGTGCATTTATTTAAGTTCCACATCTATCGTCGATAAATTACTCAAAACACACGATAGCATATCTGTGAAATCAACTATCATCCCTATACGTAGACTTATTACACCAGCTAAACGAATACTTATATCTAACGTATCCCCTACTATACCACATTCTATCATTGAAAAATCACTCGAAAACATAGGCCTTCAATTAGCCTCCCCTGCCTCGTTTTTGAAATGTGGTATACCAGATGACAACTATGCACACATTATGAGTTTTCGAAGAATGACTTTTGTTTTACCAGATTCAGATAATTTTTCCTTGCAAACGTCTCTCTTAATAACACATGATAATACTCCTTATAGAATTTTCATCTCCACTGACAAACTGGAATGTTTTCTGTGCAAACAACCCGGCCATACTGCCGAGGCTTGTACTAACCCTCCCAGTAATCCTATCCAAAATCCATCACTTCATGCAAACGATTCACTCCCAACGTCTTCCCCAGTAATTGCATCTGAAATTTCAACTCCTATTGTTGATCAAACTAATACAAAATCAACGGACCCAGGACAACTCCCCAGTATCGACTGTTCAACTCATGGTCAAAAAAGAGTTCTATCGTCGGCCAACAATATGGAAACTCCTTCTCAACTTTCCCCCTCTTCAACCCCCACAACCAAATGCCTCCCCCATCATTTACATTATCCCAAAATATACCTAAGCCTACTTTAAAAAAACCTAAAACATCTCCCAAAGAAGATTCCAAACTGTCAACCAGTATCAATACTGCATTACACGATCTCTTTAAAAATAAACCGACTGATCTCATTCTCACTCAAACCCAACTGACTGCCTTCCTATAAAATTCAATTGGCAGCTCAGACCCATTCAACGAAGCTCTTTTATTTACTCCAAATATTCAAGGACTTATAAACGGTTTATCTCTCCTACGCTTCAAAACCAAAGAACGATCCCTTAAAAATCGAATCTCGAGAATTCAAAACAAAATAAAACATCAACTTAATGCTGAAGATACATCCGATGATAAAAGCAGCTGTACATCTGAAAATCTAACTGATGATGAGCTAAATAAACATCAGTACCAACACGACCAACAATCCACATAAGTACACACAATTACTCGCAAAGCATTTTTTTTTCTATTTTTAAATATCATTAACATTCAAGATAATACAATGGAATTGTGGCGGTTTCATTCCACGTCTGGAAAGAATCCAACAACTTATATCCGAGAAAAACATCCAAAAGTCTCTAAACTCCTCCAATTAAAAAACTTTGAAGGCTATCACTACATACGTGAAAACTGCAATAGAGCTAGTGGTGGTACATCTATATTTACCTCTAACGAACTATTCTCATCGCTGTTGCCTCTTACCACCTATCTTGAAGCTATAGCAGTAGCTATTTGGTGCCCAAATAAACTAACTGTCTGTAGCATATAAATTCCACCTAACTATTCGCTTACAGAATTAGTAAACCTCATCTTCCAACTCACTCATCCATACATACTAGTAGGCGACTTTAATGCTCATAATAACCTATGGGGATCTAATTCAACATCTGGCAAAGGAAGAATCATTGAGAATGTAATAAATTGCGCTAGCTCATGCCTACTAAACACAAGATCCAGTACTCATATCAATATTTCCTCTGGGTCTTTCTCTGCTATCGACCCTAAGCCTCTGCGACCCTAAGTCGGCCCCTTTACTTACTTGGCACGTTGAAGATGATCTGTATGACAGCAATCATTTTCCATACAGATCATCTTCCTATAGTCATATCTTCCGATGAACCTCCTAACCAACAAATTTCAACAAGAACATATTGGCAACTAAACAGCGCTAATTGGGACAGCTATATGTCTCAAACAGAAAATACATTATCCTTCCTTATTGTATCTGAAAATATGGATAATAACATACCTGCTCTTCACAACATGCATTATATCAGCTGCTAAGACCCACATAGGTAAAACTAAACATTCCTACAGGCACAAAACTGTTCCCTGGTAGAATCCTTCCTGTAAAAGTGCTGCAGAACAGCAAAAACTGACATTAAAACTGTATCGACAGAACAGAACACCCGAGAATTTGATTAAGCTCAAGAGAGCCAGAGCAAAAACAAAATATATTATAAAGCAGAGTAAAAAATCCTCCTGGAAAAGCTACATTTCAACCATAAATGAAAGTACTCCTCCAAATCAGGTTTGGAAAAAAATTAAGTGTATTCAAGGGAAAAATACCAATAGTAAAATACCAAATCTCATATATAATGGAAATATAATAAATAATAACCAAGAAATAGCTGAAATTATGGCCAAACATTACGAAGCTAAATTCCGTAGTGAAATTTCCCCAACCCCTGCAAAAACTATGTTATCAGGCCCTTCTCTAATCAAACTTGACGTAGATTCCCTCAATATACCCTTCTCTCCACAAGAACTTACTACTGCATTAAAATCCTGCAAAAAAATGCAGCTGGGTCTGATGACCTGCCCTACATTACAGTACTGCAGTTCCTAAAAAATGTACAACTTTACCACAAAATTTAACACAATGTACTATATATTAACATTAATATGTTCTCCTATTATTAATTAACTGTACCTGTGTGAGTAGCCATTGTAGCCGAGCACGTTAAATAAAGAAAAAAAATATTTCGGTTGCACGTTTGTATGAGAGGAATATTATCGTTCTCTCGGCAAATCGATGCTTTGACGTAAATTGGACACAATGGCTATCTCTTTTTAATTTCGCATTATATGGATTATTATCCTTTTTCAACTCACCGATTCAATTGTATTAGAGTATTAGACATAATGTGAGATTGTCCTTTCGAGTGCAAAGAAACAACCTTCGTAGACTTAGAACGTGCGTGGAAGTGGGAGGATCTCATATTGAACATTTATTAGATAACGTTTTTTTGTTGTTGAATAGGGATTAGTTTTAGTCTAATGTTTTATAAATTTACGTTCCTTGCATACTTATCTAATTTCCAAGGTATGAGTTGTCAATATCTTTATAATCGACTATCGCTAAGTTATTCAGTTCTACTATAGTGGGTGAATCTCGTTTCGTAGAATATCATAATAAAAATAGGTAAAAAACTTTTTAAGTTAAATGGTTTTATGTTAAACATACATTGCAATGTTTAAGATAAATGTACTAAAAACCAAAAAATAATAAAATAGATACAGTCGTGGGAATTATAAACATATGCATAGACTAGACTAAAATAAAACCGTGGGGCACGTCAATTGTCTACAATCGTTGATTAAAATTTTTGTTTTGTAAAGTTACACTATAATTAGGCAGTTGTTCAACCGACAACGATGGACGTGTGATAAGTAGGGCTAGAATGTGGAAACAAGCTAGCAAGCTCGATTATAAGCGAGTTTTAGGGTTTCATAGTGGTGAGCGAGTAGTACTTTTATCATATGTTTTGTCGATTAAAGACAAACTACGAGCAGTGAAACGATTCCTCGCCAGCCAGCAGTGTGAATGTCTAACGATAAACTAGTTGAAACATCTCTTTTATTTACATGGAGTGTATAACTATTGGAATTTCCATGAGCAAGAAAATAGTAAGTAATTTCCTCACCGTCTGCGGGCCAACTGCCTAACGACGAATTAAACGATTCTTCTATCGCACATTAAGTCGATAATTTGTAGACAATTGACGTGCCCCACGGTTTTATTTTAGTCTAGTCTATGCATATGTTTATAATTCCCACGACTGTATCCATTTTATTATTTTTTGTTTTTTAGTACATTTATCTTAAACATTGCAATGTATGTTTAACATAAAACCGTTTAACTTAAAAAGTTTTTTTACCTATTTTGATTTATATTTTTTTTTACCATTTTGTTCCCACGAGTAATGGACATTTAAACGGTCGACCCCCCCAGAGGTCTAATAAAGGGGCAAGGCTATGTACAACAAGATGCGCCTGAGTCTTGAGGGGAAAACGCTAACGACATATCATTTTTATCCACCCTAATGCCATACAGTTCTCGGCGCGTTTTAACCTTTCACCCTAACTTGGGTGGTGTACCGCTAACGACGTATCATTTTTAAACACCCTAACGCCACACAGTCCTCAAAACGATACAAAATCTTGACTTGGGTGGTGGATTCAGGCTGGATTAATCAGATACCTAAATTACAGACTCAATTTCTAAATTTAAATCTTATTATTATACGCCATTTAGTGGCTGCGCCCATCTTAAATATTGAGGTTGTATAGTGCACTGTATTCTTCTTGTCAAGCCCTTTTATTTGTTGATATCCATATTGGTGGGATTGATAAAAAATTGTTATCAGCCATTTGGTAGCGGCGGCCATCTTAGATTTCAATTTTGCATAGTAAATTGTATTCTACTTGTTGAGACCTTTCATTTGATACCCATGTTGATGGGATTGATAAAACCTACGTTATCCGCCATTTTGAAGAGGCCGTTATCTTGGATTTTAATTTTATATAGTATATTGTATTCTACTGGTTGAGCAGTTTCATTTGATACCCATATTGATGGGATTGATAAAACCTACGTTATCCGCAATTTTGTAGCGGCCGCCATCTTGCATTTAAATTTTTTATAGTATATTGTATTCTGCTTGTTGAGCCCTTTCATTTGATACCCATGTTGATGGGATTGATAAAACCTACGTTATCCGCCATTTTGTAGCGGCCGCCATCTTGGATTTCAATTTTTTATAGTATATTGTATTCTGCTTGTTGAGCCCTTTCATTTGATACCCATATTGATGGGATTAATAAAACATAAATTATCCGCCATTTTGTAGCGGCGGCCGTCTTGAATGATAATGAATAAACATAATTGTTGTGTCACCAAAATCCAAAGTGTATACAAAATTTCAGATTAATCGGTTGAGAGGAAGAGGGTGAAATTTGAATTACTAAATTTGACCCAAGAATAAATAATAAATAAAACAAACGGGGTGTGCTAAATAAAACCGTTTAATAAAATGATGAATGCGCAAATCGGTACGAAGGACATTCATAAAATGCTAAATACCAGCCAAACGGCTTATTTTATCAAATGCCAACTAGAGTATCTTTTCGGCAGCTTAAGATGCGGGGAGCTCATTTTCGATCTTTTCATACAGGGTGCGTCATCCCTGCAAAAGTTTTGGATCACTAATCATTACGAGTAGTCCGTCGCCGGCTTCAAGACACTACTGCACTTACTAACATCAACATACACATACATTATATATACATATATATATATATATATATATATATCTATATGTGTGTATATATATATATATATATATATATAACAAATGAAAAAGACTAATACTACTACTACTATATGCTGTTGTACTGATTTTGAGTTTTACTTACTGTTATATATATAACAAGCAACAAAGAGATTCGTGGGTATTGCACTCAAGAAGAAAAAGGGTCCTCAGTATGGTACAACCAAGTAAGGGTGTGATACCTAGGAGCAAAGATGTTGAATGAAACACTAACCTCTTTGTTGCTTATTGTTCATATGTCACGCACTACTCGTATTTATATATATATATATATATATATATATATATATATATATATATAATAATTCTTAATTTTCTTTAACCATTCAAAATATTTTTGATTTCGTGTTCTTGGGTTTATGTTATAAATAAAACAAGTAAATATCGTCTATAGTAAAAACCAAATAAAGTTGCGTTTACGTCACCAAGGGCGTATTTCTATCGCATGTGTGGCTACATTTCTATCGAAAAGTGCATATACTTAAATTTGTTAATTAATCGGTTCTAAAGATAAATAAAAAAACTTTTGAACCAAAATAATGTATAAGCAATATAGCTTTATTGGGTTTAGACGTCCCTCAATGTAAACATTCTTAAGATATTATAAAGAAGCAAAGAACGAAGGTATATACCAATTTGTGTTCATCGATGAAACCTGGATATTTCAAAATAGCATCATAGGTCATTCATGGCAGAATGAAAATATCATGAGTGTTAAAACCACTAAAACGGATGGCAAAAGGTTTGTTGTATTGCAAAACATAAATGATTATCATGGGGAAATGAACCAGGCAAATTTCTTGAAATGGTTTGAATATCAGTTGCTGCAAAATTTAGAGAATCCTTCTCTAATTATATTGGATAATGCACCTTATCACAGCATGTTATTGCATAAAACTCCAAATACAGGATGGTCAAAATGTGCTATTCAGGAATTGTTGACAGAAAAAAACATTCCCTATTCTCACATGATGTTCAAAACAGAACTGTTGCAAATCGTTTCTCAGTAAATATACAGATATATTCTTACTTATTGCCATTTATTTCAAAAAATTTTTGTGTTTTTTTTAGAAATAAACCACCAATCAAGTATATTGTGGACGATATGGCAGAACAGTATGGACACAAAGTTTTACGTCTTCCTCCTTACCATTGCATATTCAACTCTATCGAATTAATTTGGGGCATAGCAAAAAATTACTACAATAGGCATACTGGTAGGGATGGTAACAGTGCGAATAACTGCCTGAACATGTGGCACGAGGCACTGCACATGATAACTCCTGATATGTGGAAAAATTCTATACAACATACTGAAAGAGAGATATTTAAATGGTATGAGAGGGAAAGAATATTTGATCGTCCAGAAATTAGTCCGATAGTTATAAATTTTAATAGTGAAGAGAGTGACACTGATGTTAAATCAGATGAAGAAAATGAACAAGAATTTGAATATGCCTAGTTTCATTTCACAATATGTTGATTTGTTTAATGTTAGTTTTTGTCTTTGATAATACGTTCATTATTAAACATATTTTATTTTATTGCTTGTATTTTTATTATAATTTTTAATTAAAAGATTTGGTAAGTCAGTAATAGCCGTACCACTTTCATTCTAGAATTCCTTACTTTGTGAAATCTATTCATAAATTTATTTAACAAAAAACGTAAATGAAAAAACTTCACATTATATTAAACGAAAACTATCAAACTATCGATAATTTTGTAGTTTTCATTTATAATATTGTGAAATTTTGTTACATTTACGTTTTTTGTTGAATTCAGTTTTTTTCTGTTAATTTCCATATTTCGTGAACACTCTGACAACGCTACAAATGTTCACAATGATGACGTAAACGCAACTTTATTTGGTTTTTACTATACATACTACTATTACATACGTTTCGCTCCATGTTGGGAACTTTCTCAAAAAGAGGTTATGTCTTATTTGGACAGAATAAAATATTTACAATTAATCGATGTAAAATTTTGGGTCGTGTACAAAAACGACACTGAACACATATAAAAACAAGTTTGTTCATAAAATAATAAAGGTATTTACCTCATAACCAAATTCACGATATACGATGTATTTATTTTGGTTACTAAATTCATTACATAATTAAATTATGATACATTTGACTTAGATTTTTTTTGTCTTGTTTATCGTTCACTGAATGCTTTTGTTTTTTTATATGTACCATTTGTTTGATTGTCAATTTATGGTAATTAGAATCCTGTGTTAGTATTTTAGTACTATTGAAGTCAAATTCATGGTTTTCCGTGGTTTCGTGTTTATGTAGGGCGGTGGATGCATTTTTTGTGTACTTGTGACCATTTAGGCGATTCAAAAACAACCAACAGTAGAATATTACAACACCTCGAAATTTAAAACCAAGATAAATACCCCAAAAAAATGTGTAGCATTACCTTATACAAATGATTTGTGAGAAAAATTAAAATATATACTTAAAAAACAAAATATTCAAGTATGTCATAAGTCACACTACCGTACATCAACTGCGTTCACACCTTTAAAAACCAAAAACCCAATTAAAAATAGTCTAATTTAATGTATTCTATTTCTTGTCTCAATTGTCCAAAAAAATATGTCGGAATGACCACCCAATACTTATACAATCGAATAAATGGTCATAAATACACAAAAAATGCTTCAACTGCACTTCATAAACATGAAACAAATGAAAAACATGAATTTCACTTTCAAAACACAAAAATTATTTACAAAGACCAACACATTACTAAACTCAAAATTAAAGAAATGATTGTAATAAAAAATGAAGCTGAAGCACTGAATGACAAGAAAGACATAGAAAAATTAAGCAAAATTTATCATAACCTCTTCATATATCCTCATAATTATAAAAAATAAAATAATCAATAATAGAATTATTATTAATATTAATATCCATTACCATTTTCAAACACTCTCTAAATTTAAATATTAGAAATAAAGTAAGATTAAAGATAGTTGTCAAGGTACGTACTCTTTTGAAAAGTAATAACTACGTTTATTTTATTTATCACTTTTAATGTCAATTAAGTATTGTCACTGTTATACAAATTATGTATTTTATATTTTGAATTTATATTAAAAACTTTTGAGAAAGCCTTATATTTAAGGCGAAACGTCAAGGTAACCTACAAGAGTTTTAGTCTGAACCTTTCCCAGCATATATATATATATATATATATATATATATATATATATATATATATATATGCTGGAAATTTTAGAACTATCCAATGGTACCAAAATAAGAAATCAAAAACGAATTCAAAATTTAAACTTTGGATGCCTATAATTCGAAAACGAGGTCCCGTATTGAAAAAGTTAATATGAAGTACTAACATTATTTTGGCTTATTCTATACGCTCCCGACTTTTTTACATTAGTCCCGTATAAATTATGTACATAAAATAAAGCTAAAATTGAATAAATAGGAATCAATTTCATTTTTATGTTCCTTACCTTTTATTGATCCTGCCACGATAGCTATACATATCGTCACCAAGTTTATTATTGTAAAAAAATTGTTGAAATTTGAAGATTCTTTTACTCCAAAAGCAAGAAGGCCTAAAATAGAGCATAAAATATTATCTTATTTCAATGGTAATTAAATTCTAGTCAAAAATACCCTTTTATTTAAATTAAAACTTATACGGAGCGTCCTGTAAATTGTTTGTGAGATATAGACTTATGAAGCTTGCAAAATAAATACACATTTTATTTCCCATCAACAGTAATAATTTTGTCAAATTTTGATAAGCCACTGGTGAGGTACTGGGGTTTCGTGAACTTTTGTTGCACCATATATTCTTGACACATCCTGTATTTCGGGGTAATAAGTTTTGTCTGCAATTCTTCACTAAATTGTGGAGCTCGTTGCAGCACGATATTTTGAATATTCGTCACTAGACACTTTTTTTCATTGTAAATTTTTTAACAATAAATTTGTAGTATTTGTGACATAGAAAACCTAACCCCCAATAAAAATTGTTATTTTGTTTAATATTTGGCATAGTATAGTAAATCGAATCAGACATTAATTCACAAAGTCCTTAAGACGCCAAGAAAACGAATACAAGTAATCAAACTTGTGAAATCAAAAGAACAGATGATGTAGTAGAAATTATGGAAAGAGTATTTCGAAGAACGACAAAACACAATAAAAGGAACTAATTACGGATAAGTCATTATTATAGAAGATGAAAATATATAAGTAGAAGAAGTCACAAAAGTAATAAAATACCTAAAACGGGGGAAATCAGCTGGGCATGATGGAATTACATCTGAAATGCTAAAAAACTTACGAAGTGAAGCAGTAGAAGTAATAACACATTTGTACAAGATATGGAATGAACGTTGGATACGCAGCGACTGGGAAATTGGAATAATAGTCCCGATCTTCAAAAAGGTAGATAAAATAAATTGTGAAATCTATAGAGGAATTACTCTGTTAAGTATTCCATGCAATAGATAGATAGAGTTCATACTAGAAAGGAAACTAAATAAAGTGGTAGAAAATCAGTCAGAAGAACCACAGAGCGGATACAGAAAAGGGCGGAGTGGACAGGATCAAATTCTCACCATCAAGCAAGTAATGAAGAAGGCATGATAAAAGAATGATGACATATACTTGGCATTTTTAGACTTTGAGAAGGCATTGGACAAATTTTCACAGCGAATAGTTTGGGAAGGATTAACAAACAGACACATTAACAACAAGTTACTAACAGGGATTCAGAGTTTATATGAAAATAACAAAAACTATGTTAGGAAGGATAACTTGCAATCAGAGAGTTTGGATAGTAATGATGGATTACGACAAGGGGGAGTCTTAAGTTTTCTAGCATATAGGTTGTTTTAAGGTTAGTAGAAATTACGATTTTGTTCTTATATGATATTTTTGGGAATTAATAATTTTTTGAAATTTGTTATCTGATAGTAAAATATATAATTTTTGATTCCAACTCACTGTGGTATTCATTTACCACATATTTTCATCGAATTTAACATTTTGCATTCAATAGAATTTTCGATCTAATCAGTGACATTTGGTTAATTTTCAGTCACAGAAAAATCGTAAATGTCATAAGATAATTAAAGTGCCTTTTATAATATTGAATAAACAGTTACTCGAGATTCTGAATAATAAAGTAATATTAAATTTGGAGAATACGTTAAAATCATAAAATTTGAATTATTATTGTTTAAACAATTTGATCCCACCCTGAGACAAGAGTGATTAAGTCAATTGTGAATAAATTCATCTTTCTAAATACAAAATTAATATTTATCATAGCCAGGCATTGTTTGACAACAACTGTCAAAATTGAAATATATTGCATACGCTGCTAAAGGTGTGTGTGCAATAGTGTCGCTACAATCACAGATTGTAAAACGTTGACAAATAATATTTCATAGTGTTATATTCATATATCCATTCAACAAAGGTATAGTATAGTATATCAAATTGTCACCCAACGCGGGGCAATTACAATTATAAGATTGAATATATAACAATTATATATATATATATATATATATATATATATATATTATTTTATTTATTTATTTATTTACGGGCAAGCCCATTTTAGGTATAAATTACAATTCTAAAATTATAATTAAAATAAAATGAAAAGATATGGAATATTTACATGTCATACAATAAAGAATAAGTAAAAAGAGGTTAAAAATTTAAAAAGACAAAAGACAAAAAACAATAAACTTCAATAAAGCATTAACATCAGAACATTAAAGCTCGGCACTCAGTAACTGAGTTTTAAAGTGATGAAAGGGGGTGCTAAACATCTCAAGATCATTATGAGTATTGGCTAATCTTAACATTCTTGGAATACAGCTATTGAAAGTATTGTTTAAACGATAAAAAGGTACATAAAATGTTTGTTGCTGTCGGGTTGATCGGGTTTGAACATGAAGATTAATTTTTGCTAGAAGTTCAGCACAACTACATCTGCCATTGATAATGTTGAAAAGTAATGTCAGGTCTCTCTGTTTCCTCCTAGTTTCCAAAGAGGGGATGTTCAGAAAATGCTCTAACAATTCATAATCGCAAAAGATACCCAATTTATAGGCCATGTATCTAAGAAAATTGTGTTGGACATTTTCAATGTTCCTGCTGAGTGTTATGTAATGAGGAGACCAGACAGAAGAACAATAATCAAGATGGGGTCGGACAAGTGAACAATAAAGGACTTTAATTGCAGATGTGTCAGTAAAATCGTGGGTTAGCCTTTTGATAAAACCTAACATTTTCATGGATTTATGGATAGCTGTAGGTATGTGTTGATTGAAGCTTAAGGTGGGATCTAGAATAACTCCAAGGTCCTTGATTCGATTAACAGACTCCAAGACATGACCATTTAAGGTATAATCGAAAGTAGTAGAAGGTACATGAGATCGATAAAAGCGCATGACATGGCACTTAATAGCATTCAAGTCCATGCCATTTAAGGAGCACCAGTTTGATAGATTATCAAGATCAGACTGAAGCCTGAGAGCATCAAAATATGTTTGAATAGTTAGGAAAAGTTTTAAATCATCTGCAAATAGTAGTGCTTTGCCATACCTAAAACAATGAATAATGTCATTGATAAATAAGTTGAATAATAAGGGACCAAGGTGTGACCCCTGAGGAACACCTGAGGTTACTTGAAATAAGTTAGAATAGTGGTGGTTTACTCTAACCATTTGAGTCCTGTTCGTAAGATAGCTACTAATCCATTGTAGTAACACCCCACCTACACCATATTTATCAAGCTTTTGAAGTAAGAGAGTATGGTTGACCCTGTCAAAAGCCTTAGAGAGGTCAGTGTACACAGAATCAATCTGGCAACCCCTCTCCAAAGCTTCAGACAGGAAATCGACATAGGTAACTAGATTTAATTCAGTCGATTTCCCAGCACAAAAGCCATATTGTTGTTCAGTTATGATGCCAGAACAGTCATATGTAAGGTAGTCTGTTATAATGTTCTCAAACACCTTAGGTATAGTACTGAGAATAGATATGGGTCGGTAATTTTTGATGTCAGTCTTGCTTCCCGATTTGTATATTGGGGTAACAAAAGTTAGTTTCCAGTAATCAGGAAACTCACCTGTCTCCAAAGGTTTATTGAAAATATAGAAGAGAGGGCGAGACAAAATGAAGCTGCAAGTTCTAAGTAGGATTGGAGGAATAATGTCAGGACCAGGACATTTCTTTGTGTCAAGGTTTGATAATTTCTCATAAATGGTCGAAATTGGAATGTGGTAAGAGGAGACGTTAAGTTTCGGTTCAATTTCAATATCATTTAAATTAAGATTCAGATTTTGAGTAGTGTAAACTGATGAAAAATGCCTGGCAAACAGATTTGAAACTTCATTACCACAAGAAGCAAAAGAGTTGTCAAGGTTCATATTTTCAGGTATGCAGTTATTTGATCTTTTAGTACGTACAAAATTCCAAAAAGTTTTAACATTACTTTTAACGGAGGTTTCAACAGAATGTATGTAATTTAAATAGCATTCTCTAGATATTATCTTACATTGTTCTCTTAACTGACTGAATATTTCATAATTTTGGGGAGTTCTGTTTTGTTTATAAATCCCATGTGCAACCTGTTTATCATTGACCAGGCTTTTAAGTTGAAAGGAATACCAATGTGGGAATCTGTCAATAACAAATCTCTTCAAGGGAACAAATAACTCAATTACCGAGTACAAAGCGTCATAAAAAGTAAAAATCATATCTGAAAGTTCCTTCCCCTGAAGAAGCCCATCCCAGTCCATAGCTTCCAAACATTGGCGTATAGCTTCAAAATTGGCGTGTCGAAAATCATAATAAAAATCTTCAACAGGAGTCGAACTTGAGTTCGACTTATATTGTATTGAAGTTTCAAGAGGAGGATGATGAACATCAGGTGGGATCAAAATGTCTGCGGCTGTCAACACTTTAAGTTCAACTGGGGACAAAACAAGGTCAAGGATGACTCCCCTTTGGTTGAACACTTTGTTGGACTGGAACAGATTGTAAAACGCGCAAATATTCGAAACTATTTCGATAGCATCTTCATCATATGCTGACGAGCTAGGTTGTGCCGAAGCTGAAGAGCAGAAATCTTCAATTTCCCATGTAGCTGTAGGTAGATTATAATCGCCAAATATGTAAAATTGTCTGTCTGGATGTTGCTCATTTAATATTAAAAGTTGATCATAGTGAAGTTGGTATAGATTAGGGTGAGATTTAGGGGGAAGATATATCGCTCCTAAAATATGTTTGCAATTTTTGTGGTCCAAGTGAACAAAAAGTTGCTCAATTAACTGGTTGGAATTGATAGTACTAGAGGAGATTGTTTTCTTAACAGCTATCAAAACACCTCCACCTCTGCTATAGATGCTGGACTGGGGTGTTCGATCCTGTCTGTAAATGTTGTAACCGCTTAGACCAAGTTCAGCATCGTTGATATCAGCTGTGAGCCAAGTTTCAACAAGAATAATTACATCGTAAGAGCAATTTGTAACATTAAGACATAGTTGAGTTAGTTTTGTTCGAAGTCCTCTAACGTTCTGGTAGTAGACAGATAGCTTGCCCGAATCTAGTTTTTTGTTATAATTACGGGAATATTGTTAACATATTTTATTGTTAAATTTTGCTCACCAGCTTGCTGACGTCTCGATAACTCGCTTCTGACAGTCTCCAGAGTTTTCCTCTGGTTGGGAGTTTGGTCCAGATGTATAAAGACCTTTTTCTCGCGGCTGATATTGTGTTTGTTTTTGATATATACATCAAGAGTGACTGCTCGTCACTCGCGCCATGTCACATCTCGACTTTGCACTATTCCCTCTTCCTATTTTTGTAATGATGCACTGGACCGCAGGCACACTTATACCGAAAATGTTGTACTTTTCCTCACCCCGCAATTCTACTTTTCTTATTCACTTAAAAAGTATATCATCTACGAGCAAGCGATGCATACATTTACCATGTAATTTATATATAATGTTCCATTTGCAGCATCTATAATAATTTTCCACGCATTCATTAAGAAAATATTCTGTTCTAAAAAATAAAAGTTCAAACTTTTGTAAAAATATTTCTAAACTTGAACGTTTGGCTTGTGTTGCTTCTATATGTCGATAAACAAAACCACTGTCGCACCGATGAATCAGTTCTTGCTGATGTGATCGGCAATTCACTTTCGGCCGCCCTGAATCTAGAACCGAGGCGCTATTCTTGATATCGTTCGCAACGTCATGAAACGAACAAACGGCGCGACTCGATCCATCTCCTGTCGGATTTCCAACGCCCCGCTTTGTAGACGGCACTGAGAAAGGTATGTCGTTTTTCGCGCGCTTTCGTTTTATTTTCAAGAAAATAGATCAATAATGGAGTGGTCAGAAGAATACCTATTTGATGAAGCTTATCGATGTCTATCAAGGCAAATCTTTATTGTGGGATTCACAACACATAGATCATTTAAAAAACACTGAACGTAGATGCATGGGGGACAATAGCAGCAGATATGGGTAGAGGGCGATGGCCTTTAACTTAGGATCGTCCCCATCGACGCGATTTCTTTCTAATTTCTATTTCTATTTCCCTAAAACCCCCTCTTGCGGGTTCCATAAATCAGGTTAACAACACAATTTCTAATTTATTATGTGAAACAATTACACAATTTTTGGGTATTAATTGCCCAAATATACAGTATAACTTACAATTCTATGAGAATGGCTTGCACGCCGTGGACACAATTTTTTGAACCTTCTGTCTGTGTCAATTTTTTTTTCAAGGGCAAAGCGCCAATCTCTGTTTAGGGTCGAGAAACGTCAACTCACCGCTGACGGAAATAAAATAAAATTAATCGCGAATGTTTGAAATCCGAACAATGAGGGTATCTGCTGATATTTGTTGAAAAATATTACTTCTTTGCTTTCTTCTCACCATACCAGCGCGAGAAATGCAAAGTGAAAAGCAGCCAGAGTACAGGAAAAGCTAACTAATATATACAAAACAGATAACTCTTGTATTTATTAAATGACACTATTGAACTGAATGCTTGATGCGCGTTTGCCGGAATCCTATGGATCTTGGGAGGTTTGTTGAAACAACAAATACAATGAGCATTGAACGCGCGAAGCGAGCCGCACGTTCGCAGCGCGCTAATGTATACGCACTTTTCAAAATCATATTCTCAAGCACCGGTCCCAAAATCATACGAATGGTACATTCTCAAGTGATAACGTTGCAAATGTCATTTTTCATTTTGTTCATAGATAATCTTTATTAAGGTTGTAATATGGAATGTAAACAATATCACGGTAACTATTTATTTAATTTAAATTAGTACAGCGTGAGTATTACATGATTCGTATGGGTTCGTATGGGTTCTTCACTACAAGTCCAAACTAATTAAGGAGAAAAATATGTGGTAGTAGTGTATTTTTATATGATATTGGTACAAAATTGTAACATTATTTCAATGTAGTGAGTAGATCTTAGGTTATAATAAGCTAAGTTTAGGATACCTTAAATATTTGAATAACTACAAATATTCATTGAAAGTACGTTACAAGTAGAATTCTTTATGAGTACCTCTATTCTAATGAACATAACTCTATAAACTCCCATTATTCTTTTATGTTTTAGGTGGATACAACACTATAAAGATCTTGATTATATTCTTTGCAAGGGATAAGTAAGGAAACAGAAAATTTCATTTAAAAAGGTATTCGCTCGGGTATTCGAACAGAAGATTACAGATGCAAAAGGTGTTGTATTTGACATCAAACTAGTAGAAGGAGCTCAAGTTATGTGTATACCATGTAGAAAAATACAATTTATGTTAACCCTGTAGGCTGCGCGCCCTAGTATGTAACATGAAACGGGGCGCTGGGTCTGAGAGACTTTTTTATTTATAATTCAAGCAAATTTTGAGTGAAAAATACTGAAAATCTAAAATTAATTTATTTAAAAGATAACTGAAAAATTATCAATAACAAACATTTGAGCACACATATTGTTAAAAAAAATACACTACAAAAATTGCGCCGCCTTGTAAAAATTTTTACAAAACACCAAAGTTAAACAAAAATAAGGCTTTACTAATTGCAAATAGTATCAAACTACAGTTTTTATTGACTTTTTGCATTTTGAGAACACCAAGCTTCGAGGTGGCTGAATACATTTTTTTTGCATTTTTTGCAGAAAAATCTAATTTTGGAGTCCTTTTTGCAGAAGTAGCACCTATTTCTTTGTCCATGGAGAATTATTTGATTTTTCTTAATATCTGATGTGCCTTTATCTTACAGTTGGAGGTTGGAGGGAATGCCATATTGTTTTTCATAAGTGATCGCATTTAGTGTATACCTCACGTTATATGAAAGTATTTTTTGCTTTTAATTTCGACTATAAGACGTATCTCAAATTTGGAGATGATTTATTGAAAAAAAATATTTTAATGTTACCTTCGGATCAGAAGACGCACCCAAAATTCGAGTCCATTTTGCCATGTAAAAATCTGCATTTATATTGAATCAAAAGTATATTCGACACACGTCATTAGGGTGTCTGCTTTCAGAGAGAAGTCTCTTAATAGATTTTTGCTGCGGATTATTACTAACCAAATGAAATAACGTGTGCAGAAATGTAGTGAAGCTAGTTTATTTATAACTTAATTTGCTATTATTTTATTTCGTATTTAGTTTTGATCGAATGTATAAAATTGAATTAACAAATTTCAAATCACTGTTTCTTATTTCAGAACTATGAATTACAAACTCTTGAAAAACGCGTGTTCTAATGATTTAGAAAACACCTGGAACTAAATACTACGAATTTTTGCTTAAAAAGATTTGACATGTAAAAAAGTGTCACAAAGCAATAAAAAGTGATTAATCTAAAAAATTGAGTGTTGTAATGAATTCAATAAAGAGAACTTTTTATGTAAGAAATTAACTGAAGAATTACAGGCAAAAGTTATTAGCTCGTAATATTGTACAATATAAATTTACAAACTCTGGTAACTCGCCATTTTATTGACAATCTACTAATCATCTAGATTATTATACTTTATTTATAGGGCACACTGTAGAAGAAATATACACCAAATTCATTATAAATTCTTTAATTAGTTATAATTAAAATATCTCAAATTATTGGAAACACATTTTTTCACAAACTATATTTCTTAATTACGTACAAAAGATAAAAGAATGATACCTAAACGTATTCTGGACCTGAAATTCACAAGAAAACATTGTTTTTGATCTGCTTCTGAGGCTTGTTAAAAATAAATGGTCAACAGCAACAGAAATATTTACCAAATTGTGCAGTAGTTTAAACAAAAGTGATCTACCTGAACATGAATAATTGCAGTTAGAAAAGATGTTTATATTTGAAATCAACGATAAATAAATAATCCATCGTTCTTGTTAAACAAGTTCAATGGATTACCCCTCCTTATAAAATTTCCCCACACCGATCACAGATCCTCAATAAAAGAATGCATATACCAAAAATGGAAATCTATCTAGCAAGACACTATTGATGTGAAGAAATTGGAACCAATTTGAAACAAACTTCCACTGTCCAATAACAGAAGAGATCATAAACCGTCTAATTCAAAATACGCACATAACACATCAGCATCACTTAACAAAAGTAACTGCACCTTTATGTAAAACATGTCAAGACCAACTTCAGCAAAGTATCTGTTACTCGAATGTCCAGAATAAGAAGAACGAAGAAAGTCGCTACAATTTTGGAAATACTTTTTTCTACAACTATTATGGAATTTATACATTCTGACGTAGTTTTTGAATAATGAAAAGCTTCATTCTAGCCCCAGGGCTAGATATTCATTCTCACCCTTGGTATCCGTTTTCTACATCAGCTGCACTACGTAGAGTAGAAGTAGTGCAGGAATATCGAAATGCAGATAAAATCCTCTAAATCAAGTAAACTTACTAATATTGGCATTGAGTATTAATTGTTAGAGCAAGAAGTGCAGCATAAGTGTATTTTGTGGCACTTTTAAGAAAAAAGAAGAACAACAAATTTCAACTGTCAAAAATGTCGATTGTCAAAATTATTTAGTTATCTATTTTTTTAAGTGAGTAAATTTATATAATTTTATCTAAATAAACGTTATTACATGACTACATTCCTTTTTAGTGTTTGATACTGACAGCAGTAACCCTGTCACCAACTCATCCAGAAATTAAGGAGTTAGCAATTCAATATATGTTCTTTTGTTTATATTTGATAGTCGTAGAAAAAGTATAGTCTATAACATGGTTGGAATTCAAAATTCTACACTCGTAGAACCGTTTCCCTCGCCTACGGATCGGAAAACAAATATTTCTACTCGTGTAGAATTTTGCTTATTCCACCCTTGAAATAGAATAAACTATTAACTCAATTCTTTCTTCAACTGGAAAGGAAGTGCTATCTTATCTTAAACACTTAAAAAATGAGTGAAGTCAGCTGAGTGTACCAGAGAAAAACAATTATGGAAAAGAAACCAATTTTTGTATTTTGGTACAAGAATTTATGTTTAGCAGAGCGCTTTCGGTTCAATGATAAACCATCATCCGTGCCCCATGGTCTGGGTGTACACCAAATCCTCACAATTAGAAGAAACATAAAAATATAGTGCTTGAAACACAGTCACTATCTAATTAAAATAATAATAAAAAACACATAAAACCCATTGTACAATGGATGAATCCCTAAAATAGGGGACTACAATTTTAACTCAATCGAACATTCAGAAATGTTGGGGTTCTGATGATGGTTTATCATTGAACCGAAAGCGCTCTGCTAACAATAAATTCTTGTACCAAAATACAAAACTTGGTTTCTTCTCTATATACTCGATAGTCGAAATTCTGTAAAGTGACTCATCGCTCCTACTGTCCATAAAATCAGTTGCAGAAGCGAACTTCATGAGCGCATCATTTTTGAAGGGTTCTTAATAGTCCTAAATAAAAAATAAATAGAAAATGTTCTTGTACGCTCTGGCGTTTAAATTTGAGAGAACAGAAATACGAAATTATTATGGTAGGTATCATTATGTATATACAGGGTGTTACCAAGAATAATACACATTTTTAAGGATGAGCTATAATAAGATGTATATAAAAAAGTCGATAGTCGAAATTCTGTAAAGTGACGTCATCGGTTATCTACCGATTTAAAGTGAACTCCATGAGCGTATCATAGTTTAAGGGTGCGAATACTGAAATATCTGGAATTTCAATTTTTAACATTTGAAATAATAACTTATCACAAGTTGTTCATAAGTAAGTTAAAACAAAATAAAAAAATGTTTAAAAGTCAATTCCAACTTACTACTACTAAAACTAAAAAAAGTTGTTTGTCAAGACCAAAATAAATTACCAATAAGTATAGGTATGTTGCGAGGTCACTTGTAAAATGTCTGACTAACTGGAAGCGGTATCACTCCCTGACGACTCCTCAGAATCATCGCTTTCTCCTCCTATATCGATAATGAGTGGTTCCGTCATTACTTCTACACGTATGTCTAAATCCCAAAACTTTATTTCTTCTTTTAATACGTGTTGAATACATTTACGCCAACTCTCAGCAGTAACGGTATGCAGCGCCTCGTCAAACAGTTTCTCAACGTCAGCCATTTTGAATGTACTGTTTTTTCTCGCAACATAATTTTTCACTTGGGCCCAAACCAGCTCGATGGGGTTTAACTCACAGTGGTAGGGAGGAAGTCTAACAACTGAGACGTTGAAATCTTTCGCCATTTCATCGACAACGTACTTAATATAACTGCTTTTATGTTTCCGTACGAGAGATAATAATTCAACTTTTAGCATTGCCTCGTTGTGCGGAATGCTTTTACTCTCTAACCAATCAATTATAACCCTCTTGCGGCTAGCTGAAGTAGGTATTTGCTCCAGTCGACGAGAGTGGTATGAAGCATTATCCATAACTATCACTGAACCAGGAGTTACCTTTGTTAAAATTGATCTAAACCATGTTTCAAACCGGTTACCATCCATCTCTTCATGGTAATCGACAGTTTTTTTGGACTGAAAACTTAGTAATCCACCTTCTACAAATCCTTCCTCGCTGCCAATGTGAGTGATAATCAGTCGACGTCCTTTCCCAGAGGGAGCTTTTAAACCGGAAGAGAAACCCTCCATAAAGGCTTGTCGATTGCTTCGTATATTCATGTCTTGCCACACTTTTGACACAGTGTGGCCTTCATTTAACCATGTTTCGTCAAGATAATATATGTGCCGTCCTTCGTTACGAAACTGTCGTATCTGTTTTAAATAATTTCTCCTCCATTCCACAATGTCATTTCGTTCAATTAAGGCACTGTTTCTACTTCTTGTTTGGTAACGAAAATTCATTAATTTTAAAGTTCGTCTCAAAATTTTATCACTGATGTTTGGTAAAGTATCATCAGCTTCTATTACCTTGCTCAATTTAGCTACCGAGGGGATTTCATTCCTAAAATAAAAAGAATGTATTTCCCTACGTATAGCATTCCGTGTTTGGTCGTCCAAAACAATTTTCTTTCTTCCCCTACTTTCCGGTTTACAGTTTTCACCTCGTTCTCTTGTCAAAGATCCGTCCCGCGATTTCTTTAGAATATTGTATATAGTACTCTCAGAAACTTTAGTTAAATAACTGCACTTAATCACAGCGTCACTAACACCCAACTGTTTGTCCATGGCACGCAGTCCTTCGTACACATTTAATATGAGGACTTTTTCTTCCCGAATTAAATTGTTACGACGCCGTTTTTTATCGCCAACACCGCTACACTCCGCCATTATTGTCACTAAATATACCGATATAAATATTACAATAAATACCAATAATAACCGATTTATCACACAAAACCACAACACAAATACTGATGTTACGCTCATGAAGAGAATAAACACCTCACATAACTGTTTACTATCACTGTCTCATTCGCGTAGCTCGATCTATCTATCTCGTTCTCAAAGCCGGAACATTGAAGCGACTCTCCAACATTGTCAGTTGTCGGCGAGTTTTTCACAACAAACTTTGCGTTCAAGAAATATACATAAACACTTTATTTCACATTTCAAGTAAACTAATTATTATTAGTCTGCTTGAAATTTGAAATAAATATATTAAATTGGTATTGACTTAATTACATTGCATCTTTTGTACCTGAAATATTGACACAATGGATTTGAAGTGTATTTATAAAATACAGCATTTCTCTCTAGAATACATATGGCAACTGCGCTTTAACCAAAGTGTTGATTAGATAGCTCTGACTCACTTTACACAATTTCGACTATCGAGTATAATAAACTTTATATCTGAAGTATAATGTCTGTTATTATACATGTACCACACTATGTTGTAAATGTCTCCCCTGTTAATAATTCTTAGTAGTTGATGTGAGGTTATGTATGTTCCAATACTGGTTCTTATTAGGTGTGTTCCAACTTAAGAAATTATTTTAGAATGCATTGTCAGGATTTTGCGCAGTGAATAAAGATATTAGACCAAGAGCTAGTGGCCCGTCCGAGTAACGGTGTGTCTGTAAGGCTAGAAATTCTTATGGCGATGAGTCATAGTTGCGTAAGTACAATGACCATCGCCTGGCACGCCCTGCACGTCATCAACCCCTATATTTTTGAAAGTGTTGGAAACATTTGAAAAAAAACTTGTTCCTGTAAGCATGAAATTGTTTTACTATTTAGTTTATTTGTTATTAAGTTCAAAAAAAAATTGACAGGCGTTTTCGATGAGCACAAGTACCTGACAGGTGAGCCTGAAGGTGTATTATGTGTAAATTAAAATAAACTTTATTCTGTAAAGTTGAATTTTACAGATATGTTTCTTTAAACGATTTAAAGTAAGTCGGTACAATGACAGGCGGTTCTGGCTAGCATAAGTCCTTGACAGGCGAGGGGAAAGATGCTATGGGAGTGCGAGTGAGAGGCGTAACCTAAACGCCGTGATACAAATGAGACAGTTTATCTAACGGTAAAATTGGAGGGTCGTGTGCCTGCTTTTGTAGAAAGATTTGAAACGAAAAATTTCGTCAGTTCTAACGATTTACCTACGTGAAGTCGTGTTCAACTATTTCACGAAGAATTCCGCAGTTTTTTGTTGTGAGCTATTTAAAGTTAAAAATTTCGGTGATTGTGCAGTTATCTTTGTGTATTGTCATTTTATATTCATATTTAAGTGAATAGTGAGTAAGATGGAATCGGAGCACGTGGTTTGTGTGATTTGCAACCAAGATATTGATGAAAAAACTGTAAAATGTATAACAAGTACTTTGGATAAAAGCAAATCAATATTAAAAATTAGGAAACAACATAATTTAAAATTTCATGACATTTCTTTGCCAGAGGAAGTTAATAATAATGCAGGCTATCATGTGAAGTGGTACAAAAACTTTATTGCTGTAATGAAAAAATATCGCCAGAACGAACCATCAACTTCATCTAATGTACCAGCATCATCAACAGGTATTTTTTTTATTAACGTATATACTCTTTATTACAACCCATCTATTGAGTAGCAATTTTTTTCAACCGGTAACTTCACAGAAACATCCCGAGGCAGAATTTTTGTCTTATTTTGCTGCTGAACCTCCTGAAAAAAATAATTTTGCCGCTGAAGGTGTTGAATCCATGAAGGGGGTTCAGCGGCAAAATATTAAAAGGAATGTCTGATGAAGAAACAGAGGAAATTAGGTCTTCAGTAGATATTGAGGAAAGCGAAACATTAACATCTGAAAGTAGGGATGATAAGTTATGTGTCTTTTGTACAAATAAATATAAACGAGTTAAAGGGCGTTTTCAAGCTTTGCATTCATCAGAAACAGAAAGTTTAATGCAAGCTCTAAGAGCATTCGGCGAAAATAATGAATTTTACGAAAAAGTAAGCAATACAGAGAAGTCCTATTATTTACTATCATAACAGTTGCCGAACGATTGCATTGTATACATTGCAACAAGAAAATAAGGTTATGAGATCACCGAAAAAAACTTGGAAATATTATCACCAACAGGCATTTGAGGAAATTCACCGAAGAAGTGATAAATAAAAGAAGATATTTTTCATTCACATACCTATGTAAATATTATTCAGAATTATTAAAAGCAATTCTTGAAGAGAATGGCGAAAGCACAGATTACAGTTTTAGTACTCAACGTTTTGAAGAAAAATGATTAAATACTATTGACGATATTAAAATTGGTAAAAAAGATAGAAAAAATTATGTCACATTGAAAAATGATAATATTGATTTAAAAATGTGCGAATTATTAGAAGAGAAAATATTGCAAAAAGCAGCATTCAGTTCATCAACATTGATGACATATCAGATAATGATGATGGTTTATTTAAAAGTCTTATGTACATTATGTTACAACTAATAAAATACATTTTACCCATAATTTCTATTTTTACTTAATGTAATTTGCATCAAAGATATGATTTTTCATGCTACGCCTCTTACTCGCACTCCCATAGCATCTTTCCCCTCGCCTGTCAAGGACTTATGCTAGCCAGAACCGCCTGTCATTGTACCAACTTACTTTAAATCGTTTAAAGAAACATATCTGTAAATTTCAACTCTACAGAATAAAGTTTATTTTAATTTACACATAATACACCTTCAGGCTCACCTGTCAGGTACTTGTGCTCAATTTTTTTTTTTTTTTTTTTTTCTTGGCTTTGACACTCGTCATTCGGCCAGTCACAACAGGAACAAACTATTAATATATAAAAAAAATATATTCACCTCACTCACACCTAAGAGAAGACAAAATTACCTACCTAAAAAAATATATACAATAAGGATATACAGGGTCACTCGCTTCTTGTCTAGGGGCCCATCAAGACATTATAATTTATCACAAACAAAACTAGGCCACGGAAAGATAGGAATAACTACAATTGGGATAAACAGAGGTAAACAAATCTAGTTCAAACATTCACAAGCATACTTTTGATTCGTATATGAATTTCATCAGAACATTATATACTTCCATTTTGTTTAAGGCTAAAAGATGGCAGATATTGAAGGGTGGGAAAAATCCGATTCTTATTAAATCATTAATAAGGTTTTGAGTTTCTTGGGAATATATGCAGTTAAAGAAAATATGATTCAGATCACTTTTGATATGACAGTGTTGACACAAGTCTGTGTCAAGAATTTTTATTTTATATAAGTGTGCCGGATAACATGCATGTCCAAAGCGTAGTCTAACAATAGTTGTAATGTATTTACGTAGACAGGAGTAAGAATTGAACCAACAACAATTCGGAATTTCTTGTTGAATTGATGAATATTGGGTATTAGATATTTTACAATAATCGTTCCAGGACTTTTTCCATAAACAACTTTGTTTTTGCCTAGAATTAGCAAATACGTCTGGTACAGTTAGTGGATAGAGAGATAAGGTACCATTTTCTGCTGCATTTTTAGCTAAACGATCTACATGTTCATTATGTTTAAGTCCTATATGTGCTTTGATCCATATCAGCTGTACATGTTTATTATCTTTTTTTAATTGAAATAACATTTTTTTTATATAGAATATATAAAGATTATCTGATAAAGCAGGTATAGTTGGATTTTGTATAGCTGTTAAGACAGACAGAGAATCAGCTAATATAATAGCAGAACTTTTTCTGGACGAAGAAAATTTTTTTAACTATTCATAGATGGCCACAGCTTCAGCGCTGAAAACTGAGAAGTCTGAGGAGAGCTTAAACAACTTTTCGACATTATCACCTGTAATGTAGAACGCACAACCAGTTCCATATAAACTTTTGGAAGCGTCAGTATATATCTGTATGGAATCAGAATAATTTTCTAATTTGGAGTTTATCATAGGATTTACATGATACCTAGGTTGAATGACATTAAACATATGAAAAAAGTATTCAAAATCATCTAAAGTCATATTTTTTTCTGATCTAATTACACATAGATTGTTGTTGTTTCGGAAAGCATCACAGAGAGGCGGTGAATTTTTGCGGATCCAGTAGTTGTTAGTTAAATCAAATTCGTTTAGTTTACATATATTGTGATATAAAGATTCGATGGAAGACATAATTTTTATGAGGAATTTACGGCTAAGATAATTTCTTCTATATTTTAAGGGAGGTTCTAAAGCTTCCACGTGAAGTGGTTCAATGGGAGTAGACCTCATAGCACCCATACAAATACGTAAAGCTTTGTTTTGAAATACGTCAATTTTTTGTAAATTATTTTTACTTGCGGATCCATAAAGTGTACATCCATAATCTATTATGGATCTAATGTATGATCTATAAAAAAGTAGCGAAGTCGACACATCAGCTCCCCACCAAGTTTTAGAAATAGATTTTAAAAAATTCATACCTCTGTTGCATTTTTTTTTGAACTTAATAAAAAATAAACTAAATGGTAAAAAAAATGTCAAGCTTACAGGTACAAGTTTTTTTTCAAATGTTTCCTACACTTTCAAAAATATAGGGGTTGATGACGTGCAGGGCTGAGGCGTGCCAGGCGATGGTCATTGTACTTAGGCAACTATGGCTCATCACCATAAGAATTTCTAGCCTTACAGACACATCGTTACTCGGACGGGCCACTAGCTCTCCTACTATATATTCCAACTGATAATGTATTGTTTAGGAACTGTTTCGTTTATGTTCCATCGTATGTTGGAATCATTAGTGGAACGTTTATATAACCGTCATTTCTTACTGTCTTACGCAGATTACTCTAATGCATCTCATGTCTTTTTCTTATTTAAATGAAATGTCAAGTATTCTTATATAGGTTGCTTTTGTGATTGTGTTCCATGAGGATTGTATTTTGTATTTCTTCAGTGATTTGAAATCAAATGTTTCAAGCTGAGATGATGATGACTGAATGGTGAATGAAAATAAAGTGAAGAGTGTAAATCATTTGGGTAGGCATTTAGGACATAAGGGATTTCATTAGTAGAACTTGCATATTTTAGAGCAAACTGTTCCTGCATACATATACCGAGAGTGATCATAGAAAAAGGAATAAAACACCGAACATTTTAAGTTCTCTGGAATGAAGCTACCACTAGCAAATAGTCATAAATCCGTATCCACTCTTCCAAACATAAACTTCATACATTATACAGATCGATGCAAGTCATAACTTTTTTATCTATAAATCTAATTCAAGAAAGGATATTTATTATATTAGAAGGAAAAAATTATTAAATAAAATTAGGTACAATAATTAATTATGATCTCATACCTTTTAATATAATAAATCTCCTTTCTTGAATTATATTTAAAAATTAAAAATGTATGACGTGCATCAATCTTTATAATTGTATGAAGTATATTTCTCGATTCTTATACGTTCAATATTGCGACTTAAGCTTCATTACAAACAGTTCTGTGACCGTCAAATTGCGATACAAAAGTCACAAAGAAACCTATCTCTGATGAGCCAAATAATCGTAAACAATAGAGTAAGAGCGTACTCAGCTCTTCAATGGATGAGAGCGCAGATATTGTGGAGCTTCCACAATGGGAAGTTCTAAAAATAACAACACGCCAATTCCACGAGATTAAATCAATCAATAACAAAATTACCTAGCTGTTCTATACAAGTCACTTCCGAATACCAAAATTGAAGATTATATCAGTGGTTGAAGAATATTTTAATAAAAAAATATACCTAAACATAATTATAATTTGTTAAAAGTAATTTATAGATTTTTGATAGAATAATTCCTGTGATTTACTATATAACTTGACACTTACTGTGTGGAATCTACTCGTTACTTTTTTAAATGAAACTGTTTCTAAATAATTCCACAATATCATGAAAAAATTATAACAATTCTAGAAAACTGACAATTGTTTCAATATTACGAATTATTATTGTTACGAAACAGCACACTGGTATAGTCCCTAAATCCGACTCTGTCTAAGCCAGGTATAAAAGTTAAAATTATGGCGGATACGCAGTGGTTTTTATTATAACTGTACGACTATCTTATCTAAACATTGTTTTTGTGACCACACTTATCTAGAAAAGACCAGAACCAATTATTTTTGTGTGTGTAAGCCGCAGTCCGGAATTTTCTAGTAAAAAAGGCTTTAATATGAATAAAGGACCGATCAGCAGATGAGTTCAGTTGATAAAGTTATCTCGAGAAATAAACAAAAATACACCGAACAGTAAAGTGCTAATATAAATTAACTATTAAGTTTGTGTGCATATAAATTAAATTTAAGTGATTAGTTGATTATATATAAATTAAGTGTTAGTTATTAATTTAGTGTTTAAATAGATTAGTAAATAGCCATACCGTGTGTTTAAAATTCATCCCACCCGTTTGCTGTTTAAATAAATTAGAAAAACATTACATTGGTGTCAGAAGTGGGATAATATGAATAAACTGCTACATAAAAATGGCCAAGAGACTATGTGACCTCAAAGTGGAGGAACTAAGAGCAGAATTGGAAGATCGTCAGTTGGAAACGTCCGGTAAGAAAAGTGAATTAGTAGAAAGACTTGGAGTGGAAAATGACGGCTTTGATCCAGAAACGCCAATTTTTGCTGATATTTCTGCTAACATGGACGAGAAGATTTCTGCCATGGAAGAGAGCATGGACGGGAAGATTTCGGCTATAAAGAACGATATTTCTGCTATGAAGAACGACATTTCTGTTAATATGGACGAGAAAATATCTACTCTGAAGAGCGATATATCTGCCGATATCTTATTAATAAAAAACAACATTGCCGACTTCAAGAGTACGATTTCAACATCGAACATCGAGCTGGTGTGAGTCACCAAAATGCCGACTCCCTGTCCAGACGCCCGTGCCCAACAGACTGCTCCCATTGCAACAAGGCGGAATCTAGAGAAGCTGCAGTTTCAAGAACTACAGTAGTCAATGAAGAATGGTCACCCACCAGGATCAGAGAAGATCAGGAGAATGATCCTTGCCTAAAGAAGATTCGGCAGTGGAAGGAAGAAAATCGGCGACCTACCTGGCAAGAAATGTCAAGATTTTCACCGAAACTCAAGGCGTATTGGGCTCAGTGGGACTCCCTTGTCCTGGAAGAAAGGCTGTTGAAAAGAGTCCTTGAAAACGATGATGGTTCCGAGTTGGGGAGACAGCTAGTTATCCCGAGAACAAGAGTAGCTGAAGTACTAAAGAAGTTACACGACAGTCCATCGGGAGGTCATCTGGGAGTGAAGAAAACTCTCCAGCGAATCCATGAGAGGTTTTATTGGATGAACAGCTCCGATGATGTTAAGGACTGGTGTAAGAAATGTACAACTTGTGCTACGAGTAATGGACCAGATCGCAAGAGAAAGGCATCCATGGAACAGTACAATGTTGGAAGCCCTTTCGAAAGGGTTGCTTTAGATATCGCAGGACCATTTCCGACGACAGAAAATGGTGGCAAATACATACTGGTTGTAATGGATTATTTCACAAAGTGGGTGGAAATTTACACTATCCCGAACCAAGAGGCCACAGCTGTCACAGATGTATTGGTGAAATAATTTATCAGCCGATATGGAGTGCCCTTGGAAGTCCACAGCGACCAGGGAAGAAATTTTGAAAGCCATCTATTCCAGGAGATTTGCGACAAGCTGGGAATGAAGAAGACCAGGACAACAGCATTACATCCACAGTCAGATGGAATGGTTGAGAGAATGAAGAGGACTATTGGAAAATACCTGTCCAAAGTAGTATCCAGCCATCAGAGAGATTGGGACCAGTATCTTTCCCCATTCGCATTGGCTTATCGATCTGCCGTCAACGAGTCCACAGGTGAAACACCTGCGAAAATCCTGTTTGGACATGAAATGAGGCTTCCTTGTGACCTGGAATTTGGCTGTCGACCTGGAGAAGATCTAGCAGGAGAAGACTACGTGATCCAATTGAGAAGAAGGCTGGACGATATTCATGAATTAGTTCGAACAAATCTTCAGGTTGCCAGTGACAGAATGAAAAGTCGGTACGACACGCAGGCCACAGAAGGCAGTTTTAAAGAAGGGGACAAAGTATGGTTACACAACCCGACGAGGAGGAAAGGATTTTCTCCCAAATTACAAAAATCCTGGGAAGGTCCATACTTAATCAAGAAAAGGATCAATGATGTTATATATCGCATAAGCAAGATTCCCAACGGAAAACCAAAAGTAGCTCACCAAAGTAGCGCCATTCGAAGGAGACCATGACCAAGAGGAAGTAGTAAACGTTATTCGAGATGTGTCTGACCCTACCTTCGAGGAATTTATGGGCACGTATGGAGGTACCGGAAAAGCTAGATATGGAGTCACTTCGGAACAACAACAAGATTTGTTCACTCTCCCGGAAGATTATTCACTGGCATACAACATATCCGCCCGTATCAAAAACGCACGAGGGTTGGCAACCGTCTTTCGAAAGAAGTTCGGGCAATTAGAAAAACTTGAAGACCAGATTCCAGCCCCTGGCAAGACACCGAAATTGAAACATAATTCGCGGTACGTCTTCTACGTGGTAACTAAAAATGAATTTTAAGATCGATCTTCCTACTGCGATGTGTGGGAAGCACTTCGAAACCTACGAGACCATGTGTTGGAATCCAACGTGAAGAAACTGGCTATGTCTAAGAAAGCGAGTAACCAGTTGGATTGGTGTCGAGATATTAATTTGCAGCTACAACCCCCGTTATCAGTATCCGATGAAGACGGTGCCCTGCTATTTCCATAGGATCGGAAAGTGTAGAAATGGGGCCAGATTCCGATTCAAACATCCAGTCTCGGCTACACAAAAGTTCCAGGAGGAACTTCCATTTAAGGAGGGGGTAATGTTACGAAACAGCACACTGGTATAGTCCCTAAATCCGACTCTGTCTAAGCCAGGTATAAAAGTTAAAATTATGGCGGATACGCAGGGTTTTTTTATAACTGTACGACTATCTTATCTAAACATTGTTTTTGTGACCAGACTTATGTAGAAAAGGCCAGAACCAATTATTTTTGTCTGTGTAAGCCGCAGTCCGGAATTTTCTAGTAAAAAAGGCTTTAATATAAATAAAGGACCGATCAGCGGATGAGTTCAGTTGATAAAGTGATCTCGAGAAATAAACAAAAATACACCGAACAGTAAAGTGCTAATATAAATTAATAATTAAGTTTGTGTGCATATAAATTAAATTTAAGTGATTAGTTGAGTATATATAAATTAAGTGTTAGTGATTAGTTTAGTGTTTAAATAAATTAGTTAGTAGCCATACCGTGTGTTTAAAATTCATCCCACCCGTTTGCTGTTTAAATAAATTAGAAAAACATTACATTATCGTCAGAATGACAGAAGTTACTTTCAATTAAAAAAGTAATATCTATATGTTTTATATTGTTGTAAAAATTTTTCATTTCATCCGGTAGGTACTATATTCCATCAAGGTTCTTGTAATTATTCCGATTTCCGCATTTTATATCGTTATATAACAATTACTCAATTAAATATAGGATATTAGATAGTATCTAAAAATATATATAACCTTATGTGTAATTTAGCAATAAGGTGCTCTTGTAAACTTTATGTTGCTTACTTCTACAAGATTTTTACTTGAAGAAACCTTGCATGTAGTATTTCAATTACAAACTAAATATGTATCGTAATCATGCGGATGTTTTATTGTTTAGAATCATAAATTGTATGAATAGAACAGATTTTGTTAAAATGCTCTAAAAAATACAGTAACCTGAAAATTTTAGGGTTTACACGAAAATATTTTTTTTTTCATACGTGTGATACCTTGAATATTTTCAAAAAATTTCAAATGGTCTTTTTCCTGATAACAAAAATATATAATTTGTTACCTTATAGAGTAAGAGCCCAGTGCCCCCAGATATAACTTCTTTTCTGAAGGGCAAAATATAGGGCTTCAAGTAGTGTTTAATGTTTATTGAATGCGAGCATACCTGCTAAGTTGGTAAGACGGCTAATTCACAGGTATTAGGTGAGAAAGGTAAATAAAAATAGGGTTAACTTAACTTGAATCCTAATTGGTAATTTTTATACATATTCCTTAAAATATTATTACAAAATAATATTGAGCATTGCCAGACACTTTCCATCGGCCATGACTTTCACTATACTAAACCAAAATGTTTGCAAAGTGCAATGACCTTCGCCTGTACCGATATAGGTGCTGCACAGTGGCGTGGACGTTTCTTTTGAGAGGTCAAAAATAGCATTTTTACAATTTCCTGAATTATTTTTTGACGTGGGAAGCGTTGTAATTACAAGCAAGTTTCCATACCACTCATGAAGTATTGCCAGTAACTATATCTCCCACTTAAACTTGAGAATCTCTCATAAAACAAACAACATTCCATAACAAAAATGAAAGGAAAACTCTCAAGTCACAACAATAACGAGTAACCAAAATAAATTAATATATATATATATATATATATATATATATATATATATATATTAACATAGAGTGAAAACTGTAACACCCTGTATGCAGAATTATTAATAATAGACTACATATGTCAAGTAATTAAAATTTTTGGAATTTGAATTTTTTTTTAAAAATGATCTAAAAAGGAGACAATCTGTACTATTTACTATTCAATAGAGAAAGCATATAAAGGATCTAACTGTATGATTATAGAGAAGAATTAAAATAAGCTTTATAAGAATATAGGTGACATAAAAACAACTTCCATATTTAAAAGAGAGAATTTAAAACGTTTGTTGCATATGAATGAAATAATAATAACCCATTATTCTTATTGTTAAAGAAATTAATATTGTGAATTGTTTTAAAGAAGTGAATATTAGGGTTTGAAGGAAGTTTTCAATAAGATTGTATAAGTATTTAAAATATGTGAATGTAGGAAGTAATAATGAAAAACATTAACTCTATGGAATATGACATTTGTTGAACGATTTGACATTTCGAATAAATAATTTAGAAAACAAGAACTGTCATTTAGTAAATTTATTGAAATACAAATTAAGGGAGAAATATATGAGTTATAATCGTTTAAGAGGCTCAAAACAATGTTTTAAAATGATGGATGGACAATCCACCATTTGGAATGAAATCTTTCAAATGAGAATTTTGATAACCAATTTTGATTGGTGGAATGTTTTTAAGATATATTTTTCAGCGACAAGTAGGTTGCTAATAATAATAAAAAAATTGAATGGGAACAGTTTTTTGATTATACAGTCTATTGACTAAGTACTTTCTTTTTCGGGTAGAAATTTTGAAGAAGAAACATCTTTTGGAGAAAAATTTTGAAACTTTTAAAAAAACAATAATTTGGCATTCTAAATCAAAGAAAGAAATACATTATACTTAAAAGCTAGAGTAATATATTTAAAGCAAGCAGAAGTACACATTATAGGAGATCGGTAATTATATTTGAATACTAACCATAAAATTTATAGATGTAATTAAGTAAAATATTGTATGGTGGAACGGTGTCTCCACCATACCTTTTAGAAAGCTTTGGATTGTGTGATTTGATTGATGTGGACGAGATATAGCACTGTTTCTGGACATTATACAAGCTGGACAAATGGTATGGAATTTTCCAAGAGGTAACCTAAAACAAAATAAGAAACATTTATTGATGTGCATTAATTGAACTATACAGTGAAAAAGGTATTTAAAACTATTTAATTATATAAAAAGAAGGTAGAGTAAACTTACCCATTTAGTGCAAAGAATTGAACTTTGATTTTAAACAGACGCTTATGAGTTTCATCTTCCGCCATTTTCCTATCATAGACGTTTATATAACGGATTTCGTATTATAAGATTTGTGTTAAACTTGCCTATTTTGAATTAGATATATAAATTGTACTTCATTTGAGTGGATGACTTTATTTGAATGAATGATCATAATAGATAATAGGTTTTCATTAATTTATGTCATGTAAAAGAATAATGTATTTGTTCCTATAGCATTAAAATAACGTTTTTCTATTTGAAGAACATTGTGAAATTGTTTTCTTGAAATTTTTCATTTATCTATGGTGATTGCTCCATCTAGTTTAAACATTTGGTAGCTTTAAACTGACATCTATGAACCGTGGAGAGGTTCAGCATTAAACACAGGACCGTCTTTAGAATTTCTTTGGAAACAATAATAAAGCAAGTATATTTTGATAACCAAAATTTTTATTGAAAGGTAGGAATGTTATTTGAATTTCGGCGCTCATATTAGAAATTGAATTTTTTTTTTGTTTTTCTACATCTGAACCCTACTCTGAGATCAGAGAGTTTCTCATGCAAAGAAATAATCAATTACAAATAAAACTTAAATATTACAATATACCGGGCAAATAAAAATTAAATATCAACAAAACTAAACTAAAAATAATAATTCATAGTATTTGAACTTTTTAAACATTCTCTCTCTCCCAATACATATCACTATAATATATATATATATATAAATATATATATATATATATATATATATATATATATATATATATATATATATAAATTCATTTAATTTCTTCAACCATTTGTTTATAATATTGAAAAGTTTATTTTCTTGGGTTCGTAGGTTGTTTGAAATAATTAAAAAAACGATTATATTTCACATTTTTCTATGGAAAATGGATATAATGTTAACGCTTCGCTTCTTCTTTGGAAGCATTTTGAAAAACAATACCATTGTAAAAATAAGGGACGAATAAAATATTAGCAGATAGATAAAAACATAACATTAGTAGGTTTCTTAAAAACATCAATAAAAACATAGCATTAAACTCGATGTATTCGCCTTAGAATATCAACGGAACGATACTATACGAGGTAAGGTGAAATGAAATTAGTTAATCAGCTTATAATAAATTTGACTCAAGTTTTTAATATCATTCACAGAAAACTTATCTTGTTTTATGTGCATCATTTGTTTAATTAATAATTTTTGATGATTGGTGTCTTGAGCTAAAAATTTTGTTTTTTTATAATCAAATTCATGATTCTCAGTGCTTTCATGCATCCTATATAATTAATAGTAAAATAAATTTTCTTATCTAAAAGTTATTTTTCTGAAACATAAAATTCCCTACCCTAACCGATGTTCGTGCCACAGATAATATGTTCGACTCCGTTACCTGACAAATATATGTATGTGCTATCCAAAAGTCCCCTCCCCCCTCGTATCTTTTGAACGAACGGCTACACTTACATTAATAACATTTGGAGGGTGAAAATAAAGTGCTGTAAACTTCTCTAAGAATGGTAACAGGTGACGTAATAGTAATGTTTCAAAATTCAGTTAAGTTTGTCATACTACGATTTATGAGTCACATTGAAAAAGGTTATTTTTATGAAATAAACTTTGTACTTCTAATTATTATGTTCAAGAACTTTTTTCAAATAGTGGCAACGTCTGCCTGAAATGCCAGTCAAAAGACGCCTATCTCGCTCCGAATCATTCAAATACTATACAGTGCTATTCAAAAGTCCCCTCCCCCCCTCGTATCTTTTGAACGGCTACACTTACATTAATAAAATTTGGAGGGTGAAAATAAAGTGTTGTAAACTTCTCTACGAATGGTAACAGGTGAAGTAATAGTAATAGATGACGTCACAGTGCCACTCTGGCCAATAATTTTAAATAGGACCTTATGGCAAGTGATATCTCGTTTGAAAGGCATTGACATTGGCTACATATCCATATTAATTTTGTTTGGGTTTAAATTAGTTTTTACGGACACTATACATTAATGTAAATAAATGCGTCTTCCAATTTATAAAGTGTTCACTTGGAACCCTAAAGCCTCCATGAATACTTTTGTCCCTATCATACTTTTCAAAATATGTCAATAGCTGCTTTGTATCCAGATCTCCACATTCTTTTGAGAATTCTATGCACGTTTAACACCTGTGACATTATAATTCTTTCTTAATCAAATAGCCACAAACAAAATTGAACGCATGTAAAATTGTCAGTTCTTCGTTTCTGTAATCTTGATCTGGTAATGATATCGCTACATTCTGAACTGCTGTTTGGTGAGTTTCAGGAATAATGCAAACAGCTGCTGAATTCAACTTAATTAATAAATTGTGAAGGTCATCAGTACATTTCATTTGAATTGGTAAATTTTAGGCAAAACACTTTTCTAAAGGCATGTTCAAATTGGATAGAAGTGGGTTTAATACATTTGCCCCCTTGCTTCCTCACACTACCGAAGAAACTTTCAAGAGAATCGTATTAGTTCTGCGCAGTGTAAATATTTAAAATCATTGGATTACAATTTATTACAAATTTTTTTTAACTACTTATTGTGATTGTTCTGCATTTCTTCATCCTTGATCTGGAAGTAACACTTCCTCCCTTTTTATTGACTCTTAAATGTTTTAAAAAAGCAACATTTCACCCAAAAATTGTATTTACCACTTGCTACATTATTATTTGGAGTTTGAGTTGGTAGATGTACTTTCATTTTGTCGAAATTCGATGGATAAGTTTGCCTGTTTGTTAATTTTTGTGTTCATCTAATATAAAACGCCTGTTTGTCTTGACCGTAAAACTACTTTAAAAATGACCAGGATGTTTGTTTGCCATCAAAACAAAATGTATCTCTTTTCAAATTATTTCTTGTAGCTTCAATTAAGTGACTAGAATCAGAAAGTAAATAATCTCCTTGACATCTACTGTGAATACTGGATTATCAGGAGTTACTAAAAAGTAATTGGCTAGTTTAATGAAATAACAAGCCTTATCACTTGAGAGACCATCAACATGCAAACTTCGGCTCTCCTTCTTTAGTATGCATGTTTCAATGATAGGAAGAAACGCTCTCACTGCAAATTTGGTACCCACAAAAAAATGCCATTGCCTCCACTTCGCTTACAGTCCTGTTGCATAATTACGAGTTCATTGTTTGCAGGACAAAGGTCTTTTGATCCAGTCCCAATATCAATCAGTCCAGTATCTTCAACTCATGCAGTACTATAGAAGACATGCTTTTTCAGTGACATCCCATCAATACATATGGTATACTGTTTGTTACCATTGGACATTGTCTGAAGCTCTATTTCTACAGCTTTAAATATTGAATCGTAACCTAAACCAGGCTTGCAAGCAAGTTTTTTGGTATTCTTTGTAGGGTTCGTTTTGATGGAAGACTACTAATTTAATCATAAAGTTGTATGCCTGTTATCCCAAAAAATATAGCATCAAGGCAAATCGTTTGTGTTCTACAAAATACCTTCTACCTAGAGGTTCTCTGCCTTTCAGTAGTACTTGCGCTTTTACAATTGATGCCAGAAGTTATTCAAGAGATTTCTCACACATTTCTTAGTAGTCCTCCAGGTTGCATATTTCTTTCTTTTCTCTGGTTTCCTTTGCAAAATTTCGTTTCCCTAGAGCCAGCCATAATCAATAATTTCACCTTGCTTTTCCGTAGTGTCCACAACTTGAGAAAGCAGGAGTTTGAGTGGAAGTTGTTGGAGAATTTCCAAGAGTAAGCTGTTTCTAATGGGTGCCTACAACAGAAGTTTCCTGTGGATCTATAAAAGTATATTAAGTATAATATATTTTGGAAATGTACATGTACATGATTCGAATCCTAACAACTATACATATATATGTTTTACTTTTGTTTGACAAGAAAAATGACTGTATATATTTCTTTTCACTTATTGTAGACATACTAAACATAAAATGTGACTGAAAAGCAGAATTTTTTTATATATTTAGGCTCTAAAAAGTAGCAGTACTTAGATTATGGGTTTGGCAAGCATAATATAATACTTTGATTTGACTAAATAACGTTATAAAATACACATACCTAACATCGTCCTTGGGGATAGTAACAAAACTCATCCCTTCTCCAGTTTTGTAGGATCATCCACGACATAAGCAAACAAATTCTCCTTTACAAGCGATCACAAAAAATAAGCTGGTGCCACAAGAAGTACTATATTGTGTGTGTCGAAGTTATATCGTAATATGAATTGGAGGGATTACCAGAAAAACAGCATAAACTGTTCAACCAGAAAATAAGCACAAAATATGATAATAATTGAAAAATGCAACAAAACTTCAATAACTGTGCAGAAAAGTTTACTGTCGCTACTTTTTTATAACTTCTTTGTCACATACATCAGTAGATTTTCTCTTGTAAAATATTTAATTCAGAATCTAGTGAAGTGTAACTTTTAAATATATCAATTATAAAATTTTTTTAATCAAGTGCCATACTTATTGTAATTTTATATCATCATTTACTGAAATTCTTTCTATTGTAAACTGGTATTCTAAATATATAATATATATTATTGTATTGGTTTTTATACTCACCCTATCCTACATACAGCGCTACTTAAATACATACTTACACATATAATTTCGATAACAATATAGAAAATAAAAATCATTTGGTTAAACAATAGCTCGTTATTAACTGACGATGATTTATCGAAACCATTGTCAATTTTTTAGAATTTTCAATAACTTTTATTATATTGTGGAATTAACTAGAAACCGTGAGTTTCATTTAAAACACTAAGCTCGTTATTTTCAATAATGGATGGAACTCCAAAAACAGAAGCTAAAACTTTATGTGTGAAGAAATGCTAAAGTATATTTTTCACATTGTTTGTTTAGCTGTTAGATTAACTTTAACAATTCATAAATTAAGTTTAACAGACCTATTGTCAAAATAATACTTTGATATTTCTTCATATTTAATGAGTTTTCACCAATTATCATCAAACATTCAAAATATTACACGGTTGAACGCCTAAATCTTTCTTTGACAATAAAAAATTTGTCGAAACAAGCCATAAAAATAAGCAATTATTATTTGAGATTCTTTGTATTCACATTTTTGCGTGTAGGTAAGATTTAATATACATTTTTTGAACACTTTTCTGAGTGTAAAGTCAAGTAAAGATGCTCAGTTATCTGTCAACGTCAGTTTGAAGGTCACGAAATTTTGCCCCCAAAACATCAAACGATTTATGCCGGCTTTCGCTTCTTGTTGTTTGTGTATTCTTTGGTACAACAGTTCTGCCGGCTACAACGTGTGTTTTTTAAGTAAAATAAAAATATTTGCATTGTTAAATAAAATATTAGGGCACGATTTTTAAATTTTGTATTTTGTAAAGAATGTGATGAACGTTTAATATTATTTACGGATGAAACTTTGAAAAAAAGTCAATTTATTTTAAAACAGAAAAAAATACATAACCTAAAATACAAAGATGTTGTGTTGCCAGCTGAATTATTTGAAGGTGGTTATCCCAGACAGTGTTACAAATCGTTCACGTGGTTAATGAAAAAATGTTACTCGAAAAAATTGGAAGCTCCACTAAAATCAAGACTAAAAGAAAATTTATTAAATATAGCAGAGGATTCGTTCACAGTATCTACATCAAGTCCACCAACTATCTCTACGGTTGATGAATCATCTATAGCACTATATCAAGTCCACCAACTAGTATTTTACCTGAGCCCATTGTAATACAAAAGGCTGTTACATCGGAGTTACCTGAATCGGCTTCATCTAATTCTGAAAGACATTGTGTGCAGCCGGAATTTGCTCTTGATTATCCCTCTCAAAGTGATGTATTGATTGAAAGCAACGTAAGTATCGATGAAAATGTACAAATTTGTATATTTTGTAATAAAAAGACAAAAAAATATCGTTCAAAAAGACTGCCGTTACATTCATCTGATAAAAAGATTTTCTTAATAAGTTAGATGGAGAAAATGAAGCATTTACAGAATTAATTGATAAAGTTGATAATAGTTCTTATTTAACAATATATTACCATCCAAAATATCAGCTGGATTTTTCTTATGGTATATCGTCGAAAAAAAAACAATAAAAACAAATTGGCATGATGTCCGTCAACTACATCCAGCTGTTTTCGAAGAAATTTTTGTTTTTATTCTAGAAAATGTAGTTAATTAAGGTCGTTGCTTTTTCCTTATAGCCCAGTCATATTAGGGCTTTCACCTCGGAATGAAAGATAATAAGCTGCAAATTGGTATGAACCTTTGTTTTGTCATTCTAAATGTTGTCTCAAAAGTCACAATCGTTATCGTGTCCGCGTCTCAAGATATTCAAGGTCAAAGGTCACAAAAATCGGTTTTTCGCGAATATCTGGCTTCCTATCGGTTAAATGAGATTTGCATTTATTATAAAAGTTGTAGGCTATAAAATTCCCTACAACTTTTGTTTAAACTTTTTTTTCATACGACCAACCGTTTTGAAGGTAGAGCGCGAAGTGCACATCGTACAGTCATATACGGCCTAATGCAAGGTCAAGCGTGAGTTATGGTTATCAGTACGTTATAAAGTCAATTATTTACTTGGAAATTATAATTATTAAACAATGCCTATTATTTATGTACTAACTATTAATTATTTATATTTAATTAAAGTAAGTAACTTGATTATTTATATATAATTATTCATATTTAACTATTTAAGTATAAAATATTATTAATTCTGGATTATATATTTTAGTTTTATTTTAAGTTAAAATGATAGTAAGAGTATATATTTTACACATATTTTTATTTATTATTAAATACGGCATAATATACACATTTATCAAAATGTGAGTTCAAATATCAAAAGTATCTTTGTTGATTTTAATTGTAATGAAATTGGAAATGGAAGCTAATTATCTTCTTCTTCTTCGTCTTCTTCTTCTTCTTGTCGCTCAAAAATGTTCGATTCATTGTCATCATCCTCATTATCTGTCATGTTCATCTCCAAACCTTCCAGAATATCGGGATCATATGTATTTTCTTCATCGGGATTACTTGGATACAGTGAAGCGTTGAGGCAAGCTTGTCCGTTGCACTGGCCGCAAGCTAAAGAACATTGTAGCCCTGATTTTCTGCATCCACAGCGGGAACCACAACCATTTTTGCAATTGCAAAATATTACGTTTAGTAGTTCGGCTGGTGCTGGAGGTAATAACGTTCGTATGGGCTCCAGGATTTCATTTTCAAGCATCCAGCCCCATTCTTGAGGTTCTAAGTCCTTCCCTAACCACGTTTGAATCTGGTAGTAGACACGTTTTATGTGTTGATGAGCTGCTACACTTGTTGGTGGAAGTGTTGACAGTTGTACAGGTTTATTTAGTTTTGTAAATTTGATGAATTGCGTGTAGCGGAAATGATCAATGTTGTCCTCAGATTTTGGAGCATTATATAATGCCAACAAGATGCGCACTCCATTTTCTAATAATGTTTGTTTTGGGCAGTTTTCTTGTTGAAATACTTCCACCAGTTTATCTAAATCAGGAATTTTTTCCAATGCTCTAGTAACAGTTTTTTTTCCTTTTTTAAATAGCGCAGAAGTCGTGTCACAGCCACTGAATGCGTGTAAAAATAAAATGTGCTTTTTAGTACGAGGATATTGGTCAAAACTTTTAGTAGAATATATTTGTGTTTTGACATTGCCTTTGCCAACTTTTTTCAAAAAAATTTCCTGATGATGTGACTGAGTACGTCCAATTAAAATAACGAGCAAATCGATATCTTCTCCTATGATGACAGCAGTCTTTTGATGTTCTGATAAGGCAATAGCTGTGTCAATGATGAGAACATCAGCATCATCTCTGGCTTGTTTTGTTGTGATATTAACAGTTTTAAATTTTTCAACAAGCATGTCGATAAATTTTTTTTTATTAGACCGATTTGATAAAAATTTTTCTTGACTGATTGGCACAACCATTGTTTCGTCAAAACAAACTTCATATGATTTTGAAAGTGCAGCAGTTCTTCTTCGTTGTTCCAGTGCTTTAATATTTTTACTATAGTCCGAATATCCGTCAAATACAACAACAATTGCTGAGCCATAATGTGTTTGTAAATATTTAATGTACTTATTTAAAATAATAGAGAAAGTATCGTCTTTGCTCCATACGACGCGATGCAGAAGAAATCCACCATCGATGATGTATGTTACATTATTTTCATCAAGATCGATAACGACAGGCATCATATTGTCATATAATGTTGCTTTCGTGGTTTTTCTCATGCCATTACTATCAAATAAAGATGTCGGATACGGGCTTAGTTCATACTGAAGATATTCTTGTAAATTACTTTCAAATTTTTTGCTTACAGTTATTCTCTGGAAAAGTAACATTGGATCTATAGAAACTTTACAATCATTAATTTTGACAGATTTGTTAATGGCTGAAAGCGGTAAAACCTTATCGACGCGTTTTAACTTTATTTCGTTGAAGTTCAAACCAGTTATCTTTACCATAGATTGCAATCCGATTTCATGGGCTCGGTGACAATTAATTTGGTCATTTCCAACGATTCCTGAAGCTAAGGATACCAACTGATTCGTATTTGGAAAGGGATTATGAAGCGTAAACCAACCAACCAGTTCATTTACATCAGTATCATCCCTTTTTATTCGTGAATCTCTAGCATCAACATGTTGGTCCACAGAATCTAAAGAAATGTTACAAAACCGTTCAATTTCTTCACAAATTGTATTCGTGGCATACATAGCATATACCCACTTACATAGAACACTTTCTTGTGTACTTCGGCCTCGAGATACTCCTCCTTCTGTCTTCATAGATTTCATCAGACTTTGCTCGATTACCATGTCTGTCCATGTACCAGAATTGAATTTTTCTGTTCGTTTTACAGTAAAGAATCCGTTTTTAAAGTTCTCAAAAGCCTGTTGATCCATTGTCTCCTCAAGTTTTAACATATCTTGAAGATACAAATGAGCTGATTTCGCATATAGGAAATGACCACCAGCATGAAAATAGGGCAGCATTTTTCGCACTGCATCCAAATGTTCTTGAAAAAGTCCCAGCCTTTCAGCGCGAATGAAATCTAGGGCTATTGATACCATTTCAAAATATTGCACCCATAACTGTGCCGTGGGACCTCGAGCTTTTAATTCTTTTAGTTTATCCTGAAATTGATCAATTAACGAGTTGGAGCTGCTCGTACATCCTTCAACATCTTCGTAGGAAACATCGCGACTAGTTATCTGTTCAATTAACTCATCTAACACACAATTTTCATCTCTTCAAAAATCTTTATTGATAATGCAAGTCGTAATAATATATGGCCTCTGATACTTCTTGCATAAGCGTGACCATTCAACATTTTGTCGACCGAATTTGTAGCATATATTTTACTTAAAGCTTCCTTGAGACCACTACCGTCCATTACATGTCCTATGCATCCAAGAAAAGACATGAGCATATGAAATCCTCCAAGTTTGACAACTGTTTTAGACAAGTCTGAGTTTGCATCTGACGCAGCAACCATTTCACGTGCTTTTGAGTACAGGGGCTGATCAAATGTAATTATGCACGTTTTTTGTTGATGTGACTTGGCAATATTTATAGCACTATGTAAAGTTGTATAAATTGTGTCTAAATTACTGGCAGGATGATCAATGAAAGGTAGAAATATAACCTGAGAAGTTGAAAAATTTTGATTATTTTTCGTAAGTTGTTGAAGATAGCCATTCCACCCTGGCAACGGTGAAAGATTCTTCCATTTTCCGTATAACCACAACAAATCAACTGCATTAAATTTTTTTTCAATCAGTACTTGATCATCATGTAGATTTTGGACTTGAATCTTGCTGTACCCAGGTACAACTGGCTTTTCATATGCTAAAAGAGATACATGTGATATTGCTGCTAACTCTTTTGCACTCGGTTTAGTTGTACATTTTTTTATGCGATCATCATAAATTACAGCATCTTTCGGAGTAATTATTTTTATCATTCCCATAACGTGAAGAGTATTATTACCGTCAAGAGTACTGACATTAATATCTGCATTGTCTCCAACATATTGTACCAACGCACCAGACTCTGATGGTAAAATACGAGGTTGTGGATGGTAAACTGATGAAACTTCATACTGTATGGTATTACTATATGATGCAGCAAATCCTAAAGATGATAAAACATCCAACAATTTTTTAGACCCATATCTTCTGTGAAGAAATACGGAAAGGCCCAACAGTAGCTGTGATGAAAATGAACGTTCTCGTATCGAAGCCATTATTGCGTGGCTAATAGATGTGCATTTCGTTTTTAAATGATCTACTTGTCCTTTTCTATTTTTTAATATCATTTCTTCCAAAAAATGTGATAATGTTTTTGGTATTTCTTCATTAATACAATCTAGCATTTTATTCGGAGGTGGATACGTTTTTGTTTCAACTACAGATGATCTGATGTCTTCCCTAATAATAGCCGCAGCAGCTTCTACAATCCGTAGACGTTCTTCTACAGGAGTACTTTTTTTATTTTCGTACCAAGCTTTTGATAATACGTTAAGCTGTGTATCACGGAAAGATATAATTGTAAATGATCCAATTTTTTTTGTGATTATTATATCAGTTAAATACTTTTGTTGTAATTTTGTAATAATTGTCTTATCGTCAGGTATGTATTCCGTAGGGGCATCTTTAAGTTCTTTCAAAGTAAATTGAGAATCTTCATTATTTTCTATATAATAAAAAATCTCCTTCATTGCTTGAGTGACTTGATCATCTTGGCGAGGCTTTTTATCTGCAGATGGTACTCGGGTTAAAAAGTTGGTATAGCAAATAGTATGATACTTTGCTTCAGCAGCGATCAAATCATACTCGTAATATATACGTTCCTTTACTAATTCTCCTAAGGAATCGTTTCGTTCTTCTGCTCTCTTAATTACGTTGTCTTTGAATGCAAGAGTACTTACATTACTTATTGTCCGTCTATACTTTAATTTTTTTTTCTTTTCTGCTATTTCATCAGCTTCTTGGCCACAAAATAAGCATAACTTTCCAAAATCAAAGACTTCATTTCGTTTTTTACGAGGTGCACTTGACGTTGAAGGTTCACTCTCATCTGTGCGTCGTTTTGATGCAATAATAACATTTTTACTCGTGTACACTTTTCGACACTCGGAATGCACATTTACAGAACTTAAAGTATTTAAATAGTCTATATGTCCATCATTTCTTTCAATACTTGCAGTTTTTAAAGTTTGTAAACCACGTACGACATTCACAGAAACACCTTCTGAAAGTTTCTTATCACATATAAAACACAAATCAGCCATAGCTCTTAAAACCGTACGTCCGTAGTTGCAACGGTACAATTTCAAACTAACGAATAATCTTGACTCATACAAAGTGGAGAGAGTGGCCTTGAATACTATAGAACATCTGTCCCGGCAATGAATAGAAAAGGGCATAGGGTAGGGACAAGTATTTCCAGGTATATAAGTATTGAGAAATTTACGCGTTTTAAAGAAAAGATATATAATGTCGTGTTAACTTAAAATAAAACTAAAATATATAATCCAGAATTAATAATATTTTATACTTAAATAGTTAAATATGAATAATTATATATAAATAATCAAGTTACTTACTTTAATTAAATATAAATAATTAATAGTTAGTACATAAATAATAGGCATTGTTTAATAATTATAATTTCCAAGTAAATAATTGACTTTATAACGTACTGATAACCATAACTCACGCTTGACCTTGCATTAGGCCGTATATGACTGTACGATGTGCACTTCGCGCTCTACCTTCAAAACGGTTGGTCGTATGAAAAAAAAGTTTAAAGAAAAGATATAATATAATGTCGTGTTAACTTAAAATAAAACTAAAATATATAATCCAGAATTAATAATATTTTATACTTAAATAGTTAAATATGAATAATTATATATAAATAATCAAGTTACTTACTTTAATTAAATATAAATAATTAATAGTTAGTACATAAATAATAGGCATTGTTTAATAATTATAATTTCCAAGTAAATAATTGACTTTATAACGTACTGATAACCATAACTCACGCTTGACCTTGCATTAGGCCGTATATGACTGTACGATGTGCACTTCGCGCTCTACCTTCAAAATAGTTGGTCGTATGAAAAAAAAGTTTAAACAAAAGTTGTAGGGAATTTTATAGCCTACAACTTTTATAATAAATGCAAATCTCATTCAACCGATAGGAAGCCAGATATTCGCGAAAAACCGATTTTTGTGACCTTTGACCTTGAATATCTTAAGACGCGGACACGATAACGATTGTGACTTTTGAGACAACATTTAGAATGACAAAACAAAGGTTCATACCAATTTGCAGCTTATTATCTTTCATTCCGAGGTTGACCCCTTTTTTTACCTAATATGACTGGGCTATTACTTATCCTCATAGATACTACATGGAGTTATTTAAAGAAAAGTAACAAACTGAAGAAGAATCAACAAGAAAGTTTTCGCCACGCAATTTATAGACTAAAATTGTTTAAGCTAGTGACAAGGTAATACAATTTTTAATAATTCAAAACAAAAAGTTATTAGCTCCAAAACATTTAACGGCCATCGACGACCAATCTTTTGAAAATTTGAAAGATGCATAATGCTGCATTATTATTAAGAGAGTCAATATTACAGGCTGAAAAAAAGACGTCGTTAATTGTGTATATAATGGGAAATATAAAACTTCTAAGCATATTAAGCTCGGAATAACACTGAAAAGTTTAACTAGCAGTCGTAAAATTGTTGACATCATTCACAGATACGGACATTGCATTAGCTATTGTGGAGTAGAAGAACTGGAAACAGAAACTACTTATTTTTCATTAAAAAAACGATGATCTGTCCAGAAGCTATTTAAAAAAAAACAAATTTATCCACTGGGGTTACTTTTGTTAATTTTGATAGATTTGTTGAAACTGACACCGGTAATGATACATTGCACGATACGGTAGGTATTACCTATCAGAATATAGACCCAAATACTCACAATGAATACGACGTTCAAATTTTGCCTTCTCTTAGCAGCCAGAGAACTACAAATTTGAGAACAAGAAAACGGAGAACATTTGAGGGTGTAAATCCGGTAGAAAAACCTTACCCTGAGCAGCCGAGGATGATTGATAGTTTACATATTTCTGTTCACGAAGATGAAATTATATCACCTACAAATTTGCAATTGTATAGTAATATCGATACAATTTGGATGTTGAGCCATTACCAAATCTTCCAATGTGGGTTGTATACAATTGTTTGATAAGTTATCATAATAATACAAAGCATTTCTTATCTCATTCCTATAAATACATCACCGACTAACACATCAGTTATGTTGGAAACTATGAAACAAAACCAGAGAGTTTTTGAAGGAGGTAAACAATATTCTATTCAGGTTACTTACGATCTTGAAATTGCAAAAATAGCATTACAGATTCAAGCTACCGAAGTACCTAACTTTGACAACATATTTATACATTTAGGGCCGTTCCATACTATGATGTCATGTTTCAAGGCTATAAGAAAATTTTCAGTTGACTGCCGCTTAACTAATATCAGGGTGCCAAGTAATTTGCTAGAGTCGGGGTTGGTTGGTGGATTATCACGTATTAATTTTGCAGCTAGGTGACATGACCGAAGAATTTTTCGGAAAATTCAAGTTGTCGTCAGAGCAACCTGTCAAAAACAAGGCATCTGATTGGCATAAAACAACAGGTATAACATTTTCGGGGGTAATACCACGAGTGATTAAAAATTACCGATAATTTTCATGAAAGCATGTTGTTAATAATTCCACGAGTTCGAAGAACGAGTGGAATTAGACAACAATCCTGAATGGAAATGACCCAGTAAATTTTTAAGCACAAGCGATGTTTAGGGAGAATATTTCTCGAATATAAATACAAATTACTGTATATCTTCACTACCTATATTCAGATAGATAATGTAACGTCTCTAACTTAAAAATCTCAATAAAAAACAAATTATTTATTTATTGAAAACAGTAACGTAATATAACAAACTGAACATTATTTATTTATTTATTGAATAGTAAAAATTGCAGTTATGACTTCGCATTAGAATGTCCTGTGGTTTTAATTATATTGTATAATAATAACTTTATTCAAAAGGATGGTTTTACAAGAACACTACATGAAGTGAATAAAGTAGGTTGGCGATAAATCTTATTACACTTGTTTCGCAAAAAAATTACAATTGAATCATATACAATGGTCACATGCAACAAAAATAGTTATAAACTATTTGAATTCGATATAAATAAAAACACTATATATATATATATATATATATATATATATATATATATACATATATATGTATAAAATTGAATCAACGACACAGGGAATTTTAAATTATAATTAGGCCTAAATAGAGTAGAAACTAAGCATTACAATCCATTGGAGTGAAATCAATACGATAATGTTATAAACTACAAATAACATGAACGAACTACAGTACTTAGTATCATAAAATAAAATGTTATAAAAATAACGTATATTTACAATTTTAGGACATATAATACTACAGATAAATTGGAATGTCGGTTACAACAACAATTTTGATATGGGTGAAAGTGTGAAAGATAATATATATATATATATATATATATATATATATATATATATATTATTGTGAAAAAATAATGCTACACCCTGTATATCAAATAATGAAGAATTAAGATTATGTATTGTAATCTAAAAGAATTTTTTTAAGTCAAAAATTTTTTTTAAACATTTGAATGGAGACAATCTGTACGATCCACTATTCGATAGAGAAGACATACAGAAAGGACAGACTGAATAATGTAGGGATAATTGCGAATAGGTGTGATAAACAATTTATATGAAATAAATTACCTAACGAAACTTTTATCAAAGAGATCAAGTATCAAAATTTGTTCATAATAAGAAACTAATAATGCTTTATTCTGTAAAGTCAAGCTAATCTCGTAATATTTGTTGATTAAGACATTAAAATGAGATAGTGTAGATGTTTATACATAACAGAGCAGGAAAATATAAAATAATGTGAATTTCAGAGAACATGACTTGTAAAGAAAACGAATTTTCATTTTGCATACATATTTAAAGGTAACAGCTGTCATCTATTAAAACATTATGAATATTCATTTGACATACATACTTAGAGGTTAGGAAATGTCATTTTAACAATACTAAGAAATATTATTGAATGAAAATAATATAGGAAGTCTAAGCAATTAAAAACCTTAGAATATAATATCATGATATAATGGATGAACATTTCACTGGTTGAAATGAAGAATTTGAGTTATAAAATAAATAGTCAAATTTGATTGGTTAATAAACATTTAAAAGAGATCACATCGGCGACAACTGTGTTGCTAACGAAAAAAAAATCAGAATGTGAAAAAGTTGTTGATTATGGGGGCTATTGACTAGTAGGTTTTCTTTTTGGGAAGAGATTTTTGGAGCAGCAAAATTTTTTTTGGTAAAGTAAATCAATTGAAATCATTTGGAAGACAAAATTTGACTATAGAATTTAAAACAAATACATTATACTTACAAGAGATATATCAGTGTAAGTAGTTTAGTTTATATAAATAATTAAAAAAGGAATTGTTGAATGTTGTAAAACACTAATCATGAATTTTATTTTATAAAATGGTGTCTTGTGTCTGGTGGAAGTAAAATAGCCAAAATAGTTTTCGAAAAACATTGAATAGTGGAATTTGTGTGAGCTGTTTGGACTTTGAAAGAAATACAGCATCGATTCCTGTTCTGGTAGAAGCAGAATGCCAACAGGGAGGTTTTCCAGGAGGAGAATCTGGTACAAATAAAGGTGAACAAACAGAAATCGTGAAGTAAATAAGGTAGTACAAGTTAATTTATTAATGTATTAAGAGGTCAAGCGTACTTACTAATTTGTAAAAAAAAAACTAAAATTTTGTGATGCATAGACGCTGTTAAGAGTGTATTTCGCCGTTTTCTGAAAGTCAAATATTTATGAAATTATATAACTGTATTTTAATATTATAATAATATCTCACCAGAGTGCGTGTGATTTGTATGAAAGAGTCATCCTTTTAGATAGTTGATTTTCTTAAAAAAAACACTTGTAAAAGTGTAGTGTATTTATTTTCATTAAATTAAATATTGTTTTTCCTTTTGAAGAACGTTTTTTTAAATTACTTGAGTTAATCATTTCATCTGGTGACTTGTGCACCATCTACTTACCACAGGAAGAAGCTCTGAATGAAATCGATTGAACTATGCAGATATTTTTTAAGTAGGACAGGACCGTATTTAATTTGAAATCATTAAAAAAGTAACATATTCTGATTAACAAATTTATTTTTAAAAATATAAAGCATTTATTAACTTTGGCGCTAACATATATAAAATTATAAAATCATTTTATTTAAAATACTTGAACTCTACCCTGAGATGAGAAGTTTTCATGTTGGTTAAATAAACTGTTTATCATACATATTAAATCCATAACATACCGGGCAAATTAAACTATTTTCTCACCCAATTCTATTCATAATAATATGTCGGCCCAACGTAGGCCAAATTAAATTCCCATATAAAATAAACTATAATAATATATATATATATATAAAATGTAATAAAATAACAATATTTCTTGAGGCGAATTCATATTTAATACACACGGAAATGGGATAGAGATAAAAAATGTATACGACATATAACAAGGAAGTTTCTTGGTCAATATTGATTGATTAAAATAATCATTCTCAAAAGACTCGAACTTTAGATCTCTTCATTAACATTTTCAGCTGTGTTTTGAATTGGAATGAGTTGGGTATAGTGCGAATTGTTTCAGGTAAAGAATTGAACATTTTTGGAGCGTTGTAAGAAAAACTAGTTTTCAGCAGTGATTTTGTTATTTGTGGTATTACATAGTTATTTCTTTGTCTAGTGTTATAGGTATGTTTTGGTAAGTTTGACGAGTGTTTTGTTGTATAGTACTTAATGTTGACATTGTAGTAATAGAGTTGTTTAAGGTCGAGTACCTCTGATTCTTGAAATAGTAGATCACTTGGATATCTTGAGTTATTATTTAGAATAATTTTCAGGAATCGTCGTTGTAAAACTTCAAGTGCACCTCCCCATGCTAATAAATCGTATCGAAAGTGACTTTCAACGAGTGCATGATATAGTGTGAGCAAATGATGAACAGGAAGGATTTTTTTCATGTATCTTAATTTATAAAGGATACATTGTAATTTTTTGGCTACGTAGTTGATGTGTATGTCCCATTTTATGTGCCAGTCTATTACGACTCCTAAGTACTTTATGTTACTTTCGCCTGTAATTGTAAGATTGTTTTTACCATCGAGGATGTTGAGCTGAGTAAAGTGAGGAATATTTGTTTTATTACAACTGAAAGGTAGGAAGTTGGTTTTTGAAAGTTTATAGTTAGCAACCTACTTGCAAGTCATTTTTTAATGATAATAAAGTCTGTTTCTACTATTTCTTTTACTTCTGTCCAGGTATCCGCCTCGTAGAAAATCGCGGTATCGTCTGCGAAACCGATAATGTTGCCTCTGCTTTTCACAGGAAACAATCAATTCATGTAGATGTTGAAAAGTAAGGGTCCGAGGACCGTACCTTGAGGCAGTCCACATTGTACGACTAACGATTTACTGTCGACACCTTTTATTCGGACTGTCTGATACCTATTCGTAGCATAACTTTTCAATAAATCTAAGCAAGTTTTTCTGATACCGATGTCCTCCAGCCACTGAAAGAGCAACTCGTGGATAACAGTATCAAATGCTTTCGATAAATCAATGAAAACACATAGACAGGGTTTGTTGTTGTTTAACGAGTTATATATTTTCTCAGTAAGGGTCAGAATAACATCTTGAGTGGACGTTTTTTCTCGAAAACCATATTGTCTTTCGGAAAGTATGTTATATTTATTTATAAAATTTTGTAGTCTGTTTTTTAGAAGTTTCTCAAATATTTTTGATAAGTGTGTGATTAGTGAAATGGGTCTATAATTTTCGGTCAGTTTTTTGTTACCTTTTTTTATATATTGGAATGATAACTGATTGTTTGAATGCTCTAGGCCAGATACCAGTTTCTATGCATTTGTTGAAGATGTAAGTTAATGGTTCAGTTATTATTGACGCGATAACTTTGAGCGTTTCCGTTTTGATTTCATCTGATCCCACGGCTTTGTGGTTTTTCAACTCTTGAATAATGCTGTTTACTTCAAGTGTGTTTGTGGGTAGGAGTGTAATTGAGTTTGGAAGGGGGGGTCTATTGATTTTGTAGTTAGGATCTGGGTTTATATTTTGAACAAATCTTTTCTCAGTCCCATTGAATGAGGTATTGAATTCGTTTGCGATGTCCTTAGGATTTGTTAATAACTCTCCTAGTTCATTTTCAATATTATCAATAGAGATCTCCGTTTTTTTGGTGTTACTTACTTCTTGAACCACATTCCATAAAGCTTTTGCAATACTACCGGCAGTATTTGATCGAGTACGTTGAATTTGGATTTTAAAAATAGGTAGTCAATGCATGAACTACGTCCACCCTGTATTCTTGTTGGATTATTAATCGTGGAAATGTAACCGAATTCGTCAAGTGTGTTGTTATAGTCTGTATTATATTAATTATCTTCTAGTAGGTCGATATTCAAATTACCAATGAAAATGTTATAACTTTCTGGTTGGAATGCTGAACTCTCAAAGTAATGTTGAAGACTGATAACGAATTGATGGAGATTGCTTTTTGGGGATCTATATATAGCATTGATAAGAAAGTTGTTCTGGTCTTTGAAAATGATTTAATCTGCAACATGTTGCTTTCATTCAAAGGTATGATTGAGTATGTATAATTATACCCTGATTTTATGTATACAACAACTCCGTCGTTTTGATTAAAATCCCCCTCGTTATATAACTTGTAACCCTCCAAATTATATAGGTCCGAATTTCCTGTTGCCCATGTTTCTGATAAGACAATACAATCGAATCCGATATGAAAGTTTTCTAAGAGAATCTTAAATTCGTCTAGGTTTTTATTGATGCTTCTTATGTTATTATGGATAATTTTAATATTTTCACAATCTTTGTTAATTTCTAAAATATCTCTGCATTCTTGTATGTGTTCTAAAGAGTAAGTATCTATTGTATCAATGTCGAAGTCTCTAATATATTGATCCATTTGTTATAGTTTTACTCCTGACAATTTGATGTATTACTTTGAGGTTGTCGATTTTTTATAGTTTGTAATGAATTCAATGATATACAGAAAGAAGATGAAGATAAATAAATTCAAACTAACATGAGTATGAACATATCTCACTCTATATCTATAGTTTGTTCTGAGACAGTTTTGATACGGCGGTGGCTCTACGTGAGTGGTTTTAAATTTTCTTTGTGATGCTATAGCCTAATTTTTCTGCTTGTTTTTTCGTCAAATTTGATATCCCACAATATGAAGTTGTCAATGAACAGTTAAATCTAGGGAATTCTCCACTAATAAACTGTCTTCTTAAGTGATATTTGTAAAGATCAGCAGATATAGTTTTCCTGGTTTTCTATATCATTGCACAGTTATACTGATCTTAATTGGAAAAATGATATCCAGGATATCACCATAGGGCTAATAATATCTAAGCTTCAATATTTGTAATATCACATCTTCTTCTTTTTTCTATAAACATATATTAAGCCAATCACAAGTTAGGTTACTTCTTGGTCTAGCCAAAAATAACTACTAAACATCAGGTAGGCATAAAATGAAATGTAACTTCTGTCATTCTGACGATGATATTGATTTATCGAAACAATTGTCAATTGTTTAGAATTTTCAATAACTTGTATTATATTGTGGAATTAACTAGAGACCGTGAGTTTCGTTTAAAAACACTAATGACAATTCAATAGTTGATATAGAAATATATAAATATAATAATGATTTTTAAGGGAATAATACAGAATAATCAATTCTTTCGTTTAATGATTTAATTCATTATTATTTAAGTTCATAACAACTAGTTATTAAAAACAATAATATAATTAGATAGTCTAGTAGAAGCTAATGCGACAAACTCTATTTCATACCATAATTTGGCTGAGCAAATGATGGAAAGAACGAAAAGTTTAATCAATACATTGGATAGAAAATCAGAAAATATTTACCCTCATATTAGAGCAAAAAGAAGATTAATAAACGCTGTTGGAAAAATTGATAAATGGCTTTTTGGTACTCTCGATTCAGATGATGAAGAAAGATACGATAACGCGATAAATATATAACAACAAAACCAAAAACAAATAATTCACGAACTTAATATGCAAATATCCTTAAATAAGAAATTAATCGATCAGTATAATAAATCATTAACTACCTTATGGCATATTCAACAGAAATTACAAGATAATTTGCAAAAATTTCATATATCAATAGAAATTGTAGAGGTGATAAAGTATTTGCATACAATATATGAAGAAAAACAAATTCCAAAATTTAATAATATTTTGACATACTATCTATTTTTGGCTTCCCAAGTAACTTTGTTCAAATCCATAATCATTTTTGCTATCCATGTACTCATCCTGAGATCCAAAACTGCAGAATGTTATCACTTATACCCCATCATTCAAAACAACAAAATATTTATCCCTTGCTTGGGAAAAACTCCGGAAGAAATTATTTCAATAAAAGAAAAGTGTCCGAAGCTAGAACAAAAATATTGCTGTCAACCAGAAATGAAGTCGAGAGACAACTGTACCATGGAAATATTGAACGACCATTCTCCTACAAACTGCTATGCTAACGATTCTCACCTTCAAGAAACCATAATAGATCAAGTTACTAATAATGAAGTTTTAATTATTCCAAATTCAGCAATAAAAATATTAACAAAATGTACTTCTGATCAATATTTGGAAATTAATCATCCATCGATCATCCGAATTACAGAAGACTGCAAGAGTCAAGTTAGAGATAAGATATTTTCAACTAACATCCAAATTAGAAAAGGAAAATCAATGATACAGCCGAAATTAGATTCAAAATTTTTAGAAGTTCAAACATATAATTCACCAAACTTAACTAAAATTGATTCTGAAGGATTATATGAAATTAATAAAAATGCTAAAAATATAAAACATATTCAAGAAATAAAAATTCCGCAATATCATACAATAATTGTAATTAATTTTATAAGTATACTAATATTTTGGTTCATACGAAAATTCCGAAGAAGCAAAAGAAGAACAAGAAGAAACAGAAAAGAAGATATGTTAACAGAAGATTTTGAATTAGAAGAAACAAATTGAAAATCGAAAAACAACTACATTATTTTTCGATCTTTGTGATGGAAGAGTTATAGAACTAGAAATTTCTATAAATAAATAAGAATATTATGTTACTGTAAATAAGATAGGAAATGCAAACTTTAATATATAGAAATGTTGTTTAAAATGGCATTGTTATATTTGGGTAGTCGTTGTTATATTTGATTCATTCTGAGCTCTGTCGGTTCATCATTAGCTTTGTTAAATAGTTACTTCGCAAGTATTGTAATTTTAATTGTTGTAAAAATAAAGTTGTTGAAAATAGTTTTCGGTGTTAAAAAGTTATAATTTCCGTTCTTGTTTTGAAGGCATTGTATTGATTTGCATGAATTGGTTCAGTCATAACGAAAAATGGATTGTATGCTTGCAGTTTGCTTGTGTTTTGTAAAATGCCTAGGAAGTTTATAAAAAGCCTAAATTTGCAGTATGCCTACGACATATATAAGTGAATAACTCATAAAAGATGTTCCATTTTTCCACCATTATTGTCAATGCATAATTGATAATGTCTTCTCATATTTATAATTGCATTGCAAAAAGATTCATTGTGTTCATTTAGATAGTTAATTCCAAGTTGAATTCTGTCTTTAATGACTTGAACACTATTATTATTAACAATGTGTTTTAGAAATCCCCAAAAAATTACCAGGACACTATGCGGAGGTGCTTTATCTTGCATAAAAATCATATCGTCTAGAAGGGGTAACATATTATATATTTTTGAAATCAGGAAAAAGACCATTCCAATAAATTTGAATATACAGTTTATTACATTTGAAAAAAAGTATTATTTTCTTTTGCACGAAAGTACACTTTTAATCCAGCCATAAGCACACAACTTTCACTTAAATACAGGGTGTTTCATTGGGAAAAGGCCTAACTTTAACTGTAGATGGAGTTAACTTTGGTGCTTCCAAAAATCTATATTTAACTATCTATATCTATATTTAACTAAAACAATGAATAATGATAATTAAAATGAAAACTATTTACATTACTAACAATTGGTATGATGTTAGAGTACTATTAATATTTTTTTTTCATATATCTAATTAGGTTATTTAAGCACTACTTTTTATGTATTTTTAATTTTGAATTTTAACTTTACAATTAGGAACTATTCTGTACATTTCAATTCGTCTTGTGTTTAGTGTGCTGTTTTGTGTATTGTTTGTTTATTTAATTATATATTCTCGCTCTACATACAGGTATATATGTGTATTCCGATATACATACTATACCTCGTAGATTAACCTCTATTTATTCACACATTACCTGTATATAAATTGTTATTTTTTATCTTTACCTTGTGATTAAAATTATTATATTATTATTATTATAATGTGTCTGCTGCACTTTATAACCGAGATACAGGGTGTTTTATAAATGTATCCTATTTCTTTCGAACCGAGTTACCCTGTATATTATTTTGAAATTTGGTACACGTAATAACCATTACCTAGAAACTCCATCAAAAGCATCTCCAAAAAGATAATGCAGGTCCGGCCTAACAAAAAATTACAAAACTCGTATTTCCTAAAAACAACACCCTGTATATAGATTTTTTTTAAATTGCTCTTTATAATTGGAAAGAGTATAAGAAATCGAATCTACTTATTTCCTTTTTGTTTTTCCGTAGACATTTATTTTACTACCAAAAATTTACCGTCCAAGTTATAATTTATGCACGTTTTGGTTTTTTTTTTATTCTTTAGCTTGAAATGAAATCTTTTTAATGCATCTAGAGAAGCATCCTAGAAATTCAATTGAGTTTGTATGTTCACGAGTACATACTATCAAAAAATGTGATTACAGGGCCGTACTTAGGACATACTCATTCAATATGTTTCGAATATTTCGAACACCCTTTATAAGGATATGTATCTGGAAACTATGCACTCCTACATTTAAAATAACAAGAGTTAAATACGAGAAATGAATTCATCCTCCAAAATCGGAGAGATTTTTTTAATTGACATGAAAAGAAAACAAGAACTTCTAACAACATTGTCCAAACGAAGCAAGTCTAACCTACAAAAATTGCTCAAAATGACCTCCATTCTGCTCTATGCACTTTCTTGCCCTTTTTGTAATATTGCGAACGGACCTTCTGATCACATCTCGATTATTTCTGATTTGTCCGCAGGCATTCTCTATTCTTCGAAGAAGTTCTTTTCTGCTATTGATGTCGGTAGCATATACTTTTGATTTTAGATATCCCCAAATATGGTAATCCACAGGATTGAAGTCAGGTGACCTTGAAGGCCAGTTATTGGGACCAACTCTGCCTATCCATTAATTAGGAAAATTTTCATTTAAAAAATTTCTTACTATGACTCTGTAGGAAGTTCAAAACATCAAACACTGTTTCACATAAACTAGATACAAATGATACACACTTCAATGATGTGTCTATTCCACAGCCTACTTAAAGTATTATCTAGTTTATACGAGTACTTTTAGTGTTTTTTGAAGTATAAATTGATTTCTCGTATTTTACTCTTGTTATTCTAAATGTAGAAGTGCATAGTTTCCAGATACATATCCTTATACAAGCTGTTCGAAATATTCGAAACATATTGAATGAGTACGTTTTTTAGTGGCCTGTACTCGTGAACATACAAACTCAATTGAATTTCTAGGATGTTTCTCTAGATGCAATAAATAGATTTCATTTCAAGCTAAAAAATAAAAAAAACCTCTCAGATACCATTGTTAACCCACAAAACGTGCATAAATTGTAACTTTGACGGTAAATTTTTGGTAGTAAAATTTTCTGCGGAAAAATAAAAAGGAAATATATAGATTCGATTTTTTATACTCTTTCCAATTATAAAGAGCAATTTTAAAAAAATCGTTATACAGGGTGTTGTTTTTAGGAAAGACGAGTTTTGAAATTTTTTGTTAAGCCGGACCTGCATTATCTTTTTGGAGATGCTTTTGATCGAGTTTCTAGGTAATGATTATTACGTGTACCAAATTTCACAATAATAGACAGTCGGAAGTTATGAGGTTCGAAAGAAATAGGATAAATTTATAAAACACCCCGTATCTCGGTTATGAAGTGCAGAAGACACATTAAATATAGATTTTTGGAAGCACAGTTAAAGTTAGGCCCTTTCCCAATGAAACACCCTGTATCTTTTTTCTACTGGCAATAATAATAATAATGATTCTCATAAATCTATACATCACAAACATTTCTTGCTTCAATATAACTGACAAATGGCGTTTGAAAGAACATGAAGGTTAATATATCCCTAAAGTTATTGCAGTATCACCGGTTAGATTAGATCACTACAAGATTGGAAGAGGAAATCTATTGCTTAACAAATTTACGAAGTCATTTTAATGCTCATTTTAACAAGAGAAATTGAATTGTAAATATATTCCAAATAATGAGATTTGGTAATAACCCAATCTGTAATGTTGATTTGATCGGACAACAGATTTAACTAGAAGCAAATTTATCTTACCTGTTAATACCATAACAAAAACAAATGATAAAAAGTCTGGGTAGGGAGATAAAAATGAAATATCCATAGGCATCCATTTTTTTAGATGAATCTGAATGTTTTTGTCTACCAGTGCGTCTAAATAGCTACTCATTCCACGGGCCACACTCGCCGTACCTGCAAAGTAAATTGAAAGATTCAAAGAAATGGAATATTATTGTTACCAAATCGCACCGCTTTCTGGGAAGGACTATTTTTTGTGATTGTTTTTATAGCAATTTCCAAGAAGGTCAATTGTTTGTTGGAAGCCGCAATCTAGATATTTCAGGAAGCCAAGTGTTCCAGAAAAATGTTTTAATATATAAGCGACTTCCTACAAACCGCAGTTCAGTATACAATTTAATCTGATAATGAACAGACGTGAATATATAAATAGTGAAGAGTATATTTGAAATATAAGTTGGTAGTGAAGAATTTATATGAATTAAGTGTAAGTGAATATAAAGTTTATTTAATATAAATTTGTGTACGTAAATCAAGTATGAGTGAAGTAGATATACAATCTCCCACACGTTGATTTAAAAACTATTTAAATAAATAATAAAAACATTACATTGATCTCAGAAGTAGGATAATATAAATAAATAGTTACGTAAAAATGACTAAGAGACTAAGTGACCTAAAGCAGAATGGGAAAATCGCGAGCTAGAAACGTCCGGAAAAAAGAGTGAATTAGTAGAAAAGCTCAAAGAGGCACTGGAAAGTGAGGGCTTGAATCCAGAAACATTTTTATTCAAAGACAAGGCTTCCACTTCAATCTCTTCAATTTCTGCTTTAAAGGACGATATTTCTGCTAATATGAACGAGAGGATTTCAACTATGAACGATATTTCTGCCATGAAGAACGACAGTTTTGCTAACATGGACGAGAAAATTTCAACCATGAACAACGATGTTTCTACCGATATATTATCATTGAAAAATGACATAGCAGCTGACGTCGAAAATAAAATTTCGCCTCTAAAATCAGACATCGAGAATAAGATGACAACAATGGGAAATCATGTAGTAGCTATCAACCCCGAAAGCTGGATACAGCCCAAACGAACTAATATGAACTTAGTTCATGTCGAGGTTAAAGTCACAAACGTGTGTTGTAGTACATAAAATACCAAAGGAATCAGATGGACGAGAAAATCAAGAAGTTAGACATAAAGATTGCCGATTTAAGAACACAAAACATGCTAGCAGAAGAAAATGAAATAGAACATATAAAACCCTGCAAGCCAGAAACACACCCCAAGTTAGAAGATCTTGGCAGTTGTGCTCGAGTCAAGGCCCCAACGTTGGACGGAATGGCATCGTGGACTAATTATGTGAAACAGTTTAAAGCAGCCGCTAGAGTAAATAATTGATCTGATTGGGAGAAGCCCCTCTCATAATAATAGCTTTTCCCAGATGTCACGACAGTGTCTATGTGGATAGCGAAGTGAATGACAAGAAATGCACTCTGCACGTTATACGGCCATAGACAATAAATTCCAAGGAGAAGCTTCTACGAACGAGACTACGACTGTGGACCGCCACAGATGAGAGTGCCAACGTTCACGGAGAGACACAAATCCAATTGTGAATTGGCGCTGACAAGTTCACGCATACGGTAATCGTAGCTGGACATCGAAGAAGTAGCGATTCTGTTTATGGATATATTGAATCTACATGGTTTCTAACTGGACTTTAGAAACAGAACCATTAAAGTAGATTTCGAAGAGGTATTCCGTCATCCATATGAAGGCAGCACGGTATTGGCAGCAGTACAGGAAGATACCGTTTCACCTGCATGAAGCGATACCATGATAGTAGCTCGGCTACAGGGAATCATGGGGGTAGGTGCACCGGTTATGATGGAGCCATAGAACTACGATGAAGAGTTTGGTAAAGAAGTACTAATTGGAAAACGATTGGTTATGTCTGCGAATGAGATCACAGTACGTGTGATAAACTTGAACGATAACCCAATTAATATCAAGAAGGAAACCAGTGGCATCAATAGTCCGTCAGACAGTAGCAGGTCAATCTTTGAATCGAGCTGAAAAAAGGAAAATGAGAGTGCTCCTCTTGCAGTATCGAGATCTATTCGTACCAAAAGGAGGGAAGACTGGTAGTACATCAGCCATCAAACACAAAATCGATACTGGTAATGCCAAGCCAATTAGGCAATCAAATTAAACACTACCACGAGCGAAGTGAGAGGAAACGGAAAAAATAATTCGAAGAATGGAAGAAGGGAAAGTAATAGAACCATCTACTAGTCCACGCGTGTCTCCAGTAGTGCTCGTCAAGAAAAAAGATGGAACTACGATATTCTGCTTGGACTATCGCCAGCTAAACAACGTGACGGAGATAGACAGCTATCCTCTGCCTATAAGACGATATACTAGACAGTTTGGCCGGCAGAAAACTGTTTTCCACAGGACCTGAAGTCTCGTTATTGGCAAGTAGATATGGACCCAGAAGACAAAGCGAATACTGCTTTTGAGTGGGTTGTCTTGTAAGACATGCCTGGTCTATGTGGACATTGTAGTACATTTGACGAACACCTGAAGAATTTGGAAGATATATTCAAACGACTTGAAGCTACCAAGCTCATGTTAAACCCTAAGAAATGTCAGCTATTCCAAAACCGACTTAACTATCTGAGCCGTATAGTGAGCAATGAAGGAGTGGCGGTGGATCTAGAGAAAAATGCTTCCATTCCAGTGGTCGCAACCAACCGACAAACATCAAATTATGAGTTTCCTTGGACTCTGCACATACTATAGAAGATGTATCAGCCCCTAACTCGACACACAGAAGAAGCAAGAGCTTTCCCCATTGAGATGAAGACTGTCAAACGGCTTTTGAACCTTGCGGAGACATTCAACCACTGGCCGATATTAGAACATCCATTACTAGAGGGACTTTATTCTTGACACTGATGTAAGCAACGTAGGAATTGAAGAAGTGCTCTTACAGATCCAAAAGAAGAACAAGAAAGAGTGCTGGGATATTTCAGTAAAGTCCTCTCCAAACCAGAACGAAGCTACTGCGTCACATGAAGAGAACTTTCGGCGGTAGTGAAGTCCGTGGAACTTTTTTACCAGTACCTCTATGGAAGTAAGTTCTTAATCCGGACTGATCATGCAACACTCAAGTGGTAGATACAGTACAAGAATCCCGAGGGCCAAATCGCTAGATGGATTCAAGAGAACGATTTCAATATTGAACATCGAGCTGGTGTGAGTCACCGAAATGTCGACTCCCTGTCTAGATGGCTGTGCCGAGCAGACTGTTCCCACTGCCACAAGGCCGAATCTAAGGAAGCTGCAGTTCCAAGAACTGCAGTAGTCAACGAGGAATGGTCACCCACCAGGATCAGAGAAGATCAGGAGAATGATCGTCGCCTAAAGATGATTCGGCAATGGAAGCAAGAAAATCGACGACCCACCTGGCAAGATGTGTCAAGATTTTCACCGACTCTCAGGGCATATTGGGCTGAATGGGAGTCCTTTGTTCTGGAAAAATGCCTGTTGAAAAGAATCCTTGAAAACGATGATGGTTCCGAGAAGAGATAACGGTTAGTTATTCCGAGAACGAGAGTAGTTGAGCTACTGAGAAAGTTACACGATAGTCCATCAGGAGGTCATCCGGGTGTGAAGAAAACCCTTCAGCTAGTCCGTGAAAGGTTTTATTGGATGAACAGCTCCGACGATGTAAAGGGCTGATGTAAGAAATGCACGACTTGTGCTACGAGTAACGGAACATATCGCAAGAGAAAGGCACCCATGAAACAATATAATGTTGGAAGCCCTTTCTAAAGGATTACTTTGCATATCGCTGGACCATTCCCGACGACAGAAAATGCTGGTAAATACATTCTGGTTAAAATGGATTATTTCACAAAGTCTGTGGAAATTTACGCGATACCCAATCAAGAGGCCACAACTGTCGCGGATATATTGGTGAAAGAATTTATCAGACGATACGGAATGAACTTCCCCACAGCGTTCAAGGAAGAAATTTCGAGAGCCATGTATTCCAGGAAAATTGTGACAACCTGGGAAAAAAGAATACCGGGACAATAGCGTTACGTCTACAGTCAGATTGAATAGTCGAGAGATTGAACAGGTTCATTGAAAAATACATCTCCAAGAGTAGTTTCCAGAAAGCCACCAGAAAGACTGGGACCAGTATCTCAAACACCTGTTTGGACGTGACATGAGGCTTCTTGTGACCTGGAATTTGGCTGTCGCCCTGGCGAAGATCTAGCAGGAGAACATTACGTGATCCAATTCAGTAGAAGGATAGACGATATGCACGAACTGGTTCGAACGAATCTTCAAGTTGCCAGGGATAGAATAAAAAAACGGAACGACACGCAGGCCAAGGAAGGCAGTTTTTATGAAAGGGACAAAGTATAGTGACACAACCCGATGGGAAATCATGACGTCATATATAGCATAAGCAAAATCCCCAATGGAAAACCGAGAGTAGTCCACCAAAACCGACTAGCGCAGTTCGGAGGCGATCATGATAAGGAGGAAGGAGTAAACTATATACAAGAGTCTGACCCAGCGTTCCAAGAATTTATAGGCGCATACGGAGGTACCGGGAAAGCTAGATATGGAGTCACTACAGAACAAATACAAGATTTGTTCACGCTCCCGGAAGAGTATTCACTGGCATACAACATCTCCGCCAGTAACAAATACGCACGAGGGTTGGCAACCGTCTTTCGAAAGAAGTTTTGGCAATTATATAAACTTTAAGATCAGATTCCAACCCCTGAAATTCAAACATAATTCGCAGTACGTCTTCTACCTGGTAACCATAAACGAATTTCTAGATTTATCCACCTACCGGGATGTGTGGGAAGCGTTATGAAACCTTCTAGATCATGTGCCGGAATCCAACGTGGAGAAACTAGCAATGCCTAGTATAGACAGCAACTAGTTTGATTGACGAGACTGGGGTAATGTTATGAAATTACACACTGGTGTAGTCCCTGATTCCGACTCTATCTAATACGATATTTCGGGAGCGCACCGATTTCTGGAGAGGACAATTTATTTTTTGATATAAGCGACCACTTACCAATAGCAGTCTACAATTTAATCTGGTAATGAACAGACGTAAATATATAAATAGTGAAGAGTATATTTCAAATATAAATTGGTACTGAAGTAATTATATAAATTAAGTGTATGTGAATATACAGTGAATTTAATATAAATTAGAAAGTAAGTGTTTACATAAATTAAGTATAAGTGAATAGTTAAATGTATAAATAAATTACTTAAGTAGATATACCGTGTGTATACATTTCTACCACCTGTTGATTTAAAAATTATTTTAATAAATAAGAAAAACATTAGATTATCTACAAACTGTTTTACTTCAAATTCAATGCGACTTAGAATTGGAATTGAAGGAACAAATTGTATATTCTTGAAACTAAAATTCTCATTTAATTATACAGGATGTCCCAACTAAAATTTGCACCCCCAAATAATTCAAGTTTTATTCAAATTTTGAGAAAATGACAAAACGGGTCAATTCTTTCAGGATCATTGAGATTTTTGAAATTGTCAATCCTAAATATTCTCGTTCAAAATTTTAACAAGTTTTTTGTTATAGATGGAGTAAAACATGTTCTTATCTACATTAGTTATTGTTTTTATCTTTTAAAATAACTAAAAATTTTTGTTGAAGGTGATAAAAGGTTAAATTCTCATGTTTATTCATAGCTCTTCTTGATCAATAACTCAGTTATTATTAAGATCCCAATATTTAAAAATGGTTTATTGTAAACAAGAAACAGTTGAATTAGTAGAACTGTAGTATCAAAATAACGAGTGTGCTAGTGTAGCTGCTAGACTCTTTAACCAAAACCTTAATTTTCGTTATTGGAGTGATATCAATCCAAACATTTTCAAAGGAGGTCATACATAAACGCCCCAAAAATTGAATGTTGGGACATTCATTCTGGGCGACCACATTATCGGGCCACTTTTTATTGATGGTAATTTGACTGGTGATATTTACTTGAACTTGATAGATGACCTAATGGATCCTTTAAATACTGGAAGATTATGTAAATCTCCATAAAAACCAACTTTTTTCAACAGTATGGAAGGCCCCCACACTAAGATGTACAACTCATTATCCTGGACAATGGATTGAAGTTGTATCGAATGGTCAGCCAGCCAGCCAAAGTTCGTGGCTCTTTGCAACTTGTTTGGAAATCACTTTCTAAATCATTTCCGTTGTTCTCAATTTATTTGCTACATAATTATCATCGTAGCTTTCTGCGACATTAGACGAGTTCCATCCACCATGACGTTTGATGTTTTTCAAAAAAGCTGCTGAGTTTAAGGTATCTGTATTTCTGTGCACTTTCAATGTCTTCTTAAACATACAATCTGTTGTGCATAATAATGATGCCGTAGACTTTTCATTAACATTATAGAAATTACTGAACTCGGCAAATAGGCTTTCGTTAGCGTCTTTTGACTTCCATGGCATTAAATCTAGAGTCGGTTTTGAGTCTCTTCAAGTACTTCTTCTGGAATAAACTGGTTCTCACAAATATCTTTTACCTTTTCCACTATTCAAAAAAAAATTTCTACAAATGGAGTAGATAAACAATTGAAAATACATAGTTACAACAATTCCCGATATTTTAAGTTGATGAAAAATGTAAATCATTTCAGAGATAACAGCCGCTGTCAGAGAGGTATTTAAAATTATTAAAACATTATTGCGTCAATAGAATGTTATCAAAACACTTATACAATATTAGCTATCATTCATCATCAATCTATTGTATCGCCTAAAGTCGATCCCTTCTTCAGCCAATAAATCAAACAATCAATACATCTTCAGAATTTTCAGAAATGGGCTTCGGTACTTCCATCGAATTATCTTCCATTTCTTCTATCGACTAGAAACTGGTTCATTGAAGTGGTAATCGAAATTTAATGTATTTCGATGTAGCACACTTACGCGTCCAAATAATCCGTACATCAAAATATGTTTTACGCGTATTTCAGAGAATTAACTTCAGTACACACTGCGAATTCTCTTTTATTCCTTCTAAAGAGTGAACTCTGCCAGAGCTGCATAAGAAGAACGCGATAAAATTTGTTTTTGGACAAAAATTTGTTGACATTGAGCTTTATTAGGCGGTACGAATTCTTATAACATAGAAATTTCAGAGGAAATCTCAGATTTAATCGACAATTTTCAATCACCACTTCAGCGATGTTAAAACCAGTTGAAGACGTTGGTGGCCGGCAAAAGGGAAACAAGTTTACCACCATTTATCGAATGCTTTTGAAAGAACTGTACCACTCACACGCACGTGTTTTCGATAAGTAGTAATTACGTCTGTGTCCTTTATCTTCAACGCTACCGCATACAGGTTGGCAAATTAATTTTGGCAGTCGGAAGTTTGGCAACGTCCGATGCGCCGTAACAAGGACGTATGCGGATTGCAAGAGTTCACTTCACTGGTAGAATTCGTAAGCTTCGTTTCGACAGTGCAGTTCAGAGAAAAATGTGATTACCGGGGTTGTGTAATACTAACTTGTTATAGCGACTCCAGAAAGTAGGGTTGTTCATAAAAAGTTAGGTGAGCAGTGTCGTGAAATAATTATGAGCGTTTTGAATTTCATGGCCGAAGAGGCAAACAATGGCAAGTCAACAATTCCATCAACAAAGGTAAGTTTTAATTATTGCAATAAATTTTTTAAACCAAAGTAAATATTTAACAAATTTACACTCGATAGTAAATTTTTTAAATCGATTTTCTTACAAAAAATATTTATGTGTCAAACGATTTAAAAAAGTGACATTAGGGTGAGACAAAGTATTTTATGCAATCATGTATCAATTTTATGCACTCATGTGTCAATTTTATGTACCGTTATGTCATCATGACAAACAAATCGACGCCATTTTTAGTCCATTTAGAGCAGCCTAAATGTGACATTCTTTGGTTTTTGCATGCCTGCGGCTCATGCGTCAATTTTTCCATTCGTGAAAAAAGCACCACTTCATGCACTTGTTGCATAAATAACTTTTCTGTTTCTGTCTACAGGAGTATCTAAAAGAGCACATGTTTATTTTGTGTAAGATACCTATTTAAATATAATAGGTTTCTTAGCTTATAATTATTATACTCATTTCATACCTATCTCTATTACGTTTCAGTTTTATTATTTGTTTTGAACCATCTTCCGATTTCAGTTACAATTGAGGTTTGGTCATATTCAAATATGTTTGAACTAAAATCTAAAGATCGTTTAAAACAACTAATGAATTGAAACGTAATATAGTATTTTTGAATTTAATACTTCTTTTGAATGGCCGAAAACCGCGACAAAAATTTTTATTGCAAAGGACGGTCACTGAAAACATTTAATTGCATCCTCAATTTATTTGTATAAAAATACACATGAGTAAAACTTTTAATACAGCATTTATATCGACTTATTTTGTTGTCAGGTCATTAAGCGAGTTTCTGCTGCTACGAAAGTTAGCCAAAGAACGCTTTCTCGTATTAAAAAACAGCTCTGGCAGGAAGTAATACTGACACTGGTGTGCCTACTAAAAAACAAAGAACGTCCAGTATCCGTAAGGATCAGTTCGACAAAACTGTGCTTAGAAGGTGCATAATAAATCAACACATATCCGAGAAAAAAGTACCCATGTTAAGAAATGTACACCAAACCTTTGCAGATAGTTATGGCTTCGCAGGAAGTCGCGAATTTCTGCGGAAACAAATACATTATTTGGGTCTTCGTTGGACCAACATGAAAAACAACAGAAGTTTGTAAATGGAACGTCACGAAATCAGACATTTACGCCTACTATATTTAAGAAACATAAAAGAGTACAGAGAACAGAAGAAACCTATCATATATATATATATATATATATATATATATATATATATATAAGGAAGATAGTCTTTGCTGACTGTTAGGAATAAAACTGGTGAATATTGGGGAAAGCAGCAAAAGAAACGGAAAACGTGTACTCTTAACGGAAAATTTTCAAGCTTTCGAGGATGATTGTCCTCATCATCAGGAATACTGAAATGGATAAAACAGCATTAAGATACTGTAGTTGATAAGTAAGATACAATATAGAAGAAATCGCAACAGGTGCGAACTCACCTCCGAATTGAGGTTAGAATCCAGTGAGTGGTCTCCGTTGTGAAAGTTCATATTTGAATGGAAGAGAAGAATGCAGTGGGGTTGAGAAATTGCATTTATAAGAAAGAAGAAGAGGAAATAATATATTCCCAATGGTAAGAGGTTTGTATAACAACAAAACATATACCGTGGAAGATAAAGTTGAAATCACCAGCCAAGAAGACAAAGAGCAAAAGCAATTATAATAATAATAATAATAATAATAATAATAATAATATTGTAATATAGTAATTATTAAAGTAAAAATAATAGTTATGTAATGTATATCTAAAATTATAATAAAATGATAAAGGGTGCATCTACCAACACCAATGCACCCAAAATAGGAGGTGGAGATATGTTAGCTATCTGCAAAAGGGGTAGTGTCAATTGAGGGAACGTGATTGTCATTAGTGGAAAGAAGGTTATAGTTGTAATCTAAGGATAACAAAAAGGAATAAATCTGACTCAAGTGGTCTGTCAGTCTTTTTGTTAATGACATTGTTAAATTGTGAAATAAAAGCCATTTCCAGAAATGATCTCTTAATTTTGTTAGACTCTGTCGCCAACACCTTTACAGCTTCAAAATTCATACGATGGTTAAAAGAATGAACATGGTTTGCTAAAGCGCAACGCTCCGGATGTAATCTACAATCACTCTTATGTGAAACAATACGGTTTGAAAGTGATCTTAAAGTCTGACCAATATATTGCTTATCACAGTCCCCACATGGAACGCTGTACACAACATTGGTAAGAGAGGTCAACGGACATTTATCTTTAAATCTAGTAAAAATTGATCTAATTGCTAGAGCAGTTTTTTTAGCAATCTTGAAATTGCCATATGCCCGGAACAATCTGGCAAGTCTCGGAGTAATGTCCTTAATGTATGAAAAGGAAGCGAAAATTGGAGGAGTAGGGGTCGTAACAGCGCCAACATCCATTTGGGCCAAGTTAGGATGGCTATCATCAGTCAGCAGTTCCATGGAATTAGATGTGCTGAACAATAATTTATTAAGTAAAGTTCTTGGGTAAGAGTTATCCAAGGAAAGGTTGAATAAAATATTAAGATTTTTATTGTGGAAGACACCGTTTGAAATTCTAAGGACTCTCAGTTTCATTTGTTTTACCAAGTTCACCTTCATAGAATGTTTGTGGTAAGAATGGTAATTTAAGTATCTACCAGAACTGCAAGGTTTCCTGTACCAATCGATGATAATAGTATTATTTTTACGAATGAACTTAGTGTCTAAGAAAGGTACGGAATTTCCGTTGTCTTCTTTTTCTAATGTGAACTGTATATAAGGATCGTAACTGTTAAAAGTCACAAGAATCTCATCTAGGCCCTCTCTAGGAAGTGCCACGATAATATCGTCCACATACTTCTTAATGAACAAAGGAGTGAAAGAAAGTACTGGTATGACAATATCCAGCAAATCGTCCATGACATATGTTGCTAAGATAGGTGAAATAGAGGCACCCATAGGAGTACCAAAAGTTTGTTTATAAAGTTTATTGTTAAAAGCAAAATAAGTACTATCAAAAAGAAAAGCAATTAAGTTTAAAAAGGCATCCTTGTGGATGGAGCAATGGCCACTAATACGTTCCCAACTCTTATCGATAGCTCTCAAACAAGCATCAAGATACACGTTACTAAAAAACGAGACCACATCCAAACTAGCCAGAACATAACCATCTGGAATCATAAAAGTGTTAAACTTGTCCGAGACTTCAAATGAATCTTTAATATAATAAACGTTTTCATAATCGTATTTTGTTTCCCGACAAAGTAGAAGAGCCTATACAGGAGACGATCCCTAAAATAATTAAAGGTATTTATTATCTGCAATTGAAAAAAAAAAGAGTTTAATAACATACATTTTTTTCTAGATATGCCTTCCAGCCATACACATTATTCTCCAGTTGGAAAAGTTGAGATGCCCACCAGAAAATATGAGAGGAAATTAACAGAAATTAAAGGTAAGTTTTATTGTATTCAATATAGCGGCTTTAAATAAAACTTACTATATCTAGAAAATTCCACAATATATTGAAAAATGATCAAAATTCTAAGATATTGACAATTGTTTCGATATTAAATATTATCGTCAAAATGAAAGTTACTTTTCATTTGATGCCTACCTGATGTTTAGTAATTATTTTTGGCTAGGCCCAGAAGTGACTTACCTTGTGATTGACTTAATATATGCTAATATAATATCATACTTCTTGTAGTCAATCACTTCTTGGTTTATCCAAAAATAATTATTAAATATCAGGTAGGCATCAAATGAAATGTAACTTCTGTCATTCTGACGATGATATTTAATATCGAAACAATTATCAATTTCTTAGAATTTTTAACACCTTTTCAATATATTGTGGAATTATCTAGAAACAGTAAGTTTCATTTAAAAGTGTAATATGAGGAGATTCCACGGAGTAAGGGTCGAGACAATTAATTTCATTCAATATAGCATGCTATAATTTTGAACATTTTAAAATGTACCCATTGAAAAAATAATAATTTGGGTTTTATTTTATGTTATAGCTATTCCCTCCACCAGTAAAGGTGTTGATTTATTTCCACCTTCACCACACGTGGAAGCTATTCCCTCCACCAGCTATGGGATGGAAGGTATTGATTCCTTGCCACCTTCACTAAAAGTGCTGCGAAGCGAAAAGACCATTAACCGGCTTAAAGTCCTATCATTTTTCAAACGTAGGTAGATAGTTTTAAGAAATAAATTAATAAATATGTAAATGTCCATAATCGTATATACTCGTATGTAAAATCTTGTTTATTATATTTTTTCATTTATTTTAATTGATCAGTAAGTAGTAAAAATTGGTAATTTTATTTAATGCCAAAGTTTATTCCAATTCAATCAAGTAAAGGCATTTACAATCAGCAAAAGCACCATTTTTCCAAGTACTTATATTTTGAGTTTATTCCTTAAGAAACGATTTTCATATATAGCCCATGGTATGGCAATTTATGGGAAAGTCAGTATTAACGTTTGTTGAGCCATTACGCTAAGTATTTGGTCTAGCGGTAACCAAAAATCCAAAATATCCCATAAAAACAAATAATAAAAAAACCTTTGACAAGAAATAATTCAGAAATAAAAAAAATCATTGATTCAAAAAAACTCCAAAATTTAAACATTCAAACATTTTTTGATTATTATTTCAATAGTACATTTTGTTTTCTTTTGTTTTCTCAGATATAAATTTTCAAGCATATTTGTGTGTTTACTTATTCACTGTTGTTATATTGTGCGTTTACTTATATAACTGTTGTTAATTGTAGAAGCTCATCCAGAAACGAGAAAGGATTTTCACAAGACGGTGGGATTTTTAAGAGCCATGAAGACATATTTAATACTTCCAGTAAAGAAATAAAGATGTGTTTGAAGAGGAAATGAAATGTTATATATTTATTTCAAATTTTTTACAATCATAAGTGCTGTTTAGCACTCTTATATGTTATTACTTGGTACCTTGTATTTACAGGGCAGGGCAGTAGTTTCCTTTAAAATATTTCAATTACTTTTTTTCTAACAGTCACAGTAATTATACTCAAATATTTTCTTTCACAGAAAGTTGCCAAAAATAGTAGTTAACTACTCATTGATTAAGTAATTAGCAGTTATTCTCCACTAGTTTGTCCAGCTCTGTGTGTTTATAGGAGTATAATAATAAATAAATAAATTAATATAAACTTATCACAAATAATTTTCTACTTTTATCTCGATTTAACATCATTTAAAAACCTAATGATACTCCAATCTAGAATGTATTTTACTCAAATTATTTTTAATTGTTGCATTGTTTTTACATTATATATTCTGTTTGTTAAGAAAAGTACTTTGTGAAAGAAATTATTTGTTGTGTATTTTTATACCAAAATAAATAAACTGTTTATATGATTATTGTTTTATTTTTTCCATTTTAAGCATTTATGGTCCATCATTTGATATTTCATTTAATTTAACTCCACATCTAATCATTATTGAGTTGAAGGAGTTAAATTGAATGAAATGTCAAATGATGGACTATAAATTGCTATTTTGAAATAAAATAATTAAAATACAGTAGATTTGAATATACCGCCAAAACCTAAAATTACAGAAATCTTTTCAACATAAATCAATTGTTTACTCGATAGGCTCTTTAGATAGCGCCACAATCAGTGTCTCGTCTATCTGTGGGTTATCTGTGGCTGACATCGGTAATTTATTCAATATGTGTCACTGTTTCTTAGTGAAGTTTATGTTGGCAATATTTGCGAAAATGGAAAAAGGTTTAATTAGTGCAACAAACCTACGAAAAGTCGATATTAGTATGATAATCGCGAATAATCCATCATACAGTAGTGTCGAGATCCGAGGAGTTTAAGTTTCAAAGTAAGTAGATATATTATGTATTTAGTTTTACTCATTCATACCTTCGTCTTTAGCCATATCTGACACGTTTTTTTATACGCCGGTAGATCCACCAATTCACGAACTACGTTTTTATATTCATTGGTGGATATCAGATTGAAGAAATGACGCGTTCATTTATTACTGTTGCATCAACCAAAATTGCAAACCATTCCACCGCTGTTTTGAGGTGGTGTGTAAATTTGATGGTTTAGAAACTGACAGCTTAACCTCAAAAAATATGCATATTATTTCATCCTCGGAACTACCAGATGAACTGTTACTCCCAGATCTGGAGGCTAAAATAACACTTTTCAAGTTTTTTCATTCGTTACGTTAATTTTTGCTAATAACAACAATCAATTTAAAAATCGGATGTCAGTTGTCAGATAAAATGATGTAAATAACAACAACTGCGTTTTTATATGTGCCATTGGTGACTCCAACATGTCGGTGCAGCGGAGACTGACGTCAGCCAAGCAATGGTGAATATATGATGTAAAGAAAGACGTGCCTACTTATAACTTATGTCAGTGGCGTAGGAGTATCTCAGTGGCGTAGGAGTATTCGTTCATTTATTCAGTCATCAATTTATTTGTTTATTTTTCTTTTTTAGTAGATACAAACTTCGGAATCATAAAGCTAATCTATGCATAAGACAAAATTGTTATTTTTTCTGTTATATGACTATATGTTTCGGCAGGATTAAGAGCAATAACATACTGAAGCATCGCATCAAGCATCGCACCAAGCATCGCATCAAGCCTCGCCTCAAGCATCGACTCAAGTCAGGTATCAGAGGGCACAGAGTGAGGCATTTATACAAGCAGTTGTAAGAATTATAATCCACAGTCGTAGTGAGGTGTTGGAAATAGGAAGTAGTTTTTTGTATAAAATATGCTTCCGGATAGTGATTGTGATATATGCAAGTTCGACAGTAAAATTGTAGATCATTGATAACAGTAATAGACGAGAATATAATGTCCACCCGGTGAACCAATTGCGGAGGTAATTTATGCAACAAGTTCAAAAAACACGTTTTGCACGAGTTGCATACAATATTTTTTCTACATTCATGCAAAAACTGGAAAATTAGAATATAATATGTTAGGCACTCAAACTCAGATTCTTAGTAATTATTAATATAATATTTTCTTAATAATATTCAATACAACTTACAAGATGTTACTTTATAATAATACTCTGATATTCGATAAATATCAGTTGCCATGTCAGAACACAGAATGTATTTTAACCGTTCTTCTTTTTTTGTATCTTTATGGCCTCCCCCTTGTCAGTACTTTATCATAGCTGGTTTTCGCTTTGACCATTTAAATTTCAAACAATCGAAGATTTTTGCAATAATTGCAACTCGTTGAGACTAAGTAGTAAGATATACATACATTATTGCTGTATTAGAGCAGGATCAGACACTTGCTCTGGATTTTTATTTTATTTAAATATTTATGTTTGTCATAAATCATCACAAAACTGACAAGACTGACAAATGAGTGCAACAAAAATCTTGTTGCACTAGTGCAAAAAAAAGCACTTTTTCCATTAAATGTGTTTCACAAAAGTGTTGATTTTTGCATGAATGTAGAAAATAGTTATTTATGCTACAAGTGCAAAAAGTAGGTGTTTATTGCACGCAACGTAAATTTGCCCAACGAGGCCGTCAGGCCGAGTTGGCCAACACGTTGAGTGTAATAAACAATTTTTGCACGAGTTAGATACAATATTTTTCTACGTTCATGCAAACCAAATTTTTGTTTATTTGGCGTACTAAGTATAGAATAATAAAAAGCGTAATTTGATAGGAAAATATTTATCAATTAATTAGCATTATCGATTGACATTGAAAAAGTTTAACTAAAACTTTGGAAACTACTCTCACCATTAAGTACTCAGACCAAAGTGATGAGGGTTTGATATCGTTAGATCTTTTTGGAACATACGCAAGAACATTTTCTGTGAAATTAACAACTTTTTTATCGAAGCACCACTCTTTAAAATGATTATAACTTATTTCATTGATTTACTAGGTAATAAGTTGAATGACGCTGTTTTTGCTAATTCATTGATTTCTGGAGGATTCCCAACGAATTCTGCTTCATCACTATCATTCAAACAAATAGTTTGGTCAGGATTTCTTACCATTAAAACATCGCAACCTTCATTGAAGTACGTTTTGAACGGACCGTATACCACAACATCAAATGGTTGCAAGCGGTGACTTGTGTGTGGCGGTATGGTTAATAAAACGATACCATTTTTCTTGCATATATCTAGACCACCAGTGGATATGTAGCTATTGTGATTATCCAAAATAAGTAAGAATTTCTCAACTTTGCTACATTTTGCGAATTTTATGAAATGTGACAGATATAATTCGAAATTTTCAGATGTCATCCAACTACTTGGATGAGTAGCAGCTTTGGATCCTGGTGGTGGACCAATGGTCATATAATCTTGTTTACGAACACGCGGGAAAACAGAAAAAGGAGGAATATAATTCCCTATGGCACTTATGGTACACAGGACTGTAACTGTCTCGCCTCGTTCTCCTGAAGTAACTTTGGATACTTGTTTTTGCCCTTTTTACTTTTCCGCTGAACCTTTCTATATGTGAGAAAAGTATTGGTTTACCCCGAAAAAAGTTGGAATTTTGAAATTTTTTTGTAGTTATTTTCACGTTTTCCATCAACAACACGAAAAAACGGTTTTTAGAAAAAAATCCTGTGTGTATGATGTACGATACAGCCTCCGGAGTGCAATAAGTCAGCAATTTTATGATTGAATATTATCAAGGACATGTCACAGATGAACCCTATTGATTTTCAGTTCACCAGAGTCAGTCCAACGGGTGCTATGGTACTTAAAGTACGACATTTTGTCATTTTTTGAGAAATTTCAGTTTGTTAGCACGATACAGCCTCCGGAGTTCAACAAGTCACAAATTTTATCATTGAATATTATTCAGGACATCTCACTGATGAACCCTATTGATTTTCAGCTTACCAGAGACAATACCACAGGTGCTACAGTACTTTAAGTAAAATATTTTTTCATTTTTGGAGAAGTTTCAGTTTGTTAGCACGATACAGACTTCGAAGTATATACAAGTGACCAATTTTATGATTGGATATTCTTCGTAGCATCTCAAAGATGAACCCTATTGATATTCAGCTCACTAAAGCCTGTGCAACGGGTGCTATGGTACTTGAAGTATCAAATTTTTGTCATTTTTGGAGAATTTTCAGTTAGTTAGCACGATACAGCCTCCAGAGAGTATACGATTGATCAATTTTATGAATGAATATTGTTCAAGGTGTCTCACAAATATACCCTATTGATATTCAGTTGACTAGAGAGAGTACAGCGGGTCCTATAAATCCAGATATACTGAATTTTGGGTTATTTTGGGAGAAATTTCGGTTTGTTAGCACGATACATCCCCCGAAGTGTATACAAGTAACAATTTTATGATAGAATATTGTTCAGGGCCACAGATGCGGAAAAGTTAGTTTTAATTTTTAAAACCGTTTATTTTTTCAATAATATTACTCCTTTTAAAATTTTAAATTATGTGATTGTCAGAATTAATTCTTGACTGATGTTTCTAGAACTGCAACTGTATTATTCAAGTCATGGTACAATAGTCGTAAGCACATACCTAAGTTTTAGGCATTTTTTTATGTTTGTGTTCATATTTTGTAATGATATTTTCAATAAAATGCATTTTTTGATAATTTCGTAATCTAGTATGTAATGAATATGATTAAAAATAATATAAAATAAACGGTTTTAAAGATTAAAACTAACTTTTCCGCATCTGTGAGATGCGCTGAACAGTATTCTATTATAAAAGTGTCACTTGTACACACTTCGGGGATGTATCGTGCTAAGAAATCGAAATTTCTCCAAAAATAACCAAAAATATAGTATATCTGGATTTATAGGACCCGCTGTATTCGCTCTAGTCGGCTAAAAATCAATAGGGTACATCTGTGAGACACCTTGGAAAATATCCAGTTATAAGATTGGTCACTTATATACACTCCGGAGGCTGTATCGTGCTAACAACCCGAAATTTCTCCTGAAAGGACTAAAAATGTCACACTTCAGGTACCATAGCACCCGTTGTACTAGCTCTGCTGAGCTAAAAATCGATAAGGTTCATCTATAAGACGCCCTAAACAATTATCAATCATAAAATTGGTCACTTGTATACAGTCTGGAGGCTGTATCGTGCTAAAAAACTGAAAATTCTCCAAAAATTAAAAAAAATTGGTACTTGAAGTACCGTAGCACCCGTTGTACTTGCATAAGTGTACTGAATACCAATAGGGTTTATCTTTGAGACGCCTCGAATAATAGCCAATCATAAAATTAGTCCATTGTATATACTCCGGAAGCTGTATCGTGCTAACAAGCTGAAATTTCTCCAAAAATGCCATACTTAAAGTACTATAGCACCTGTTGTACTGGCTCTGGTGAGCTGAATATCAATAAGGTTCATCCGCGAGACTTCCTGAATAATATTCAATCCTAAAATTAGTGACTTGTTGCACTCCGGAGGCTGTATCGTGCTAACAAGACATGTAACGAAAAGTGGCCGACGACAACGACGACGACGACGACATACACACAGGATTTTTTTTCAAAAACCGTTTTTTCGTGTTGTTCATGATAAAAAACGTGGAAATAATTTTTTTCAAAATTCCTACTTTTTTTGGGGTAAACCAATACTTTTCTCGCATATTAGATAGGTTGGGCGGAAAAATAATATGCAATTAATTAAAACGTAATACGTAATACAATCTCACAGAAAATGTACTAAATATTTGACGTCAATTTGAATGTTTATGTTTGTCATGATTACAAAACGCTATAGTAGAATGACAGATGAGTGCACTAAAATGTTTATTGCACTAGAGCAATAAAAAACTAGTTTCTCCACTAAATAGAGTTCAATAAAGTTTTGTTATTTGCATGAACGTAGAAAACATTTACATATATTTTAGATTTAATTCGAGAACGGCATTTAAAGGCGTACTGCAATTTACTCGCTTACGCTCTAGTCGATGATCGAGTCTTTACTATTAACGGTTTACGTTAAGTATATGGTGGCCCATTAAGCGAGGTAAAAGGCTGTATATCGGAAAGTATTTGTCTCAGATTGTTGAAAAAAAATATTGATAGTATATGTGGCCAAGAGAAATTGCTGGAAATTATTTACAACCTCAAAATTTCTCTCCTAGGGGGCGTTACTGCTATGTTGAAATTATTATTGTCTCAGAAAATTGCAGAATGAGCTATAACGGTGATGTCATCATTTGAGAGCCCGTTCAATACCAGATAATTTTCTATAGTGACATTTCTGTGTAGCTATCATAATAAGCGAGAAGGAATACCACATCTATTTTTCAGTGTTTAAATTTTGATATTTCGATTTTGAAGTCAGTTCATACACCTTATACATTACTTTAAAATATATAAATTATAGGTCGATTAATACAGCTATTACTTATTTTTACGATTTTATTATAAAAATTAATAAAACGTTATTATTTTAGTAACATCTTCTAAATCAGCTTCAAATTTCTTATACTTTAGTGAAAACCGCATCTTGATATCTCTATTCAATTTTGACTTATCGTAAAAAATGTGAAAAACTAACATGTAAAAGATCAAAATTAGCAAATTAGCTAACCATAAGTAGGCTTTGGAACATATCGTATGTTTTTAATGGCAGTATTACAAAGAAGCGTCAAATTATTTATTTTGTCTTTGGTTAAGCATTCAAAATACTTTCACAAATGATGAGGCCGTCGATACGATTCAAGATTACTTTGAGTGCTTTCAAAACGCTACGATATGTAACTGCAAGAGAATACGTGATGAGGTATCCAAATCGCCGTCATTTCAGGAGCGGATTCTTTCCACGCCTGGTTCAACGGTTACGTGCCACGGGAAGTTTCCGCCGACAAGTGTTTCCCAGGCGGCGTAATGTCAGAACCGAAGAAAATATTATCAACGTTTTATCTTATATAGAGTTTAATCCTTACGTTAGCACGACAACCTTATCGTTAAAGACATTGTAAAATGGATGTATGAGTTGTTGACGACGAGGATAGCTGAGGTGGAGAATCAAACCACCTCAGTTAAAGCCACTCGCGGGACACATCAAGCTGCTCTATAGGCTAACGGAGCTTGGCTTCGAATGTATGGGCTATGCTGATGATATAGTTCTAATAGTCAGAGGCAAGTTCGAGAGCACCTTGTGTGATTTATTACAAAATGTCCTCAGAACTATTGAGCAATGGTGCTTGTCAGAGGGGCTAAACATTAACCCATAGCAATTCCATTTACCCGGAAAGAACACTTCCAGCCATGAAACCCATATCCTTAAACGGGGAAATCATAGAATGGAAATCAGAAGTTATCCTAGACAATACTTCTGTGGAATAAGCATGTTGAAATAACTGATAGTGAAGCAATAAGAGCTTTGATGGCGTGCATAAATCTGGAAAGAAAGAAATTGTGAGACCAGCAATTACGTATGGGGCAATAGATTGGCATACAAAAGCAAGTCCGTACAGCACGAGGAAGACCCTTGACAAAGTTCAAAAGGCGTCTTTCAGGCAAAAACACTTACCATCGAAAGATGCGTGGAAATGAGCCTAGAAAGAAACTATCAGAAATGTGATATATTGGTCCAATCTGATAGTCAAGCAGCTATCAAAGCATTGAGCTCCCATGTCATTGACTCAAAGTTGGCATGGGAGTGCCGAAGAAAACTTGATGAATTAGGCAAGAATAACAGGGTCTCTTTAGTCTGGGTTCCTTGTCATTCGGGAATCACGGAAAATGAAGAGGCCAATACACTTGCAAGGAAAGGAGCACAAACGCCCTTTATTGGCCCGGAGCCTTTCTGTGGTGTAGGAAAATGCTCCTATAAGAAAGAGTTTCGGAAGACAGAGGAAACCGAAAGAGAAGCACTCTGGCGGTGCCTTCCGGGGCTGGAACATTCCAAAAAGTTCCTGTGGAACTTTGACACTGCTAGATCCAAAAAATATTTGGATCTCATTAAAAATAAGCTACATCTCCACACGAGCTTTCTTACAGGACACTGCCGCCTTAGGAAGCACCTAATGAGAATTGGTCTAGCAGAGTGTAGATTCTGTAGAGAGGAGAATGAAACTCCGTATCACCTAGTTCTAGAATGCCTCGCCATTGCAAGCCAACGCAAGAAATCCTTCAGATAAGAAACTTCTAAGAGTGGAGATCTAACATCATTGAAGCCGCACCAAATACTATAGTTCATTAGAACCCTGGAACTGGAAGGCGAGCTGTAGTAGTAGCGAGAACAGGTCTGATAGGGGGACACAGCAAACCTTAGGTTTCAGTGCATTGTAACCCCGTTAAAATCTAATCTAATCCACCTTAGGCATAGCTTTGTTTTTCACAGTAGTGAACACAAACAGAAACTACAAAGAAGTTATTCGTGGCTAGGTAAGAATAGCACTGAATCATATGGGCGCGCTCCGGTCACCCATCTCGCAGTCGACGGAGTCGTGTATTGTGACGTAATCGAACCGTAGTCATCATGAGCGGGATTACTTAAACTTTGAAGGACAATCATTTTTTTATTTATTGAGATAATCAGAAAAAAATTTTACACGCAAGTTTCTTATTTTTAGATCTATTTTTTGAGAGTTTGAAAAATATGGAAACTTCCCAATTGAAAATAATATGAGGATCAGAATAATGATCGGTGTTTTCACTTATTTGTCTTATCGTATTCACGACTTTTCAATCTAGTTTCCAAATATTGAGATGTACTATGTGAACAACATCACAATTAATATTACAAAGAAGTTCATTACTTTTTTAATTTTTCGGGTGTTTTCAATTTTAGACTACTGAAATATATTGATAATGTATTTTGTCCTTTATAACTTACTCTAATTTTTTATATGTATGGTAAGATGTTCCACATTTTGATGTTTAGGATCTGTTTTGTTTGTTAATTGATCATAATATTTGTTTATCCCGATTTTGAATAGGTTATTTATCATATTTTTTGGATACTGATTTTTGTTAGTGCATTTTTTGCATTTTCAATAGCGTTGTATTTAAATTCGGGATTAGATCCGAAAGAACAAGTGAATTTAACAGGATACAGATGGAGCAGTAGTGGACTGAGTATTAAAAAAATTTAGCAATCGCTGGATCAAGTATATTTTCATAATATTCATTGAAAGTGGAAAATCAATAATTGAAGGACCACCGTATAGAACACTGACAAAGGAGCAGAAATCAAACTATAGCTCGTAATGTTCATCACTGAGCGATTTATTTCTTCAAATCATAGAAACCACGCAGCTCAGTTTCCATATAAAGCAAATATTATGGAACAACACTTGAATATTGATATGCAGATACATATTAAATAAATAAATAATTAAACTCTTAGAGTAAGTTATACTGTTATCCCGCACACCTGATATAATTTGACAACACCGCGGTACAGAAGGTGACATATTGTTTTGATTTGGTTAATCAATATTTGCCGGTAGCATTCCAATTTTTTGTAATTATGAACATAATATTTCAAGTTGATTTAAATTGGATCTCACCCCATGTTTACAAATACACTATTCACTAAGTAATTAGTTTGATTATTAGCAACAAATTAAGTAAAAGCACAATACATACTAAAATTTTACGGAGTACATATATTCTTTTTGGAACTCAGACATTCTCTCTTTCCACCGACCTCTTCTCTGAATTCGCTAATGACACGAGGGCAACCGACAAACGGAACGTGTTTATTCGATATATGAAAATAAAGCATTGGATTTTGTTTAAACCTTGGCGGGGCATTCGCATCTGTTGAAATGTGATTTTAACAACAAGCATTCATGATTTTTAGATTTCTAAAGACGACTCGACAAAGTCGATGAGAAAATCTTAGTCTTGTATTCTGGCTTCAGATGTCCGTTCGTCCGTCTGTTTTAGGCTCGATTCTCACTATACGTAACGTTACCGTCACGTCGACTCACCGGCACCATCAAATATTTTTACTTCACGAGCATTGCAAGTGACGTAATGTGGACGTGACGGGGTAGTGTGATTATGTTCAATGCTTGCATTGTAAGAATATTTTTCTTGACGGTGACATTACTTATAGTGAGAAACGCCCCTAAAGCATCAACGGACGAATAATAAGTGCTGGAACTTAGCCATAAACGGATTCGGAATCAGCATCGTCTGAAACCTCGTCAATGGAGGAAAATATCACTGACTTTATTTATTTATTGAATTGTTTCGTACAAGTCATAAAACATATACGTAAGTTGGCGGCATATGGGAAGCTTTTTTATTATTAATTTTACGAAAAAAAGTTATTCTTTATAAAAATTTCTTCATGGTCCAAAACCTAAAATTCAATCATCAGATGTTAATTTTTTTGTCGTATATAAGGTTTGTAAAAAAATATGTGATTCTTGCTCTAGAGTAAAGTACCTTTCTTTTTGCTAATATCGAAAATTGTTACAAAAAAAAGATGTTTAGAATTAAAAATAGCTTTCAAATATTCAACATTGTTTATTTACATTAAAAAAATATTTTTTCTACATGTTCTCTGCGATTACGTTGGAAATGTAAGTTTGCATATTAATGTATTGCATTTATTAATTATAAATTTGATTAAACAATTTTAAATAAACTTTTAAAAACAATTATCTCTCAATTTTCATCGAACACTGATTACCTTTAAGTTACTTAATAACTAGTTTGTAACATTCTAACGATGCATTTAAATGAATAACAAGTTGTATGCATAATTCACTTCATTACAATAAATACTAATGAATAATCACTATCTTCAATTTACTAATGCCTCCATATATCCTCCATTTCAGTTCTATTACCAAATTCTCTTAAGACATTTCTAAGCATACGGGGAGTTATATTACGAACCGCTTCTGCAATTATTCTCTCTAAATGGTCAACATCTTGAAATGGTTTTTGAAGGTAAGATTTTTGCTTTAAGTAACCCCACAAGAAAAAATCGAGTGGGGTTAAATCTGGAGACCGTGGAGGCCAAGGAATTTCCGAAAAACGATGAAAAACCCTTTCATTCAAAATATTGTCAATGCATCGACGTACATCTAATCTGCTGTGACATGGGGCACCATCCTGCTGGAACCATATCTGCTGACGTTCAAGTAAGGTTGTCAAGAAAATCATTTATTTTATTGTTTAACAAGCACAAATAACCATCAGCATTCAAGGTTTCTCGGATGAAAAAAGGTCTAATTATTTGATTTTTATACATTCCGAACCACAGATTTGTTTTGAACGAATATTGGTCCCGAGTTTTCAACGTAAATTGTGGATTTGTATCACTCCGCCAACGACAGTTTTGGCTAGAAACTGTCCCATTTGATGAGCTTCATCCGTAAAAATAATACACTTTGACATAAATGGGTTATCTACTAAGATTCCCTGTATGTCACAACAGAATTCGAATCATCTATCATTATCTCCTGGTCTTGAAGTATGAATTTTTTGAGGTTTGTAAGGGTGACATTTGTATTAATTTAAAATCTTTGAAACTGTATTTTTTTTATATCCATTGGCAACGACGATGCCCTTTTTCGCAAAGGATATTTAGGATGCTCAGTTGCAGAGAGCATTACTTGCAATGCCACGTCATTATTTTCTACCATGCTTTGGCGTTTTTCGCTAAATTTATTATGTACATCTCCATAAGTCTTAAATTTATTAAATATTTTTCTAAGAGTTTCATTGTGGATATTTTTATCTAGATGTCGGAAATTGAAAATGTCTGCTGTTTCTCGAAATGTTTTATACTTCTTCTTACAGTGCCATATCCGTGATCGGACGTAGGCGACCTCTCACTTCTACCTGTGTTGTGCTCTCCAATTACCACAGATAGAAGGGACCTACAGTTTAACGACGGATCCGAACGTCTATGTTGAGAGGCTGTACTAGGCAGAATACTGTCGGTGGTTTGTCATTGCCTTTCGACAGGTGGCTCTCCGAATTTTTAATTATGATGTTAACTAGGCCCGGGTTTGATCCCGGGGCCTCTCGGTTAGCAGACAGAGCACCATTCCACTAGCCTACGGAGACCATACTTATCACCCACTATTAGCACAATCTCAATTTTCTCTTCCAGACTCAATGTTGGTGGCATCTCTAACTTTTCATAAACAAATACGTCTGTCAAACATAAAACTGTACAATACGGATCTCTAAAAACTATGAAAAACACTATTAGACTGCCTAAAAAAAGTGTTTATACCGTAGCACTTTATGAAATACGATTGTTGACGTTTTTTTCGAATGTTCGATATTTAGACAGTTCGCAAAGCCTACTTTAATTATCAGTTGTAAAAAATGCTAGTGCATCCCAGATTAATTATGCATGCAAACTTGAATTTCCAACGTAATCGCAGAGAAAATGTAGAAAAACTATTTTTCAATGTAAATAAACAATTTGAAAGCTATTTTTAATTCTAAACATCTTTTCTTTGTAACAATTTTCGATATTGTCAAAAAGAAAGGTACTTTACTCTAGAGCAAAAATCACATTTCTTGACAAACCTCGTATACGACTGAAAAAATTTAACATCTGATGATTGAATTTTAGGTTTTCAACCATGCAGAACTTTTTATAAAGAATAACTTTTTTTCGTAAAATTAGTAATAAAAAAGTCCATTTCTATAGATCTACGTTATGTTATAAAAGGTGAGATGTCAACATCAGGTTATTTGTCACTGGTTTTGTTTTGGTTGTAACGCTGACTTCTTCCCAAGCACATTTAGAGTGTTGTTTATATTTTGCGAATGTATTTAAAAACAGTTAATACGACCTCATAATGTTGAAAAGAGATAGCGACAAACAACATTAATTAGATTCTATTCATAAGGATTTATTTTGACTTCTTCTGACAGCTGTGATATTAAGAAATCTTGATACTGATATTTTCAGCCAAAATCTGTGGTACTATGTTTCACTTGCATTTCTTATTATTTTTGTTCGATAGAGAGTGTTTAGGGTTCATTTTTTGTGATTGTATTAATTATAGACAAATTCGATAATTTAAACGTTGATTAAACTGAAATGACTGTTTAAAAGTCTTCGTATACGCCACACTGTGGCGCGTCCCAAATTTTTTTCAGATATATGATGACATGAAATGAAGCTCAAATATCAGGAGGACCATGTTGGTTTTGTATAAAATGAAAGAATGAGAAATAATATTTTTCAGTAGTCTCAAATCAAAAACACTAAAATAATAAAATTAGTATTATATATGAAGCTCCTTGTAATAATTGTGATGCTGTTTAAATGGGAGAAACATCTCAATATTTCGAAAGTAGATTGAAAAGTCATCAATACGATAAAATAATAGAACATACATTTAATTATAAAAATACATTCTTGTAACCCAGAGTCGGAATTGTAGACATCACCAATTTGACAACGTCTTACAAACGTATACAGAATTGCCAACTCATAAATCGAACTTTTAACTGCCAGCTGTGAAAAACATTTGATGAAATATTTATGTATAACACCTGTATTTTTTATATATGTCCAAAATAATACAGAATATTCAACAAAACATAATCGTATAAAATATTTATCATTGAAGTATTGAACCGGTATTGACGGTATAGAGTTTGAAAACGAATATAGCTGCGGTTGGAAAAAATGGTTACGACTAATAAATACGAATAAATTAGTTAAAATCTTTTCAATTTTCAAACATACTAAAATAGAAGTGATTTTATTAGTTCACTATTTTATCAGGTTTTTTCGATTATTTGAATTGTAATGGTTTTCAAACTATGAATCAATTTTTAAGAATATTAAAATGTTAACTTACCGATCACATATTCTAAAATAAGATTCCAGCCAATAACGAATGCTACAAACTCTCCAACACTGACATAACTATAAATGTAAGCTGATCCTGCTTTCGGCACTCTCGCAGCAAATTCCGCATAGCACAAACCTACGAAAAGAATAATTGTATCGTAAGATTTGTAATACAAACTATTTATGAGTCATTAGCCAACACCCTCTATAGACTGTAGCTACAGAATGACCAGTAAATGAGTACCGTAAATTAGAGGAATGATAGATCTTTAAAAATATTCCAAATATCGTAAAAAAATTTTTCTCCAAACCTTGTTAAATAAATATTGATGAAGGGTGGTACAGAGAAAATAAACGGTTTTAAAGATTAAAACTAACTTTTCCGCATCTGTGAGATGCCCTGATTAATATTCTATCATAAAATTGTCACTTGTAGACACTTCGGGGATGTATCGTGTTAACAAACCGAAATTTCTCCAAAAGTAACCAAAAATGCAGTATATCTGGATTTATAGGACCCGCTGTAGTCGCTATAATCAGTTGAAAATCAATAGGGTACATCTGTTGGACACCTTAAATGACACACCTTGAAAAATTTCCAATTATAAAATTGGCTACTTGTAAACACTCCGGAGGCTGTATCCTAATAAACCCGAAATTTCTCCAGAAAGGACAAAAATGTGTCACTTCAGATACCATAGCACCCGTTGTACTAGCTCTAATGAGCTAAAAATCAGTAAGGTTCGTCAATAAGACGCCCTTAACAATATTCAGTAGTAATATCACAAGAGAGTGCGAATAAATTGAAAATAATTCGACAGATTTTAGAAAACTTGTTGCCAGGCAATAGATACGAGAGCCCGAAGGGCCCAAGTGGCTATTGCCCAATGGTAACAAGTTTGAGAAAATGCCTGGAGAATTATTATCTGATTTATCGAACTCTCGTGTGGTATTCGATAGATTATTTTTTGACGTTACAATCAAAATCATTTTTAAGATTTTATATTTTTATTTCAACAAATTTATATCACTCGACTCAATATAAACCGAGTGAGTTATTCAAATTAGGATGCATTGAAGTTTTGTGATATTATTACTGATTATATTATTTATATCATCGACTGATGATTCACTAAAACGTTTGGGATTCATTTTACGAATTTCTTGAAAATTTATGACAGTCGCGTCAGATCAAGAAAATCCGTTGTCATGTGGTTGTCATTCCATAAAACCAATCTACATTGAATTTTTTTCGCTTGAAAATTTCGATTGGTTTCGAGAAACGTCAAAAAATAATCAATCATAAAATGGGTCACTTGTATACACGCTGGAGGCTGTATTGTGCTAACAAACTGAAAATTCTCCAAAAATGACAAAAATGTCGTACTTAAAGTACTATAGCACCTGTTGTACTGACTGTCGTGAGCTGAAAATCGCTAGGGTTCATCTCTAAGATGTTCTGAATAATATTCAATCATAAAATTGGTGACTTTTGGCACTCCGGAGGCTGTATCGTGCTAACAAACTGAAATTTCCCAAAAAATGACAAAAATGTCGTACTTCAAGTACCATAGTATCCGTTGTACTGGCTATTGTGAGCTGAAAATCAATAGGGTTAATCTGTGAGATATCCTGAACAATATTCAATCATAAAATTATTGATTTGTTGCACTCCGGAGGCTGTATCGTGCTAACAAGACACGAAAAGTGGCTGACGACAACGACGACGACGACGACGACATACACACAGGATTTTTTTTCTAAAAACCATTTTTTCGTATTGATGAAAAACGTAAAAATAACTCAAAATTTCAACTTTTTTGTGGGTAAACCAATACTTTGCTCGCATATTAGATAGGTTGGGCGCAAAAGTAATATATTATTGCATATCGTCTCGAGAGACAGAAATACAGTAAAACTTGTTTAAGTAGGACCTGAATAAGTTAAAAAGCTCCATAGTTGTAACTCGTGGTGAGTTTCCGACACTTTAGCACCGAATTACCTCTGTTAGTGGGATTCCTTCTATTGATTTTATCGTCATAATTACCTCAATAAACTATAATTGACACAGCTAATTTCTGAGACATTAGGTAAATGAAAAACCTCTCCAAGCGAGGCAAATTTACAGGTAACTTTTATTTTAGGTTAGTCTCTTCCAAACTCTATTAATTTAATCAAATTCGAATAAACGAGTGGAGTGGTACAAGAGTTCCTAAATTTTTTTTTGTACAATATTCTTGAAACACCCTACACTTCAAAGTAATAATATCTGTCTGCAACTATTTGATCAATTTTCTACATAAAAGTTACTCTTTGTTGAACTCGTAACAATACTCCATTTTAAAGATATCACTTTTCCGCCCAACCTATCTAATATGCGAGAAAAGTATTGGTTTACCCCAAAAAAAGTTGGAATTTTGAATTTTTTTTTGAGTTATTTTTACGTTTTCCATCAACAACAACACAAAAAAACGGTTTTTAGAAAAAAATCCTGTGTGTATGTCGTCGTCGTCGGCCACTTTTTCTTGTCTTGTTAGCACGATACAGCCTCCGGAGTGCAATAAGTCATCAATTTTATGATGGAATATTGTTAAGAACATGTCACAGATGAACCCTATTGATTTTCAGCTCACCAGAGCCAGTACAACGGGTGATATGGTGCTTGAAGTACGACATTTTGCCGTTTTTTGAGAAATTTCAGTTTGTTAGCACGATACAGCATCCGGAGTTTAACAAGTCACCAATTTTATGATCGAATATTATTCAGGACATCTCACTGATGAACCCTATTGATTTTAAGCTCACCAGAATCAATACAACAGGTGCTACAGTGCTTTAAGTACGATATTTTTGTCATTTTTAGAGCAGTGTCAGTTTGTTAGCACGACTTAGCCTCCGGAGTATATACAAGTGACCAATTTCATGATTGGATATTATTCAGAGCATCTCAAAGATGAACCCTATTGATATTCAGCTCACTAAAGCCAGTACAACGAGTGATATGGTACTTGAAGTACCAAATTTATTTCATTATTGGAGAATTTTCATTTTGTAAGCACGGTACAGCCTCCAGAGAGTATACGATTGATAAATTTTATGATTGAATATTGTTCAAGGTGTCTCACAGATGTACCCTATTGATTTTCAGTTGACTAGAGCTAGTACAGCGGGTCCTATAAATCCAATGCAAATACACGCAAAACACTAAGAGCTATTAAGAACCTTTTTGTATATGTTTATTACATGTCATATTATTTACTAAACATTTCTCGGAATTGTTTAAAAGTGACAACGTTGCCTTTGCTATTATAGAATATTTGCCATATACCAAAAATGCCAATTCTAGCAAAAGTCATTGTGTGATAGGACAAACAAAAATATTTACTTTGTCGTAAAAATAAAAAAACTCTAAATGCATAAAATGAAAATAAAAAATACTTCAAATGACATCAAATAACGAAAAAGAATAATTGACAGAAACCCAATCAAACGTTATTAAGTTCTGGCATTAAATAATGACCTCTTTTGTTAAATAATTTTGGAGGATTAATAAGTGATACAATTTCGTCACGGTCATACCAGATTATATCATCTTTCTCTGGCCATCTCCAATGAACTCCAGTTTTTTCCATAGCTTTCACATGATACTTGTTATTTCCTACTTCTAGAATAACACTAGGAAAATGTTTGTTGTCATAAATAACTATGACATTGTCATCTTTGTTAAAATCGTTGTTACCTATATTTGTGATATTTATACCAGTGACTAGATATTCTTGCTTTTTTTTGTCGTCATTTGTTTTGACATGCTATTATTATCCTGGCCTTCCTCAATACATTTTTTTGTCTTTTTTGCTGCTCTCTTTATTACGTTATGTCTCTTCTTTTCTTCTTTTTCTTCCTTTTCTGATTGAATTCGTTTCTGATACTCCATAAATTCGTCTGATATAGCAACAGTAGGCGTAAGTTTTTTTGTTATTCCCTTTTTACAATTTTCTGTCGATTTTTTGGGAAAGTAAAATACATTTTTGAAAGGTGTCGGCATTTGAATTGGGGGAGTACTTTCTTCGGGATTTTGATTAGAATTTTCTACACTATTTTCTGTAGATCGTTTTAATGATAATTCTGCGGTTGAAGTATCCGTTTCCGTTGAAACTAAATTATTCATACTTGACTTTTTAAATGGAGGAGTAATTTCTTGATGATTTAGATCTGTTTCCTTTAAAGGAGTATTCGTACATTTCTAGGTAGACATTGTAGTTGAAGTATCCGTTACAATTGTAGATCCCATATTTGTTGAAAATGACAGACTTTGTCCGTTATACTCAATAGGTGGAATTGTTAAATAATCTGATGTCGTAGGCGATAAAGGCAAATGAGTATATTTAGCTGAGTTTGTCATAGAACATGGAGAGATATCTTCCGTTAAAGAGGGATATAATATCGAAGTATTTTCCTTTTCACTATTTGCTTCGTTAGCAAGTGCTTGGAATAAATTGGTTGACGTAGAAGTAGACGGAAACGAAACTGCTCCAGATATTGCAATTGAGTTATCTGCTTGTTTTAAAAATTCTACTTTTAATACTTGTATTTTATTTCCCGCATGCGTTATATTTCTCTGGTCCAATCATAGTCGAATTCGATGCTTTCGTCATCTGTCACAGTGAATATGTTCCAATCTTTTATCTCATCTTCTACAGAATCGTTCACGTTATAGTTATTTACGAAAGTACTATGCCCCAAGTTCTTTAAACCTGTACTACTGTTCTCTATTGTATTTACGCAATTTGTCTCCTCAAGGTGATCTGATGTGGACTGCAATTGAAACGTCGTTTCATTTTCCGGTCGTGCTGGTAAAAGTGTTGTCCAAAAATTATAGAGTTTTTCATATTTTTGATCTCCTGACCAGGATTCTTTGGAAGCCCACTGCCGCTTAAATTGATTTAGAGTAATACTCGTAGGTGAAAGTTTATTCTCGAATTGGGTTTTGAATGTTTCATTGGTTTTCGATGTATTTTCTATTGATTCTAATTCTATTATTGTATTTACTTTAGTTTGCTTTTTAGCTAATTTTTGGAAATTTACATTTTTGGGGTTGAAAGGAAATAGTCCACAACATTTAAATGCATTTTTAATGGTATCCACTTTACCAGCCTGGTCAAAAAAATTTTTCACTAGAGGTCCAAAATCTGATCTTAATAACTTGAGCATGTTTAGATGGATACATTATCCATTTAAATTCCATTGTAATATTGAGTTTGAGTTTATTTGATCAGTTTTAAGTTTCAATAGGTGCTGTCACTGGAGTTATCGATATCCAGATGTTTTTCCAATTTTTTCTCAATTTAATGCAGCGAGTTTTTGTGGTTCTCTCGGTTAAGTATGGATAAACTTGTAAGAGCAGTTCAATTAGACCCTGTATGTTTGAAGTGTACTCTGTTGCTAAGTTCAATGCATCTGCGTCCTTTAAGCCGTATGAATTTTCGAGCAGACATTTGAACTGATCGATGTTGAGTATAGGTTTGGACTTCAAAAAATTTTGTAGCTGCTGCAATGTGTTCTGGTTCGATTGCAAAGTTAGTTTCGGATGTACTTCGCTTTCTTGCTTTCAGTGGACGTTTTGGTGTTATAAAATCTGTGTTCATGTCATCAGATGGTGGGAGCTCCTCGCTGGATGGTGATACGATTTCCGAATGTGTTCGTTTGTTGGATAGTTGTTTGTTTAGTGTGCTACTGTTGTCAATTATTTGGTCTTCCGTAGTGCTGGCGGTAGGCGTTGGGAGAGTTAAAGAGCTTGGTCGGAAGGTGGTTGGAGGATTTAGTGAGGTAGAGGTGTTCGTGTTGGAGGTATTAATGTTTTGAGTGAAGGATTCAATGATGTCAGAATTTATTAGCTGTACTGATGGTGTGTGCAGTGAATTGTTTGAGGCAGCGGGAGCTGCTGGTTTATTAGGGACGAACTGTGTATTTGGGCATTTAGATGCTTGGTGCCCAGTGAGCATGCATTTGAAACATCCCTGGTTGTCTTGTGTAATGAATATGAGATAAGAGGAGTTATCATCGCGAATGTCCAGGAAGTCAGGGAATGAAAGGGTGACAGGTGTTGCTATATATACTTGACGTCTGAAACTTAAAATGTGTGTGTATGCTGGATATGTTGCACCAATTCGTAGAAAGTATAGTGGAGATAATAATTTTAGTCCTATATTTCCGAGCTCTGTAGAGATGATTTCGTGCGGAATTGTAGGGCATACGTTGGATAAGACAATTACCTCCAGGGAGTTAATAGTCTTCTGGCTTTGATTTTTTCTCCGTTAACGGTAATTTCACCGTGAAGTTGTAGGAAATTATCGACACAATTTTTGCTCGAGATAAATGCTCTGTTGTTTGATATACTTGATAAAAAAACTATGTTTTTTGGATCTACAAGTGGTCCTAATTGAAGAAGGTAGTCCTGAAGTTTAGCTACATTAATGGCGTTGAAAATAATTGCTTCATATTTAGTAGGATATTTAGTCGTGATTTGGCCTAGAACGTTGGAGTATGATTTCGACATTTTGTTGGTAATATTTGTAGAATTTTCGGGTAATGGATCAAGTCCACAGTTATCAGGTTCCATTTTCGTTTAATTTATAGCGAATTTTCATAATATTGATTATTGTGTTTATAAAATGTAGGTTACTCACAGTTTTATTATTTTATCCCTTTCACAGGACTACACTACTAGTTTTTGCACAGGTAATTAATAATAGATTTCGAGACCAGCTAATTAGTTTGTCGATATATACGTCCGTTCTGTTTCGATGTCAGAACGGGTTTTCAAGTGCTAATAACTGATAAAATTATTTTATTAATAAGAAACTAGACAATAAAAATCCTATCGTTGTTTACAAACCCGAACCGACGGCGTCAAAACCTCAGATTAACAAGTGAAATAGATATGTTTGTTTTGATATTTTCTTGCCCCAAACATTGAGTCACGTTCTAAGCTCATTTGCGGACACTTCCACTGCTTTGCCATATTTACAGAGTCTCTTCAGTTGCAGGAAAAATGAAATTAGAAGTTTAATTGAGAATGTGTTAAAAAGTTATGCAAATACAAAAAGTCATATTAATTTATGCATTTGAGTCGCTATTTTTAAAATTGATTAGTAATACTCGAATTTTATTGAATAAAGGCATATTCTTATATAAATTTTAAACAAGTATTTGTTGTATCCTTAGATACCTTTATGGTTATAACTAAAAGTGGCAGCATTGCTCAAAATTTCAGAACCTCTTTAATGTGTCAATAGTAATCTTTTTAGTAGTTTTGTACTAGTTTAATTACCATATAAAGAGACATGCAAATATCGGCAGACTGTGATCGACGATCATTTCGAATGCGTCGTAGTATTGTAGTAAATAATGTCAAACTTGGTTTTTTATACGAGCGTCATCACGTCTAGAGAGTAAACATTTAGTTCTTTCGTTTTGATGTGTTTTTCAAAACTTTCAGTGAGAAAATAAACCTTTAAGTTAATTAATTTAATGTTTTTGGATTATTATGGTTCGTCGGTGCCAAGTTTGTCAGAAAAACAGCCGAAATTACCAAGGCCATGTAGCTACAATACCATCCCCACTTTTTGTAATTCATTCATTATTTCACTACTGGAGTTTAGAATTGTTGGCCGCAAAAATAAACGTGCTTATGAATATGTTTATTATTACTTTGAGGTCAAAACCAAGCGCCCCTACTACTGCGCTATAACCGACTCGGACTCGAATATTCCAATTCAAGTACATGAATGACCGGTTGTTTTTTCTTATTTATTTTCATGAGTTTTAAATTTATTTGCTATTGAATAGTGATCATTATATGTCAATATTATGAGAAATAATGTACTTCACGTCCGGACAAAATTTTATTATGTTCTCTTTCGCTGGGAAGCAAATATTTAGGATTTTCTAATTTCCCATGTTAAAATCCTAAGGTCGTAAGATCGCTTCACCACCCGGTATATATTTTTTACATACATTATATGTAGTTATTTTAAGTGTTCGATAGTATCTAATATATTCTGAACTAAAAGCGATACTGTTTCACCAGTTTTTGTGAAACTTGTCTGCAAGGTTATTTTGTAATGTCATTAAATTGTGTTTGCTGAAATGGATTGCAATATACTGCAAGGTTTTTTTCCAAGATATCACTAAAAATTAACCATTTATAATAACATATTGCATTATCAAACAAACTTTTCTCACATTCTAAGAACGAAATGGAGTCCTAGAAATAGCGCCTTACAATTTTAAAAGCAATTAGAATTGTTTCGTTACTTAACTCGTACATCTACTATCGTGAGCACGTCAATAAATACGTCCCAAATATACCAATCGCAATGTTTTAAAAATAAAATTTTTACCTGCAAATGCAGATGCCACAGCTGCCACTAGAAACGAAATACAAACAGCAGGACCAGCTACAGATTTTGCAACAGACCCAGCGAGAACGTAGACTCCTAAACCTAAAGTAGCACCAACTCCTAGTGCAGTTAAATCCAAAAGTGTTAAAACTCTAGCTAGAGGACTGCCTTCTACGCCATCGTTTCTTTTTTTACGACCGAGTGCAGAGAAGAAATGTATCACATGCTGGAACTTCATCTGAAAAAATTAAAAACAAGACTTAAAAGTATAAAGGCAAAGATGAAAGAAATAATGGAGTAATGATAACGAGAAATATTTTCGCCCGCCTTTATATAGAGTTTGTTCCTATTTGTGATATAGAAAGCTAGAATGGCTGAAACAACAAAGCACTCTCTTCACAATTGGTAGGCTCAAATTTGATTCAGATCATTTAATTCGACTACTTAAAGCCCCTCCAAAGCCATTGTCCCAAAAGTCTGAGATTTTCGTTCTGATCTCAATCCAATGAACAATGGAAACTCTGCAGAAAAATGTATAATATGAACGAAGAATATTGCTTTGGAGTAGTCAACAAACTGATAAATCTGGAGAATTGTTCACTATTGAAGATATCCATGATATCCCAAAAATAGTTAATAAACATCAAGTAAACATCTCATACAAATCTAACTTTTGTTATTTCGTATTCATTATTTTGAAAATCAAATTATCTTTAATAGTATATTAAAGTATAAGTGGATAAAGCGGTCTTTCAAACACGCGCGATTTTTCGAGCACGACGGCGCAGCCGAGTGCTCCAAATAGAACAAGTGTTTGAAAGACCAGTTATCCACGAATACTTTACGCTATTTTTTTTATTGGTGCACTTTAGAATCATAAAATATTATTATTATATTATTACTACAAAAAAATGGAAGTCCATCCTCGATGCCCAGTCAAGTTTCGTGAACGTCAAATAGTATTTATTTGTAGTTGACGTTACGGGCCTGTCAGATCAATAATCAAAAAGTTTCTTTATTTATATTTAAAGGGAAACAATGTATATATGAATATATAAATACATTTTGCAGAAAAAACCAAATAAGACATTGGTTCCCAATGATAATATACAATTTAAAAACCAATAAAAAAAGTTGTCATTGATACTTACGTGTCTCATGTTGTTGTTGTTACCATGGGGACTTTAAAAAACGCGCGTGTTTGAAAGTTAGATTTAAACACGCTGACGCGTGCTTTGAAAAGGTAATATGAGGCATCAATAAAAAAAACAATGTGTAATAGAGACTTCAATGAGATATCTGATTTAAGACGTCACTATTACGATGTTTATAGTAAAATAATAATAGATATTTTTCTACTTCTAACATAGTAAAAAGTAAACTACCTACCTAACTTATAACGAATGTTACGTAATGAGGGAGTCTAAAGTGTTACGTAATGAGAGGTCAAAAGTGTAATATAGCTAATTACCAAACACTTATGAGGGAATTTGCTTAGTACTACGATTGCGTTGGTAATACTAGTATAATTATAGTAGGCTTTGGATTATTATGCCAAATTAAATACATTCAAATATTTAAATGTCATTTGCAGCTTTGTATTACTATATAAAAATTATAAAATTGTATATTCTATATCAAGAGTGAAATAAGCAAAATTCTACACGAGTAGAAAGATTTGTTTCCCGAGCCGTAGGCGAGGGCAACGGTTCTACGAGTGTAGAATTTTGAATTCCACCCGTGTTTTATACTATACTCTTTCTACGACTATCAAATGAAAAACAAAACAACATATGTTGAATTACTAATTTCTGGAGGAGTTGTGATGAAATCTTCACTGCTGTCAGTATTAAACACTAAAAAGGAATTAAGCCATGTAATAGTAGGGAGGGTTGACACTATGGGAGGGATGATACGCTTTCAAATTTGCCGCTTTGAGCACTTGTTGCTTCGTATATTTGGTAACAGTGGAATGTCTCCATGTGATCAGCACATTTAATGCCTGTTTGCTGTATTAGGAGACAGTTTTAACAAATTTGCGCAGAAAATTTGTTTTTACTGTATAAATTACAAAGTTTCGGAAGGCAAGTATAAGCATTTTAGTAAAAACTGGTTGAGATTAACCTATTTATAAGTTTTTTATCATATAACCCGGTGTTTTAGCCATAATTTGGTACTAAGTAGATGCCTGAACGTGGATTCTGTTTACAAATATTTCAAGTTTTATAGAATAGGTCACGTACAGGAGGATTGATACATTCCATTTCGGGGAGACTTGATACATGTATCAAACCTCCCACTCTCTCAGAATTCTAGGTTGTACCTCCTTAAAATGTTCTTTCTAATTTTAGGATGCCTTTCAAATGGAAGAAAACAACTAATAGTACACCGCCTTCACCTGAACGGATGGAAAAAGCCGTCCAGGAAGCTATAGACGGAGGTAAATTGAGAAGTACGGCTAATAAATATCTCTTAGACAAAATGACACTAAGAAGATATGTTGCCAAATACAAGGAAAATGAAGAAGAAACAAAGTTTCTTCCAAATTTTGCGACTCCTCATATATTATATTCCGAAGAAAAAAAAAGTTTAGCTAAATGTTTGCTAACTTCGGCTAAAATGATTTATGGGTTTACTTCGAAAGAGACGAGAAAAATTGTATGCTTTGGAAAATAAATATACGGTTTTAAAGATTAAAACTCACTTTTCCGCATCTGTGAAATGGCAAAATGACAAAAGGTCGTACTTCAAGTACCATAGCACCCGTTGTACTGGCTCTGATGAGCTGAAAATCAATAGAGCTCATCTGTGAGATGTCCTGAACAATATTCAATCATAAAATTGGTGAATTATTGCACTCCGGAGGCTGTAAGGAGAAGTGACCGACGACGACGGCATACACACAGGATTTTTATCTAAAAACCGTTTTTTCGTGTAAAAAAAATTCCAAAATTCCAACTTTTTTGGGTTAAACCAATACTTTCCTCGCATATTAGATAGGTTGGGCGGAAAAGTAAAACGTCACTTCAAATTGACTAAAAAATGAGAAGGCTTCCTATGAGTGGCTTAGAGGGTTTATGGAGAGAAACAATGAACTATCGCTTCGAAAACCAGAACCAATGAGCCTTTCTCGTGGAACAGCTTTTAACCAGCACACTGTAGGAGAATTTTACAATTTACTTGGCGAAGTGCTACGCCGAAATCAATTTGAACCAGATTCAATATATAACTGTGACGAGACTGGCGTCCAGACTGTCCACAAACCTAGCAAAATCATTTCAAAATAAACGGTTTTAAAGATTAAAACTAACTTTTCCGCATCAGAGAGATACCCTAAACAATATTCTATCATAAAGTTGCCACTTGTCTACACTTCGGGGGATGTATCGTGCTAACAAACCGAAATTTCTTCAAAAATAACCAAAAATATAGTATATCTGGATTTATAGGACACGCTGTACTCGCTTTAGTCAACCTAAAATCAATAGAGTACATCTGTGAGACACCTTGAACAATATTCAATCATAAAATTGCTAACTTGTATACACTTTGGAGGCTGTATGGTGCTAACAAACTAAAAATTATCCAAAAATGACAAAAATGTGGTACTTCAAGTACCATAGCACCCGTTTTACTGGTTTTAATGAGCTGAATATCAATAGCGTTTATCTTTAAGATGGCCTGAATAATATGCAATCATAAAATTGGTCACTTGTATATTCTCCGGAGGCTGTATCGTGCTAACAAACTGAAATTTCTCCTAAAATGACAAAAATGTCGTACTTAAAGTACTATAGCACCCGTTGTACTGGCTCTGGTGAGATGAAAATCAATAGGGTCCATCTGTGGGATGAACTTAACAATATTCCATCATAAAATTGGTGAATTATTGCACTCCGGAGGCTGTAAGGAGAAGTGACCGACGACGACGGCATACACACAGGATTTTTATCTAAAAACCTTTTTTTCGTGTAAAAAAAATTTCAAAACTTCAACTTTTTTGGGGTAAACCAATACTTTCCTCGCATATTAGATAGGCTGGGCGGAAAAGTAAAACGTCACTTCAAATTGACTAGAAAATGAAAAGGCTTCCTATGAGTGGCTTCGAGGGTTTATGGAGAGAAACAATGAACTATCGCTTCGAAAACCAGAACCAATGGGCCTTTCTCGTGGAACAGCTTTTAACCAGCACACTGTAGGAGAATTTTACAATTTACTTGGCGAAGTGCTACGCCGAGATCAATTTGAACCAGATACAATATACAACTGTGACGAGACTGGCGTCCAGACTGTCCACAAACCTAGCAAAATCATTTCAAAATAAACGGTTTTAAAGATTAAAACTAACTTTTCCGCATCAGAGAGATACCCTAAACAATATTCTATCATAAAGTTGCCACTTGTCTACACTTCGGGGGATGTATCGTGCTAACAAACCGAAATTTCTTCAAAAATAACCAAAAATATAGTATATCTGGATTTATAGGACACGCTGTACTCGCTTTAGTCAACCTAAAATCAATAGAGTACATGTGTGAGACACCTTGAACAATATTCAATCATAAAATTGCTAACTTGTATACACTTTGGAGGCTGTATGGTGCTAACAAACTAAAAATTCTCCAAAAATGACAAAAATGTGGTACTTCAAGTACCATAGCACCCGTTTTACTGGTTTTAATGAGCTGAATATCAATAGCGTTTATCTTTAAGATGGCCTGAATAATATGCAATCATAAAATTGGTCACTTGTATATTCTCCGGAGGCTGTATCGTGCTAACAAACTGAAATTTCTCCTAAAATGACAAAAATGTCGTACTTAAAGTACTATAGCACCCGTTGTACTGGCTCTGGTGAGATGAAAATCAATAGGGTCCATCTGTGGGATGTACTTAACAATATTCCATCATAAAATTGGTGACTTCTTGCACTCCGGAGGCTGCATCGTGCTAACAAGACATGTAAGGAAAAGTGGCCGACGACAACGACGACGACGACCACGACGACATACACACAGGATTTTTTTCTAAAAACCATTTTTTAGTGTTGTTCTTGATGTAATACTTAAAAATAACTCAAAATTTTTTTTCAAAATTTCAACTTTTTTGTGGGTAAACCAATACTTTTGCCTCCTACCCCTATAGAAAGTACACACTTCCCTCCCTCAAATCAGGGAGGAAATTCATACTTTTTCTCCCTAGGGAGGAAATGTACTTTCCTCCCTATGGGGGAAAGTATTTTTCCTCCCCCTCATTTCAAGTTAGTTGTAAACGATGAAACTTGTGAATTCATTATATTCATATTGTTTCCATAATTTCTAGAACATCCTGTATATCCTGTTTTTTGGTAAAAATCAAACATTATTGTTACGTCAACGTAGTTCTTCAATACAAATTTCAACTTCAGGAATCTTAGATATACGTTTTTTGAGTTCAGAATAAGAAAAGCATATGCCGTGGCTCACTGACAGTAAACACGGCGATTGACTTTTGAGGTGCAAAGTCGCTACATTCATTAAACTTAGTTGAATTTTTGAAAAATGGAGAGCGATTCAAGTGATTTTGAATTTCCAAATATACCACCTAATATTAAGGAACAAGCCAACATAGCGTCATTAACCTTACTACCACAAAAATCTAAAGACAGGTATGAAAAACAATATGCACAATATAAGCAATGGGCTGAAGACAACAAGATACATAAATATTCAGAGAATGTTTTACTGGCATATTTTTCACTACAAGGAAAATCATTAAAAGCTTCAACACTTGGGTCTAAATATTCAATGCTACGCACAATGATACAAATGAAAGACAATGTCGATATTAAATATCCAAAGTTGATTGCATTTCTAAAACGTCAAAATGCCGAATACAAACCAAATAAAGCTAAAACTTTTACAAGAGAAGAAATAAATACATTCCTAATGGAAGCCCCCGATGATGTTTTTTTATTAATGAAGGTAAGAAATGAAATCCCATGCAAATAATTTAATTTTTGATATAAAATATTCATAGGTAGTCCTTGTTATTGGAACTTCTGGAGCATGTCGATGTGATGTGCTTATTAAAATGACTATGGATGATATTGAAGAGAAAGACAATCTATTAGCCATAAATATCCACACTTCAAAAACGTATGAACAACGAACTTTCGTTATCAATACTACAACAGGTAACGGCCCAAATTTTGTTCAAATCGTTAAAAAGTATATCTGTCTACGTCCTAAAACTGAGCATAAAATATTGTTGGTATGCTTTAAAGCAGGCAAATGTATAAATCAAGTGGTCGACAAAAATAGTATATCCAAAATACCACAAAAAATTGCAGAATATCTCAATCTTCCAAATGCCGAACATTACACAGGGCACAGTTTCAGAAGAACTTCAGCAACTCTGTTAGTAAACGCTGGTGGGGATATTTTAGCTCTAAAACAGCATGGCGGTTGGAAACCAACCAATATCGCAGAAGGTTCTGTAGAACAATCTCACACAAAAAAAAGAAAAATTTCTGATCAAATTATGGGAAGTAATGTAGAACCTGAACTTGATCAAAATCAGCCAAGCACTTCTAGAAGTTACCACCATTACAATTTGCTAAGCGAAAATATTTCAAATACTAAAGCTCCTGTTGAAACCCTATCTTCTTCCAATGGTGTTCATATAAGTGCTGCTCAAAACTGCACATTCAGTATTAGCATAAATAATTCTGAAATATAGTTAAACAATACTATGTACTTAATTGTATAACATATATTGATAAATAATTCTTGTGTTCTTAATTATATTCGTTACCTATTTGTGTCGTAAATAAATTTTCAAAAAAAGGTGGGTGGGAGGAAAAATCATATGTATCACATGGGAGTAAAATGCCTTTTCCTCCCTTGAATATTTACTGCCCTCCGTTTCGCGTCGGGCAGTAAACTACATCCTGCGGGAGAAAGAGTGGCACTTTCCTCCCTAGTAATACAAATAGCTATTCTCGCATATTAGATAGGTTGGGCAGGAAAGTAAAAAGAACACAAACCAGTATCCAAAGTTACTTCAGAAGAACGAGGCCAGACAGTTACAGTCCTGTGTACCATAAGTGCCATAGGGAATTCTATTCCTCCTTTTTCTGTTTTCCCGCGTGTTCGTGAACAAGAATATATGATCATTGATCCACCACCAGGATCCAAAGCTGCTACTCATCCAAGTAATTGGATGACATCTGAAAATTTCGAATTATAGCTGTCACATTTCATAAAGTTCGCAAAATGTAGCAAAGTTAAGAAATCCTCACTTATTTTGGATAATCACAATAGCTACATATCCACTGGTGGTCTAGATATATGCATGAAAAATGGTATCGTTTTATTAACCATACCGACACACACAAGTCACCGCTTGCAACCATTTGATGTTGCGGTATACGGTCCGTTCAAAACGTACTTCAATGAAGGTTGCGATGTTTTAATGGAAAGAAATCCTGGCCAAACTATTTGTTTGAAAGATATTGCCGCGCTTGTTGGTACTGCATATTAGCGAGCTTTCACTCCACTGATTATTAGGAATGGGTTTTCTCAAACTGGTATCTACCCATACAATTCTCACCAATTTACTGATCACGACTTCCTCACTGCAAAGGTTACTGACCGACCTGATCCTCATCAGTCACAAAGTGCTACAGTTAATGATACACTGGCATTACCTGTCAGAACATACCCCTGAATCTACTCCTAGGCCGAAACCTGAACCTTCCTGCTCATACAAGACTCCCGAAGAAATAAAGCCATTCTCGCAGGCACCACCAAGAAAACAACAAACATCAGGAAGAAAACCTGCAAAAACAAAAATTCTCACAGATACCCCAAATATGGAAGAAATAAAAAATGACAATGAAAAAAGGCAAGAACAGAGAAACAAGGTTAAATTTAAAAGAAACCTTATGGGCCCTAACAATGTTGTTAAAGTGAAGAAACAAAGAGCAATTGGAAAGGAATCTGAATCTGATAATTTCAGTATTCGATCCATCATCATCGGATGAAATAACTGATATAGAAAACCAAATAGAAAATGAGAAAGAAGAAGATTATCTTGTTGTCCCATGGTTAGGGAGCGTTGATACGGTGTAAAGGGGGTTTGATACACTTTACAGTTTTTTTTAAAAATACCAGGTATCTCCTACCATAATCTATACTGACATGTTTCAACTGCCTACAATTAATTGGAACTTAGTTGGCTATAGAAGGCCGCACAAACCGATTTCATTGAATGAAAACTTATTTCAATTTCCTAGGTCAAGGATTAACCGTATCAACACTCCCTAGTCTCCCCTATTTAAATAAAATTATATAAATTTACTTATTTTTTATGAAGTATTAATCATTTCTTAGTTTTTACTATTGGGAACCGAATTCTAGAAACTGAACTGAAGAGAGTTTTTAGTTCAGTCTGTTTAAAGTTTGATGTAGTCGTGAATAGAAGTAAATATACCGTGTGTGAACAAATGAAGAGTAAGTAAATATACTGTGGGATTCCAACCCAAACGTCCTCGTCGTGGGGGTGGTAATAGCTTGCTACGTCGTGAAGAGGATGACAGGGAGATGTCTTTGTCAGATGTTCTACGGAACAGGTAAGCCGTCCAATCGATGATGAGTTGTGTCACGTGTGTCCATGATCCAAATCATCATGGACATACGCAGCGTGACTTACATCAGGGCTCTGGTAGAACCTCAACCCAAGGTGTCAAGCGACCCGTGCCGATGGGTGCGCGGCGGTGGGGAGCACCATCGCACCGTCGCTAATGGAACTTCAGGGATGCCCGGCGACCTCCCAGAATAATAGGCTTATTTCCCTAATTGGGTCACGGGGGGCATGGACCTTAGCAACCCGGTACTTGTGGGATCAAAACGGCTGACCCGAATACAGAAATCATGGAAAAAACTCATGAATTGGAATGTGGTCAACAGATTGAAGGCATTTCATGTAGCAGCTCAGCATTATATCCCCTTTAGAAATGGAGGAGGATGTGCTGTGGAGATTTGGAGAGGAGGATAATACCTCAAAGAACCTATGAACACAGTCGCCATCGAGAAAACCAAAGAGGCTCTTCAGAGGGGAACTGAGAAGGATAAGGAGATAAGAAGCTCTCGCCAGAGAATTCTCTCCAGAAAAGAGAGACGGTTGGCGTGGAAGCAGCAGCACGGTGCATCGGCCAAGCCACCTCCAAGCAAATCCGGTTTGTCTGAGACCCCGGGCGCTGACGGGAAGCACATCATCTTGTGGCTGGATGCCAATGCGCACCATTTGGCTTGTGGGAGCTCCAACACCAACAATCGGGGTGAGTACCTTATGAGTTACCCAATTCAACTTTATTAAATAAAGGCTGTAAGGCAAATGTCCAACAAAGAAGGGCGAATTTGCTTAGAGAAGAGATCTTGGGCAACACTTTGGCTAGCTGCTCTGCGGGTAGCGTCGGACCACAACTATATATACTTCGCTATTAAGTCGTCCTATACGGAAGAAACTTTTATAAATCATAGGAATGCAGATTGGGAAGCATTCCAAAAGGAATTGGAGATCAATCTAGCCTCACTTGACCCAATCTCACGGCATGGTGTTGAGAGAATGACACGCGACCTGCAATGCGCCATAATGAACACATACACCGAGTCCTGCTCTAGAACGGTAAGAACGAACAACAGAAATGCACGTTGGTGGAACAGAAAGTTAGAATCTCTTAGGAGGAATATTCGCAAGCAGTATGATCAGTGCAAATGCACAGAAAACTATGACTGCCACACGAAGGCGCTCACTGAATTTAACAAAGCAGTGAGGAAAGCCAAGAGAAGCCCGTGAAGAAGCTTCTGTCAGAAAAGCACCGATATAATCACTCCAAGGCTAGGGCGTCTTTTTAGATTAAGCCTAATCACGGGAGTTACTATACATATGGTTTGGGCAATCCCCAAGGTGGTATTTATTCCGAAACCTAGCAGACCCTTGTATGTCATTGCGAAGGCTCACCATCCGATAATCCTCCTGTCATTTCTTCTCAAGGCAATAGAAAAGACGATAAATAGGCTTCTAAGGGCTACGGTACTAAGCAACAAGCCTTTACACCAGCATGCCTATAAAAATGGTAAGTCTTGCGAAACGACCTTGCACAGCTTGGTGGGCAAAATTGAGCAAGCCATTACCCCCAATAAAGTTTCACTGATTGTGGGTATCGAAGAAGCATTTGACAACATGGGCACCCGCTCAATAAAGTCAAAGCTGTAATCGAGGGGCACTGACAGGACAATATTCGATTTATAGAAAACATGTTAAGTAGCAGCAGAGCACAAGCATCCTTGTGTGGGTTCACGAGAGAGGTGAAGACGGAAAGCGGTTGTCCACGGGGTTAATTATTTCTGTATATAGGCACTAAAATATTGAATTAAAACATTTATTTACCAATACATCATACTGCAATACCAATAAAATAATTAAAACACTCTGAAACTTACCTTTGAACTCATTGAACCTCACTACTTTTTTACCAAATTCTTGTACGTTGTTGCACGTCTGAATTTGAAATGGCAATTAAACTCAAAATGTTACAGATTGTAGGTCAAGAATTGTTAAATATCGACTGATTAAATAGCGGCAAATTTGAAAGCTATGTTTGAACACATTTCTTATTATTTAAGAAAATGGGTTAAATGGCCGCAAATGGAAGCTGGCCGGATAACTGGTGTATTTTACCGACACAGAAAAATGGATATCTCTAAATAAAATGGAAATGATTCAGTAAGATACTGATAAACAAGGAGTGAAACTTCTTGTGAATGTTTAATTCCTGCCAAGGATGAAGTTAACTTGTCTTCACCAATAAAACAAAAAAAATAATGTTTTGTTTTTTTTTTATGAATATTGATATAAATCGATAATTAAATAAATTCATATTGAATTTTTCATGACTTATAAAATACTACAGGTTTGTAGGTACAGTAGAAACACTGAGTCTTTTCCATCACGTGACTGATACGACATCACGCATATGCATCTTAATCAAAACAATACGACAAACGCTTGTATTGAGCTTCGTTTTTTTTTCTGTTATTAGAAGACGACAGTACCAACATAGTATGTGTTGAATAATATCGTCAACTAATTCACGTGATGAAAAAGCTTCACCGTTTGTACTGTACATAAACCACATTAAAAGGCGCTACGCATGACTGTAATATAGTTATTTATTCTGGATTAAAGTGTTGAAATTTCTGCTAGACTCCAAAAAGTAGTAACAGATTCTATTTTGGGAAGTCATACAAAATGTTTCCTGTAAAAAACTACTATAAGTAGTCACAGGGCGATAAAAGAAAAACGAGCGGTATTTACATTCTACTGAACTGCGACATAAATAGTCACATAATATTTATTATAAGTTATTATTTAAAATTATATTTACAAACGGTTGTTGAAATCAAGGACTTCACACGTACATATTTTCATAAGGATTTTAGTTCACGACTGGCCATAAATGCCAGACGTATTTGTTACATTAATACACCATAAAAATGTTAAGCGTAACGCAATTGTCACGTATTTAATAATCGGAGTGTTTGATATTTGACGGGACCACTGTATGTAATGGTTATTTATAGAAAAATTTTGTTAATGAATGTGTTCAAACAAACAGAGTTTTGTTTTGAATATATAGTACCCTCGTTCCTCAGAAGGATCGAACCATTACAGATTTTCATAGACTCTTCAGAACATTGGAAGGAATTAGAATATCTAATGCAGAAACGGAGTTAGGTCTATAAGAGATATTTACTGATATGTTTACCAAAAAAAACCCGACGCAAGGAATTATAGAAGTTGTAGAAGTATAGGAGAACAGAGACAATGTTCGAATTATACAAAAATGTTACATTAAAGCTGGAGAGACCTACTTTACTAGGTCCAGTACTACTTTTTCTGTCGCAAGCTTACATTACATCGACAAGAAAACGAAAACAGGGAATGGATGAGCTAGATACCAAGAGGCGGAAGCTGGGTTTTCTAGAAAAGGCAACTGCAGTAAAGAAAGAATATAGAAGTCTACTGGAGAAAGAAGAGGAGATAACACAATTGAGAGAAATTAGAAAACTATTTTTATAGCCATTGGGCAAACCTAGACCCAGCAGTTGTGTATAAAGTGTCGGCGTTTACCATAAACAATAAAAACAAATATACTTATGTTGGTGTGTTAGCGGAAAAGGATGTCATAATAAATGTCTACCTCTTAAAGGGTGACTACAAAAATATGTTTCTAAGTGGTTACAACAATAGATCAGCTAGCAATAACGTTGTTGGTTAAATAATTAATCACTTCCCCTTTGATAAAAACTCCTGCAAAATCCTGCGTTATGTCCAACTCTATTAGGTAGTAATCTTCCTTCCGGAACTGCTCCAATAAATTTGGTATTTCTTTAAGTAGTCTGTCGAGTTTAACGTCCGCCATTTCTACTTTGTATGGAATAAACACAGGTTCTTTATGTTTCCTTTTAATAATTTCCAAATCTTCTCAGATTATTTCTCTTGTTCCAATGGCAAGCGGGTTGTTACTTAGTAAGGAGAATGGAAGCTTAGCTATAACTCCATGTTTTGCAGAAACCAATTCGCCAAACTTTCCATTAAAAGGGCCACATATTTCTTCTTTAACAAGTTTGGAATTTCCATCGTAGTTCTCTAAGCCGCATACCTTTACAAGTATTATGTTGTCGCAAAGTGGTTCTGTAATTCGTATACCATCTCCCAGTGGGTGTTGCCTTCCGTGTAATGAATATTTCCAATATCTGTAACCATATTGTTACCTTCCAAATTTACCAAAAGGAGCCACAATCCAAATCCTTCATCGGTCGGTTTGACCTTCCTGCCGTAAAGTTGGCTAACACTAAACATTTTGGCGCTTCCCATGTTAACAGTTTCAGCGGAAATAGAATACTTAGCATTTTGAATGCTACTTCCCGTATTTATGTTATCGCAGAAAGGCATGCGAGAAGGGGTGGGTCGCCAAAGCTGCGTCGCCGAAAGTAAAGTAATGTGGTTTTCTTACTTATAGGAATATTATTGCCGGTGAAACATTTATTTGTATACTTTGTTGATGGAAAGCACTTCATTAAAATGTATCACTATTGAGACGACTCAAAGAGAAAATAGTTAAGAAGTACAGTATACTTACCTAGGGAAAAGCCATTCGGATCATTTAAAACATCAAACATTTAGAATCTCCTTGTGTACTAGTTGGAGCAGGAAATAAAAAAAGTTAAAGAAGATATGAACTATACGTTGAAAAATTAAATTAGACAAAATTAAGTGAATGCTAAATAAGCACAACGAACGAATTGTATTCGCTGTTTGACTGTGCAAGTTGTTACGAATAATTTGTTATTTTGTGAATAATGTAAATAGACTTCTGATGTGAGTCTGGTGTGTGTCTATTACCTTTCTGATACTCCTCTGCTATCCGTCGGCTCTACCTATCATAATGGCATTTGTTCGATTAAAATCTGACCAATAACAACAAACATAAATTCTAATGCCTTTTTGACATCTTTGTACATCCTGTATATATATATATATATATATATATATATATATATATATATATATATATTAATACATATACTCTATCTAAATTCTAAAGAAAACATTGAAATAAAGAAAAATGTACATATTTGGATGTAATACTAGTGATATACAATGTATTATAAATAATTTAAAAGATTCAATATGCAAATAAAATTTGACATTACAATTTCGAATGACAATAATGCAGAAGATACTTAATGATACATAGATTTTATAAAGATTTTAAAAAAAGAATACAGATGTCGCTGGTAGCAAAATTACAATTAGAATTAAAGAATGAAAATCTCTCTTTGTTATATGAAAACATAAATTTGTATTTTTTTTTTAAAAAAGGAATTCTTTGGTAACCAAAGGAGAAGAGAATTATTTTATGGAAAAAAAGTTTAGTTAGTTGATTTTGAACCCCTCTCGAGAGAACATCTAATATGAGTTCTCTCAAATTTGCTGAATAATATAATAGTAATTGATATATTAAAATAGCATCAGATTATAATAATTAGCATGATAAGATCAGTGTGTGAATAATTCCTTAAATAATTATATTGAAATAGTGTTAGTGATTTTTCCGGGTTCTAAATTATAAATTTAGAAAAGTGGTTCCGGCGATTCTAAAAGACGTGCTTAGAATCAGAACGAGTGATCCTGATACCTAGTTGGTGAGTCCAGTCCAGATTTTATAAATTATTTTTCAAGAATTAACAGGCCTTTAAATAAAATTAAGATAGATGCATCTATATCACATTTTTGAATACTGACAAAATTAACGTTAAAGATATATAAAATTTCACCTGAAGAGAAGAGAAAATTTTTTGAATAGACAATTTTATCGCATATAGTTATTTGACAATTATACACGTCAAGTGTAATTTTCGACGATTTGAACGTTTAGAATAAGTAGTTAATTAGGTTGTTCTTCTAGTATATAGGTTGTTTTTTTTAATTTTAAGGTTCGTAGAAAGTACGATTATTGTTCTTTATTATATTTTGGGAATAATAATTCATTTTCACTTGTTATCTGATGGTATATAATATATAATTTTTGATTCCAACTCACTTTGGTATTAATTCAACTCCTATTTCATTGAATTTGAAAAATTTTGGATCCTATAAAACTTTTGATATAATCAGTGACATTTAGTTAATTTTCAGTGACAGAAAAATTGTAGATGTCATTAGATAATTTAATGGTCTTAGAATATATTGAACAAGCAGTCACTATAGATTTGCAATAGTATAATTGACAATTTTGGAATATTCTTTGGAAATTTATAAATTTAAAATTTTAAATTATTAATTTTTTCTTATCTTTGAACCCTCCCTGAGGTAAGAGCGAGTAAGTCGATTTTGTAGTAATTTATCTTTCAGAATATAAAATTTCATATTCGTCTGAGCCGGGCATAATAATTTGACAATTCCTGTCAAAATTTCAAATAGGTTATATTCAGTGATAAAGGTGTTTTCACATTAGTGTAGTTACTACCACGATTGTAACAACAGCATCTAATAATCAAATTTCAAATAAAATCATATAATACATAATTATAAAAACAGTAGAACATTAAATATATTATAATTTGGCGCCCAACGTGGGGCGAATTAAGAATTTTTCTTGATAATTAGGTTGACGTTAACATTATAATAATTGTCACCCAAAACGTGGGGTGATTAAAACTGTGCATATAATTATAAAAATATTAAAAATTTATTGACATTATTATAAAAAAAATTTAAATATTTACGATGGAACAAAGAATGACGCTAAGAGATGGTAAACAGGTAGGAGTTGAAAGTGGATCCGATGAAGAAAGGGAAGAACAGGAGGATAGTAGATGGGAACCCCAAGGAGGAACAAATAGCAATGATCATTGGATGCAACAATTTCTTTTGAAAATGAATGAGAATATGAATAGTAAATTTGAAGAAAATAGGGCAGATATGAATAGTATGGAAAAGAATATGCGAGGAGATATGTATACAATGAGGGAGGAGATTAAGGGGGATATTAACAATATCACAGGAAACATGGACAGGCTGGAAAAGAAAATAGAAGAAGGAAAAATTGAAAATTTAAAGGAGATTAAGAAAATCAGAGAATAGTTGCGCAAAATTATTGCTACCGTTTGAGGGACCTTATGTAGTAGGTAACGAAGGAGCACAAAATAGTTACCAATTATTAGACCCCATTACGGGAAATGAAAGAGGAGTTTTTAACATAGAACAGGTATATAAATATTATACTTAACTTGGAACAAATGATATTATGTTACGTGAAATTTTAATAGATATAGTAGATTTAAGAAGTTTTATAGGAATTAGGAATAATAGTTTAATTTGATTGAAGATAAATTTTGGAGATAATTATTTGAAAGATATAACTATGTTACTAAGATATTAGTATGATATTTGGCAATTTTGAAAGATAAATTATAATTATATGCAAGAATCGATTTATCATTCTTTTATTAGGGGGATTTAATACATATACTCTATCTAAATTCTAAAGAAAACATTGAAATAAAGAAAAATGTACATATTTGGATGTAATACTAGTGATATACAATGTATTATAAATAATTTAAAAGATTCAATATGCAAATAAAATTTGACATTACAATTTCGAATGACAATAATGCAGAAGATACTTAATGATACATAGATTTTATAAAGATTTTAAAAAAAGAATACAGATGTCGCTGGTAGCAAAATTACAATTAGAATTAAAGAATGAAAATCTCTCTTTGTTATATGAAAACATAAATTTGTATTTTTTTTTAAAAAAAAGGAATTCTTTGGTAACCAAAGGAGAAGAGAATTATTTTATGGAAAAAAAGTTTAGTTAGTTGATTTTGAACCCCTCTCGAGAGAACATCTAATATGAGTTCTCTCAAATTTGCTAAATAATATAATAGTAATTGATATATTAAAATAGCATCAGATTATAATAATTAGCATGATAAGATCAGTGTGTGAATAATTCCTTAAATAATTATATTGAAATAGTGTTAGTGATTTTTCCGGGTTCTAAATTATAAATTTAGAAAACTGGTTCCGGCGATTCTAAAAGACGTGCTTAGAATCAGAACGAGTGATCCTGATACCTAGTTGGTGAGTCCAGTCCAGATTTTATAAATTATTTTTCAAGAATTAACAGGCCTTTAAATAAAATTAAGATAGATGCATCTATATCACATTTTTGAATACTGACAAAATTAACGTTAAAGATATATAAAATTTCACCTGAAGAGAAGAGAAAATTTTTTGAATAGACAATTTTATCGCATATACTTATTTGACATTTATACACGTCAAGTGTAATTTTCGACGATTTGAACGTTTAGAATAAGTAGTTAATTAGGTTGTTCTTCTAGTATATAGGTTGTTTTTTTTAATTTTAAGGTTCGTAGAAAGTACGATTATTGTTCTTTATTATATTTTGGGAATAATAATTCATTTTCACTTGTTATCTGATGGTATATAATATATAATTTTTGATTCCAACCCACTTTGGTATTAATTCAACTCCTATTTCATTGAATTTGAAAAATTTTGGATCCTATAAAACTTTGGATATAATCAGTGACATTTAGTTAATTTTCAGTGACAGAAAAATTGTAGATGTCATTAGATAATTTAATGGTCTTAGAATATATTGAACAAGCAGTCACTATAGATTTGCAATAGTATAATTGACAATTTTGGAATATTCTTTGGAAATTTATAAATTTAAAATTTTAAATTATTGATTTTTTTTTATCTTTGAACCCTCCCTGAGGTAAGAGCGAGTAAGTCGATTTTGTAATAATTTATCTTTCAGAATATAAAATTTCATATTCGTCTGAGCCGGGCAGAATAATTTGACAATTCCTGTCAAAATTTCAAATAGGTTATATTCAGTGATGAAGGTGTTTTCACATTAGTGTAGTTACTACCACGATTGTAACAACAGCATCTAATAATCAAATTTCAAATAAAATCATATAATACATAATTATAAAAACAGTAGAACATTAAATATATTATAATATATATAAATGCTCCACCTATCACAATGGCGTTTCTTCGATGAAAATATGACCAATAATAACACAGATACATGCTAGTGCCCTTACGGCATCTTTGTACATCCGGTATATAAAAATGCTCTACCTATCACAATGCCGCTTGTTCGATGAAAATCTGACCAATAATTACAGAGATACATGGTAGTGGTCTTATGGCATATTTGTACATCCTGTATATAACAATACTCTACTTATCAGAATGCCGTTTGTTCGATGAAAATCTGAGCAATAATAACAGAGATACATGGTAGTGCCCTTATGACATATTTGTGCATTGTGTATGTAAAAATGCTCTACCGATCACAATGCCGCTTGTTCGATGAAAATCTGACCAATAATTACAGTGATACCAGGTACTGCCATTATGGCATCTTTGTACATCCTGTATATAAAAATGGTCTACTTATCACAATTGCGTTTGTTCGATGAAAATCTGACCAATAATAGGAGAGATAAATTTCTAACGCCTTTATTGCATCTTTTTTGGAACATCCTGTATATAAAATCGTTCTATCTATCATAATGGCGTTTGTTTGATGAAAATATAAACGAATGAAGAATGCCTTGGCACCTTCACACAGAAAACAGTTTCAAAAAATCTAATTCGCGTCGAGAAACATCTAGTCCATTCAATTGTTCAGGATAAAGTAGCGTTAAGTCCTGAGGATGACAAACGATTTATTGTTCCTGATTCCGATGAAACCTTACCATGGGGGCACTATTCTACTGATGCTTAGATGGATGTCGATGCCAACCATTTGAATATTCTATCTCCTTAAAAATTTATATATTATAACAATGAAAATTATTGATATATTAGTTATTGTTTTGATTTATTATACTTTTCAATTTTGTATTGTGTAATAAAATGTTTGTTCATTCAATTGTTTTTGATTTTGACTTACCCTACCCCATTATACACATTATCAACTGACTGAGAAGGGGTGACCCCATTAGCAAAGTGGATGCGCACGCAATACAAGATTGCTGACGGCCGCCTCATGATTGACGCATGCGCAGATCGAATTGAGTTAAAAATTACCACGGTGGACCTTGGCGATTTCCCATGTTATTTTACATAAGGAATGGTCCAGTGTCAGTGCTGCGCCTTTACTATAATCAAGCCAATTTAACTGCGCCCCCAGGGAATGTTAAATTTTTTCTATCGTTGAGGTATTTTTGCATTTATATTTAACAATTCATAATATTGCAACATACGGCGAGAGATCATTTTATACGTTAAAAAGCGTAAAATCCTATCTTCTAAGAAACTCATTAAATGATGAACATATTTCATTGTTGGCTATTCTGAACGTAGAAAACGATATTCTGAATAAACTAAAAATAATTGGTATATAGTTTATCTACGATAGAAAGACGATGACGTTGCAAAACAAAATATTGTGATGTTGCCAAGCTGTAGTTTTTTCCTTTACTTAACGAAAACAAGAAAAGTCAATCTGATGTTAGATTGACAGTTCTTCTTTTTCATTCTTCCGTGCCTCGTAGGACGTGAGTCAAAAATATTTATTTAAAAGTAAAAGGCTTGTATAATAGGCTTGATTAATTTAATATAAATATTTATTCATGAAAAACTATCGATAAGATACAAGAAACAGTAACCAATCATTCTATATTCGAATTAACATTTAATTATTTTACATAGAAGAGGATTAAATGACGAACTGCAGGTGCTTATACCTTATTCTATGCTCTATAGAACCATCTTCAAGAGCACTGCAAGAGTTTACGCTGAAAGGAATCAATACAGGCTGTAATCATCTTCATGCAAATTCAAATATTGTTTCTTTATACAATATGTATTATATTTATTATAATAAAAATAGAATGGATAAGAAAAATATAGAAACACAAAATAAAATTTTGTTACAAGATATAAAAAATCTCCCATTTTATCAGTATTATTTATGTAGAGATACTGAGGTCGTTGTTTTAATTTGTGTATTATAAAATAGCTGTACCTAATTAATTTAATAATAGTTATTAGTGATTTTGAAAAGGTGGAAATAAAGCAAATTGAATAAAAATGTACAAAAAATAAAACACAAGATTTCCACTACTCCACTACAAAATCATCACTATCTTCATCGTCACTGTCAAAATTAATAATAAGTGGATGCATATCTTGTCTATCAAATACTACTTCTCTACCCCATCCATCTTGTATAATTTTTTCAGTGTGCTCTACTGTCTTTGACCAAATATCAGGAGTCACTTTTTCTAAAGACTTTTTCCATACACCTATTGCTTGTTCTGTTGAAGAACCATCAGTTCCACATGATCTCTATGAATTTTTTTGAATATGCCCCAAATATGTTCAATTGGGTTGAACATACAGTGGTAAGGGGGAAGTCGAAGCACTTTGTGACCATATTTTTCAGATAATATGTCAGCTTCATATACTGTTGGTGGTTTATTCCTACAAAAATGCATATATTTAAACAAAATGAGTTTTTTAAGTATTACCATAATATATTGAAAAATGTTTATATCAACTTACCGTTGTACTAAGTTCAATAATTGGCTTTTCAGGAAAGTATTTTCAAAAGGAATATCATTTTGTATCAACCAGTTCTGTATGTCATCAGCGTTTTTGATAGCTGTTGTTGGAACCTCATTGATAACTGTACTGTGATAACTTGCATTATCCATTACAATTGTGGCAGGTTCTTCCAAGTTCACTAAAATCTGGTATTCAAACCAATGCAAAAAAATGTCTCGGTTCATTTCACCGTGGTAATCACCATCTTGTTTTTTAGAAAAAAAAACCAGCCCTGCTCCAGGAATAAATCCAGAAGAGGAACCAGCATGCAATACTATATACATACAATGAGGAAATAACAAATTACTACTAGGTTTATTAGATAGACTGCATAGCTCAAAACAACTATTAATAATTATATAGATTTAAATAAAATAGTGTGACTAGTAAATATTTGAAAAGGTCTCAAAATGGCAGGAATGTTAGTACATCATAAATGAATTGCTAAATTTTATTAATCAATTACCTTGGACCACCAATTTTGGTTTTTTTCACGCTTCTATGATTAGAATCTTGCCAAGAACGTCCAACAGTACCGTCTTTAAATATCCAGGTCTCATCCAAAAACACAAGTTGATATAAACCTTTCCTTTTTATCTTGACATATTCATGTAGAAAATGTACACATTTTAATGCAATATGTGGCAACTCAATTAAACCACGACGAGGATCATCTTTTTGGTATTTGAATCCAATATTTTTCACTATCTTCCAGAGTGATGTTAAACAACCATTAAAGAGTTCACGCTCCTGGAGTTTGTCTCTTAAAGTTTTCAAGGTTAGTTAATTGTGAATAAAATAAAACAGTAAATTCAATATACTCACTGTTTCCATACATTTCGTATATAACATTTCGGAAAGCATATTGATCAAAGTTATCAATTTCAACAGTAGGTTTTATGCGTTGTCTCTTTTTAGGTGGGCTTTTAGGCTGTTCACCTCTATTATGCTTGGCGGCAATACGGTTAACAGTGGTAACGCTAAGTTGTAAAGCTTCTGCAACTCTCTACAATATAATAACTTCAATTTATGAAAGAAATAGCGAATACTATTACTTACGTCTCTTACAGCAGTAAGCGGGCCCCCATTTCAGCATTCTCGTACAAAATAGCTCAACAAAGATCTCTTGATATTTTCTGTTCAGCTGCTTAGGCATTTTATTAATCACACTCTGCAGATTTGCCTAAATAATTAGTTATGAAAATAACTGTTTTTTTAATCTTTAATGAAGCAATGAATTTAAAAGCAACAAAAAAACTTGTAAATATTAGACGATGATCGAATGTCAATAAACGTCAAAACAAACTGGGGAATTTTACCAGTTGATTTAACAACGTCTTGAAGTTTTGTCAACCCGTTAGCTGTAAATTGCCCTGGCTGTTGAGGATAAATTGTATTCACGGTTGGTAAATTAATATTTATTCTGATAAGCAGTAAAGTAACTAAAAATGACATCATCGTCTTTTTATCGTAAATAAACTTTAATAGATACGTTTTCTGAAATGAAAATACGTAAAAAAATTTAATTAGTTGTTTCTTCTTATTAATTATTTATTTTGTTCGTTGTTCCTTAGAAGGCGAGTTTTTAAAAAAAAATTGTTGAGCTGTTAATTTTCAGTTACAAATTTACAAGTTACAAAGTACCGTTAAAATATTTTCAGTTTTTTGTACTAAATAATTTATGTTTTGCTAAATAAATTCTGTTATTTATTTCTTTAGAATTATTATTAAAGCAATTTTTTAATTACTTAATTGAAAATTGAATTTTAATTAAAAATTATTTTCAGTCATTAACTTGAAGGTGCCAAAGGTAAACAGAAGAATTCTTATTAAAAACTCATATAGGATATTGGGGCCCGAAATTTTGCTTGGGCCCCAGCTAAATTAAAAATAGGCATGCCTATCTGCGCTGATCTCTTTGATAGTGAGCATCAAAACGTAACTTATTATTATTGTAGGTCAGTTTTATATAGGATAGGCGTAATTCCTTGTGAAAAAGTAGAAATATTACCTGTATTAAATAGGGAATAAAGAACTTAGAATGTGCTGACAATGTGTAGTAAATTTAATAAAAAATGTTATGGTAAGAATTAATGACATAATTAAAATCAATTGAATGGCCTAAATATTTATTGCGAATAATGGCATCATCTGTGAAAACAAACGCTATAAACATATATACAGTTTGTTGTCTAAATTTTAAAAACAGTCGTACCGGACATCAACAAAGGGATAAGGAGTAGTCCGTACGTGAGACGGAGGTGAGAAATCATGAATCCATATTCGGTTTTAAGAGGAACAAACATATTTCCCGCTTGCACATAGAGCTGGGGATTATGAAATTTTCTTGTCTGGAGCATAGAGATGACAAAAACCGGAATATTAATGGCCCATTTAGTTACTTAATGTTATTACACACTTTCTGGGGAATTCCAAGTCAAATAAAACTACTCTGATATTATTAAGAACATGGTAAAGAACTTTAAAAAGTCAAAATTTAATATGGGCATCCAAGTTACAAAAAAATATTGGATACAATAGTAAAAAACAAGGATAGCTGTTTCACCATCTCTAAAAACTTTGCAAGGGAAAATTCAAAGTCGATGGGATCTACATATGACAGTTGACTGCTGATGGGAGTCACGGAAGTTTATATCGATGGTTTAAAGCGCAGATATTGTATGTCCAAATCTGCTTGTTTTCCAGAATCACAAAAAATAGATTTTGATTTGTATTCAAGTAGAGTTCGTAATAACAAAGAAGCGTAATGTAATTATAAACATTTCGAGTTTTTACTGAAGAAAGAAAACATTTACATACGTAAAAACATAATATAAATAATGTATTTATATACCCATTTCGAGTGTTTATTGAAAGAAAAAATTAACACAAAATTAAATCCAAAGTAGAATCGACATTATTATTATGTTTCTTCAGACTACTCGTCTGAAAAAACTTCAAGTGTAGTGTATGGAACAAGATCTTTTGCTTTCTTTGAGCTTGGTAATGCGTTGAAATAACTCTTGTAAGCGTCGGGAATAATTTGCTCCCGAAGTAAATAGATTAAATCCTTCTTTTTCGCCTCTGATATTGATAATCTATTGCCATATTTTTGTGTCAGGGTTTTCAATACGGGAGTTTTCTTACAATTTTTGGTTTGCAAAACATTTAGTTGTAAGAATTCATTATCGTTCAATGAATATTAATATTGAATGATAAATGGTTTTAGATTTATCAAATCTAGCCATTCAACTTGTTCCTTCAAAGTATTCAGTTTAGTATTTTGCATAACAACTGACGCCAGGGCCTGTAGGTCATAGAAATCAGAAAAGCAAAGTTTATGGACCTGATAGGGACGCGTTTTTTTCTTGCCATTGCAATTAGTATTCCCCATTCTTCGGTTGTAAAATTTTTTTGGTAGCGTGAATTGAATCTGCCTCAAGATAGGAATGGCCGGATTCCATAAATTTACATTTACAATTTGTAAGTGTTTAATTTCACTCACAGCGTACAACAATGCAGCTGCTACAAATTCTGCCCTCCGCAAGCTAGACACATGGGAGATAGTCTCAGGTAGATTTTGCAAATGTTTTAACAGGCATGTGCCAATTTCTGAAGATCCCTTGGAGCCGTGAGTCTCATCCCAAACGAAACAGTGGCCACTCTGATCAAAAGAATCTTATATTGTAAAATTAAACACATAAAGTTTCCGTTTGTAATAAATTTGACAGTCAGCGGTGAAGGGAACAGATAGAATAGCTTCCAGATCAAAAGAAATAGCTCGAAAGCTTGAGTTTCCTAACGCTGCTTTTTTATCCGCATCTTTCATTTCCATTGCTTCATTTTCTCTCTTTTTGTGTAGTTGCCAGCTTTCTTCCAAATCAATTTTGTCTGTAGAGCTATAATAGATATTGCATGAGGAGCATTGATCCGTCTTAGGGACATGGAATGAAAGTTGTGGATCGTAACAATTAAATATTTTTCTGTAAACACTAATGGAAACCGGCGATATTTTCCTCTGTGCAATAAGTCTCAACATAGGAACAATACATAACAGAAACATTCAAATCAGCAGCTAAATATAATTTCTTTGTATCACGTCGGCAGTAGTGGCCTTCCATACGACGAAAATTATCTATATGTTTTTTGACATGATTTTGCGAATCAATGGGTGTATTATTAGCAGGAGTTTTTCCTTTTCGTCCATCGGTACCTATATAGGCAAAGTCTATGTGACTTGGCTTTCTGGGTTTCGTTTTCTGTGACGGCAAACGCTAGTTTCTATAAACAATGAACAAGAATGTTTTTTGACGATCACTGTCAGAAAGTCCCCAATATTCTTGAGGCAAAATTTGCTGCCTCTCCAATGATACTTTATCAGAACATTTGAATCGGCACTTTGAACAATCAATGTATCGTGGTTCTTTTTCTGGCATAATTTTATTTTTCCTGGTTTGATAACTCTGACCAGAATCTCTTTTAATTTTTCGATCATTCCTTTTCCATGTATTGGTGTCTGCTAGCCTTTTCCGAGCTTCAGATACTAAAGTTTTACTTGATGTTGATGCTACTGGAGGTATTTCTGAAAGATTTTCTTCAATACATTCGTCTGGGTTATTGTTACTTGTTGAGCTGTTTTCTTCGTTGTCTGGAACATACTCCTCCGAAGTCGATAAACTTTTATCTGCTTTTTCATCAGTGGCTAATACCTCAATATTCCCTTTTTCGAGAGCATTCTGTAACAAACTGATTTCGTTGATGACAGAATATTCGGTGTTCTCGATAACTTGTATATTGGATGGCACTTCGTCTAATATAAATGTTTGTTGAATCTCAGGCAACTCAAAATACTCTAGAATTTATTCACAATGAACAACAGTAACACCACAGGAAGGATTTTTCTCAATTGAATCTTGAAATGAATCTGTGAAAAATGCAAAATTTGTTAGTCATAGAAGAGCGTATTTAGATATTTTGAAACATACCAAACGGAATAATCAAACGATCTTGATCAGAATTTAGGAGATTGAACGAATCGGTGAACTCCTTGCCGATTTGCGATACATTCTGCTGATCTGAAAATAAAATCGGTGAGTAAATTACTTCACGTGCGGCTACATAAACTTAAGTACAATACTGCAAGTTTAAAAAAAATAATACACCACTGGGATGTACGTAAAAAACTTAATCAAGAGAAGCTTTTACTTGTTTGACTGTCAGTAGTGCCCAAAATGGAACACACTGTACAGTACTTATCATGAAACTGATTGTATTTTAAATAATAATATGGGCAAATATAAAATTATTATAATTTTTTAATTTGGATATTCTTACCAGTTGCAATTTCTCCAGGAGCTGATATTGTTTCGCTAATGTTTTGCTTTTTTGCGAGTTCGACCATCATTTTACCACGTGCAAACATAGTTGCAACAAAAAGCCCACTTTCATTAGCAATAAACACTATACACTAATTACTTGAACTAAATTCAGCGATAGGAAAAAAATATTTCACTATATAAGCTGGATTATGACGTAAAACGAAATGCTACTTCGAAGGTGTCTAACATAAAACTAAATAAAAACGAAGAGCATGCAAATATTGCAAGTCCATACAAGTCCTAAATAGCTGATTTATAAGTACGCAGCAGTAGAGTGCACATTTATGTTATGTCCGGACATACAACTTTTTAGCATGTGTTGATAATCTATGGAGTTACAAATATTGTATGTCCGGACCTACTATATTTGTGCTTCGAACTATTTTGAACTGCGAAAAATTATGACACACTATAAGTGTGTATTGACATACCCTACTAACCTATGTATATAGATATTTTCACTATGTTGATTTCCCTTACTTCTCGTTATTCGGGACATACAATATTTTCACAGGCTCTAGATCTGTCTTACTACGTTCAAAATATCACTTTACCCTAACATTGGCAAAAAGTGGACATGCAATATCTGTGCTTTAAATCATCGATATATAATAATTTGATAAATACTCTTTTTGGCTTATTTCAGAATGAAATAGGGCTATTGTAGAGAGTAGCATGACGCGACTTCGAAAAAATGTCAATGCAGTTTTTCGTTTTGGTGTTCCAAGACGCATGTCCGCGGTTACCACTCTGTTTTAGTAGCCTTTTTTTGCGTGAATATATATATATATATATATATATATACATATATATACATATATAGCAATATATATATATATATATATATATATATATATATATATATATATATACATATATATACATATATAGCAATATATATATATATATATATATATATATATATATATATATATATAATTAGCAACGAATAGATTAGTGGGTATTGCACGCAAATAGAAGAAGGGGTTACTGAAAAGAGGAAAAGAGTGGTGACCGCAGACATGCATGTTTCTGGCTCATTAGCTGTCATCGGTACGGTACAACCAAGAAAAGATGTGAAACATGGGAGCAAAGGTGTTGAATGAAATATGAGAAAATATAACAGTACCGTACCAATGACGGCTAATGAGCCAGAAACATGCATGTCTTCGGTTACCCCTTCTTCTATTTGCGTGCAATACCCACTAATCTATTCGTTGCTTATTTGTTCATATGTCACGCACTATTCGTATATCTATATATATATATATATATATATATCTGAAGTTTTTCTTGGTTTTAGGTCATTTTTCAAATTAAAAATATAAAAAGACGGTTTATGTTGTTGAGATTACCATCATTTATTTACGTTTCGGCTTATTCAGCCTTTTTCAAAATAATACTACATCTAAAATAAAATGATTTTCTCACTAAGAGATACAATACTACAAAAAATCCTTTCTACTTACCCCAAACGTAGAATAATAGTTGTCAATATACATTAAAATGTTCAGTCAAGAACTTCGTCGAAACATAAAATATTCTTATCAATCTTACTAAAAACAAACATTCACAACAAAGAATTCACAACGTTTGTACACATCAAAATTATTTACAGTACTGCTAGATATATTTTACTGAGGTTGTTTAAATCTTTTTTATTGTTAATGGCCTGCTGGTTTTTTTGGATAGCTATTGATTCCAAAATTTCCCTTTTTTTGTATTTTGTTCCGACCTTATAATTTTTGTGTTTTCAAAATTAAATGTATGTTTTTTTGAGTTTTCGTGGAAAGTTAGAGCTGTTGTATTTTTTTTGTCGTATTTATGACCTTTTATTCGATTTTCCAAATACTGGCTAGTTAAATAAATGATGGTAATCTCAACAACATAAACCGTCTTTTTATATTTTTAATTTGAAAAATGACCTAAAACCAAGAAAAACTTCAGATATATGTAAATATACTAAAAAGGTCAAAGAAAGTAAACATAGAAAAATATATATATATATATATATATATATATATATATATATATCTATACATATATAATGTGTGTGTTATAACGGAATTTGTAAGCACGATAGAGGGCGTATTTTTTGACGGATGACGGATTGAAACCAAACTCGCTACAAAAATCCGTTTGGCCAAAATCTTGATTGAGTTCGTTAATGAGCCAAATCGGCCCTGTAAAAACAAAATGGCGGCCTGTCAAAATTGAAAAAAAAACCGTATTTCCTTTGTTTTTCATTTGACGCAAAAAAGTTACTGAGCTTTTTATAAGAAGAATATAAGAATAATAATATGAGGAGCAGCATTTGAATATATTGAATTGGAAAGAAAAGTAGAATCAGTTAGAGAGATCAATATTTGAAGAAAAGTAAAAAAGTATTCGTGAGGTAGGAGCCGAGAGCAGCAATTGAAATATAGTTAGATTCAAACGAGAAGCAAATTCATAAGTATAAGAATTTCTACATATTAAACTGGTATATTAAACTGGTATAAAAGAGTATTCGTAAGGTAGGAGCCGAGAGCAGCAAGTGAAATATAGTTAGATTCAAACCAGAAGCAAATTCATAAGGAGATTTAAAAGTTGAGAAGAATTCAGGAGCAGGAACCAACAAGTCGAACATAGATCAAACAAAAAAGGGGCGAATAAAGAAGTAATTTGAGAACGTAGTTGCAGGAGGGGATATGAAAATTTATTTTCATAGAATTATAAAAAAGTAGTAAACCAAAGATCTTTGGGGTAAGTTTTTATCATTGTCAAATTAGTTAGAAATATATCAAAATTTGTAAAGATTTGGAAATAATAAATTGTTCATTTAGTAACTATATACATGATACATAATAGAAAAGGAAATAACCACAACAATATATATATATATATATATATATATATATATATATATATATATATATATATATATATATATATATATATATATTATATTATTTTATAATTTTAATTAAATATGAGATTTATTTAGATATTTATTTATATTTTTGTGTGGCTAGCTCAGTTGTTTATTATTTGATATGTATTATTATTTTATATTATATTATATTGGTTCGGGAGCATGAGACTTCCTCTACTCTTTGAGTCCTGGCTTTGTTTAGAGATGTTTCGCTCATTCACAATAAAAAGAAACACAAAACACAATATTTTCAATCATTTAATTTTATAATGGAATTTTTTTATTCAAATATATTTTTTAATCAAAACGGTTACGCCTATGGAATTTACCAACACTGAATTATCAAGAATATACACTATCTTATGCGAATGCCCAACTAATAACGAACATAATCGAAACAGAACGAACGTTTCTTAACGACGCTCTGCTCCTGCGTGAATATTAGATGTATAGCATCGTTGTCGTTACAACAATGATTATGGATTCTCATAAAAGAATTTACGTTGGAAATTATATACATACATTAAATAAATTGTTCAGAAGAAATAGGTTACAAAATTTATATATACAAATGGAAAATTATGTGAATTAAATAAGATGCATCTTTCTTATATGATTTGAAAATACGTAAGTACAAGCATAATTACATCATAGAATAGGCCTTTTTATATAATATTTAGAATTTGTCTAGTGAATAAAATACATAAAGTCTTTTTTCTTTTTTAGAGATCGATCACAAAGACGCAAGAATTCTTATATATATACATGAAAATAGTCACTGAATTTATACTCAAGAGTTATTATTTTTATTATTGGCCAATAATATCTAAAGAAGCACTGATCTGATGCCTGGAATTCTGGATATATCTATGCCTGGATACAGGACTACGCCTTCCGAAGGTCTAGCTGTTTGATTTGTTGAGAAATTTGGATATTCTCACGGGAAAAACTGGTTTCAAATACATGTAAGTGTTCTAGGATTTGTATTTGTTAAGAATCTGTAGCTTTTATCATGAAAATTTGTAATTTTACTTAAATTTTCGGGAAAAGTTCCTTATCACATCCTCACTATTTCGACGCCAAAAATCAACTCTCCTCCTCTTCTATTTGATCGTCAATTTTTTATACAACAACCAATATATTGTTTCTAAGCACACTAATTATCAATAAGTTTTTTTTTAAATTTTAGTTGATCGAAATTTGCCATGTCACTTTCCACCAATCACATTGTTTCTGGAGCTGTCGAACTAATTTCACAATTGTTACACTTTAGAAAGTTTTTTGGAAACATATATAAATGCAAATTCCACCCGAAAAGTATCTGTTTTCTTTTACTGTTCAACTAATTTCAATAGAACAAATCTTTTACTGATAGTGAAATTCCTTTTATATGTCAACATGGCAATGTCTAATTTTGTTTTGACATATATATATATATATATATATATATATATATATATATATATATATATATATACATACCTTACTAGTCATGCGAAGCCCGATACAAACTCCTGGTCTACTGAAGCCTTACCGAGAGGGGTGAGGAAGGTGTTTTTCACATTTTACTGAATTGTTTTAATTCTCCAGTCATCTTAGTATATTCGAACTCTACGGTACTTAGGAGTCCCTACAGTGTTGCCGTTAAAATTTTATAAATTTAGTGTTGAAACAGGTATTTTGCTTTTTATATCATCGAAAGAAAAATAAGATGAAGCGCTGTCTAGACTTTCTCTACAGAATAAACTCGCTTATGTTTCCAAAAATATTGATGTAATAAAAGTGCCTTTCGATTCCAGTTTTGATTTAAGTTCAAACTATAATAGTTCTATATCTCAGGAGAATGTGTCTCACCAATTTGTAGAAAAAAATGAGTCATATAATTTAACTCCTCGTGAACCAGCGAATCCAAAAGTATTTTTGCAACTTGAAGATAAAGAAAATGATTGTCTGAAAAACAATATTCCTATTAATCCAGTTAGCTCGGAAATATCTAATGATATCATGTCTTGCCAGGCGTCTATATCTGCTAAGCGTCAAAATAAAGAGATCTACCCATCTTTAATTGAAGATAATCCCCTAGAACCAGTGGATTCAAATGTATTAACGCAGTTTACTTATCAACTGGAAAATAAAGAAAATTGTGATTTTCCAGAAAAAACTACTCTTTACCCAGATGGCTCATAAATATATAAGGAATGTATGTCTATCAATACGTCTACATCTGCTGAGCTTCCAAAAGAAGTATTATACCAATATTCAGTAGATGATAACAGATTGGTCATACATAACATAACAAATCATGAACCAGTAGATCCCAATTTGTTAACGCAGTTTACTTACGAAACGGAAATTTTTACAGGAAAAACTACTTCTCATGATTCAGTAAGCTCGCAAATATCTAAGGATTGTTTGTCTCCCAATACTGCCTGCTGAGCTTTAGAAAGAAATATACTAGTCTTCAGTTGAGGATAATCGATTGGACATACTTAATTTAACTCATTTGGAACCTGTAGATCTGAATTTATTAAAGCGGTTTAACAATCAACTAGAAAATAAATAAATTAGTGATTGTCTGAAAAAAAATACTACTCTTGATACAGTTAGCTATGAAATATATATGTATCCAGTTTCAAAAGTAAATCCATGTTCAAAAATATATGACAGTTTCTTGATTACTAATAATTCAAATGGAGAACCCCGAAAAGTTTAATACTTTAATATTGGCAGCAAAGATCGTAAGTGGGTATAGCGAAAATGACAAAATGTTTAAATCACCTTCATTAGCATTACATATGGGCACAAATTTAAAAACTTTATGTGATGTTGCATATAAACTTGTTGTTGAAAAAAAAGCTAATTTGACATGGGATGACAGAGATGAAAAAAAATCTGAAATAAAAGATTTGAAAAAACTCATTGATGTAACGAATTATCGAGTTTAGCATTGAAAAGCCTTGAAGAAAAAAAATGGAAAAAACCTACTGAGTTGCCACTTTCTGAAGATATATTAAAATTCCAGACGTATCTCAACGAACAAGCCGAAAAAGCGTACAATTTTCTAAATAGTGGTATTAAAATTACATTTAACTATAAAGTTTTAACTGAATGCATATATTAGCTCAAACTGTCATATTCAATCGTAAAAGAGTTTGCGATGTTCAATATTTGCAAATTATTACATATAAAAAAGAAGATTCTGAAAATAACTTAAATGCTTTTGCAAAATCATTAACATCTGTTGAAAAAATAATATCTAAACGGTTTAGCGAGTTATCACAGATGGAAAAGGTTCTCGGCCAGTTCCGATCCTTTTTACAAAACGTACTCAAAAATACATAGATTGCATCTTAAAGATCGGGGAAACTTATTGTGTAGTACCGAAATCCAACCCTTATCTATTTGCGAACGCAGGTTCTGAAAATAGATGGGTGGCAGGAACAAATATCATCGGACGTTTGGCTAAAAATTGTGGAGCTGAAAAACCAAGTTTATTGACGTCGACGAAATTTAGGAAACATATTGCTACGACTTTGCAGTTAATGAATATGGAACCATACGAAATGGAGCAAATTGCTACGTTTATGGAGCATACTAAGAAAACCAATGCTGAGTTTTATAGGTAAATATTTTTATCGTTCTTGAAATCTCCTATCTGTTGAGTTTTCTCATTCATGGTGCACTTATTTTAGATTGCCCCAAAACATTTACCAAGCAGCTAAGGTTGCCAAGGTCTTGCTTTTATTGGAAAAGGGAAGAGGAAAAGAATTTAAAGGCAAAAATCTAAATGATTTTGAACTTGAACAAAGCATATACTACAGCTCCGAAAGTACTGACGAATCAGAAATTGATGACGATAAGAAGAACCCACTTGCAGAGAAAGTTTTGAGAATGCAAATTAAAAAAAAAATGTATTTCTTGAAGGTTCAAAAATTCAAAAACCAAATTGCTCAGAAGTGCGAGAAGACGGACTTAAAGGGGATGTTCAAACTAAAGGGCGAAAGGTAAAAGGAAACACACACATTTCGGAGGACATTGAAATCATCGAAGCAAAATCAAAGAAGAGAAAAAGTGTTGTAAATGATACAGAAGGAGAAAGTAATTTTAATGAATGCTTGGAATCTAAGAAGATAAAGAAAATTTCAAACGCACCAAAACAGAAATCCAAAGCAATATCTAATCGGGTTTCTTGGAACAATCAGGAAAAAAATGTTGTTTTAAATTATTTTCGTAACCATATTGAAAATAGAGTAACTCCAAAAAAACTCGAATGCGAACAGTTTCTCAAAGAATTTGGTAATCAATTGTCAAAAAATAAGGATTTGGCCAAAGTTAAAACTTTGGTTTATAATTCTTTTAGGTTAGGATAAGTTTTCATCATTTTAAAAGCATTAAAGCAGAAAATTGCAAAAAAGTCATTAAAATATATGAGTCAATAGATGTTTACAATATATTTTGCCTAAATGACGTAAACTTCAAGATAATCTCAGTTTAAACATCTTTGGAGACCATCAAAATCAAAGATCATTTTTGCAACCTGCTATATAACTCTCTGAATAAGTTGAATATTTGTTATTTTTAATACATTAAAACTTCAGTTCATAGCTTCTTTAGTTTTTATTACCATGAACATATTAAAATTTATATTTAAAACTTATTTTTCTAATTTCGATAAAGAAGTAACAATTTCAGATAAGAGGAAAATTTACCTTCGCAATAATTGCCTATATCTAACTAGTAAGCAAACTTTTTTTAAAATTATGTTATTTTTATAATATCATATTAGCTATTATTACATTTATGTGGTATTTTTATCAATATTAAGAAAATTGTTAAGAAACTAAATTTTTCTCCATAAAAACTTATTAAAATTTTATAAAAATAGCTCCTCCATAGGAATATAGATTCAAAATTTATCCAGGCCTAGGGAACGAATTTTTTCTTTCACTAAAAACCGAAATTAAACTTTAAACGTGAAGAGTCAATAAAACCTTAAATGGCTATATTTCGTATTCGTTGTTGCCAAATCTGAGGCCTCGTATTTATAGTAAAATCTCTTGGCCTCCCAACAACCGTAAAATATATCTAGCGTATATACATAGGAGCTCATTACGCCATCTGCAGTGAAAAGTCGCGCACTAAGCTTGTATAAATTGCGATAAAATCAAGATTTATGAGTCCCTACCTATTTTTGTGAAAAGCATTATATCGAGCCAATAGTGGCAACTAAGAAATTATACACGTAGTTTTTGCGAAGCCCGTTTTGGGCTTCGTAAAACCATCTAGGGCTTCGGACGAACTGCGATTTGTAAAGTTTTGGGCTTCCTAAGTGATGCCTATATATATATATATATATATATATATATATATATATATATATATATATATGATAATTTGAAAATAATATTTATATTTATGAACATAAATTCTTTTATAATATCTTTTGCTCTGATTATTTATACTATTTAAGTTCTCTAGTAGCAAATATTTCTTTGAATCCATCATCATTTAACATTCATTAATTTCATAAAATTTTATATACATTATGACATATAAATTATCTTTATGTCTTGATATTTTTGTATTATAAATTTATCTATTTCTTATTACTAAATATGAAATTGTTTATATTATTATTGTTTCAACTAACTACTTATTAAATTAGATAACTGAACTTGTTTAATTTCAGATGAAACAGCTGATTTCTTCATGACAACTAAACATCCATATTGGGGCAGATTCCATGTTCTCCATTATACTTGTTAAGCATTTTCTAACTTAAGACAATTATTAAGGTAATTTCTTTATTTTATTGTTGTTCTTTTAATTATATTAAACAAATGATTTAATATATTCTGATTTTATATGCATTTTCACTTATGATTGTGTTTTTCTTAATGTGTTTTTAACTACATAGTTTTAATTCATTTCAAATAATAAGCAAAATATTTTCAAACAGCTGATACTCTTTCGTATATAAGATATATGGTTCAATATATATATATATATATATATATATATATATATATATATATATATATATACATGTGTGTGTTATAACGGAATTTGTAAGCACGATAGAGGGCGTATTTTTTGAGGGATTGAAACCAAACTCGCTACAAAAATCGGTTAGGAAAAAATCTTAGACGAGTTCGCCAAATCGGCCCAGTAAAAACAATATGGCGGCCTGTCAAAGTTGAAAAAAAATCGTATTTCCTTTGTTTTTCATTTAACGCAAAAAAGTTACTAAGCTTTTTCATAGACCTTAATACGTTTTACAACTTTTGTTTTTAACATTTTTCATCTAAATCGTACATTAAAACATTTGTTTCAGAAAATTCACAAATTTACCAAATTTTTTTTTATTTTTGATTTGATCCCAAAATGTTACTTTGGGTTTTTGTACATCTCAAAACATTCTATTACTTTGGTATCTAATTTGTTATTTTGGGTTTCATGCAAAAATGTTACTGAAATAAGCCTGTCCAATTGGCCTGTGCCATTGGGATTTTTTTTATTTTATCCAGCGCCTAAAATTTAAATAACCTCGTTTGAACATAGATATTGAATATTAAGGATTAAAATCGCTACAGCATTTTTCTACGTTCATTTTGAAAATTACTTGAAGTATTAACTAACAAAATTTATTACTATAGACAGATTTTAAATAATACCGTTAAGTTGGGTTACTTTGGTCCACTTTTGAATTTATCAGGGTAACAACTTTTAAACCGGATTTTATGAATTTTTGTTATTTATCGCATTTTATAGATCTGTATTAGTACGTTCAACTTTGAAATTGGCAAGAAACTAAAGCCTTCCTTAATTTACTTTTTTTTTAAATAATATGGGTGGCCAAAGACAGACGACCCAGTTGGGTTACTTTGGCCATACGTTGTTTTATTTATAAAACGTAAAGACAGACAAGCACATAGGTGACTTTGGCCATGTGCATGATACCTAAATGTATTAGTAGTCTTTTTTGGGGTTTTAAGCATAGAAATTAGACAAAAATACAATTTTTTATCATCTATTTTTTGTATACTATGTAGATAACACAATATAAAAAATATTGCAAACAGCAAAATAAAACTCATTTTTTTATTTAAAAAAAATTTATAGAATACTTAGAGCTTAAAAATAATTTTCGATTTCCGGTATCATGAAGAAACCTCTTTTGGATGGAATAGGCGTCTTTATGGTCTCCAAAATCTCATCTTCTGCGTACCAGATGACGTCGTCAGGAGTGGGCTACTTCTAATGAAGCAATCCACCTGGACCGAGAGATTTAATTTTATATTGTTTTCCATATTTAATTTCCATAATCTGTCCAGAATAATCCTTTTTTCATATATAACCAAGACAAAATTACCGATTTTACATCCCATTCCTGATTTTTCGTGTGTGGCCTTATCCTCCCTTTCAACCTCATTCACGTCATGTTCTTCCTATGATTGAAGAGAAATATTAACAGCTATCGGAACCACTAGAAATCGTTCTAGTTTTTCTGTTGTGGTTTGATGAGGTATTTTTTTAACACCACTAGGACCCGCAACTGGTTATTTTTGAATGTCTCCGATTGAAATGCTCTTCCCTGCTATAACATTGACTCTTTTTTCACAGCTGCTTGTTCTCCTGGCCCGGAAAATCTTCTTCCTTCAAATAGGTCAATGACGGATTTTTCCGTCTTTATCTACTGACAATACGCTCTGTCCGCCTGGAGTTTTGGTGTGCACTTCGTTTACCTCATTTTGTATTGTGGCCCGAGGTATTTTATATCTTGGGATCTTTGAGATATTACACCCGATTTACTAAGTCGAACTACTTCTTTTAATTGTGCTTTCGTATAATTGTAATTATTCCAACTTCCAATGGCTATTTTGTAACGTCCTATTATGCTAAGAGTAAAATAAAACTCACATTAACAAAGTTAGCGCAAGGTTAAACATACCAATTGAGGTTATAAGCCGATTTTGTTTTAAATATTCCCTAATGCCCAAGTATTTTTAACTTAAAAATTATATTGAAAGCCCATTATTAAAATACAACACGAAATCAATATCATACCTGTTAAATTGTCATTTTTCGCACAAAAGATAAACATTCAAGTACGAAGCCAAAAACAGGGCAAACACTCAGTGTTCAAAGAGACAGACCAATATCAATTAATTTTGTAGTGGCCGACTTTGACCGTCCTCTAGCGATAAAACCTGAAAGTTTAAGTATGCTGCACTCACTCATAAAGCTTCGTAAGGGTTGCCTGAGAACGTCTTTCCACATGAAAATCACAGATGTCATAATCATACAACTACGAATACACTTTTTGGAGGTAAAAATTGCTAGCTTTTCATTCATTCTTTTTTTTCAGAAACTAGAAAGCAAATTATGTGGTGTAAGTAATTTTCTTTTAGTCCAACACATAGAAACAGTAAAACGTTATATTCGGGTAATAAGTATTATTGCAACAAATGTGTGCATACATTAAAATCCCAATGGCACAGGACCAATTGGACAGGCATATTTCATTTTTGCATAAAAACCAAAATAAAAAATTAGATACAAAAGTAATTGAATGTTTTGAGATGTACAGAAAACCAAGGTAACATTTAGGCATCAAATCAAAAATAAAAAATATTTCTGGTTAATTTGTGAATTTTCTTAAATAAATGTTTTAATGTACGGTTTAGAGAAAAATGTTGAATACAAAAGATGTAGATGTATATAATGGATATTTTGGTGGGGATGTGGCAATAAGACACCAGAGTAAATTCTTTTAGATATTTATTCCCGAGCTTTCGAATAACTTTTATTCATTATCAAGGGCTAAAATTGATTGGTCAATAACGAATTCTGGAAAAGTTGTAAATTTTTAGAATAAATTCTTTTAAACATAAATCAACGAAAAACTCAAAAAACCATAAACAAACTATTTGATTCTGAACTACTATAATTTTGCTTTATTTATCATAAAATTGAAAATTGTTATGAATGTTGTGTTCTTTTTTCATAATCTAAAAGATATGCATAGATAACACTAAGGTTATTTAAGTCTGTTTTTTTATTTATGACATAATTTTGTTCTGCAAAATTATGTCAAAATTATGTCATACAGTTCATCAAATCAATTAAGTATATCCGATATCTAGTAATGTTTGTACAAGTACTAGACATTCTTTAGGAGGAATTTTAGTGAACATATTGGTAACATCAAATGGAATCAGTTAGAGTTATTTTGCAATTTGAATGCTTTTAATTTTTTGATTAGTTCTATTGAATTTTTGATTGAGTATTGAGATGTTTATCCGTATCTATTAAGTATATTGTTAAGTTTTTTTGCTAATACATTATTAGGAGTATTGACATAAGAAACTACAGGTTTAATTGGTTTCGTTATTTTATGTAATTTAACGGTTCCATATAATTGTGAAGAATGAGGATTTTTATAAACGATGGACTTCTTTCCGTAATTACTTAAAAGATACTTTGAATTATTCACAATATTTCTTACATTATTACAGAACTTTTTTGTTGGGTCTGCTCTAAGAACTTGTACATCGCTAGATTCTATAAAGCTATATATCTTTGAATTATAATCATTAGTTGAACGCCACTGTCATAGTGACAACATTTTCTTTTAAAACAGAAAGTAATGTGAGTACAAAATTTTTAAATGTAAAAATAAAAATATCCTCATTAAAGAAGTCTGGTATATATAAACTTAAATGGCCAGAATGTAATGCTGTCTATTTGGGTCAAACCCTTAGTAATTTTGAGATCAGATACAGTGAACATTTACGGGCATATAGATTAAATCAACCAGATAAGTCCCACTATGCAAAATATCTACTTGACACTAAACATTCATTGACGCCTAACACAGAACTAGGAGTACTACATAGTTGTGATGAGAAACAAGAACTGGATTCCCTTGAAGAGTTAGAAATTAGAAGACACTTAAGAAAACCACAATATCAAGTTGTCAATGAACAAATAAATCTAGGGAGTTCTCCACTTTTAAATTGTCTTCTTAAGTGATAATTGTAAAGATCAGCAGAAATAGTTTTCCTGGTTTTCTATACCATTGCACAGTTATACTGATCTTAATTGGAAAAAAGATATCCAGGAAACCTCCATAGGGCTAATAATATCTAGGCTTTAATAATTGTAACATCACATATTCTTCTTCTTTTTTCTATTAACATATATTAAGTCAGTCCCTAGGTAGGTCACTTCTTGGTCTAGCCAAAATAATTATTAAACATCAGATAGGCTTCAAATGAAATGTAACTTCTGTCATTCTGACGATGATATTTAATATCGAAACAATTGTCAATTATCTTAGAATTTTTAAAATATTTTCAATATATTGTGGAATTAACTAGAAACAGTAAGTTTCCTTTAAAACAGTACAGCACAAATAAATACTACACTACGATAGTAACTAGAATGAAAATCAATCATAGTACCTTCCCTGCGCACCTTGCTTAAATAGGAATTATAGGCTCTTCTATATGTTCATGTGACAATAGTTCAATAGCTGATCTTAACCATTTAATTTTTTCCTGTAGAAATCACCAATATCAAATAAATATGTTTCTAAATTTTTCCATTAATCACAATATTTCTTTACCGGCAAATTTTACTCACCTATTAGTTTAAACGAAAAACCTATTTTAGACCCCTTAGTTGAGCTATTTAAAAGCGCACAAATTTCAATATAAAGTTGAACATTGAAATTAAATAATTTTTGTGGCTAAGAACTAAGTTTTCTACGGCCAAAATTTCACACACGCACACAATTCAAGCTAAAACAATAATCGCCTCATAGTCATGTGCGTACTTGCGGGCAATTTATATGACACTAGTGCTAATTTTAAGAAATAAATTTATTTTCATTGTTATCACTCAAAAAGTTGTAGTAGCAAATCGTTGGTTTCATTTTTTCACATTTCGATTTCGGTTAAACTCACTTTGGGAATGTTATTCCTAAATTTAAAGTTAGAAGGTATAATTTCCACTAGCTTATAGAATCATTGATAAAATCTGATAAAATGAAAAAATATTGGATATTAAATCTGTTTATCGTTGCGTTTTTTATAGAAAAACACATAGAAAACAATACAAACTTAGTCTTACCTTTCAGTATCAGTATTCGAGTATTTAATCACACGGGTAATCAACAAAAAATGACGAGAGGCTTAAATGACGATTGAAGTAAGTTGCAAAACAAAATCCTATCGATAAGATAAGAAGATTTTATCGAAACTTTGTAAAGTGCAATAAACGTGAGGTAAATCAGAGAGAAATTATTTTACAATGGGAATTGTGATTAATTGGTACATGTATATTAAATAAACGTTAGATTTTCCCAGTAACTAATGTTTACGCTAGAGACAATTAAATCGAGAATAAAGATAACTTTGAGCTATATTGCCACACAATACCAAAAAAGAATAATAATTTATGTTTGTTCGAATTTGATTTGAATACCAAATTCTCCTGTGATTTTATTTTTACTTCCCCTGTATAACATAATTCATATATCTTGCACAGACCTTGAAGAAATATATCATAATTCTCAAACATTTAATTTCGCACACATCCACAAACTTCCATTTCAATGATCACACCACTTGAAGAAATATATCATATTTCTAAAACATCTAACTTCCCACACATCGACAAAATTCCATTTCAGCACTACTATATACAAAATATAGACGATTATTGTTCTAGGAATTTTTCCATTTAAAATCTCAAACTTTCTCACCCACCAAAAAAGACATACACGTGTACTTCCCACTCACTTTAAACTATCTATGAATAGGAATAATATTATATTTTCACCCACTTCCCAGACACACTTCCCAAACAGACTTCCCAGACACACTTCTCAGACACCCTCTGTCATCCTACAACGTGGTACAACAAGGTACCTGATTTCATAAAATCACCCGGCGTTTGTGTCCTTAAGCTTTAATCATTTCATAAATCATCGAAGTATGTGCAAAATACTTTCAGTTATCGCGTAAATAATAAGTGAAGTCTTAATTGTCGACGCAAAATAAATAAATTATAACTTCATGACAATATAAATCGTAACGTGACATAAGTGTTTAATTTCATTCTACGGTTCATCGTTACTTCAGTGACAAACGGCCGTAGTGGTCCTTCGCCAAACCAGATAACCTACATTCCCTCTAATTAACCCAAAGTAAAAGGGTTAAATTAGAACAATGTTTAATTACAAAAAGATATACTGCAATACAGTATGAATACAATATGCACTCAAAGAAGATTTAGGAAACATTGGGGTACCAAGTGAAATGAGAAGATTAATAAACATGACGATGGAGCGATTGGCAGCGGGAGTAATGAGGTAATGACAAAAGAAGGGCAAACAAAGAAATTTGAATTTAACAGCGGTGTGAGGCAAGAAATACTATGGACCGGGTGAATAAAAACGAGTAGGACAAGTAAATACTAGTTCAGTTTCAAAAAACAAGTAAACGCAAAAATTGAAGTGAATAAAACAAGTATTTATTATTACTTGCAAGTCAATAGTTGTGAGGTAAGTATACCACAAATAAACGCCTAAATTGGTATGAATAGGCGTAAGTAAACACTTCCGTGGTAATAGTCGTGCATTTTGTAAGTTTACCTGACCAAATACTTGCAACTCGTACTTGCATATTCCCCGATCCCACTCAGTTCAGCAGAGGCCATTAATTGCGGTGTTCCTCTTAGTGGTTATTATAGTTAACGAATTTCTCCAAAGTCGTGTGCATATTGACCAATCAGAAGGGTGCTGTAGATAATATATGCTGAATTGAGTGGAATCTGCAGACATATGCGTCGTTCTTACGTATCCAAGGTGGCTGCATATCTGAACCTGCGTGGCGTCATATCTGAACCTGCGTGGCGTCAAACATTACAGACGCCGGAGAAATATGAGTACCGATATATCTAAGAGACTATTACGGTCCGAGATCTTATTACACACAAACACCCTACGTACACCGTGGATCGCCAACAGACGGCCCCTCGGTAGAAAACCCAAGAGGAAGCTCCCATTTCCTCCTCTACGCTCGTTAGCCACTGCCTACGACGACCCCCCAGACGAATATATTGACTATCTAGACGAATCCCCAATTTCAATTCGCTAATTCCAATAAAAACCTCACCAGAAATCTCACATTATTTTTGAGACCATTAACAAATTTTATCCGATATTTCTCACTTTAACGATAATACGGATTATCGTCTAAAAGCGCACGCTTATGTTAATAGCCAAACAATTTTTCTAACGATTTTATATATTTTATAGAACTTTCGCGTTGAGATTATTCATTCCTATACTCATGCGTGGTCGTGTTAAGATCATTATATCCCGCTACCGAAACGTTCGCGTTGAGATCGTTTCAATTCCCTACCAGGGCCGGCTCAAGGCGGTAAGCAAAGGATGCACCGCATCGGGGCGCCTCTGGCTAGGGGCGCCAGACGCCAGACGCTAAATATACTTTGTAAATTATAGATTATAGATACAATTTTAACGCAATAAAAAAATATTAAATTTTCATTATACGAGCTGATAATAGAATTAATTTTTTATGTGTGAATGTACTCGTATATGTAATGTTTATTGTTTAGCACAAGCCTTCTAAATGTAGGTAGTCGCAACATTTTGTTTGGTAATTTTTTTCCTACAACTTGACCTTATTCGTTGTCGGCTTGTTTAAGATCTTATTCACAATTCCAAGAAACATATTTCAAGTGCACATCGGGCATCTGGCAACAAAAATTCAGAAACAAAATTTTAGACCCTCCTTAATTTGAAATCTTCGGTTTTTACCTACATTCATTCACTGTGTAGTATTAGTAGCAACAGTATTGTTTTAAGTTGTGTGTTCCATTTTAACATTAACGAAATTATATTATTTTCGTTTTCAAAGGTAAGTCAAATTTTTGTTAGAAAATTTAGGTTTATTGGACGCTAAACGCCAGACAATAATTGTAGATGATGGTCAAACAAATGATTAATTATTTAAAGTAGAAAGTATTTAATTTTAATCTAAATAAACCAACAATAAATTATCCTTTGCTAATTTGTTACTAATTTCAAACTTTTGATGGAACTAATTTTCTTTAAAATTTAAAAAATTAATTTTGTTAATTTTCCTCACGGTTATAATGAATTAGAATTCAGTTTTGAAATATAACTATAAATAGTTATATCTGTATTTTCTTGGAGTTTGCATGTTTATAATTAAAATAACATAATATATTGTGAATAAAGAAATTCCGTTGTTGATTTGCGATAATAAATTTAAAAGGATATAAAATATTCTAATAAAATAAATCCCCATTATGATTGAATTTGTTTTATATTATGAACTATTTTGATCTGACTGTACGTGATTTTCGATTCACACTGGTTTAGTAAAGTTTCAAAACGTAAATATTTTAAAATATGTAAAGTGCATCGAGTAGTGAGATAATAAATTATTTTTTTTAGTTTTTCTTGAAAAAATGGAAAAAAAGAAACTATCAGGAGCAGAAAATCGAAAACGAAAAGCGGCAAAAGAACTCGAGAAAGAAAAATTAAGGGGTCAACTCCACAAATTTTTCAAAAAGCAAAACATCGGCGACAGTTCTTTATCTGCAAATAATAGTAGAGATCCTGATCCTGAAGATTCATGTCTAGCGCCTTTTGAAGCAACCGTTGATTCATCTTCGTCAACTTCATCACATCAACAAGTTGATACACAAGCACACCAATCTATCGCTTCCCAGTCGACTTTACCTTCCTCATATCAACATCAACCAACAGATTTAGCAACACTAGCAGTAAGCGAAAGCGACGTGACGTTATTTAAATCAAATGATCCAGCAACTTGGCCCAAAATTATTAATGACAAAGTTCGAAAAATCATTATTGAGCACGGTCTGACAGAGACAGAACAAAAAAAATAAATAAATCATATCCACAAGATGACTGCGGTCGTAGTTTTAGTAATAATTACTTTTATCGTAAAGTAGCTAACAACGACACTGTCCCACGGACATGGCTCATATATTCAGGTTCTGTAAACAAAGTATATTGTTTTTGTTGCAAATTGTTTGCATCTGAAAAAATAAGTCAGTTGACCACAGATTGCTATTCAAATTGGCAAAATTTGTCGTAAACTCTGACTACTCACGAAACAAGTAGGTCACATTTGAACTCATTTATAACTTGGATGGAACTTAAAAAAAAGTTAGAAAAGCAAACTACAATAGATAGCGAACTTGAAAAAATATTTGAGGTTGAGAAACGACATTGGCGTGGAGTTTTAGAGAGAATAACAGAAATAATTAAATATCTTGCTGGGCAAAATTTAGCTCTACGTGGCTCCTCAGATGTAATTTTTGAGAGAAACAATGGAAATTTTTTAAAACTGGTAGAATTATTTTCACAGTTTGATATTGTTATTGCAAATCACATTGCAAAAATTCAGAAATCAGAAAACCAAACTGTTCACTATTTGGGAAAAAATATCCAAAATGAAATAATATCTATTCTTTCAAACCAAATTATCTGTTCTATTGTTCAAATGGTAACCAGTGCCAAATATTTTTCGATAATATTAGACTGTACTCCCGACATAAGCCACACTGAATAGATGACAGTTATTATTCGATTTGTCCATAAAGATGAAAGCGATAAGGTTTCCATAGAAGAACATTTTGTGGGTTTCATAGAAGTGGCTGATTCTACCGGAGAAGGTTTATCTATGTATATAATTAATAAATTACAAGAGCTACAATTAAATATCGAAGATTTACGTGGGCAAGGTTATGATAATGGGGCCAACATGCGTGGTAAACACAATGGGGTTCAAAGACGCATACTGAATATGAACCCTCGCGCCCTTTATGTTCCATGTACCTTAAATTTAGTAATCTGTGATGCAGCCAAAGTAAACACTGAAACAATAGCTTTTTTCAGCATTGTCCAAGAAATTTATAATTTTTTTTGTGGTTCGACTAAGCGATGGGATGTCTTAAAATCATACACAAAAATTACCCTCAAACCTTTACCTGACACCCGCTGGGAATCTAGAGTTGACGCACTGCGTCCACTAAGAAATAATATTGGAGGTGTTCTAGATACTTTAATTGACGTCCACGAAAACAACAAAAATGATGGGAACACAAAATATGAAGCCAAAGTTTTAGCTTTGAAAATTAAAGACTATGAGTTTGTTTGTTCGCTTATAATTTGGTACGATATTTTAAGCCGGGTCAATGTTGTGAGTAAAATGCTCCAAAATTCGAGTACCAGTTCAAATGAATCAACAAGAACAAAATTTAATAAAACTTTTTCAAGAATTCCGATCAGATGAACAGTTTACATCTGTACTTGAAACTGCAAAAACGTTAGCAGAAGATTTGGAAATTTGTCCCCAATTCAAAGAAAATACATTGCACAGACGCAAAAAACGTATGTTTGATTATGAAAGTCGGGATGAAACGCCGAATAATCCGGAAAAGAAATATAAAATTTCATTTTTTCTTCCAATTGTGGATACTGTACTCAATACCTTAAGTGAAAGATTTGAACTTCTAAATAGTCATTCCCAAAAATCTTATTTTCTTACAAATTTTAATGAACTTTATAATATAGATGATGAAACTTTAAAAAGGAGTTGTGATGATTTACAAATTGCCTTAAGTGACGGCGAAGAAAGGGACATAAGTGCTCTAGAATTGTTCAACGAACTAAAAATATTTAAAGACACAGTAAAGGAACCAACGAACAACTACGATGCAATAAACATGTTGCAATATATATATTCCAACGATTTATTTAGCGTTTTTCCAAACTTGGTAATTTCTTTAAGGATACTGTTGACACTTCCAGTGTCAGTAGCAAGTGGCGAAAGATCATTTTCAAGACTGAAATTAATTAAATCGTACTTACGGTCTACTATTTCCTAGGAAAGATTAGTTGGACTATCAATGATAGCTATAACAGTGTTCTGGATGAGTTTGCGTCTTTAAAGTCCAGAAAAGTTAAATTCTAAAAATTTTACGTAACTTTTTGTTTATTATTTTACATTTTGTTTTTGTCTTCTAAACTTTTTGGTTAATTGTGATTTAAGTATATTACTTTTAGTACTGCCTTATTATACCTATACTTCAAACACAGAATTATATTTATTTATTTGTATCAACTAAAATTTATAGAAAGGGCGCTGAAAAAAAATTGCATCTGGGCGCCTGAAACTCTAGAGCCGGCCCTGTTCCCTACCGTATCCCACCTTACGTGTGTTGAGTTCTATAGGAGATTCCCACCGTTGAGTTTTCGCATTGAGATTACTCAGATCCTTTTCTTATTTTATATCTTTCACGTGTTGAGTTTAAGAAATAAAATATCTCCCTCATCTTTCCTAAATACCGTTAATGTAAATAGTACGTATATAAAATAAATTAAAAATAACATATCCGTGTTTGATAGTAATAGATTGGAATTAGAATTACTGTTTGACTGCTGTATTAGCGTTTGTTCATATTTCTACGACGGAAAGAAATATTTCAATACACGGCTTTAATGTCGTTTTTCCATCAGAACAGAGACGTTTTGCGAAAGATATGGAGCAAATCGAACATGAAATCCGGCTAGCCGAAAATCCACAGGAGCCATGGAATAGGTACAACGCCCGAGCAACCGAACGTAGAACATACAGAGACACGTCAATTAATAAATTGCCAAATTATGACAGCCGCACATGCTGTTGGCGATGCGGAAAGAGGGGACATAACAGGAAAACGTGCCGTTCAACACCGCTCCTTTTCTGCAGACAATGTGGCAGGATAAATACTACTAGGAATATTGCAACTGTCCCAATCCTGGAAACGCTGCACGGGACGGGTCCAGAGGCAACTCCAGCCCGAATCCAAGACCTCCATCACGTCATGCAACAGCATCAATCCAGGAAGAGACGACAGATTGTACATTTAAAAACAATAAGCAATTACGAGCGCTGATAGAGACAGGTTCACAGAAGTCATTCATCGGAGAAAAATGGCGAAACATTCTGGAACAAATGAGCAGTAGGAGACATATTGAACGACTAGGCATCTTTTTAGTAGACGGATCCACGCAACAGATTTAATATAGTTACCAAGTCCGATGTTTAATGGACAACACGTGGCATCAAATCAGGTTATACTACATGCTACATCTTGCCTCCGAAGCAGTCCTAGGCATCGATGACATAAGGAAATGTAACATAATCCTAAATTTCACACCAGTCCGCAGATATACCAGAACAAATCAGCAGCTAGTTACCGAATTAACAACATAAATACAGGGTTATGTCACTGATACCGCAGTACAACACCATACCGACGCACAATTCACCAATACGGAAATAGGTTCACCGGGTGGGACCAATGATACCGCAGTGCGCCACCAATTTGAATAGACCATAGTCCGAAAGCTGAGCAAAAGTACTAACCCCGCAGTACAACAACCAACTGAAGTCACCGAATCCGATACAGAAAAGGACGATACTGATACCGCAGTAGATATTCCGGAACACTTCCTGAATAGTAACAACGGAACCCACAAATTTAATATCGATCCCATTTTAACTATCCACAACAATCCTCGTTAGAAAGTTTTTTAAAACCGAGGTAGTAAAATTCAAAGATATAAAAGGAGTGACGCCTCTGATTACTCACACTATCAAGTTGAAGAACACTACATCGATTAAACAGAGATATAGACCAAGGAATCCGACAATGCAAAGAATAATCGAGGATAAAATCTACGCAATGCTAGAATAAGGAATAATAGAGAAGTCTATCTAGTACAGCTCTCCCATCGTCTTGGTTAAAAAATAAAACAACGATTACAGGTTCTGCATAGATTTTAGGCGGATTAATGAGATTTCCAAAAAAGATGCGTACCCACTTCCATACATAAAACATATTCTGGAGAAACTAAAAAGCGCAAAATACAATTCCAATTTGTATTCGAAGAATGGATACTGGCAAGTACCATTAACAGAAGAAAGTATACCAGTTACAACTTTTATAGTGCCATGCAAATGTTTATATCAATTCAGAGTCATGCCCTTCGGAATTCATGCAGCTACCGCAACATTTCAAAGACTACTAGACACTGTCATATGCCCCGAAATGGAACCATATGCTTTTGTCTATCTGGACGACATTATTGTGTTAGGATAAACGTTCGAAGAGCACATGAAACATTTACAAGAAGTTTTCTAAAGGTTGCAGGATGCCAAGCTGAAGATAAATATGAGGAAATGTAAATTTTGCAAAGACGAAATTACCTACTTTGGTCACGTGGTCAACAAACAGGGCATAATAACAGACGAAAACAAGGTCAAAGCCATCATAGACTATGCAGCACCGACCACGATCAAACAACTCCGACGTTTCTTAGGCATAACTTCGTGGTACAGGAGGTTCATTCAGGATTATTCAACGATTACATCACCGTTAACGAAACTGCTTAAGAAAAAACAAAGATGGATTTGGGGCCCGGATCAAATAGCCGCTATCGAAAAGATAAAAACCCTACTGACACAAGCACCTATACTAATTTGCCCAGATTTTTCGAAGAGATTCTATTTACAAACCGACGCATCAGAATATGGACTTGGTGTAGCTCTGATTCAAAAGGACGATCAAGGACATAATCGAGTAATAGCGGATGCAAGTAGATCACTATCAAAACCACAGAGAAATTACAGTGTAACAGAAAAAGAACTGTTAGCAATAGTGTAGGGACTAGAAAAATCAGACAGTACCTAGAAGGATATTCATTCTCGGTCATAACCGACCACCAAAGGTTCAAATATCTACAATCCATGGAGAACCCGTCAGGGAGAATCGCCAGATGGTCATGACACGCCAATAGTTTGACTTCGATACAGAAATGGCTCCCAAAACTTTGTGGTGGATGCACTTTCTCGGGAACCAGTAGACTCATTTTGCTACATATCCATCAAAAAGCTAGAGAATGACTGGTATAAAAAGCAGCTGGAAGAAGTTAAAAGCAAATCCGCGACAGTACCCAGACTGTGCTATTAAGAACACTTTGCTATACCGATACTTTTGGGATAAGTACGATTACAAAGAAACAGAATTATCAGACCCGTGGAAATTTTGTATTCCAAGTAATAAACAAGCTCAACCAATTACTGAGAACCCCGCAGATCCCACAGCCGGTCATCTCGGCATAGCAAAGACAATTGCCAGGCTGGCCAGGAGGTATTACTGGCCCAACATGTTTCGAGACACAGCGAAGTTTGTGAGACAATGCCACAGCTGCCAGATTTACAAACCATTGCAACAACAAACTGCCGGTAAAATGTAGTCTACGATCATTCCGGGACAGCCTTGGCACACCGCTACCACCGATATGATCAGACCACTTCCGAGATCGAGCAAAGGCAACATTTACTCCATCGTTTTTCAGGACACATTCTCGAAATGGGTGAAGATAATACCAGTCAGGAGGGCCACAGCTACCGTGGTATGCCAAGCATTAAGAGACAAGATAGTCATGAGGTTCGGTTGCCCAAAAAAGCTAATAGCAGACAACGCCACTACATACGAAAATAGGTAGTTTAAAAATCTGCTAAAAGAATTAAAGATTGAGAAACATGACATTCCGCCGTACACACCACAAACTAACCCGGTAGAAAGGATAAACAGAGTTATTAAAACCATGATAGCCCAATTCTGCGATAATAACCAAAAAAAAATTGGACTCGCTAATTCCAGAACTTATGTTCGCCATCAATTCCGCAAAACAAGGCTCCACCGGATTTTCGCCTGCATTTTTAAATTTCGGCCACGAATTGCACTTGCCCAGCAGAATAATTGCCTCGCCAGATCTATTTGATAACAAACCATCCCCAAGAAACTGAGAAAAACTTGGAGAGACATTTGAGTTAGTAAAAGTAAACCCATCCAAAGCATTTACAACCCACATCCATCACTACAACCTTCGCCGCAGAGAGTGAATACCTAAAATAGGACACCTAGTTATGAAAAAAGAATATAGCCTGTCAAACGCCGCTAGTTTAACGTCAAATTAGCACCAAAATATTCTGGCCCATACACAGTCTAAAAAATTATTTCTAAAGTAGTTTTTCAATTAAGAGACAAAAACGGTAAAAAATACGATAAAATTCGCATGAAAGATATCAAATCAACCCACAGCGATACCGATAACCCCACCCAAACCGACAAATAATAACCCCCCTAGACCCCACCACAAACCGACCAGTATAAATAAGGAAACCCGTTCTATCTTAATTCAGTTCTCCAGCAAACATGTCAGAAGAAGTACTGATGATGCTCACCAGCTCGATGCCAGGGTGCCAGACGCCGCCAGATCGGACCAGTAGACAACTTCCCCCGACGCCAGGCCGCCAGTGTGAAGTGGCGTGGACTAGAACTGAGAAAACTTTCTGGTTATCCTCCGACCGGTCCAAGTCGGGACATAACGGAGGACATACAACCACTGCCAAGGCAGGTTGCAACCAGCATGACGGACCAGGACAACGCTACGCCCAACAGCATAGTTATTCCATTACCACTAAAGAGCCTAGTGCCACCAGTAACGCGTGGAGTGTACCGTCTACGCCTTGGGGAGAAGACAATACGCATAAATCCATGACGGACAGACTGCAGTGCTATTTATTAAAGGAACACTCCCTTAATAAGTTTAAGGGTAGATGGGACGACGCAGAAGGCTGCAGGCTTGCCAAGGAACTGTTACAGTTTCCGTACAGCAAAGTAGCAAAAAAATACGTGACACCTCCACAGACTGGGTCTGTCTGACACCCTACTTTGTAGAGGACATGAACAAGAAGATGAGACTATTATCGAACACATTCTTTGCGAATAACCAAAACTCTCTCAATTTAGGTTTTCCGTATAGCACAGGCTAATATACGCCAGTATGAGCGAACTCTTCAGGCAACGTTATCGCCTACTTCAAATAAGTAGGCTGGATGACGAGCTGGAAGGAAATCTGAACCTCAGACGGATGCACAATGGGCCAATTGTGGCCTAACTGCTGTGGGATCTCCCACCCTTCAAATTCTTACAGATAAAGATGGAACCTCTTAGTAGATGAGTTGCTCTACAGATGTACGGAGCTTGGCTTCGAATGTTTGGGCTATGCTGATGACATAGTTCTAATAGTCAGAGGCAAGTTCCAGAGCACCTTGTGTGATTATCAGTGAGGCTAAATATTAACCCAAACAAGATCACAGTAATTCTATTTACGCGGAAAAGAGCACATCCAGCTATGAAACCGCTAGCTTTAAACGGGGAACGCTCTAACAAAATACATCTCTCCAGTGACGAAATTATCAACAAAGCTAGTATCGAAAAGAACTTCACTATGATGCTAAGTGAGAGGAGAGACTGGCAAAGGGAATATACCGCCCAAACTCTCAAAGAAATCTCCATCAGATGGTACACAGATGGTTCATAAACCACCAGAGGAGCTGGCGCTGGAGTATTCGGGCCTGTCACCAGATACTCATTATCATTTGGCTTCTGTCCGAGCGTCTTTTATGCAAAAATACTTGTGATCGAAAGATGCGTGGAATTAACTTAGAAAGAAACGGCATGTGACATATCGATTTGATTCTGACAGTCAATCAGCTATCAAAGCATTGAGCTCCAATGTTATTGACTCAAAGTTGGTATGGGAGTGTCGAAGAAAGCTTGATGAACTAGGCAAGAATAACAGGGTCTCTTTAGTCTGGGTTCCTAGCCTCTCGGGAATCACAGGAAACGAAGAGGTCAATACACTCTGGCAAAGTTATTTGGATCTCAGTAAAAATAAGCTACATCTCCTCGCGGGCTTCCTTACAGGGCACTGCCACCTTAGGAAGCACCTAATGAGAATAGGTCCAGCAGAAATTGACGAGTATATATTCTGTGGGAAGGAGGAAGAAACTTCGGATAACCTAGTTCTAGTATGTCTCGCTATTGTAAGCCAACGCAAAAAATGTTTCGGATAAGAGACTTGTAAGAGTGAGGATCTAGCCTCCTTGAAGCCGTACCAAATACTAGAGTTCATTAGAACTCTTGAACTGGAAGGTGGGCTCTAGTAGTAGCGAGAACTGCTCTGATAGGGTGACCACCCCGTTAAAAATCAAATCTAATCTAAAGAGGATACACTAAGAAATACATTTTGTAGACAGAGCATGGGGAAGAACAAATGCAAGATGGGAAGACCAAGTAAATACGGATTAAAGAATCTTAATATTAAGGATGCATCACAATATCTAAATAAACTAAAAAAATACTACTGATCCTCCATGATAAATGGATCCATAACTGGGTGTGATTGCAATTCCCATGGGAATGTATAGTTATGTATATATATTGAAACATTTAAGTGAGAAGTTAAGAAAAAGTTAAGTGTCTATATTTTTTTCGCTGAATAGGTGCGTATTGACTGTTTTTATTTATTCAAAATCAGTTTCACATATATATTATTCCTTTAGATTTAATTCCATATTACTTAAAAAGGTTAGTTACTGCTGCTTACTGCTTGGATTCCAAATCGTCTCAGCAATATCCTCATGTGACTGCTTTCACTGTGTCTGTAAATGGACCTCCAAAGGAATCTTGTAACAGAGGGAAAACAATCGAAGTTAAGAACGAAGAAAACATGTGTGGTGTAAAACAAACAAAAAAGGAAAAATAAACAAAAGACCTTAGATGGATTGTGACCTGTGAGAGGAAGGCTTCATTGGAACTCGAAGTGTAATGTTGTATATAAATCTTGTAACAGATGGGAAGCAACCGAAGTGAATAACGAAGAAAAAATGTGAGGTGTAAAACAAGCAAAATGGAAAAACTCAAAAACAAAAGGCCTTAGATGGATTGTGACCTGTGAGAGGCTTCCTTAGATCTCGAAGAGTGTGTGGAAACAACAAGTGAATGACCAAGTGACAGATCCAACTGAGAGATTGTTTAAATATATTAAGAATATGTGCATTGTTTCTGTCTTGCAACTGTGTTCATTTCTAACATTGATTTTACTACGTCTTTTGTGTAATTCTTGTAAAAAAAATATACCTTGAGGTGATTTTTCGATCCTTACTCTGTTGAATCTACTCATATTACTTTTTTACCTTTTTTTATAATTGTTACTATTTATTCAATATATTCTGGAATTATTTTGAATCAGTTACTTTCATTTAAATAAGTAATCCCTTGAGTTACTTAAGTGATGCTTTTTTTCAACAAGTAACAGTATGTACAGCTGAATTATTGGATCTTTATCCGTGCGTCGTTAATATCTGATAACATAACCGATAAATGTCAAATTATTTTGTTCTGTTCTTCACTAATAATAGAAAGAGATGCCACTTAATAATTATGTCGGTTGTGTTATCAGATATTAATAAGGCACAGGTAAAGATCCAATAATTCAACTGTATATGAAAAGTAGAAGGTTTAAAGTTATGTATAATAATTTTCTTTGTGACCTGGTCAGTACTGTAGCCGAATACTAAAAACTTGTCAGTACTGTTCATAAATGTTTAATAACAGAGTGAAGGGGGGGTAAAACTTGACTGCGATTTTTTTAACCAAATAATTAAAATAATTATTCATACTTTAAATAATTTTTAGGGTTCTGAAGCTAATGAACTTGGAATATTGTTATTCATTTTGTGCGTATATTTTTAGAATTCGTTTTTCGCTTCTCTTAAGATAAAATTCATAGCCTTCATTGTATGTGAATTTTAACCTGTATATCTGATTGTATCTGTTTGTTTTGTTGTGTTTTTCATTCAGTTATGTAGGCCAAAGTAGGCCAATGTCATGATGTATTTATATTAATTTGATAGTTTTACCTATAATCAACATAATATAGTTTATTCCGTTTTCTAACAGAAGATTAGATAAAGCTTCATATTTTTTACTTGAATTATGATGATTTAAAGTAAAATAAATTCGAATATAGAGGGTTTAATTAAAGATAGGCAATAAATTAGATGTTATATTGATGGACCAAACATTGATCAAGCCCAGCCCATAATAAATGCAATTACATATACTCAGTGACCTAGAAACCCGAACACCCAGTATTACAGGAACTAGGTGTTTTATTCAATTAATTGCTTGGTTTCGTAGATATTTGTGCTGGTTCATGTCACCTCGTTAAGTAAGAGAGTGTTTACGTTGTGCTTTGGGTGTACGTGACGCAATTAAACACATATTCGCTTCTCACTTATTTTATTATAAGATTTGGTACTTGCGTTCACGTCACGCCAATTCAGATCTTTATTTTAATGTAGGTTTTGTTGAGATTTATTTTATAAAGAGATATTTACAGCATTTTGCCTCATGTTATAATTTGAGCGTTGTCCGATTTATTGTAAGAGAGTACGTGCTTACAGAGTATTCTAGCATGGGGGCTAGAGTCTCTGTTTTGAGAGAATGAATACTCTAGCTTGGAGGATAGAGTCTCTTTTTTTGAGAGAGTGAGTGAGTACTCTAGTTTGGAGACTATAGTCTCTTTTTTGAGACAGTGAGTACTCTAGCATGGAGGCTGAATCTCTGTTTTGAGATAGTGAGTTCTCTCTCTAGTTTGGAGACTAGAGTCTCTTTTTTAGAGAAGTGAGAGAGAGTACTCTAGTTTGGAGACTCTCGTTTAAGAGAGAGAGAGAGAGCGAGAGAGGAAGAAAGAGAGAGAGAGAGAAATCTAGCATGGAGGCTTCAGTTATTTAATTTTATTTTCATTTGGAGAGTGAGAGATCTCTAACCTAGAGATTAGAGGTATTTTTTATTTCCTTTTTTTTATTTTAAAGAGCATAGGAGTAGGAGAAATGATGGATCAAGTGAGTATTTTTCTTAGAGTAATAATAAACATAGAGAGGGCTATTCATTCATAAACACGTTTATTTTTGCGGCCAACTATTCTAAACGCCAGTAGTGAAATCATTAATGAATTACAAAAAGTGGGAATGGTATTGTAGATACATGGCCTTGGTAATTTTGACTGTTTTTCTGACAAACTTGGAACAGAGGAACCATGATCATCCAAAAACATTTTATTAATTATCTTAAAAGTTTATTTTGTCACTAAATGTCTTGAAAAAACATCAAAACGAAAGAACTAAATGTTCACTTTCTAGTCGTAATGGCGCTCGTATAAACAAACCACGTTTGACATTATTTACTACAACACTACGGCGTATTTGAAATGATCGTCGATCACATTCTGACGATATTTGCATCTCTCCTTATATGGTAATTAAACAAGGACAAAACTACTAAATAGATTACTGAACTATGAAATGAAACAATATAATTTGTTTGAACTAATGTTCAATTTAAACGGGTTGACGCGTTTCACTAACACAGTAGCTTTGTCAAAATGAATGAAGGTATAATATAAAAATGTTTTAATATATACAGTGCATAACTACAGAATTCTATTAACTAATGTTAACAAAGGTATTGAAAGAAATTACCTGGAACACAAACATTCCTAAGCTATCTTCTATGTCAAAAGGTTTAATAAAGGAGAGTGATTGATATCTCTTTGGTCGTTAAGAAGATTACCTGAATATTTATTTTTGTTAATCTCAATAAATTTAAACTAAAGGATTTACCGACTACATGGAGAATTTCAAAATTTGGGTCGAATATGTGTTGGTTTTCTAATAAATGATTTAAATAGTTAGAATCTAATTTTTTGTTGTCATAGCTACGTTTGTGTTCAGAAATTCTAGTTTTAAAATTTCTAAAAGTTCTACAGATAAAAAAAATAAAGAAATAAAAAACAGACTTTAGAACAAGTATTCCCTTCTGATAAAAATAATAATAAACAATTTAAAAGTTTAACATACTTTGGAACACCATCCTTAAAAATTAAAACCTTCTTAGAAATTTTAGACATGAATACTTCCTTTAAAACTGATTACAATTTATCCAAACTCATTAAAAATAATAAATCTAAATCTTCAAAATTAAACAAATCAGGAGTTTATAAATTAAAATGTGGTAATGACAACTGTGATAAAATTTATATCGGTAGAACTTTTAGAAATTTTAAAATTAGAATTTCGGAACACAAACGTAGCTATGACAACAAAAAATTAGATTCTAACTATTCAAATCATTTATTAGAACATCAACACATTTTCGACCCAAATTTTGAAATTCTCCATGTAGTCGGTAAATCCTTTAGTTTAAATTTATTAGAGGCCCTTGACATCAACGAAAAAAAATTTCCAGATAATATTCTAAACGACCAAACAGATATCAATCACTCTCCTTTATTAAACCTTTTTACATAGAAGATAGCTTAGGAATGTTTGTAGTGAATGAATTTCCAGGTTATTTCTTACAATACCTTTGTTAACATTAGTAAATAGAATTCTGGAGTTATGCACTGTATATATTAAAAAAAAATTATATTATACCTTCATTCATTTTGACAAAGCTACTGTGTTAGTGAAACGCGTCAACCAGTTTAAATTGAACATTAGTTCAAATAAATGAAGTTTTAAACAAATTATATTGTTTTATTTCATCGTTCAGTATGGATCTTCATCAAGTAAAAGCCTCATCTATTCAAAATATATTACTATTAACCCATTAAACAGGAACTGAAATTTTGAGCAACGTTCCACTTTTAGTTATAACCATAAAGGTATCTAAGGTTATAACAAATATTTGTTTAAAATTTATATAACAATATGCCTTTATTAAATAAAATGCAAGTATTATTAATTAATATTAAAAGTAGCGACTCAGATGCATAAATTAATATAACTTTTTTTATTTGTATAACTTTTTAACACATTTTCAATTAAATTTTATTTTTCCTGCAACTAAAGAGACTTTGTAAATACGGCAAAGCAGTGTAAGTGTCCGCAAGTGAGCTTAGAATGTGACTCGTGTTTGGAGCAAGAAAAAATCAAAACAAACACATCTATTTTATTTGTTAATCTGAGGTATTTTTGTTGTTAGTGTAATAGGGTTTGATGTCGTTTGAGGTGTCAAATGAGTAAGAGATGGGTTTCGAAGTGTTTTTTTTAATTTAATTAGGGTGTGACGGGCTGGGCTGGATTTAGGCATGGGCCACATGGGCCCTGGCACAGGGTGGTAAATGTTGAAGGCCAGTTAAAATTTTGCTAAAATATCAAGAGCGTGTTATGCATAATTTTTGTTTTCACTCAGATTTGAACATTAAGTAAAACTATAATAAGTGCGACGAGAAGTTTTTTAATTCATGGGATAATTTTATATCAGAATACACTATTATTCTACCTAGTGCGGCACTCGATGTACCCAGGCGAGTGGGGCGCAACTCTAGCTTATTTCGTCGAGCTGCGCGCTGGTGGTGAGTCGTTTGTTATTCGGGGTAATGGTGGAGTCGGATCATGAGAAGGAGGTGGCGGGGAAGGTGGCATCGATGAACGCATGCGCTCCTACCGCATTCGGTCAGCTTCGTTGCGATTCGTGTCGCTATTCGGGTAGTCGTGGAATGATTGCTTCCCCCAATCCCCCAAACGTATAGAGTGCTGTCAAAAGCAAGCGTGTTTATTACTCAGTATTTGTAAAACATCAGTGACGCCATTATATCTTAAAACTGATATACAGTTAGACTTGATTCCTTACAGAGGTTTGGAGTTTTTATAAGCCTTCAAACTTGGTAGGCCTAATGGAAAGTTTCATTTTCTTATTATTTATTTAAAAAAATGGATGGCCGAAAGAGGATAAGCGGTGCTGAATACAGAAGGATAGCAGATGAAAAAAAAAACGAAAAATAGCTGATGTCATAAACAAAACCGTGACACTTGATATGCTTTTTCCAAGCCAAATATTCAGGTCGGAGAAACTTTTACTTCCATAAATATTGCTGCTTCAAAACTCGGCGATGATGTTGTGGACACAAAACAAGATGACACTCCTCACGTAAATAATGAACAAAAGGAAGTTTCGGAATCTGAAGCGCCCTATCCTGGTAAAACTGATAATTCAAAACCTAGTAATGATCCAGTGCATTGGAAAGAAAACGATTGGACTAGAGAATACTTTGTTGAACATGGATCATGCAAAGTAAATATTGTGATTTTGAAAAATATAAAACGGTATCTCCCGAAAAAAACAGGTTCCGGCCAAAATCATTATTTCAAAGACAACTCGCTAATGGAGATATAGTTAGCAGGGACTACTCGTATTTAGTGTATTCTCCTACTCCGAAATCGGTGTTTTGTAGTCCGTGCAAATTATTTTGCAAATCTTCTAGTCAGTTCATAGATGGAGGGTTCAGTGACTGGAAACATGGTTTACAGCGTATAAAAGAACATGAAAATGCAAGTGCTCATCTCAACAGCTTATTAACAGGGATCTGTTGAAATTGGGACGATGAATAGGCATTTTATTTATTAAGTTGCGGAAGAGATCAACTATTGGAGGGCAGTTCTGTATAGGGTTGTTTGTGTTATAAAACAAATGGAAATTTTATAATGTCCCTGGAACTTATAGGCGAGTTTGATCCGTTTTTAAAATCACACATCGATAAATACGGAAACACGGGTCAAGGAAGGTCATCGTACCTTTCCTCAACAGTGTGTGAAGAAATAATTGAATTGATGGGTAAAAGTGTTCTTGACACAATCTTCAATGAACTGAAAAAATCAAATATTTTTCAGTCATTGTTGATTCCACTCCCGATACTACCCATAGCGACCAGTTATCATTCATGTCAAGGTATGTAAATGAAAATGGACTTTCAGAAGAACAGTTTATCGGTTTCCTGATAAATCAAGGCCATACAGGTGCAGAGTTAGCTGAATCAGTACTTGACCAGTCATTTGGCAACGCCTCAAATATGTCGGGAATTTATTCGGGCCTGCAAACGAGACTAAAAGAAGTCAACCCTTTGATGTTTTATGCGCCTTGTTCAGCCCATTTTTGAGCTTTGTTGGATCTAGTGCAGCAGAGTGCTGTCATATTTTAAACCACAGGAAAAGAACCTGTCCCTTAAATCAATGAGTATTACTAAAGGGTTGGCGAGAGAAGAAGCCTGTAAAAGCCTAAACCGAGATTTTGAACCTATTACAAAGGCATTGAAAAGCATCCTTGACAGCGAAGAAGAGAGTGCGATTACCGAAAGTAAAGCCAAGTGACTTTTGAAGCAGTTCTTGACAAAATAAACTACATTTATGGCTGCCTTTTAGGGAGATGTTTTACACGAGTTTAACGCTGTACGTGGAAATGTTCAATCCCCAAAAATGAATGTGAACAGAGTTGTAGTAACTCTGTATAGTTAAGTGAGTTGGGAGAAACCTTTTATTTCTTCAAGTCTTAAGGGGAAAAGAAACTAAGGTCGGTACAAGATTATGGTGTGAACTCCAGGCAGAATGTGTCGTAGGTCGGCCGACGAGATTAAGGAGAAGAATTAAGTGTTTTAACGTAAATGATTCTTCTGATTCTTAAGAAGAAAAAGAGGCCGCGGAAGAAAACGTTGATGACAAACTCAAAGATACACTAATAATTGACAAGCTTCTGTCTGAGTTATACAAGAAAATTGCTATTTACAATGAATTTCTAAACAGATTCTCATTCTTGTCAAACCTATGCCACTTAAGTGCCACTGAAATTACATGCGAGTACAAGTAAGAGTTCATTTGTAAGTGTGAGTGAGCGAGCGTGGAAGTACGATTGAGAGTGAGCGTGGAAGTACGATTGAGAGTGGGAGTAAGAGTGCAAGGGAATGTGACCACGAGTGCAAGAATAGGTATAAGAGAGTCTTTCTCTGGCTCTAATGAGGTTGTCTTTGTCTATAAATGAGTTTTATAATGGAAGTGGGTTGTCTGAAGGCACCCGATTCTTATGTGGGACAAGAAAGAGGTTTGAGATTTTGATTTTTTGTTATTGTATTAGGAAGGGCAAGGTTACGTCTAAGACTCGTCAAGAAAAGTTTTATTTAATTTTTCTTAAGGGCGGAGGGTGTTAGGCAATAAAAATTAGTATCAGCAACAGCCCGCAGATATACAGGACAGTTATGTGTTATAAACCCGAGCCTAAACACATATATGCTACTTGTTATAACTTTAAATAAATAAATCAGCATTCTACACTCCACAATAATTTACCTACGATCAGTTATGTGGTATAAAAAATCAATATTCATAACAAAGGGTGTGATGTAGTAGTTCTAATGGTTTTTTGTCTGTCAAGTCTTTTCAAGTTTCCAAGTGTCGTCCAAGTTTTTTTCAAGTTTCTTCCAAGTATCTCCAAGTTTCGTCAAGTTTTCCAAGTATTTTCAAGTTTCTTCCAAGTTTCTTCCACGATTCTTCCACGTTTCTTCCATGTTTATTCCAAGTTTCTTCCACGTTTCTTCCAAACTTCTTCCAAGTATTCTCAAGTTTTTTCCAAGAATTTCCAAGTGTCTTCCAATAATTCAAGTGTCTGAGTATCCAAGAGTCTAAGTTTCTAAATTTATAAGTATTTTCCAAGTGTTTTAAGTATCTAAGTTTGTTGCTGTCCTCTTCCTGAGGACGAAAGGTTTTTTTTCATCACGAGAAAAATTTGGATAGATAATATGGTGCACTGAAAAAGGGTTGGTTAACAGAGTCACTGTTGTTTAGAGCATTGGGTAGGGATTGATCAGAGAGTGAATGTTAATTTGAGAGTAATTTTTGATTTGACTGTGAGTTTTGGTTTGTGAGTGACTGTTGATTTGAGATTGAGCGCTGATTTGAGAGTGAGTTTTGATTCGAGACTGAGTTTTGATGTGAGATTAATATAACTCTGTTGTGTGATGTGATCACAGAAGAATCATTAGTATGATGAGGGTGACAGGAGTTATCAGTTTTAGGATCTTGAGTGATTAAATTTTCCAAAACATTACATTTATTTTCTAAGAAATCAAAAAGTTATCGCTAGTGATTAGGTTTTTATCGGTTTCTTTTCCTTCGAGAGATCTCTTTGTATCATAATTCAATTTCGTTATTACCATGTGGACAATTAAACCATCAAATAAGTTTTCTTTACTGATGATCAAATTCAATAATGATTTCACCATGACTCTAGATTCTAATGTTAATGCTCTTAATTGCTGTGCCGTGCATTTTGTTACATTATTACAAGAGGTTAAACGATTGAAATGGGCAGTAACAATCTGCCTGGTATTATTGCATTTGGCGTTTAAAATATCTAAAGCTACATCGAAATTATTTTCATTTACTGGCAATCGTGAAATTAAATTCAGACTTCAAATAGTAGAACTTTTCCGTTTTGGAAGTAAGTCTAGTATTGTTTACTATTAGAGCATTAAATAAATTTATGAAAGCAGTGGATTTTTCACTGGCTCCGGAAAAAACTGATATATCTATTGAAGGTAAGCGAATGCTGGTTTTACCCTGTATGTTGTTACTATTTGGAATGAGTTATGAAAAGTACTCGCTATAAATGACCAAAGGCTTACTTTGAAAATGGAAAAATATATAACTTTTAATTCGTCTATACTGATTCACACTTCGTAAAACAAAATCATAAAGATTACAATGTGTTTATTTTAAAGTGAAAAATAATCTTTATTGTTTACAATCTAATGTTCTTCTTTTTCATTGAATTATTTGTTGATCAGTGATTATTAAGTAAAACAGCACTCAACGTTTTGGCTCACTAATTACTTCTTTATAGGTTAATTAGCCTTACCTGGCTTAATAACATAAACATTCAATATCTGCTTTAGAAACCTTGACTTGTACCTTGTCATTTTTTTTATAATTTTTTGTTTTTGAATGGCTGCTTTTTGAACCACATGGGTTACAATTTTTCGAATTTTCGAAAAATAGTAAATTAAACTTATGAGTATTTTTATCTTCAAGAGAATTGGGGAGAAGCCCTGAGGGGGATCTTTAATTGTTTAATTTATTTCACATAAAAGCCACACACCACTTTTGGTAAGTTAATCAAATTTCTTGTCATTGCTTGTTATTCTTTTAATATTAGGCATCTAGTTAAAAATTCTATAATTCTTTTAGGCTTTTTTTTTGTTTCATTGATCTTACAAGTAACTAACCTATATGTGCCGCTGTATGGAATACCCAGAGTAGAGACATTTTTCAATAAATAACTGAAATTAAGGATATTATCAAGGTAACTTAGACTTTTAGTATATTGTAATCCAGGTATATATGGAGTATACAGATTAGAGGTGCTTTTTCAAGAATTTTGGAGGATAACAGATTCTCAATCAAAGTAATTGTAGCTATTCAGTTAATAATAAACTTATAGAATATTATATTATAAACAAGATCCACTTACCCAAATTTAAATTGTGTACACCTTTTAGTATTAAAGGGGAAACTTCATAATTGTTAACTATTGATACCATCACATATGTGAGTTGCAAGAAACCATATTAATCCAACAATAAACTATTCACTACCACCTTTCTTTTTATGTTTGCTTCTGATTTAGATTGTAATGGTAGAGACAAACCCGTAGGCCTTCTTCAGGTAAATAACTTTTGAATACTCACACTGTGTACATTTAAAGGTAGTAAGGCTGAAGAGGGTGCGAAAATTAGCTTAAACCTTATTATTAAATTACATAATAATAAATGTATGTAATTATGTTTTGCAAATTTGATTGAGTAGTTTGAATAGTTTTTGAATTTATGTTTCAAAGGCATTTCGCAATTTACAATGTAGGAGTAGTATTTTTCATCTGGTTTCTGTCCTCGAACTCTTGTTTGGGATCTAAAGATACGGTTTCGATCTGGTCTTGAACTTCAGAATATTTGGAACAGTATTTATCTAAGTTATCTAGTCTTGATTTAAAAGCATACTTGTCGGATTCTTCTGCGTTATTATTAGACCAATTGAAAATATGAGTAATCGAGGCTTACAGCTGTCACGTTGAGTTTTCAATGATTCCATTTTTGATAAAAATTAACTATCTAAGCAATTTGTATAAACATAAAATAGGAATTTGATTTATTATAATGTGAGAGATTTCTCAATTGAAAAAATAATAATTGAATTATTTTATAAAGGGTTGATTTTTATACACACCCGGAACATAAATGGAGAATATTGTTGACTAATATTTGTAAAATGTCAATGATATTACCTGAATATTGTATTCTGGTGAATATTGAATGATGAATTTGGCGTTTTCGAAGCACCTTGAGGAATGTTGATTGAAGATCGATCACATACAGGAAGTGATTGTAGCTGTGACTGGGACAGGAAACTGAATTCCGGCTCGAAGTAGAACCATGTCACAGGAACTAGGTGCTTTATTTAATTATTTGGTTAGTTTCGTAAAGATACCTGCTGGTTCATGTCACCTCGTTCTGTAAGAGAGTTTCTACGTTGTGCTTTGGGTGATGCAATTAAATATTTCTTCACATCTCACTCACTTTATTATAAAATTTGATACTTGTGTTGACCACACGCCAATTAAGAACTTTATTTTAATGTAGGGTTTGTTGAGATTTTCTTTATAAAGAGAGATTTACGGCATTTTGCCTCTTATGTTATAATTTGGTAGTTTCCCGGTTTGTTGTAAGAGAGTACATGCTTGCACGATGATTTTTGATGAAATGAGATTCGTGTGAGGTTTGAGACGTATTTATGACTGAATGATATGGGAGGTGACAGGGAGGTGGCTTGCCAGAAGTTCTAGAACGAATTTTATGTTGTTGACAAATTGGTTATTAACATATTAGAGGATTGCCAAGAGGAGGATGTAGGAGTAGGAGGCTGCATAATTAGTATATTTGGTTTTAATGTATGCATAATTAATTAAATTGCTCAGGTAGGACGTTAAATCTGGACGCCCGGTAAACATTATTTTATTTCAAAAATCTTTCACGTACATATTTATTAAAAGTGTTAATACAAGATTTAAATTTGAGCACCATTAGTTGAACATTCCAGTTTTTATTAAATTTTTTTGCTGCGGGTAAGTACTGGACATTCCAGTATCAGAATACAGAATTTATTCGAGTACAGCGGTTTTTAAACGTTGCCTAACAAGAATTCACAAGTGCTTATGATGCCTAGATTCCGAAGAAATGCAAATTATCTGCAGCTAACCGAGTTCGAGAGAGGTCGAATTGTTGGTCTTCTAGAAGCTGGGTTGTCGTTCCGAGAAATTGCTGGTAGAATAAACAGTAGTGTGGATACTGTTGTCAGTTGTTATCAGACATGATACCAAGAATGCCGAACACGGAAAGCCAGATGCACAGGATGAGTGAGAAGGACAATAAAGGGCCAAGAACTCGAAGTGTTTATAGACGGATAATAAGGTTTGGACTTTTTTCATAGCGACTTCAGTTGGTGTTACCTTTAACTCTGGAGCACCGAAGAAATCGACTTCAATAGTTGAATTTTGAGCGCTGTTGGAGTTATATGGGGTGTCATTGCTTATTGCTCAAGGTCACATTTAGTGTTCATCGGGGGCAATATAAATGCATATCGATACATTCAATAAATATTGGAACCTAATCTAATTCCTTACCTCAGGAAACTTTAAAATCCAACTTTTCAGTAAGATAACGCGCGGCAACATATAGTCAGACAAACCTTGGACTACTTCCCACAAGGCTCAAATTCATCTCCTACCTTGGCACCCAAAGGTTCCCGGATTTGTCCACAATTGAACGTATGTGGGGCATAATCGGTTGAAGGTTAAAAAATTTACAACGCCCTCCTCAAACTCCGATGAGTCTTCGACATGAGATAGAGGTGACATTGAATGAGATACCCCAGAAGGATATTGATCAAATGATTATGAGTATGCCTATGCGCATTAGGGAATGTCTAAAAAATCGTGGAGCTTCAACTCACTATTAAAGTTGGTGAACAGAAACTTAGATTATCCTCACCCGCTTCGAGTGAAATTTTAATCAATTACATATTACGAACTCCCTGATATGGACGCCAGATATTGCCGAAATAAAATAGTTTTACTGGGTGATCGGGTTTCTATGTCACTGAGTATATTTAAGAACAAATACTTCTATGTCGAACAGTTCTCCTAACTTAGCGATAAAAATAATTTCGATATGTGGGCTTTTTATGTGAGCAATATCTGACAACTAAATGACTATATGTACTATAAAAACCAAAAGGAAACAAAAAAATTAATTCAATTGTCACATGATATGACAATCAATAAACAAGAACATTAAACTGAAATTTGTATTCAAGTTGAAAATATAGGTTAAGGTATATGCATACTAACCTTGATAATAATATTCTTAAGTCAATAACAATGCCTACGCTACGTAATTCACATATAATTTTAGCAATCGTCAAAGTTGCAAATTGCAAATTAATAAAATCGAAATAAAATTAAATATATTATTGAATAAATCAGATCGAATAATGTTATGATCAAAATATTGGTAATGGTAATTAACCATTTTTCACAAATGTTTAATAACAAGTAGGTCGATTTCAGGGTCTTATGTCTCATTAGTACAAGTTATTTATTGTTTCTTCTCTCTAATCTGAACAAAAGTCGACTTGGGTGAATCCTATTATCATATTAGTACCAACAGGGACGTATATAAGGGGGGGAGGGGTTTGGGGGTTCAAACCTATGGCGGTTTGTCGTGCATATTTATGTGTGTTATTTTTATTGTCCTTATTTTGCGTGTTGAGAAATATTATTTTAGTGAAGCAAACATGAAGCGTACTCCACAGCAGACACAGCAGTCAATTTTGGGATTTTTTCCAAAGAAGGGGAAAACCAATGATGAACATAACCTTCAACTCGATAAAAGCATACTCGGTGCGTGTATAGATATTAATACAGATGATCAAGGTCTCTCCTGCTCAAATAGCAACATTGAAACAGGCAGTAGTAAGACTAGTAAGTTACTTTAACGTACTATACTACTTCCACACATCACACAGAGGATTGAAAATTGAATCAATCATTCCAAATCACAATTTTTCGTAAAAGTCGAGTTATACGTCGTTTTAGAGGGTTTTGGATGTAAACATTTGAAATTTTTAAACTTATTTAACAAAACACTGCGTCGCTGCAAATTCACATCACTTTTTTTGTTTTAGCTAACCCGGATTGTCTCATAAAGGAAGATGAATACGATATCGGCAAATGAAAGAAACTTGGACCCCTCCAGAGACTTTTAAGTTTCCCATCCCTGATAAAATAAATCTTTCTTTCCAGCGTCATTGGACCCAAAACAACCCATGATTAGTTTATTCGAATATATCACAAGCATCACTATGCAAAATGTGTGTTTAGTTGGACAGACTGAAGGTGGTCGCGGTGATCAAAAATTTGGAAGTTTGGTCACAAGGCCATTCAATTACTGGAAGAATGCTTTGGAAAAGATCGAACATCATCGAAATACCATAAATGTGCTGTTGAACGGGCAAGAAATTTCGTGAGTGTTATGGAAGGCCAATCCCGTGATGTTGTAGAATCATTTGATGTGAAAAATCAAAAAATTGCCGAAGAAAATAGACAGCGGCTGAGTGAGAGTGAGAGTAGACACAATTTATTTTGCGGACGACAGGAGTTGCCTTTGAGGGGAAATGAAGTCTCTGGTAGAATCGGCATTATAGATCCTCCTTATAATGATGGATATTTTCGTGCACTACTTTTCCGTGCGTTTCCGTGCGCGATCTGGCGATGAAATACTCAAAAATCACCCACATTCGCGAAATACTCATACTCGGGCTATGTACACATCGCCCGTCATACAAAATGAAATCATTGAATTGTGTGAAAATGCCATTCAAAAGCAAATAACTAATAGAGTTAGACAGTCGGGCGTCTTCTTTGCTGTACTTGCCGACGAAACGCAAGACGTATCGCGTTATGAACAACTATCACTTTGCCTTCGCTATGTCGACTGCTCTTCTGGAAAGGCTCTCATTCGAGAGTACTCCGTTGCATTTATCCACGTACATGATGTTACAGCATCAGTTTTAGCTTCGACCATCATTGAACCTCTTAAGTCGTTTGGATTAGATTGAAGAATTTAGTTGGTCAGGGCTATGATGGGGTAGCTGTAATGAGCGGAAGATTTAAAGGTGTAAGAACATTAATTATGGACAAATGTCCGCGAGCACAGGTGTAGCTCATACCCTTAATTTAGTTTTGGCTCTTTAATACGAGATTCCTGCAATTCGAAACTGCATTGGAATTATTAAAAGTATTATTAACTTCTTTCGGCAATCTGTACTACGATATGACCTAAAAAAGACTGCGGACGAGATTGGTGCACCTGATTCAACGCTTATCTCGCTTTGTGAAACACGCTGGACGGAAAAACACACAGTCTTCGAAAGGTTTGCTGGGATGTATCCTGTGGCACTTGCAACACTTCAAGTTCTTCAAAAGCCTGGAACGGAAGTTGCAAGCCAAGCTTACCAGTTGCAAGTCGCAATGGAAAGTAATCAATTCATCGTTTCAATGATAGTTTTAAGGAAATTTTTTTCATACTTCAAACTTAAGCCGAAGCCTGCAAAATGTCAATGTAGATCTAAACTACACCTGCAGTCATGTAAAAACAAAAAAACCACCTTGCAATCCTACGTAATGAACGAAATTTTTCAAATATTTTTGAGGAAGCAAAAAAGTTGCAACCCAAACTTTCCAGTTGCAAGTCGCGACGGAAAGTAATCAATTTATCGTTTCAATGATAATTTTAAGGACATTTTTTCGTACTTCAAACTCAAGCCGAAGCCTGCAAAATGTCAATGTAGATCTAAACTACACCTGCAGTCATGTAAAAACAAAAAAAACCACCTTGCAATCCTACGTAATGAACGGGATTTCTCAAATCTTTTTGAGGAAGCAGAAAAGTTGAGTTCAGTTAATATAAGTGTTTCAAGAGTAACTGAAAGACAAAGCAACCGCAGTAATGCACAGCTGAAGTTTACTATCGGCGGAATAAATTTTACCCATTTATCGAACATGTAGTCAACGAAATTAAAGCTCGCTTTAAGTCCCACGAAGAAACAATTTCAGGAATTCAGTTGATTTTACCTGACCGGACCCAAAACACTGACAAAGCAAAGAGATATATTGCAAGAATGGGGGAGATACTTCTTAGTGTAGCTGAAAAGAAAGTTGTGGTAAGCGAGTATGAGCTTTGGCACAACCGCTGATGCAATAATGAAAAGCCCTCTACTGCCTTAGAAGACATGGATCGATGTGAAGAATCTTTTTCCCAACGATTGAGAAGGTTATTCAAAACTTGGCCACACTTCCAGTTTCAACAGTCACCCCTGAACGTAATTTTTCCACACTTAAACGGCTGAAAACGTATTTGAGAAACAGAATGGGAGAAGAGCGGCTTACAGGATTAGCGCTTATGAGTGAAATAGATTCCTCAACAATTGTGAATAAGGTGAGGTTAAACTTACTTTTGTAAGAATAATTTTCTGTTTAAATAAATACTTCAAGCTCCAATTATCTGTCATTTATTAAAATAGGTGCTCCAAAATCAACATACATGGTTATAACCAATTCAGCAGAAGGGCGCAAAACGAAAAACGATGTTTAAAAATACTCTTAGATGTAGCTCAGTAAAACAATGAACAAAAAAAATACATTATTTCTTGAACTTGAAAGAATGCTTTTGGGTGTGGCACTCGATTTTTATGCCTTCGGCGGCGCCTGGCCTTCAATGAAGTGTTCCCCTTCTAAACATATCAGATAAAAAAACACCCCCCCCCCCATGTAAAGGCTATAGCTACGTGACTGAGTACCAAGAAGATGCTAACAGGCCATCTTCCCTTTTCAGTTCTACTTTAGATTTTCCATTTGAAAAGTAAAAAGGTTCACAGCTAATTTAACTGGATAGGTTTTCGGAACTTCAACAAAAACAGTAGGCGTTGAAAAAATATGAAAGTTCTTTCTGTTGTTAAATTTCAAAGACTTCTTTAAGAAAATAAATTTATTCTATTTTCTAAATCTTTTAAAATTACTTTTATACTACTAGAGAGAGAGAAAGGCAAATTAATAATCACCCATGGAAAATCAATGACAATTTTACGTGGTAACATAAAATATGTGAAGTTAGTTGTGACTGCAGCGCTTTGATGGAACGACGTTTGACATTATTCGTCATATCACAGACAACGCTACTAGAGTGACGCAAGTACACCCCCACAAAAACCACCACACCGAAGAAGCCCAATACAAATTGTCTACGGCATGTAAATCAAACCATGAAAAGTCACTCTATATACAGCATTTTTTTCATACAGAATGTCCATTTTCAAAAAATAGGAAATCGGTCACCGATCATGATGGAATTATGTCAGTTGACTTGAACCTGCAGTAAAATTTTCAGCCTCCTAGCTGTACTCAAAGCTGAGATACAGGTACCTCGTTTTAGGTAGTTTGTCGGTATATACATGTATCACTCACTTTGCCATACATACCAAATTTATCAGAAAACCTAAAAAAGACATTTTCGCACCACAACATACATGTTGCTTATAAAGATTACAACCTACTAAAAACAAATTACACCTATCTGAAAAGTTCAATCTCAAAAGAAAAAAAGAGCAATACAGTCTATGAAATACCATGTAAAAATTGTGAAGGGGTCTACATCGGACAAACAAGTCAGTATTTGAAAAACAGAATAAATAGTCACAAATATGACAAACTAAACAAAACGGCACTCACTATCCATGTTTCAGAAAACCAACACCAATTTGATTTCGAAAATACAAAAATTATTCGAAGTGAAAACCACACAAAAAAACGCGAAGTTCTAGAAATGATAAAAATACAAAGAAAAACCAGTTCCGTAAATTTAAAGACTGACACAAAGAATCTTAGTAAAATTTATAATGATATTATAAAAACTTAGAAATATAGAGAAACACGTGGCACATTCCAAATATAATAAATGTATTACCACTCCCTATATAAATATAAAATCCATTCCAATACCAGTCAACACAAAAACGACACATTAAAACCTCGTTACGCCTGCTTTAATTGTATAGAACAAATACTCGTATATTCAAATACAAATTTTCATCAATGACTGTCATGTTTTTTAAAATGTTCGTTTTGTTTGGGTGTGAGTTATATTCTGTTATATGATACGTCCTAAACATCTATAAAGTATATTAAATAATCAAATGAACGTTCTGTCGAAGGTAAGATTTATTTGTTTTGCTTTTAAAATTCTTTTTGTAACTTGTACCATTTCTCTTTCTGGATTCGATGATACTACCGAGTACCGAAATACAAAATTGAACTCAAGATTTCCACTGCACTGAGTAACAGTAGAAGAAAATAATGATGTAGCAAATATATTACAACTATGTGAAAAGAACTTACCGGTCACGGCAGAGAGCATAGCAGAATATACACAATAGGATGCAGAATTAAAAAAACTATATTTAGCAATTCAAACTGGAAATTTTGCTTGTACAAGGTACGAATGACAAGAAGGTGAATTTTCAATTGCAAACGGATGTATTCTACGCAGATTTGGAGTAATGATTCCAAAAGTTCTATGTGCAGATATACTCAAGGAATTGCACATAGCGCATATTGGAATTGTCAAAATGAAAAATTTGATGAATGAAATTATTGCTATTGGAAATGTATTGATCAGGATAGAGAAAACTTAACAAAGAGATGTGTAGCGTGCTGTAAAGTTCAAAAGAATGTAACAAGGCTCCTGTACATTCATGGCCAGAACTTGAAACCATATGGCAGAGGAGAATATATCTGGACTTTGCAAGGCCATTTATGGTTACTTTTTTCTTGGTTGTTCCAATGAAATCAATCTCGAGCAAATCTACAATTAATATCCCCAGAGATATTTTTTGTAGATATGGTATACCCTCTGAGATAGTGACAGACAACGGACCGTCCCTGACATCCTATGGGTTCAAGAATTTCTTAAAATCCAATGGTGTCCAACATTTACTTACAACAACGGGTCCTGCATCTAATGGTTTTGCCGAACGATATGTACAGATAATTACAAATGGGATGAGATTTGCATTGGTAGATCATGGAGATCTTAATTTAAAACTGAACAGACTGCTCATACAGTACCGCTAAACACCAAACTCCACCAAACATGGAAGTCCAGCAGAATATTTTCTACATTTCACCTATCGTTCACGATTAGATCTAATCAAAGGACATACGTCTTTGAGAAGTAACATCCCGTCCGAACACAGTTGAAAACCGGGGAGATTAATAGAGGGGATGCGGTGCAATCCAAAAATGTTCACAATAAATCTGAAAAGTGGAAATTTGGAAGGATTCGAGTAAAAGTAGTGGAAACTAAGGACGGAAAATGTACGAAACGGCATGTAGATCAATTGAGATGAACAAATGTTATGGAAAATATAGTATTACCATCTTCATCTGATCCCATAACAACAGAACTCAATCCAAGGAGCCGCACTTCATCACCGTGTCTGATACATCCACAAACATGTGCTAATCAAAATCCGGTTTCAATACTCCATTCGCTCAAAGATGATATTTCACCAAGTATTTCGGCAGCTGAAGATGTGAATACAAATCCAGGTGGGAGTTATTCTGAAATACCTGATGTGATTGGAAAGTAACCTTTAAGAAGATCTATTAGAGTCTGAAAATATACTTGGAATAAAAATAATGTCATATTACGAATTCTAATTGTCATTAAAGAATAGTAGACAAAAAGTACAAGCTAAAACTTAATAAAACATAAATAAGACACGTATAAATATTAAGAATATAATTTCCATATCACTTTCGGTAGCAGCCATTTCATTAACTTCCATGCGCTGTTCACTTTTTGGTTTTGACTAACATCGACTAAGCGCTGCTGTTCCGCAGTTGGCAATAAATTATATTTTATGGTTGCTAAAATGTGCTGTTTTGGATATCACGGAGGTTCGGTGTCAATATTTAACGTCATTCTTAGCTAATCATCTTTCATGTTTGAATTTCAAAGCATTGAATACTCGTTATTTTGTGTTTTCGATTTCATCATTCTTATCTTTTTTAATAGTAGTTATATGATGTGTGATTTTTATTTCATTTTAGTAATGGTATTTACGTGTTGGGTGCCTAATTGTTCTTTTAAGAATACTGAAAGGCCAATGCATGCTTTTCCTAAAGATCTTGAGGTAAGTTAAAATGTATAATCTTTTAATGGAATTAACTGTCTCGACCCTTACTTCGTGAAATCTACTCATATGAAGTTGTCAATGAACAGATAAATCTAGGGAGCTCTCCACTAATAAACGTCTTAAGTGATAATTGTAAAGATCAGCAGATATAGTTTTCCTGGTTTTCTATATCATTGCACAGTTATACTGATCTTAATTGGAAAAATGATATCCAGGATATCACCATAGGGCTAATAATGTCTAAGCTTCAATATTTGTAATATCACATCTTCTTCTTTTTTCTATTAACATATATTAAGTCAATCACAAGTTAGGTTACTTCTTGGTTTAGCCAAAAATAACTACTAAACATCAGGTAGGCATCACATGAAATGTAACTTCTGTCATTCTGACGATAATATTGATTTATCGAAACAATTGTCAATTTTTTAGAATTTTCAACAAGTTTAATTATATTGTGGAATTATCTAGAAACAGTGAGTTTCATTTATAACACTAGTATAATCTTTTATTTATAAAGACCTAAAAATAGGACTTATGAAGCATATCATATTTATAACCTTTTTGTCAACGTACAAAGTTTCGTAATAAAAAATATAATATTCTTATGTATATAAAAAATATATTCCCACGGCTTTCATAATATAAATTTGTTTGTCACGTTGCTAACAATACAAAAACGTTTGGAATAAATTATTTAGTCCTATTTTATTTCACAGGTACCGATAGGAATTTCCTTATAATTCACATTTCTTTTTTGATAGATCTCCCATATATGGATGAATAAAATTAACCATGAATATGTACTAGCCCGGGCTAAAGATAAATTCATTCGGAACTATGGATTTTGGGATATCCACTTTTCTGAGGATTGGAAATTCCAAGTAAAAAATAACAGAAAACATTTAAAACGAGATTGGTATGTATTTTATACTTGGGACAAACTGGTAAATAATGCAGTTTATTGATTATTACATAATGTAAAATTCCTAATTACCACTATACTAAAATTGATAAAGAATAAACATAAACATTTTTTGATAGCGGCTTCATTTTATTTTTGTTGTTTTAAAAAGTGGTACCCAACAATTAGATTTAAGTCAAAGTTTAAATGGAAAATGAATGGAAAGTTTAGGTAGGTAATGTATTAGTATAATTTGTATTTTCATGTATTCTTACACTTTATAAAATTTTTATAAAATAAGATGATTTAAACATTAGGTTAAAAAAAGTAATAAACCGTTTTAAAGATTAAAACTAACTTTTCCGCATCTGCGGCCCTGAACAATATTGTATCATAAAAGTGTTACTTGGTGTATAACTTCGGGGGATGTATCGTGCTAACAAACCGAAATTTCTCCAAAAATAACCAAAAATTAGTGTATCTGGATTTATAGGATCCGCTGTACTGGTTCGTCAACTGAAAATCAATAGGGTACATCTGTGAGACACCTTGAACAATATTCAATCATAAAATTGATCAATCGTATACTCTCTGGAGACTGAAAATTCTCCAAAAATAACAAAAATTTGGTACCTCAAGTACCATAGCACCCGTTGTACTGGCTTTAGTGAGTTGAATATCAATAGGGTGCATCTTTGATACGCTCTGAATAATATCCAATCATAAAATTGGTCACTTGTATATACTCCGGAGACTGTATCGTGCTAACAAGCTGAAACTTCTCCATAAATGACAAATTATCGTACTTAAAGTACTGTAGCACCTGTTGAAAATTAATAGGGTTCATCAGTAAGATGTCCAGAATAATATTCAATCATAAAATTGGTGACTTGATGAACTCCGTAGGCTGTATCGTGCTAACAATCTGAAATTTCTCAAAAATGTCAAAATGTCGTACTTCAAGTACCATAGCACCCGTTGTACTGGCTCTGGTGAGCTGAAAATCAATAGTGTTCATCTGTGACATGTCCTTAACAACATTCAATCATAAAATTGGTGACCTAGTGCAGTTTAAGTATTGAATTCAGAATTAGTTCCAAGTTGCGTTCGTTTGACAGTGCGCAATTCGCATGATCTTATTCGTCAATTGCAATTCATGTTAGTAACTTGATTTTAATTAGTTAAAAACATGTATCATTATGAAACCCATTGTATTATGCTTACCATAATAAAATGGGTTGTAGATATTTAATACCTACGTAATGATATGATCGTAGAAAAAGTATTTAACATATTAGGTGAACAATTCGATCTTAAATCCCGAACATGAAGATCTCTTCAAAGATATTAGCAATATTCTTCGTGAAATTATACCATATTTTACACATAAATCCAATGCTGAGAAGATCAAAATCATATCGAAATATTAGTTTTATTTCATGATACATAATCATTTATTGAAAAAAACAGCTCTTCACTTTAAACGCCATTGAGAAAAAAAGTGGAAAAATGAACTTGCAATTAATAATTGATTTTGTCAGTAATAAATAACATGTACTTATTTTCAGACTGAAAATAAATATTAATCAAAAAGAATCTACACTTCCGTTATTCTGGCAGCTGCACGTGACAGGTGTCAAGTCAGGGAATTTATCACATTTTTTCGAGTAATTTAGGTTTTCGCCATAGCAACCTGTGAAAATCAAGGCATGTGATTGGCTTAAACAACCGTTAATAAAAATTCATATTAAAAAAATTGTGATTTAGCCATCATTTTTATAATTAATTACAAGACGTGACTACAGTGCTCTAGTGGTGCAATGGTATAATGTTTTGTCTCCAGTGGTGAAGGTCCCGGGTTCAAATTTAATTACATCAATAATGTTTACTTCCAGGTGACATTTATAAGTGAGTTAGAATTCCTGAAATTAAAAATGGATCGGAGAGGATTTTTACTATTATAAATCCAACCATTTCAAACATCGATTACATAGGTAGCTTATGTTAGGAAATATATTGCATTGAGACTTCCTATGGTGGATTCTTTTTAAAATATGCTAACAATAAATGCACCCAACAACCAGTAGGGATAACTAAATTTGGCGAAATACCGTCTAATATAGCAAATTACCTCAATTTGCCTAATGCAACTATGTATATTGGATATTGTTTTAGGAGGTCATCGGCAACTATATTGGCAAATTGTGGAGGTCATCCCTCTAACAATTAAATAACATGGGGTAGGAAGTCGTCTACTGTCGCAGAGGGCTACGTAGATACCACTCTAAGGAAAAGAAATAATGTTTCTAATTTAATATTAATGGATGACAATATCTTTTGCACAGTTGCACATCACAAAATATATCTAATGTGAAGCTAATGGAAGATAACATCCCTTCTACTTCCACGCATGTTAGCAACGTTAATGGCAATTTTTCATCTTATGAAGTAGGTAACTGACATTAATTATGATAATAATTTAAACACTTACCTAATAATGTTAACTTCGTAATGCTACAGCAGTTTCAGAAACAAACTACAGTAAACTTTAGCCTAGAGCAAGCCAAAGGTTTAAATTTTAATGATTGCACAAATTGCACTTTCCACATTAATATTGTTAATAAATAAATTTTCTACGTTAACCTAGTTAATTTGTTTTAAAATTGTTATTAAATAATGTAAGTGTAAGCCCTCGTAAATCTAGTTAATTTGTTTTAATATTGCTTATCAAAAACTAACTAGATAATTTTTTCTGTTAATCAAGTTAATTTATTTTAATTTTAGTGAAAATATGAATATTAAATTAGTTCAATATCTTTTATTACAAACCAAAGCCTAAAGAAACATACTTTACGCACTAGTGATTAAAGAAAATGTATATCAAAGTTTTTTTAATTTAAAATTTCGGTAGTAGAAACAATATTGTATGCAATTCGTGTGTGTAAACTTTTTCTGCTCATGTGTTTGTCGACAACAGTCACATTCGTCAAAAAGAGTTACTTTACACACTTGTTGCATACATAACTATATTGTAATGTCGCATAAAATATTTATATAAACTTTTACCTCTTGGACCCTCCTCCTATTGAAAATATTCTATTCCTTGTTTGTCTAATTCGAAAATCAATTTCATGTATCCAAATGATAATCGTTTTTCATCATTTAAAAACGTCATAAAATGGATGTCAATAAACGAAAATTGACAATTACCCATCAACATATTGCCTATACTATTGGCTTTTATGTTCATTTCGAAAACTGCCAAAATTACTTTTAAATGACTTTAAAATCTTCCATTACCCCTCGACCACTTTGGAATGCAGTGTACCACCCATACAACATGTTTTCGATAAATTCATCTTAAACCAAATGTAACATTTTCTTCACTTTCGCACATAAAATCTCATTCGCAATGGAGAATTTAAGACATATTATTTGTTAGATTCGTTGTAAAAATCGGAAAACAAACTCGAGATAAAACTAAATGACAGTTGATTATCAAGTCCAGCGTATAGGGAGACCTGTGTTGTTTTAAGTTTTTTAAATGCTCAATTTCCGTTAAATCTTTGACTGTATAATTAATTTACCTTCGGACTCTGAAGATAATTACTTGGTTATGAAAACGCGCATCAGAGGGTGAAACATCTATCACAAATAAGTTGTACAGATTCTAAAATAATTTTATGATTGATATGAGTCTTTAAAATGATTTAGAAATTCATAGGCCGCTGTTGATCTGCACTCTCTTCTCTTTAACGGCTTTTCAAACAAGTTATTGACAATTTTATTTGACTTCAAGACACACGTACTGTGTAAAAGTAGTTTTACCTCAACCTAAATCTTTGTAAAAAATGTTACATGTAAATAAAACAATGAAATCGTATTGAAACATTTGTAACCTTAACATTTAGTAATTTCATAATTTTAAAACAACTTCGAAACTACATAAAATGCAAAATTTATGATCAACAAAAACATTTATCGAGTTCATAAAAAATTTAATAGTTTAGTATTCATATAATATATTTTTTATACTACACTGTGAGAAAGTTGGATTTTATTGGCTTTACGGAGAAGAGAAAGTTACATTTTCTACGGCTAGCCGGGAAAATAATTTTTATATTTTCACGCTAGGTGGCGACCCAATTGACATAAATTAAATAAACATTGCCAATTTTATTGATATCCCACTTAAAATAGCATAACCGATTGCAATCACATTAAGTAGTCTGTAGAAACAGAAGAGAATCGTTTAAAATAAACATTGCCATTAATCGTCAGTATACAAATACATTGTTAGTAGTTGTCAACGTCTGCAAATTCATTAAATAATAAGTTGTCATATTTGATGCTTGTTATCATATATTAGCAACAATTATTCTGTAGGATAAAAAATTATATGCAATCCACGACGGTAAAGTGTTTTTCAGGCCTCATATCTTCTTTCGGCCCACTTTACTGCCTAGGTATACAATATATAATTTTTTCTACGCCCTATCTTTAAATTATAGCCATCGAGGATGCACTTCTAAGATGCTTGGCTGGGCATCGAGGATGGACTTCTATGATTCTTGGCTAGGCATCGAGGATGAACTTTTCTTAAACTTGGCTAGGCATCGAGGATGGACTTTCATGAAACTTGGTATACGTATAATTGTCATTTACCGAAGGAGCTTTTTGATGTAAAAATTTGGTTGTGTCAAATTTTGAAATGCTTCTAGAAAGTAGACTATTGCATTTTTTGATATTATAGTTACATGGAATTGTTAGTATTAGCTTAAGCATAACAAATTAATGGTCTTGCCAGACTATGGCATTTGGAAGTACATGAATATATTGAATATTTGACACTTGCTATTATTTACCTAGGTGTTTTTATATTATCATTATCTACCTCGGGTGAGAAATATTACTTATCGTAAGGGAAATGGAGTAAATAATAGCAATTTCTCAGGTTAGTAGTGAAAAAATAAAATTATCACCACATTCTTAACGATGCTACACAATATCCAACAAATAAATAGAATTTTCATATATAATGTTATATGGGGTGTAACGAAAATTATACCACATATTCCAGATCCAAAATAACTCGATTGAACTCAACCTACCTTAGTAAAGATGAATATACAATATCATTTACAACCCTTTGACGTTATCAAACGCAAATTGATTTTTTTTAAATCACAAATGTGTAGTTTTTATCAAATGTTGGAAATAGCCTCCATCAATATGTTTTGTTGACAATATTGCTGATTCCAATTTCAAATTGAATCCGTAACAACAACAACAGCTACTATAAAGTCTTTGTAGCATAATGGAATAGAATGAGTTAAGGATTGAGATTTTTCTGCAGTATAGAATTGACTCATTCCGATACGCTCAGGCATGCGAAATGGCACATCTTCCATACGCTCAGCAGTTCATGAAATAGTTACTAGAGGGCCCTTGCCCGTGGCTGTAGAAAAAATCGTATCCGGCACTTGTGGGAATTCGCAATTCCATACTCGTGTGATTCTGCCACTCGACTTCGTTTCATGGCAAAACATTGACACTCGTATGAAATTAGCTTAATTCTGCACTGGTATCGGAATATCGTCGTGCTAGGCGGAAGAAGAAGTCATATGTAAAAAAAAATATTTTCGTTCTATAACTCCATTTGCACATAACACGTTGCCTACAAAAGGCCGCAAGTCAATAGTTCCACAGAATGCCGCTGGATTGCTGTAGGTGTCACTTATGCTACAAGCCATATGTGAGTACTAGTACCTACAGACTATGTCAAATTTCTTATGTTGTTGTCTAAGATAAGAGAGACTCCTTAGACAACTACATGAAAGTTGTACATTCTGAATATTTCTCGGAAACCACTGAAGTTATCGATTTGGACAAAGGGCATTAGGCATTACAAGAAGCGCATAATATGAATTTTCTCGATCAACAAAATCACGTGGATTGAGCTCTTGCATAACAGCTAAATTGTAGAAATGAGATATCAATTCTGTCTGAATGATACGCTTCAAAAACTGACAAAGAAACCTAACAGCAGCAGCATGCTTTCGAGCAGACCTTATCAAGTCGATGTTTTGCGGTGTCCACACTGTTCGTGGAAGTCAAGGATTCTTCTTTTTCATATCACCAGATTCTCTGCAGTTGTTTACCCATGAACAATTGACTGCAGACTAGGGACACAGCCACTGAGCTCAATATTGGAATGAACACAGAGTGCACGTTACGTGGTGATAATTGAGCGATCATTAATAAAATACGCCTTGACAGAGAACGTCCGCTCCATAATGCGCACTGAAACAAGCGGTACAAAATTACGATCTACTCTTTTACGAGGAACCGTGGCTCTAGGGAGGCAAATTCAAATAAGAAATCTACTCTACTCCACCCTAATACTAGTTTATTAATCTTATCTAAAACTTTGTTTTGTGTATTATTTTCCATTCAAAATCCGTTCTACTCAGTGGAATTAAAAAAAATCTTTTACTGTTTCGACCATTACTGTATGGAATATTCATTTTTTAAATGAACCTAACTATTTCTAGATAATTCCACAGTATAATGAAAAAATTATAAAAATTCAAGAAAATGACAGTATGCCAGTACTAAAGAATCAAAAAGTAAATGGTTTTAGACAAAAATATGTGATGAAAGGATTCTGACAATTGACGTAGTTTTAATACGAACATTCAGATTAATACGAATTTCAGGAAAATAAAAGTATAAAACATTGCAATCAGCCATGTTGGCCGAAACAGTCCATCACGTCACGCCTCAGTAAATCAGTGATGATAACTTTTTATAAAAGCCATCCCGACATTTTTCATGCTCATCAAATTAAAGTTCACTATTTTTTCCCTTACACTAAAATTTCATAAAAGAAAATGCGTTCGTCTTGAAATTTATTTTCACACAAATGTACTGTTATATATATATATATATATATATATGCAGGGTGGGGCACTATGAATGAACTATTCTCTGGCGTCTTAATGGCAAATAAAATTAGAAAAAATTAGACGTAGAATTAAGTAGATTACTAAGGACTATCATTTAAAAATATTTTGGAATATACAGGATGCTCCAAAAAAGCGTGCCGTACCAAAGTTAGGTTCTTTTACATGGAACACCCTGTATTTTATCACATTTTTGAATTGTACTATTAAAAATAATGTAAGTTCAATAACATTTCCCTATACCTATCTAGTTCAGTTTCCAGGATAAATCGATTTTACATAATTTGTAGACACTCCCAAAAAATACAATACCTTAAAAATAAAAACGAATAACCACATTTGCTTCACACTATCTCACTAAAAGCTTTTAACATTCTGTTTTCAATATTTACTGGTGTGCTATAATATACAGGGTGTTTTTAATATGACAGTATAACACTAACCATTTAATACATAAATTTCTGGCTTAATTTAAATGGAACACCCTGTATCTGTTGGGTCTCTTCAACGTGGGAATTTATTACCTTTCAGTTGGTATTAGGGTTGCCTATATCTAACTCTAATAGTTTTCGAGAAATTTTAAATTTGTTTTTTAATATTCAATTATTTGCTGACATGATGATACTCCGATGGAAAGTTTTTAAGAATTTAAAATCGGTTATTTTGACAGTAAGTGCTTTGTTGTATGATTTATGATTGATAAATTAAAGGTCTCCAAAATCAGAATTTTATTAAGGGTACACAATCATTAACTTTACATTAAGATTAAAAAAAAACTTACAAAAAATTTAAAGAAAGTATTCAAAATCATGGATATCGTGTTAGATACAAGCTTGAACTCTTGTAAAAGAATTATTGTTTATTTTTTCTAATATTTCTGGTGTTATTCTTTAAAAACCTCGGATTATCCTATTCTTCATGTCCTCTGAAGTGGGTGGCTGTGTACTGTATTTGGTTTTTAATATTATTCACTTATCTGGCATCTAGTTACCTATGAAATGTCCTTCAAATAAATATTATTTTAATACCATTCTATCTGTCAAATAAATGTATAAATTTGTATAGTGTGTATTTGTGTATTGTATTTGTATAGTATTGATGTATTATCAAGTTTTAATAATTGACATACTTAGTTATTAATCCCTGGTTAAACATGAAAAAGTACTCTAACGAAGAAAGAATAGATATGCTCTTAATTATTGGTGAGTGTCATGAGAACTGTTTTTTAGCAAGTAGATTATACGCTCAAAAGTATCCAAACAGAGATCATCCTAACAGACATGTTTTTAAAAGACTACTGCAAGTATTCAAAACTACTGGAAGCGTGCAATATACAAAAAATTTTAGACGAAAATTTGCAATTACAGACGATTTAGAATTTGAAGTAATGGGTGCGCTTGTTGAGAATCCACAACATACTTAGTCAAAGATGTATTAGTGAGCAAGTAGGTATAAGCAAGAGAAGTGTCGCTAGGATAATTAAAAAACACAGATTTCATCCCTACCATATTGCAGCAGCAACTATTTGATAGGAACTTTGAAAATCGTATTGAGATTTTTTTATGGGTTATGGACAAAGTGGAGAAGATTTTTTTGATTTTGTTCTGTTTACGGATGAAGCTACGTTTCATAAAAACGGTTTAGTAAACATACATAATTTTCATTTCTATAACGACGAAAATCCGCATTACTTCCGAAGTGTTGATCATCAACATCGTTGGACATTAAATGTATGGGCAGGAATCGTTAGAACCCACATAATAGGGCGCTAACTGGAAGAAAATTTCGTAAATTTTTACGTAACAAACTACCCGAACTTTTAGATGACGTTCCACTAGCTACAAGACAAAAAATTTGTCTGCAGGTAGATGGTGCGTCTGTTCATTACAGTGTAATTGTCCGGCGTTACCTAAACAATATTTTTCCACAAAAATGGATCTTTGGCCGGCAAGAGCCAACCACTCCTGAGAACATGAAGGATAGGATAAGGAGAGCGTTTCAAACAGTTATTGTTATGTTAATGTTAAAGAAAGTGAACAATAACTTTGTTAAAAGAGTTGAAATTTGTATCCAGCAAAATGGGCGTCACTTTGAACACCTTCTTTAAATTTTTTGTAGTTATTTTTTTATAATTTTGAAGCTTATTTGTATCTGTATGCCCAATAATGGAGTACTTACCCCTAATAAAATTCTAATTAAAGAAACCTTCAATTTATCAATCATAAATCATGCAACAAAGCACTTACTGTCAAAATAACAAATTTTAAATTTTCAAAAACTTTCCATCGGAGTATCATCATGTCATAGGTAACTAGATGAAATAATTGAATATTAAAAAACAAATTTAAAATTTCTCGAAAACTATCAGCGTTAGATATAGGCAACCCTAATACCAACTGAAAGGTAATAATTTCCCACGTTGAAGAGACCCAACAGATACAGGGTGTTTCATTTAAATTAAGCCAGAAATTTATGTATTAAATGGTTAGTGTTATAATGTCATATTAAAAACACCCTGTATATTATAGCATACCAGTAAATATTGGAAACAGAATGTTAAAAGCTTTTAGTAAGATAGTGTAAAGCAAATGTGGTTATTCGTTTTTATTTTGAAGTTATTGTATTTTTTCGGAGGGTCTACAAATTATGTGAAATCGATTTATCCTGGAAACTGAACTAGATAGGTATAGGGAAATGTTAATGAACTTACATTATTTTTAATAATACAATTCAAAAATGTGATAAAATACAGGATGTTCCATTTAAAGGAACCTAACTTTGATACGGCACGCTTTTTTGGAGCACCCTGTATATTCCAAAATATTTTTAAATTATAGTCCTAAGTAATCTACTTAATTCAACGTCTAATTTTTTCTAATTTTATTTGCCGTTAAGACGCCAGAGAATAGTTCATTCATAGTGCCCCACCCTGTATATATATTGTAATGTTTTATATAATCATCAATTTTAATTTTTTTAATTTTATGTAATAATAATATTATATTTATTTTTATTTTATTTAACCCTTTCTCTTTTTTTTGGATCTGTGGGGCTCTTTTTATTATACAGAAATAGACAAAGTAACTTTAGTTAATTTGATTATTATTCTTTTCAATTTTAGAAATTTACAAATTCAACAAAATAATAAAAAACCTTTATCTATTGAATCACTTAACTAAAAGAAAAACTTATTCAGTGTTATATCTGTATCTATCAAATTACTTATCTAAAAGAAAAACTTACTCAGTATTCTATTGTCCTCATTTAAATTTCATTAGTTCATTCTTTTACTAATACTTTTTCTTTATTGTCCGTATTCACACTTGGTACAGTCCATGATCTCACTAATATTTGTCCATATTTAAATTTTCCATTTTTAGTATATAATTACTCCAACAGTTTCGAATTTAAAAGTCTACTAACCGTTCACAATTCCAATTTCTTCAAAGTAGGTATCTCCATCATTACTGACTTCTTAATTTTTCCATATATAGACTTCTTTTAAATACACTTTCAATCGCTTAACTTGTTTCTAATTTTTCTGTGTTGTTGACTTCACTTGGATTATAATACTAAAATTACTTGCTACTTACCTACTGTTATTTTATTTGTTTTTACTTTATAGGTTAATTCACACAAGCCATTTTTAAACGTTTGCCATAAGTTATTTTTGAGGTTAGCTCAACAGTTTATTTACATTTAAGGCGCATTTAGTGCCACGCTTTAAGTCATCGCCGCGATATGATTGGTAGATTTTAAAATGTAAGAATCGCGCGGGAATATTTGCGATACAGCTGATAAATTCATCTGAATTTAATTCTGTGCGTCAACGCTTAAAATATTACGGTTATGTTTATGTTGTTTTATGTTAACGTTTCTTATAATATTAAATAAAATAGCGAAATTATGGATAATTGTAGCAATAAATGTATGTTGGAATTATTTGATGCCAGCAGTGGTAAAACATATAAAATATTGGTCGATCCAGAGGATTACGAGAAGGCACTAATAGGTAAATATTTGGTATTTTATTAGGTTTTGTGGTGTTTAATTACCTACTTCCTTTGTAGATGTAGATGATGAATTTGCAACCAATTCACTAATGAAAGCATCTGGATGTCTTCGTCCTAAAGTTAGTGATTATATAGAGGTAGAAGTGGAATCTGAGGTAGGACCAGTATCAACTCAAGACACTGAATACGAGGATGTGATAGAAGCATTAATTATGTCTGTCTGTATCTAGGAAACAATGTTTGTTTGATTATAGATTACCTTTAAAAAATAGAAGTAAACAAATAACAAATAATGTGTGAAATGAAGTATATTATGAAATTATTGTGCAATACCACTCAAGGACTAGCCATCCAAATTAAAAAATCTGAAAGGTAGATACGTAAGTTTAAGGCAAGACGTTTTAAGGAAGCCTGTATCTGGAAGTAGTGTGGTTTCTAAAAAACAAAATGGAAATACTATGATCTTTTAAGTTTTATAGGTGACACTCTTGCTTACCTTATTTCTAGAAAATGTACAATAGTACCTGCATCTAATGACAACACATTTGTTCACCTGCAACACCATCTGTTACTTGTGGAGGTATTTTAGCTGTAACGTCAGAATTAAAGAAGAATGAAGATAGTACAGATCATTTTTGTAAGGAAATAGACGAGTTATTAAAAACGCTTGATGCAAAACTAATATGAAAGTTTAAATCAGTATAATGACGGAAATTAAAGACATTGGCAGAAAGCCCATTCATATTTTTAGTTTTTGTTCACATGTTTATTTATTAGGGGGGTGTTAACACACTGTGATCTGAACGATCTGTTGTGCGACTCCATTAATGTTACCAAGAGTTTGTTTTTTGTTACTTTTTAAAATGTTTTTGTATTTTGTAAGATACTTGTTAAGAAATAAACTGTTTCGTTCATAAATATTTTATTTAATCATTATTATAGTTTAAATATTACAAGCTTATTATTATAAAAATATACAATTTAAATAAAATATTAATTTGTAACAAATGATTTTAGTAAATTTGCTAGCAGTTGTGATTGTTATTAAGACCTATATATTTGATAGTATATAGCAGTTGTCTTCTCTTTTTAGAATTATTACTTGTTTGTGAGAGATCAATATTGGAACACATTACTAAAAAAAAGAACTGTCCATTACAAATAATAACAATCACTCATAGTACTTATACTAAAAAGATTCCTTAACATTTAATTCATATTTTATCCTACTGCCACTCAACAGCACCTTCATCTGAAATAAAATAAAAAGCAAAATACTCTCTTATTTGAAGTGCTACACTTCCTGCTCTGATACTACCCGTTTTAACTCCTGAAATATTATTTAAACCTAAAATATTTCCCCCTTTGTCCAATCTCTTTCAATTATGGAACCAATTGCATGTTCTCTATCTACTGTTGTTGGAGTTATATACCGGCGTTTATCAATAGGGTATTGATTTTCATTCATAATTATGTAAACAACAAATGCTTCTTTGGTGGTTTGGATAAAAACTTCTGGGGTTAATTGTTCCCAAATAACTTCACACATCTCTTGAATTAATAAACAAATGGTTGATTCTCCCATGTGATATGCATAAATTAGTGAGCGTAAGCTATCACCACTGGCTTGGAACCTGTAAATAAAATTGGTGGTTTTATCATAAATTAACCTTAAACGTTCCAAAAGATGTATTTTTGTGCTTTATATTTATTATAAAAACCTTATATCTTCTCTCACCTCGTAGTACCTTCTTCACAATTCAACATACCTTAATGTTATAGCTAGTCGTTGTCCAGGGGAAATTGTTTCTCGAAAATTGTCATTTTTTTTAACCGAAGGTACAACTTTTTTTAATAAATTATCAAAGGCTTCAACATTCATTAGAAAGTAGTTATAAAAGTTGGCACTGTCCAATCTTAATTCTAGAACTAGATTATACCAGTCACCTTTATTTTTTCTGTTTAGATTAATAGGATGTATGAACCACCGATAAAGACGACGTTTCTTCTATTGTCGCTTACAAATATAATATGCCATTATCAAAGGTAGTTTTTTTCGAATTCATTATATTTTGAAATAAAAACAAAAATATTTATATGTTAAAATAAGTAGGTTAGGAAACTAATTTTTTCATCACTTTCAATCAATCCATCAATCGTCCGCTCAGCTACGAACGGGAACCAATTGTTTTGCGATAACGCTGAATAGTATATCGCTAAATCGCGCCGCACTAAATGCAACTTTAGTGGCTTTCGATTTGCTCGCTCGAACAAACTCGAGTGTAAAGCTCGCGTTCTTCTCCTCTTTCCCCTCGAGCACCAACAATTTTATTCGTGTTTCATCATTTTTTCAATAATTTCATTCAGGTCAGAGGCTTAAGAACCAAAAAATCACAAATCTCAAGAAACCAACGATAGAAACTAGTTTTTGAGGTTATATGGTGCTCACGCAAGCGTTCTATTTAAATTTGTCGTGAACCTATTGAGTACTCGGCCGACCCTGCAAATCGAACGCCACTATTATAATATTTGTAATCTCCTATCTACTTTTTTCTATTCATATTTTTGAAACACGAAAAATTTATTGTTGACGTTCTTCGTTAAGCATAAACACAATGCAATATCTACTGAGGCGTGACGTCCTATTAGTTTTCGCGCATAATTCAAAGTAGATGGAATAAAATGCAATACTTTTCGTGAAAAATTAGTTTATTGCTGAAATATTGTATTTTCCGGAAATAGCAAACATGTACCTACATAGTAGAAGGGAATTTCAAAATCTGTCATCATGCTGATTGTTTCGCTAGTCAGAATGACGATGATATTTAGTAATATTCATTTAAAAAAGTAAAAATATTCAACTTATCGTAGGGTGATATACAGCTTGTTTATATGAAATATGGTTTGAAATTGTTTTCTTAATTTGAATAATAAATTTGATGTTTTTGTGTAGATTGTTTATGTATTGAAAAAATGCTTTGAAAAATATTATTCTCTATAAAACAATCTGACATCAATTTTTAACAATACAATTTGTTTAAAATTTTATCTACCCATAAAAATCTTGTTTTTCATGTCAGCCGTAAACATATCTGTCAATATTGATTTTGATTAATACATACTTCCATTAAGTTAATTATGTCTCGACCATTCCTTGAATATTTTATTATTTCTCATATTTTTATTAGTTTTCAAAAATAACAGTGAGTGTTTTATACTAATATTTTTTTAAAGTATAATTAATGGTTATTAGCATTAACGATTTTTTTGTAAATATTTTAGTTACACGACCATTAGCGAATGTAATAATTCCGAAGTCAATTTCTTGCTCTATAGTGAGAATGTTAAAATGCACTTCTTATACCTATGCAGCTAAGAAATTAAAGATTTTACTGGAAAAAATGTGAAACACTCCTTAATTTCTTAGAAAATGCTCCGGATGAGGTATATTTAGCCAAAAAAGTGATAAAAATTATAATTCAAATAGCAATTGGCGTTTTGGGGCTTGTCGCAAGAATGAGCTTCACCAAATTAAAACACTAAATAAAAAAGCATGGAGGCTGGAAGTCTTCTCAAGTAACAGAAATATTTATAGAAAACCTGTACAGAATCGGATAAATATAGTAAATCTATTAGTCAGTAACCTAAACCCTTAACTTCCAATTCTTCCTGCTACACGATTACAAATACATCTGTTTTGGAAAATGTTTCCATTACACCACTTTTTAACATTGGTAATAGCACTATCACAATACATATACAGTGCTATTCAAAAGTCCCCTCCCCCCTCGTATCTTTTGAACGGCTACACTAACATTAATAAAATTTGGAGGGTGAAAATAGAGTGTTTTAAACTTCTCTACGAATGGTAACGGGTGACGTAATAGTAATAGATGACGTCATAGTGCCACTCTGGCCAATAATTTTAAATAGGACCTTATGGCAAGTGATATCTCGTTTGAAAGGCATTGACATTGGCTACATAGCCATATGAATTTTGTTTGGGTTTAAATTCATTTTGACGGATAAATTAAATAAATACCAAAATTATTGGAATTATTTTTTTAAATTTAATTAATCAAATATCAATAATGGATTCTTATAGCAAGTGTTCGAAATGTGCTCCGTCTACTTCCTGACAGTAATACATCCTATTAGTAATTTCTTGTCGTACTCTTTCGAATGTGTCAGCTGAAATAGCATTGCATTATTCAGTCATTCTTTCTTTCAAAACGCCAATGCTATCTGGTGCCGTAGTATAAACCTTGGATTTCAGGTACCCCCATAGAAAAAAATCTAATGGTGTCAGATCTGGTGACCGAGGTGACCGTTCTGTAGGACCTCGCCTGCCGATCCATCTACCTCGATATTCTTCATCCAGGTAACGTCTTACTGCACCTTAATAATGTGCAGGAGCACCATCTTGTTGAAATGTTATTTCCAGATGGCCGAATTCATCTTGAATATCCTCCAGAATTTCAAGAATTAACGGCTCAATTGCATTTTGTAACATCTCCAGATACACATCACCATTTAAATTTGAATTTAGGAAAACAGGACCAACTATGTGGTTTCCCAAAATACCTGCCCAAACATTGACTTTTTCTGGAAATTGGGTATGTTGTTCACGAAAGGTGTGAGGATTTGTGTCACTCCAATACCTTACATTTTGTGTATTCACTTTTCCATTGAGGCAAAAAGTACTTTCGTCACTAAAACAAATTGTTTTTGTGTAATGTGGATTTTGACTAATTTTATTTGTCATACATTCACAGAATTCGAGTCTTCTGTCGGGGTCGTCATCCGAAAGGTGGTGCACCATTTTTAACTTGTATGGATGAAATTTATTTTTAGCCAACACTCTCTGTACTGTACTTTCACTTACTTCACAGATAGACGCAACTTTAGTTGAAGAGGATGTAGGGTTTACTACCATTTCAGCAACTATATCAATTTTTTTATCATCACTAAATGTTGGTCGACCAGATCGTTTGGCATCTTGAACACTACCTGTTGCTTCAAACTTGTGAAGAAGCTCCCTCAAATAAGTTCTCGAGATATGGCGATCTGGGTATATCTCATTAAATAAACGTTCCGCTCCATGGAGATTCTTTGTAGATTCACCAATTATTAAGATAGCTGCTACTTTGTCGGCTTGAGTACGTACCATTTTGCCTATGTAAACTCTTAAACGTCTCGTTAAACAATAATAAAATTAAATATTTGAGCTATTTAGAAAAACTTAGCAAAGCAACAAATACTATTAAATTAAAAACGTCAATTTTTTTTACAACTAACCAGAGGCGGACTGAAAAATCTTCAATATTTAAATGTGAAATAATAATTTTGGTATTTATTTAATTTATGCGTCAAAATTAATTTAAACCCAAACAAAGTTAATATGGCTATGTAGCCAATATCAATGCCTTTCAAACGAGATATCACTTGCCATAAGGTCCTATTTAAAATTATTGGCCAGAGTGGCACTGTGACGTCATCTATTACTATTACGTCACCTGTTACCATTCGTAGAGAAGTTTACAACACTTTATTTTCCCCCTCCAAATTTTATTAATGTGACTGTAGCCGTTCAAAAGATACGAGGGGGAGGGGACTTTTGAATAGCACTGTAAATATTAATTAATACAATGTAAAACGAATACTTCAATAAATAACCTGTTCTATTCAAGGGTAATATAACAAGACCTTGATAAATAATCGACTATTTTCTTGCATCTAAATCTCGGTTGTATAATAATTTAACGATACATTATTTTGGCATTAATAATCTGATGAAAGGCCGAGAGCGAGGCTCGGAGGCATTATTCTCTGATTATTAATGCCAAAATAATGTCAAGTCAAATTAATAAATACCAGAGAAATTTAGCAGCAAGAAAAGTAATAATTTATTAAGGTAGTGCTATATTTATGAAGATTATTTCATGAATACAATTATTTATATGGGTAATATTCACAAAATGAAACAATTTACTCAAAATATCAAGAACAGTCAACAAAATCCAAACAAAAACAGCATCAGCTCTATAATTTATCAGTTGAAATTGAAAATACAATTATTGTATGTGACATTTCCACCATGTGTAATTTGTGACATTTGTTCAGCTTTTGAAGAACTGGCAGTATTAATCCTAGAAGGTCCACATTCATTCTGATTTTTCAATCTGTACAAAATACCCTGGTAATGTTGCTTATCCATCTGCAATTAAGGTAGGATGGAAGAAGTACTAGCGTGGTCAGTAATTTGAATGAGCTGCTACTCTGGTACTCCCGATTTTTCCAATTGAGAAACTACAGTTTATCTGCAAGAGTGGATTCTAATTTTCAATTGGTTGGTACTTTGCTCCCAATTTAGTCCATTTTGAAAGTTCGTTTTTCCCAACAGGCGAATTCTTGTACCATAATGACTTTTCTTTTTGCCAAAATGGATTTGGAGTTAGGAACAAACGCGTACATATGAATCCTGGCACTCTTTTTCTAATAAATTCTCTGAACAATCTAACTGAACAGCGCTGTGGGTTTCGTTCATTTTTAGTAAGCCATTTGCTGTCTGCGCGTTTATGGTTGCCTCCTTGACAGGTTTTTGTGAAAAATTGGCTGGTATTCTATCCTACCTGATTCATTATCATCATTCTGAATTTTAAATTTGAAATGTTCAATCAAAGCTGAACAACCTTAGTCCCCACGCAACGCTAATTCTAGTGAAGCCAAGTAGTAAATTTTTTTGCAGTCCATCTCGAGCTTTTTCATCGCATTTGTCAATAATAGCAAACATATTTTCTATACTTAATGCCGTTTAACTCAATTTCCGTTTTTCCTGATGTTTCTGCAATTTCCGTTTCATGGCATTGCGTGCGTCTGGAGTACTTTTGAATTTGCATGCTTGAAATGGATCTATTTTTATATTATACTTCTTGAAATAGATCTCTTTAAGAGTTTTAGCTGTAGAATTCCACATACACTTCACAGTATATTCTTTATTATCTTGCCCATTTCCTTTTATCATATTCCAGGCCCAGTCTTTCAAAATATCATTCAATTTTGTGAATGGTGTCGACTTATTCAATTCATATTGACGATGCTGGCAAAATTTGGTAAACTGTTTCCATACGCTACTTCTACTACTCACTGTATTATCAGAGATTGTAGTCTCGATTACCCTATCTCTTTCTTCGTTTTAAGTATCTCCAAACCGATTCCTTTTCAAACACTTCAACAGCTTCAATACGATTTATTCAATTTGACATTTAAGATGTATTTATTTAGAGTACAATTAATCCACATTGATGTTTTTTACATTAGTTACAATTACATTTCAATTTCAATGCACACTAACTAGATGGAATGAATTATTTATTTCTCGAAAGCTTTTACTAGACTGACTTTCGGTAAGAGAAATGTCATTGTCAGAGTCACCTAAATTTTAAATTAGTTCGTTTATTTTTGTGTATTTCAGTAGAAAATACATTTTTCAGTTTGGTATTACTTATTAAAGTTCTTTGCTAAGATATTTCAAATCAACAAATAAACATTGTGTTGACTTGTTAAATAAGATAAAAGTTGACAAGCTTCACAACTAAAATTTGCAAAATTTAAGTTGAAATTGAAGTGGTCAAAATATTCTTATTAATCTTTTGCAATTTGTGGACACCCTGTACTTCTAATGTCAAATGGAAATTCCTGAATATTATTATTTTCGAAAACAAATATTTTCGTAAAGAATAACTTTTTTTCGTAAAACTTCCCCAACTTTTTCAGACATACTGTGTATTATATTGTGGAATAAATACAGCAGTCGCTAATAACCCGGTGGGTGGATGCGACTTTAAACATAAAAAAACTTTTAATACAGACAAAAACATTCAATCAAACCGAATTTAGATAAAATCACTCGTCCTAACGGACCCGTGATTTTATCAATCGGTTTGTTTTCATATTTTTGCCAAATAAACAAGTTTTCGTGGAAAAGAAAAAATTATCGATAAAATTTGAAGCACTCGTGGTATTACCTTTGATAATTTCATTGAACAGGCTCCAGATTAAATATGTTTGGCAACAAAAGTAAGTTTTATATTTCTATTTGATGAAAAATAGGTTGTATTAGTTATGGGTGCATGTAGAAGACATGAATTACATCAAATGAAAATCACTCATTCCAATGAATTTGGTTCAGCTGTTTTAGTAACAATACCAGACAGTAAAACTAAAATAGTACGAAACTTTACTGTAACTGGCAAATTCTACGAAATTTATAAAAAATACGCAAATCTTCGCCCTCCTTATGCTAATGGTCTATGGTTTTTCCTTAATTATCAAAAAGGAAAGTGTACCATTCAGAGAATAGGTCTGAATAAGTTTGGAGCTATGGGAAAATACATAGCCAAGTATTTAGAATTCCCAAACTACGAATTATATACTGGACACTGCTTTCACCGATCCTCCGCAACAATTCTTGTTGATGCTGGAGGTGACATAACCACGTTAAAACGCCATGGTGTCTGGAAATCTACTACAGTCGCTGAGGGATATATTGATGAATAGAAGAAAAGTAAAAACTTGACATAGCAAATAAAATTGCAAATGCAATACAGAACATACCATCAGGCATATCAACGAATTTAGAAATGGAAAATCGCGAGAAGCCGTTTACTTCAACGTCGACAAATTATCAATTTGAAAAATAATTAAGTATTCAGCAATCAAGTTCTCCAAGTATGATATTCAACAATTGCACATTCAACTTCAATTAGATACATACATATATTTATAGGCTTCTATTTCCGTGTACCAATTAGATATGTTGTCATAGAAAAAGTATAGCATGCAACTCGCAACAGAATGGCCATTTTGCACTCGTATGAATTGCAGAGCTTGCCTTCGGAGTAATGAAATATCATCAGTTTATTTCTTTCAATGTGTTTGTAGTGTGTGCATGTATTAAACGTGAACGATACGTTGTCATAGAAAAAGAATAGTATGCAAATCGCAACAAGATGGCCATTTTGCACTCGTATGAATTGCAGCACTTGCCTTCGGCTCATGATGCAAATTTCATACTCGTGCAAAATGGGCTCATTGCATAATATACTAATTTTCTCCGATCGTGGGAAAAGTAACACTATTTTGACCTGTTTTCTATGCGCAAAGCTCAACATTCCAGAATAGTGGGCAGTTGCTAAGCAATTAGAAAATAACACTGTAGCGTGCGGTAATGTTACAAATAGATTATTACAATAAAATGAAACAAAGTATTGTTTTAATTTTTATAGGTATTGATAAAGTTGTTATAAAAGAATTAAAAGAAACATCTAATTTATAACGATATTCTTGAACACAAATTATTTTACTTTTGTCATAATAAAGTAATTTCCAGGGTTACCACTTCTATATTTCAATATGAACATAGAGAAACCTATCTAAACTTACTTGATTACATCTTGAATTAAATGTTTTTAAATTAATTTTTTAAATGTAAATCAACGATCGAAGAAATAATAGTATGTATAATTCGTGGGAAAAAAATATTCCCAAACTCCTGTGTTACCAGACTCGTCACTACGCTCCTCGTCTGGTAATTATCACAGTCGTTTGGGAATATTATGCTTTTCCCACTAATTATACAATATACTAATTTTCAAATATTTCAAGAGTTTTTTGAGATATTATAATGCAAATGGACAAGTGGGAAACCTCAAAATATATTTGTTCAAACAATGTCGAATATGTATTTAAGAAAATGGAGGTTGGATTTTCTGAAACCGTTCGTGATATTTACACTGAGCATCCTTTACAACAGTGCTCCGCAACCGGTGTGCCGCGGCACACTGGTGTGCCGTAAGCCGACTTGAGGTGTGCCGCTCTTTCAGACAATACGAATCAAATTCGTATTGTAGCGAGACTCGCGAAAAATAAAGCAATCTGACAACAGCGCCGATGGTAAACGTCTATCCGTCTATCGGCGCGGCGGCTTGATTCTCGAAGGCGACTAAACTAGAAAGATCCGTGCCGTTCGAGGCGCGACTCGATGTTTTCCTGAACATCGCCGCTGCCTATATAAGCGCGCCTGTCGTCGCTCAGACTCAGAGAGAGTCGAATAGTCAAGTGAATCAGATAAATACGCGGGCAAACAAATAAATCGTAGAGTGAAATAAATAGTGAATTGCTATATAAATAAATTCTTGTGCCTTATAAATAAGTGAATATAAATTAGTTATAATTAGTTAAGTGTTATTTTTAGAGTTCCTGTTTTCTTTTTTACGTTGTTGGCCATATTGTGTCTAAATAAATTAAATTAAACTGGACTAAGTTTTGTTGCAGTATCTACTTTTATAAATAACTATAGTGCTTCAAATATGGATAAATTTTTGCTGAAATCACGACCAGATGACGAAGAACCTAGCACAAGCTCCAGCATAAGTGCTGCAAAAAGAGCAAAAAAGATGCTGAAAAGGAAGTACAATCAAGACTACCTTCGATATGGTTTCACTTGGTGTGGCGACGAAGCGGCTCCAAAGCCTGAATGCGTCATTTGCGGTGAACAGTTGTCAAATGAAGCAATGGTACCCAGCAAACTAAACCGTCATTTGATCACAAATCATCCCAGTTGCGTCAAAAAGGACATTCAATCTTTCCAACGGCGCTTGGATCAAAATAAGAAACAAAAGCAGTTTATGAAATCGGCGGTTACGGTTTCTGAAAAGGCATTAGAAGCAAGCTACCTTGTTGCAAAATTAATTGCACAACAAAAAAACCGCACACTATCGGTGAAACGCTTATTAAACCAGCATGCATGGAAATTGTTAGACTTATGCTTGGGCCAAACGAAGTTAAGGACGTGAGTAAAGTTTCTTTGTCGGCCGATACTGTTAAAAGACGTATCCAAGATATGTCAAGTGATATTTTGGGAACACTAATTAAAAAAATCATTTCGGCTGGAATTTTTGCGCTTCAAATCGACGAATCAACCGATATTAAAAATAAAGCACAACTGATGGCTATTCTAAGTTTCGTTGACGAGGACTCTATTAAAGAACATTATTTATTTTGTAAGGAGGTTCCAGAGAGAACTACCGGTGAACAAATTTTCCAAGTAACTGATAATTTTTTTAAAATACATAATATTCAGTGGACCAATTGCGTTGCTATTTGTACAGATGGTGCTGCTGCAATGATGGGCAGTAAGAAAGGTTTTGTATCTTGTGTAAAACAAAAAAATCCGTCAATACAAATTACACATTGCTGCATACATCGAGAAGCATTGATGGTCAAAAATTTGCCCGAACAGCTTTCGATCACAATGAATGAATGTATTAAGATCATAAACATAATTAAATCGAGAGCCTTAAATTCGCGAATCGTTGGAATACTCTGTTAAGAAATGGGAAGCGAACATGAATCCTTACTGTTTTATACAGAAGTTCGTTGGTTATCCCGGGGAAAAGTTTTAGCTCGACTGTTTGAACTTCGCTACGAAGTGCGTGAGTTTCTTTCAAGTCAAGATATGTACGATCTATGCCAGCACTTTCATGATGAATACTGGATAGCCAAACTTGCATACATGGCTGATATATTCGAACATCTGAATGAACTTAATAAAAAAATGCAAGGACGGAATGAAAATATATTGACGTGCTCCGATAAATTACAAGGGTTCAAAAAGAAACTTGAACTTTGGCAGGAACAGTTGCAAAAAGGATGTCTAGAAATGTATCACAGGACCAACCACAGTACGATCGAAAACAAGCAGTTGATTGTGGATTTGGCCCAACAACATTTAAGTATGCTTCAACAAAAATTTGAATACTATTTCCATTCTATCAACACGGAACAATACAATTGGATTCGAAATCCTTTCGCAACCAATGCAATAAGTTCCACGGAAGCACTGCCATTGCAAACTCGAGAGGAGTTCACAGAATTAAGTAATGATATGACCCTAAAACTTAAATTCGACGAAGTTCCGTTAGATGTTTTCTGGATTTCCATCAAGACAGAATATCCACGCATCTCCGACAAGGCCATCTTCACACTACTTCCGTTTTCCACAACATATTTATGTGAGCAAAGTTTTTCAACGCTTGTATTAATTAAAAATGATAAACGGTCATGCTTAAAAGATCTTGACCAAGAAATAAGAGTTGCGCTGTCTAAAATTGAGCCGAATATAAAACTTTTGTGTTCAACGAAGCAAGCGCAGGTATCACATTAATCAGTCATCATCATGTCAAAATATTTATTACTATTGACGTGTCAACAGAAGTAAATTTAGTATACCTACCTGTCCTACCTAGTATTTAGTATAGTTCTCATGTATGTACCTATTTGTATTTTTCATTCTATCTGAATAATAAAAAAAAATAAAAAAAAATATGTATTATGTCCTGAGTGAAAATTTTGATGCCCCAAATCTGAAAGGGGCTTCTTCACATTTTAAAACAATAAAAAAAACTAAGGTAGTTTGGACATCCATAAATAATTAGTATACATGGAGTGAACTGGCCCCCCACCTAGCTACGCCACTGCTATAAATATATTTTAGATTTTGGTGTGCCACGAAATTCTAGGGAGCAGTTTGGTGTGTCTCAGATGAGGAAAGGTTGCGGATCACTGCTTTACAACACCACTACACCAACACTGTCAGTTTCAATAACCAAGCTATCGACTTCAGAGACCGGATAATTCAGTTTATTTTGGTTATGGAAACGCGCGTCAGATAAAGTAAGTGTTGGTGTAGGGACAATAAACAGTGTGTTCAGTATAAATGGAGGTTATTTTGAATATTTGTCAAATACTCCATACATTTGTGAACGAGTAGCTTATATTTCATAGTTATTTTTTGGTCCTGTGATTACATGAACATTTCTTATACCCTACTTTTGGTTTGTCGTATTTTATGAGAGCCTAATGAAAAATATACTGTTACTCGAAAGATGTAGAAAATAATCCATCAAACTAAAGGTTTAATTGTATCGTTTACACAAATTTAAGTGATTTAGACGTATTAACAACCGTTATGGAATTCAGAAAATTCATTATTTTATTTTAAAAGAGGTTCAGGCCATAAGTAAGCTGTCTTTATTGTATATTGGGCCAGCATATTTTCATTTTGTAAATTAAAGTACCTTTGCACTAAGATAAATTAGGTTCAACCAAACAATTTCTTACTCAAAAATATTGATTAATGATATAACTCACATTTTTGTTACGTCTTGTATTACGTAAACGGATCAAAAGTTAACGTTATATTACTAAATATCGAAACAACGGTAAATTTTTTAGAATTTCTATAACTTTTTCATTGTATTGTGAAATTATTTAGAAACAGTTTCATTTATAACGTTAATATGACTAGATTCCATATAGTAAGGGTAGAAACAGTAAATCTGATCAAAAGTTCGTTGAATATTTTTGAAAAATTTCTAATCCTACATTGTTTTCCAAAAAAGACAAGAGATAACTTCACTCTCACGCGCCTGGAAGCATTAATAGAATATAATGGATGCGCAGTTAAATACTAAATCAGTTACCGCATTTTTTTAAGTATTTTGCTTTCTAATAAATTTCACTTTTTAATTAATATGTTTGCCGTTAGATTACAACAACGTGTCACTTAATGTAGTTATCTTAGCCACATAGTAACAACTGAGTCAGCTTTATCAAAATATGATGATAGCCGTAGGTTACATCTTGACGATTTCGTACAATTTTATCGATTCTCGAGCATAAGTACTTGAGAAGACCCACACAAAGAGAATCCCATTCTCTTAAATAATTTAATCAAAAATCAAAATTCTCAGATTATTCTAATTTTTCATGGCATCACGCTTTTGTAGATATATAGATATTATTTTTACATACTAATATGATAAACTGATAATTCTACGAATTTTAATACGGTCATGTTCAGAAATCAACGAAAAAAAGACCTGCTGGTCAAAACTTCTAGATTAATGGAGGTGCTTTGCTAATTACGACTAGAAACCTAACTTCTTCCCTTCATCGGTTGCATACACTTTCCAGCGTGCACCTATTGTCTGTTCCCGTGTCCGGTGATGTGTAGACTGCCGTCTTCTGTCCTCTAAATATTTTTGAGATATCGTTGACGTGATACCGCTTTCTGATATCTTGGAATCATGAGTGCTGCTTGCGGCCTGGACCTCCCCTTCCATGAATTTTACCCATTAGGCCTATATTTGATGCATCTAAGCATGTAACGTAAAAAAGCGTAAGCTACTTTGCCTATTTCAATTCAGCGCCATATAGTATATATATATATATATATATATATATATATATATATATATATATATATATTCACCGATGAAGGCTAATGAGCCAGAAACATATACATGTCTACGGTTACCACTCATTCTCTGTAACCTCTTTTGCTGATATGCCCGCTAATTCTGTTTTTGTTTTATATTTCACGCGTTATTCTTTCATCTTTTCATTGATTATTTATATATATATATATATATATATATATATATATATATATAATAATTCTTAATTTTCTTAGACCATTTAAAATATTTTTCATTTCTTGTTCTTGGGTTTAGGTCATAAATAAATAAAAAACTAAATATCGTCTACATACTTTGACGTTTCGCTCCTTGTAGGGAGCTCTCTCAAAAATATGTTATGTCTTATTTGGACAGAATAAAATATTTACAATTAATCGATATACAATTTTGGAACGTGTACAAAAAGGACACTGAACATATATAAAAACAAGTTTGTTGATAAAATAATAAAGGTGTTCACCTCAGAACCAAATTTACGATATACGAGTGAAATCAAAAGTGTGTAGTATTTTTATTTTGTTATTGGATGTATATATTTTGGTTTCCAAATTCATTACACAATTAAATTATGATGAATTTGACTTAGATTTTTTATGTCTTGTTTCTCGTTCAATGAATTATTTTCTTTTTTTATATGTACCATTTCTTTGATTGCTAATTTATGGTAATTAGAATCCTGGGTTAGTATTTTTGTGCTATTGAAGTCAAATTCATGGTGTTCCCTGGTTTCGTGTTTATGTAGGGCGTTGGACGCATTTTTTGTGTACTTGTGACCATTTAAGCGATTTTCTAGAGTTTGTGTTGTCATACCTTCATGTTTCTTCGGGCAGTTTAAACATGGTATAGAATACACTACGTTAGATTTTTTTTTGGTTTTAATTGGGCTTTTCAGTTTAGTGAACAATGGCGATAAGGTATTTTGAGCTCTGTGACATACGTTAATGTTGTGTTTAGATAAAACGTATTTCAGTTTTTCTGACAGTTGGTTTGTGTATGGTATTGATATGTATCTGTTATTATTTATTTGAGTTTGTTTTTTATTATTGTTATTATTGTTGTAGAATTTGTATGTGCGTTGTTTAAAAATTCGTTCTATGTTTTTTATCGGATAGTGATTGTTTTTTAGGGTGTTTTTGATATGTTTTAAAACTTCCGGACGGTATTCAGGAGAAGTAAGTTTTATAGCTCGGTCCGTCAATCCTACAATTACACTGTTTTTTTTGTGCATTCGAAGGATTAGAATAGTAATTAAGATATCGGCTGGACCATGTCTCCTTTTGATATAGTTTGGTTTTTATTTTGTTGTCATTGGTTCGAATTAATGTTAGGTCCAGAAAATTTATTGCATTGTTCTCTATTCCGATTGTAAATTGAGGTTTTCGATGGAAACTATTAAAAGAATTTAACAAATTATCAATTTTATCTGACGGAATAGCCGCTATGCAATCGTCAACAAATCGTTTAAAAAACAATACATTAAAATCTAAATTCCCTAGTACGCCTTCCTCCAGATGTTCCATTACTAACTGTGCTAACGTTGAGGAGATAGGAGAACCCATTGTACAACCATCCAATTGTTGATAAAAATTGTCTTGGTATTGATAGTAATTACTATTTTGTATTAGTAATATTCCTTCTATGAATTCATTGCATGACAGAGTTGTGTGTTCTCTTAGTAAGTACCATTTTGTTTTTAGAACAGTTGGTATTAACTCGTTTGGGATGTTAGTGTACATTGAGATAACATCCAGTGATATGATTTTATAATTATGAGGTATATTTATAGTATCTATAAAATGTTTAAATGAGAATGAATCTTTAATGTAATAATTATTTTTTCCTATTATATTTGACAGACAATCTGAAAGGTATTTAGATAGATTGTAGAAGGGGGATTGGATATATGAAACTATTGGTCGTAAGGGTACATTTGGTTTGTGAAGCTTTGGTAGACCATATATCTTCGGTGCTAAAGCGTTGTTGATTTGTAGTTTTTTAGCCTCAGATTTATTAATAGAATTATTACTTAATAATTTTTTAATGAATTTATTTTTTTTATCTTGAAAAGATTTTGTTTGATCAGATTTTAGTGGTTTATAAACTTTTTTGTCATTTATCATTTCCCTCATTTTTTTATCATAGTCAACTGTATCCATTACGACAGTTTTATTGCTTTTATCAGGCTGTAATATTGTTATTTGAGGATTATCTCCAATAAATTGTTTTGTTTTATTAAATCGTTTTTGTATATTTTTTTGTAATTTATTTTCTTTAGTTTTTTTATGGTGGAATTTGATTTTATGATTAGTTATGATATTGACTGAATCTGCTCTAATTTCATTTTTTATGTGTTCTGGTTTATCAAAAATTGCTGTTTCTATACAGGCTATGTATTCTGAATAAGGTAGTTTATGTTCGTTGTTAATGGGAAGAGCAAAATTTTTTCCTAACGCTAAAACCTCAGCTACATCATTAGGTATGTCAGTGTTTGATATATTTTTCAGCCATTGAGATGTATTTATGTTTATTTCATTTTGTGGTAATTGTGTAATCAAGTTATCAATTTTTTTTGTATTCTTTTCTTTAATTATGTTGAATTGTTTTTCATATTTATTTTTTTCTAAATTTATAAAGTTGTCAAAAATTTTTTTAGGTAGAATGGTATTTATATTGTTAGTTTCACTTTTGATTATTAACTCTAATCTTTTGATGTTTTGTGTTGCTTCAGTTATGAGTAAATTTATAATTTTTGATTTCATGTTGTTTAATATATCGTTAAATTTATTTCTAAGGTACGCACCTGTAAATGTTACATGTGATGTATTAAAATTTAAAAACTTGGGTTGGATATTATCGTCTTTGCATCGTAATAAAAATATTCTTCGATTTTTCTGGTTGGCTAGTTTTGTGTATGTTGTCGCTATAGTTTTCATTGACTTCTTAGTGTTGTTTCCATAGTTATTGGAAATATCTTCGAAAAATGGCATTTTCGTAGTATGATTGCATAAAAAAACTAAAGAAAATAAATTACAAAAAAATATACAAAAACGATTTAATAAAACAAAACAATTTATTGGAGATAATCCACAAATAACAATATTACAGCCTGATAAAAGCAATAAAACTGTCGTAATGGATACAGTTGACTATGATAAAAAAATGAGGGAAATGATAATGACAAAAAAGTTTAAAAACCACTAAAATCTGATCAAACAAAATCTTTTCAAGATAAAAACAATAAATTCATTAAAAAATTATTAAGTAATAATTCTATTAATAAATCTGAGGCTAAAAAACTACAAATCAACAACGCTTTAGCACCGAAGATATATGGTCTACCAAAGCTTCACAAACCAAATGTACCCTTACGACCAATAGTTTCATATATCCAATCCCCCTTCTACAATCTATCTAAATACCTTTCAGATTGTCTGTCAAATATAATAGGAAAAAATAATTATTACATTAAAGATTCATTCTCATTTAAACATTTTATAGATACTATAAATATACCTCATAATTATAAAATCATATCACTGGATGTTATCTCAATGTACACTAACATCCCAAATGAGTTAATAACAACTGTGCTAAAAACAAAATGGTACTTACTAAGAGAACACACAACTCTGTCATGCAATGAATTCATAGAAGGAATATTACTAATACAAAATAATAATTACTATCAATACCAAGACAATTTTTATCAACAATTGGATGGTTGTACAATGGGTTCTCCTATCTCCTCAACGTTAGCACAGTTAGTAATGGAACATCTGGAGGAAGGCGTACTAGGGAATTTAGATTTTAATGTATTGTTTTTTAAACGATTTGTTGACGATTGCATAGCGGCTATTCCGTCAGATAAAATTGATAATTTGTTAAATTCTTTTAATAGTTTCCATCCAAAACTTCAATTTACAATCGAAATAGAGAACAATGCAATAAATTTTCTGGACCTAACATTAATTCGAACCAATGACAACAAAATAAAAACCAAACTATATCAAAAGGAGACATGGTCCGGCCGATATCTTAATTACTATTCTAATCATCCGAATGCACAAAAAAGCAGTGTAATTGTTGGAATGACGGACCGAGCTATAAAACTTACTTCTCCTGAATACCGTTCGGAAGTTTTAAAACATATCAAAAACACCCTAAAAAACAATCACTACCCGATAAAAAACATAGAACGAATTTTTAAACAACGCACATACAAATTCTACAACAATAATAACAATAATAAAAAACAAACTCAAATAAATAATAACAGATACATATCAATACCATACACAAACCAACTGTCAGAAAAACTGAAATACGTTTTATCTAAACACAACATTAACGTATGTCACAGAACTCAAAATACCTTATCGCCATTGTTCACTAGACTGAAAAGCCCAATTAAAACCAAAAAAAAATCTAACGTAGTGTATTCTATACCATGTTTAAACTGCCCGAAGAAATATGTAGGTATGACAACACAAACTCTAGAAAATCGCTTAAATGGTCACAAGTACACAAAAAATGCGTCCACCGCCCTACATAAACACGAAACCAGGGAACACCATGAATTTGACTTCAATAGCACAAAAATACTAACCCAGGATTCTAATTACCATAAATTAGCAATCAAAGAAATGGTACATATAAAAAAAGGAAATAATTCATTGAACGATAAACAAGACATAAAAAATCTAAGTCAAATTTATCATAATTTAATTGTGTAATGAATTTGGAAACCAAAATATATACATCCAATAACAAAATAAAATACTACACACTTTTGATTTCACTCGTATATCGTAAATTTGGTTCTGAGGTGAACACCTTTATTATTTTATCAACAAACTTGTTTTTATATGTTTTTATATATGTTCAGTGTCCTTTTTGTACACGTTCCAAAATTGTATATCGATTAATTGTAAATATTTTAAGACATAACATCTTTTTGAGAAAGCTCCCAACAAGGAGCGAAACGTCAAAGTATGTAGACGATATTTAGTTTTTTATTTATTTATGACCTAAACCCAAGAACAAGAAAGGAAATATATATATATATATATATATATATATATATATATATATATATATGTATAAATATATATATACTTTGCATATTTTCATTCGTTTTCATAATGACTATATATATATATATATATATATATATTTCAGATAGCAGAAGAAGAAAACAACAAAATAAAGAGGAAATTAACAATGGAAATGAAAAATATTCAAGGAAAGGTAGAACAAATAGAAAGAAAAGGAGGAAATATGGAATATATTGGGGGAATAAAAACAATTTATGGATCAGCAAATCAAAAATTCGATGGTAACATTAAGAAATTACACCCAAGAATATTTATGAGGATATTCAAAAATAGAATAAAAGGTATCAATAATATAGAAGATATAAAGGAGGTAATAAGAGAGCATTTAGAAAATCATGCACTAATATGGTTTGCGGCAAGAGAAAAGGATATGGTGGAATTTAATGATTTTGAAACAGTATTTTTACAATATTTTTGGGGTGAGAATGCACAATCAGCTGTGAGAGAACAACTATATTTCGGAAAATTCTGTGAAAACAGAAGCCATAGTTTAAATAACTATGCAATACATATGCATGCAATGACCCAATATTTGGAACCACCAATTCCTGAAGAGGAAATTGTCATGTTTATTGTACGACATTTCAAGGTGGAGTTGGCTGAAACAATTGCAGTGCAAAATATAAGAAAATTGGACCAATTATCCATGTATCTACAAAGAGTAGAAATGAGCTTAACCAGACAAGACATATCGCAACAAAATCGCAGAATAAATTTCACAAATAATGAAAACAATAATAGAAATAGAAATAATAATATCAATAACCAAATTGGTAATTGGAATAATAATAGAGGAAATTACAACAGAACTAATGATAATAGTAATAGACAATATAATAATAATAATAATTACAACAATAACAATTATAACAGTAATAGAAATACAAATTATAGAAACAATTATTATAACAATAATAATAGAAATAATAATTTTAATAATAACAATAGTAGAAACAGAAATAATAATGACGCATACCGACATAACAATTACAATGACAGAAACAATAGACCAGAGATGGTGAACGAAGAAATGGTGACTATGACACAAGAAGGGTCAATTATCAGAGAATTGATCAGAATGGAAGAAGTATATCCGAAGAAATAGGGGAAAGAATCACAAACGAGAATAATACAAGAACACAGACGACACAAATACATAGACAAGATACAGGACGAACAACAGACTTAGACGACAATCAAAATTTTTAGATAAGCACACATCAAATCAGCAGAATCTATATATTTCTACTTATGAAAATCCCAATGAATTCATAAATTTATGTGAAAATGTCGATACAGACGGAAATAATGGCTTAATAATTATAAATGGATTAGTTACTTAGAAGCTAAATTAATCATCAATACAGGATCGGAAGCATCAATAATTAATCAAAATTTTGTAGAAAAATTAGATATTCAACTGAATAATATTATGAAAATTCCCAAAATAAACCTAATCGGTGCTAATTGCAAAAAACGATGTGAAATTAATCAATCGATGAACTTAAATATAAATACTGAGGGAAAATAATTTAATCTACAGGTATTAATTGCTCCAAATATTGAAACTGACATAATAATAGGATGTGATGAATTAAAAAAAAATAAAGCTATAATAGATTTAGAAGAAAGAAAAATACGAATGGATGGAACATGGATTAATTTTGAAATAATGGAATTGAAAGAAGAAGTAAGAAAAGTTAGTAATATGTACAAGGAAGAGCAGATGATGAATATGAAGAAGAAAAAGGAAATGAAATTATAATTGATTGTCCTGATGATAAATCAATGGATAAATATAATAATTTATTTTCAAAGGAGAATATAATTGCAAAGGATTATGTACATAAAATAGAAGTGAATGAAGATATTAAAAATTTCAAAGCAAAAAAACATATCTCATCCCATATAAACATAAAGAGCAAGTGAGAAAATGTATCAAAGAACTTTTGGAAAATAAAATAATAGAAAGGAGTAACTCACAATACATTAATCCTATTGTTGTAGTAATGAAGAAAAATGGAGAATTAAGACTTTGCTTGGATGCTAGGAATATAAACAAATTTTCAAAACCCCAATATGAAGCACCTATGTCGGTTTGAAGCTATTTTAGGACGGATAACAAAAAACATCAATATTTTCACGATTAGATTTAAAACATAGCTTTTGGCTACTTCCATTGCAGAAGGAGAGTAGGGATTATACAGCTTTTTCCATAGATGGGGAAATTTATAGATTTTGTGTAGTGCCATTTGGTGTCCAAATTGCATGTAGTTCGTTAGTGAGGGCAATGAATAAAATATTAAATAAATATGAATAATTTGTTTTGCATTATGTAGATAACATTTTAATTTTTTTTTAAAATATACAAAAACTTAATTTTCATCTCGAAACAATTTTAAAAGCTCTGGATTCTGCAGGTTTAAAATTAAATAAAAAAAGTGTGAATTTTATAAAAAAGAGATAATATATTTGTGATATAAGATTAATTAAAATATTATACAATTAGATCCGCAAAGAATAAAAATAATTCAAGAACATGCAAGACCGAAGAATTTAAAGATTTTACGAGGATTCGTGGGAATGCTGAATTATTATAAGAGGATGATTCCTGATTTAAGCAATAAAGAAATTCCATTAATAGAGTTATTAAGGAAAAATGTCAAATGGCAATGGATTGAAGAGAGAGAGAAAAATCTTTCCAGGATATTAAAGCACAAGCACAATTTGCGGAGAATTTGAAAATTCATCACCCTATTTATGAAATTCCATTTATTCTGAGAACGGATGCTTCAATGAACAGACTAGCAGGAGTACTGGTAGATGAGCAAGAAGAAGGAGAAGTGCCTATTTGTTTTGTATTCAGAACAACGAAAAAGAGTGAGAAGAACTATAGTGTGAGTGAGCTGGAACTTGCCAGTATTATCTTTGCAATAAAGAAATTAAGATTCTATTTGCTAGGAAATCATTTCACAATAGAGAGTGATAACCAAGCTTTAACATCTGTTCTAAATAATAAATATGGGCATTGATATTGCAAGAATATGATTTCACAATAAAGTATGTACCAGGAAAATTAAATGTAGTGACAGATGCTATCACCAGAATGGAAGAAAAATCAAGGAATAGAAATAGACAAATTAAAATAGGTGTGAACATATTAAAAGAAGTAGAAGGTTTATTTTCAAATAATAAAATAATAGAGAACCAAAGGAAATTAAATCAGAAAGAAAAGGAAAGACCTCAATATGAAGACAATATTTATAATAAAATAGTTAATGATGTAGAATTATATCTAATCACAAAAGAATTGGCGGAGAAAATTTTACAAGAGATACATCAAAGATATGGACACACTGGAAATAGGAAAATTTGGCTAATTTTCAGAGAGAACTATGTAGCAAAAGGAGATCTAGCTATTGCGAAAAATATAAGAACATGTGAAATTTGTCAGATGGCAAAGGAGAAAAATATACCAAAAACCATCAAAGTAACGAAACCTTTGGAAATTTTATCAATTGACTTCATGTCAAATTTAGTTCCTAGCGAAATAAATGGTAATGTACATATTTTAGTAGTTTTAGACAATTTATCTAAATACATAAAATTGTATCCAACAAAAAAAACGAATACAAAAGTAGTGCAAAAATGCTTAACAGATTATTTCTTAGAGATGGGAATACCGGAGAATTGCATAATGGATAACGCCACATACTTGAATAACAAAAGAATCCAAAATTGGTTAAGAAAATCCAATGTAAATCCAATCTACACTGGTGTAAGACATCCTTGTGCCAATCTATCGGAACGATACATTAGAGAGGTAATAAAATATCTAAGGATTTTAACGAGTAGCCATCATGAGCAATAGGGAAAACAACTTCCAATAAAAGAAGAATACATGAACGGGATACCTAATCCAGTCACAGTAGTTTCACCCATGTATCTGATGAAACAAATATTACCAAATCGCCCATGGATACCTAAAACTATTGAAAGTTATGATTAATTGATTGAGGGGGTTAATATAAGATTAAGGACAACGAGAGAAAAATTTGTACAGAGAAAATTCAAGGGCATCAAGAAACGAATTACATTCAAAAAGGGAGATTTAGTAATTGTAAAGGTATTGAAGGTATATAATAGAAAGGAGAATAAATGTGCGAAATTACAATTACCATTCGAAGGTCCTTATGCGATTGACACTAAAAATGGAGTTAATAGCTATGTGTTAAAAGATCCTATTAGTGATAGAACTAGAGGAGTATTTCATGTCAGTAATTTTTATAGATTTTGCAATTAAGTACAATAACGGGACGAACAGATAAAATAACAAAAAGATAAGACATTCGACAAAGCAAAACGAAAATTAGAATAAAGATAATAGTTTTTAAATAAATAGCAGATTGATAGTCAATATACCATAAAAATCTCGAAGCTACAATGAATATTATCCTAAAATTTAGAAAATCAAATATGAAATGGAATTTAAATTTATATAGCATAGGTATAAAAAGATTATAATAGGAATAATGATTCAATTATGAGAATAAAAGGAAAAGAAATAAGATGAGGAAAATAGTAAATAAAATATTTTGAGGATGGTATTCGTATTTATGTAAATTTCTGAAAACACTGCTGCGAGAAACACCCATTACACTAGAAATTCGTGATATTGATTGGTGTTCTTGTAACGTAAGTTGTCCTAAAACGGTAATATCTATAGCGTCGTTATTAAGTACTCGCTGTGGTTGATGTTTTTTATTCGTAACTAATCCTATTTCTAAAAATGTTGTCATTAATTCAGTTACGCATTTATGTGAGGCAGTTTTTCCGGGATGAGCAGTATTAAATTGTCTAGCTGTGGCTCTTGCAATTTGGTTGGTTATTTGCATAATATTAACCTACAATTTCAATTCTTTCTTGCAGAGTATACACCATTTTTACAGTAGATATACTAGTTACTACTAAATGTTAATACTCTAACGTATACTAGGCTACCTTATTAACACTTTATCCATAAATCGTCACACAACAGTTTTTCGGTCACTATGTTTTCTGTTTTTCGTTTTGTTTCTGTTTCTATCAGTAAAATGAAATTACCGGTTTGTTCCCAAATGATATACTTCATTTCCATCAATTCCCAATTAAATAATCTGTCTATATTTCCACTCTTTTTTTACACGTTCCTGTTTGTTCTTCTACCCTTACATTTAAATCATTAAATTTCTTATCCAAATTCTGTTGATACATTTGTACTCTTTCCTCATTTGTTTGTCCTTGTACTTTTATAGATTGTATTTCTTCAGTTATATTCTCATTTTGTTTATTTATTTCCACTTGAATTGCTCCAGATAAATTTTCTTCTAGGCATCTACCTAATTCTTGAACTTCTTCTACTACCTGTTTTTCAAATTCTTCCCTGATTTTCATTCCATTTTCTTGGAACTCTATTCTCAAACTCTTATTTTGATCTCCCATGTCTTTTTTTTACTTTATCTATCTGCTTTCTATATTATTCATTCTGCTCCCTAAGTTTCTTAAATTCCTTAATACTTTCTGTTTTCACCTCATCTATTTTTTTCAAATGTATTCATATGTCCATTCGTATTCCCTTCTATTCTATTCATATCTCTTCTCATTTAACCCGCATGCTGTCCATTTTTCCATTCATGCTGTTTATTTCATTCATCAATTGATCATTTCTACTTGTGTGTTTCTCTTGTCTAATATCCTCTTGTTGGTCTTCATCTTCTTCTCCTGTCAAATCTTCTGATCTTTGTCCTGCCTGTTCTAAATATTGTACATGAAAATCTCCTCTTCCATGTCTCCTTTCGTCCTGTGATCCATTTTCTGCTCCTACCTGCTTTTTCCATCTATTAATATCATTTTCCTTTCCATTTTAATTCTTTGTTTATTATTTTAATGGTATTAAAAGTAAATGGAAATTATATATTACGTTTTATTTAATTTTTTATTTTTGATGCCACTATCTTTGATTTATTGATCTTCAAATTTTCAGGCCCCGCGTTGGTAGCGCCAATTTAGTATTGGTTGATTATATGTTCAATTCAAATATGTTTTGTGTCTAACCTACAAGTCATCAACAAACCTTAGTTTTTTTACAAAATACAATATATTATCTACAAGAATACAAAATTGAAATTATATACAATAATCAAACTGAATATCCAAGTACATTCTTCCAAGACGCAGAAATTTTATTGTGATTACTAAATATTCCGATAAATATCAATGAATCTCCCGAATTGTCAAAAGGTAATCACGATCCTAACGTACACCTATATAGTTCTTCAAATTGTACAATTCTTCCGTAAGTATACTTAAAATTTCCTCTTTTATTTTATTCAATATTTATAGATAATCATGTCTTTGATTCATTTATCATTTATATTATAAAAGCCTGTTATCGTTGATGAAATAATGCATTAACTTTCATAATTATTAATTCAGAAAAATATCCCCCATGATCTGCATTCGTGACTGGAATCTGGATCAAACTCTAAGTCCAATTTAGAATTTCAGGATCATCACACTTCGCATATTACGAACCGTTTTGTTCATTTTCGAAACACGCACAGAATTTAAATTGTTTGGGACCGAATAAAATGTTTAAACATTGATAACATTTTTTAACACGACATGTATAACTTGCCCTATATGTTGAGAGATCTTTTAAAATTAGATCATCCCCGTTCAAGATATAAAATTAGACTCAATTCCTTTCTCCAATCAACAATCCATTATAACTTAGTCACAAAATTCTTTTTCTTTTTAAAAAAACCAAACTTGTTTGCTGGTTACATTCCAAAAATTTTATTTGAAAAAATGAGATCTGTTCTTTTTTTATTATCAACTGAATACATACATCTGACCTCATCTTGTAACATTTCCTTTTATTATGATATGATCTATCCATAATTCCTTATATTCTGTGTGAAATGGCATATGAATCATAATCAATACAAATTTGAAACATACTGGGTTTAAAAATATTGAATTACATATATATAATTTCAATTCATTATATATTAATTTAAATAATTCTTTAAACTTCAAGAACTGTATTAGTATATAATAGATTATAAGATTAATACCTCGCTTGTTCCGATTGATGATATATGAGTGTCAGATAGCAGTTCACAAACGTTATCAAATTAATATTGTTTATAATCTCAATTCTGCGTTCAATTTTGCATTAATTAATAAGAATAAACAATTGATTGCAAATATTCGCAATAATTGTGTACAAATACATATTCCAAAACAACTAAATAGTCACTGCAAACAACTCTTCAGATCATTAGTTTACCATTTTGATCTACAACATTTTTATTGATATTGTTGAAACTTTAACTTTGCTGTTAACATTTCAAGGAATAATTTTACTAAATAATTTCTCAAAGAAGTTTAATTTTTCGCTGGAATATACGGCACGTATTTCCAGATTAAATGTGAAATAAAACTACTTTTAAATTTTATCGAAAATTCCTTTGTGGTGGAATAGTCGTAAAGTCTATTTGGGCAAAGGAAGGGTTATCGATATCGGATTTTTGACTGGAACGGCAGAAAATTCTGAGAATTCGCCGAGATCGTAGGAATTGTGCAGTAATTCGAAGGTGCCAAGTGCAATTTCATAGAATTATAAATTAATATCTTGCCAGGGGAATCAGCTGGATCACGGATATGTTATAAATTCAAATGTTTAGAACCTAATTTGTAGTGGTTAAAGGATTATAATATTTCAACATTTGTCGAGTTATACAAAATGGCTACAAAAATTATTGGGATGTTACATGTTCTTAACAATATGTTTTACTCAGGTTTTTTAAATAAGATTATTTACTTTCACGTTAATTATAGATGTTTGTCCAGAACGAATCCTTAAGCTAAGTTTGGTTTGTTGTATAATTGTAAGTTTAACATATATGTATCTGGATAGATATCAAAGTATATCTCATTATATAAAAATTTGTTTGTAACATACAGTTTAATATTGTAGCGTAATTCCGGGATCACACATCCCTATGTGATTTTAATTTTTGGAAATCAGACTATCTAACTGACACAATTTCTGGGGTCAGAAAAACTAACGGAAATCAGTAATACCTGGGCAGGACTTTCCTAAGCGTTCAGTTTACCAGAGAACTCAAGTTTGACCTGGAGTGAATGCAGTGATCAACATAGATGCCTTCATAAATTCCAGGTAAGTTCTTTGTGACCATTAAAAGGGTTCACCCACTTCTACGACTCAAAATTTCTGTATTATACATATAAGTATTCACTATATAGTAGTTTACTAACACCTTCTGCATTTTTGTATCATTTCATTTTAATAAATTTATATATGTTTTTAAATACTTGTATTATTTGCTACACAAGAACATGGCCTTAAGCATTTCTAATTTTGTTTAGGAACCAAAGTTAGTGGCGCCCCTGTTTTCATTTCCTCGTTTTTTGTCAGTATAACTTCGATATAAAATTTTCTATCTACATGTCCTTCAGATAACCAACCCCTGAGAACTGGCTTTGTTATCTCCAAATACACTCTTAGTTTGGCACGAATCTACGGACTACTCCTTTCAAAAATTTTCTTTCATACAACCCTGAGAGTAGAGTAATTATTGTTTCTGAAATAAAAAACAGCTTTCTCAAATAATTAGTTACCATTTTGAGAAACAACGTTTATTAATATTATGCCTAAAATAAAAAGCTGCTTTCAAGTATATCAGCGCCTATTCTACCGTCATTTCCAATTAATCATATGTTGATTCGAATGAAATAGAGTAACTTAAGTCGTTTTCATTAAAAACCTTATGTTTAGGTAAAATTCTAAAAGTTTTATTGTAATATTCTACAATATACACATAATTATCCATTTTATAATTATTTATGGATGGTAAACTTCATAAGCTTTGGTATAAACGGATGGTATGAAATCTCCCCAATAGATGAAAATCTTCTGTTTTTTATACAGGATCACTCATTAAAGTGAAATTACTGTTTAGTAGTCTACATATACGACAGACTATAACGCTTCCGTGCTTGTTTTAATTTTGTTATAATGTTGTGAATGTCTTGCTTTCTACAACTCTTTTTTCTTATAATAATTAATTACTGCGAGGCATTTTTGTTCTGTCCACTCCATTCTGTGTAAAAAACACTCAAAAGACACTGAGTTCAGACTCTCCAGCATAGATCTGTTCCCTGTTTTGCTTTGACCCGTCCCAACCTGAAAACGCCTTCGCGCGCATTTCCTTTGTTGTCGGAGAGAAAACCGATAAATGATGAGAACGCCGCGAACCGTTTTCCAAACGGCCAGGATTTGCAAATCTGTTTACAAACACCTGATTTGCAAATCTGTTTGCAAACGCGTGATTTGCAAATCTGTTTGCAAAGGTTTTCGTATACCCGTCCAAATTAGTGTTCCGATTGCCGTTCTGTTCGTTGTTCGGCGTAATTTTTAGGTCTGTACGAAGCTCTACAATCGATAATTTAGTTTTTAATGTTATTCTTTAGGTCATACTCTTACCTGATTTTGTTTCTTTATCCGTCATTAACTTGCAATATTTTATTTTTGCTTGTACTATTAATTTACGCCTTCCCATCGGTACAGTTTAGCCTTTGCCTAAAGGCGCAGCCAGACGACATGACCAACTTAAGCCAACGTTGGCCATTGTAGTCTACGAGTCGGTGGGAGATCGACCTTCACCGATCTGATAACCAGATGAGACGTACCTATTTTATATCAAATATAATTTATGAACAAATATGCCTATGAACACTTGCCTATCAAAAAGTGCTAATGGCTATTTTAAATTTAATTGATTTTCTCTCATCACTTCCATTCTTTTGGTAACCAAATAAATTTTATTTCAACTGATAGTTTTTAACACACAGAATATGCCTAGGTAGGCTTGCCTACTCATTTCTGTGTATGACTACCAGGCAAGCATATGTGAGCAGGTAAGTCAATATAGGTAACTCCACCGATCTGATAACCAATCGAAATTTATATCAAAGGTTATATAATTTTATTACAAAATCAATCACATATACTTGCCTGCAATAAATTGTACTTAAAGTATTGTTGCCATGATAAAAACTTTCAGAGTTTTATCCATTTGATAGGTGCGAGAGAGAAAGTAGAGCGTCCGATGTCCGTGTGGTAGAACAGGACACAACATAGCAGCTGCACGCTACATGACCGTTGAATGTATCCGAGTGCGCATGCTCGTGTATAGTCGAAAATCATTTATTAGTGACAACACGTGCTAAATAATATTAATTGTGATTTTAAAAATGAGTAAAAAGTGTTTCTTGTGTGGCACGAAAAATGAAATGATTGAGTTCAATGAAAATTCATTTAAAACATGCCATTTAAAATTGGCTTTCCGTAAAAATCAAAGCTTCAAGTATGGAGATATACAATTAAGCAAAGAATCGTGTTACAACAAAGTTACAGTTTTAAAAAACAATACAAAGAAGAATTGGAAAATTTCGTAAAGAATTATGAAGTAAGTAAAAAATTTTGTTTATACTAGTTAAAAGTTTACAATTAGCTATTTTTTTCGTATCGATTATTGCTTTAAAAAAAAGCCATACATTCAATTTCAAATATGTCACTCTTGTAAATGTAAAAATTTTTTTATTAAAATTTTGCTGCATATTTTAAAATTTATGACACTGAAGTTGACAGACATTAGTTTTTTTAGAATTTTATGTCAATTAAATTATCATAAAAAAAATTTTTAATAAAAGATTCCACATGTGACAATTAATAAAAATTACAAGTGAAAATTTTTAACATTTCTTTATTATACTGTGACAGCTAACTTCAGTATCATTAAAATTTAAAGAATTTGTTGTTGCTACATATTTTATTTTTGTGAAAGTTATGTTCATTAATTGATAAATTTACTATAAATATACATTTTAACAATGAGTAAATGTCCTTACATTATGTGAATTGATTTAAAAACATTGAAATTTTCATTCTCATTATATAACTATTTTTTCGTACTTCCGGGCCTAAAGTGACAACTTCACTCCCTTGTGACAGGTACTAAAGTGTCACATTTAATCCCTCCGGGATTAAATATTGACGAAACTCCCGGAACGATTAAATCACAAACAAACGAATTTAAGGGATATTTTATTGAAAAATATAATTAATTAGAATGGTAATTAACGTTAATATTCAAATTAATATTGTGACAGTTCGTCATATTGACCAGTCTTTCCTGGGTTAATGCAGCAGGTAACTGACGAGTAACAGATAGGTCCTTTTCATATTGAACTGGTGTTTGTTTCGAAGATCCTGCGGAAACAGGAAGCGAGAATGAGGACTGTGGCATAACTATAGTGGACGAATCGGCGACTTGACCAAATATTTTATCTGAAATTTTTTGTTTATTTTTAATAGACGATTCAATATATCCCTCGGCCACGTTGGAGGATTTCCATCCTCCATGTCTCTTCAGCACGTCTATTGTTGCTCCCGAATCAGCTAACAAAGACGCAGATGTGCGTCTAAAACAATGTCCCGTATAAGACGTCGCATTTTCTAATTTCAAGAAAGCTGCTATTTGCCGTGGAAATGTACCAAACATGTTTTTTCCTACTACTCGCGTAGTACATTCTTTGTTGATGTATTGAACAAAAAATTTTGAATGAGTTGTCCCTGTCTTTCGCAATGCCACATATTTCCGAAATATCGCCACAAAACTGATGGCACTGTTTTCTGAATTTTTGATCACAAAATTTCGGTCAATTTTACTTTTGGTGTTTCTAATCGCAATTAGGAAGGAATCGCCCAAATCTCTCACATCGTCGATTTCTAAATCAACCAACTCTTTTCCACGACAAGCTCCCGCAACGCCCAAAATAAGTGCAACCTACAAAAAAATTGATTTCTTAAAATTTCTGAATATAAACAAATTTCCAAATTTACCTTAAGCATTAAATATTTATCATCCGGAGCCTCCCGTAAGAACTGATCTACCTGCTCAGACGTGAGAATTCTTGACTTCTTTGGCTTAAATCCCTCATTTCTTCTCTTCAAAAAAGCTAATAATTTTGGAAATTTACTTATATCAATATCTTCTCTAATGTTAATAACCGATTTCAGCATTGAGTAATGTGCCCAGAGAGTTGAGGCACAAACCGCTTTTGATTTATCATCGAAGTAGACTAACAGCGCATTTTCAGTAGGTTGTCTCACATTTTTTAAGCGGCACCACTTTTTAAAAGCATCGTACTGCTGCTCGTATAGTTTTCTAGATTTCGGTGGTAACAATTCTTCACCTACTTCGGCTGCTCTTTTATCAATATCAGATACACCTTCTTCACTCATGATACCAATAATTATCAATAACAATGTTTCTTTACAATGACACTAGTAATGACAATGTTTCTAAATTATAACTGTCACAACGCAATGTTACTATGGTAACTTATTTTAAAAACAGTTTATTAAATGAGTTGAAGAGAGAAAAAACTGATTGAAATTATTGAAATAATTAATAAAATCATACCGGAAGTACGAAAAGTATCGTATATACCTTGCGACTGAAGTACATTTAATCCTTCAGGTAAATTATGGCCCTCCCTGCGGTCGGGCCATAAACTTTACCTTCAGGATTAAATGTACTACTTCAGTCCCGCGGTATATAATATACTATTATTCAATTTTTGTAGCTCCCAACAACCTCAAGAAGTCTTAATTCTGGTGGTAATGAACCTCCAGAGACAACAGCTTTTGAAGATGGCGAAAATAATAGGTACAGAAAATATTGCAAATTCTGAGGATTTGAACGAGGCAATGATTTATTATTGAATCATTTAAATATTTTTGAAGTACAGAATTAGATAGCTCTTACAATAGAAATTACTCTATCTAAGTTATATATTTTACTTTTGCTGCATTTATTATTTTTTTTAATTGATTATAAATTTCTTTTTCATTCTTAATCATCTAATAATCGTAAACTAGAAACTTTAAAGTTTTCTATTAATTTCAGATGGCGTCAACTTCAACATCATCTACATATGCTGGCCAAGTTGTCTATTGTATATTTTGCAGCCAGAAATAGAAAAATGCAGGAAAGCGAATGATCAATCTAATTATTTCGTCGAGTAATGAGCTGTGTGAAAAAATGTAGCAGAAAGCATAGGTGATCGTAAGTTTCTTTTACGGCTGAAGAATCTACCGATTGCTTATCATAAACTCTGTTATGCTTCTTTTCTAACGAAAGAAAAACGAAGTCATGATCATCATTCAGATTCCAGTTGGCATACTTATCGAAACCTGCATAAACAAGCTTTTGAATGTATTGCTGATTTTATTTCAAATGAAATAATTGATAATAATCGAGTGATGTACTTCTCTGTTCTACCACCCGGATCTCGGACGCTCTACTTTCTCTCTCGCACCTATCAAATGGCTAAAATTCTGAAAGTTTCTATATATCTATCTATCTATCTCTGAAAGTTTTTAGCTTGGCAACAATACTTTAAGTACAATCTTTTGCAGGCAAGTATATGTGATTGATTTTGTAACAAAATTATCTAACCTTTGATATAATTTCGATTGGTTATCAGATCAGACCTATATTGACTTACCTGTTCACATCTGCTTGCCAGGTAGTCATACACAGAAATGAGTAGGCAAGCCTACCTAGGCATATTCTGTGTGTTAAAAACTATCAGTTGAAATAAAATTCAGTTGATTATCAAAAGAATGAAAGTGATGAAAGAAAATCGATTAAAGTTAATTAAATTAAAAATAGCCATGAGCACTTTTTGATAGGCATATTTGTTCATAAATTATGTTTGATAGAAAATACGTCTCATGTGGTTATCAGATCGGTGAAGGTCGATCTTCCATGGTCTCCTCTACTATTGAGTAATTTGCCATGCCGTGAGGACGATGTACATATGACTCATGTGCGCCAACCCATCGCCAACGTAGGTGTTGGAATGCATTCGCTTTGAAGCTGGTTTTAACCGACACACGTCAAAGGGATCTAGCAAGGCTGGCATTGGGATGTTATGTATTGTGCGTTCACGTCCAGACGATTTGGACAGTTTTTTCATTTGTTCATTCAAATTAAATACATTTTGTAATGAAGAAAATCGCACAGTTACAACTAAACATTCCTGGATGGGAATATATTTTCTCATATTTGTATCCTTATTTGCTATTTTATAGTCTATTTCTTAATGTCTGACAGCACAGTAGCGTCATTAAATATTCAAATAGAAAATTATCTCTTACATAGTGATCCTAAGAATTTTACAAGTAAATACTAAAATTCTAATGCAAAACAAGTAGGTGTCTATATTGGTTATCTGTACATCCCTGTTTCAGCTCAAAATACAATATGGTAATAAAACTGAACGATGCCAGCAAAAGGATAAACAGTGCGGCAGTGGCGGAGATTACGATATTAGTTCATTTTGCTTATTTAATTAGATTCGGTCAACATTACAGTTGAAATAAAATTCATTCGTTTAGACGTATTAACAAGTTACATTTTCATTTTTATTAAATTAAATTATTTGAAGAAAATATAGTTTAATTCTCATAATTCAAATTTATTGAGAATGAATTAGTGTATATTAAGTAAAGTAAACATACCATTTATAGGAAATATAAAATTCAATCTATAGTATCATCCTCTTCGCTGGCCATACAAGAATCGTCCGAAGACTCGTCGAGAGAGATCACTATCGGTTCTATAGTTTGTTCTATGAGGTTATCTAAAACCCACATTTTCTCTTCCTCTTTAACTACATGATTCACAGCATCTCTCCAGTTCTCTTGAGTTATTGTTGTCAATGAGTACTTCATGAGTTCACGAACATCTTTCATTTTAAATGTCTTATTATGTCTAGCTACATAACCTTCCATTTGGGCCCATATTAACTCTATCGCAATTTAATTCACAATGGTATGGCGGCAAACCAAGCACTGTTATCCCACGATTCTTGGCAATTTCATCAATAACAAACTTTTTAAATTGTAGCTTGTGATCTGAAGCAACCTTTAAAAGTTCTTTTTTCAACATATCATCTTCAAATGGTATATCTTTTACGATTAACCAGTTTCTAATATCATCTTTTCTCCAAGAGGTAGACGGAAGATTTTCTGTTAATCGCGAATGATAAGTGGCATTGTCCATAACGATTACAGCATTATTTGGAATTAATTCGACCATTTGTGTAAAATACATCTGCAGTCATTTCTTCATGTTAGTCTTTGGTTGATGTTGACTTAAACTCCAGTAAACCACCTTCAACGAACCCTTGATTGCATCCAATATGCGTTATTATTAGTCGGCGACCTTTACCGATAGGAGTTTTCAGTCCAGTAGATAAACCTTCTATGAAAGCTTGACGACTGGTTTGAATACTTTTGTCCTGCCATATTTTTTCCACTGAATGTCTTTCATTGAGCCATGTCTAATCTAGATAATAGATTTATTTGTCTTCCCTCCTGTCTGTATTTTCGGATATCTCGTAAATACTGGCGTCTCCAACATATTATTTCTTCGTTGTCGATTAGCACTGATTTGCGACATTGTTTCTCCCAAGTAAAATTTAATTTGTGTAATATTTTCCACAAAGTTTTTCGCCCTATGTCAGGCAAATTCTCGTCCTCCTTCACCATTCGTAGAATTCTGTCATGGGTTGGGATCTCTTTTTTAAAATATAATTCATGTAGTTTTCGTCTTATTGTATTTTGCATATGTTCATCAAGGTCAAATGGTTTTCTTCCAGTTGACTTTTTAGGTGGAGATATATTTCCATTTTTCCTCTCTCTTAGAGGCCTGTAAATAGTAGATTCACTAACTCCTGTCATATTGGAACATGTCGAAACTACATTTCTAACAGTAGCAGCCGGCATTTGATGTACAACAGCATCATGCACATTTAACACTACAGTCTTCGTTTGTAAGCTAATCACGCTCTTACACTTTACTGGGGTAAAACTTGAAGACATTTTTCACAACACAGCTAACACTTATGGAACATAAGCGACTCCAAGCAAAACAAATTATACAAATTTGGGCGAGACCAAGTTTCACCGTATATACCTGCAAAATTTCTAAGTAGTCATTGGGACAATCCCTAGTAGGACCCTATTGTAATATTTCTTGGAAATGTTATTATCAACATTTCGAAAATCAGAAAGTAATTATCTAGAGAATGAATTGATAAATGGTTTGTTAATATGTCTCCCAAGAATTGACCTGCTCCAAATTCTCAAGATAATTAATGAAATATTCAGTCAGAATAGTTGCGTTACAAGATTATTCCAAAAATAATTTATTGTTTTAAGTGTATGTACTCTACAAATGTATGGAGGTCAGTTAGTTGTTTTAACTAACCGAATTTACATTTATATTACCTTTATATATCAGATCGGGTATAAAATTAAATAGTAAGTAAATTCCTTAGATGAACTGTGACGCTTGTGCTTTGCTACCTGACTAGCATCTGTGACATTTTCGCGTGCTGTCAGTCAATAAAAAACAGACTATAGGTCCAATTTTATGTAATGATTATTCGATACCTGCGGAAGACATTTTACAGAAATTTTCAAATTTCACAGATGGTTCTCTTCGTAAATCGTTAATTCAGTCCAAACCAGTATACCTAAAAAACTAGTAGTTTATTTTTTGTATTCGAAGCCTTCGTTGGCCTACGTAGGACATGCCGCCCTTTTCCAGTAGAATTAGATAACGTCATTGAACCTCTTCCTCCAAACTTTGATAAAAAAAATTTTTTACAAGAAATTTACTGCACCTTGAAATATTACAAGAACTACACACTAAAATCAAAACCCAACTACCAACACAAAATATTCAATAATAATTTAAAAAATAACAAACTTATTACCAAAGCAGATGAAGGGCAATGCTTGTTCATTTTAAACGGAACAGATTACATTCAGAATGTTGATAATTTTCTCAATGTTAACGACTTTAATCTTTTGAATTATAACCTTTTTAATAGATTAATTAACAAAACTAAAGTTTTTATTAAAAATTACAAATCCTTTCTAGAATATTACGGAGTTAAGGGTACCCTTTTACCAAGTAATCCTAGCATGCTTCGTTTGTACGGACTCCCGAAGTTGCACTAGAGTGGAATACCTATTAGACCAGTAGTGAGTTATGTTAATACTCCTGTAACTAAACTTACTGCTTTTTTAAACAAACTTATACTCTCTTTATCCAACTCCTTTGATGTTACCAATTTATTTACGAAGGTACCGAAGGTGGAAGTCATTCCTCTGGTCCGTAGGATCCTGGAGAATTCTGAGGTTCTACCGGCTCACACTAACATAATAATCCTTTATCTTTCACAAAACTTTTTCACTTTCAATATATCTATTTATGAACAACCTGACAGTTTAGTCATGGGATGTGGTCTCTCCTCACTAATGGCTGACATCTTTATGGAATACATTGGAAGAAATTTCATATTACGTTCTTATATTATAGATATGTTGATGATATATTCTGCGTATTAACCTTCCGTCGGGCGCAGTTATTCTACCAGATACAACAGTCTTTATTTTGCATCGTATGTGGCCACTTTTAGTGCAATACCCACCACCGCATCAGTAGCCTCCTATCTTTGGATCACCTCTCGATACGTCCGCAGCAGTTTGTGTTCAGTCATTTCATAGGTACGTGGCAGATAATTTGATCCCTTGGATACACTGCGCCCTATTACGTTAAAAATAACTAATTATAAATATCGTATTTTTTTGAGTTGTAAGTATTTTATTTTATTTATTCTTACGTATCTGTACGAAACAATATGTTTAGTATATCGACTTTCGCATATTTGGCGTTAATCTATTGGATACACTGCGCCCGAACAATGTCTTTTTATTGATTCTCAGGCGATACCATGGCTTCAAACGACAATTCTATAACTTGAAGAATCAAAAAGATGTAGACGACCTACTTCAATTTTTAGACGATGAAAACTCCGATATTGAAGAAAATTTCGAAAAGGAAAGTGACAGTGATGAAGAAGATCACGTAGAAATTCAGGAGGAAGATTATGAAACTGAACAAGAGGATGAATCAGATCAAGATGAAATAGAGCCCAATGAAAACAATTATTTTCTTGGAAATGATAAAGTTACGAAATGGTATATTAACCCTAAATCAAACAGAGTTCGCGCTAGAGCTCAGAATCTGATATGGCATCTACCAGGCGTCATAGGAGATGCAAAAAAAAGATAACGCCTTTTGAATGTTAGAAATGTTTTTTTACAAATGAGATTTTGGAAACCATAATTACATATACAAACCAGTACATAGAATTTGTGAAAGATAATTATGAACGAGAAAGGGACGCACGACTCATAGATTTGATTGAACTGAAAGCATTTATAGGGCTGTTATTTCTAGCAGGAGTGTTTAAAAGCAATAGACTAAGTCTGAAAGAACTTTGGGGAACCAATGGAGATGGTGTCGAGAAATTTGGACTGGTCAGGAGCATTAAAAGGTTTAAATTTATTATTCGGTGTCTAATATTTGACGACCGCCTGACAAGGGAGGAAATGAAAAAAAAACTGACCGGCTGGCAGCAGTGAGGAACAATTTAACCAAACTTGTTGAAAACTGACAAGCAAATTATTCTTTGGGAGAAAATGTAAACTTAGATGAGAAATTAGAGGCGTTTCGTGTCCGATGTTCTTTCCGCCAATATATATCCTCAAAACCCGCGAAGTATGGTTTCAAGATTTTTGCACTAGTAGATGCCAAGGTACGCTATTTATATGATTTGGAAATCTATGCTGGAAAACAGCCTGAAGGCCCATATAATGTCAGTAATAAGCCAGCAGATGTTGTCAAACGGATGATAGATCCCATAAAAGGCACAGGCCGGTATCTAACTGCTGACAAATGGTTTACTGATTTTGACTTGATGGAATACTAACGAAAAAAACAAATTTCATTTGTTGGTACTGTGAAGAAAAACAAGAGAGCGTTACCACTTGATTTTGTTTCAAGAGCTGGGAGACAACAATATTCGAGTAAATTTGGATTCAATGATTCCACAACTTTAGTCTCATACATTCCAAACAAAGGAAAAACCATTATTCTTGTTTCTACTTTACATAATGACAAATCAATAGATCCTGACACCTGTATCCAAATGAAGTCATCCATAATAACATCCATAATAACATTCTATAATGGGACAAAGGGTGGAGCTGACACCGCTGATAAAATGTGCGCATCATATAATGTATCTAGAAATGTGAAACGCTGGCCAATGGTGGTGTTTTTTCCATGCTATATATAAGTGGAATCAACTCACAAACAGTTTACTTTGGGAACGGCTTGACAGAGATAAGAAGACGACTATTTCTAAAAAAGCTATTCCATGAGCTTATGTTAGAACATTTGACTAGAAGAAGTCAAAGAAACAGCGGAATTCCCTTTGCTCTGCAGGAAAAACTAAAGAGATTCAGGCCCAACGTGTCAGCAGAACTCCAGCAAGATGATGATGAGCCTTTGCAGAAGAAACGAAGATGTCTGCCTTGCATCTCAGAAAGTGGTCTCAGGCGATTATCCAGATATCAGTGGAAAAACTGTAAAACATCACTTCACCTACAACACGCAAATTTCATATGTTCATCTTGTTTGATTACTGATCTAAATAACAACTTGAATAACTTCAATTTTTTAACATGTTTCAAATGACTTAATTTTAATATTTTTGGTTTTGTGCTATAAAATACAATAATTTTTAATATCAATGCCTATAATTTATTATCATTATTAGCTGTTTTCCAATTAGTAGAATTAGATTCTCTGAATAATGAACTGGTTTTGTCAGATACACTACGCCCGAACAGATGTAAAAAAACTGCGCCCGACGAAAGGTTAAATGATGACACGTATACTGCCTATACAGTACTTAACAAAATTAATAACATTCACCTCAACATCAATTTCACTCTTGAAGTGGAAGCCGGGCGAGCTTTGAATTTTCTTGACCTCACTGTCCTGAGGAGTAATTTCGAATTTGAATTTAATATTTACCATAAGCCAACTTAAACTTACCATGCAATAAATTTGACTTCAAATCACCCATTTCAACATAAATTATCAGCTTTCCATTGTTACATTCATCGACTTTTAAACACCCTGCTTTCTGATCTTAATTATAATAATGAACTAAACATCAAAAAACAAATAGCTGTCAACAAAGGATATAACCATACTCTGATAGATCAACTAATCAATAAAATATAATTGAAAAATCTAAAAAAGCTAGCCTTTCCCACAAGTTTACCTAATGAACAACTTTTTGTTGTTGTTCCTTTTTTAAATCAAAAGTTGGCGAAGATTTCCAAAATATTTTCCAATATTTCAGATAATTTTAGAATGTCATTCACAACTTATAATAAATTGAGTAACGAGCTAGTTAACTTTAAGGATAAAATTGATAAACTAGCAAAAAGTGGAGTATACAAATTGAGTTGTGGTTATTGCGACGCTACATATATTGGCAGAACTTGTAGAGGACTGGGAACTCGTATAAATGTGCATCTCAAACGTCCTGACAAGTCCACGTTTGGACACCATTTAAAATGTTTAAAACGTAATGATGACACAGGTCTAAATTCTGTTCTCTTAAAACCTGTTACACATAAAAATGTCACTTTATTAGACTTCTTAAAGGGTATCGAAATTAAGTTTGAACTAAGTAATAATAATAATTGCCTTAATACCCAGGTGGACCTATACAGAGACTTCATCCCTTTACACATACTTTTGTTGTGACTTGTTATCACTATGGCAGTGTTCTGATCATTTTTAGACGTTTCTTTTAAAACCATAGAATATTGATGTTTGTAGTTTGCTCTCTATTTATTTTTGTCGTTTTATATATCTTGCCACATCATCTGTCAGAATGTGGCTGATAATGCTATTCACATGTACCGAAAATCTTAAGGTTTCTCATGAATCCAAACGTTTTAATGAATTTGTACACAAGATGTATGTGATAGCCAACTTGTTATGTCATTTTATTTTAATATTTTAATGTGAATTTTCACTTCCTCAACTATTGACATGATTTATCATGGATTTGGTTTTTGGTGACCCTGGAGAAGTATGTATTTTCTTTGATATTTTGATATTTCAAAATTTAATTCTTCGTACTAGAAAAGCGCTGACGATGACTTATAGTCGAAAGCGCTATGCTAATTATTAGAGAGATATCGGTAACCCAAATAGCGTCAGGCCGTATTAGCACATATGTAATTTTGATATTTAACCTATGCGCGAGTCGAATATTATAACAACGTCCTTAAATCACGTTACCCGCCAAGCGTATTATGGAACCTAACGACAGGCGGTATTTAAAATAGTGCTTAATAATTAACATGCCGGGCATGCGTAGTGTTTTTCTACGTTAAAGTAAAGGTTATGCAAATGTTTGTTGTGTACTTACCACATAAACTCACTTTTTTATTCGTGTTCGTTATTTTATTTTTTGAGTATATAGTAAAATGTCTGGAACGGAACCAAAAAGATTAAGGTTTGGACCAGAGGACGAAATGGCTCTCCTCAAGAGTATATTAATTTAAACCCTTTGGTAGACTCTGAAAAATGGGAAACAATCCAATCTAACATACCTACATATCATAACTGGAAAAACGTTTTTAATAAATACTTTAAAAGATCACTTGTTCCATATATGCAAGAGTATGCAACTTTATACACACTTCTGTATGATTGGTTGAATAAGTGAATTAACCTCGGGTTTTAAAATTATTTAAGCATATTCTTGAATAATGGGATTTAAATAACGAAATGAGTGTCAAGAGTAATATTTTTATTAATCTTTTTCATTTAATTTAACTAATCTACGAGTAATGTATCGTTTTATGTTGGGATTTTATTTGAATGTTAGTGGTAACACTGATCTGAGGTGCCAAAAGGAACGTGAAGGTCAAACTTTGTCATTCGAATTTCGAATCACTTGTCTAATAGTTTTTGATCTGTGAAGCCGAGTGTCAATTGTAGCAAGTCGTAGGTATAGAAAATGGCCGATGGCACGTGGTTCATACCATTTATTTTTGGAACTATCATGGTGAAAAACCCTTGGTGACAAGGTAAGCTTTCGTCCTACAGGTATATTTTTCACGTTAGGTATAGCCCCAATTTCTTTTTAGGGTTTTTTTACTGCATAGTTTTTGCACACACTTTTTTGCCACATGGATATGGTTTAGAACAGTTTTAGGGGTCTTGGTAATCGGTGGTAGATTTGATGATCATGTTGAGATTTTAAGAAGCCTCAAGTTTCGGATGTTTCCAGTATGAGATATATTTTCGTAAAGATAACTAATAAACTTTAAGTACTCCATTCATGGTAGTAGAGACGTGTCGTTTCTCGGATGGCATTAGCGTTACAGGACAACAAGAGCTCGTGATGGCGTTTCGCTTCATGTTCATGGTTTGTCGGTGACACTTGCGAGATGATTCCGTTATGGACAATGGTTCTTAACAGAATGGCTGAATCTAGTTCCATCTAGTTTAATAGTTTGGACACTAACCGCAAGTAGCATTCAAAGTTTCATTTGTTTTCATCCAAATTTTATGCAATTTATTAATTTTGTAATTTCATGCTATAACATTTAACGACACATTAACTTTTATATTTTAATATTTTGATATTTAGTAACTTCAATTTCTTATATAGATGTCTATCAACTCATAATCTTATTGTTGCATTCTTTCAACTTTGTTATATTGAAATATTGACTTTATCATTGCATATCGCCCTGAAATTGTATGTCAGCTTAATTTTACTGGATAAGAGACACTCTCTATCTATTTGGTGACATTTTATTAATTATTACAGTTTGTAAAGCTGTAACTGGTATACCACTTACAAGTTACTAAGAATTTTGTGTATTGTACATAATGTTCTCAGATAGTTGATAACATTAGAAACTATGTTAATCATTTCAAATTTAACCAACCTCTAATAACTGATTACCACTTCCTAATTAGTGTCGGTTACCTTGTATTTATTGGAACAGGTTATTACACCGTCTGTTCAAGGTACCCTTAAATTTCATTAAACAGATTCATTGGCAATATAAGGTGTTTTATTTGATTCACAAACGTAAAGGCAAAACAATGTAAATAACATATTTGAAAATACATAATAGCTAATTTATTCACTATTGGATTCTTGATTAATCAGTAAGAGTTTCTTGAATGTCCTACTAATAAGTGGCGCCTAAAAAAATAATACAGGACCACTTTCAAATATTCCTAACTACACTCACGACCTTATGCTCTCTGGTGAATAGCGAACCTTCGGCATTGTAACCTTCATGTAGTAACAACAACAAGGTAAGGTTACATAAAGTGGCGCCCAACGTGGGGCCCGAACCCACGACCCTGAGATTAAGAGTATCATGCTCTACCGACTGAGCTAGCCGAGAAATATGGTTGAAGAAAGACAAAGGAAACCAAATAATGAAGATATTTAAATTATTTACATGAATAATTACTCTATACTTATATTAATATTATTCTCATATTTTCAAATAGCGCGAGGCGTCGGTAAAAGGTCGTTTTCGATAACTGTTAAATAAAATTGAAATACTGCTTGACTTAAAACAAATACCGCAGGACGTTAATTACGTTCACAGGCGCAATTCATTTTACCTAAATCTCTATAATAAGTTTTAAACTTTGCACATTTCATAAAAAGAATTTTCTTTTCCTAACCTCAACATTGTGTTCACAGCTCATCAAAATTAATTGTCAAATATGAATTATTCAATTATTGAAACAAAATTAAACACTGCAGTTCTAATAATATTTTTAGATATATACCAAAATAATGTTTGTTTGATATAAGTTTATATGGAAATACCTCCGTATAACCGTAAAACTTTCAACCAATTACACAAGATGTATTTGCAAAATAACATGGGATTTTCCAGCAGGTCTTTATTTGCATACATGGATTATACATTAGTTTTTTAGATTCCAAAAACCTTCATTTATTAAAACGTTACTAAAAACATAAATATAATTACATCAAATTAACCGAAAAGAAAGTCCCGTTTGTAAACAAGTTTTCGATGTCATAATATCCCGCTTCGACTAGGGTCAGTCACATTAAATATACACTTTACATTAATTCAAACACTGTGCTCGAAAGAATTGCGAATCACGAGTGCAAATATGTTTTCTATTTTAAGTAGAAATAGTAGAGTAGTTCACACACGCTCTTACGACTACTCTGATTGAAATTTTGATGATCAATTTGAATCGATCAACAAAATTGGGCCCAGGGAAACGCACATTTAGTCGACTTTATTAAGTCAAATATATATGGTAAATTAAAAAGACTGCCCAATTCAATTAATCTTAAACGCTAATCGCCTTTTCAAGTAGGTACCTCCAATTTGAATCAATATTTTGAGTGTTGGGCTCCAGCATAGGGATCAACGGAATTTGCGGTATGAACTAAAATGGCGTTCGTTTATCAAATGATGTGCATGATAAAACGTACACATCTAATAATACAATTGAAGTATGGGGGTAAAAGTAACCGGTTTTTACCTTAAAATATACCTCTTTACTTCACCTTATGTATAGTAGGGTATGTCGGTCCGTCGGTCGGTCTGTCAATACGATTACTCAAAAACGCGACCAAATTATTTAATGAAATTTTATATGGATGTTCATAAAAACATAAAAACTGAGGATAAGTTCGCAAATGAGCAAAATCTGATGTACAGTTCTCCGGAAAATCCGATTTATATAAATTTTTCTCAATTTCCACCCGAAATAATTTTTTTACAAATAACTGACAAATTTATTGGTATCCTCGTATCAAAATGTCATCGAAATCGGAAACAAAGTCTTTGTTTCATATTTTCAATTGGAATTTTTTTTAAAAGTTCTACAGGTTGTCAAATTCATTTTGGCAGTTGACGATGCGCGAGAAAGCCATACAACTTGACAACGTTGTAAACGCAGTTACCGGGAACAGCAGGCGACGTACATTCCGCATGCAAAGTTTTAAAGGTTGTGAGGCATCTAATACGTACGAGGGTAACACAATATTTTGAATTTGGATTTAAAAATAATAAATTGTGGCACATGTATAATGCTATATAAAATCAAGTTTACAAAACAAAATAACATTAAGGTGTTCTTTATTATTAATTAAATGGATAACGAAATAAAAACCATTAGATTTTTCTACGAAAATTGGGTTTTTTTGTTTAGACATAATTATTTATTGCTTCAAAAACCATACGGGGAATTCTATAATTACCCTTTATCATTGTATGTGATGTAAATAATAAATCGATTCCAAGAGACATAAACTTTCACCTTTACTTCAAATTAATGTCTTTTCAGTGGTCGCTTCATAATATTTGGCAATGAGGTTCATTTGTATATAAATTGGAAGTCAGGTAGATTTTGTAGATAAAGCGTACAATATGATAAGGATTGTTAAACGACTTAATAATATGTAGTAGAGAATAATGTAAAAATTCGGGTTTATACATAAAATTTGAAAAACAAATTGGGGAAATCGTCTTTAGAGATGGTCTAATAAGTATACTGATAATATTAATCAAATAATAAAGCTTTTTTGTGGTAGATATTTCTACTTTCATATGTAAATTTTTGGGTTTTTTGCAAATATTTACTATGAAATTAGAACATCCCTTCACACTTTTTACAGAGTTAGGACTGGCAAAACAAAAAAATCTTGGTTCTCGGTGCCGTCACTTATTGTCTATTTAGAACTATGTACAGATGTGCTACAATATTATATTACTCTAGTGGAATTCGTCTCTAATATCTACAATTTTATAACACCTATTGACATTTGTTGCGTTTAACGTATTCAGTCATATCACCTACAAACAAACACTATAATGAATCATCAACAGTAAAATAATGATGTGCATCTAAAACTGATTCTTCAAAATCACTTTCTATATCAACTTCATCATCCTCGCTATCTCCGTCTTCGGCCAAATTAATAATAATATTATCTACAACAGTTTCTAAAAGTGGAAGTGGTTCATTGTTCATAATACCAGCATTAGGTACAAAACCATTTTCACTTTCTGCATGCACAATGATGAGCCTATCATCTTTTGAAACGGGCTTTCTTAATCCTTCGTTACTCTCAGGGCCGGCGGAAGGCCCGCGCGAACCGTGCGCCCGCATAGTTAATAAAAAACTGGCAAGAACTAAAAGTGTCTAATATAAAAAAATATAAATATTGAACTAGAGCACAAGAAAATGTTTAAAATTATTATTATCCAGTATAAATTAAGTGCATAATATATCAATCAGTTTATTTGCTTATGATGTATTGTGCCTTACTGAGCTTGAACAGACGGGCGGTATTATTTTATTGACAAAAAAGGCGTCGTCGCCGCGCCGGTCGGTCAGAAGATAAGCAAGCCCAAGCGCTGTTATTTTATTGGGGAATGAAACGCGCCGCCAGTCGCCACCGCACCAACTGCAGGTAATAAATATTTTTTGTTTTATCTAGCCGGTATCAGGGTAGTGTTATCAAATTCAAAAAGAAAAAATTAGTTGCTACCTACTGTATGTTACAGCAGTGTTATCTGACTATGTTGAGCATAGAATTTGATCAAATGATGAATATTAATATTGACAATATTCTTAAGGATTTTTCGCAAACTAAAGCCAGAAAAGTTAATTTTAATTAAATTTAGTTTGTACTTAGTAGAATAATATAATTTTTATGCTTTTTTGAGAAAATATTTTTATGTATATTTTCATAACATAATGTTTTTTTAATATTTAATAAATAATTTTCTTCTGTTCTTTTGTATTTTAATTTACACACGATTCATGATTATGAAAGTGAATATAGTAACGTATTAGTTTTTCTTTGAGTATTTTTATTTTAACTTTGTAAATTGATTCCACATAACAGTTATTACAAATTTTAAAAATATGTGTTTCATCAAATCGAGGGGGGAGGGGGCGGAAAATTTGCCTTTAGCACGGGCGTTAAACTAGCCTTTCGAGGGTCCAGGTTACTCTTGTCACTCCATCCTTTTTAAGGTGCGTGTGACATGAATTAATGTATGTTTCATCCATATAAATGATAGGTTTGTTCTGTTCTCTGCACTTTTTCATGTTTTTTAAATATAGTAGGCGTAAATGTCTGATGTCGTGACGTTCCATCAACAAACTTCTGTTGTTTTTCATGTTGTTCCAACGAAACCCCAAAGAATGTATTTGTTTCCGCGGAGATTCGCGACTTCCTGCGAAGCCATAACTATCTGCAAAGGTTTGGTGTACATTTCTTAACGTGGATACTTTTTTCTCGAATATGTGATAATTTATTATGCACCTTCTAAGCACAGTTTTGTCGAATTGATCCATACGTATACTGGACGTTCTTTGTTTTTTAGTAGGCACATCAGTGTCTGCATTATTTTCTGCCAGAGCTTCTTCTTTAATACAAGAAAGCGTTCTTTGGCTAACTTTCGTAGCAGCAGAAACTCGTTCAATGACCTGGCAATAAAATGAGTCGATATAAATGTTGTATTAAAAGTTTTACTCATGTGCATTTTTATACAAATAAAATGAGGAAGTAGTTAAATTTGTTTTCTGTGACCGTTTTTTAAAATAAAAATTTTTGTCGTAGTTTTCGGCCATTTAAAAGAAGTATTAAATTCAAAAATACGTTTCAGTTCATTAGTTGTTTTTAACAATCTTTAGATTTTAGTTCATATTTTAATATGACCAAACCGCAATTGTAACTGAAATCGGAAGATGTTTCAAAACAAATAATAAAACCGAAACGTAATAGAGATAGGTATGAAATGAGTATAATAATTATAATTATAAGCTAAAAAACATATTACATTTAAAAAGGTATCTTACACAAAATAAACATGTGCCCTTTTATATACTCCTGTAGGCAGAAACAGAATAGTTATTTATGCAACAAGTGCATAAAGTGGTACTTTTTTCACGAATGGAAAAATTCACGCATGAGCCGCAGCCACGCAAAAACCAAAAAATGTCCCATTTAGGTTGCTCTAAATGGACTAAAAATGGCGTCGATTTGTTTGTGATGATGACATAACGGTGCATAAAATTGACACAAGAGTGCATAAAATTGACATGAGTGCATAAAATACTTAATCTCACCCAAATGTAACTTTTTTAAATCGTTTAACAAATAAATATTTTATGTACGAAAATCGATTCAAAATGTTTACTATCGAGTGTAAATTTGTTAAATAAATTGCTTTGTTTTAAAATTTTTATTGCAATAATTAAAACTTACCTTTGTCAATGGAATTGTTGACTAGCCATTGTTTGCCTCTTCGGTGATGAAATTTAAAACGTTCATAATTATTTCACGACACTGCTCACTGAACTTTTTATGAACAAATTTACTTTCTGGAGTCGCTATAACAAGTTAGTATTGCACAACCCCGGTAATCACACTTTTCTCTAAACTGTACTGTCGAAACAAAGCTTACGAATTCTGCCAGCGAAGTGAGCTCTTGCATTCCGCATACGTCTTTGCTACGGCGCATCGGACGTTGCCAAACTTCCGACTGCCAAAATTAATTTGCCCACCTGTACTTTGATGTTTTATAACTCGGTTTGCATTATCAATGGGAAGCTGCTGTATTTTTTTGTAATAGTATGAGCACTCCAATTTCGAATTTCACCAATTTCAGTCTTTCCATTGCATAGAAGACAAATTTTTTTAAGTTAATTTTTCACAAAAATTTCTACTCTAGCTTTAATCTCGTATTTTGTCTACAAATATAAAATGGAATAATTAAAATATTGTAAGTAATTTAGACGCGTTTTTGCTTTATCGAATGGCGTAAGAAAAGTATCGATATCTAATATAGTTTCGTAATTATAGAATTTTTTATGGAAGGAGGCTAAAAAATTTTCAAAAATTTTGCGGTCGTGACCAAAAATTTCTAAACTTTGGCTTACGGTGAATGTATGGAAAAAATTATGCAGTACCATGTATTTTAATTCGATGAATCCATTTTTTGTTCAGTTTTATGAACTTTTTGTTTTTAAAGAAATTAAAAGTTTTTTCAAGTAAATATTAGAATAAAAAATGGGTGAAAACTAATAGACTCATTACATAGGGTGAAGTCATGTGCTGGGACATCAACTGGTTATATTTCTAATTATACGCTAAAATTAAAAAAATATATACTCATTGGTATAAATGCTATAAATACAACCTATCAATCCTTGTATTTTACAGGTAACCTTTCTTGTGTCGTTTCAAATTCAAAGCATCTTGTATAATCACCGATATTTAATATGATCAATCTACTACGTATACCTAGTAATATTACAATACAGGAAGTTAAAAAAAAGTAAATTACATGTTACGTTATAGTTTGAAGACAAACACGAATAAGTTAATAATTAATTTAGTTCGTATAATAAATACAATTTGCAAATAAAATAATCATTTATCGACTTTGTTATGATGTGTGTAAAATCTAATACCTGAAATAATTACAATTTACTACTGTTTATATTGCTAATTTTATCTAACAAGCTTCCCAATTTAAATATTGTTTATATTAATAATCTAACTTTATGCAGTTACCACAAATGCGCATATTATTTTTTAGATGGTACTTTTTTTATTTTCATAAATAAATACCGAATGACAAAAAACTGCATTACTTCGTAAAACACAATTTACGAGAATTCATACAAAATTTTGCGTAGGGTAAACCTGGCAAACCATTCTAAGAATTGAAATAAAAACGGTATTATTTGTAACATGTTTAGGTAATAAAGTAATAAATAGGGTCCGGTCAACTGACGTCAGCTGATAGGCAACACGCTAGATCGGTGGACAGACAAGGCCATTGTTTACCTTGTAATATTACAGTTTTATTGTTTGCAATAAGTTTTATAAACATGCCTCAGGTTTATGACTTTGTAAATTGTAGTCATAGGAGTGAGAGGGATGCTGGTTTATCATTCTATTGGTTCACCTCGTTATTAAATAATAGGGGTCAACCAGAGGCAATTCGATTGAAATGCCGAGAAAAATGGATTAAGGCTCTCAAAAGATCTGTTTTAACCGAAAATAAATTAAAAAATGGACGGATATGCTCTAACCATTTCATATCAAGTAGGAACAGTGCAATTATTTAATTACATTAACGAACATTCTTAATTCAATCTACACTTGTAATCAAAATCAAAAGTAGGCGTCTACATTTTTATAAATTTGTTTATGAATTTAAAGGTAAAGCCGTAGGTCTGCATGATGTAGAGAATTTATTTTAGTTTTTTATGTTGACCCAGGCTGGATTTGTTATTGAGTGAACTTTTATTGCTTTATATCTTGTTGGCAACAAAAGTATTTCACACTTATGGAAGATATTGACCGCTTGCATGTATTACCGTCACAGTTGCATATGGCACCAGCTGCAAAATATCTTATGTAGGTAGTAATATTAAAGAAATACCGCCAAATTAAAGTACAAACACTACAAATACACCAATGTAGAAGCTTTTTCCGCCTACCTCTATCCTAAGTATACATTTCCTGGCCTCATTGTAGGGAGCAAAGTTGTACTTTTCCTCCCTAGGGAGGAAAAGTAAAAGTGACGTCATAGTACGTTATCAATGAAATAATTTATGCAATTCCGAGACTAAAGTGGTCACTTTAGTCTCACATGTTAGAAACTATGTTAGATCCAAGGGATATAAAGGGTCAGTTAAAATCCCAAGGGATTTGAAGTACAAATAAAAACGTACACCCCCGATGCCTAGCCAAGCATTTTAGAAGTCCGTCCTCGATGCCCAGCCAAGCATTTTAGAAGTCCATCCTCAATGCCCAAGTTTGGTAATAGTCCATCCTAAGTAGTATTTATTAATTTTGTTTGTTAGTTTCATAAATAAATTATAGAAAATGTCTTGTTATTTGAGGAAGGCGGAAAAAGCATATGTATAACATGGGTGTAAAGTGCCTTTTCCTCCCTCGAATGATTACTGCCCTCCAGTTCACGTCGGGCAATAAACTTCATCCTCGGGAGGAAAAGTAGCACTTTCCTCCTTTGTTATACAAATAGCTATTATTCTAGTTGCTTGGTTTGGGTATGTAGATCAAATAATCGTAATTCATTTTATTATTTTATCATGTAACCAATGTAAGCTTGTCAAAATAGACATATGCTTCCTGAAAAATCGTCCAAAGCTGGAAAAAGTGTTTTAGTTCCTTTAGAGGATCCCAAAAAAGAGTTCTTTGACTTTGCGACGGATTCTGGCTTCTGCTAAAGTTTTGAGAGTAAAAAAAACCGCGAAATTTTCGCACATGTTTAAATTTTTCGCGTATAACTCCTAAACGACGCATAATACAAAAAGTTGTATCCTAAACTTGTCTAAAGAACCTTAAATATCGCGTTGAATGGTGTTTGGTTTGTTAAATTTGGTCGACCGGTTTAGCCGCAACCAATTTATGAAGTTGGGCCATTTTTAAAAACTTCGTCAAAAGTTGATTCTTTGTTTAGTTTTCGCCTTACAACTCCTAAATAATGCATCCCACAGAAATGTTTATTCTGAGCTTGTTTAAATAAAATTTAATTCCGCGTCGAATATTGTTTAGTACAATAAGATTGTCCCACACATTTAGCCGCAATCGCGCTTAGTTTGGGCCATATTTAACCAACTTGGCTAAAAAGTTTACTCTATGTTTATTTTCCGGCTTACAACTCCAAAACGACAAATACTACAAAAAGTTGTTTTACTCGTTGCTTGTGTAACCGTTTGTGGAACAGTGGGACACATCTGTCCTACTTTATATTTTGCTATATTATTCCTTTTATTCAGGCGATTTATTCCTTTTATTGGGTCCGCACCGGGACACTTGAAAATGATGTTAGGGGTTTCAAAATATAAGAAGGCATTACAATGAATAATGTTTTATTGAAGGTAACAAAAGGTGTATACTTGAAAACGATAACGGTATCAGTTGTGTACATGAAAGATCATAATATGAAAGATGTACAAGGTAATCATGTTGGCGATATATTTCGCCGTTTGGAAAAGACGGTCGCTCTTCGCCGATCTCGTAAACTAGGTCCTCATTTTTGGAATCTTGAGAATGGGGATTCATTTATTGTTCTCCTTCGATAACATCAATCTCCTCGTCATACTGGGTAGCATCCAATATACTAACCTCCTTGTCTTCAGGGATGAAATTGAGGCATACGTGCCCTTTGAAGGTTATGCAGATGGTGGTTCATTTTATCCCTGCCTTGCTACAGGAGCATGATGCTACTCACCCTTTTTTACATGTGCACAATATGGAGTTGAGAAATTCTTGTGGGGCCGGTGGATCAGTCGTTGTACTGCTGGACCTCTAAATAAGCTCTGAAGGAGTGCTGTCGCGCAGCCGTTTCTGTAGGTGGTAAGGGCGCCAAGGCAAAATTCTTTTTCGAAAGCGACCTCTGGAATAGGACAAACCTCACTTAATTGAGGGACTTACTACGACTACGACAAAACAGCAGCGTTGTCGGAGCTCTTTGAATTTGTTAGCAGGGCTGTGTAGATTGTATCGAAATGTGAGGGAGGGGCTCTAATGAACGGGAGGCACAGTATACATGAGGTCTTGTAAGACTAATTTGATGTGATGGTCTCCATGAAGCCGATCCACCCTGGAAGGTCGATATCATACTACTTCTCAAGCGACCAGATCAAATCTGCTGACTTTGGCAGTACTTTTCTCTCCACGTTGTCAGTCATGATATTCACAGCCAGGGTGGCTAAACCGCTAAGCTAAACACTATCCAACGTGGAAATAAATTTTCGTTAAGCAAACTCAGAGTAAATATTTCTGTAGGATGCATCATTTAGGAGATTTAAAACGAAAATTAAACAATTAATCAACTTTTTGACCAAGTTTGTAAAAATGTCTCAACTTCAGAAAACAAATGCGGCTAAACCAATAAACCAAATTTAACAAACTACACAACATTCGACGCGGAATTTAATGTTCTTTAAACAACTTTCTGTATTATGCGTCGATTAGAAGTTATACGCGAAAAATTTAAACATGTGTGAAAATTCCGCGGTTTTTTTACTCTCAAAACTTAATCAGAAGCCAGAATATGTCGCAAACTCACAGGACTCTTATTTGGAGCCCTCTAATGGTGTTAAATCACTTTCCAGCTTTGGACGATTTTTCAGGAAGCACGGAATTTTTTTTATCTAATTTGCCTACACTAATAGTTGGCATGTCTATTTTTTAAACATGTTTTAGTGTATTGTTGACTGTAGTTTTATATCTGTAATAAATACCAAAGTAAGAAACATAGGGAGGATCACCCTGTATAACAAATTACTTTTTATATTGTAACGTTTAAACTATAGAAAGCGGTCATCAACATCCATACAATGTAAAAAACCCTTAGCTAAGCGGTCTGAATTTGTTGCCATAAACAGAAAAAAATTATATTTTAACAGGAAATAATAATTGCGTCAAAATAACGAAGTTTTGCGGAATCAAATAAAAATTCATTGTTAATCGAGGTAAAGAACCTATTACACAATTACGTCGAACGATAAGTTCCACCAATCAGAAAATTAACAGGTACAAAAAATAAACCATGCTGACATAGGGAGAAATTCCGAAACCACGAAAATGTAACAATTGAAGTGGCAGTTGGTAAAAACTCGCGGTCGGGAGCGGTCTAGTTTTTTTTTGGGGTTCGAGGATAGCGGTTTTTGAGGAGTCCTGAGTTTGAGTAATTTATAATTAAGACGTAGTGTTTTAACTATCAAGTGTAATTTTTTTCGAAAGGGGGAAAGAAGATTACAAGGGAGCGTCTACTGTACGCGCTCTGAAGGGGCTTCTTTTTTTTTGTTCGAAACGCGAGTCGTGGCCGTTGGCGTTTTTGTGAACACCCAGTCTGGGAATTGGTTAAGTTTAATTTAAAAATTATACTAACTGTGTATTATGACTTTTTTGTTGTTTGGTCAAATTATTCACATTGCCAGCCCGCATCTATGATACTATCTATATAATTTTAATCTATGTTATTTCAAATCGCATACGAGTATTTAATGGGGATACCTCTCCGTATGAATCGGGAATAGGGAGCACATTTGAGGTTGAATATTAAATTGCTAATTTTATTCTGCGTTTCATTCGCGTTAATGTAAAAGGGCATCTCAAGTTTTCTCTCGGTCCTATCACTGGTTTTAATTATTTACAGTCACAAGACTCTACATACAATTATTCCTGACGCTTTGTCAATTGGTGTAATTTTTTTTATTTTCTGTTTTTTTATATTAAACTCGTTAAAGAAATCATTGTCGGTTAGTTTATTTTCTCAACCAGGAGAGCATGATTATATGACTACATAACATATACCCATAAGAGCTACACCTAAGATTTTTCCTCAACCCACCCCTCTAACTGACGTAACCCTATAACACAAGGCCTCTAATTACCAACAACAACTGGTAGCAGCGGAGGCCGAAGCCAAACCCTTTCGGATATTTCTTCCAGGAGCCGTCGACTCCTGTTCCCACGAAATCGTGGGTGGTGACAGCCAGCTACGCTGCCTTCTCGTTCCATTAGGAACATTTTGGCGCAGGTTTATTTACACGTAAGCGATCTGTTACATTTAGGTGACATCAGAGTTTTTTCTTGGTAATTACAGAATTTTTTTTAGGTTATTACAACTGGTGACAGCGTTTTTATTTAGGATTATCGCGAATGCTTTCTTTAGGGTGACTACCGCGAATAACTACATTGAATGCGTTTTTTTGTGTTAATACATTTGTGACACTGGTAATTACATGACGGAATTTTCGGTATTATTACATATCTTTAGCTGCTAATGCCAAACGAGCATATAAGTTTTACAAGCTAACTAAGTAGGTACTGCATGTTTTTAAATGGAATGCGGTTTCTACATAGCTTGTACATTGTTTTATTGGTAGGTTGTCGATTAACCATCCCAGAGCCAACACCGTTAGATGTAGACCCAAAATTGATGTACCATATGAGCAAGATATGCAAAAATTGGAACAGCAAATGAAGCAGCCACAATTTGGATTACAAATGGCCAATGAATCTATATAAATATGACCTACGAGCTTTTAAAGTTTAAATTTACAATGGAATCCTTTACGGGTGACGAAACAAGAAGTAGTTTTTTCACTGGACTGCCCTTGTACAATTTATTACTTTTGGTGTACAATTGTCCAATATGTACCATTTTTTTCTGATCAATAAATTGTAATAGTACTTAACTCTCATTATTCTCCTATGCTCTTTTAGAATAAAACAGGATAAAAATAATATCTATACAATTAAACAAATGTGGGAAATAAAATTGTATTGTATACTCAACTACTTAACATAATATAATTTTAAACCTTAATTTTGATCGATTTAAATAAGAGAATACTTTGTACACTTTACAATTTTCACTTGCTAAAATAGAACATAAATTCAAAAGACAGAAATTTATTAATTTATATAAGTTTTCAAATAAAATTTCTCTCTTCCCAAAAGGAGAATCAAGAACAATTTTTCAGCACAAATACAAAGGAAATTTGAATAGATATGAAGGTAAAGTAGAATGGTTAGAACCAATTCTACATAGTAGTTATAAGTTCTTTACTTAATTTTGTGAAACCAAGATATAATAATTTAAAAAAAAACGATGCCCTTTGTCTATAAAGCTGGCTTGTGTCAACAATCAACAATGATGATGTTGACACGGAATAGAAACAATTATTTTCCTGTTCCCTGGTGTGGATTTATGTGCCCACTGGACACACCTACTTTTGTCACGTGATGAACAAACCCTATAGATCATTTTGAGTTACGTGATTTTGACCAAGCGGCCATTTTGTCGGTAGGGCAAACAAGGGTGGATATGCCATTAGGTTCTCATTGTTATCTGCAGGTTTGATGTTTATTTCGAGTTTTTAGTGCGTTTATTTTATATTTTATCAACTTTAACTACAATATGGCTTGAATTGAATACCACTTATCTTTCAAAGGAAATGTGAAATCGCGTTACGACTCAAAACTTCCAATTATAGACAATGTTGATCCCTATCTTAGATCATATATACTACCTTGGATGCATCAATGCCATAAGAACTACATACACGTTCCTGTTTCCAACATGTACAACATGACTAAATTACACTATCTTCTTCTGCTGTCTGAAATTCACCATAGCTTTGTCTTTATTTCGGTCTGTCAATTAAGCATGGGCTTTAAAAATCTGAACGTATGACCACGTTCAATTTAAGAACTTGTGTCCTTGTTCCTTGTTGCCAGATTCATACACATTTATTATTATTCTCCAGTGTTTTAATACTTTCAATAAAAAACTTTTTTTGTTCATTATCTATGTTTAAATCCAATAATATTGTTTTAATGTATATACATGTTAACCAACTAATTATTATACAAAATTGATGCTTGATTATTATTTTTGTAGTACAGGATAAGTAGAAAGAAGAAATAGCTTAGACATTTGGCAATGTTGATAGCGTTCTCTTCTCGCATCGGCATCATAATAATAATATGGCGAATAGTTTTTGGGGTTTATCAAGTGTTTGCGATATTCTAATGTTATCAAACATTGATTTTTATTTTAAGATAAGAATAAATTGTGAATGTAAATTAAAAAATAGTGGGATTGTAGAGTTAGAAATAAGTTTGATGTTTCATTTAGGAACGAATTAAATGTGAAATGTATCAAAAATAAAATGATGTATCTTATAAACAATTTCTAGTTTTTTTTACATAATTTTCACAATTTAAGTAAAAATAGGTACCTATATTTAATATACTTGAAAGCTTTAAAAAATTAAACGAATTCAAAACGTTTGTAAGGTTTGGTCATAGTTCTGTTGTATAATAGTTTAATGTACTAAAGTAATAAACCAAAACTAATCAAATGAGACGCGAAAGAAACAATACGTAATTTCATTTAGTTAGACGATATTGCTTATTGTATTTATTTTGTTTTAAAAACCATAACTACTCAACCAATGTTTTGAAATATTTCCTTTGAAATAAAAGAAAGAATTATCCAAAACTGTTTATAAATAACAAAGTTCTAAGGAAAAAAGCATCACAAAAATACAACCGAATGAGAACCTGGGCCTTCTTAGAAGTCATTTCAAAATCTAGATTTGAAACATGATTATTTAAACTTGGCGCTGATTATGTACGTCAAAATAGTCAAAGGCTCCAAAATAAAGAAGCAACGTTAGAAACTTGTGAGTGTCAAACAAGCATGGGTCGTAGAAGTACGTCGTGAATATGGCTGTTGCTTGATCCACGATAGTATATATTATGATCTAAGATCCCTATACACTCGGTGCAAGTGAACTGACCAGCAATTATAAGTTTTCTGCCAACTGTGAGCATTATGGACATGGTGAATTACCTCATAAAACTCCTGACATTTGTATATACTTACTATGCAAATAAAATTATAGTTTAAAAAAATGTGTTTTTTACATGTGGAGTAGGTAAAAAATTAAAAACTAAATCCTATAAGAACGTTTTGATAATTTTACTAAATATATAACAATTCTTAAAGGTATATTTTAATTGAAGGTATAGTATTATTCGCTTACAAGTTTTTACTTATCTGTACATCACTTATCTGACACAATTTTGTATTAATAATTTTTTCAACAAACTGTTTCTATCTATAACATACAGTTATGACTTAAATCCATGAATCCTTCGACATAGTACTGTTGGACACCTTTTTAGAAACCTGATGTACAAGATGCTTTTTAATTTTGGTCATGTTACAATCCAGTTTTTTTATTTAAAAGTTTTCATCACGACGTAATAATGATGTTCAATAATTAAATGGATAAATGCCCATTCTACATTATTATAGATATCGCACATAATACATTGTCATTACTAAAATGCAGTCTATAATAGTATTTAATTAGTACTAAGTTACCATATTAGAATTACACTATATTTAAAAATGATTTTCATAAGGCCGATTTTTATGGAACGAGTCTATGTTTAGAAAACGAGATCCATAACCAAATCCGTGGAATATTAGCAGTCCTTCGACTTTCGTGTTCGTTGCACAGTTCAGAAATGTCTACGGCATCTGTAGGTTGACCAGCTGAGGGTTCTATAATTAACTTCATCTACCTCATCCTAAATAAAATGAAGATTTTGATTGGGGATTACAACTTTTTTAAATAACAATAATCCTGACCATTTTAAGAAGTTTCGTATGACGTTTAACAAATCTAATATGTCTTTTTACACTTTGCTTATCTTGTGTTTTGGTGCTAATGTGATGATCTCAAAAAGACGAGATGAGGAACAACTAGAAAATAAATTAGAAGAGGTAATGAAAAAGGTTAATAATAGAGTGGATGGTAAATCAGATATTTTGAAATGTAAAAGAATAGGAAATAAAATCAGTAACAAAAATAGGTCAGTACTAATAATGATGAAGGATGTTAATAAGAAAGTAGAAACTTTGGAAAGAACGAATAAATTAAAAGATATATAATGATGAAGATTACCCAAAAGATATACTGGAACAGAGAAAACAACTAATAAGATATATGAAATAGGCGAGAGAAAGTGGAGCAAAACCTAAGATAATGGATAATACATTAATGATAAATGATAACGTATATAGTCTAAAAGAACTAGAAGAAAGGAAGAATCAATTAGAAATACATACAGGATGGAATAAATCAACTTGTAAGGAAAAGAACGAAACTAATCGGAAAACTTTGAATAAAATTTTCAGCGATAAAAGTTTTAATCAACTAAGAGGTAAATACATTGTCTAGGAAAAATGCGAAATTTGACCGATTTGTAAGAATATGATTTTGAAATACAGTACGTCAAAGGTGTAGCGAACTACGCAGATAGTATATCAAGAATATCCATAGAAGAACTCAAGGATTTATACATAAATAATTCACGTGTATTGGCAATCACAAGAGCACAAACGCGCAAGGAGAACGCTCAGTCAGGAAAGGATCTAAAGAATATCGAAGAGACAAAGGAAGAAAGAATAGAAAAACCTTCAGTGATAAAAGTTTTAAATAATCTTGAGGCACATAAATTACCAATTTTATCATGAATGCCAAATGAATAAAGCAAAACTTAGTCATAAGGAAAAATTCGTCATCACAGACACATCTATAAAACCGTTTGATATCATTTACATAGACACAATAGGTCCTTTTGGAGAAAGTAACAACGGGAATCGTTATTGTATAACAATAATATGCGAACTAACCAAATACGCAGTTATGATACCGGTCAGGAACAAAGTGGCAAACACAATAGCAAAAGCTATATTTGACAATTTTATACCAAATTATGGATTGATGAAGGAGATAAGGGCAGATCAAGGAGCGGAATATAAGAATAAGATAATGAAGAACTTAGAGGAACTTTTAGAAATAAAACATAATTTTTCAACGGCATACCACCATGAAGCAATAGGCAGTTGTGAAAGATTACACAGAACGTTTAATGAGTATATAAGAAACTTTATCAAAGATTCTAGGGATAACTGGTACGAATTTGTAAAAATGTTTGCATATCGTTATAATACAACACCAAACACGTATCACGGATACACTCCTTTTGAGTTATTATACGGGAGAAAACCCAACTTACCAGAATTCTTAAATGTATAAATAGATCCATGTTACAATCTTGAAAGATACGATATAGAGTTGAAATATAAGTTACAATACCCAAATGAAAGAGCCAAACAGTTTTTAATAAAATAAAAAATAAGATAATTACAGTAAATAATAGTGAAAAGTAATCTTCACCCGTAAACTTTAGAGTAGGGGAATTAGTTATTCTAAAAAATGAGGAAAGAAATAAGTTGGATCCACATTATTTAGGTCCGTTTAAAATAACGGAAGTAAAAGGCGCAAATTGCGAGATTACAATAAAAAAGAGATTGTTCATAAAAATCGATTGTATAAATAAGATAACGAAAACATTTGTAAATAAAAGTGAAGTGTGATCATAAACAAACAAGTAGTGTTTAATAAACAAACCAATTAGTGAGAACTGTTAACGTTATAGGTAGTATCGAAAAATTTATCAACGATAATTTTTCTCTTCCAAGAGGGGATGATGTGATGATCTCAAAAAGACATTATCAAAAGAAAAGACATTGTTAAATTTGTGTAAATAATAATTTCAATGTGGTTAGCGGGCACCGAACTATTAAGGTTAGGTAAACATAACAAAAGCACGTCCGCTGTAAAATATCATATTCACATGATCAGGCAGGTCAACAGTACGGGCCACTGACTCATTAGTTTTAATAATTCCTATAAATAGAAAGGTTCGACAATTTCAAGAATGATTCATTATTATTATTTTGAATAGTACAAATGTATGTATTGTGTATCTATAATCTGTGTTAGTAGTTCATAATTATATTTTATCCAAGTGAGTTTTAAACGATGTTATTTATTCAACACTAAAGAATGGTTACGAGGTAAGTGTTTCTCAAAGATAAATGGTTTTATGGTTAAAGAAGTCTATACGAGTGGCACTTACTAAGTGTAATGTTTAGGAGTTCAAATTATTTGTATTTCACGTAACGTAACTTTATTTACAATGACTTATATATTGACAATTTTCAAAAATGAGATAAAAATAACAAACGTAATAAAAAAAGAAATATATATGTGACTTGAAATAAATCTTGAATGTCTGTCTCTTAACTCTACTAGTCGATTGTCCTTGTACACCCCCTGCCGCTTCCTCGTGACATTACACAGTACCGAACATACCGCCCCCCTTGAAAGCCTCCAGGCTTTTAAAAGATTTGATTAGGTAGGATAGCAACCTTAGTCACAGGACGCTTGAATGTTCCTGTAACGGCTTTGATAGATACAGTGCGGATGATGCCATCGTGCCCAGGATGTATCTGAGTTACTCTGCCTATTCTCCATTTCAAAGGTGGAAGGCCATCTCCCTTGATGATAACCAGTACGCCTGGCTTCAATAATTGTGCATGGTGCTGTTTCCATTTTGTGCGGGTCTGGAGTTCTGTGATGTATTCTTTGTTCCAACGTGACCAAAAGTGTTGTATCATTTGCTGCCTATGCTGGAATTTGGATAGGCGATTTTCTGCTACTCCCAGTAAATTTGCCTGCGGGATCGTAGTAAGTGGTTCTCCGATTAGGAAGTGCGCTGGAGTGAGAGAGTTTGGATCATTTGGATTGTCAGACAGAGGACATAGGGGTCTGGAATTCAAACAAGAATCTATTTGATGAAGAACTGTGACAAACTCCTCGAATGTTAAGGTTGAATTACCGATAACACGTTTCAAATGGTACTTAACCGACTTTACACTAGACTCCTAGAGTCCTCCAAAGTGAGGTGCGCGAGACGGTATAAAATTCCACTGTATACCCCGACCTGTTAGGTCATTCGAAATGGCAGCTGAATTATGTTCGAAGAAAGTCTTAAGGTCGTTATTTGCGCCAACGAAAGTTGTACCTTGATCTGAATATATTTGTAAGCATTTGCCTCTTCGGGACATGAATCTGTACAAAGCAGCCAGAAACGTTTCACGCGCTAGGTCACTTACAATCTCCAAGTGTAAAGACTTCGTGGCAAAACAAACAAACAAAGTTATATATGCCTTGGAAGTTTTAAAATTACGCCCTTTACGGTCTCTAAGGAAAAAAGGGCCAGCGTAATCGACTCCTGATATGGAGAAAGGTCGGGAAGATGTTATTCGATCCTTAGGTAGATTGCCCATAACGTATTGTGTGGATTTCGCATTAAAACGAAAACAAGTTATGCAATTGTGATAGACACGCTTTACCAAATTTCTTCCACTGATTGGCCAGAAACGCTCACGTAGTGAAGCGAGAGTTAATTGTGGACCTGAGTGGAGCAGTTTTATGTGTTCATGTTGGGCAATCAGAAGTGTAAGTCGATGCTTGGGAGGTAATACAATCGGATGTTTCTTTTGAAAATCATTGTCAGAATATTGAAGACGACCGCCAACTCGTATAACATTGTGAGTGTTATCGAAAAAGGGATTTACCGTCAAAAGTTTTGATTTGTTGGGGATCTTATTACCATCGCGTAGGGCAATATATTCTTCAGAAAATGTGTCTGCTTGTACCAGGCTTATAAGTTTATTTAGAGAATCTGAAAGTTCTTGAGCGGAGATCTCATTTGAAGTTTTGTAAGATTTTGATTGTTTATTTAAAATGTTTTTAAAACGAAGTACATAAGCGAAAATGCGACATAGTTTATTCAGATTTGAGTGTTTAGATATATGATTCAAAATATCATTAGATTGATGTTTGTCTAAAGAAACGAGAACAAGAGGCACGTTTCGTAACTCAGGAAAATCAGTGTTTGAGTGATCGAAAGTGTGATTTGGCCATTGATCTTTAATTAACCAACAAGGTCCATGAAACCATAAGTCGGAATCAATTAAGTTAAGAGGTGGCATGCCTCTGGTGAGTAAGTCTGCTGGATTGTCGGTAGTTTTGATGTATTTCCATTCATTAGAAGTAGTCATAGATTGAATCTGCGAAATTCTATTCGCAACGAATGTTTTTAGAAGATGAGGAGATGATTTGATCCAGGCTAATACTATGGTAGAGTCACACCAATAGTATTTGTTGTTAAATTCGACTGATATAGCGGATAAAACTGTTTTCATTAAATTTGCCAGAAGTAGGGCAGCACAAAGTTCTAGACAAGGTATTGTAACTTGCTTGAGGGGAGAAACTCGCGTTTTTGCGCATAGAAGATTACAACATGTGTTACCAAAAGAATCAGTGGAGCGTATGTAAACGCTAGCCCCGTAAGCGGGTTCCGCGGCGTCAGAGAATCGGTGTAGTTGAATCTGAATAGGATTACCACAGAGTGTAAGACGGGGTATGTTGAGTTTATTTAATTCTACAAGCTGGGTTCTGTAAACAGACCAAGTTGTGAATAAACTCATTGGTATTGACTCGTCCCAGGCTATTTTAAGTCTCCAAAGTTGTAATATTATTTTTGCGGTGATCGTTACAGGAGAGAGGAGACCAAGTGGGTCGAAAATTTGGGCAATTGAGGCTAGGATTGTGCGTTTTGTAATTCGTTTATTCAATTCATGAGCAGCTATGCTGTACTCAAGTGTGTCAGAAGCATGATTCCATAATAACCCTAAAGTTTTGGAAGGGTTGTTAGAATCAAATGATCGAGAACCTACAGAAGAATCACAAGTAAGTGATGCTTCGTTCGAAGCCCACTTTCTAAGAGGAAAACCATATTTTAGTAAGATGCTATGAATCCTTTCTATGGATCAGCTAAAACAATATTCTTCGGAATTTGTAGTGAGGTGGTGTCAAAGGATGCAGCGCCGGAATATTACCTGTGATGTTGGGAAGCACCAAGCAAGATAGTTGTGCTTGGAAGTTAGAAGTGTTTGACTGAATTTTAGCGACAACTCTAGAATTTATAGTTCCAATTTTCTGACTAATACCGGTTACCGAATATTTCATTTTTTCTATAGGTAATTTTAATATATTGCATAGTCTTTGAGAAATGAAGTTCGACTGACTTCCTCTACATGAATGAGACTTACCTGTGGCGTCAAATACCTTTATCCATGCTGTGGATAGCAAAACGAGGTTTGTTGTAGAGCGCTCATTAACAAGTAAACTGCAAGGTGACTGTATGCTTGTTTGTGTCGATAAAGCGGTAGAAGGCTGATTTGGTAAATAATTGTTTTCGGAATTATCTACAGATGTGTTGGGTTCAACTGGGTGTGGCTTGGAATTAGAATCATCAGTGTTATTGAAATGTAAAAGTGTGTGATGAATTCACCCACACTTCCTGCAGCCGGATGAGCGGCATTGTTTTGTGGAGTGATTTGGAGCAAGACAATTAATACATAATCGATTTTGTTTAGCAGCGTTCAATCTATCAATGGTAGTAAGTTGAAGAAATTTGGGACAAGTATACACAAGATGATCCCTTTTACAGAAATAACATTGTTTGTTGTCAGTTGTCAAAAAGGAATGAGTTCTCTTAGTATGGAACGTGTTTGGTTGCGTAAAGCGTTTAGTAAATTTAGAAGAATTGTACTCAACAGATTCTAAAATACGACATCTGTCCTTTAGAAAGTCAATTAGTTTCTTATAAGTAGGTAGGTTGTCTGATAGTGCAGATTCCCAAGCGCGTCTGGTAACATTGTCAAATTTTGACGTAACACTGTGGCAAATTAAAACATCCCAGTGTTCCGTGGGCATTTTTAAAACCTTCAAAGCACCAATGTGTTTCTGAGTGCCATCAAGTAGCTCTCTCAGACCTTTGCAAGATTCACGCGACAAAGAAGACAAATTAAAAATGGCACTAACATGATTTTTAACTAGAATTTGTTTATTTTCAAATCTCTCATTTAGAAGTTTCCATGCGACGTCGTAATTCGCGTCGGATATTTCTAAGGATGATATTGTCTCAGCAGCTATGTCCTTTAGAGAAAGGCGCAAGTAGTGAAATTTTTTAATAGCCGTGAGTTGTTTATTTTCGTTTATTAATGAACCAAATGTATCCCTAAAAAATAGCTATTGATCGTATGATCCGTCAAATGTGGATAACTTAATCGCAGGTAATTTAATGTTGTCTAACATATCTTCATTTGAATGATTATAAAGTGTACTGACCGTATTATTACACACATTTGGCGTTGATTTAGGCATTTTATCTAATAAGAATTTACGAGCCTCAGAAGTGATTGAATAAAACTTATTTTCAAAGCTTTCCCTTTCTAAGACGTGCTCAGCAGGATTTGTTTCCGAAATTAAGTCCGATACTTCAATAATTGACTGAGCACTGTCAAAATCATCTAAATATGTATTAATTCTTTGTAGGCGCATTTCTAATTCTATTAAATCTGTGTCTGATAATGATTTGCTCACTTTAAGGGCCTTAAAGTAATTATGAAAACGTGTAAGTGCAGCCTTTAGGGCCGTTCGTTTGTTTTTAGCTATATCTGCCATGTCGAACAACAAAACAAATCAAATGTACGATAAGAATCGATAGAGTGTGAACAATGTTAAAAGTGCATGTAATATTAGTATTCGCGTGTGAAACTATCTTAATATATGATAAAGCACATCTAAATTATTCAGAAAAAGTGTAATACCTACTTGTCTTAGCAAAACGTAGTGATCAGAATGTGAAACTAATATGAAATGTAATAAAAAACCGTACAGTTTTGCAATAGAGAAATGTAATACTCGTGTGCGCAAAACAGTGAAATCAATATAAATTTTAATGTAAACCAATAAATCAAATTTAAACCCTTCAATAATAGATTTAATTAGGCTTGTTTGTACAGAACGTAAATATTTGGGTGTAAAGTTAGTAAAGTACCACGAAATAAAACGTTTGGGTTAATTAAAATACCGTATTGTGAATTAATAAACCAAAATATGTCAAATAAATGCTTGTAAATACGACGAAAGGTTGTAATAAGGAACGCACTGACCTGGTTGTAGAAAATAGATCTGGTGTTTGGCAGCTGCCGTAGTGGAGTATGTCAAAGTGTTTCAGTCCTGAATTGCAGCGGCAAAGCTCAAAGTAGCGGCAGTAACGTTCGTTGCCGGTCACGTTGTAAATCTTGTATTTTCGTTAGTTTGTTAACTTGTGAAGTGGATGTATCCGTCGAAGAAGGACCAGTATGTAATGTTTAGGAGTTCAAATTATTTGTATTTCACGTAACGTAACTTTATTTACAATGACTTATATATTGACAATTTTCAAAAATGACATAAAAATAACAAACGTAATAAAAAAAGAAATATATGTGTGACTTGAAATAAATCTTGAATGTCTGTCTCTTAACTCTACTCGTCGACTGTCCTTGTACATCCCCTGGAGCTTCCTCGTGACATTACACAGTACCGAACACTAAGTAACCACCACACTAATGTATCCCATACTTACAGAAGGGACCTAATCAGGGCTATGCCTAACTTACAGTTTGACTGGTTCTCCTAAAAAGTTGAACAAAAATTGTTTAGTTTAATACCATATTTAACTATAAATTCAAACATTTTGGATAATAATTTTTGTATTTCTTGTGTACTAATATAGTTTACCTACCTTTTACAAAATGCTCTGTACAAATTCATGCATGTGTAAGGAATGTATCGCACAAATTGCCCCATTTAAAGTCCTAACCCAACATTCTCGACGGTGTTTTGATAAGGCGTTCAGCATTTCTCTTCGGATTTGTTAGGATTTGGGGATTTTAAAATAACGAATTTGATCCATTTCTACCCCTTTGGAATATCCCACAACAGAACATAACGCCGGAATTTTAAATTATTTACGTTTTAAAAAACGATCTTTTCTATTGTTTACAATGACGCGAACGTTTAGTATGCCCTACCGACAATTTGGCGGGGTTGTCGTGACGTCACATCAAAATGATCTATAGACTGCCTAAGCTATGTCGTCATAGGGGTAGGCGGAGCTTATGAACCTTTCTACACAAATCGATAACACGTGCAAAATTACCATAAGAGTTTTCAGTTTTTTCGTGAATTTTTTACAAATATGGGTGATCGTTGCTATAATTAGAGAGTGGGTGTGTAGTTTGAAGGATTTATTCATGAAAATTGCAAAGGTGAGGCTTTCCATGCTTTTTTCAAAAAGTTCAAATATATTGAGGTTTATTACCATGTGTTATTGTCATATATTTGTTATTATTTTCGTTCCATTAGAAAAATTATTTCAAAACATGTTCTGAAGCTCTAGCAGTAACGCATTCCTTGAAAATAATAATAACATCATTAAAAGGGGTGAAAATGCGTTGGAATCAAGCCATTTGAAAAAATTGCAATGTGATGTTGATTTGATGGTCAGTAGGGGCGAAATTAATGTTAATATCAAAGACAAATCATACACTGTTGAGATAAATGATCAGGTTTTTTGTATAGACTTCATTTTTCCAAACCAACATATTATTACAGATAACCTTAAAAAGAGCAAGTGATATTGAGAATGCAACATGTGTTTGAGGGATAAAATGTCACCATATTGCTACTTTAGCTTTATTCGAACATTAGAATATGTCTGTTACTGTACTGAATGCATCAAATTGCATTTTTTCACATGGTTTAATTCCGACGAATTTCCACCCCTTTTAAAGATCTTATTATTATTTTCAAGAAATTAATTAATGCTAGATAGCTAGATGTTTTGAAATCATTTTTAAAATGAAATTTGTAAGAAATATGAGAATAAATACAAAAATATGATGAATAAACATGACCATATAACCTCAATATATTTAAACCTCTTTAAAAAGCATGGTTACCTTTGCTATGTTTATGATTAAATCCTTTAAACTACACACTCACTCTCTAATTCTAGCAACGATCATCCTTATTTGTAACAAATTGAAGAAAAAACTTGAAATGAAAAAATGCTTATAGCAATTTGGCATGCATTATCGATTTGTGTAGAAAGGTTGATAAACGCCGCCCACTCCTGTGATATCACACTATTAGTCTTAACCTCTGATTCAAAAAGTAAAAAAAAATCTTTTTAAATGTAATTAAAATAGCTGAAATGATTAATTTCTTAAAATCTAGAGTGGGGACGGATATATCAGTCTTATGTTCCCCAGTAAAGCCTCTCATTTTGTTGAGTTTTTTCCATTTCCTTTATTTTTGCCACTGCACTTGTTTCATTCCTCTAAAAAGTTTGTGTATTCTTCATGTAACCAGCCAGAATACTGCAAACACTGAGCCGAGTCATTATTTTTCTTCGAATGGTAGTAACACTCGTGACATTCTACTCAAACACTGTCCTTTTCATCATAGCATTCTTCACTTGATTCACTGAGCTGTAACTATACTTCACTTTCCATTGAAGAATAACGCGCTCTTAAAAAATCCTTCTTTTGTTTCCATGGAATAGCAATCAACTTTTTCTATTGCAATTTCTTTTTTTCTTCATAGTTTTTGTTAAATGACCTTATGATGTCAAAACGTTTACGTTTTGTTTCCTCTTACTTAATTTCCGAACGCGGAAGTGATCCTGCTTTTTAAAAAAGGAGATAACAGCAACATAGAAAATTATCGGCCAATTGACCTTCTCTCTCATATGTATAAGCTCCTCACCAGGATAATAAACAATAGACTAACAAATAAATTGGACGCGTACCAGCCAGTAGAGCAAGCGGGATTCCGTAAAGGGTTCAGTACTATAGATCACCTACAAGCTATTAGAACACTGATAGAAAAAACAACGGAATACGACATACCCCTTCACTTGGCATTTGTGGATTTTCACAAAGCGTTCGATTCTGTCGAAACGTGGGCCTTTATACAAGCTATGAACGATGCTAGAATAGATTCCAGGTACACAAACTTATTAAAATATATATATAAAAATGCCACTTTTCATATCAAAATAAATGAAGATCTAAAAACGGATAAGATTAAGGTAAATAGGGGAATACGTCAGGGTGATACAATATCACCAAAATTATTTACTCTGGCGCTTGAGAACGTCTTTAAAACATTACAATGGGAAACAAAAGGAATAAATATCGACGGTTCCTATCTACACCATCTTCGGTTTGCTGACGACATTGTCCTGATAAGCAGTGACGTGCACGAACTGAGCAACATGTTAGAACAACTTAATAATGCTTCAAAAAAGATCGGCTTAAAAATGAACATCGCAAAGACTAAAATAATAAGTAACACCAACGAACAAATATATATATATATATATATATATATATATATATATATATAGATGGTACAAAACTAGAAAACGTGGAAGAGTATATATATTTGGGACATGTAATAAAAATAGGAAAAGAAAATCAAACGGCTGAGATTAAACGAAGAATAAAATTAGCCTGGGCGGGGTTCGGAAAAATGAACTATATATTCAGAAATAGCAGCATACCGATCAACCTTAAACGAAAAGTTTTCGATACCTGTGTACTACCGATAGCGACCTATGGACTGGAAACAATGGCAATGACAGGGAGGACAGCAAATCAATTAAGAGTGATGCAAAGAGCGATGGAACGAGCGATGCTCGGAATTACTCTCAGAGACAGAAAAAGGAATGAAGATATCCGACAAAGAACTAAATTCATGGATATAATAAAGCGTACTGCGGAGCTGAAATGGCAATGGGTAGGGTATGTGGCCCGGCAGGATCAAGCTAAATGGACAACCAAACTAACGTACTGGCGACCAAGACAAACAAGGCGAAGCACAGGAAGACCACAGAGAAGATGGCTTGATGATATCAAAAGACAGGCCGGAAACAGATGGTTTCAACAAGCACAGGACAGGACAGCATGGAGAAATATGAAAGAGGCTTATGTCCAGGAGTGGATAAGAAGTGGCTGAGAAAGAAGAATTTCCGATGTATGACAGGCAATGGATTTACTACTTGTAAGGGCTTAGTTGGTGTTTCTTTTTGTGAAACAACAGAAGCATGTCGTATAGAAATCTGGACATTTTGGTTCATTGAAGATGTTGAGGTACTCTGCAAAGAAAGGTCATTTGTATTCTGAATTGACTGCGAATTATCATTTATTACTTGCGGATTATCATTCATTTCTTGCGGATTATCATTTATTTCTTGCGAATTATCATCACTATTTCTAAGTTATGCATCAGAAATGCTAAAAATATATTCAGGAATAACTATCTAGAATTAGAAGAGCTTCCCATCTGGTTTTTGTGGTATAAAACGATTCCTCATCTACTTCAAGAATAGTTCAGCGTTGATGTAAGATGATTTTTTATTCATAAACACATTTAAGCCAGGCTTCAGAAAATTCAGGTTTTTATATTCTCCCTTATGTATCAAAACAGGCGGAAATAAAGTGCCCTGGGCATTGCAACAAACAATAAAAGAAACATTTCCACCTTTTTCGGTTCTGGTTAGAGTACATTTTACTCTCTTGCTGGCTAGTACACACATCCAGTTTTATTATTAACTTGAATACTATTCACGTCCAAGTTGAAGATTCTTTCCGGTTTACCAATCAAATCATTATTGCTTATTAATTTTAACAACATTTCAAAATATTTATTGTTATCCTGCCGATTCATACCATTAGCACTGCCTTTTCTCATTATAAAATCGATGTGGCAATCCCAGTTTTTTTGCAAAGTCATAAGCACGTAAGCAATAGGCTGCAGTTTCGATGATCCAGAGGAAATCCAATATATGGGAGCCTTTTAATGTGAGTCACAAGTCTTAACTAATGTTCATGTCCTATTTCGAAAGGTCTACCAATGTTCTGCTTGGTTTTCCAACCCCTAAGGATGTATTTAAGAACGTTATGGTAAATCATAAGTCCGGCTCGTCTCATTTACTTCCATTTTCTTGCTTGTCACATCTATCGCTTTTATCATATTTGCTTACGTCCATCTATAAGCTTTGACCTTTCCCATTTCTTGAAATATAATAACTGAATTAGATATTCATAAAAATAACAATTTTGAAATAATCCAAAGACGGGACACATTACCCGAAACAAATCAGGGCATAATTAGCCAATATTCAGGATAATGTGCCCCAGTTAAACACGACAAAGAAGTTCACTAAAAACGGAACCTAATTGTAGGTATACAAAAGTCAAGTGAGGTTAGATTTAGATTGAAACATGAAAAAAATTTAACAATATGAAGCAAACACTTTAACTTGGAGTAAAAACAGATACAAAATAAATTCACACCATGGTATGTACCTGTTAATTGATTTACCCAATTAAAAAAAATTAAAACCGGCACTATTATTTACAACGCAATTATACTACATGTAACCACGGACGTGTTCAGATAAAATTGACGGCGAATTCAAAATGCATCTGTTCGTTTCGTGCACTTAATACGACATAAATAACAAACGATCAATGATTGTAGATACTAAAATCAACCCAATCATGAAAAATTTAGTAATGGACATACCTTGAATGAGATGATCAATTGCATCGTGAGGGATATCATCCCAAGCTGTTCGTTATCTGGGGATTTCGTAGTGAACAGGCTTTTCTACCGATCATACCTCAAACATGCTCTATAGACGACAGATCTGCTGACCGAGGCGGGCCAAGCGACAAAGTTGATACGGGCTTCTCTAAGTAATGTAATTCAACAGCCGACACACAGACAGTCTGGCATTATCTTGCTAGAAAAGTAAGGTAGAGCAACTGGTTGCAAGACATTATAAACATAGCATCGAGCAATTAAAGTGCCCCTTAAAAATACTAGCGGACTTTCTCCACGGCGGCGCCTGACTCATCTACAGTCATCATAAACCCATAAATAAAATCTAAACTTGTCTGAAAAAACGACTGCAGTCCATTCGTCTCTCAATTCGTTCGTTAATTGTACCATCTACGGTTAATTCTACCTTTAACAAGTAACTACCTTCTCGCAAAGGTAGAATTACCCTTGGACGATAAGATTTCAGATCAAAAAAGCGTAATATTTCGGCTTTGTAAGTCTGCGTTCAATTTCAGCCAGAAAATTATTTCCTATTGACCTTCATGTTTTTTGGCGGCCTCTAAGGGTTAAGCATCGATTCTCATGCTCTGTTGCGTCCTCCAGACTCACTTCTTCGGTGTTGATGGACCCCCACTGTCCAATCTCTCCAGCAACAAACAACAGTACCGATGTTACTGTTCAAACCTCGAGCTAAAGCCCGCCCCTTGCTGGCCAATAATTCGACCCCTCTCAAAATCGCTCAATTGGCGATACTTAGGTTGTCTTCCAGCTCTTGGCATTTTGTTAGGTGGCTAACACTAACACCAAACAATAGAATTTAAAAAATATGAGGAAGCCAGTTTTCTCAAAATATCGACAGAAAACGATATTTTTCTTACCTGGTTTTACATAAAAATTTAATTGTTTTCTTGTGAGACTCAATTAAGTGTTATACACATTCACTATGTATTTTAGAAAATGGGCAAATAATAAGAGAGAAAGAGATTCTAAATAGCCAATTGTTGCCAAAGTCTCAATGTTTATAACAAATTGTTTTATTAATTATATCTAACTGTTAACATAATAAATCTAAATCTGACTTAAACGCGATTTATATATCCACACAAAAATGTGTTGCTTATCAATATATCAAAATGTTGCTGGATTAGAAAAATTCCTTATCTGTTTTTAAATAACATTTCAGTCGACTACTGATCAATCTACTCTTCAGATAAATTATTCCTAATTGTAGATAAAATGAAGTATGTTCATTTTAGTGAATTAATACACTTGATGTTTAAATACCCTAGTTCGCAGAAATCGTTGGCAGATCTCAGTTTTATGATACTGATACTTCCTGGATGGTGATTATCAAACGCATAGATAGTTTAATTACTTTGAAGATCACGTTAAATTTCAAAAAGTAGCAGTGTGCAAAACCATTCAATAATCATGGAAGAGAAGAATCAGTAACACTAAACTCAACTTGAATTTCCATGGCACACTATAAAATAATAATGAATTTCGTAATACAAATCATTCATCCATGCATTAAAAGCTAAATATAACACACATATACACTGTAAAGATTGATGCACGTCATAAATTTGGTATCTTTAAGTATAATTCAATACAGAAGATTTATTATATTACACCGTATACATTATTAAAAATAATTAAGTATAATAATTAATTATAAACATACATTTTCGTATAATAAATCTCCTTTCGTGAATTAGAATTAAATATAAAAAAATTATGACGTGCTTCATTCTTTATAATGTATGAAGTATACCTTTTTGTATAAAAAAACAACGGCCAGATTTAAAAATCGAAAAACAAACAATAAAAAGTATTGAAAAATATGAATATTTGAGAAATCTAATTACACAAGACGGTAAAAATGACAATGACATTGAAAGCAGAATAGGGCAAGAGGAAGACAACAACTGAACGGTATATTGTAGTCCCCAAAAATAAGACTTGAAACATATAGTGAGCAATGAAGGAGTGGCGGTGGATCCAGAGAAAATTGCTTCCATTCAGCAATGGCCGCAACCTACCGACAAATGTCAAATTAAGGAGTTTCCTTGGACTTTGCACGTATTATAGAAGATTTATCAGGAAGTTTGGAGATATTGCCAAGCCTCTAACTCGACTTACAGAAGAATCAAGAGCTTTCCAATGGGACGAACACTGTCAAACGGCTGTTGAAACCTTGAAGAGGCATTTAACCTCGGCGCCGATATTAGGATATCCATTACCAGAGTGAGAGTTTATTCTTGACACTGACGCAAGCAACGTAGGAATCGGTAGAGTGCTCTCACAAATCCAAGGAGGGCAAGAAAGAGTGCTGGGATATTTCAGTAAAGTCCTCTCCAAACCAGAACGAAACTACTACGTCACAAGAAGAGAACTTTTGGCGGTAGTGAAGTCCGTGGAACATTTTTACCAGAATCTCTATGGTAGGAAGTTCTTAATCCGGACTGATCATGCAGCACTCAAGTGGTTGATGCAGTTCAAGAATCCCGAGGGCCAAATCGCTAGATGGATTGAACGACTTCAAGAGTACGATTTTCACACCAAACATCGAGCTGGTGTGAGTCACCGAAATGCCGACTCCCTGTCCAGACGGCCGTGCCCAACAGACTGCTCCCACTGCAACAAGGCGGAATCAAGGGCAGCTGCAGTTTCAAGAACTACTGTAGTCAACGAGGAATCGTCACCCACCAGGATCAGAGAAGGAGAAGGATCCTCACCTGAAGATGATCCAGCAATGGAAGGAAACTAATCGGCGACCTACCTGGCAAGAAGTGTCAAGATTTTCACCAAATCTCAAGGCGCATTGGGCTTAGTGGGACTCCCTTGTCCTGCAAGAAGGGCTGTTGATAAGAGTCCTTGAAAACGATGATGGTTTAGAGATTAGGAGACAGCTAGTTATCCTGAGAACAAGAGTAGCTGAAGTACTAAAGAAGTTACACGACAATCGATCGGGAGGCCATCTGGGAGTGAACAAAACCCTCCAGCGAATCCGTGAGAGGTTTTATTGGATAAACAGCTCCGATGATGTGAAGGACTGGTGTAAGAAATGTACGACTTGTGCTACGAGTAATGGACCACATCGCAAGAGAAAGGCATCCATGAAACAGTACAATGTTGGAAGCCTTTCGAAAGGATTGCTTTAGATATCGCTGGACCATTTCCGACGACAGAAAATGGTGGCCAATACATACTGTTTGTAATGGATTATTTCACAAAGTGTGTGGAAATTTATGCTATCCCGAACCAAGAGACCACAACTGTCACGGATGTATTGGTGAAAGAATTTATCAGCCGATATGGAGTGCCTTTGGAAGTCCACAGTTACCAGGGAAGAAATTTTTAAAGCCATCTATCTTGTGATACAGTTTTTAATTTTTCTAAGGATAAACAATTCTTTTTTCCGCCTACCTCTATCAAAAGTATACATTTCCTGGCCTCATTGTAGGGAGCAAAGTCGTACTTTTCCTCCCTAGAGAGGAAAAATACTTTTCCTCCCTAGGGAGGAAAATTCATGGTACGTCATCAATGAAATAACTTATACGGCATTGACGTACGCATTGAAGCTATATTCTATTATGTAACTAAAAAATTTACAGTTTATTTATAGAACACCCTGTAATTTGCAAAATGGTAGAAATTAGTAAATTGTTATGTTAATTTTTACGATTTTTACATTAATAATTTGACTTCAATCCATAGATTTATCCGGTTTTCCAATTTAGGACAGAAATATTATAGCATGCTATGGTCGATTTACATATTAACAGTTTCAAAGTGTGTTTCGCTATAATGTATCTACAAAATATAAAATAATATTAAAAAAATCAGTTATTCAAGCGAATTTGAGGAAAATAACGTGCTTATAAGTTATACTGTACCGACTTCTTAGTTGTTGTTCTTTAATAAATTTTGTTTGTTAGTTTCATAAATAAATCATATAAAATTGTCTTGTTATATGAGGGAGGCGGAAAACCCATATGTATTATATGGGGGTAAAGTGCCTTTTCCTCCCTTGAATGATTACTGCCCTCAAACTTCATCATCGGTAGGAAAAGTAGCACTTTCCTCCCTTGTTATACACATAACTATTGTCGTTTTCATATTTTATTTTTGTGTTTTGGTTTATATTTTGTTTTTTGTATTAAAATTTTGAAAATAGTGAATAAACTCATAAATGCGTTGTTTGGGTATAGGGAACATAAGATTAATGGACGAGAAAAGGCGTTAATGGACGAGAACTGGGAAGGTGGCTGAGAACCGGCGCTCTAGTGAGTCGACTAGTCGGATCTTGTTGCCGAGAACTAGCAAAAACGTATTTTTTGTTAATATTATATTTTCCATAAAAACGTATAAAACTTATGAATATCTTATATGCTAATTTATAATTCTAATGACTTCTATTCTCCATATTTTTTATTTATTTATATGTGAATATCAACCTATGGAGCCGTGTTAAACCTATGATGTACTCTTAAGTGGCCGACTACTGGCGCAATTACCTTAACTAAAGCAGAAACTTGAAATAATACAAATAGTAGGCAATGTTGATAATGTAGCTTATTTGTCTGTTCGGAGTACCCAGCATGGAAAGAGGCAAAAACATGTTGAGTGGTTGGGATAATTTAAAAAAGAGTAAAAAGATAAAAGAGGAAATTTGCCTAAAACTACCGGCTTGTTCTCATCTAAGGAGGTGGCAGGTGAAGACAATGAAAACCCAAAAACAAGATCCTCAGCAGATATGATGCTGGATACAGATTTGCAGCATTATAAGGTAGACGAATTATTTACTTAATTTACTCGGAATTTATTTGGCGTTTTCGGGTGAAGATTTCATTCACTCAGCGAACATATTTTTTGCGAGACGTAAGTAACTATTTATAAATTTTTCTGAAATATTATTCTTCTGATGAAGAAAATAATATTTCTGAAATATTGAAAATGAAAAGATGTCCTACAGATCGGGGAAATTATGAACAAACAGATGTAGATATACGTTTTCCCAAAACTGATGACAGGTCTTTTTCTACTGTTTTTTGTGACAGTTTTCACGAAGGATTTTAGATGGCATTGCAACATTATCTTCATCTAATTTACCATTTAGAGGTTCCAAAGAAAGTTCTGATGATTTAAAAAAAAGATGTTTTTCAATTATACCATTGTTGTATGGATATGACAACGTTCCTCAAAAGTTATTAGAACAACCTTCTGGTTTAATAAAATATTGAAGTCCTACTTTGAAAAATGAATTTATTGTTAGGAAATTATGTTGAAAATAATGTTGAAAATAAAATTTCTGAGGAAATAGGTAGTTTTCTTTAATTTTAGACACTACTCAAGATATTTTAAAATAAAACAGTTATATATAATATTTAGGTATGTCGTTTTAAAGAAAAATGAAAATAATTAAAGTTGAATATAAGGAATCTTTTACAGAATTTTGCCCCATAGTACAAGACAGGAGTGCGGAAGGTTTAAAAAATTATATTGTGAATGTATTTGAACAATAAAAGTTTACGTTTCAACGTTGCAGTGGACGCTGTTATTGGCGGCGCTTTTAATGAACTACAAGCGAAAATTGTTGATGTTGAATTAGAAAAAATGCCCAGTTTATTCACTGCACAACACACAATAAAAATTTAATAATTAACGATGCTGCAGGTAATGTAACAGAAGCATATTTATTGCTTTTAAAAACGATGGGAATTCGTTAAAGACATTAAGTAAAATTTCATTAAAAAGGTTAAATCTGACTAGATAGCCATCAAGGAGCGATATTATAGAATCGTTAAGATTTAATTTCATAAATGTTATAAAGTCGGTTACAGAAATTATTTTAAAAAGTAACAATTAAAATGAATAATCTGAAGCAACTGGACGAAATAAAAAATTGGAGGACTTTAAACTCTTGATTTTCTTAGTTTTATTTGCCAAGATACTTAATTGCTTAAACCATGTTTCTGAAGTACTTCAAAGTAAAATGACTAATATTGCCGAGTCAGTAATGAGCCTTCGTAGTGAGTAGAACGTTTTATCTGTCGCCTTGGCTGAACGAGTGTAGAAGTTCTCCAAAAGTATATTTTCCTGAAATAAACCTAAGCACAATGGTCTTTACAGAAAGACAAAAAAGTGAATTAATGCAAGTTGTGAAAGACACTTCACAAAAAGTGTTTGCTGATATTATTATTATCGACAAGCTTTTAAAACAGCTGACAAAAAAAGTAGCTGACAGTGTTATAACAACAATTGAAAAATATATAGAAGAGATCAATAATAAAATTACAGTAATTGAATCCAAAATTTTTTTATGTGATTAGTGAAAATAAAGATTTATGTGTCAAGATGGACAACCGAGAACAAAGAGTTAAAATAAATTAGCTACGTATATATGGATTACCAGAAGATACAGAAAATACATTGGAGCACAATCTACTAACGATGTTTCGAGATAAATTGCAGGTAAATGACATTAAAATTATGGAGTGTTACAGACTAGGAAAGAAACAAACGGAACAATATCATCCAATAACTGTTCTGATGAAGTTCGGTAGCTATAAAGACAGAAACAAGGTGTTTTTAAATAAAAGGAAATTGAAAGATACAAACTTAATTATTACGGAAGATTTGATTAAAAGTAGATATCATATATTGCTTGCTGCAAAAGAAAAGTTTGGGAAATAAAAAGTATGCACCAAAGATGCTTTGATATACACAAGTGTTAAGGCAAGAAAATATGTTTAAAGACAGATGAGGGGGTTAAAAATACTAAAGTTGAATAGCCACTCGATGCTATTGCGAAGCTTACTGTTAATTTTAGTTGTTATAAGTTGAAAACGAAGCGCGAAAGTAACTAGTAACTAGTAGTGGATAGTGGTATCAATTTTGTCTTTTAATTTCGTTTACTGATCTAAATATGGAACATCTCACTGTAAGCTTCCTGAATGTGAAATCTTTAACTAGCTATTTTGCAAGTGTAAAAACACTTCTTATTAGTAATAAATACGAGGTTCTTCGCATTACGGAGTCATGGCTTTCAGAGCATATTAGCAGTGACTTTGTTAATAATACAGGATATAACCTGCTAAGTTGGGATAGAAGTTCTAGAGGGGGTGGTGTAGGTATATATATCAGCACAAAATTTAAATTTGATATTTTAGACACACAAAATAATTACTATTTGGAACAGTTGTGGGTAAAAATTAAAATTAATAATAACCATTGCGTTATAGGTTGCCTATATAGACCTCCAGAACAAAGTTTCGTTGATTTTATCGAGTCTAACCTCACAATTTCTTACAATAACTTAATCTTCGGTGGTGATATTAACACAGAGTTATTGGACTTGGATAATACGAATACTAAAAAATTTAATTCACTCTTAGAAATATTTGATTTGCAACGGGTAATAGATAAACCCACAAGAGTGACTAAAACTTCAAAAACTTTGCTTGATGTTATCGTATTTTCAAGATCTGTGTCTGCTTATACTGCAGGTAATCTAGAAGTTTCGCATATCTCTGACCACTGTTTAGTATTTTGTTAATATGGGAAAAAAACTTTTGAAAATAAAACTTATGTAACATACAGAAACCTTAAACGAATCGATTACAATTTGTTGCACGAATTTATATTAAATGCCCCGTTTGAGGACATTTTTTATATAAACTGTATTGATGAGAAGCTTAACTATTTTAATAATATATTACTTAATATTTTTGATATATTAGCACCTCTAAACACAACATAAATTAGATATCAAAAACCTCCGTGGTTAACGAATAATATTCAAACTATTATTAATATGAAAAACAAAGTTATAATAGATTTAAAAAAACTAAAGAAAATGCGCACTGGAATTATTATAAACAAATTCGTAATCAAACCAATATAGCGATAAGTAATGAAAAAATAGTTATTTAAATTTTTGCATTAATAACAATACCAATCTCTCTGGAAAAGACTGTACCAACTAAACATTCTCAATCAGCGAAAAACAAATACTATACCCGAATTCATTAAGATACCAATTGAAATATACGACTTTTTGATGCAATATTCTTCACAAGAACAACAACCTGTTTAGTCCAGGAGGAATCGGCGCATGAGTACCGAAAACTATTCCACCTCAATTTTTTTATGCGATCCTCTTTGAATTGCCCTACTGATGATATAAATGCATGTTCCCATGGGGCAACCTAGTGCCATATTGTTTAAACCGAAATTGTTTAAACAATTGGAAGAAATTGTTATTTTTCAACCGGACAAATTTTTTTATATTCTTTATTGAAATACCAATAAAAAAGGTCCTATGACTTTTCACGATAAAGTTAATATTTTTAGAGATATGAATTTTTAAAGGTTCGAAAAATCTCAAATTTGAGTATTTTTGACCCATGAAAAATATATTAAAAAAGTGAAATTAAATATAAATAATATTTTTTTAAATTCTTTATACAATAGTTAATAATATTCTTAATAGAGATTTAAGAAAATTTCATTGTATATACCTGTTTTTTAATTGTTAATTTCGCGCGCTCACAAGTATGCGTCGCTACCTTCAAGTATCGCCGTCTCTCTCTGACTCATGCTTTGCATCGACCTCTCTGTGTCCTGAATCATTATTTATCATTTTTCTAAGAAACCATTAACTCCATCAAGATTGGTAAAGAGAGCAATGTTATTAATAATTAAATTGTCTACAATTTGTTTTTAACAAAATTAATTTAAGTATGAATCGGAACATGTAATTAAAATTACTTTTTTGTCATTATCATAGTAATTTATGCATTTTTATCAACAATAATAAGATATAATGGTATTTGAAAAAAATTTGTAATCACAATTATATATCAATAATAAGCTTTTGCTCAAAACATACATTTGGATAAATGCATTGAATCCGGAATATAAAACAATAGATTTTACGAATTTCGGATACAAACTAGAGAATGATACTTTGCTAATACCTTTATTTATAAACAAAAGCCTATTTCCAACTGATCAAAATCTAATGTTTTATATTCCGGATTCAATGCATTTTTCCAAATGTATGTTTGCGCAAAAGCTTATTATTTGTATATAATTGTGATTCCAAAAATTTTTCAAATACTATTATATCTTATTATTGTTGATAAAAATGCATAAATCACTATAATAATAACAAAAAAGTAATTTTAATTACATGTTCCGATTCATACCTAAATTACTTTTGTTAAAAACAAATTGTAGACAATTTAATTATTAGTAACATTGCTCTCTTTACCAATCTTGATAAAGTTAATGGTTTTTTAGATAAATAATTAATAATGATTCAGGACACAGAGAGACCGTATGCAGCGCATGAGTCAGAGAGAGACGGCGATACTTAAAGGTAGCGACGCATACTTGTGAGCGCGCGAAATTAATAATTAAAAAACAGGTATAAACAGTGAAATTTTCTTAAATCTCTATTAAGAATATTATTAACTATTGTATAAAGAATTTAAAAAAATTATTATTTATATTTAATTTTATTTTTTTAATATATTTTTCATGGGTCAAAAGTACTCAAATTTGAGATTTTTCGAACCTTTAAAAATTCATATCTCTAAAAATATTAACTTTATCGTGAAAAGTCATAGGACTTTTTTTATTGGTATTTCAATAAAGAATACAAAAAAATTTGTCCGGTTGAAAAATAACAATTTCTTCCAATTGTTTAAACAATTTCGGTTTAAACAATATGGCACTAGGTTGCCCCATGGCAACATGCATTCATATCATCAGTAGGGCAATCCAAAGAGGATCGCATAAAAAAATTGAGTTGGAATAGTTTTCGGTACTCATGCGCCGATTCCTCCTGGACCAGTTAACAATTTGTTAAGTTACTATGGTACCAATCAAAAACAAAATTTTTTTGAACTTTTTCCTTTGCTACTGTTAGTATTGATGAATTGAAGCATATTTAAATTAAATAATGTCACTTTCTACTGGACCTGATTTAATTAATTTAGAAATGCTCTTGTGCTGTCCTAGAGCTCTACCGGTGATTGTTAATATTATTAATTCTTGTTTGTTGGAAAATAAGTTCCCTAATAGCTGGAAAATAGTTAGAGTTACTCCTTTACCTAAAAAATCTGATGTTCTAAACTATTGCGACTTGCGTCCAATTAGTATGTTTGTCAAAAGTTTTAAAAGTGATGAACAAACAAATAAAATGTCATGTAGAGCAGTATTTGATTTTACCTGAAAATCAATAAGGCTTTAGAGCCGGTTATAGTTGTCCCTCTGCATTAATGAATATAACTGATGATATTTTGGGAAAAATCGATTTAGGGAAGTGTGCGGCTCCAGTGTTGTCAGATTTTTCAAAGGCTTTTGATACCATTAGACATAAATTGTTGTATGCTATTTTGCATTTCGTATGCTTCGCTGATAACGCTGTTCATATGATAAGGAGTTATCTTGAAAATAGATTTCAGTACGTTAAAACTTGCTTGGGCAGTCTTCTAGAGAAAAAATTTCTTGCGGCGTCCCACAGGAATCTATTTTGGGTCCACTCATATCTAATATATATACAAATAACATAACGTCGTGTTTGCAATATTGTGAAAGTCATTTATATGCTGACGACGCGCAAATTTATTTCTCATTTCAACATGCAAATACATGTATAGCTGAAAAATTAATCAATCGTGATATAAATGCTCTAGTACAATGTACTAAGTTACATTTTTTGCAAATTAATTCCAATAAGTCATCGGTTATATTCTGTCGAAATAGACAATAATGAAATCAAATGTACTCATGAAGAAAAAAATCTATCTTGGACTAACTATTGATAGTGATTTGAGGTTTAAAAAACATATTGATTTATGCTTGAGTAAAGCTTACACATCTCTTAAACTATTATATCCATATCGACATTTACTATCACATAAACAAAAAATGCAACTGACAAATTCGCTGGTTTTAAGTCACTTTAATTACTGCGAAGTCGTATATGGACGTTGAACGTAGGAAATTGCATGCAATTATCTTCTTTCACAATATTATTTTGAAGAAGAGACCCGCTTATTTGGTAAATAAAATAAAATTCCGTACTAATGTTCATACGCTCAATTTGCGTTTTAAAAGCTTATATCACCACCGCCTTCAAACTAAGCTTCACATACAGTATTTACTACCTATACAATAGGGTTCCTGCCTCTCTGAAATTACTGAATCTGAACAGTTTTAAGATCAATATAAAAAAAAAGTTTGATAGATAAAAATTAGTTTTTTCTTTCTCATACTCGCGTTACCACTATTTTGACTCATATATTACCTTGTATTCGTTTATGCATATGTATATATAATATATATATATATATATATATATATATATATATATATATATATATATATATAATTTAGAAATATTTGTGAGGATGGAGCAATTGGCTTGGAAATTAAGCTCCTATTTTAATTTAGTGAAAGCTTTCGTAATAGTTTATTACTTCGTCAGTCACGCTAAAGTATAAAATGTATAACTAAAAATGAAAAATCAAAAAATGGGTACTTACATTAAACGAGTAAAAAATATAAATTAAAATTCAGAAAAAACAGTGTAAAAATATTGATTTATGATTGAGACCTTTCAAAATTATTGTCAATATGAAGTTGACAAATGGATGATATAACAGAAATGTTCGTAAAAATTATTGTAAAAGGTTGAACTAAGATATTGATGAAAAATTATTATTAGATCTGTGATTATTTTCATTCAATTTTGTTTCAATGTCCAGAATATTAGAGTAAATAATGTTTAAATTTTGAAAATCACTTTTCTTGTTCAATCTATTTGGATCATTTTTTATATAAACCATTTCTAAAAAAACATCTTTTAAACAAATTATTTTCTTTGGTTAAAATAGAAATGTTATTGAAATCTATGGAATGTCCTGTTACATTAACGTGCTGTGACAAAGCACAAGCATTCGGTCTTAAAAGAATATCGCTCTCATGTGAAGTAATTCGTGATTTTAAATTTCTTGTGGTCTCACCAACATATTTTTTATCACATTCTTGACAACTGATTTTATAGACAACTCCAGTCTGATCAAGTATAGGTGTTCTATCTCTTAATTTTGTGAATAATGAGTTAACAGTTTTAATAGGTTTATTAGCCAGAACTATGTTTTTTAATACCTTGGTAATTTTGGAAGTGAGTTCTTTTATGTATGGGAATGATCGAAATTTTTTAATGATATTTTCTTGAGAGTTTTCATTATCATTTATAATATTATTTGTTGAAAATATTAATTTATGAAGTAGTCGTTCTGGGTAGGAATTTTCAATGAGTAAATTAAATAATTTCTTGAAATTTTTCATTTTCAAAGTTGCATGACATATTTTGTATATTCTATTTTTCATCCCAAGTAGTAAATTAATTTTGGGTTTTTCCAGATAATAGGAGAAATAGTTCATATATATATATATATATATATATATATATATATATATATATATGTATATATATTCATATATTAAACCTATAAGTTCTGGGAGATATATGAACTATTTCTCCTATCATCCGGGAAAAACCAAAATTAATTTACTACTTGGAATGAAAAATAGAATATACAAAATGAAAAATTTCAAGAAATTATTTAATTTACTCATTGAAAATTCCTACCCAAAACGACTACTTCATAAATTAATATTTTCAACCAATAATATTATGAATGATAATGAAAACTCTCAAGAAAATATCATTAAAAAATTTCGATCATTCCCATACATAAAAGAACTCACTCCCAAAATTAACAATGTATTAAAAGAAGAAAAAAAACATAGTTCTTGCTAATAAACCTATTGAAACTGTTAACTCATTATTCACAAAATTAAAAGATAGAACACCTATACTCGATCAGACTGGAGTTGTCTATAAAATCAGTTGTCAAGAATGTGATAAAAAATATGTTGGTGAGACCTCTAGAAATTTAAAATAACGAATTACTTCACATAAGAGCGATATTCTTTTAAGACCGAATGCTTGTGCTTTGTCACAGCACGTTAATGTAACAGGACATTCCATATATTTCAATGACATTTCTATTTTAACCAAAGAAAATAATTTGTTTAAAAGATGTTTTTTTAGAAATGGTTTATATAAAAAATTAACCAAATTGATTGAACAAGAAAAGTGATTTTTAAAATTTAAACATTATTTACTCTAATATTCTGGACATTGAAACAAAATTTAATAAAAATAATCACAGATCTAAAAATAATTTTTCATCAATATCTTAGTTCAACCTTTTACAATAATTTTTACGAACATTTCTGTTATATCATCCATTTGTCAACTTCATATTGACAATAATTTTGAAAAGTCTCAAGCATATATCAATATTTTTACACTGTTTTTTCTGAATTTTAATTTATATTTTTTACTCGTTTAATGTAAGTACCCATTTTTTCATTTTTAGTTATACATTGTATTTTAGCGTGACTGACGAAGTAATGAAACTATTACGAAAGCTTTCACTAAATTAAAATAGGAGTTTAATTTCCAAGCCAATTCCTGCATCCTCACAAATATTTCTAAATTGTGAAATAAACAGCTGCTAATACGAATTGTTATATATATATATATATATATATATATATATATTTATAACATATATATATATATATATAACATATATATATATATATATATATATATATATATATATATATATATGTATATATATATATATAATATACATATATATATATATATATATCAAATTTAAATTGTGATTTCTCTTGATCTTATTTTCTGATATGACTGTATATCTATATATAATTACTTACTTTCATGTTATACCATACGTACGTACAATTTTTGTAATTAATACAGGGGTCAGACTAGAGCTTTTTAAAATTATCTGGCTCCTTTTTGCATTAGGACAATTGTTATATTCTGTCTTATAAAACCAGTTTAAATATGCAAATAAATATTATTATTATTATTGTTATTTATAGAATTGCCAGCTTCGTAACAGTTATCAAGAAATTTAATCAGAGGATTAAGAGCTGTCAACAATTTGGGGACTCGAAACAACTTTCGTAGAAAGGAGAATTTAAGTTACAAAAAAAATTTCGATGGCATGAATGCAGATACAAAGTTATAAGAAGAAGAAAAATTTAAATAATTGACGTTTAACAGTATTTTGTACACCACCTCATTCGAATTAAAAAATAGATTGCTAGATTTTTAAAATATTATGTCTAAATTTTTTTTAAACTCTCCCGTTTAGTGTCTCTAAGTCATTGTAAGCTTACAAGCAAGCTAGTATACTGCAATAAAAATAGGCTGACGTTTAACAGTAAAAATTGCAGGGTAAATGCTAAATTTTCGCTCTGCATCTAGAGCCAGTTTAAAAAATATGAACGCAATTATAGAAGTAACTGATTTATTTTTTTGTAAACATCAAACCAATTTCTCCCAATGTTTGCACTGCTCTCTTATTATTTTTAACACTTCCTGTGACGTCAGCTTCTGCTGAGAGAACATTTTCAAAGCTGAAGCTTATAAAAAAATTTTTAAGGAGTACCATGAGACAAACAAGACTAAAAAGCCTAGCAATACTGAGTATAAAGAATTAATTTTAACAAAGAAATTATTGTGATTATTTAATCGATCAGTTTGCTTTAATAAAAATCGAAGGAAATTTTTTTATTACATTTATAAATTTTTTGCTTACGTTTATAGCATTAAATTAATTTGTGTTACCCCCTTATATATTTTATTTAGCTATAATATAAAAATAAAAGTATACACTTAAAACTATGTTTTATTATTTTTTTATTAATTTAGGTATCACCCAAAATATGGTTTAGGCGCTAACAGATAGTTTTGCCCCCAGCATCGCTATTTCAGTCTACGCCACTGGGCATATCTGAAAACAAAATATACAGATCGTTATTGTGTCAAGTTTCTTTAAAACGTCTAATCGGAACTCCCAAGGAATCACCCTGTATATTTAAGTTGTAATCCACAAATTCAGAATATGTGAAATTATTGATAATATTATCAATTAAGACTGTACCGGCCTATTATTAACTATACCTACCTATTTACTTGTTAACTTGCGCAAGCAAAATTTTAATGGGTAGACATACAGGGTATTGTTTTGTATTGAATGTTTTGAATTGATATGAGACCTGTGTACAAATTACATTTGACGTTTTTTAGTTTATCACAGAAAGTCAACATTAATAAACAAAACAAATGTATCTATATTTTGGTTATAAAATTGAGTGCTCCATATGAATAATGTTATAATGTTCTCTGTCTCTGTTATCTAACATTACATTCTATGCATTTCCCAATGATACAAGGTAAACTATTTATTAGCCCTTTAACAATGCCAAAGGGCTATCCGTTATTCCGAAATATTTAATTAAAATTAATATTTCTCCTTTCTCTTAATGTTCGTGAATATACTTTATTTTGTCTTACCTTGAAACAGAATTAAACTTAAAATTCGTAAAATTTGTATAATCCGGAATAGACAAATCCCTCATCGATCACTCGCGTCGTTAGACACCGTTGATTTCAACTAGTGGTACTGCGGTACTGCTATTGCTGTAAAATACCAATCATTTAGTTTGCTCAAATTTCTCGTACTCCCCACCCACCTTTCTACATTTGACGTTAAATATACTAAGTTATACATTCTTTAATTTATTAATATAGTTCAGTGACTAAAGTTGTAATTCCCAATCATTTAAATTTCATTATAATATTCAATGGGGGAAACACGAGTAATGAACAAGTTTGTAAGCAACTAAATTTTTTGATGTATCGTTTTTGGCCAGGAATTCATTCACTAAGTCTTGTTAGATGGACCAATATCTTATCCACAAACATAGTCTTTTTCGACGAATTTGCTCTCACAAACGCCGCATAGCGATCAGCTAATATTCAATATTTAGTGTCCTCTTTTCAAATATTTCCAATACGCAGCGCGGCAACAATAGCCATGTTGACAGATTTCGAAAAAATGCCCTATCGTCCTATATTATTTACAATGAATAACATATTTCTGCAGATAATAAAGATTTAGTACAAAAATAGACGGATTTAAAGGTTAAAACCAACTCTTCTTTATTTATACACTCCGGAGGCTGCATCGTGCTAATAAAAACGATATTTCTTCAAAAATGGCCAAAAATGTGGTATATCTGGATTTATAGGACCCGTTGTACCGGCTTTCGAGAGCTGAAAATCGATACGGTTAATCTGTGAGACGCCCTGAACAATATCCAATCATAAAATTGGACACTTGTGAACACTCCAGAGGCTGTATCGTGCTAACAACCCGAAATTTCTCCAAAAATGTGGTGCTTCAAGTTCTATAGCAACAGTTGTACTGGCTCGAGTGAGCTGAAAATCGATAGTGTTCATCTATTAGATGCGCTGAACAATATCCAATCATAAAATTGGTCACTTGTATACACTCCGGAGGCTGTATCGTGCTAACGAACAGAAATTTTTCCAAAAATTATCATACATGTGGTACTTCAATCAACATAGCACCCGTTGTACTGGCTCTGGTGAGCAGGAAATCAATAGGATTCATCTGTGAGATGCCTGTAATAATCAGTTTTTCGTGTTTTTCTCGCTGGTCAACGAAAAAATTACTAAAAAAAACTTTTTTTGCGGCAAACCAATACTTTTAGATAGGGTTGGGTAAAAACTCCGGATAAGTTATTTGTGTTCTTTCCACCAAATAAAACAACTCGAGACAAGTGGCTTAAATTTGAACACAAAATTCAACAACGATATTGCATAGAACCAATGACATAGAAAAATAATAGACTAGCATCTCATTCATAATATCGGGATTGTTTTCAAGCCATCATTAAATTCTCTAACAATGCTCTAGAAAAGGACAATACATTCACTTTCCTGCTTTGGCAACGCTGTGTACATGGTGTCATAAAATTTCCAGTGGCGTACTGATTATTTTTTAGAAGATTCTCAACTTGGAAATATGGTAAATTCGCCGGTAGTCGGACAGCTTAAGTAAACCTGAATATTAAATGTACATCCCAATGACCAGAATTAGGAAAATCGTAATGCAACTTATTCTACAGGAAAGTTTTTTATTTGACTTCCCGCCAGTTACCATTATAGTATTTCTTAAGCTCAGCGATAATTTCTAAAAAATAAAAATAATAAATAAGTGTGATTTGCTGGTAATCGGACAGTGTATGCCAATGGTCGACCAAGTAGTTGCTAGCAGTCGGACAGTCTCTGATTGGTTAAGTTTGTACAGTCACGTATTTTAATATTTTTATGTTCATGGGTATTGGACTATTTTTTTTTATTGTAAATAGTAAAGAAACATACTTTGAATTAAATACATAAAATTGGGATATAACTTTATTTTTTGAACATTAAACATTAAAATATTTTAAAAACGTATACGGACTAGGTAATATTTGGTTGAGTTGCATTTAAAAAGATACATATAAGTAATGCAAGTTCAATGATGAGTAATTTGTCATTCATCATTGCATAGTTTACAGACAAAATCCAGATTGGTCACCTCCTCATAGGTGAGCCCGGAAAACTTTGTGCAGCCTAAGTGATACCAATGAGAGCTTAAATCACAACCTACATTTTTTCCATCTCAATTTCTGTATCGCTTTCCAGTTCTTCATCGCATTCGCTACAATTTAGTTTACAGTTTTGGTCGTTTGTTTCGTCATCCTTTATAGTGATTATGGAAGATGACGACCGTGCCTGACAATTATTTGTTTCTTTGTTTTTCAGCACTTTTGACTCAGTCTTTCTATTCTCTTGTCTCGTTTATTTCTTCTTCATTGTCTCTATTTTTCTCTTCTTTTTAGAATTTTCCTTCTCCTGTTTCTCCCTTGATTTATTTTCGTAATATTTTCTCCAAGCACCGGATGAAATTGCCGAAGGAATCTTCTCTCTCTGTCGTTTCTTGAATGTTTTTGGAAGAGGTTGGGGATATGAGAGGTGTTTCTCAAATGAATCCTCAGGTTTCTCTACCTGTAGTTGTGTTTGAGAACTATCAGGTATACAATCAGTTTGCTCTATTTCTCCTTTATCATCTGACAAAGATTTTTTTATTTCTGGCTTCTCTTGACTTTTTTATCTTTCTAGGCTTTTTTTCATCGATTGGTTCAGCGAAGTCTTGCATTTCTTTTGCAATTTTCTAACTATCTATTTCTATTAGATCCGGGTGGGGATTATTAATGTCTTTATCAATTTCTATTAAATCTTCAGTCAGTTTTTTTCCCTCTATTTGTTTTTTATTTGATTCGCTAATGTCCTCGTCCGCAAATATTTCTTCTAAAATGGACTCCCCGGTTTCTAGTAGATCTTGAACGACATCCATTATTTTTTTTCTGGAATTTCATCACTAAGTCAGATTTTTTGCTGTTTTGTTCTCTTTCATATGGATTGAGGAGTACACCTTGATGTATTATTACTAAGCCATTATTTTGATTTGCAACATCCTTTTCAACTGTGAGTGTTTGTTCATCGAAAACGAATTCCACTTCTTTAATTTCATGTGGCATAAAAAATGAGACGTTGCTACCACTAGTATTTTGACGCAGCAATGACTTAGCCATATTTAAAATCGTGTCTGAACATAATCCAAGCTCTGAGAGTTGAGGTTTTATCTTTGCAATCACTTTTTCGGTACTGATGATATCAGCTTCTGATATTTCGTCATGATCCTTCTCTATTTCGGGATTAAATGGATACAATCCACAGGTTTTGAAGCCGTTTTTGAAGAGCTTTCTCAAATATGGGACAAAATTCAATTTTTGTGACTACGCGATTTAGAGGTTTGAATACGCCAACGTCAGCAGGTTGAAGGAGATGAGTCGCATTTGGGGGTAACGCGTACAAGATGACGCCACTTTTATCACAAAACTTGCTTAGGTCAAGTGACATATGAGATTTATGCCCATCTACTAAAAATAGCACAGGTTTCTGGATTTTTTCACTCTCCCCACATAGCACAGGAAGTTCATCGGACGTCCATTTCAGATCCAAATGAAGTCCAAATGTCCATGGACCTTCTATGGACGTACATTGGAATTCGACATCTGGACATATTCTGTATGTTACATTATTGGTCGTCATATGGATGCCCATCGGACTTAGGTTATTGGATGTTCACCATAACGTCCATATTGGATCGTTATTGGAAGTCCTTGGTATGTCCAAAACTGGAGTTATTCTTAAATCGACACCCGTCCGACTACTGAACTTCTAACGAAATGGTTAGCCAGTTACCGTACACCTAAATTTAACCTCAAAATATAAGAAAATGTAAACTTTTACTAGTTGTAATGCAAATTTAGACCATTCTTAAGATATCTCACAATAATACTACTCATTAAATTATCAAGTTTAAAATTTTACTTACCTTTTAATCGTCTTATTCTATCCTTAAACCTTGAAGAGCACTTGCACCTGGTGAATTTGGCGCGCTTTTAACGGTTTCAAGGTGGCAATTTAAGAACTAGAAATTGGCTATATTCTTGTAGAGAGATTGATGCAACTGATTAATAATTATTTGGGGACAGAGGGTTTTATATTTTAGAAGTTATTTCAGATTATACATGCTTTGTCCGACTACCGGTGCTGTCCGGCTTACCGGCGAAGTTACCCTAGATGTGTAATAGAAATGCTGTAGAATTACATCAGTCTAAAAACCTCTTGACGAGGTAAAAATAGGTGACGCAAGTACACCTCTTATACAAAGGGTGATATCAAATCATACGATGTATAAGGTGACACAAGTACTATATCTACTTATGTTTTTAAAATAAAGGTAAGCTGTGGCTACATATTCACACTTTATTCCTTATTAATTTGAAAATTCTAAAAACTTGATGTACTTGCATTCAGCCCTCTTTAAATGATGTTAATGTTTGTTTGTATCCTTCCCAGTTTCATTTTAATGCATTTTATTTTTCAACTGGTCTTATTGTAGTACATATAAAAAAATATTTTTGTTTGTTTTGTAGTTCTGACAATTCAAGCGAAACAGATGTAGCCTTTCTTTGTAATGCATTTCGATAGTATCGGATGGGGCTCTTTTTTTGTTATGTGTTTCGATAGTGTAACTTGGATTGGGTCCATTCTTTGTTATGTGATTCAATAGTAGCTATAAATCGGATGGAGCCATTCTTTGTATTGTATTTTGAAAGTATTGAAATTAAGCACTTTCTATACAATGTAATCATATATATTTTTGGTAGTATGAACTGAATGGATCCATTTAGATGTCCGTCTAAAATATATACAGAAATTTTAATCCTTTTTGATAAAATGTAAAGAAAGAAAAAAGTCAGCACCCAACAAACATTAACAATATTTAAACATGGCTGACCGAAAGTACATCAATTATTTGAAACTTTCAAATTAATAAGGAATTAAGTGTGAATATGTAGCCATAGGTTACTTTATTTTAAAAAGATTTTAAGTGTCACCCTATACATCGTATGATTTGATATCACATCTTTTATAAGGGTTGTACTTGCGTCACCTATTTTTACCTCATCAAGAGGTTTTTGGACTGATATCAGGGAGACCGGGGCTAGTCACCGCACTTTTAAGTTTTTAGTTTGTATGCTTTCACATGTTTGCTCTAAGCAAATATAACCAGGTCTGATGAATGCACATATGGCTTACACCTGTTCTTGTTAGCCTAATTTTTTTCAGCGCGAAATATATTTTTTTTAATGTGATGAAAGTTGCGGCTACATACCCCGCCTTGGGGAAAATTGCTGCCCAAACGGGGCATGTTGCTGCACGATTCTAATTATTTTGTTTTATTGAATAGAAACTCATCCTCAGTATAAGGTTTATTTTTTCAACGTAAAAACAAAAAATAAGATTTTCATAAGTATAGGACATTGATTATCAGTCGCTCAGACAATGAATACACAGAAAAACAGACTTGTCTTCTCCAGCACATTCAGAATGTGCCCACTTTTTGCAGGAAACACATCTTATCCAGCCTTCTCCAGGTCTACTATTTTTGTATGTGTCAAAACAATAGAGACACAGACAGTTGCCGTCTTCGTTTTTGCTGCTAGAACTACTAGCTGTTTCGGTTGGCATAGGCTTCTTCTTCTTACTTCTTTTCTTCGGTAAACTTTACTTTCATTTATTTCCATCATCTTCAAATGCTTTTTTTCTTGATGGGACCTTCTTATTCTGCTCTTCTCTAAGGGCCTCTTTGATAGGCGTGTCTGTCAATATGGCTGTTTTTCGTTATTTTCTGCCTCGTTTTGATAAATTTTTTCTAGGAGCAGCTTTTGGAAGAGGCCTTCCTCAGTTTCAGAGGCGTCACTTGCTTTTCAGGAGTGACTTCCCCCATGTCCATAGGTGAACCTATCAAGGTTTTTGAGCAACATTCTTCTAGACAATCGCGCGAAGTTCCTGGTGTAGGTTGAGAATCGATTAATGTTTGACAAGCTCCTGAGGTTCCTGGTATATGGATTATTTCTTGACAAGTTCTTGAGGTTCCTGGTGAAAAATCCTTCTGAGTATTCGCAAGCACCTGATTATCCTGACCTCGATCTGCAACTTCTGTTTTGGTCGCCTCATATTCGTTTAAGTGACCCTTTGCATATGGACGGTCTGTCGAATAAGATGCCAGACATTCTTCTTCCGGGAATATATCCTTGTGCAAAGGATAAATTCCTGTAACCTGAAACCCTGCCGTGATATTTTTATGGGTTATTGCTAGCGACAATGATGTTGCAACGATATTTGGAATGTCATATATAGACATAGTTGTGCCAGGGTGATTTGTAATGCAAGAATCGCAAGCAGTGTTCACATATTTTTTCAGTGGCCCATAGACAGATCTATCGAGGGGTTGCAGTTTATGCGAACAGTGCGGGGGGAAGGACAACACTGTTACCCCGTTTTCTTTCAGGAAGTCTAAAGCTCCAATGGACAGATGTGAATCACGGTTATCAAGCAACAGGAGAACGGGTTTCTGTACAGAACATTTGGTGTGCTTCACAAAATGCTTACAGCAATCTAAAAAATGGTTTGCTGCCATCCATCCTGAAGGATTCGCACCTCCACAGCTTCCTGGCGGAGCACTGGCTAACATATATGGCCTGAAATTTACTCTAGGAAATATAAAATATGGTGGAACACTATTTCCTAGAGCCGAGACTGCAACAGCCAAAGTCACTTATGTCCCTCTTTCTTGTGAAGTAATTCTTCCAATTTGTTTGAAGCCTCTCCTGGCTACAATCCTATCTGGTTTTTGGACAGTAGTGATACCAGTCTCGTCCATATTATATATATCTTCTGGCCCAATTTTAAGACGATTTAGAGCAGTGCTTAGGTTCTACATTGGACTTATTGAAACAGGTAGCTCCTGCCCAACTAATCGCTTCTGGAGTTCGGATGGATAGTTTCCTATGGCGCTTCATAAAAAAAGTGAACCAGTCTTCACCGGCCATTTTTTTGGCATCCCATTGTGGAGGATATTTTAATTTCAGTGCCACAGCATAATCATAAGCAAAAGTTCTTACTTGCTTTGGTGCTAAACCATAATATATATCTGCAGCTGTGAGAAGGTAATTCGCCAAAGGAGTTTCTTGCTCGTCACTGAAAACCTAAAAATGTTCAATCCTTATTAAAAAATAAAAAATAAATAAAACCACCTTTTACATGTCGTGGTCTAGAATATCCGATATGTGTGGTTGGCATCTCGGTAAGCCCATTTAGGTCATCTTTCCGAAATGTCTAAGTCCCTCGCTGCACCCCTTATTGATCTATTTTCTAATTTTACCAGTCTAGCTGCTCTAAACATAATATCTGACGGAGGCGTGCCTCGGTCTGTCTTTCTTTTATAGTTTCTCATAATTCCACAAATTAATTTTAAAAAAAAATTATTGAGAATGAAATTTGACACCGAGTAGGTTGCCAAACACTCGGGGCAAATTGCCGCAAGCGGCAATTTACCCCGGGCGTAATGCGGCGTTTAACCCCAAAGGTACTTTTGACAAACTTGGTGTTTTTTCACCTTGAAATATAGATAAAAACACAGTTCTAAAAATCGTGTTGTCAAGCCGAAAGTTCATCAATGAATATGAAATATTGCGTATTTTCGTGTCACTAATATGCAAAAAGATATTACAAAGTAACTGTAAAGGTAAAAATTTACTTACACGTACTGTCTATCACTGTTAGCACGTCCACACTTCACCACTGCGCTAACATGGCTAAAACTCTCCACAAAGAGACGGTTGGTATCTAGGATGGGATAACTTGACGTCCCATCGTTGCCGGATGTAACATTAAAAAAGAAAATCTGATGCGGCAACTTACCCCTACTTTTTGTACATATTTTAAATTCGATTCTCATATACAAGAAATGTAATACAGATTTTTTTAAGAATTTGTTAGAGGTATGCAATATTTTGATATGGGGTCAAGAACCGGAAAAAACTTGAAAAAAAGATCAAAGGGTGGGCCACTTATTTTGGCTATAAACCCACAAGGGTACACCAAATGTCTCAAATGTCATACCGTTGGAAATGTCTTGAATACAGCTACAAAAAATATTTTTCCTACGATCACTACCCAAAGTAGGCTTTTGCACACTCAAATCTAACCGCAAAGTTGATCTTTTCCGTGATATGTCATAATTTGACATTATTTCCGCTCTAGAGCGTACTTTTCCGCTCGCACGTTTTCATTTACAATAAACTGAAGAAAGTTGGTAAATAATAGGTATATTAATAGTACATTATACACTAAGCGACTAAAGTGACCCATTTAATCCCGCGGATGGGACCCATTTAATCCCCGAGGGAATCAATCCATATACATTTTTAATAAAAATGAATACTACTTAGGATGGCTGGGCATCGAGGATGCACTTTTATGAAATGAAACATGGCTGGGCATCGAGGACGGACTTTTATGAAATGAAGCTTGGCTGGGCATCGAGGACGGACTTCAATTTTTTTGTAGTAAGTCAAAGTGCGCCAATAAAAAAATAGCGTAAAGTATTCGTGGATAACTGGTCTTTCAAACACGCGCGATTTTTCGAGCGCGACGGCGCAGTGTTATAAGACCTTACAGATTAGACCGATTCAGACGTCACTTCAATTATTATTTTCTATCTTATAAACCCTCCAAAACACCTATGTTTATAGTTGTAGTTAATATTTATATTCAAAGTGTATAACTAATTACTTCCAATATTTTTCGAACCTCAATTTGTTTAACCTTGTAAATGTCATCTTAATGTCGTTAACGACTTTTGTAAGTTTTAAATTGTCATTAGTTGCTTTTACGCCGTTTTTGATAGATTAGATTAATTTTCTTCTCGAAACCTTGACTCAAAACATCAAATTGCAAGAGGTTATGGACACAGGACACGCGTGAGACACCATTGAAGCTTCTGGACTTTGTAATTTGTTGAATTTTTGTGTTAATAAGTGATATCATGAGCCAGTTTCCGCTGATCGAGTATCTAAAAGGGCACGAGAACTATGGTACGTGGAAATGCGCGGTACAGATTTATTTAGAACACGAAGAGCTTTGGGACGCATTAAAAGGATTTTTCGTGTTTTTTTTAATTATTTGTTTAAAAATAAGGTGATCGTAGAAAAAATCTTGTGTGCAATTCGAGCAAAAAGTGCGTTGCCACTTTCGGCTGATTGCCCGCGCTCCGCTACGCGTCGCGCGGGCAACTCTCTGCCTCAAGCGGCAAAGTATCACTTTCCGCTCTTAATACACAAATAGCTATAGAGTGTTTTCCTCTGAGGTCGAAAACCGTATAAATTGGAAAATATTTAAAACACCCATATTTTCGAAGTTTTAGATATTAGGATCCCTTAACGATTTTTCCAGGGATCGTGGTATAATGCGATCGTAATAACTTTCAAGCTCTATCATCCTGCAAAGTCTCATCGAAATCGTTAGAGTCATTACAAAGTTACCACAAATATATACCACCGATATTTTGTATGAAAAATAATTACTGTATAATATATAGAGTGACTTTACATGGTTTGATTTATATTCCGCTTTTTTGGTGTGATGGTTTTTGTGAGGGTGTACTTGCGTCAGTCGGCAGTTACCGTTGCCTGTGATACTGTAAAATTTACAGTGTAAAGACTGCATTGAATTGAAAATTATAGAATTTAGAAAAAATACTGAATTGAACAGAAATTTTTCTACTCCTATTCCTGAAATACAACTTTACACATCGATAAAAATGCATGAAGATCAGGTTTTAATACCAGTGCGTAAAGTAGGTACAATGCTATTCTTATAGGCTTTATTTTACGCATCGCTGCCATAAGAGCTAATACACTTTTACGCACAGATGAAAATCATAGATAGCTGTGCTTTAGAAATAATTTTTATGACGTTTATGAACGTCAAACTCATTTGCGTGTTTCTTTATGTATTGTGCGCGCTAATAATCATGGAATCGAGTACATAAAGACCGTCTACTCTATCAAATATAACGGAAGCAGCAAACGAAGCAAGTGCATCGTTATTGCCGCAAAAATCTCCTGCAGATTGCAGATGCACGTATCAAAAATTTATGTTATGGCGCACAGAACAAAATATTCATTCGATTTCGGAAAATGTTATGTTAACATAGAGGAAAGTAACCTGTGATGGCCCCCCTTATTCTGTTTTGTTATAACTTTAGAACTAATTGTAATATAATTAAAAGATTTAGCCAGATATCTTGTTATCATATGTTATCTTCATTTGTACGGAATAAACTTTTGTTTAAAAAAAATCAAGGGACTATCATAGGCATATGTTATCTTATGATGGCCCTCTTTATAAAAATTTTAAAAAGTCGATTTTTATAAAAAAATTCTTAGTATGTTTCAACTAAAAAGCATTTAAAAGTGAAAAAGTTTATTAAAAAAATTTATGTATTCCAATTATACTTAGAAAGGAAAAGAACTACATTTCTTAGAAGCAACAAAAAATATAAGAATACATTTCGCACAAAAAATTATAACCAAACTTTTTAAAAGAAAAAGGGAAATGAATTTTTTTGTAATTCCAAAATTAAAATGTTTTTCTGGTTGACAAACATCACACATAAAAGTCTTTGTTGACCTAGGAACATCAACACATTCGCAGTGACGCCAGCCGTTGCAACTCTGGCACTTTAGCCAGAATTCTTTAGGACGAGAACGAGAAAAGAGCTCGTTGCAATACAGACACGCTGCATCTGATTGATCACTATCGCTGTTTTCAGGCACAACTTCCTCATCACTATCTTCTTTTATTTGTTTTCCAATTTTTCTTTTGTCAACGTTTGCCGTTTTCCTTCTCTCTTTATCTAATGCTTGCTTTCTAGACTCATTAATTTCTTCGATATCTGGAGTGCTGTTAAGGACACCAGTCTTTCCACGTTTCCTTTTCCTTGTAGTTAATTTCATTGTTGCCTTTGGGGGAAGAGATAATTCTTCAATTTGTTCTCTGCCTATACAATATTTCGACGTGCTTGCAACTTGGTCACTCGTATTTCTCTGAGAAGTCTGTTAGATCTTTTCAACTGGAGTATCGTTAACATGGTCAGTTTCGTTTAAGATGTTATCAATTTCACTATGCGATTGTTCTTCGGTATTTGTATTTATAGTCTGTGATTCGTCTTGCGTGGTTTCCAACTCCCTACGTGTTGTTGACGCAGCTGCAAATTCCCAAAACATCTGGATTAAATGGATGTATACCTGTTTTTTCAAACAAATGTATTGCATTTGATGGAGTCGCAGTCTTGATGTATGCATTATTGAAAATGTTACTTGGAAGTGAATGACAGTCCGTCCTGGGTTATCTCTCATCCATTTTTGAATTTCTATGTTATAAAAAGTTTGAAGCGGTGCGAAAAAGCCAACATCAAGAGGTTGGACGCGATGGGAACAATGGGCTGGAAGGTAAAATAGTATTATTCCATTTTCCTTACTATATTGCAGCCATTACAACCCCTTGTGACTACTATGCCCATCAAGGATTAAAAGCACTTTATTTTCATTTGATGCTTTAACGTGCAAGACAAAGTGTTTTAGCCACTTGACAAATGTTTCATTGTTCATCCAACCATTGTCTTGGCAAAATGCCACACTGCGTACTGGGGCTCCATCCATTAACTCTGCTTTAAATCGCTTCCGCGGAAAAATAAAAGCGGGTGGAACAAAGGTTCCTATGACGTTCCTGCAACACACAGCGGTATAGTTTTGCCCAGGCTCATTGCTTATAATTCCAATTTGTTTCCGTCCTTTGGTCGCAAGAATTTTGGTAGATTTCGTAGGAACTGTGCTCATCCCTGTCTCGTCGCCATTGAAAATATTTTCAGGAGAGAATTTATATTTATCCATAACTTCTCCAGTGGAACGGAAAAACAACTTAATGTTTTCTTTATTGAATGCCTCTGCTCTTGCGATAGATGTGTGCTCTGGAGTTCTTACAGTTATCGTTCGGTTCCTTGAGGAAAATCCGTTCAACCACTTCCTACCAGCCATACCATTTTCACTATTAAGAAGAAGCATAAAATGAACCACCATTTTATGCTTCTCGGCTATTTGTAAAACAAGCTGTCTTAACTCAGTACTGGTAAGTCCAAAAAGTCTGGTTTCTAAATTTATAACGTGTTTCGCAATTTCAGCTTCAGTATCAATATCAAAAGTAGGCTTATGTCCACCTAAATATCTTTTGCTACTGCCCTGTTCATTCTTGATCCTCCTACGTAGTGTCGTTCGTGGTACTTTGAACATTTTTACGGCATTTGTATAGCCCAGTGTTTTATTTCGTAATGCAGCCATGTTTTTTTCATCCCACTGCAGTCTTATTTTTGACTTGTCCTGAAATTAACAGGAATTATTTTTATTACGTTTATTCCTATGATGGCCGTATGATGCATACTCCTATGATGGCCCCGGGGCCATCATTGAAATACTCGCCTGAGGCCATCATAAGCAAAAAGGCATGTGATACAAAAACACAAAAAACTTTTCATATGAAAACATAACCTTTAAACTACTATAGAATATATATCGAGGACCCTACTAAAAATACTTCCTCCAAATTGTATTCAATAATCCCTACAGATACGAACGCAAAATGCATTTTAGAATAGTAATTTTTTACATCCGTTAGCGGCTTCATTTTTGTATAGGAGCCACATTAAACGCAGTTATAACTAGCAAACTCGATGGTACACTAACCGGCCAATATTGAAGGTCTCTAGTAAATAAAATATGCAACCAAAGATACATAACAAGAAATAAAGTAACAGGGCCGTCACAGGTCACTTTCCTCTACTTGTCAGAATTGGTGAAAAACTTCCAATCATCAACACTTTGGAGTCACTATTCTATGTTGAAGAATACCATCAGCATCAAACATAATATTGACATTGGTGATCATATGAAAGGCCGTGCTGGTATAGTTTTAATCAGCAAGGTAAGACAACATTTGCGAATTGAAGACAGTTTCAATTTCTCCAATCACAGGTTATTTTACTCTTTGGACTGGCTGGTACTCTTAGAAGAGATGAAATTTACAAATTAACAACATACGATATCGATGATTTGGGAACAACTCTTCTAGTTGTGAATATCTAGAGGTCTACAGAGCATATGTAGCTCTTCGTCCTCAAAATTACTCGGAAAAGAGATTTTTTATTAATTACCAACGAGGAAAAGTACTCGTCAAGTCATAGACATTAATAAAATTGGAAGAGTACCTTCCACGTTGTGAACTTTTTAAAACTGCCCGATCCAGAGCAGTACACAGGTCACTGCTTTAATCGCTCATCTGCCTCCTAACTGGTGGAAACTGGGGCAGATTTATTAACGCTCAAACAACACGGAGGCCGGAAGAGTTCCTCTGTGGTGGACGGATATGTAGAGAACTCCTTGAACAAAAAGAAATGATATTTCTAGCAGAATTTTGTCCATCAACAATTGAAACAGTACTGTTGTGAATGGACCTTCATTCGAGCATCTCACAAATTGCAGCATTACTATAAATAATTATTATTATAATAAAGAAAATTAAAAAGTTTATTTCAATCGATTTTTGTCTTTTAAATTTGCTTAATCGTACGATTGTAGAAAAAGTATAGTGTGTAACACTTGCGTGAAGACTTTTTTACACTCGCGTGGCTGCTCCACTCGCTTCGCTCGCTTCGCAAACTCCACGTTTGTGTAAAAAAGGCTACTTCACGCACTTCATACACAATATACTATTTATACTTAGATAATTCAATCAATATCTGAAAAAATAGATATATAAGGATACTGAGAGATAATTAAACCTTCGAAAAAGTTTTATCCAATTTTAAAATAATAACAATATAACAATAAAAAATAAACTTATTAAATTATTGAACAACTAAGAATTTTTATAATCTATGTTCTATATAGGAATAATTGTGTATAATGTTTCTTATTAACTAATAAAACACTTTATTTTTGAACACAACTGTTTGTCATCCGTAGTAGTACCTAATAATTTATTGAAATAGGCAAGCCTAATATACAAACTTTCATTCACTCAAATTGACAATTGTTTCGATATTAAATATCATCTTCAGAATGACAGAAGTTACATTTCATTTGATGCCTATCAGATGTTTAATAATTATTTTGGCTAGACCAAGAAGTGACCTACCTAGTAATTGACTTAATATATGTTAATAGAAAAAAGAAGGAGAAGATGTGATGTTACAAATATTAAAGCTTAGATATTATTAGCCTTATGGAGATATCCTGGATATCTTTTTCCCAATTAAGATCAATATAACTGTGCAATGATATAGAAAACCAGGCAAACTATATCTGCTGATCTTTACAATTATCACTTAAGAAGACAGTTTAAAAGTGAAGAATTCCCTAGATTTATTTGCTCATCGACAACTGATTAAATAATTCAAAGAGTTAATAATGTAATTGATTATTCAATTTACAGAAAACCAACACACACTGTCGTAATTATTCCATATAATTCCAAGCATCCCATGTCACATAAATTAGCAGCATATAATTCAATGATACATAGAGCTTTTTCAGTTCCTGTAAACAAATGTAATTTTATTAGGGAAATCAATACAATTAAACAAATAGCAACATCCAACGGTAATCCATTACATATGATAAAAAAATTGATTAATAATAAAGAGGAAATAGTGGCATTAAAACTAATATTTCCTGAGCAAAGTAACGAAATAAAAAATTATGAAACCATAGCAGTTAATATTTCTAATAATATTTCAAAGATAACATCTTTATCTACAAGTACAAAAATTTCTTTTATTAAAACAGAAAGTAATATGAGTACAAAATTGTTAAATGTAAAAACAAAAATATCCCAATTAAACAAGTATGGTATATATAAACTTAAATGTCCAGAATGTAATGCTGTCTACTTGGGTCAAACCCTTAGAAATTTTGAGATCAGATACAGTGAGCATATAGATTAAAACACCCAGATAAGTCCCACTATGCAAAACATTTACTTGACACTAAACACAGAAGTACATATTTGTGATAAGAAACAAGAACTGGATTTCTTTGAAGAGTGGAATTATCTAGAAACAGTAAGTTTCATTTAAAACAGTAATACAAATTTTATATACATTTTTCCACAAAATCAGTATGCGCTAACTTCTAAACACTCTCATACACTGTCTTGTATTTACATTTGAACGCTTCCAATTTCAAATTTTTCAATAGCTGGGGGACCTGGTTTTGAAGCTTAAGTATCATATAAGAAAATGAAGATTTGAATTCATAGGTTCCATTAATTGGAGGTAAAATATGCCCTCCCAATCGTGTATGTATATTAAGTACATCACAACGGAACTTAATTTTGTTATATAATATTAATCAATGTTTCTTATAAAAAATTGAAAGAATATATACCCATACTTATTGCTCGAATCTAGTACGTTCATCAATTCTTCCATCTACAGCTCAGGTTTAGTTTTTCTAGAAGAATAGTCTCCAATAGTCGAGCTCGAACTGTAAGTAAATTAATATTTCATTTCAATTGAACTAATAATTTTTAGTCATCAATCTAAGGTTACCTTGTGAAGCAAATAGTAAGTTTTATAAATATTTGAAAGGAATTACCTGGAGGATATTAAAACCAATGATCGATGTGAAACTAGTAGATTTTCACCAGCAGATATTTTACATCATTTGCTTTAACAAGGATATAACTTGGAACAAAACGTATTAATGCATATTAAAGTATATAATGGAACTGTATTATCTTTTTCAACACGAATCAATGAGAACCAAATTTTTTTTGCTCTTCATTCGTGGGAAACACGCAATATAAATATGTTGTTGAAAATGAATTTGCACGAATTATATAAAAAAAGGTGGATTGAATTATATTTGATATTTACTTACTTTCTATACTTATAAATAGGAAAATGGCTCTACAGTTATCCTCTGCCTCGAATTGACGATACGCTAAATACTTTGGTTAGGTTAGGTTAGGTTAGGTTCGGTTAGGTTAGGACGATACGCTAGATACTTTGGCCGGCAGCAAACTATTTTCCACCTTGGACCTGAAGTCTGGTTATTGGCAAGTGGAAATGGACGCAGAAGACAAAGAGAAGACTGCTTTTACCACCGGATCTGGATCATGTCAATTCAACGTCATGCCATTCGGGCTCTGTAATGCGCCTGCGACATTTGAAAGACTCATGGAAAATGTCTTGAGAGGATGGTCTTGGAAGACATGCCTGGTCTATTTGGACGACATCGTAGAACTGGGGAAGACATTTGACGAGCATCTGAAGAATTTGGAAGACGTATTCAAACGACTCCAAGCTGCCCAGCTCATGTTAAACCCGAAGAAAAGTCAGCTATTCCAAAACCGAGTCAACTATCTAGGTCATATAGTGAGCAATGAAGGAGTGGCGGTGGATCCAGAGAAAATTGCTTCCATTCAGCAATGGCCGCAACCAACCGACAAACATCAAATTAGGAGTTTCCTTGGACTTTGCACGTATTATAGAAGATTTATCAGAAAGTTTGGAGATATTGCCAAGCCTCTAACTCGACTTACAGAAGAATCAAGAGCTTTCCAATGGGACGAAGACTGTCAAACGGCTTTTGAAACCTTGAAGAAGCATTTAACCTCGGCGCCGATATTAGGATATCCATTGCTATCCGTGCCCAACAGACTGCTCCCACTCCAACAAGGCGGAATCTAGGGAAGCTGCGGAGAAGATCAGGAGAATGATCCTTGCCTAAAGAAGATTCGGCAGTGGAAGGAAGAAAATCGGCGACCTACATGGCAAGAAGTGTCAAGATTTTCACCGAAACTCAAGGCGTATTGGGCTCAGTGGGACTCCCTTGTCCTGGAAGAAGGGCTGTTAAAAAGAGTCCTTGAAAACGATGATGGTTCCGAGATGAGAAGATAGCTGGTTATCCCTAGAACGAGGGTAGCTGAGGTACTGAAGAAGTTACACGACAGTCTATCGGTAGGTCATCTGGGAGTGAAGAAAACCCTCCAGCGAATCCGTGAGAGGTTTTATTGGATGAACAGCTCCGATGATGTGAAGAACTGGTGTAATAAATGTACGACTTGTGCTACGAGTAATGGACCACATCGCAAGAGAAAGGCGCCCATGAAACAATACAATGTTGGAAGCACTTTCGAAAGGATTGCTTTAGATATCGCTGGACCATTCCCGACGACAGAAAATGGTGGCAAATACATACTGGTTGTAATGGATTATTTCACAAAGTGGGTGGAAATTTACGCTATCCCAAACCAAGAGGCCACAACTGTCGCGGATGTATTGGTGAAAGAATTTATCAGTCGATATAGAGTGCCCTTTGAAGTCCACAGCGACCAGGGAAGAAATTTTGAAAGCCATCTATTCCAGGAAATTTGCGACAAGCTGGGAATGATGAAAACCAGGACAACAGCATTACATCGACAGTCAGATGGAATGGTCGAGAGAATGAACAGGACTATTGGAAAATACCTGTCCAAAGTGGTTTCCAGCCATCAGAGAGATTTGAACCAGTATATTTCCCTATTCGCATTGGCTTATCGATCCGCCGTCAATGAGTCCACGGGTGAAACACCGGCGAAAATCATGTTTGGACGTGAAATGAGGCTTCCTTGTGACCTGGAATTTGGCTGCCGATCTGGAGAAGATCTAGCAGGCAAAGACTAAGCGATCCAGTTGAAAAGAAGGCTGGACGATATTTATGAATTAGTTCTTACAAATCTTCAAGTTGCCAGCGACAGAATGAAAAGTCGGTACGCCACGCAGGCCACAGAAGGCGGTTTTAAAGAAAAGGACACAACTCGACGAGGAGAAAAGGATTTTCTCCAAAATTACAAAAATCCTGGGAAGGCCCATACTTAATCAAGAAAAGGATCAATGATGTTATATATCGCATAAGCAAGATCCCCAACGGAAAACCAAAAGTAGTTCACCAAAACCGACTAGCGCCATTCGAAGGAGACCATAACCTGGAGGAAGGAGTAAACCTTATTCGAGATGTGTCTGACCCTACCTTCGAGGAATTTATGGGCACGTATGGAGGTACCGGGGAAGCTAGATATGGAGTCACTTCGGAACAACAACAAGATTTGTACACACTTCCGGAAGATTATTCACTGGCATACAACATCCCCGCCCGTATCAAGAACGCACGAGGGTTGGCAACCGTCTTTCGAAAGAAGTTCGGGCAATTAGAAAAACTTGAAGACCAGATTCCAGCCCCTGGAAAGACACTGAAACTGAAACATAATTCGCGGTACGTCTTCTACGTGGTAACTAAAAATGAATTTCAAGATCGATCTACCTACCGCGATGAGTGGGAAGCACTTCGAAGCCTACGAGACCATGTGTTGGAATAGAGCGTGAAGAAACTGGCTATGTCTAAGATAGCGAGTAACCAGTTGGATTGGCTAATCATCAGGAACATGGTACAGATTATCTTTCAAGATACCGGTGTCCAGATATTAATTTGCAGCTACAACCCCCGTTATCAGTATACGATGAAGACGGTGCCCTGCTATTTCCACAAGATCGGAAAGTGTAGAAATGGGGCCAGTTACCGATTCAATCATCCAGTCTCGGCTACACAAAAGTTCCAGGAGGAACTTCCATTTAAGGAGGGGGTAATGTTACGAAACAGCACACTGGTATAGTCCCTAAATCCGACTCTGTCTAAGCCAGGTATAAAAGTTAAAATTATGGCGGATAAGCAGGGTTTTTTATAACTGTTTACGACTATCTTATCTAAACATTGTTTTTGTGACCAGTCTTATCTAGAAAATGCCAGAAAGCAATTTGTTTTTGAGTAAGCCGCAGTCCGGAATTTTCTAGTATAAAGGGCACAAATATAAATAAAGGACCAATCAGCGGAGGAGTTAGTTGATAATTTGACATCGTGAGATAAACAAGTGAATATAAATCAGTTAAGTGTTTATATAAATTAGTTTAAGTGAATATACTGAGTATATATAAATTAAGTAAGTGAACCTACAGTGTGTTTAAAATTTATCCCACCCGTTTACTGTTTAAATAAATACGAAAAACATTACAATATTGTTATTTTCAGGAAGCTGCTTCAAATAATGCAAGTTTCATTTCGTTGGACAAAGTGTTAAATGCAATAAGAAAGTTATACTGCTTCAGGAGCCACACTTGATGCTTACAGTGTTTTCCGTTGAATTCCACTGCACAAGAGCATTTACAAGCATGTATATCAACCACATATGCATAAAAATATCGTTAAAAACTTTAAAACAATTTTATTTACTTCTACATCTTCTTTTGACTTAAATTTGGTCAAAATACGTTTATCCTGTTGTGATCGTTTCGGATTAACTGTTATCGTTTTTTAGTTCAAGTGTTGAGGTTATTATGTGTTTCCGTTCGGAATTTTGGTGTATTTATTAACTGCTATAGTATAATATTCATTTGTCGCTTCGTTGCTGTATTATTATTTTATTGTTATTAATTGGAAAGACAATGTCAAAATGTATTGTGAAGGAGGGTAATAAGTGTGTGTACTCGGTAAGTTTTATTAAAAAAATTACAGCATATTTTCTTTCTCAATTAGCAACCATTTTCATTACTTTAAAAAAATTACTAATTTAATCGACAACTTTAGAGATCATGGTTGTTTTTTACATTAGCTAAACTGAAAATTGTTGCATTACTAAAGTAAATATTTCTTTATACAGTTTTTTTCCTCCAACCCAGGAAGATATAAAATTAATATGGCTGGCACACAGAGGTAATAAATCATTAAATTTGTCGACGAGGAAACAATGCAGGATATGTCCCCTTCATTTTCAAAAACGGTATTTCTTTAGATTTGAGAAAGATGAAGGAAGGTTATTAAGACAGTTTGATTTGCGAGGAAATTAACAAAAATTGATGGTAAGTTTTATTGTATTAAATATAACATGCTATAATTTTGGACATTTTAAAATGTACCCATTGGAAAAATAATAATCTGGGTTTTATTTTATGTTATAGCTATTCCCTCCACCAGGTGTTGAGCCATTGCCACCTTCACCAGCTATGGGATGGAAGGTATTGAGCCCTTGCCGAATTTCATATATAGCCCATAGTACGACAATTTATGGGAAATGAAAGTGAGTTTAACTTTTGTTGAGTTATTACGTCTAGCGGTAACCAAAAATCCAAAATATCCAATGAAGAGAAAAAATAAAAACAAAACGATAAATCAAAAGATAGTTCAGAAATCCAAAAAATATTTTTGAAAACTAAAAAATAATCAAGAATATAATAATAATAATATATATATATATATATATATATATATATATATATATATATATATATAATAATCAAAAAAACCAAAAAATTTTTTAAACATTTTTTGATATTTTTTTTGGCTTAGAACAAAAACATGTGTAAACTTATTATTTCAATAGTAAGCGCATTTTGCTTTCTTTTGTTGATATAAATTTTGAAACATATTTTTGTGTTTACGTATTTATTGTTGTTGTTTTCTGTGTTTACTTGTAGAAACTCAACCAGAAACGAGAAAGGACTTCCACAAGACGGTGGGATTTTTAAGAGCCCTTAAGAAACATTTTAACAATCATAGACTGCCAGGGGCTGCAGAGTAACTCAAACTGCCTTATGCGATGGTTTCAACAGAATGCTTTTAAATGTAGAAATATACAAATATGCAAAATACTAGGTTTAAGCTTGTAATATAGACCTATTTAATACTTCCAGTAAAGAAATAAAGATGTGTTTTAAGTATAAATGAAATGTTAGATATATTATTTTAAATTTTGTACAGTCGCAAGTACTGTTTAGCACTCTTATATGTAATTCCTTGTATTTACAGAGCCGCTTTTACTTTAAAAATATTTTAATTACTTTTGCTTTAACAGTCACAGTAATTATACTTAAATATTTTCTTGCACAGAAAGTTGCCAAAAATAGTAGTTAGCTACTCATTGCTAACACTTTTTTTGATTAAATAGTTAGCAGTTATACTCGAGTAATTTGTCCAGCTCTGTGTGTTTATAGGAGTATAATAATCAATAAATTAATTAATATAAACTTATCATAAATAATTTTCTAATTTTATCTTGATTTAACATTTATTAAAAATCTAATGAAACTCCAATCTAGAATGTATGTTACTCAAATTATTTTTTAATTGCATTGTTTTTACATTATAGTTTATTTATTATCATTCTGTTTGTTAAGAAAAGTACTTTGTGAAAGAAGTTATTTGTTGTGTATTTTCATACCAAAATAAATAAACTGTTTAATTTTTCCCAATTTAACCATTTATAAAATTAACGATGATATTGATTTATCGAAACAATTGTCAATTTTTTAGAATTTTCAATAACTTTTATTATATTGTGGAATTAACTAGAGACCGTGAGTTTCATTTAAAAACACTAATTCAACCATTTATGGTCCATCATTTGATATTTCTTTTAATTTAACTCAACATCTAAACATTATTGAGTTAATGAAGTTAAATTGAATGAAACGTCAAATGATGGACTATAAATGGTTATTTTGAAATAAAATACATTAAATTTGAATATACCGCCAAAACCTAAAATTACAGTGTGATTAGATTTAATTGATCATAAACAAGTTCTATTGTAGTTTTATGTACAAATGTAGCACATTCCTCTAAATTTAAACAGTAATCTAAACTTTGTTTGGCTCTCTCAATACTATCATGTAATGTTATGTTATTACTAGTCTGATTGGTGTACCTTATTAGAAGTTTCTCAAGCTGAGACAATCTGCTAAGTTTCAAATCCAAAGGCAAAATCCATATTCCAAAAGTTATGTTCCGGCACCTGAACTTTACTAAAAAATACCCTTACCACTAAATTACTATTCACACTAACACTATAAACTACATTCACCCCATTTATGTCTATATCAATGTCAATATCTAGTAAATAAAACTAAACCACATCTTTTTTTTAAAGCTCCAGGAGGATATATTTGGTATTTTTTCCACAAATTCTGCAGAAAAGTTATTAAAAGACGACATTTTGTCACTGTCTAAAAATGTCTCTATTTCAGCACACTTCCGTTCAAAAATATCGTCTCTTCGTTGTTGTGGGTCCGAACGAGGTTTCGACTCTGATGTCGATAAATAAGATGGGAGAATCTGAAAAAATTTCGCCACTGCATGTTTTTTTTTAATTTAGGATACTTTAAAGGAAAACTGATCGTATGACCTTCCTTGTTCTTCGAGATATCGAATCTTACTATATCTTCCACATGAAAATGATGTTCACAAACGGCTGTTGATTGTGAAGGCTGCCAGTCTTTTCGGGGAATAGCTCGTAACCATCTCCGTTTTTCCTTTTCCTCTTTTGGGAAACCAAATGTGCTTCACTATCTTTTAAGCGGCTATCATAATTGGACTTGCATCCTGGTACACAACACCTTCTCAGCATTTCTGAAATAATTGTTTTTGATAAAAGCTAGGTTATGTGAAAATGTAGAATGCAGCTCCATTTCAAAAGAAAGCGTTCCCCCTTAAAGTACATATTCGCATATCGCTTCTTACCTTTGAATTAAAAATATCGCTCCAAAAACAAACAACTAATATAACAAATTCTATAAACGGGAAGCAAAAACAACAAACACAGTCAAAAATACACGTCTTTCATAAGTCAGCTCAACTCAAACAAGGACTACCAAGCGCTGTTGCCAGATTTATAGAACATGGCTTGTAAGTATAGGTGGTTCTGGGAATATGCGAGCGGCAGTCAAAGCTTCCCGAGTGACTAAAGCGTCGGGTATTTACGAATATGCCTCCTGGACTATGTCCACAGGTAGCTGCAAAATAGAACATTCCACCACCCTCTGTCATTCCTATAGAACCTTATCGTATCTCGCGTTTCGCGCGAATTCTGATTCCTCTTTCTCTAATTCTGAGAAAGATTCCAGGAGATATTCTTGTTTTTTCGAAGGGGTTGTAGCACTGGCGACTATACTCCATTGTTCTTCACGGTTATTTATGTCGTTATGTGTGTGTGTGTGTGTGTGTGTGTGTGTGATCGCTGCCGCAGCCATAATATTTCCTGCCTACTTCAACGAGAAAAACTCTGAACTGAATGGTCCATCGTCTTTTCGGCGCCTACCTTGATCGGTAGCACGAAGTACACTATGTTATACCTTTTTTGGCATGTTTTTCAGCGCTCTGTTTGTTCCTCCGTAGATTCCGGGAACTTTTTTAGCTGATGTAAATCTTAGTTGTTCTTTCGCTTCCATCGGTGTTGCGTACCCCAGGAGTTCTTAATCGTCCCCCTCTAGGTAGCGTGTGATGTTTTCTTCTACTATGTCTGAGAAATCCATGTCCTCGTCGGGGTGTTCGTTCGTTCGTTATTTCCATCACGTATTTCATCGCCTCTGTTTTATCTCTATCGGTGTAGGCCATCCCGTTTACCCCGTGTATAGGGGGCATCGGTTTTTAGTATTCTCTTAGGATTTTCGCTATGTTCCATATCCCCTGCTTTTGCGGGTCTAGTTCGTTCCTTTTATTCCATTCTCCACTTCTGTTTTCTTGTAGTTTTTGGTGAATGTATTCCTTGATTTCCCTGACTCTTCTTAATTCGTCGTAATTTCGTGTCCTTTCCGCTCTCCTCTCTCCTCATGATTCGGTTTTTCTCCCTTATCAATTTTTTTAGATCGTCACTTATATTTTTGAATCTACCGAGTTTGTTCACCACGGTCGTTGTGGAAATTTGTTCTATCGCTTCTGGGGGCTAATTAATAATAAACGATATTAGCGAGTATTCGTAAGGTTGCGAAGGGTCCAGGATAGCCCCCCTGGTAGTGCTTCTTCGAAGAAACAGACTTGCTCTTCTAGAGTTTCGGCGTTTGTTATATCCTTAATAGGTCTTATGAGCTGTCCTGCTATTCTTCTGAATTTCGTTCAGTTTGCCTTCTTTATATTTCAAAAACAACAACTCTAGACCTATTTTAAGCTGGAGATAAGACAGGGGAGCTTATCTTATAAAGGTTGGTGTATTGCACCCATGTATTTATTATTAGGCAACCGGATAATTGGACGACGTTATGCATAAGTAGATGAAGAGCAAATTTCAAAATGAGATACTTCAAGGTTCAAAATCCGCACTATCTATCTAATAACACACGTCTCAAGAGACTCGACGACTATAAATAATCCTTTATTACCAATACAATTAGGAGACGCACGTCTTAATTATAGTAAACATACCTTTATACATTATTTAAATTTAGAACCTATTATTAAGCAATTGTTTAACATTGAAAAACATCTGAAGATATGTTATTAAGAACAGAATTTCTCATAAAAATTACAATAACAAAACTTGATTACTTACAACCATTCATATTCGTAATAAAAGAAGTTTCTTTAACGGGATCGGACAACTACAGAAATGGTTGTTTGGTACACTTGACGCGGACGACGGTAATAGATATGATAAGGCAATAAACATTCTTGAAACAAACCAACAGAACATGGTTACGGAAATAAATTTACAACGTTCACTTTCAAACAATAAAATATTACAACACAACAATTCGCATATTATCAAAAATCAAGAAAATTTTGCAAATTCTCTAGGAAAATTTCAAATGAGTGTACAAAAATCAATCACTGAATCACATGAGTAATTAACCTTTCAAGAAATTATTTCCCAAATAAATCTGGATTGCCAAAAGGTTATCACGTTTTTAGATTATTTAGAAGATTCCATAGCTTTCGCAAAACTCAACAGACTTCATCCTTATATTATTTCTAGTCAAAACAGTTTAGAATACTTAAGAAAAATTTACCCAGACAACCAAATTATGAAATTTAGGAACATAAATATACTACCAATTTTTAGGCACACAAGTCACATTTGAAAATAATAAATTAATTTTTGCAACACATATACCAATTATCAAAGCTGAATTTTTAAGTTTTATCACCTATTTCCTATCATTCAAAACAACCAAATATTCCCTCTAAAGTATCCCTATTTGGCACAAACCAACTCGGAACATCAATTTAAAGAAGAAAACTGTCCACTGCTAGAGGATACATGTTTTTGCATGGAAGACCATTTTCCTAAGATAACTGCACTCTGCAGCTCAGCTTATAGAAAACCAGAAGGTGAAAGGCTGCAAAATAATAAAGTTAGAAGAATCTCTCGTTGAACAAAACGCAAGACGAAGTGATCATTATAACAATGCAAACAGACAAAGTTTTCTCCAAATGCCACACAGATCAATATACAGAATTCAAAAATCCTACACTAATAAAAATACCAGAATCATATCAAATAGAATTCAGCACACAAAAATTTATCAACGACGTAAGAATTCAACAAGGAAAACCATTATTTCTCCCAAAGTTAACCTGGGAAAAATTAGAAATCATGCCGGAGTACGAAGCACCCAAAATAGAAAAAATCAATTTGGAAGTAATCCACAAAATCAGCAAAATGTCAAAACAACTTATACCATTAAGAATTTCAACATCTAACCACTACCGACGAATTTAAGGCGGCTTGTCCTCCGTTATTACCATCCTACTAATACTGGGATGGATCTTCAAGAAGAAAATCAAGACATCGCTCCAGCAATGCGGCAGAAAACAAAATAGGTAAGAAGTCCAAAGCAAAGAAGGAACCCTAAGAGAAGAGAATCCAACAGAAAAACCAAAACTCGAACACCACTCCGCTATGTTTTCGTCTTAAAGGGGAGGAATTACATAAGAAGAAAGAGCTGACACCATGTAAATAAAACGATGACTCTGTAAAATAGGAAGATTATAAAAACTTTGAATTATCAAAAAATTCATTCTTTGTTCAACCGTTGCATAATAAAGTTGTAATTATAGTTGTAAAATTGTTTTTCAAAACCCAAGTTCGCAGTTTTAATATATAATTAGCTCTAGCACTTATCAATGGCACTACGTTCGATCGGAACTCAATCCTGCAGACTTGCTCTCACGTGGAAAATTCGACAGTTTAACTCTTTGCTTTCACGGACCCTTGTTTCTACATGATTATAATTTCGCCTCATATATGATCCTCCTGAACTAAAGCGAAACAGCTTTACAACTACATACTGTAATTGAAAAACACGCACTGGTGAAGTTCGTCCTGTTATCACTAAATATTGTCTTTGCTTTACTGCGACGTGCCACAAACCGACGCAACGCCTGTAAAAAACTCACAGTTGACAAAGACGTTACTAGTTCCAAATGCACAGCGCGATATACTGCACATGTAAAGAGGGATCCATGCCTTACTATCCTCTTTTAAATATAGAGGTCCTGCAAAATCGACTCCTGTTACCTCAAATGCAATCGCGTCGCGCACTCTCTCTAGAGGTAAGGGTGGGGAAATAACATTCATAGGTTTGGACTTAAATCTTTTACAGCAGCAACACTCTTAGTGACAACAGATCGGACAGTACGTCTGCCACACAGAATCCAAAAATTTTCTCTCAACAAACAAAGAACTCCTTGTGTACCTATATGACACGAGTTAATATGATTATACATTATAAGATTATGAACTAAAAAATGGTTCGACGGTAAAAGAATAGGAAAGCGATCATTTTCTTTATCATCTCTGAGGGACATTCTGGATTTCAAGCGAATCAATCCTTCTACATCCAAGAACGGATTTAAAGTTTTTAATCGTTAACCAGAAAAACTTTCCTTCTGAATTAGTTTTAACAAAAATATTCCACCTTGGCTAATTTCTTTAGCATCTAATTCGTTTTTTATTTTTTCTTCTGGGTGTCTACAGTTATAAATAAATCGAAAAATCCACCCAAACATCCGCACAGTTTTGATATACTTGGAATAATGTTCAAGCTACCGTGTACCAATTATGTACATATTTAAACTGTAGTAATAAGGTTTTTCTTCCGTTCAGCCATAATTCCCTCCTTATCACAGGTAAGATTTTTCAAAGGCCAATTTCCCGGATCACGATGAAGCCAAGTAGGCCCCTCCCACCATCTGGAACTCGATAACTGTTTTGGAAAGCAGCCCCTTGATGGTAAATCAACAGGGTTATTCAGACCTGGCAAATGATGCCAATTGTTAGCAGAAGTCAGATTTCTAATCTCAGACTCACGATTCCAAACAAATACACCCCATTCTTCCTTTCGCTGGATCCAAGAAATGAGTGTATTAGAATCACTCCAAAGGTAACTTTAACATTTAAGTCTCTAAGTTTTTCACAACATAATCATGCAGTCTGGCTCCTATAGTAGCTGCAAGCAGTTCCATGCGTGGTATGGTCATTTTCGACCCTTGCTTTTTTTATAGAAGCAACCCTGGCTCTGGCAGCTAACAAATGTACGATAACATGTTTATTTCTAGAAACTCTTAAAAAGATGACACGATGGAGGTTAAGTAATTCCAGGGGTCTGTTGTTCTTGACCTCTATGGCGTGCGAAGTGGGAAACGGGCTTTAATTGTTTACCACTGTAGGAAAATGAAACTACCTCTGCTTTATAAAATTTTGCAATTTATTTCGACTTCGAAATAATTTGGGAAAAGAAAAATAAAACGAACCACGGAGCTATATATTAAAATAACTAAATATTGATGAAAACCCTTCAGTACTTACGATTTCTATTTAGATTTCTACTCAGACGAAAGCACTTTATTACAGAATAAATGTTTTACAATTAGAAGCCTAACGTGCAAAGCTTTAATAGTTTTCGGCGATTGCCGGTGAAAATCAGTAATAATTTACTAGCAGTACGGTGAAAATTACACAGAGAAAGCGTTATCAAGGCACTAGCGGTGTTTTACTGAAGCGTTCCTTAGTATTTGTGTACGGCTTAGAATAGAACGGCGGTAACTAATAAATTGCCCTCGGTTGTTGTACGGATATTACCCCGGCCGTTGATGTTAAAATCAATCGCTCAAAGAACAGTTAGCCGGCAGAATCCGAAAACCTCTCCCTGGCGAACCTGCTATGGCAGCGAACGCTCGCGAGATTATTTCGTTTCACGCCTTGGAAAACCCTCGAAGAATGTCCCTGATATGGCAGCGAACACAGACGAGGCTCCTCCAAGTTGCCTATTATATAATATTTAAAGTAACGCTACCAAGGCCTATGGTACTAGATTGAGCAACCCCCAAAATACTTTGAGAATCCCTCAAGAATCTACCTGATTTGCAGCGAGGATGCTTGAAGGTTTCCCAACGGTAGTTCCCTTCTCTAGTGTTGTATATCCGAATCGGGATTCCCGAAATACTTTGAAAATCTCCCAAGAATCTACCTGCTTTGCAGCGAGGATGCTTGAAGGTTTCTCAACTACATTTCTTTTCCCTTAAAGTTGTATACCGGAATCGGGATTCCCGAAATACCTTGAAAGTCCCCCAAGAGTCTACCTGCTTTGCAGCGAGGATGCTTGAGAGTTTCTCAACTATATTTCTTTTCCCTTAAAGTTGTATACCGGAATCGGGATTCCCGAAATACCTTGAAAATCCCCCAAGAATCTAACTGCTTTGCAGCGAGGATGCTTGAGAGTTTCCCAACTATATTTCTTTTCCCTTAAGTAAAACCAACGGATCAAATTCTTACTTCGGAATTGTACACATATACACGGAAAATCACTCAAATTAAACAAGCAGGAAGCAAAAATAAAATCTATTAATACAACTACGAAAGACGCTAGGAGCAAAATGAATTTAACACAAGGAGAATGATTTATAAAATAATTTCTAAATTCGCTTACCTCGTTGGCGAAAATCAGTCGGCGTTTCGGAAACGGCGGAACTGTAAAAGCACAGAGCTAAGAGCTACGAGAGCAAAGAGCAAAAGAGAGCTATGCCGTCCCGTTTGCCGGTTTTATACATTCTTCTCTCGACCCCACTCGGGAGCTTCCCTACTTAACAATCTTAAGAACGGCGCAGACTGATTTGCGCGAACGGTACAGTAAGCAATACATATTCAATATATACCGGCTGTATCAAAAACAATACACATATTTAAAATTATTAATAGTAAATAAGTTCACAGCTTGTGATGAGAGAGGGGTGTATAACTAAATAATAACATAACTTAATAATAATATTAGTAAAATGAGAAACTAAAATATATAGAGTGGGAAGTCGGAACGAAAAATAGTAACATCGTTACAATGGTACCCATAAACAGTTAGCTGCCATAGCTGATTCCTCCCGTGTACACTTATCTGATGACTCCTGAATCACTAAGACAAGTAATTCCCACAAATCACTAACATAAGCATTCTTAACATAAAGAGTTAGGGAGGTCATGACGACATCAGATTTAACATCAGGAACTGGAATTTTTCCGGTCAAAGTCCAACCTAGTGACGTTTCGATGGCAGCTAGGCCACAAGCCAATTTATGAAAAATCCCAGTGTACAAATTTGCAATTACGTCCGCTCCCAACAAAACCTCAATCGGGCCAGATTGTTTATTATCAGACAAGATAATATTACAAGAACTTAGTTCTTTGGTCCATTTCCACCACAAATAGTTATTTGATAAAGTACCTCAAAGGTACTAGTCTGATTTGATAGGTATTGATTTCTTTCACTTTCATCTGCTGGAGGGGGGGGGGGTTGAACGCGAGATTGATTTTGGTTACTATCTGGCATAACAATATTTCATGAGAACCTTGGCACATAATACACATTAACCGCTTTCTACACCTATTGACTTGGTGATCTATCTTGGGACAACGGAAGCAAGCTTTAATTCTAGAAAGTATCTTCCTCTTCTGTTCATAACTCATTTTTTCTGCCTTAAAACAAGATTTACCCGCATATTGGCCCCAACAAAAAACATAATTGGCAATTTCAGCATTAACCATGCCCATAGCTGTCGGGACACTAAAACTCTTCTCTTTAACTTGCTTCTTAAAACCAATATTTCCCCCCTTACCCGCATTTGATGAACTCAATCCATCAACCAAAACATAACCTTTTGTGGCCAAATCTATTCGCTGCTCATTTTCTACTTCACTTCGTAAAAACGCCAAGAGTTTCTTGAGCCTATCGTCTAATGTAATTTCTATCTTATCATTTGAATCAGAAAGAATATTAAAATGTGATGAACTCTGCCATACTCTCAATAATTCTTGTGGTAAACATGACTTTATTAATGGGAACAACGTGGCAGAAAATTTTTCTGACCCTATACCTAAGGTCTCAAGAGAATGAAGTTGAGTCTCAAGTTGATCATATAAAGAAGCAATATTCATGTTTTGCTTAAAATTGGAGTTTGTTCAAATTAATTTTAAGAGCTCCCGAATATGAACTTCAATTTGGATGTCTTCTTGACCAAATCTACTCTGCATAAACTCGACAATTTTAGGATAGTTGGCACCTATGATAGGAAAATTCTCAAGTAAACGACGAACTCTACTGTCAGGCACAGTAGCTTGAATGAAATACTCAATTTTATCGCAATCAGCAATACATTCATCCTCATGGATTTTTTTAAAGTGGTTCCAAAAGGGTAACCAATCTTTAATAGCCATACTGTTTCAATTCAATATTAGGTAAATTAAATATACGCATACCTACATATTTCGATTTCTATCATGATCAGTAACTGCATTAGAGGGTTGTTTGTTGTCGCCAAGATCTCTATACTCAAATAACTGGTTACACTTCATCTTAACTGTAAAAAACTTCTTAATATATGTTACACAACTCTCTATTTCTGCCTGCAGCTCCTCTTCAGATGCGCTGTCTAACAAGGCTTCATATAAATCATTATTCACCACCATTATTTGTTCATATTTTAATGCTAAAATGTCAAAAATGACGCGTGTTACTCGCCTATTTTTCTTCTTATATTCAACTACTTCAGCCATAGCGAACGCGGTCCAACCGCTTAGTTTCTATTAATGACGGGAAACGCGGAAATGGCCACCGGCAAGGACAAAGTAGAAAATCCATAAATACGGAAGCAGAGTAATACACTACACAACATCGTCCTGTCACGGTCGCCAGAATTCCAGTCCAAAGGTTTACCTAAGGCGCTGGCCATTGAAGAAATCCTGAAGCCTGACGTGAATGGTGAAGTTATATCTGATGTTGATGCCGAAAGTAACAGTTACGCTGTGCGGACATGTAACCAAGTTGCCAGAGTTTTTTGTAAATGAAAGGGGGGAAATTCAGTCTTGTTTTTTATGAGCAATATTTTAACATCTTTAACATTGTTCAGGTGGGAGGATGTTGCAACTATATGAAATTTTCTAATAGTACTTTTCATCACATGGCAAGCGCATGCGCAGCCGTTATGTTGGAAGAGCGGTAATTTAAAAGTTTCGTACTGTTTTGTACCATAATGGCTGGGGATACAATATTATTTCCTCAAACAATTTCTTCTCATGAACAAATTATTGATGGTGCTGCACTTGTTAAGTCAGTTGAAGAACATAATTATGAACAATTAAAAAGGTGGATGAAGTGCCATGGGCGATCGCAAAAAGGCAAAAAAAGTGAACTGGTCGAGAGGTTAGTTGTCAATACAATATTATTATTTAAATATAATTAAGTATATGATTTCATCCTAATTAACTATGATAATTTATTGTTAGCACATGTCTCGGCGCATGTAGAAACTCTTAAATTAACATGATAATAAATATTATATTAATACAGTAAATTATTTCTTTAGGGTGTAACGAAGTTTTTTTTTCGTTACTAACTAAATACTATAATCAAAGAAAATTTGTAAACTACCCAACACATTTGAAGCCGTATTTCAGGATAATAATTATGATAAACTAATAATATTTTTCTTAAATTAATTAATATTGTAACGAAGTTTCTTTTCGTTACTATTCATGTAAAAGTTTCCGAATTTACTTTTATTTGATATTATCTAACCGTTGAATATGTAGAAATTACTTAGATATGAAATATTAATTCTAGATGTAACGAAGTTTCTTTTTCGTTACTAGTCATTTTAAGGTTTCCGAATTTACTTTTATTTAATATTATTTAACCGTTAGATATGTAGAAATTACTTAGATATGAAATATTAATTCTAAATGTAACGAAGTTTCTTTCCGGTTCTTATTTATTTTAAGTTTCCGAATCTACTGTTATTTAATATTGCTTTTAACCCGTAATATGTGTAAAGATCACTTTGATAAAATATTCATTCCGGATTTTTATTTGAAAATTTCAAATGTTGACCGCGATCCGATGGTAAAATTTATATTTAACCCTACCACGGAATACTGAGTAAGGAGCGCGCAGGTCGAACTAGCGGAGGAGAGGGAAAAGCAGTTTGAAACCTGGTAAGTGATAGTCGACAGTAGAGTAGTATCGAGTCCCAAGTTCCAACCGCCGGCAGTAGTACAACGCTCCGAAAATAAGCAATTAAATCAATTTATTCACCGTTCTTGTAATTATTTTTGTAAGTAGTTTCTTTTTGAATTTTTTTTAGAATATTTGAAAAACAAAACATAAATGGTCTTTTCAATAGATTTTTGAATTTATAGAATATTAGATATTTCATTTTCACTATAAGCATTAGTGGTTTCATGATATAGCAGAAATCGAACTGTTATCCGTTTCTTTTGAATGTTTTGAATAATTTTTTCCCGTTTTTCTTTTTAAAATAAAAACATTAAAGCAATAACTGTGAAGGTAAGAATATTTGAAAATTATAATAACAGTGGTTTTTAAATAGATATTTGTATTTTGAATTTATAAAATATTAGATATTTCATTTTACTGCAAGCGTTAATGGTTTTGGTGATATATCAAAATATAACGAGAAACAGTACATTCAAAATCTCGACAATATTTTATTGAGTGCTAACCCGATTCCCTGTTTTTGCGTTTCGGTTGAAATATCAAAGACTTCCAGGTGTCTAGCCAGGGCTCTTCTGATATTTTAATTAGAAGGCGTATATTCCGTAAAATTGAAATCTTAAGGACTTCCAGGTATCTAGCCAGGGCTCCTTGATATTTTAATTCCCGGATTTCAACCGTTAGTACCCCGTCCCGATTACCTGTTTTGCGTTTCGGTTGAAATATCAAAGACTTCCAGGTGTCTAGCCAGGGCTCTTCTGATATTTTGATTAGAAGGCGTATACTCCGTTAAATTGAAATCTTAAGGACTTCCAGGTGTCTAGCCAGGGCTCCTTGATATTTTAATTCCCGGATTTCAACCGTTAGTACCCCGTCCCGATTACCTGTTTTGCGTTTCGGTTGAAATATCAAAGACTTCCAGGTGTCTAGCCAGGGCTCTTCTGATATTTTGATTAGAAGGCGTATACTCCGTTAAATTGAAATCTTAAGGACTTCCAGGTGTCTAGCCAGGGCTCCTTGATATTTTAGTTCCCGGATTTCAACCGTTAGTACCCCGTCCCGATTCCCTGTTTTGCGTTTCGGTTTCAACCGTTAAATTTCTAGTCCCGATTCCCCGAAATTTCCGAAAGTAGTCCCACCAATTGGCCCGAGTTTTCGACAGTTTTATCCAAGAACCGGACCCTTTTCCGTATTTCCTTTCCCGATCTCTAGAAGCATTGTGTACTCAATACTCACATTTATTCTACATACCGGGTGCATCGAAAGTGATTGGACACTTTGCTAGCATCCATATAGACTCCGTTTAGTTGATTTTAATTTATAAATCTGTATATTGAAAAGACCCGTGAAATAGGAGTTTGCTTTTAACGCTTTTATAATAAACATTTCCTTTGCTGATAAAAACTCTCTCGCTTATGTCCTGCCCGCTTCGTCTCTAATGACCGCATTTTAAATATATATAGTTCGCTAACATTTCTCTGCTTTTCTGGGGAAACCAGAGTATGGGTTACCTTTAGATGTGATAAGTTTTTTTTCTTCTGTATATAGATAACGATTTGAGTAACTACAAATCCTGTATTTATTAAATAAAAACATTACTGTAATATAACCTAACCGAACCTATTATAGACGAGTACTTCCTTATAGTAGAGTAGTTGTTTGGCTGCACGAATTTTAGCTTCTCCGTAGTGTGGATCAGGATAATAACATTTATTTCAGGACTAGCAAGAACATTTGTTTTATACATTTAGCAACCTCCTGAATTTTGACGACAATAGACCCCTGGAATTTACCGTACCTCCATCTGAGGCTACCTGGAACTCTCGACGAGTGAAGTCGAGGGGCCGTGGAGACAACCACGTTAAAAATCTGGCGCCCGAGAAAGTGTAAGGTGTCAGAAGTGACGGTTCCGAGGCGTTAAGAGGTAGAGCAAGAGGCAGCTACCGATAAACCACGCGCAGTGCAGCGCGCGGTCATCGCCTTAGGGAGGAAAAGCGCGTCACACGGGTTAAAAATTCTATATGAAATAAAGCAGCTGTTGACCCGTCTGTTGATAGAGGCAAATGGCTAGATGTTTTGAAGACAAAAAATTTGAACCAGAACATTTCTCAAACTAAAGTTACTAATTATCCGCAAGTTTGGCAACCATTTCCTTCAAATGATGTTCCAAAAAATTTTAACTATGGATGTATTTATCATTATTTAGTAACATCATGTATAAACCAAGATAATGATGAAAATAATATTGAAAACCTAAACAGTAATCATCACTCAAATGAAGATTATAGTACACCTAAGCCATTACGACGAGGAAAATTGTATGTTGATAGTAGTCATGTATTTGATATTTTTAACGGTGTAACAACTAATAAAATGTTTTTCATGAAATGTAAAATTCAAGCTTCGTATAAAGTAAAAGAAATTCATAACTTAGCAGTAATGGTTGATCCTTTAAGTGTCAGTGTGATTCACGGTACTTGTGATTGCAAAGCATCAAGTATGGGTCGCTGTTCTCATGTTGCTGCATTGTTATATATTCTGTTAAAATATCTGGGATGACAGTGAAGAAGATAATTTACCTTGTACTAGTAAACTATGCACTTGGAACCAAGGCCGTAAAAGAAAAGAGCCACATAAAGATGATGAACAACAGTACCAAAGTAAGATTAATATTAACAAAAGAAAGTCATACGATCCTGGAAATAGTTTAGGAAAGCCTATTGATAAACAAAAAATTAATAATTTATTAACTGATTTACAGTTGATAACTATAAATTCGATCAAAAAGACTCCTTCTATGTGGGAACTTTTATTACAACCACAGTATGATGATTATGAATTAACTAAATTAAGAAGAGGTCATTCAAAAACCTTAGTATACAGACTGACCACTAATATGCGAAACGATAGAGATTGACCTGTTGACATAACTTCTGGCCTTAAGGGTAATAATGAGAAGTGGTGGCAATTTCGAAGATTATTAATTACAGCATCTAAAATTACACAATTTGAGACTGACAAAACGAGTGAACAATCTTTTAACTTTATCAACTCCCAGTTATGGACTGATCAAATTATAACGACAGAAGCCATGCAATATGGCCAAATCTATGAAGAAATTGCTTTTAAAAAATATAAAGAATTCACAAGCATTACATTTTCTTATGAAGTTGAAAGAAGTGGCCTGTGGGTAAATTCTAAATATCCAGGAATAGGTGCATCACCTGACGGTTTAGTGGTGGATACTTTGAAGAATTCATCAGGATTATTACAAATTAAATGTCCAAATATATTAGAAAATTTTAAACCTATGGACTTACATGTACTTACACAGCAGCAACATAATACTTTTTGTTGTTCTTCTAAAAGTCATACTTCGATGCAGCTAAAACGGCAATGGCAATGGCAATCACTGAACGATTGTGGTGTGATTTTGTTATTTGGACAAAGAAAGGTTTTCATGTTGAAAGAATTAACTTTGAAGAAAAATTTATTAATCCAGTACTTATACGGCCAAGCATTTTTCATCAAAACATTCTGGCTTCTGAATATTTCGAGATGAAAATTGCACGGGGTTTAATGCCTGTTGACTTTTCGAAGTGAATGTTATGTTCCAAATAACGATTAAACCTATATATGTGTACAATAAATTATTTATATTTTTATAAAAATTTCAAAACATAAAAAATTAATTATTAACATTGATAATAAAAAAAATTTTATTAATCAAAGTACATTATCGAAAAGAATAATTTTATTGTTTTTTTTATTTATATATTTCATTTATTTATCAGTATAATTTACATGTAAAAAGTATGCATATAAAATACATAAAGAAATGTCTTATCACACTATCACAATAATTTACAAAAGTCATAAAAACACTCTTTATCTATGTCCAAAGTCACCTTGTTTGATTTTAACCATTAAACATTTTTATAAATATTTTAATAAGCTCCCCCCACTTTAATGCAATACATTTTTTATAAATTCCAATAATAGAATTTTTTTAACAACAAAGATATTCTTGGGTATTTCACACAATAAGAAAAAGGAGTACTGAAACGGAGTGGTAACCGTCGACATGCATGTTTCTGGTATAACCAAATAAGAGTGTAAAATTTGGGAGCAAATCTGTTGATCGAAACATGGGAAAATACAAAACAATGGATTTCAATTGGAAAACCAAACGCAACATTTGTGCCTTCAATTAGAAGATCCCGAGTTTTCGAGACAACAACCAACATCGACACGGACACGGAAACTTCCGACCCATAGTAAACAACAAACAAAATGTACGAATATTTCATGATATGTAAACAACAACAAAGATATACTTGAGTAATTCACACAAAAAGAAAAAGGGCTACTGAAACGGTGTGGTAACCACAGATATGCATGTTTCCGGCTCATTAGCCTTCCTCAGTACGGTATAACCAAATCACACCTGCAAAATTTAGACGTCATAGACAACAGGATTTTGGAAGTTAACCAAACATGCATAAACAAATATAATTTGCGACATCATAGTACGCAAATTTAATGGTAAAATAGTTTGCAGAAGCCGAAATTCCTTTAGGCGACCAATAACATGTTCAACATATATACGTTGCTTGGCTATTTTCATTGTTAAAATCTATTCTTCATGAGTTAAACGATCATCTCTTTCATTTAAAACGGAGGAATATTTAAATGTGCTTGCTTAGCTTCAACTATATCATGAACAATAAAACCTCGATCCGCAAGTACTACGTCTCCAGGTTGCAACAATTCTGCAAGTTTTGATCGCTTAAATATTTCAGAATCTGATATTGATCCTTAATAAGCATCGGATACAAAACTAACACAGCCATTTGGAGTACACCCAATTAAAACTTTAAAAGTGGTATGAGCTTTATAACTTGAGTATAAATTACCTTAATGTTCAAAATTTAACGGTGATTGACAAAAAAATTCAGCACAATCTACTATCACTCAAATATTTTTTATCGACCTGAATATTTTTGGTAATGTTTCAGTTATTATTTTTCCTGATGGAAACATAAATGGTTTCAATTGAGTGGTAAATTCATTATGCAAGAAATAAATCTAAGTTGTGCAAATTTTGCAAACAGATCCTACAGAAATATTGAACTTGTAAGCTAAATCTTATATCAAATACCCCATGCGCAATCCCAATAATACCAAAATCAACTGTTGCATTGATGTTAACTTATGATTAGAATAATTTTCAGTGTGTTCATTTTTAGATTCTCGACTACCCCAATAGTTTAAGTTTTCACAAGCTGGACTCAAAAATCTATGTAAGGCTTGGATTTGTTCAAAATTCAAACATGTATAAAAAATGCATTTTTTAACATTACCACGAATAGAATTAATAAATTTTTCTATGGGTGAATTTTTCAGTTGATTAACTTCAATAATCTTATCATGCATTTTTACAAAATCGGTTTGACTGTTTATGCTTCTAGAGGTTTTATTGGCTTCTTCACTGTTTTTACTTTCTCCAAGTACATCCATCTCTAGAGATGAGGAATTATCTGGAGACTGTAAATTAAAACAAAAATTATCATCAACTATACTGTGAACTTCTTCATGAACTCTTGACGTCTATAATTAATTAAAAAAAACTTTAATCTCTATATTTCTAGATATACATTTTACATGCTCAATAGTTACAGAGTAATTAATTTTTTTTGGTGGAGATTCATTTGCATCTTCCATCTGAACTCTTTTATATTTTTTTAATAAACTGGTTCTTGCTTTAGCCACCTACAAACAAGATATGTTATAACTACGAAAATCTTATTTATACAGTATCTTATTGGTAGATTTATCAATTTGTTGAAATTCTTGATAACATAATAAATTTGGATGTTCTTCTGTTGGACCACTTTCTCCATGAAAATGTAGTGAACAGATGTAAGTATCTTTAGTAACATCATCAATCGATCGGAAATCTCTATCACTTCGGCCACATTTTATCGCCCATAAGCACATTTTGAACATGTTTTAATATGTACCTTAGTAGATATTTGAATATTTTTTTACGATATTGCAAGCAAGGCTTAGGACAGTTTATAAAATGATATATACTGTCTCTAAATTATGTATAGCGTGTATCACTCGTACATACACCATAACAACACCGTTTTGTTGTTCCTTTTCGCCCAGATAACATAATAATCGTTGAGTTATAGCTATTTGTGTATTAAGAGCGGAAAGTGATACTTTGCCGCTTGAGGCAGAGAGTTGCCCGCACGACGCGTAGCGGCAATCAGCCGAAAGCGGCAACGCACTTTCTGCTCGAATTGCACACAGGATTTTTTCGACGATCACCTTCTTTTAGACAAATAATTTAAAAAAAAACATGAAAAAGCCTTTTACTGCGTCCCAAAGCTCTTCGTGTTCTAAATAAATCTGTACCGCGAATTTCCACGTACCATAGTTGTCGTGCCCTTCTAGATGCTCGATCAGCGGAAGCTGGCTCATGATATCACTCATTAACACAAACATTCAACAAATTACAAACTCCAGAAGCTTCAAATGGTGTCTCACGCGTGTCCTGTGTTCATAACCTCTTGCAATTTGATGTTTTGAGTCAAGGTTTCGAGAAGAAAAATAACTTAATCTATCAAAAACGGCGTAAAAGCAACTAATGACAATTTACAACTTACAAAAGTCGTAAACGACATTAAGATGACATTTACAAGGTTAAACAAATTGAGGTTCGAAAAATATTGGGAGTAATTAGTTATACACTTTGAATATTTTTAAATATTAACTACAACTATAACATAGGTGTTTTGGATGGGTTTATAAGATAGAAAATAATAATAAAAATGACGTCTGAATCGGTCTAATTTGTAACGTCTTATAACACTGCGCCGTCGTGCTCGAAAAATCGCGCGTGTTTGAAAGACCAGTTATCCACGAATACTTTACGCTATTTTTTTATTGGCGCACTTTGACTTACTACAAAAAAATGTAAGTCCGTCCTCGATGCCCAGCCAAGTTTCATTTCATAAAAGTGCATCCTCGATGCCCAGCCAAGTTTCGTAAAAGTCCATCGAAAGTAGTATTTATTTTTATTAAAAATGTATATGGATTGATTCCCTCGGGGATTAGATGGGTCCCACCCGCGGGATTAAATGGGTCACTTTAGTCGCTTGGTGTATAATGTACTATTAATATACCTATTATTTACTAACTTTCTTTAGTTTATTGTAATTGAAAACATGTGAGCGGAAAAGTACGCTCTAGAGCGAAAATAATGTCAAATTATGACAGATCACGGAAAACATCAACTTTGCGGTTAGATTTGAGTGTGCAAAAGCCTACTTTTGGGTAGTGATCGTAGGAAAAATAAATTGTGATGAAAAGGTCTATTACTTAGTAGATACTATTTGTCAACACACCACTCTACAACACGTTATCCTAGTTGCTGAATTTTTGTTTTGATACATAAAAAAACATAAATTCAGTAACTAGGATAACGTGTTGTAGAGTGGTGTGTTGACAAATAGTATCTTCTAACTAATTGGAAAATTTCATATAGTTGCAACACTTAGGTAGGTAATTATTTACCTTCGTTTATGTTTTCACTTTATTTTATGTTTATGTTAATAAAAGAAGTTATTTTTTTTCAATGTCACAAGTGCGTATTTCGGTGGGTAGGAAGTGTAATAATGAACCATCCCTGTTAATATAGGAACACCTGGTTTTCTTATTTTTTTTATGTCAATTTCGAAGGATATTCTTTTGGACGTCTCTAATGTCGCCCTGTCCAGGATTCTGCGTTTGCTATCCCGGAATTTAGCCATCCTAATCTGGTAAAGTGGTAACCCAAATTGGGCTCCGCGCCAACTTAACAGACCTTCCGACTGAAGTAAATATGCGGCCGGACTATAAAGTACACAATTTTTATAAACATATTTGTATGGCGACATCTGCCTTAAAGTAGCCAAGTGAATTTAAATTTCTACATGAGAAAAATGCGGAACCGCTAATTTGAATCACGCGACATCTGTTGAGCAGTAGTAAGGTTTGTAAATGGAAATGTCAGTTTCTAGTATCAGTCGGTAAAATAGAAAATATTGTATTAAAAAATCTTCCAAAGTCTTTTTCAGCAGTAGACATAGCACTGTAAGTATATTTTCTTAAATCGTTTTGCATCCAACGTAAATACACTACTTTTACTTGTTTTTCTTATTGTGTAAGTTAATATAAAACGTCTGCTACATTTTGTGTTACTTATTTTACAAATGTATTACATTATTTTAGTTTTAATAATTGTTAAGTATTTTAGAGGTTATGTTATATTGAAACAATGTCTTTTTATTTTTAGGCCAAAATGGGTAAAATAATGAAATCTGGTAAAGTCGTATTGGTCCTTGGTGGCCGATATGCAGGCAGAAAAGCCGTAATTGTAAAAACATACGATGATGGTACTTCTGATAAACAGTATGGACATGCTTTAGTTGCAGGTATTGATAGATACCCAAGAAAAATTCACAAACGTATGGGTAAAGGTAAAACTCACAAGAGGTCCAAAATCAAGCCTTTTATTAAGGTAATTTTTACAGTTTTTCATTTTGAATATAAACAAGGTCTCTAAGTAAACTTTTCACTTGTTCAAGATAATGTGTTATTTCATACAAAAGAGCAAAATTATTTAGCAACTATTCTTGTTTTATTAAGTAAAAAAATGTGTTTTAGTTGAAGGTTTAATATTCATTGCAGTTTCTGCCACAGTGTTTTAAGTTAAGTACTCAGTATAATTTACCTCACTTGCATATTCTCTGACTAGACATTTCAATTTTTTTTTACTCAATTATAAAACATTAACCCGATTTTAATTTGTAAAATACATTTTTTTTGTTAATATTCATAATCACAAATTTAGTGAAAACATTGTGGGCAGTTTGGTTCGATTGCTCCATAATTTTCTAACTGCGGTACTTGTGCATCATAGTGCTGTAAATGTCATATCTATGCTCCATGGTTTTGCCAATGAGAGTGGAGTCCACTTAAAATATTCAATCATTTTTCATATTCACTTGTAGAAACTTCACTACATGGTGTGGACTAGACTTTTTTCGCCGTTACGAATAATGAAATCATTCAGTTTAGTAAATTTGTAGGAATTGTTGTGCAATTGAGCTCTACGATGTTCCTCGAACTGTTTGAATGAAAATTGTGTTAAAATTTGATAAAAAATTTCTGATTTCTGTCAATAGTTTGGGGTGTTGCTTTGAAAAACATTTTCGAAAATATTCTGTATTTCTGTTTTCTTTATATTCAACAGGATAACTGATTTTTCAATGAATTCCTGAAATGTATTGGATTTCAATATCACGGTCTTCAAAATTTGTATTGACTTTCCACACTGTTATTCATAAAGTTAGCAAAATTTCCATTTTTTATAGTATATCCTTTCACCAATTCGTACTGAAGATTATGCCATCAAATAACAAATTATTTTTACTAGTGTAGATGAACTTACTTTCCAATTAACTAACTTATACATTCAGTCCTCTCTGACATCAAATCCCCTATTCCTACCACATAAGTTGTTCCAAATGAATTTTCATTGCACAGTATATAAACGGCAAAGTATATTTATTAGTTTATATGTGCCATCAATAAAGAGTACTTTTGGAAATAAGTCAAAAGTTTTCTTCATGTTATCGTCTTGAAAAAACATTCCCCTTCATTTATTATTTTCACTGTTTATATACTGTGTTCATTTTAAAACTTACCATCCCTGTAATTCAAAAACCCCATTACATTGCAATATTCGCTGGGACAGGTCAATTTTTGTTTTTCGGGGGAACTTTTTTGACGTCAAGTGGTTTTAATACTTTCATCTCTGTAACCCCTAGCAACCCCAACTTTAAAATCTCAAATACAAATGCCCCACTTGTTATACATAGTTTAAAAGCCCCTTTCATTGTCAATACAGTGATGCATTCGTTTTAAAAATTGGGTGAGATTTGATAAAATTATGGGTCAAAAACCGCTCAGTTGAAAAAAAATTATTTTATTTTCTTAAATAGTTATTGTATCATTTAAATAATAAAATTCAAAAGAGGTATTCAAATAAAAACAGTAAACATTAGTGGTTGTAGAAAAAACATTTTTTGAATGCCAACTGAGGCAAAGACTACTCAGTTGATAACCACAGAGTGTGCTGTGGTTTATTTACATATCTAACAAAGGTCCAAATTGAAATGACTTATTGTTTGTTATAGTTTGAAACAGGCATCCGGATAAAAATGTTTCGCATGTTTATGTGCTACAACTTGTGCAAAAGTTCAAACAATCTGGATCAATATGCAATGTGAAACGAAATACGCCTAGAGTGTTAAATGAAGCCACTCATATTGAAGTGTTGGGTCATTTTGCGGTAGATCCAACTACTTCTATTTGGAAAGTTTCACAAGAAACTGAAATATCAATAGGCTCAATACATAAGGTAACAAAAGTAAATAAGTTCCATTCCTATAAATTGCAAATACTTCAAGAACTGTAGGAAGATGATCTGGATCGAAGAGTGCAATTTTGTGAAATAATGACAACAAATTAATAATTCACCCAATCTACTAAAAAATATTTGCTTCTCGGATGAGTGTACTTTCTTCCTAAATGGTCAAGTGAATAAGCAAAATTGTTGTTACAGGTCAGATGAAAATCCCCATCCATTCCGGGAAGGTCATACGCACTACGCCCAAAAAATAATTGTTTGGGTGGGGATTTTAGGCAACACTGCTACGCTAGACCAGTATGTGATTGATGGAATATCACATTCCCTGGTAGGTGGATAGGAAGAAGAGGGGCAGTAGAATGGCCACTAAGATCCTGTGATCTCAGTCCAAATGACTTTTTCTATGGGGTTACCTCAAATCAGTAGTTTACAAAACTGAGCCACTAAACATTGACGATTTAAAAATTCGTATAACAGCTGCGTGTAGGGCTATCAGGCCAGAAACTTTTCAAAAAGTGCGCGAGGAATTTCATCACCGTCTTTTTTATTGTTTAGAAAGAAATTGTGAACATTTTAAACAATTAATAAAATGAAATTTTGAGCTAATGAGAAAATAAATAATTTTTTTCAGCGGAGTGGTTTTTGACACATAGTTTTATCAAATCTCACCCAATTTTTAAAATGAATGCATCGCTGTATTGACAATGAAAGGGGCTTTTAAACTATGTATAACAAGTGGGGTATTTGTATTTGAGATTTTAAAGTTGGGGTTGCTAGGGCTTACAGGTATGAAAATATTAAAACCACTTGACCGTCAAAAAAGTTGCCCCGAAAAACAAAAATTGACCTGTCCCGGCGAATTTTGCAATGTATTGGGGTTTTTGAGTTACAGGGGTGGTAAGTTTTAAAATGAACACAGTGTACATATGTACAATGGTATATATTCATAAGCATTTTTACAATTGAATATTATTGTTTACATTGTTTGATGAACTTGACATGTGAATTTTTGATAAATCTTAGACATAATGCAGTTCGGGACTTTTATTTTCTAACCATGGACCTACGGTCGGGATTGTAATTATTTTGAGAAAATCCCAAATGTTTTCAAGCCACGCCTATTCGGGATTTAATGTTTTTTCACCCGATCCCTTGTTCGGGATTGTACACTATTTTTTTTTAATAATAATAATAACAATAATCATTCCATCTCTTTCTTGGGCATTACACATGTTCGGCTGGCAGGCGACTTGTCTCTGGCAATTTACGATACATTGAACTATCATATTATTTATGTGTTTGTTCCATTCTTGTTTTGTTTTTTTCGCCCATGCACCAATATTTTCAATATCACATATTGTTCTTCCTGCTATTTTTCTCAAGGTGTTAATTTCACACATATCTGGTCTTGTCTTGGTGGTATAAGTCACAACAGGTCTTATTGCAGATTTGTGTATTTTCTTCTATTGGCTTAAGTACTTGTTCCCTTACTTCTTCTATGTTGTTGTCATATGATAATTCAATTCCAATGTACAGTAGAAACGGTGAAGCTTTTCCATAACATGACTTAGTTGACAATATTATTCACCGCATACTATGTTGGTACTGTCTTCTTCTAATATCAGAAAATGAGCGAAACTCGATACAAGTGTTTGTCAGATTGTTTGGATTAAGATGCATATGGTTGATGTCATATCAGTCACGTGATGGAAAAGACTCAGCATTTCTACTGTATGTAATATTCATCACCTGTTCTATCATCTGGTTGTCAATTTCTAATTTGCACCTTATTGGTTCTCTAGAGATCATGTGTGCCTTTGTTTCATCTTACTGTATTTCTAGGTAGAATGCCTGTTCATTATTCACAGCCTGCCTTGAGCTCAATCAATGGCAAGATTGTCGCTACACCTGTTTCGTGGCCTACCTATACTTCTTCTACCCAGCGGTGATTTGTCTCGTGTTACCCTTACTATTTATTCTCTCTTCATCTTCAACTTATGTATTTGTCCTATTCTTGCTTTCTGTTCAAAATTCATTCATTTACATTCTCCACTTTGCATGTTCGCCTTATGTCGTCGCTATGTGGTCTTTCTAATAACTCAGTTATTTTTCTTAGAATCTTCTTCTTGCTTGTTTCTAGGAGCCTTTTAGTTTTGGTTGTGTCTAGTCGAGTCTCTGCTGTATAGATCATTATGGGTCTAATTACAGTTTTGTATATTCTTGACATGGTGTTTCCTAAGTAATCTAAAATATTGTAGTGGGTGCTTCATCACTCCATTAGTTTATTGGTTGGTTGGTACTCCATTTTAAGACAAATAGTTCTTGTAAACATGTGTGATAAGTCATGTCGTTAATGAGATACATGGTGTTTGTTTTATTATTTTATTAGAAGCAACAACATGTGTTAAACATAAAGGAAAAATAAACTGTTTTAAAGATTAAAACTAACTTTTCCGCATCTGTTGCCCTGAACAATATTCTATCATAAAATTGTCAATTGTATACACTTCGGGGGATGTACTAACTGAAAATGTAGTATATCTGGATTTATAGTTCTAGTCTGCTGAAAATCAATAGGGTATATTTGTGAGACACCTTGAACAATATTCAATCATAAAATTGGTCACTTTTATACACTCTGGAGGCTGTATCGTGCTAACAAACTGAAAATACTCCAAAAATTTGGTACTTCAAGTACCATTGCATATGTTGTACAGGCGTTAGTGAGCTGAATATCAATAGAGAGACGCTATGAATAATATCCAATCTTAAAATTGGTCACTTGTATATACTCCGGAGGCTGTATTATGCTAACAAACTGAAATTTTCCCCAAAATGTTGAAAATATCCTACTTAAAGTACTATAGCACCTGTTGTATTGGCTCTGGTGAGCTGAATATCAATGGGGTTCATCTGTATGATGTCCTGAATAATATTCATTCATAAAATTGGTGACTTATTGAACTGCAGAGGCTATATCGTGCTAACAAACTGAAATTTCTCAGAAAATGACAAAAATGTAGTTCTTCAAGTACTATAACACCCGTTGTACTGGCTTTGGTGAGCTGAAACCCAATATGGTTCATCTGTGACATGTCCTTAAAAATATTCAATAATAAAATTGCTGACTTGTTGCACTCCCGAAGCTGTATTGTGCTAACAAGACATATAACAATAAGTGGCCGACGACGGCGACATACACACAGGATTTTTTTTTTCTAAAAACCGTTTTTTCGTGTTATTGATGATGGAAAACGTATAAATAACTCAAAAAAAAATTTCAAAATTCCAACTTTTTTTGGAGTAAACCAATACTTTTCTCGCATATTAGATAGGTTGGGCGGAAAAGTAATAGTACATTTCAGAACATATGTTCAAAATGTGCACCTACAGCCAAAATGCAAGCATCTGCTCGACGTTTAATACATCGCCGAATACGTTCGAAGATACCAGGATTGTTACGAATAACATTACAGCCTTGTATTATACGATTTTGAAGATATCCTAAGTTTATAATTGGGGTTGTGTAAATGAGCAATAGATCCCACACACAAAAATCCAGAGGATTGTGTTCAGGTGACCTAGGGGGCCACGGGTGTGGAGATCCCTGTCCAATCCAATGGTCTGGAAAAATGTTATTTAAAAACTCGCATACAATCACTGCAAAATGTGGAGGAGCATCGTCATGCATGAACCGCATGTGCCTTCTAATTATAAGAGGTACATCTTCCAAAAGAACTGGAAGTTCATTTTCTAGAAAATAAAGATATGTCTCACCGGTCAACCGTGCAGGAAGGATAAATGGCCAAGCCATTGACCGAAATGGAGTGTTGGAACCGTGCTACAACTGTTGCGTGTAGATTTATATCTGCCCATATGTGGTCATTATGAAAATTCATAATTTCATGTCTTGGAAAGTTGGCTTCATCCGTAAACAGAATATTGGCAGTAAAATTGGGATTGTTTGCGGTTTTATTTAAAATCCATTGGCAATATTGTATACGGAGTGGATAGTCAGTAGGTAGCAAATGTTGATCGCAATATGGTTACAATAAATTTTCATTTATAATATTCCAAACAGTTCTGTTACTAACATTTACTCCATCAGCAATTTTTCTGGTACTCGTTTCTGGATGTTTGTCAATAATTTGAATAATCTGGTTCTCACATTTCTGGGTCGTCCAATAATATTCTTTGATTTAACAAAAGTTTCAGTTTCTTGTAAATGAATATGTATCTTAGTAAATGTATCAGGACATGGTAAACGATTATTTGGATAACGCTGGGCATACATATGTGTAGCCTCTAGGGCATTACCATTCGCTAATCCATACAAAAAGTCCATATTAGCCATTTCAGTATTAGTTGGTATCTTTGTTAAATTAACACAAAAAATCCTTCTTTTTTCTTATATGTAAGCAAAATTTGCTTGTTTTTCTTCGTTCCTTTGTACTCTTTAGTCCACTGTAAGATTGTCACTCCATCGTTTGCGGGGTCTTCCGATGTTCCTCCGTCCCATTGGTGACTTATCCCTTGTTATCCTTACCAATCTGTCGGGTGTCATGCGGCTAATATGCTCATTCCATTCTCTCTTTCTTTGCAGGATCCATTCACTGATATTATCAATTTTACATGCTCTTCTGATATCCTCACTACTTTCATTTCTGTTGTCTCCAGAATTTGTTTCGTTTTCGAGGTATCTGGTCTGGTTTCCGCAGTATATGTTAGAATGGGTCTGATAGCTGTTTTATATATTCTGGATTTAGCCTCTATTCCTATGTGTTTGTTGCTCCATATAATATCAATAAGACATGCGGCTGCTCTCGATGCTTTCATGGCTTGCCCTCTCACCTGCTGTGCAATATTGTCTATTTCAAATTTACATCTAAGTGGTGTTCTAGATGTGGTCATGCATTAGGTTTTTGACACTGATATTTTCATCTGAACTTCTTTGCTGTTGTGTAGCATAGTATTTTGACTTCTCTGTCTCCCATTTTGTATCCTTTCAGTTTGCGTACCTGCTTTATTATTTCATCCATAATGATGTTAAACAGCATGGGACTGAGAAAGTCTCCTTGTCGGATGCCATTATTTACTTCTATTTTCTCCGTTAATTCACCCTTTATCTTAGCTTTGGTCGTGTTGTTCTTATATATATTTTCAATTGTTTTAATGATATTCTGAGGCACTTGTCTGTCGTAGAGCAATTGTATCACATCCTCCAGCTGTATGCAATTGAACGCTTTCTCTAGATCGATGAAACACATGAAGGCTGGCCGGTTATATTCGATCGACTTTTCGGTTATTTGTCTTATAATGAACACCGTGTCCGTGCATAATCTTCCCGAGCGGAATCCTTGCTGTTTGTCTGCCAAGGTAACGTGCTCATTAATTTTATTTGTGAGGATTTTTGTTGTTAATTTCAAGGAAGTGGAGAGGAGATTGATTCCTCTATAATTAGCAGGTACCTCCTTGTCGCCTTTTTTGAATAGGATAGTTGTCCATGTCCATTCGTCGGAGAATCTATGTTGGTATAAGATTTTGTTTTATCAGACACTCTCCTCCATACTTCAACAGCTCATTTGTAATACCCTCGGGTCCTGCGCTTTTCCGGTTCTTTATCTTTTTTACAGCAGATTCTGTCTTCCCTGCTCTGTCATCATTAATAATTATTTCAGGCGTGTTAATTTCATTTTCAATGTTCTGTTTCTTGTATAATTCCTTCAGATATTTCATTCAATCCTCTTTCAGGATACGATTACTGTTAATCAGCTCATGTGTCTCTTTTCTCTGGTACCTTATTAGCCGCTATATCTGTTTTTGGAGTCTGTAGAAGTCGCTTTCCATCCTCTTTGAAAAAGCTTCCCAGTGTTTGTTCTTGACATGCCTCACTAATGTATTGGTGATGTTTCTAATTCTCTTATACTCTCTGTAATCCTCCAGGGACTGTGTTGATCTGTATTTTACATAAGCTCTTTTCCTCTCACATTGCTCTTTGATTTCTTCACAGAACCAGGGCGTCCTGTTGGGACCAGTCTTTCCTTGTTTTATCTTTCGTGTTCCCAGTGCTTCAGTTGCTGCCTCTCTAATATTTCTTCTCAATTTCTCCCAGCTGTTGTTAATGTCATCTGTCTCATCTATTGGTTCCCTCTCTAATTTTTCCGTGAGACGTCTTTGATATAATTTCCAGGTTGATTCATCATACAATGATTCCATGCATATCTTATCCACAACTGTGCCAGATTTTGTACCTTTATAAAGTTTTAATTTCATTTTGATCCTTCCAAGTACCAATTTGTGGTCGCTACTGATGTTAGCTGAATTAAGAGTTCTTATGTCCAGTATCTGGGGTGGTTGCAAATTTCTATTAGTTATTATATAATCAATCATTGATTGCTGTCCTCGCGTGTTACCGAAAGTATATTTGTATTGTGGCTTGTGATCAAAAAAGGTGTTATTGATGCGTAACTTCTCCATTTTGGTTCAATACTTCTTCATATAATTCCCGGCAGTGTATCATTGGGTTTGTTCTCACACGAGTTTCAAACCATCAGAAACAGTCAGGATTCTGTGCAATCCATTTCTCCACGTTCATACATAAGTTTCTGATAGTTTGAAAACAGCTGGACGTTGGACAGTTGGAAACCCATCAGTCATATCTGTGTGAACATCGTCCAGCTGTTTTCAAACAATCAGAAACTCATTTATGAACGCGGATAAATGCATTGTGCAGAATCCTGACTGTTTCTGATGGTTTGTGATTCGTGTGAGAACAAACCTATTACCAACGCGAGCATTAAAATCTCCTAGCATTACCATTGGTTTATTCCGTGGTATCGACTCGATGACATTCTGGAGTTGATCATAAAACTGTTCCCTTTCTAGCTTTGTTTTGCTCTCCTCTGGTGCATACACCGAAATTACGAACAGTTCCTGGATTCCTTGAAGATATGTACTGGCATCCCTTTGTTGTCCTTGAATTTTTTGTGTAGGGCAATTGCTACTCCTTCTTTTGCACGTTCGTTTTTACCCACTCCACTATATATCAAGAAACCTTTTCCCTTCTTTTTTGTTTCCTGTAGTGCGCATATGTCAATTCTATAGTTTCATTTTATTATCAATTCTTGATCTTTACTATTGAAGGACCTTATGTTCCAGGCTGCAAATCATATAATGTCCCTTTTTTCCAATTCTTAATCCTTTCTCCAGCATAGGTAATCACCTTCAATCCAAACCTGTTTCGTGGCAAAGTTTCGGTTCTATGAGCTTTGTGTTTTTCCCCTAGGTAGGTTGGTAGCCTGACCTAGGAACCCTCCTCTTTTGTCCGGGCTTGGGACCGGCAGTGGCGTTACCGAGCTACTCAATCCACTTGGCAACTAACCACTGACAGAGTTACATAAAATCCAGATGATAAAAATTTCTTATTCGTTTTTTGCGTTGGTTTTTAGGTTTGACACAATATTTGACAATGTTATTTCAAATGCCACTTAGAATAAGCATGTTACTTCTATAGACCAGTTGCGTCACCAGGAAAAATAAATTTCACTTATCACACATGTTTATAAGAACTTATCGTCTTAAAATGGAGTGACGAAGCGCCCTCTACAATATTTTATATTACTTAGGAAACACCCTGCATATATTTGTGTTTCCATATAGTGTCGTTTAAACATCCCGCTGCTTTTAGTGGTTTTGTTGTTTGTTGTCTGACCTCTGTCACCCTATCACCATATCCGGATAGTTCTATACCGAGATATTTGAATTTCACTTCCTGCTGTATTATTTTGTTATCAGGGTTTTTGTTGTGGAGGTAGAAATTATCATATTGAGGGATTTTGCTATACAATTGAATCGAAGTAGCAGTTTTTGCAGGCCGTTTTTTGCTACTAGCACTGCGTCATCGGCACAGAACTGTGATGTTGCGGTCACACATCTTGTATCCACTCAAACTCTGTACTTGCCTTATTATTTCATCCATAATTATGTTAAAAAGGGGTGGGATTCATGAGTCTTCCAAGCTCTTGTCTCCAGTATTTGAGCAGTTCGTTTGGAATATTGTCTGGTCCTGGAGTTTTTCTATTTTTTCAATTGTCTGAGCTCCGATTCTATGCTTTTGCTTTCTATTTGTATTTTTTTGTTAGTGATTATATTTGGTGTATTATTCTGAGCTATTGTGTCTTCCTCCTTGCTGTACAGTTTCGTGAAATATTCAACCCAGGTTTTCTTTGTTATATGTTTAGCTTCAATTAGTTCGTTGATCTCTTTTCTTTGATTTCTAAGGAACCGCTAGATTTGTTTTTGGAGACCATAGTAGTCACTTTCCATCCTTTTTCAGAATGTTTCCCAGTAATTGGCCTTACTTTGTCCTGTAAGTGCTTTGTCTCATTGCATATTACTTTTGTATTGTTCGTTTGATTCATGTGGCCTTAGTGTATGATAGTTCAGTTAAGCCTTTTTCTTTTCTTCACTTTTATTTTTGATTTCTTGACAGAACCATGGTGTTTTATTGTGGTTTTTGTTAGATCTGTTTATATCGCAGGTACCCAGGGCTTGGCCTTTAGTTTCTCACAACTAGTATTTACATCTTCTAGCTCGTTCATTTGATTTTGCTCTATCTTTTTAATCTACTTTGATATAGGGTTCTTGTAGAGTCATACCATAATGTTTCTATGTTTATCTCTTATTCTTCTCTTTTTGGTTCTTTATTTCTAGATTTCTGGCGCAGTTTTAATTTGATTTCATCATAATCTCCCCATTATCATTCAATACATTTTCGTTAAATCATTGTTTTACTCCTTTTATGTTTGCGTTGCTAATTCGTGCATTGAAATCTCTGAGAATAATGAAAGAAAGTAATTTATTTCACATAAAAAAAATATTGTACAAAAAAATTATACAACAGTTATAGTGAAACATGTCACAAAGTATAATAAAATGACTTAACTAAAGAACACAAAACACACACTTACATATATATTCACATATATACACATACACATATATAATTGTTTACATCATAGACCACAGACAACCCTTAAAAATAATGAAAACAGTTCCACAAAAACAAAACAATTTTTGGCAGATTCATAGCAGGTAACAACAGAAAGACAATTTATCAATTAAAAAACTCCTCTATGGTGTAGTTGTTTTTTCCTAGTAAAACTGCTTTAGTTTATTTTTAAAATTGTAGAAATTACTGTTTTTTATATCCTCTGGGAGGATATTATAAAATTTACATTCCAGATACTCTAAATTTTTTCAAAAAGTGTAGTATGGTGTCTAGGCACCAATAATTTACTTTTATTTCTTGTTTTATAGTGATGAGAAGCACGCTCGGCCACATAAATCGATCTATTCCTATGAATGAAAGTACATGCTTCCAATATATATACACCAGCCAGGGTCAATATTTTGTATTTTTTAAAAAACTCCCTACAAGAATCTCTAATTCTGAGTTTTGCAATAATTCTTATAGCATACTTTTGAAGAACAAATACCCTTTGCCTGGTAGAACAGGTCCCCCAAATTTGTATGCCATATTTTAGATGGGAGTGAAAATTAGCATGATACACTGTCAAGAGTGTATTTTTACTACAGTGACTGGCAAGAAATCTAAGGCTATAGCAGCTTTTCCTTAATTTGTTACACATGTTGTCAATATGCGAATGCCAGGTTATGCCATAGTCGATAGTGACACCCAATAATTTAATATTTTCCTTAATGTAATAGGGAATCCAGTGTTTTTAAACAATTGGTTCTGTCTAAATTATCCATGATTATTAAACAGCACCGTATTTGTTTTAGTTTTGTTTAATTTTATGTTATTCCTCTCTGACCACATCACAACTTGATCATATGTTCTCTCTGTTGATATTTTTAGAGCATCCTCATTGTCTTCAATAATTATAATATTAATGTCGTCAGCATAACAAGTTGGATATATTCCAGGGACAGCATTTAATGTAGTGAGTAAGTCATTAACAAAAACCAAAAATAAATATGGACCCAAAATCGATCCCTGGGGAACACCTTGTGAGACCTCTAGCTCCAAACCAAGAGTATTATTCACTTGAACAATTTGTTTTCTATTTGATAAGTATGACTCCAACAAATTGAGTGGTATACCTCTTACCCCATATTTAGACAGTTTAAGCAGTAAAAGTTTGTGATCCACACTGTCAAAACAAGTTGCAGAGTCTTTTGTAACTCTAGTTGGAGTTCTCACGCATATTTCAAAATTAAAACTATTCAATAAGTCTTCCAACAATTATATACCTGTTGTTTTCTGCGCATACATGGATTAAAATTTCGTTGAAAACTAACATAAAATCATTAAAATTTCCTCCAAAGGGTCTGTAGATAACTAAACAAATAGTTTTATATTGAGGTAGTTGTATACCACAACATTCTAAAATGTTTTCCTTAGAAAACTTTTTGATACAATATTCATTCACTCTTCCAGAAAAATTGTCGTTTTTATATATGGCTACTCCACCATGTGTTGTTACAGTCCGACACATGTCCGCGACTAACGTAAACTGGGTTTTTTTTTGGTTTCATGCCGTTTGGAGGTATCCATGCAGCCAAATACTTTGTGTTAGGTTATATATACAGTATATATAGTGATGTATTTGAAGTTTATATTTGAATCCAATTTCAATTGAGTGCCAATCAGAATCGATACCGAATTTGTTATTGATTTTCGTCTTGTGGATATGTATCTTATTACTTAAGCGAGCCCTAATTCAACCTATCAAACTATCGTCGTCTGCGATTCAAGTTAATACCGCTTTTCGATCAAAGGATTGGCACAGGGTTACAAGTTTTCTCGCCCAGGGGTCGTTCATGGCTTTATTTGAACACATACAAAGGTAGACCACGGATAGAAGGTATAAACAATTGGAAAAGGGTAACAAAGGTCACAAGCTCTATATAACTTAACTATATCGATATGTTAGTCATACTTAGAAATTTTACTAGGCAGTCTAATATTTTGATGTTATTCACCGCCAGTAAGTGTAACATGTTGATGGGAGGGAATATTTTTTCATGTATTATGTTATTATAAAGTTCTTTCGTGGCATTACGATATTCCAAGCATTCAAAAAATATATGATCCCGGTCTCCTATGACATTGCAGGCTGTGCATAAGTTTGATTCGATTACGCCTATTTTGCTTAAGTGCTCTGGGTAAGACGCGTGTCCAAATTTCATTCGAATTATACTGCTAATTTCCCTACGTCAATAATTGATTCCTTTATACCACTGTTGTTTTGGTATTTCCCTATGCAGTAGTGTGTATCTAGTAGGCTTTGTTTATACATAGTGGTCCCATTTCTCTTTCCATGCTGCTTGAAATTTTCTTTTTTATTTATTTAAGCCACTTCGTTCGGTTGACATTCATCTTTTTCAGCACTTGTTTTGGCTAACTGATCAGCTTTTTCGTTGCCGTAAATTCCATAATGTGCTTTTACCCATATTATTTGAACGTCACTCTCTTTAGTAAGTTGATGTAGTAGGGATTGAATTTTCTTAATGTGCGGGTGAGTGATGGTATCTACTGCATTATTATTCAAACATTGGATAACAGACAGCGAATCCGTTAGGATATACATTTTTCTTTTTTTGGTGGCTTGTGTGTTCTAGCGCCTTCATTATGCCTGCAGCTTCTGCTGAAAACATAGAATAATCGTTGCTTAGCTTCAAGGTTTTTCCTTCTTTCGTTTCGTTTTTTGCACATAGAACGCTGTGCCTGTACATTTTGTTGTCTTTGATGCATCTGTATATATTGTTATTGTACTGTTGATGTCTTTTTTTGTAAGTCTGATAATTTTTTCTTTGTTTAATTCTGGTATTTCTGAGTACGCAGGAATTATTATTTTTGTAGAGTGTTCTATGTTCTCAAAGTAATTGCAACTTTCATATGTTAAAATTTCTTCTTTATTGGTGTTACGAAATGCGGTGCATATTGGTGGCGAGTTATTTTTTTCCCAATATTTATTCGTCAGGTCCAATGTATTTAACTCACATATTTTGGCCATCAGTGTAGATTTTTTGCTTTATTCTTAAGTACCATTTTTTCAGCGAGAAATGTTCTTCTCAATTCCAATGGTGGTTCGAGTGCTTCCACCCTTAGTGGTTCCACAGGTGTTGTTGACATCGCTCCTAAGCATATTCTTAACGCTTTATTCTGTATTACTTCTAGCTGTTTCAGTGATTGTTTTGATGCAGATCCGTATAGAACGGAACCATAGTCTAAAATGGACCTTATATATGCTTTATAGAATAACAGGCATATTTCAGTACTTGCGCCCCACCATGTTTTGGCGATCATTTTGAGGAAATTAATGGCTTTATTACATTTTATTTTGATTGCTTCGATATATGGTTTCCAATTTAATTTATTATCTAATGTTACCCCTAAGTACTTAACTTCTTTTTTATATGGTATCATGTGGTCCCCCAACTGGATGTTCTGAGTTTCTGGGATACGGTGCCTTGAAAATATAATGACATTTGATTTAGACGTTGATATATCGAACCCTACATCTTCAATAGCTTTTATGATGTTTGAGGTGGCCTTGTTTGAGTATTTATACAATTTTCATATTCTTTGTCCTTGACATATATTACAAAGTCATCAGCATATTGTATAAGTATATATGGTATATATGTTGAATAACAGTGGTGCTAAAACGGAGCCCTGTGATAAACCTCTAGATGTATGTCTTGGTCCTAATAATGCGTCTTTTTGCCTTATAAATATTTTTCTGTCTGTCATAATATCGCACAGAATATTTCGTATTTTGGTAGGCATACCGATTTGTTTCAGCATTCCGTTCAGTATTGGAATTTCTACAGAGTCGTATGCGCCTTTTACATCCAGGAATGTAGCTGCAGTATACCCATTTTCTCCAAAATTAATTTGTATATCAGTGACAAGTTGGCTCACCGCGTCCATTGTGCCATATCCTTTCCTGAATCCGTACTGATGAATTGGTAATATTTTGTGTTCTTCTAACCACCATTCTATTCTGTTTTTTAATATCCTTTCGAATGTTTTCAATAGGCATGCTAATAATGATATGACTCTGTAGGAGTCAGGGTCATTTGGATCTTTTTGATGTTTTAATATTGGAACTGCAATTAGGTTTTTCCAATCTTGTATTGTGCATTTGCCCATTTTTAGTATGTTGTTATATATTTCCAATAAAAAAGATTTGGCATCATTTGGTAGGTTGCATAACATCAGATATCTGATATTGTCTAAGCCTGGTGCGGTGTTTTTTTCTTTGTTTTATTGTGTTTTCTAGTTATTGGATATTTATCAGATTTTCGAATATTTGTGGTATTGTTTCCTCATGTTCCTGCTCATTTTCTAAATTATTTTGGTAGAAGGTAGATGGCGGTGCTATTCTCTCTAGTAGCTTTTCTTTCCAACCCTCACTGCAGAAATGAATGTTCTCTGTCCGTATGAAAGTTCTTTTCATTTTCTTGGCCTGTTTCCAAATGTCTGACATTGATGTGTTTTTATTCAGATTAGTGCAGTATGCTCTCCATGAGGATCTTGCCTTTTCTTTCAAAAATTTGTTTGTGCTTGCTGCTATTTTTTGTACTGTAATGAAGTTTTCCAACGTGCTGTTAATTTTGTAGGCAATTACCGCATTTTTTATATCTGTTACAGCTATGTCACATTCTCTGTCCCACCAAGGTGGTAGTGTTCTTGACTTTATCTTGAATGGTTTGTTTGTTGGCATGGATACTTGGGCAGCTGTGTTTATTCCTTGTATTAGATATTCATATTTTGCATTAATGTCATTAAAAATAGGTGGTGTTTGTGAGAAATACAGTTCTGCTTCGTTTTTGAATATTGACCAGTCTGTTCTATTTATATTCCATTTATTGGAAGGACATATTAATTCCTTTGTGTCAGGTCCACTGTGGAATTTTCCCCGTTGCGGTTTAATCTAGTAGGTGTTCCATCGTTTGCCAATATTAAGTCATGATTTTCTAAGACGTCTAGAAGTTGTATACCCCTCTGATCATTTTTGTACGAACCCTATGTTCTGTTGTGCGCGTTAAAATCTCCACATATTATGCCGTTCTCTTTAGATATGATATTAAATATGCTTTTCCAGTCGCTGTTATTGATGCTAATTTTTGGGGGGCAATACACATATAATATTTTAAACTGTAAATATTTATTAAAATTAATTTCGGCAGCACATATGTTGATGTCAGTATTTACTTTAGTGTTAATATCTACTTTTTTAAAATTTATTTTTACCTTTATTAGTTTTGCTGTACCTCCGTATCCGTCATCCCTATCAGTTCTAATTAGATTATAACCTGGAAAATTGATGATGTTGGTTTTTTTAAACCACGTTTCAGATATAACGCAAATATCACTATCGTGTTCTGACAGACACTTCATCAAACTATATTTATTTGCAATCGCCGAGCGCGCGTTCCATTGTAATATTTTAATTTTATTACGCATTGGTATTTTTTGGCAGATTATGATTCATTTTATATAACCTATCTGTTACAAATTGAATGTCAACTTTTTGTAATTCTTCAAATGAGCTAATGTCTTCCAAGATGTTTTTGAAAACTTGGAAGAACGTTTGAATAAATGTTGTATCATTTTCTTCATTTGACTGCATGGATTCTATCTCCATATTTTCATTTGTACTATTATTTTTAAATTGAAATACTGGTTTACTAGGACCAAAGGAAACATGGGTGCTTGTGTGATTTCATTGTTGGGTGATTGTATCCTACGTTTTTTGGTTTGTGTGATTGTGTGTTTACTGTGTGATGTTGAGGGTTCTGATGGTGTATTTTTTTTAAATGTATTACTTTCCCTATTTGTTTTGTATTGATGGATTGTTGTCTTAGGAAGTAATGGAAAGTTTTACTAATATATGAATTATCAGACCAGTTTTTTGCTTCTATATAGGTTACATTATTATCTGACATGAATTGTTTTATTTGCTTCTGTTTTTGAAATACGGGGCACTTTTTATGTATCGTTTTATGGTCGTTTGATTTACAATAAAAACAAAATGTGTCTTCAGGATCTTTGCATGAATGATTTTCTTCCTTTTTCTTGCTACAATTTATCCATAGTGTGTTAGTGCTTTTACACTGCTTGGCCACATGGCCATACCTCAAGCAGTTGTAACATTGTACTACCTTTTGAATGTATTTTTCTACAGGACATACAACGCTATTAATTATAACAAATGGGGGTAACACGTTACCCTCGAATGACACTAAAACTGTTTGCCTTGGTATATATACTGCTTCCCCATCAGTATCAATTTTTCGTTTAAATCTACGAATACTGGTGACTGCGTTTGGAGACTCAATATTTTCCAACAAATACTCGTCACTGAATGTGGTATCTACTTCTTTGATTGCCCCTTTCCTTTCTATTAAATTATTGGGTATGTATGCTTTTAATTGTTCCTCTTTTAAGTTTTAGTTTTCTATTAACATATTAGCGTCTTTAGTAGTTTTAACCTCTACTCTTACTCTATTTCTACCTACCTTTTGTATTTTAGTAATGTTTTGAACTTTTAGTTTTTTATTTATATCATAAGTGTCCAACTGACATGGGATGTAAATTTCATAAATTTTCATTATTAATTTTTTCGATAAATACGTAAATTTTATCAATTGAATATAAATTAGGTTTATCAAGTTTGAACTTTTTTGCTACTTGTACTGAAATACCTGTCGCTGTCTGACCAGGCAAGCGTGTTTCTTTATCCTTTCCTAAGTTTTTGCTTTCCTGAAATGCTGTTTGGTATGTTGAATTGTAACGCACATTCCTTGAGTTATCATTATTATTGCACAAATCTGAAGTTCCCCCTTTGTCAGGGGGATCTGCACTAGACATTTTTCACTGAACTATAAATTTGATTAATTGATTTACTAGGTGGATTGACCGGTTCAATAGAATTGGAATTCATAACAAAAACGATTTGTTGATAAGAGAGCTGTTTTAAACACATCTATACTAATTGACTGTTAACTGGTAAACTGGGTTAGTTTGTATGTTTCAATGGCAAACTTTATTTGCCACTGTTGAGAAATCATTAAAACACCACAACAAAATCCATCATCAAATCTATCATTCAGCGTCAAAATCTTATTACTAATACATTGTATATTCTGATGCACAAAAGTTAAATTGTTAATGGGATATGTAGCTTTTTTATCAGTCTATCCTTGTGATTACTTGAGGTGTTTCTAAAAAATTAGTAACTGTATTTTCTGCAGTTTGTATAAAAATTAGGTTTTTCTGGAATTGTTTAACTTTAGACAATATTTTGAGCTATTTCATATTTTTTCAAGTTAATCCCTTTATGGCTGTTAAGATCTAAAAAAGATATTTCACCCTCTGCAAATTGATTAATTTTAATAGTGTACTCATATAATTCTTTGTTGAATTCATATATAAATTGATTGACTTCATTTTGATTTACAATGCAAGGCACTGATGCGAGAATAATATTTGTATGTGTACACCTTTTAATTTTTTCATTGATATTTTTAAACAGTGGATATTTGCCTTTAACCATATCATTGAAACCTGCTATAATTATAACATGATCATTCAAAGTAAAATATTTACCTAAATTCAAAACATCATCAATAACGCTATTATATAAGGCATTTGGCTTGATAATAGTTTGAACCTCAGTCCCAATCATTTGAAAATTTAGCTTACTTCCCAGATCACTGCCATTTTGATCACATAAGATTAATAATTTGCTTTTCACATATTGGCACTTTTCTTGCCCTTTCACCATTTGTTTGTCCTTTGTTTTCTGCACCTTCTGTGAAATCAGTCCTTTTTCTATACCTTCTCTTTGTGTTAGACATTTCTTTTACTAATTTTGCCATCATTGTGTTTTCCTTTCTGTGTGTCATTTCCATTCATTGTTCTTTCATTTTGCTTATTAACTATATTTTCATTTTCGATTTGCTCTAAAGTTGTTTGTGGTTCATTAGAATGAATGCATAATTTATTCTTCAGTTCAACTACTTCTGATGCATAGGCGTCATTGTCCATAGTTATTGTTTTAATCGTACTTAACATATCTACATTTATACTCTCAAGTACTTTAATTTTACTTTGTAAGTCCTCTAGTTGTAACAAACCTTCTTTAAGCTCTGATCTTAGTTTTTCTTTTAATTTATTACAAATATTTAAATATTCTCTGTGTTTGTTTAGTTGCATTTCTATACATTGTTTCCTTTCATAAACATCTTCTTCAAACACCATTGAGTTCTTTTTTGTTTCTTAAGGTACATTTCTCTTTCATAATTCTCTTGAGTCAAAGTTTCATTTTTCAGCTTTAATGTTTCAATTTCATCTTCCATGTTCATTTTCATATCCTCCATATACTGCCCCAGTTCTGTCTTGTCTGATTGCATTTTTGCTAATTCTTCGTTTCATCATTTTTGACAACATTACTATCTTGACAGTCATTAGAACAAAACATTACATGACCATCTACAACTGTTGTATTTCTTCTTCTTAGAAAACAGCTATTATGAAATATTCCACAACATGTTTTGCAGCAATAGTAATTCATATCCTTGTTTTTGCAACATTTAAATTGCTTTTTGTCCATTTTATAGATTTCAACAAAACTTATAGAATAAATTTATCGTCTCGCCACTGGTAAGTGTATTTATTATTTGTTTTTAGTGGCCAGTTTTGTTTGATAAGAAATCTCCTAATATGTGGTCTATAATTTGTTTTCTATGGTAATTAGCTTATTAGTTTACTAATTTTTTGTAATTATAATAAGAAATAAATACCTTCTGTGATAAGAATTATTGATGCATCGATTTCAACGATTCAGTTGCACTTGTTACAATTTTAACATCACCATATTAACAGAATATGCAGAGTTATGATATTGTCAATTTTTCACAAATTTTTCCAAATTTCATTTGGTGGTTCAATTGAGTCTTGAAGTTGATCATAGAACGACTCTCGCTCATTCCTGGGTTTATTTTCTATGCTTTGTTTGTTCTGATGAAATTTTAATGTCTAATTTCCGTGCAGTTATATTGAACACGTGTAGTAATCTCTGCAGTTCATCTTAATTTTCATCTATCAGGACTGTCTCATCAGCATAGCATAATGTTTGCTATCTCTTTATTACCCAGTTTATTATATTTTCTTGTTCTCACCTGTTTGATTAATTTCTTTTAAGTATGCAATATTTGATATATACAGTAGAAACGCTGAGTCTTTTCCATCACTGACTGATAGGACATCAACCATGTGCATCTTAATCAAAACAATATGACAAAAGCTTGTATTGAGTTTCGCCCTTTTTCTGTTATTACCAGAAGACAGTACCAACATAGTATGTGTTGAATAATATCTTCAACTAAGTCACGTGATGGAAAAGCTTCACCGTTTCTACTGTATATATACTCTTATATTAGATTAGTGGTACATAAGTATGGAGCGAATGTATTGCAACAGATGTGAATTCCATACAGTTTGACATATTATAAGTACACTATACAAATTATTCGCCATCACCAAGAAATAAGTTGGATAGACAATATAAAATAGAACACAGTTTTATTAAATGTTTGAGATTGGTACTACCATTTATGAGAAGAAAAAAACTTATATTTTTTCACTATTTCAGTAACATTGATACAGTGGTAAAATGCTCTCAATTTGCTGAATTGTATTTGTTGATTGATAATACATGTTATATTTTTATTTCACTATTTCAATAACAATGTTGAAGTTAATTGATACAGTATTAAAATTTTCTTAATTGTATTTGTTGATTGATAATACCTTGCATACTTATAGTTAAATATTTTTTTAGGTTTTGAATTACAATCATCTTATGCCCACCAGATATTCTGTGGATTTGGCATCAGATTTAAAAGTGGCACCCAAGGACCTCAAAGATCCCATGAAGAGGAAGAAGGTTAGATTCCAAACCCGTGTAAAATTTGAGGAGAGGTACAAACAAGGAAAGAACAAATGGTTTTTCCAAAAATTGAGGTTCTAGGCTATAAATTTAATTTTATTATTATACACTTTTTGTTTTGAGAATAAAATGTGAATAATGTTTTCAATATTTTATTATACCCCTTTCATTCCTTTTATGAAATTCCATTGATATTCTAAACTGCTTTTATTAACATGTAACTGAAAATATATTGAATAATTATATTTTTATTTAAAATATTGGATTAGTTTCTTTGAAAGTGGAGGCCTGCATATTGATTTTCAAGTCAGGCAAGGACTAACCAATTACTTAAATACTGTTGCTATAAACTAAAAATTTTCGTTTACAGTTATACTGTTAACAGTAAAGTTTGGCGCAATTAAAAGTTTTTGGTTTTTGAGTGATCATTAACCCTCGGGCACCCGCGTTCAATTTTAAACACAAGTGCCCGCGTGGCGTCTGTCAGACACCATTCAATTAGATCATAAGAATAAAATAGAAATATATGATTAAGGTTTTATTTAAATAATATACATACTACTTATGTTTATTTTATTGTTTTTCTTCAAATTCACATTTTAAAACATACAAACAAATTAAATTCATAAACACAGATAATTTCCAAGCAAAAATAGAATAATACAATAAAATTTAAAAATCCCCAAATGCGACAATATTTCTTTCATTTGAAATGACATGACTGGCATATATATTCTGCATGTTCGAGGCATATATAATTATTGCATTGCTTGCACTTGTATTTGGTCAGTCGATTTTTTTTCCTACTACACATATAACATCTTTTTCTTATTGCTTGTACATTATTATTTCCAGTTTCCACAGAAGTGCTTGGCTTACTGGCATCAAGAGATGACACTTCTCTAGTCCGTTTCTTGAGATTTATGGGTAGAGCTAAATTTCTGATCTTCTTATATGTTGTTTGGTCATCTCCACAGCTAACGATTGTAAAAAGTGTCTTCTTTTTTCTAAATCATTCAAGTTTCCTTTATAAATTACGTGAGCATTAATTGCTGCTACATTTGAATAGTATAAAATATAACCATTGGCCATCTATTTGTATTTCTTGAGACTGAATAAGTAGCACATAATTGATCTACAATGTCAACACCCGATTTTGTGGAATTATAAAATGTTATTATTTCTGGTTTTTGTGCCACGCCAGTTTCCTTGTCTATTGTTGAATCGTGATGCATTGAAAAACAGAATAACATTTTTGCCCTTTTTCGGAATATATGACACCAAAGTTAAATTTTTCTGAAATGCAAAACGACTCGAATATTGCTCCCTGTTTTGAACGGTCACAAAACTTGCTGGAAGTTGCCTTTTGTTTTTTCTTATTGTTCCTACATAGGTCATAAGTCGGTTATTAGATCAAAACTGGTAAACCAGTTATCACCAGTAAGTCCACTTCCACGAATTGGTTTACATAATCTTTTGAACAAGTCATGTGAAGAATTGCTTACCTTGAACGGACCATCAGGTTGCTGTCCTACATAGATCTCCATATTCAGAGTGTACCACGTCTTTGCATCCACAAGAGAATATACTTTTATGCCATACTTATTTGGCTTGCTGGGGATATATTGCCTAAATGAGCATCGTCCTCGGAATACTGGAAGCATCTCATCTATCGTAACGTACTCTCCTACTGAATAATTGTTTTCACAAAGATGAACAAATATATCGAATATTTGCCGAATAGGAGATAATTTGTCATACATTTTACGTTCATTTCTTGTCTGCTTATCATCAAAACGAATATATTGTAGCAGAAAATGGAAACGATTACGAGACATTGTAAGACGAAATAATTCAATACCAGAACCGTGTGTGGCCCATAAATCTTGCGTGTTTAATTTACTATTTCTATGAACTCCTGCCATGTACAAAAGACCAATGAACGCTTTTATTTCAATTGAATCTGTCGGTTTGCAGTCTCTCTCTACTGAATTGATCTCTCTTGCTCAGTATATGATTATTTGTATTTTCTACTATGACTACAATCAATTCGTCGGGCAATAATAACTCCCAACATTGCAGAGCAGTCTTTGCATTCTTAGCTACTTGTTTTACACCTGGCAAATGGGTCATAATATTGTGAGAGCTAGTCCTTACCACTTTTGTCTAGGACGATCCATATTCCACTTAGTAATTCCATCTTTCCCAAATAATACATTGGCATCTGAATTTTCAATTTCTTCACTATTATTACTTTCGTGCTCTGTATCGGAATGTTCATCATATTCTTCTAACTGTTCCAAATCGGATATGGAACTACTGTCATCAGCATCTGACAAATCCGAATCGGAAATATAAGCCAGCCGTTGCATTTCCTCGACATCTTCGGTTTTGTCAAAACGGTAAACTTTCTTTTTATCCATCTAAAATAATAAAACAACCATAAATCAAATTATTGAATCATTTATCTTACCTTTCAAGAAATTACCAAAAAATAAATTGAAACACCTGTGCCCGCGTGGAGTCTGATAGACGCCAACCAACTAAAAAGCTTGATAAATTAACCTACGCTCAAGAGATTTCAGTTCAGACCAAAGATTATATACACGTTCAGACTGAATGTATCAAAGTAGTCCACGTATTAGGAAGGTAGATGGAAGGGGAAGTCTGTATCTCACTATTTTATCAAAGTGGTGTCTGTCAGACGCCACGCGGGTATCGGAGGGTTAAGTTAGATTTAACTATTAGCAAGTTTTACATTCAAAATGGAAAAGTCAAAAATTGGGTGATCATGAATTAAAAATGCTTAACACTAGTTCTATATTGACTTTGATTTATTCAGGAAGGTTTTCAGATTAAGATTAAAATCCTTCCATGAAGCCATACGGATAAGACAATTATCCAAAATAAAAAGAGGATTCTCATTCCACATCTTTGTTCCATACGTATCCATTATGTCTATGGTTCTATAGGGGAAGGACCATAGATTTACTACAATCACAGCCACCTACACGAGTAAGTATAGGTGGCTCTGCTACAAATATTGACAAATCAGTGGCGACGGCAGAGGCCCCCCGAAATTTAACCGGCGCCTTCTGCTCATGCCAAGTCGCATAAAAAACTCCTACATCCTTTTAAGAATTTGCTGATTGGTCTTCAATAATTATCACCATCCTAAAATTTAATCATATGACTTATTGTTAATTAACCAAAGGTTGTGTCTGAATCGGCCTATACAAACAGAGGAAAACGTTAGCACAGCAACATGGAAATACTTTCTTCAGTACCTATCTATTTTATGTATGTATTGAAAAACGTCCGCGGCGCTGTTGTTGGTGTATTGTGTGTTGTCTATCATGGCGCTGTTGGTTGTCTATATTCCTGTGTACGTCGTCCGTTTTTATCCCATCGAATGCTAGATGGCGCGCTGTGACGTGTATGTCGTTCATTGTTTACCCAGTAAGTGTATTGTACAATTTATTAAATCAAAAAAAATGTTTTGTCTTCGCGGCGGCTTGACCACGATATCGCCATAAAGCTACCAAAATAATTCAGCATAATTGCTACAACGAGAAAACGCTACCCTTCAGTGCCCGTTATAGATGTGCGGGTTGTCTCCCGTAGTACAACCCGTGCTCGCCAGTCGACTAGCTTCGAGTCAAAGAAGAGGTGGATTTTTCAAAATTTAACAGTTTACCAAAAAGGGCGTCGGAGAAGTTTTGGCAAGCACCCAAGACTTCTTAAAGTTAGCCCACAACTCCTCAGTGGCTTGGCAGCACTAATTATACACTACGAAAGGTTAAACTGATAGGAAAGTTATCATTAAAAATAAAAGTCTGCAAATATCCCCTGATTGATGTTTATTAATCTCGTTGGACAATATGCCTCTTTTCAAAATGTGAATATTACAAGCTTACAACAACAAAAAAGAATGACACTATTAAAACACTTGAATACAGCTGAAGGCTGTTGTAGATTCAGTATGCAGTTAGGTTGAAGGCCGAAATCTGCATAAAAACTTAAATCGCAACCTAATTTACCAGTTACAAGCGAAACTTATGATCATACTGTTCGTTTTTGTGTTTGATCACAACATATAACCAAACTAAATTAGTGTTTTTACATTGTTTTTATTTGTATCTCATTTAAATTATTACTTAGCATGAGTAACGAACCCGTCCATTATGATTATAGGGACCGAGAAAGATGACGTAAATGCCATCTGCCGTGAAAAAACACAAACAATGTGATGTAAACACTATTTAGCAGTATTAGCATTGTATAAGGATAGGCCTATCCTTATACAATGGTATTAGTAGTTTTGTATAATCAGCGTTTTTAAATGTTCATTTTGTAAAACTGATAAATGTGTAACATATGTTCTCCCCCGGCTTGGGACTCTTCCTCAGGTTGTGGTATTCGACTCCAGTTAATGTATTTTTATAGCGATCACTGGGAGGGGGTGAACAATCGATATTAAATTGGACGCCACCAGCTTTTTAAGCGATACTTTAATTAAAGAAAAAAAACTAAAAAGGTTAAAAACTGGAAAACCTTATATTTACTTTAACTTAACAAAACGAAATACTAAAAATATTTTAACGCGATGGTCCAAGTTAATATAAATTGCTGAAAATCAAATATCAAATGTTCAGCAAATTATATTTATTAATAAATCAATAGATAATTCACAGTAACTGCATATCCAAAATACAAGACGAATACGAACGCCGTTATACAATAAAAATCTCCAATTCTAGATTTTCATGAATTGCATATAAGACAAAGGACATATCTTGGAGAGGTTCTGGAATTATTCAGCTCTCAGCTAGGTCCTAGTTGATGGAGATGCGGTCCTGAATCCATCCCGGCCGGTTTTGTGTTGCTCTATTGATGTTCTCTATTCATAGGGCTTACCCAGGGGCTGCAGAGCTGAGGAAAGAAAAAAAGAGTAAAAATCAAGGAAAAATTCTGGGAAGGAAGGAATAGATAGAACAGATAGGAAGCTTATGCTTCAACACATAAAAAAATGAATCTAGTTTTTAAAATAAAACTAACAGAAGTCTGTTCTATCCTTAGAGTAATAATATACATAGAGAGGGCTATTCATTCATAAACACGTTTATTTTTGCGGCCAACAATTCTAAACGCCAGTAGTAAAATCATGAATTAATTACAAAAAGTGGGGATTGTATTGTGGATACATCGCCTTGGCGTCATCGTCAAAGCATAGGCGTACCAAATCTATTTAAAAACAACAAATTTAAAATTATATTATTGGAATTTTGGTGTTTATAAATATTTCATTTGATGAAATTAAAGTTTGTTGATTTTAATTAATGTATTTTTTCACTGAGATTTTTACACTATTCTCTTTGTTGTAATTTCTCACCAGGTAGCGCTGCAGCATATAAAATTCTACACCGTTCAACCGATTACCCTCAAAATGGGCATATATATGTATTTTTATATGCAGAATATTTGTATTTCCTATCCTTTTTGTTGTAACTTCCCACCAGGAGACGTTGCAGCATATCAACTTCTACATCGTTTACTTTTTCCAGGAGCACAAATGTTTGTGCCACGAGCCGTAAGGCGAGTGCTGCAGATCAAGGGAGTGCAAAAAATGCCTTGCATACGAATTGTACACAATATTTTTTCTACGACCAAGTTTCTTGATGAAAGCAAAAAGTAACTTATATACGTATTTTATTTAAACGTTGAACTGCAAGGATTTAAAAAATGAAAAACAGTTAAACCTAGGTATAGTTAATTTTGAAATTTTAACAATTTTGAATTGTTATGCCTGGTGTATCTTTTTTTAATAATAAGTTTTAATTACTTCCAATATTAATATCTGTCACCGAAATGCATTATAAATATAATATTAGATTGTCAAAACGGATTTTGAAATTGAGATTTCCTTCCCACCAGGTCAGCGCATATCAACTTCTATATCGTTTACTTTTTCCACGAGTGCAGAAGTTTGTGGCACAACCCGTAAGGCGAGAGCTGAAAATCAATGGAGCGAGAGAAGAGATTTGCGTACTTTTTCTACGATCACGTTTATTAATCAAAGAAAAAGTAACTTATATAGATCTTTCATTAAAATTTTGAACAGAAATAATTAAAAAAATGGAAAATTATTTAAGCGTAGGTACAGTTAATAATGAAATTTGAATAATTTTGAATTGTTTATCCTGGTCTATCTTTTCTGATAATAAGTTAGAATTAATTGTAATATTATTGTTTGTCAACGAAATTCATTGCAAAGATAAGTTTAGATTGTTAAAATAAAATTTGACATTTCCATTCCAACAGGTAGCGCTGCAGCTTATCAACTTCTTATCGTTCACTTTTTCCACTAGTGCTGAAGTTTGTGGCACGAGCGGTAAGGCGAGTGCCTCAAATCAAGCGACAAACTTAACCCGGGAACGGTCGCGTTAATAACCATAACTTAAGATGTCGCGTGTTAAATTTGATCAAACATATTCTCATCTGAAAAAAAGTCTATATATTTTTGATTTAAATAGAAAACAGTAAAGGCATATATTGCCCACAGTATTCATTCAATTATCCGTCAGAATTCACACCATGGGCTGCACAGTTGGTACATGTAACTAATGTAGTTATGGTACTTATGTTCTTTACATATCGGGGAGGCATATGTTCCACATTGTTGTATCGTAAATCTGTTTTTCTGTCAAGACAGTATCTGCATATCATCTTAGATTGATTATCTTGTAATTTTATGCACACTGGACTAACTTTCTTCCCATATACACACACGTAAAATTTTGAATAAATAAACTATTGCGTGATAGATTTACAGTAACAAGTGCCTTTATTTCTCGTAACAGTTATCTGTACACCTTCCATTGTTGCAAGCGTTGGTATGTGTCATCCCTGGAGTCATTCCTAGATGGCGACAGAATTCTAGTTACTTAGTAAGTTATTATAAGAGAAAACCTAAAAACGTTAGACAAAATCTAACAACGTGACTGTTCCCGGGTTAATTTTACCTTTTTGTTATTTTCACTATTTTCAATGCACCTCTAAAATCAGATAAAGGGCCTACAGCATCTTCGGACAGCTTACTTGGGTTTTCTTTTAGGATTCCCAAAAGTTGTTTTTCAGTTGAAGAAGCAGTGCTGGTAGTAGGAGATAAGGGCTCAGCTGGCGTATTATATTTAAAAAGTCCTGAAGGACCAGGTTCCGTAAACCTAAAATACATAAATCAGAATAGGTTGTTGATTCTAGTCACTGGAACAAACTGTAAATAAATTTTATTGCCTATTACAAAAACCTTTAAACATTTAGGAGAAAATATATACTACAACAAACCTAACTAAAAAACTAACCTATATGCAAGTATACGAGAATCTAAAGTAAGCAATGATACACCACTCATAAATGAATGATTCTCAGTTACTGTTACTAGATCATCAACAACGTCTTCTACTGGTAAACTAAAAATAAAACACAATTAACATTTTTTTTTTGATAACAAACTTTTAAAAAGCATTACTTTTTTAAATGAAACTAATTGTCAATTTCTTAGAATTTTTAACATATTTTCAATATATTATGGAATTATCTAAAAACAGTTTCATTTAAAAAAGTAATATGAGTTGATTCCACAGAGTAAAGGTCGAAACAGTAAATTTTATTAAAAAGCAGTTTAAAAAAATATACTCCCTAATTTCAACATAAATTACTTAAATATTTACCTTTCGACATCACTTAGAGTAGCACTAGAAGCTTGCTCAGACACATTTTGTGCTGATAAATCTTTTTGATGGCAACCTGAGTTATTTGTTGAAGACCTAAAATAGACATATTCTTTTAACAAATTAATGTAAGTTAACTAACTCAGTCATCATTGCTAACTGAATAAAATGGATCATATGTGGCCAAATAATGACCTCTTAAAAAAATTAAAATAATAATTTAATTTTTAAATACAGTCCATTTCCAAAATAGTAGACACTAAATTCTCAGAAATATTGCATTAAACCAAGAACAATTGTAGTTTAGTTTAGTGCCTACTATATTGGAACTGAACTATAGTTATCTAGACAGCCCAGAGTGTCACCAGTCGCCCAATAAAGTAATGACTTATAATTAATGAACTGTTTAAACATTGTCATTTATGGCCGCTTTATCAGCTGTAATAAAAAGAACTTATTATATTGAAAGGAAATTTTGTTTATCAGGTCAGCGACTTTTTTATTTTGGGAATTACTTTAAGGGCCCATTGTACCAAGAAAATGTGTAGGTACTTACATTACAACTGGTGGATTAAATTCAAAAACTGACATGGGAAGAGCATCTTTGTTTAGAAACTTACGGCCACTACTCTTATATATAAAATCAGATTGTTTGAAATACTCCGAACAAATTTCAGGTCGTTTTGGTAGATCATGAGTCTCGCTTAGACCCAGTAAAGCAAACCAAATTCTTCTTGTTTCCAAATTGGTGGGAAAACTAGAATAAAACAACGCCAAATAGAAATTTGCTTTTTATGATTAAAAAACTTTTAAGCATTTTAAATATTATTGAAATGAATAATAAAAGTCGCCGCCACTGGAAAGCCGTTCAAATATTTACATACCTGTGGAATGAGAGTTGACAGTTCGGGGTAATTTCGGCCGTTTTTCCGACAGACTTGGCACTGACGAACCATGATAATAAAAAACACTAAATTAATTAACTTAAAACCAACTTTTGTCACTAAAAGTCTTGAAAAACACACATAACATCGAAAGAACTCAATTTTTACGTGCTAGTCCTAATGGCGCTCCTAATAAACAAACCAAGTTTGACAGTATTTACTATAATACTATTTACAATCCAATAGAAATGTTAGTCGAGAACGCTCTGACGATATTTGCATCTCTCTTTATATCGTAACTCAACAAAGACAAAACTACTAAATAGTTTATACTAGGCAAACAAAGCAGGTACTGAAATTTTCAGCAATGTTGCCACTTTTAGTTACAACAAATACTTGTTTAAAATTTATATAAGAATATGCCTTTATTATATAAAATTCAAGTAGTATTAATTAATTTTGAAAGCAGTGACTCAAATGCATAAATTATTATGACTTTTTTTTAATTATATAACTTTTTAACAACTTTCAATCAAATCTCTAATTTCATTTTTCCTGCAACTAAAGAGGATTTGTAAATATGGCAAAGCAGTGGAAGTGTCCCGTAAGTGAGCTTAGAATGTGACTCAATGTTTGGGGCAGGAAAAAGTCAAAACAAACATATCTATTTTATTTATTAATCTGAGGTTCTATCATATTCCCTTTGTTCCCTAAATAAACAGAAAATGCGAAATTATGACGCTAAAAAAGAATGAAAAGAAATTATTAAAAATTTGCTTCAAAAAGAATATAAAATGTTTCTTTTTTACAATAAAAAAGAATTAAACATACAAAATTCATCAAACGTCAGCCCATATTATAATTTGAAATAAAACAGAATAAACACGGAGAAAAAATATTCAAAAAATCTTACTCACCAGCAAATATGTAATACCACAACGATGTAAGGTACTAACTTATAAATTTTACTGATAGGAAGAGACTTTTCCAATGTACGATATCGTTTAAATACCCGAAATTTGAAAGAGAAACAAGTTTTTTTAATTTCGAAACATGAGTACGACGAAATTAAAATACCTTAGTCCGATAGAAATCGTAACAGGCGATCGGCTTGTTACACCCCCTCTCCTCGGAGAAAAAAAGGAATTCAAAGAAATCCTTTTTTTAAACATAAACATTCTTCGAAGAAAAGTAGCCAAAACATCAATATTGTGGGGATTAGCAAAAGAAGATGCATGTGCTTACATCAAAAGTATCTTTCTGTATTCATGGCTGTTCAAATATGCTTTATAAAAATACTACGCAGTTGAAATTTTATAGTTTCTCCGAAAGTTCATTGAACACTGCGTGGATAACCTTAAAACGTCAATAATGGATAAATGCAGTAAAATCCTATATGTAATTAAAATATTCTAATTAAAACATTTTATTAACTATTATTTTGTGTAAAATCAGTATGATACTACAATTGGCAGCTATTAGAAAAGTTCTAAATTTTTTTTACATAAATAAATAATTAAGTTCAAATAATTAAAAACTATTGAGGGGAAGAAAGTAAACATTTGTACAAAACGAATCACTTCAACTTTTTTAATTACATTTCAGAAAACATCGGGAGGATTGGGAACCAAAGAAAAATACTAGAATTTGCAGTGCTCATTTTATCAATAATCAAAAATCAGATAATTCCCTACACCTATCTTACATACCAACAATTTTTCCTGGCAAAGAAAATAAAAACATCCATTCATTTTTTGCATTTTGTAGGTTGTTTATTATACTGTTTACATCACAATGTTTTTCTTATTTATCACCAGGGCGCTCTACTTTCGACAGAAGTGCTGCCTCTATAGTTCGGTCTCGCATATACATTTATAAGTATATGCGGTCTCGATCCCTATAATACATCTAAATTCAAACCACAAAATAACAAAATCACAGATCATATGACAACCAAACTGACAGGTGCGATTTTGAACAGAGTCGGGACTGGTGTAATATGAGCGACGCTAGAGTGACGCTATAACGAGTTCTCGGACAGTAGTTAGTAGACAAGAAGACGCTAAGGTCTATTTCATCTATGGTCTATTTATAAACTTGCAGTTGCCGTCGCCGTTACCGTTCCCGCTCCCGTTGCTGTTTGACGTTGCAGTTGCCGTTGTTAGTGTCAATTTATAAACCTGACGTTTGATGTTGTGTTCAGGGTAGATAATCTTTATCTTTATTACCTCTTTCTACTTCTACAATGATTTCTTGAAGAAAATTATTGTCATACATATCGAAATTCATTCTTCACAAAGGAAAAATCATCAAATCAATAAAAATAAGTCTTAATCAACGTAAATCAGCTACCCAGGTTTTAATAACATATTTAAGGTTCTGTTAAACCCACTAAACTCGATTCTTGCCATACGACCAGGCTTTTGATTGGTTAATATGCGAACGGCACGAACAGCGAACTGCAAAACTTAAAACTTCGTTATGTCTGAACGTCAGGGAACGTCACGCTCAACGGCGAACGGTAACAGCAACGGAGAATATAAATGTGCAAATGTGAAAGTAGATTTTTAACTTTCAACGGAAACGGCAACTGCGAGCGGAAACGGCAACTGCAAGTTTATAAATCGGCCTTTTTATGAGTTCTAGGACACAAAAATAAGTGAATTTCATACTAGACTAGGAAAGAGAAGGGACTCGTAATCATATACATATTTATTACGTATATGCTCGTAACGCTGTCAACTATTGTGATACCAATGCCCACCAAATCATAAACTTCATTGTCGTTATATGATAGTTCTAAAGGACTAAAATTTTTATTTTATAAATTAATCTTTATACATGGGAAAATTGAAAATAATACTATATTGATTTATTTAACTTATATCAAAATTGTAGGCATTAGTAATTATGATCTTTTGGGGTTGGGAATTCCGAGAAACTGAACAATAAATTCGTTAATTTTCAATGAAAAAGTTTCGTAATGTCTTTTCTACTAACATAATTGAATTTATTATGAAATGCGTTGTAACTCACAAGTGGGGTTTTATGATTAAAAACTTATTTTTTAAGATATAAAGAAAAAAGTAGCTACCAAAAAATAAGTTAGAATTAACTTAGCTGTGAAACAAAATTTCAGGTTCTTTCTTTCTGCTAGAACTCTTACACTGGTAAGCACAACAATTAACCATCTTAACAAAATGAAAAGTCCACTTTAATCGCTCAGTAGTCGTAAAAGACTCTCTGGTGTTCAGTATAGCGTTGACCACCAAAAAATGCCGTCGGTTTTAAAATGGGTATACAAACCGACAACACAGATTGCATAGGAGTTACGCGTCCCCTCTCTTTCCTAGTCTAAAGTAGTAGACAAATAGAAGACGGTTATGAACACAAAAATAAGTGAATTTCACGCTAGTGCGATGTTCTCGAACTTTGATCAGTATCGTTTATTTACTTACTCTAGATGATTGATCAGCTAGCTATCTAGAGTTAACTCTCAAGCGTTTATAAATTTGAAAAATGTTATTCTAGAGTTGGAAGGGTTTGTGTTAACTCTGACATAAATGACAGGTCAATTAACAAGCGGATGTAAGGACATTGTCGTTTTTAACCAATGCTCACACATATTTGTTTTCACCACTTCAACCTGTTGCCTGGTTGAGCTGATTTGGAGTGGATTGGCATGTCTAAAGAATTTAAAAAATGTTTCTGTTCAAAACTCTCGGCGCCGGATTCATAAATATTAGGCCTAGGCTAGTTTTTTATCCATATTCTCTACATTTAAAATAGTATAATTTAAAGTTAAACAATTGCGTTCTCGCGTTTAAAAAAATATTTACAGTAATTTGAACCTAATTATAAAAGTATGGTTATAGTTAACAACCCAAGGTAAATCCGTTTGAGAAATCATTATATGGTGCGTTGCACTATGATCACCCTTTACCAACTTAGGCCTGAATTAACCTTAACTCTGGAGTAAATATGTGAACATACCCAGGGTGAATCAGTTTGACATAAGTCAGTATCGATCGAATGTCATTACCATAATATTGTACATAACCTATAATCTCTAGCATTTCCATCAAAACTAAGTAAAATTACGTAATTAGTAGTATTTTACTTTTATAAAAACGTAGGTAAAGGAACATGGGGAAATCTTCTCATACAGGGGGTGTCAAGCCCATGTCCATCACAGGGCGATTTACTAATGAAAGAGAACGTTTAATTGGAATGACAGATGCTGAAAGAGCCTTCCGTAGACAATGGTTAATAGACCAACAATTAGCTCCTTCAGAACCAAGAGTTGTTCCTGAAATTTATACGGCAACCCATAACCCAATCAGAAGATTTTATAGGTGGCCTTTAGATCAATTAGGTAAAAATTGCATGCATTTGTTAGAGCTTTATTGTCAATGTATTCTATATTTTCTTACAGGTAAAGCATTAGCACCTGTTCTCGGTGAACAACGTGCAGGGAGAATTAGATACTTCACTGGCAAGATTTTATTGGGAATTACAGGTGTTTATGCTTTGACTTACTATATAAAATACAATACAAATGATTGGACTCGTAAAAATGGTATGAGAATATTAAAGTCTAGTGTTGCTGTTCATGAGGGAGATCCTGGTTATCCTCGTGTATCTGATAGAACCAAACCATCAGATTATGGTGATAGAGGGTTCAATAATGTTAAATTAAACTTATAAATACATAATATATCTAAATATTTAGTGTAATTAGAATTTGTTTTTGATTACTTGCTTGACTGTTTCAGTACCTAATAGGCAAGTAATATATTAAAATACACAAACTCAATAGGTTTATTTTTTAAATGTTGAATTATGAGGTGAAGAATTTCAATATCCAAGTTTCATCCCTGAATTACTACTTTTTGTATTTTCCACACGTTTCGGAGAATGAAAATGTTTTTCGTTACATATGAAAGGTTACAAATTATATGTAAAGTATTATGCAAGCAAATCGCCCAAAACTGGTATTCTTACCTGAAGGTCCCGGACGATCTTCTGCGGGGTTGCAACCCTTCTTCGAAGTGATATAATGGACTGTATCAGGGGTTCAATGGGTTTTATTAAGGGTTTTGGCACTAGCGCGGTAAATACACTACTTTTAACTGTTCACTTCGACAACTGTTCTGCTTCTGGTTTTGAGAACTGGGTTTTTTAAATTAAACATAATGTGTATATACCGTGTGTCCGCTAGGTATAAAAATACCACCAACGATTTGCTTGAGATTTAAACATTTAAATTTTATTATTAAATAACCTTACATATTAACTATATCATAACCAATTAAAATAAAATTAATGAATACTTAACATACCCCCCACCAAAATACATAGTATTTTAACTAACTTATTTAGAACATGTTGGTAAAGGACATAACTTTACCGTTGGTCTTTGAAGAAGACCCTGAGTGGTTCTGACATTAGCAACTCTTGCAATACCATCAGAACCCGGAAATAACTTCACAATTCTTCCCAATTTCCAATTTAAAGATGGGACATTGTTATCTTTAATAATAACTAGGTCGTTAAGTTTGAGTGGAATTTGTTGATTTAGCCATTTATTTCGCTGTTGGAGTGTATTTAAATATTCACTATGCCACCGTTTCCACACATCTTGCTGTAGTCTTTGTATAAGCTGCCATCGATCCAACTGGTTCATATTTAAATGGGAAAGATCTGGATCGGCAACTGCCGTTGGCGGCTCTAACATAAGAAAATGACTTGGGGTTAACACGGATAAATCATTGGGGTCTGAACTTGAAGAATAGAGCGGCCTGGAATTGAGAATAGCTTCAATCTGAGCTAATAGGGTGTAAAACTCTTCAAAAGTTAAAACTTGAGAGCCAACAACTCGAAAAATATGAGTTTTAACAGACTTTATTCCCGCTTCACTAAGACCGTTAAAATGGGGACCGGACGGAGGAGAAAATGAAAATTTTATTTTTTCTGATCCACAAGCCTTTTGCATATATTCATGAAGAATGCGAGAAGCCCCTACAAAGTTGGTTGCATTATCACAAAAAATATGGGTGCATCTGCCTCGACGGGCAACAAACCGACGCAAAGCAGCAATAAACGCATCCGAAGAGAGACTTGATACTAACTCCAAGTGTACGGCTTTTGTGGCGAAACACACAAAAATACAAATATAGGCCTTTTGTGACTTAATTCCACGTCCTTTAAGGGGAGTGACTAAGAAGGGACCTCCATAATCAGTGCCTACACAAGAAAATGGTTTAATTTGGTTGACGCGGGTAGGAGGTAAGTTTCCCATGAAAGGTTCGTGGGCCACAGGTTTCAGTTTAAAGCATCGAATACAGCGGCTCAACACACTCCGAATTGCACGTTTGGAAGAGAGAATCCAAAAATTCTGAGCAATTAGGAAATGTAAGTGCTGTAAACCTGGATGAAAGTATGTTTTATGAACGGACTCAATTATTAAATCTGTCAAACGATGTTGACGGGGTAGAATTGCTGGAAATTTTGTATCATAAGACAATCCTGAGAACTTCAAGCGTCCCCCCACCCTCAAAACACCCCCGCTGTCCAGAAAAGGACTCAACTTTCTAAAAGGTTTTGATAAGGTGGTGCCTGCTTCCAAATTTTCAATTTCTTGTGCGAAACAAATATGTTGCACTCGTTTTGTGAGAACCATTAAAGCTTTGTGGAGTTCTGAGTCAGTGAAATAATCCAATGATTTATTTTGAGGATTTCTTAAATTTGCTACAAAGCGTAGCGCATAGGCAATAATTCGTTGAATTTTACTCAAGGATGAGTATTTGTCCAATAGAAGATCTAATGTGTCCAAAGACATAAGTGTTACAAGAACTGAGGGTTTTTCTTCCGGACAGGAAACTGGAGAAAATTTAGGATTGGACCATAGGGGCTTTGGAGACATTAACCAAGGAGGCCCCTCAAACCACAACGGATGATTAATAATTTGACTGGGCATAAGACCACGAGAGGCACAATCGGCTGGATTATCGGAGCTTTCAACAAAATGCCAACGGTCAGGGGGAACCTTTTCTTGTATGTGAGCTACACGATGACCGACGAAAGTTTTCCAGCGGGAAGCGGGTGATTTAATCCATGATAGGGTTACCATTGAATCAGACCAAGCAAAAATTTCACTAATTTGGAGGTTATCTCGGAATGCGTTAAGGACAAATTCTATTAAATTGGAGAGTAGAACAGCTGCACACAGTTCTAGTCGGGGAATTGAAAGAGTTTTAAGTGGGGCCACTCTAGATTTAGCGGCAATTAGGCAGATTTTGGAAGCGTTATTCTCTGAAGTAAATTTAAAATATATTACACTGGAGTACCCTTTCTCTGAACTATCTGCAAAGCCATGCAGTTCACAAGAAATATATTTATTAGGTAAGCAGCGAGGAATATTAATATGTGAGAGGAGCGGAAGTTCAGTTTTATACTGATTCCATTTGTCGACTATGTCCGAAGGGGGTATTTGATCCCAATCTAAACCCAAACTCCAAAGTCGTTGTAAGAGATGTTTAGCTAGGAATGAGAGTGGAGCTAAGAACCCAAGGGGGTCATACATTCGAGCAACTTCTGAGAGTATTATACGTTTAGAACAGAATCTGTCAAGGGGTTGAATATCATAAGAGAAAACATCTAAGGAGTTATTCCACCGCAATCCTAAAACTTTTACCACAAGGTCATGGGAATCAAAAGAAGACAAGGAGTGTTGGCAAACCTCAGCAGGGAGACACTGCATTAACTGGGGATTATTACATGCCCATTTTCGAAGAATAAAACCTCCTCTTTCCAGCATCGAAATTAATTCTGATTGAAGAAGTTTGGCTTCCTGGAGAGTTGAGGCACCTGTGATAATATCGTCAATATAGATATCAGAGGATAAACACTTTGCAGCTCGAGGAAAATTTTCCCTTTCCTCTTGTACTAACTGCTGAATTGTACGAAGGGCCAGGAAAGGAGCGGACGATACTCCATAAGTAACAGTAGTAAGCTTAAAATCTTGGACGGGATCTTCCGGAGCGAAGCGCCAAAGAATTCTTTGGTAATTCTGGTGCTCTTCCGATATTGATATTTGCCTATACATTTGCTTAATATCAGCAATAAAAGTAAAAGGATGAAGTCGGAATCGCAATAAAATTTCGATTATATCCTTTTGCAACTTTTGCCCTATGAAAAGAGTGTCGTTCAGCGAAAAACCTGCAGGAGATTTGCAGGAAGCATCAAATACAACCCTAAGCTTGGTTGTAGCACTATTAGGATTTATGACGTAATGATGTGGGATATAATAGATTTGGTCGAATGAAGAAGTAGGAGAGGTCTCAACCATGTGACCATTGGAAAGATAATCTTTCATAAAGCTGTTATATTCATTGTAAAGCTGGGAATTTTTCAAAAGACGGTTTTCCATATTTTTCAATCTCTTTAGAGCAGATATTCTGGTATCTCCAAAAAATGGATCCGCGGTTTTGAAAGGAAGAGTAACACTGAAACGACCCGTAGATATTCTTTTATGAGTTTTTTGGAATATCATTTCACATTTTTTATCATCATCAGAAATAGGTAAAGACCGAGGAATACTTTCAAGTTCCCAAAATTTTTGAAGGGTATTGTCGAGGGATGTAAGACATGATGAAAGAAAAGAGTGTGAGACTAATGGTTTATTAGCGGTATTTATTTTCCCCATCAAAATCCAACCAAATTGAGTGTTAACAGCAATCGGTTCCCCTTTTGCTGTTTGAACTTTGTCAGGTTTAAAGATTTTTGCAAATATATCGGATTCCAGTAACATATCTATAGGAGATGAAATGTTAAACATCTTATCAGCCAATTCCAACTTAGAAATACAGGGAAATGTATCGACTGAAAATGATTGGACGGGCATATTGTTACAGATTGTTGACACTATTTGAGCATCCAAATTGAATAAGGGAGTTGACTTATTCAAAGGTTTTAAAATACAACTTAGAGACTTGTTAGAGAAAGTTCCAATATCTTCGACTCCTCCTATTTGCATAGGAGTGTTACATCTGGGCAGACCCAATCTGCTGGCACATTTATCAGTAATTAAAGAAACTTGACTACAGCTATCAATTAAAACTCTAATCTGTTGATGGTTTCCACGGCAATCCAGTACCTCAACCCGGGCAGTAGGAAGTAAATTAGTAGAACGTACTGACGTGTGTAAGACAGAGGCGATTTTAGGATCAATGGGATCTAAACTAGAAATCTGAGTTGAATTGGAAGAAGAGGGAGCATCTATAGCAGTCATATTGCTATTTACTAAAGGTTGTTGATCGAAATGTAAAAGAGTGTGATGTCTTTTATTGCAAATTCTACAACCACCATTAGAAGTACAATTCTTCGAAGTATGTTTGGTACCTAAACAATTAGTACACCACTTGTATCGTTTGGATATCTCGTATCTTTCCTTTGGGTGCTTGGCACAAAAATCAGGACACTTATAAATTGAGTGATTATTTTTACAAATCACACATTTAGTTAGATCTGCAACATTAGCAAGACATGCAGAATTGTACGGTTTAACATTTTTTATTTGATATTTACTTGAGTTAGTTCTCTTAGGAGGTTGGATTAAAACAACTGAATCGTAAGCATCGCATTGCTTTTCAAGAAATTTATATAAATCATCATATTTAGGAATTTCGGATGCAAAAGTGGCATTTTCTTGTTTGAATCGCTGTAAAGTTTCCGAATCAATTTTTTTGCTTAAAAGGTGAAATAGTACAAAATCCCACTCTCGGACCGGTAACCCCAAATTTTTTAGAGCTTCCAAGTTATCAAAAAAAAGTGCCAAAAGCTGTCTAAGATATTTTGGGTTCTCCGAAGTTAATTTTTGAGAATTATAAACCTGTTCCCAATAAAATATGGCTAACGCACGCGTATTTTGATAATGCTTAATCAATTTACTGAAAGCTAAGTCATAATTAGCTTCTGTAAGTTTAATATTTTTAATGAGAATTAAAGCGTCGTCAGACAGGCACGACATTAAATATCTAAATTTTTCAATTTTTGTAAGAGATTCATTAGTATCTATAAGAGACTTGAAAAGATCAAAAAATGTTGGCCATAATTTTAAATCTCCTGAAAAAACCGGTATATTCAATTTTGGCAGCTTTACATTTGAACCTTTGTTCTTGGAATGCAAGGTAGAGTTAGTATCAAACAAATCAGAATAAACACTCATTATATGAAAATATTTATTATCTACTTCCTGTCTGATCAATGTTTCAATATTCAGATCTGCCTCCTCATTTGCAGCGAGAGCAGTAATAATTGTAGAATGCTGAAGGTTAAAGTCACTGTAAAATGTTTTTAATTCAGCATATCTAGCTTTAAAATGGTTATGAGCACTTTGATCCCCCTCTGCCTGTATGGCAAGATCATGCAGTATCGAAATTCTATCAGAGGCTGAGTCTCTAAGAGCTTTTGCTTGACGCAATCTAGCTGCCATTGTGATACAATAATAAGATTGATCAGATTCTAATATATAAAACTATATAAAACTTTCGAACACAGAAATAATGAATTTCAATTGATAAATATATTATGTAGGCACATACAGATTAAAGTTATACAACTCAAGCTAAAATACCTGATTTGAGAAATTAAATTAACGTGTCTAACGAATATTTCACTCAATCTTTATACTACCTAATAATCTGAGACACCTAAATTATAAGACCAATACACAATAGGTATGTATCTAATAAGTGAATAGAGAGATAAGATTCAATCTTTAATTCAATAATTATTTTCTATTGAGTTGAATCCAATAAATTATAAATATTTAGTACACTTGAGAATGGATCTGTTTAAAGAGAATAAATGGGCCAAACTGTATTAATAAAGTGAACTTATTTTTATTTAAACTAAGTATATTATGTTTAAATAGTCAAATTTCTAAGAAAGTAAAAACTACTAATTATCGAGAATGCTAATGCCAGTTAACCTTGAAACTTATAAAAAGTTGATTTAAAATTTATATTTTCAAATTTCACAAGTTTGAAAATTAATATCCCGGGAGAAGTGACCAAAAAATGTTTCGGAGAATGAAAATGTTTTTCGTTACATATGAAAGGTTACAAATTATATGTAAAGTATTATGCAAGTAAATCGCCCAAAACTGGTATTCTTACCTGAAGGTCCCGGACGATCTTCTGCGGGGTTGCAACCCTTCTTCGAAGTGATATAATGGACTGTATCAGGGGTTCAATGGGTTTTATTAAGGGTTTTGGCACTAGCGCGGTAAATACACTACTTTTAACTGTTCACTTCGACAACTGTTCTGCTTCTGGTTTTGAGAACTGGGTTTTTTAAATTAAACATAATGTGTATATACCGTGTGTCCGCTAGGTATAAAAATACCACCAACGATTTGCTTGAGATTTAAACATTTAAATTTTATTATTAAATAACCTTACATATTAACTATATCATAACCAATTAAAATAAAATTAATGAATACTTAACACCACACAATAAGTGTTCTAAGTAAGTAAGAACACTGAAACTAACATCAGATACATTTAATTTGTGAACAAATCAGTTAATCATTGTTTTAATGAAATTTACTGTTTCAACCTTTACTGTGGAATCTACTCACATTATTGTTTTAAATGAAACTTATTGTTTCTACATAATTCCACAATATATTGAAAAAATGGTAAAAATTACAATTTTGATATTGCTATCATCGCCAGAATGACAAGTTACATTTCATGTGATGTCTACCTGATGTTTCATAATTATTTTTTGCTAGACTAAGAAGTGACCTATTTTGTGATTGACTTAATAGGGTGACTGAACGGGTTCTCGGCCAGTTATTACTGCCATTTTGGGACAATTTTCTAAGATTAAAAAGAAACTTTCAATATTTTCTTCATAAAAAAGTCGTTATTGCTGTATACCAGAACCATCGCAATTGAAAACTCTATTGGTGTCATTAAGAACTGCAGACCAGTTATTATTTTCCAAATATTCCTGCAGTTCTTTAAACCATAACCGGATTGATTCCTCCGTTATGATTGCTCTAGCCCTATTAATACATTCAGCTTCCCTAATGGAAATATCGGGATGCCTTTTCATAAAAATTTTGTACCACCCATCACTGAGTCGATCTTGTTTGTGTAAACTTTTAAAAAATTTTGTCGCTGTCTCCATTAATTGAATTTTCGTAATGAGGAAACCACATTTAGCTAAATTTAGGACCCATTTAGCTATTTTCTCCTCTCCATCTGCAGTAAGAAGTGGCTGAGGTCCTGGTTTTCTAATAAGTTTTGCTTTACTCACCCCTTTAAGTCTATCTTGAATTATAGATCTTGGGACTGCGAAATTACGACTAGCCTCGCGAATGCTTAGTTTATTGTCTTTAATTTCATTTATAGCCTGTTGAAGGGTGCGTAGACGAAAAGTTTCCTTTTAGATTTGACCTTAAAACTCGAGGTCTTGATTGATTGGGATATCTAAAAATTTTCTTTTCTTTAATATTGTTCATAGATACCTATTTTACTTTTTTTAAAAGAAACTACTGTTTCTTAATAATTCCACAGCGTAATGAAAAAATGAAAATTACTAAAAATTGACCATTGCTCATAGACACAATAATATATTTTAAAATGGCCGAATCAACCAGCCTTTCAGTCAGCCGCGGAAATACATGTAAATTTGCATGTGGCCGATAAACAGTTATATTATCCCTTTCTCGGCCGCCCAATATTTCATAATGCAATTATGCTTAAATTCTTATACAAAATCTATGGCCGAGAATGGATTTTATGTAGATTTAACAACAACTCTGCTATTCCCAAAAGGAAAATAAACAGCTACAACTCTATTTAGAGAAAGAGGGACATAAAGTTATTAACTCATATACCGGTTCTCGGCCACCCTAGGCCGAGAACAGGATAATGATATGGGACGTACACGAGTTTACCGGCCACTTAATTAAAAAAAAAACGAATAGTTTTTCATGAATTCTACATTAACTGAATTGAAATATCACTTGAATCATAGCACAGAAACCAAAATTATACAATAATATTGCTTATAAACAAAAATACTTACTATTTCCTGGATGGATGTTCACTAACGATTTTGAATTGGTGCAACAACAGCCGCACTCGTCTTGGTGGCAGCCAACTTCGAACTGAAGTGATTATTCCATGTTTCAAGACATAACCTTACAATTTTTATATAAGGCAGGAAAATTGTGGCCGAGAACAGGCATTATATTAAACACATAATTATTTATATTTTTACTATTTTAAACAAAAAAAGTGGCCGAGAACCAGTGGTGGCTGGTGAACAGGTTCAATCACCCTATATATTAATAGAAAAAAGAAGGAGATATGATATTATAAATATTAAAGCTTAGATATTAGCCCTATGGGGATATCCTGGATATCTTTTTACTACTTAAGATCAGTATAACTGTGCAATGATATAGAAAACCAGGAAAACTATATCTGCTGATCTTTACAATTATCACTTAAGTAGACAGTTTAAAAGTGGAGAACTCCTTAAATGTATCTGTTCACGGACAACTTGATATTGTGGGTTTCTCAAGTGTCTTCTAATTTCTAATTCTTCAATGAAATCCAGTTCTTGTTTCTTATCACAAACATGCAGTACTTCTAGTTCCCTGTCAGGTGTCAATGAATGTTTGGTGTTAGGTAGAGGTTTTGCGTAGTGGGATTTATCTGGTTTTTTAATCTGTCTGCTCATCAGTGTTCACTGTATCTGATTTCAAAATTTCTAAGGGTTTGACCCAAATAGACAGCATTACATTCTAGACATTATAGTTTATACCGTATTTCTTTAATTGGGATATTTATGTTTTTACATTCAACACTTTTGTACTCACATTACTTTCTGTTTTAAAAGAAATTGTTGTATTTGTCACTAAAGATATTATCTTTGAAATATTATTAGAAATATTACTTGCATATGTGATGGTTTTATAATTTTTTATTTCGTTATTTTGTTCAGGAAATATTAGTTGTAATGCCTCTTTTTTATTAATTCATTTATTTATCATATGTAATGGTTAACTGTTGGATGTTGCTATTTGTTTAATTGTATTAATTTCTCTATTAAAATTACATTTGTTGATAGGAACTGAAAAAGCTCCATGTATCATTGAATTATATGCTGCTAATGTATGTGACATGGGATGATTGGAATTATATGGAATAGTTACATCAGTGTGTGTTGGTTTCCTATAAATTGAATAACCAAGTACATTATTAACTCTTTGAATTCTTAAATCAAGAAAATTGATTGAGTTATTTTCTTCAACTTCTAATGTAAATTCAATTTTTGGGTGTACATTATTAATTTAATATAGTCGAAAAATACATGTAATTGTCGTACACTACCTATAAAACAAGCTAATATCTCATCTACTTATCTATACCAAAATAAAACAGTTTTTTGAAATATTACTTTCAAAGATTTTTCTTTCTAAACTGCCCATAAAAATGTTTGCCAAAAGTGAAATAATTCTGATTAATACATAGGTACATCAAATAAATTAAGTATATCTAATATTATTCCTGGATTAATATATTTATCTTCTAGTAATTTTTTACAAGTGTTAGACATTCTTTAGGAGAAATTTTAGTGAACATATTGGTAACATCAAATGAAATGTGTTTAGAGTTATCTTGCACATTGAATGCTTTTAATTAGGTCTATTGAATTTTTAATTGAGTATTTAGATGTATATCCGTAACTATTAACTATATTGTCAATTTTTTTGCTAATATATTATTAGGAGCATTAACATAAGAAACTACAGGTCTAATTGGTTTTGATATTTTATGTAATTTAACGGTTCCATATAAATGTGGAGAATGAGGATTTTTATTTATAATTCACTTCTTTTCGTAAACACATATAATTTGAATTATTAACAATATCTCTTTCTCTATCTATCTCATTATTAGAAAACTTTTTTGTTGGGTCTGCGCTAAGAACTTGTACATCGTTAAGATTCTGTGAAGTTATATATTTTTGAATTATAATCTTTAGTTGACAATATGACAGTGGCGTTCCCCTTGTCAGATTTTGTAATTGTTAGGTTATAATTTTCTACTTTCTTTTTGATTGAATTTAAAACTGTAATGTCATTTTTTGTTTACGTTTAACCTTTGACGGTTCAATATTTTTGATTAGATTGGCAATTTTTAATTTCTCATAAAGAAATTTATTTGAATTAGATTTTAAAGCTATTTTAGATTCTGTAGCTATTATTAGTTTAATATTCGTAAATTTTGGTGGTATGTTGTACTTTAAACCTTTAATTAAAAACTTTATTTCACTATCTGTGAAATTAAAGAGGACTAGAGGTTAAGTGGTAGAATATCAAAGAGCTAAACTTTGCCTCTAACATATCCCCACTATGCAAGTATCTACCATTTCGTTAATAAAGACCGTTTATTATTATATATTTTACTATTTTAATAGATTGTGATGAGAAATTTTCTGTTGTCAATTTTTTTTACTATTAAATCGTTTTCTCTTAGTCAATGGTCTATTGACACCATTATCAGTTACAGAGTCTATCGAAATATATTCCAAATTAGCTCACAGTTACCAAGTAATCATGTCAACTGTTAAATCAGATTTAAGAACCTTCAACACCATTCTCACAAAGCTTGGTGCTCTATGTCTAACTCTGTGGAAACTTTATATTGTAAATTCCATGCCTGCACTGTGGACAAGAACAACTTCTCTTCAATTATGCAGCCAGCATACCAGTAAACCCAAATGATATTGTATATCCTCTAATTATTGTTGATGCATAACCAAATAATGCCAAGCTTTCTAAACTTTCATCGGTACCTCAAATGGTACCTATACTTTCTCTTAAAGGGTGTTGATGTCCCATGCCAGTTTTCCCATTCTACTTCGAAAAAAATAATTTCCTATAATAAACACTTATCTGCAGCATGAGTCTCTCAGTTCTATTCTAAAAAAGTTTTCTCTTAGGTGGGTAGTTATTATTTCCAATGAAATAACTTCTCTCCCCAAATTAGAGCATTAAATTATTTGACTCACAACTCATATCCAATCAGATATTTGCACTGACTCTCGTATACGAGGTCTGATAAAAAAATAACCGTTATTTTCAAATTTCGTGAGTTACGTATGTTCGATTTTCGTATTTTTTCTCTGTTATGTTGGTACACATGTCTGTTATATATGTTGGCAATATCAGCCATTTTGGATTGTCAGTTTGTTTTTGACAGATAAAAAGGTTAGTCGCGTTTTGATGTGCTCTTCGATTTTTTACTATTCGAAAAAATGGATCAAAGGAACTGTATTAAGTTTTGTGTAAAAAATGAAATTAAATGCGCAAGGACATTTGAAATGTTGACTGTGGCGTTTGGCAAGTCTACTATGAGCAGAACACAAGTTCCATTATGGAAGCGTCCAGAAGAGCCAAGACCGAAAAAAGAACGTCAAATTCGGTCAAATGTTAAGGTTTAGCTCACTGTGTTCTTCGACTGCAATGGCATGGTGCATCATGAATTCTTGCCACAAGGTCGTACGGTCAATAAGGAATACTACCTTGAAATTATGCGCCGTTTGCGCGAAGCAGTTCTTCAGAAACGCACAGAATTGTGGAAAAAGCAATCATGGATTTTGCACCATGATAACGCACCAGCTCACACATCGATGCTTGTGCGTGAGTTTTTAGCCAAAAACAAAACCACCGGACTTGGCCCCCGCTGACTTTTTCCTCTTCCCAAAACTGAAGACACCGATGAAAGGAGAACGTTTTGCTATGATTGAGGAGATAAAAAAAAATCAAAACATGAGCTGTTGGCGATACCAAAAAGCGCGTTTCAGAAGTGTTTCGAGGATTGGAAAAAACGCTGGCATAAGTGTATTATATCTGAGGGGGATTACTTTGAAGGGGACAAGATTGATGAATAAATACTTTTTGAAAAAAATTGAAAATAATGGTTATTTTTTGATCAGACCTCGTATATTATCTCCATTAAGCTGAAATTCTAACATAGAAATACATTCCCTTTAGCATGTCCCCCATAATTCTTTTGGTTCCTTCCTATTGTGCAGCTATCCCCGTGAAGCCCTATTGAGTAACATGATACCTGAACCAGTACAAATAGACAGAGCATTTTTTAAAAACTCAACAAAAAAATACGGGCGAAACCACTAGAGCAGTTCTTTAAAACTGCTAGAAACTCAACCCAACGTTGACAACACCATATTAAAAACAAAACAGCCGAACTGCACAATGTTTTAAGTTCCTCAAGATATTGAACTATGAAATTATAAAATTTATTGTTCCATTGATTGTCAATTAACATGATAACTTCAATACAGAAAAAAATTATTTTGTTACAATTGATTTTGTATGTTTAAAAGTGTAATGTGTCAACTTAGTTAATCTAAAAATGCATTTATAAATATTCGATTTGGCAGAGTAAAAAGAAATATAGATCTACCATGTACTAGAACAAAACTTATTTAATTAATCAAATTACAATCACATTTTTAAGTTAACATATATACCATAATCTTAAGTATATAAAAAGAAAGAAAACAAACAAGAATATATTATAATCTTTAAATAATCAACTATCATTTGGTAAATTCCCAAACTAGATAAATGCAATAAATATAAGTATGATGGGGTCGTTTACAGATTTTGTATTTCTCAAACATTTGGATGTTGAATTTAAAGACATTCCAGTATTCCAACGATATGTATATATACAATAGCCAGTATAAAAAGCTAGTGCAAAAGTTTTAGTAAGTCTGGACATCATATTTTGCTTAGTGATAGAGAGAACCAAATAACCAAACACTATTAGAAATACCAACTAAACAAAACGCATATAACTGAACATTAACTTTCAATAAAGTTTCATATACAAGTTTTAATAATCATACTAATCAAGACTAAAAAGAATTTGAATATAGAATATAATTATAAAAAAATGTATTCACAACGTAGTGTTTACTTCATGTTTGAAACTGTTCAAATTCCAGATAGGGAATACACAAAATATTATTTCATTTTCAAAATATGATTAATAAATATTGAGTGTAATATTTTGAATATTAAGTGTAACGTAACCCATTAGAAAACAGGATTGTAAGAATTGACTTACTAATTGTACATTAGAATTGTTAAATTGTCTGTTTTTACACAGTCTTTATCTAGCACAATATCATATATATAGATCTTTAATGGTAACAAAAGAATATTCATTCTAATGCTACATAACAATATGTACATTAATATATTATTTAATGTTGCCTACCTAAATTTTAACACGAGGTATAATATAAAAAACACTACAATAGAGAATACAAATAAATATAGAATATAATAGTTATGTGAACCTTTTGATAATTTTAAAACTTTGGACATGGTATTTCCTAAAAATCCCCCAGTTCTATCCATATCATCGTCAATATCCCTAAGTAGTTTATCTTGGTATTTAACTTCATTTCCAATATCTATAGACAGCGATTTTAGAACCCCAATTTTTTCTTGTAATTCACTAGTAGCACGATCATTTTCGTCTTCGATTTCATTAGAATTTTGTGATAGAGGTTCATAATAATTACCAGCATGGGCTCGTCTCATCTTAAACGATGCCAGGTTTAATTTCTATGTATTAATGAAACTAAAATAATATCAAATTACGTGTTTTAGTTTCCTTTTACGTGTACTAAATATGTCAAAATATGTGAAAGTTGGGTTAGAAAGTTGGAGGTGAAAATTTTTATTAGGTTTGTTCTTTACGGCTACACTAATTGTACTGTGTATTGCTCATAACAGAAGGGGCGCAAACCGGACAAGTTATTTGTGAGCAATTATAAAGAACACATCAGTGCAATAATTTATTTTCAGTTTGTATATGTGATACATTATAGCCATAGATAAGAGAATATTTGTAATATTTGTATATTCATCGCTTTTGTTATTTTGTTACACACTTTTTTGTTTCTAATCTTCCCGGTCGTAATTAAGAACAAAGAACACGTCAGTGTAAGAATTTATTTTCAGTTTGTATATGTGATACATTATAGCCTTGTATATTCATTTATTTTCTTATTTTGTTACATACTTTTTTGGTTCTAATTTTCCTGGTCGTAAGTAAATGTATTTTTACTTTATACAAAACAAAAGTTTTCCGGTATTTTATTTTCCATGAAAGTTGTCGTGTTGATTTACTTTATTGAGTCCATTAGACACTTGTAGCTTTTCATAAGTTTTTACACGTACCTATCCGTATCACAGACCACTGATCCGTACGAGTTACGTTGACGTAAAGAAGTGGCAGTGACAACACACCTTACGCCCGCCGCACATGCAAGCACTAGCATTGGTTGACACGAGCCTCGTGCGAGTGTTATATTTTCAAACCTATTGCATTATATACAATACCGCATTCGCTTTCACTTGTTAACGCAGTAACGTACATGTGCGTGAACGTGAACCTCTACCGATGTGACACTTGTAGTTGATCCACAGTTTTCGAGTGGCAGTGAAGGATGGAAGAAGAACTAATTGAAACTGTGTGCAGCGAAAAATGTCTGTACGACTTTAAACACCCCGATTATTGCCGAATTAAATATAAAGATATAATCTGGAAAAGAATAGCAGAGGCTCTAAATTTGAAAGATGGTAAGTAATCATTTTATTATGCTGAAAATTACATAAATTCATTTGAAAATAAAAGAAACAAACATAAAAATTATTGCTACTAAGTACATTTTAATGACTCTACCTTAAACAGCAAACAGCTTTTTTTAATAATTAAAAAATAAAAGAAAAATAGTTCATAATAGCTACCCATTGAGTACATTTTAACGATAAACAGTTTTTTTCAATAATTCCCCCTCTGTACACTCTGCTTTTGCCAGTGCAGTCGTCCTTCTATGGAGTTAAAATAATCTGTGAATTGGTCTCTTATGTGAAATGCCCTTTCTGAAGAACGTCCTCTTGTTCGAGGTAACGGCACTAGTTGATGTTTGTTGGGTAATATCTCGGCGTCATCATCAATATTATTAGCTATTGTTTGTGTGCGTAAATAGTTGTGTAATACACAACTTGCCATAACAATTTTGTCCACTGTTGCAACTTTCATTTCAAATGGCCGTAGGTATATTCTAAAACGAGAAGCCAGTATGCCGAATGCACATTCAGCAGTTTGTCTTGCTCTCGAGAGTCTGTAGTTAAAAACGTTGTTTCTATAATTATTTATTATCTGTTTATAAGGATAAGGTCTCATGAGATTTTCCATTAGGGGAAACGCCGCGTCACCAACAAAAACATACGGCACAACTATGTCGTCTCGACCAGGAAGAGCTTTGGGCTCTGGTAGATGTAACTGTTGATTTACTATTTTTCGTTTTAAAATACTATTGTCAAATATACTTCCATCTGAAAATCTACCATTAGCACCGACATCTATAAATACAAATTTATAATGAGCATCTACTACCGCCATCAGTACAATGGAATGATATTGTTTATAATTAAAGAATGAGGAGCCGCTATTGATCGGTTTTTAAATCATAACATGTTTGCCATCAGTGGCACCCACGGTATTAGGCATTTGCCAATGTTTCTCAAAATCAGCGGCATTCTGTTTCCAAAAGTCCGTAGTAGGTTGTGGCATATAAATGGGTTGCATTACTTTCCAAATTGCCATGGCCACCTTGACAACAATATTTGACACTGTTCTCTCTCCAATTCAGTAACTGTAAGCAATACTCCGGTATGAGTTCCCTGTCGCAATGAATCTGAAATGTAACGCAAAAATAATATTAGCTATTTTAATGCTGTCAATTATTGAGCAATTGCGTAAACACTAATTTTATTTACAGGACATGACGCTAAAAAAAGTTGGGAAAAACTCCGTAACAACCATAGAGATGCTCTTCGTCGCCAAAAAAATGCCAAACCTAAAAGTGGATCAGGGGTTGTGAACATCAAACCATGGCGTTTCCAAGATCAAATGGAATTCTTAATTCCATATATGTCAAATAGGGCGAGCAATACCAACATTGACACTAAAACTGAAGAAGATATAGACGATAATAATGAAGAAACTCAAATCTATACTCAAGACACTGATCAACCACGTAAGCAAGTAGAAGCAGAAACACCAGCAAGACGATGACGTAAACGGGATACATTAACTAACTTATTACAGAAATCAGTTGAAGAACACGAAGAAAGAGTTGCCAAAAGGCAAAAACAACGTGAACATTTAATGAATACAACAAACGATGTTAGTATTAGCAATGTGAAAAACGATCCACTGTTTCATTTTTTTATGAGCATGTACGAGACTACAAAATTATTACCACCATACTCTCAACATACAATTAAAAATGGCGTATTTGGTATCGTATCACAAGAAGAAGCAAAAACCTTTTCACACACACAATATCCATCTCGTCCGAATTCTACTGCTGCATCGTATTATTCCAGTTACAGTCCATCTCCTGCACCTACTGCTCACGTATCAGATACCTCCCATGCACTAAATCAACCGCCAACAGATGTGGAAAATGAAAGATGAGGATCCAGTGAATATGATTTCCTAGACTTAAATTAAATTTAAGAAACTTTTTGATTTTTTAACACACAATTAAACAATAAAATTTTTCTAGAAAGTAATTAATCCACTTACCTTAAAAAAACGGCTAGCTTCTCTTCAGAGCTAATGCGTTCATGACCACCGCAACCCCCATCTTCTAAGTGTGTTGCAAATAACTCATGTACTTCTTTAAATTCATCCCTGGATAAGCGAAAATAGTTTTTGAATTTTTCTTCTGAAAATTCAGAAGTCAACGCAAATTCTCCATGTGATTTCCTTTTTTTTAGGTATGCACTTTTCCAGTTTTTCTTTTTTCTTGCATTCCTTATCACTGAGACTATACTCGATATACTCGATAGTCGAAATTCTGTAAAGTGACTCATCGCTCTTACTGTCCATAAAATCAGTTGCAGAAGCGAACTTCATGAGCGCATCATTTTTGAAGGGTTCTTAATAGTCCTAAATAAAAAATAAATAGAAAATGTTCTTGTACGCTCTGGCGTTTAAATTTGAGAGAACAGAAATACGAAATTATTATGGTAGGTATCATTATGTATATACAGGGTGTTACCAAGAATAATACACATTTTTAAGGATGAGCTATAATAAGATGTATATAAAAAAGTCGATAGTCGAAATTCTGTAAAGTGACGTCATCGGTTATCTACCGATTTAAAGTGAACTCCATGAGCGTATCATAGTTTAAGGGTGCGAATACTGAAATATCTGGAATTTCAATTTTTAACATTTGAAATAATAACTTATCACAAGTTGTTCATAAGTAAGTTAAAACAAAATAAAAAAATGTTTAAAAGTCAATTCCAACTTACTACTACTAAAACTAAAAAAAAGTTGTTTGTCAAGACCAAAATAAATTACCAATAAGTATAGGTATGTTGCGAGGTCACTTGTAAAATGTCTGACTAACTGGAAGCGGTATCACTCCCTGACGACTCCTCAGAATCATCGCTTTCTTCTCCTATATCGATAATGAGTGGTTCCGTCATTACTTCTACACGTATGTCTAAATCCCAAAACTTTATTTCTTCTTTTAATACGTGTTGAATACATTTACGCCAACTCTCAGCAGTAACGGTATGCAGCGCCTCGTCAAACAGTTTCTCAACGTCAGCCATTTTGAATGTACTGTTTTTTCTCGCAACATAATTTTTCACTTGGGCCCAAACCAGCTCGATGGGGTTTAACTAACAGTGGTAGGGAGGAAGTCTAACAACTGAGACGTTGAAATCTTTCGCCATTTCATCGACAACGTACTTAATATAACTGCTTTTATGTTTCCGTACGAGAGATAATAATTCAACTTTTAGCATTGCCTCGTTGTGCGGAATGCTTTTACTCTCTAACCAATCAATTATAACCCTCTTGCGGCTAGCTGAAGTAGGTATTTGCTCCAGTCGACGAGAGTGGTATGAAGCATTATCCATAACTATCACTGAACCAGGAGTTACCTTTGTTAAAATTGATCTAAACCATGTTTCAAACCGGTTACCATCCATCTCTTCATGGTAATCGACAGTTTTTTTGGACTGAAAACTTAGTAATCCACCTTCTACAAATCCTTCCTCGCTGCCAATGTGAGTGATAATCAGTCGACGTCCTTTCCCAGAGGGAGCTTTTAAACCGGAAGAGAAACCCTCCATAAAGGCTTGTCGATTGCTTCGTATATTCATGTCTTGCCACACTTTTGACACAGTGTGGCCTTCATTTAACCATGTTTCGTCAAGATAATATATGTGCCGTCCTTCGTTACGAAACTGTCGTATCTGTTTTAAATAATTTCTCCTCCATTCCACAATGTCATTTCGTTCAATTAAGGCACTGTTTCTACTTCTTGTTTGGTAACGAAAATTCATTAATTTTAAAGTTCGTCTCAAAACTTTATCACTGATGTTTGGTAAAGTATCATCAGCTTTTATTACCTTGCTCAATTTAGCTACCGAGGGGATTTCATTCCTAAAATAAAAAGAATGTATTTCCCTACGTATAGCATTCCGTGTTTGGTCGTCCAAAACAATTTTCTTTCTTCCCCTACTTTCCGGTTTACAGTTTTCACCTCGTTCTCTTGTCAAAGATCCGTCCCGCGATTTCTTTAGAATATTGTATATAGTACTCTCAGAAACTTTAGGTAAATAACTGCACTTAATCACAGCGTCACTAACACCCAACTGTTTGTCCATGGCACGCAGTCCTTCGTACACATTTAATATGAGGACTTTTTCTTCCCGAATTAAATTGTTACGACGCCGTTTTTTATCGCCAACACCGCTACACTCCGCCATTATTGTCACTAAATATACCGATATAAATATTACAATAAATACCAATAATAACCGATTTATCACACAAAACCACAACACAAATACTGATGTTACGCTCATGAAGAGAATAAACACCTCACATAACTGTTTACTATCACTGTCTCATTCGCGTAGCTCGATCTATCTATCTCGTTCTCAAAGCCGGAACATTGAAGCGACTCTCCAACATTGTCAAATCGGCGAGTTTTTCACAACAAACTTTGCGTTCAAGAAATATACATAAACACTTTATTTCACATTTCAAGTGAACTAATTATTATTAGTCTGCTTGAAATTTGAAATAAATATATTAAATTGGTATTGACTTAATTACATTGCATCTTTTGTACCTGAAATATTGACACAATGGATTTGAAGTGTATTTATAAAATACAGCATTTCTCTCTAGAATACATATGGCAACTGCGCTTTAACCAAAGTGTTGATTAGATAGCTCTGACTCACTTTACACAATTTCGACTATCGAGTATAGTCGAAATTCTGTAAAGTGACTCATCGCTCTTACTGTCCATAAAATCAGTTGCAGAAGCGAACTTCATGAGCGCATCATTTTTGAAGGGTTCTTAATAGTCCTAAATAAAAAATAAATAGAAAATGTTCTTGTACGCTCTGGCGTTTAAATTTGAGAGAACAGAAATACGAAATTATTATGGTAGGTATCATTATGTATATACAGGGTGTTACCAAGAATATTACACATTTTTAAGGATGAGCTATAATAAGATGTATATAAAAAAGTCGATAGTCGAAATTCTGTAAAGTGACGTCATCGGTTATCTACCGATTTAAAGTGAACTCCATGAGCGTATCATAGTTTAAGGGTGCGAATACTGAAATATCTGGAATTTCAATTTTTAACATTTGAAATAATAACTTATCACAAGTTGTTCATAAGTAAGTTAAAACAAAATAAAAAAATGTTTAAAAGTCAATTCCAACTTACTACTACTAAAACTAAAAAAAAGTTGTTTGTCAAGACCAAAATAAATTACCAATAAGTATAGGTATGTTGCGAGGTCACTTGTAAAATGTCTGACTAATTGGAAGCGGTATCACTCCCTGACGACTCCTCAGAATCATCGCTTTCTCCTCCTATATCGATAATGAGTGGTTCCGTCATTACTTCTACACGTATGTCTAAATCCCAAAACTTTATTTCTTCTTTTAATACGTGTTGAATACATTTACGCCAACTCTCAGCAGTAACGGTATGCAGCGCCTCGTCAAACAGTTTCTCAACGTCAGCCATTTTGAATGTACTGTTTTTTCTCGCAACATAATTTTTCACTTGGGCCCAAACCAGCTCGATGGGGTTTAACTCACAGTGGTAGGGAGGAAGTCTAACAACTGAGACGTTGAAATCTTTCACCATTTCATCGACAACGTACTTAATATAACTGCTTTTATGTTTCCGTACGAGAGATAATAATTCAACTTTTAGCATTGCCTCGTTGTGCGGAATGCTTTTACTCTCTAACCAATCAATTATAACCCTCTTGCGGCTAGCTGAAGTAGGTATTTGCTCCAGTCGACGAGAGTGGTATGAAGCATTATCCATAACTATCACTGAACCAGGAGTTACCTTTGTTAAAATTGATCTAAACCATGTTTCAAACCGGTTACCATCCATCTCTTCATGGTAATCGACAGTTTTTTTGGACTGAAAACTTAGTAATTCACCTTCTACAAATCCTTCCTAGCTGCCAATGTAAGTGATAATCAGTCGACGTCCTTTCCCAGAGGGAGCTTTTAAACCGGAAGAGAAACCCTCCATAAAGGCTTGTCGATTGCTTCGTATATTCATGTCTTGCCACACTTTTGACACAGTGTGGCCTTCATTTAACCATGTTTCGTCAAGATAATATATGTGCCGTCCTTCGTTACGAAACTGTCGTATCTGTTTTAAATAATTTCTCCTCCATTCCACAATGTCATTTCGTTCAATTAAGGCACTGTTTCTACTTCTTGTTTGGTAACGAAAATTCATTAATTTTAAAGTTCGTCTCAAAACTTTATCACTGATGTTTGGTAAAGTATCATCAGCTTCGATTACCTTGCTCAATTTAGCTACCGAGGGGATTTCATTCCTAAAATAAAAAGAATGTATTTCCCTACGTATAGCATTCCGTGTTTGGTCGTCCAAAACAATTTTCTTTCTTCCCCTACTTTCCGGTTTAGTTTTCACCTCGTTCTCTTGTCAAAGATCTGTCCCGCGATTTCTTTAGAATATTGTATATAGTACTCTCAGAAACTTTAGTTAAATAACTGCACTTAATCACAGCGTCACTAACACCCAACTGTTTGTCCATGGCACGCAGTCCTTCGTACACATTTAATATGAGGACTTTTTCTTCCCGAATTAAATTGTGACGACGCCGTTTTTTATCGCCAACACCGCTACACTCCGCCATTATTGTCAATAAATATACCGATATAAATATTACAATAAATACCAATAATAACCGATTTATCACACAAAACCACAACACAAATACTGATGTTACGCTCATGAAGAGAATAAACACCTCACATAACTGTTTACTATCACTGTCTCATTCGCGTAGCTCGATCTATCTATCTCGTTCTCAAAGCCGGAACATTGAAGCGACTCTCCAACATTGTCAAATCGGCGAGTTATTCACAACAAACTTTGCGTTCAAGAAATATACATAAACACTTTATTTCACATTTCAAGTAAACTAATTATTATTAGTCTGCTTGAAATTTGAAATAAATATATTAAATTGGTATTGACTTAATTACATTGCATCTTTTGTACCTGAAATATTGACACAATGGATTTGAAGTGTATTTATAAAATACAGCATTTCTCTCTAGAATACATATGGCAACTGCGCTTTAACCAAAGTGTTGATTAGATAGCTCTGACTCACTTTACACAATTTCGACTATCGAGTATATATAAAAATTCATTAACCGCGTCCGATTCGGAACTCATATCGATGAGATCCATCGCAACACTGGCAGCACGTGAGAGTGTGAACAAATGCGGTAAACCAGTGCCCTGAGCCGGTTAGACTCACAAAATACGGACAATGATAGAATGAAAAGCTAGGCGTTCCCGCTGAAACCTAAAAACTTGGAATAACAGCCACCGCGCACTGAATGCAGTTGTACTTATACTATTTTCTAGTAGAGAGTGCCCTATAAAATAAAGAAAACTTTAAATAATAGTTTGTTCTTTTCTCTATTATCGTCAAATGAGATATTACTATATTACATTTTTAAAAATGTGTTTAACGTAAAAACTGATTCGTTATTTTGGCTCTCAAGAAATACAATAGAATAATTTTACGTTAAACATGAATTAGCACGTGGCATCAGCCTATTGTTACGTTGTTCTGCTACAAAGTTTTTGATGTAATTTGAAGTAACTTAGTGCTAATAACTCATTATGGCATTTTTTCTGTTACGTCGTTGTGGTTCTTACCCCTCGATTTAAAACAGTTAATGTAATAATTCTTTTGAGATTAGGTAGAAAATAAAATATATGTATCTATAATTTTTAATGTAATTGTTGTAAATTTTTTAATCTATCTGTAATAAAAAACACAAATTTGTATTTATAAATAAACGTTTTTTTATTTCATCTACACTTAGCTTGTAAATTTATTATACATTCAAAAATAAGGCAGTGAATAACATGCATTTAATTGGATAGCAGTTTATTGCATTTTTTCTTAATTTTGATTGTATAATTGAGACCTACCTATATTTCTGTTGTACCTTGCAGGTAGTAAATTACATTGATTCAAATTCTGAAAGTTTGAACCATGTTCTGTGGTTTGAGCTTCAGAATTTAAATCTAATGTAATTTACTACCTTGGAGGTACTGGCAGTAGAATAAATATTGGCTTCTATTTGCCGCCAGATGGCGGCAGTATCGAAAAATGGAAACTGTAAATCTTTTTTTTAAGAAATCTACATCATCGACCTATTTACATATAACAGCCGCTACAGTAATTGTCGCATTAGATTTCATACTCTACAAGAGGGCACTTTTCATTCTATCCTCTGGTCTGTTTTCTGTGGTTAGACTGCAATAAATGCTGCGTTCGTTATTTGCGTCTGATCAATCGTTTTTGTCTGAATAGTTCGTTTATTACATAGAACGGATTTTTTCTATGTTGCACTGTAATAAACAACGCTGCGGTGTCACGATGGTACAACAGTGCAAACTGAGTACGTTTCTTTAACCTGATACAGTTCATTGATCAATTTGCGTTTGGTAGGCAATATCCGAGATTTTTTGTTTTAAAGTTTAGCTATTATATGACTAAACTTCAGTTTACGTTTCATGTCTCTAGATTAATCCGAAATCGGAACTGCAAGTAGTGGAAACTATTCCACTGGTTTAAAAAAGTGTACAAGTTGTATATCATAGAACCGATATCGAACAACAATTTGGGATAAGAAAAAAACGTGTGTTATGGTTGTTGTCAGTTTTCAGAATCAGATAAGTAAAATGACATTACCAGAGAATCTCACAATCACATTAATTTGTGTAATCAGGATAAATTGATTGTTACGTGTTAATATGGTTACATTATAATTGTAGTAATCTACAATGAAATTTTCAAACACGGTAAATAAACAAAAAATATTTACAAATTAAAATTACCGGATTGCCTATATTTATCTACATTGTTCATAATTTCAGTCAAAGCGAATTAGCCCTCTCAAAGTAATTACATAGCGAGTTATCTCAATAATAAATAATTTTTATCTACATATTTTCATTGTTTGTATTTTAGTTGAAATAGAGATGTGACTACAGAAAGCAAGATATAGTGAAACAAGCTACATCATTCACATTTAAAATGTCTAAAATTTGGGGAGTAATAACAAGAAAAAAAGTTCTAAATCCAGTATCCCTAGAAGAGACTAGATTGTCGAGAATTTTGGGCACTTTTGACTTAACTGCACTAGGTGTGGGTAGTACTTTGGGTGTAGGAGTGTATGTATTAGCTGGAAAAGTAGCAAAAGATACAGCTGGCCCCTCAGTTATATTATCTTTTCTTATAGCAGCAGTAGTTTCTGTTTTTGCAGGTAAGATTTATGAACTTTATAATGTTATCACTTGATTAATGAATCATCTTCCATAAATTAGATGATAAGAACCATTCTAAAATTAATTTCTTTCCAATTTAAAAAAATATAATACAGTTACAAGAAGTTGAAAAGTTCATAGTATCAGCAACAGAATAGAAGCAAACATTATTAATTTATTTAAAATTTTCATTCATATTATATGAAACATTTATATTGTTTTTTTTTCTCTCCAGGATTGTGTTATGCAGAATTCGGAGCAAGGGTTCCCAAGGCTGGATCTGCTTATATTTACAGTTATGTTTGTATAGGAGAATTTGCAGCATTTGTGATAGGATGGAATCTTATTTTGGAATACATTATAGGTAAGATTAATCAATACATATAAAATTTTAAGTGTTTATAATATGTTTCTGGGTCAAAAGTAAATGGGCTGACAGTATTTCACTAAGATATATTTATTTGATTTTGAATGTTAGTTATTTTGTTATGATATGGGTATATTAGAGTATCTGATATAGGTACCATTTGTAGATTTAAAGTTACCTATGAAACATTATCTTTTCATTTGGTAGCGTGGCAGTTATTTGTTCTTATTTTTTCCTTAATTTTTATTCTCTGTTACTCCTGGATTTTATTAAATTGAAGTTGTTTACTAGTTTCATTTGGATTTGGATATTTAAACAATTTACTTCACTCCCCTGGGCTTTAACTGGAATTTGAGTTGTTTCTTGTTAATATTGTACATTTCTTGATTCTAATACAAGCTATATTATTTGAATAATATGGTATATTTTACTAGGAGTATTATTATTTGGTACAATCCTTAGAGTAATATTAAACATCGAGAGGGCTATTCATTCATAAACACATTTATTTTTGCGGCCAACAATTCTAAACGCCAGTAGTGAAATAATGAATGAATTACAAAAAGTGGGGATGGTATTGTAGCTACATGGCCTTGGTAATTTCGGCTGTTTTTCTGACAAACTTGGCACCAACGATCCATGATAATCCAAAAACATTAAATTAATTACCTTAAAAGTTTATTTTGTCACTAAAAGTTTTGAAAAATACATCAAAACGAAAGAACTAAATGTTTACTCTCTAGTCATAATGACGCTCGCATATACAAACTACGTTTGACATTATTTACTACAATACTACGTCTATTTGAAATGGCTATCCATCACAGTCTGACGATATTTGCATCTGTCTTTTTAGGGTAATTAAACAAGGACAAAACTACTAAATAGATTACTATTGACACATTAAACAGGTACTGAAATTTTGAGCAATGTTGCCACTTTTAATTATAACCATAAAGGTATCTAAGGATACAACAAATACTTTTGTTTAAAATTTATATAAGAATATACCTTTGTTAAATAAAATTCAAGTATTATTAATTAATTTTAAAAATAGCGAAACAAAATCATAAATTAGTATGACTTTTTTTTATTTGGATAACTTTTTAACAAATTTTCAATTAAACTTCTAATTTCATTTTTCCTGCAAATATAGAGACTGTAAATATGGCAAAGCAGTGGAAGTTTCCGCAAGTGAGCTTAGAATGTGACTCAATGTTTGGGGCAAGAAAAGATTAAAACAAACATATCTATTTTATTTGTTAATCTGAGGTACAATCCAAGTTATTTTATTTTCCATGGAGTCATTTTTCCTTGGTTGATTTCAGTTTATAACTGTAAAATTAATAAATTATAAGCATAGGTACTTTATGTGTTCCATAACATACATACAAATCAAATAATAAAATTTGATATCCATATCACATTGCATTTGTTGGTTGGATTGAAAAGTACACACAGATAAGAAATATTTTTTATCTCTATTAATTTTGTGATAAAAGTAATATTATGGATGGATTGTTACATATGCATGTTTTTGAATTGCTATAACAATATTTATGGTTTATAATCAAATTTTTAATGTAATTTACAGTTCAGAAACTGTGGTTAAACCTCTTAACAATTGGAATAATTCTTGATGTTCCATTGTTTTTAGATATACCATAGATTAAAGACTATAGATTCACACTGTTAATGGGGATTTGGACAACACAATATCTAGCAAAAAAAAAGAAATCCACAGATATCTCTAGCAACATGATGAAAATATTTTATTCATGTTTCAAACCAGTTTTTTGTTTATTTATAGTGTTCTGCAGCCTCCTGTTCTGTTTTACTTCACAGCATTGCCTATCTGTATAGGTAACCTATCTATCTATTCTTTTAAAAAGAATATAATCATATATTTTTTAAATTAAATCTTATGTAGAAAATGAATCCAAGGTTCTACCTGAAAGATTGTAACACATACATGTGATGATGAGGTTGTCATTGCTTTTGGAAAGAGAGACTATTTTTATTACTTTTAATGATAGTGAAATAGAAGGTTCTATGCACAAATTCTAGATTTTAGTTTTAAGTCATATTTCAGAATGTAAATGCTTGTTGTTATCATTTATGTTTTTTTAGGATTAAAATCTAACAAATAGAAATTTATTGTTTCGACCCTTACTGTCTGGAATCTACTCATGTTACTTTTTAAATGAAACTAACTGTTCCTAAATAATTCCACAATATAATAAAAAATTCATAATAATTTTAAAAAATTGACAATTGCTTCGATATCAAATATCATCGTCAAAATGACAGAAGTTATATTTCATAATAATTTATTATTTTTGGCTAGATCAAGAAAAAAGAAGATGTTATGATTTTACAAATATTAAAACTTACATATTATTAGTTCTTGTTTCTCGTCACCAATATGTAGTACTCCCACTTCTGTGTTAGGTGCTAACGAATGTTTGGTGTCAAGTAGATGTTTTACATAATGGGATTTATCTAGTTGCTTTTAATCTGTATGTGTTCCTTGTGTCTAATTTCAAAATTTCCAAGGGTTTGACCTATATAGACAGGATTATGTTCTGGACAATTAAGTTTATATGTACCAGACTTTTTTAATGGGGATATTTTTTTTATTTTTGTTTTTACATTTAACAATTTTGTACTCACATTACTTTCTGTTTTATAAGATTGTTGGATTTGTTGCTAAAGAACCTATCTTTGAAATATTACCAACATATGTGATGGATTTGCAAGTTTGTTTAGGAAATATTAGGTCACAATCCCTTAGACATTTTGAAATTAGTCACAATGAACACTTTCAAGCATACAGATTAAAACAACCAGAGACATCCAATTATGCAAAACATCTACTTGACACCTAATCATTCATTAACACCTAACACAGAACTAGAAGTACTACATATTTGTGATAAAAAACAAGTGTTTGCGCCACCCTCTTAATTTCCATAAAAATTCGGTGTGCCGCTCATGGATTATTTTCATTAAATTTCAAAACTGAGTTCTTGTACATTTTGGTAAAGGGCTAGTTTTTGATTCTGGTCATTATCGTTATCGCTGAGGAACAGTTCCGCGTCCAATCGCACCTCGCATCATGTCAATCATGAATCCAATATTGCACCTACCTCCTCTGTCGAACAACCCGCTTCTGCTTCCACGCTCTCGTTTAGTTGTGCGACCACAACGCCTGTAGCGCCACTTTTAGGTACCTTTCGTGCACGCATCTTAGATGAGCGCAAAGGTTACATTCCCGTACGGGGAGTTATTGACCCCGGATCACAACTCTCCTGTATCTCAAAGCGTTTATCTAACCAGTTGAGTCAAAAGATTCACGATTTTCCAGTTTCCGTATCAGGCAATGGCGGACATTTCTCTACCTCTCCTGGTACTATCCTATGAAAACTTTTCTCCAGACTTTCTCCAAATCATATTGACATAAACCCATCAGTGGTTTCTCATATTACTGATCATTTGTCTCCTTCTAACATTAGTACCGAAGTTGCTCGTCCTTTTCGATATTTAACTTTGGCTGATCCTGAATTTCACCGCTCAGACAAAATAGACTTACTTTTGGGTGCTGACGTCTACCCCCAGTTATTACTACCTCAACCTTTTGTTCCCAGCTCTCTTGGCCCGGTTGCTATCAGCACCGTATTTGGTTGGACAATTATTGGTCCTATCCAAACACGTGATCGAAATCAACGAATCACTTCATTGTTATCTACTTGTCAGATTTCCCACGACCTCAGCAAATTTTGGGAAATTGAAAATGTTTCGAATCTCACACCTCAAGATCCTCTTGACATTTTAGCAAAGCAACATTTCATCGCCACTCATAAACGAAATGAAGACGGCAGATATCCAGTCTCTCTGTCGATCAAACCAAACGCGGCCCCTTTAACTAGTAATCAGAAGGTTGCTCGTTATTCACTTGTTCAACTTATCAAACGTCTTGATAAGACTCCATCACTCAAATTGGAATACGAACTATATCTACAAGAATACTTAGAATTAGGACACATGTCCAAGTTTTTGCAACCCACTCAGTATATTATTTCCCATCATGTAGTAACTAAACTACAAATCATGGCAACAAAATCCGAGTAGTTTTCAATGCATCTAGTCCCGACTCTTCCGGTCTGTCCCTCAATGATTGCCTAATCAAAGGACCCAAGTTACAGTCAGCTGTATCAGACATATTACTCAATTTTCGACTTTCTCGAATTGCTCTTTGCTGCGACATTCGACAAATTCTGGTACATGAACAAGATCGTCACATACAGCATATCCTCTGGAAACCCAAAGCCAATCTTCCCGAACAAGAAGCTGAGCTCAACACCGTAACTTATGGCTTAGCTCCCTCCGCTTTTCTTGCCATGCGCGTTCTCCAGCAACTCGTTCAAGATGAAGGACATCGTTTTCCTTTAGCTTCACAAGCCTTATTAAACCAGACTTATGTTGACGATATCATTTCCAGTGCGGACGACATTGCATCCGCATTGGATTTGCAAATACAACTAATACAATTACTTTCGTCTGGAGGGTTTGAATTACGCAAATGGTCGTGTAGTCACCCTCAACTTCTTAGAGACTTGCCTCCTAGCCATTTAGAAGCTGCTCTACAGTTTAATGATGAGGACAATTCGTTAAAGGTTTTAGGTTTGAATTGGGAACCATCTCGAGACTGCTTTGTATTCAGAATTCAGCCGTTTCAAGCTGCTTTTTAGCTAAAATATTTGATCCAAATGGATTTTTGTCTCCTCGCGTCATTTCCTTTAAAATTATCATCCAGAAGATATGGCTCGCTAAACTTGATTGGGATCAACCAGTAACTTCTGAAATTGCATTACATTGGAACCATCTTATCAATAATCTTGATCGTATCGCAACGTTTAATCTTCCTCGTTGCGTCATCCCTAACAAGTATTTCGATCAAATACACCTGATAAGTTTCGCAGATGCCTCGTCTCTTGCTTATGCTGCAGTAGTCTACATATGTTTCGAATCCGCTAACTCGCGTCATTCCTTTCTGTGGAAGTCCAAAACTCGTGTTGCCCCATTAAAAACCCTCTCTATCCCTAGACTTGAACTTTGCGCCGCAGTACTTTTAATTGATCTAATCAATTCGGCTTTGCATATTCGGTATCCGAAACCGTTATCTGATATCAGACTTTTTTCGGATTCTGAAATAGTACTTATATGGTTACACACTCCCCCTCATACTCTCAAAACTTTTGTTTCACATCGAATTGCTCATATTGTAGGTCACTCACCTCCTAATTTAACGTGATCCCACTGCCCTTCTGCTCTTAATCCCGCTGACATGGCTTCACGTGGGTTATTTGCTTCTAATTTTCTTCAAGATAAGATATTTCACTTATGGACTCGAGGTACACCGCTATTGACCGATTACCACCAGCAATGGCCTATTCCCTTTCGCAGTACCGATTTGAACTCCGAATCTTTATTAGAGTTTAAACCGAGTCCTCTAGCACTCATCACTGTTCAACAGGATCCCTCATTTGAAGAATTCTCTCTACGAGTTGTCGCTTGGATGCGACGTTTCGTTTTCAATTGTAGATCCCGTAATTATTCTAAACCTCCCTCCGCAGGTTCTTTGAGCGTTATTGAATTACAAGATGCATTACGTACAATCATCTTGCGTACGCAGTCACAACATTTTGCTGATGTTCTGCAGGAACTACGAGTCACTTTGCAAATTGACCCCCTTTCTTGATGACCATGGGTTACTCAGGGTGGGCGGTAGACTCAAAAACTCACCTAAACTACAATGCACAACATCCAATATGATTGCCCCGATCAGCTCACCTCTCTATGCTCACATGCAAGCACTATCATTTAACCGCCTTGCACGCTGGACGCACCACGTGTCAAGCTTTAATCCGCATTCAGTATTGGATTCTTTCATTACGTCAGCTTATACGTAAAGTGATTCACCAATGCCTCACTTGTCATCGCTTGCGAGCTTCCACTATTCAGCCAATCATGGCCGATTTACCTACCCCCTTGTCGAGTTCAGCCAGGTAGACCCCTTCTTAACACAGGTGTTGATTATGCCGGACCATTTCAAGTTCGTGCTTCTTGTCTCCGTAAAGCCACCGTTACCAAATGCTACCTATGGGTTTTTGTTTGTACCGCGACTAAGGTTGTACATTTGGAATTTGCTTCCGAACTTTCCACTGACGTCTTCTTAGCAGCGCTCGATAGGTTTATCGCTCGTTGAGGTATTCCTCATTCCTTCTTATCCGATCAAGGTTGGAACTTTATTGGTGCCAACAGGCACATTCAAGAAGTTTATCATTTCCTCTACGCTCAGCATGACGAGATCTTGAGTACTTTGTCGCAGCGCGAAATTAAGTGGATTTTTAATCCTCCATCTGCCCCTAACTTTGGCGGGCTGTGGGAAGCAGCCGTCAAATCTGTCAAGAATTTGTTATATCGCTTGTGTGCTGAAATTACGTTTACTGCGGAGGACTATGTCACTCTTTTTGCACGAATCGAAGCTATTCTCAATAGTCGACGTCTATGCTCCTTGTCTTCAGACCCCAATGAAGCATCCATGTATCTCAGTTCAGGTCATTTTCTTATTGGTGTCCGTCTCTTATCAAGACCTGAAATCCCTCCCTCGGAGGACATTTCTTTAACCTCCCGTTGGAAGACAATTTCACAGATTTCACAATCATTTCGGCGTCCTTGGTCTCGGGAATACCTTGACTCAACGTACTAAGTGGACTTCATCGGCTCATCCGCTCAAAACGGGCGACGTTGTAATATTGAAGTGAATTAACACTTCTCCCTTATCTTGGCCCTTGGCTCGCATTGCTGAACTGAAGTACGGCCGGGACGGTGTTTCACGCGTTGTCGTCCTTCAAACTCCCAATGGCGTTCTTACACGTACCGTTAACAAGCTCATTCCCCTTCCGGAATGATTTTCTCTTTATTTTATTTTTTTGTATCTTGTTTGTTACCACACAGGGTAACCTTCTTTATTAGTTCCTCCATTTTTTAAAAGTTTCGCTTATCTCCCTAGTGCTAAAATTGGACAACCATTCCAATTTTGGTGGGCGGTATGTTCGCGCCACCCTCTTAGTTTCCATAAAAATTCGGTGTGCCGCTCATGGATTATTTTCATTAAATTTCAAAACTGAGTTCTTGTATATTTTGGTAAAGCACTAGTTTTTGATTCTGGTCATTATCGTTACCGCTCTCGCTGAGGAACAGTTCGTTTCAATTCTTCTTAAAATCAATCTCTCATTTTAAAACCGCGACGTGTGTCAAGTTCTTTTATTTTGTTGTAATATTATTCGCAAATATAGACATTGAAATAAACTTTAGTTAGTGTCACAAAGGCCAGGACTTTCACTATAATCCACTATAATTCAAACGATCGATTGTGAAAACTCATAGTGTGTGGTACTTTGGTAAGTACATTTAAATTGGAGTTTATTGTATATGTTGTCGATTCGCTAATTGCATAATTAAATAAATCTACAGTCCATTGTTTTTGAAGCTAACAACAAGAACTAGATTTCCTTGAGGAATTCGAAATTATAAGACACTTAAGAGATTCACAATATGAAGTCATCAATGAACAGATAAATCTAGGGAGTTCTCCACTATTAAACTGTCTTCTTAAGTAATAATTGTAAAGATCAGCAGATAATAGTTTTCCTTGGTTTCTTATATCATTGCACAATTATACTGATCTTAAATGGGAAAAAGATATCCAGGATATTCCCATAGGGCTAATAATCTAAGCTTTAATATTTGTAAAACAATGTATTCTTTTTTCTATTCATACACAGGATGTCTCGCATAAGAACCGACACAGAGCAGAGGCGTATAGGGCAGCCCAAAATATGACGGTTGAGGTCAATTTACCTCTATACCAAGTTGCATCCCTGAGGGCCCAAAATTAATTTCTTTACAACCCTTTAACTTAAAAATACCAAATTTGGTTCACTGTATGAGACTGTTAAGGGCATTAAATAATAGTAAGTATAAGGTGATCGAACCATTCTGGGGAGTTAATTACGGTGGTCCTTGCATCAGTCAAAAATAAAGCTGAATCACCTAAAAACAATAATGGACTGAACAACGTGAGATTAAAGGTAGATTTGTTAAATTTAATAATAGCATCCGTTTAAAAAATTATTCTACCAGGAGACGAGGATAATTCACGTTCAATCTTTATCTACCGATACTTTAAAAACAACAAATATGCATATTGGTCTAACCACACATTTCTAATAGCTACAGTGTGCGGATTTGAAAGGACTTGATACATTCCCGTCGCTTCCGCCAGGGTGACTATCTTACTAGTCAATCAAACGAGCTGTGTTTCCTTTTTTGGGCTGGTTTTCTTCGTCGACGTTAACTTCAAATAAAAGTCACAAATTATAGCATCTCAGTTTTATTTACATAATATACTCCCTAACAACTGTATAATTTCTTAAATTTACTTTAGAGTTTGCAATACGCACTTGCTAAGAAAAAATATTTTTATTTAAACAAGAGGAACTAGAAGCCTCGAGCGGACTTGAAGGTATCAGTGAACCGAAAAAGAATGAGGATGAGGGCGATTTAAGGTAAATTTTGCCTTTTATATGTTCCATTGTTCTATTACGGGTTTTTTCGAAAAGGTTAATTGAATATTTATATAAGGATTCGAATTTGTATAAGCTTATTTATTATATTCTAAATATTATCAAGCCGAAAAGGGTATTTTTGAACTTTTATGAATGGTTTATGACATTGAAACATGGGTATGCATTGAAACATTTACGACATCCCGTAACATTATTTGTTGCTTAGAAATATATTGTGGAGTTTAGATAGTTTTAATAGATGTACTTTTTCGCCGATTTCGCCCAGTGGCGTATCGGACAACCATGTTGGATGCATTTCCAACATACAGCACACAGCTTATTTATACATACATCATTTTATTGGTAATTGTAAGGGCTATTTGAATACTGGGTGAATAAAACATAAAAAAAGTTGAGAAATTGAAACGTTAAAAGGTATAAACAGTTAATATTTTGGAAGGTTTGAAAAGTAGTGAAATTTTACGGGGAGTTGAAAAGGCGCAAAGGTGCAATAAAAAAAATCATGAAACAAATAATATATTTTTCAGAGGTAGACATCCATTTACAGTCTACATAATTTCACTGTTATCAGATGGTTGATATGAAACTCAAAATGTACCAAACAGTCATCTGTTAACATTGATGGTAAATGCGCCAATATATTTTAAGCTCAATATTTATTTTTTCCCTAATATTAGTAGATGAAGGTTCTCTGTTCAAATATAATTTTGAAGTTTCCAAGCTTTTCTCCACAAAAATTGCCAAGGAGTCGGTAGATTTTAAAAACCAAGTTATTTTTAGGGAATTAGGATTCTCCTCCACTAAAAATATTGTTGCAGTTTAGGCATTTGTATTTATCGTAACATTTTTTTGACTAAATATCCTGCAAAATAAACATTTGAACAATCCTCCAAGGATCCACATTCTATAGATAGATAGATAGAAAATTTATTGTTCTTTCGTACAAAATTCATGAACAAGGAGGTGACAATATAAATGTAAAAAATAATAACTAAAAAAAAGAAATGAATTATAATTTTATAGATATGCTTAGATGATGCCTTGACGGGAGTGAGTGGACACTTACTACTCGTTTATAATGAATGATCTGATTTTTAAAATATTCTTTGTCACATTATATATTTGATATAATAATTGTGGTTCAGCTTCATTAATTACTGTTTCAAAGTCCGTTGGGGACTGATAGGTTTTAGAGAAGAAATATATAATTTGTTCATACATTGGACATACAAATAATAAAAGTTGTAGGGATTCTGGAACTAGACAGTTGCAAATTGTGCATATTTCATTTGTTTTTATGGTATATGCATTGTTATTAACATACATATACAGTATTTTAGTGTTAGTAGTGCGTAGTTGTGAGGTGAAGCGTTTAATATGCAAATGGATTGAAAGATCTAAGTGGTTTGTGCTTTGAAAGAGATGCTTGTCTTGTAGTATGTGTCTATACATTGGACAATATGTACTTAGTAATATTTTATTCCAAACCTCTATATAACTATATTGTTCATATTTTTCTAAAATAATGTTGATTTTATCCCCATCGAAACTATGCATATCAAACTCTGGAGCTCCAATTTCAGTTAAAATATTATTTATTTGACTTATCCAATTGTATTTTGATACAGTTTTATTTTGTTGGTATAGTTGGTAAGTTCTATCTAGCGCTATCTTTGGAAATCTTTTTGAGGACAATTTTTTAATCTTTAGTAAATATTCTAGAGCTTGTTTTATAATAAAAAATCTAATTTTCACTAGTCTTGTTTCCGCTCTCAAAATGTAGCTGGGAGTTGTTTTCTGTAAATAGAGAAATTTTTTCCAAAATTGATTTTGAACTATTTCTCCCTCATTTATGTACCGAAGTCTCCATATTCCACTGGCATATGTGTAGGTTGGAACTACAATGCTATAATAAAGCGATTTAACACTTTCCATATCGGTCATATGTCAGGATTTAATTAAATTTTTTGTTGCGTTTTGTGTTATTTTCGTTTTCTTTATACGTGATTTTAAATTTTCTGAGAATGTGCCGTTAAACGAGAATATTACTCCTAAGTAGTTATAGCTATTTACCTGTTCTATTAGTGCATTTTTATACCAAAATGTAGGTTTATGATCTACAGATAAACCTCTAGCTCCTCGTTGTTTAAAGTAGTCGTCTATGTCTGACACATATAAAGCAAATAATAGTGAACTTAGCGAGTCGCCTTGGATGATGCCTTTGGTGATTTTTTTTTGAGGTACAACCGTTCTGCTCAATTGCTATTGTCCCTAAAGAGTACATATTTTTTAAAATTCTTATTATCTTGCCGCTGATTCCATTAGAGAAAAACTTTTGCCAAAGTATATCCAAATTGATATTATCAAAAGCTTTTTTGAAGTCGATAAAAAGTGCAAAAACTTTCCTCCCAGGCAGTCGCAGATGGTTACTTATCACCGAGTAAAGAACAAAACATTATCTTCCGTACTTCTTTGTTTACGAAAGGCAGCCTGACATTCTGGTAGCGTTTCAATTGATTCACTGAATGTATGTAGTCTCTGATTTATTAGTTGGGTGTGATTGAGTAAGGCAATACCTCGGTAATTTAGAGGATCGTTTTCAGGGCCTTTCTTATGGAAGTGAATCATGTTAATATTTGTCCAATTGCATGGAAGGTGTTCTTCCATGTATATTTTGTTGAATAATTCTTTTAGATGTATGATCCAGTCAGTAGGCAAGTTTTTATAAAATTCGTTTGGTATTTTATCATCCCCTACCGCCTTATTATTTTTTGCTATTGCTATTACATTGTATATCTCTTGGATTGTAAAGGGTGAATCTAGACAGGGATGTCTGGCATCCATTATGGATAGGTTCATATTAGCTTCAGTGGTGTTATAAAATAGGTTATAATAGTTCTCCCATTCTTTGGCCGTAATAGGGTGTTCATTATAGTGCTTTTTTTATGAAGGTTTATATATTTCCAAAATTCGGATGGGTTTTTTAATGTTCAGAGATTTTGCTTGTAGGTTTTGTTGATATTTGATTTGTTTATCTTTGATTAACATCTTAAATATTTTCTTTGATTGAATCGAGTTCTTCAACATTGTATGTTTCTGGGTTGATAGTCACCTCTGACATAACGTTTTTATAGTTTTGTGGGTTCCACTTAAGATATTTTCTTTCTTTTTGTTGAATTTGTGATTGGGCTAGTTTAAACAGTTTTATGTATAGTTTTACCGTACAACTTTAATGGTCTGAAATAAAATCACTATTCATATAAAATGTTTTTATACAATTTATGCTATTAAGATTAGACCAAATTAAATCTTCTACACTATTGCCTCGCTCACTCAAATATGTGTAGTGTCCTAAATTATCATCATAACGGCCATTAAGGGTGAAGAAACCTACATCTTCAAATACATCATTAAGTAAGGTCCCTCTTTTGTTAATCGTTACGTCCATTGAGTTTCTAGTTCCTATGGGAAAGTTATTTTCAAATAGGTCATTATTGTTGAAGCTATTAAGTTCCCCAATTCTAGCGTTAAAATCCCCATAAATAAATATTTTATAATCGGAGTATTTACGACTAATACCCTTCACACACCCATCAAACATATCTATGCAAACCTTATCATCTAACTTTGGCTTAAAGTATACTATGCCTAAAACGAGCTTAATTTTATTAATTTCTAGTTTAATAAATATCCAAAGATTTGATTTTTCTATTATAACAGCCGTATTATCTAATTTTAATGATTTTGACAGGAGGAACATTAAACCCCCACTTCCTCTGCCCCTCTGCTTGTCTTTCGTTGCGCAAGACTGTAAAATATTATAATTATTTAGAAAATATGGTAAAGTTGGGTTTTCTGTAGTTATCCATGTTTCTCCGATTCCTATAATTGGGAATTTACAAAAAATTATCTTTTCTTTGATAGTTCCAGAATAGCAGAGGAAGTAGAGCTTCTATGTCCCTTTTTATTTCTATATCATTATTTTTATTTTTTCCATTATCCTTTCTCATTTCCACTTTTATCGCCCGGTCAGTTTCTTCGTCGTTTTCCTCGTCTATCGCTATTAATTTTTTGATTTTAGTTATTTTCCTAAGGTTTCCGCCTGTATTATTCTCAGCTGGGGATATTTGATCTGCCGTTCTTTTATGGCTGCCACTTCCATTTTCGTCATCTTCGGATGTTTCTATGTTCTGGTATACTTGCTTATTAATTATTAGCTTATTATATCTAATGTATGCTGTATATCCTTTATCTCTAGCTTCCTTCAATTTGGATATGAATGATCTTCTTTCCTCTTGAATTTTTTTTGGGTAATCTTCATTTATCCATATTCCTGTGCCTTTCAAATTTTTTGCAGATTTTAATATTTTCGTTCTGGTGCTTTCTTTAGTTAATTTTACCAATACTGGCCTCTTCGCATCTTTCGAATAGTCTTTTTATTTCATCTATATCTACGTTGTTGTTGATAGACGTTCCTATTTTATGCATAATTTTATATATTTTATCTTCTGTTTCAGATTCCTTTTCATTTTCCTTATCGCTAATGCCCATTACCACAATATTTTTCTTCCTGATTTCCCTCTCCAACTTTTCTATCCTTTCTTCTTGCTTCATAATGTGTTCTTTCAATTTTAAATTTTCATCTTTTATTTGTTTCATTTCCAATACAAAAGAATCTATTTTCCCATTCGTTTGTTGTGCAGTTTCGTTTATTTGTTGGAACATCTGTTCTATTCTTGCCATATCCCCCATCTTTAATTTACTTTTCAATAAAAGTTTTATCTGCTTATTATTTTTCTTTTGTTTTCCGCTTTATAAGTCACTCTGATATCGACCAGGATTCTTTTTGTACTTACTAATTAGCTTGTTATTGAATTTCACTTTCACTTTATTTGACTATTAATATTTGTTTATCTTACCAAGAATGTATATCTAATGAGTTTTTTTGTTCACTGGTATTAAGTTCATCACTTTAACTATATTGGAAGTCTTTCAGAATTAATTAATTTTCTTTGTAACTCTCGATTTTTACGGCTTAATGCAGGAGGAAAATCAAAACATTGTGATCTCCGTGAACGCACCGTTGCCACCTCTCCCACATTCTATAGCTTGAGAGGAACTAGGTGAACTATTCACAGATTAAGCGAATGAAACCGGCGACTCCGGTTTTATTTCTTCTGAACGAGGACTTCTTGACTAGTGAGTTTCAACCTCCTGAGAGTCCAAGAATGTTTTTGTCGTCATCTTCTTTGCAGTTATTCGGGCTACATGGTTGTAGATTTGCTTGAATGGAGATGGCGCCGAAGCATCGTCTACCACTGCAACCCTGTCTGATTTATTACGGTTTCTCCTATCTGACCTTAGAGTGTGCTGTCTAGGCTCGTCCTTTTGATTAGACTCCACAGCCGTGACACTGGCCACTCCAAATAGCTTGCCGGTTTGGACTTTCTCTCTCCCAGCCTTTCAAACCTAATCCTGCATAGTGCTTAACAATGGCACCATACATGTACGGCGGTTTTTTCCATCTCCTGGCAGAACCTTCACAGGCTATTCTTTACCAAGCTCATTATCTCCAAGTGCTTGCTGAGTCTACAATGCCCTGTTAGTTGATCTACCACTATCCCTATGACCTTTCGGCTGTGGCTAAGTAGGTCAGATGTGAACGAGCTACATGGTTTCATTAAATTTATTTTAGCATCTGATAAGTCCTCCTAAACACTCTAATAGTTAAGTTAGCATTATAACCCCCTCTTTGTTGATATCCAGCAAAATAATTCTCCAATATGTCCTTGTTTAGCCTATTGGTGAGCAAAAAAGAATATCCTAAAGCCTTTTGCTGTTCATATGATGGCGTAAATGGACCAGATCAATTCAACAAATGATGTCGGTCGTGTAGGACCATTTTTGGTCAATTTTGATAAATTTTGTAACACTGTCTTCAATTCCACAATTGTTTGTTTTATCATCAGGAATTTTTAGGGTAATGCTGTTAAGACAGTCGAACAAATTATTTAGTATTCAAAAACTTCGTGGTTGCTGGATCTATTGTGGATTTAAACTGTCCATTGTTGTGAACACTTTTTATTGTTAAGAATTGCTAAATATTTGCAATGCCAATTTATATTTCATTTTCCATTCAAGAAAGAATTAAAATGCTCTTAGAGTAGTATTTAAATAAATAAAATAATAAATAACTACAAGCTTCATAAAAAGTTATCAACAATAAAAACACTAATGAAAGGAATATATGGCGCTAAGGTGTCATAGATATTTCACACTTTTTTTAGAAACTTGTATGTACATTTTTTAATGATAGATAATATTGCAAATCATTTCCTTAAAGTTTTTTATTAACTTTCCCCAAACTTTTTTCTTTTATGTTAGCATGATTTTTATCATTCCCTTTTTTGTGGCACACTGTGTTCTGCAAAAAATCGTATACTTATCTTGACTAACATAAAAGATTACACATAGAGGACCTTTATAAAATAGATATTCTTAACATTTAATTATTTATCAGTATGTGCATATATCACTTCCCCAAAATGACCCTAACTAGATAAAAATTATCTATATTTAGACCAGGTACTAGACTTCATGTTTAATTCTCGATTTCTATTGGTCGCCTTCATGAGAACTTCCAAGGGGAGACTGTTTTTATTGCCTGTTAACATACTAATACTACCTAAGAACTTCAACCAAAAATTACATTTGGCAACTTCGCTTCTATATGCTGAAAACCAAGTTATAGAAATCTTTGGAAGAATTGAATTCGAGGATGTTCACAACGTCGACGACAGATGGCGAAAATTCGGGGACCTAAACAAGTGTTACATAAAAATACATGGGCGGTGTGTGTAGGGAGTCTTTAATCTATGGATATACTTTGCAAGTTTGCATATAATGTTATCTGCGGAAATAAATATTTTAAGTTGAGCATTATTTTCACTCATCCGGTTTTATGTATATAAAATGATCTAAGTATTGAATTCGTCTATGAATAATTTTTTTTTTATTTAGAAAATAATAGTTGCATCCACCACTAGGGTTATTAGCAACATAACATAACAGTAACATGACATAACATTTAGGCTGGTAACGTCACTATAACATACAATAATATTTGAATAGTATCATATCAAAGATAGGAATCAGTAATAAGCAACATGGTAACGAGCTTAGTAATTTACATTTTGTTGACTAAACCTATTTCAGAGAGGAATCCGATTGTGTTTTCAAAATTACAGTACACACCAAGAGTTGATTTTAAATCTGCACTTATACTGTACGTCCGGCGTTGTTCCGCGAACCTCGGACACTCGACCATGAAATGTTTAACTGACATTGGCACCTGACACATATCACAGATTTTGTCTTCTTCTCCTTTCAGCAAGTGTTCATGGGTATACTTTGTATGTCCAGTGCGCAAACGGGTGATTATTATTTGGTGTCTTCTTTGGCTAGGGATGTTTCTCCATGGTTTGATATCATCTTTAATTTCTTTAAGTTTCATTCCAGATTCTGCCCAGACAGATGACCAGTAGTTAGAGACCACATATTTCATATATTTTTTCAGATCAGTATACGGTACTCCCTCTTGCTTTTGAAAGATTGGTTCATTCATGGTTTCACGTGCAATTTTATCAACCCGCTCATTGCCAGAGATCCCAACATGTGACGGGACCCACATGAAGACTAATCGTCTGGATTTTTCCCTAATTGTGTGAACATACTCTTTGATGAGCCTTGTCAGGGGATGATCTGAATAAATGAGTTGTATACCTTGTAACGAGCTTAACGAATCTGTAAGAATTAAAGTATTGTGGATATCTTCATGAGCGGCGTATTTGATTGCTTGAAGGATTGCAAAAAGTTCACCACTATAAATGCTGCATTGTGGAGGTAGATTGAATCCACTGGATGTATTCGGGCTTAAAAAAGCTGATGCTACTCCTTGGTTTGACTTGGACGCGTCTGTGTAGATATGAGTATAATCACAATATTCATTTATTGATGAGAGGAAATGATTGTGAAGCAGACTAGGAATAATTTCAGATTTGTTGAATTTGGAGAGGTATAGGTTGCATGGTGGCAAGGCAATAAGCCAAGGTGGCGTGTCTGAGTTGTTGTTGGGAAGAGTAACTGGGAAAGTCACATTCAATTCGGAACTGAACTTGTTGATCCTCTGATAGAAAGGGTATGTTAGTCTTCTTCGGTTTTCATACAGATTGCGAAAACGGTTTGAAAAGGTGTTATGATATACTGGATGCTGACTATCAGTAGAGACTAAAGCTGCATACGCTAAGCTCAGCTGCTGTCGTCGCAGCTGCAATGATGGCTCTCCAGCTTCACTGTAGAGACTCTCAGCGGGCGTTGTCCTGTATGCTCCAAGGGCCAGCCGTATTGCTGTATTGTGTACCGTGTTAACAATTTTCAGAACTGATTTACTTGCTGAGGCATATATTATAGAGCCATAATCGATTTTGGATCTTACTAGATCTCGATAGAGAAGTAAGAGCGTTTGTCTGTCGGAACCCCAATTTTGGTTTGACAGAATTCTCAGTAGATTGATGCCGCTCTGACATGATGTTCTGAGATGGTTAAGATGGGCATTCCAGTTTAACTTTCTGTCGAAAATCATTCCTAGGTAACGCATCTGTTCCACCACTTGGATATTCCGGCCACATAGTTTCAGATTAGGCAGTGCTAGATCTCTTTTTTAGTAAAAAACATGCACTTAGTTTTTTCTGGGCACATTTTGAAACCAGTGCATTTTAGCCAACTCTCAATTGAAATCACTGCCTCCTGCAAGTTATTTTGGATTGTGGTAAGATTTTTTCCTCGCGAGTATACCACAAGATCGTCAGCATAAGGGCTAGCTTCTACAGGTTGTTTGATATTCTTCACAGCTTCATTTATCGCAATTAGAAAGAGGGTGACGCTCAAAACCGAACCTTGAGGGGTACCATTCTGTTGCACTCTTTTCCCGGAAAGTGTTCCATTAACTTTAACTCTGAAGAATCTTTCTCCCACGAAGTTTTCAGCAAATTTTAGAAGATTGCCATTTATACCCCAGGAGCTCAGCTTTCTAAGAATGTTATATCTCCAGGTCATGTCATAAGCTTTGCTTATATCGAAGAAGATTGCTATGGTGTTTTGTTTGTTAGCATACCCTTCGTGAATGTATGATTCTAAGTTAATTAGATTGTCTGATGTTGATCTACCCTTCCTAAAACCACTTTGTTTTGGTGTGAGCAGGTGGTTTTTCTCCAGGAACCAAGTGAGTCGATTGTTAACAGTTTTTTCCATCAGCTTGCACATTGTACAAGTTAAGGATATTGGTCTGTACGATTGAGGATCTGTCTTTGGTTTACCATGTTTTATTAACGGAACTATGGTTGCCTCTGACCACTTCTCAGGAAAGACCCCTTCTGTCCATATCTTATTAAATATTTTCAGGAGAATATGCTTAGCTGTATCTGGCATGTTTTGTAGGAAAATGAACGGGATATCATCAGGTCCTGGGCTGGAGTTTTTGAAAGAAACAAGAGCTTCGAGGAATTCTTCATAGGATATAGGTACATTCAAAGGGTTCATTTCATCTTGGAAAACATCAATACCTTCAGATTCTTCATTATTTTTGTAGTTCAAAAATTCGGGTGTGTAGTTTGCACTGTTAGAATTCTTTTCATAGATGTCTGAGAAAATTTGGGACATTTCGGTACAACTGGAAGTTCATTTTCCCTGATATTCAATCCGTGAGATTCCATGGTCTGTTTTATTACATTTAATACGTTTCACTTTGTCCCAGATCGTACTTAGTGGTGTTGAACTGCTAATGGATGATACATATCTTGCCCATGATTCTTTTCTACTTTTTTTCATGATCCATCGAGCTTTTGCCCTCAGACTCTTAAAAGTTATCAGGTTTCCTGGTGTGTGGTGCCTTTTTAGTCTGTTGAAAGCGTGTTTAGAGGATTTTATTGCCTGGTCGCATTCTTGATTCCACCAAGGAACGGGAGTGTGGTTGTTCAGTTGCTTGGTCTTTCCTATTGCTAGTTGGGCTGCATCCGTTATGATTATGGTAATATCATCAACACATTCATCGATACTATCTCGCATGTGGAAGTGACTAACCTTGGTTTCTACAATATTTGCAAAAAGATTCCAGTCAGCTCTTTTTAGTTTCCATTTTTTTGTCACAATAGGTTCTTCTACAACATGCTGTGAACTTGTGAGTAAGATGGGAAAGTGGTCACTGCCATAGAGATAGGGAAAGATGGTAAAATTGAATTGAGTGTGGAGTGAGAGGTCGCTAATGCTGAGATCTATAACACTGGAGTTTCCTGAAAACGAGTTGAAACGAGTTTTTTCTCCGTTGTTAAGTAACGTCATATTGTTATCATCGATAACATGTTCTAATATACGACCTTTTGTATGTGTGGAGTTGCATCCCCATAGGGTGTTATGGCAATTGAAGTCTCCTAATAATAATCTCGGTTTGGGTATTTGCTGAAAGAGATCATTCAGCTCCTCGTATGTCACGTCACGATTTGGTGGAATGTAGATATTACAAATATTTATCTCTTTAGGGTCCAAAATTTTAATGGCAACTGCTTCAAGGTGGGTTGTTATAGGGATTTCGATTGCACCGTAAGTTTGGTGTATGTAAGTAGCGACGCCACCGCTTGCTATGTTTTGATCTGGTCTGTTTTTATGGAAACAAAGATAGTTCCTCAGATTTTGTGAGTAGTCTTGTTTAAAATGGGTCTCCTGTAAACATATGATCGAGGGTTTGTTTTCGGAGATAATTAGTTTTAGCATTTCTTGTTGTGTGAAGAACCCATTAAGGTTCCATTGAATGATGGATAGTTCGAAAATTGATATTATTAATGTGTTTCTTGTGACGATGCGTCGCTTTCAGAATCTGAAGTTAGCGATACTTCTGCTAGCAACTGTTTCGATAATTTTTTCTTAATTTTGGTACACCTACTTTTGATACATCTGTCTTTAAAATATGGGTACACACTACTCAGCATATGAATTAGACCATGCACATCGGTTGTGTACTGTTTCGCCACACTCAGAGGGTCATTAGAGCCGTATACGTTTTCAAAAAAGTCTTTGAGTTGATTGTAGTTGATTACAAAATTTTCTGAATCAATGTATGCTTTAGTTGGTTGCATGTGTTCTTCGAAACTTGTGGTTTCAGGGCGACTTTTCTTACTTATACTCGACGATGGTTTTCGGAATGGGTCAGATGGTGTATCTTCCGTAGGAGTTAATATTTCTGAGAGGTTCCTCTTATTAGATGAATTAGTTTGGTTGTCTTGGTCCGGAGTGATGGGAGAATCTTCTGGAATTAGGGAGGTTGTAGTATCCTCTGGCGGTTCTTCTGGATTTTCGGGAGGAGGCATTGCAGGGGGTTCATTTAGATGTTCAGGTGTCTCAGTTGTACATTGAGAAGATATATGACCATTTTGTTTGCATTTGAAGCAGGTTAGATTATCTAATGATAAGAATATTCGATAAGAGGTATTTTCATGGTTGACCAACATAGACTCCGGGATAACAATATTTTCGGGAGGATTAATGTAGACTTGCCTTCTGAAACTCATTATATGTGCAAAATCTGGATTGGTCATGTTGACTCTGAGAAAGGATATAGGGGATAATAGGCTGAGGTCAAGTTGTTGTAGGGCTTGCTCTAAATGTGAATGTGGGATTGTTGGGCTCACGTTAGATAGGATCAAACGTTCAGATGGGGTTATCAATCTTCTGGATCGTATAATTTGGTTGTTGACACCAATTGCACCGTTGTCATTCATAAAAGTAGTTACTAACTCTGGGCTGGCGAGGTATATACAAATTCTATTATTCGAAATTCTAGATGCGAACAGAATGCGTTTAGGGTTGACGAGTATTCCTAAGGCTAGGAGATATTCTTGAATTTTGGTTCCTTCAATCGCAGGAAATATTATAGCTTGGTTCTTCTCTGGAAATTTTGTTGGCTCTTGTTTACTAAGTACTGAAGAATATGACATGTTTCTTTCGGTTTGTTGGTTAGATGTCTCTATTCTGGTATCCATCGTTGTGGTTTGGGGATTCCTGTAGTCAGAAATCCCCGATTTTGGTGGACTCAATTCAATATTTGAAACTTTTGGCACGGGTCATGTGTACCTGAGTACGGTCCTGGCCCGTGGGATTTATCGAGACTTACGAGTCTCAAATACACACAATGGTGCACTATGATGTTAGGTAGTACACTTTCTCAAATTTATATTCACTTTTATTCAAGAACTTTAAATAAAATTTTTGCCGTGGTGGAATAAATTCGGTATTTCAGTAAAAAAACTGGTCAGCAAATCTGTTGTTATTAAATTATTTAAATGGTTTCCCACAAAAAATGTCAATGGAACAGCTTAAATCTTAGATTTTATTACTTGCCTTTAGCAACAGGAGCATACAGAGGTTCACTGAATACAATGATGCACTTATTAGAATTTTAAAACTGAAAATTCACTGATTTAGATAGACTTTAATCCAGAGCAAATTTAACACTCCACCAAGTAGCAATTCCACCACTCTATCTCTATGAATAATTTTTTGAACATCTAAATGTCATTACACTGAATATTGTAATCAAATTTAGAACTGGAGGTATGATACATCAAGAAAGGTGAAGCTGAATGAACAAAAAAATATCAACTAAAATATATTGTGAATGTATATTCAATTTATTTGAATCTGCTACATGATTGAGTATGAAGAGTAGGTCTCTTCAGAACATATTGCATCAACTTAATGCTTCGGACCAATGCTGCATGGTTTAAATACTGTGCTAGAATATTTTATTTGCAGTGAAATCAATGTGACAAACATCTGGTACACTACAATGACTGTACACTTAATCTTGACTCCAGAATGCAAATTTATGTATCTTTAATAGAGGCGCTATAAAATTGCTTCTCCAGGTACTGGATTGAGTGAGTAAGGATTATTCGATAAGCAAAGTAGTTAGGTCAAGAGTACCCCAACGATCAGTTTTAAATCCTCTTCTTTACATTGCATCTACATCTGCATTGGTCACAATTTTTAATTGGAAAAACTTAAACTGAACTTGCCTAATAAAAATAAAAAAGTAGTGTGTTGATTGGACCATTCCTCGTAAGAGGAGAAGCTTTCAAAGAAAAATAATAATTTATAATTAGAAAATTGCTGTTTTTCAAATAGCAGTGTTTTAGAATTCTGAATCAATTGATTCAATTAGTTTAAAACTTTTTTTTAATAATAATCTATCTTGGAATTCCTTTGAAGGAAACAACTTTTTGTACCGTTGTGCAAAGTTTGCATAACAGTACAAAAGTTGTCTACTTCAAAGGAATTCTGAGATAATCATATCTTGTGCACTCAGCTGTAAATTTATATTAAAAAAATAATCTATTTAGCCTACAAACTTATATATAATTTTTTTAATTATAAATTTAAGCATAGCACATAAGTGAGATGTTTTTTTTGTACGTTCATAGGTTGTAATACTAACCACAGTGGGATTAAACTGATACATTTATTTGTAAACGTTCGGTTATTTTTTATTTACTCTATTATCTGTGTTAGATGAGATGTTTTAAAGCAATCCGAGCTGGTTTACCAATCTAAATTGAATTTTTATGAAATGGGATCTTGAAGTAAAGGATTCTTGTTAATACATGATAATACAAGACTTTAATAAGCAGTTCTTAAAAAAGTAATTTTATTCGCTCCATGCTGAAATGGTTGAACAGTGATCATTTTGCTGGGACGGGGCCAAATTCAATATTAGATTTTGTAATGATTTAAGATACATTTTATATTTATTTGTTCAGTTTTTTCATCTCATTTTATATTTTTCTGTTGTTACAAAAGATATTGATACTTTCAAAAAATCTTGAAAAAACAATACAATTGATTTATCTTATCTTTTACAAGGAAAGTTTTGAAATTGAATTAATTGTATATTTCTAAGAGGTTTGGTGATCAAATATTCCAAGATTTCTTTAAAATGATAATAGTCACTGAAAACATAAATAGCTAGAGGAAAATAGTTGGCTTTCACACATACTAAACATATTTAGATTTATGCAAAAATCACCTCTATAGTATTCTATTTCTTGATTGACAAGATTACGATTGAGAAATTTGGACTGTACCACTAAAACTTACCAAATAAGTTACTAGAATGAAAACTATGTTACTGAACTTTGTGTAAACATCAATAAGTGCATTTGTTTGTGTCAGTCGTCTTTGTAAATTGAGTTTAGACTAAAAGATTTTAATTTATCTTCCTTTTACTTTTTGTACTAATAACATTTTATAGAAAAGAAACCAATTAATAAAATTTTGATAAAAAAATTAAAATCCGGATTCTAACCCCCTGTGAACTATATCTAAATCCTAACTTTAATGCTTTCATTGATTTTTATTATCCAATGTCACATTTCTTCGCTATCTATTGCCATAATCGGCATCAGTATCAACTTGAATAAACAAAGCCTAAATAATTTTGTATGTTCAAATCAAATAAACCATTTAGTGGTAAATAGCAGTTTATATATAGTCTCATTATCATATTAATTTATAGACAAGATAATGTTATAGAAGAAATAGTTACATCATTATTTCATGTATATATGTTAATGTACCTAACGATTTGTACTGTGTACTTCAAATAGAGTGAGATGAGGACGATATATTTTTATCTTGGACTTTGAAATGGAAATTTAAAAAATAAATGTCAAACTACTTGTTTTTCTACTACTATCTTACATAGGCTATTGACAGCATGCACAAAACGGGAGATTGTGCTTCTAGAATTTTTAAATGTATAAACTGTTTTGAAACGAATACTAAATTAGGAAAATCTTTAGATTTTAATCATAAAGTATCAGATGTAAACTGTCCTTGTTATAAGAAATTGATTGACATTGAATCTAGAAAGATAAAATGTACATAGCAATTACAGAGTAACTTACAGCCTCTAAACAAATCTGGTATAAAATTGTTTCATCAAAATGTTCAGGGTCTGTCAAACTGTCTAAACAATATGAATGTCGTAATCAGTAATCTAGATTTACAATTTGTAGCAATCACTGAACACTGCCAGAATACAGATAGTATTGGTGCTTTTCAGTTGCAATGCTTTAAGCTTGTAACATATTTTTGTCGTAGAAAATCAAGAGCCCATGGGGGAGTAGCCCTGTATTGTGCAAATTATCTGTCTCCAATAATAAGACACGATATTAATCAATTAAGTGAAGAATATGTGTTTGAATGTACCGCTGCAGAATTTAGAATAGATAGTGTAGGATATGTGGTTTGCGTAATATATAAACCGCCCGATACTAGCACAGAAGAATTCATATTAAGATTAGACCAACTGTTAGATATAGCCTCAGAAGGTGAAAAATTTGTGCTTGTAGCGGGAGATTTTAATTTGGACTTATTACCATTAAATAAAAATGTTAAAAATATTAACACCTTAAATAGTTTATTGAACTAGTATAATATGAAGTACATAATAAATACTCCAACAAGAGTTACTGCTAATGTTTGAGCTTCATACTCATAATCATATACCCAAACAGGCATATAATAATTATAAAACCTATCACTCCAACCTTGTCTTACAGGAAAAGAGGAATTACTATGACAGACAAATTTGTGACTCGCATAACAAAAGTAAGACCATCTGGAATATAATAAAAACTGAGAAAGGCCTCAGCAAATCAACACAAGAAACTTTCACTGGTATTAAGTCAAATAATGAAACAATATCATCTATGTCCGTTGCATCTAACATTTTTAATGAATATTTTGTCACAGTGTCTGCAAGTCTTGTAGACTCTTCGGTAAAAAATATAAACCTAAATCATATAAATAACAATCTATTATCTATGTACCTATCCGAGGTGGATGATGTTGAAATTCTGGAAATTATAAATGGTTTGAAAAATAAATGCTCAAGTGGCGAGGATGGTATCAGTAATATTTTGTTAAAAAAAATAGCAACATTTGTTTTAGAGCCACTGACACATGTTGTAAATTCATCATTCTCGGGTGGAGTTTTCCCATCTAGACTGAAAGTAGCAGTTGTACACTTTGTATCTTTAAAAACGGAGATTCATTATTGGTGGAAAATTATAGACCAATAAGTCTCCTCTCTACGTTTTCCAAAGTTTTTGAAATTGCTATGAGAAAAAGATTGGTTCATTTTTTGAATAAGAACCAGATCATAGCTTCGAATCAACATGGATACCGAGAAGCAAAATCTACTATAACTGCTGCTTTCGGTTTTATTGAGAGAATTCTGGAGGCCCTTGATAGTGGTGGTCTCGCCCTTGGAGTTTTTTTGGACCTATTTAGCATTTGACTGTATGAACCATCAATTATTGCTTGACAAAATGGGAATTCGGGGTAGATGCTATGATTGGTTTCAATCTTATTTAGCAAACCGTACTCAAAAAGTCTGCATTAAAACAAACTCTTCTGAATATACTTCTACTGCCAGAGAAGTTACACTGGGTGTACCTCAGGGCAGTGTGCTTGGTCCAATCCTGTTCATACTTTACATAAAGGATCTAGAACTGTTTTTAAATGATATCACAAATTATGCTGATGATACAAATGTGCTCATTGTTGGAGATAATTATAATGAAATGAAAACTAAGACAACATCTGTAATTTTAAAAATGGCTGAATGGTTTGAAGGGAACTCTTGAATCATGAATAACAAAAAGACGCAATGCATTCTGTTTAAACACAGTCGTAATGAAATTGTGTATCCTAATAATATTGAGATTAGCAATAACGTGACTACATTTTCGTCAGAAATTAAGTTTCTAGGAGTCACAATAGATGAGCACATGAGTGGGGTAGAGCATGTGCAGCTGCTCTGTGGTGGATTAAGTAGAAATTGTTATTCTTTAAAGGAATTAAAAAAAGTAGTTAGCAAACATACATTAATAACTGCATATTATGGGAATTTCTATTCATCGCTGACCTATGGAATTGTTTTTTGGGGTGGTTCACACAGTCAGACTGTCTTTGTATGACAAAAAAGAGCAGTTAGAATTTTGGCTGGTTTAAAACTGCGTGAAAGCTGTAGGGGATATTTTAAATCTTTAAATGTATCAACAGTACCTGGTATATACATATATGAGTGTCTTTGTTATGTGTATAGAAATAGGAAATATTTTTCAGATTATACAATTGCACATGAGTATCATACGAGACAGAAACACATTTTCCGATACCCTATTCATAAAACATCATTGCTTGAAAAAGGTTGCTTATATAGATGTCTGTTAACGTTTAACCTACTACCTAAAGAACTACGGGATATTACTAACATACATAGATTTAGGAGGACTATAAGGAAATGTCTTGTGTCTGCAGAACCATATAGTATAGACGATATAAATAGCAATGCATTTTTGGATTTGTGATTCAGTGTTCCACGCATATCTTTTTATAATTGTTTGCATGTTACACATTTGTTTTTTGCTTTTGATCTGGTTTTTAAATATTTTAAATATAGTCTGGCGCATATTAACATTGTACAACAAGTGAGAACGTTTAACATTGTACATTTTAACTGTTTTTTAAAAAAAAATTATGTATACCTTATATTTCGTTTTTACAGAGAACTTTTGACATGTACCATACAATGTATATATTTTTTTTTCTAAAAATGTATCTTGTCACTAGTATGAAATAAATATCGATCTATCTATCTATCATTCATAACTAGTAATCAAATCTAATTTTTCTAAATTTATTGAAAGTTTCACTCTGCAAGATGTTAAATTTTTATATAATTTATGGGTCGCAAATAAAAACGTCTAAAAAATAAAAGAATGACTTACACTTATTATTAATTATACCCAATTATTTAACTAATAGTAAAATAATAGACATTGTAGTTGTACTTAAACAAAAAAAGAATGTATTTGTTCTCGGACTGTTACCAATTTTTTTTTAGGTTCTGCCAGTGTTGCGAGAGGCATCAGTTTATATTTGGACACACTACTAAATAATACCTTAGAAACCACTTTTAAAGAAGTAGCCCCTATTAATCTTTCCTTTATGTCAGAATATTTTGACTTCGTAGCATTTGGACTCTCCATTGCCTTAGCAAGTAAGTTGAATTATATCTAACCCAGTAATTTATCGCCTTAACTGGCTTCCTATTAATCAATATTACTACCTTTACGCTCCATGAAAAAATAAGGTAAAACTAACCCGAATTGTGGAAGAACAAGTAATTGATTCTCAAACAAGACAATACTCCGGCTCATTGTGAATGGTCCCTATCCCCATGTTAAACCAAGGAACAATCTTTCAGTTGAAACTGTTAAATTGAAAGCGGCACATCTTCTGAAGAAGCTGTCAGATAAAAATAAAATATTTGCATGGACCATTGTAGGGATAGATGAAATCAAAATAAAACGTTTTACAGTACAGTCTTTTGATTTAATTGTCAATACTTGCAGCAAATGATCACTTATGCTGGATGAATTATTTCCAATGTCATGTAACCATGAGCACTGTTTAACAGTCTGCACATTTTCCACCTTTAACCAGTTAACATAAGTGAAATGATATATTTGTTGTTTATATAACTGAAGCCCCAAAAGACTATAGTTACTTATTGTTCGGTTACAATTGTTCTATGTACGAACTTCTGTGACCATTATAGAAAATGGAAGACTGTTGAAGACTATGTACACACTTGAATTTTAGAAGTAGAAGAAGGTTGATGGGTGTATTTTCTCAAAAGATGAAAGTGTATGAATAATTTATTTACACACTTTCATCTTTTGAGAAAATACACCCATCAACCTTCTTCTACTTCCATTATAGAAAAGTTTAACATATTTTTCCCTACTGATAATAGTATTTACTTTTTCTAGTTGCAATGTCATTTGGATTAAAGGAAAGCAGCTTAGTGAACAATATAGTGACCTCGTTAAATATTGGCATAGTATTATTTGTTATTATAGCAGGATCAATTAAAGGTAAGTCATACACCATAGTCTTCAATCAAAATTTATATTTTTAAAAATTTATTTCAGCGGATGTTGAAAATTGGTACCTTCACCCTGAGAACACAACAAATTCCACGGTAGTAGGAACAGGAGGTTTTTTCCCTTTTGGTTTAGACGGTACTATAAAAGGAGCAGCTACTTGCTTTTACGGTTTTGTCGGATTTGATTGTATAGCCACTACAGGGGAGGAAGTTAAAAATCCCAAGAAGGCGATTCCTATTTCTATTATACTTTCTTTGGGGATTATATTTTTAGCATATTTTGGAATATCTACAGTACTCACCCTTATGGTACCTTATTATCTTCAGGTAGGCGTATTTTATTTTTACGAAATTTCTTAGTCTACTCTGATACTTTAATTTATTTTTTCTACGCCCATGTCTGTAAACGTCAAAAATCGCACTGTCAACATTCCTTGTAAATGACATTTAATAATAACATGCACGTAATGAGATCTCATAACATACACGTGCGTTTTGAGACGAAAAATTAAATTTCTTGGTTTAATTAAATTACAATCAAATTTATATTTACGTAAGACTTTATTCGGTCTATTTACATAAATTTAGTCAATTAAAAAACATAAAAACTTTTAGCATTAGCGAGATATATTTAGGATTGAAAGAGTGATGCCCCTAAATGTAGGCAGCACATTATGCAATTTCTTTAAAAATAGGACACGTTTTCTTAAGTAGCATGCTATGAAAATGAATGTCTAGTCATTTATATTGTCAATTTCTTGAACAAAATATAATACAATTATAAATAACCGTTCATCACCATTAAACAATAAAGCTAAATCTATTTACAATAATTGTTCAGTTGTTATTAACAACTATTATAATAAAGTTTAAATGATTGCGATGTTTTTTTAGTTAATGGAAGAAAATGAATAGGCGTAGAAAAAGTATAGTACGTTACACGAGTTGTAAGCCCATTACGCACTCATGAAATTTATGCACTCGCCGCTGCGCTGCTTCGTGCATAAACTTTTTCATTTTGTGCGTAATGGGTTACTTACAACTCTTGTTACGTAATATACTATTTTCTGTCGATCTTCCATTTACGATGTATTTTAACGCACTCAAAATCGTTGATTACAAACACCTATTAATGAATGATTTTCAATTAATGAACGATTTGTTTATATGCAACCCAACATCCATTGTTCTTACGCATTTATATTGGCAGTGACCTGTGGTGCAGTAGGCTTACCTACTAAAACATTTGAAATCAAGTAGCTGTGTTGCTCCTATCTGTCATTGTATGTCATTATTTATTTTATAATTTAATTTCTTAAAATTATATGTATATTTTAAAATCAAAAGAAGGGTTGATGAAAAAGTTTTGTAACAAACTCGTGAATTAAAATGGCGATTAACGATCATTAAAGCGCTCGCTTCGTTAAATTATATCGATTGTAAATCGCCCTTATTGATACACTTGTTCGTTAAATAACTATTAAAGACGATTTCAACAAAATATTTATTAAAAAAGAACAAGTTGTTATGTTAAGGAATCTCTTGTACTTTTAAATTTTGCCGCGTAACACACATCATTGGCGCATGTTTGAGAAACACGTCGACATGCCCAGAAAAGTAGTAGCTCGTAAAACTTTGTATGGGTAAGCATTAGTTTCTATACAAAACCACTAAAATCGTTCAGACAAAAACCAACCGAATGAGTGTGCCAGAACATATCCTCCACCATCTCAGGCGCCTGAATAACGGACAGGTAGGAGCCTTATAGATTCTTTTTTTTTCTTTATATGTTGAGTGGATGATGTGCTATATTTTATATAACCAATAGAAATACAGTCTATGAATTATTTTTCATATTTTTGACATTAACATTGGCCTTCGAGCCGGATTATGTATACCTAATTTTTTATTTTCAAGTTAAGTTCATTTTTTCGGTACGTTTAAAACTCGTTTGCCGATTTCCCGTCCATTTTTACGCAGATAAATTCTACGTTGGTTTATTCCACTAAATGTAATTTGATTATAATTTCACAGTTAAATATTAATGTTAAAACCAGATTTAGAAGTAAATTTTGCATTCCATATTGACCTTAAGCAGGTGTTTCGGTATTTGTTTTGTTTACAATTTTCAGTTAAAAACACTTATTGTGTCTTAAATACTGGCCGTGTATGATTCTAATTTAAAAAAATAAAAGTCTGGCGATTTTGTCACAATAATTATTTATATTTGTAATGTAACTTCAGATAAATTAACAAAGGCGAATTTAAATCGCTCGCTTTCTCACAAATGGTTACAATAGACTCATCAAGCAGGTCTTGATGCATTAAAGGATTAATCTTAGAGATCCATTTTCTTAGCTAGACCAGATGATCTCGATGCTATTTATAATTACCTCATAATACTATCATATCTCTAGTTAGTGATGATGATTTCGTAACGTACGATATAATGTGTAGTTCAGCAGATAAAAACCTTTTATGGTGCTAAATCTATTAAGCATAATTTTTTAATCACAGATGCAGCCAGTAATTCGGTCACCAATTTAAATAGAACTTCTTTACATCAAAGATTTGTAGCAAAGCTTCCAAAAATTAATTTACCTACATTCGACGGAGATTTTTAAAACTGATCTTCCTTTTATAATCTGTTCAATTTACTTATCCATAAAAATACTGATTTGTACGACGCAGAAAATTCCAATATTTGCTTACGTCACTAGACAAAGAACCCTTAGCTTCAATTAAGGGTGTTCCTACCGATGCAAATTACCTTAAAGCATATGAAATGCTGGAGAAACGGTACCAAAACAAACGGATTCTAGCTACTCACTACTATAATGAACTTTCGAGGGCATTTTTAATTCAAATGCCTACTTCTAAGGAGCTAAGGAAACTTTTAAATACTTTTTCTACATTCATGCAAAAAACAACACTTTTGTGAAACACATTTATTGGAAAAAGTGGTTCTTTTTTGCACTAGTGCAACAAAATTTTTGTTGCACTCATCTGTCATTCTTGTCAGTTTTGTGATGATTTATGACAAACATAAACATTTAAATAAAATAAAAATCCAGAGCAAGTGTCTGATCCTGCTTTAATACAGCAATAATATATGTATATCTTACTACTTAGTCTCAACGAGTTACAATTATTGCAAAAATTTTTAATTATTTAAAATTTAAATGGTCAAAGCGAAAACCAGCTATGATTAAGTACTGACAAGGTGGAGGCCATAAAGATACAAAAAAAAAGAAGAACGGTTAAAATACATTCTGAGTTCTGACATGGTGAATGATATTTATTAAATATGAGAGTAATATTATAAAGTAACATCTTTTAAGTTGTATTGAATATTATTAAGAAAATATTATATTAATAATTACTGAAAAAATGAGTAATAGCGATGAAGAAGAATTTATTGGGACCCCATCAGATATAAGTGAAATTTCAAATTAAGCATCATTAAACTTATTATTTTCCAAGTTTTTGGCCTAAAGGCCTCGTTGGACAATTTCACGTCGCGTGCAAAAAACACTCACTTTTTGCACTTGTTGCATAAATAACTATTTCTGAAAATGTAGCATCTTTTCGAGCTCTCAAATTTCCAGTTGATCAGTGGGAATTTTTGTTGTTCAATATGCTTATGAATAAACTTGATTCTAAAACTAGAACAGATTTTGAACTTGAAAACAGTTTAAATTCAGAATTGCCTACTCACAGACAATTAATAACATTCTTAGACAGGATTTAGTTCAATTTTCTATTACTACTTCATCTACCAATATAGATAAATCTGAAAACAAGTTTTCAAACTCGAAACATTGTAATAAACCTTCAACATCTACATTTGTTGTAAATACACAACGAAACAGTAATAACTTGAAATGCATCTTATGCTCCTCTTCTCGCCCACTGTATGAATGTCAATCATTTTTGGCCAAGATGCCACAAGAAAGACTTTATTTTCCTAAGCAGCACCAGTTATGTGTCAACTGTTTAGTATCTCCTCATTCTATTAAAATGTGTTCATCCACACAAAGATGTAAAATTTGTCGATTTCCTCATCATACAGTGTTACATTTTCCAAAAAATTCTCCTAATTCTAATCACATTAATAATTCGATTTCAACTTCTGATAATCTTACGGATACTTCTAGTGAAAATTATAGCTCTTCAATTACAAATGGTCATTGTATTACTAATACTTTAAATTTACCGCAATATACGGTTTATTATCTACTTGTGAAGTGCAGATTAAGGACATTCGAGGTAATTTTCAAAAAATCCGTGTTTTACTTGACACGGCTCCATGGCTAACTTTATATCTGAACAATGTATTAGAAAACTTGGGATTTCTCGCAAACACTGCTTTTTTCCCATTGAAGGCCTCAATTACAAATCGAGGCTCAGCACATTGTATCACTAAACCATGTAGTGAAGAAAATCCTGTTTTTTCATTCGAAGCTATTATTATACCTCAAGTTTGTTCTGACCAACCGAAAGTCTTCAATAATTCTGCAGAATTGACATATATTCAAATTTAAACTAAGTGGATAGTAAATTTCATAGCTGAATTAATACCTTTAATTTTGAATTCCTGATCAACCTGTCGCTTTAGAAACTGTTTTTGGTTATATTCTTCAAGGATGAACAAACTGCTCCTATTTCTCAAATAATTATTCTTTAAGCTGTCATGCATCTTTGGATATAAATCATGATATACAATTGCAAAGGATTTGGGAGGTCGAACAGGTTGTAAAAGCTACTTATGCATCCCTGAGGACTTCCACTTTTCGAAAAGCTTCTGGACGATTTTCGGCACCTTTGCCATTTCGTCAATCTTTCCCCAGTTTTATTGATACTTATACACAAGCTCATCGGAGAATTTCAATGCTAGAAAATAGATTTTCAAAATCGTCTGAATTACACATCAAATACTGTGAGTTCATGCCAGATTATCTTAACAGTGGACATATGATTCCAGTCACACTGACTGATTATCAATCATCTGCTTATTACATACCCCATCACGCCATCTTTAAAGAGCAACTTTCAGGTTCTCAAATAATTTATAAAATTCGAATTGTATTTGATGCGAGTTTGCTTGATGTATAGGGTACACTTGATGGCACTCTTTTAGTTGGCCCAAAATTTCAATGTGATATTTCAACAATACTTTCAAGATTTCGATTTTTTTCTCTTTGTTTTTGTTAGCGATATAAAGCAACTGTACAGACAAATTAACGTATAATCTCAGTTTTAAAATTATCAAATAATTATTTGGCGCTTTAAGCTCACTGAGCCTTTTCAGGAGTTTTTTTTGCGAACCATAGTCTACAGAATTTCGAGTTGTCCGTTTTTAGCTCTACAAACTTTGAAAGAATTGGCAACACAAGAGCAATCTTCCTTTCCTCGAGCATCTAAAATGATTCCTCATCAATTCTACATAGATGATGGCATGCTTGGAAGCAATGATCTAAGTTCAGCCATTTCACTTCAATCTGAATTAATTCAACTCATGCAACGAGGTTGTTTTCTAGTGAGCAAATGGGCAAGTAATCATTGTGCTCTTTTAGCTCATCGCCAAGAATCGTGCAACTTTCAAAAATATGAACCATCCTTTATTAAAGTCTTAGGGATCAAATGGAATCCTAATATTTACTGTTTTTTTATACCTGTATTCCCTTTGAACGGTCTTGTACAAAACGAAACATCCTGTCTGAAATAAGTCGAGTTTATGACCCCTTTGGATTTATTTCACCATGTATTCTACTTGCAAAACGTCTTTTACAACTATTGTGGGAATCCAATGCTTCCTGGGATGATCCTCCTTCAAAAGATATCTTGGATGTCTGGTCAAGGTTTAAGATGAAAATGCCGAATTTAGTTATCATTAAAATTCCGCGCCATGTAGGTTTCAGTTCTATTTCCCAGATTGAGCTACATGAGTTTTGTGACGCCTCACAAGTTGACTATTTTCGAATTCTGGATTCTTCTGGAATTATGAAAACGTTCCTAATTTGTGCGAAATGTCAAGTATCCCCATTATAAACCCGATCTATAGCAAGACTTGAACTTATGGGTTCTGTTTTATTGGCCGATCTAATGCACTTTTTTAAAGAAAGCTATATTGACCTAGTCGTTTTTGATGCTATTTATGCTTGGACAGATTTTATGGCAACTCTTGCTTTGTTATCTTCATCTCCACATAGAAGGAAAACATTTGTAGCTAATAGAGTCAATCATGTTCAAGATCTGATTCTCTCCTCTCTTTGGTATTATGTTCCATCTTCGCAGAATCCAGCTGACTGTGCTAGTCGAGGTCAAACCCCAGCACAGCTTTTAGAAACTCCTATTTGGTGGTCAGGTCCATAATTTTTAACTCGGCCTAGTAATACATGCCCTACGCAAACTAATAACAAGTTGAATTTATTTGAAATATCTCAGGAAGAACAAAGGGTTATACGAGTACTATCTGCCTGCACTTCCTCTGACAATTTCATTTTTACCCTTTTAAATGGGTTTTCCTCTTTAACCAAGATTAAGCGAATTGTAGTGAATTCTCTCTTTTTTATTTACAGCTTAAGGTTACAATCTCAGTCTCAGAGATGCTCGGATGTAGATAATGCATTTAAAATTATTAGAAAATGTGTACATCGACATATATTGTCTGAAATTTTTCTTAAAATTAAACAATCAACTATTACCTAAGCATTTTAGGAAGCTCGCCCGTTTCATTGACTCCTTTGGGTTGCTTAGAGTTGGTGGTGGACATTCGGAGCTTTCGTTTGATGTTAAACGTCCTATTTTGTTACCCAAATCACACCGACTAACCCACTTGATAATTGAAGCAGTTCATCAGGAACACTTTCATCCAGATTTAAGAGCATTACACTATTTATTATTACAACAATTTTGGATTTTAACTCGACATAGTGCAATTAATAAAATTCTTTCAAGTTGCATTCGATGTTTTCGTTGCAAACCAAGGTCTTACAACCCATATATGGCTGATTTACCCTCTATAAGAATTTCTCAAGTCAAAGCTTTTTCATCAGTTTGTATTGATTTTGCTGGTCTATTTTTACTTTCGATGACTAAACATAGAGGTGGAAAAACCTACAAAGGTTATGTTTTTGTTTGCATATCCACAAAGGTTATTTATTTAGAAGCTACTTCATATTTAAGTTCTGAAACTTTCTTAGCCTCATTTAGATGCTTTATCGCCCGACGTGGAAAATGTCCCACCCTTACCAGCCATCAAGAACAGACGAGGTAGACATTAACGCGTACTTCAACAATCTACAAATTGAGCTGGAAGGGGTACCTCCAGGCAACATTTATAATTACGACGAAATAAATCTCGTAGATGATTCGGGCCGATCCAAAGTTATTATAAGAAAGGAGGCCACGTACCCTAAGAAGATTCGCAATTCATATAAAGCTTGTACATCTCTTATGATTTGCGGAAATGCCGAGGGTCAGCTTACTCCGGAATATATAAATTATATAGCTCAAAAGCTATGGTCAACCTGGATAGAAGATGGTCCATTAAATGCTCGTTATAATCGTACTAGTAGCGGATGGTTTCACTTTCAAGTTTTTGACGACTATTTTATTAATTTAATGCTACCAATTCTAAAACGAAAAGAGGGCCGTAAAATTTTAATTGGGGACAGGTTCACACTTTAACATGGAGGTGATCAGAGAGTGTGAATTAAATCAAATAAGATTCATTGCACTGCCCACTAATAATACGCACCTCCTCCAGCCCTTGGATGTAGCATATTTCCGTCCTATGAAAGGGTATTGGAGGCAAATCATAAATGATTGGAAGAACACGGCTGAAGGGTGCCGTTTTAGTGGCATACCAAAGGATACACTCCCAAGGATTTTAAAAACTTTGATGACACAATTGGAAGAGCGCTGTGCCGAGAATCTAAAATCTGGATTTAAAAAATGCGGCATTTACCCTTTAAATAGGGATGTAGTTTTAAATAGATTGCACGGTAATGTGGTGGCTGACGACCCGGCAATTCAAAAAGTTGTTGGCGAAAGCTTTGTGGGACATCTTGCACAAGCACGTCACGAAACTACAGCACCCCGTATCCGTAGAAGAAAGAAACTCCAAGTATCCTCTGGAAAAGGGATAATGGTTGCTGATGTACAAAATGCCGCTTCCACCGAGTCTCGCAACGATTCGTCTCAGTCCTCCACGTCTGGAATCCAAATCCCGAGGAATATGGACCCTATGAATGAAGCTTCACATTCTGACAACAGCCTACCTATAATCAAACTCAATCGACAGAAATCACAAAATGATTCAGAGAGCTCAGATATTAACGTTCAGAGCCTAAAATATGCAGATAGTGACGATAGTCCTTATCCTTACAATCCTGAACTGTCAGATAATGAAACCAGTCACGAAGTAAAGTAATCCGCATTTTCTGTTGTTTTAAAAAAAGTTGGAAATCACGTTTTGGTTATTTATGACAAAAAATATTACCATAGACAAATTACGAAAATTTCTAGTCTTGGAGCCAATGTAAATGTTATGACGCCCTATGGAAATAGCCACCTCGTAAAGATGAGATATTTTACAGTGACAAGGAAATAGTAATGTCAACGTCGTGGACATCGAGATGTCTTCGATGCTCCGCAATTGAAAGACCTTGTTTAAGGAGAATGTATTTTTTAGTCGTTTTTGTTTGATTTTAGAATTAGGCCTTATGTATTTAAAAAAACACACTTATCATATTTTTTTATTCAACTTTTAATGATTTAAAATCAAAATCCGTTTTGTATGTTATTTAGCAATAAAAGTTTCTTAAATTTTTCTAATCGCGTCCATTTTCCTCCTATGTATAAAATATGACCAAATTAGGTAATTTGCTTGCCTTATCATTTAATTTTTTAAACGCAACGTATATATTTGGGACAAAGGTCAATTATGTTGAAATATTCATGTAAAACGCGCGTACCAAAGTACCCCAAACGGTTAGGTAACATTGGGACACATTTATGACGACATATATTGACTAACAAAATAGATATTTGATGTTTTTGTACTAATTCACACTTGAGGGTGTTTGTACATTGCCATTCAGTTGTCAAAACCCTCTAAATCTTGCAAAATCAGGTTATATTTAAGGAAAACATGTAAATATGTACCAAGGTTACCCCGATTTACGGTATTTATTATTATTAATGATTTTTTAATTTTAGGATGAAAATGCTCCACTCCCTTATGCTTTTGATTATGTTGGTTGGCACTGGGCTAAATGGTTTGTTGCTATAGGAGGAATTTGTGGTTTGTTTTCAAGGTAATCTTTAATTTTAAAGATAATTTTATGTTAAAAGTCCGTGAATAATATCTAAACGGAGCTGAATAACAAATTATCACTGCAAGTTCATTCCAAATTAGAGAAATTGTTAATAACTTACTACTAACAGGAATAAAAATAGTACAGATGATTAGAATATACTAAAGGAAGCAACTGGAAAAATATTTAAATCTGAAAATCGGAATGAAAGGTGCAAAAAATATGAGATAAAACTTGCATAATAGAATTAAACACAGAAGAGAAAAAGTTGAGTGTCCTTCGGAAAGTGTTAGCAATAATCCAATTGATTGTAAAGCTTGATGTTGATCATGAATGCACTACATTACAAAATCTCGTATCAGTGCTAGTATATGTTGCCCTCTGGCCTTATAAGTTGAAAATAATAGCACAAATGGAATAGCAAAGTCGGTTATTCACACATATCCTTTAACTTTTTCTCTAGTCAATCATTGCGATATACTAATATCGTGTTTGTGTTTTTGGTTAATGTTTCATTATTTTTTTTCTAGTTTGTTCGGTGCTATGTTTCCTCTTCCTAGGATCATTTATGCGATGGCATCTGATGGTCTGATATTTAGATTTCTTGGATCAATAAGTAGCAGGTTTCATACTCCCGTGATTGGTACTATATTGGCGGGAATTTTAACAGGTAACCGTAATATTTAATTATCCGTTGTATTATTAAAAATGAGTTGAGGAAGAAATCAAAGAAAAAAAAACTGTTGAGAAAAATTGAATTTCATGATTAAGAATTGATTAGAATGAATATTTTTGATGAGTTGCCCAATATATATTCAATAAATAAGCTAACAATTGCTCTTTAATTATAAATTTAATTGTGTGTAGGAAGTAGAGAGAGAGAGACATAAACTCTATTGATATTAGCATCAAAAGGCCATCGACCGAATCAGGGAGTAATGTATCATTGATTTTTAAAGAAATATAAAAAGCTTAATATCTCGAAAACAATAAATAATCATTAAAATTAATAAATGAGTAATATACAGGGTGTTCTATTAATAATAATATTAACTTCCGGTATATCTGGAAGTACTGTCAAAATATTGTAAATGGACTCATCATATCAAAATTTTTTATGTGTTTCAATTTATTGGCACTGGTTTTAGTACACCAAAAGTCCAGTCTAATTTAATCAGATCATTCATAATCAATGAATAATGAACCAAAAATGATTTGTATATGTATGTGTTGTACATGTATATGAGTATGTGGGTATGTTCACACAAAATTACAGAGCAATCGTTCAGTACCTATATGCTCAAGCTCAGAATCGTTTATTGTAGAATATCTTATGTATTACCAACTGGCTCTCTTGTTCATGTATTATATGTATACAAAGGAACAATAAATATATTGTATTGTACTGTGAAAATATTGTAAATGGACTCATCATATCAACATTTTTTATGCGTGTGCGTGTTTTAATTTATTGGCACTGGTTTTAGTACATCAAAAGTCCAGTCTAATTTAACATTTAAAAATTTTGTGGAACATAAATAGGCTTACATACAGATATATATTTTTACCACTATTGGTATGTTTATGCATATTTTTTTATGCCTATGAAACTTTTTTTAGTAAGCTTATGCATTTTTTTATTATGCTTATGCTTTTTTTCCTTTTTAAGCATTTATATATATATATATATATATATTATATATATATATATATATATTATATATATATATATTATATATATATATATATATATATATATATATATATATATATATATATTTATATATATATATATTCCATTTTTCAGATTTTCTTTATTTTTTTTTTATTTTTCAGATTTTCATTTATTATTTTTTTCAAAAACTTTAAAGTCATCATTTTACTTTGTTTAACATTTTATGTTAGCTTCTTTTGTTAATTTTTTAATAGTCGTCTCAGCTCATTTTTGGCACATGCTAATATTGTATCCAAACTAGCAGGCAAAGGTAATATTTTTGCAATCATTTTATAAAATTTTGATTTTGCATTCTAGTAAGTAATGTTGTAATGTACCAGTTTCTTCACATTGACAGTTTTCATTTTCTGAAAGGCCCATTTTAATTTTTTTTTCAGGTGTTAAACAGTGTCTCGATCTTATTCTGGTTATTATTCTTATGAAAGTGATAAGTCACTTTTTTTATAAAACCATGGTTTATATTTTACTACTATTGGCTCGATCGACTTGTACTTTTGTCCTACACTATATTCCTCGTAAAATTTTTGCCAAGCATCTGTTAGTTTAGTTTTAGCCAGTCACAGTATTTTCTAGTGCTTTTTTATTGCCATTAGTTCTGCAGTATATACAAAGGTATACTGGTGTAACTGGTGGCTCTTTGAATATTTATCTTTGTGATAGAAAGCGAATCATATTTTATTACTCCTTTTTGATCCATCTGTAAATATCTTCTCAAAGTTGACTTGTCTTTGAAATTGAACCTTAGTTGTTACGTCTTCTTTATTATATTATGTGTAATACATTGTTGGTGTGTTTAGCAATGTTTTGTAAGGCATAGAAAAACATGGTTGTACTTTGCTTTCATAGAATATATTTTTGTAATCGATAATTGAGTTGATTTTATGCATGCAATGAATAAATAAATTATGTATATTTTTTTGGCCCTCACCATGTTTACTAATTTTTTTTAAAATGAACTTGTCACTTAGTATTTGTCTTCTGAGATGTAATGATAGTTCTGCATAGTCCACTTCCAAGACATTTATTGGCGAGCTTTGTAAACTTCCTGTTGCTAACCTTAAACATTGATTTTTAATTTCTTCTATCTTTTGCATATGACATTTAGCAGTGGTCCCATATAAAACGCTTCCATAATCAGTCATTGATCATATGAATGATTTATAGAAAATTAAACTTATGTTTGGACCTGCTCCCAATTTTTGGTGACTAAACACTTTCACGATATTGATAGCATTTTCTCATCACATTTGAGATTTGTTGTTTCCAATTTAGTTTTTTATCTACGTATGTAGCAGCTGATTTGTGCTAGATATTCATGTTGGCCATTCTGATTGTACTATGATTCTGATATCTTCTCCTTGTGAGTGTACAAACTGACGATTTTCTTTCATGTGTAGCTGCTCCGTTGTCTTTTTCTTAGCTGCTATTGTTGCTTCATTGAGTTGTTTGTGGCACATCTCTATCTTTTATATTGTGTTCTTATGGCGTGATCGTCTGCGAATTGGAATATCTTGACGTCAGATTTTTGTAGGGCGATTTAAAAGTCGTAGGAGTAGATATGTACAAAAGTGGACTTAAAAAACCTCCCTGGGGAAACCTTTAGATGTCTGTCTTAGGCCCACTACTTAGTTATCTGTTCTTATATAGATATTTCTGTTGCTGTACAACTTCTGAATATGTTTGATAAGTTGTCAAGGGAGGCCTAATTTATGCATCTTAGTTCTTAGGATTCCTAGGTCTGCATTATCGTAAGCACCTTCTATACCTAAGAACATAATACTAGAATACATGTTTCTAGTAAATCCATGATAGACATTCACTATTAACTCACATAAAAGTTTTTGTGTAGACTTTTCTTTTCTAAATCCAAATTGGGATTTAGATAAAAGTTGGCGTTGTTCTAGATGATGTTCCAATCTGTTTATTATCATCCTTTCATATGTTTTCAAAACACACGAAGCTAAAGCAATTGGTCTATATGAATTTGGTTCTTTTTCTGGTTTCCCACCCTTCAATATTTGAACAACATTGTAATTGTACCATTCTGTAGATATGCCCATTTCTTCTCTGAGAATTTTACTGAATATTTCTGCCAGTTGTATTTTAATTGTTGGTGGTGAATGGTGTAGCATTGAATAATTGCTATTATCTTTACCTGGATATGTATTATTGTTTCTTTTTAGGGCTATATTTAATTCTCTTATTGTGAATTCTTCCGTTAAATCTGAGATTTTATATTCTTCTGCTGCACCATGTGTAGGTATATTTGTATAATCTGGTGTAAGTTTACATAAAAAATCAAAAATTCAGTCCACAGAAGCATCTATCAATATGATCTCCAACTGTCTCTTTTTCCACTTTTTATAGCTTTTTTTCGAAATTGCATCAGCTCTTTTAGAGTTCATTAGGTTTATTAAATTTGGGATTTGCTTTAGTTTAATGAACCCTTCTTTTCTTTCTTTAACTACTAGATCACATTGTTCATTCCACCACAGTTTTACTTTTAGTTTAATAATTTTATTTGTTTGGTATTTAGGTATACATTCTTCTGCAGCTTGGTTTAAAACATGTCATTTGTTCATATGAATTGTTATTAGTGAATTTAGGATTTTTATTGTTAGTGGTTTTGTTAAGACGTCTATCCCAGTTTGCTTTATTTATGTTCCACTTTTTATAATTTGTTTGTGGCACTGATTTTATATTTATTCCAAATTTTACGACAATCGGGATGTAGTTTGATACGTGAGTGTCCGATAACTTCAGCCATTCAAAAATATGGAGTGTGTTTGGACTACAAATAGTTAAGTCGGTGGCGCTATGATTTTGACTATAATTATTTATACACGTCATGCTGTCGTAATTTAAATATACTAAATTATTTTGCTCTAGGCAATCTAATATTGTTTTCCCATACCTATCGGTGTTAATACATCCCCAGACTAAATTGTGGGTGTTGAATTCTCCACCTATAATATAAGGTTTTGGAATTTAATGTTATTTTTGTTGCTGGTCTAATGTATATTGATATAATAGTTAATTTTGTATTATTGGATAACTTAATTGTAACACCGATTTTTTTCCGTACAAATGAAGTCTGTTATAGTATAGTTTATGTTGTTTTTTAGAAGGATTGCTACTCCCTCTTTACCATCGTATCTATCTTGTCTAACATTGTTAAAACCTGTAAAGTTAACATAAGTACCTGGTTTGAATAATGTGTAGGGCAATACTAATATTATGTTTAAGTAGTAGATTTTCTAAGTTGCTTTTATTTGCTACGGCTCTGTATCAGATGAAATATTTCCATCAGTTTTTGTTAATGTTTGTTCTAGATTTACAATGTTTTGTTGAACTAGTCTTATTATGCATTCTTCTTGAAATTCTATTTCATTATTTTTATTAAGTGTTTTCAATATTTCTACTACAATACCCATTATTGTACTAAGCGTATATTCTTTAGTTTCTTCATTTATTTTGAAATTTTTATTAATATTTTTTAATTGCATAGGATAATTTAATGCTCCTCCTACATTTTGAGGTAGTGTTATTGGGGAAACGATTGCTTTGTGATCTTTAATTGTAGAGTTATCTTGTCCAGTTACTAGTGTTTTTTTTTCAGTAATTTTGTAACTGGTTGTGATGAATGTGTTTGTTGTGCGTGTATCTCGTTTGTGAAGATGTAGTGAACACTTCTTGTTGATCAAAGTGCTGAGTTTAGAATGAATAATGGGTTGGATATGTGGGGTTAGGATTTGATGTTGTAGGCTGTTTGTTGACTGTGGTAGGAAGAGGCTACACTCGCATACCACTTCCTTGGGATTGCATTATTAGCATCATTATAAGAATAAAATTAATATTCGCCATATATTTTTTAATTTCTTTCTATCTTATATATTGCGGACACAGTTTAAAATCATCTACATAATGATCTCCTTTACAAATTATTTTTTTCAGAGTTTTTACATTCGTCTGTTTCATGATTTTCTCCGCATTTCATACACCTTTCTTTATTTCTGCATTGGCGTCCTAAATATCCGTACCGGAAGTATTTATAACATAATAAGACTTTTTGTGTATATGTTTCTACCTCAGATAAAACTTTGTTAATTTCCACATATTTTGGTAGAGTCTGACATATGAATGATACTATTATTGTGGTGGTAGGCTATAGCTCAATAATATTTTCTTTTTTAGGTTTTCTATTTATACGTTTTACGAAATCTACTTTGAATTTGTTGCGAAAATCATATGCCACAATGTAGTCTTTTAGAAATGATTCTGATAAGTCAGTCTGTATACGTTTTATTACTTCTAGTCTTTTTTTTTGTTTTGTTTTTTTGGCCGAAGGACATAGTCCATTTAGCCATGAGCTACAGTACTAAAAAGGGTACTAAATATGTTAACTGTAAAAATAAATTTGGATAGGTTAAGGATATACGTTTCACACCCAGGGGTCTTTCAGGGTGGCTAACTCACAGAAAAGGTAGACCACAGTATTAATAGAGAATAATCAGGTTAGGTTCACTTACAGAGGAGAAGGAGCTACATAATATTACAGTTTTAAATTGCATGCTTTAATGAATGTCAGTAAAACGTTATAAACGGGCAGCTTAATTAATGCCAGTAAGTTCATTACATTGAAGGGAGGTAGAACATCGATTTTTATTAGTTCTCTATACATATCTTCTCTATGTTGTGTATATTTATCACATTAAAAAAAAATGTGTTCCAGGTCGCATATACGGTAACAGATGTCGCATAAGTTCAAATCTGTTACTTTTATTTTATTAAGATGTGTGGGATAGCATGCATGGCCAAACTTAAGTCTACTTATAGTGACTATACTACTACGCGGTAATTGATAGTTCCTGTACCAGTATTGGTTGGGAATTTCTGGATGTAAGAGTGTATATTTTGTAGGTTTTTCAATGCAATACTCATGCCATAATTTTTTCCATCTTTCTTTTAGTTTAGTTTTATATTGGTTTAGGCACTCATCCACGTTTATTGTATTATTTATTGGTAGTCCATTTTTTACGGCTTCTTTAGCTAGATTGTCCACGTGTTCATCATGCTGCAGTACAATATGTGCTTTTATCCACAAAAAACTGATATCGAAATCTTTTGGGCGTAGCTCTTCGATTTTCAGTTTAATTTTTGGAATGATTCGATTTTCAAAAGTAGCAATAATATCAAAAGGTTGGCTAATGCTCGTGAGAACTGATAAGGAATCCGATATTATGATGGATTTTTTATAATCATGTCGTTCAATGAATTCAAGAGCTTTGATAATTCCGATTGCTTCTGCAGAAAAAATAGAAGTAGTGTTAATAAGTTTAAATTGCATTTGAACCTTCACTGGCTGGGCATAAAATGCGCACCCTAAACCACTGGATTGTTTGGAAGCATCCGTATATATTTTAATGCAATTATCATATTTTGATAAATAATGTGATAGTATATTCTTACTGATCATTATATTATGATTGTAATTTGTAATTTCAACATGTACATATTTCAGTGATATGAAGAAATCATTAAGTTCATATCTCTTCGAAACATCTAAATTATTAATTAAATTATAATTTTCCCTAAATGCCTGGCATGTAATCGGCGAAGGTTTTTTGGCCCAATATTTGTTTGTAAGGTCATATATATTTAACTCCGAAATATTTTTAATATTTGTTGGCTGCCTGTAATGGGATTTAATAATTAATTTTTCTGTTAGTAATGTTCTACAAAGTTCTAATGGCGGTTCTAAGGTTTCAACTCTAAGTGCTTCTACTGGTGTAGATTTGCTCCCATACAAAGTCTTATGGCATTGTTCTGTACAATTTCTAATTTTTTTAGTAAGCTTGGAGTTGCGGTTCCATATAGAGTACATCCATAATTTATAATCGATCTTATATTGTAGAAAGTTATGCAAGTATGAGGGTCGGCTCCCCACCATGTCCTTCGTATTAATTTTAGGAAGTTAATACCTTCATTGCATTTTGTTATAATACTCTCCACATGACTTTTCCAAGTAAGTTTTTTTATCTAAAGTAATACCAAGGTAAACAACTGATGTTGAGACTGGGTATGGGATCTCGTTTATTGTAATATTGACCATGTATGGTAAGTTATGGCGTGTAAAAAACATAATACTCGATTTTTCAGGACTAACCGAAAAGCCTAATGAGTCCAATTTCTGTGTGATGGAGATGACTGATTCCTTTAGATTTGTCAAAGTATTTGGGAAGGTTTTATCGGAGTTATACACTACAAAGTTATCCGCATATTGGATTAGTTTGTAGTTCATTTCTTCATGGAGACTTGCTGTGAATATATTAAATAATAATGGAGAAAGTACTACTCCTTGAGGTAATCCTGTGGAAGATTTCGAGGGTTTGTTTTCTATAATTAAACAAGTTACCTTCTTGGTATCCCAATATTGAAAAACTTTTCCCATAAAAATACTAAGTCAACCGAATCATATGCTCCCTTAATATCTCATAGGTAATGATTTTTTGAGAAACATATTTGTGGGTCGGTCACTAGTTGTAATATGGCGTCATTGGTGCTACATCCTCTCCTAAAACCATATTGACCCGAAGGAAGTGTTGATTTAGAAGTCATGAAAAATTCTATTCTCTGTTTGATAATTCTTTCAAATGTTTTCAATATACACGACAGCAAAGTTATGGGTCGATATGAGTCGGCTAAGTCAGGACTATTTCCGTTTTTATGTATGGGTACTACTATTGATCTTTTCCAATCTTCAATGATATTATTATGAATCCAGACATCGTTGTATATAGTAAAAACAATGTTGAGTTATGTGCTAAATTCCATATCATGTCATATGTAATTTGATCTATGCCAGGTGAGGTGTTATTAGTTTTTTTATGAGCGAATGATAATTCACTATAAATTATGGGTTTGTTAAATGTTTCTAAATAATTCATTATCTGTATCATCCTTCTTCTTCATTAATATTTGTAAATTCTTGAGATACTGAGGTGCGATTCTATTCATAAATTCCTCAACCCAATCGAAGTTTTTGCTTGTTTTGTTGTTTGAATTACTACCTATTGTGACTCTCTGCATTCTTTTAGCTTGTTGCCATAATTCTGTACTAGTTGTATTTTTATTTAATCTATTACAAAAAGTAATCCAATGATTTTTGGCTTTTATTTTTACGAATCACTTTGTTGCAGCAATTTCTTTGTTGACTATAATATAATTCTCCGATGATCTTAGACGTTTTTATGCTTTTTTTCTCCATTCTGTTGCACAATCGCACTCACTATCCCACCAAGGTGGTGGTGGTTTGTTTATTTTAAACGTTTTTGTCACCGGTATAGCTACAGAAGCTGAAAGTTCTATACCTTTCATGAAATATTAATATTTTTCATTTATGTCATTAAAAGTTTCTGGGATTTTCTTAAAATAGCTTTGAGAAACTGAATTGTATTTTTTCCAGTTAGCTTTCTTAGTATTCCATTTTGTAGTGGGATATATTATCGTTTCTATTTGAGCTCCTGAGTAAAGAAAATTAATTAGAATAGCATAATGGTCTGATCCTAAGGTGCCTGGTAACACTTGCCAATGAATTCCATTTGCAATATCGGAAGTAGCGAATGTTAGATCAATCGCCGACTTATTGGTTGTTCTTGATAACTTAGTTGATGATCCATCGTTTAATAGTATTATGTTGTTAGACTGATTTAAGGCATTTACAATGTTGTTTCTGATGTATTGGTTTTGTAAGATCCCCATAATCCGCGATGTCCATTGAAATCACCTCCAATTAAAGTGGACTGATCGGCATATTCAAAAACTTTCATGAAGTCTTGTGTACACATTTTAGCATCTGGTGGACAATAAATTGAAATCAATGTAAGACTGAATTCTGTGCCAATTATTTGAACTGTACAAGCTTGCATATTTTCATTGATATCCTCGATAACCTTTTCTTTGTATTTTATAGTGTTTTTTATTAGTATTATCACCCCAGTGGTGGCATCAAGTCTATGTACAATATGATAACCAGGAAATGTATAAGATTTATTTGGATTAAAGCACGTTTCTGATATTAAAGCGATATCAATTCTGAGATCAGATAATATATTAATCAAACTGTTTTTATTGGATACAGCGGAGCGTGCGTTCCACTGAAGAATATTCAAGTTATTAGTATCCTTCAAATTCATCGTCAATCATAATAGTCTCTTGTCCAAGTTCTTCATTACTATAAAATGCTATTTTTTTAATATATGTAACATCTATTGAGAAAAGTTCTTCAAATGAATTGTTTTACTAGATCTTCTTGAGTAACGGAATTCTTAGGATTGTTTCTGGAGGGGTGCGTAATTGGTTTATCGGGTCCGAATCTGAATGGATACATAGGTGAAACATTGACTTCTGTAATGGGGGATGAGGCTTTTCGTTTCTTCTGGCCATTAATTTCTGACTGTTACGGAGCGGCTATTTCCATGATTTTCTGTATTATGAGGACTTGCTGTTGATGTCGAGGAGTAGGTATTACTTTTTGTATGTTTGGCGTTTGGATTTCGAAGAGAGGGGAACTCTTGTTCATCTAATGTTGTTAGTGTGTGAAATCTATTGTTGGTTTTGACTATATTGGCGTAAGAATTGTTATTCATCCATTTAGCTTCTAAGAATGTTAAGTTTTCCTCAGCCATCTTCTTTTTAATTTCTTGTTGTTTGATATGAGCGGGGCAAGTTTTGGATATTGATTTATGCGTGTTAGTTTTACAATGTATGCAGCAACTATCTTGTGGATCGCGGCAGACATGCGTATCGACTTTATCTTTTCCACAGTTTATACATAGTGCTGCAGTGCTGCGACTTTGTTTTGCTATATGGTTCAACATTACATGCTACAGAATTTATGTATATGTCGGACGGTAGTTTATTACCCTCAAACATGACAATTACAGATTGTCTTGGTACTAAAATTGTCTCATTATTACGTGTTATTTTTCTTTTAATTCTACTAATGTCTGAAATAGTAATAGGAGAGAGAAAGTTACTAAATAAATATTCTTCATCAAAAATAATATCAACATTTTTTATTACTCCTTTTCTACTTAGCAAATTATTTGGTATGTACGCTTTTAAATGTTCATTGATCAGATCAGGATTAGTAACAAGTTTATTAGCATCAGATATATTTTTAACTTCAACTCTAATTCTATTTTTGCCCACATTATCAATTTTCATTATATTTTGAATATTCATTCTTTTGTGTAGGATATGACCTACGGCCATGGGATGTAATTTGCCATTATTTTGATCATCGGCCCTTTCAATGAATACATAAATAATTTCCGAATATAAATTTGGTTTTTGTAAATTAAACACCTTACTTTTTTGTTGTCTTTTATCATTAATTACTTTTTCGGCTAAGTGATTGTTGTTTTCTTTACCAGTCATGACAACTTTTTTAATGTTGATAATTTGTGAGGGCACCTTCCCGTTATTTACATTATTATTGTTTGTTCCCCCTTTATCAGGGGGAGAATCGTCTTCCATAGTCACTGTTACAGTCACTGAGTGTTATTTTCACTAATAATAAAATTGAAAATCCAACTCAAAACTATTAATAATATCCGTTTATATTCGACTCTCAGAACTAACGTCTTTATCGTACCGAGTATAAATTCGAACTGACTCCTAGTCTAAATTTCAAAAAATTGGGTATGTAGGCAGTTAGAATATTTTGTTTTAACATTTCTGAATTTATAACTATATTTACATTTTTACTGTCTCTCACTCGAATTCTGTTGTAACCAATTGACTGTATTTGTTTAATCTTATTGTTTATATCTAAATGGTTTTGAAGAATAATTTCACCAACCTTAATCGGGTTTAATTTGCCTTTAAAATTATCGTTACTATTTTCTATATAGATATGGAACATGCCCATTTCATTAGATTGATAAGTTAATGAGGGTCTAGTTTTTTCCCGTTTAGTGTTTACCTTATTTTCAATTGTATTGTTAGATTTGTTTGTATTTGTATTATTTTGTAAATGTGACGACATTGATGTAATACTGCCCTGCTCATTCTGTTGGCGAGCATTCGTGTCTATTAGGATTGCGTCGATGTCCATAATAAGTCCTAAAGGATTGGGATTCCAAGGCGAAGGGTCTTACATTTTTGTCAATATTATTGGGGGGGTTTTCCCACACTATTATCACTCATGACTTTTTCAACGCGATTTTCCGGATAATATACTTAGGTTTTAAAAAAATTTATTTCTAGAAAAACTAGTTTTAATTGATCGACGTTTAATTCTTTCTATGCTAACTGTTCTCTACGAAAGCATAAACGGAACAGCAAATTTTTTCAGAAACGTTTAATATCTGGTCGTTGTGAAAAACCCTGTATGTGTTGTGTTTTTTTGGTAACATTTTTGGATTTCTCTATCGATCTTTTCGAGTTATTTTTTTTGTGATCGAAGAGGAGTGATTTTGTAGGACACCAACAAAAATTGTCAATCTTTATGATGAGAAATGGGTAGTTTTTCATAAAAATAGTTATTTTGTATTTTTGCGATCGATGAGAATGTTTTTTTTTGTTTTAAAATGTATTTATTTACAATCATTTGTACAATTAGTATTTACATGTGAATTAAACAATAAGTATATACATAGTAGCTGATGGTCTGGCAATTCTTAATTAACTTGCGTGCATCTGATGGTCAACATGGTACCTTGCTATGAGCATTATCCACTTATTAATCGAAGGGAGTGATGGAGGATACTATCTTATTTAATTTGAAAAATCGGTAAACTTTATGATGATAGATGGGAAGTTTTTTAAAAAAATAGTTAACATAGTAATTATTTAGTAATCTTCATTTAATTTACTGAAAGCTCATAGCTCGTCAAATAAAAATATGTTGAAAAATAATCCATTTCAATTCCAAAATTATCAACTATTGGGGACAATTAATTCTACCAGTGGCGTAACATCAAGAGAGTAACCTGCTAGCTACCAAAGAGAGCAGGTGTGATTTAGAGAATTTTAACAATAGTCCAGGAGATAAAACATCACCATGAGCAGTTCAAGTGATGGAGAATACTCAGAGATGGAAATAGAGGACAATGGAACTTAGAGAAAAGTGCGTCACAAAAGGAAAAGGCGGAGAAACTCCCCTACATCGAATAACCCAAAACAATTTATTCCTTATGCTGAAATTATCCACAGAGTGATGTTTGGCCTCCCTACTAACAGCAATCAAGCAAAACAAGCTGAACACCAAATACACACAAAAAATTATCAGCACAGCCGAAGTAATATCAGTAAAAACATACATGAAGAAAGCTCAACAGAAAATACACCAAAGGACAAAAACAAGGCAACAAATGAAACTAATCCCACAAACTCACTATACAGACCAAATTTTTCTGCGAAAAGTAGGGAGATCACAAACAAACCATTTAAATATTTATTCTACATAAAGGCCCCTGAAGACTTAACACACAAAAAATTCTCAGACATATGGGACACAGTTCATCCAAACACAGGATCTAATACTTTCAACAAAGCAGGGATTTCTGCTCAAGTCCAATCTAAACAAAACAACTATAACAGACACTCTTCACCAACTAATTTCCGATAAAAAAATATCAAATTATAAGGAAACCCAAGCATCACAAACACCCACTAAGAACTTACTTGACTCTGGTGCTTCATATAGTATCGTGATAGGTTCGGTCGAACACGACTTTTCCGAAAACGAAATTAGTGAACACTTAACAAAATGCAAAATAGAACATCGTTATTGCAAACGAATTATATCAAGAGCAACAAACAAACCAACATTAATGATTAGAGTAATCACACCCTGTTTGGAGGCATCAGAAAAGTTGCTGGTGGAGGGATGTTCTATAAACACATATACTACCCGGTTTATCCAAGCAACCCACCGGCACCAATCCCACAACCATGTTTTCGTTGTCAAGCATTCACTCACGCACGTGAACACTGCACAACACCTATAAAATGCTCCAAATGAGAAGGTCCTCACCACTATAGCAAATGCAACAGTCATCTACCACCAAAATGTGCATCATGCGGAGCTGAAGACCATTCAGCATGGTCCTTGAAGTGTCGTAGACCAACTAAGCCAATCGAAGGAATTCCTATTAGTCAGATCAAGTCACTCAACAAGAAATCCCACGAAATCGACCCGAAAATAACCAAAAACTCCAAAATACATTCAGCAGTCACAATTCACATTATGATTATTGACACATATGTCAACAAACTAAATAAAATGAATAGCACCAACAGAGATAAAATAATTGCAAAGCTGAGGAAAAAATTCGTCAATCAATACTCCATAGACACAGTTGCTCATTTCTCGGGAAATAGACTCTATATTTTGATGTTCGACTTGGAACAACACCCTTCGAAATGGCGTTTACTCCTCCAACATTTAGAATGGCCAATAACCCAGACTCTACACCAGATCGTGTAATATACACGAAAAACATCAAAAATAATATAGTAACAGTAGAAACCCATCCAGATTTGGGAACTGAACCTGATGCAATAGAAATAACCATCGACCTACAAAGACAAATCATAGAGCAAGAAATAATAAAAAAGAACATCAAGAAGTGTGATATAGACAAACTTAACGAGAAGTTGGAGAAGTACATTGATCGTATGGGGACGATACGATTGATAGAGGAAAAATTGAACAATTCAAAACCACAATAACATCACTCACAATAGAGAACAGCCCAGACCTGATAATAAAACACTATCCACGAACTACCACCATACATTATCAAAATGATGAAAAACAAAAGAAAAATGCATAGGGATTATCTGAGTGATCCCAATGTTGAGGCAAAAACGCAACTGAACAATAGCAACAAAAATGTACAAGCCCTAATTAAACAATACAAAGACTGGCAACAAATTAGAAAACTAACAAACTACAAAGGAATATCAAATTCACAGCCAATTGAAGAAAACAACATTGTGTATGCCACCGATGAAGAAAAAGCAGAGGTATTTGCAAATTACTACAAGGAAACGTTCATAGAAAACCATGAACCCCAATACGACCAACAAATATATGATGAAATCGGACAGTGGTATGATGAATACTTTGAAGGGGAACATGGAGCACACAACAGTAATGTAGAAGATGTGAATTTTGAAATATTAAGCAAAGGAAGGAGTACTGCTCCAGGATATGACTAAATTACTAAAGATCTATTATGAAAACTGAGTGAAAAGATACACGGATATCTCATCAAAATATACTAGTACTGTTTGAAGCATCACTACTTTCCTAGTGAGTGGAAGCAGGGAACCATTATCACCATTCCTAAACCTAATACGAACCACCATAGAGCAAAAAAACTACAGTCCCATCACTCTTCTTTCAGTTTTGGGAAAGCAACTCGAAAACATCATGAATTATCTGTTACAAAATGAAATCGGACACAGAATTCCTGATTATCAATTCGGCTTTAAACATCAAACTTCTACCATTCACCCAGTAACCATTTTAACATCCAACATTCAAGCTAACCAACTAATGGGAAGCCACTCTGCAGCCCTATTTCTTGATATAAGCAAGGCATTTGATAGTATTTGGCTCAAAGGACTACTTTACAAACTAATGACACAGAATGCCCTCGATATTTGATCCTGCTCCTGAAAGACTATCATGAGAACAGAACTCTGCAACTCAAAATCAACGACCAATACTCGGCAACATTCCACAACGAACAAGGAGTTCCACAAGAATCGCCATTGTCTCCTCTTCTATGTAATGTTTACCGTCACGACATATACAACTACAGTCATCAACAAGACTACTTCAATAACAATCGTTACATTTTGCAGTATGCTGATGACACGGCCTTGACTAGTCACAACAGATCCCTCTTGAAAACAGTTGAAAATCTACAAGTATTGTTAGATAGAACCCTGATCTGGTTCAACAAATGGAGGCTGAAAGTTAATTCAGACAAGTCACAATATTTAACCACACAATTTCACCAAACTCACCTAAAATAAATATAGACGGCAAAGACATTCACTGCGTAAACTATGTGAGGTATCTGGGGGTAGACATAGACCACAAATTGAATTTTAAACAACATGCTAACAACATAAAGCGGAAATGTAACAGTAGGAACAAACACTTTCGGAATTTAACCTTCAAGAATTCAGGGATAAGTAAGAAAGCAGCTGCACATATATATAGTTCAATATGCCGACCTATCCTAGAATACTGTCACCCAATATACCTTACTGCGAAACAACAGGAATTGTCCCCATAAATCAACGCTTACACAACCTCTCTGAAAAATTTGCACATAAAGAAGGCCACACAGAAAATACCCACTCAATACCATATGGGAGCACATTCAAAATTTCAATATTTAAGGAATACGAAGACCACATACCAATTTTTTTTTGTTTTTTTCCTCTACATATATTTTTAATTCAATACTATTATCTAATAATTATACAAACCACCATGTAATATATTGTAACAGGCTGAAGGACCTCGGTCGATGGCCTATTGGGTGACCCAATAAAGTACACTAATTATTATTATTATTAATCCATTTCTAAACTATAAGCTTATTTTTTATTTTGAAAAGTCTTTCAAAACACCGAACTTACTATAATATTTGATTTATTTAGGTTCAATGGGTGCCTTATTTGAATTAAGCCAGTTAGTCAATATGATGTCAATTGGTACATTGATGGCATACACTGTAGTCGCTGCTAGTGTTTTGCTTTTAAGGTAGAGTATAAAAATTTCTTTTAATTCATCTTTCTATGTAGTATATAGAAAATTATCGCTTAAATTTGATGTATTTTTAATTAGATATTCAGTGGACAGTACACCGACATATGCACCCTTAAGGGTAAATTCAGATTCTGATGACAACGAGCCGTAAGTGTATGTTGTTTGTCTTATGTGTTATTTCTTGATTAACATTTTGTTTGTAAACTCGATCAGTAGTACCAATTTCACTGAAACCATGAGCTGAGCAGATTTTGAAAATTATAGAGGATATTTTAGAAACACAATTCAAATGAGTAAATATCAAGTAACCTATTAATACTCAAAGAGAAAAAAATGGAAATACATTGAATGTGATCAACAAACATGCTATCGGATCGCTGGATGTTATATTTTTATGTAAATGTCACAAGTGATCCCAGCAAAGTTTATAGGCCAACACTACGACTGCACTACTTGATTTACATAAGCCAAGCTTTTTGAGACCTCACTCTTAGGTACAATTTCACATTTAAATTGTCTTCGCCTTATATTCTCTTTTCTTTGTGATTTACCCCTACTGTACATATCTGTTGGCGAGTTTTGAGTCTAAACAACCACATCTACTATCATATGTTGCCAATATCTATGTGTATGTGAGGTTTACAATTACTTCTATTGTTACAGTGGAAATATCTTGAATTTACTTTCGCTAACATTACTCAGTTATGATTAGTGCAAGGAATATCTTTAAAATTGTACCAATATCAAAAATAAAGTTGACATTTAGCTACTGATCGAGTTGTACTAATGTTCTATATTTTTCTAATCGCATATTATTATTGTTTGGCATAAGTTGAATGTGGATCGCTTTTTTCTATTTCTATAACAACTATCATTTTTGTGGGACTGTCATTATCGTGTTAGGTTATTTAGTGTTGAATTTGTGGTAGTAACTCACCAAATCACGGTATAATAAGTCCTTCCCTATTTTGAGTACAAACTAGTTTTGGTATCCAATTTTTCAGATATACAGTAAAGTCTCACTAATTCGACACTTTAATAGACTGACTCGTCTAATAATACAATACCATTCTCTCCGCTTTGCGCTCCGTTATCTGTATAACCTCAAAACTTAACATAATAGCAGGTATTTGCCTGCTGTTATCAAGTGAAAATAACTGAAAGATAAAAGGATATTTTGAAGAAGATCATGTACAAAGCATGTGCAAATAGACAAAGAAGTGTGGAGTTGGGGGAGCAACTATACATGATATTAAGAAAAAATATAGTGGACCACATGTAAACGATGGAATTCAATAATCTGGTTTTAAATAGTGCTGGATTATTGAGACTACTGTACTCCCCTTTTTGATATTATCCTTATTTCTCGTAGCACTCAATTTGTAGTTTTAACCTCAATATTCTACTGCTTATATATAGCTCTTACATCCTTGAAAATTACTGTATCTAAAAGTTTATGCACCTTTGCTTATTAAATCTGCTTTTAGATGGTTCTTTAGGAACAATTTAGAGTATTGCTTAATTGAATCCTCTTGTCATTAGCATGACAGTTGTCTTATTATCTTTTTTACCCTTATCTTAAAAAGTCATATGTCATATGGAATAAAAAAATTGCATGTATGGTAAAGTTAAACTTGTCAGACAATAGCTACACGAGCTTGCTCAATTAATTGATAGAGGCTAATATTTCAATTATTTTATAATGCATTGGGCACTTCCAGCTTCATTTCAGTTGAAAATGAAAGCCAATTTTTCTTATCACTGTGATAAGTATTTCATTTTTGCAATCATACATGAGTCTCTAAAATGTTAATTTTTTTGTTTTGTATGAATTTTCAGAAATGCTGCTATTTTGAGTTTAAGCGGTTTACATGATTATATGCATGTGATTAACAAAAAATATGATTTTAGTATTATTTGTACATTTTTCTGGTTGCTCCACTAACAGGTTTACATTTTTTTAATCTAAGCATAATTTTACTACAATTTTGGAATGGGTATGAATAAACTAAACACAAAAATCAGAGCACCCCGAACTTACTAATAGACACTAAAAAAGCTCATTTAGAATATTGAAAAATTTGATATTTTGATGACTATGATCACTGCTATATAGAGACATACTAAGCACATAATAATCGGATTTGTGGACAATGTCTAACAATTTTGATTTAAAATATTTAATGCACACAAAGTTATTTTATTACTGAACAAGATTGCATGAGGCTACCTTAAACGATTTGTGGATAAACTGATGTAAGTAATATTCTCAGACTACCAACACTTTGACAATATGAAGAAGATTCATTTAATATATTCCTATCTTATACAATGTGTTCAACAAGGTACATAATGACTTAATAATTCGGTTCACTGCGGAAGTTTCTGTTGAAAATGTATTCTATTAGTCCATACTAATGTTAACCACACAGGGTTGTCCGATTTTTTGGAACATTAAGTACTTTCTTCTGAACAGCAACTCCCGTATATTTTCTTATATTCTACCGCATCCCAGATGTATGCAGAAACATAGAAAACAAAGAACTTTAAAAGTTAATATATAGACAGGTATTATGGGAACCACTAATATTGGCCCATTTATTCATATTAAGAAATACTAGGATATGAAACAGGTCCTGCAACATTTTCAATGAAATTTGTTTCTAGCAGGATGGTACATCACTCCACTTCAGTATTGTGGTACGCAATTACCTGAATGAGGTTTTTAAAGATTGGTGGATCGGAAGGAGAGGTACAATTGACTGACCAGCACAATATCCAAATATTTCACCTTTAGATTATATTTTATTGGGATACCTAAACACTAACATATATGAAACAAAACTTGACAATTTGATTTATGTTAACAATAGGATAATGGTATTTATGAAACAAGAGATGAAACATGTTGTAATGTCATATCAGCATTTTTCAAAAAGACTTGGATGTTGCCAAATAGAAGGTGGAGGAACTTTTGAACATTTAATTAAATTTAATATTAGTTGTTTATTATTATAACAATATTTTTCCACATCCTTTTTTCATATATGTTTCATACCTCCATAACTAATAAAAACAGCGAAATGTGGTTTTCAATTGTGTATTTGTGAATTAATGGAGTATTGGAAATGAAATTTTTTCTACAACCGTGCGTTTTTACCCACTTTTCCGCACGATTTTTAGTTTTGAAAGTGTTACTTTCGCACACTAGTTCTGGAAAGTAAAATATGTCAAATTGACGTTATTATATGTACATTTCATAGATTTTACCTGTATATTACTATTCAAACTAATGTAGGTTTTCATATTCAATGTAACCCAGACTTATTCTTATTTTCGCAATTTTTTATTCATTGGAATGAAATGAAAATTGGGATACTTTTATATATCTGGCCTATACATTTCTCAAAATCAGTCTACATAACAATAAAACTAAGGTGAATCAAGTGATTTGGTATTGTAAGCAACGATTTGCTATGACAACCAAGTTGTCTGCTATGACAACCAAGTTGTCATCAAGACGTCAAAGTTTCAAGTCAAAGCGTTGTCGAAGTAACAGATTCTGCATTTTACGAATTATTTTCATTAAAAGCAATATTTTAATGGATTCGTCAGGCGAAGAGCTCACAGAAGCAGCTTTGAGGCCGCAGATGAGGTAAATTCAGACTTGTTTCCTAGTAAATCACAAGAAAGATACAAACAGCAATATAACCAATTTTTAAAGTGGTGGAAGCAAAAAGGAGTGAATAGCTTCAGAGAAGAGGTTTTTTGGCGTATTTTTCAGAGCTGAGTAAGGTACTGAAATCCAATATCCTATGGTCGCGTTAGTCGATGGTGAAATGTTTAGTTAAAATAAAACAAAACCTGGACATAAGCAAGTTTCATAACTTGACCTCGTTCCTAAAATCTATCTATTAATACAAAAGTGTATAACAGATATCAGAAGTTATAGAGGGCCAGATGCAGACACTGACCACTTTTTGGTAGGAATAAAGCTTAAACAAGAAATACCACAGCAAAGAAATCGAAAAAGGAATGAGAAGAAACAAAACACAAGGAGTACATTGACAAAACACGAAGAAAGAAAGCTGTATACAGAAATGATAAATAATTATGCTATACAGACAGCTTACGAAACAAATGACCTATATTATTTTCAAGTGATATATGTAGGAAGGAGAACAACGGAAGGATGGGAAAGAAGAACAAATAGAGAAATATTAGAGTTATTTAAACAACCAAATATAATCGCAGTTGCTAAAGGACAAAGACTTTGATGGCTAGGCCACATCATGAGGATGAATGATGATAGAATACCAAAGAAAATAATTAACAGCGGAATAGGAGGAAGAAGAGAAGATGTAGACCAAAAGCAAGATGGAAAGACGAAGTAATTAGGGACATAGAACAGAGCCATATTACTAATTGGAGAGAAAAGGCAAGGGACAGAAGAGAAGAGTCTGGAAAAAATCACAAACCAAGCCATGCGCCAACTGGGCCTTTAGTCTGATATATATGCGGTCATAGAAAAATAATGTTCTTAATACATGCGTAAAGTGATACTTTCCCATCCTTGACTGTTTGCCCGAACTCCGCTTTGCGTCGTTTGGGTCAATGGCAATCGCGTGCGGGAAAGTAACATTTTCCGCATTTGTTACTGCTAAAACTGATCACCCTGTATGTTTAACAATAGTATGGCCCAATAGACATTTTCAGATGAAACTTTTGTATATGAGTTTTTAGTAAAGCTATCGAAAACAGAGTAATTAAACAGTAAGTTTACTTTTTAAACATACTATATAAATGTATGTATTATTTTACAAAAAATATTGTTTCGAAAGATATTGTCAGATGAAATGTTGATGTCTTTATTACCATTGCCGTACGATCTTGTCAGACGTCTTTTTAGTGAATAAAGTCCCGTATTATCGTGTAATTGTAAATTTTTTTTTTAGGTACACAGATAATGATTTTAACAATACAAATAATGATGACAGTTATCTCGTTGAAGACGACAAAAGTAATTCAAGGATAGTTGCACAAGTTTTTAATTGTGGACGACATTCAAACCCGACGAAAGTGTCACAGAACATTGTGGCATTTAATATCACATTATACTGTAAGTATTAACATATTCATTTCATACAATAATTACATAATTGCATGTACGCCTGTTTTGTTTGTAGCAGAATAACAGACTCGTACTAATCAAAAGTTTGAGTATTTGTTTCAATTCATTGCCAAAACTTATAATCATTCTTTAGACATTTCTTTATTAGTATGCCTAACAATAAACAACAATGATCATTTGGTTAAATAGCATTTTGATACAAAAATCATGTCATATGTAAGATGAAAATAAAAAAATAAAGTTACGACATATGAGGAAGGTTATCAACATTTTAAAATAGTAAATTAAATTATTCGGATATTACCACTGTTACAAACATCAACAAAATTTAATTTTACACTTTTGTTATTACCAATTATTGATAGTCATAAAACTATAAAAAATGAGAAACAAAGCCATTGGCGGCTTGAGTCAATATGAGGATAAAAGCTTCCATACTGAGACTGTCATTTTTAAGTAGTAAACTTGATACTTTGTCAACTATTATAAGCAGCTTCTTCGGGAGAATAAAGTGGTTTATGGCTTCTAAACAATAAGTCAATAGCTTCGACTAGGAGTGTTAAATTTGCTCTGGATTAAAGTCTATCTAAATCAGTGAATTTTCAGTTTTAAAATTCTAATAAGTGCATCATTGTATTCAGTGAACCTCTGTATGCTCCTGTTGCTAAAGGCAAGTAATAAAATCTAAGATTTGAGCTGTTCCATTGACATTTTTTGTGGGAAACCATTTAAATAATTTAATAACAACAGATTTGCTGACCAGTTTTTTTACTGAAATACCGAATTTACTCCACCACGGCAAAATTTTTATTTAAAGTTCTTGAATAAAAGTGAATATAAATTCGAGAAAGTGTACTACCTAACATCATAGTGCACCATTGTGTGTATTTGAGACTCGTAAGTCTCGATAAATCGCACGGGCCAGGACCGTACTCAGGTACACATGACCCGTGCCAAAAGTTTCAAATATTGAATTGAGTCCACCAAAATCGGGGATTTCTGACTACAGGAATCCCCAAACCACAACGATGGATACCAGAATAGAGAAATCTAACCAACAAACCGAAAGAAACATGTCATATTCTTCAGTACTTAGTAAACAACAGCCAACAAAATTTCCAGAGAAGAACCAAGCTATAATATTTCCTGTGATTGAAGGAACCAAAATCCAAGAATATCTCCTAGCCTTAGGAATACTCGTCAACCCTAAACACATTCTGTTCGCATCTAGAATTTCGAATAATAGAATTTGTATATACCTCGCCAGCCCAGAGTTAGTAACTACTTTTATGAATGACCACGGTGCAATTGGTGTCAACAACCAAATTATACGAGCCAGAAGATTGATAACTCCATCTGAACGTTTGATCCTATCTAACGTGAGCCCAACAATCCCACATTCACATTTAGAGCAAGCCCTATAACAACTTGGCCTCAGCCTATTATCCCCTATATCCTTTCTCAGAGTCAACATGACCAATCCAGATTTTGCACATATAATGAGTTTCAGAAGGCAAGTCTACATTAATCCTCCCGAAAATATTGTCATCCCGGAGTCTATGTTGGTCAACCATGAAAATACCTCCTATCGAATATTCTTATCATTAGATAATCTAACCTGCTTCAAATGCAAGCAAAATGGTCACATATCTTCTCAATGTACAACTGAGACACCTGAACATCTAAATGAACCCCCTGCAATGCCCCCTCCCGAAAATCCAGAAGAACCGCCAGAGTATACTACAACCTCCCTAATTCCAGAAGATTCCCCCATCACTCCCGACCAAGACAACCTGACTAATGCATCGAATAAGAGGAACCTCTCAGAAATATTAACTCCTACGGAAGATACACCATCTGACCCATTCCGAAAACCATCGTCGAGTATAAGTAAGAAAAGTCGCCCTGAAACCACAAGTTTCGAAGAACACATGCAACCAACTAAAGCATACATTGATTCAGAAAATTTTGTAATCAACTACAATCAACTAAAAGACTTTTTTGAAAATGTATACGGCTCTAACGACCCTCTGAGTGTGGGGAAACAGTACACAACCGATGTGCATGGTCTAATTCATATGCTGAGTAGTGTGTACCCATATTTTAAAGACAGATGTATCAAAAGTAGGTGTACCAAAATTAAGAAAAAATTATCGAAACAGTTGCTAGCAGAAGTATCGCTAACTTCAGATTCTGAAAGCGACGCATCGTCACAAGAAACACATTAATAATATCAACTTTCGAACTATCCATCATTCAATGGAACCTTAATGGGTTCTTCACACAACAAGAAATGCTAAAACTGATTATCACAGGAGACCCATTTTAAACAACACTACTCACAAAATCTGAGGAACTATCTTTGTTTCCATAAAAACAGACCAGATCAAAACATAGCAAGCGGTGGCGTCGCTACTTACATACACCAAACTTACGGTGCAATCAAAATCCCTATAACAACCCACCTTGAAGCAGTTGCCATTAAAATTTTGGACCCTAAAGAGATAAATATTTGTAATATCTACATTCCACCAAATCGTGACGTGACATACGAGGAGCTGAATGATCTCTTTCAGCAAATACCCAAACCGAGATTATTATTAGGAGACTTCAATTGCCATAACACCCTATGGGGATGCGACTCCACACATACAAGAGGTCGTATATTAGAACATGTTATCGATGATAACAATATGACGTTACTTAACAACGGAGGAAAAACTCGTTTCAACTCGTTTTCAGGAAACTCCAGTGTTATAGATCTCAGCATTAGCGACCTCTCACTCCACACTCAATTCAATTTTACCATCTTTCCCTATCTATATGGCAGTGACCACTTTCCCATCTTACTCACAAGTTCACAGCATGTTGTAGAAGAACCTATTGTGACAAAAAAATGGAAACTAAAAAGAGCTGACTGGAATCTTTTTGCAAATATTATAGAAACCAAGGTTAGTCACTTCCACATGCGAAATAGTATCGATGAATGTGTTGATGATATTACCAAAATCATAACGGATGCAGCCCAACTAGCAATAGGAAAGACAAAGCAACTGAACAACCACACTCCCGTTCCTTGGTGGAATCAAGAATGCGACCAGGCAATAAAATCCTATAAACACGCTTTCAATAGACTAAAAAGGCACCACACACCAGGAAACCTGATAACTTTTAAGAGTCTGAGGGCAAAAGCTCGATGGATCATGAAAAAAAGTAGAAAAGAATCATGGGCAAGATATGTATCATCCATTAGCAGTTCAACACCACTAAGTACGATCTGGGACAAAGTGAAACGTATTAAATGTAATAAAACAGACCATGGAATCTCACGGATTGAATATCAGGGAAAATCAACTTCTAATTGTACCGAAATTTCTCAAATTTTCTCAGACATCTATGAAAAGAATTCTAACAGTGCAAACTACACACCCGAATTTCTGAACTACGAAAATAATGATGAATCTGAAGGGATTGATGTTTCCCAAGATGAAATGAACCCTTTGAATGTACCTATATCCTATGAAGAATTCCTCGAAGCTCTGGTTTCTTTCAAAAACTCCAGCCCAGGACCTGATGATATCCCGTTCATTATCCTACAAAACATGCCAGATACAGCTAAGCATATTCTCCTGAAAATATTTAATAAGATATGGACAGAAGGGGTCTTTCCTGAGAAGTGGTCAGAGGCAACCATAGTTCCGTTAATAAAACATGGTAAACCAAAGACAGATCCTCAATCATACAGACCAATATCCTTAACTTGTACAATGTGCAAGCTGATGGAAAAAACTGTTAACAATCGACTCACTTGGTTCCTGGAGAAAAACCACCTGCTCACACCAAAACAAAGTGGTTTTAGGAAAGGTAAATCAACATCAGACAATCTAATTAACTTAGAATCATATATTCACGAAGGGTATGCTAACAAACAAAACACCATAGCAATCTTCTTCGATATAAGTAAAGCTTATGACATGACCTGGAGATATAACATTCTTAGAAAGCTGAGCTGGGGTATAAATGGCAATCTTCTAAAATTTGCTGAAAACTTCGTGGGAGAAAGATTCTTCAGAGTTAAAGTTAATGGAACACTTTCCGTGAAAAGAGTGCAACAGAATGGTACCCCTCAAGGTTCGGTTTTGAGCGTCACCCTCTTTCTAATTGCGATAAATGAAGCTGTGAAGAATATCAAACAACCTGTAGAAGCTAGCCTTTATGCTGACGATCTTGTGGTATACTCGCGAGGAAAAAATCTTACCACAATCCAAAATAACTTGCAGGAGGCAGTGATTTAGATTGAGAGTTGGCTGAAATGCACTGGTTTCAAAATGTGCCCAGAAAAAACTAAGTGCATGTTTTTTACTAAAAAAAGAGATCTAGCACTGCCTAATCTGAAACTATGTGGCCGGAATATCCAAGTGGTGGAACAGATGCGTTACCTAGGAATGATTTTCGACAGAAAGTTAAACTGGAATGGCCATCTTAACCATCTCAGAACATCATGTCAGAGTGGCATCAATCTACTGAGAATTCTGTCAAACCAAAATTGGGGTTCCGACAGACAAACGCTCTTACTTCTCTATCGAGCTCTAGTAAGATCCAAAATCGATTATGGCTCTATAATATATGCCTCAGCAAGTAAATCAGTTCTGAAAATTGTTAACACGGTACACAATACAGCAATACGGCTGGCCCTTGGAGCATACAGGACAACGCCCGCTGAGAGTCTCTACAGTGAAGCTGGGGAGCCATCATTGCAGCTACGACGACAGCAGCTGAGCTTAGCGTATGCACCTTTAGTCTCTACTGATATTCAGCATCCAGTATATCATAACTCCTTTTCAAACCGTTTTCGCAATCTGTATGAAAACCGAAGAAGACTAACATACCCTTTCTATCAGAGGATCAACAAGTTCAGTTCCGAATTGAATGTGACTTTCCCAGTTACCCTTCCCAACAACAACTCAGACACGCCACCTTGGCTTATTGCCTTGCCACCATGCAACCTATACCTCTCCAAATTCAACAAATCTGAAATTATTCCTAGTCTGCTTCACAATAATTTCCTCTCATCAATAAATGAATATTGTGATTATACTCACATCTACACAGACGCTTCCAAGTCAAACCAAGGAGTAGCATCAGCTTTTTTAAGCCCGAATACATCCAGTGGATTCAAACTACCTCCACAATGCAGCATTTATAGTGGTGAACTTTTTGCAATCCTTCAAGCAATCAAATACGCTGCTCATGAAGATATCCACAATACTTTAATTCTTACAGATTCGTTAAGCTCGTTACAAGGTATACAACTCATTTATTCAGATCATCCTCTGACAAGACTCATCAAAGAGTATGTTCACACAATTAGGGAATAATCCAGATGATTGGTCTTCATGTGGGTCCCGTCACATGTTGGGATCTCTGGCAATGAGCGGGTTGATAAAATTGCACGTGAAACCATGAATGAACCAATCTTTCAAAAGCAAGAGGGAGTACCGTATACTGATCTGAAAAAATATATGAAATATGTGGTCTCTAACTACTGGTCATCTGTCTGAGCAGAATCTGGAATGAAACTTAAAGAAATTAAAGATGATATCAAACCATGGAGAAACATCCCTAGCCAAAGAAGACACCAAATAATAATCACCCGTTTGCGCACTGGACATACAAAGTATACCCATGAACACTTGCTGAAAGGAGAAGAAGACAAAATCTGTGATATGTGTCAGGTGCCAATGTCAGTTAAACATTTCATGGTCGAGTGTCCGAGGTTCGCGGAACAACGCCGGACGTACAGTATAAGGGCAGATTTAAAATCAACTCTTGGTGTGTACTGTAATTTTGAAAACACAATCGGATTCCTCTCTGAAATAGGTTTAGTCAACAAAATGTAAATTACTAAGCTCGTTACCATGTTGCTTATTACTGATTCCTATCTTTGATATTATGCTATTCAAATATTATTGTATGTTATAGTGAAGTTACCAGCCTAAATGTTATTTCATGTTACTGTTATGTTATGTTGCTAATAACCCTAGTGGTGGATGCAACTATTATTTTCTAAATAAAAAAAATAAAGCGGTTGATGTTTAGATATTACAGTAGTCAATCTAATTCATCAACCCAACATAATTCTCTCAGTGGCATTAAAATTATTATTCTTAATTCAGTTATTAATTGATCAAGACATAGATGTCGAATTTTAACTGAAGAATATCCGAACAGTCTCTATCTCAAGCACTCTACAAGTCTAATGAGCCAAAATTTAATTATCATCATATACATCATATAAACTTGTCATGTATATAAAAATCGTTCGTTACAATACTGTTCATAGAATGATTCATTTTCCAGGTATTGCTTGTGTTGCTGTGGGAGTATGTGCAATATATATGAAAGATCCTATAATTGAGGGTCAAACATGGGCACTAGTGTTAGTTTCATTTGTCATATTCTTAGCTGCCATTCTAATAATCTCTGTAGCTACTCAGCCTTCATCTAAGCGAGATTTGAGCTTCAAAGTAAGTAAAAAGTTTACCGTAATTATATAATAAAAAAGGTATATCTTACAGAATTATGTAATGAATGACCCCTACATCTGAGCTTGCATTATTTTAATGACATTAACAATCATAATGTTGAATGATTGTGAATATAAAATATGTTTAAATTTAATTATTTATTTTATGTTTCAATCATTATATATCCAATTCGTGGGCTTCCCATTTTGAATAGTAAGTTTGAGCTTTAGGGTATGTAAGTACTTGAACTTTGTTACTGTTACTTCATGAAACTTACAGAATTTGTTATCATAGCCGTGAGGAAAGCTGAAAAATTTTAGTAAAAAGTTAACGTTAAATAAATTATCCAATAAAAAATAATTAATTTATTGAGAAACACAGCAGATTTGCATAAACGGCGTATTCAAAATACAGGAATCATATATCGCAGTTATTTAAAAAAAAACACAAACTCTAGACTTCTATAAGATGGAGATAAGGCAAGGAACTTATCTTATAAAGGCTGGGGTGTTGCAGCTCTCAGCGAAGATCGAGCGGTATCCTAGCGGCAACAGAATCCTGGAATGATCTTACCAATGTCCTAGGGAGATTTTAGCAGTGACGGTGACCTAACGGCTGCAGAGTGAATATAAAGAAATACTACCACAGTGGAATTTTTATAATAACGGAAGTAGCAACAGAGAATGAATTTTGAAATAAACTTTCTCTACCAGGAAAAACTCAAAGGGAAGGGGAAATCGACACATTAATTATGAATTTTGTTTTCGGTGTGGCTATGCGATGGAAGTGACTACTGAGCCACAATACATTAACCAAGTAAAAGAAACATAACAGGCCGATTGACATGCTACACCAAAATGATCAGCTTACTTGTGCTTTAACTTCTAACAAGTATCACTATTATTTGATGTAAGCATTGGGTTTGTTCTCACAGGCGTCACAAACCATCAAAAACAGTCAGGATTCTGCACAATACATTTCTCCACGTTCATACATAAGTTTCTGATTGTTTGAAAACAACTGGACGATGTTTTTACAGGTTTGACTGATGGTTTTCTAACTGTCCAACATCCAGCTGTTTTCAAACAATCAGAAACTTATGTATGAACGCGGAGAAATGGATTACGCAGAATCCTGACTGTTTCTGATGGTTTGAAACTCGTGTGAGAACAAACCTATTGACATTTGATTGTGGTTTGATGTACTGATATGTTTCCAAGTTCGTTAATAATACTGTTTACTGAACAACAAAATCTTCTCTATTTTTGCTCATATGGTTCATGTAGAAACATCAAATTAGGAGCATTCGAATAAATAGGCACCAAATAACACAATTGTATTAAACATAATAATTGAATTTAGAAGAATTGGAAATTTTCTGCAACAAAGAAAAGATAAAGCTAAGTACATAAAAAAAATTGTATGTGCCAATGTTGTGTGTGTGTGTGTGTGTTTTAGTTATTGGCCTTAGTCGTGGACTAATTGGCCAGAGCTTTATTTTTTGTTAGTACTATATCTAATACAGTATAATATATTTTTTTATATATATACATATTTTTTTATACATACATATGTTTTTTTAAATAAACAACCATTTCTTATAATATAACTAAGTTAATCTGTTATAGGGTGGGATAACATTTTTTTTCTCCTTTTTTTTAGTTTTTTTATTTTTTTATTTTATTATTTTTTTTCAATTATTTTTTTTTAATTTTCTTTATTTTCTCTCATTTTTTCATATATCTATATTCATTTTTTTCAAATGTTGGTAAATTACATAATATACATTATCATTCCTTGTACTCAAAATACTGTCTAAATTGGTGGGTAGGTCTATCCCATTTTGTCCCAGTCGGTGTAGGAATTCTTCAATCTCTCGATGGAAGTTTTGGCAACCCAAAATTATGTCTTGCAATGTACCAAGTTCCCCACATGAGTAATCTGGTGAATCCGCCAATCCAATTTTATATAAATGTTCTGGATATCGTCCATGTCCGCATCTAATTCTGTTTAACGTTTTTATAAACTGCCGATTGGGAGTATTGTGAAACCAGGTATTTCTAAATATTTTTGGTTGTATATTTCTAAAACGCAAACTTTTATGTTCATTTATAAACAATTCTCTCCATTCTTCCATTTGTTTCGCTTTCATTAAAGGACGTAAATCCTTAAATGGTATTTTATTTTCACTTGATGTTTCTCCATCTGTTGTTGCTAGTTTGGCTAATTGATCTACTTTTTCATTGTTTTTTATTCCATGATGGCCTTTAATCCATACCAAACTGAAATTTTTCCCCTGTTCTTTTAGTGTTCTGGTGATTTCTAATATGCGAATAATGATTGGTGAAAGATTAGATGTCCATTTCAAATTTTTTATAGAATCTATGGAACTTTTGTTGTCAGTTAGAATTACGAAATTGGTTTTCTCATGATTATGTATTTTAATGCTTCTAATATTGCTGTTAGTTCTGCTGAATAGATGGACATCTGGTTTGGGAGTTTTACTAATTTGGAAACATTACCGTTTGGATGGAAAAAATCACATCCAGTGGCTTCTGTATTTTTTGACCTATCTGTGTATATGTAAACTGCATTTGGACATTTGTTATGTAAGCTATTGTTGATATAAGTATTTATAGCAGTAATATTTGGCATATCTGTATGAAGGTAACATGTTGGCACATTAATATCTAATAATGTGTAGTCCACATTGTAACAAGGAAGAACATCACTTTTATACATATTTTCTTCAAATTGCCTTAGGAACAGATAAATTATTGCGAGGCACCAGTATTTTCTTCGTAAGTGCAAAGCAGGCTCGGCAGCTTCGATGTCTAGGACATTTAGTGGTGTACTCTTTAAGACTCCCAGGCATAAACGTAGACATTTGCTTTTAATTAATTCCACTTTTCCCAATTTATTCATTATTGCGTTTTCGTATAGAACAGAACCATAATCCAAGATTGAATATATTAGAGCTCTATAAAAGATTAAAGCAATATTTGGATCTGCTCCCCATTTTGTATTGCAGAAGACTCTAATAATATTTATGCTATTTTCACATCTCCCTGTCAAACTATTAATATGTTTTTTCCATGATAGTTTTTGGTCTAAAGTTATGCCCAGATACTTAACTGATGTCTTATAAGGAATGTTCAAAGGCCCTAGTGCAATATTATTTTCTGGCTGATAACGTTTTCGGGTGAATGTGCAGAATATGGTTTTGTCTTGTGACATCCTGAATCCATGTGTATCTAACCATTTTTTTATTGCATCTCCGGCTTGTTTAAATCTTTGTATTGTTCGTTCTATTGTTTTCTCTTTGGCCAAGACACAAAAATCATCCGCATATTGTAGAATTCTAATGTTTGGTCCGAAGATATCTACAAAATCTAGAGTGTAAATGTTGAACAGTAATGGGCTTAATATGCTCCCTTGTGGAAGTCCCGTTGAGGATATTCTTACTTGGCTCTTTTCACCATTTAATTGCACAGTTATTTCTTTGTTAATGTAAAGGTTTAATATTTTTTCTATTAGATTGTCGTGAATACCTAATGTTTTCATTTTGGTTACAAGGATTTTTAAATTCACTGTGTCATAAGCTCCCTTCAAATCCAAGAATAGAGCAGAAACTGAACTATTACGGGAAAAGGCAGCTTGAATTTCGGATGTGACAAGAGCTGTGGCTTCTTGAGTAGATCGACCGCGTCTGAAGCCATATTGTTCTTTAGGAAATACTTTGGTCTTCTCAATTCAGTTCTCTAGTCTATTTTTCAAAATCCTTTCAAAAGTCTTCATGACGCATGAGATAGGTCGGTAGCTTTCAGGAGATTCTTTGGGTTTGCCAGGTTTAAGGATTGGGACTATTACATATCTTTTCCATTGTTCTTGTACTGCTACTTTATTTGAATATACACTGTTGAAGATGTTTAACAGGCGATTTTTTGCATTAATTGGAGTTCGTAGAGCATGGGATAGTGAATATTATCCATACCTGGTGAAGTATTGGAGTTTTTCTTTAATGTCCTGTCCAATTCAGGAAGTGTGAATATGTTATTCAAAAAATGATTATTTTCCATATTTGGGTGTAATTCCATAGGCCCTTCATTTACCCAGTCGGGGGATGCATTTTTATGGAATTGTTCTGTCCATTCTCCCCATTCCGAAGGGTTTGTGTTTGATTGTTTTCTGTTTTTATATTTATTTAGCTTTGACCAGACTAATTTAATGGGTGTGTTTTTATTTAAACTAGTACAGTAATCTCTCCAGCTTTGTCTTTTTGCTTGATTGGTAGTTAGTTTGACTATTGCATCTTGTTTTTGTAGATTTTCTATGTTGGGATTTTCTTTGTATTTTCGGAAGTACTCTTTACGCTCTGTAATAGCTTTCTGGCAATTTTCGTTCCACCAGGGCTTACATTTTTTTGAGTGATGCAGACCTGAATGGTTTAATTTTGGAATTGTTATATTTGCTGCTTCGTTAATGTCTGAAATCAATTGATCGTAGCTATCTCTTTGCATATATTTTGATTTGTTGTCGATATAACTACTATAGGCAGACCAGTCTGCTCTTCTCACATTCCAAATTCTATTTGTTTTATTTTTAATTGTTTTTCCGTGTGCATTGCTTCTTAATAGGATTGGCAAATGGTTGGATCCCATGGGGTCTTAAACTACTGTCCATTCAAAAAGGTGACTTATGTTTTGGGAACAGAGGGTAATATCTATGGCACTTTTTCTTTGTTCGGGTCTAGTAACCAATGTAGCTTCTCCATTATTTAAAAAAATTAAGTTGGAAGAATTGATTGCCTCCAATAAGTTCCTCCCATCTGTATCTTCTGCTTCTGAGCCCCAAGCTGGGTGATGTGCATTGAAATCTCCACCAATTAGACAAGGCTTTGGAATGGAATTAAAAAAATGTACAAATTCATTCTTACTTATTCTAGATACAGGTTTAATATAGAGAGATACAATATATACATTTTCTATATGACCAAAACCCACACACACGCACTTAGCTTGAATTTTCTCTGTGTAAGGAAGTGGGACATCCTTATAAGAAATATTTGAATTTATTAATACTGCTACTCCCCCCTTACCGTCATCTATCAACTCTTAGACAATTATACCCTGTAAAGTTGTAATAGATATTTTTTTAAAACCAAGTTTCAGATAATAAACCTATACTAATTTTGTTATCGTGTAAAAAATATTCTAGATTACTTTTATTTGCAACCGCAGATCTGCAGTTCCACTGTAGTATGTTGATATTTAACTCCCCGAATTTACCTCTAATTCACAACGTAGCCTATCCTTAACAATATTTATTAAATCTGATTTTTGAAATTGAAAATGATTGTTGTTTAAAGACCTTATAACATCTGTGATGATGTGTACCAGAGAATCTACAATGTCTTCATCAAATTCAGTTCTGATCTCCCCCATATTTTTTTTATATGAGCTATGACTTACAACTCCCCCACTTAAATAATGATTTATGGGTTTAATTATTTCATTCCGTTCTGTTAATAAAGGAATGGGAGATGAAGGTCTAACCCATTTAGCCGGAGTTTTATGGATAATATATTTATTTTGTTTTGATGTAGATTGGGAGTTGTTAGTGAATTTTTCTGGGTTGTAAGTAAGATTTGTTAATGCATTAAAGGAGTTAGCAAGGCTAACGAAATTCTGAGAGTTATTCGTATTAACTAGAGAATTAGTACCATTATTACTCTTAACCGCACTTGCGTATGTGTTTTTTGGGAACAACTTTATTGCGTCAATATAGCTCTTATTTTTCTCAGACATAACTTCTTTTATTCTTTTTTGTCTATCATATTCAGGGCATTTGTCGTATTCGATTACCAAATGATTACCTCTCTGCATCTTGGTTTACTACGGCATTGTTTCCCCGGATGTCCGAAGCGGTAATAATTATAACATAATATAACCCTCTTCTTATAAGTGTCCACGTGAGTGATAACTTTATTCAACACAACATATTTGGGTAATGTTTGAGATCTAAAATTTACAATGATACTTTTGGTAGGAACATATTTTATGGAATCATTTTCAATTATTTTTCTTTTTAATCTCGTTACGCTAATCACTGAAAATTTGCAGTGGAAATAGTGAGGTTGAATTCTGCTTTTTAAATAGTTTTCATCATGTTCAATTTCTATATTCCTCAAAATACCCTGACGGTATACCAAATATTTCGGAATATACACTTCCAACTGACCACTTTTAAAGACAGCTGGAGAATTTTCTAATAGATAATTAGCCCATTTTGCTTCTTTAAAATTCACCTTTACCCTATATCTACCTGCTAAATCAATAGTTTTGATTTTATTATCTAATTCCGGCCAATTTTTTAATATCAAGTCTCCAATTTTTATTACATTTATTCTCGATTTCATATTTATATTTTCTATTATTACTTGATACGGACCTGTATCTGATAGCTCATCGTATTTAATTAGGATTCTTTCTTTTTGTATCGGATTGTTTTTCGGTGATTCGTTTTTGTCCTTATTGTCGTTAATTACGATGTTTTCTACCGGACTGGTTTCGTTTGTTTTATTAATATCATTTCCGACATTAATTTTACTTTGTTGTAACACTGAAAAAGCTTTCATAGTAATTTCACTTACCTGGCTATTATTTATTTGAATTTTATTTTTATCTACATTACTGGACTGAATCTCAGAACCTGAAGCACAAACCAAATCACATTCCATAGCCGATTGATCCCGTTTTTCAAAACCTGTGAACCCGTTTTTACCCGGATCAGGTGTATCACCCTCCTAATGACCACTCATTACACCCTTATTTAGGTTTCTTTTTTATTAAAAACTACGCAAATTAAGATTTTATCGCACTTGACTATATAAACACGTCTTACTCTGTCGATTGTCAGACCCGAACTGGTGCCAATGTTGATTGAATGAAATTGTAGACTTACCACTTTGTAATCAGTGGAGATCTATTGCAGAAGTAAATATAAGCTATGTGATTTTTCAGGAGATAGTGAAGCAACTTACATTATTCATGTGACTCTTGTGAGAATGAATGATTATGCAGAATACTGCACAAGACTCCTTGCTTTGCAACATTATTATCTCAGTTGCATCAATAAAATCAGATACAGTCATTTACTGGATGCTCCGTACTATGTATTAAACCAGACGCTACACAAATTGCAGCAGTTCAAGAGACTACAAAAAAAGCCAGAAGCATTATAAAAAATAATGAAACACATACCAATCATCTAATATAAATCTTAATACAAGAGAGAAAGTGGCCAACAGAATAGTGATGTAAGAAGGAGGAAACCGAAAGAGAAGCACTCTGGAGGTGCCTTCCCATGCTGGATCACTACAAAAAGTTCCTTCGAAATGTTGACACCGCTAGATCCAAAAAGTATTTAGATCTCAGCAAAAATAAAAGCACCTAATGAGAATGGGTCTAGCAGTTTCTTTGGGGAGGAGGAAGAAACTAGAATGCCTCCCCATAGCAAGCTAATGCAAAAAATGCTTCAGACAAGAAACTTGTAGGATCTAACCTCCTTGAATCCATTCCAAATGCTGGAGTTCAATGGAACTCTAGAAGGTGATCTGTAGATGTAGATGGTAGCGAAAACAGCTCTGATAAGGGGGGTGGCACAATATACCTTAATGTTGCAACGTAACCCCGTCAACAATCAATCAGTGTTTGTTTTATAAAATACTTTAATATTATATTTTAAATTATTTGATATTACATTTTCATCAAAAAAGATTCTGTATTAGAAGTAAATGATATTTCAATTCTGTTTTAGGTTCCTGTAGTTCCTCTTATACCTGCTCTCAGTATTTTAGCTAATGTATATTTAATGTTAATGTTGGATTACTTGACATGGGTTCGTTTTGCTGTATGGATGGCAGTCGGTGAGTAGAATTTTAATATTCGAATGCTTAATAATAAATATTTTTGTCACTGAAGCTATATCAACAATTTATCAACTATACATACAAATGTTCACTAACTACTTTATCTCTTGAAGAAAACATGTCGACCTTAGTTTCCACATCTTGATTATTTTTGAGCATGTTAAGATAGTTCAAATTTATTAAAATAATTATTTGACTACTTTTGTATAAATTTGTATAAAAAAATAAGAAGATCTATATTGGCAGAACTTTTGTTGTATTCTACTTACTATATTTTACAAATTTTCCATTGGAGAGATATACAGTTGAATTATTGGATCTTTACCTGTGTTATCATTAATATCTGATAACATAACTGACAAATGTCAAATTATTTTGTTCTGCCAGTTAATAATTATGTCAGTTATATTATCAGATATTAATGACGCACGGGTAAAGATCCAATAATTCATCTGTAACTAGTTTTGGTTAATAATAATAATAAAACGTCATTTATTGGTACAACAAAATGACCATCGACCAAGGTCCTTCAGCCAGTAATACTTACATTATTTAGTATAATAGACTTAATAGAAATAAAAGTAACATTGTGTGTATATGTAAAAAAGAGTATAAACAACTAAACAGAAATAAGAAAGAAAAAGTTATTGTTAGAATTTTCACTTCATCATTTTTCATTTTCCTTTAATGATTATTTACCACTTCCCAAACTGTCTTATGAGGATATTTTCGTTTCAACTGTTATGTGTAATCTCGTTCTATGCATAGTCTATCCATAATTTCTTTATAATGCATCTGCTTGGAGAATGCTTGGGACAGAGCTGTCAATCTACCTTTTCGTGGCTGTACCTTTGTATTTTTATAGTTTAATTTTTTAAATATTTTCCGGGTTATTTTATCATATCCTGGAGCTGTGTTTCTGCCCCTGTGTATGATTTGAAAGTATGTTTCTTCCTCAATAGTCCTATCTTCTCGTCCGATATTTTCTTTAAAGTGAGCGTTTAACCATGCTAGAAAATTCTCATAATGTCTACTGTCATATTGGGGATCATCGTCGCCTGTGAATGTGTCTGTGAAATGTTCAGAAAATAGATCTGCTTTCTCTTGGTTAATGGAGAATATGGTTCCGTTTTTTTCCAGATCTGGTATGATGTGGTCAGCTTTATATTTACTCATTCTTTTAATTTGTTGCCAGTAATTTTTTCCCCTTAGTCTATTAATTTCATTACATGTGTTGATCCATTTATTTTCTCTGTACTGTTTTATTAACGTTTGAATATTCTTGTTATAGGTGTTTATGTGACGTTTATAATCTACATTGGGATTTTTTAGGTAATCTCTGTACATTGTTCTCTTGTTCTTAATTAGTTGTATAATGAATGGTGTTAGCTCAAAATTGTGAAAGTGAATTTTTTCGTAGGGGGACTTTTCTATAATAGCTTAGTCCAACAGTGTGCTAAACTGTTTAATGTCATCCACAGTTGTTCGGGACTGTTATGTGTGTTTTCCTGCTCCTCAATATGCTTGCTTAGTTTTTTGTTAACTTTGTTACATTTATTTAAATTAGCTCTGTATTCATTACTGAGATCAATTTTCTTTTTTAAGTTAATGGTAACTTCTATTGCTGAGTGTTCACATCCCAGGTCCAGATGAGTAATAACTTGCTCTATGTTGTGTTCTAGGTTTTCTGTAAATAGCAACAAGTCTGGAGTGATATCGTTATTGTTTATCATGTGGAATGTGGGGGGTTTGTGCTTTTTTAAATGGGCTCTTATCCATAAAATCCTGTATCTCTTTTTGTTTATTTACATTGAAATCCCCAATAATTATACAATATTTGTAATTACTTGCTTTATTAAATATTGTATTCTCTGTTTTAGCATTTGGGTGAACATAGATCGGTATGATGTGTAGTTTGTCTTCTACAAAAGGAATAGTGTTTGACTTCACTTAATGGGTTGTTCATTTTAGGAGGATTGCTCCTTCTCATGTTCAGCTTGGGATGAGCCTGCACCAAACTCCCACCTCTTGTATTTGTGTTAACTATATTGCCTATTATCTTAATCATGCCCCAGTTTCTATAGTTTGTGTTACTGTCTATATTGGTTTTTCTTTCTACAAAGAGTGCACAGTTTATTTTATGTTTCTCAATAATGTTGTTGATGAGGTGTTTTCTCATTTGGATTATGTTGTTTATTAGCAGTTTTTTTAGTATGTAGCTATTGACGTGGGCATAGAGAATCTTAAGTTTCCACAAGAACTTGACTATTAGTTACACTGTTGATGGGTTGTGTTGGTGAAATCGTTCGAGGTTTGTCGAGATAAAACAAGTATATACACTCTGTTACCAGAAAAGTGTGAGACTGTATATGTTGTATTCTGTGATAAATCGTTTTCTTAGTTTTGTGATCAGTTCATCTCTTTGTATGTTTTTTTCTTTGTTAAGTTTGCATATATAAGTGTTTATGATTACATCATGCACAGTTGTATGGGAATGTATTTTTGAGTTCTTGGTTGTTTTTGCATCAATTTCTGCTGATTTTTTGTTTAATGGTTTGATTTTATTATTGGGTATATCTTCTATTGGTTTTGTTGGCCTGTTCTGGCATTTCAGTGACCAAGCCACATGATCTTCAGCACCACAGCTGGAACATTTTGGAGGTAAATGTGTTTTAAATTTTGATTCATGATGAGGACCTCCACATTTGGTGCATTTGTCTGTAGTATGGCTAATTTTTTGGCAACGGGAGCAGGGTTGTGGAATTGGAGCAGGGGGAGTGCTTGGGTACACCGGATAGTGTTTGTGTTTGTAGAAAAAACATTCACTCAAAAGATAATTCTAATAAGTGTGGTAGCTTTTTGTGTGGCTATTAAAATTATTTTCTTGCAGTACCTGTGATTGATGCTGACCTTCTTTATCTGTTTGCTTATCTCTTCATCTGTTATTTCATGTTCTATCGAACCTATGCAGATACTGTATGAGATTGATGAGTTGCTTACACGTGTTTGGTATTTTGTTGATGTTTGAGTTTCTGAAAAAGTTAAAATTTGTTTATCACCAATTAGTTTTTGGAGAGTTTGAGTAGTTTTAGGTTTTTCTTCATCTGATTTTAATAGAAATCCGATTTTGATTTTCAGTATCACATCATTTGATTTGGGGTTTTCTATTTCCCAGATATCTGCCAGTTTTGTTCTTGTCAGAGTCTCATTGGCTTTTATGTAGTACAAATGTTTGTAGTTTCTATTTGTAATTTCTCTCATTTTGGCAGAATTATTTTGGTGGAATATTTGGATAGATGGTCCTGGTTTGTTTTGAATTGTATTAATTGTAGCTTGATTGTTTTGTTGAACTTTTTGTGGAGACAGGTTTTGTCGTTTTTTGTTGGGTTATTATCAGTTAATTGATGTTGCTTTTTTGCATTAGTGTGGGAACTTGTTCCAATTATGTTATTTATTTCTTCTTGTGATAATTGTAGAATATCTGTGTTTTCTTTTGATATGTGGTGTTTCCCTTCTGTCTGGCTGACTCTCTTGCAAGAGAGGGTGCCGCTCATGACTTTATCGGACCAGAACCTACAATTGGCATCGCAACAAGTGTTGTCAAACATACACTAAATACTTGGACTGCAAGAAGAGTTTTAGACTTCTGGCATAATATACCAGGATTGGTTCATTCAAAGGCCTTCATACATCCTTCGAATAATGTATCCAAACAAATGTTAGGCTATAAAAGACACGATCTACGGTGCCTAACAGGCCTCTTAACAGGCCACTGTCGATTGAATCATCATATGCTGAAACTTGGACTGTCGGACGATCCGATTTGCCGTCTTTGTTTGGAAGATGATGAAACAGCAGAGCATATAATTTGTGCCTGCCCCGCCGCGGCGCAAATCAGGTATCGGATGTTTGGCAGGACCACTCTCTTGCCCTCGGACCTGAAATATCATTCACTGAACAAATTAATCGGCTTCGTCAAGAAGCTGAATTTGTTTGGTGAAATTTGAATAGGTATGAGCCACAATAGATTCTCGCGAGTCGCAGTGGAGGGCCTCATTGACCCACTCATTATAAACCTAACCTAACCTAACCTTCCCTTCTGTCTTTGTTTTTCTTTTTGATTCTCACTTTTTTTCCAATGACCTGAGTCATCTATATCCATCTCAGAGTAGCTTTCTTGTGATTCTGATGATTGGTATGTTGAATTATCGCCTTGATTGTCCATCGCGACACTCCAAGTGTTCATTCAACGACTGCGAGTTTTTCACCTTTTAGGCAATGCTTTTATTGATATTACCATTCGCCCACACTAGTTCATGTCTACCATCCATACCTATTAAGACGTTTCTACAATTTTGGAGAAATGATTGCAAAATGTTTAGGCTTACCACCATAGTAAATAAAAAAACACTTTTGGGACTCAATCTTTAATGCTCATGATTAAAGTTCGGAAAAAATGCAACCGAAAAAGCCAAAAATATGCGCATTTAAATGCATCAAGAATTGAGAAAAAATGCAAGGATTTTAGAAAAAAATGCAAGGAATTAAGAAAAAAACGCAAGAAATTATTTATATTATAATGTTGAATATTACTATTATTTCATTACTTTACTATGGTAGAGAGTGGGGGCGGGATTTAATAATTAGGTATACAACGAAAATTTATATTAAGTATCAGATTTTATTAATAATAATAATACATAGGTACTATTAAAATTATTATGGTAACAATAAAACAAAATAACAATATTTAAACAGACATAAGTCACGTCTTACAATTATTGTAAAAACTATTAATAATTATGTGTTTTTCAAAGTTTTCTAGGAGGAAACTTTGTCTCTTGTCAGAAAACATATGTTTAAAAATTGAAAAACTTCGTTCAACATCAACTGATGTAATGGGAGCATATTTATATTTACATATGATGTTTAATTCTAAATTTGGCATATTTACATCGTTTTCGCCCATAAAAATTTTCGACATATTTTTCAAAATTTGAAAGCCTGTATTATTTTGAGCCACAGAATTGAATTTATTTAGAACGACGGTCCCAATTTGGCCACCGACTTTCTTACAATTTGACTCAAACTGGCTGATTAGAGCTACTGATTCCGTTAATGGAATACAAGATTTTTGTAAATTTTTAATAGTTGTAGATACAAACATATAATTGGTTTTTATAAATATCAAATTATTCTTAATTAATGAATTGAGGCAAGATTTGGAAATTTTTCTTTGTAAAATTGAACGCGTGTCGGAGCTTTTAAAAATACTTTTTTTACATTGCTAATTAGGTCATTGACCAAAGGAAACTACTCTCTTATACATTCTGCCACTCTATTAATTCCATGAGCTAGACATGTTACATGTTGCAGATTCGAATAAAATATTTTTAAATTTTGTCCAGCTTCAATCATATAAGGTGCTGCATCAGATAGAAATAAAATGAATTTTTCTGTGGGAACAATTTGGGGCAAGAAAAAATTGTTCAATGAATCTTGGACAAATCGTGCAATTGTTAAATTATTAGCTTTTTCAAGTTTTTTTGAAGCAAAAATATAGGATCTGCTTGGATTTGTTTCCCCTAAAACACCTATTAATGCATGTGCGATATATCTACCGCACGAATCGGTGGTTTCGTCTACTACAATATAGAAATAGTTTGAATTGACTTCGTTTTTGATACAAGTTAATGTTTGTTTATGAATTGAGTCGACACTTGCTTTATGTAAGGTCGACTCGTCAGGAATATTTAGTTTACAGTATTTTCCTAAAAATTCCTTCAGGTTGGGATTATTTAACTTGCTCAAGGGTATGTTACTGGCAATCATTGCCTTGCACAAATCCTCATTAAACTCTTTTTGGTCGTCTTTTTTTGGCTTCTGTTGTTGGAGGCAACCTCTTAAGGTTTGTTGCGATGATAATTTCTGCATATTGGAAATATGCTTTGCAGATTTCACGTGTTGATCAACAATGAATTTTTTCACGGCGTGGATCTATAATGGGAACGGAAAACTACTCATTATTTTTACAAGACAAATATACGCAAAAAAAACAAATATCTAACTGCAAAATAATTCGACACCTTGTATGTTTTTAGGACAATTTTTTTACTTGGTAGGCACAAAGAACTTGTCAATCACGTCCAACCATATCATTCACCCTTTTGTTTTATAATTATCTCTTAAAATAGGTTTAACAGTTTTATGATTTTGCGAAGTATCATTAAACGCCTTTATTATATAAACGAGAAGTTTACAAAATCGATGAAAACACTCAAAACTCATTAAATAAACAACAAAATAGTAACATCCGGTTATAATTTGTTAAAAAATAAGCTGCGAATAAGTAAAAAGAGGAAAATAAAAATAATAATATGTACCTATATCTTGAATACATGAATACTTATACTTTTAGATAAAACATACTTCAAAACCAAAGCCAATAGCAATATGTAACATACACTTACAATTTTTGAACACACTGTACAAAAAAGGTGGACTCCATCCCAAGTAAGTTCTCGGTGACACTTTATCCACATATCATTAAATGTCTTTTTAGGCATTTCGACTCAAACACTTGTATATTGTATCCTGATTAAAAGAAAGTACAATAGGTTCACTGTTCACTAATCCTAATGCTTTCGTGGGAAGATACTGCTCAATTAAAGGTTGATATAATATTTACCGGGGAGGCCGCTCCGGCTGCGATGTTTTGGGAATCCCCCGGTTACAGTTACTTGTTTATGGTATTTGGTATTTCCCATTTTAAGAACAAAGTAATAAAATAATCAATATAGTAAGACCCTTTCAATAAAGTAGGTACCTACCTACTCTTTCAAGTTCTTTCAATTTTGGGGTAGCAGGTAGTTCCAAACCCAAACAGATTTAAAAATTCCATAATGAAAACTTTCTGTTCAATAGGATTTTAAAATAATTGGCAATAAATGCTCAAAACTTTAAAAAAATGCATTTTTTGGGAAAAAATATAAAAAAATGCAAAAGATGCAAAAAAATGCACGTTGCATTTTTTCCGAGCTCTACTCATGATATATTTGATATTGGTTGCCCACTAATACTACAGTAAATATAATATAATTCTGGATCTCCTAGTGAGGTATTATAGTCAGCTTCTTTTTATATCCGTTTTTCAATTTTATTAGGGTATGGATCAGCAATAACTTGGTTCATATGTCTTGATCATGTCAATGACGAATGTAGTACCAAGGTCATTATATAGTGTGCTGTTCCTTGACAAACAAAGGTGTGTTGTTTCTAGCTCAGTTCTCTTTCGAATGTCCAAATTTGCAGGGTAAACCAGTACTATACATTCTTCGGAAAAAGAGATAAATTAGTTTAGTAGTTAATTGGATATAACAATTCAAATAAAATTGTAAATGGAATATTTTTATGTAATAAAATCACTGAAAAAGAACAGATAGTTCAAAATTTTAACTTGTCCGCATGTGTGAGTATTCTCCAACTGGTTCATTTTAACTTGTCAAATAATATTTTTTCCAACTGAACTTATAACTATATAGTTTTGTTGAGAGACAATTCCACCAACGATATTAATAAGTAGCTTCAATGACATATGCACAGTAAAATCTACAGGGTGTTTTCGAATGACACTTACAACGTTTGCATGTAGATACCTCTCGTAAAATTGGACAATATGATATATGGATTGAGGGGTCCAACACATTTACTTTTCGAAATACAGGGTGTTAAATTTATGAAAAATATAATGTTTTAATTTGATAACTTTAAAATGGATGAATATATTGATCTGACATTTGGCAGGTTGTTTTAAAATGTAAAAAGGCATATTTTAATGGAAAAACATGTTTCAATTCTTGATCCAGTGGTGTACAGTTGGAAGAATATGTCACCTTTCCCCTCCCATTTTTTACCCCACTGACATTTGAAGCTATTTTTATTTGATTTTGTATTCCTCAATAGTTTTCACGTGAAAAACGCATAATCTTTACATATCAAAAAATGTGTAGTTTTCAAGATATTTAATGTTTTTATGAAGTCTGCAAGATCACTTTTCAATAAAAAATATTGTTTTTTAATAACTACCTAACTACTAAAGGTCAGAATATGTAACGGGAACTAATTTGTGAAACAGCAATGCATATAAAACATTGAGAGGATTATTGAAAATACTTTTCCAAACTTGTGATTTTATTAACAAAAGAATTAATGACAATAAAAAATAAGATAATTTCAAAGTTAAATAATATCCCATTCAAACATAATTTTTAACTAAGCAGCCAACAAATTACAAAAGATGTTCAAAATTTTGTCCATTTGCATTTACACATAATCTTTCTCATTGAAAATCGCATAGCTTGGAAATACTGGCGATTGCCGGAAATCATTTCTGTAGCTGCATGGATTCTTGCTATCAGTTCCTCCTCCGTTTCTACTATTGTATCGTGGACTAGGGACTTCATGTAACCCCACAGAAAGAAATCGATTGGATTTAAATCCGGTGACCTCGCAGGCCACATATTGGGTCCACCTCGGCCTATCCAGTTGTTTCCGTATTGTTGAGTTATAAGTTGTACGGGGAAGCCAGAAAGAATGGTAGACGTTCCGTGCACTTGTATAGATATAGATTTCCATGTCACACAACATTTTCCCAAATTGACAAGAGATTGCGAGAATTTGGACAATTCAATTCAAAATTACAAGGTAGCGGTAGAAAACGCACCGTACGAACTGTGCAATTAGAGGAGGCTGTTCTAGACCGTATTGAAAATACACCCGATTTAAGCACTCGCACCATTGGCAAATCTTTAAATGTAAGTAACTCAACTCTGTGGAATATTTTAATTGAACAGCAGTTGTATCCTTATAAGTATACCCAAATTCAGGCCATAAAACCAACAGATTGTCATCAAAGAGTGGAGTTTGCCAATTGATACACCCAAAAATGTTTAGAAAATAGGAATTTTACCGATTTGTTGTATTTACTGATGAAGCCAAATTCACACGTGAAGGAATTTGTAATTCAAGCAATAACCACGTGTGGGATGACGAAAATCCATATGTTATTCGACAACGTGGATTTCAGGAAAAGTTTTCCCTTAACGTGTGGGCAGGCATTCTTGGAGATCGTATAGTGGGTCCATATTTATTACCTAATAAACTTAATGGTAATATTTATTGTAATTTTTTGAGAGAAACCCTGCCTGATTTATTAAACGACGTTGTACCATTAAATATTATGGCGAATATGGATAATGTATGGTTTCAGCACGATGGGGCATCTGTACATTATTCTCTAGCGGCCAGACAACTTATAACTCAACAATACGGAAACAACTGGATAGGCCGAGGTGGACCCAATATGTGGCCTACGAGGTCACCGGATTTAAATCCAATCGATTTCTTTCTGTGGGGTTACATGAAGTCTCTAGTCTACGATACAATAGTAGAAATGGAGGAGGAACTGATAGCAAGAATCCATGCAGCTACAGAAATTATTTCCGGCAATATTTCCAAGATATGCGATTTTCAATGAGAAAACGTTGCAGATTATGTGTAAATGGACAAAATTTTTAACATCTTCTGTAATTTGTTGGCTGCCTAGTTAAAAATTATGTTTGAATGGGATATTATTTAACTTTGTAATTATCGTATTTTTTATTGTCATTAATTCTTTTCTTAATAAAACCACAAGTTTGGAAAAGTATTTTCAATAATCCTCTCTCAATGTTTTATATGCATTGCTGTTTCACAAATTAGTTCCTGTTACATATTCTGACCTTTAGTAGTTTGGTAGTTATTAAAAAACAACTTTTTTTTGTTGTTGAAAAGTGATCTTGCATACTTCATAAAAACATTAAATATCTTGAAAACTACACATTTTTTGATATGTAAAGATTATGCGTTTTACACATGAAAACTATTGAGGAATACAAAATCAAATAAAAATAGCTTCAAATGCCAGTGGCGTAAAAAATGGGAGGGGAAAGGTGACATATTCTTCCAAATGTACACCACTGGATCAAGAATTGAAACATGTTTTTCCATCAAAATATGCCCTTTTAGATTTAAAAACAACCTGCCAAATGTCAGATCAATATATTCATCTATTTTAAAGTTATCAAATTAGAACATTATATTTTTCATAACTTTAACACCCTGTATTTCGAAAAGTAAATGGGTTGGACCCCTCAATCCCTATATCATCTTGTCCGATTTTACGAGAGGTATCTACATGCAAACGTTGTAAGTGTCATTTGAAAACACCCTGTATAAATTGGCAAATTCCACATTTTTGGCTTTAAATAAACTTGTTCAAAAATGTTTTTTAATAATTGAAGTATATATATATGTATTAATTGGTATTCAATATTGACGATAAAAAACTAGTCACAACTAATTTATTTCTCTCTTACTAGCACACTTTAGATAAATTTTCATTGATACATTTTCTAATGCACTAATCATAATTGAAACACGAAATGTGTCGATAGTTGTTCCAAAAACTCTACTACACATGTGTTCGTTATGCATAAGAAATATAGTAATTAAGATACCAAAAAGTCGGTTTCGAGGTACTTAAGGATGTATACCCAATTTGATGTTTAATTATTCAAATTAAAGTATGTTGAAGAATAAAATAAAATCAGTATTTAGAATAAAATTGAAAATACGATATGTTTAACTGAACTCTGATACATTTTTTTAAAAACTGTATATACTGTGTAATTTTTTATTGTAAAAAAATCTATCATTTTTATGGATTTTTGAGAAATATTTGAGATTAATTTCAGTAAATCAGTTGTGAAAAATTCACGAACCAGTTAATTTCTGACAGTCATGATTTTCTTACAAGATATGAGGCAACATCGCACTGTCAAGTAGTCATTTTTTGAAGAATAGTGGTAGAGTCTGTTTCACGAAAGTTGAAGCCACCTGAAGTTGCAGTCATATGCGCCAACTTGTCAAAACCACCGCCTTATTGTAAAATTGAAAGTCAGTAGAGTAACGATTTCACATTTTGTAGGTTAACACAAAATTAATAAATTATTTATTCCAAACAGGTTTTATAACCTAATTACATGGAATAAGAATTGATAATACATAAATTGTATCCTAACATTGTGTAGTTTAGCCATCAATATATTTGACAGTAATATATTGATTAATGTAGCGAATTAAAAACAAGGCAAATATGTCTAATTTCCAGAACAGTTCCTTCATACACAAAATTTCTTAATATACCTATTCATAACTATTGTTCTTACATTGTATAATTGACATTGTCCAATCTACTTCGGTAACATTGTTGACAAGTTGTATCATGACCTCAAGAGGAGAACAAACTAATGTTCTTAGTCTCCCAAACAATAAAGAGGATTGAGTTAACCTTGAGGGAACTTTGGTAGGAATTAAGTACAATAAATAACTAGATGTGGATATACAATTAATTATTTTATACAAGAAAATCATTACCTGAAGTTCATTCCGTAATCTAGTTGTCCTAATTGTTTTATAATCCGGCCAATGATTATAGTCTTTATAATACAAGAAACGTAAGTATTTATTCTGCACTTTCTGGATATTTTCTGAGTATATTTGAGGTTGATCTCCCCAGATAATATATCCAGGTCTCAATAAAGTATTTAACATTTTTAGTCTCAATATTTGAATGAAAAAGAGTGGTTTGTCTGAAAACTAAACCCATTATACGATTGGCACTCTTAATTGATTTTTGTATATTATGTGAATAGAAAGACATTTGACTATTATAAGTAACTCCAAGATCCTTGACTTCATCCTTCCTGTTCGAAGAATATGGATGAAAATAATTCATTTATCATGATATTACAGTTCCTTTGAAGATTGCTGGTGTATTTAAAGTTTTATCCGTATGTTGATTATAGGTTATGGTTAGGGAAAACAAACACTACTAAAAGTTTAATGAAGTGTAATATTTAAATTAAAAACAAAATGTAGAAGTTGTAAATGATATCTGGAATCCTTTGCTGTTCTCTAAATTTTAGTGCATTGACTATGATAGTTTTTGCTTTTAGACCAACAAGGTTTTTAGAAAATATTGTTTTAGACTTTTACATTAAATAAAACACCTTAGAACTCGCTTATAAACTAGCTAAACGTCTTAAAATATTTAAAATCGAACTTATTCAACAAATAAACAACCAGACAACCCTCAAATGTGAAATTATAAAGTGGCTATCGGCCAAGGTCAATAGATGTATAGGTTGCCTGGTAATTTTCGACCACTCAGTGCCGCGTTTTTGGCGGGTATGACGTCACCCAGAATGCCCATTTAAATTTATTTGGTTTTATTATTTTGCAAGGAATCGAAGAAAATTGGCATGAATAAAACAAAACTAACATATTTATTGGAATTTTAGTTGCGATTAAATTTTATTAGGCATTTAAATAAAAAGATAATCATAAACTTCTACAATCTAACCATTTATTTAATTAAAATATCTATAAGTTTTACTGCAATTGTAAACAACAAAATTATGTCAGCTTATGTGTAATAGTTACCTACCGTACATCCTTGGTTTGTTTCATTGCTAGTGGGTGGAATATTATATACGGGGTGATACATAACTATTGGGACATAGGCTAAGGGTAGATTGTTTGGACCAAACTATGGCGATAGGACCAAATATACCTCAATGAAATATTGCTGTGGAAAAAGATAAAGGACGTTAAAGTTGATTTTTTTTTTCGTTTTTTGCTAATAATTTCACTGTATATTTATCGATTGTTATCAAAATCGACACAGAGGCATAATTTTATACAGGCAATATTATTTCACATTTTGTTACAGGGGGAGCCTCATGAAGAACTTCTAATGATGAAATTAACTGGTAACTTTTTTTGACGAAACTTTTTAGTGATTTTTATCAAAAAATATGACATAAACATCATTTCTACATAATATTGGTACTCTTGTTCAAAAACGATATTCTCTTTCGTTTTCGAGAAAAACGCAATTGAACAGTTCAGAGTATTGGAAGGGGATTTGAAATATTATTTCAATTATGAAAGTGCTGAAAAGTGTGCTTTGGGCTGTCAGATAATTGTTGCTGGCAAATGACATTTCTTGTCAGTAAATATTTTTTGCTGCGAGTTTATAGTCAATTGTTGCATTTTTTAAAGCTATCATATAGTTTTTCGATTGAAATACCTCGTCACAATCATTTTACGAATGAAGAAATGCGGGATATGATTTGTGTATATGCACAAGAACATTTTTGCGGGCGCTCTGCAGCCAGAAGGTATGAGTTGTTATATCTAGGCAGAAGGCACCCAAATCACAAAACTTTTTCAAATCTATTTCATCGTTTGGGTGAAACCGGGTCATTTCACAATAAAAATCAAGGTGGTCGTCCGAAACAAATTTCACCCAATCAAGAAGTTGAAATTTTGGTTCGAATAGATGAAAATCCTACAGTAAGTTCACGTCATTTGTCATCAGCAACATGAGTAAGTCAGTCGTCTATTATTAGAAATCTTAAAAAAAGAAACGTTCCATCCTTATCACTTCACTCTTGTTCAAAATTTGTTTCCAAGAGATCTACGACGGTTACAGTTCTGCCAACGTATTCTCAACAAGCATAATGATGACCGAAATTTTATTAAGAATATTATGTTCACCGATGAAGCGACTTTTACCCGACGAGGGGTATTTAATTGGCGAAACAGCCATTATTGGGAAGAAAAAAATCTGCATGCTCTGAAAGAAAGACATTTCCAGCATGAGTTTAAATTCAATATTTGGTGTGGCATTATAGGTGACCAACTACTAGGGCCATCTGTTCTGCCTCCAAATTGTAATGGCGATTCTTATTTTTTTTTTGCAAAATACGTTTAGTGATATTTTGGATAATCTGTCACCAGCTGTAAGAAATAAAATGTGGTTTATGCAGGATGGAGCTCCACCTCATTTCCCTTTGGTTGTTAGAAATCATCTAAATGACATATTTCCTCAACGATGGATTGGCAGAGGAAGTGATTTTGAATGGGCACCAAGAAGTTCTTAGTATAACCCGCTTGATTTTTATGTTTGGGGTCATATGAAGTCCTTAGTTTCTGCCAATGAAATTAACTCGAGAGACGAACTCTGAAGGAAAATACAAAATGCGGCTAACCTTATAAGGGGACAGAATAATATGTTCTTTGAAGTTCGACAGTCCTTTATTAAAAGAATTAGAAAAGGTGTATAAGTCGGAGGAGACCATGTAGAACATTTAATTTGAGTTTGCTCTTTTTATGTTTTATTGTTTTAATTATTCCTTAAGATACAAGTTTTTTTATTGTCCGTTACTTGAAATCCCCTTCCGAGACTCTGAATTGTTCAATTGCGTTTTTCTCGAAAACAAATGAGAATATCGTGTTTGAACATGAGTACCAATATTACGTAGAAATGACGTTTTTGTCATATTTTCTAATAAAAATCATTAGAGTTTCGTCAAAAAAAGTTACCAGTCAATTTCATCATCAGAAATCCTTCACGAGGCTCCCCCTGTAACAAAATGTCAAATAATACATAAAATAATATTGTCTGTATAAAATTATGCCTCTGTGCCGATTTTGATAACAATCGATAAATATACAGTGAAAATATTAGCAAAAAACGAAAAAAAAATCAACTTTAACGCCCTTTATCTATTTCCACAGCAATATTTTATTGAGGTATATTTGGTCCTATCGCCATATTTTAGTCCAAACAATCTACCCTTAGCTTATGTCCCAATAGTTATGAATCACCCTGTATACAGCGTGTCAATAGATGGGGTATCCTATAGGTGAAAAATGTTTAAATATTAGTTTTAGTGAAAAATGTCTTCTTGATAAAAAGTTTTGCTTGTTCTGAAACCCCATAAAATGAAGTAAAATTCAAGTTTTTCAAAACCCGTCTCATTTTTTAGTCAATTTCATGAATACTGTATGAATTTTTGTATGTTCGAAAATAATGTATTAATCTAGTGAGTGACGTTTACGATGTACCAAGTAACTGTCAACTTTTATAAATAATTTTCAAATTGTCATTCTTTAAGAAATATTTGACAACAATGTTTACTATTCAAGAATTATAATCGCTATCAAAAATAACAATACAGAATAATAATGTAAGAAACACTAAGTAAACAAAAAGCATCTATTCAATATATCCTCCCCCAGCTTCAAAACATTTCTCAATTCTCTTTATAAATTCTTTGTATTTCGCAGCATTTCGGGGGTAATTTCATTAACGGCATCAATGATAGCTCATTTAAAGTCTTCAATATTATGTTTTAAATTATTTGCGTCAACTTTTTGTTTTAAGTAGCCTCATAAAAAATCTAAAATAGTTAAATCGGGGGATCGGGGCGGAAAAAATATTGGTCCATAACTTTCCATCCATCGCCCTGGAAAATATTCATCCAGCCATCCTCTAATTAGCAAAGTCGAATGTGACGAACATCCATCATGTTGAAAGTACATTTTACGCCTTTGCTCCAAGGTAATATTTTCTAATTCAGGTATTAAGAAGTTCTCCAGCAAATACAAATATACCTCCTGATTTAATGTATCTTCCAGAAAATACGGTCCGATTATTCGATCCGGTAAAACCGCACACCAAACATTAACCCTTTCGCTCACGCTTTTTGGTTTTTAAAGATCAAAATCTGAACTTAGGCGGACATACTTTTATATTGTTTTAAACATTTTTGGCGTACTCAAAAAACTCCACATCGGCCCTTTCGACGGCTGTGATTTGTACAATATATTGCACATTGTGAATAAGTGGTAGTGCTTTTCCAAATAAAATACAATTGAAAAAAAACTGAATTTGTGCAACTAATTATTTATTTGTATGTTGCACTTAATACAGACGAAATTAGTCCTAGAAGCACATTCACAGAATTTAAACCTTGAAGAGAAGGATTTTTCATCTATAATTGGTAAATGACCAAATCCATCCAGCCTTATTTCTGCCGCTGGTCTAGTTTCTGTTTTTGTTTCTTCTGTTGCGGAGATGATGTCGATTCTCCTCTATTCGAAGGACGTTCGTTGCCGTTTTCTAGAGTTTACTTTGTCTGATTTTATAAAAACTTCAGCGACGTATGCCCTAAAATTAACCAAATAAAAATACTATTTTTTTTGGAATGCCTAAAGTAATCGCCTTTAGCCTATATTCCAGCCAGGCTTTAGAACATGCAATATCAATGCTATGTGTAAACATACGAAGTGTCCACTTCCTGGAACGGATACAGGTTCTGTACAAAGTAACCAAAAAGACGCATTTATCAACGCCGCCCATATTTTGGTTATATTTTTTAATTACTTCAGGTTGTTTCACACTAACATATTGGTTTTATTTTTGTCCCATCGTGTACATCCATCTTCTTTTCCTATGCCCATGAAGTTAGAAACCATGACAACACTTTTATTGTCAAACCAGTGAGTGAGAATAACTTCTCCATCACCACTCACATAGTGTTCAAATCACGACCTTTCTTTGACATCTCCTTTTGAAGCAACAAATGTGGTTTGCTAAACCTATCTACTCTTGCAGTGCAAGCTTTATATATATTTTTATGCAGCAACAACTGTAATATATTATAATTGGAAAAGTAGTTGTCGAAAAAAAGTTGAACATTTGGTACTGCAATCCTTTCAGATAATTTCAATACTACTGATGCTGCTGATCCACAAACTTTTAAGTGGGCTTCGTACAGTTTAGTTGTAGCCCCTTGGTAAATAAGAAAATCATAAATTAATCCACTGTAGCCACACAAGGCAAACATTTTAATACCCCAAGGTTTTGGCTTTTTTGCTACATACTGCTTGACATTTAGACGGCCTTTGAATGGTACAATTTTTTCGTCTATGCATAATTCTGTTTCAATCGGTAGAGACAAGCATTTTCTATGATCTGTTTTTACTATGAAACGTGGTGAACCATATAAATAACACTTAAAATGATTGATTCCCCAATGAATTGCTAATAACTCTTTTATGATGGTGGGCTTGTTATGCTCGCTTTTCTTGAAGCTGCGTGATGCGAATGCGATGGGTAGGTCAATCCCTTCGTAATTTTGACTTAAAATTGCTGAACATGCGCTATTCGAAGCGTCTGTAGTTAATATGAATTGTCTATTAAAGTCTGGATATTTTAAAACTGGTGGATTGATTAATGCATTTTTTAAGACCTGAAATGAGTTTTCGCATTCTTGTGACCACTCGAATTTTAGGTTTTTCCTAGCTAACCTATTTAAAGGAATACATATTTGGGCAAAATTCTGAATTAACCTTCGATAGTAATTGCAACATGCAACAAATCTTTTGACTTCGTTGGCATTTTTTGGCACTGGGTAATGCTGAATGACTGAGTATTTTGCTTTATCTGGTGAAACACCATCCTTTGATAAATTGTGACCTAAATATGTGACTTCTCGCCTGAAGAATTGGCATTTTTGTGGATTTAATTTCAAATTGAATTTACGACATGCGTCAAACACTTTCCTAAGATTGGCTAAGTGATTCTTTGAAATTCCTATCACAACTATATCGTCCATATAAAGAAATGCTTTTTCCGGCGTGAGGCCTGAGAATGCTATTGACATCATTCGTGAAAAACTATTAGGGCTTGTGTTTAACCCAAAAGGTAGTCTTGTGAATTGAAATGAGCCTTTTTCAGTACTGAACGAAGTGTATCTCCTAGAAGATTGTTCTAAAGGTATTTGATGAAAACCTGACATAAGATCTAAAACTGAAAACCATTTTGCTCTCCCTAATTGATCTAAAATTGCATCTATACGAGGTAAAGGAAATTTATCTGTTACTATTTTCTTATTTAGCTGCCTAAAATCTATACAAAGTCTCCACGCCTTATCTTGATTCGTCGACTTCTTTGGTACTAATAATACTGGACTATTATAATCTGATACTGAGGGTTCAATTATTCCCTGTGTTATAAGTTTTTCTACTTGACTATTTAATTCTGTTGATTGTGAATGTGGTGTGCGATAGTTTTTTATGTATATCGGTGTATTATCTTTTACTGATATCCTTTGTTCGTAAAAGTTATTGTGCGTTAGTGTATCATTCTTCAAAGCGAATATATCTTTCGTAATTTCACAGTTTTGTTAAATCGTTTCTTACATATTCCGGTACTTCTAAGTTTAATGCTTACCGTATCTGCCGTAGTTGTTTCCTTGATTATACTGTCGAAATGTCCTTCCTGAATGATTACTGTTATAAAATCCTCTGTTGTTTCCTCTCCGGTGATTATTCCTAAAGTCAAAATTTGACTTCCTGAAGAAATTACTGTTATCCTTCAATTTTAGTTTATTCTTGATGTCTGCAATGGAGTTTTCCGTCGTGATTAAGCTTCTAGCTTTTCCTGTTAGTCTCGTTTTTATTAGTAGAATAGCATTTTCCTCATTACCAGTCGCGTTTATTTGTAGTAAATCTAATGAGTCTAAGTATAACTGTAATTTGCTTGCTTCGCCGTTAAATTCATTCGGTAAAACTTTGCTCGCAAAATTAAAAAAATCGTTCATACTTGTCGCCATTTTCAACTGTTTGCTTATTGCTTGTAATACAACAGTGTCAATTTCCTCAAATATAGAGGTAGGTATGTCGATAATACAATTTAACGCTTGAAATGCCCTATCAGCTTTATCCCTAATCCTACTTGAATAATTTTTACAAGTCTCCTGTTGTACTAAACTTAAATTTTTCCAATTTTTGGCTATTAACTTAGCAAAATTATTATAAAGACCTACTATGCTATTAATTACTTCGATATGTATATCAGGATTTTTAGGACTTTCTTTCTTCAAAACCCTTTTTCCCTGTTTATTAACTTCTTCCACAATTAATCGTAACTTATCTTCAAAATCTTCCCACGTTATCGACATTTAAAAAAAATTCGTTCATAAGAATAGAATGCCTAAGTAATTACAACTATTTTTACACGGTGAGAGTTCCTGTTGTCTGCTTTACTGCAATGCTTCGGTTGATGTCCCTTTTCAACGCTCTTCGGTGCGTTTTCCATAATGACCAAACAAATTTTAAGATGAAAGCTATAGTTATAATGTATAATAATACCATTATGTGCATCACAACATTGGCTTGCTGTACCATGAAAGTGTTGTTGACAATTCCCGTTTCTTTTGCCTCTTGTTTGGTTGATGAACCTCCCATTGTTTCTCTTCTCCAAGGTCCCAAATTTAAATAGAAAACCATATAGTTCTACTCTTATACCATCAATTGTACCATAATTTTTCGTTCGCAGAATGAAATTTTACCATTTACTTCGCAGGATAATTTACCATAACCATTTGTTACCATTATACCATTACTATTTCCATTTTACCATTTTACAATAACCAATAAATTTGCGTTTACCATAAAGGCATATTATCTTTGAGGCAAACACTTACCTAGCAACCTGTATTCGGGAATAGAATAAACAACATCACTTCTATAAAAATCACTGGGATCGTTTAATACATTTAAAAATACACAGATATAATATCAATCGACTTATTCAAATTATCAATAACAATTAATCATCCTAGTTCATTATACTTTCGTTTTATAGGAAATGTATGCACGCTCTACGCCGAGCCTGACCTCCGTCTATTAATTGTACGTGTATGTTTACATTCCAATTAGAACGTGCTTACACATATAACTATCATTGGCCTTCCTAGATCAATGCTCGCTAAATACTATAATTAATATTAACCTAAATTTAAATATTCCTAAGCTAATGTCCTTTTGCCGTTACTGTCCTTTAGGGATCACTACACTAATAATGTCATATAAAGGTCGTGTCTTCCAAAAACGACCCTGATCAGTTTCACCAACATTTATTCTTTGGGTATCCACAAAATGTAAATGCGTTCTTAGCGAATAAAAACGATTTACTGGCATACTTACATAAATTTGTGGCACTTGTAATTTTGGGCTCCAATAATATTTTATATGTGGATAATGTAAATTTCCCATCAGCATATGACTTCCAACAAATGTTTTCAGTTCATCTACGTTTGTTGGAGCAAATTTTGTCATATACTGAACTGCAAACAAGTTAGTTTTTTCTGCCATTAGTTCAAATAAAGCACCTGTGAAATATTGTTTAAAATAAAAATATGGACTTTCAAGCTCTACTATATCATCTTGTTGTTGAGTATGCCAATTGATGAATTGTGGTGTCTCATAACGCTCAATTTTACGCCAAATTATGTCTTTCTTTTTACTAAAATCTTTATTTTCCAAAAATTTGTACTAAACTAATTCTTTAAATTCTAATTCGGCTAAAAAAAGAACAAATTATTTTTATTTCTCAACAGTTATACCTTCCACATCCTCTAAACCTCTTTTCTCCTCTCCATTTTGATCAACAGCAAAACTAATATCTTCCTCGTTGTTTGTACCGCTTTCCTCTCCCTCACTATTATCATCATTGCTTACTTCTTCCTCCCTATCTCCCCAACTATAATCGTCATCACTAAGTCCTTCAATATCTGATAAGCCCGCTTCAATTAGCTCTAATAGCTGCTCTTCAGTTAACGGCTTTTTCTTACTCATTTTTAAATTTAACACTGCAAAATAACAGAAATATAATAAAAACTGTAAATAACATAAGGTTTTGTACCATACCTATCAACCTCCTTATATTCACACTGTACAATATATTGTACACTAATATTTACTGTAATATAGACTAAGGAAACTAAGTAATCGGAGAGTTCACTACAAAATCCACAAATACAAGTGCCTCTTGTCACAAACCATTTTTCTACATTATTACATGCCATCTTACTTCTATACTCGTAAATAACCGTTACAAGTAACGAGTTCCTTGAATTAAAAATGTTTTTAGTTGAACTAGTAAATGTTAGATGGTAGCACTTCAATTAAAACTAGTATGTGTACAGTTTACTGTACGTTATTAGTAAAGGGGATGGCAGCCTCCACTCTCATCATTTATATATATGTACCTAAAGTGATGTACAATATATTGTACACCATGAGCGAAAGAATAACTTGTTTAGCAAATTGATTATATATATATATATATATACAAGGCTATTGACTTCAGTTGGAGTTGTAGCCGCTCAGATTGAGCTCTTTTGACCCTGTATCTTGTGGGGGGTCAGCCCACGTTTTTCTTGCCGTTTATCTACAATTTATTAGAGGTTTTTGCAGTTTCGACAATTATTCTCCACTCCTTTCTGTCCTGCATCTGTCTCTCCCCGCCTTGTGCTCCCAAATTTTTTATATCTTTCACAACCTGATCTTCCCATCTAATTTTTGGTCTTCCTGGTAATCTTTCCTCATTCGGTCTCCATTCTGTAATTCTCCTCACCTCATGTCCTTTCTCCATTCTTTTAACATGTCCGTACCAACAAATCCTTTTTGATTTAATTGTGTTTACTATATCCTCATTTTCTAATATATTTCTAATTTCATAATTCATAAGTCTTCGGTACTCGTTATACCCTAGTTTGACCGGTCCATAAATATTTCTAATTATTCTTCTTTCATATATCCTTAGTTGCTCTTCGTCCTCATTTGTCAGCCTCATAGTTTCTGCCGCATATGTAACTACCGGTTTTATCGCCGTCCTGTAGACTCTTAATTTTGTTGCTCAGCTTATTCTCTTACTCTGCATGATGTTTTTAAATTTATTATATGCTCTATACCCTGCTTGAATTCTTTGCCTTATCTCGATTTTTGTGTCGTTTTTGTTACTAATAATTGTTCCCAGATACTTAATGGTGTTAACAACTTCAAAAGTGAATTCATTTAACTTTACTGCTTCTGGTTAGGTAGACTTCCTTCTTTCTTTTCATTTCCATATATTTTGTTTTCTCCTGATTCATTTTTAATCCTCTTTTTCACGCTTTACAATTTTCTCTAATGTTTCTTCAAGGCTCTTTCGGTCTCTCGCTATTATGGTTAAATCATCAGCATATGCCATTATTTGTTTTAATTTATTAATTATGCTTCCATTGATATTACAAGTCTTAATTATGCCATCCACTGCTATGTTAAACAATACCGGTGACAGCCCATCTCCTTGCCTTACTTCAGCATTTATCTCAAATTCCTCTGATGGACCTTCCCTTGTCATTACTTTTGCCCTAGAATCTTTCATCGTCATTTTCACCAACCGTATGATCTTTTGTGGTACATTTAGTTGTTCCATATCCTTTATGATTGTCCTCCGTTTCAAGCTGTCGAAAGCTTGCTTGAAGTCAATAAATAGCATTTGGACTCCAACATTGTGTTCATAACATTTTTCAATTACTTGATTTATAGTATGTATGGCATCTACTGTTGATTTTCCTTTCCGAAAACCTTTTTGATACTCCCCTATATTTGATTCAATCACCTTTTTTAGCCTTTCATTTATTATCGTTGTTAGTATTTTATATACGGTATTGAGTAAACTAATTCCTCTATAATTGCTACAAATATTACGATTTCCTTTCTTCATTATTGGTATAATCATACCAGTAGACCATTCTTTTGGCATTGTTTCTGATTCCCATATTCTTTCCATGATTTTAAATATTTTATGTCTTAGATCATCTCCTCCATATTTTATCAGCTCATTTATTTCGTCTGACCCTCCTGCTTTGTTGTTTTTCAATTTATTAATTATGTCGTTGCATTCCTCTTCGGTCGGTTTTTCTTCGTATTCTATCCCTGTATCATTATCAGTCATATAATCTTCTTCATACTCCCCATCTTCTTCCGTTAATAAATTCTTGAAATATTGACTCCACTCTTTTTCCTTGATATTTATTGCAGTTGATTTTCTGCTTTGTCTCTTTATATATTGATATAATTTTACATTATTTTTATTATCATTCTCTAATATGTCCATGCTTTCATTTAACCATTTTATTCTTTTTGCTTTTATCAACTTGGCGCTCTCTTTTCTTATTTTTTTGTATTCATCATAAAAATTTTGTTGCTTAGTTCGCAGCCATTTTAGTCTGGCTTCTTTTTTCTCTTTTATCTTTATTTTACATTCTTGATCAAACCATTTATTATTCTGTCTTGTATCTTTTGTACCAACCACTTCCTCTACTGCCGTTATTATACTTCTTTTTATTTCCTTCCATTGTTCATCGATATTATCTTGTTCTTTGCTCTTCTGTAGTTGCTTCTTTACTTCTTCCCCATATTCATGTTTACTACTTTTCAATTTCTGCACGTTCCATTTCCTACATTTTGTTGTCCTATTTACTATATTTACAATTCTCATTTGCATTTGACAATTACTAATTGATGATCAGTATCAACACTTGTTCCTCTGTATGATCTTACATCCTGTATCATCTTTGATCTTCTTTTTGCTATCAGAACATGATCTATCTGGTTCCCCGTAGTAGTCCCAGGTATAATCCATGTAATTTTATGTTCTTTCTTATGCTTGAAACTAGTGCTGATAATATACATGTTGAGCTCCTCAGCTAAATTGCATAGTCGCCGTTCATTATCGTTAGATGTTTCATGTATAGTGTACTTCCCTGCAACATTATTTAAGTAGTCTTCTTTTCGCATTCATATCTCCAATAATTATTAATGTATCATGTCTTGCGGTTTCCTCACATACCTTTACCAATTTCTCCTAAAATTCATCTCGTCTTCATCTTTTGCTTCTTCCATCGGTGCTTAACTATTAATTATTGCAATATTTGCCATGTGGTTTTTTAATCTTAATTTTGATATTCTACCGCTTATAACTGTGTAATCTAGTATATTATTTCTTATTCTTTTGCTTATCATAAATCATGTGCCGTTCTTTCCTCGACTGTCTTCCCCTCCATAAAACAATATATATTCTCCTTTGTTTATTTGTCCTTCACCTTTCCAGCGTATTTCTTGAAGTTCCAATATCTCTATTTTATATTCCAACATCTCTTTTGCAATTTCCTCAATTTTTCCCATTGTCAGCATTGTCCTGATATTCCATGTTGCCATTCTCACTAAACTCTTGCGTTTACTTCTTTTATTTTTACCCTTACTCATTATCCATTTCATTGCATTGTCTTCAATTGTAAATATCGTATTTTCTTTAGCTACTAGTTTTTTGACTTCTTCTCTTTGTTGCCTCCTCCATGTTCCGGCGAACGATCGGTTGCTGTACGTTTCTTATCATCATTTTCTTTTGGCTTTTCATCCCCAAATGCATCTGATCCATAAACTCTGTTGTTTATAATTAATTTATTAAACTTAAGTACTGCGTTGTGTCCTTGTTCTCTGGCTATTTTTACCTGAGGCAGTAAAATTTTTCTTTCTCTTTGGACTTTTTTCGAGTAGTCGTCATTAATCCAAATATTGGTACCTTTTAGCTTTTTACCTTGTTTCATAATTTCTAATTTTTTACTCCAATTTTTTATTTTAACTATAATTGGTCTACTTTTGTTTCTTCCAAAAGTTCCGATCCTGCCGAATTCTATCAGATCTTTTGCTGGGTCTACTTCTACCTCTATTTTTCTCATAATCAACTTGAGATTTTCCCTTAACAAATGCGTAGCTAGTGCACTAGCTGCATCATCCTCCCCAACGTACGCCTTTTTAAATTTCTTTTTGTCTTGAACAGATTCTGTCTCATCAAACACAGCGTAATTGGTACATCTGGATATTTTTCGTGAAATTTTGCAATTGGATACTGGTACGAAACTTCCCCAATACCATAACACTTAATAAGATATACATTGTTGTCTAATATTTATTAAAGAATGACAATTTGAAAATTATTTATAAAAGTTGACAGTTACTTGGTACATCGTAAACGTCACTCACTAGATTAATACATTATTTTCGAACTTAGTGCAAAAATTCATACGGTTTTCATAAAACTGGCTTTAAAATGAGACGGGTTTTGAAAAACTTGAATTTCATTTCATTTTATGGGGTTTCAGAACAAGTAAAACTTTTTATCAATAATGGAATTTTTCATTAAAACTAATTAAACATTTTTCACTTATAGGATAGCCCATCCGTGGACACGCTGTATATCAACATTCTCGTAATTTTTGTTCGTTTCCATATATAAGAGAGGCTTTGTCGCAATAACGTTCTATAATTCATTAACCGCAGTTTTTCTTTCTTTTTTAATGCTTTGTAGCACTACGAGTGAAGTCAGCTGGTGTGGCATCTTCCGACGAAAGCAAAAACAGTGAAGTAATAGTTAAAAAAGTAAAAAAACTAAGTATCTGGTGCTACAAATTTAAAATAGTAATTTATGCACATGTTGCATACATCATTTTTTCTACAGCCCTATACAAAAAAATAAAATGCAAATAGAAATTTGGGATATTTTAATTAAGCTCCTTTGGTAAATTACAATTATATGTATTCCAAGTTTTATGAAAGTTCATCCTCGATGCCCAGCCAAGTTTCATTGAAATATCTTATGGAAAGCGTGAAATAAAGTTAACGTTATGGCACTTTTTTTAACGCTTTTTTACTTTTTTTCACTCTAACCATAAACAACCACTTTAAGCGCTACAAACCGATGAAATACAAGGTACTTTAAAGATATGGCGTAGAAAAATATTTTTACCATCTTTATTAAGCTTCTTAGCAGTCAAATTCACCAGCCTTGGTTGCATTTCGTCTTCATAACCTTCTGGCTTAAAATGTTTGCTACAAATTATTTTATTTTTAGAAGACCATTTATCCTTACGTATCCCATTCTTTGCAAACTCTGGGGTCTTTAGGGGAAAATAATAAATTCTCCCCTGTTTCCTTTCCTTTCTTTGAATTATTTTTACATGTAGCCACGGTACAAAGTATGCCTCCCGGCATAGCTACATATAAAGAATAAAATCGTATTACAGGAGTGATTCAACAGAAAATAATTTGTTAGAACTTAACTTTAGGTACTTTGAAAACAAAATAGCCCTTGTCATTTTCACAAAATACAATAATTATACACCAATAAAAAACAAGTTTACACTAACAACACAAAGGTCATTTATAAATAGCCAAAAAAGACTACAAAACACAACTGAAATGTTTAGCAACACGCAAACTCCATTAACTATGAGCGATAGCCATACACTTGGACAGTCTCGATGAGGATACAACCTCCCTCGAGTCGCTTCCGCCGTAAGTTACCAGGCAACCTATACATCTATTAGCCTTGGCTATCGGCATAAATGATCATTCTGCGCCAGTGGTTGTTTCTAAGCGACGTAAATAAACAAGACAGAATTTGGTTTCTGCGATTGTCAATGTTCCAACTTCAGGTGGCTTCAACTTTCGTGAAACGAAGTCCAATATTCATTCATCGTGTAAATGATATTTCGAATATTTTAAAGAAGCATAAATAATAATTTTACTTTCTATAAATCATATATGTATATTATAATCCTTATAAAATTATTAAATTTTATAAGGATCTAACTTGAATTACAATTTGATAGTTTTGGTTCGATTTGAAATAAGGGACATTTTGATGTCATGGATGGTTAGGTATTTTCAATAAACATACTGAGCTGAGCGCGTTGTTGCCAGATTTTCCTTGTGCGTGGATAAAATTTCTTTTCATTTGCTGTGCACTGTGTAAGATCTAGTTAAATTAATAATCATTTTACCTTTAATAAGCAATTAAAAAATACACCATTAATTATTTTACATTTATAGCTACTAATAAAAAATATATTAGTATACATAATTTTTTATAAAATATTAATGAGGGATTTGATGACATGGTATTCAACCTTCAATTTCAAAAAATTAATAGCGCTAGATGCTTTTCCATTTTTAATTCTTGCTAGTCCACTTAGTTTATTTGCATGAATAACAATGCAAGTGATTACCACAAATGCTGTAAATAAATGCATGAAAACACTCTTAAAACACACTATTTCCTTTAGGCCTTCCTATTTACTATATTTCTCTCAAACCAATCGATGAACAAAAACCAAAAGCAACGACAATCAACGAACAAAAGCCAAAAGAAACACCCATCGAGCGTAACCAAAATGGAAAAGTAAATTATTATAACAACGTCGCGTTTGTTGATGACACTTTTAAGTATCCGAAAAAGATGACAGCACCACTTCCATCACAAATTAACGAAGACAAAACGGATGTGAATGAAATAAATTATGAATTACAAAAATTCGATGAAATGTTGGACGAAGTTTCTAATAATTTAGAAACTATTCGTAAATCATCTGTTGGTAGTGTATCTGTGTGTATGTCTCGCGAAGAAAGTGTTGTTGCTGATGTTCATTGTAATAACGTTACTACCTCAGCAATTCCTTTCCCGCCAATATTATCTGTTGACGATCCTACAATCCTACAACGTCAAGATCATATAAATGAATACGTTGAGTCTCTAGAAGCACAAAAGGAAGCCTTACCTGTTGAGGTACAAAACAATCACAAGAGATCAGGTTCGATCGATTCCCCTGCTCCTCCAGACACACCTGTATCATATAAATCAGTGATAGCATACTCTGAAGGTGAAATTGATAGTTCAGCTTCTATTTCACCACAACCTACCCCACTACAATCGCCTCTATTTGTTGATAAAGTTGAAAAAGCTTCTGAAACTCCGTCCCCCATTTCACCAGAACCTACCCCACCACAATCACCTGTACTTGTTGATAATGTCGAAGAAGATGATGAAAAAGTTTCTGTAAATCCACCTCCCCCTCCACTAAATCCTCCGTCACCACAATCGTTTCTACCTGCTGAAAAAGTCGAAGAAGAAAACGAAAACTTTTTTGTAACTCCACCTCCGCCACCTTTACCCGTATCTGTACCAGAAGAACTTTTCCAAGTTCCTTCAAGTGGTATTATGAAACCTCCTTCAAGTGATATTATCAAACCTCCTTCAAGTGATATTATCAAACCTCAATCTCCAGGGCAGAGAGTTACTTCGAGTGCTATCAAAGGTGTAACACTGAAATCTTGGCGTAAACGAAACGAAAAAGCACAAACCGAATATGTACCAGATGACGATAATCTCAAACTAAGATCAGAAAAAGCTAAAGATTTCAAAGAACAATTAAATAATAAACTTTCTACAAATTTTCCGAGATATACGCCGTTTTTAAAGTATCGCGCACCGCTTCCTCCCAAAGACATCGCGCCCACACCTAAAGATCCACAAAAGAACGAAAACGTGATAGAAGAGAGTATTAGTAAGGAAAGCGCTCGAGAAAAATTAGGTTTATACATCAACACTAGACTAACTAATTCTTTTAATAATAATATTTCTAGTAATGAAAATCGCAACAGTTTGGAAGTAACTGATATACCATTGCCTAACTCTAGGCCCACGTCACTTGAGATAGCACAATCTGATGAAATAAAACCTGTTGTGGAAACTGTAGACGATTCTTACTTGGCTCATCAAAATAGAATGAAAAACGTCTTTAGAAGTATGAAAATGGTTGATACGTCCAAAGAAATAAATAGCCCAACGAGAATCGTTAAATCTTTGGAACATAAAATTGATGATCATGCGAAACATAGGCAAGCAATGAGTGACATATTCGACACTATTAATTTACGACGTAAAGAAAGTACTAAACAGCAAACTAAAGTATAATTTATTGCTTTGAAAGCCGAAAAGATTCAATTACCAATAAATGATCTGATCGAAACAAAATGTGTAAGTTGAAGATGCAAAAAAGCCGTTGTTACTGATATTATTCTCAAGGAAGATGTGGCATATATACTTAAGTACTAACAATGGGCAAGTTTTTATGTTTTGGAAACTGCTTAACTTGTCAAAAGGTTGGATAGAACTTTGAAAATGTTTGCCTATTTTCCCTTGTGCTTCACGCTTCTGGTTTTGTCGAGCTTTTCTTACAATAAGGTGCTGTTTTTTATAAAATATGGATAAGTTTTTTTACCTATTATGTGTCATTTTACTAAATTTAGAATCGTTTACAGCATAGAAATGTCAGTATATAGTATTGACTCTATCCAAAATATTGTTTTGGAAATAATACGTTGTAACTTTTAAACTGAATGTCAGATTATTATAGATAAATTGTTATATGAATGTCCAATAGGTAATGTCGCGTTTATCTTATATTTTTGGTTTTTTCTTGGGACTTTTAGATATGTATCAACTTTTTTCAAAAACCATTAATTTAATTCCTCCTATCTAACCTGATGTATTGGTACTCAACTATAAAATATTTTAATAATTTCACTTCATAGTATATTTCAATTCCTTTTTGAATTGTAATGCTTCATCTCTGTTTATATTTTTCCACAATTTTCATTTCTTAATTTATCTTCCTTACATTTTATTTACATATTCTACTTTCCCTGCAGTATTATTTCTTGACGTTGCTTGTTATCCTTTTCATTATTATAATGTATAGTTTTGTTTTAAATAAAACTTCGTATTTCCTTATTATGTACACTCTTCTTTTTTCGAAAATTTCATTAACCTAGAAACGAATCCTGTTTGCCCAATAAAATTTTAATAAATCTATAACTTAAGAATAGGAATGGAAACTGAGAATTTCCTTATTAAAATTTTCAAAATGATTCGATGCTTATTTAAACAGTTGCTTCTTTGACCGATTTTTAAAATTTAATAAATCCATCACTTTATATTTTAGAAGAAAAATGGCATCTTATTGTTTTCGGTTTGCTTTATTACTGATTTTTGCTCATGATATTTGCTTTAGTGCTGTACATAACGCCTCAGATTGAATAATGTTAATATTGGTTTTAAAGTTGTTTGTAAGTGATGCGAACATATTTGACACTACTTGAATAAAATTGAAATAATAATTTCTGACAAGAACGTGGATAAAAAAAATATGAATTAAAATAGGTTTCAAGTATATCGTCCTTGTTCAGTCTCCTATGTATCTTCCTTGAAAGTGCATGTTGGACCTTATTTTGGCAGATTTTGATAAACATATTGCCTTCCTCATGTGAGTTATTAATAACTAAAAATAGTTTGAGTATTGTAACTAATTAATTAGTTATAAGTGATGTTGAACATTCTATAACAATTCTATAATAGCAAAATTTGGGATTTAATTCTCCAAATTTTTGCGAAATTGTCAGTTGATTCTTTACTTTGAATACTTTAGTAGTTGTGGAATGATGAACTTTACAATATACTAACAATTTCTTTAATAATGTGTCAAATATATTTGTATTATATATTTTGTTTTTATGAACTGGTATAAAATACAGTTATTTTCCAAAGTAATTAATAATATTGTGAATAATTGATTATTTAGTATTATAACAAAAAATTTGTACAAACAAGTTCCATTCCTTACCGATATTTCTTTGAAGTGGAGAAAGTCGAAGCTTCACTATTACAAACAATCTCAATATTGATAAAATTTATCACACACGTTTATAATTGATTACTTTAGAAAAATATTGTATTTTAATTATGTTTGTCGCATATTGAATACAACTAGAGATTTTACTAATAAGTATTTTGTTATACTCATTTGAAATTAACTTTTTTGTTGATATTACAATATGTTGTGTACATGTCTTAATATCATTAAGTTATTTACAGGTTTTACAGTGTATGGATTTTATGGTTTTCCAAATAGCTTAAAAGACTATAGAGGTTACGAAACTTTAGATTAACCCCTATTCTAATTTTTAATATATTTTATATGTACATCTGTAAAAATAGAAACAAATTTATTTATACATATATATATATATACACATATTTAATAAATAATTTATGTATTATATTGTGTTGTTTTACTTCATTTAACTGTTCATATTTTTTCACTTACCCCATTAAACTCTAAGGATATGAGCTAGACACGAAATTGCAATAAAATAACAGTATTACACTCATATTTTTAAATATGTATTAGAATGTTTAAGAAATTTAACCACTTTTTCACTGTTCCGGATTAATGCAAAACAAAGGCCTACTTTTCTCAATTCTTTAACCAATGAAATTTGTCCAGTAACGCATGATTAATAGTTAGGGACACCTCACAAGTTGGACACTACTTATGTGGTTCCTATTTAATTAGATGCTGACTTGTTCTAGTCGTATTTTGTTCAATACAACTTTGTCCCTTATGTTCAGCAGGAATCTGTCAGGAGTCAGTTAAGGTTCCCTTTTATATTTAAAAGTAACAGATAGGTTGGGATATTTCTTCCATGCCCTGGAGCTATTTTTACTTTCATAAGAGTAAATGTCAAACATCGAGAGACAAGAAACAATTTAATTCTTAATTAAAAGGTCTTTCCTTTAAATATGGTACATGAGATGAAGTTTAAGTATTAGATATCAACTGGTTTATAGAGTGTTGTATTTAAATGAAAATGTAGTCCGTTCAAATTTTACACCAAACACTCTTTTTATCCTAAAAAGGAATCGAATTGACCTTTTCCCTGACGCCACTAAAAGTAAACACACACTTTATACATTCTATCTTTTTCTACTGACAGTGGAAACCCATACTTACAATACCTACACTTATCTCGAGTAGTTTTCAAATAGTTTTATGATTTGCATTCATTTATATTTCATAAAATCGTTTTTTTGCTAATCTCCTAATCAGTTATTTTTATCTTATGGTGATTAAATTTATATTGATGATACGTTTAAAACACAACCAGCATAATATTCCTGTTGTGATATAGTGGACTCTATAAATTAAAAAAAAAACTTTGTTCTGGATTAACTAATAACAATCTTTGATTTATTTTAAAAGTGTGGTAACAAAACAACCTAAGAGGGGCCTCACGTTTTAGGAACATGAACACAGTTGGCACCCGTGACTTGCAACAAAATTTAGGTCAATTTGTAAACAACAAATCTAAAGAATGCAACGAAATTAAGTGTTGAACTTTTAACACAATATAACTTGATCTTTTGTCTTGGGGATCAGGTATTTTGGTTAAGTTTTATATTGTTATAAAAAAGATATAAGCCATGAAGTGATGGTGTGATTTTGACAATTTGTGGTCACCAATTTGAACGCCAAAATCTGATCCCCAAAAGGAAGCCTAGAGAATTCGATTCTGAAAATATGAAATCTCAAATGATTGTATTTTTTTAGATTTGTTGCACGCAAATTTTTGCAAACGAACAACTTTTTACTTTAGTTCAACCGTTCCATCGTCTTGATGGATGGCGCTGTATAGAACTTCAATGACAGATGACGACGGTCAAATCATAGACAAATAATATTATCACTTTCTCTATGGGTCAAATGTTGTCATATGTTTTGTATCCATAAAAATATCCCAAATTTATAGTTTAGTGTGTATTGTATTCTCGCGTATTAGATGGGTTGGACGGGAAAGAAATAATACCAATAATGTATTATATAAAAACAAAAAAAATATTTACCATTTAGATGATCAAACATATGTGTATCTTGTCATTTTATAGATGGAAAAAGAGAATGAGCCAACTATTTTTTTGCACAGTGGAGGAAAAATGTTTCAGTTCCAATTTCCACAACACACATGATCAATATTTGCAAACAATGTAGAAGCAAACTTGTACATGTTGATTGTATGTTTGCTTTTGTACTGTATATATCGATCTCCGCATAATATGTACATTATTATTTGTCATTACAGATCTTTCGCTTTACATTTTTTATTAGTTGTTCTAATTGCTCCGTGATACGTATCCGTTGTATACCACGTGATCAATATCAACTAATGAAATTTTAGGGATCAGAATCACGCACGTTTCAAGGTCACAACGGATTGAAGTTGGTTAATTTCAACTTTTCATGCGTGATTGAGGTTAGGTTATTATTTTGTTTACGTTTTTCTGGTGATTCGCCGACTACTTTTGAAAAGAATTTTTTACCTAGGTTAAAAAAATGACGAGTCTAGAAAAAATTCCTCCATAAAAATTTGTCTTGTACACATTGCTCTTTTTTGTGGGTTTTGTGTGATAAGCCTATTGTTTTGCAGATACATTAGGTACGCTATTTTTATTTTTTTTTCTGTAAATTGCTTTGTGCACAGGGAGGAGCTTTCATTAATTGTCTGTTTAAACAGGAAATCATTAATGTCCTATTATTTACACTAACACGACAAACACTCTGTTTAGTTTTTAGGATGTATTTTAATGTAAATATATATATATATATATATATATATATATATATATATATATATTTCTCTTTTTTTTAATATAAGTTTTCCATGCTTCTAAATTGACCGATGTCAAATGATTATTGTCTTGCCTTATTCGAGGACACCCTGTGTACCACACTGTTCTTCGAATCAGGCGAAAATAGTTAACTACTATCAGTCACTTCGATATACGGGTTCGAAGAGAATACATATCTCTATTGTGCGCGAGTGCCGATCGTCAGTATTTCCCGATACCAACCCTAAAACAACAAGATACAGTCCATTTTATTAGAAGGGGAAGGTTGCAACCTTTTGGAAGAAGTCAGGAGAAAAAAGGTAAGAAGTAATCCTTTGACTATTAATTCCCAATCGGTCAACTTTTCTACCCAAATTAAACATCTTTTTTGGCCACTTCGGCGGATTTAATGTTTTTCTCATTTCAAATTTCATAAGTTAAAATATTAATATTTCTATCATTTTAAAATAAATAATAATTCTCGTAATTTTTAAACACGTAAATTTATTAATACTGAAGGTCAATTGGCATTGGCACTCTTAATTTTTTGCTCTGAAACAATTAACTTTTTGCTAATTACAGTAAATGTATCGATTAGTTTGGAACTTAAAGGCAATCTTTATTTATTCTGAACAACGGTAACACTGTATACAGTTTGTCTCACACTTATTTAATTTAATAATATTTAAAAATAAAAAGAGATATTGTTAATTGTGTATTAGTATACGTATTGAAATAACGTTGCGCTCTTTAATGTGACATATTTCTCGTTTATAGTGGATATTTCATTCCAATATTATTTGTTTTATTTAATAAAACATCTCTTGATAATTCAACTCCTCCTTTAACGTTCTAGTTTTAATAACTGACGTTTAACTCTCGATGTAATAAATAGTTGATTGAATACAAAAAGGATTATTTCACCGAAATTTTAGTTGAATTTTTATTCAAGGATTATTTTTGTGATTTAATTTGAACTCTTCCAATACATATATCGTTATCAGTAAGAATAAACATTTCTAAAAGGTTACTTTGGGATTGTTTATCAGAAATATAGCAATTTTTCTTCTTTTGTTTAATTGTTCACTTAGCTTTGTATTCATTCTCCTTCACAAATAACTAAAAAAATGGCTGCTAGGTTGCGTCAAGCAAAAACACTGAGGGAATCTGCGGTGGATAGAATTTCAATTCTTTATAATCTGGCAGAACAAGCTAAAATTGACAAAGGTGTCCATAGTCATTTTAAAGCTCGATCATCAGAATTAAAGTCTTTTTACAGTGAATTCAATATTCAACACACTGCTATTATTACAATGTTGTCTGCAAGTGAAGACGCCGACGTAGGTGCGGAAACACTTCTTCGTCAACAAGTGGATGACCAATATTAAAATATATTAACGATTCATTCTGAATTATTTGATACTGCTTCTACTCCTGATAACAAGAACCAAACCTCCACAGTCAAGTTACCTAAACTCAATATTCCAGTATTTTCTGGAGACATGAAATTGTGGCCTACCTTCTTTGATTTATATAAATCTCTAATTCATAATAATACATCTCTCTCTAGCGTCGAAATATTTAGATATTTAATTTCATCACTCTCTGGTGAAGCTCTCATTCTCGTTAAAAATATCAATCTTACGGAAGACAATTATGAGGTAGCATACAAATAATTAGTAAAACACTTCCAAAATATTCGAGCATTAGCTACGTTCTACTGGGAACAAATTTATAATACTCAGAAAATAAATTTAGAATCTCCAAAAGCGCTGAGGCAAGTGTTGGCACTATTTTTCGATAATTTAGAAGCTCTTAAAAATTTGGGATTGCCGGTGAACGATTGGGATTTTATACTTTTTCACATGTTAAGCAAAAAAATTGACTCTGAAACGCTTCATCGTTTCGAACAAGAAAATCCCTGTCCATCCTCAGATATTCCAAAATACAATGATTTGTATAAGTTTCTTGAGAAACAGTGTGATGCATATGACTCGGTGGTATTGGTACACGCCCCAAAGAAAAGTATTTCTTCAAGTAATAAATCTGTATTCATAAAAACTGCAAAACCGCAAAGTTCTACCTTTCTTACTAATACAGAACAAACTAAATGTGCTCTATGTAAGTCGGATCACTCAATATATAAGTGCTCTACTTTCTCTTCTAAAACGCCTAAAGAGAGATTTGAGTTATCTAAACAGTATAAATGGTGTACTAATTGCTTAGGTAGTAAACATTCTACCAACAATTGTAGTTCCAGTAGTGGATGCAAAATCTGTCAGAAAAGGCATCATACCCTGTTACATTTTGATGAGCTAGGTGCTAAACCTGTCGGTGTTGTAGGCACTACCTTTCCCTCAATTTTCACTAAAGAATCCAGTTGCCATGACTCATTACCGGGTAGTTCTGCTACTGTCTTACATACCTCAGTTTCTTCTTGTAATTTGTTGCCTACTGCTCAGGTGGAGGTGCTTGATTCTCGTGGACATTTTCAAAAGGTTAAAGTATTAATTGATGGGTGCAGTCAAGTGTCTCTTATTACTGAAAAATGTGCTAAAAGATTAGGTTTACCTCGATTTGATACTCCTATGCAAATTGGTGGAGTAGAGGATAGTGGAACCTTTTCCCGCAAGTCCATCCATTGTACCTTAAAACCCCTTGGAAAGACAGTCCCATCCTTTAATATAGATGCTCAAATATTATCAAAAATTTGCAATAATATGCCAGTTCATTCCTTTTCTACTGATTCATTCTCTCACACTGCTAATTTACATCTGGCCGATAAAACGTTCAACATCTCGTCTTCTATAGACATGTTACTCGAAGTTGACGTATTCTCAAAAATATTAAAACCTGATAAAATTCAAGGAGCAGAAGGTGAACCGACTGCTGTAAATACGAGTTTTGGATGGATTTTAATGGGTAAAATGAATGTTCCTCACAGAATACTCGTTCATTCCTTTCTATCGTCATGCCTCACTTCTCTAGATTCAACTCTACAAAAATTCTGGGAACTCGAGGGCATCCCTCCATCTTATCAAATATCGGACGAAGATAAGAAATGTGAAACTATCTTCCAAGAGTCTTACATAAGGTTAGCTACTGGTCGTTTCGGTGTTTCTCTTCCCTCCAAAAGTCCTGATCCATTTTTTGGGGATACTAGAACACCTGCTCTTAAGAGATTAAAAGCCATGGAACTGCGTCTTCTAAAAGATTCTCAGCTGTATTCTGAATATAATAACTTTATGAAAGACTACTTGTCTACAGGCCATATGGTCCGGGTAGAACCTCCCTCGTCATTTGAAAGGGTTTACTATATTCCTCATCACTGTGTAAAAAATCCCAATAGTAATACAACTAGACTCAGGGTTGTTTTTGATGCTTCTTTTAAATCTCCTTGGGGATATCTCTAAATGATTCTCTTCTTGTCGGTCAAAAGTTGCAAAAGGATATCGTAGGAATTTTACTACGATTCAGATTGCATCCCTTTGTTTTTATCGCCGATATCAAACAAATGTACAGGCAAATCTTAATAACGGAAGAGGATCAGAATTATCAAAGGATTCTCTGGCGATTTTCTCCTCAAGATCCTGTTCAAGATTTCAAGCTTACCACTGTAACTTATGGTGTATCATCGGCTCCTTTTCTTGCTCTTCGCACTATTAATCAATTAGCTCACGAAGAAAGAAAATATTTTCCTCGAGCTGCAACCTCACTTTCCTCAGATATTTATATTGATGATGTCATAACCGGTGCTTTTACTATAGAAGAAGCGAAGCTTTTGCAGTCTGAATTAATTTCCATGTTAGCAAAAGGGGGTTTTGTCTTAAGAAAATGGGCATCTAATCATCCCGACTTAATGCAAAATTTACCTCCTGACGATTGTCAACACTCTCTTTCCTCTTTTGACTCTCATGATTTTGTAATTAAAGTCTTAGGTCTAAGGTGGAATAATTCTTTAGATACGTTCTCTTATGAAGTTCAGCCTCTGTCTAGGTCTTGTTCTAAACGTATAATTCTCTCGGAAGTTGCTAGGATGTACGATCCAGTTGGTTTCCTAGCTCCACTTTTCTTTTTTGCTAAGTATATGCTCCAATACCTCTGGAGTTTAGGCTTGGACTGGGACGAAATTCCTCCCCAAGATCTAATTGATAAATGGGCGCAGTACAAGTCTGAGCCTCCGCTCCTCTCACAGATCAGTATACCTCGTTGTTTACCCACGAAGTTTATTTCGTGCGAATTGCATGGCTTTTCTGATAGTTCAGAAAAGGGCTACTCTGCGGTGACCTATTTTAGGTTCACTGGTACAGATAACACCTCTCAGATTTACTTAATTAGTGCCAAAACTAGAGTTGCTCCACTTAAAGTCCTTTCAATACCTCGGTTAGAACTGTGTGCAGCAGTTTTGTTAGCTGATTTAATAGACTTTATACTTGGTTCTTTCCAGGGTAAAATCAAAATTGATGAAGTTTTTGCATGGTCTGATTTCATGGTAACCTTATCATGGATTAAATCACCCGCATGGCGTTGGAAAACCTTTGTAAGCCACCGTGTGGCTCACACACAAGAAAGGGTTGCTGCGGATCGTTGGCATTTTGTTCAGACGACTTGTAATCCAGCAGATTGTGCCTCCCGAGGCCTACTGCCGGGACAAATTATCAATCATTCTTTGTGGTTTTTTGGCCCTCCATGGTTGATCAACCCAAGGAAGCAGTGGCCAGAATCTTCAATTTCTGTTGTATCTTGTCCCGAAGAAAAACCATTAGTTCTTACTACTTTTGTGTCACTAGATACACTCGACTATCTCCTAAACAAATTCTCGTCACTAAATAAAATAAAGCGTGTTATTGGTCATGCCTTTCGTTTCATTCATAATATAAAATACTCTACCAATAAAATATTTGGCCCCTTTACTGATTCCGAACTTCAAAGTGCTCTTTTGATCTTGGTTAAAAGAGTACAACACTTATGTTTCTCATCTGAGATTGAAAATTTGATAGCCGGTACGGCTTTATTCAAACCTTTCAGGAAACTAAATCCTTTTATCGATAAGGGTGGAATTCTGAGGGTGGGGGGACGTTTACAGTTTTCAGGATTAGCATATGATCAAAAATATCCGGCTATTTTACCTCGTCAGCACCGGTTGACTGATTTAATCGTAGAAAGTATTCACAAGGAACACTGTCATCCGGGGCTTCAGCATGTACACTTTCTCATTTCTCAAAATTTTTGGATTCTCTCCGCTAAACGAGCAATTCGTCGAGTTTTGAACCAATGTCATCGATGTTTCCGACTAAAACCAGTGTCATATACCCCTTTTATGGGAAATTTACCTCCTCGTCGTATCAACCAAATTAAACCCTTTGCTTGTGATGGGGTGGATTATGGTGGGCCTTTTTTGGTTACACCTCTTAAGGGACGCGGTATCAAGTCTCAAAAGGCATATATCTGCCTTTTTGTATGTTTTGCAACAAAGGCACTTCATCTAGAGTTAGTCTCCAGTCTCTCTTCTGATGCATTCGTAGCAGCATTACGTCGCTGTTTAGCACGGCGTGGTAGGTGCTCACAGATTTTTTGCGACAATGGTACTAATTTTATTGGGGCTTCTCGAATGCTCAATGAATATATGCAATTGGCTTCGGAGTCAGAGGGAATTAAGTTTTCATTTTCTCCTCCTTCCGGTCCACATTTTAATGGACTGAGTGAAGCTGGCATAAAATCTGTAAAATCTCATATTTTCCGTGTCGTAGGATCACAAGTTTTGACTTTTGAGGAGTTTTACACACTCCTAACTCAAATAGAAGCCATACTGAACTCTAGGCCTTTATATCCCCTAAGTTCGGATCCAAATGATCTTTCGATACTTACTCCGGGTCATTTTCTCATGTTAGAACCACCCACTGCGGTGCCTGATCCCGATCTCACACATCTAAAATTGAATCAACTGGATCGTTGGCAACTTTTGCAAAGGCTGCAACAAGATGTGTGGAAAAGGTGGCACACAGAATACTTAAATACTCTCCAGCAAAGAAATAAATGGTTAAATAAAGAAAATCCACTGAAACCCGACGATTTAGTCATCATTAAAGAGGATAATTCTCCATCCTTACATTGGAAGTTGGGTAGAATTGTGAAAGTGTTTCCCGGTTCAGATGGTATCGCCAGAGTGGCCAATGTTAAGACCGCTCAGGATCTCCTTCAGAGACCTATGGTAAAGTTATGCCCTTTACCATCTTTTTCAGTTTAATTTAGTTAAAATACTATGCATTTTGGTGGGGGGTATGTTTAGTTTTTAGGATATATTTTAATGTATATATATATATTTCTCTTTTTTTTTTAATATAAGTTTTCCATGCTTCTAAATTGACCGATGTTCATAATGTCAAATGATTATTGTCTTGCCTTATTCGAGGACACTCTGTATACCACACTGTTCTTCGAATCAGGCGAAAATAGTTACCTACTATCAGTCACTTCGATATACGGGTTCGAAGAGAATACATATCTCTATTGTGCGCGATACCGATACCAACCCTAAAACAACAAGATATACAGTCCATTTTATTAGAAGGGGAAGGTTGCAACCTTTTGGAAGAAGTCAGGAGAAAAAAGGTAAGAAGTAATCCTTTGACTATTAATTCCCAATCGGTCAACTTTTCTACCCAAATTAAACACACTCATAATTTGAGATCGATGTATCAGTCATACGGTAATGCCAAAAAATTAGAATATTTTGAGGTTGTTTTGACGTTAGGTGCCATAAACGAATGCGTGAACGGATTGACACATGTGGATGATCATATTTTCGGCTATACGTGAAACGCACACGTACGTCCGTGATCACGGATGCATGTGGATCCAGCCTTAATGTGAGCAGTTAACAAAAACAAGTGGCGTTAAATTTGTCAAAATCGTTTGACAATCAGCAATAACTTTTTTAAATTTTATTAATGACTAAAACTTCTGAAATACACTTAAAGCCTGCATGCCTTTTTTAAACTATAAAAGTTTGGATGGAGGGGGTAAATCGGAAAATTTTACCTTATTGAATTCTGGACCTTTAAATCATCGTGATAACTGGACTTGTGCAAAGTCCATAGTCACATATGTGACATGGGCCATCCAATTCTTTGATCGCTTCAAGGCGCCTGGAATGGATGGAATCTACCCAGTGTTACTCCAAAAAAGCGCCGATATAATAACTCCAAGACTTGTGAGTCTGTTCAGACTAAGCTTAGCCACAAGAGTTATACCTACGGTTTGGGAGATCTCCAAGGTGGTATTTATACCGAAACCTGGAAGACCCTCGTACGATACTGCAAAGGCTCATCGCCCGATAAGTCTCGTCATTTCTTTTCAAGGCAATAGAGAAGATGATAGATAGGCATCTGAGGGTCACAGTGCTAGGTAACAAGCCGTTGCACCCTAACCAACATGCCTGACAAAATGGTAAATCTTGCGAAACAGGCTTGCATAGCTTGGTGGGTAAGATAGAGCAAGCCATTACTTACAATAGAAATTGCACTGGCTTTGTTCTTGGATATCGAAGGAGCATTCGACAACACGAGCACTCGCTCAATAGTGTCAAAACTGAAATCCAGAGGCACAGACAGGACAATCACCCGATTGATAGAGAACATGCTAAGCAGCAGGAGAGCACAAGCATCCCTGTGTGTTGTCCCAAGAGAGGTGAAGACAGAAAGAGGTTGTCCACAGGGAGGTGTTCCGTAACCAAAGCTGTGGAATGTGGTAGTCGACGACCTCCTTGTTGCACTAAACGAGCAGGGATGAAATGCTCAAGGATATGCTGACGACATTGTAATTCTAATACGGGGAAAACACGTGGGCAGCTGCCTGGAACTAATGCAGAGGGCACTATTCGTAGTGGAACGATGGTGTAATGCGGAGGGATTGTTTGTCAATCCCTCGAAAACCATCATGGTACCATTCACAAAACAGCGAATTGTAGAGATCACTAGTATGCCAAATCTTTTCGGCAATCAGATAAAGGTTGCCAGGGAAGCAAAATACCTAGGAATCCGGTCAGATGACAAGCTAACCTGGAACAGCCATCTAGCGAGCATCACAAGCCGTTCTCAGATCACGCTAATAAAGATGAGAGGAACAATTGGGTACTCCTGGGGTCTAACTTCGTCAACGGTAAACTGGTTGTATACCAGAGTAATCAGGCCAATGATGGTGTACGGTGCAATTGTATGGTGGCCTAAAGTTCAGCAAAGCACAGCCGCTAAAACGCTTTCTAGAGTGCAGCGAGCTGCGTGTCTGAGCATTACAGGCGCCATGAAAGGCACTTCAACCGCAGCATTGGAAATACTGCTAAGCATCCCACAAATAGATCTATATATACAGGGGGAGGTGCGACACCCTTGAAATGCCACCTGACAGATTGCCCAAGGTTGTGGAAACTGAGATACGTCAACTTGAGTGACAGATCCGAATGGGCTCAGGGAAAACCCAATGCTTTGTTTTTACGTCGCGAAATTGACGTTGGCTGGACTCGAATTTTTCTAGATTTTCTCCCGCATATTCGACTTTTAGCTTCCAAAAAGTTTAAAACTTGGGAAGGGGTTTTCAGGCTGTTCATTAGTGTATTCAACTTAATGATGGATAAAGTAGCTTCTGGGCTTTGATTGCCTTCAAGTGTACTTGTTATGTGATCAAATTCACAGCGCATTCTTATAATTTCTTTCTTAAATCTGCTTTCATTCTCTTCGGTGTTAACTTATAAATCCATTGCTGTTGCTAAGTCTACTTCAGCAGGAACATAATTAGTTGATTGAACGGAGTTTTCAAAGTTTTCAAGATTAGTTGGGTTTGAATCCATATTTTTATAAAATTCCTCTGGTGCTGAATGCCCAACAGCTAATTTGGCTAATTGTATTCTGTCATGAACCCTTAGAACTGGATACGTTTTAAATAATATAGCAAATTTTTGTTCTATTGCGCATAGGTGCTTACAGAATTTGCCACCTGTGCCTGATGGACAATCACAAAAACCAATTTTAGCATTCACTGTATAAAATAAATTGGAGTTTTTTTCAGATGCAACATGGAAAATTGTATTGTCCCTTTGATAAATAATGTTAATTTCTTTTGCTCTAAATCACATATTTCTATAATAAATTTGGGGTTTAGATCTTCTTGAATTTGCAAATTCCATCAATTTTCGTTTATAGTAGTTTTCGAAGACATTGATAATAAAATCAACCAGTGCACAAGAGTTAAAAACCTTGCACCTTTGCAAAACTATAACTTTAAAAATCCTAATTGAAGCTTCAGTGTAATTATTAGTGTTATCTCTTGTTATTATACGAAATACACCATTCTTTTCTACGGACCCACAATTTCTCCAGATGATCATATAATACTTTGTTACTTTGTACTATATTATTACTCATCAAGAAATCATAATTCTCTTCTGAATCTTCTAATGTTGGAGCGTAAAGACTGTTCCTAAACATTTCCATTACTGTTTTTCTGTCCTTCTTTTTCACGTTATGGTCAGTTTGCCAGAGCCATCTCCATAAAGCTTGACAAAGATGAAATGTACACAGAAGTAACATGGAGTTCGGAAATACAGCTGATAACGCATTGCGCTCGGATGCACTGTCATCAGTCATAACACTTTTGGATCGAACTTTCTATTTTCTACTTCGATAGCTTCAGTAGCAGACGCAAAAGCTAAACTACTCGTATAATTCGCTTTAGTTTGGGCTGTGTGAAGAACGCACGCGATAGGAACGGCCCCTGTTTTGTTTGAAGTAAATAGAAACGTGACACAAGTATTTGTCTGATCGCAAGATCCGCTGGAGTCCACGAAAACAATTTCAGTGGAAAAATCTTGAAGAAATGCGCGTCGCATTATTGGAGTAACAACAACTGCAATAAAAGGATTTTCTTTGATGACTAGTGCACCGCTGGATTTCTGCAACAGGACTGTCTGTTCTAGAGAACTTCTATCATACTTTTTTCTTCTCGACTGCCGTACTGAGAGAAACGCCACTTATACAAATACTTTATCTGCCTGTCAGTAGAATTTTCTCTAGCATTAGCAAGAGGATATGCTGTACTTACATTCTGTATTTCCTTCGTTTCTTCAGAACCAGATTCAATTATTTTCATTTCATGATAAAATCTGGCAGCTGACGGAGTCATTCCCGAAATAAAAGTATGACTAAAAAATTTCTTGTATTGTCTTGTTCACATGTAAGTATCGAAAAGCTTGTGCCACATTTACCCTATGGGAATATTCAAAATTTATTTTTATCACTACGTTAATTCCGTCTTTTAACAGCACATCATTTTTTATTGTGTTTCTATTAATTTTTTATTCAATTCAATGTCTATTTGTGCTTTGCAATTTTTGTTCCTAACTTCACACGACTGCTGTTTTCGTTCAGCTACTTTATTCAATGATGAGTGTTGATACACGTATAGCTTTTGAAATTCATAGCGAGTTGCATTAGGATAACCTCTTGACGTTCTCCAGTTTGTATTGGTCGAGTATGAAAAATATTTTACCCAATTGTCACATTTTTCATCCACTCTGCCCTCTCCTGAAAGCTTACACTGCACTAAAATACTGAACTGCTCGCTGTTGTCCACAGCGGTTATATTAAGAATGTTTACATTTTGGCACAAACGCCCGAACAAACTTTTTAAGGTTGCTTCATCCATGGCGCATGCGATATAATCAAGACAAAATAGAAATTACAACCTATAACCACGTGAACGTGTACTATGCAACTAGCAACTAGATTCCAAACCGAGCTGTCAGAGTGTTCGGGTGTTATAAATTAATTTCAGAATATAATAAGCATCCTCTGTAAATTATTAATAAATCACAATAATATCTTATGTAAATTAAAAATAAAACAGGTAGAGTACAATAGTTTCACGAAAAAGTAGCTAAATAGTGTAAATCGACAAACCACATGGCAGAACAATCGGGTGGACATGATCCACCCAACTCTCAAGGGGGGCCTAACTCAAGTTCAAGAAGAAAATCAGTTCTACAAGACCTACAATACAACAAATATGATACAGGCTCATTTAAGATCATGATGCAGCACTCAGAACATAACGTAGGTAACCTACACCCAGTAGAATTAGGCAAATTATTACATGAAAAAACATATTGAAGGAATAAAAAACATAAAAAAAAGGCAAAAACTGAGCTGCTATCACTTTCAAAACACCATCTGAAGCTAACAATTTGCAAAACAATGAGTCAATAGCAAAACTGGGATATAAAACTTTTATTCCGGCTACGTTAATATCCTGTAAAGGAGTCGTAAAAGGTGTAGGAGTTAACATCACTGAAGAAGAGGTCATAAAAAAATCAAATGAAGAATCTGAAAATGTATATAAAGTCTTAGAAGTTAGACGTCTGAACAGAAGAGTCGAAGACAAAACTAACCATATAATCAGCTATGTGCCAACTGGCACCTATATCTTTACATTCCAGGGCAAATCATTCCCAAGGTATGTTAATATATACTCCAACAAACTAGAATTAAGAACATATATTCGACCCATAACCCTATGCAGAAATTGTTACAGATTTAACCACACTGCTAAACAATGCCATAGCAAAAGCAGATGCCCAAAATGCGGACAGGATAACCATGAGGAGGAGAAATGTAATGAATTCCCTAATCTAAAAAATTGTTTTTATTGTAGGCAACCCCACTTGATAACCGAACAACTAAAAAACCCAGATGGATGTGATGAACTTCTTAGGCAAAATATAATAAACGAAATCATGAGCTTCGAAAACGTGTCATACTTCGATGCAAACAAAAAGGTACCAAGGAAGCACAACGAAAATACAGACAACTAATCCCAGAAACAGACAAAAAGCCACTCCCAATAGCCAGCACAACTCTTCAAACTTAATATCGCCATCCAAAAATATAAGCCCGTCACTAAATATTGAAGAGATTGTAAATCTCACCGACTACTTTTCTAACCCAGACACCCCAGTAGAAGAACTCATCAGTTATTCTCAAACCCTCAACTCTGCACTTGAAAAAGAGGAGTAACACTGAATAAAACCCCAAATTCTCAAAGCCCTATACAAAGAACAGGCTCCATGTCAGAAGACATGGAAATGTACTAAATTAATTTCACATCACATTCAAAATCCTACAATGGAACATCCGAAGTACAAACTCTAATAGTCACAACTTAGAAATTTTAATACATAGGGAAAATCCTGACATTGTCATGTTACAAGAAACATTTTTAAAACATAACAGAACATGGAAAATTAAAAATTATAATATATTTAGAATACATTCAATTGAAGGTCATAATGTTATAGCTATATTAACTAAACATAATATAACAGCTTCACTGTATCATCTCAATCTAAGAAATAAACCAAATGGAATCCAAATACAAAGTATTAAAATAACTAATCACCGTATCATAAATATTTACAACCCAAATAACGTAAAACTTAATAAATTATTTTTAAAGGAAATATGTCAGAATAGAGATAATATTGAAAACATAATAATAGGAGGGGATTTCAATTCAAAAAATTTAGTATGGGGCAACAATAAAAATGATCACAACGGAAAACTTCTCGTAGAAGTGTTGCTGGACGAAAACTTTATTTGCATGAACGATGGATCAGCCACAAGAATCAGCCTTCCAGGACAAGCAATAAGCATTACGGACCTAACATTCTGCACATCTCAATTAGGCTTAATGGGCGAATGGACCACTCTTCCCCTGGATAAGGGTAATAGTGATCATTTTCCTATCATTGTAAAATTCAGGGAGACAAATATGGAAGTACACAATCACAACAGTACATACCGTAATACACATGGTATAAAAACACAGGCATACAATACAAAAAAAATATATTGGAGAAAATATGAATCATTATGTCAACAGATAGCTCAACAAACTAGTGACACTTCATATGAGAATATCATTAATACAATTGATAAAGCCACAGATACTTTAACGCCAAAAAAGGGCTACAAAATGAACAAAGTAAATAAACAACCTACTATATGGTGGGATGAAGAATGCTCGATTCTAGTTAAAAACCGAAGGATGGCCATCCAGAACTACTTACAAGACAGCTCTATCACTAACTATATATATATGAACAGAACAATATCGTTAACAAAAAAGATACTAAGAAATAAAAAAAGAACTAGCTTCAGAAACTTTTGTGCAGGTCTAAATAGAGATAGCAATCTAAGTAAAACATGGAGAATAATAAAAATATTTAATAATGTAAACACTAACCAGTGCAAGAACAACTTTATTGAGAATAACTTAGACAATTTTATTGACATTGTGACAATCCCAGATATCAATTTGATTCCAAATATTACTCTAAATTCAGATGTAAAAGAACAAATCCCCTTCTCAATCGACGAGCTAAACACAACTCTAAATCTCAGAAGCAAAGACACTGCCCCTGGTGCTGACGCAATCACCTACTCACAACTGAAATTTTTACCAAAAATTATGAAAATTCAATTACTAAAACATTTCAATGGTATACTATTTGGGGACCCAATACCAAAAATTGGGAAATACAAATAATTTGCCCTATTCTGAAACCCTACAAAGATCCCTCACAATTATTCAGCTATAGATTCATAGCACTACAATCCTGTGTGATGAAAACATTTGAAAATTTGATTAAAAACAGAATTGAATTTAAAGTCGAATCAGAGGGAATTATAAGCGAAAATCAAACAGGTTTTAGAAAAGGCCGCGGAATCACAGACAATCTAATTATAGTTCAAAATAGAATAATTAATGCCTTTAAAAATAATAACACCGTAATTATAGTTTACCTAGATATTAAAGCCGCATATGACAATGTTAGGATACCCATTTTAACCAATAAATTATCTAAAATTAAAATATCACAGGAAATCATAAATGTAATTAACAGGTTATTTTCAAGAAAATTTATCATTCGAGACAACATCTCAAAAACGTACTCAAAAAAAGGAGAGCTAACCAAAGGATTGCCACAGGGGTCATCACTAAGTCCTTTGTTATACAATATATATACAAACGACATTTTCAACTTGGTAGCTAACGGCGTTAAAATGTTGGCGTATGCAGACGACATAATTTTGATCACAGAAGGAAAAAAAATGACCGATATGGGAAGATCAATAAATGAAACACTCCAAAATCTTGAATGCTAGATGAAAGAACACTATCTAGAACTTTCAACTGAGAAATCACATGCAGTAGCATACAGCCAAAGAAAAATCAAACAAATATTACCAGAACTGAGATATAATAATGACACCATTCGATACGAAAAAAAATCTAAATACCTAGGAGTGGTACTAGATGAGAAAATGAAACTCGTCAACCACATCGATAACATAACTGCTAAGGCACAAAAGGGTATAGACATTATGAGGTCAATATCAGGCACCTGGTGGGGAGCTGATCCGAAAGTTTTAATGATGATATATAAAGGACTAGTAAGGTCACACGTAGATTTTGGAATGATTTTAACATTCAACACCTCACAGCAAAATTTAAACCGTCTAGACAGGGTACAATATAGGGCTTTGAGAATCATACTGGGCGCAATGAAAAGTTCACCCATACCCTCACTTTTAACAGAAACGGGAGAAATTCCTCTCAAATGGAGAAGAATTTGGCTTGCCGAGAAATACATTCTCAAACATAGTTCATTAACTAATAGTACAATTTTTAAATCCCTACTAAACCTACATAAAAATCAGCACCAAATAAAAAATTATATCAACTTTCCAATTTTAGAAGGGCTAGATAAAGCATTAGTTGTATATCAAAAAATTCAAAAATTCGAAAACCTGCCATGCTTCCTGTCAGAATATGAATCCCAATTTTATAATATACCCATTGTATCTTTAGGGCTGAATAAACACTCTCCCAACAACCTTACCTTCCCTTCAACAATATCTGAAGAAATAAACAACAGTCAAACCTTCTACACAGATGGATCCAAAAACAAACTAAACAAACAGGAATAGGAATATATAATGACCATAAGGGAAGCCAATTTAAAGTGGCATCAAGAATTGCTAACGATCACAGTATTTGTTCTGCAGAAATGCTCGCTATTGCAGTGGCCGCTGAAAGGATCTTACAAAAACAAATCCCTAAAGCACTGATACTTTCAGATTCCCATAGCGCCATCCAGAAAATACAAAAAAGAGGACTACTGTACGCAGCAGACTCTATACAATTAAAGGCTAGACAAACAATTTGGACTGCATATAAGGAAAACATTATAATTGAACTAGGATGGATACCAAGCCACACAGGTATCAAAGGCAACGAAATTGCTGATAAACTTACCAAAGAAAGTTTAACAAAAGACGACATCACATTTAAACTAGTAGAATATAAAGACATACTACCAAACATCAAAAATGATATCAAGCTACTTTGGGAAGAGGAATGGAAAGAAATCAGCAAAATAAAAGGAAAACAATTATTTAACCTAATGAATAAACTACCTTCTAAACCATGGTTCTATGAAATAAATCTGGACAGACAAAAAATATCCACAATTTGTAGAATGAGAATAGGACATTGCTGTACACAACAACACCTAAACAAAATTGGAGTTAGTGAGTCCCCCTTATGTGACACATACTATTAGAGTGCAATATTAACAGACTTGTGCGAGATAAATTCTACTTTGAAATGCTTCAATGCTTACAACCTTCTCAATCTGTGCTAAACTTAGAGTACATGCTTAGTAACCCTAGTGCAAGTAGTGCTTCAATAATCTGTAGCTTCCTTAAAAGACTAGGATATAAAATGTAATAAAAAATAATTAAAACTTTAAATTTCAAGGCTGGGAGGAGTTATGGTCGATGACCAGACACGCGAAAGCGTAACTCTTTGCAGAGAATAAGAAAAAGGAAGAGTGCTATCTGGGCAAATAGTCCATAAGGATTGAACCCAAAAAAAGTCAAAGAAGAAGAACTAGCAACTAGTCAATATTACGATTCCAAGTCAGCAGGACGAGGAATTTTGACGGTTGCTCTGTATCGTACTGCGATTTGTCAGACGCAACGCAGCGTATTCATAAACAAAGCCACGAGTGATCCAGTGCGCCGCGCGGACCTCGCGCTTTTTACTATACATGCTTTTGCCTTTACGCCGGGTGTTGTCTGTATCGAATTAAAATATCATTTTGAACTGCTGGACCTGAAAATTGTATGTCTTTTATTAAATTAGCATTACTGGTTGTTGCAGACCCATTGAAAACAACAAGTTTGGTCGTTATGTTTTCATTGCAAACAACACCATGATAAGGTAAAGGTTTTTATCATCGGTAGCGTCATTAAGAGACATGGCCCATTTTTAGTACTCATCCATAAATGATGAATAGGTCCTGTCAAACTCAGGATTCATTTTAAATTTTGACTCTAAATGTAATAGTCTTTTAATCGCAGAGGATTTAGATTCATCTAAATCACAAGAATTTTTCTACGTTACACTTAGAATACATTGCCCACAATCTGTGCTAGTTGTGGTCCTTTTAAAATACTCACAAAATATATCTTCATCAGAAAGAGAAATTGTATGCTCAGGTTCCTCAACGGACCAAAATTTTTGTAGTTGATCATTTTCATTAAAAGAAGAATGAACGGATATATTACAATGACATTTCTTTGGATAGCTAATAATTTTTCCAGTGGCGATATATCGAAAAACAGTGTTTTGAATTGACAGTAAATTGTTCCCACAATTTATACTGCCTGTTAATAAAACATTCCAAAATAGACTGGTATTACTTAAAATATCAATCTGATCGATAGTGTTAAATGAATTATCGGCCAAAATTACATTTTTAGGTACGTTCCAATGGGAAATATCAAACGAATAGTATGGATAAGGTTTTAGTGATTGTCGGTAGTAGAAAATTTTTTACTATAGTGGAAAAATCTCGTTAATTATAGAACCTATTTTGATGCTGCAATGTCTATGAATGGAATAAACTGACTTGTTGATACCAGCTGATACGTTTCAATTTTGTTGTTTTGCGAATTCAGTTACAGAAACTTTAAAATATAATTCTTCATTCAATTTAACATTATTTTGACTTACAATGTATATTAGGGAATCCAGAGTCATCTATTTTTGGAAACCATTTATAATATCGTACAACTGTAAACAAAAGCGGATGTACCCATCACAATTTGGTAGTCCTAGGGTGGGAAAACTTGTGTAGGTAGTTGCCGGGAGGCAAGTTTGCCTGACGCCCTTTTACACTTTATATAGTATAATAAACAACGGACCCCCCCTCTCCGCAAGAGTTAGAGGCAACGCCTAAAAGCGCACAGTATGCACCGAGTTTTAGGTTGAAGCATCTTAGAGTGAATAACGGTAGGTGGCAGTGCCGCCTCATTATTTCAAATAATATCTGGAAAATAGTAATTGCATAATTGTACCGAAGGCATTTTTTATCTACTTTTCCTCCTCGTAGGGAATCCGTCGAGCCTCCCCTTGATGTCCAGTTTATACCTTGTGGTGGTGCCAGGTACTCAAGCAAGGCCTCCCCCCCGCTATTGACGCGCGTGCTGCCCCATATAGTCTGGTGCGCATTGGCACTTCCTAGCCGCGCAGTAGACCACCTCAGTGGGCGGTAATTCTGATGAATCGTAGGGCAGGTAAGCAGAGCATATGACTAAACTGCGCACCGCACTGTTCCCGATCTAGAAATCCACCCTGAAACAGACTTCCCATATCAGTATTACATTTACAATATTATGTGTAGAAATTCTCACTCTCTGGATAGATTCACCCATAGCATAGAAAAGACTATGCCCGATTGTACCCAGACCTCGCACATGACCTCTATACACCAATGATTATTGTATGAGGCATATGCCTGTCTGCAGTCTTGCGATCCGCTGCGCGACTACTCCCGCAGAAGCTTGGCAATGCTGCAAGTTATTCAAGGTAAATTTAAGGCCACTACAAACAGACATCATAGGTCTGATGAGGTACCTCCTTTAGCTGTTTACTCCGGAGTTCCCGAGAAGATAACTTTTATCTTCCTGAGCCCATATCGGATTTCTCCCTTCGTTCGGTTGAGTAGCTCAACCGACCTAGGATCGACTCCCAATACGTTTTGCCTCAAGGAGGCAGCATTCCATAGGGAGACCCGAGTTACCAACCCATCAGTCCTCAGAAGCGGATTGCTAGTCCGGATTCTCCTGAGGACCTCTTAGGGAGGCGACTCGATCGGCGCTGGTATACATAGCATCGCCCTCTTTAGGCGTTGGATGGCAGACTGATCAATGATCTTGAGTATCAGTCCTCTCAATTGATCCCGCCCACGGCCTTTTTATGCCAAGCCAGAGAGTCTTCGCCTAAACAGGTCACCATAACAGCTTGGCACCGTGGCGCTAGGCTTGTACTTATCCTCATGCAGCTGCGTAAAGATTGCTCCCTGGTGAGCCAATTGGCCGGGTAGCCATCGCAGATGATGGCCACCTTGAGGTTGCTCCTTGCAGCTTCCACGTAGGATTTGTGCCCACCAGGCTTAGGGCACGCCTTCTTGGGGGCCGGTCTGGCGACGTGTCAGCAATCCAAACCATTCTCAACAAATAAAAATATGACACTCAGAAACAAACAAGACCCAGCACCAGGATTGGACGAAATAACATACAGGATGACCAAAAATGTGCTTACAGGAGTTGAAAATCAATTACTTGATATCTACAACAAAATTATGGCTGGGAAAGTGGATATACCTAAAGATTGGGGAAAACAAGTGGTGGTACCCGTCCTAAAGCCAGGAAAAGCGCCAAACCTCTATACCAATTACAGACCAATAGCAATGGAATCATGTACAGTCAAAATTATGGAAGCAATGATCAAGTCGAGGTTGGAATACCATATAGAAAGCAAAGAGTTGCTAGCAAAAGAGCAATATGGTTTCCGCGCAAGCAAAGGGGTCCAAGAATGTACAGCGAGATTAACCGCTGAAATATATTCTAATATTACGGTAAACAAGAAAGTAGTAACCGTATTTTTGGACATTTCAGCAGCGTATGATAACGTACCAATTTCCAAAATGGTAGAATATCTCAACAAGATCAAGATAAATTCAGATATCATAACATTCATTCATAACCTAAAACAAAGAAAAATCTATATTAGGTCTCCAAACTCGAATAAAACAGTAGGACCCGACTGGACGAACAAAGGACTTCTTCAAGAATCACCACAGGACAGGAGATTATGGATATGTGCAAAATCGTCACTGTAGTGGATAGCACAAGAAAACGGCACAACAGCTGCTAGCCTCATGCAATTCTATGAATTATGTAATTAATCTCCGAGATATTGGCAAAACCGACCTCCACCAACATTAATAGAAAGATTTGACCTTGCTCTAATGTTCATAGGAGATTTGGAAAGAACTAATGAATTGCCCTGTTACGAAGGAACATATGAAGCACAAGTAAAATAAATAAAATGGATCGATTCAACATTAACAAAAGGTGACTCATCATGCAAAACAAAGTTAACAAACATACTAAGTATGAAATTTAAGAATGTTACTACAATATACACAGATGCCTCATTAGATCCAATAACCAAGAAATGTGGAATTGGGGTGTTCTGTCCCAGCTGACAAACAGGATTTAAAAAAAGACTGAGAGATGACGCTTGCATTTGCACTGCGGAGATTCTAGCTATAAATGAAGCACTGTAATTTGCAGAAAGAAAAAATATCCAAATAATGTTAATTCTATCAGACTCGAAAAGCGCCATACAAAAAATATCGGGAGCCAAAATATCGGCAAAAACAGATGCAAATACAATAAAAACAAAAGAACTGATCTATAGAATGGAGGAAGAGGGCAATAGGATACAAATAATGTGGATTTCGGGGCACTCGGGGATACCAAGAAATGAAAAGGCGATCAAGGTGGCAGCAGAAGCAAGAACACTAACCGAAAAAGGCAACCATAAACTACACTATGCAGTAATCACAAAGAACATCAAGGAAAGGATCTGGAGAGAATGGGTTTTCAAATACCAAGAATTAGGAAGACAAAAGGGACAGAGCTATACTATGCTAAACCCCATACCAACAAAGAAGCCTTGGTTGAATGAGACTAGCTACAAATCAAGATTCCACATTTCAACTCTGTAGAATGAGAACAAACCACTGTTGTACACCAGCCCACCTAAATAAAATCAATATTAAAGACAACCCACTATGCGACTGTGGGGAATATGGAGATCTGAATCATATAATTTTTAGATGCCCAAATCATCGAAATAGTTTAGAATTATATAAAACATTAATCAAATACACAAAAAGACCAATCCATGTTAATAACATTATCAGATACCCTAATTCTGAGGAAGCTTGTTACCAAGTATTTACTTGCTAGTAATATTAAGCTTTTGCGGTATGGTTGCTGATTTAATTACTTGATGAAGTATGTATGAAGTATGAAACATTCTTTGAGTAAATTTGACATGAAATTAATTGACAAATTTCTTTTAGCTAATCCTGTATCGTCATATTCCGTATACCTGGCGTGACCTTTGTGATTAGTTCTGGATCCGCCACAGAACGAGAAGAGTCTATAAACCCTTGTTATACCTTATCCTTCCCGAAGAGCATGGGACAAACCCAGATGCACTTAACGGTGCACCCTTAGTGAAACTGCATTCTAGAAAGAACCTGACCGGATGCTGTAGAGCAAGAGGTCAAAAAATCAGAAGAAAAGCATTTCTGCAGAGCCCCGCATGCGGTGGTAAGGGTGCTTACTATGGGGTTTTGCCTGGTTACCCAATGTCAGAAACCAGTAGTTGCCGGTCTTCTGTTCGAGCACGCATCCTATGGGCCTTGTTCTCCCACTGCAGGATTCAGGTTTTTGGTGAGGTTGTCTCCTCTTAGTCCAGCCGGCTAAGCCAAGACCCCCGACTCTCTAGCCCGCGAAACATGGCCACAGTCAGCCAGATCGGTGGTCTCCCAGGGGTCCCACCGTGTAAACCCTAAACCACGACACTGCAGCCGGGCGGGGGGAATATTTATCGACCTACCGGTCTAGATCCGCTGAGTTCAGTTACAACAGGGTCACCGCGTGAAGAGAGCGATCTATGGTCACACACTCCCAATCATGTTGGGAGTACCCAGCGGTCTTGGGATAGTTTAAAGAGGTGCAATATCCTAAGACCCTCCGTGCAAGACCTGTCCCCTGGCCTTCCGTTCAACTTTACGCCAATTGGAAAAGAATCAGACACCCTCGTGCCCATATTTTAAGTTAACTATGTGTCCTCCATCACAAAAGAACAAAGTCTCAAACACGTTGCCTGATGACATATATGAACGAAGTGTTTCATCTTCAGAATAATATAAATTAATGATTCCACAACTAAAGTTGATAGGGATTTTTTGTATTATATCTGGACTTAATATTGGTATATTGTTAGAAAAAGATCAATTTAGACCTTCCAATACATTTAAAAATAATAAGTGTATTAACGCTCCCGTTACTGTTAATACTATTGGGGCAGTAGGCAGTACCTTCTAAAAATTTCTGTATTTATGAAGTTACCAGATGTAAGACAATCGTTTTAGATATCTTCATTTACACTTTTGGAAGATTCTGATATATGAGTACCTGCTTATGGTCAAAGAGCTTGAGGTATGGGAAAATAATTCATTGGAAGAAGGGTACATTAAATCATCCGACGAATATAACATCAATGAAATTATTGGGTGAGAATAAAATTAAAATTATACCATTAATGATACCAGTAGCATTGATAAGTCTGGGATTAGTTTCAACTTCAGATAAGATCCTCCTATAAATTAAAATGAAACTACTCTCAAACTATTTGTTTGTGCGTTCAATCGAGCGTGAATATATACCTTAATCAAAAGAATGAATTGATCTATTACTGATTTTTCTCAATATGGTCATATGTACCGAAGTTTTGAAGACTAATACAAGTTGTTAAATAAAATATAGGCAATGATCGCAATATGAATTCAAAGGCGGCTACTTTCAATTACTTGAATGACACACCTCTTTATGAAATATATACCTATATTTTTAAGCAGGTGCAGATCTAAAATATCAAGGAACAGATGGTTGAGTCAGGTAATTTTAAATTTGAACCGGATATTCTAAGGAAACTGAAAATTTATAAAGCTGTTAGCTTTACTATTTGGTCGTAATATGCATGATGACAGATTCGTTCGGAAGCGTATATTATTTACAATGAATAACATGTTTCTTTAGATAATTAAGGTTTAGCAGGAAAAAATGACTCTTTAGTTTAAAAATTCGCACCGAAACGGTTGTCAGTGTCGTGGCGTCACTGTTACGGTCATTTCATGTCCGTAACGACATCTAGGATAAATCGTCTCTTGAATAGTATTTGAGAATAGAAATGTAGTTACTCATGTTATTTGAAGTTATTACTCAAAGAATTAATTCCCACCTCGAGCTTAATTTGCAATATACGCGACAGGTACCTATTGGAATTATTGATTTTTCGAGAAGGAAGAAAGCGATTAAGTGACTGTAGTAAGATAGAGACAGGTGTATAAGTACTGGGGGCATTTCCTAGCGAGGTTTCTTGAAAATAAAAATGAATTTTTGGAGCTCTCTCCAACTTCCAACCTGAAACGAAAAGGATGTGTCTATTGAAAATTGGAAATATTGCCTAGGATAACTAAAAATCAAAGGTATGTTAACGATTGCTTAATAATTTGTCAATCAGCTTAAAATTAATTCTCTTCGTGGAAGCAAGTTGTAAAGTAACTTTCGATAAAACAAATATTCGAGTTTGTTTTGATGCTTTTTATTGAATCATGGTTTTTATGAGGCACATACTTTTCGCTCGAAAGTCTGGAAGATGGGGAGCCCTATTTCTATAGGACAGACAGGTATTTTAATGAAACATAAGTTCTGTTACTGTTTCTTTTCTCTGATAGCGTGATATATTTTTGATTGAAATTAAATATAACCGTAACTAATTTTTTTTGGGGAATTTACACGAGGAGTAAATCGTTAAATTAAAACATTCTTCCAGTTACCTGGATATATTGGGACCTTCTATCCCTCAGATAGAAAAGGCCACTATTTTAGTTTATATTTAGGGAAAATAAATTACGTCGGGGAATGAATATTTCATAGTTTGCTTTGCTAGTTCTTTTTGAAATGTTAATAACTCAGTTCTTTTCCTTAATTTTTTTATTTTTATTGTTTACTTTCTGTATAATAAAATGTAAGCAGACTTAGTTGGAGCATAGTTCTGGTGATGAGAATTAAACTAAATTCACTTTTTATAGTAAATTAATCAGCCATTCATTTGTTTTGTTTATTTAAACTTTGCTTTAAAATTGATAATTAGGCACAGTCTTTATAATCCTAATTCTTTCAGATCACTTTATTATACGAATTGTAATCAACTTCATTGATTGAAATCGTAGTTTCACTTTTTTATTTAGACTCTTGTTCACTGTATTACGATCTAAGTTTGTGACGAATTCAAACATTTTTACCAGAACCGTGTTACCATTTCTATGCTTTTGGGTCAGATCAGATTCTCCTCGTTTATGATGTTTTAGACACATTTACCCTCTGGCACTTAGTACATGTCCTAACCTGACGGAGCTCCGTGAGCTGAGATAAGCTCATCCTGTAGTAGTAGTACCCCAAGACCACGGAAGTGTGACCGAGAACACAATAGCGAATCTGAACCCAAGGAGGAGCGGCTCATGACCCCAAGATAAGTAAAAATGTTTTAAGTAGTCACCAAATTAGAGTCTCTCTTCAAATAAAGAAAGATTAATAGTCAGTTTATTTGATAAAGCGAATAGACAAGATTTGTCAACTTTAACTTTTGTAATAAACTTTAACTTTGTAAGAATTAACGAAGTTTGTCGACTTCAACTTTTGTTATAATAGATTTTGTAACTTTCTTTTCTTATCCTGTCAAAACTTTGTAAAACAAATCATTGAAAAGAGAAATAGGAAATAAAAGCTGTGAAATTTTTGCTAAGTCTTGCGTTATTCTTTTTACAACCTCTATTCGACAGGCATCGAGTTTGGATAGGTGGCGCCCATTGTTTTGGAATTTTAATTTTGGTTTCAGCTCGAATTAATACGGCTAATTTGTCATTTGGATAATAAACCGGGAGGGCAACGACGCAACAGTTGCACTGTTCCTATCTGAACTCTTTGTCAGACCTGCCCAAGGGTACGACACTCACCCCCTGAGCAATAGCTGGTCATTTTCCTAATAGGAGTGTAACACCACGTCTGGGTAAACGAATCGTAAGCACGAGGCGTTCCATGTAGCCCAAGAGCCCGCGACGGCCAGACCTTCGTTCGTTATTTTATAAAAGCTGAGTTACTCTGTGCATGTCCCCAATACAGGTAAGATCAGCGACTATGGAGTTTGGATTGTGGTTACTTGGGCAGTTAACAGGGAACCTATAAAAAATGTTGCCTCAGTTTTAATAGTTTTTACATCTTGCCAGACACATTGAGTGTCTGCTGTAGGTCCATGCGCGAGACAACAACTGTTCCAGTAGGTGCGAGTGAGATAGGGAGAAAATGACAAATACCATTTTACATGGTTTGAAAGGGATCAGCAACCAAGTTATGTCAGTGATTCTCTCAAGTTTCAATCAGGTAAGTAAGTAATTAGTATGTCAAATTATTGGACATAATTTTTTAATTATTCCAAATTGTATTAACGGATGTGACGTAAATAATGGAATTTATTGCCAACATAAAATTCATGGTAACAAAAAACTGTGAAATGTAAAAATAAACAATTACTTATATGAGATTTCATTAATTAGGTTATAGAATTTATGTAAATCAAGAGTATAATAACACCTCTAAACAGGTGAAAAATTAATAAAAAAGAGTTTTATCGCAGTATAAAAGGACGAATTATGGGAATTTGGGATAAGAATAAACTAAGTGCACTGTAAAAAGTATCCTCCAAGACATTATTAAGAACTATTTGCCAATTTTGAAAAATTTATATATAGAGAGTAATATTGTCAGAAAATGATCAGCAAGTGGGCTATGAATTTCCTGTTCAAAAAAAGTTTGTTGATTCGGAATCAAACTTCACTCGTACTACAAAACGAGTCATTGTGACACTTGTTTCACAAACAACTATTGTGTGATAATGGTACTCAATTTGCTGGTTCAGTTTTTAGGAAGTTAACAGATAAGTACAAAGTTCAAAAAAATATGGTTTACACCGCGTTATTCACAACAATGTAATTTTGTGGAGCGTATTAATAAAACAATAGGTACAGCAATCCGATGTTATGTTGATGAACATTAGACATGGGATAAAGAATTATCAAAAATTAGAGAAGCAATTCATACAGCGCGTCATGAAGTAACAGAATATACACCTGCATTTTTAAATTTTGGGAGATATGTACCTGTATCTGGAAATTACTATGGTAAAGTTGCTACGACCAAGGATATAGAAATCGCTTTAGGTGATCGAGAGTCATATGCAACCGAACTGAGTGGTCTTTCCAAAATGTTTGATAGTGTAAGAGTGAAGTTACATGCCTCGTATCAGCGTAATGCGAAGCAGTATAATCTCCGTAAAAGAGATATTTTCTTCGAGGAAGGAGATAAAGTATGGAAGAAAAACAAGGTTTTATCAGATGCTTCTGTGAAGTTTTCAGCGAAGTTAGCACCAAACAAAATTCTATGTAGAGTCCGGAAAATAATTTCTCGATTGGTCTATGCTTTAGATTTTGAAGATGGCTCCGATGCTGGAAAATGGCATGCGAAAGATTTAGAACCTCACTTCGGATCTAATTCGGATATATCGTATGGGCAATTATCTTTCAACCTGTATTGTTACGACTTGCTTAACGTTCAGATGGAAACAAATAAAACTTTAAATGTTACTTGCGGTTAGTATCCAAACTATTAAACGTCAATCGGCTTAATTGACAAGCCACATCTGACTTGTGGAACAAGATTCAGCCATGCGGTTAAGAATCGGTGTCCATAATGGAATCATTCCGCAGTTGTCACCAACAAATATAAGTCCAACTTCGTCCTTTGAACTGGAAACGCCGTTAAAAGCTCTTGTCGCTCTATAACGTTAATGCAATCCGAGGAACGACACGTCTCTACAACCATGAATGGAGAACAGTAGTCTGTCAGCTACCTCTATGAAAATATACCCCCTACAGGAAACATCCGACATTTGAGGCTTCTTAAAATCTTGACATAATCATCCTATCATCGATTACCATCACCCATAAAAACTATTAAACCGTATCCATTTGGCAAAAAAGTATTGTAAAAAATTGTAGGTATGTAAAAACTATGCTGTTCAGAAAAAAATCCTAAAAAGAAATTGGGGCTATAGCCGTGAAAATGTATATACAAGACGAAATCTTACCTTGTTACCAAGGGCTTTTCACCACGATAGTCACGAAAATAAATGGAATAAACCAGGTGCCACCGGCCATTTTTTATACCCATGACTTGTCATAATCGACACTCAACTTAACAATTCGAAAAGTATCAGACAAGTGATTTCAATAATTTTAACCTCCCTTTACTGTTGACATCTGCAATCAGTGTTACCAATGGCAGTCAAATAAAATTCCCACATAAAATGATAAAATTCTCATGGATTGGTTAAATCACATGAAAAATATTAATAATAGAAATATTACTCTAGACACCCATTTAATTATTTAAATCCCGTTATTCCAGGATATGCTTAAATCATTTTAAAACCCATTGTTAATTCCCTTATGCAACCAACTATACAGAAGTGTGTATAAAGTTGCATACTCAGTGGGTGGCTTAACCGAATTATTGCACCTCCGTGAGTTATAATACAATACAAAGGGGGAGGGGTGGGGGCTTGCCGTTGTACAATCCGCTGTTGCTTCCTCTCCTATGATTGTTCCTGATTTCCTGAAGAAATTCATATTGTCCTTCATGTGCAACACTTGTTGCTGACTTACTATGCCTTCTACTAATGATAAAATTCTCATGGATTGGTTAAATCATGTGAAAAATATTAATAGAAATATTACTCTAGACACCCATTTCATTATTTGAATCCCGTTATTCCAGGATATGCTTAAATCATTTTAAAACTCATTGTTAATTCCCTTATGCAACCAACTATACGGAAGTGTGTATAAAGTTGCATACTCAGTGGGTGGCTTAACCGAATTATTGCACCTCCGTGAGTTATACAATACAAAGGGGGAGGGGTGGGGGCTTGCCGTTGTACAATCCGCTGTTGCTTCCTCTCCTATGATTGTTCCTGATTTCCTGAAGAAATTCATATTGTCCTTCATGTGCAACACTTGTTGCTGACTTACTATGCCTTCTACTGATACCAGCTTAGATAGTACTCCTTGCGTGTTTTCAAAGCTTCTCGCTGCTATGATCGTTTCCGTTGCGTCCGCTGTGGCATTCATCGTTACTGCCTTAATCGTTGCTTCTTTGGTATATTTTTCAGCTAGACGTTCTGGCATCCCTTCTGACACATATGCTGTCTGTAGCTTCTCTGCCAGTTTCTCTATTTCTGTCGCGTATTGCGTTATGTCCTTCCCATTTTGCCTTACTTTATTAAGTTTCGCTAAGAGAAGGCTTGAGTTATTTCCTCTTATTCCTGATTTTAGTTTGTTCCCAATTTCTGTGATAGAATTTTCTGTCGTGATCAGGCTTCTAGCTTTTCCAGTCAGTCTTGGTTTAATTAGCAGAATCGCATTTTCTTCGTTACCCGTCGCGTTTATTCGTAACAAATCTAATGATTCTAAACACGATTGTAATTTGCTTCCTTCTCCGTTGAATTCAGTAGGTAAGACCTTACTCGCGAAGTTAAAAAAATCATTCATACTTGTCGTCATTTTCAACTGTTTGCTTATTGCTTGTAATACACCCGTATCGATCTCCTCAAATATAGAGGTAGGTATTTTAACAATACAATTCAGCGCTTGAAATGCCCTAACAGTTTTATCCCTAATCTTATCTAAGTAATTTTTACAACTTTCTTGTTGTACTAAACTTAAGTTTTTCTTATTTTTACCTATCAATTTAGCAAAATTATTATAAAGAATTATTATACTAATAATTACTTCAATGTGTATATCTGGCTTTTTAGGAGATTCCTTTTTCAAAACCCTTTTTCCCTGTTTATATATTTGTTCTACAATTGCCCTCAGCTTATCTTCGAAATCTTCCCACGTTATTGACATTTAACAGATGTACCATTCGTTCATAAAAATAGAGTGCATAAGTACTTACAATTTTATACAGTCAAAGTTCCTGACGCCTGCTTCGCTGTAATGCCTCGGTTGATGTCTCTTTTTAATGCTCTTCGATGCATTTTCCATACGACCACACGAATTTCAGAATGAAAGCTACCGTTATTATGTATAATAAGACCATTATCTGTGTTGTAAAATTATCTTGCTGTACCATGAAATTATTGTTTACTGTACCAGTTTCCTGTATCTCTTGCTTAGTAGGTGAACAACCCATAGTTTTGCTCCTCCAGGGTCCAACAATTAAATAAAAGACCATATACCTTCACTCGTTTGGATTACCATCAGTTCGCTGGATTATTTACCATTTACCATTTAGTTTGCAGGATTATTCACCATTTACCATTTAGTTTGCAGGACTATCTACCATTTAGTTTGCAGGATCAACATGTGGTGGTTACTTAGCAAGTGCCCCTCGTATGTACTTCTTGAACCATCGATCCATTCATCTTCGGGAAACACTTACCACTTGAACCATTCTCTAGGGTTAAATAAATAATATCGTTTATCAAAACTCACTGGGACAACATATATTTGAAACTACGTATACAAAATTACTGACCATGTGTAACACAGAACATAACGTTTGTACTATTAATAATTATCAAGAGAAATGAACTCTCTCTATATATAAGGAAATTCCATTGTTATACTAACACAGTCAACGATCTGTTCCTCGACCTTGTCGACGCATTATTTATAAAACAGTCGTGATTCTTTAATACGCTATTGACTTCACTACACCTTGCCAGTGACCTTCAAGTTCACTGGCCGCTAGCAATAATTGAAATTAATATCTATGTCTTTTGGGATCATCACAACGTGACTTCATTATGACTACGAATATAAAAAGCTGATTTTCTTACAAAAATACAACTAAACATAGAACAAAATTTAACTATAGATAATATGTTAATCACTTCTGGAATCGTGTGAACAATAAAAAGAAATATAAGATGGAAAGCTTGCTACTACAGAAAGAAACAGTTTATTTGGATACATAATTAGACAAACTTTATTTTCTAACGTAGATGTCATTTTACTCTCGTAAGAACTAAAATTATAAATCAAAATTTGGTTTACTGAGTAAGTACCAGAGTAAGCTATCTGTTTTAGAAAAAAATCAAAAAACATTTTTTTATAATTCGCGTATAAAAAAGACTTCATTATAACATTGTTTACAGTGTCACAATGAAGCTCTTTGGACACTGTTTTAGTAATTTTTAGTGTACAGTTGATTATTGTATTTAGTTATATTTTTATTTGACATTTGACATTAACCTTGTCACAAATTATAAATAAAATGGTCTAGCGTTGTTCTAGCTAGCAAATTATTATACTAAATGTTCTTAATGGTAAATTAGAATGATTTATATATTAAAATTATTAATGAATAAAGTACCCTAACGTTTATTTATCAATGATTTGTAAATTGTTCAGTTTAATATTGTATAGGGTCAATATATAGGTAGACATAACGTGCGATTTTTGGGACAAATTACCAGATATATATGTGAAGATGTATTACAGAAATAATTCTGTTCATGATATAATATAAATAGATCGCAAGCATATACGAAGAAGCTCTTTTTCAAACAAATAATCATCCTCTGTTAGCTTAAATGAAAGTTTATTTACAATTTACACAATTATTCGGTTATAATATGTCAAAAGTCAGAAGTGCTGAATATAACCATCTGTGATCTGACCAATCAGGAACCTAACCTAACCTAACCAATCAGGAATCGACAGAATTGCCAACTTAAATTCAAACCACTCCTCTTAGTGTTAAAAACAAGGATTATATGTAATTCTATTTTATTTAAAAAATTAAATAAATGCGAATTATAAAAAATATTGTGTAAAACTTGTGCCACAATGACTTTCTGTAGTACTCGTGAGTTGTGCAACCGCTTAACTCACCGCTTCGCGGTTCGTTGCGCAAACTTCACTCGTATTACAAAACGAGTCATTGTGACACTTGTTTTACAAATAACTATTGTAATATCTATATTTAAAAAACATCATATACAACCAGATTATAATGTTGTTAGAACTATCCAACTTGAAAACGAATTCAAGATATTGTCTTTACTTAGTTATTTCGTTTAAAATGGTAAACGAACATCCCCACATCATAACGTCTTTTTCTATCAACCCAATACCCTAATAATGTCTTTTAACAGCAGAATTAAATCATATTTTTTTTCTACAATCTACTTCACAACTATAACTGGTAAAATTAGCAAACGGTTAAAGTATCATACTGCTTCCACAGCGTAAAAATGACTACAATGAGCGCGTCCTCTGTTGGATTATTCATCTGATATTTTCTTTTGTTTAAAATAATAAACGAACATTATAATGTCTTTTGTAACAATCCAATACGTTAATAACGCGGACAATGTTTTTTTAACATATTCATATTACTCTCAGAATCATATATATGTATATATAAAACTGCAAACAATCTGGTAAAAATGCGGTCATTATAGGGCTGATCAAAAGAAAACTATTTTTTGACTAGTTGAGCTTCCGGAAGTTGTTTATTTCCTTCATCAGAACATCAAAATAAGTTTTGAAAATTGCCCATCAAGAGCATCACAAGAGTTTTAGAGGAGCATGAAATTTATTAATAAATAAATAAATAAATGAGGTAAAAACAATTTTCTGACTGTCTAAACATTTAAAATGATCAAATCTACAACATTTTGTAGAAACGTAGAAACGTTGAACTAGCACAACAATTAAAATACAGTCAGAATGAATTTACTGTCCTTTTCTACAAAGTCCTTCCACAGTCCATTCCTCGTTTCACAAAAGTTTATTCGCACTGTCCCAAAATGGTCACTAATCTCCCAACATTTCCAGTCCTTTCAAATATATCCACAACTCAACTCTCGTTCTTCCCGCTATTTTCAGTTTTAAGTTGTTCCATGTTTTAACGTCAATTACTTTTATACACCAACACCTCCCAACATACAGTTTTTACACTCTTAATGTTCAATTTTACAACCTTCAGCAATTTTTAAATATATTTTCGGAGCAAAATTTTTTTATTTATTAAAAGTAATCTTTTGATATAAAAAGTATTTTTATTTATATTATTCGTACAATATTGTTCTATTAATTATAAATGTTATTTTAATTATAGATTTGGAATGATTGTGGAATTTTGAATTTTATATGTTATATCTCCTACGTGACAGTTCCTAACCATCTCACATTACATATTATAGAATTATTAACTTAGATGTCATTAATGTATATTTTTGATTATGGAACTGTCAGATTGTAAATCATTATGATTATTTATTTAAGCATTCTGGTTGTGTTTCTCGGTATATTTATTTATTCACTGCTCAATTTTACCAAATATCGTCTATATTCCAGTTTAATTACATAATTAAATAGACCATCATATATATATATATATATATATATATATATATATATATATATATATATATATATATATATATTGAACTAGTCCTCTAGTTTTGTAAATATATTGAAATAAATCAACATAATAAAAAGGTCTTATTATAACGGAAGGAGTGTCAGTAGACACAACCATTAGAATAAACTCAATAACAAGTCAAATATTAAAATATAAAAAGATTGAAATATGAATAAATCGAGTGAAATATTGATGTGAATGTTTTAAAAAGGGATGAAGAATAAAGTTCCAACACTATATTAGTTAAATAGATAGTAAATATTACCTGTACCAGTAATTCTGATTGGTTGTCAAAGTCACGGAATTCCGTATTACACTGAACACAGCCATAGCAAATTCTGCAGGATGAAACGTCATATAATAGCTTGAAACCTAAATTAAGAGAAAAGAATAATTAGTTTAACTATAACTTAACATTGTTTACATAATTTTTTTTTAGTAGTAGCAAAGGTATAGAATACCATATTTCATTCATTCATTTCAAAGGGTTGAAACTAGATGGAAAAGATAGTTGGAACACAGCCCAAACGTATAAAAAGGAAATGAATATTTACAAGAAGTAATGCATGCTAGGGAATTTTCATTACCAACTTAAAATCATTGCTTATTGATTATATATGAAATTTAATTACAAAAACAAAAATAATCAGGAGTTTATGTATAATAAATGATAAAACAGGACTCAAACTAAATTAGAATCAATTACATATAGGTTAATTAATAATATAGGTTGTAATATTTGTAAAAATAAACATTTCTCAGATTAACTAAATAACCTGAATATAAGAAAATTGACTATTGTACGAGGAAAAGAGGACTTAATTAAAATTCCTTAATACAATAGAAATCTAAGTGTGTCAGTGTTATTACCCTCCAGGACAATATATTTATATTTTTTAATAATAGTAACTAAAAGACTGGAGAATAACAATTTTAGTGATAAAAAAACAAATAAGTGAGCTATGGACTAGGGAAGCCAAAAGACTTGTTGATTTTAAAAACAAAAGAAGGTGGATTAATGGTGGTGATAGAGGATGCGTCGTTAAATGATTGCTCTCTGTATAAAATTGTATAAAGGTGTTTAAAAGTTGAAATTATAAAAATAAGTTAGATAAAACTAATCATAGGAGTATTCTATAAAGTGTAAGGAGTGAATAGTGTAGCAGGAGCGTATCTCTTATGAGATATCTTCAAAATTTGAAGATGCGAGTGCAGCCAGCAGTGATAGCAGAAATAAGGTCTGTGTAATTTGTTTAAACTTATTTGGAATTCCAATTAACATTTTAAAGTGTACACTCAAATTTTTTTGTTGAACATTCGAATCACATAACACATAAAAAGGCCAAAAAACATTGAAATATGATGCATCATATATTTATCTATTGAGAATTATATCTTTAATATCTATAAAATTAGTGTACTCACCGTTTGTAAATTATCTACTTGAAATCTCACAAGCATCATGTATGTTACATTAAATCTTATACCTTCCTTCCAGCTATTGCATGTATAACTTTAAACTATCACTTTCTTGACCTTTAAACACACACATATATAGTTTATAAATTCTCACGTATATGTAATTGATTGTAGAAACTTGATTATTTTAACAAATTTATTTATCACAAGTACGCTAGCGTCGTGTTGTCTGTGAAACGTTGTTTATGGAAGGAAAACCTTCTTTCATTTATATTGTAGTAGCGCATGCGTTTGGAGATTTAGCGCCGACGCAGTAGTGGGAACATTTTGTGATAGAGAATACATGTATGATATAGGGTGGCACAATTCCATAAGAATAAATGTATAAACCAAATTAATAGTTTCAAAAATATTTTATTATGTTCCAATCAGGTTAAAAATTTTCAAATTATTTTATTAAACTGCTTCACATTTATGTGTTGGTTTTTCTTTATTCTCACATCCATGATTAAACTCTCAATATCTTTGTTGTCATATTTCAATCGTTTTATTTAACAGATATTGTTTCTTTCAGAGGTTGTATGTAAAGGTAAGATTAAGAATATATTTCCTCAATATTTGATTATTATCTCCAGAACTCAAAGGGAGGATTCTCATGCTTCCGACTAATTAAATAAACATTATAAATAAATAATTAATTAAAAAAATCTGAGCTAGTCAATCCAGGAAATAATTATTAAATGTCGCCCATAAATAATAAATAAATAAATAAACAAAACTAAATTAAATAATTAAAAAATATATAAAAATAATAATAATATATATATATTTATATATATATATATATATATATATATATATATATATATTAACATGGAAAAGAACTTGCAACACTTTGTATACGATAATATGAAATGAACATGCTACACACTATATGTAAACACAAAATTTAAAATTTAATCATCATTTAAAACGTCAGAAATATAGATAATCTATGGAAGGAAAAGCATTCAAGAGATAAAATAAATAATAAATCACACCGAAGAAACATAAAGAAAATTCTCAATGCACATATGTTAGAGATAACATGAATTCTAGCTATTGAAAGAGAACCTTTTAGAATGTCACCTTATATAAATTGTAACAATCTATTTTTCACATAGTAAGAGTCAAAAGATTATGATTTGTTAAAATATCCTAATTAGATATTGTAAGAAACTTTTTGGAAACACTAGAAAATTATTTTAGAATATGTCAAGGAATAAAATCAAAATAATTAATTAAAACATTAGAGTTATAATGTCTGACATTTGTGAAATTAATTGTCATTTTGAATAGATCAAATGAAAATAAAAAGAACTGTCACTTTTAAAATATTTCGGAAACTATAGAGCTTATCGGAAACGGTAATCTTAGATCAGATAGATCACTTATCAGCTGATTGTGGATTCTAACCCAGAACGAGATTTTTATCAGAGTTTCCGAACGACGCGTTCTGTTTTGTGTGGAAATGTCAAATTTAATACTTAACAAAAACTTTTTATTTTTATTACTTTAGTTTCGTGGGTTGATTTTTCATGTACTTCTCTCCATACTCATCTTGTAAAGCTTTGTTTTCACTCATCGTTGACTTTAAATTTTAATACCAACAAGCTATTTTTTATATCGAAAAGCTAAAAATTAGTCTGAGCAATTTGCTAACTACGTGGCTTAAAACACTTAATAACTTTTTATTTAAAAAAAAACGAAAAGAAAATTTTAATACCAATAAGCTATTTTTTATATTGAAAAGTCAAAAAGTACAAAAACCGCAAGCCTCAGCAGCCTGCCCACTACTAGGCTTAATAACATTTTAGCTTGAAGAAAACAAAAACAAACAAACAATCCGTCAGCTGATCGCATTTACCCACCGATGTACTAGGGTAGAAAGGATCCAAACATATGATTATGATCCGCTCAGTTAGTTCAGTTTCCGAACGTGAGTGAACGTGATCCGGATTACTTTCCGAACGTTCAGATCATGAACGGGTTAACCCGATCATAGTTTCCGAAAAGCCCTTATATAAAAGGAAATAGTATATCAAATTTGATTATTTAGAAATATAAAACAGAATGTTCTAAAAGGATAAATAAACAATTTGAAACCTGAAATGAGATTTACCAACAAAATTTTTTATAACCGATTTGATTGGTGAATTAGAATTGAAATGTTTTGATCAGTGGCAAGCGGATTGAAAAATAAAAGAATGGGGAAGTTTGTTGATAATGTACACTATTAACTAGGGAGAATTCTTTTTGAACAATCAATGGGGGTGAAAGTTAAAATCTTTGGAAAAGAATTTTGAATAACTAGGAAAAAGACATTACTGAATGGTAAATATAGAAAGAAATACATTATTTTTAACATAATTCAATGAAATCTATAAATGAATCTGATAAATAGACAAATAATAAGAGATTGGTAAAATAGCTGTATACTAACCTTAATTATTGATCCGAATAATCAAGTGAAGTTTTGTATCGTGGAAATTATATTCCCACATTTCATCTAAGAAAGAATTGGACTATGGAAACCCATCTAAAATATTTTGATGTAAATGGAGTATAACATAATATTTGGTTCATACCCAAACACGAGAAATTGTACAATATCCCAGGAAGAAATCTACAAAAAAAGAATCAACGAGGTGAATTGGACACAAAGTGAACAGGTATTTAAAAACTATTTCATTTTAAAAAGTTAAATAAACTCACTTGTGTTGTGTGTAAATAGTAAGGCACACTGACGAAACTGGTTTCATGAAACCGGTTTCATGAGAGATGAAACTCAAGTTTCGTAGAACCAGTTCATAAGAAAATTGAAAGATGAGTACACTGAGTTTTAAGAAACTACAATTTCATAACGTTGCGCAACTGCATTTCACGCAACTCCGCTAGCACGGTTGCATGTAACTACAGTTTGTTGTAAACCTCCGTTGGCGTGAGTTGTGTATTTAATATTTGCAGCAAAAAGCGATGCCTGAAGATCAAGTTTTCAACACAAAACTCGTGGAAGCTGTAGAAAAGCATCCGTGCTTGTACAATTACAATTTGAAAGAGTACAGTAATAGAAACAAAGTTCAAGCTGCATGGGAGACCATAGCGCAGGAAATGGAAAGTACAGGTGAGTTTTATTATTGAACTCCTTTTATTCATTTTTATCAAATGTTGTCGAAAACCTATGTTTGTACTCCATTTTCCTCTAGGCGGTTCAAATAAAACACGAATCACGGCTTTTAACAAAGCTTTATTTTCTCAAGGGCTACGCTACATACACACAATATATGTAAAGACAATTATTTATTTTCATTACTATTCATCACCACGCCCTGCTATATTATTGATCCACTGTGATGGTATAGCTACGCCAGGCTTCAAAAAGTATTCACAAAGATATTCGCGGAACGATGCGGCTGTCGTTAAGTTAATATGGCGATTCAACGGGTGCAAAGGTTGATTTGGAATGTTCTGAACCTCATCTGCAGCATTCCTTGGCTTATACATTTTCCCTTCGGTTTTGCGAATGTAGTTATGAAGAACACATGCGCATTTTATAATAGATATCACCGTTGCTTCAGAACAAGCTATAGACGTTTCAAAAACTCGGAACTTAGATGTTAGCATTCCAAAAGCACATTCCACAGATTTACGAGCTAGGCTTATTCTATAATTGAAAATTCTTCTCCTATCCGTTAGCGTACGTTGAGGATACGGTCGCAGTATGTACGTTGTCAGAGGGAACGCTTCATCTCCACAAAAAAAGTATGGAAAATTTTGTGCATTTTTTTCATCCCGTGGTAACGGCGAAGGCTGTGGTAGATTGAGACCTCCAGACTGTAACCAACGACCTAAACGAGATGAACGAAATACACCTCCATCACTGTTTCTACAAAGATCCCCCACATCAACGGTAATAAAACATCCGTCAGCATCAGAACAAGCCATTAGTTGAACTGAAAAATAACCCTTATAATTAAAATTCCTAGATCCACTCTTTTTGAATTTTTTTATCCTGACATGTTTTTCGTCGATGGAGCCTACACAGTGTGGTAAACTCCAAAGTTGTTCATAACGGGAAGCAATGTTTTTCCACATATCTATGGTTGGAACAGGCAAATATTCTGGTTGTAGACAGGACCATATAGCTTCCGTTGTTTCTGCAATGACCACTCCAACCGTTCTCTCTCCTCGCATAAAATAGCTCGCCAAACTTCTGAAACTGCTGCCTGTTGCAAGATACCTGAAATTAATAAAATACATCAATTGAGCGGTCTGCTTTGAATAAGGGCTCACCTACAATATTACCTTATTACAGAGCACAAACAGATAAGCCAAGGGTACAAAACATCATATTAGGTCGATTTTGCAAAATTGTAGATGAGCTCTGATCTAAGCAGACTCTTCAATCATAGCATATGTGTACATAATACGTAGCTTACTATAATCTATCTATACCTTCAATGTAATTTTTTTTGTAGCAAAGGACTGTAAAGAAACATGGAGAAACTTGAGGATAGTTTACATACGGAATTTAAAGAAACCGCCTTCTGGATCTGCTGCAAAAAAAAGAATACTATTTGCGTAAGTACATGCAATTTTTGAACCGCTATGTGAATACGAAAACGGAGAAAGGATTACCGGGAAACCTTCCATCGCCCCCACAAACTGACAATGCGTACAGTGAACCAAACCAAGAACGCGTCCCAGAAGCAATAGACAATAACAAGGAGGCCAACGACGCATCCGACACAGAGCTCACTCAGGATGCTACGCGTGAGGATTCTACACATCAGAGGACACAATCTGAATCCCCAAATGTTACTACGATCAATACCGAGAATATCAGATCCTCAAAACAAGCTTCAATAGCACCCTCCAATAAAAGAAAGAAAACACCAACTGATGCTGATGCGGTCGTCATAAATTACATCAAATCAAAGACTCAGAAGGGATCAAACTACGACAATCCTAGGACACAATTTTTGTTAAGTTTAGTACCGGACGTAGAAGACATGACCTCAACGCAATACAGGACCTTCCAAAATGAAGTGTGTAGCTTGATTGATAGGATCATTGCCTCTGCACCCTCACCTCTACACTCGAGTAATTCCACATACTCTGCGTGGTATTCAGCAAGCACACCTGTTCTTCCGCAAACATCTGCACAATCCACTCCCACATGGGAATACTCATCAACTCCAGTCTATTCGCTTCACACTACTGATGATGTCTCGGATAATCCGGCATATGAAGAACTTCACCGTTTAATTTAAACTATGTAGGTGGTGTCTTTTTTACTCCACTATTTTTTGTATTTTCTTTAAGTTAAAAATAAAGTTATCTTACCTAAGTGTGATTATAAGTTTTTCTTCAGGTCCTAGCGCCATTCTGCAGTTGGTGTCCTTTTTCGTAATGTGGGAACCTACTAAATGTAGCAAGTGATTAAAAGCAGACTCCGACATTCGATAAAATTTTTGAAATTTCACTGGGTCTTGATGCAGTTCTTTGGCCACTACATAATTGCTGTGACATCTGTTCTGTATTAGGGGATGAACCCGGTACTTCCGCTTCTTTTTTCTGTTTCGATACCACCACCACAACACTACAACGTCCTCATCATCCGACGACATCTCAGAAACTGCTCATGTGGCAGTTGCGTCAGTGTACTGCCGAGTATGAAACCAGTTTTATGAAACTAGTTTCATAAAACCGGTTTCATAAAACCAGTTTCGTCAGTGTGCAGCCTGCCTAAAACTTCGAAATTTCACAGACTTTGTTTATCGCCATATCCGCCATTTTCTAGCCTAGAGTTTTTATTTTGACATCATAAGAAAGTGAATGTATATAATGTTGCATAGTTGTACTTAAATTTAATAATAATCCATTTGAGTAAATGTGTTTTGCATGAATGATCATCATAGATAAGTTATTCTTTTTATAAAAATTTTGTATTTGAATAATGTATTTGTTTTCTTGATTTCGTATTAAATGTTTTTCATTTGAAAGATTTAACTACATTGTTGGAGAATTTCATTTCTAGACGATTGTTTCTTTTATCATTTTGGCAGTTGGTATCATTGATCAGACAGATCACAACTGTAGAGGGGTCCCGAAACAGAATGTACAGGACCGTTCTGTAAACATTTATAGAAAAAAGAAAAGTAAGAATTTCATTTTTTGTTTGAAACTTTTGAATTAATAAAAAATTTGGTTTTTGGCGCTTATCATATAAATTAAAAATATTTTATCTTATTCCATGAACCCAAGAGCCTGAGCTTAATGATTTCTCATGCAAATAACTAATATACCGGGCAAATCAAAACATATAATTTATATAAACTGAACAATAACAATAGTTATTAGGTTTCTCACACATAAGATTCCACAATAATATATATATATATATATATATATATATATATATATATATATTGTATTGGATTCTATATTCATTTATTATTTTATTATTTGTGATTGAATAATCGTTAAGCATGCATAACAGACTCTATCAAAGGGTAGCGTTCAATTGCGCCATTCAAATTTACTCTAATTATTGAATTATGAAATTAAAATGAACTAGCTTCAAGAATCATAGGTAACAATCCAAAATCATTACCATAATAACATACAATTATAATTTTCTTATTCTAAACAAAAAAACAAACCGCCAATGACCGTCAAATTTAAAAAATGTGTATTTATTTTTCTCCGCAAATGTTAGAAGAAAACCCCAATGACACTGATCATGCACAAATCCGTTTTATGAGCTCATAAAATTAATAAAATTTTCGTACCTTATATTACTCCTGATTTATGATTGTGTAGTCCAAAACAAACTTCGAATATTTTTTTAACAAAAACAGCTATGACTTTTGTAAGCACCTTTACGTTTCTCAACTCTCTATGCCATTTGATTTCAATTTTGAATAAATTTTAGTACATACCAAATTGTATTGTAATAGCTTGAATATTCTTCTTTCTTCCGATATATAAGTATCCCAAGCCAAAAATATATATCCCGTACCTTTAAAACTAATGTATCCCGTACCTTTAAAACTAATGTATCCCTCCCCAGTAGTAACTCAATCCTACTACCATTTGTACAAAAAAAGGTTGACAGGCTGTACCCACTAGTACCCAATGGTACTTTAAAATCCTATAAATCCCTGGGTTAAGATCCTATATATTCCCTAAGTAAAATCCTTTAATTCCCTCCAAGTAAAATCCTATAAACCCCCCTGGTAAAATCCTATAAAACCCCCCTGGTAAAATCCTATGAAACCCCCCTGGTAAAATCCTATAATTCCTCCCGATTGAAATCCTATGTTACAGCCTGGATTGTTCGTTGGGTATAAGTATGTACAAACCAGTACCTACATACAAATGAAATTTCTCAAACGAGTACTCGATTAGCCGGTAGAATGAGAAAACTATATACTTAAGTTCCAGATACAATATAGGGTTAAATCAATACAATATACCATACGTATCTATGGCACAAAATAACGTTTATGCAATTAAATGTGAAATTTTGAAAGTAAATATTAAAAATACAATATGGCGCAATATCATATGAGCTCATACGCTTACTACCACCAACTCAAATAACTCAGAATGTTAAAATTGAATAGCCACAGTAACGTTTACAAATTTAACAACAGTGGGTGTAGTTATCACCAATCCACAATGTGAGTATAAATGGTAAAACAGGTTTAATTGAATAGTGTATGTTGATCAGAGTATTTGTAATACTTGATCAACACAAGTATCGTAAACTGCGTACCACAAGTGGCTTACGGTAATAAAAAAATTATCTACAACCTACACTGACGGATATAAACAAGTGTTATGCGCAAAAAGGTATTTTACATAAACCAAAGTTTAAAACTTGCGTGAAATCCACTGTGTCTTGATGGTTGCTAGTGGTGGCTACCAACTACTACTTCTATAGAATGCTATAAGATTCAATATTGTACTCTTCAGTAACAATCCAAATTTTCCCCCATACAAGTTTGTTGTCCCATAAAATGAAATCCAAAACCAAATCCAGAATAGTAAAGATTGACGAACGAAAAGAAGAGAAGAAAAGAAAGAGAACCCTAAAATGAGAAATATATTAATACTCTATACATTTTCTTTCAGTCTCAATGGTCAAAACGAAATATCAATCTAAACTTCACCCCCTAATCGATTAACTCCCTCTAGCAGTCATATATCCGATATGAGTAATCTCTATTACTGATCTCTAAACTGAAATATCTACTAATCTCATAAGAGCAAGACTTCTATTAACCATAAAGATTAATCAACTAATATTGATATTACTTAATTTTGCTGACAAAAGTTAACTAGAAAATTCTATATTTCATGTTTGACCAACAAAAAATTATAATACTAATCGAGCTTAACATATTAACTATAATCTTTTTACATTTGACAAAAAAAAACAAGATACGAGCTCATATGGAGCCAATACCTATGAACTAAGTACCTAAACTATAAAACCAGTTGACCTCCAATCAACAAAAAAAATACATTATCCAAAGATAAAACGCTTTAAAATTACTAGAATATTCATCTATATATAAAAAAACTGTAATATTTCTTACCAAATGGCCAGTTTGAGTTCCGAATATATAGGGCTGAAGGTTTTATTACCCTAGGTACTGTGATAAAGGCCTACTGAAACAATATACCCTCTTCAAGATTGGTTTTCATGTACAATGTACAGCTATAAAGGAAAATCAATTCATCAGACAATGGACAAAACCTCTATGATATAATTGAGAACAATCTAGTTAATGTAACTATAGAAACATTCTGATACTTACAATTAACTGGAATGACAGCATAAAAAAACCACCTGTCGGTTGAATTATCTGATCCCAAAAAAATGGTATTTCCACAGGTCTATACTCTCCAAACAACTCCAAAAACATCTAACGATATCCGGGAAATGTGTATCACCAATCGGTCATCCCTTAATATAAGGTGAAATATTCAATTATTCCATCCGAAAATGGTGACATAAATTCAACCACCTTCACTCCGACATACCCAACGAACAATGAATGTCCAGTATATTCACAGGCAAAATCAAAAACTCTCGTGTCAAACCAGCCAGCCAATTAGAATGCTCTCGAGATGTCAAAGCTTCCAATAACCAATAAGAGCTGAGATATCCAACAAGTATATATCACAGAATAATATATGCATAGACACATCACGGAGTAACACCACGGGGACATGCTCCACAAAAATAAAATAAATACTTGACGTATAGTAAATAAGGAAAGGTAATAATGTTTATGGCTGTACAATATTATAAATTATTCCCAATATAGATGCCACTGGATTTCCTAATATACATGGTAGGTCAAAATGATGTTAAATTGCATGACGAATTATATTTTCATGAAATTGACTGTCTCGACCCTTACTTCGTGGAATATGCTCATATTAGTGTTTTTAAATGAAACTCACGGTCTCTAGTTAATTCCACAATATAATAAAAGTTATTGAAAATTCTAAAAAATTGTCAATTTTTTAGGATTTTCAATAAGTTTTATTATATTGTGGAATTAACTAGAGACGGTGAGTTTCATTTAAAAACACTAATTATATTTTCAAGTTTCTGTAACTTCATTTGCACAACCACAAAATTGAAACGTATCATTTTTTAATCTTCCTTATTGACGAGATCAGTTATAATGTGACTTCCAACTTTGACGTCTTAAAATTCACTGACGTTTTTATTTTTTTTATCATAATCTATCTCGTTGCGGGTTGCTAGCGAAACTAATCTCTCTATCGTATGAACTATTAATTTCTAAAGCCGTATATAAAGCATGAAAATAACATTTTAGTATTAGAAATTAGCATATATAGAGATGAAGATTTTTATACATATAAATATTAACATAACTTATTTACTATTTATTAAAATTCCTGGAATCCCTTGCATAAAATAACCTAATTACTAACTATATGAAAATTTGACGCGTTTCTTTTAAATTATTTTGAATTTCATTCTAATTTCAACGGATGCTTTTGAAATTACATCATGTACTGAATTATTAATTTTAATTTCCGTTGTATCTGAATCAGATTTCAATATTTTCGATTCTGATGGTTCAAAGAGTATATCGTCTGTTTCAATATTTTTGGTCAGATTTTCTTCAGTATTATAGTGAGGATTTTGTTCACTCTTTTTACTATCAGCATCTATAATTAATTTAGACATGTTTTTTTTACAATTTATAAATATTCGTTAAAATGATGGCTAATAAAGTACAAGATGGAAAAATCCATATGACTTATTTCAGTATTCCTTATTAAATTGAATACAACCAAATGAAACTGCTTCAACATATATATATATATATATATATATATATATATATATATATATATATATATATATATATATTATAACATTTAATATTATTTATGTTATAATAATGATATAATTAATAGGATATTTGAATAGCCCACTACGTTGGGACGAAATTATTGTGATGAATTTTTATGTATGTATAGAGTATGAGATTCTTTCTGTTATCTGGGTTCTTACGGTTGTGAATAAATTCAGTTGATAAATAAATAAAGAAACATTTTACTTGAAAACAATATTTTAATTTTATTTATAAAAATTTTATGCGACGCCCATGTATGGGTCAAATTAAATTATTGATTTTATTCTTATGTGTGGCGTTCTGTGCGCATGCTCAAGAACATGAGGTATCGATGCGCTAGAGTAAACATTTGATAGACGCGTCGGGTCTGTTCAGTTTCACAGCGAGCTTCTATGCTGTGTCATAGAACATGTTTCAAATTATATACAAGTTAAAAGAATTTATGCTGGGAGATTTGTACATACAGAAATACAAATAATATGGTACAAGAAATAGTTATGAAATTTATATACATAGAGTTTAAATGTTACATAAAAGAGTTGGATGTATCTTTCGTAAGTTTCTTATTAAATTTTATTTCTTTAGATTGACCATTTATCATTTAGAATTATTTAATAATATAGCTATATTGAGTCTCTAATTTTAATTCTTTTTCAGATCGATCATTATTTCAAAGTTTATTTTACTCATGAGATTTTAAAGAAGACATTTGATTGACGTTAATGAGTTTTTTATAACTCTTGTTGTACAACAATACACTGACCTTGTGTTCAGGAACCAGGATCTGTCTCTCGGGACTCTGGAAAGCAGCTTCCGAAGTTTACAGTTGAATGAATATGTGAAAATATGATTTTCACTCTGGAAAATCAGCTACAATCATTGGGTAAGTACATGTGCATGTTTTATCAATAGTTTGCTATGTTTTTATCCTCATTTTGAGGATAATTTCTTAAAATTTCTGGAGCACTTCAAAACCCAACCTTCTAGAAACGAAGCCAAGCCACCGACCCTTTTTCTTCCAACTCTTTTCAACAATCAACAATCAGTCTTTTGTTTAATTCAGCTCACTATATTCAAAAATGTTTGATACACTTGTTGTTGTTTGAAAGTTCCTTCTGTCATGTCACATAAACCAATCACCGTTTTTTTTTAACGCACTCCAATTATGATTTCACTTTACATTCTAATATCTTTACCTACATACAAAAAATTAGTCTCACTAAAAATTGTTTATTCAATATTGAAGTTCATCTTGTTATTATGGGACGAATAGTTTTTCTTAGGCGATATACAATAGTCTTTAATATCAATGTTCAGTTCAATTTTCTTATTATAATTAGCAATTGTGTTTAGCCATCAACATAAATTCTTTTAAAACATTTATTAATATTCCTTAATCTAATTATTTATGTTCATTATATTCGATTAAACACATTAATTAATTTCTATTCATTTCATCTATGAAATTACTCTACTTTCAACGTTTGTCGCTGATACATATTGACATCTATATTTTGTCGCTAGCGTATGTCGCTAAGCGTATTGGTATTACAGCGTTAAATATTCTAACCCATATGTTTCTAGTAAAAATGCGTTATAATATTGGACAATATCCTTTTTATTTCGAATATTTATTAATTCATGTTTCTTTTCTAGATTATATGTTCATCGTTTTTTCTGACATGAGGTATTTACGATGGACGATATTTACTCTATGGCTTTTGGATATATGATCAAGGTAATGTTTCTTTTGTCAATTCTATGTGAGTCTTCTCAGATTATTAATTATATACATAAGTTGTATTACTTTTTTAGTTAATATGAGCAATTTTAATGTCTCGTATTTATGATTCTAATAAAATATAGTCTAATGTTTTAATTTCTAATCAGTTTCCAGCTAATCTGTTTTACACCAGTGTTTCTATCTTTATTTATACGTTATAACATTCCCTGAATTTTTATAAAATCATTCTAATTATTGTTTACAATGATCTAGAATGTTTTATTATAAAATTCATTCAATAGTACTTAACTTTTTCTTATTTTGTAATAATCTATTATCATTTAATCTACTTCATTATATTCTATCTTTGTGGAAATCAATCATTAATTTGTTATTATACCTAATTAATCTATTTCTAATTCTTTACCTATCTTACACCTTATTCCTACAAGTAATTAATTCCCTGTTTCAACTTAAAAATATTTCATTCTAATTATAACTAATTCTTTGCAGATTAAACTTATTGAATTTCATTGAATTCAGGATGGTATCGATACAATTGGTCCACGTTGAAAATTCCTCTAACATTGCCAGTTACAGGATGTACGAGTTTGTAACTATTTATGCCGTTAGGTGTTACTACTTTATATGGACCTTCGTAAGGTAATTGTAATTTTGCACAAATATTACGCTTATGATTAGGAATTCTAAGTGCTTTAATTATTACTAATTCTCCTTCCTTAAAAGTAGTTCTCTTCTTAATTCTCTTGCTTCGTTTTCTTATGTATTTTTCAGCATTCTTGGAAATTCTTTCCCTCGTTTCCTTGATTATCTGTTCATATTTCTCTACATTTTCTGATATCCATGGTCTTTCAGGTACTATGTTTTTCATAATTAATATGGGTGATCTTCCAGTTACTTCGTGTGGTACATTATTTAAACAGAATTCTATATTCTTCAAATTCCTTTCCCAGTTTCGTTGTTGATCGTGAACCAATAATCTCAGACATTTGATGACTTCTCTTATGTATCTCTCCGTTTGATTAGCACATGGATGTCTAATACTTGTAAAGAGAGGCTTTACGTTTGACTTTCTTAACCATGCTTTAAAGTTTTCGTTACTGAAATAAGTAGCATTATCCATTAAACAGTTTTCCGGTATGCCCACTTCTAGAAAGTAGCTTGTCAGGCATTTCTTTACCGTCTTTTTATTTGTTCGTTGACATGGATATAAGGTTACATATTTTGAAAAAGCATCCAAGACTACAAATATGTTTTGATTACCTTCTTCACTGGGTATTATGTTTGAAATGAAATCTACCGTTATGACTTCAAGGGGATGTTTCGTTACTAATGATTTTTGCATATTTTCGTTGTGATGATTTTTTTCTTTTCCAAGTTGACAAAGTTCACATCTAGTAACTATGCTTTTTGTGATAGGTAGATCTTTCTTTGCAATGTAGTTTTCCCTAAAAATATTGTGTAATTTTCGTATTCCTACATGATTGTACCGTAAATGTAATTCTTTGATTATTTTTCTTGTCAAATGTTCTGTAATTACATATAACTCCTTTTGCTTGATAATTTTGAAGATTATATTGTCCTTTGTTTGGCAATTATGTTTTTCTTTATCTGTCAAATTTCTCTGGTCTTCCATGATTGCATATATTGAAAATACACCTAATTCCTCCTTCATTAAGTTCACTCCTACGTATTTGTTTCCTTGTATTTTGCTTTCCCCATCCATTCTCGTCAAAGCGTCTGGAACTATATTTTTGGCACCAGGTATATATTTAATATCGAATGGATATTCCTGTAGAAGCAAAGCCCATCTGTGTATCCTATTGTTTCCATATTTGTTCTTTAAAATAGTTGTGAGAGATTGGTTGTCCGTCTCAATAGTAAATCTGTTACCTAATAAAAAAAATCTTAATTTGTTCACACAAAATAATATGCTAGCTAACTCCATATCGCTAACGCTATAGTTTTTCTCAGCCTTTTTCGTAATTCTTGACACAAATGAAATGGGAACTTCTCCGTGTTCGTGTTGTTGTACCAAACTTCCGGCAAATCTATTTTGTGAAGCATCTGTTCTTAATATGAATGTCTTCGTGTAATCTGGATGATATAATTTCACGTTCTCTGTGAACTCCTCCTTAATTTTATTGAAAGCCACTTCTCTTTCATGAGTCCATTTCCATCTCACATTTTTCCTTAGTAGTTCTATAAGTGGTATTTCCTTTTCCGTTAAATTTGGCACTAATCTCTTGAAGTAGTGTAATACACCAAGGAAGCCTCGTAGCGTTTTAAGATTAGTAGGTCTTTTATATTCTTTTATAATTTTTATCCTATCTGGATCCATGCTTACTCCATCTTTGTCAATTTTATATCCAAGATATACTACTTCTTCCTTGTAGAATTGGCATTTTTTTATGTTTAATTTCAAACCGGCTTCATCCAAAGCTTTTAAAATTATCTCTATGTGCTTGATATGCTCCTCCTCTTCTTCGGAATATATTAAGATATCGTCTATATAGTGTAGTGTGAATTTTTCATACTGATTCAAAATTTTATGAAGAGCTTTCAGTAGAGCTGACGTAGCCGATTGTGTTCCAAATGGTACTACTTTAAATCTATATACTACTCCATCTACCATGAAACCTGTATAATCTCTGCTATTCTCATCCAGTGGTATCAACCAAAAACTGTGTTTCAGGTCCAGTTTTGTAAAAATTTTAGTTTTTGAAATTCGGCCAAGTATCGCTTCAATATTTAATGGTGCCTCAAATTCTGGTATACAATGTTTATTTAAGTTTCTTGCATCTAGACAGATTCTCATGTCTCCATCCTTTTTTTGTACAATAACAATGGGGTTTATATATGAAGTATTGCTATATTCTATAATTTCGTCTTCCATCAGTTTTTTTATCGCATCTTGCATTTTATCCTTATATTTGTATGGAATTGGGTAACTTTTTGCTCTGAACGTTTCCATATCCTTCACCTTCAAACTGTGTATAAAATTTTTAGCAACTCTTGCCTCTCCATTGAATAAACCTTCATATTTTCTCAACAATTTCCGTACTTCTTCCTTTCTTCCTCTTCCACAATCCAAATGTACTTCATTCCATATCCCATCTTCATAATTATCACATCCCATATTATATTTTAAATAATTATTAATATCATTTTCTTCATATTCTCCATTCCATCTTCACAATTATTATATTTCATATTATTTTCAATACAATTATCAATATTCTTTTCATCATCTAAAACTATTTCTTCATCTCTTCTTTCTTCAAATTCATTTTTCTTATCATAACAATCATTATTCATTTCCATTTCTCCTACTTCTAGCCTGCTAACTTTTTTTTCTGCAATCTTCATAATTTTCTTGTTCGTTATTTGTTCTCTGTTTTCATTAAATTTTATTCCAATTCCATTGACGCCTATCGTTCTTGTTTCATAATTGATATCTATCTTATGTTTTAGTAATTCGTCTGAACCCAATAATATATCGTACTCCATACCTTGTATAACCAGTAATTGTACTTCTAAATGAATATTTTGTAATTGTAGTTTTACAATAATAGATTTGTTAACCTCGCTAAACCTTTTTTCATTTAGACCTATTAAATTTACCTTTGGCACATAATATATTTTTGCAAGTTTAATTTATTTACAATACTTTCTGTGATTAATGATGTTTCTGAACCTGTATCAATTAAAATATTTACATTTAAATGTGACAATTTTCCCGTAATAGATACTAATAAATTGTTTTCTATATTTTCTAGGCAATCTATGTCTTTGAGGAATTCTCTAGGATGGACATAACTATACCGATTGCGTGCTACACCATCCTTCAATGAAAATTCTGATTAGTGGCATTTTGTACACCACCATCAGCAGTCGTTGTTATGAGAGAATGAATATTGTTTGACGACTCATGTAGTTCAACTCGATTGTTTGGAGAGTTTGCCCTGTCCTGACTGCTTGCTCTCCTCTGGAAGTTGACCCGTCTATTTTGGCCGTCATCATTCCTTCGATTTAAATTGCCATCAGAGTTCCTCCTTGTAAAGTAGTTGCTCTGATGATTATTATTGTTTGAATCCCTATTATTGTTATAACCATTGTTATTTTTATTTAAATTATTATTATTATTGTAGTTATTGTATCTTCTATTATTATAATTATTGTTTACATTGTTAAAATTATTTCTTTCCCTTCCTTGATTGTTATGATTGTAATTATTTGCTGGATAATTCCTGTATCTTGTAGTATTCGTCGTTCTATTATTTGCATTACTATTTAAACTTCTATTATTATCGTTATTGTATTCGTAGTGGGTATTGTTTGAATTATTTCCAGTATTTCCTCTGTTAGCATGTTCTATGTTTCGGTTGTAATTTGTATTATTTCTATACTCGTTTTGTTTGTTTCTATTGCTCGTTAGGTTTCTTTCTATCCTCATCAGGTAATTGGATAGTTGTTCAAACGTCCTGATGTTTTGTATAGCTATTGTTTCAGCTATCTGTGACTTGAAATGCCTGGATAGGAACATGATTATTTCTTCTTCTTTAATTACAGGTTCTAAGTGTTGCGCTTGAGAATAGAGTAGCAACGAGTAGAGATACATGGTATTCCCTCTATTCTCATCATATCGTCCAAAATATAGTCTCTCTCTAACCTCTCCTTGTGTGATTTCACCTCAATATAATTTGAGAAACGCTGTTTCAAATTCCTTATAGATGTTGAAGTCTATCTCATTACTTGTGAACCACAATAGAGCTTGTCCAGTAAGGTGTTTTCTCAATATTTCCCTTGTATCTTCGAAATTTCTTATATGTTTTATCTTATTTGTTAATATTCTCAAAAATATTTTTGGATGTATTTTCCTGATGTTACCATCAAATTTGATATTCTCCTCGTTCCCACCTTGATATGCATAAGTAATCATTCCTTGTTCGCCTTTTAGTTGCATTCTAATCTGTTCCAATTCATTCTTCATATCTCTTTTAATGTCATTCTTTGTTTTCACTATGTCCTTTTCGGTTTCTTCTCTTACTTCATGTATTTCTTTTTTTACATCACTTCTGATGGATTCGATATCCCTTCCATGTTTGATAATGCTCCTTTTCACATCTTCTATATCCTTTTCTCCTGATTTTTCTATTATTTCAACGGCTTTGGTAATGTTTACTTCCGTGATCTTCTTCGTTTTTTCTATTAAATTTTTTTCCAAGTTTTCGAATTTTTCTTCTTGGTTCTCTAAACTTTTTTCTATCTCGTCTTGTTTTCTTTTGATCTCCTCTACCTTTTCGTCTTGTTTCCGTAGTTTTAGTTCCAATGAGTTATTCATTCTTTCAATTTTTTGATTTTGTTCGTCCATCTTCTCTTTAATTATTTCTTTCAAATATTCTTTCTGTTCTTCCATCATTTTCTTGTTGATTTTCTATCTTTTCCATAATTTTCTTGCTGTCTTCTTGTTGTTCTTCTCTTATTATTTTACTATCTTGCTTCTGTTCTTCTCTCATTTTCTTTTGCTCGTCAATTAAAAGTTGTATATATCGTAGTAGTTGATCATCTCTATCACTGCTACTTGTTTCTCTTCCCTGTATATTTCCTTGTTCACGAACTTCTGATCTTTCTCCAACTTCTGTTGTTCTATATTCTGTTATTTGAAAATTTTCTCTTGATTGTGTTGTATTCTCTGTATCTCCAGTTATTTCTGTTTCCTCATTTTTATCTGTTTCTTCTTGATTGAAACAGTATGTTTCTGGATCCTTTCCCTCTTTAATTACAGCCTCCTGTAACCTTCTAACGAGCGCCTGTTTGGTTCCCGTTTTGTCCAATCCTCTGTTTTCCAAAATTTCCTTCAACTCCGTTGTTTTTAATTCTTTTATTGTTTTGTTTGACTCCATTGTTCAGAATTTTTATTTGTAATAGACAAAACAGTACAAAACTCCAAACAAATTTTCCCCGAAATTATTACTGATTTTAAAGTTAAATCGTCACAAAAATTGGTCAAATTTATTTTTATTTTATGAACAATTAATTATTTACTGAATTTATTCAACGCACCTACGTTGGGTCGCCATTTATTTATAACATTTAATATTATTTATGTTATAATAATGATATAATTAATAGGATATTTGAATAGCCCACTACGTTGGGACGAAATTATTGTAATGAATTTTTATGTATGTATAGAGTATGAGATTCTTTCTGTTATCTGGGTTTTTACGGTTGTGAATAAATTCAGTTGATAAATAAATAAAGAAATATTTTACTTGAAAACAATATTTTAATTTTATTTATAAAAATTTTATGCGACGCCCATGTATGGGTCAAATGAAATTATTGATTTTATTCTTATGTGTGGCGTTCTGTGCGCATGCTCAAGAACATGAGGTAACGATGCGCTAGAGTAAACATTTGATAGACGCGTCGGGTCTGTTCAGTTTCACAGCGAGCTTCTATGCTGTGTCATAGAACATGTTTCAAATTATATACAAGTTAAAAGAATTTATGCTGGGAGATTTATACATACAGAAATACAAATAATATGGTACAAGAAATAGTTATGAAATTTATATACATAGAGTTTAAATGTTACATAAAAGAGTTGGATGTATCTTTCTTAAGTTTCTTATTTGAGAAATGCGTAAGTATTAAATTTTATTTCTTTAGATTGGCCATTTATCATTTAGAATTATTTAATAATATAGCTATATTGAGTCTCTAATTTTAATTCTTTTTCAGATCGATCATTATTTCAAAGTTTATTTTACTCATGAGATTTTAAAGAAGACATTTGATTGACGTTAATGAGTTTTTTATAACTCTTGTTGTACAACAATACACTGACCTTGTGTTCAGGAACCAGGATCTGTCTCTCGGGACTCTGGAAAGCAGCTTCCGAAGTTTACAGTTGAATGAATATGTGAAAATATGATTTTCACTCTGGAAAATCAGCTACAATCATTGGGTAAGTACATGTGCATGTTTTATCAATACATTCAGTGTATTATTCTTTTTCGCTAACAGGGTATCATAAAGTGGGAAACGTGCAATAACTGTATGTCTGATAGGTACCGCCTTCGAGAGGCGTGTAATAGCTCTTATGTCTGCTAGGCTTTTACTTCCAGTTTTAAATAAACAAGTTAGAAATGCATTCAGGCTATTTATTACTAGTCACTTTACCACAGCAAAATGTTGTATAAACAACAACTCATTATGTAAAAGTTCGCAATTAAAGAAGTTAAGATAAGAAATACAGATGTGTAATGTAGACAGTTTAGTTTATTAACACGTTGCCAAATCTGAAAAAAAGTATAGGTTTTAACCGCTTTCAGACTGAAAGCTAGAACAATTTCCAGCATTACAATAAAATGTTCAACGAATAGATGTGATTAATTATATCTTGATCTGTTACACCCTCCTGAATTATCATAATTAAAAGATTCTTATAACTTGTTCTCATGTTAGAACAATGCATTTTACAATTAATACAAATATACAATGAAAATTGACAACACTGCTGTATCTATAAAGAATTTGTGGGTATATATTTTCTTTCCACTTTATGAGATCCTGTTAGCGAAAAAGAAGAATTGAGATATTTGTAAACACATATTGTTATTAATACAAGTTAAAATATGACTTATTTCGCATGTTAGGTATGTTATGTTATCCTGTTAGCGAAGAAGAGTAATACACTGAATGTATGTATGTAACAGTGTTGTCAATTTTCATTGTATATTCACATTAATTGTAAAATGCATTGTTCTAACATAACAAGCTATAAGAATCTTTTAATTATGATAATTCAGGAGGTTGTACCAGATCAAGATATAATTAATCCCATCTATTCGTTGAATATTTTATTGTAATGCTGGAAATTGTTCTAGTTTTCAGTTTGAAAGCGGTTAAAACCTCTACTTTTTTTCAGATTTGGCAACTTGAAATTGGTCTCTGAACATCTGCTGCGGTTCGAATATGTTAGCAACAAAATTTTTCGCATCTTTATCGTTTGTATGCAAATGAGAACGAATTCTTTGTGTAAACACACACAGTACAAATTAAAAAACGTTTTCGATAATAAACATAAAATCGAATTCTAATGAAAATGCCTACAATTTTTAAATGAAAGTGATATTCTTGTTATTTCTCAATTAATAAACTAAACTGTCCACATTACACATCTGTATTTGCACTCCTCTCGAAGGCGGTGCCTACCAGACATACCTTTACAAATACAGTTGTTGCACGTTTTCGACTTTATGATATCCTGTTAGCGAAAAAGAAAAATACACTGAATTTAATGTATTTGTCTCTTTCTAACGCATTGACGGTGAAACGTATGTTCCCTCGTAATGCTGCTAACACTGTTTATGAGATATATAATTTACCAACCAACAAAAGTGTCCAATAAAAATGCGTAACAGACAAGAAAACACAGGAGAAATAAAATATATGAAAAAGTGAACAACATTAAATTATTAAAAATAGGTTAAGTCAACAGTTACAATGCGCAAGTCTGCTAGTCTAAATTGGAAATCCCGTAAAAACTTCGTGGACTGTTTTGACTGTCAGCAAACCATCCACAACCAAATTTCATTTTCTGCTTGAACACACAATTTGAAATCCATAACAGTTTGAAATCCGTAATTGCACTGCATGAACGGTATAATGTTAATGCGCACGCGTCTGATAGTTTGCAAACAAATCTGAATTATGCTTGAGCAAACCTATTATTCAACACATACTATGTTGGTACTGTATTCTTCTAATAACAGAAAAAGAGCGAAACTCAATTCAAGCGTTTGTCGTATTGTTTTGATTAAGATGCATATGGTTGATGTCGTATCAGTCACGCGATGGAAAAGACTCAGCGTTTCTACTGTACATCTATTCATACATTACAAGTTAAATGCTTTTAATAAAAACAGTACTATTAAGGAGCAGCCGAAGATTTCTAGATCACAAATTCTTTAAATAGAAGGATATTGTCGCCGTTTTCAGCTGCAGTCTACAAAAGAACCTGTGAAAGTGATTTACTTTATAATGGAACCTGAATCAGCAACACTTCATTTATCACGCATGAAACTTTTTTTAATATTTATTTCACACTATACTCCAAGTGTCTAAATATCTAAAAAATGTAAAACAAAAAGTCGTTAAACTCAACCTGCAACGAATAATAAAGTTTTCGAAAACTTTTATTAGTAATCTATGTAAATTGTTCGTGATCTTTTTCCATTCTTTAATCGAAAAGTCTCATTAGAATAAGAGAAAATAGCCGAGTACGAAATTAAAAAAATCATAAAATACAACCATAATAAAAAGTATATATCCATAAAAGCTACGATACTAATAAGAAGATTCAATAATGAGGCAGTGTGACTTTTTTAATTATAAAACCAAGTCAGACTGGTTCTCTCGAAATGAGCACTTTGCTGAAAAACCAGAAATATTATGTAGTCACTTGTAAGCAGAGATGGTCTGGCTATTTTTATACATTTTCATAGATGATTTATAAAAATTGAAGTATGAAACAAAAATCGTAAGTCAAGTTATATTATATTTTCGAATAAATGTTCGCATTTTAATTGCCATTTGATACAATACAAGTATTTTCTCAAAATCACTTGGTCATTGTACAGTCAGCAAAGACTATATATATATATATATATATATTTATGTCAGAAAACATTAAAAATAATAATTTAGTTTCATTAATCGTTTACGTTAAATTTCGGGATATTGATACCTATATAAAATAGAACAAAATAGAATTGTTGTTAGTATGTAAGTGTATATAGTAGTATAAGGAACATTCGGACTAAATATTTGAGATAATCATAAACATTTTGACAAGAGATGTCAAGTGATCTTGACAAGACCAGATTTTTTAGAGAAGAACCATATTGATCAAGAAAGAAAGAAGGAGACATTTGAGAGGAGATGTCAAGTAATTTTTGAATAGAGTTTTTTTCATGTTGAGAGGAAATGAAAAAAGGTATTTTTTGTTCGTAAAAGACGTGTTTAACTACGAACCTATTGATTCATAAAAATAGAAAAGGAGATATTTACCAGACAGTAACAAAATTTGAACGTGAAGAAAAGAAAAGAAAGAAGCCTGATAACAGAAGATTGGATAGTGCGTATGGACATTTAACCGGTTGTGGACAGAGTGATAAGGTCAGTAACCATTCGATAATACAATGCAATAAAGAACATTTTCATTATAATTGAGTACTCAAATTTTGACAGACATTTATTGGACTAATTATTAAAACATCAACTGTAAATATAAAAAAAACGAAATTTAATTTATATGTACATTTTAGTAGGTATCAATATGGATTTATATTTCACATGCATTATAGAACAGGGAATAATTAGAATCTTGTTTTATTGATTTATTAGGAATGAAACCCTCACACCCTGAGGTATTATAGAGATAGTGTTCGATTGAGCTGGCAAAAGTATTAAATATTATTTCTTAGATGTATAAAATAACATTACAATATATATATATATATATATATATATAAATATATATATATATATATATATATATATATATATCCATTATCAAGGACCAAAATTAAAAGTTTTGGTCACAATATCAAAACAAAATATATATATAAAGTACTTACATAATTACATAGTATATTTGTAAATTAAATATAAATAATAAACCATTGTAAATATCTTCCAAAACGTTATTAAATCCATCAAATAAATGTTACAAATTCACAAATAAAAGTCAACTTGCGAGTAAAATTTCGTATTTGCGGTTTGCGATTATTTGGACGATATAATATATTTCGGTTGCGAATATAGGCGATTTTTCCTTTAGAAACAGAAATATGAACCAACTTTAGCTTCTTCTTCTTCCAGTTGGCATTTTAACGCTCCTCGTAATCCCACCTTTAGCTGAAAACACAGATCACAGAATTAGCTGGTATTGACATTCAGACATTTTGCTCCAACATTTTTCATGGTTGTTCAGGTTGATAAATGCTTTATAAATAAAAAAATATAAATCATTACCTATATCAATTCTTCTGTTGTCAAAACACATAAGTTGAAATACGATGCCAAATTACGCTTAATACAAAAATGAATATGAAATTGACTGTCTCGACCCTTACTTCGTGGAATATGCTCATATTAGTGTTTTTAAATGAAACTCAAGGTCTCTAGTTAATTCCACAATATAATACAAGTTATTGAAAATTCTAAAAAATTGACAATTGTTTCGATAAATTAATATCATCGTCATTCTGAAAAACACTAAAAATGAATATATTTAGATTGGTAGCAGTGAAAAGCATTGCCAACACAGAAGTTGACTTGCTGCAACTACAACATTTTAAAACTTTCTTCGTGCCATCTGGGCAACAACAAATAATCAACATTTTAATGATTACAAGGTAAAACAATTTATTTCCAAAGAGAAGAACATTTTAGGCGATTTGGACGATTTTTTGTCTAGAAATTGGCGTATTTTATTTTCATATAGTTGGCAAACTTGCTTGCAACTCAATTTTGAAGCAGATATCTTTAACCAATTGATCTGAAATTATGTATGCACCTTTAGTTTGGATGGCAATGCATCGTTGGCTGTATGACGTCATGCTAAATCCAACATGGCGCAACACCCAAGATAGCGGACTAGTTATTTTTAATGCACTCCTACAATATAAGTATCAAATGAAAGGGCTTACTGAGAATAACTCGAAAAATTAAGTGACGTCACTCCAAATCCAATATTGTGGACTAGTTATTTTTAATGCACTCCTACAATATAAGGATCAAATGAAACGGCTTACTGAGAATAACTCGAAAAATTAAGTGACGTCACTCCAAATCCAATATGGTGTACTAGTTATTTTTAATGCATTCCTACAATATAAGTATCAAATCAAAGGGCTTACTGAGAATAAATCGAAAAATAAAGTGACGTCACTCTAAATCCAATATGACGGACTTCTAAAGATGTTTGTTCGGGTGGAATTTTGCAACTCAATTTTGAAGCAGATATTTTCAACCGATTGAGCTGAAATTTTTTATACACGTTTAGTTTGGATGACGATACATGATTAGCTGTGTCATATTCTAAATCTAACATTGCGGAACACCCAAGACGGCGGACCATAAATTCAATATCGGCGGATTTCTAAAGATGGCAGACTAATTTTTATTGCTTTCCTATAATAAAGGTATCAAATGAAAGGGCTTGCTGAGAATAATTCGAAAAATAAATTGACGTCATTCTAAATCCAATATGACGAACTTCTAAAGATGGCGGACTAAGTTTTTTATGCTTTCCTAGAATCTGGGTATCAAATGAAAGAAGTTGTTGAGGATAAGAATGCGAGTTACAATCGGTGGTTCCAATCCGTCTGAAATGTTGGTGTATTGTTGTTTTTGAAGACCTCGATTATGATATTGAGGTTGAATTGTTCGAGTCTGTAGCATTGGTTCGTTAACTTTGGCTTGTGTCATTTGACGAGATAGGCGTCAAATGCATTGGTTTGCGACCTGTCTAGAAGAAGGATAACTCCAAAATTAAACCTAGAACTGTTTTTCGTAGGGCACAATAGAAGGTATCCTAGACTAGACTGGCAAACGATCTTCCAAGAATGATGCGTTGAATGAGATTAACATACTGAGAAACCTATCCAGCGATAACTAAAAATTGAAAAACAAATTAAAAGTAAACAGTTAAAAAAGCGTTTACTATCATCTTATAACGTCATTACCTGTGTATCTGATTGATTGTAATTTTTTTAAATTTCAAACTAAGTAAATACGAGTACTTAAATCTCGCGACAAGCTTTTATATCAAATAAATTGTGTAATGACGTTATAAGTTGATAGTAAAAATTTTGAAGGAAAAGTTTGTTTTATTCTTTTTAGTGCATTTAAATAAAAGGTTGTTTTTAAACCTTTTACTTTTAATTTATTTTTCCGATTTATTAGCGAACTGCGAAAGTGAATACATACAATAAACAGATGTTTCGACAATATATTAACTATCAGATATTTCCCAGTGTTCTCTAAATATATAAATAAACCACTCTAGGGATCTAGAATAACTAACCTAAAACTTAGTAATTAGATCGTAGGGGGTATGTTGTTTGAGTCTTCTTTCGACAATTCAGTGTGTCATAAGATAGGATGAAAAATAAGTGTTGTAATATCTTTCGAAATAATCTGTAATTTCTGACATTTTTATTTGAAGGTCGCATGCGATAATATAGTTTGGAATAAACCATGGAGTATCCTCCGATCGAAGCTCTTTAGTCAGCAAAGTAAGATATAAGGAGAAGAAAATGGGTAATACTTTTAAAAATTGAAATATACTTCTTCCAAAGCCAGTTTTAAAAACATAATAAAAAAACCGATAATCTTTAAGAGAAACCGACCAATGGCGTATCAATTTTATGCTTAAATCAGATATATTTTCAAGAATTAATTATTTATCAAACAGAACTTTGTTGATATTTTTTGCTTAAAGAAGTAAGATATTTGATACAAAGCCGTTTTCATCCCCAGCGTACAAAATTATTACTCGTTTTCGTCTCGAGCACGGCGTATTTAAGACACAATTTGTATATGGTCTGTATAATCGCGTTGAACGACATCGTAAGTGTCGATACAAGTTTAATTTAAAGAAAATATATTTCTATCACTTCTTCTGCAACTTAAAATGTGTCTTGAAAAAATTACGAAGTACCATAATACAGGTCGATTTCATAAGACACATCTGACTATCTAATTTTTTAAACTGAAAACACCATTCTATTAAAATTTGTCGAAGTGTTTCTAATGATTTATGCAAATCTCGATTACTAAATTCACAAATTTGTTACTGTTTTAAACGAAACTTACTGTTTCTAGATAATTCCACTATATATTTTAAAAAATGTTGAGAATTCTAAGAAATTTAACAATTGTTTCGACATTAAATATCATCGTCAGAATGACAGAAGTTACATTTCATTTGATGCCTAATACCTGATGTTTAATAATTAATTTTGGCTAGACCAAGAAGTGACCTACCTTATGATTGACTTAATATAAGGTAAATGTCCCAAAACAGTTTAACAGGTCAAATTCTCTCATTAATTTGAATAAGATAATTTTTATCCATAAAAAACTACTTTAGGAGTGGGAACAGTCCTTTTTTTAAAGAAAACTTGTAATTACAAACAAAATATGAGAGAAAAAAAGAATATTGATTTATTTTAAAAGCACTCCATGAACAAAAATTCGGCACCAACATTTTTACAGTGTCCTTTAATTCATCAGACTGTATGTAGAATCTAATTTCGACACGTTTCCTGATATCGACACTAAATTATCCCTAGTTTCGACACAAATGATATAAGCAAATTAAATTAATAATTAATATTACATTTTCGTTTTTGGGGGTGAAATAAAAAATGTAAATAAAATATATTTCTATTTATTCGAACATTAAACAAAATCTGGTATCTATTTAACATTAAACAGGTTGTTTTCTAATAATTCTGGTGGTTCGATTATATCCTCTATTTCTTCCAATCTGTACCATATTTCGTCCTTATCTTGAGGCCATTTTCAATTATTTCCACACTTTCCCATTGCACTAATCATAGCTTCATTTTCTCTTACATGGGTTATTACACCTGGATAAAGATCACCCTGGAAATTAACAATGACGTGGTATCCTACTTCCAGAAACTCTTTGCCGATTTTTAGTTTAGTCTGTTTGTTAGTGACTTGAGTTTTTGTTCTCCTTTCCTATCTTCTAATATTTTTTTAGTGTTGTAGTTTTTTGCAATTTTTTTTTTACTTTCTAGATCGTTTCTTTTGCTCTCGTTTCCGTCTTCTTTCTTCTTTTGGTATCTGGCCAAAATAGGGCTTTTTAAATGGACTTTGGAGCATCGTTCATTTGTATCAGGCCTATTCGTGTTTATGTCGACTTTTTGTCCTGGTGGTCGTTCTTGACTTCTGATTTTGTCTACTATCAGTGCATTAGTTATTAATTACCACACCACAACACAACACAACTAGGTTAGGTTGATTTTCAACACGTGTTCAACACAACGGCTAGCAAATCAGCGGTAGTGCCAACTGCCAAGGTGATATTCAGTAATGCCAATGTTTTATTTTCATTACAGGTCGCATGCTGGCATGCATACTGTGTCAAAACGACCGGCGCGACTATCGCAAATTTTCAACGGGTAATCTGTGGCTAAAATACAAACATCCCCCATAAATATGCGTATGTTCAGCCAAGGCGGCAAAACTGATATCATTCCAATTATTTACCGACATCGCTGTGCCGCTGCCGACATCTAACCGCAGTTAACAGCTATGGTCCGTCTATTTACCGCTCATCCATGTTTGCTGGGAATGCTGTCTATTAAGGTCAAACCCTCAGAAATTTTGTAATCAGATACAGTGAACATTTACTCTCATACAGATTAAAACAACCAGATAATCCCACAAAACGTCTACTTGACACCAAACATTCATTGACATCTAACACAGAACTAGAAGTACTACATATTTGTGATAAGAAACAAGAACTGGATTTTCTTGAAGAATTAGAAATTAGAAGACACTCAAGAAACCCACAATATCAAGTTGACAATGAACAGATAAATCTAGGGAGTTCTCCACTTTTAAACTGTATTCTTAAGTGATAATTGTAAAAATCAGCAGATATAGTTTTCCTAGTTTTTTATATCATTGCACAGTAATACTAATCTTAATTGGGAAAAAGATATCCAGGGTATTCCCATAAGGCTAATAATATCCAACCTTTAATATTCTTCTTTTTTCTATTAACATATATTAAGTCAATTACAAGGTAGGTCACTTCTTGGTCTAGCCAAAAATAATTGTTAAACATCAGGTAGGCATCATATGAAATGTAACTTCTGTCATTCTGACGATGATATTTGATATCGAAACAATTGTCAAATTTCTTAGAATATTTAACATTTTTTTAATATATTGTGAAATTATCTAGAAACAGTAAGTTTAATTTAAAACAGTAATATGAGTAGATTCCGCGAAGTAAGGGTCACAAAATGGTGTCAAGTTTTCATTGTTATTAATTGGAAATATTGCAAGACATATAGCAAATAACGATAAAAGTTGTGGATAACACTAGATAGAGTTAGTTTTGCCTAATGTCGATGCGTTTGTTGGAACCTTTCTAGATACTTGAAATATTGGCTTTATATCAATTATTACTAGTAAATATCGAGGAAATCAACATATAATGCTAGAGTAGGTTGAATCAATCTAGATGCCAGTAAATGTTACTAGTTTTCAGTGAACAGCGTTAAATGATGAGAAGAATGACAAAGTCGCTAAATATTGCAAGATATATAACAAATAACGATAAAAGATTGTGGATAACACTAGATAGAGCTAGTTTTGTTTAAAATCAGTGTATTTGTATGAAATCGGTAAATGTTTTCGGTCAAGAACATTAAATATCGGAAATATTTTGTGGATAATTCTAGATAGAGTTAGTTATTCCTTATATCTATGAGTGAGTCTGACAGATTTGCGTGAAGATATCGAGAATTTCGTAAGACGATGCGACGATTGACAACGCTGTAAGCATACAAACATAACAAGAACCTTTAACGTTAACTACAACCGCCTATACAGGATAAAAAAAAGAATATTTAGACTTCTTGCCAGAAAACTCAGAAAATAATATATATTATGAATATTTGTATGTGCCCCACGTTGGTAGCGACATTTTTTATGAATATTATTATATGTGTGTTGTAGTTGTTTATTATGAAAGTGAATGAAATGATTGAATGAATTTATATTTATTGAATTGAGATTGAAATTTTGAAGATTAAAGTTTTTATTTATTTACTTAGGTTAAATATTTAATTGATATGCCATAGCTAGCTCAATGAAAGTCCTTTAAATGGAAAATGATGTAGGCCCCGCTTTATCCTGATGAGGTACGCGAATGAGTCGTTCTATCTCTCTAAGGCTGGGATCTGATTTAGACTCGGGCGCTGTTTCATTATATTGAGTGTCAATTTACACTCATAGAAGGATAAGTGTTTATATATCGAATGGATATTAAAAAAAAAACAAAATTATAGGAATTAAAACGCAGTAAACAGCTCTTTATAAACAATTAAAATTTCAAAAATAATGTTTGGTTTGACAAGAAGATTCAAATTTATAATTATATTTTCATTAAAGTTATGAAACATTCAAACTTGAAATGTGATGATTTTATACATTGGAAACAATAGATATGAATTATAAGTTCAATTGATAAGTGATATCACTTTTGTTATTATTAATCTCCTATATACTGTTATATCAAATTATGTATACAATTAATTTAAAATTGTTTCTTTCTAGGTAAAAATTTTTCATGGAATTAAAATGTTATACAGAATTATAATAAGTCTTTTAAAGAAAAATCGAAGATAGACCTTTTTTATTTAAAAAAAAACTGAGAGTTTATACCATCCTATTGGAAGAGGATGAAAATTTTTCTTTCTTCTGAGCTCAATATACCAAGAATAATTTAAACAAAATCGAAGCTTATCTGGATCGAAAGTATCTTATATACTGATTAAAACATGTGATTTTTAATCTCTGTAGCTATTTTCAAGTAAGTATTTTTATAACAAATTTTTTTTTAACTTGTCTATACCATTTTCTACTATTTATTGCAACATACCATTAAATATTAAGCAATATCAGCTCAAACACTTTTAACAGCACTACCCACTGTAGATTTTCTTTTCATGATGTCCACCTTCTCTAACTAACTCAATTTGAAGGCCTCAGCTACTAGGGCTATTCAGCCTAACGCAACCGAAGTTGACTTGTTCTTCGTGACACATATAGATGGCGCGAAGAACGTGTATCTTTTTTAATAATTATAAGTGCACACCCCCTGATATTTTCAATTGATGACAATTTATGAAAATTTGATGTTGTCATAGAAAACATTTTTTTTATATATTCAGTATATTAGTATAGGATATTATAAAATGTTTACTATACTCTTATTATTTTTAAATGAAATATTAGAAAATCAATAAAAAGAATTCTCCTCTATAACGCCCTGATTTCCATTTTTACCTTTTTTGTCAAATGATAATAAATAACTATAAATTGAATTTAGATTCTGAATATCAGTTCTTTTATTTAAACAATTATTCTCTTGAGCAATGAATGTCGTTTCCAGGAAAATCTTACACAAAATTTTGAATTTTTTATAATCAATTACATATGTTTTGTTGAGAAAACATGTTCTTCTAATGCTGAACGTTCTGGGTATAATCTTGAATCAATCTTATGTAGAGCTATGCGCTTAGTAATTTGTTGAGAAGTCTGATCCACATGTTAATCTATATACAACATTAGAACGTTCACTATAAGGATCAATTTCTTTCAATTTACTAAAAACACGATTAATTGTCAGAACATTTTTATTTGCAAGTTTTATGTTAGTTACTTATTTTAATTTTGGAAATTCTAGGTGTAAGCTCTCTAAAATATGTTAAAGATGCAAAAAGGTATTAGTTAAATTTGTATTCGTCATATTTTCTACGTTACCAGTTAATAAATTAGGATCATTAGATAATTGTATTGGATGAGGAGTCTTACTAATGTTTTTGGATATCCATTATTTATAAATAGATTAGATAATATATTTAAATTTTTATTGTGCATCGTATAATCTGAGGTATTGATTACTCTATGTTTCATTTGCTTTATCAAATTTATTTTCGTTGAAAATTTATGATATGAAAAATAGTTTATATATCTACCTGTACTACAAGGTTTTCTATACCAGTCAACTGTAATTATATCATTACTTCTGGTGTCATAAGTCTGGTGTCTAGAAATGGAACAGATTGTTATTTATCTTCTGTCTCAATACTAAATTGGATGTAGTGATTATAACTATTGAATTTTTCTAATATCTCATTGATGCCTGTACTAGGTAATGCCAATATTATATCGTCTACATATTTTTTATAAAAGAAAGACGAAAAGATAGGAGAGGAATAACACTGTTTAACAATTCATCCATAACATATGTAGCTAAAATGGGAGATATATTTGCTCCCAAGGGTGTACCAAAAGTTTGTTTATAATACTTATTATCAAAAGTGAAAAAAGTATTATTGAATAAATAAGTAATAATTTCTACAAAACTATTTTTGTTTATGTTACAATATAAACGAATACGTTCCCAATTTTTTTCAATAGATTTTAAGCTAATTTCTAAGTATACGTTACTAAATAAAGATATTACATCTAGACTTGCCAAAACATAATTTGATGGAAGTTTCATTTTATTAAGTAATTGTGGAATTTGAAAAGAATCTTTTACAAAATATTCATTATTTCAATCATATGCATTAGTTAGTATATTTGTTATATATGTTGATAAATGTTCTGTAGGAATTCCCATAGAACCTACAATCGGTCTTACTGATAAATTAGGTTTATGTATTTTTGGTAAACTATAGTATTTAGCTATAGTAACATTATATGTGGTTAATTGTTTTTTTGTATTTAAATCTATTTGATTGTAATCAAATAACTTCTTAACAAATTTGTTACATGTTACAAATTTCTGAGTTTTTCATTAATAATGAACGTACAATGTTTTATTTTATTGGGAAAATTATGTTTCAAGATTGTGAAAAAATAATTTTAGCACAGATGAGCATGTCTTTCCTCTCTTGTTCAGTTGTGGCATTCGCTTCGCTCGTGGGAAAGAGACATACTTTGCTCACTAGTACTAAAAATAGCTATTGTTTCAGATTATGTGGAATTCAACTGCTGAACAGTTACAGGAAATGTGTTTTACCAAAATCCAGCTTAAGTTTAATCTACTTTCAGATGTGGAATTTACAGCAGCAAGAGCTGCACGAGATGCAAAGCGGTGAAATCTACAAAAGGATCCAACAATATGGAAGGCAAGTGCAATTGCTCTTACAAACGAAGAGTACGATAAAATTATACGAATGTGGGATGATAACGAGCCTGTAGGTTTACAGCGAAAATTATTTCCCGTTATTTCACGAGAATTGGCTTGGAGAGTTGGGGAAGGGGTTACGGACAAAGGTAAGCACTTTGCAAAAGAGACAGACCGCCAAGGTAATTTTACAGAAATAATTGAATACAATCTGGTTTTTACAAAAACTATTCAAGGTAGGTCCAAAGAACTTGCGAACAGTAAGTGATTTGTAAGAAATGAGAGCAATGTGAACGAGTGTCCAGTAGGATTATTTGAAAAGTACATGAAAAAACGTGCACATCTCCAAGTAGATCGATTTATTTGTTACTCCAAATCCGAACTGGAATTAGCAGTTTTCGAAAGGATTCTTGGTTAAAAGAATCTGCTTCCAAAACTGGAATTGGCATTAAAAAGACTAAAGTCACAAATCATTCTGCGAGAGCCACGGCAGTATCAAGTTTGGCTGAAAATGGAGTGCAAGAAGAGCAGCTCATTAAGATTACTGGTCATAGCAGTACAAATTGCATAAAACCTTATCTTCAAATGGATTATGAGCATCACCAAAATATCATTGAAGCTATAAGAAGCGATAATTCCATTGTAAATAATCAAAAAAACACCCAAATAATAAATACTATACAAAAAACAATACAGCCTGGTAGTAATATTGATTACAATAACTGTGTTTTTAATATTTCCAATTAATAATTAGATTCTTAGCTACTCATTATATTATTTCCATTTAAATAAATTATTTAATAACAAATTAACTGTCTCGACCCTTACTTTGTGGAATCTACTCATATTAGTGTTTTAAATGAAACTTACTGTTTCTAGTTAACTCCACAGTATATTGAAAAAATGGTAAAAGTTCTAAAACATTGACGATTGTTTCGATATTACCTAAATATCATCGTCAGAATGACAGAAGTAACATTTCATTTAATGCCTACCTGATGTTTAATTATTTTTGCCTAGTCCAAGAAGTCCTTGTGATTGACTTAATATATGTTAATAGAAATAAGAAGATATGATATTACAAATATTAAAGCTTAGATATTATTAGCCCTATAGGGATATCCTGGATATATTTTTCCGAATTAAGATCAGTATAACTGTGCTTCTTTCTAACACATTGACATTTGAACATATGTACCCACAGAACATTCCTAATACTGTATGTGTGATCTCCAGATGTTAAATCCATATCTTTGTTGAAATGTATAAATAAATACTATCATAAAAATTGGTGGGGTCATGCAATGTTTATTTTAAGTTTTATAGTTGTAAATACCCAAACATGTACAATGACATGCTTATTAACCCAACTGCAAAAAGTGTATCGCTAATATTTGCATATCTTAATGAAATAAACTATAATATTTGATAATTGCAGAGAGCTGGAAGGAGTGATGACTATATGTCAGACGCGATAGTACTCGCAACTCCGGACAGTTAAATCAAATTACAGGAATTTGAACTTACCTGGGTGGATAGTCTTAGGATTAAGCCCATCAACACAAAGAAGAAGAAAGCAATATTATTAGCCCTATGAGGAAATCCTGTATATCTTTTTTCCAATCAAGATTAGTAAAAGTGTGCAACGATATAGAAAATCATGGAAACTATATCTGCTGATCTTTACAATTATAACTTAAGAAGACAGTTTAAACGTGGGGAACTCCCTAGATTCATCTGTTCATTGACGACTTCATATTGTGGGTTTCTTAAGTGTCTTCTAATTTCCAATTCTTCAAGGAAATCCAGTTCTTGTTTCTTATCACAAATATGTAGTACTTCTAGTTCTGTGTTAGGTGTTAATGAATGATTGGTGTCAAGTAGATGTCTGGCGTAGTGGGATTTATCTGGTTGTTTTAATCTGTATGCTCGTAAGTGTTCACGGTATCGGATTTCAAAATTTCTAAGGCTCTGACCCAAATAGACAGCATTACATTCTGGACATTTAAGTTTATATATACCAGATTTCTTTAATGGGGATATTTTTGTTTTTACATTTAACAATTTTGTACTTATGTTACTTTCTGTTTTAAAAAAAAATGGTTGTATTTGTTGCTATAGACATTATCTTTGAAATATTATTAGACCTATTTCCTGCATATGCAATGGTTTTATAAGTTTTTATTTCTTCAGTTTGTTTAGGAAATACTAGTTGTAATGCGACTTTTTCTCTTTTTTATTAATTAGTTTATTTATCATATGTAATGGGTAACCGTTGGATGTTGCTATTTGTTTAATTGTGTTAATCTCTCTATCAAAATTACGTTTGTTCATAGCAACTGAAAATGCTATGAATTATATGCCGTTAGTTTATGAGACATGGGATGATTGGAACTATATGGAATAGTCACATCAGTGGGTGTTGGTTTTCGGTGAATCGAATAATCAAGTACATTATTATATAACTCTTTGAATTTTTAAATGAAGAAAATTGATTGAGCTATTTCCTTCAACTTCAAATGTAAATTTAATTTTTAGGTGTAAATTATTATTGTGGTTGCAAAATATATCTAATTGTCGTTCACTACCCATAAAACAAGCTAATATGTCATCTACATATCTATACCAAAATAAAACATTGTTTGAAATATTACTTTCAAAGATTTTTCTTTCTAAACTATCCATAAAAATGTTTGCCAAAAGTGACGATATAGGGCGTCCCATTGGTAAACCTTCATTTTGAATATATATTTTATTGTCAAAAGTGAAATAATTCTGATTAATACATACTTCAAATAAATTAAGCATATCTGATATTATTCCTGGATTAGTATTAGTATTAGACATTCTTTAGGAGTAATTTTAGTGAACATATTGGTAACATCAAATGAAATAAGCTTAGAGTTATCTTGCAAGTTCAATGCTTTTAATTTTTTGATTAGTTCTATTGAATTTCTAATTGAATATTTAGATGTATATCCGTAACTATTAAGTACTCGTATATTGTTAAGTTTCTTTGCCAATATATTATTAGGAGTATTAACATAAGAAACTACAGGTCTAATTGGTTTCGTTATTTTATGTAATTTAACGGTTCCATATAATTGTGAAGAATGCGGATTCTTATTTATGATGGACCTCTTTTCGTAATCACTGAAAAGCTAATGTGAATTATTAACAATATCTCTAACATTATTAGAAAACTTTTTTGTTGGGTCTTCTCTAAGAACTTTTACATCGCTAGATTCTATAAAGTTATATATCTTTGAATTATAATCATTAGTTGTCAATATGACAGTGGCGTTCCCTTTGTCAGATTTTGTAACTGTTAGGTTATTATCTTCTACTTTCTTTTTTATTGAATTTAAAACTGTAATGTCATTTTTTGTTTGACGTTTAACTTTTGAAGGTTCAATATTTTTGATTAAATTGGCAATTTTTAGTTTTTCATAATGAAAATTATTTGAATTAGATTTTAAAGCTATTTCTGACTCTGTAGCCATTATCTATTTAATAGTATTCGTAAATTTTGGTGGTATGCTGTACTTTAAACCTTTATTTAAAAATTCTATTTCATGATCAGTAGTAATAACCCAAGGACATTGATAATTGTTCGAAAAAATTTTATAACAGATTTCGAAAGCTTGTTGCTTGGAAACAGACCGACGCCGCAGGAGGAGGTCTGTTGCCTATAAGCAACAAGTTTCAGAAAGTTGTTATAAAATTTTTGAGCATTTACCAATGTTCGAGGGTTATTCGGATAGAACATTTTTTGCTAATTATAGAAAAGAAGTACAGAGCTTCTATAATTTCACTAATCTTTTCGTCAGTATTATGACCAAATCATGACATTTTGAAATATTAAATATTTGAAACGTCAAAATCGAAATAAATAATCAAATAGTATCCGTAGCAACGAGATAGAGTGAAAACAGCCCAGTATAATGTTGTCCTAATTGGTTGTGTTCAATCAAATGACCTCAAATTAACTGATTTGATTGGATTTTTACTAGAGCAAAACATTTTCTGTAAAATTTGTGTCTGAAAGGTTTTCAAATCGTGGTGCAAAGTGTATACAGTTTCATGATGTTTATAGTATTGAATTCTATGTTGGGTGTGTTCAAGTTTCTGTAGCTTTTGTTCTTGTTTCTTAAATTTCTTATGCTTCATCGTACTGACATTTACTCTGAGTTTGTCATCTAAATAGTCAAATTCTACTGGATGTAGTTGGAACGTGAGTTCAGAATATAGTTGTCTACGGAGTCTCTTATTTTAAACCATTTTTTAAATTCTTCTTTAAGCCAAACTCGTTAAGCACATTTTATAGATTTTTGTGCTTGAGGTGTTTTAGTATGGCATTTTATATTCACATAATTTGGTGGTGTCACCCATCCCATCTGACTTCCCTTATTGTAAACCCATTTTGTCGTAAAATTTTCTTACCAAATACCATTCGAAATCAGATTATACATAGACATTTTTTTTCGCTTTCGAAATTTTTTAGAAAATTATCACTCGCCTTCGGCTCGGGATAATTTTCAAAATATTCGTAAGTTCAAACAAATTTCTGGAAATAATTCTAGTGGTATTACTAGCGATAACCTTTTAGCCAACCACGTTATCTTACATTATCTCAAAAATAAAATTCTTCAAATATTTATAAATCTATAAAAGTTGTTCTAAACTTTAGATTTGTAGTTAATCGTCCTTATGTATTCTTTTTATATGTTTATACTAATGTACTATAAGTATATTTGTTTATACTAAAACCTTGTTCATGTTAAAATTGAATACTATATGTTTGTTGTGATTTTTATATTTAATTATTTGTTCAAATGAATTTTAATGATATTTCACATTTGTATAATATATATATATATATATATATATATATATATATATATATATATATATATATATTAATTCACTAGAAGAAATTATAATAAAAACTTAGCACCAAAGACGCACACACAAACGGTTTTTTTCTGTTTTCTGATAATTCAGCGTACATGGTCACTGCGCCTCACTTAATTTAAATATATATTACTCCTTCTTCCCATGTCAAAACTCCGCTATTGTACATTATCCTCCAACGTATAATTGAAAACATTAGAATGCATAACATATGTGTTAGAAACCAACGCGTTGTTTTTTTATCCATAGGACTACCCTAGTTAGCAAAAACAAGAGAGTAATGGTAAGCATGTGTCGTATTTTATCTTCTAACGTCTTGTGAACACTCAGTACGCACATATTTCTCATATTTTTTATATGCTTCTGACAGGTACACAAATTTACATTTAAAATTCCCTCGCGGGAAGTATTTCGACTTAAATTTATATTTACCTAGATACAGGGGAATGCAATTTTTTTTTTCTACGAACGTGCGTTTTTACCCACTTTCCCGCGCGCATTTTAGTTTGAAAGTGTCACTTTCACGCACTAGTGCGGGAATTTAAAATATGTCAATTTAACGTTATTCTATAGTAAGCACGTAAATGTTGGAGCAAATTCGTTAAGAACATGATTTGGCAATTGGGGAGGAAAAGCTCGTCGATTTTATTTTTCAGTTGGGCATTATTTACTGTACTCATATTTTTGATGACGTCATCACTGTTCGAGTTATGACGTAAGCATAATTTTTTAAAACGGGAATACCCTATTTTGATAGTAGCATCAAAAAGAACACAATTTTCTGTGTATGGATGTCATATATTTTAGGTTACGCAACCATATGTTCGAGAAATAAAAATAATTTCATTCATGTAAATCATAAAAATGTGAACAAGTCTAAATAAATCTACGTAAGCATTAAATTAAATGCTCAAATCGCAAATCCTTTACCTCTTAACAATATATGCAAGGTGATGTTGAAACTCTTGCAAAATATTATTTAGAGTATCAGCCTTAATTAAATTAATTTCCAATCTTTACTGTATGTACATTTCATTGATTTTATCTGTATATTACTATTCAAACTAATGTAGGTTTTAATATGTAATCTAACCCAGAATATTTTTCTGGTTTTCGCTATTTTTTATTCATTGAAATGAAATAGAAATTGGGATACTTTTATATATCTACCCTATACATTTCTCAAAATCAATCCACATAACAATCAAACTAAGTCAAGTGGTATGGTGTGCTATGACAACCAAGTTGTCATCAACATGTCAAAGTTTCAAGTCGAAGCATTGTCGAAGTGACAGATTCTGCTTGTTTCAAGTCGAAGCATTGTCGAAGTGACAGATTCTGCTTGTTTCAAATTATTTTCAATAAAAGCAATATTTTAATGGACTCGTCATTCGAAGCGCTCCCTGAAGCAGTTTTAAAGACCACTGACCCAGCAAACACAAAAACATATTGAATACATATAAGTTACATATTTTTTGAAATATAAAAGTCACAGTTATATAAAACTGAAGTCATAACTAGATAATATTTATGTATTGGATACTGACAAAGGCCGGCGCAGCTAGAGAACAATAATGATATAAGAAATACGTATTATCAATTATATCTCAAATATCTCTGAATTACTATGTAATATATATGTAAAAATGAGAAAATATCTAGAGAATATTTATGTATTTAATATTGCATAATAAAGATGTAACAAAATTTACCTAATTTTTCTTTTGTCTCGCCCCTTACCTAAAATATTTTATTCCATTCGATCTATGAAAAAATTCAGCAAAATTCTTAATTTATAATAAATTCAGAAAAATCTGTTAAAACATTATTTTTCATAGATGAAATGAAATACAATATTTTTAGTAGTGTTGATGGCTAAAAGATTAAGGAACTATTGTTACTATATTATTTAATACCTACCTTATGAATATTTCAAACCTGAAGCAACTTAATACAATTTAATATTTATATATTGTAAATGGTATTTATCTATCTTTGGAATTTAGTAGCTGGTACTTAGTTACTAAAAAAAATAGCAAATAGATGCATATAAGTACATTTATTTTAATAACATAAAAAGAGATGCTAAAAACAAAATACTAATGAAAAAAAATATTGCAAAACTAAAAATATTCAAAAACTAAATAATAATAAAATATAAAAGAAAATAATGCAAAACAAATGAATATTCAAAAACAAAACAATAATTAACCATGGAAAATATTCTCTTAGAAGAGTTTTCGAGCGGGCAATATTAAGGGATATTATCCATTGTTTTGAAGGGTTACGCACCTCTTATCCCTCTGGAGTCTCTTTACTTAACCTTATCCACACCAAGGTGATTTGATCAAAATCAGTGCATGTCATATTAAACTGTTTCAGTAACGTTTCTAAAAATGTAGGTATATATTAATTATATTAAATAAATAAATCGTATAGTAACAATACCTTGTCCTAACAATGAGTGAGAGGTCTCTAAATTATGTATTTCTGGTTCACCGTTACCATTGTAAAATTGTACTACGTATCGTTTTTCAGTCTTATTCATAAATCACAGAAGTCTTTCAATTTTTCTCGTTTCAAACAGGTATTTTGCCTAAAATTCATAATTTATATTAATCTAAGTATTCGAATATAAATAAATTTCAACAGATAAGTGATTATTAATCCATTTCAAAATATTTTGTCTTGACTTACTACCTGTGGTCAGAGGAATGAAGATTTGTATTTTATTTGATATTATTACAAAATCCACTTGAGCCCTAAGTGCATACCTGGGCGGCGGTATTTGTTTCGGATTAACGACACCCTACATAGGGAATTATTGTTAAATCATGTCTAGTTGTAAGTTAAAACGAAAATATATTGAAATGTACTTTAGTGAGATAGTTATAATGTGATTTGTAATTGTTTACTTCATTGTATATTTTAATATAGTTAACATTTTTAATACGTTTGTAAAATAATATTTGGTAAACGACAGTTGAATGAACGGCTTCATCGGCGATGCCCCTTGCCTGTTGAAAATAGTAATAATAATATCACTTACATGATGTGTTCTCCATTCCTCTACAAACAAAACTAAAAACAAACACACAGACAAAACTGAAGAAAAACATTTTAAAACGTTAGTATACTTGCAGGTATGTGGGTAGATCGACTCGTGACAATTTAAAGGTTATAATATTGAAGAGCTTTCTTCTTTTTCTTTAAAAAGACACTAGACGAGATTCGTAAGAAATACATATGAAATATATAAAATATTTTATGTAACAAATTTTACATAATAAATATATATAAAAAAATTTCATATTTATGTAGCAGAATTTATATCTTGAATACATATGAAATTAGATATATGCAATATATAAAACATTTTATAATATAAATATTGAGAATATATAACAAAATTTATAAAGATTTTGTTACATAAATACTACTTAAAAAATATATAAACGTTTTATATAAAAATCATTCCTCCTCTGTTATATATTTTTATGTAACATATACATTTGTGTTTGCTGGGGATGCGGTAAATTCTGGCCTGTTACCTAGTAAATCACGAGAAAGATACGAACAGCAATACAACCAATTTTTAAAGTGGTGTAAGGGAAAATGAGTGAATAAATTCAGAGAATAAATGGAATAAATAAATCTGGAATAAATGCAGATTACGGGCATTTGCTCCTACAAAACAGTTTATCCCAAACTTCCTAAAAATTCATGGTGACATGAACAAGCAGACTTGCCAACTATCAAGACATATCCAAAATTTCACAAACCTTTTATAATTATTGTCTACCCAATAATCTTCGTGAAACACTCAAAGCCGCATATCGCGCAGAAGACACCCGTGATAGTGGGTGTAGGCTTCTGCATGGTAATTTATACACATAACTAGTTGTTTAATCTCAACAACCAAGCACATCAAATGAGAGGCTAATTCATTTACCTCTATTCAAACATAAAAATTTCAATACTCAAAACATATAACCCAAAGAAAATAACATCCGTCATGTTGCTGCTCTTATAACTTAAACACTGTTCGTTTTGAAACCCTGTTTTTCAGGGATATACACGTCGAAATAGCTATGGAATCATATTTGTGAATATGGGACAAAGTAAGTTGCCAAATGAAAATAAATGGATTATGCTGTCAGCAAGGTGCCATGTACTGATCGCAGATTGACATGATTACACTGGGGCGGCCAGAACATCGGCCTATTGTATATATTTTGTAGTATAATTGTCTCAACTGTAATTGTAAATAACAAATGCTAAAATATTGTGAATAAAGACCTTTTTAAACAAACAAACGGGCATTTGCTTTTTTCGAATTTTTTTTTGTCTCCGTCATCTGCATGCACTTTGCAATCTACAAGTGTTACTCTTAACAGCCAGTTACCATCAACTAACTATTCTGGATCGGCTATTCTAACTCATTTGCAGAATGCAACAAATTGTGTTTTTAACATTAATATTAATAATTAGTGGATTTTCATTGAAAGTTTTGTATGTTGAAATAAAATATATATTTTCAATGTGCTTTTTGAATCTTTATGCGGTCGTCGAAAAAAGAATGTTCCATATTCATGCGTAAAGTGTCTTTCCCGTCCTTGAGTGTTTGCCCGAACTCCACTTCGCATCGTTCGGGTCAACGGCAGTCGCGTGTGGGAAAGTATCACTTTCCCCACTTGTTAGGAAAATAACTATTTCGTTTGTTCCTTTCATTCTTCTATCATATATTTGTTTCATTTTTTAATTCAAAATCAGTGTAAGCATTTACTCCTCTATGCTATCATACAGTTTGTTTTCTTATATTTATGATCATCTTGTCGGTTTGTGTATTGTTTTCATTTTGCGGTGAGTCCACTTCGTCTTTTGTTGGAAGCGCTAATTTATACATTCGCATTTGCGACTACTGTATATTGCTCATAAAGCATTTCTAATTTTTATCCGAACCGGCAGAAAGAATATTTTTCGAATCATAAATATACATTTCACATACTTCTTATGCAATCACATTTATGTCTAAAAATAGCTAGTACATTCGTCAAATCGTACATTTATTTAATTCAATTGACAAAAATCTCATTTTCGCCACGCGACTTAAAGTAGACCTAGTGGACGCGATGGGCATCGTCACCATGGCGTATGGGCGTGCCGATGCCGTCTACGAGGCGCGTTACCGACGGCACTCCGCCTCTGACCTTCCGCGACCTTCCACCGCAGTCATTGACCTCAACAGCAGACACACGATTCCCAATTCTGCATATTAACTAAGTGATCGCCGCTCCTGTATGACAACTACCTCATAATGTAGGCTGGTGCGATTAAAGCTCAGGTATGGTAATAGTACCTTTTATATTTGTTTACTTCGATGTCGTCGTCATGCGGTTTATAAGAAAATATAGAAATAGGATGTATTAGGTACATCCTTAAAATAAATGTCACTTGGAGATTAAGTGACTTGCTGGACGTTATAGTATCATTTGAGAGTTGAAATAAAAATGATAGTGTGATAGCCGGAAATGATTTTGTAATATTTAGTTTATATTTATAAAGGACGGAACAAGGGAAGTCATATAAAAACTTACCTTTAGGAATCTACAATGTAGCCTTGACATATTTGGTCACGTTTATCGGTTTGTGGTACGCGATAAATAGCAATATGAACCTAGAACCCGACTTAATAAAAAAAACTAATTTAAATTCATACTTACTACAAACGATGTAGGTAATTGTAGTATCATTTTTATTTTTGTAGTAGAAATTGTAACACCCGAATAATAAATATATCAATTATACTATTAACACATCATCAAATGAAAACGAAAACTACCTTAATGCATCTAAAATCGTCTGGTGCATATTGTACCTAGTACAATTTGAAATTTTCTAGTTAGAATATTAGTCTCTGAGAACTTAAAATAATCTATTAAACCTATAAAAATAATCTCATTTCAACCTTACACTTACTACAAACTATTTTTGTAGTAGAAATTGTAATACCCGAAAAATAAAATCATCAATTAAGCCATTAACACATCATAAGATAACAACGAAAACTATTTTAATACATCAGAATTAAGAGTTTAAGATCAGGAATTCGATCTTAATATCACTAGGAATGGAAACTTAATGGTGTTTCATTTAGAATAAGGTCAAGTATATGGAGATTGGGATATGGTCATACTCATGTAAGTTTTAATTTATTTATCTTTTTTCTGTATATCAATAAATTCATAACAAACTATAAAAAAACCCTCAAAGTAATACATCAAAATGTCAGGAGTAAAACAATAACAAATGGATCAATATATTAGAGACTTCGATATTGATATAATAGAAACTTACTCTTTGGAACACATACAAGAATGCAGAGATTGTGAAAATTTTAAAATTATCCATAATAACATACGAAGCATTAATAAAAACCTAGACGAATTTAAAATTCTCTTAGAAAACTTACATATCGGAGTCGATTGTATTGTCTCATCAGAAACATGGGCAATAGGAAATTCGGACCTATATAATTTGGAGGGTTACAACAAGTTATATAACGAAGTATTATACATACTCAACCATACCTTTGAATGAAAGCAACGTGTTGCAAATTAAAATCATTCTCAATGACAAGAACAAAAAGCAATCTGGATCAATTCGTTATCACTCTTCAACATTACTTTGTGAGTTCAGCATTCCAACCAGAAAGTTATAACATTTTCATTGGTGATTTGAATATCGACCTACTAGAGGATGATGAATATAATACAGACTATAACAACACACTTAACGAATTCGGTTACATTTCCACGATTAATAATATAACAAGAATACAGGGTGGACTTAGTTCATGCATTGACCACATATTTTTAAAATCCAAATTCAACGTACTCGATCAAATACTGCACCTAGTATTGCAAACCGACATTACAGATCATTTTTCAACAATACTACAGATAGTACTGGAAAAGACCAAATGCCCCAAGGAACGAGAAATAGTGAAATACATAGATGAAACAAAACTTAAAAATACAATCAGACAAAAATCTTGGGATTTCTTATACTTGAATCCAGATCCTAACAATGCAACAAATACTTTCATTGAAACACTTCAAAAATATATAGATGACTGTACATATACAAAAAAATGTAAAAGGAAAAACACGAAAATCGCCCCTTGGATGACAAATGCTTTACTTACCTCAACTGCCACAAAAAATAAAATGGCTCAACTTTTGAGAAGAAATCCAAATGACAACGAACTAAAACTACAATACAAAAAATATAGAAACAAATTGTCGACTCTAATTGAAAAAACTAAGTTCAAGTACTATAAAAACAAAATCGAACTCAAAAAATCAAACACAAAAGCTTTATGGAATGTGGTTCAAGAAGTAAGTAACACCAAAAAATCGAAGATCTCTATTGATAATATTGAAAATCAACTAGGAGAGTTATTAAGAAATCCTAAGGACATCGCAAACGAATTCAATACCTCATTCAATGGCACTGGGAAAAGACTTGCCCCAAAATATAAACCAAGATCCTAACTACAAAATAAATCAATAGACCCTCCCTTCCAAACTCAACTACACTCCTACCCACAAACACACTTGAAGTAAACAGCATTATTCAAGTGTTGACAAACCACAAAGCCGTGGGATCAGGCGAAATCAAAACGGAAATGCTCAAAGTTATCGCGTCATTAATAACTGAACCATTAACTTACATCTTCAACAAATGCATAGAAACTGGTATCTGGCCTAGAGCATTCAAACATCCACTTATCAAAAATATTTGAGAAACTTCTAAAAAACAGACTACAAAATTTTATAAATAAATATAACATACTTTCCGAAAGACAATATGGTTTTCGAGAAAAAACGTCCACATATGCTATTCTGACCGTTACTGAAAAAATATATAACTCGTTAAACAACAACAAACCCGGTCTATGTGTTTTCATTGATTTATCGAAAGCATTTGATACTGTTAGCCACGAGTTTCTCTCTCAGTCGCTGGAGGACATCGGTATCAGAAATACTTGCTTAGATTTATTCAAAAGTTATGTTATGAATAGGTATTAGACAGTCCGAATATACGGTGTCAACAGTAAATCGTTAGTCGTACAATGTGGAGTGCCTCAAGGTACGGTCCTCGGACCCTTAATTTTCAACATCTACATGAATAGATTGTTTTCTGTGAAAAGCAGAGGTAACATTATCGGTTTCGCAACGATACCGCGATTTTCTACGAGCCGGATACCTGGACAGAACTAAAAGAAATAGTAGAAACAGACTTTATTATCATTAAAAAATGGCTTGCGAGTAGGTTGCTAACTATAAACTTTCAAAAAACCAATTTCCTACCTTTCAGTTGTAATAAAACAAATCTTCCTCACTTTACTCAGCTCAACATCCTCAATGGTAAAAACAATCTTACAATTACAGCCGAAAGTAACATAAAGTACTTAGGAGTCATAATAGACTGGCACATGAAATGGAACATACACATCAACTACGTAGCCAAAAAACTACAATGTATCCTTTATAAATTAAGATACATGAAAAAAGCCTTCCTGTTCATCATTTGCTCACACTATATCATGCATTCGTTGAAAGTCACTTTCGATATGGTTTATTGGCATGGGGAGGTGCACTAAAATCCCACATCCGACCCCTTGAAGTTCTACAACGACGATTCCTGAAAATTATTCTAAGTAAAAACTCAAGATATCCAAGTGATCTACTATTTGAAGAATTAGAGGTACTCGACCTTAAACAACTCTATTACTACAATGTCAACATAAAGTACTATACAACAAAACACTCGTCAAACTTACCAAAACATACCTATAACACTAGACAAAGAAATAACTATGTAATACCACAAATAACAAAATCACTGCTGAGAACTAGTTTTTCTTACAATGCTTCCAAAATGTTCAATTCTTTACCTGAAACAATTCGCGCTATACCCAACTCATTCCAATTCAAAAAACAGCTGAAAATGTTCATGAAGAGATCTAAAGTTCGAGTCTTTTGAGAATGATTATTTTAACCAATCAATATTGACCAAGAAACTTCCTCGTTATATTTCGTATACATTTTTTATCTCTACCCCATTTCATTTCCGTGTGTGTTAAAAAATATGAATACGCCTCAAGAACTATTGTTATTTTATTACATTTTTACATTTTATATATATTTTATCTTTCACACTTTTACCCATATCAAAATTGTTGTTGTAACCGACTAACATTCCAATTTACCTGTAGTATTATATGTCCTAAAATGGTAAATAAATATTATTTCTATAACATTTTATTTTGTGATACTTAGTACTGTAGTTCGTTCATGTTGTTTGTAGTTTATAACATTATTGTATTGACTTCACTCCAATGGATTATATGCTTAGTTTCTACTCTATTTAGGCCTAATTATAATTTAAAAATCCTTGTGTCGTTGATTCTGTATTATACATATAATTTATAGTGTTTTTATTTATATTGAATTCAAATAGTTTATAACTAGTATTGTTGTATGTGACCATTGTATTTTTGGCGAAACAAGTGTAATAACACTTACCGCCACCTACTTTATTCACTTCATGTAGTGTTCTTGTAAAACCATATTTTTGAATAAAGTTATTATTATTATCTAAAATCGTTTGTAGTGTATTATTAAAATTTGTAGTAATATTAGTAGTCTGTGAAAACATAAAATAATCGAATGAACCGATATAAAAACGTCTCATTTCAACCTCACATTTACTACAAACAAACGATGTAGGTAGTTGTAAGCGGTATTTTTATTTTTGTAGTATAAATTGTAATATTCAAAAAATGGAATGAAATGAAATTAAACCATTAAAAAATAATCAGATAAAAATTAAAATTACTTTAATACATCTAAAATAGTACCTTTGTCTAAAAAAAGCAAAGCTAAAACTTATTCACATTGTTTTCAGTCTTCACCCACTAATTAGTAATTATTACGCATGACTTTCAAAAGTTGTTTTGTTCTGCAGGTATATTTAGAAAATAGACTCACAGGTATTAATTGTCGTCAGTGATATCTAGCGTTTATTAACATAATCCCTCAAAATTAACAGACATATTTCCTAATTCGATGTGAGTTACATTAAAGATATCATTTCACCCTATCTCTGCATCTGTAGAGTCGGAGGCCGATTTGGAGCCACAGTACTTAGGCCACAGCTGGCCAATTGCGCATCCTCCCAGGAGCTATCTGATTTAGCTCATCGTCCATCATGCTAATTCTACGAAGGTTGACAAGTCGCCTAGGGTCATCTCCCTTATGTGGGCAGGAATAGACCAAAATTAGCCGAACGCGTACTCTTATAGACGATACCCAAGTAACCATCTATGTCGCTGTGATTATAGTATTTAAAGATAGAAAAGGGAGTATTACTATTTAGTGCTTTCTATGACTCCGCTACGTTTCTAAGACAAAATATGTTCCTCATTTATTGCAAATGTATAGATACTATGTAAATACTTTGCAGCAGTTACGTATTAATTCTACATAACATCGAAGTAGATTTTTTATCTTATGGCGATAATTCTTATTGAGTGCGAATAGAGAGTCTTATTATGTGGTTTAGATTTATAGTTGTTACGTTTCATATACAGAGACCAGTTCCAAATTTGATTACTTAGTAGAAAAAGGAAAAGAATTTCGAGGTGATGTCAGAAATGCAATGCTAGCGTGAAACAATGAAGAGATTTCTGTTTTTTGTGTGTTTATAAAAGTAAAAAGATAGCTGCTGAATAGTGCATTAGTTCTCATTTTTTGTGTAAGTATGAAAATAAAAAAGAAACAAATCAGATAACAGATAAGTATATATTCAAGTTTTTAGGGACAAAAAGCAGTTTTAAAAATCACCACTTATACGTATCCATTTCGCAATGCGCATGTGCAGAAGCGAATCGTGGGTTTCGTTAAGTTACGTAAAACGTATCAATCCGTCAAACGTACCGTATTGCATTCTTATGTTCTATTTTCTCGTCTTTCAATGGCCAAACGACAAAAGTGATGTATGCTCAAAAATCATAACCTTATTTTAAATGAACATAACAAACTACTTATTTGATATAGAATAATGGATTTAAAACGAAAAAGACTTTTTTACAGTGGCAATGACATTATTTTGCTGAGGGTAATATCGGGGCACAATTCCTACGAAGATCCAAGCAGATGGAATATTTATTAGATTAAAAGTTAAACCCAAGAAATGGTTACGTTACGAACGCATTTACTTTATACCTTTTTTTATCAGTCACGTATCTCCGTTACATACGGATAAGGATAAGTGATGTATTTTAAAAATTGCTTTATGTCTCTATTATCTAAATCTAAAAGACATCGGCATAGTGATACGTCTACAAAATGTCGGAGCTGATTATTCCTTGTGCAATGAATTATCTGCTCCTATTGCAACAGGTAATTTTTTGTTTATGAATTACTTGACCCACCTGTGCTAGCATAAATTTTGATCTACAGAATAGAAAAACAGTAAATAATTTACACTTTACACACAATTTATACTGTTCGTTTCCTGATTAGATTATGAATAACATGGCAAGATCTATTGAAAGTGACTATTTTTAATTTCTTTTATCGTCAATTTTCTTATAATAAACCATTTTGGGAACAGAAATAGGTATTCAGAATAATTCATGTACAAATTAATATGTTTATGTCACACCGTGAATACAGTAGGTATAATAAAATTGAAAACATTTTTTTTTGTAGAAGAATTTGTCAAGACAAATAGAATTTTGGATGAAATCCTTCTAGAAATGCAATAATCTAATCCTAACAATACCAAAGGCAATACTAATTTAAATCTTCGACGTGAAGATTTCCACAACATACTGTCACAACTTCTCATTTAGAACATGGATGCCTTAAATGAGGTTGATGCATGGCCGGATAGATAGGGACCTGTAGGCCTATAGTAAGTAAGTAAAGTAGTGAGTAGCCATGAAAAATATATAAAAATAATTCAAACTGTAATGTTATCATTGTTTTATTGAATTTGTTAGATATTAATTTAATTAATTACAAAATGTGTAGATATGCTTATATTTAAGACTAGTTTAGAATATCTCAATTTTAGTTGGTTGAGCATACAGTGCTGCTTTACAATAGTCGTTATGATTAATGCATGGGCTTCTTGTAAAAAGTGTAAATTTGACTGCACTATCTCAACAATTTTGATTACTGTAAGTTATTATTTATTGCTTCATTTTAGGTCCTATATTTTAAGAGCCTAACCCTAAAAGAAAAAAATAGTGGCCACCTTTTAGTTTTGTCAAAAAGTTTACACTTTCAATATCACTTTTGTAGCTTTTAAGTACATAGTACTTATGTGGCTTTCGGACGAAAATTACTATTAATAAAATTTCTTTACTTATCACATTCACTATCTCCCAATTGCAGGCAATAGACTGCTATGACATGTCTGTACATAGAGGGTGTTTCTAAATTCATACGAAAAATTTGAATATTATGAGGGTTTTTTTTGTAAAAAAACCTCAATCATACTGAATTATTAATGAATATATTCTTTCAGATGCGCTAAAAAATGGTCTCACATATTCGGAGAAGGAATTCGAAAAAATTTCCGCAGATTGGTTCCGTCAAGGGAAGCAGCGATAGCAATAGGAGGAAAACCACGAACAAAGAAAAATAATTTTTTTATTATTATATTTTTATATGAAAATATATTAATAAATACAGTAATTTGAAGTTTAAGAAGCAGTTTTATTGTTAATATGTTTTTTAGTGTAGCGTGACCGTAAAAGTTTTGCCCTCTAGAGACGCCGTTGACACAAAACTGAAACATCTCTGAGATGTAGTTGACACATAAGTAAATCATCTCTGAGACATAACTGCTACAGATAAGGGACATTATTCGGCGCTTGAGAAAAGAGTTTGGCTCCCTTTTTAGGTAGGACATAGAAGCCATCATAGAGATATCCCTGTTATGTTTACGCGCTTTCCTCGTGATGTCTGTGTGATAGAACAAGTAACACCTGTGATGTATCTGGAACGTAGTTGCTCTGTAAAATGGTCAATTGGGAATCTCCGGGCACTCACATATGACGTGTTCCACAGTTTCGTCTTCTCGTTAACACTTTCTGCATGTTGGTGTGTTTATTAACCTCATAGTATGGAAGTATTTCCGTAGTTGGCAGTGACCAGTCATCAATCCCACAATCAACTGTAGGTTCGACCTGGACATCGCCCCAAGTATTTCTTGGGCGTTGACTCGTCAAGGTTTCCAATGGTTCCCTTGGTAAGTCTACATCCTTGCATTTCTTACCATCATTTCACTAATTGGCTAAAGGAGTGTCGTTTGACTATTTCCGCGATTGCTGTTGTCGACTGACCGGAAGAGTCACCGCATCCTAATATTCTTAGGCCGTCGCCCCTCCTGCGACGACCTTGCCCATGGCTTGGATTGCCCATGGCTTGGATGTCTAGGTTTATTGTTTGGCCTCCATTCCTCCTCTGTCAGAGGCAAGTCGGCCCCCATGACTTCGGGTTCGAACCACGCTCCACGTTTACCAAGGAGGCCTTAGTGTTGGATGGTCCATCATCAGAGGTGCTACCAGTTTTTTGGCTGGAAGTCCTCACAATCATTGAGGTGAACGTGTAGCTCAACCTCATCGACCTCATCTTTAGGACAACCATGTCCTCGTCTCCAATGCCGAAGACGAACAAGTGTCCCAGGGGGCTTTTCTTAGCATCGGGATTTTCTGATTTAACGTTATTTCCCTATGAAGTAGGTGTATCAAAATCTTAGATTTTGGGATATTGATCATGGTGTTGATGGCTTATTAAAAACCCGTGGCGCCCTCTATTTTTTTAGGTTACGAATAACCTTTTATGTTACATTGACGATTGGACCAGACCTCGCTCCACTGTTTAAAAGCAGAGTGGGGGCAGCCATTTCAACTTGCCTTTCAAATTTTTGGGCCCTTAAAAAAACATGGACGAAGGCTTCTGACTTACCACAGTCTCTTATGATACCGAGCCTAAGGGGAAGGAAAGAAATAAATATTAAAAAAAATCGAGTTGATAAAAGAGCGCCAGCTGCTACATGCGTAAGGAGCATTGCAAGTAAGGAGAAAGGGTATGTTGGTACAGAATGTCCGCTTCCGAATACGCTGTCATATACTTTACCACCTACACATACGTTCGTACAAGAACTACAACAACCAACAACATCGAGAACGCACCTAATTAAAGCTGGTCCAACAAACAGTCCATATCCTATTTCATCAACTTCAACATCAACATCTATTGCCGTCCAAAAACCTATTGGTTACAAACTCAATATCTAATATATGTCTAGAAGAAACAAAATACGAACTCTCTTTTTTCTGAAACAACTTCTAAAACTGAATCAGAGTTCGACTTCTTTGGAAATGAATACAGTTCATTCCTTATTATCTAGCACAATCAACCGATCTCTGTTAGAATCTCCTTCTCCAGTTGAACAAACCTACAAAATGAAATTCACTGAGTTGAAAACGACAAATATCCCAAAATAAAAGCAAAATTAAATGATCAAACACTAACTACAGTAATTATCGAGAAACAAATAGAGCCAACAAAGATATTTTTTAATACAACGACAAGCAAGTATGTGCTTACCTACCAATGTGCATGGTTTATCGGACCCACTAATGGTAGCTAAAATATATACAGAAAATATTAATGGACTCATTGATCAACAGAAAACAGTACGTACCCCTACTTCACAGACAAAAAAAATGAAAAATAAATGTACCCGAGGTTCTTAAAAAAATTATAGCTCGATTAAATATTGAATTTATCAATCAAGAGGATGTAGATTCATCTATAACCTCAGTACCTCAAGAACTTCAGATACCTACTAAATTCACCACTATATTACAATTGAACCTATTTAGAAATGTTTAAAATTTTATCAGCCGAACATTCTCCTTCAATAATATGTGTTGCGATTTGGCGAGCAGTATATATCACGAAAACAACTTAACAAAAATGTTTTCTCTCAATCTGTGAACTATAGGACAAGTGTATGAAAACAAAAGAGAAATCCTCTCTACAGGAACTAGGCACTTAAAAATTTAACTAGTTTTAAAAATCTATTCATAAGAAAGAATTATGGACCTTCCTAAAAACATTTAAAGTCACGTAATAATCACCTCAAATAATTAATGCGTTTCCACAATGGTTGACGTAAATAATTTACCTCACACCAAAACTAAAACAGCTTTGGGATTATGAATTAAAACCTTCAATTCAATGACACATCTTGTAAATGGGCAATTTACCCAACGTCGAGGTTTCAAGTGTCGACTCATCAGAATGAAGGGTATTTTTACGACATCCGGATCTGAATTACAAATAGTTTTTTCAGTAAATCACTGTCGCGGACGCATTTCACAGTGAAACAAGTATCTTCTAATATCTCTTGAGAGTCAATCTCTCCGGTCAGAATAAAACTCAAAACTAATAAACTCTAAACTGAACCGGAAAAATTGCGATTTTACATAAAAGTATAAAAATATCGTGATATTAAGGACATTGTATCGATGGTATGATTTATGATGGAGTCATCTATAATTATTGAATGTTTTTAGGATGCTCTTTTAAACTTTTTTTATTTATGTAGGACAACCTAATAATTTAATGTTTTAGTGCTTAGTTATGTGTGTTTTCTATATTTATAATATTAAGGACATTATATCGATGGTGTGATTTATGATGAGGTCATCTATAATTAACTAGTGTTTTTACGATGCTCTTTTAAACTTTTTTTTGTCCATGTGTAGGACTACTTAGGAATTTAATGTTTCAGTCTTTAGTTGTGTGATTTCTATGTCTTTTTTCGATATTTAATGGCTACTGTTTATAAACATTGTATAACTTTAAGATTTCCTGTGAGTGAGTGCTCCCGTTGGAAATAAACGTCTTTTTTTTAACAAACTAACCTTTATTTGAACTGCGTCAAAAGCATATGTCGGTAAAACATGTTCTTGTGGAGAGTTGGTTATTCAAAATCGCGAGAAACTTACTTGAAATTGGTTTTAGGGGAACATTGAAACATTGACAACTTGTACCCATATTTTAAAACAATTAAATTGTTAGATAAAATATTAGTAATAACTAGAAATGTAAATTGCATTCTATATTTTGAAATAAATACAACAGTCTTTGATAACCCTTTGGCTTGATGCGACACGGAAACAGTCGCTTTTTGTTTAAAATGAAAAGAGTGAAATTTTTACAAAATTATCGGAAAATCGAATTAATTCACATCGTAAATTTCAGAAAACGAGAAGCGCTCATAAATACTACTATTCACTAAAACTCCATACTACAAAACGATAGATTTTGATGTTTGTTATTTATTTTATTTAGTACCATATACATGACGAGGAAGCTAGTTGTTCTAATTTAACCCTTTTACTTCGGGTTAATCAGAGGGAATGTATTTTTGGCTTTGCGAAGGACCACTACGGTCGTTTGTCACTGAAGTAACGATGAACCGTAGAATGAAATTAAAACACTGATATCACGTTATGATTTATATTGTCATGAAATATAAGTTATTTACTGTTGCTTCGACAATTAAGAATTCACTTGACTTTTCGCGATAACTGAAAGTATTGTGCACATACTATGTTGGTTTATGAAAAGAATAAAGATTACGGACACATGGTGGTTCCCGGGTTAAAAAACGCCGGCTGGTTTTACGAAGTTGTAGCACGTTATATGATGAAAGAGGGTGTCTGAGAAGTGTGAAAGCTATCTGGGAAGTGTGAAAGCTATCTGGGAAGTGAAGTAAAAATGAGGCTATTTTCGTATTAATATGTTTGATGACGTAGAATCGAGGAATGAGTAAACTATTAGAAACTGGCCAATGGGATAAAGTATTTTAAAATGTAACGTTCGAACAACAAGTGAATGTTGCAGATATGAAGATGTTTTTTGTGGGGTTTTCAACGGTTTCGTAGATACAGATAACAGAGTTTGGAAGAGAGTTTTTATGAAGAGATAAGATGTCGGGGACTTTGATATGTTCAGTAGAATTTCAGAAAACGATATTTATCTGTTTTTCTTAGGTGTTAGTAAATTAAAATGACTTTTTTAGTGAAGTAAAGAAATATTAACTGTTGAAAATAAGGATATATTTAGTTATGTATTTTGAGCATAATATTCGACTTGTATTATACAGGGGAAATTGAAATAGAATCACGGGAGAATTTGGTAATTAAAAACCAAATTCGAACATATTGGGGGCGCGGGAAGAATGGAAGAGAGGTGAGAGATGGCTGCTCTCAGACATCGAATGCTGATGTTAGTGAAAGGGTATGGAGCGTGAGTGTGTGTACAGTGTTGATGCAGGTTTGTGAATGAAAGTGAATAATTTTGAGAGTAACTATGTAAATATGTGAAGGGGTTGTAAAGTTATCTAATGTGTGTCAGAGTGTTGTAAGGACTCTGACGTCATGAATGTAATGAATAAATAAGATTTGAGGTTAGAGTGTTGTAAGGACTCTAGCGTCATGAATGTAACGAATGAATAAGAGTTGAGGTTAGAGTGTTGTAAGGACTCTAACGTCATGTATATAATGAATGAATAAGATTTGAGGTTAGAGTGTTGTGAGGACTCTAACGTCATGAGTGTAATGAATGAATAAGATTTGAGGTTAGAGTGTTGTAAGGACTCTAATGTCATGAATGTAATGAATGAATAAGATTTGAGGTTAGAGTGTTGTGAGGACTCTAACGTCATGAGTGTAATGAATGAATAAGATTTGAGGTTAGAGTGTTGTAAGGACTCTAACGTCATGAGTGAATGAATGAATAAGATTTGAGGTTAGAGTGTTGTAAGGACTCTAATGTCATGAATGTAACTAATGAATAAGATTTGAGGTTAGAGTGTTGTAAGGACTCTAGCGTCATGAATGTAACGAATGAATAAGAGTTGAGGTTAGAGTGTTGTAAGGACTCTAACGTCATGTATGTAATGAATGAATAAGAGTTGAGGTTAGAGTGTTGTAAGGACTCTAACTTCATGAATGTAACGAATGAATAAGATTTGAGGTTAGAGTGTTGTGAGGACTCTAACGTCATGAGTGTAATGAATGAATAAGATTTGAGGTTAGAGTGTTGTAAGGACTCTAACGTCATGAGTGTAACGAATGTAAGCAATATACTCTAGAAATGGACTAGAGTTGTAAACGATAAGAGTGTAAGCAATATACTCTAGAAATGGACTAGAGTTGTAAACGATAAGAGTGTAAGCAATATACTCTAGAAATGGACTAGAGTTGTAAACGATAAGAATGTAAGCAATATACTCTAGAAATGGACTAGAGTTGTAAACGATAAGAGTGTAAGCAATATACTCTAGAAATGGACTAGAGTTGTAAACGATAAGAGTGTAAGCAATATACTCTAGAAATGGACTAGAGTTGTAAACGATAAGAGTGTAAGCAATATACTCTAGAAATGGACTAGAGTTGTAAACGATAAGATTGTAAGCAATATACTCTAGAAATGGACTAGAGTTGTAAACGATAAGAATGTAGCAATATACTCTAGAAATGGACTAGAGTTGTAAACGATAAGAGTGTAAGCAATATACTCTAGAGATGGACTAGAGTTGTAACCAATAAGAATGTAGCAATATACTCTAGAAATGGACTAGAGTTGTAAACGATAAGAGTGTAAGCAATATACTCTAGAAATGGACTAGAGTTGTAAACGATAAGAAGATGATAATACCTTTGTCCAGGTATTCACATAAAAGAATAATACCTTTGTCCAGGTATTCACATGAAAGAATAATACCTTTGTCCAGGTATTCACATAAAAGAATAATACCTTTGTCCAGGTATTCACATAAAAGAATAATAAATGCAGTAAAGAACGAGAATGCTTACGTCGATTCTAGTTCGACAAGTGTGGTACCAGTTTGTTTTACGAGTAACGGTCCAGGAACCTCGGACTTCCCAGTGTTTAATGAGATAATGAGAAACGAAAGAGAATGTTTAAGTCGATTCTATTTCGACAAGTGTGGTACCAGTTTGTTTTACGAGTAACGGTCCAGGAACCTCGGACTTCCCAGTGTTTAATGAGATAATGAGAAACGAAAGAGAATGTTTAAGTCGATTCTTGTTCGACAAGTGTGGTACCAGTTTGTTTTACGAGTAACGGTCCAGGAACCTCGGACTTCCCAGTGTTTAATGAGATAATGAGAAACGAAAGAGAATGTTTAAGTCGATTCTTTTTCGACAAGTGTGGTACCAGTTTGTTTTACGAGTAACGGTCCAGGAACCTCGGACTTCCCAGTGTTTAATGAGATAATGAGAAACGAAAGAGAATGTTTAAGTCGATTCTATTTCGACAAGTGTGGTACCAGTTTGTTTTACGAGTAACGGTCCAGGAACCTCGGACTTCCCAGTGTTTAATGAGATAATGAGAGAAACGTAAGAGAATGTTTAAGTCGATTCTATTTCGACAAGTGTGGTACCAGTTTGTTTTACGAGTAACGGTCCAGGAACCTCGGACTTCCCAGTGTTTAATGAGATAATGAGAGAAATGTAAGAGAGTATGCTCATAAGACTAGAGCAAGTACGAATGCGTGCAACAACAAGTGAGTAAGAGTAAGTATGAATGAATGTGAATGCGAATGTAAATACGAGTATGTACGAATAAGTGTAAAAGTATTATGAATGTGAGCTTTGAGTGCCAATATGAGAATGAGTATGAGTTTGATTAAGGTGCAATTGTATGCGAGTGCAAGTAATAATTCATGTGTGAGTTAGCATAAAAGTAAATGTAAGGTAGTGACCACGAGTGTTTAAGTATGATGAAAGAGTTTTTTCTAACTCTTTTGAGATTGTTTTTGTATATGTTTTTTTGATTAATGTTTGTGTTAAGGGGACCCGACTCTTTTGCGGGTAAGAATGAGTTTTTAAAATGTTTTAATTAATGTAAAGGAGTTATTTCTGTTCTCGCCAAGAAAAGGAGGGTAAGATATGTATACAATGTTTTTGTCAAGTCGTTTTAAATTCAAAGTGTCGTCAATGTGATTGGTTAAGTAACATATGAGTAAGGGGGGATGCCGTTTTCTTCTAAACGTCACCCAAGTGTTTATATTATCCAAGTGTCATCTTCTTCAACCATGCATCTTCTTCAACCAAGTATCTTCATCTTTTCAACCAAGTTTCTTCATCTTTTCAACCAAGTATCTTCTTTTTCAACCAAGTATCTTCATCTTTAACCAAGTATATTCATCTTCATTTCAATACCTTTAGCCAGGTATTCACATAAGAGTAATGTTCATGTCAAAGTGTCTAAGCTTTTTTTTTTTTTTTAATCGTCCAGGGTTTTAAATGTTAAAGTATTTGTTTCTCAATGTTTAAGTATAAGTTTAAGTTTTTTACAACGTTTTTTTGTTTTTCTTAAGTGTCTAGTATATAAGTATCACTGTTCTCTTCGAGAGAACTAAAGGATTGTTTTCTTGACGAGAAAGAGTTTAAGTAATGCATGAGTGCTATCCTGCACTGAAAGAGCGTTGAGTATGAAAGTGAATCGTTTATTCGAGTGTAAGTGTTGGTTTGAAAATTATTTATTTATGAGTTAAGAGTGTTTTGTGAATTAAGAATGTTTTTGAGGGTAAGTTGTGATTTGAAAGTGGTGTGGTCACACCAAAAGAATGAGTATAATGAGTATGAGAGAGGTTATCCATAAGGTATTGTGAATGAGTTGTGTCCAGAACAGTACGTTTTTTGACGATAATATTCTGGAGATTTGCATTGATGGTGAATGGTTAGGGTTTGGGATCTTGGGTTAACAAGTTTTCCAAGACTGTACATTTTTTTTCCAAGAAATCAAAAAAGGTATCACTAGCAATTAAATTTTGATCAGTCTCTTTTTCTTCAAGAGATTTTTTTTTGTATTATAATCTAACTTTGTTTTTAATATGTGAACGATTAGTACATCAAATACTCTTCCTTATTGATATTTAAATTTAACAATGACTTTACGATAGATCTAGCTTCGGACGTGAATGTTCTTAATTGTTGGGCAGTACATTTTGAAATGTTATTACAGGCTGTCAAACGGTTAAAATGGGCAGTAACAATCTGCCGTGTATTATTATATTTAACATGAAATGTAAATTAATGGCTATGTTTGAACAATGCTTATTTTGTATCAGAGTAATATATTTGTTTTATATTTTTGCTACCAGCCGTGCCTGTTCAGTTTTCTACGGCTCGTTGCAAGTTAAAATGACACTGTAATTGTACCTGGTTTTCTCACACCACAATACCGACTAGTGTTATTATGGTTCCATAACAATCTTAATATGTAATTATTTTAGACACACTGTATAATGAATGTATGTTATATAAGAAATTTCAACGATGTTATTGTAATTAATCAATATTCAGGTGTAATTATTTAAGTCACACTGTATAATATAAATATAAATGTTTATGTTACATGAAAAATATATCAAAAACTTTTATTATAAATCCGAATTAATATTAAGGTGAACTTATTTAAATCACACTGTATAATATTTTATTTTACACAAACAATGTCAAAGAATGTTATTATAAATCCAAGTTAATATTAAGGTGAAATTATTTAAAGTTTATGTTGCATAAAAAATATATCAAAGACTTTTATTATAAATCCATAGCAATGTTAATTATTTTAAAGTGTTTGAGTGCAGACTTTCGTCTACCACTGTATGTTAAATTTATGAGATTTTTCCATCGTTTGATACGCAAATATATGAAAATATTCATCAGTTTCAACTATCTTATCTTATCATATTAATATACATGACTGTAATTTTAAATTGTAAAATGTGATAAATGTTTTTGCATTGTTAGATTACTGAATTTCGTATCACACTATATTCTATGTTTACAAAATTTTACGTTGGTTGATAAGCAAATATACAAAATCTTTTATTGTCGATAAATACCTTATCTAATGTCTGTTTTCTGCTTACTGAAATTCTCGAAGAGTTCTCGGGAACGCTGAGGGTCTATATTCTCTGGACTCCAAGGGTTGTTTCACTGCTCTCGCTAGGACTGTGCTTCACTATTTTCTGGTTCTATCCGGCTCGAAGGACCATGTTCTAATTTAACCCTTTTACTTCGGGTTAATCAGAGGGAATGTATTTTTGGCTTTGCGAAGGACCACTACGGCCGTTTGTCACTGAAGTAACGATGAACCGTAGAATGAAATTAAAACACTGATATCACGTTATGATTTATATTGTCATGAAATATAAGTTATTTACTGTTGCTTCGACAATTAAGAATTCACTTGACTTTTCGCGATAACTGAAAGTATTGTGCACATACTATGTTGGTTTATGAAAAGAATAAAGATTACGGACACATGGTGGTTCCCGGGTTAAAAAACGCCGGCTGGTTTTACGAAGTTGTAGCACGTTATATGATGAAAGAGGGTGTCTGAGAAGTGTGAAAGCTATCTGGGAAGTGTGAAAGCTATCTGGGAAGTGAAGTAAAAATGAGGCTATTTTCGTATTAATATGTTTGATGACGTAGAATCGAGGAATGAGTAAACTATTAGAAACTGGCCAATGGGATAAAGTATTTTAAAATGTAACGTTCGAACAACAAGTGAATGTTGCAGATATGAAGATGTTTTTTGTGGGGTTTTCAACGGTTTCGTAGATACAGATAACAGAGTTTGGAAGAGAGTTTTTATGAAGAGATAAGATGTCGGGGACTTTGATATGTTCAGTAGAATTTCAGAAAACGATATTTATCTGTTTTTCTTAGGTGTTAGTAAATTAAAATGACTTTTTTAGTGAAGTAAAGAAATATTAACTGTTGAAAATAAGGATATATTTAGTTATGTATTTTGAGCATAATATTCGACTTGTATTATACAGGGGAAATTGAAATAGAATCACGGGAGAATTTGGTAATTAAAAACCAAATTCGAACACTAGTGGAAGAGTATATAAATTAAAACAGCGTATTCGAGGAGGATAATGAGATATGATGTTGGAAGAATTAGAACTACAAATAAAAAATTGAACAAAATACTAATACTTAGGAAATATTACGAATAATGGTACATTGGGCAAAGCAATTTCCCAAAGAAATAACAAAGTGCGAGCAGCCTTCCGACAACTTACTGGCATATTATGGGACAAAAACATCTGTAAGAATAACAAACACATCATATATAACATCATAATTAAGAATATAACATACAGTATGACCTCTGAAAAGAAAAACAATTGAAATGCTGGAAGTCACATAGATGGACCATTGGAGACGTGCAGCAAGAACATTGAGAAGCGATAAAGATAATTGGGACGGCATAAAATTTATTCAGATAAGGAGGCGTTAACGTATCCAAAGAATGACAGAAGACCGATTTTCCAAACAAACTCTGAATTCGACACCGCAAAAACAGAAACCAAGAGGGAGACCTAGATAAGTGAAAGTCTAGCAAAATAAAACTGTAATGATTCATCTGCTTTATCGAGTGCTGGACGTCCACATTAAAAGCAAATCGGTTTTCTATATCATTGCACAATTATACTGCTCTTAATTGAAAAAATTATATCCAGGATAATAATATCTAAGCCTCAATATTTGTAATATCACACCTTCTTCTTTTTTCTATTAACATATATTAAGTCATTCACAAGGAAGGTCACTTCTTGGTCTAGCCAAAAATAACTACTAAACATCAGGTAGGCATGAAAATGAAATGTAACTTCTGTCATTCTGACGATGATATTCAGTTATCGAAACAATTGTCAATTTTTTGGAATTTTTAATTTCCTTCATTATATTGTGGAATTAGCTAGAAACGTTGAGTTTCATTTAAAACACTAATATGAGTAGATTCCACGAAGTAAGGGTCGAGACAGTTAATTTCACTGAAGTAATAGATTATTTCAAATTTACTTCAACAGTTTAACACGTGATTCCAGTACACTTTTACATCCTTCTATGCGAGATTTGGGATAATTTTTTATTTTTCTAGACTAGACTATAGAGAGATGAGATTGATAAGGATATTACAAAAAGATGTCAAGAATATGGTTTTGCACTGGTCTGTTTTCAAAAAGTGTCCTTCCTGTCCATGTTTTCAGCCTAATTGTAATATCCTTAAATTGATCCGTCTGTACTCGTTGTCTCCGCGTTAAAAATTTTTAGGAACCTTTTAAGTACATCATGTATATAGCGCCCCCAATATTTAGGCACGTTTCTCGTTTCCAAACCCATGTTAACATTCCTCTTCAAACCTTATCAATTTAGGTTAAAATAAGGGAAAAGTAAAAAGTGCGTGCAAACAGTTATTTTGTGAAATAACACGATTACGGCCTCTACGCAAATATATCAGGGCCCAGAAGGGTGTTGTTGTCGTTTATATTGTAAGGGTTGTAACTACCACACCCTACTCATCGATCGGGAAACGCCTTATTCGGTTAGGGAGCGGCTTCACCTACTGGATACATCAAAAGCTCACTTTTTTAATTATTTTTTCTCCTTCGTCAAGTATGAAGATTGAGTGTCTCATATTTCAATAGGTGGATGAATTTGAATTGGGGACGGATATTTGTGTGCAAGCAAAGTGAATTAGAAGAAAACCAAACAGCAAAATTGTGTTATAAACAGTCCTACAATTTTTAAACGAATATTCTGAGGATGTTAGTCGAAAAAATGAAAGTTGAAAGTTAAGTTATTTTAAATATTCCCCTCAGATTTTGTATATGGCAAGAAAAGTAAGAAATGGAAAGCTACATGATTAACCTCTATCCTTAGTTAATTTAAGGATGTATACCCAATGTTGAATTTGAAGTGAATTATTCAAATTAAAGTATATAGAAGAATAGACTACCGAAATCTAGACAAACTGGAATAACTGTGCGACACTCGATAATCGAGCCGAGATGTTAGAAAGGGCATACTGCAAATCGTCGATTTCTGTCCTTATAGCACACATCACTAGGAATGGAATCAACGTGAGCTCTCAAGTTGAAAGTAATTTTATTGTTCGGTTAAAATGATTTTGCTGACATTGTGCTAAGTAAATGATATACAGGGTGTCCCGCATAAGAACCGACACAGAGCAGAGACGTATAGGGGAGCCCAAAATATGACAATTGGGGGCAATTTACCTCTACACCAAGTTGCATCCCTGAGGAGTTAAAGGGCCTCAAAGTGGGGCCCAAAATTTTGAAAAAAATTAATTTCTTTGCAACCCTTTTCCTTAAAAATACCAAATTTGGTATACTATATGAGACTCTTAAGAGCCATTAAGTAATGGTAAGTAGAAGGCGATCGAACCAGTCTAAGGAGTTAATTAGGGGTTACCTAACCTTAAAATTTCACATAATTTTTTATCTGTTTTTCGATTTGAAATTTTTTATTTCCATACCATGGATTCTTAAACTTTTATTACTCTTGTAATTTTGCACAATACTTTGTCAGTTTCAATGAAAAATCGAATAACCAAAGACATGTTTTCAACAATGTTATTTAAAAAGTTACAAAAAAGTCAAGAGTTGGCTATGAACTTCACTAAATGAGAATTTTCCACTCCTTTAAAACAAATTATAACAATTTACTTGCTACAAGAACTGAAATCCAAATTCTCAAATTTGATGTATAAATTCATCCAACTCTTGACTTTTTTGTAACTTTTTAAATAACATTGGTGAAAACTTGTCTTTGGTTATTCGATTTATTCTTGAAAATGACAAAGTATTGTGCAAAATTACAAGAGTAAAAAAAATTTAGGAATTAAGTTATTCATGGTATGAAAATAAAAGTTTTCAAATCGAATAACAGATAAAAAAATTATGTGAAATTTTAAGGTTAGGTCACCCCTAATTAACTCGTCAGTCTGGTTCGATCGCCTTCAACTTACAGTTACTTAATGTTCTTAACAGTCTCACACAGTGTACCAAATTTAGTGTTTTTAAGGTAAAGGGTTGCAAAGAAATTAATTTTTTTCGAAATTTTGGGCCCCACTTTGAGGCCCTATAATTCCTCAGGGATGCAACTTGGTATAGAGGTAAATTGCCCCCAATCGTCATATTTTGGGCTCCCCTATGCGCCTCTGCTCTGTGTGGGTTCTTATGCGGGACACCCTGTATATCATTTTTGCTATCACTTATTGAAGATATTGAAAATAAAAAACTAATTCCCTGATTCGAAATTATTATACCTAGTCTAAAGGTAACAAATGTCAAAGGCAGGTAAAGTTGACGTAAATCGATGAGTTTTCAATTTAAATTGAGGTATATTTTTAGTAACAATATCTATAAGTGGTCTTTGAGAGTTAAAATAATTATTTGTCAAACAAGTGACACAATGACTCGTTTTGTAGTATGAGTGCCATAAAAAATAATTTTGACACAAGTTTTACAAAATATTTTTTATCATTCGCATTTATTGATTTTTTTAAATAAAATAGAAATTCATTATCCCTGCTTTTAAACTAGGAGGAGGATTTCAATTTAAGTTCATTTCTGTATATTCTTGATTGGTCAGATGACAGCCGGTTTTACTCAGCACTTTTGACATATAATATGATCGAACAATTGTGTAAATTGTAGTAGAACTTTCGTTCAGTCAGATAGAGGATTTCAAATATTATTGCGTTCTATTTATATTATATCATGAACAGAATTATTTCTGTTTCTTCAAATATGTATCTCGTAATTTATTGTAAAACTTGAACGTTATGTATACCTATGTATTGATCCTATAAAATACAAAAATATACAATTGACAAATAACTGATGATTAAGCGTTAGCGTACTTTGTTTATTATAATTTTTAATATATAATTAGTTCCAATTTACTTTTAACACCATTTACTCTATTAATTTGCTAGATAGGACCACGCTAGATCATTTTATAATTTGTTTGAAGTTAAGGTTAAAGTACCTGTCCCAGCTGTAGTATCGTGGCTAAGGGATTGCACACAGGGTTACTATGCCGGGTGAAATTTCGAGCTTACCTCGAAACCACCTGTTATACCAATGTCTCCTGGCTGTCTGTGATCCAGTCTCGCGGGCCAGTGGCATGGGGGGGTCTTGGCTTTACTGCCCGGACCAAGAGGAGACAACCTCATTAAAAACCTAAAGTCAAGGTGGGAAACCAGGCCGAAGAATGTGAGGCTATATAGAAGAATAGTCCTTACTGGTTTTGACCTTGGAGCACCCGGAGGAACTCCACTGTATTGAACCCCTTACCTCTGCAAGTGGGGCTCTGCTGCGGTGGACCATAATGACCCTAGCTTCTCGTGGGACCATTTATGGAAAGAGGAAGAAAAAGTAAAACTTCCACCGGAAAAGTAGTGGAGGAAACCTCCACCTCTTCATCCGGGCACCTCACAGAGCGAAAAAAGGCCAAACAGCACAAAGGTCGTATGGCGTTCGACCTCCCAAAACTGGGACCCACTGAGAAAAGGCCTCAGTGGAGCAGGGCTGCGGTAATACCTGCGACTCCTCAATCAGGGAATATCCCCTGAAGAGGCCAGGAAGCAGGTTATTCAGCGCCCAACCCCCCGAAGGAACCACCAGCGGGGAAGATCAAGCTTAAAAGAGGCCCGGAGCATATCACTCCTCCTCAAGCGACATCTTAGCAAAAAACCAAAAACAGCTGCAACGATAACCGGGCAAGCCACTGGTTACGCAGCAGCTGTCAAAACAGAGGGTGGGAATAATGCCCAAGGATTATCCTGGGGTCATCCTGAAAGCAGAGCAGCTCTCCACCTTGGATGACACTATGGTGGAAGAGCTGTGTCAGAGCAAAGAGAAGGGAATCCACTTCTCAGGTATCCATTTCCATTGTGGAATGATACTGGTGGACTGTGGGTCCCAAGAATCGGCAGACTGGCTCATGAGGTCAGAGTCGAAATAAAACTCTTGGGAAGGAACCGAATTGATGGCTCGAAGTGGAGACGACATCCCAAAGCTGGACACCATAACGGTGTTCTTCCCAAGAAGCAACGATATGAAATTGGAGAAGATCCTCCAACTTGTCGAAGTTCAGAACTCCAACATCACTACTGGGGCTTATAAGGTCCTGAAATCTAAAAAAGAGGGACAGGGAACTATCCTCACGATTGGGATCGATCACCAATCTGTAGAGGCTTTGAAGGCAAGAGGTTACGCGCTAAACTTCCGTTTTGGGCGTATCCCTGTCTCGGGGCTGGGAAAAAAATAACCCCGCGGAGGATCCAAAGGACATGGAGATACACTGCACATACGGAACCTCTGGAAAAGGGTAAAAAGGCGAAAACTTGACCTTGGATCAGTCCGAGATCTCCTCCTGCTCTGCTGGGGTGACTGGAGATGCGGAGATCGCCTCTGCATTCCAGGAAACCGGGTGGAGCAGCCTGGGGGTCGAGAGTCTGACTCGAGATCAAGAAACCTGCTCGAACTCCGAGGAAGATATTGCCATGAGGGTCGAGGAGGGTCAGAGAGAGACAAAGGAGGGGGATGAATAGATCAAAGGGTTGGCATGCAAGGATTCTAAATTGATCTATGATCAAAGGCAAGTATCTCCGCGTGCCTGTGTAATCATAAGAAATAACATAAAATATATTTGTCTTTCAGAATACGTGTCACGGGACCATGCTCCAATCATGGTTCACCTCAACATTGGGGGTATCGACCGAGACATCGTCATTGCCTCTGCCTACTTCGCTGGAGACGGGCCAATGACACCGCCAGAAGGAGTACAACAGCTAGTGAGACACTGCAATAGCAGACGGCTGCCAATTATAATTGATTGTGATGCCAACGCACACAATACCATGTGGGAAAGCACTAACAACAACGCAAAGGGTGAGTGTTTATTAGAATATCTTAGCAAATAACCTTGAGACCTCAAACGTGGGGACAACCCCCACTTTTGCCACGAGAGTAAGAGAAGAGGTCCTGGACGTAACAATTGTTAATGTTGCTGCTAGGAAAAATGTAAAAGATTGGAGGGTGATTTGCGAGCTATCACTTTCCGATCATAGGATCATCGAATTTAGGATAGAGGGAGATACTATCTCGATTCCTACAATCCAAAATCCTAGAAATACTGATTGATCTCTTTACAAGACCAATCTGAACAATTTGGAACACGTCGATGTGAATGGGGCAAATCACCCGCACTACGACCTGGAACAAAGAGTCGAACAGATCAGTGATGCAATAATGTAAGCTTTTTATTCCAGTTGCCCACTGTCCAAAATTTGTTCAGATGGAATGAGAACATATCAAACCTCAGAAAAGAGGTCCGTCGGCTCTTTAATAGAGCCAAATGTGACGGTAAGTGGCAGGGGTACACTGAGAAGCTTACTCAGTATAATAAAGAGATTAGGAAAGCCAAAAGGCTTAACTTTCTAGCCTTTTGCAAAAAGATCACTTCGACTCACACAGCGGCCAGACTACAAAACGTCATGGCAAATGGAGGAACTAAACCCACAATGTCGCTGAAAAAGCCAGACGGATCATACACGGAAGGTGAAGAGGAACGATCGATTCTTCTCCTTAGAACCCACTTTCCAAGTAGTGAACCAGCAACAAGCACTGAAATAGCAATGAATTTTACCAAAATATCCCGCAAGGAAGATTTTAACATTGCTAAGGAAACATTTACCAGACAACGATTGGAATGGGCAATAAGTACCTTTCAACCATATAAATCACCAGGATAGGATGGAATATTTCCAGCACTCCTGCAGCAAGGGATAGAGGAGATTCTTCCTCACCTGCTGAAGATTACAAGAAGCAGTCTAGCAGTGGGTCTGATACCTAGAAAATGGAGAAGGGCAAGGGTAACCTTCATACCAAAAATAGGGAAAAAAAGATGGGACTGATACCCGATCTTTTAGACCCATCAGTCTAGCATCGTTTCTACTCAAAACGATGGAGAAATTAGTGGATAACTACATAAGAACAGAGGACCTGGAGAATACACCACTTCATAAATGTCAGCATGCTTACAGAGCGGGTCGATCAACTGAGACAGCTCTGTATCAGCCGACCGAAGTCATCCAGAGAACTCTGAACAACAAAGAAATCGCAATGTGCGCATTCCTGGATATATCTGGAGCCTTTGACAACATAACTCATGTGTCTGTCAAAGAAGCACTAAAAAGGCGAGAAGTAAATGAAACCATTGTAAAATGGATGCATGAGTTGTTGACGACGAGGATAGCTGAGACACAGGTGGGGAATTAAACCACCTCAGTTAAAGCCACTCGGGGGACATCTCAAGGGGGAGTGATACCTCTCCTTCTATGGAGCCACGTAGTAGATGAGTTGATCTACAGGCTAACGGAGCTTGGCTTCGAATGTATGGGCTATGGTGACATAGTTCTAATAGTCAGAGGCAATTTCGAGAGCACTTTGTGTGATTTATTACAAAAGGGCCTCAGAATCATTGAGCAATGGTGCTTGTCAGTGGGGCTAAATATTAACCCAAACAAGACCATAGTATTTCCATTTACCCGGAAAAGATCACTTCCAGCCATGAAACCCATATCCTTGAACGGGGAAATCATAGAATGGAAGTCAGAAGGTAAATATCTAGGGATAACCCTAGACAGTAAGCTTCTGTGGAATAAGCATGTTGAAATAACTGCTATTGAAGCAATAAAAGCAGAAATCTAGCTGGTAAGAGGTGGGGCTGTAACTCAAAAATACTGCGATGGATGGATTGTGAGACCAGCAATTACGTATGGGGCAATAGTTTGGCATACAAAAGGAAGTCAGTACAGTACGAGGAAGACCCTAGACAAAGTTCAAAGGCTTGCCTGTGTGTGCATCACTGGAGCAATGAGAACGTGTCCAACTAGGGCACTTGAGATCATTACAAATCTCACACATCTACATCTGTTGATAGAAAGATCTGCCTTAGAGGATCTAAGGAAGGTTCAGGCAATGAGAGTATTAAAAATCGGGGAGCCTGGTCCTCTCTAACAAAATACATCTCACTAGCGAATCTTCCCAGTGACGAAATGATCAAGAAAGTAAGTATCGAAAAGAATTTCACTACGACGCTAAATAAGAGGAGAGACTGGGAAAGGGAATACACCACCCAAACTCTCAAAGTAAACACCATTATACGGATGGCTCAAACACTACCACTGGAGCAGGCGCTGGAGTATTTGGGCCTGGCACCAGATACTTATTATCGTAAGGCTCCTTCCCGAGTGTCTTTCAGGCAGAAATACTTGCGATCGAGAGATGCGTGGAAATGAACCTAGAAAGAAACTATCAGAACTGTGACATAATTCTCAATATGGTGGTGACTGAGTGGACACGTTTGTGAGAGCTCCTGCTAAAATTAAATGAATCGGTGGTAAATGTTCAGTGAACTTGTATCAAAGTAGCTAGAAGATACATAAAAAGTGACTACTGCTACTTGTGAAAATAAGAAATTGAATAAAATAATTATATTTAAAAATAATTGATTGATGCAGGTATAGTGGGCCTTACACGTAATTTCCACAATAATTATTAATAAGTGTTTATAATGGCAAATATAAAAAACACAAGAAGCAGTAGCCAATCTGGAATCGGCCTGGATAAGACTAGAACAGCTTATTACTAAGGTATGTCAAAAATTTGTCAATAAATTAGATGAAAAGCTTGAGAAAAAATTTAATAAAGTTGAATCTACAATGAATGATATGAGTAGTAAAATGGATGAACTAAAGAACTCTGTAAATACGAACGAAAAGGACATAAGTATATTACATGTCAAACAGGAGGAACTTGAGACTTACAATAGAAGAAAAGTGCTACGTTACGATGGAATAAGTGAGAATGAGGATGAAAACCTGGTTCAAATTATTACTAATTTAATAACGCACACTATGAAGGTGGGATGTTCAATTGCCGACATTTCGAATATATATAGAATGGGAAAGGTCGACAAGAATAATCCTAGGCCAGCGACTGTACTCGTGGAATTTGTCTCCTTTTTGAAAAGAGATGAAATTTTGAAAGCTAAAAGTGCATTAAAACAGTCTAAGATATTTGTTAATGAATATCTATCAGTCAAACAATATAACTTGTTGAAGAAGGCTAAGAATAAGTATGGTAATAAAGACGTTTAGAGTAGGGCTGGAACCATTTTTGCAAAAGTCAATAACGTAATAAAGAAAATACAAAACGAAAATGAAATCTGATTATGTGTATGGACAGCTTTAATTAAAGAAATCGATTGTAACTAGTTGAACATTCTGTTATGTTTGTTATTTTCTTTTTCGCTCATTAACACTGATAAGACAAAACTGTTTTGCTACTTATTTAGAAATATAAAATAACAGTACAGGACGTTTGGCAATTGTTTATTAATTATAATAAAATTAAAATAAATAAGTCATGCAGGTTTGAAAATTTGTAGAGGAGAAAGAGAGAGCTATGAAAATGTTAAAGTATCTGAGGGTTATCATTTCGATTTATTAGTTGTGTAGTTTCTTTTATTTTTCTATATTTTATTTTTCAGGATGCTTCTTATATAAAATTAGATAATACAAAAAATGTCGTGTGTCTGTGTGTTATCAAAATTGCAGAGGTTTGAACACGAAAATGGCGGAATTTTACACAAACTCTTTAGAAGGTAATCATGATATATTTGTTGTTACTGAAACTTGGCTGAAGGACGGGGTCAGTGGTGGGGAATTGGCAGATGTAAGTTATTTTAATATATTCAGAGCAGATAGAAATTTGGAAATTACTCAAAAACCCGGGGAGGGGGCGTTCTCATAGGAATTAAAAAAAAATCAAGATACTAAATGTTGTCGAGCATTCTTCCGTATTCGAAGTTTTAATTGTGAATGTAAGGATTTGTAGAAAAACTACCCGTACTATCATTGGAGTATATATTCCACCTAATACAGAACTGAATCAGTATACTTCATGTTTTCAATTATTACAAAATTATGTGAAAAATATAAATAAAACATTTATTTTTGGAGACTTCAATTTACCGGAAATAAAGGGAATTGACATTTTGGACATTGTCGTAAATACTAAAACAAATAGCTTGCGAGAATTTTTAGATTTCAATTCCTTGAAACTTTGCAACGATGTAAAAAATGCGCATGGAAAACATTGGACTTAGTACTTATGTCAGAGGAAAATTTTAACTCGTGCGGGGTATTTAGGGAAATGTGCCCCTTAGTTCAAGAAGATATATTTCATTCGGCCCTTGTGGCTACTGTGTGTTTAAATAAATGTGAAGTTCCTATTAAAGATAAATTAACATGCAACAAATTTAATTTTAAAAAAGCAAACTTTGATTTAATTTATGAGTATATGAGGAATGTTAATTGGGATAACGTAACTGAATTAAATGATATTAACAAAGCTGTGGAAAGTTTTTACACAAACATAAATGAAATATTAAACGTAACTGTACCAAAATATAAAACGTACGATGGTTTCAATAAATACCCTGCGTGGTTTAATGCCGAAATTAAGAAACTATTAAACGAAAAATGCCAATGCAGAAAACTGAAGAATACTTCAGAATATCATAATAAACTATATGTAGAAACAAGGAAAAAACTAAAAACATTAATACGGAAGGAGCACAAAAATTATCTACGGGACTTGGGTGATAATATAGGTGGCGGCAACATAAATAATTTTTGGAACTATGTAAACCAAAAGAGAAAAAATGTAAATCAATCACAAATTTTTAACTTTGGAGGTCGCGAAGTCTCTGACAAGGATACTGCAGATAAGTTTGTAGATTTTTCTGCATCAGCTCATTCTACTGAAAAATCACTGTATAACAAATCATAATAACACTGCGAGTTATAATAATATCTGTAAGACAGAGAATATAAATTCGGTTGACTATGAGGTTGCGGTAAGAAAATTGAAACCTAATAAATCGGCTGGTATTGACAATCTAACCCCTTATATTATAAAAGTTTTCCAAGAGTTCCTTCAGAAACCTCTATTACATATTTTCAACTCAATTGTTAAACAATCAACCTATCCCGATCAATGGAAATTAGCAACTTACACTCCTATACACAAAACGAGAAATAAAAAAGACATAGAAAATTACATAGGCGTGTCCATACTTTGTGCTCCTTCCAAATTGTTTGAACATATTATTTACAATAAAATTTACAACCACATTAAAAACATATTAGTTGATGAACAGCATGGTTTTGTGACTGGAAAATCAATAAACACGAACTTGTTAATATTCACGGAAGTAGCGTCTAGTACTCTTCATGAAAAATCGTAATTAGATACCATTTATACCGATTTCTCGAAAGCATTTGACCGCGTTAACCACGATATTTTACTTAAAAAAATAAATGATATGGGCATTGCAGGAAATTTGCTTCTATTGTTAAAAAACTATCTACAGAACAGGCAGTTTGTTATACAACATGATGGAATTGTTTCGAACCGAAAAAATTCCATCTCGGCAGTACCGCAGGGTTCTAATCTGGGACCTTTGCTTTTCTTAATTTTTATCAACGATTTACCTACTTGTGTTAAATTTTCAGAGTGTTTAATCTTTGCGGACGACTTCAAATAGTATAAAAAAGTTCAAACGGTGAGGGATTGTGTGATGATACAGAGAGATATAGATAACGTTCATTCATGGAGTGTTGATAATAAACTTAATTTTAATGAAGGTAAATGTTGTGTAATGTCAATTACTCGGAGAAAAGACTCTATTATCTTCAATTATATAATGAATAAACAAAATTTATCAGTTATCATTTGCTTCACATATTAGATTTACTGTTGAGAACGCCAATCGTATATTAGGCTTTGTTTTAAGACAGACTGCTTTATTTCACAATTTGAAGACAATTATTCTACTATATAAAACATTAGTCAGGCCAAAACTAGATTTTGCTTGTGTAATTTGGAATCAACAATCACAAATATATTTAGATTCAATAGAAAAAATTCAAAATAAACTGCTAAGTCATTTGTATCATAAAAAATATCATAAGTGGCCAGACTATAATTGTGTAAGAACGCAAATGTTACGGGAAGAATTTGCAATCCTTTCACTAAGTACGACACGCAAAATTTCAAATGATGAACTTGATATCGAGAGGGATGAAAAACAAAATAAATTGTAGCACACTTTTATATTATTTACCGATTCATGTCCCTCCTAAGCGCACGAGAAATTCCGTAATGTTTAGTATACAAAATTCTGCTGGTTCTCCACTTCAGTCTATTTGTCGATTGACCAACACTATTAATGCACTGATAAACTTGGACTGGTTTCTACCTTTAGGATAGTTGAAAAGATTAATATTTTGAAACGTTTGAGATTTAATACTTCTATGATTAAAACACAAATATGAACTTCTGATAAGAATTTAAAACATTTCATAATAGACAAATTTGAATTCTACCATTTGAAGTGTTTCTCCTCTGCAGTTAGAATAAATAAGGTATTCCCTTAGATAACATGTAAAAATATTATATAATAAGGCTATTAAGCCTGTTTGGATCTTTATTCAATAAATAAATATCGATCCATTCTGATAGTCAAGCGCAGTTATGAAAGCATTGAGCTCCCGTGTGAATGACTCAAAGTTGGCATGGGAGTGCCGAAGAAAACTTGATGAATTAGGCAAGAATAACAGGGTCTCTTTAGTCTGGGTTCCTGGCCACTCGGGAATCACGGGAAATGAAGAGGCCAATGGACTTGCCAGGAAAGGAGCACAAACGCCCTTTATTGGCCCGGAGTCTTTCTGTGGTGTAGCAAAATGCTCCTATAATAAAGAGTTTCGGAAGAAAGAGGAAACCGAAAGAGAAGCACTCTGGCGGTGCCTTCCCGGGCTGGAACATTCCAAAAAGTTCCTGCTGAACTTTGACACTGCTAGATTCAATTAATATGTGGACTTCAGTACAAATAAGCAACATCTCCCCACGGGCTTTCTCACAGGACACTGCCGCCTTAGGAAGCACTTAATGAGAATAGGTCTAGCAGAAATTGACGAGTGTAGATTCTGTTGGGAGGAGGATGAAACTCCGGATCACCTAGTTTTAGAATGCCACGCCATTGCAAGCCAACGCAAGAAATACTTCGGACAAGAAACTTGTAAGAGTGAGGATCTAACCTCGTTGAAGCCGTCCCAAATACTAGAGTTCATTAGAACCCTGGAACTGGAAGGCGAGCTGTAGTAGTAGCGAGAACAGCTCTGATAGGGGAGGCACAGTAAACCTTAGGTTTCAGTGCATTGTAACCCCGTTAAAATCTAATCTAATCTAATCTTAATGTCAAATAAAAATACATGTAATAACCAACTGTATAATACTAAAAATGACTAAAAAGTGTTCAAAGAGATTTCATTGTGGCACTGTAAACAATTTTATAATGAAGTCTCTTTTGTACGCGAATCATAAAAAGTAGATTTTATTTAATTTTATTGCATTTTCTATTATTATAGCAGTATTTTTCACTGAACAGGAAGCAAAGAATAAATATAAAAATACTTTTGCCTACGACCACCCCTGTAAGTAGTCAAAAACACATAGTCGGCAATGTAAGACGTCTATTACGCACGGTAAAAAAAACGCACGGCTTCCATAGCAACCACTTAGCAACTGTCAATAGACGTAGCCATTTTATTCAAAATGTATTACTCTGATATTTGACGTTGATTTTTTTTTTTTTTTTTTATTTCGACAGAAAGTCGCATCAACCGTGGTAGGTTATTAGCGACGGTACAATAGATAATAACATAATTACACTGAATTATACACATTAATTAATTTTAAAAATATTATTAGTCTATCACAATTATTATCCTGAAATAAGGCTTGAAATGTGTTGGGTAGTTTACAAATGTTTCTTTGATTGTAGTATTTAGGACATTCTGTGAGGATATGTTTCACTGTTACATCTACATTACACAGTTCACATACTGGATGTTCTTCACGTTTTATTAGGTAAGTGTGAGTTAGTCTAGTATGCCCCAACCGTAGACGTGAAATAATCACTTGGTGTTGTCTGTTGTTAGAAAATGGAAACCACTTTTTATATAGAGGTTTAATTTCACGAAGTTTTGAGTCACTTTCAGTCCACTGAGATTGCCACAAAGCGATCACTTTCCTATTTAATACGCACTTTAGATCCGAACTAACCACCTTTGAAATCGATACCGCACTTTCATCTGTGATGGAATTACGAGCACATCTGTCCGCTTCTTCATTTCCACTAATACCAATATGGGATGGGATCCATATAAAGATGATATCATTGTTTCGTTCTCTGGCAACGTAGAGTTCTTTCTTAATGAGATGAACCAAAGGATATTTAGAATAAATCGTTTGTATCGAGTGTAAGGAAGTAAGGGAGTCTGTAAGGACAAGGAAAGAGTTGTGGTGGCTGCTTTCGTTGATATGTGTTAAAGCTTGATATATAGCGAATAGTTCTGCCGAGAGGATATTTGTGTAGGATAGAAGTTTATATAGAAGTTTCTGCGAGTCAGTTACTACAGCTGCTCCTACGCCTATGGTCGATTTCGAGGCATCTGTATATATCTTTTGGTAATTTGGATACTTTCCCAAAGTGTCGAACAGTTTGGCTTTTATAACAGTTGGGTTAGTATTTTGTTTATCATATTTAGTTAAGCTTTTGTCGCAATTTGGTATCTTTACCATCCAGGGTTCTATGTTATAATAAGTGGCAATTGGGTAATCTTTTGGCAGACAAAAGTCAATTTCTTGAAAGTATGTTCTAATTCTCTCGTAAAACGGTTTTGGTGTCCTCGATTTCCCAGTAAAAAATCCTTCCAATTTATTTGAGTGTGTGTACTGATAAGTTGAATTTGACATATTGGCAAGAATAGTAACTGCATAATTGCTGCTAAGAGATTTTCGCCTTAGGCTTAAGGCTGGTTCTCCTAATTCCCACTGTAGACTTTTTACCGGTGTAGTTCTAAAAGCTCCAAGTATAATCCGGAAAGCGGAATTTTGGATTACTTCGAGTTGGTCGGTGTCAGTTTTGTTTGCTGTATCATATGCTATAGAGCCATAGTCCAATACTGATCTGATGAGAGATTTATACAGTAACAATAAAGTTGGTCCATCAGCACCCCATTTCTGGTTAGCTACCACTTTTAGAATGTTTAATCTCTTTTGGCATTCTAAGGCTAGATTGTTGATGTGTATTTTCCAATTTAATTTGCTGTCTAAGTGCATACCTAAAAATTTTACAGAAGGTAGGATCTTTAGATTTTCGCCATGTAGTATCAAATTAGGTTGAAATAGTTCATTTTTTCTGCTAAATAACATGCAGTGAGTTTTGGATGTTGAAAAACGAACTCCTGTTTGCGAACACCAAATTTCCAGGCTTGTAAGAAAATCTTGGAGAAAATTATTCATTGTGGTCATATTTGTACCTTTTAAGAAAACAACTAGATCGTCAGCGTATATTCTTGCTCTAAGGGGTGCTTTTATATTCTCCAAGATGCTATTCAAGGCTACAATAAATAATGTTGGGCTTATTACGGAGCCTTGCGGTGTCCCATTCTCTTGTAATTTATTTTTAGATATCTGTGTATTTGCTCTGACAACAAAAGTTCTTTTTTGGAGGAAGTTTTTGATAAAAGCTAAGCAGTGGCCTTGTATGTTCCATTCACTCAACGTTCTCAATATATGATATCGCCACACCGTGTCGAATGCCCGGTTGTCTTAACTTTTTTTATTGTTTTTTTAAGATGATTAGGTTTTTGGAAAATTGATTCTGAGCTTGTTTCTTCTATAGTGGGGCTCTCAGATGCGGGTCTTTTTGGAGTATTGGTTGCTGATGGAATTGGTGTGTTGGGATTGTTGATCGCTCCAATGGTGGAGGGTTTTATTATATCGATAATAGGAGAAGGTGTGCAGTTTGTGGCGTTATTGGTTGATAATGTAGTAGGTGCAGGAGTTGTGTCAGTCTGTTGTTGAGTTAAATTAGCTGAGATAGAAACTGAGCACTGTGCTGCAAGATGTCCTGTCTGGCGACATTTGAAACAAGTCATTCCGTCTTGTGCTACAAATACTCTGTATGATGTATTATCATGATTGATCACTATAGAATCAGGAATTTGGATATTGTGAGGCGTAACGAAAATTTGTCTTCTAAAACTAAGAATATGACTAAATTCCGGAAGAGCTGTACTGATTCTTAGTACTGACATAGGTGAAATTGGATTTAGACCTATATTTTGTAATTCATTTATTAAAAGTTCATTCGGTATGGTAGGACATACATTCGATAATACAAGCCTTTCTCCTGGTGTAACAAGTTTTCTGGCCTTAAGTATTTCACCATTTACCGTTATTTCTCCAATATCATCGAGGAATTTATTGACTATATTTTTGTCGGCTAAATATACGCAGATTCTGTTATTAGTTATTTTAGAGATATGTGTGATATGTTTTGGTTGTATAACAGTTCCCAAAGGAATTAAATAGTCTTGAATAGGAATTCCTTCTAATGCGTTAAAAATAATAGCTTGTTCTTTATTAGGATATCTTGTTTGTTTCGCAGCGTTAGAATAGGATTTTGTTTGGTTGGATAGGATTTGAGAAGAGGAATATAATGGTATGTTATTGATCATTGTGTTGTTGGTATTGGAATGTGTTGGTAGTTGATCAGTTTCAGAGCTCCTGTAGTCAGAAGTGGTCTGCGTGGGAATTAACAGTGGCATATTAGAATATGTTTAATTAATTATACTAGGTCGTATTGGGCAGGTTTGACCCTGTCCATCCCAGGACCTAGGTACGGAAAAAACCTTGACTTGATATTTACTTCGTATTTTAAGTTTATACTAATGGTAAATTTCTTATTTTCTTCGAGAAAAATCTTAAATTTTGGGTACTTACAGGTGAACAATAGGAAGTAACTAATTAAAAACACTATGGCAATAAAGCGAAATTTAACTACACTGTGTTTTTACTATAAAATTAACAAAATATAAGAGCGAGGTTAAAACAACTTGTTATATTATTTGCCAGCGACGTTGAATTTTATTCTATATATAAATGGTAGATAACATTTATTAGATATGAGATTGCATTTAATACTAAGAGTTATTTGGAATTATATGATAATTGGTTCCGTTTCATTCAATCCGCATCTTTTAGTTGTCTGAATGTATCTCATATTAGTAAACAATGGTATATTATACACCAAGCGACTAAAGTGGCCCATTTAATCCTGCGGGTGGTGTTTGATTCCTGAGGGAAGTAATCCACCTAAGGGATTAATGTCACTTTAATCCAGAGGTGTATACGCTATTTTATGCAATTCCGGTAATTCTGCATACATTTTTAATAAAAATAAATACTAATTAGGACGGATTTTTACGAAACTTGGCTGGGCATCGAGGGTGAGCTTCTAAGATGCGTGGCTGGGCATCGAGGATTTACGTTTTTACTTATACTTTAAATACCTTAATAAGATTATAAACACAAGTACAAGTGGGTCGTAGGTAAAGTATAGTACGTAACTCGTGTTGTAATGCATTTTACGCACTCACGGAATTACGCACGCGGCTTCGTGCGTAACTTTTCCGTTCGTGCGTAAAATGCTTCTTACAACACACGTTACGTAATATACTATTAATCAAATACTGATGGCACTATATTGAATTTAAACCATTTGTGCACGTAGTTGACTCTGAATAATATTCTTTTGAAAGTTTCCAATCTAGTTGCTATTACCTATTGTTCCAGAAGGGCTGGGTTCTTCTAGGGAAATATGAATAACATATTTATCAGAATTGCACGACAAAAATATTCTCAATAGACAAATTAAACACCAAAAAAATAAGTTTGAAGTTATACGCTCTGTTTATTTTGGCCTAGACTTTTTGATCATATTTTGCGAAAAAGAGCTCAACTATGGTATTATTGTCATGGTTTGTGCTCACACATTAGTGCACTTATAAGCGCAACAACTCTTCGCCAGTCTTTCTAATTGTGTCAAAAAATAAGTTTAAAAACGTTCATATACACAACTGCGCTAAACACAGGAAACGATACACGATTTGCTGCCGCACTATTCTAAAGGCGGATTCACACTACTCGTGTATTTAGCAAATATTTGTCACCTGCCTAATATATTTGCCACGTAGTAGATAATTCGGCCAATATTTGTTCAATTATTTGCCGCTAGCGAAGTCCTGGTCGGTAAAAAAGCCGCGAGTCAAAGGGATTTTAACTATTTGCGTATTTGACAAATACATACATAATTCTGCAGTTATTCTGTTTTGGGTTCCGTCGTGTGTGCATGGTGAGTGTTCCTCAAACGTTTTTTCCAAATGGAGTGGTCTCAAGATGTTGTTTTTAAATTTCTCGATCAGTTTGAAAATAAGCCCTCCACATCATAAAAACAGACACTTGATTAACGATGCCTAGCTTCGCATCAAAAATATAATATCTATCCAATGAACAGTTGTGTTTAGCATCGAATTATTTTGAGAACGCTAAAACAGCAAGAACTAGGTGTTCCTATAATACAGTGGGTGGGACTGAAATAAAAAAACACATCCGTTAAAATGGTTTTTGTTTCATTAAATACAAATACAATATTAATATTTTCATAATCACAGTAAAAAGGAGTGAAATGTATGTGGCTAACTGATATCATGGTATTGCTGATAAGAGCTACTTAACTGAAAATAACTCACATTCTCTTTTACTTAGAGTGCTAACATGTAGCCCAGCCCAGAAAAATTCGCTGCTGGAGTCATACTTCTGTCCGTAAATTTAAAGATGGTGGCCACAAATGTTGAATTATCTGCAACGATTATTTTGTATTGATAAAATGGGTAGAGAGATAATGATAATGTTTTTATTTTTCAAATACAAACATGTATAAGCAGTTTAACATTATCTCACTAAAAAAATTTAACACTTTTCTGTCTCAAGTAGGGAGATCTTCTCTGAAGTGGAACATGTAACAGATATACTTCATCCAAATTCATTATTTAGCGTAGTACCGTGTAGAACTTGTACAGAGAGGTATTATAATAGCATCATTTTCATCAAAATTAAGTTCACCTGAAAAAAGTAATTTTTGTTAGTTGAACATTTTTGTTTTTTGACAACTAATTCTTAAAAGTGTGCTATGTTTATAAAAACAATAATATTTTTCTAATATATTGAATATTATGATTAATCTTGTGTCAACACAACGATTTGTTAAAAAGCAAATGTATTCAGCGAAGAGATGCTTTGTTTAAATAAGTAGTCATAACATGTATAATGACAACTTTAGGTGAAAAGATTGAAGTGGTTAATATAATTCATTGCAGTATCTGTAAGAGTTTGAAGGGTGAGTGACCCCACAGCCCTTAGGCCACAATTGGCCCATTGTACATCCTTCTGAGGTTCAAAACTTCCTTCTAGCTCGTCATCCAGCCTACTTGTTTGAAGTAGGCGATAACGTCGCCTGAATTAAGCTCCCTCATACTGGCGTATGTTAGCCTGTGCTCGCCGAATACATGAAACCTAAGATGAGAGAGTTTCTAACATTCGCAAAGAATGTTCACATCCTCTACAAAAAGGAGTGTAGATGTGTTTTCGTAGGTGGCAGTGACCAGTGTTTGTCTACTATCCGTAAGGATGTATATATTGTTACCTGTGGTGTTCCTTTTGGTAATCGCTTTTGCAGCGATGCAGATAGCAGTGAACTCTGTTTGTCGTCTGCGGCAGAGCCCTGCATGCCAGGGAAAGGCTATTTCCAAGGGGGTGTCGCCTGGTATTCCCAGGGGGACGTTCGCGGTCGTATTCCCTGCGGCCATTCAGCCATCGGCACGTTCCTTACACCTTAGCTTGGGTTGTTGGACTGTTATTTTGTTGATCAACACTGCTGTCACTGATAATCAACAGTGCTAACGTATCCAGCGTGCCATGAGGAGGCAGACACTCGATGATTGCATTTCTCCATTGGACTGCCGAAAGCTACCTACAAGCAGACAAGCAAGCGCAAGCAAGCAAATGAGCAAACCAACTACAAAGCAATGGCCAACTTACAACCAACCCCGCCTTCATTGAAGTATCTGTTAGCAGATTGTATTATTAGTAATTGTTATCATCTTTTATTCTAAAACAAATGCCAGAAACCTATATATTTGTGAGATTCAGCAACTTATTAGAACAAACCTTTGATACAGTGAATATTCTTGATTGTCAACAAATTAATGCTTGTTAAATTTTTACGTGACCACAATCTCATTTTTGTAGTGTAACTACTCTAACCTACGTACTTACCTGCTAGATTGTGTATCCGTAATGAACTTAATTTTAAACATTTTTTACTGATGGGCAAAATAGACACTTCATGAAAAATTTTCCACGCAAACCACATAACTTTTATATAATATTGTTTTATCCATAGCTTTCAATTTGGTTGCATACCTGAAAAAATAAATATTTTTTTAGGAAATGTCGATACAATATACCTAATTTGAAATGAATAATTGATATTATATAATATTTCAATGCTAAAATATTATTTACCAAAGGATCTTTAATGGGAAAACGATGCATATTTTTATTGGTGAAATTAACTGTCTCGACCCTTACTTCGTGGAATCTACTCATATTAATGTTTTAAACGAAACTGTTTCTAGATAATTCCACAATATATTGAAAAAAAATGTTAAAAATTCTAAGAAATTTGACAAATGTTTCGATCTTAAATATCATCGTCAGAATGACAGAAGTTACATTTCATTTGATGCCTACCTGATGTTTAATAATTATTTTTGGCTAGACCTTGTGATTTTCTTAATATATGTTATTAGAAAAAAGAAGAAGATATGATATTACAAATATTAAAGCTTAGATATTATTAGCCCTGTTCGGAACACGTCCGAACATATTATTCATTTAAATTTAGATAGGCAAGGCCTGTCAGTCAAAAAATTGATTGATATTGAAAAAAGAGAAATGTCAAAAAAAGTGTCAATTAATTATTCCACATACGCAGAGCGTTACTTCCCTTAAATAAAGAAATTTGTAATTTCATTCCTAGCGCGGATAATTACAGTAGATAATTATTAATAAAATTAAGTGTTTTGAAGTGAAAAAGGCCAATTGTAAGTACTTAATCATTTTAGTTACATTTAGTATTCGAGCTGATCTACCAATTTTCTGATTAAAGCGGCGTAGTAAGTTTGTAAATAATTATATTTTTGTCAACTTTAAATAAATAAATCAGTCATCCTTGTCAGAAGTTAATCTTGCACGAACTAGCGTTTTATTTGGAGATTTTCAATCCACTGTCAAAAGGATTATCGAAGAGAAAGTTTGAGTAATTACCGAAAGTGTCAAAGTCAAAACCATCAAAAGGCAGGCTTTGTCAAGCCCTATATCACCAATTTTGGCAAACATTTTTATGAACAGTTTAGAAAGAAAGATCTTTGAAAATAATATTTCAAAAAATGTTTTATTTTGGTATAGATATGTAGATGATATATTAGCTTGTTTTATAGATAGTGTACGACAACTAGATATATTTTTCAACCATATTAATAATTTACACCCAAAAATTAAATTCACATTAGAAGTTGAAGATAATAACTCAATCAATTTTCTTGATTTAAAAATTCAAAGAGTTAATAATGTACTTGATTATTCAATTCACAAAAAAACAACACAAACTGATGTGACTATTCCATATAGTTCCAATCATCCCATGTCACATGAATTAGCAGCATATAATTCAATGATACATAGAGCATCTTCAGTTCCTATGAAGAAATGTAATTTTGATAAAAAAATTAATACAATTAAACAAACAGCAATGTCCAACGGTTATCCATTACATATGATAAATAAACATAATTAATAAATATGCAGGAAATATTTCTAATAATATTTCAAAAATAATATCTTTAGCAACAAATACAACAATTTCTTTTAAAACAGAAAGTAACGTGAGTACAAAATTGTTAAATGTAAAAATAAAAATATCCCCATTAAAGAAGTCTGGTATATATAAACCTAAATGTCCAGAATGTAATGCTGTATATTTGGATCAAACAATTAGAAATTTTGAAATTCGATACAGTGAACACTTACGAGCATACAGATTAAAACAACCAGATAAATCCCACTACGCAAAACATCTACTAAACACCACAGAACTAGAAGTACTACATATTTGTGATAAGAAACAAGAACTGGATTTCCTTGAAGAATTGGAAATTAGAAGACACTTACGAAACCCACAATATGAAGTCGTCAATGAACAGATGAATATAGGGAGTTTTCCACGTTTAAATTGTCTTCTCAAGTTATAATTGTAAAGATCAGCAGATATAGTTTCCATGATTTTCTATATCGTTGCACACTTTTACTGATCTTGATTGGAAAAAAGATATCCAGGATTTCCCCATAGGGCTAATAATATTTAAGCTTTCTTCTTCTTTGTGTTGATGGGCTTAATCCTAAGACTATCCACCCAGGTAAGTTCAAATTCCTGTAATTTGATTTAACTGTCCGGAGTTGCGAGTACTATCGCGTCTGACATATAGTCATCACTCCTTCCAGCTCTCTGCAATTATCAAATATTATAGTTTATTTTATTAAGATACGCAAATATTAGCGATACACTTTTTGCAGTTGGGTTAATAAGCATGTCATTGTACATGTTTGGGTATTTACAACTATAAAACTTAAAATAAACATTGCATGACCCCACCAATTTTTATGATAGTATTTATTTATACATTTCAACAAAGATATGGATTTAACATCTGGAGATCACACATACAGTATTAGGAATGTTCTGTGGGTACATATGTTCAAATGTCAATGTGGTTAGAAAGAAGCAAATACGTATAAATTCAGTGTATTATTTTTTTTCGCTAACAGGATATCATAAAGTGGAAAACGTGTAATACATATCCATAACTCCAATGTGTTACAAATTCTTTGTAGGTACTAACAGGATAACAGAATCAGTGTTGTCAACTTTCATTGTATATTTATATTAATTGTAAAATGCATTGTTCTAACACGAGAACAAGTTATAAGAAACTTTTAATTATGATAATTCGGGAGGTTGTAACAGATCAAGATAATTAATCCGATCTATTTGTTGAACATTTTATTGTAAATCTGGAAATTGTTTTAGTTCTCGGTCTGAAAATGGTTAAAACCTTTACTTTTTTCAGATTTGGAAAGGTGAAAGATGTCGCTGAACACTTGGTTGGTAATCGTCTGGTAGGTACCGCCCTCGAGAGGCGCACGCGCGATTCGTATATTCTACTATCCTCATTTTAACTGTAATAATCTACGCTGACTTTTGATTGTCTATCTCACTATTGTCTCTCTCTAACACACTGTTAATGTCATGCGACCCTTATATTTTCCCGTTGACTATGAGAGGATTATCGTTTTACGTTGAAATTTAATGAAGAATAATTTCTGTTATTAATAAAAAAGAATATTATATTGTGTAGATTGAAAATGAAGAGGGGGTATTGATAAAAATAGAAGAATTTCGGCTGTAGACGAAATCGTTTTATCAGGAGCGTAGGAGTTACATGCACTTTACAGTCGTAACTACAGATTATGTACAGTATTTAATGATTGAGTTGCAATAATAAATTGTTTAGAAAAGTAGCCTATTCAATGTGAATATCGTCGAATTATTGTTTTTCATATTACAATTTTCAACTTATTTTTAGAATCTTTATAATGGTTAGAGTGTTATTTGAAAAACAATTTAGGCAACGATAATTCTTTGGCATGTTATGATACCCTGTTAACTTGTTTCTTTACAACATATTTTCGCTTATGACTCTGTATTGAAAACCCTATGTTGCCATTCGCCATAGAATATTCCTAACACTTATACGAATCGCGCGTGCGCCTCTCGAGGGCGGTACCTACCAAACGAATACCAACCAAGTGTTCAGCAACATCTTTCACGATGCCAAATCTGAAAAAGATAAAGATTGTAACCGCTCTCAAACTGAAAACTAAACAATTTCCAGCATCACAATAAAATGTTCATCAAATAGATCGGATTTATTATCTTGATCTGTTAAAACCTCTCGAATTATCATAATTAAAAGCTTCTTATGACTTGTTCTCGCGTTAGAACAATGCATTTTACAATTAATATAAATATACAATGGAAGTTGGCAACACTGCTTGTGTTATCCTGTTAGTACCTACAAATAATTTGTAACACGTTGGCGTTATGGACATGTATTGCACATTTTCTACATTATAATATCCTGTTAGCGAAAAATAATAATACACTGAATTTATATGTATCTGTTTCTTTCTAACACATTGACGTTTGAACATATGTGCCCACCGAAAATTCCTAAAACTGTATAGTGTTTTTGTAAACATGATCAGTTAGTACCAGTACTTTAAAAATAATTGTATGCCTTTTCTCGATTCTCCTATAGAGAACGTCATAGAATATCTACAAATATTTACGATTCACCTGCCAAAGTGTTAATTTCAAATAAAATAATAGTACGGAAGTCCGGATATAAAAAATTGGGTGATCTGTACGACTCCTGATTTTACCTAAAATCGTTTGTACTACTAACGTATCTGAATAACGAATGGACAGTCCGCTGCATGATGGCGGGTGGGTGTGGGGGTAGGATAAGATGACAAAATTGGAACAATGCTCTTGAAAGTTGTATTAGTGAAAGTGACAGACCACGTTCTACCATAAAGGGAGAGCATAGTCCGCTGGTCGGCGGATGGTGGAATCACCGTCCGCTAGTGGTACAAAGTGGCCATATTCATGGAAAATCAGAACCATTCCACGAAACTTGAACTTTTGATGTATGCTAGTATTCATATTCAGGTTTACGGAAATAACAATAACATTTTTATTTTTGTAGTAGAAATTGTAATGCCCGAAAAATAAAATCGTCAAATTAAACCATAACACATCATCAGATAAAAACTACAACTACTTACATACATCTAGCACCGTTTGTAGTACAATTCTATCGTGGTTCGAGTTGCTGCTTTAATAGCGTTGGTATTTCTCTCTATTGTCTTTAATATCTTGTTCTATTTCTTGGTTCCACCAATAAGGTTTATGTGGTTTTCGCTCGTCGCAGTATCCCAATGCTTCTTTGGCTGCTACTGTCAGGCCATGTTTTATATCGTGGGGTTACAAGCAAAAAGCATTAAGTCAACAATTTGGAAAAACGTCTTTTCATCGGTTACTCTATTAACTTTTGATCATTTATGTACTGCTAAATCGCACTAAGTCCGCAATCAACTAAAAATAGAGTTACAGCAACTGACGAAATGCACTAACATCACTTTGCTAGGTATTAGTACAAGCAAAACAAATTCAAGAAAAACTTAAGGGAGATATTCATACTTTTTGGTCACATGTTAACAAAAATAAATGTAGTGGGGTTCAAGTAACAGAATTTAATTATAATGGTAGCAAAATTCCGGAAGGAGAAGCTGCTGAGAAATTTACGGAATATTTCGCAAGCGTGTATGCAGATGTAAAGTCTAATTATAATGAAGATGAGAGTTCCAGTACGTTTAGCATGCATGACATCTTACAAATATCTAATGTAACGGTGGAGGACTATAATATGGCTTTAAAAAAATTAAAACCAAAAAGAGCTGCAGGTGTTGATGTTGAGTGATCAAAATTTGAAAATTTCAATTAATATTATGACAGTATCTAGCAGATTTTGAATTTGTTTATCTCAGCTTGTAAAAGTCGCATCTGAAAATTTGTTTTTTAAAATACTCGTCATTCAAAAACAAACATATTTATAACGGAAAAAGATATTTTTAAAAAAATTTTCAACGCCAAAATGAGAAAAAACTAGATGAAAAAATTTTTATTTTCGGTAAATGTTCTAAAAAATTATGTAAAAATTTTTTTAAAAATTTTGTTTATGTCATTTATAAAAATATAACTTTCACTCTGTCGATTGCAACAAACCGTTTCTCAATATCGTTAATGTTCATAAATAAAGAAGCGATTGAAAAAAAAAATGTTTCCAATTTGCGCAGCCGCCATTTTGAATTTTCCAAATCTGAAAAAATGTAAATTTTTAGAAGTTTGCCCTCTATGTTTGTCTATGTTTTGACCTCGATATTAATATTTTATTTATAATTATCAACCAAAAATATAATTTTCGTAAATTTTTTCAATTTTTGGAAAATTTAAGATCGGAAATTTTTTTTTTGAGAAAACTATTTACGTCACCTTCAAGAGCATGAGATTTGCTCCAATTTTCATCTCTACGATTTTTTTGTAAGAACACATCCAGGAATGACACGAGCATTTTAGGTGGTCTGAGCTGTGCTTGCAAGCTGCGTCGCAAGCTCCAGCGGAAATTATTAGGCAATCTAGGAGAGTGATGCTGGGTCAATATATTTTCATTTAAAAATGAAAAATCAATTATGGGAAACTTTTGACTTTTATTTCCTTACTTTCCCGGACTAATATATTTAAACCTTTTTCAGAATCTCCGGCAATAGGTTTAAACTCATATTTATCTTTTAATGCATTGTAAACAATATCGTAATTATCACCGGTAATTGAAACACCTGCACAAACCCCCAAAGCTGGACCACGCAAACGTCCAACTAAATAATGAATTTTGTCTAAATTAGTTAAACTAGCATTTTCATGAATCATACTTTTAAATAAAGAATGGAAAGTTTCCCACTGCCGCACCTCACCGAAAAATTCGGGCAGATCATTTTTTGGTAATTGAGGCACTTTAGATTCGACCACGGTAGCGCTTAACGACGTTTTTTCTTCCGGTTTTCCAATCTTTTTTAAGTATGCATTTTTTATGTGACAACAAAGTTCGTTAGCACTCATAAGTACATTATAATCCGGTACGTAATCCTGGTTCGTGTCAAAACCCACCATATTAAAACCGATATAAACGAATCTCTAGTAGAATCCAAAGACAAATAAAGAATTTTAAATTTTTCCTTATTTGTTTCCGAATCCAACTTCTTGGACAAATCATAGAGCGTTTGTAATATCGAATACAATGAATTCCTTTTCGCCGTAAGTGACTTAAATTGTCTTTCCGCTGTAGAAGCCATTATGTAAATTAATTAGGTAATAACAAAACTAATGTTAAAATAGAAAGCAAATACACTATATTTTAGGTCAAAGTTTGGTTTAAAATAAGTAATAAATATAACTTAACTAATGGTTAGCCGAATACCCCACTTTTATAAACAAACTCGTAAGTAAAGTATAGGAATTTAACCAGAGAATTAAAAAAACGTAAGTTGTGACAAAGATTATTTTACTTAAAACCCACTGTTCCAAGACAACACCGCCCGAAAACCGAGTAAATTAGAAAATGGAAATGTTCTGTATCAATGCAGTTTTTTCCGCGCTGAAAAAACCTGAATGTGATCAAACAATTCATACTAAATAAAATGCCCGATAAAATTATCAAAATAGATTCAAAGAATGAAATCCGTGCTCGTACACGACTAAAATGTTCGATAGCTCAATAAAATATTTAAATAAAATGGACTGTAGAAATGAAAATGTAAATGATTGGTTTTAAAAACTTCACTTACCAATAAAATGTCCCTCTAAGATTCCATTACTTGCTCTTTGGGAAATGGGTAAAAGGAAAATCCAGCACTTCAAGTTATTTGTCACACGTGAGAAATCACAAATATATCGGTTGATCGGTTTTGTGCCACAACTGTATAAAATTCGCCCCGCTGGCTACAGAAAATTCTCAACTAAAACGTTCGTACCACGATTGTGCTAATTACTGCTACTTTTTTTAAATCCTTTCAACAATTATTCGGGCAGAACACGGAAACGTGGTTGCCAAATAATAAACCATTTCTGGGAAACTAAATAGGCCTAAACACTTGGAGACGCCTTAAACGTTTGATGTACCGAAATTCGTTATCCGTTTCCGTAGCTTGTGTTGTCGTAAGGGTTTCTGTCCATTCCGAGGCTAATGATTGGGTTTTTTAACAGGTTGAGGTTTTTCCGAGTAGCGGGGAGTTAGCCCGATGTCTCAACCCCCTCCCGGGAGGGCCAGGTATTTTTTATTTAACGGTTTCTTCCTTTAGCCTTTGATGAGTCAACATGCACCTACAAGGCAGCAGCTTGGTTGATTTTATACTAGTCCTAAAATCGAGGATTGCCCCTTCCGACGGTTCCGCCTTTTTGAGAATTCAACCTCTACGCCTTTCCCGTCGTTGCGGTCTTCATCCGTAACCTTGGGACAAGGGGCACTTACAGGGTACTATCAGCCGGTGCCAGCTGAACCCTGTTTTTTTTGCGAGGTGTTACTCCTCGATCCCTCCACACTTCCCCACCTCTTGCGTGGTGAGGCCCCAGGCTTGGGACTGGCATAGCGGTGTTACTCGATTTAGTACCGGATTGCTTATTCTTCTTCTGCTTAGGGGAGTTCGAGTGTACTGAGTCACCATGTCGACATCCACTTGAGGAATATTTGTCGAATTAGCTTCGGTGAAACCCGGATCCATTTTAAATATGTCTTTTAAAAGGCATACTTTCTACTATAAAATAATATAACTCAAACAACTAAAAAGTCGGCGAGAATGATATCTGAGTTTGGTTGTGGATATTGATGTCAATTGTCAAATTCTTCTAGTCGACTTTCACTTTGTATTAATCAACTTGGATAGTCAAGTAGGATTTGTCAACAGAACGTACTTTCAATCTAACAACAAGGGCTTCTGCCATTGGTCGACTTACAGCGGTTTATTTAAATCTAATAACATTTTTAAATCTAATTTTCGAACATATTTATAACTTTTTGAGATAAATATCGTTATTATAGAAAAATATATGTTATTCTTAATCCTTCTGATATGATATCACTTGTTAATTCATACCCATGAAACTAGCTCAATATTGTGGAAAATCTTATTGGGATTTACCTTGAATTGACAGTTCTGGTTCGATTTGATATTTTGATGCCATGAAGGATTAGGTATTTTCATGCAAACATACTGAGCTAAGCGCGTTGTTACTAGATTTTTCTTACGCGTGTATAAAAATTTCTTATTGGCTGCAGTGTCTTGTGAAAGATTTAGTCAAATTACATATTGTCCAGTAAAATAGGGACAGGGCCTCCAGTGTAGTGCACACATCCAACGAGGAAGGTCCAACAAGAAGAGCTCAGAAGAAAACCTGGTCACTGACCCAAACCAGGCATTTCCACCGGCGCTTGAAACCGGACTCGGCGAATCTACTGAGTACAGGGCACTCCTATTTATGAAAATCGGCTCTTCATAGAGCCTTACTATTTATGATATCTCGCTCTTTTTAGAGCGGATTTTATTTATGAAAATCGCTTAACCAACAAAAGCGATAGCGAAGAACCCAACAAGAAGCAACCGACATTCAGCCCACAAAAGACGAACGGATCCGGATTCAGGTGAATATAAAATACTAACAGGCAGACAAAAAGGGTCAGGAAACCTTTAACCGGGGAGGAAACTCCCTCCGGCAGTGAGTCCGCTGCCGGCTTTTGTCAGCCACCCCACCCACTAACAATTCCACTCAAGAACGAAACAAAAATTCGTTTCGTTCCCTTCGTCCACCACCATGTGTTCGACACGATCCTCCATCCGCACCAGGAGCCAAAAAACTCCCCCACCATACATCTCTTCTAAAGAAGACTTCCCCGAATTGATCAGAACCCCGACCAATCCAACCACCACCAACGAACCAGCCAGAGATGAACTTCTCAAACTTATAAACGATTTATCATACCAACTCGAAAAAGCGGTAGCTTACATTAAGGTACTTAAAAATCAATCACCAAAACCATCACCAAAACCATCTCCCAAGCCATCACCTCAATCTTCTCGAAGTCCATCGCCAACTTATTCAGCTCAATCACACATATCCACGGCTACCAATACACGCACCGAACAGGGAAACTTCACTCGATTAGGCACTCTGCCTAACCGTGAACGTAGAATCCCTACCCCACCACCACCAACTACCTAACCACATCCACAACACATACCGCCACGACAGCTACAACAGCCACCACGACCACGACAACAACACCCAACCCAACCCCAACAAACCAGACAACCCCGACAATCTCAACAAAGCATCAGACTTCAGACCCTCAACATCCGAAACTCACAGAAATACACCTCCCAGAGAGAACTCTACAATCTTCTCAACACCAACGAGCTGTTGAGAGGAGATATCGTCCACCTGAAGGCGAACTCAAACAGAACCTCCCTTCTCAAAATACCTTCCGACATCCCCTACGAAGCTTTAGAAAAAAAGCTTCGTAACGCTCTCGGTGACGACCAAGTCACCATTATTCCTCTCAACCCCACTCGCCAGAACCGACAACGTTCTCGGTCCCGCAAACCCCATTTCTCTCTCGTATGCAGAAATATAGACACCACCATAACCGACCAAGAATTTGAGGCCATCCTCAACGACATTAACTTCCCCGCCACCAGGTCCTGGCTCATAATGTCTCGCCGTCACGGCAAAATCACATCAATGTCGGCTCCTCCATAGTCGATCATATAATCTGCACTGACAAATTAATCACCCTCATGGACGACTAGTGCTTTATAGGCGACCCAATTACATCAGACCACGTTCCACTCCTGGTCAAAACCGCGTTACACAATCGAATACCACCACCATCAACTAATTTCACTTTTCGCGATTTCAAAAAAGCCGATTGGAATTCCTTTGTAAACCACGTCTCTACCAATTTACCACAACCCGTCATTCATCAGAACACTGATGACATAGATAATCACGCAGAAGAATTCCAATCCCTCACACCAATTTTCATGCCCTTCCACAAGGGGATTCTGCAAAAAATTCGTCAGAAAACACAGTCATAGAGGTTATACGTCTGCACTTGAGATCCCGCTGTCAAAACACAATGGAACCGTCTCAACGCCCAGGTTCGGTACGAAATCAATGCTGAAAAGCAGGGAAGATGGAAGGCCGAAACAGCCGGACTGGACTTCAGACAAGGGCACATCTTTTGGCCAAAACAGTGCCCCAGCACACGACGGGATCTCGAGGCAGGTACTTAAAAACCTGCCAGAAGAGATCTTCCCCCCGTTCTGAGCCCTGCTGAACGCCTGCCTGGCATTCTCATACTTCCCTCGTTGTTGGAAATCAGCAGCCAACGTAGTTCTCATCCCCAAACCCCGCAAAGACCCTACAAAGCCTGAATCCTACCGCCCCATCTCATTAATCAGCGTCTTAGGTAAAGTCTTTGAACGCTTGTTGAAGGAAAGAATCTGGGACTTCTGCACTGAAAATAATATAATTCCGGCATTTCAATTCGGATTCAGGCCGGGCCACTCTTGTCAGAACGCCACCACCAACCTTCAAACAATTGTCACCCGAGCTGTAAATCAACGACGCTGTTCCGCCGCCATCATCATTGACGTTCAAAAAGCGTTCGATCAAGTTTGGCACGCCGGACTAGTGAGAAAGCTACTGAGCATCCGCTTGCCAAACCAAATCGTCAAATTATTATATTCCTATCTCACCGACCGATCGATCAGCGTCAAAGTTGGTTACAGCATATCCGACTCTTTCACACACCAAACTGGCGCTCCGCAGGGCACGCTCCCCCACTATATATTATTTATACGTATGATACACCAATCCCAAGACATCCCCGGGATAATATCCAGCTATATGCGGACGATACCGCACTATTCATTTCCGCCACTGACATTCGCTCTCTCTACATTCGATCCCAAAATCTACTGACTCAATTCTCAAATTGGTGCAGGAGATGGCGGGTGACTCTCAACCCTCAAATAAATCCAAGCCATCGTTTTCAAACACCCTGATACCATGAGCGAACGACTTCTACCTACAAACTTCCGCCTCGTGCTCTGGGGAGATCGACTCGAAATCCGTCGTTTATTTAGGAGTGAGATTCACCCACACTCTCAACTTGATGGCCGACCTCATGGACACTTTAAACAAAGTCCGATGTCGAGTGAATCTTCTCAAGGCGCTCGGCGGCAGCTTCGGAGGCACACACCCTGCCACCTTACTTCATACGTATAAAACATATATCCGTCCTATAATCGACTATAGAGCAAACGTCTATTGCACCCTCCCCAACCATCTTGTCAAAAGACTTCGAACTTGTGAGCAGTCAATCCTTAGATACTGCCAATACAAGGCTCCATACTCTCCCACCAATGCTGTATATGTCAATACCGACATTGAGCCCATCCCATCTCGCCTAAATAATCTAAAAGCCCGATACGTTAGTCGTACTATTGAGTCAGGCAGTGAAATCTCCAAAAACACCCTACTTACACCGTGGATCGCCAACAGACGACCCATCGGTAGATTTCCCAAGAGGAAGCTCCCATTTCCTCAGTTACGATTACTATTCCTCCGTTACGATTACTATTTCTAACAAACTAAAATCTCTCAATCTCAACTATTAATCGTTCAACACTTTGGACATTCCCTATACTTTCAGCCGCCCCCACACCACCCACGTCGGTGTTGCAAGTTTTCTGCGGTTTTCCTGCATACTCTGTGAATTTATTCACTAGCCAAATGGACCGACGATCGTCGACAGGGAATAATGCAGCCGCAGCTGTACCCGCCCATGTTTAAGATTATTATTATTGTCGCCAACCATCGTAAACGTTCCAAATCCCCAAGGCACGTCACCGCAACATTTCATCCATTTTCAACAAACCACTCAAATTCGACACACTTTTGAAAAATGTCATTTCATAATATTTCCTCTTATAATATCGGAGACATTTCAAATTCAGTAAATAACACCTATTTTCATCTAATAATTTCTGACACCTAGCCAGCTCAACGCATATATCTATGTATCGGTAGCGATACATGGTTCATCTTCTACATTTACGCTTTCATCCTAGACACTTTTTGTCACACTATCACCGCACACTTTTGAGCTTCGCTGCTTCCAAACATCATCCCCCGATACCCCCAACACAATACAACCCTCCAGTTACTTTCTAGCGAAAAGCCCATCCAATTACTCTCAATTCCATACACTTTTTAAACAAATTTGCCTGGTTACTTTTAAAAAAATGTCTTACTAGACACCTTTTCAGCCCCCAATTCAGTTTCTCAGCCAACGCGTACTAAACCGTCCAACACACCCCCAACTCAAGCAGCATTCTCAAGAAAAAGTAAATAAAGTGATTACAAATTTAGATGGTAGAATAGAAAATTCAACAGGTAAATGTGCTAGAAGAAATGGAATAATGGATAGACAATATAACAAAGAAATCGAAGAGATGAACCGAAGATTAAGAAACACAGTAGAAGAAATAGAAGATAATATAAGAAGTCATGAAATAGGTATAGGATGCTCCGCAAAATTTTATAATATAGTAACAGGAAGAAAATCGGACAACGAGATGCATATAATTCACACAAATGTTTTGATGAAAATAATAAGGATTGAAATGAACAATATGGAGGAATTTGAAATACAAATTTTATTGGATTTATTGGAAGGAGTGAATGAGATACGAGACTACAAAACTAGAAAAGATATAATGGAGAACGGAAAGAAGTTACAGAAAAACATTGAGACTCAAACAACGAGAGTAGAACATAAGAAAAAAGTCAGAAAAAGAATAGTCAAGTAAATAGCATAACAAGAGAATTGGAATGAACTTTGGAAACGTAAAAGCAATGGAATGGACAGGAAAAGGTTACAAAAATAAACTTAAATAGAAAATTTATTTTGAATTAATAATACAATTATAGACAATATTATATAATAAGTAGATCTAATGTTTTTCGTTTTTCATATTCAGTACTTGTAGGAGTTTTGTCGTTATCCATAGTCAGTAGTAATCTGAAACAGAAAAAAAATATATAAACAAATAATAACACAAATATTAAGTAGAAGTAATAAAGTTTGAATTAGTACAATAAAAAAATTTAGTGTAAATATATAAAATAAACAAATGGAGACATAATAAATAACTTATGAACAAAGTTATACCAAAATAGAATAGCTGGAAGATTTAATATAATATACATAAATAAGGAATTTATTAGATAGAGGGGAGAATAAAATAGAATTTTACACTTTTTAACAAGATCATGCAGAATTTAAGAATTATGAAAATGAATATAAATATGTATAGAAAGCAAAGAATTAAAGGTTAGACTATAGAAACAGTTGAATTGACATGAATATGGGTTGAAAATATGATATGCAGAAATATGAAATAATTAAATAAAAATTTTTCTTAGTATTGAAGATAAGGTAGGGAATGTAGAGCATTATAAAAAGAGTTGATAAGTAAAGGGTAAAAGTGTAAATATTTATTTTAGACAAGAAACAGTTAAAAAGGATGAAGAGTATAGATTATGAATAGTTGCATAGTAATTGGAGTTTGAACAAAAAGAACCAATAACACAAGATGGTATAGTAATATAGAACAAGATTTATAAAATGTATGAATCGTTATTATTATGTCCCTAATTTGTAAATATTTAGAATAATTTTAGATAGAGTTAAATAATAATACAAAAAAGATTTTAACAAAAAAAAGGCTCTAAGGAATTTTACTGATCAGAAAATTATAGATTAAAAATATATCGTAGATTAAAGATTGAAAATTGAAATTTTAAGAAGCTATCTAGAAAGACACCTTTTAAAATTTAAATTTGAGGGGAGTTGAACTAGTCCTCTATTATATAAAAACTATTCACAAATTTGACCAGACATTAAAATGTTATATTAATACGTAGGGTGTATCATTAGACACAACCAATTTAAAAATTAAGATTTCATATAAAAAAATTAGAATGAAGTGAGCAAATATATTATCAGATATTGAGAAAAACAGTTACCTAAAGGACTTGAAGGATAATGAATAAAAATTATAACAGCAAAATTGTATGAATAAGTATAAAAATTTTACCTTAACAATTAATCCAAGGTCAAGTCAATGTCAACATGTTACAAAATACTCTAACGCTGCCACATGAATATCTGGATAAACTGAATGTAGTATTACTTGTAACCTGAAATAACAAAATTTAATATTTAACTCACTAATTAGTTATCTATATTTACTGATGATATTTGTAAAGGTGACATACGGATCAGAGCCAAGGTATCTGTCAAGGAAATATAATAATTCAATAATCTTTATAAACAGGAAGTAATCAAATTTAGTTATTTTCTTGCCAACTTAAATTTGTTGGTTACTAATTGAATGTAGAACAATGAAGACAAATTTGGAAATAACTAACAGTTTATGTAAGACAAAATTAGGGAAAATTCAAAGATTTAAAACTATACAATTACATATGTATGAATAATTATTTTAGGTTGTAGAATTTGTATAATTAAATGTAAATAGTGATACCTTAAAAAAGGAATTATAACAAAATTTGTTATTACAATACATGAAAAAGACATTTTATATAATCCCAAATACAATATGAACCCATATCAATAAGTGCAGGCTATTCACTTGATGAGTCGAAACTTTGTTGATTTGATAAAAAAAAGACAATCGTGCTTGGGTTGAAAAAATGATGGCTTCTATATAAATCTCCTCTACAAAATTTTATAAAATAATATAAAAATTTCAAGTTTTAAGCCAAATAAAGGTATTAAAAGAGTAATATGAACGTTGATTAAACTGTGTGTATAAACGGGAGTGAACAGAAAGGTGCATTTCTCCGATGAGAAATCGTCAAGAATTTGGGAACGATAGCTGCAGTTCAGGTACCGAAGCTTCGAGAAAAAAGGTCTGTGTTTTTGAGTATTAATTTTGGAATTCCAAAAGAACTTAGTGAACAATAAAACATAATTTTTTGAACGTTTGAATAATATCATAGAAAAGGCCAAAACTTTATAATATGATGAATATCATATGATATCTATGGATATCCATACAATTTTAATAATAGATAGTATAGTACTTACTTGTTAAATAAAATCACACCATCAATTGTTCACGTTGTACATATATTCATATAACTTCCCTGTCTTCTTTCCTTCTGATGCATGTTTAACTTTCTCTACCCATTACTATCCTCATATTAATTTATTCATATTGCTTTTATATATATATATATATATATATATATATATATATATATATGTGTGTGTAATTGTATAGTTAAAATTCAAATAACATATTAATAACTTCACCAAACTTATGACCGTTAGTAGTGTCTAAACAGTTTATACATATAACATTGACTGTAAATACACGTTCAGTGTTTCGTGTATCTCTATAAGAGCACACATTTCTCTTATGCGCCGACGCAATTATCCAAGGTATTCAGTGCGCATGACTGGATGGAATGCAGGAGTGGTATAAGGAAGATTTGATGTTAAAAATAATGCAAATTTTGATAGTAACAATTTATTAAATCATTTTATAGAGAGTGTTGGTATTTTATTTTTATTCATGTCCATAACAAATATAGAAAAAAAATTACTTTGTTTCTGAATTAAGTAAAATATGTCTATCTAAGAAGTAGATATTCAAAATTAAATAATACTTATATTTGTGCGTCCGGAACTCAAAGGGAGGAGTCTTCATGCTACCGACTTTATGAAAATTTTTTAAATTAACATTAACTTATATTCATTAGGAGCTAGCCGAAGGAAAGTCAAGTCTACATTTTAAACACGACTTGTACAACTTTCATAACTTTGATAAATAAATAAAACAAATAATAATATATTAAATTCTCATCAGTAAAAATCGAATATATATATATATATATATATATATATATATATAAAAGTATTGGTACGTTTGACTGATGAATATTAACAAAATATGTTCATCAAGAACTGGGTGTAGCAGTCAACAGTGGGGCTGGTGAGAAATCAAACAATTTTATTATTCATCAAGCTTTCAACCCTTGTTTGGGGTCTTCCTCAGGATGACTACAAATATTATATATTTAAAAACAATACGTTACAAAACATAGTCGTACTTACTAAAATGGATTATCAGATCGACTATACCATAAAAGTTGGAAACAATAATAACTCCATAAACAATATATACATTTAAAAATAACATAAAAACCGTTACAAACAGTAACATTGTACTGATTTAGAAATTATTATCAGATCAAACACACAATGAATATTACATTTTAAGATGTTAGAAATTAACTGATAAAACTCCAAATGAAAACAAATGATAACAAATAGTAAAAGTGACAATTAGCATGGAACAACACGGTGAGCACGGAACAACACAAAATGGCCTTTAACTAAAATGCAAACCAGCGAACAATACATTAACGAAGATGTTATGCATTGTTAGTGTGCTGTGTTAGGGGAAATATTTTAGGAATTTTGTTCTTATTATTCTCATACTCCAAAATGTAATTATAGATGAGACTCAGATTTTGAGTATCTGATCTAGTGTTGAGGGGCCTTTCAATTTTATTAATAAACACCATTTCCAAGAAAATCCTTTTATAGTAGTTATTTTCTCCAATTAAAACTTCAACTCCTTCGAAATCCATATCATGTTGTGATTCAATAACATGGGTCGACAGAGCGCAAGACGGCCTTCCCAATCTGCAATCGCTTTTGTGAGATGTTATTCTACCCTGCAAAAGCCTTGAGGTTTGTCCAATGTATGCTTTATGACAATCCTTGCAATTGATCTTATACACAACATTGGAACATTCTAACGGTTTGACTTTGTGTGTTATTTTTAAATGTTTTTTAAATGTATATATTGTTTATGGAGTTTTTATTGTTTCCAACTTTTATGGTATAGTCGATCTGACAATCCATTTTAGTAAGTACGACTATGTTTTGTAACGTATTGTTTTTAAATATATAATATTTGTAGTCATCCTGAGGAAGACCCCAAACAAGGGTTGAAAGCTTGATGAATAATAAAATTGTTTGATTTCTCACCAGCCCCACTGTTGACTGCTACACCCAGTTCTTGATGAACATATTTTGTGTATATATATATATATATATATATATATATATTGAACCAGATATCATAGATAATAAGAGAAGTAGTATTATAAAATTAAGTTGCTAGTATGAAATATATATGAAAATAACATAATTTAGGAAAACAAGTAAAAAGGAAACACTTTTCTTAATTTGAACAACATATCAAATAAAGATATATTAAATAACAGCCTATAACAATATAATAAAAAAGGAATTACCTCAATGATAACATAAAATATAGATATTGCCTAACCAATGTAATGATGTAAATAAAGTTGCCTAAGACGAAGATTATTTTTCATAACATAATCAGCTGTTCATCTGAAATGAAAACAAATATTACTATAGTTAATTCATTATAATCATTAATTTAAGAATAAGAACAAATATAAATATTGAATAGAATATAATCCAATAGATTTCATAGATAAACAAATAATGACATATAGACAAATAACATAAGAGAATTTATATTTATAATTAATATGAGTGTAACAAGAATATACTATCAATAATAATATTGAATGTTGTACCATGTAAGTGTATCTAAGTATAACCAATTTTAATGTATTTGTATGTATGAAATTTTTTGATAAGTGATAGAAGTTTCAATTATCTGATTACAAAAGACAATATCTTATTGGTTATAAAAGATGACAGAACAAACTGTGAATCAATAAATAAACTTTGGAATAGTGACCTGGAAAAGAACAAAAGACTGTTTTGTTGAAAAAAGTCGAAAATCGAGGGGACGCTAAAAGGAGAACGGAAGCTGGTGTTAGGAAGCGAGGAGTGTATGTGATAGTGTTCCTAAAATTTAAAGATATTCCCGGTTTAAGACATTTAAACTTCTAAAGTATTATGAAATACAATATTAGTAATACTCACAGTTAATTGTAACAAGTTTTCCGACAAGAATCTGCGAAATTTTCAACAATTTTGGTTTTTTGGAGCTTCAGTGGAGTGTTCCTGGGATCCAGAGACTTTCATCCCAATTCAAGATCAACAGGTCAGTGTATTTAAATCATTTATTGGCCAATAAACAGTGTAAAAACTCAAAATACCAATTAAGTACTTAATTTCATAAATTGACAAACTTTTGCAAATATGATCGATCTAAAAAAGAAAGAAACAGACTTTATATAGTATATTCATTGCATAAATCGTTAAATTTAATAAAAGGCCGAACTTTATATAAATTAAAATATGTACTTACGCCATCTTGTAATCGCATAAATCTGGTGATTGAAATTTTATAATGTAATAACTATGTCCATTTGTATATAATTCCTATTTTTCTATCCATGTATATAACTAATTTCTTCCTACAGCTATTTGTATCATATATAACTATGATATATATATATAAATTCTTTTATGTTTTTTTATGAACCATTTACTTATCTGCATCGTCAAACAAACTATGTTTGTATAAATATAGATGCTTCTTTAATGTAAGAATTGTTCGTTTCATGTTAAAGCGCATGACCAATTTTTTCACGCATGCGCATTGATGATATTATTAAAATCAATAAATAGGTACAATATAACCATTGGCGTCGCATATTATTTTTATTAAATATAAATATTGCATTGAAAATTAAATCTATTACAAATAATGTGTTTTCTTTTTATTTAAACAATGATAACAATACAATAAGCCAGGACTCAAAGGGAAAAAGGATTTCATGCTCCCGAATAATTTAATTAAAATAAATTACTAAACAAATATTAAAAACAAACTGAGCTAGCCAAACTAAAACAAAAAATTCTAAATTATAAACATATACATTTAAATCTACTATAAAAGTAAGTAAATAATACAGTGTTTGTTTATAATATATACATTGAACCAGTCCTCTAATATATATAAATAATTCACGTATGAGATTGAATATTAAAAAGATTTTTTTTTATTACGTAGGGTGTACCATTAGACACTACCTAGTTAAAAACTAAATTTAACATAAACGAATGAATGAAGTAAGCAAATGTATTATCAAGTGTTGAGAAAACCAATTATAAAGAAAGGCTTAAAGGATAAGGAATAAAATTTTAATGATAACATTATAATTAAGTAAAAAAATTTTACCTTCGCAATTAAATCCTAAGGTCAAGTCAATGTCAACAATTTTCAAAATCATCTGAACATTGCCATATCAATATCTGGATGAAGTAGAATGTTGTTTGAAACCTAAAATAACAAGAATTAATAGTCAACTTAGTAATTGATTAGCGATATTCACGGACGATGGTAGTAAAAGTTTCCAATTTGAAAAAGAATTTATAAAAAAAAAGATAAACTTTATGAAAGATGACATACGGAACACAGCCATATTATATGTCAAGGAAATCTGTTAACTAAATAAAATTTAATGAACAGGAAGTGATAAAATCTAGTGATTTTCTTGCCAACTTAAAATCATTGATTTGGAATTGAATATAAAACATAAAAGGCAAATTTGGAAATAAATAAGAGTTTATATAAAATAAAATGAGTAAAAATTCATAAATTGAAAACTAAACAGTTCCATATATATAAATAATCACTTTAGGTTGTAGAAATTGTATATTTAATTGTAAATAAATACACCATAAAAAGGGAATTACAACAAATTTTGGGATTGTAATACATGTAAAGGACATTTTATATATTCCCTAAGACATTATAAACCCATTTATATAAGTGTTATTATCCTCCAGGACAATTTTAATTAAAGAATTTTGTATTTTCATGAAAAACACTCAAATTGACAATTATCGAATAAAAAAACAATATAAGGAGGCTTTGTTTTTGATATGTGAAAAAGTTTGTTGATTTAAAAAAGAATTGAGAATCGGGCGTTGGTGGAAGAATGGTTAGCATCTATGTAGCTCTCCTCTACAAAAAATTTTCACAAAACTATGTAAAAGTATATAACTTAAGTTAAAAACCATTATAAAATCATAATATCAATTTTGTCTCAACTATGTAATAAAGTGCAGTGTGCAGAAAAAGTATTTCTTTAATAAGAAAATCCCAAGAAAAAGAGACGCTTAGCAGCAGTTCCACAGTGCCGAGAATTGGAAATAAGATCGGTGGTTTTTTAATTTTTTTTTTCTGGAATTCCAAAGAGAAAGAAATAGTGAACAATAAAAATATTATTTGAACGTTTACATTAAAATTTCTAAAAAAGGCCAAAAACAATATAAAATGATGAACATCATTTCATATCCATGGATATCCATGTAATTTTGATTATCATGCAACTTTAATAATAGTTATAATTTGTACTTACTTGTAAAAAATTTTTATTTCACATCATCATTGTTTACATTGCACGTAAAGTACCATTTCACTTCTATTTCTTCTAATGCATGTTTAACTATTTCTATAACTATTCATCATTCACTTTACTCGCATTTTGATATATGTATGTAACTGTATAGTATAATTTTCAATAATATATCAATGACTGCAATGAATTTAAGAACGTTAAATTTATAAAAACATTTATACAAACATCGACTGTGAACCATACGTTTTGTGTCGTTGTGAAACGATATACGAGGATTTGTTTCTCCTATGCGCCGACGCAGTCATTTTAAGTATTCAGTGCGCATGTCCAGCCAAGAATGCAGGAGCGGTGTAAAGAATATTTATGTAAAAATAATTTGAATATAATCTACAATTTATTAAATCATTTCGTTAAAGTGTATTTTTTTTATCATTCTATTTAATATTCATAATACATTTAGAAAATGGTGCTTAATTCATTCATTCTATAATAATATTTGAAGTCGATAAAAACAAAGGTGTATATTTTATTCAGGAATAAAACATACTAAAAAAATTTCGGAATTCAATATTTAAATGTGTATCAAAGTTATATATATGCGTCCAGAACTCAAAGGAAGGAGTCTCATGCTGCCGACTATCATATAAATTATAAATTAAATTAAATTTCACAGATTATCATCAGGAGCTAGCCGAAGGTGAAGTAAAAAAAGGTAAAATATACAATACAATAAAGATAAATCATCTAAAAATAAATATCCCATAGTAATTACACAATTATAATAAATATATATATATATATATATATATAAGAGAACCTCGGGTAGTGACCGTAAAGAAAAAACCAAACAACTTAGTAGGGATGCGGTCAAAAGAGGGCTGAATCAGAAGACTCCTTTTTGACTAGTTAAGCTTTCGAAAATGTTTATTTTCATCATCAGAACATCTACAATGAGTGATAAATATAATTAATGACTTATAAAACACTATAACAAACGATTTGACTTACCAAAGTGAGTTGAAAAAGAAAGACATCGTAAAAAACTTTAAAATTTCCCATGGACATACATATATGTATTTAAAATTTACATTGATTAGGAGAGCAAAACAATGGGTGATGTTAGTGTATCTAAAATTTTGGCAGATTTGGAAAATATTATTCAACATGTTGATGAAGGTTGTAAAGATATAACTAGATCTCGTTTCACTAATATTTTAACAAATTTTTCACACAAACAGAATAATGATAGGCACTTTTTAAGAAAGTATTTTTTCGAAAGTAAAATTTTTTTGAAAGATCATCCCAATGTTTATATCGTCAGAAGTGATAAGGGGAATGTTACTGTTGCCATGTACAGGGAGGATTATATAACACTTTCTGAACAATTGTTATCTGATACGAGATATTACAAAACCGTTCTTAGAAATCCTGTTTGTACCTTGCAGCAGAAGGCAAACCAGTTGGTCGCCTCTCTTGGTAATTCAGATTGCATTCCTGAAGTGATAGTGCCCAAGTTAAAGTTTTATAATGCAATAATTCCACGATTCTATGCTTTGCCAAAGATTCATAAACAAAATTTATCAATGAGACCAATAATTTCATCTATAGATTCTCCTAATGGTCGTGTTGCTCAATATATGACTGATATTTTGACAAGCGCTTACAATCCTGAAAATGAGTATAATATTAGGGACTCGTTCACTTTTAGTAATTTTATCAATAATTTCATAATACCTGAAAATTACATTTTGGTCAGTTTTGACGTTGTTTCGTTGTTAACAAATTTACCATTACCTGTCATTCTTGAAAGTATCACAAAACATTGGAATGAAATACGTCCACATTGTCATTTTACTTTAGCAGCTTTTAAATTTAAATTTTAATTTCCAGTTCCTTTTGTGAAAAGGTGTATGGATGACTTAATTTTGGCTCTTCCTGTAGATAAGGTTCAAGTTACTTTGGATTTGTTCAACTCGTACAACGAGCACTCAGAGTTTACTGCTGAAATCGAAGAAAATGGTTTTTTACCTTTTCTAGATATGAAAGTTCACAGAGGTAATGACAATATTATAAAAACTTCATGGTATAGAAAACCTATGTGTAGTAATAGGTTCATTAGCTATGGTCGTGTCACCCTCCAAGGATGAAGACAAATTTGATTCTTGCCCTTAAGGATAGAGTTAGTAGATTGTCCCATCCTGATTTTCAGAGGAACGATTTCATTATTCTGAGGGGTATTTTGATCGAAAATTCTTACCCTGCTAAAATGATTAATAAGATTCTTTTCTGCACGCCTACCGTTATTAACGATGATTCATCTCAACGTCTTGACAATGTGGATTTGTGTTTTGGTTCTTTACCCTACATACCTAACCTAACCCCTAATTTGTTGAAGATCTTAAGGGGTGTAAGCAACATCAGAGTAGCAACTTATAATATTTTAACTATTAATAGTTTATACACTAAAACTAAAACTAAATTGAGTAGGGATGAAAATTCAAATTTGATTTACAGCATTCCTTGTAATTCCTATGAAAAAATATATGTGGGTCAGACTTCCAGATGTCTATCTGGAAGGTTGACTTCTCATAAGAGCGATTGTCGAAATTTAAAGTTGTCTTGCTCTTTGGCAGAACATGTAATCAATGACAATCACATAATGAATTTTGAAGACGCTAAAATTCTGGATAAAGAAAGAAACTACGGAAAGGGGCTTTTTCTTGAAATGTGCCATATTTACAAAAACAGGGACAATTATTTGAATAAGAAATCCGATTTGGATGGTTTGAGTAAGATTTACACCTATCTTTTATCTATTACTAAAAGTGAGACAATTTCACACCTTGACTCAATTTAATAAACATTTGGTTTCCACCCTGTATTCATGAATCTTTTTAAATAATTTTTATTCCAGCAATTTGTTTTTTCATCATTTCAATTTGGATGGAGAACTGTTTTCTAGTTTAATTTTTTGACTCTCTCTCTGTGTTAGAGATCCATTATTTGTTTCTAAATCTTCGAATAAAATCAAAATTGTTTGTTTGTTGGTCTAATGCGTGATAACAACATATCCACTTTATACTTTAACAAGAACCTGCTATACAAAATAATTTAAAACGTTTCGCTTTCCTATTCAGTTTTGTCAGTGGAGCAATAGTTATTAGTGAGAGTTGTAATTGTTGAGTAATGTCAATTTTTATCTAACCTTGTTGGTAGAATGTGAGAGATTTTACCTCAGGGCTGTTTTATTATCGGCCTATTGTTGGAGTTTTTGTGTTTTGCTCTCCTAATCAATGTAAATTTTAAATACATATATGTATGTCCATGGGAAATTTTAAAGTTTTTTACGATGTCTTTCTTTTTCAACTCACTTTGGTAAGTCAAATCGTTTGTTATAGTGTTTTATAAGTCATTAATGATATTTATCACTCATTGTAGATGTTCTGATGATGGAAATAAACATTTTCGAAAGCTTAACTAGTCAAAAAGGAGTGTTCTGATTCAGCCCTCTTCTGACCGTATCCCTACTAAGTTGTTTGGTATATATATATACGGAATTTGTAAGCACGATAGAGGGCGCATTTTTTGACGGATCGGAACCAAACTCGCTGCAAAAATTGGTTAGGCCAAAATCTTGAACGAGTTCGTTAACGGGTCAAATCGGCCCAGTAGAAACAAAATGGCGGCCTGTCAAAATTTAAAAAAAATCGTATTCCTTTTGTTTTTGATCTGACGCAAAAAAGTTACTAAGATTTTTTTTAGAACTTAACACTTTCTACAACTTTTGTATGAAACACTTTTTTCTAAGACGTACATGAAAACATTTATTTAAGAAAATTTAAATTTTTTTTAATATTTTTGCTTTGAATCTGATGCAAAAACTTTACTGAAATAAGCCGTCCAATTGATCTTGTGCCATTGGGATTTTTTATTATTTTAGGTATTTTATTTTCATTAAAATTAAATAAACTCTTTAAAAATGCTTTAGAGTGTATCATTTTTTAGAAATATTCGTAAATATTTATAAAAATTCATATATTTATCTGGGCTCTCTGAAGGACCCCGTACCGGAATGTAGGTTGATTTGTAAGTCATAGGCATCTAAGAGTTTAAAGGTAGAAGAATGATTTTCAGCTTTCCCCAGATCACTTTGAGGTACTTTCAGGTCTGATTTTACTGGACTAATACTCGTTTTACTGTTAATAATACATTATTTTTTATAAAAGATCATTTAAAATTAACTAGATGTACTGCGGTATTTTACATAGTATTCATCTCTATATCTAAAGTTATAATGCAATATTTATAATCCAAACCCTTCGACAACTTCGGTTTCTGTTTGTACGCCGTACTTTGTATGGAAAACTAAAAAAATATTACGCGTATTCGCGATTGTCTGCGCGCATATTCTTATTAATTTTAATTCATGTTTTGTAAGACAGATACACCGGCAATTACGCAAGAAAACATCTTCGACGATTGGAAAATAACGAGCAGGTGTTTCAGAGACTTAATTTGTAATCACCAAGTACACAAAAAGAAAGGAAGATGAGCTCCGTGTGCTTCGCTCGACGGGGTTCGCAATCAGCCTCGAAACAGATACGTCAAGGTAAAACAAATTGTGTTTGGAGCGTTCTAAATTATTCACAATTCTCAATTTTTTTCTATATTTTGGTATTCAACCTAACAAATTTATGTAATATCATGGTATGGTATTATTATCTGTATAAGAAGTTCATTTTTACTTCCGAACACCGAATGTCAGAAAAGGAAGTATTGTAATGACGCGAAAAATAAGTCGGGATTTTTGCGCAAATATCCGTTTCATGACTACTTAAGTCGACTAAGTTAAAGCATGATGCCGGTGCGTCCGTATGTCATCTATTTTTGGTCGCGGCACATCTACCTAAGGAGTTGAGTTATCAGTTTCAAATTTTGAATTTAAGAGTTTATGGATAAAATGCAGACCCCAGTTACTTTTGGCTGGAATTCGTCAACGGAAAGTGATATTTTACTTGGAGCGTTAAACAGTCTTTCTTCATTTTAGGCATCCAAATTACAAAATAGACAATTAAATAGACAAGACAATTAAATTTTGAACAACTTTTGTTTGAAATATTTTTCAAAAAAGTATAGTTTTTTTTGGCTTATGGACACATGCAGCCAGAAACTACGTGTGGGGTCCAGCAATAAAGCCAAAAAAAAATTCTTAACTATGTAGTGTATTAAGATTAATTCAACTATTTCAAAACAAATCAATAGTTTTATTGTGTGAGGATGTCTTCTGCTGGCCACAACGCATTTTTTGTTTTGATAGATTAATCTTATTAAGCTTCTAGTTAAACAAAATCGAGTCGAATTTGGTGGCACTTCTCTTCTTAATCAAAATATGAAAAATAATTTGCCTGTCCCAAAACATTTCGAATTTTACTTGTGGGAATTCTTGAAATATGGAATCAGTAGTCGATTGTTTAATGGATAAACAACTTCAAGGGCACTTGAGATGTGAAAAAGAAAATACCTGGACTTCCACGAAGAGTACGACACCGCAAAACATTGATTTTATAAAGATCTAATGAATTTCAAAATAAGCATGCTGCTCTGTACTTCCAAATATTTATTTATACGTTTAAATAATACACAACGCATGGTTTTGTCACTGTTTTTATACTAAACAAAGCCTTCAAGTTATCCAGTAAACAATGTCGCTGTCTTTTAATGTGTGTAGCGGGTAGATACTCGATTTAAATATGTTAACTGTACATATGGCAGTAAATATTTATTTGATTGAGCCATATTCTCTGGATAAATTATTATTCTTTTATTAGGCATTAAGTTTAACATTAGTACTGATTTTTCAACTTTAACAAAGTTGTGGATTGCCTGATTACCATCTCCTAGTAAAAACATCCAAAGTGCTGCGACTACAATGACCAGACATTTTATCTTTGTTTATATACTTCAATGTATATAACATGTATCGAATTTACCACTTTTTGTACTGTTGTGCTTTTGTTTATTCTTGTGCTTTTGTGCGGCGACAGAATTCACAACCCACTTCTTGTATTTAAAAACTATTGTCTGCGCGGCTTGAGCCACTGTGATCCATATCATAATCTTTAAGGTTTATTGGCTACGTTCGAAATATATTCTGACCTCTCATAAACGATTCTGCAAGAATTTGTAAAGATAGCTATTCTCTCGTTATTGATGCAATACAATTTTACTCAGAAGCAAATATCTCTTCGTGTTGTAAGATTTGCACGTGTTTTATTGATGGCATACGATCTTTCTTGCAAGAAGGTTTCAGTTCAAGCCCTCAGTCGTGAATATTTCTTCAAGTGGATCGCTTCAGCTCCAGCTTCAGTCAAGCTCAAGCTGTATCTCAGTAGTTTACTAACTCTTGTAAGTTATGTTATTACTTTTACGCTTATCGTGAGTTTATCTATTTAAGCTACACATTCTCAAGAATATTTCGCAATTTTTTCTCTCGGTATCTCGAATAGTAAACGAGTGATTACTAAGTAGAAAATTTTCGCAACCATAAAGAAACATTGTACAATAAATAATAAGTGTAAATAGTGTAGCAATTCTGTGTAAATATAGTAATAGTGTCCGAACTTGATTTTCATTTGACTAAAACAATAATAATTTGAATAACAGTGCGCTAATTATCAATGTACGTGCACATACGTACATGAGGTCCTTCGAACAGGATTTTATAGAAATCGGATTTAATTAATAATTCTGACACTACAGAACTCGTATCACAGTTCCTCATCGCATCGTTTCTACCCCTCTGAAATCTCTAGTTATCTTACCTTTGGGATCGCCTGGATTATCTTCGTCGCCGCCACATTTGTGTTCCTAGGACTCGCCTGGATTGTCCATTCGCCGCATCTACACCAGTATTTCTTCCGGATCGCCGCCAAGCAAATCAAGTTGAAGGCTGACAGGTATTTATAACAATTGTTTAAAGTGTGAGCCGGTTAATAAACGTTTGAATTCTCTTTAAGTTAACTATTTCGCAGTATTGTCCCTCGATTCTCAATCTTTGTATATGCTTTAGTTAAGTGAGCTTAAACTAGTGTGAAACGTTTTTGGCAATACCTATTTATCCTCATATATTTATTCTTTTAGTTATATAACATGAATACTGATCTCAAAGAATATAAAATGCTAGATCTGTAGCTAAAAGTAGCATAACTCGCATCGCAAATTGGTTTTCAAAAATACCGGCTCCCTAAATGACAAAAATCAGTCACTCCATAGAATTGAGTTGCTAGCAGATAGTTTTATCAAATATTCAGATGCACAAGATAATATTGAGTATTATTCAGACTCATCGAATGAATTAGATGCCGAAAACAGCGAAGACAATAAAAATAAATATTTCGACACCCTATCGCAACTTCAGAAGTGTAATGAGTTGCGACGAGGCTGTTTTTTCTCCTTCTGATTTTCTCTCTTATTTGAATTTGTTTGCAACGATTGCTGTCACCAGTGCCGTAGGGCACAAGAGAGCAGGAATTCCACTTTTGAAGAATCTCGATGGAGGGTAGTTTCCTGGCTCGAGCGGGAGGGTGACGTGGGGCCTCTTGGGCTTAAACGATGTGCCAAACCTGAGCTCTGAGGTTCGCCGTATCTTCCGGACCCTGTACGTCCACGGGTCCCAGTCCACCTGTGTCTAGGGGGGAATTTGTCGGGAGTAAAGGAAACAGACTAGGTAGATAACATATAAATACGCCTATATAACGAATAAGTAAGTAGCAAAATAAAGTCAACAACAAACAAAAATAAAATAATTTAGGGTACACTTTCGACACCTACGTTATACAATAAAAGCATAATACAATACAAATTATTCGTTCGGCAAATGGAAAAATAGCTAGGATCTCTCAATATATTCACCCTCTCTTTCAGTTAGTGTCCGGTAAGGACAACGAAGTTCATCTCGTCAGTGAAAAGTGTTCAGGGTTTTGCTTAAGAAAAACATATCTAGCGTCTCCTTACTAAAATATGAACATGAAACCGTGACCTAGCTAATGGTCACTTCATTGACTTTCATAACATTGAACTACTTACTGCAAAGACATTATTTTGTAACCGGACTTTTCTGCTGAAATGGGTGACCTTCGGCGCCTTATAAATTTTGAATGAATAATGAAATCTTAGTTTTCGAAGAGAATACAATTGAAGCTATAAATATAAGATCATTGGCGTCTTCTATATACCAGGGGTAGAAACTGGTATTGAGTAGACTTCTCCCTAATTAAAGTGTGAAATGCTTATTCACTAGTCTAGAAAAGAACATACAGAATACCAAATCGACAGTAACATAAATAGATATCTAAGGAATAAAGCTCTATTATAACTAATAAGAAAATTTTTGAGCGTATGATTGGAGTAATCTGTATAGCTGAATAAAAATGTACAATAAAAAAATTTACAAAGTATAATTCTTTCTAATTAAGGTGATATACGGCTCAAGCTTCAGAATAACACTTATATGGCCGGATGGATAATCAGGCAAAAAAATAATAATATGGTTTTCCCAAAAAAATTGAAAATGGTTTCCAGATTCAAAACTTACGGTTTGAAAAATCGGGTTTGAACGTCACAAAAGAAAAAAACGGCGTCTGGATTTTATTCTCGATCGGTCGACGGGAGATGAGCTCTGATCGGCTATCTCTGATTCCAGCACTTCGCGAAAATCACTGAAACGCACTGTCAAAACGCGTGCTGTCGTATGTCGACAGCCGCTGGAAGTACCGTACTGTACTGTACCATCGCTGTACCGAACTGTCCTGTCGTTGTTCTTTTTTCTTTCTATCTATTTCGAGTTTTTTGGGACGAGTTGGTTCTGCCATCTCAGCAAACGTTGCTGTTTTTCGATGCGTCACCTACTCGTCCTTGCTTCTATATGTTTTGATTGTTGAAGGTTATCTTGTTCGACATTTATGCGTGACAACCTTGGGGCTAATTTGTTGATTTTTCATAATTGCTTATTTAAGTATTACTGCCTACAATAAGCGAAAACTAGGTCGCTTTTTTTAGACTTCTGTATCGTATTTAAATTAAAATTATATTTGATTTAAATTTTTTATATATAGGGTGTTCCTAAATTCCCTTGCCATATTTGTGCTTATTACAGAAGTCTCTTTTAAAGTTTGATTCATCTCTGAGAACCTCAATTACAAGTTGCATTTCTAAAACCACCCAAAATAATGAGCGTTTGCCTGAAATCAGTATACCCACCTTTGATGGTTCTTACCCCCTGGAATGCGCATCTGTTTATGAGTTGTTTAATGCTTTAATTATTAACAACGAACACATTTCTAGTGATAGACAAGAACTTTTCTACTTCAAAAGCTTTTTAAAGGGAGATGCTTTAAAAATCATCGACAATGTTCAGGAATGCGACGAAAACTTTAACACAGCTATTGGATTAATAAATAAGAAATTAAATTTTAATTCGGTTTTTCGTCACATACTTGAGCAAGATTCTTGAATTAAATGTGATCATGATAAATTTCAAAAGTTTGCCACAAACACGAGCTCTTTGCTCGAATGCTTAAAAAATTTCAAAATATCACACGAAATAATGTTTGAGAATTTAATCACATTTTCATTAAAGAGTAAGCTAGATATCAATACGAAACGTACCTTTGATGAGAGTTGCGAAATAAGTTCGCTTCCATAAATTATAAAACCTAGACTTTTCAGATTGGAAATGCATGATTTTGGAAAATGTTACTTCTCCCATATCCCATACAGAAACTAAGGCAACCATGCATCCATTGCATTTATACATAGCAAATAAAAAGTTTACACCTTAGCAAAAGGTCTCAACGTATACAAACACTGCGCAGACTAATCACTCCAACCAAAGATCCAACGCATCTAGTTTCGTACAAAAAACGGTATTTGTAAAAACTACTCCCATAAAATATATTATTATCCCAATTTCACTGCTCTAGTCCCTGAAGATAGGCCAAATACTTTGTGTTTTAACTATCTTGGGAATAAACATTCGATCCGGGCGTGTCTCTCTCCCAGAAAATGTACTATATGTGCAAAAAAGCATCACACTCTATTGCATCTGGAGCTCTCACGTACTGCTGTATGTCAAGTTGTCAATACACCTTCTCCAGCCGATAGTTCTCAACCTAGTTCTCTTAGCACATCTTCTACTGATCATAATTCACAACTTCCAGTAGACATATCACATATTTCAATCACCTTGTTGTCCAAAAATTCTCGTTTTATTAGCCACCGCACAGGCCTATGTCAAGCCAAAGATAGGATAGCCATTTGCTATTAGAATTCGTTTAAACAATAGCAGTCAAACTTCATTCGTCACTCACTCTCTAGCTGCAAACTTGGGCTACAAAATTTATCCATATACTCTCCACGTTTCCGGTATTTTAGAAGGCGGCACCACGTTAACCGATATGATAGATATCACCTTGTTTTCAAAAGTCGCAGAAAACAAAAAACTAAAAGTTACGTGCGAAATTTTAACTAAAATTACTCACCCTATGACTCAGGTATCTCTTAATGTTGAAATATTAAAGATTCCCTCGAAGCTATTTTAAAAATTAGCTGAAGATCAATTCAACACTTCTTCTCACATAGATATGTTGTCCGGTTGCGACATTTATTATGCAATCCCTAAACATGGTATCGAACACTTTAATTCTATACTTCCCATGCTCAGTAACACCCATTTAGGCTGATTATTATCTGTAAATGTCCCACAAAATTGTATTAAGGAAAGTTTTCTTACACTTATACATTCTCATTCTTTCTAGGTTAATAGTTTTTCATCAACTGAAAACCACTCAGTCCCTCATAATAGATCATTTTAGATCACGTGATGTTGACAGTTCCGCAATGTTGGGTGAGGGGCAAATAACTTTCACTGTCATTCTTATTTTCCATTTGATTAGTACGATGAAAGGTTGTGTCTAGTGTCTTTATCAGTGTTTTTTGTATGTTATTTCAATATTTCGGAAAGATGAGTCGAAGTGAATATAACAATAAATCACAAAATATGAGAGAGAATCGTATAACATATAGCGTAGTATACAAATGTACAGCTAATCATGAATAAATTAACCCGAAGGGTTCCGAGAGGTGTAATAATAACACCTGTTTCGGCATGTTACTAAAACATATCAATAAAACTTTGCTTATTATAAGACTAAACTAAAAAATTAAAATTAAAATTAGCCTAACACAAAAAAACAATTCCATTTCTATTACTATGGACCAGTAGACAAATATTAAACCTTTCAAATGATATCCGACTGTGTTTTTGGTTTAAGGTTCATACAAACCATAAAAATGTATATTCGGGCATCTCTAGTACTTACCCACTGGTAAGGACAGTACTATAGAAGTCTCTTGCCCTTTCTAAGAGAAAAAAATTATCTTTTTTTTTGAATAAGTTAATATTTGGAATGCCTTGCAATTCTATAGGAATGCAATTGTATATCCTTGGTGCTAAAAACATAAATGATCTCTGACAGAAAGAACTAGTCATTCTAGGAGCAGTAAAATGATGTCTCCGTCTAGTTTCGTATCTATGTCAAGGTAAGTCAAATTTATTTTTTGTGGTGTGAAATTTTGTGCTTACGCATAAGAAATATAGTTGATGCAGATCTAATATCTTGGCTTCTTTGTATAAAAGGTCTGATGAATAGGTGTAATGCTTATGTAGCATTATCTTAAGAAACCTCTTTTGAAGAACTTCTAAAGGATGCATGTGAGTTTTTAAGGCACTACCCCAAACAAGTATGCCATACCGAAGGTGACTTTCCACTAAACCGTAGTATAAAGTCTTGAGATACTTAAACGGTATACATTTTTTTAAATACTTAAATCTATAGAGAATAAATTGTAATTTGCTTACAATGAATTTAATGTGGTAGTCCCATTTTAAGTTATTATCTATAATTACTCCCAAGTATTTGATGTTTGTTACAGGATTTATGATGACGTTTTGGTTGTGTTGGTGTATTACCAGAGGTTCAAAATGGTCACTAGTAGAGTTACTTTTAAGGAATGGTAAGTAGAAGGTTTTTTTGAAGTTTATTGTTAGTATTTTTTTATTAAACCACTTCATTACTATTTTTAAGTGCTTTTCCACTTTCTTTTTTAGGTCGAACCAGTTGTCTTCATTATTCAACACTTCCTGTCGATGTGATGTACCGGTATAATACAAACATTGAACTAATAGAGAACATTGACCCTTATACAATTAGTGATATTGAACTTTCAAATGACTTTAGTGCCACACTCAAAGTTAATATTATAGATTTAATGAACTATTTAGGTATTATTGAAATTACTTAACAAATACGTGGTATAAATTTCAGACTGCCTAAAGAATATTTTTTGGTAATTTAAAAAAAATAATTTTGAAGTCGTCTGGCAATGCTTAATAACCGTCAAAAACGTCTGGGACTTTTTTTTGAATTCTAGAAATAATAAATTAAAAGATGGAAAAAATTCACGTTGCCTAAAATATATATTTTTGAATTTTTTTTTGCAAATGTTACATGCTGCGCAGTAGTGAAATAACCGCTAATTCGCTAAATGACCGCCAGGACTGGATCCGCCAATTGACAAAATTGTAATTTTTAGCAGTTTCAGCTTGCCTAAAGATCCTTCCCAAAATTCGTCATCAGCTGTTGGACTATCAAATCTCTACCCCTTTAGATCTTGAACTCGACTCCTACATCGCTAAGCGAAAAGCTCTATCGGCAGTACATGGCTGCACAAACTTTCATGGGATCTAGAAATCACCGATCAGTCCATTCTCCTAGCTTGGAAATATTTTGTAAATAGTATCTGTTTTCCCAGCAACATTAAGACTCCACGCCATCTATTTATTAATGAAGAACCCATAGAATGCCAACTTCCTGGATTCTCAGGTGCAAGTTCAGGGGCATATATTATTATATGGTTGCAACTTATATCTTCTTTCCAAATATGCAAATGGGACAATCCTTTGGGCATTAGTAGGAGCTAAATCCCGAGTTGCGCCATTAAAAAGATGCTGACTCTTCCCAAATTAGACCTGTGTGCAATGTAACTGTTAGCCAAATTTATTCAACGTATTACGCAATTTTTTAAACAAAAAAACTCGGTAGTGCTAGTCTGTGAAAAGGACTGACTCTTGTATCTTCTCCGACTCTTATACAAATAGTTATTATAATTAGTTTTACGTTTTAACTGTTCATTCTCTCGACCCTTCCGTCTGACTGTGGATGTAATGCTGTTGTCCTGGTCTTCTTCATTCACAGCTTCTCGCAAATCTCCTGGAATAGATGGCTTTCAAAATTTCTTTCCTGGTCGCTGTGGACTTCCAAGGGCACTCCATATCGGCTGATAAATTCTGTCACCAATACATCTGCGACAGTTGTGGCCTCTTGGTTTGGGATAGCGTAAATTTCCACCCATTTTGTGAAATAATGTTTTCGGATGGGCTAAACGAAGCGTCATCTGTATATCGGGGTCACGTAAGCCTTCAATAAAGTCCTGGATGCCCAGACATTCCATCATGTTCTCTGGTGCTGACGGATAAGCAAATCGAACTAGTCGGGCAATGTCACGCTTCTGCCTTCGGTTCTTCAGTTGAGATTGGTACAAATGTTCTAGATGTTCATGACCATATCGCATGCTCAACCTCTTCTTCAGCTGGTCGAAGTCATCCGTTTATTCCAAAGGTATCGTCTGAAGTACATCTAAGGCATCTCCCCGAAGCGCGATAGTTAAGTTCACTGCCTTGTCTCTATCGGACCAATTATTCACTCTAGCGGCTGCTTCAAATTGTTTCACATAATTGGTCCACGACATTTTTCCATCGAACGTCGGGGCCTTGACTGCCAATGTCTTCAAACTTAGGTAGTGTTTCTGGCTTGCAATGTTTCGTTTGCTCGGTCTTCTTTTCTTCCTCTGGCGTGCCTCGCGTTCTTGAATCGGCAATCTTTTCCTCTAACTCCTTGATTTTCTTGTCTATCGTTGTAATCTTATTCTCGATTTTCTCGTCCATCGTCGACATCTTATTCTCGATTTCAGATTTTAGAGAGGAAATTTCATGTTCAACGTCAGCGGTAATGTCGTTTTTCATTAATAAGATATCGGCAGATATATCGTTCTTCAAAGCAGAAATGTCGTTTTTCACATTCGTTGAAATTTTCTCTTCCGTGGCAGAAATATATTTTTTCATAGCAGAAATCTTCTCGTCCATGTTAGCAGAAATGTCGTTCTTCATAGCACAAATCTTCTCGTCCATGTTAGCAGAAATGTCATGCTCCATAGCAGAAATCTTCTCGTCCATGTTCTCTTCCATGGCAGAAATCTTCTCGTCCATGTTAGCAGAAATTGACGAGATTAAGGTGGAAGCATCGTCAGTAAATAAAACGGTTTCTGGATCAAAGCCGTCATTTTTCAGTGCCACTTTAAGTCTTTCTACTAATTCACTTTTCTTACCGGACGTTTCCAACTCACGATCTTCCAATTCTGCTCTTAGTTTCGTCACTTTGAGGTCACATAGTCTCTTGGCGATTTTTACGTAGCAATTTATTTATATTATCCCACTTCTGACACCAATGTAATGTTTTTCTAATTTATTTAAAACGTAAACGGGTGGGATAAATTTTAAACGCACGGTATGGTTACTTACTAATTTATTTAAATACTAACTCACTAACACTTAATTTATATATACTTAACTAATCACGTAAATTTAATTTATATGCACACAAACTTGATTATTAATTTATATTAGCACTTTACTGTTCGGTGTATTTTTGTTTATTTCTCGGGATCACTTTATCAACTAAACTAACTCTTCCTGATCGGTCCCTTATATATTAAGGCCTTTTGTACTAGAAAATTCCGGACTGCGGCTTACACACACAAAAACAATTGGTGCTGGCATTTTCTAGATAATGGTCACAAAAACAATGTTTAGATAAAATAGTCGTAAACAGTTATAAAAAAAACCTGCGTATCCGCCATAATTTTAATTTTCATACCTGGCTTAGACAGAGTCGGATTTAGGGTCTATACTAGTGTGCTGTTTCGTAACAATATCAAATGGTTCTGAAATTTCTAGCTTCACAGAATTTTCATTGACATTAGTAATAGTAGTTATAGTATAATTATTACGAACGTTGACTAAAGCTTTGTGTATTTCAATACCTTTACCAAAATTTTGACATTCTAAAATACTTCCTTTTATTATGATCGGGCTGAAAAATAATAGGTACAGTAACGTAAAGGGTAGACAATCTCCCTTGTGTTAACGTTTTTAGTTGCTTTTAATTGTTCGAGTAAATTTACTCCTAAGATTCCTTTAAAATTGTCGCTAAACTGAAAAAGATAAAATTTATGATATTGTCTTACTTTAAAAATACTAAAAACTGGTATATTAGCTACTTCGTCGTGAAAAGACACACTATGCGCCGTTCGTATATTAAATTTCTCTTTGAAAATAAATGTTTAATAATAATTATGTGCTAATTCAGGGTCTATTAAACTTTTTGTACTACCGGTGTCTACCAAGAATCTAGCATTAATTTCAGGAATTATAATATACGGCAGATTTGCTTTTAATGCATTTAATTGTATTATCTTCGAGCGTCGGAGGTCGACGACAGACACAAATTTATATCATAATTTTTCCTATGTTCGCACATGTTTCCGTGTACATATTATCTTGTTTATAAGCACTAACATTGTTCTCTTGTGAATTGTTATCGTGATAGGTGATAGGGGTATCGAGTTTCTGGTAAATCATCCGTTGATAATTTAAACAATCAGGTTGATCTGGTTCGAATGGATTTTCAAATTGAACTTGGTTAACCTTTTGGTTAAATAATTCATTGGCGGTGAATTTTGGTTGGGGTTTTGATTTTAAGGACGTATTTGCTGATGAATCGTCCATCGGATCGGGTTTATATTGATTTTGAAAAGAAGGACGATTAAAGAATTGTTTAGGATTTCTTTGTTGGATTGCAGAATCATTATTAAATTTCTGGGAATGATATTGACGTTGTGGTACAAAATGATTATTGGGATTTTTATTGAAGGAGTTGATAGTAAACGAATTTTGTGGTCTAAATAGGGCGAAGGATGAGACTGACGTGGTATTGAGTGTTGATACATTAATGGATTCTGTGAGAAACTTGATTGAACATTTGGACGTAGTTACGAAAATGTGCGTTGATTGAAATTTGCATTTATGTTTGAGTTTGTATGAGCAAAGTTTGAATTATTTCTCGCAGGAGTGAATCTAGATGATGGTTTGAAATTTTTTTTAATATTTAAATTATTTGATCGTTGGGTCGAGTAAAGAAAATTCTCTTCCTCTATAACCAAACTCATTGCTTTCTCCAAACTGACTTGATTTCTTAACCTTACATTTGTTTGAATTGAAAACGGTAAACCTCTAATAAATCTTTTTAACGATAAATCATCATCTGTTTAATCTTACTATTCTCTCGGCTGCAGGTAAATTTAATGAATTTAATTTGCAAACGATTAAGCTCCGTGCGTCTTGACAACGCATGCCAAATGTATACGGTGCTTAATTTTTTAAAGGTCTTAACGCTATTAAGTCTTGTATCAAACATTTCATGTCTCTTTGATCACCAATACTGAGGTTAAGGGTGGTTTTTACTAATTGCCAGGTAGTTAGCTCAATTCGTGAAGCTATAAGAATTTGTGCTCTACCTGTCAATTTGCATAAAATCGCTCTTAACAAAAAATTACTCAATACATTTTCTGTCTGACTTGCAATTACCTAAAAATATAGTGAGAGTATGTGGATTACCATCATAGGATGGAGTTGAAGTATAACTTTAAAAATTTGGTAATTAGGAGCCATTTCTAATTCTATTGAATTTATCCCTAACAACACAGGGATGTCCTAGGTATGTCCCTTTCATGTACCGCGGTACAAAGACATGATTAGGACATCCATGGGATGTCCTGCAGAGATTGTCCAGAGGACATCACATCTGGTATATCCATAGGTTGTCCCATTCATGTCTCTGGTATTTCTAATATCAATTTACATAAGAATCATTGAAACTTATCAAAATGTCCAATGAAAATTCAAGCTTGATATTACCTTCATTTGAAATTTTTTGTTTTTCTTCTGGAAAATAATGGATATATAGGAATTTGATCCTCGAAGTGCGCATGTCACATGAACAGATTTTTTTCAACTCAGTTACGGTATCGCTAACAATTTTGTATGAATTATTCTGTCTAGTAAGGTAAGTCAGGTCAAGTTAGGGTTGGCTAAAAATTCAGGAATTTTCAAACTTCAAGCTATGTTAGCTTGCACAGATTGGGTTTGTGTGTAAATCGCAAGCGAAAAACTAAATCATGCATTTTCAACTTGCATGCATCTCTCTTGTCATTTAAATTTCCCGCTACCAATCAAATTCAATTCTGTTCATGCAACATGCGCACTTGGGGGATTGTATTCCTTTGTCTAAATGCCAGTCATATACGCACGTTTCTAACCTATCTTTTCATTGTTTGATTGGATGTAAAAAGCAGTAAAAAGTGTGTGATAAATATGATGTGTACTTTTGTTTTGTAAAAATTGTGAAGTTAAAGTTGAATATTTTCTAGTTGAGGAGGTATAATAAGTTGAGTTTGAAGGTTGGTGTTTTAAATGAAACTTACTGTTTCTAGTTAACTCCACACAATATATATTGGTAACCAAAAACAAATTGAGGAGGCTTTACAGGAGTTCTTCAGGAGATCAAAGGAAAAAAGCCTCAGAGAAAAAGATGAGACAATGCCTACATCAAATGAAACACTTAGCTAATATATATCTGTACAGTTTTTAATTCTTTCGTCAATTTTTATTTTGTTTATTGCCATATGAATATTTGTTTTTGTTTAGTTTATTATCATATACATTTATGGATAGAATGAGTTTTTGTTTGTCGATTTTTTTTTAAATATTTTATTTAATTCTGTGATACTTGTTATTTTTCATTAAAGTGGTTTTGTGTTAAAAATCTTTGGATTTTATTTATTTCTTCATATTTTATATGGAATATTTCAAATTAAATAAATGAAAAAAGGACATTCGAGGACGTCCAGGGGATGTACTTTATATATCCCAGGAATGTTCTGGGATGATCCCTAAGGTAGTCCTTTGATGTCCTTCGTCGGGATTTGGTACATCCCTGGGACGTACCAAAAGGACATCCCTTGTGTGTCCTTTTTGATGGAAAGTAGATGTCCCTAGGACGTCCCTAGTATGTACCATGTCCCGATAAAGGATATCCCATGGACGTCCTAGTAACAAATGAAGGACGTCCCTGGGATGTACGGGGGATGTACTTGTGTTGTTTGGGATTACTTCGAAAAAACTACTCAAATCAAGATCTCTATAATCTTCTGTCATAAAATAATAAAACTTTGTTCATTTATATTTCTTTTGTGTATATGAATTATTTCTTTTGTTATAGTTTCTTTCTACATCAAGAATTTTTACTTTATCAAAATCCATGGTGGAATTCATCTATAACATGTTCTGATAATGCAGATTTTCGCTTTTTTAACCTTGCATCGCTTTTATGTTGGGCACACCGTGATTTCAAGTTTTGAGATATCATTCCTACATACTTTTTGTTGCAATTTTTACAAGGAGTACTGTATATTATATTAGTTTTCATCAGGGAATCCTCCGGTTGCTTTAACTTAGTAAAAAGAGACTGCAGATGTTTGGCTGTTCTTTGAGCAATTGGTTCCCTTGCATTCTTTAATGATTTTTTCTGATTGATCTTTAATATAAGGAAATGATCCAAAAGTAACCTGTTGTGTGTTATTGAAATTAGCATCCTGTTCATTTTCATTACTATTTATATGATCGACTGTATGTTCGCCGGGAGTATTGTAAATCAACCTCTTGAGAAGTTTGATAGGATAACTATTTTTGAAGGGTATCAATTAATATTTTAAGGTTTTTATTAAGTAATGTTGAATGTGATATTTTTGTTATTCTGTTCTTCCTCCCTAACACTAAGTTAACCTTAATTTTGTAGGGGTGATTGGACTTAAAGTTGAGGTATCTACCTGAACTAGTAGGTTTCACGTACCAGTCAAGTATCACCCTACCTTCATTGGTCCTTATTAACTTTGTATCCAAAAATGGTACACTCCTGTTAAGTTCATTTTCAACTGTGAATTGTATGTATTGATTGTAACCATTAAAAATATTGAGAAAGGTTTCGACACCTACTTCAGGAACAGCTGTGATGATATCATCTACATATTTTTTTAGAAAATGAATATCAAAAGGTAAATTCCCAACACACTCAGCGATCAAATGGTCCATGACATATTGCGCAAAAATGGGTGATACAGAACTACCCATGGGTGTTCCAAAATTTGTTTATAATATTCATCATTAAAAGGAGACAATGGAGACAATGCTCTTCGAAAACTTAGGTAACGTACGAATTGATTCACTTTATCTCTAACCTGTAAAGTTTTTTGGCTGCTATCCCCACGAGTTTGAGGGTTTTTTAAAAAGACCACTCTTTGAAGTTTTATTTTTTAACTAGTCAGCCGTGACTAACTGCTAACTTTTGGTTTTTGGTTTTAGATCAGAATGGGGCTCTATAAGGGGATTGCCTGATCCTACGGACGGGAAGTCTCATTAAATTTGAAACAATGGGTTACTTTTTCGAACAAACTCAATAAAGCGAAGAACGGGAAATTATTTTTATTAAACTGTCAAAAACATGGGGTTTATGCACAACACATCATCTTACACAACACTGATAGAACTGTTCCTTCATTACTTACACAGGATGAAAGGTGACTTAACTAGCAACTTAAAGAAAAGTGTGTGCATTATAACTACAGTACTTTCAACGTTCTGGCAGGCCCTGGCACTTATTTAGCCTATACTTTTTCCATTTCAGTCATGGTTTCACGTGTAAGTCGGTAATCTTTTTCATTTATTTCTCTGGATGCTAGCATGGAAAGGAAACATTGGAGAGTTCATGGTGCCCTGTTGCATAAGATTATAAATCCAAAAAGTGAATTTTTTTGAATTGAAGGTCGTGGGAGATTCAAAATATTGGATTTACTTGTATGGATTTCCTTGTATAAATAATCTGTCAGACACCATAAATGTGCTCTAAAATATACAACTTTGTTTTTTTTTAATCGACTCTATCACTTTGTTATCCATTCCATGTTGAGACAGCCTGTATAGAAAAAGAACTAGTAAAATCTACCTTTTAAGAATTTTGCAAAATTCTTATTATGCATGACGTTAATTTTGAATTTATTATGTATATCAAGTTATCGCGTATTTCTAGTTGCCAACCACTTCAATATATACGCATTACTTTCCTTCAAGCTGCTTAAAAACACTGTAATTAAGAAAAATTTATTATGTGTCGAATTAATTTAACGATACATAATAATCGAAGTAGTAGTGATTAAATCTAGTACGTGTCAATAAATAAAGTGTTACTATTTCTCAACTCATTGAAGGAATTCATAAAATTCTTTTTTCTTTATTGTCTTCGGCTTCTCAATTTATTTCAGTATAAAACTGATTTATAACCTTTGAAAAATCTACACATTCATGTTTAAATTAAAAGTTTATATAACACTTAATTGATTCGTAAATGTATTAACATCTACAGGTCAAAGTAGACAACAATTTCAAGTTAAAGTTAAAAAAATTATTTATGTCTATAAATAAACGCAAGCGTCACACAAAACAATCATATATGGTTTTATGGTAGCGCCACACTTAAGTTTAACCACGTTCGGGGTTTTTTATGATATCAATGCTTCTGTAAGAGATAATAACAAATAACAATTAAAAGTTCTAAGAACAAACATTTATATCTCTAGATAAATAAAAAAAAGCCATACAACAGCTGTAAAAAAATACGAACCAAAAATTAAAAAAGGAAGTAGTTTCTTAATGATGCCCTGTAATAGAAGGACTACGAAAGTGAGATAGTCTGAGCTCAACGCTTTTCAAATTAATATAATATTGTAATGTTTTTATTATTTATTTAAAACAGTTTATCTGACGGGTGGGATAAATTCATACATACGTTTGGTTCACTTACTTAATTTATTTATTCACAAAACTACTCACTATCACTTAATTTATATACACTTAACTATTCATTCAAATTTAATTTATATACACACAACCTTAATTTATATCAACACTTTACTGTTCGCTATTTCTATCACTAGATCACTTTAAAAACTAACTCTCTCTCGCTGGTCGGTCCTTTATATATTTGTGCCTTTTTTTACTCGATAATTCTAGATCGCTGCTACACAAATACAATTGGCTCTCTGGAATTTTCTAGCTAAGACTGGTCACAAAAACAATGTCTAGATAAGATAGTCACAATCGTAAACAGTTCTAAGAAATCCCTGCGCATCCGCCTAAATTTAAACTTTCATGCATGGCTTAGACAGAGGCGGATGCAAGGACTATACTAGTGTGCTATTTCGTAACATTACCCACTCCTTGAATGGAAGTTCCTCCTGGAACTTTTGTGTAGCCGAGACTGGATGTTTGAATCGGCAACTGGCCCCATTTCTACACTTTCCGATATTATGGAAATAACAGGGCACCGTCTTCAACGGATACTGATAACGGGGATTGTAGCTGCAAATTAATATTTGGACACCGGTATCTTGGAAGATCACCTCTACCACGTTCCTGACGATTCGCCAATCCAACTGATTACTCGCTATCTTAGGCATAGCCAGTTTCTTCACACTGGATTCCAACACATGGTCTCGGAGGTTTCGAAGTGCTTCCCACACATCGCGGTAGGTAGATCGATCTTGAAACTCATTTTTAGTTACCACGTAGAAGACGTACCGCGAATTATGTTTCAGTATCTTGCCAGGGGCTGGAATCTGGTTTTCAAGTTTTTCTAGTTGCCCGAACTTCTTTCTAAAGACGGATGCCAGCCCTCGTGCGTTCTTGATACGGGCGGGGATGTTGTATGCCAGTGAATAATCTTCCGGGAGAGTGAACAAATCTTGTCGTTTTTCTGAAGTGACTCCATATCTAGCTTTCCCGGTACCTCCATACGCGCCCATAAATTCATCGAATGTAGGGTCAGACACAGCTCTAATATGGTTTACTCCTTTCTCTAGGTTATGGCCTCCTTCGAATGGCGCTAGTCGGTGTTGGTGAACTACTTTTGGTTTTCCGTTGGGGATCTTGCTTATGCGATATATAACATCATTGAACCTTTTCTTGATTAAGTATGGACCTTCCCAGGATTTTTGTAATTTTGGATCAAATGCTTTTCTCGTCGTCGGGTTATGTAACCAGACTTTGTCCCCTTCTTTAAAATCGCCTACTGTGGCCTGCGTATCGTACCGACTTTTCATTCTGTCGCTGACAACTTGAAGATTTGTTCGAAGTAATTCATGAATATCGTCCAGCCTTCTTCTTATTTGGGTCACGTAGTCTTCGCCTGCTATATCTTCTCCAGGCCGACAGCCAAATTCCAAGTCACAAGGAAGCCTCATTTCACGTCCAAACAGGATTACTGCAGGTGTTTCACCCGTGGACTCATTGACGACAGATCGATAAGCCAATGCGAATAGGGAAAGATTCTGGTCCCAATCTCTCTGATGGCTGGAAACCACTTTGGACAGGTATTTTCCAATAGTCCTGTTCATCTGACTGTGGATGTAATGCTGTTGTCCTGGCCTTCTTCATTCTCAGCTTGTCACAAATCTCCTGGAATAGATGGCTTTAAAAATTTCCTCCCTGGTCACTTGGACTTCCAAGGGCACTCCATATCGGCTGATAAATTCTTTCACCAATACATGTGCGACAGTTGTGGCCTCTTGGTTTGGGATAGCGTAAATTTCCACCCAATAATCCATTACAACCAGTATTTATTTGCGATATCTAAAGCAATCCTTTCGAAAGGGCTTCCAACATTGTACTGTTTCATGGGTGCCTTTCTTTTGCGATGTGGTCCATTACTCGTAGCGCAAGTCGTACATTTCTTACACCAGTCCTTCACATCATCGGAGCTGTTCATCCAATAAAACCTCTCACGGACTCGCTGAAGGGTTTTCTTCACTCCCAGAGGACCTCCCGAAGGACTGTCGTGTAGCTTTCTCAGTACCTCTGCTACTCTCGTTCTCGGGATAACTATCTGTCTTCTTTTTTCGGAACCATCATCGTTCTCAAGGATTTTTTCCAATAAGCCTTCTTCCCGGAAAAGGGCGTCCCACTGAGCCCAATATGCCTTGAGTGTCGGTGAAAATCTTGTCACTTCTTGCCATGTAGGTCGCCTTGTTGCAGTGGGAGCGGTCTGTTGGGCACATCCGTATGGATAGGGAGTCGGCATTTCGACGATTCACATCAGCTTGATGTTTGTCCCTGTTCAATTTCTCATGTGACTGAAGTCCTTGAGTTGCAGGAGTCCCGGGGCGCTTCGATGGGCTGCGTACGTGCTCTAGCTCACCACACTATCGGCATATTTTATGCCATACTCTTTATCAAATTAACGATCTGGTTCAGGATGTCTTCGTTACCTTCTTCTTGCATGGTCCTAACATTGTTGTACCGCGAATCATTCGTGGCTCCTTTGCGTTTAAGAGGTTCTTGGTTTGTAGGAGTCGTAGGACGCTTACACAAACTGCGTGCTAGCTCGTCACAATTCCAGAATCTGATCTTTCTCGGCTTCTTGTCCATCATTATTTTTATTAAACTGAAGAACTGGTCAAATCTGTCTTAGTCATCTTCTTCTTGGATGGTCCTAATTTTGTTATATCATATTCAAAAGCAGCTGTCAATGCGTCGACTAATGTTTTCGGATGGGCTATACGAAGCGTCCTCTGCATATCGGGCTCACGTAAGCCATCAATAAAGGCCTGGATGCCCAGACATTCCATCATGTTCTCTGGTGCTGACGGATAAGCAAATCGAACTAGTCGGGCAATATCCACTTTATACTCTTGAAGGGATTCATCACGTTTCTGCCTTCGGTTCTTCAGCTGGGATTTGTACAAGTGCTCTAGATGTTCCTGGCCGTATCGCATGTCCAACCTCTTCTTCGGCTGCTCGAAGTCATCCGCTTTTTCAAGTGGTATCGTCTGTAGTACATCTAAGGCATATCCCCGAAGCGCGATATTTAAGTTCACTGCCTTCTCTCTATCGGACTAATTATTCACTTTAGCGGCTGCTTCAAACTGTTTCACATAATTGGTCCACGACCTTTTTCCATCGGACGTTGGGGCCTTTACTCGGGTAAAACTACCAATGTCTTCTAACTTAGGGTGTGTTTCTGGCTTGCAAGGTTTTGTTTGCTCGGTCTTCTTTTCTTCAGCTGGCGTGTCTTGAGTTGTTATATCTGTCATCTTTCTTTCTAACTTCTAGACTTTCTCGTCCATCGTTTTCTTTTTGCAAATGTCAAATGTTCACTTGACAAAGATGAATTCATGACCTGGAAATAAGCAGTAATGGGCATTCTTAAAAACACGTAAAATAAAAATAATAAAATCAAAAAGTGAATGTTGCTGAAATATTTACGCCAAACTCGAGAACGACATATGGAGCGCAGGGTATAAAATAACCATGAAATGATTGAAATATATAAATAAATCACCAGGTCTAGACGGCATAACCCAGAAGTTGTGAAAGAGGTAATTAAGTGGAATATTAACACGGTCAAAAACATCATGAACATCATTTTAATAGAACTAAGTCTGCACAAAGCATAGAAAATTACTTAGGTGAGTCCTATACCAAAGCTAGGTGAAGGTAACAGGTAACCCAACATTTCGTTCAATCTGCCTAATAAATACCTTCTGCAAAATATTCGAGATAATACTCAGGGACCGCCTAGAAAAATAATAGGAGGAAAAGCATGGTCTTTATGATAGACTGTTTGGATTCCGCTAAGGGAAATCAAGCATACAGGTGGCAAAATACGTAATTCATAAGCTATCTAGCAAAAAGTGGAGCACACGTATTGCTGTCGACGTTAAAAATACTTTCAATACTGCCTCTTGGAGAATAATTATTCGTTTACTTAAGGAAATTGTGGTCAGTCCAAGGAAGGGAATTATTAATTAACCGGACAAAGAAGATGAAGACATTTATGGGAGTCCCTCAAGGGTACGTAATCGGCTCAATCCTATGGAATGTTATGTACAACTTAGTTCTTGTGATTGAAGTGCCGATAGGATGCTGCACCGTAGCGTATGCTGACGATATCGCTAGAATAGCAACAGCAAATACTGCAGATGAGCTAATCCGAAAGGCATATATTACATTGCAACTCATTGTCAATTGGATGAAAACTAATAAACTGAATATGGCTCCAGATTAAACCGTTGTGATGATTGCAAAAGGCAAACGAGATAGTAGAAATGTCACTCTTAAATTATAAAACTCATCCATAAATCCCGAAATTCGATGACATATCTCGGATTCTGGCTCATCGACAAGTTAAGCTTCAAGACGCACATATTAGAGAAAACGTCCGTAAAGGCTACAAAAGTTGCTAGCAACCTCTAAAAAATGTCCATTGTTAAAGATCCTCCTGGAAAAAGTGCAAAGAAAAATGCTTCTGAGCACCTGTTCAGTCTTCAAGACAACCTTCACAAAGGTCCTACAAGTTATAGCCGGCGAACTGTCAATATAGTTGTTAGTAAGAGAAAGAGCCCTAAATTGGGAGTATAAAGAAGAAGAACCAATGGACCAAACGGTTAATACCCAACTTACAGACGTGGATTTCAGGCATACACAGAACTACAAACTCCTACCTAACCCAGGACATGTAATTTTCAAAAAATATGCACAAATATTAAGAAAAATAGAACCTCTAGATGCAATTACTGCAAAGTAATTGTTGATGCCCAGCATACCATTTGCGAATGTCCAAATTGGAGAGATATAATATATGAAATCTACACAGTACTTGAAACACGTCTAACAGTATATAAATTAATTCAGTGCATACTTTTATGAAAAAAATAGGGAAAATCATGCAAAGAAAAGATATTGATGAGCGGATTAGATAGAAAATAGTAAACTTTTCAGTCAGTACTAGGCACATGAAGTTATCGCCTCAATCGAGGTGGCAGTCCGGTGCCTAGTACAAAGGAAACAAAGTGAGGTTTGGTGGGTAGCCAGAGACTAGCAGAGTGCTCGGAGTCCCACATACCCTGTCACCGGGATAACATGAGTTTCCTCACATAAAATAAATCAGTCTTAGGAGAACATAAAAATTAATACAATAACGTATAAATACATAAAGGAGAGATAATTATCGGGGCATTAAATTTATTACTATTTTCCAAAAAAAATATTTAAACAACGCAAATGAGATATTTCTGACGCCATTTTGAAGAGTGTAGTATTATACACGTTTTCTAGCATTGGAAATGGATTTCTGGATGCGATCAGCGGGTATCTCAAAAACGAAAAGAATTAGAAACCAAACCAAATAACGAAATAAATCTCCTTTATTGAGTGTAGAAACAGCAATAATAGACGAGATACAAAGAGCACAACTTAGTAGATATGGACAGTGCGTAAATAAAGTAACGCATAAATTGATTGCTAGCTAAATAAACAGTAAGATGAAAATTTCCCGAAACGGGTCGTTTTTTATTTTAATTTACTATTTTTTAAAATAATAGTCTATGAAACAAGTCTAATTTCTTATTTAAAAAATTTTTCCAATTTATAATTTACAAAATAATTGATGTTTGTTTGACAGCATCGGATTATTTAATGTTTACTTATTTAACGTAGTTCAAATTTGAGATATTTACTGAATTTTAATGGTTATAACAAACATTTTCACTCAAATTGAAGGTAGCGAGAACAGGATATCAAAATCATTAACAATCCGGAGTTCGCCACTTTAATGGCGGCATCTAGTTTATGTTGAAAACCGGCTTTCGCCACCTAATGGCGAAAGCTAGTTTAAGTTAAATACATACGCCGACCTCGGGAAAAATCTGCAGAAAATTGCAAAAAAGAAGTTTAGTTTGCTATTAAGAGTCAATGTATGAAAATAAAACAGCATCTGAAAAATTTAAGGTTTCTAGTATAAATTAAAAGTTGAAAATCATCCAAGCTTTAGTAAAATAGGTCCCGATTGCGTATTAGTGGCCAATATTGAAAACGGATTATAGAAATGATTAAAAGAGTGCGCTAAAGCGGGGTTTCCAAGGTGGGCTTATGTACTCCGTAAAACTGTTTTTAAGTAAAATAAAAATTACCACTCCCTTTAAACACAGACCCCAGGTAATAGGTGGTTTAATAATTTTATGGAAAGACACCCCGAACTATCAGTCCAGAAAGCCGATTATTTAGGCAAGGTTCGGGCGACAATAAATCGTCAAAAATAGAAAAACGGATTAACAAAACCAAACAGTTATTAGAAGGAACCGATGATATACCGTAATATCCTGCTAGGGTATGGCATATGGATGAAAGCGCATTCTTTGTGAACCCGGAAGGGTCTGTGATTATTGCAGAAAAAGGCAAGAGCGCTTACACATCTATAAATAATAATAAGGATAACTGAGCAACAGCGATAGTGTTATCGCACCACCGCTTATCATTTATTACTAGCAATGACTTGATTCCAAAGCCTTATATAGATAAAGCCCCAAAAAGATGGAGCCTTGTTCTGAGTCGGGTTGGATGATAGCAAAAATGTTTTTTGATTACTATGCCAACGTTTCTTATCCCTATTTACGGATAGCTTCAGTCCATCGCTTGAGGAAGGTGGAACAGCAGTATTGGTCACTGATCCAAACCAATCAGGAAAAGAGTTATTAGAACAGATAAAGGCACAGAAAAATGAAGACAAGGAAATAAAGAAAAATATACGAGAAAGTGTTAGTAAACATAAACAAGAAAAAGATATTGTTACGAAACAGCACACTGGTATAGTCCCTAAATCCGACTCTGTCTAAGCCAGGTATAAAAGTTAAAATGATGGTGGATACGCAGGGTTTTTTATATCGGTTTACGACTATCTTATCGAAACATTGTTTTTGTGACCAGTCTTATCTAAAAAATGCCAGAAAACCAATTGTTTTTGAATAAGCCGTAGTCCGGAATTTTCTAGTAAAAAAAGGCATTAATATAAATAAAGGACCGATCAGCGGATAAGTTAGTTGATAATTTGACATCGTGAGATAAACAAGTAAATAAGTGAATATAAATTAGTTAAGTGTTTATATAAAATAGTTTAAGTGAATATACTGTGTATATAATTAGTGAATAGTGTATTGAATAAATAAATTAAGTAAGTGAGCCACCCGTTGACTGTTTAAATAAATTAGAAAAACATTACATTGGTGTCAGGTGTGGGGTAATATAAATAAATTGCTACTTAAAAATTGCCAAGAGACTATGTGACCTCAAAGTGGCGGAACTAAGAGCAGAATTGGAAGATCGTGAGTTGGAAACGTCCGGTAAGAAAAGTGAATTAGTAGAAAGGCTTAAAGTGGCACTGGAAAATGACGGCTTTGATCCAGAAACAGTTTTATTTAATGACGAGGCTTCCACCTTAATCTCGTCAATTTCTGCTAACATGGACGAGAAGATTGCTGCTATGGAGAACGACATTTCTGCTAACATGGACGAGAACATTTCTGCTATGAAGAACGATATTTCTGCCATGGAAGAGAAAATTTCAACGAATGTGAAAAACGATATTTCTGCAATAGAGAACGATTTTTCTGATATGAAGAACGATATTTCTGCTATGAAGAATGATATTTCTGCAGATATCTTATCATTGAAAAATTACATTGCTGCTGAAGTCGATAATAAAATTTCGTCATTAAAATCGAACATGGAGAATAAAATGAAAACGATGGAAAATCAGATGGACGAGAAAATCAAGCAGTTAGTGACAAAGATTGCCGATTTAAGAACACAAGACACTTCAGCAGAAGAAAAGAAGGTCGAGATCTGCAAGCCAGAAACACAAGCCAAGATAGATGATATAGGCAGTTTCACCCGAGTCAAGGCCCCAACGTTCGATGGAAAATTGTCTTGGACCAATTATGTGAAACAGTTTGAAGCAGCCGCTAAAGTGAATATTTGGTACGATAAGGAGAAAGCAGTGAACTTAACTATAGCGCTTCGGGGAGATGCCTTAGATGTACTTCAGACGATACCTCTGGAAGAAACCGATGATATCGAGCAGCTGAAGAAGAGGTTGGACATTCGATATGGTCACGAACATTTGGAAAATTTGTACATATTCCAGCTGAAGAACCGAAGGCGAAAACGTGACGAAACCCTTCAAGAGTATGAACTGGATATTGCCCGACTAATTCGATTTGCTTATTCATCAGCACCAGATAACATGATAGAATGTTTAGGCATCCAGGCTTTTATTGACGGCTTATGTGACCATGATATGGAGAAGACTCTTCGATTAGCCCATCCCAAAATATTAGTCGACGCATTGACTGCTGCTCTTGAACATGAAGCAGTCACGATAGCTTCAGGATACAACAAAGGTAGGACCATACAGGAAGAAGGTGACGATGACAGACTTGACCAGATCGTCAACTTGTTGAAAGGTATGGTAGACGTGAAGCCGAAGAAGATCAGGTGCTGTAATTGTGGTTACACAACCCGACGAGGAGAAACGGATTTTCTCCAAAATTACAAAAATCCTGGGAAGGTCCATACTTAATCAAGAAAAGGATCAATGATGTTATATATCGTATAAGCAAGATCCCCAACGGAAAACCAAAAGTAGTTCACCAAAACTGACTACCGCCATTTGAAGGAGACCATGACCTGGAGGAAGGAGTAAACCTTATTCGAGTTGTGTCTGACCCTACCTTCGAGGAATTTATGGGCGCGTATGGAGGTACCGGGAAAGCTAGATATGGAGTCACTTCGGAACAACAACAAGATTTGTTCACTCTCCCGGAAGATTATTCACTGGCATACAACATCTCCGCCCGTATCAAGAACGCACGAGGGTTGGCAACCGTCTTTCGAAAGAAGTTCGGGCAATTAGAAAAACTTGAAGACCAGATTCCAGCCCCTGGCAAGACACTGAAACTTCTACGTGGTAACTAAAAATGAATTTCAAGATCGATCTTCCTACCGCGATGTGTGGGAAGCACTTCGAAACCTCCGAGATCATGTGCTAGAATCCAGCGTGAAGAAACTGGCTATGCCTAAGATAGCGAGTAACCAGTTGGATTGGCGAGTCATCAGGAACATGGTAGAGGTTATCTTTCAAGATACCGTTGTCCAGATATTAATTCGCAGCTACAACCCCCGTTATCAGTATCCGATGAAGAGGGTGCCCTGCTATTTCCATAAGATCGGAAAGTGTAGAAATGTGGCCCGTTGCCGTTTCAAACATCTAGTCTCGGGTACACAAAAGTTCCAGGAGGAACTTCCATTTAAGGGTAATGTTACGAAACAGCACACTGGTATAGTCCCTAAATCCGACTCTGTCTAAGCCAAGTATAAAAGTTGAAATTGTGGCGGATACGCAGGGTTATTTATATGTGTTTACGACTATCTTATCGAAACATTGTTTTTGTGACCAGTTTTATATAGAAAATGCCAGAAACCCAATTGTTTTTAAGTAAGCCGTAGTCCGGAATTTTCTAGTAAAAAAAGGAATTAATATAAATAAAGGACCGATCAGCGGATAAGTTAGTTGATAATTTGACATCGTGAGATAAACAAGTAAATAAGTGAATATACTGTGTATATAATTAGTGAATAGTTATTGAATAAATAAATTAAGTAAGTGAGCCACTCGTTTACTGTTTAAATAAATTAGAAAAACATTACAATATGAAGAAAAAAGAAGTAACCAAAAAAAAGTTCATTGAAACACAAGACAATTCTCAAGAAAAAACTCACACATCTTCTGACAACTTTGAAATACGTCCAGGAAATTATGTTACTTTACGATATGATAAAAAGTACTATCCAGGTAAAGTTACTAAAACGATACAGCCAAAAAATGAATTTGTGGTTGACACAATGTAGAAAAGTGTCAACTTACAGACGAGAGGATGCTTTTTCGTTGATCCAGGAACCTCAGCAAAAACCTCCTACAAGAAATGGATGCTTTTAAAGACTTTTCAATTTAAACTTTTATAGGTAAGTACTATTGTCATGCTTACTGTGTTTTTATCTAAAAATACCTGCTTACCAGTTTTTAATGGTTAAATTTATAGTAACGACCGTTAGAAATAAACGACGAGAACCGGGAAAGTAAGATAGCGGGAACAGACAAAACGGTATCGAAAACCGTTTAAATTGAGAACGGTCGTTTTTCCTAATTTTTACCAACTCTCTCCTTATGACTCGTTCTATATCACTGCCAGAATGCTCCTCACATAAAACAGAAAGAGATAAAATAATTTTAATTCAAAATATAAGCATACGTTCCTTGATAATAGAATTTCTACCGTAACAGTACCACTAACATGGCGAGAACCGGGTAGTTAGTTCACCCTTAAGACCGATTTGGAAGTCGGGCTCTGTATACTCTTTGAGAAAGTGCCGCATTTTGAAGACATTAAAATATACTGCAATCATTACAAATTAGACTGCCTCTATAAGCATAATTTTAATATTTTTTGACAAGTTGATTTAAGGCATTTGTTTTTCCTCAATGTCCTACTCTTCATATTCTGCCTAACTTGCACTTGCCTATAATATGCATTGATTATCATGTCCCTTTTCGATAATTTGAACTAAGAATACTTTTATTATTTAAAAATTATAAAATAATGAAATTCTATCATTGACTCTTGAAAAAACGCAAGCAAATAAGAATAACTACCGGCTTTTTCAAATTTTATGATATATAATTCCTCGTTCTTCCATATTTAAGGCTGGGAGTAAAATATCGAGATACGGTTGTCACTAGCCTATTAAATAGTCATTTCACTACATTTTTATGAAAAAAAGTCATATTATTGCAATTAATTTTTTTGACAATTTCCTCCTATATATAAAAAACGCGCTCTAGCAGCACTACTAACAATTACAAGTAAGCTGGGTCTGATGGAAGAATAAATGCTTTTTCCAACGAGACCAAGTTTGTTAAAATCCGTTCCGTCGGTTAGGAGTTACAGCTGTTAATTTAAAAAAATATTTTATCACCTCCCCCCCCCCCACTTTATTTTAATAGATATGTAAAAAAGTGTTAAATAAAAGTTATTCAAATAAAGCTTAGCTTTTAAGAACATATATTTTTTTGGTACATTTACTAGGTTGATTTCAGTGAAAAAAATTTAGTATGGCGGTTGGCCATATTGGAAATATTTTCCACGGTGTTTTTTGGACACTTTAGTAATATATTTTTTTACCGAAAGTCTCTATGACCGATAGTTTCCGAGATAGCGCACATTGCAGTCTTATCTGACCACCCGGTACGGTAAATGTTCCGTATATAACAAAGGCACTAAGGGGACACTAATTTGTAAAATCTAAATAACCTTGAAATTTCGTTCTATTTATAATTTCAATATTAAGTATTTGAAGTTGTAAGATAAAGTGTTTGGATAATTGAATAGGACCAAACAACAGTTTGTATAGTGTGCAATATATTATTTTTTTATCAAAAATTGAATGCTTCATTAACCAGAGTAAGTGTGGATATTGAAAAACACTTATAATTAAAATTTGTTCCTCCTGCATTTTCCTTGAAAGTCTATTTAGGCCTCTTTCACACGGTCAGGGTGTTTGTCCGTCCGAGTTTTCACCCGTCAGCCGGACAAGTAGCAATACATAGTTTAGCATATGTTCTTTCACACTTTCCGGACACGGGTGAATCGCCGTACGGGCATAAAAACTCCCGGATGTACCCGCTAGAACTCACGGAGCTCGGACGGGCAATCGCCCGGACTATGCCCTAGCGGACCACAGTGTGCTATGAATGCGTTTACATGATCCGGGTGTTTAATCGCCCGATTGGTCTATACTTGTCTATACTAGTTTGCAGGCCAGTAGCGTGTAGTCTGTTCTCGAGATGACTGTGTGTGTGTACTTTGCAGTGTAGCTACGAGCATTAGATCATGTCGAAAGAAGTAGAAGAAATAGATTCTGAAATCCTGATTAGTTTAGTTCAGGATAAACCAGAAATCTGGAACAAAGCTGCCGAGGATTACAAAAATCGTAATAAAAAAACTGAAGCGTGGAGGAGTATTTGTGCCCAGTTGAAGGAAAATTTTGAAAATTTAAGTGACGGGAAAAGAAGAAGTTGTAAATTATTTTATCATGTGCCTCTTATTTCTTATGAACATTGAAATAAACATATGTTATGATTGGGTAATAGTATTATTTAGACAAGACTTCTAAATTTTCGACAACTGCCATGATACTTTGCCTACTTCAGTTAGAAAATAGTCACTTAGAACATTTCTGATATCATTAGCTGCCCTTCCACCTTGCGTATTTGGTTGTGCTGGCAAATCATTCATACCCACAACTGTCATGGTATCCTCAAAGCTATATCCATCTCTTTCTGTCACGAAATTGTGTAGTACTACACAAGCTTTCACAATACTAACGGCAAAATCTGTATTAACATTCAAAGGTCGATGCAAAATTCTCCATTTGTTTGTCAGTATACCAAAGGAACACTCAACATATCTCCTGGCTCGGCTGAGACGATAATTGAAAATTCTTTTCTTCTGTGAAAGTTCCTTTCCTCCAATAGGCCGTAGAAAATTAGTATTTAATCCAAAAGCCTCGTCTCCTATGAGAAAATAAGGTACGTTTGGAACTTCAGAACCAGGTAAAGACTTTGCAGGTGGCAATCCCAAGGACTTTTCTTGTATACTCTTCCACAAAGTACTTTCTTTGAAAATACTTGAATCACACTCACTCCCATATGCACCTACATCAACATATATGAATCGATAGTTCGAATCAGCAATTGTCATCAACACAACTGAGAAATAGGACTTATAATTATAGTATAAGGAACCACTAAACTCGGGTTTTACAATTCTAATGTGTTTCCCGTCCACAGCACTAATGCAGTGGAAAAAATTTGCTCGTTTTTCGAATCCAGCAGCAACTGATTCGCAATGTTCTTTCGTAAATTTAGGAATAAATTCTTCAACTAAGGACGACCAAAGAATGTCACAGACCTCTCGAACAATTTTTGTGATTGTAGAAATTCTGTAATAAATACCAAAATAAGAATCATCCTGTATAACAAATTACTTTTTACTTTGTAACGTTTAAACTATAGAAAACGGTTGTTCACATCGATAAAATGAAAAAACCACTTATCTAAGCGTCTGTCTGGGTTCAAGAATTAAAAAAAAAATATTTTAACCGGAAATAATAATTGCGTCAAAATAAAGAAATTTTGCGGAATCCAATAAATTCAATTGTTAATCGAGGTAAAAAACCTATTACACAATTACGTCGAACGATAAGTTCCACCAATCAGAAGCTAACAGGTACAAAGAAAATAAAGGATTGCTGAGCAAGGAAAAATTCCGAAACTTCGAAAAAGTAACAAATGAGGGGAGTTGGTAAAAACTCGCGGTCGGGAACGGTCAAGTTTTCTTTTGGGGTTTCGCGAATAGCGGTTTTTGAGGAGTCCTGAGTTATAGTAATTTATAATTAAAGTAGTGTTTTAGCAGTCAGGTATAATTATTTTTTTTCTCGAAAAAGGGAAAGCAGATTACAAGGGAGCGTCTACTTGTTCGAAACGCGAATCGTGTCCGACGGCGTTTTGTGAACACCCAGTCCGGGAATTGGTAAGTCTGATTTCAAATTATACTAACAGTGTATTATGATTTTTTTTCTGTAGTTTGGTCAGGTTATAAACATTGCCAGCCCGCTTTTTATGATATTATGTTTATATAATTTAATTGGTGTATGGTAGTTCATATCGCATACGAATATTTAATGGTGATATCTCACCGGAATCATTAGGAATAGGGAGCACATTTGAGGTTGAATATTAAATTGTTAATATCAACATTCATATTCAGGGTACGCGAAAATATTAGGTTCTGACGATTATTTTTTTTAAAAAAATAACAAATTTCTTTTATTCTGCGAGTCATTCGCGTTGACTTAAAAGGGATATCTCAAGTTTTCTCTCGATCCTATCACTGGTTTTATTCAATTGTAGACACGGGACTCTATATACGAGTATTCCCGACGCTTTGTAAATTGGTGTAATTATTTTTATTTTTTTCTTATATATTTTTTTATTAAACTCGTTTAAGAAATCGTTATCGGTCAATTTATTTACTCAACCAGGAGAGAAGGAATACCTAACCCATACACATAAGATCTACACCTAAAATTTTCCCTCAACACACCCCTCTAACTGACGTAACCCCATAATACAAGACCTCTCATTACCAACGACAACTGGTAGCAGCGGAGGCCGAAGCCAGCTCTTTCGGACATTTCTTACAGGAGCCGCCGACTCCTGTTTCCCACGGAAACGTGGGTGGTGACAGCCAGCTACGCTGCCTTCTCGGTCCATTCGGGACATTTTTGGACAACAGAGTTTTTTTGGTTATTACAAGTGGTGATAGAATTTTATGTAGGATCATAGTGGAATCTATTGATTGATTATTACAATTCCCAATCGATAGCTATAATACAGATCTGTGAAGCTACATCCACTAGCCAAGTACCTGAAAGTAAAAAAAGTAAACAATAAATTGAAAATTAAAAATTCTAGTCTAGTATTTGTTTAATATTTTTTTGTTACAGGTCAACTGGTTGTTAAAAGGTGGAATAATATCAGAGACCAGTGGCTCAAATGGAAGAACAAAGACAAAAACTCGAAAAAATCAGGAGTTGCGTCAAAACTGCGAAAGTATTTGTATCACGAACAATTACATTTTCTAGAGCAAGGCTTATATAACCAGTCAACTGATTCCAGCATGGCCTATGAGCACACAGATGAGGCAGAAAGTCAGCAGCAGACTGAGGAACTCCAATCAGCAGCAGATCAAGAGACGGCGAACCCAGATGCAACTGAGCAGACTTCGCAAACTCCATCTGCAAAAATCCCTACCGTGAAGACTACATCTGTGCAACAGTCAAAGAGGAAGAGGAAGCGCACCCTCGACGAATTTGAACTAAGGATGCTTAAATCGATCGAGGCAGGCAAGAGGACCGTTATATGAAATTTTTAATGGCATTCTTCCTTCTGTTCAAAAGTTCACTGAGAACCAGATTGTACATTTTTAGATGAGAGTTCTGCAGGTGATTAAAAACATTCAGAACCCTGTCTCTATATTCCAACAACCCAACCTCAACAGTTGCAGATTTATGCTCCTCTAAACTATCAACAACACACACAACATTAGCCCTGCAACTCCTGTCTCCTGATTCTAATGACACACAATCTACGAGTAGTAATTATAACAATTTGTCATCCCCTTTCTCACAGAATTTAGATATTGACTTTTGATCTTTTGAATTATTATAATAATAAATATATTTTTGCATTACAAAATGAAGAATATTAAACTAAAATGTTTATTTTGTTTTTTATTTATTTTAAAGAAACTTACCTTATTGTAACAACCAACATGTGTTCAGGTTGGATGCAGTTCCTCATATTTGTATCTTGTCTTTGTAGCTGTGTCTGTACACGTTGCAGCAACTCGTCAAAAGAAGAAACGCTCATACGGAAATAATTAAAAAACTTAGTTTGGTCTTCTTTTAGTTGTTGAAAAAGCACAAAGAATGCTCCTTCCAGGTATCTGCTTTCTAGCAAAAGGTGAACCCAAATTTGCCTATTACGTTGTTTTTTGTGCCGATGTTTTAATAAAGTGAATACACTCTTTTTGCGTCTACTGTCCATCACAATCAGCGGCAAACTGAAGTATCTAGCACCGGGTGGTCCGTATTTTCGCAGACTCCCGTGTGAAGAGAGCTCCAGGGCGCCACCCAGCCGGGCGATCATACGGACGGATAAATATCCTGACCGTGTGAAAGAGGCCTTAGTCTTCTTCTATCTGGTTGACGTATAAGCAAAGAATACACCAACAACAAGAAGCGAAAGCCGGCATAAATAGTTTGTTGTTCTGGGGGCGAAATTTCGTGACCTTCTAAAACTGAAGTTGACATAAAGCTAACAAATTTATACACTGAGAAAAAGGTTCTAAAATTTTGAAGGTATATTTTACAGGCAGAAAAAAAATGTTAATCAAACAGTCCAAAAAAATAATTGTTTACTAATGTATTTTCAATACATTGACGTAAAACACGTATAAAAAAATGGCGTCTATCACACATGCGCATTCAGAAAATGAATTGTCAAAACGCCGAAGCTTCGCTTCTTGTTGTTGGTGTATTCTTTGGTATAAGCGCTTATATGTGCTGGAGTTGTTCACCTATATTTAGTAGGTGGTGTTTCCCTTTACATTATTTGATGATTATTTCGATGAATACTATACCAGGATATTTGTGTCATTTGAGATATATAATGATGAACTTTTTTCATTAGCATATCCTCAAAGCTCTATACCGTGGGTGCATATTATTATAATTATGTATTTTATTAATTATAGAGTAATAACTTCTTTTCTAGAAAGTTGTTCTTTACGGAAAGTCTACAATTTTTAAATACATTCTACATAATATTAGCACTTCACAATAGCCAAATCACGGTTTAATCCACAAAACTTTCATGTTTAGTTTGAAGTAGCAAAAAAATACAGCTTCTGTTACCGTATGGCGTATCTAACAATTACGGCAGTATTAGTTGCATTATGTCTTTCAGTACAGCGGTAAACATTTAAACATTTTACAGTCAGTTTATAGTCTTTAATACAATTTTATGTGTCTTAATTAATATGTGGCATGCATAGATAGGTAGGTAAATTATATATGATTTTCAGCAAAATTCATCATGCTACGTTTCATAGTTTCATTCAAAACGTAGGTTAGTAGAAAGTTGAAATTAACATTTTTATAGTGGGTATATCTACACGGAAGATAACGGAATGTATACAGAATTTAATATTTAAACATCAACAATTAAAAACTATTCTTTCTTAAAAACCAATTAATAAATATGAATACATCACAAAAGTGTGTATTAATAAGCATTAAAAATTATAAGAAACTTAAGCTAATCCATCCAAATTACTTTTCTATAAAAACACTCGGAACAGCTTTTTTTCTATCCTTTATAGTTAGTAATTGTACCGGGTGTTCCAAATTCGTGGCGTATCAATAAATGTATGACACAGAAGATGAGGGAAAATTTTGCTGCCGACCTTCTGGCTGTCTACACCATTGCCCCAGTCGTTTTTTCCCTTCGAATGGCTGCTCTTTATTTAACGCATTATCCTGACTTTATGGCTGAAACTATCTAAAATTAACTCCGAATATGTCAAAATATGAATACCTAATAGTTGGTAGCCAAAAAGTCAATGATTCAAACATGGATACCTGTTCAAAAATATATTATCTCTCTGATAAATTCTCGCACTTACAACCTTTTGTGCTGTATAACAAAATTTACAGCCCCTTTTGTATGTTAAAAGTTCAATAAACAATTTGTAAAGATAGCTATTCAATTTTATTGATGGAACTAACGTCTTACCAGAAATTACGAGTATTATGAGTGGCATACGATCTTTCTTGCAAGAAGATATCAGTTTCAACCATCAGTCGTGAATGTTTCGTCAAGTGAATCGGGTCAGCACCAGCTTTGAGTTAAGCTCAAGTTGTATCTCAGTAGTTTACTGAAGTAACTCTTGTAATCTATTTTATTATTATTACGCTTCTCTCTCTCACTCTCTATCTCTGTACCTAGATCTCGTGAGATCCTCTATTCTCGAGAATCTTTCTCTCAGTATCTCGATTAGTAAACGAGTACGTATCAAGTATTTGATTTTTTTTTACTAAAAACACTAATAATTGGAAAAACACTGACATAACTATAAGCTTACGTGCACATACCTACACATGGTCCTTCGAAACGGATTTTATAGTAACCGGAATAATAATAATTTGGACGGTACGTGAAAAGTATTGTTGAAGAATTTAAAGTATTTTTATTACAGAGTAAACTATATTTCAATACGAAACGTACCTTTGAAGAAAGTTGCGAAATAGGCTCTCTCCAATCAATTATCAAATTCCTAAACTTTTTATATTGGAAATGCATAATTTTGGAAAATGTCACGTTCCTCATGTCCCATGCAGACACTATGGCAACCATGCATACGTCCCATTTTAAAGATAGTGAATCAAAGTTTACACCTCAGCAAAATGGCTCAATGTATAATACTCACTCCAACCAAAGATCCAACGCGTTTAATTTCGCATAATATTGCCAAACACTAATAAAATATATTATTGTCAAAACTTTCCTGCTCTAGTCTCTGGAAGATAGGCACACATTTGTCTCAGCTTTGTCTTTTATAGTCTATTTGAAAATCAAGAGAGAGTAAATTCCCAGAAATGTTTTGCAGTTATCAGTGTTAAAGGCAGTAAACCATAGACGTGCGTTTTCAAAATTAAATTAATATGGAAATAGAAATATTTAATTTGTTTTAGTTATTTATACCTAGATTACCAATTTTAGATAGATAAACATAATTCGTAAGTAGTAATTTAATTTGGGTAAAATGAAGAAAAAGTCAATATTATTTTAGGCATTTTGTTTTAGGCATATGTTTATTTATAAAATATGTATATAATATGTACAGATAATTACAATTATTTATAAATTAATATGAGGAGCTAAAAAAACAATTAAGTAGGTATATGAGAAAAACAAAACCAACCGCAAGGATAAAATTTGTCGAGCAACATGCAAAAAATACGACAATATTAAATCTTAAAAAATTAAAATCTAAAAATAAAATTAAAGTACATAAATTAATAATTTTAAAGTTATGGTTCCTCGCACTCTGTGTCAGAAGATTCACCATCTGATTCTAGAGAAATTACAATGGGCTCTATAGTAATATCAATTATGTTATCTAGCTCCCACATTTTTTTTTCTATTTCTGTAACGTGTCTAATACATTTTTGCCAATTTTCACTTGTTACTTCAGATATTGCCTTATTGAAGAGATTTTTAACATCTGATAATTTGAAAGTCGTGTTATTTCTGGCAACATAACCTTTAACTTGAGCCCATATTAATTCTATCGGATTCATCTCACAATGGTAGGGTGGTAAACGAAGGATTTCAATTTCTCGTTTTTTGGCTATCTCCTCAATATTATATTTTTTATAATTTTGCTTATGTTTTTTAGCAATAGTTAACAATTCTGCCCTCAGCATTGTATTGTCAAAGGCTAAATTTTTAGAAGATAACCATTTTGCAATTTCATCCTTTTTCCATTTAGTGGTTGGTAAAGGTTCAAGTAATCTGGAGTGGTAACTTGCATTGTCCATTATAATAACCGATCCTTTTGGTATGAATTGAATCAGCTGTTCAAAATATTCCTCAAACACGTCTCCATTCATTTCTTCGTGATAATCAACGGTTTTTTGATTCAAATAAGAGTAAACCATTCTCAAGAAAACCGTTTGTACTGCCTATATGACAAATAATTAATATTTTACCTTTTCCTATAGGTTCCTTAAAACCAGTAGTATATCCTTCTAGAAAAGCTTGATGGGATGATTTTATATTTTTGTCTTTCCAAACTCTTCCTACACAATGTCCTTCATTAACCCATGTTTCATCTAAATAATAAATGTTTTTATTTTGAGCTTTAACTTGTTGTATTCTTCTGAGGTACTGTCTTCTCCAACATACAATTTCTTCAGAATCAATTATCATTGAGTGTCTGCCCATTTTTTCAAATTTAAAGTTTAACTCATGTAACACTTTCCATAGTTTATCCCGGCTTATTGTGGGTAAATCAACATCATTCGTAATGGCTTGCAAAACTTTATCTAAAGTTGGTATTTGCTTGTTTATAAAAAATTAGTGAACAAGCTTACGAATAGCATTTTTAAAAAACTCGTCCACGTTGACTTTTAATAGTTTTGGTCTACCTGGTTTCGGCTTTGGTGAGGTTACTCCACCTGATTTTTCCTCCTTTAGAACTCTATATATTGTAGATTTTCCATATCCCATTGCCTTAGATGTTGTTTCAACTACACTGTCAATAGTGTTTGAGGGATTTTGATGTTTAAAATAGTGGTACACATTCACTACAGCACTCTTTTCATTGAGCGATAAATGGTTTAGTTTTAATTTTTCACTGGCGTATACTCACAAACTGCTTCCATTTTTAGTCACTACTATTTGTCACGTTTATCGAAAATCAAATAACTGCATTTCTAGAAACTTGAGCACTATTTAAGTCAAAATATCTGTCATTAGAAGCGGTCGGCGGGCGTAATTTCGGCCGGTAATCCCTTGGCCTACCTGCATAAATCAAAGGGTACCATTTATGACAGGGGTAATTTCGGCCGAGGGGTTGATGTTTACGATGAGATTAAAATATTGGTAATTACGCTTAATAGTTTCTGTAAAATATTAGTTGTGTATTTATTTGGAAATACCTAATCCTGTGTACCTGTCGGAAATACCTTTAATTTACTTATCTCTTTATTCTAATAACTATGTTGTACCTACTTAAGATTATTCCTTTAAATGTATAAAATTCACAAATAACAGGTATAAAATTATTATAGCTAGTCAGTATTATAACTTATCTTTAAGCTACTAGTCGATAGAAAGCATAAAATATATTATTTGTATACGATGGCATCAGTTTCAGTAATTAAGAGTTCACGCGGTTGTGACTTACTAGTTGTAGAAAAGTTTCAGTTTTGTAAACAGGACGTATTAAAAAGTGGTGAAGTACGTTGGAGGTGTATAAAGAAAAATTTAAGATGTTTAGCCAAACTGTACACTGTTGGTGCGGAATACACAGTTACTAGAAGTGAATTAATCCACAACCACGAGTCCGATGAAACTACGTTGGAGAGAAAAATAGTGACGACTTCATGCAAGCGCAAAGCTGAGGAAGACATATCGGAGAAACCTTCAAAAATTATTAAAAGCGTTCTTTCAAATCATTTGCCTGAGAATTTGTCATCGATAGATGTCAGTCTAATAAGAAGAAATTTGTACAACAGCCGCCGTAAGCTCTTACCAGCCCTGCCTAAGGATATTCACGATGTACATTCTGTACTCGATAGTTATGGACCGAAAACCACAACAGGTGAAAATTTTTCGTTTATTAACAGCACAGCTGATAATATCATTGTTTTTTCTTGCCATACAAATATAATAAGTTTACGTAAAATGAAAGATTTTTACATGGATGGCACATTTTCTTATTGTACAAAATATTTTTATCAGTTATTTACCATCCATGGACTGGAAAATGGGCATTATGTTCCTCTTTTGTATTGTCTGTTGCCCAATAAGACCAGTGACACATATATGAGACTTTTTCTGTTGGTAAAATCTAAAATTTTTGAACTTTATAATATTGTTTTTGAACCGAAGGAGGTATTTGTGGATTTTGAAATCGCAATTCATAACGCATTAAAAGTTGTCTTTCCCAAAACCAAACTAAATGGTTGTAGATTCCACTTGCACCAGGCGTGGTATAGGAAAATACAATCATTAGGGTTAACCCAAATGTATAAAGATAAAAACTGCGAGGAAAGCAAATGGCTTACTCATACTTTTGGGCTAACTTATTTAGACCCCTCTGAAGTTGAAGATTGTTTCATATTTGATCTCATGTCATACAAACCGGACCATAAACTTATAGATAAATACGCAGACTATTTATTAGAAAACTACATAGCGCCAGAATCTCATTTTCCACCAAATATATGGGCATATGAAAACCCATCAATTAAAAGAACCACAAATGCCTGCGAATCATTCCATTCGCACTTTAATTCTAGTTTTTATTCAAGTCACCCTTCTATATTTATTTTTATAGAAAAATTAAAAGATTGTCAGATCGATGCATATTTAAAAATAAAAAATTTAAATATTCCAGCAAAAATTAAAGACACACAAGTAAAAAACAAACTAAAATTTATCGAAAACATGGTAAATATGCTTCGATCTGACAATATTTCTAGAATTAATTTCGTTAAATCTGTATCACATCAAAACGTTTTTTAAAAATTTATAGTTTACCTAAGTTATAGAAATAAGTTGATGTAATAATTTTATTGAAATAAAGAAATATTTTAATATAAAGCATTCTGTTATTTTATTTTATTTGCGGCCGAAAATACCTATGAGATAAGGAAGCAACTTAAAACCTCCGGCCGAATTTACCTACCGGCTTTTAGTACCTGCCCTTTTTCCGGCCGAAATTACATCCGCCCGAAGCGGTTGCCATTCTTGCCATTCGGAGGTCGTTAAATAACAATTATCCCTTTCTATTCTGGTTACGCCTATGACGCACGTTAATCCTCTTAGGCCTACTGTAGTAACAATGAAAGATCATAAAATAATGTGATAGTCCAAGAAATGTAATAAATTTTGTATTGAAATTAACAAAAACCATTTAGAATGCATTACAAATATTGAAGTTTTACCGCACGTACTGTACTATAGTTTTGCATACCGAATTAGTTTTTATTCTGGGAATTTACTCTCTCTTGATTTTCAAATAGACTATAAGTGTCTTGGAAATAAACATTCGATCCGCGAGTGTCTCTCTTCCAGTACTTTTCGTGCAAAAAAGCATCATACTCTGTTACATCTGGAACTCTCACGCACTGCTGTACCTAAAGTTCTAAGTACACCACCTCTAGCCGATAGTATTCAACATATCCCTCCTAGCACATCTTCCATTGGTTGTAATTCATAACTTCCAGTAGACATGTCACATATTTCGACCACTTCATTGACCTCCCTCTCTTCTAAAAATTATCATGTTTTATTAGCCACCGCACAGACCTATGTCAAGCCAAAAGGTATTTTCTATTAGAATTATTTTAGACAATGGCAGTCACACTTAATTCGTCACTCGCTCTCTAGCTACAATATTAGGCTGCAAAATATATCCTCATACTCTCCATGTTTCCGGTATTTTAGAAGACAGCACCTCGTGAACCGAAATGATATATCACCATATTTTAAAAAATCGCAGAAAACAATAAATTAACCAAATGTCTTACTTAGCGCATCAGGTTTCATGCTACACAAATTTTGTTAAAATTTTCTTGATTTCCATAATCAGCGCAGTATCAAGCATTATGTTACGAATTCGCCCAATGGTGTAGTCCCTGAATCCAACTATGTCTATGCTATGTATGAAAGTTAAAATTTTGGCGAATTCGCAAGGAATTCTCTGAACTGTTTACCATTATTTATTTTTTTGTGACTATTCTTATCCATTTCCAGTAAGGTCCATTGTTTTTGCGAGACGCAATCTAGAAGGATCGAAAAAAATAGGCGCTTAATATATAAGAGAGGCTACCTGCCAACGGAGTTAGTTTATAATTTGATCTCGTGAAAATAAACAGTGAAGTAAATATATAAATTAAGTCTAAGTAAATAAACAGTAGTAAAGTGTTTATATAAGTGAATATATTGTGTATATAATATAAATTAATGAAGAGTTTAGTGAATAAATAAATTAAGTCAGTAGACAAACCGTGTGTATAAATTTATCCCACCGTCGTTATAAAAACTTTCAAATGAATAAGACAAACATTACAATGGTGTAAGAAGTGGGATAATATAAATAAATAGCTACGTAAAAATGGCCAAGAGACTAAGTGACCGGGAAGTAACGGAAGTAAGAGAAGAATTGAAAAATCGCGAGCTGGGAACGTTCGGTATGAAAAGTGAATTAGTAGAAAGATTTAATGTGGCACTGGAAAGTGACGGCTTTGATCCAGAAATATTTTTATTCAATGACGAGGCTTCTATCTATATCTCGTCAATTTCTTATATGAAGAACGATATTTCTGCTATGGAATAGAAGATTTCAACTAATGTGAAGAACGATATTTCTGCTAACAAGCAAGATTTCTACTAATATGGACGAGAAAATTTCCGCTATGAAAAACGATATTTCTGCCGATATCTTATCGTTGAAAAATGACATTGCTGCTGACGTCGAAAATAAAATTCCATCTCTAATATCGGATATAGAGAATAAGATAACAACGATAGACGAGAAAATCAAGGAATTAGAGGGAAAGATTGCCTATTCAAGAGCACAAGGCACACCAGAGGAAGAAAAGAAGATCGAGCAAACAGAACCTTGCAAGTCAGAAGCATACCCTAAGTTAGAAGATATTGGCAGTTGTACCCGAGTTAAGGCCCCAACGTTCGATGTAAAAATGTCGTGAACCAATTATGTAAAACATTTTGAAGCGTGAGTGAATAATTGGTCAGATAAGGAGAAAGCAGTGACTTAACCATCGCGCTTCGGGGAGATGCCTTAGATGTACTTCAGACGATACCTCTGGAAGAAACGCATGACTTGGAGCAGCTCAAGAAGAGGTTGGACATGCGATATGGCCATGAATACCTAGAACCTTTGTACAAATCTCAGCTGAAGAAACGAAGGCAGAAGCGTGACGAGGCCCTTCAAGGGGATGAAGTGGATATTGCCAGACTAGTTCGATTCGCTTATCCATCAGCACCTGAGCACATGATGGAATGTCTGGGTATTGATGGCTTACGTGACCCCGATATGCAGAGGACGCTTCGTTTAGCCCATCCAAAAACATTGGTCGATGCATTAACTGCTGCTCTTGAATATAAAGCAGCAACGAAGGCCTAGAGTTATACCAAAGTTAGGACCAACCGAGAGGAAGACGACGAGGACAGATTTGACCAGATCATCAGTGTCATAAAAGTATGATAGATAAGAAGCCGAGAGAGATCAGATGCTGGAATTGTGACGAGCTAGGGCAATTAAGCAGTTCGTGTAAGCACCCCAGGACTCCTGCAAACGAAGAACCCCAATCACAGGAAAACTATAACGGGTCGGCTACGAGGGAGCAGCACCGACCCATGATCGTTACAAAGACCCTTTCATACTGATAGATTCTCTCAGTTATCGCATCGACAGGGTATATGCAGATGGGGAAGTGAATGGCCAGATATATTCTGCTGGTAGAGACTGCGACTGCGAACCGCCACAGGTGAGAGTGCCAACGTTCACGGGGAAACACAAATCCAATTGGGAATTGGCACAGGAAAGTTTACGCGTACGGTAATCGTAGCTGACATTGAAGATGCCGTGATTCTAGAAATAGACGTAATGCATCTACATGGTTTCCAATTGAACTTTAGAATCAAAACCATTAAAGTGGGTTCCGAGGAGGTATTTCTTCATCCATATGAAGGCAGCACGGTGTTGGCAGCTGCACAGGAAGGTACCGTTGTCTTAGAAGACATGCCTGGTCTAGTTGGACGACATCGTAGTACTGGGAAAGACATTTGACGAACACCTGAAGAATTTGAAAGATGTATTCAAACGACTCCAAGCTGCCCAGCTCATATTAAACTTGAAGAAATGTCAGCTATTCCAAAACCGAGTCAACTATATAGGAATGAAGGAGTGGCGGTGGATCCAGAGAAAATTGCTTCCATCCAGCAATGGCCGTAACCAACCGACAAACATCAAATTAGGAGCTTCCTTGGACTTTGCACATACTAGAGAAGATTTACCAGGAAGTTTGGAGATATTGCCAAGCCCCTAACTCGACTCACAGAAGAAACAAGAGCTTTCCAATGGAACGAAGTCTGTCAAACGTCTTTTGAAACCTTGAGGAGGCATTTAACCTTGGCGCCGATATTAGGATATCCATTACAAGAGGGAGACACTGATGCAAGGAACGTAGGAGTTGTAGGAGTGCTCTCACAGATCCAAGGAGGGCAAGAAAGAGTGCTGGAATATTTTAGTGAAGTCCTCTCCAAAGCAGAACGAAACTACTGCGTCACAAGAAGAGAACTTTTGGCGGTAGTGAAGTCCATGAAACACTTTTACCAGTATCTCTACGGAAGGAAGTTCTTAATCAAGACTGATCTTCACCTAAAGAAGATTCGACAATGGAAGGAGGACAGTCGGCGACCTACCTGGCAAAAGTGTTTTTCACCGACACTCCAGGTATATTGGGCTCAGTGGGACTCCCGTGTCCGGGAAGAAGGCTTGTTGAAAAGAATCTTCGAGAACGATGATGGTTTCGAGAAGAGAAGACATATAGTTATCCCGAGAACGAGAGTAGCAGAGGTACTGAGAAAGTTACACGACAGCTCATCGGGAGGTCATCTGGGAGTAAAGAAAACTCTTCAGCGAATCCGTGAAAAGTTTTAATTGGATGAACAGTTCCGACGATGTGAAGGACTGGTGTATTAAATGTACGACTTGTGCTACGAGTAATGGACCACATCGCAAAGGAAATGCACCCATGAAACAATATAATCTTGGAACTATTTTAGAAAGGATTGTTTTAGACATCGCTGGACCATTTCCGTCGCCAGAAAGTGGTGGTAAATATATCCTGGTAGTAATGGATTATTTCACAAAGTGGGTGGAAATTTACACGATACCGAATCAAGAGGCCACAACTGTCGCGGATGTATTGGTGAAAGAAACTATCAGCCGATATGAGGTGCCTTTGGAAGTCCACAGTGATCAAGGAAGAAATTTCAAGAGCCAGGTATTCCAGGAAATTTGTGACAAGCTGGGAATGAAGAAGACCGGGACAACAGCGTTGCATCAGATGGAATGGTCGAGATAATGAACAGGACCATTGGAAAATACCTGTCCCAAGTAGTTTCCAGTCACCAGAGAGGTTGGGACCAGTATCTTTCCCTACTTGCGTTGGCTTATTGATCTGCCATAAATGAGTACACGGGTGAAACACCCGTAAAAATTCTATTTGGATGTGAAATGAGGTTTACTTATGACCTGGAGTTTGGCTGTCAGCCTGGCGAAGATCTAGCAGGAGAAGATTACGTGATCCAATAGAGAAAAAGGATGGACGATGTGCACGAATTGGTTCGAACGAATCTTCAAGTTGCCAGTGACAGAATGAAAAAACTGTATGATACGTAGGCCACAGAAGGCAGTTTCAAAGAAGGGGACAAAGTATGGTTACACAATGCAACAAGGAGAAAAGGATTTTCTCCAAAATTACAGAATTCATGGGAAGGTCCATACTTAATCAAGAAGAGGATCAACGACATAATCTATCGTATAAGCCAATGGAAAACCGAGAGTAGTCTACCTAAACCGACTAGCGTCATTCGAAGGAGACCATGATAAAGAGGATGGGGTGAACCAACTACAACAAGAGTCTGACCCAACCTTCGAAGAATTTATGGGCGCATACGGAGGTACCGGGAAAGCTAGATACGGAGTCACTACATAACAATGACAAGATTTGTTCACGCCCCCGGAAGAGTACTCACTGGCACATAACATCTCCGCCAGTAACAAACACGCACGAGGGTTGGCAACCGCCTTTCGAAAGAAGTTTGGAAAATTTGAAAAATTTGGAGATCAAAAGCCAGCCCCGTTCAAGACACTGAGACTCAAGCACAATTCGCGGTACTTCTTATACCTGGTAACTGGAAACAAATTTCCAGATCGATCAACCTACCGGAATATGTGGGAAGCGCTACGAAGCCTTTGAGATCATGTGCTGGAATCCCATGTGGAGAAACTAGCCACGACTAGGATAGAGAGCCACCAGTTGGATTGGCGAGTCATCAGGAACATGATAGACGTGATCTTCCAAGATACCAGTGTCCACATATTAATTTGCAGCTATACCCCTCGTTATCGGTACCCGATGAAGACGGTGCCCTGCTATTTTCTTACGGTCGGGAAGTGTAGACGTGGGTCCTGTCGATTTAAACACCCAGTCCCGGCTCCACAGATGCTCCGGGAGGAAATTCTTTTTAAGGAGGGGGTAATGTTACGAAATCGCACACTGGTGTAGTCCCTGAATCCGACTCTGTATAAACTATGTATGAAACTTAAAATTTTGGCAAATGCGCAGGGATTTCTCCGAACTGTTTACCATTACTTATTTTTTGTGACTATTATAACGAGAAAACGCAACCTGTCAGTGCCCGTTAAAGATGTGCGGGTTGTCTCCCGTGGTACAACCCGAGCTTGCCAATCGACTAGCTTCGAGTCGAAGCGGTGGATTCTTCAAAATTTAACAGTTTACTAAAAAGGGCGCCAGAGAAATTTTGGCAAGCACCCAAGACTTCTTAAGTTAGCCCACACCTCCTCAGCACCAATTACACACTCAAAAAGGTTAAACTGATAGGAAAGTTATCATTAGGAATTAAAGGCAGCAAACATCCCCTGATTGAAGTTCAATAATCTCTTTGGACCATATGTCTCTTTTCAAATGTGATTGTTACAAATTTTACAACAAAAAAATGAAACTATTAATACCTGAATTCAGCTGAAGGCTGTGGATTCAGTATGTAGTTAGCCTGAAGGCCGAAATCTACATAAAAACTTAAATCGCTAGCTGCATTACCAGTTACAAACGAAAACTCTAAATTATAATTTGAATAACTGACGAAGCAGGTTCTATAATACCCGAGTAGAGCTGAAGGCTACTAACTCAGGGTGCTGAAGACCTGAGGCCCCCATTTTACACAGATGTCCCAAATTACAGACCGATTACAGGAAACGAACATATGGTTCATGTACAATTTTTCAAATACAGTGAAAATCTAACACCAAAACTACAATTGCATCAGTTACATGGGTTCACACTTCCGCAATCTATATGAGTATAAATATTTATAAATGCATATACACATAAAAATAAAAATCATCAAAGTCAGGAAAATATCTTAATAGCGCAGCACCCAGGTACGTACCGTGGAATACCTAGCGTTCAGAGCCAACAATTCAATATTCAAAAAGAATGTTTCAAAATTTTATATACGAAAAGTAATAATAATTAATTACCGCAAAAAATAGAAAAAGCCATACATAAAAAAATTTGTGAAATTTTGACTGTTAATTGTGAATGGAAGGTGTATAAATGTATAAAAATAATATGAAAATTGACTGTGACGAGTGATTTTTCTTCCTCAGAACAGCAATCGAATCCCTCGATGTCGACACTTCAAAAAAAAGATCCAGTCTTCCTAGTCACTGATCTAGGTGAGTGGTCTGACTGACTTCCTACTCCTCAATCAGCGGATAAAATCCATATAACCAAAATAATAAACTCCCCCTAGAATAGAGGAACGACTTAGCTTACACATAGGGTTCTCATTTTACCCCAGTCAACTTTGCGACGTCCCGCCGTACCATTCCATTATATCAATTATATCATAATCATCCGAAACTCGCAAATAATCATACAACCTAATTTTTAACAGTATAAAAGCCATCTACACTAATAGCAAAAACTACTTGAATGGTTTTTTGATTAGCAAAAAAAACTATGATATCTGAAAAAAACAAAAAAGAAACCGCGTTACCTACACATTCCTGACGATTACTCAGCCCTCGTGATATTCTAGTTTCAGAAATGTCCAAACAAAACGAAAATGACACGATAAAAATTCTTGAAATGTATCAAAACTATTTCATAAAACAGGTTACTTACTTCAATAAACTTTGAAAATTACTTCAAGGCGTTAGATTACTACTTTAACTGCCTATAAATTTGTTAATTTCGAGAAAGTGTTCAGATATTTACCTAGATAACGAGTTTTACTGGCATGGACGTCAACCGAAATAACCACGTGGTTTGTGAAATTTCAAATATCTTAACGTGGTCGGAAGTAATGGCTACCAGAGCACATCCAAATTTTAAACGTCAGTCGTCGCCAATGCTCGCTTCGACAACGCTTCTCATCGAAGTAGTCTGTCAAAAATTCCCGTCGGCAGGTTCGCCAACTATCTCGAACGCTGATTCCGCCGTATATTCACGTGAAATCAATACTCAACGTTAAATTTTAACGTTGCACTATTATTATCTAGACATTTGCAGTAAGGTCCATTATTTTTGTGAGCCGCTATCTACAAAGATCGAGAAAAAAAGGCGCTTAATATATAAGAGAGGCTACCTACCAACGGAGTGAGTTTATAATTTGATCTCGTGATATAAACAGTGAACAAGTAAATATATAAATTGAGTCTAAGTAAATAAACAGTTGTGAATTGTTTATATAAATTAGCGTAAGTGAATATACTGTGTATATAATATAAATTAGTGAATAGTTTAGTGAATAAATAAACTAAGTGAGTAGACATACCATGTTTATAAATTTATCCCACCGTCGTGATAAAAACATTCAAATAAATAAGAAAAAAATTAAAATTAGATCTATCTTGTATTTTGATAACATGTTATGTAAAATTCCTGGGCTTAAGAGGAATCCGACTCACGTCATTTTTCAAATCTCTACTCCCTTAGATCTTGAACTCGAATCCTTCATCACTGAGCGAAAAATCCTGTCGGCAGTCTGACAGTGTTATGATGCGCTAGGATTAGTCAACCCCGTCATTGCGAAATGAAAAATATTAATGCAATGCACATGATTGCACAAATTTTCATGGGATCAAGAAATTACCGATCAGTCCATCCTCTTCGCTTGGAAAGATTTTGTAAATAGTATCTCTTCTCCCTCCACGCTATTTATTTATGAATGAAAAACCCATAGAATGTCAACTTCATGGATTGTCAGATACCAATTTAGTGGCATATGGTTGCAACTTATATCGTCTATCCAAATATGCAAATGGGACAATCCATTGTGCATTAGTGGGTGCTAAATCTCGAGTTGCGCCATTAAAAATCATGCTGATTTTCCCAAATTATAACTGTGTGCAATGTTACTGTTAGCCAAATTCACTCAACGAATTATCCAAATTCGTAAACCAAAAATTCAATTTGTATCTATTAATTTACAATGCTTCTGAGCAATCGTGTATCACAGATACAAGAGATCTCGAGCTCTAGCACCTTTCAATATCACTACGTTCGTCCGGAACTTAATGCTGCAGATATGCTCTCGCGTGGAAAATTCGACAATTTAGTTATTTGGTTTAATGGTCCCTTGTTTCTACATTACTCGAATCTCGGTCTTGCCAGTCGAAAAGGATTGACTCTTATATCTTCTCCGATTCTTGTACAGTAGTTATTATAAGTTTTACGTTGTACATAGAATCTAAATTTACAACCTTTTGTCCCACAAATCTACAACCCCTTTTGTATATTAGAAAACTATTGTCTGCGCGGCGTGAACCAATGTGATCCCTTGTAGATTCCTCTCATAATATTCAGGGTTCATTGGCCACGTTCGAAATATACCCTGACGTTTTTCCTCTCATAAAAAGTTCAATAAACAATTTGTAAATATAGCTATTAGATTCCATTGATGGCACTAACGCCTTACTTAGAAAGGTTTCTGTGTAGCCAATATCCCTTCGTCTTGTAAGATTTGCACGTGTGACCATATCTGGAATTACGAGTTTTATAGGTGGTATACGATCTTTCTTGCAAGAAGGTATCAGCTTTAACCATCAGTCATGAATGTTTCGTCAAGTGAATCGGTTCAGCTCCAGCTTTGAGTTAAGCTCAAGTTGTATCTCAATAGTTTACTGAAGTAACTCTTGCAATTTATTTTATTATTCTCACACTTCTCTTTCTCTCTGTAGGTACCTATATCTCGTGAGTTTCTCTATGTGAGCTACACATTCTCGGGAATCTTTTACAATTCTTTCGATCGGTATCTCGATTAGTAAACGAGTACGTATTAACTAGAAAATGTTTGTAATCATAAAAGAAGTATTGTACAGTTGTAATAATTGTGAATTGAGCAATAATGCTGTGTGAATATAGTATTGGGGTCCGAATTTGATTTTTTATTTCACTACAAACACTAATAATTGGAAAAACAGTGCGTTAACTATCAGCTTGTGTACACATTAATGAAAAATACCATTAAAGGAGACCAAATATTTAGGAGTCATTTCAAACAATAACACAAATGTTAAATGAAAGATCTTTGGAGGTAATATTTCGAAAAATATTTTATTTTGGTATAGATATGTAGATGACATATTAGCTTGTTTTATGGGCAGTGAACGACAATTAGATGTATTTTTCAACCACATCAATAATTTACACCCAAAAATTAAATTCACATTAGAAATTGAAGAAAATAGCTCAATCAATTTTCTTGATTTAAAAATTCAAAGAGTTAATAATGTACTTGATTATTCAATTTAACGAAAACCAACACAGACTGATGTGACAATTCCATTCAATTCCAATCACCCTATGTCACACAGGCTAGCGGCATATAATTCAATGATACATAGAGCTTTTTCAGTTCCTATGAACAAATGTAATTTTGATAGAGAGATTAATACAATTAGACAAATAGCAACATCCAACGGTTATCCATTAGATATGATAAATAAGCTAATTAGTAAAAAAGAGGACTGACATTACAACTAATATTTCCTATACAAGCTGATGAAATAACTTATAAAACCATCACATATGCAGGAAATATTTCTAGTAATATTTCAAAGATAATATCTTCAGCAACGAATACAACAATTCCTTTTAAAACAGAAAGTAACGTTAGTACAAAATTGTTAAATGTAAAAACAAAAATACCACTATTAAAGAAGTCAGGTATATATAAACTCAAATGTCCAGAATGTAATGCTGTCTATTTGGGTCAGAACCTTAGGAATTTTGAAATCCGATACAGTGAACACTCACGAGCATACATATTAAAACAACCAGGTAAATCCCACTACGCAAAACATCTACTTGACACCAATCATTCATTGACACCTAATACAAAACTAGAAGTGCTGCATATTTGTGAAAAGAAACAAGAACTGGATTTCCTTGAAGAATTGTAAATTAGAAGACATTTAAGAAACCGACAATATGAAGTTGTCAATGAACAGTTAAATCTAGGGAGTTCTCCACTAATAAACTGTCTTAAGTGATAATTGTAAAGATCAGCAGATATAGTTTTCCTGGTTTTCTATATCATTGCACAGTAATACTGATCTTAATTGGAAAAATGATATCCAGGATATCACCATAGGGCTAATAATATCTAAGCTTCAATATTTGTAATATCACATCATCTTTTTTCTATAAACATATATTAAGTCAATCATAAGTTAGGTCACTTCTTGGTCTAGCCAAATATAACTATTAAACATCAGGTAGGAATCAAATGAAATGTAACTTCTGTCATTCTGACGATGATATTGATTTATCGAAACAATTGTCAATTTTTTAGTATTTTCAATAACTTTTATTATATTGTGGAATTAACTAGAAACCGTGAGTTTCAATTAAAACACAAATGGTAAAGATACAAGTGAGAAACAAGGGACTAAACGAAACGAAGAATTCGAAAAACAATACATACAAAAGTATGGAGTGTAACAAACTATGGGGCAGAAGTTTGGAATGTACCAAATATAAATAAACAAAAAATAATGGCAACTGAAATAGACTTCCTTAGAAGAAGCTGCCGGCGATCAAAACTAGCTAGAGTTAGAAACGAAATGATCCGAACAGAAATGGATATGAACCGATCATTAACTCAAGAAATTGGTAGAAGCTAACTGATTTGGTTTGGTCACGTAAAGGGAAGCCAGCACGGCTCCAGTAAGTTCTAGAGTGGATGGATGGAACGAATGAGGACGACCCCGTGGATAAGTTGGAAAGACAATATAACGGAGGCGGTGTGTGTGTGTGTGTGTGTGGTATGTCGTTTTAACTGCTGTTGTGAAAAAGTATTCTAAAATAGTGGATAATCTGCTTCAAAAATAACCAAACTTTGCACACCCGTGAGTACACCAGATTACATTATAAAGTGGAAAATTCATTTGATTTAAATCCATGGAAAAGCATTGAAATATAATTATTTAAATATTCATACATATTGTCAAAGAACGACAATCTCTACAAAAAAGCAAACAATTACGATACTCCTTACAAAAAGACAACAACAATAATTTTAACTAAAGGCGTCCATACACTACATATATTTGAAACAACCAGAATAATTATGAATGATGCTGCCGTTAAAAAAATACTAGATGAAATTAACAAAAATAAGGAGGACTTGAAAAATGCAATCAAGGCAAGTGAAACTAGGTTATTGCTGACAATTGAATACCTCAAAACAAGAATTCACGACTTGGAAAAAGAGAATATCTCTTTGAAAAAAAAAGGTTGAATTTCCCGAGAAAAGTAATAAAGAAAACAATATTGTTGTTTTTAGAATAGATATAGAAGAGAAAATATCAGTGGAGTATGTTCTTCAAGAACTAAATAACCGTCTTCAAATTGATATTACTTACAAGGATATAAATAACATATAATAATTAGGAAGAACTAAGAAATGTCCTATTAAAATTGAGTTCATTTCGTACTTAACCAAAAAAAATGTCCTAGAAAAGGTTAAGAGATTGAAAGGTTCTGGTATTTCCATCGTACACGATCTCGCAAAAAAGGAACAAGAAGAATATAGAATTTTGAGAAGTCACCAATCACTAGAAAGGGAGAAAGGAATTGCTTCATCAGAAGGAACAAGTTGGTGGTGAATGGCAATGAGTTTACAGTTGAGGAGTTACAAAGAATCGAAGAAGACGAAGTCTTGCCGAAAGCAAATAGTATCCCTGCCACACCTACGCAGAAACTGCTCCTACACTCTGACAGTCCAGAAAAACAACCACAAACTTCATTAGTGACTTCTAGAGAGAATGCATCAAACGAACTCAAGAAAAACCAAAAAAAAAACTAGAAAAAATAATGAAACTTTTCTCTGATTCGTCTTCATCATATACTGGAAAAAAATCAATGTAAATAAATATTAGATTACCAATATATTAACTATAAGTCTTTACTAATTTTAACCTATCTATTTATATAAATACTGCTTTATACTGGATTACTATATAATACATCGCCATTTTAAATATTGTATAATCATTATGGATCAGTACATTCGAGATTACGAGTTCAAACCAGTCAATACAATCGAACTCGAGCAATTGTGCAGCATATCGAATCACCCTGTTGCAATAACAACTTTTCTTTGGTTCGTCAAAATATTAGAAGCATAGCGAAACATATTGATGAATTTGAATTATATTTAAGAGAGACAGATACAGTATTCGATTGTTTAATTCAAACAGAAACTTGGTTGATTCAGGATATTAATTTCTTCAGTAAAAGTGGATACGATACTATTTACAGCGAGGGAATATCAATAAAAACGATGGTGTTGTTGTGTATATGAGGGAGAATTCAAATTACGCGATTAACATTATCAGCATTGATGAATGCAAAGCAATAGACATTGAAATCGATACTCTTAACAAAAAGAAATTATTAATCACAGCCCTTTATAGACCTCCTGCCAAGAACGTAATAAAATTTCTGTATCAGCTCAAACTTTACTTGGAACAGTCAAGACGAAAAACATCAGATTACCATATTATTGTCGGTGATATAAACATAAATATCAAACTTGTTTCAGAGTATTTAAATATACTGAGTGAAAACAATTTTGAATCGATGATAAATAAAGATACTAGAGTTCAGGGTTAGCTGCTTCATGTATTGATCATATTTTTTTGAAATGTAAACACCTGAGTTCAAGGAAAAATGTATGCCAATAATTGTACGCTCACATATCACAGACCATTACACTCAAATCCTGAAAATACCCATTGAGTTGGAACCTCTTAAAGCTTTAACAGACTCATATATAGAATACACGGATTACAAGAACTTGAGAAGGGAATTATGCGAATATGATTGGCATTCATTTTACGAGATGATAGATATAGATATAGCTTCTACATTCTTCATTGGACTTATATGTGAACTGACAGGAAAACATACAAAAAGAATCAAAAAGAAAAAGGAGGATAAAAAAAGGAAAGATTGGGTCACAAAAGCACTAATGAAATCAATAAATACAAAAAATCAACTGCATAAAAAATATCGGGAGAACCCAAAAGCTTACGGACAGGAATTTAAGAATTACCGTAATCATCTAAACCGTGTAATGGAAATTACGAAATTAAACTATTATAGAGCGGAGATTGACAGAAAGAAAAAAAGCTCAAAGCATCTTTGGAACACAATAAACAGTATGGAATGCAACCATCCTAGAAATTATCACTGATAATGATGTATTGACCGATGCCCTAAAAATTGCAAACGCCTTCAATAAACATTATGCAGAAGTGGGAAAAAAACTGGCTTCATTTATTCTAAAACCTATTACTGAACCAATGCCAAGAAAATCTCTGCCACACTCAATGTTTCTTAAACCTGTACGTGAGGAGGAAATATGCCAGTTCATAAATTCATTGAAACCAAATAAATCGCCAGGAATTGATAAAATTAAAGCTGAAACTCTCAAAGAAATTCAAATACCACCAAACGCATGGCATACCTCATTAACAAAATAATGAAATCTGGTGTATGTCCCTCTATACTCAAAGTAGGCGTTATAAAACCACTCAATTAAGAAGGAAAAAAATGTGTGATTGAAAATTATAGACCAGTTTCACTTATATCCAATATCACGAAAAATTTTGAAAAAGCTCTCAAGAATAGACTCAATGATTATATAAAGAAAACCAACTTGCTATCAGAAAAACAGTTTGGGTTCAGAGAAGGCAAATCTATCCAAGACGCTATAATAAGCTTAACATCCCAAATTTATAGAGCGATAGATAACGGAAAACCTACTCTGTGTGTATTTTTAGACCTATCCAAGGCTTTCGATAATGTAAGAGCCATACACAGCTTTTCGAAACTTTGGAAGATATTGGAGTTCGGGGAACAACTTATAATCTTCTAGAAAGCTATCTGTACCAGAGAAAACAATTTGTACAAATTGAAAATAAAGTTAGTTCAGAAGAGTAAGTTCAGTTTGGTCTGCCACAAGGCACTGTCCTTGGGCCACTATTATTCTCAATATATATTAACAACTCGCTCACCTTGAATAGTACAGGAACTAGAATCAGCTTTGTAGATGATACAGTGATTTTGTATGAGGATAGAAATTGGCATGACCTGAAAGAAGAAGTGGAAGCCGATATGCCACAAATTATCAATTGGTTTAATCATCAACTATTGACAATAAACTATGAAAAAAACTAAATTCATGACTTTCACGGCTTATAGGAATCATTTCAACTCTCTCTATATACGGAACGGCGAGTTGATTGTTGATGTTTCCAGAACAGATACCATTCACATTTTTTACAAGCAAGAATCTTCGATGTAAGACAAATATTTCTTAATAACATTCTTACTCATATAAACAAAAACAAAAATCTATTAAATAATATCGACCATGAACATTTCACTAGGAAAACAAAGAATATCACGTTAAAACCTCTCTGGGTAGTACAAAAATTGGACAACGAAATCTATTTTATCTCATTCCAAAAATTTTTAATTTTCTACACCACCCCCCCCCCCCGAACAAAAAATGAATATAATGAATATAAATTCTCGTCACATGCTGAAAAAAATAATAAGAAAATATGTTCTTAACTTAAATCGAGATCTGGTTCGATCTCTTTTTGACTGACAGACTTTTTAAATGTTCATGTTATTATTAATTGTGTTATATGATTCAATGTCGTTTGTCAATTGGAATACTCTACAAAGTGTGTGTTTTCCATATTTTATTATTAATGTTTTCTATTTTTACTGTTAATTTTCTCGAAGTTATGAACGAAATATGTTGAATGCCTAAGATGGAAATCAATATTAATATCAACAACGTGAAAGTAAACTTGTTTTACATTCTCAATATCTGATGTTCTTGGGAAATATTGTAAATATTTTGTATTTTATTGTGAATGTTTTATATTTTTCATTGTTAATTTTCTCTAATTTATATATGAAATGTGTTGAATGTCCAAATGTTAGAAATCAATATATTAATATAAAAAAGATGAATTCAAACCTACTTTACATTGTCAATATCTATGCAGAAAGACTATTGGAAATTTAAATGTGTAAAACCTACGCGCAACTTTAGTTTTAGTGGGAATTCCATGTTTATTTACATGTAAACAACAATTTTTATGTAAACTATGTAATAACATTTTGATAAATAAATTTATTATTATATGTTATAATAGACAAATTTGGAAGTTAGGTATGGAGAAGCAGCAACAGCTGTAAAAAAGTAAAACAATCTGTTAAAAATGATCCAAAATAGTTCAGTACCCAGTCTATTTAGCTAACTCCCTTAGAGCTCTAGAGTTTTCATTAAAAACAGGATCATTTACTTGAAAAATATCCGAACAAGTCAAAGATAATAAGTTGTATTCTAGATGAAAAATATTCTTATTAACTTCGAGGCAATCCTGATTAAAGATCATCAAATATCTCTTTTTGCATCTGTTTCACGTTTGGTGTCTAAAATACATTTTTCTTTTTCATAATACACAGCATATGTTACATAATGTGAACATTTTAATATCTGTGTACTTGTTACATACAAAAACATTGTCGAAACAGTCAGATTAAATGTATATGAGGTCTTAGACTTCTGACTTTTACCCTTGATAAAACTTATCTTTTTTTGTTCTAAACGTATTCCTTCATATATTTAAATATTAATTTAATGGACAAAAGTTGAAAGTTCTTCTGCTATCAGAAATGTTTATATTTGTTATAGTCTCTTATCACTTTACAAATAAATTTATCGTTATATATAGAAATAGGATGGAAACATTTTACAAAATATCGTTTGATGTTGTGTATGTTCGTGCGACAGTGGCGTACATTAAAATATACAAAAGATCTGTATTGCACCGTTTATATTGGTTTTCAGCAGTTAATATAATATAAAAATGTTGGGTAGATAATTTAAAAAAGTACCTACATAATAATATTCTCTTATCTTACTTTTTTCTCCCCATTTTTGTCTCCACCTTCTTAGCATTCCCTGTATCAACCTCCCTATCCTCATTTATTTTCCATATATCTTTCTCCGTTTATTCTTCGGTCATTCATAGTAGAACCAAAACAAATTCAATGATCTCATATTTCTGTGATTGTTTTAGTTCTTTCTCTATTTATTCTCTCCATTCATAATTTATTTCCAATTTTATATCACAACTCGACTGCTTTTGAATGCACTGTATCACTCATACCTACGTACTTGATTTTGGTAAAGTCATTGCATTGAAAAAGTTATATGTAACATGAAATTTCATTTCCATTTCAAAATTTAAGTTAAAAATTGATGAAACAGCTCTAGTTTGAAATTGGCTTGAATGCTTTAGTTGATGAATGAAAATAATATCAATTTTGTTAAGAACAGAGCTGATGAATGCTTTTATTTTTCACGAGAATAAAGCTTAAAACTCGTCGATTTTGTGTGAGACAATGAAACAATCAGTTTGGAGTATCAGAAAGTTTGTTTAAGGAACTAGAATTATAGGATAAAATACAGAAATCATCTAACAATATCTGAGGAAGAAATGTAATGAGATTCTGTTGAAAGTTGAAGTTTGAAGAAATAAGATACAGTAATATGTATATCGTATACAGTAATGTACATCGTCGATATTTTAACGTGCCCACAATGCTCCGGATTTATTTCTATGAGACTATTTGAAAGAGAGAGTATACCTCAATAAGATACAGACCATCTCTTAACTCAAAAACAATATTCGCAATGAAATCTGTGCCATAATTCCTGAAATTTTGCGAAAAGTCATGCAACACGTGTTGAAAAGAGTACGACTTGGGACGCCAAAAATTGGCGTCAACAGCGAAATGTAATTTTTCAATTTTAACACGTTGAGCCCCAGAGTGGTCCATAGGCCTGCAACTGAAGATTCCTCACAGACCAGAGTGGTCCGTCGGACCTCACGATGTAGTTTACTACAAACCTTCTCCACAGCTCAAGGGACCGCATTTGAATGTGTTTTACAGTTTGGTTGGACCGTCCTGGGTCTTTGAAACATTACCCTACATCTGATCCATTTGATTTTTTTATGATCTCCAACTCCATTGTAAAACAAAAAACTTACTTTTCATATTTTTTTGTTTTCTTCAACATAATTCAATAATATTTTATTATAATTTCTAATTTGTGCTACCTTTACATTACCTGTACATATTTTTAGTAATTTTTGTTTTTAAGGAACTTTCATTACAAAATATACATTGCAAAAATAATTTTTATTACAATCACAATTATTTGTGTCTTTCCGCAAAACACGGGAAACAATAGTGTGGTTTTCCAATACAAACACTGCAAAACGTAATAACTTTTTTTACATTTGATTTTACAATAAATTTTTTTGATTTTTTTTCGCAGCACCCTACACAATCTCTTCTCACCTTGTGACTTTTACCTTTTTTTTCTCTAGGCAATGGGTTTTTCTTGCTTTTGGAATCTCTTGATCAGCAACATCCGTAGTTTCTTTCTTCAGTAATTCCTTTGCTACACTGATTTGAAAATCGGTAATTGCTATATTCTTTTGTGTTATTTTTTTATAAAGAATATAAGCATTTACCATTGCTGTAACAAATAACAGATCAATAGCAATTTTCCTATACTACTTCAATGTCCTTCTCAAACAAGCCTTGTAACTTGCCATTTGATCAGACATATCTATAGAAGAATTGCCTTTGTTATAGTCGACCACGGCTCGAGGCTTTACAATCACTTCTGATCGTTTGTCAATGCTGGCTGTCTCATTAGCATGCTTTGTAGAAAGCATCAGCACGTCACGCTTATCTTTCCATTTTAGTATCGTTATACCTTTCTCGTTTTCTTTGCTCGTAACTTCATTTTTCTTCATGAAATTAACTGTCTCGACCCTTACTTCGTGGAATCTGCTCATATTAGTGTTTTAAATGAAACTCACGGTTTCTAGTTAATTCCACAATATAATAAAAGTTATTGAAAATTCTAAAAAATTGACAATTGTTTCTATAAATCAATATCATGATATTGATTTATCGAAACAATTGTCAATTTTTTAGAATTTTCAATAACTTTTATTATAATAAAAGTTATTGAAAATTCTAAAAAATTGACAATTGTTTCTATAAATCAATATCATGATATTGATTTATCGAAACAATTGTCAATTTTTTAGAATTTTCAATAACTTTTATTATATTGTCGAATTAACTAGAAACCGTGAGTTTCATTTAAAACACTCATGTTTCTTCAGCTTTTTTGTACAACGTCTTTGGGTAGTCCTTTCCTATTTTTCTCAATATCCTCAATAAATGGGTTTTATTTTCTAGTAGATTTTCGGCTAACTCTAAACTTGTTCTTCCTTGTCCAAGAAGATTTTCCGCCAGACTAATCATAACATATGTGGGTACAGAAACTCCTTCTTCTCTTTCTTTCCCAGCATCAATTTTCATATTCCATGTGTATCCAAAGTTTGAATACTTCTATACCGTATTTGTGTGTTTTGTTTGGAATGTATTGACAGATTTGGAGTCTACCACGGAAAGGAATCATGCTCTCGTCAACACATACAACTTCTCCCGGGAGAAATTTTGCACAAACATTTTCTTCAACACATCTATTTTGAAGCAGCAGCTAATGCCAATTGCACTAGTTTTCTCCCGCGTGAAATTATTAGCTTACTCATCTTTCTAGAACTGTGGTTTCTGCTATGGTAAACAAATCCAACTATGTGTAAAGTAAAAAGGTAGTTCAGGTATAAATGAGTTCGTTTAGTATTGTCTACTATGCATATTTCTAAGTTTCTAAGTTTTAACGCAAAATAAACATAGCGGATAAGTAAATATGACCTCACCCAAAAGCATCTCTTTGATCTCAAACAATATTTTTCAAAGCATCGTACAATTTTGTACACTTTTAAATAAAAGCATGAATAATCGTTCAAAGGATAAAAAAGCAAACAAATTTTTTTTTACTTTTTACATACTGCAAAGAAAAATAATGAAAACAGTTGTTTCGAATAAAAAGTGCAAAAAAATGATGTTTTTTGGGTACGGTCCACAGGCCTGCACTGGGCCCTGGGGAACGTTTTAGCGGTAAACTTTCTCTCGGGCCCAGAGCGGGCCTATGGACCGCACTCAAAAAGCATAATTTTTTCGCACTTTTTATTTCAAATAAATTTATTCTTTATTTTTCCTGGAATCCACACCCCAAATGGAGTATAAAAACGCAGAAAAAATTATTGGGCCTATGGGGAAGTTTATCAATTTTGGCTCGGGCTCAACGTGTTGTTAAAAATAATGTTAACAATTTATTCATAAATAAAAAAGTTATAAAGTATTAAGAACATACCTAACGTTCATTTTGCTCCAGCCGGTATAATGTAATGAAAAATAAACGGTTTTAAAGATCAAAACTAACTTTTCCGCACTTATTCACTCCTGAGGCTGCATCGTGCTAACAAACCGAAATTTCTCAAAAAATTACCAAAACTGTGGTACTTCAACTACCATAGCACCCGTTGTACTGGCTATAGTGAGCTGAAAATCGATAGGCTTCATATATTAGACGCCCTGAACAATATACAATCATAAAATTGGTAACTTGTATACACTCCGGAGGGTGTATCGTGCTAGCATGCCGAAATTTTCAGGTACCATAGCACCCGTTGTACTCGCTCTGGTGAGCTGAAAATCAATAGGGTTCATTGATATGCCTTGAACAATACCCAATCATAAAATTGGTGACTTCTTGCACACCGGAAACTGTATCGTGCTAACAATACATAATTACAAAAAGTGGCCGACGACATACACAGGGTTTTTTTTCCAAAAACCCTTTTTCGTGTTTTTATCACTGAAAAACGTAAAAATCACTCAAAAAAATTAATACTTTTCTCGCATCATAGATAGGGTTGGCGGAAAAGTAATTAAATTATAAAACGTTAAAAATCCATTTAAAGTTTGACATTTCGTAACGGCATTGGAAATAATTTTTATCATAAACTACTTGTTGAAAAAAAATCATTCCGATGTCTATGATTAAGCCTATTGATTTTCGATATCTTTAAAAACTGATCTTAACAAACAATCACTTTCCAAATAAAATACTGTTGTATATTTATTTATAACTAAATAAGTATTTCAGTATCGCTAAACATTATTTTCGTTAAATGTGATTTTTGTTATGATTTATCTTAGCAGTTCTTATCAACAAGAACACATATTTTATTTTATCACGTAGGTAGTTACAGCCGGGAGAACTGAGGTTGTAGCAAAAGAATAAACGGTTTAAGAGATTAAATCTAGCTTTTCGGCATTTGTAACACGCCCTGAACAATATCCTACCATAAAATTGGTCACTCGTATACAGGGTGCCCCAAGATTTTTTTACAGGCTGTAACTCAGGAATTAACGAATATGTTCATTTGAAAATTGGGTAATGTTTTTGGGACCTACAGTAATTTCATTCGAGGTATACAGGGTATCTGGGACGTCATCATAGAAGCAGGGACGTCATCTAAAATGAAAAAAATTCTATAGAAGAGGGGGATCAAACTTAGTCCAAATGAAAGAGCTTTTTTTTCAAATTCAACAGTGTATCACAGTCAGGGTACTCAAGTGGATAATTATACCAAATTTTCAGTTTAATGTTTATTTGCAGCAATCACCAGAACATTTCGACTTTACAGTGATTTTATAAAAGATGTTCAAAATGGCCTCCGCCTGCAACAACACAAGCATCCAACCGTCTACAGGTTGGCAAATTAATTTTGGCAGTTGACCATGCGCGAGAAAGCCATACAACTTGACAACGTTGTAAACGCAGTTACTGGGAAGACGTTATTCTGCATGCAAAGTTTTAAAGGTTGTGAGGCAGCTAATACGTACGAGGGTAACACAATATTTTGAATTTGGATTTAAAAATAATAAATTGTGGCACATGTATAATGCTATATAAAATCAAGTTTACAAAACAAAATAACATTAATGTGTTCTTTATTATTAATTAAATGGATAAGGGAATAAAACCAATAGTTGTTTGTACGAAAATTGTTTTCTTTATTCAGATATAATTATTTATTGGTTCAAAAACCATACGGGAATTCTATAATTACCCTTTATTATTTTATGTGTCGTAAATAATAGATAGATTCCAAGAGATATAAACTTTCACCTTTACTTCAAATTAATGTATTTTAAGTGGTCCCTTCATAATATTCGTCATTGAGGTATATAAATTTGAAGTCAGGTAGATTTTGCAAATAAAGCGTACAATATGATAAGGATTGTTAAACGACTTTCTTAATTTAACAATGGCTACCAATTTTTCATATCTGTTCGTAATAATAGTTAATGATATACCTACCTGTTGAGCTGTCTAAAATTGTTATTCTTAATAATATGTAGTAGTCAATAATGTAAAAATTCGGGTTTATACATAAAATTTGAAAAACAAATTGGGGAAATCGCCTTTAGAGATAGTCTAATAAGTATACTAATAATATAAATAAAATATTAAAGCTTTTTTGTGGGGTAGATATTTCTACTCTCATATGTAAATTTTCAGGTTTTTTGCAAATATTTACTATCAAATTAGAACACCCCTTCACACTTTTTACAGAGTTAGGACTGGCAAAACAAAAAAATCTTGGTTGTGGGTGCCGTCAATTATTGTTCATTTAGAACTATGTAAATATGTGCTACAAATATTATATTACTCTAGTGGAATTCGTCTCTAATATCTACAATTTTATAACACCTATTTATATTTTTACACTTGTTGCGTTTAACGTATTCAGTCATACCACCTACAAACAAACACTATAATGAAAAATGTGTTTTAGATGTACAGGGATCATCAACAGTAAAATAATGATGTGCTTCTACAAATGATTCTTCGAAGTCACTTTCTATATCAACTTCACCATCCTCGTTATCTCCGTCTTCGGCCAAATTAATAATAATATTATCTACAACAGTATCTAAAAGTGATTCATTGTTCATAAATTCATCTTTAATATTTTTAACATGGTCACATCTAATTTTCCAAGCATTTGCAGAAAATGTGTCCAAAAATTCATTACAACATTCTTTAACCTTTGTAAAATTGAAGGTAACATTTCGTTATGCCACATATTCTTTATGTGCCGCCCAAACACTTTCGATTTAAGTCCGGGTAATAAGGAGGTAGCCTCAAAACTTGTAATCCATGTCGAATAAACAATTCATTAACTTTAAAAGTTTTATATTGCGGTTTGTCCATTTTTGCAACGTTATAAGGATCCGGTTTTAACATTTGTTCACTGTAATATATGTTTCTTTCAGAAAACCAGTTTTTTAATTGTTGTTTAGTCCAAGCAGTCGTACGGTAATTTTTCATTTAGAACATTGTGATATGGGGCGTTATTAATTACCACAGCAGCATTTTTTGGAATAAGTTTTTCTTGTACCCACTTCTTATAATTTTCGTACGCCATTTCATTATGATAATCTCCTGTTTTTGACTGGGAGCTCCACATAATACCAGCATTAGGTACAAAGCCATTTTCGCTTCCTATATGCACAATGATGAGCCTATTACCTTTTGAAACGGGTCCTGTTAATCCTTCGTTACTCTTGTCGCTCCATACTTTAAGGTGCGTGTAACATGAGTGAATATATGTTTCATCTATATAATTGATAGGTTTGTTCTGTTCTCTGCACTTTTTTATGTTTCTTAAATATAGTAGGTGTAAATGTCTGATTTCGTGACGTTCCATTAACAAACTTCTGTTATTTTTCATGTCGGTCCAACGAAAACCCAAACAACGTATTTGTTTCCGCAGAGATTCGTGACATCCTACGAAGCCATAACTATCTGCAAAGATTTAGTGTACATTTCTTAACGTGGGTACTTTTTTCTCGGATATGTGATAATTTATTATGCACCTTCTAAGCACAGTTTTTTCGAATTGATCCATACGGATACTGGACGTTCTTTGTTTTTCAGTGGGTACATCAGTGTCAGCATTACTTCCTGCCAGAGATTCTTTCTTAATACGGGAAAGCGTTTTTTGACTAACTTTTGTAGCAGCAGAAATTCGTTCAATGACCTGACAATAAAATAAGTCGATAGAAATGTTGTATTAAAGGTTTTACTCTTGTGTATTTTCATAGAAATAAAATGAGGAAGTTGTTAAATTTGTTTTTAGTGGCCGTTCTTTGAAATAAAAATTTTTGTCGTGGTTTTCGGCCAATTAAAAGAAATATTAAATCCAAAAATACTATATTACGTTTCAATTCATTAGTTGTTTTTAACGATCCTGACGCAGGTACGTGAAAACCAAAAGATGTCTCATTTAGGTTGCTCTAAATGGACTATTTGTTTGTCTCGAAGACATAACGGTGCATAAAATTGACACATGAGTGCATAAAATTGACTCTTGAGTACATAAACATGGCACATGAGTGCATCAAATACTTTGTCTCACCCTAATGTCACTTTTTTAAATCGTTTAACAAATAAATATTTTATGTACGAAAATCGATTTAAAAAATTTACTATCGACTGTAAATTTGTTAAATAATTACTTTGGTTTAAAAGTTTTATTGCAATAATTAAAATTTACCTTTGTTAATGGAATTGTTGACTTGCCATTGTTTGCCTCTTCGGTCATGAAATTTAAAACGTTCAAAATTATTTCACGACACAGCTCACTCAACTTTTTATGAACAACTTTACTTGCTGGAGCCGCCATAACAAGTTAGTATTGCAAAACCCCGGTAATCACACGTTTCTCTGAACTGTAGTGTCGAAACGAAGCTTACTAATACTGCCAGCAAAGTGAGCTCTTGCAATCCGCATACGTCTTTGCTACGGCACATCGGACGTTGCCAAACTTCCGACTGCTAAAATTAATTTGCCAACCTGTAAGTAGTTCACATGTACATGCCGCATGTATCATCTCTTGCGTAAAGTTATTACAAGCTTGTCTAATTTTATTTTTTAAATCGTTCATGTCTGCAGGTCTTTCATTATAAACAAGCTCTTTTAAGTCTAGGGGCGACAGCACCGACGATCGTGGAGGACATTAAAAGGGTCCATGAGTTCTAATCCATTTATTTGGAAATCTAGAATTAAGATAATTTACTACAATACCGCTATTATATGGCGGTGCGCCATCTTACTGCAATATAATATCTCTTCTTTCATTCATATGAATATATATGAATATTCTCCAGTAACGCAGGTAAGTCATTTTCTAGAAAATTTAAATATCTCTGACCATTGAGATAGCCTTCAAAAAAATATGGGCCTACTAACCGACCATTGAATAATCCACACTAAACATTAACTCCCCATCTGGTTTGAAAGCGATTTTCCCTTACCCACCGAGGATTTTCCACTGACCAATAATGAGAGTTATGGCGACGCCATTATTATGGAAACGCGCTTCGTCACTCCACAAAATTTTACTCAAAATATTGGGAGTGTCTTGCATCATAACTTGCATGATGGCGATAAATGTTAATCTTCGATCCAGATCGGTGGGCCGCAACTCATGAGTCAAATGCAATTTAAATGTATGGTAATGGTGGGTTTATAAAATTCTATGAACTGAACTTGAAGAAACACCAATTTCTGCAGCAATAGTGCTGATGGACACATAGGGATTAACCGCTACATATGCTAAAACATTCAGCACATTCTGTTATGTCATATGAGAAGGTGTTATTCTTTCGAGAAAACGCTTCTGGTATAAGGCCTGAGCATTTCGAGAATTCTTCCTACACTCACCATAGAGTAGCAGCATAACATACTCATTCGATCTGAATAGAAATGACATTTCAACTTCGGAGTTTTCACACTATGTATTGTTTTAAAACGGTACTAGGTATGAGTATTTAGAAAGTGACAACAATCAATGTGACATTAGATTTTACTAATATCAATCAAAATCGGTTAAGGTAGAATTCCAACGCCAACTGTTTTCTCTGGCTTCTATAAAAACTAGTTGAAAAGTAAAAATAGGCTTATCTGAAGTGAATCCGGACATGATAATTGCGGCATTTAAATTTGTTACTGTTGGAAATAAACAATAAATTGAAAATTTGGTATAATTATCTACTTGAGTATGCTCACTGTGATACACTGTTGAATTTGAAATAAAAAGCTCTTTCATTTGAGCTAAGTTTGATCCCCCCTTCCATTGAATCTCTTTCATTGCGATAACATCCCTGCTTCTATGATGACGTCACAGATACCCTGTATACCTCGGATAAAATTACTGTAGGTCTTGGACATCATGTATACTTCGGAGGCCATATCGTGCTAACGAAATAAAATTTCTCCAAAAATGATGTTTATTTGGATTTATAGGACACGTTGTAGTGGCTCTATTGAGCTAAAAATCAATGGAGTTCTTATCTAAGGTATCCTAAACAATATTTAATCATAAAATTGGTCACTTGTATTCACTCGGGAGGCTGTATCGTGCTAACAACCCGAAATTCCTCTAAAAATTAACAAAAATGTGGTACTTCAACTACCATAGCACCCGTTGTACTGGCTCTATTAAGCTGAAAATCAATAGGGTTCATAAATGAGACGCCTTGAACAATATCCAATGATAAAATCGGACACTTGTATACATTCCGGAGGATGTATCGTGCTAACAAGCTGAAATTTTCCAAAAATGACAAAAATGTAGTACTTTAAGTACCATAGCACCCATTGTACCGGCTCTAGTGAGCTGAAAATCTGTAGGGTTCACCTGTGAGATGTCCTGAACAATATTCAATCATAAAATGTTTAACTTGTTGCAATCCGGAGGTATCGTGCTAAGAAGACATGTTACGGAAAATGGACGACAAGGATGACATACACTCAGACGTTTTTTCGTGGTCTTCTTGTTAAAAAGCGAAAAAATAACTCAAAATTGTTTTCAAAATTCCAACTTTTTTTGGGGTAAACCAATACATTTCTCGCATATTAAATAGGGTTAGACGGAAAAGTAATAAATCATAATCATAGACATTATAACTAATGTTGTAATGTCGTTGGTCATAATTTAAACTACATATTCTGGAGCCGAAAAAGAGATGGCCAAACCTCTTTCTTGGAGGATAATTTTCCTCCAACAACTCTTGAAGGGATGAAGCTGCTGTTTCTTTAATCTGTTCCAAAACAGCTTTAAATGAAACTAACTGTTTCTAGATAGTTCCACAATATATTGATAAAATGTTAAAAATTTACTACAAGGATTATGCAATATAATAAAAAACAGACCGTATCTCGAGAACTGATATTTTGAAGAAGCACTATGTGGCAAAGAAGTTTCAAAATAAACGGTTACAAAGATTAAAACTAACTTTTCCATACTCCGTATGCTGCATCATGCTAACATATCGAAATTTCTATAAAAACGATCAAAAATGTGGTATATCTGGATTTATAGGACCCATTGTACTGGTACTGGTAGGTTGAAAATCAATAGGGTTCGTCTATGAGACGCCATGAGCAATATTCAATCATGAAATTGGCCACTTGTTTACACTCCGAAGGTAATCTCGTTCTAACAAAGTGAAATTTCTCGAAAAAATACCAAAAATGTAGTATATCTGGATTTATTGAATCCGTTGTACTGGATCTGGTGAGCTAAAAATCAAAAATGTTCTTCTGTGAGACGGCTTAAACAATATTCAATCAAAAAATTGGTCACTTGTATACTCTCCAGATGATGTATCGTTCTAACAAACCAAAATTTCTCCAAAAGTGACCAAAAATGTAGAATATCTGGATTTATGAGACCCATTGTACTTCTTCTGGTGAGCTGAAAGTCAATAGAGTTCATCTATAAGGCGCCCTGAACAATATCCAATCATAAAATTGTATTTTTCCAAAAATGACTGAAAATGTAGTATATCTGGATTTATAGGTCAAGTTGTACTGGCTCTGGTAAGCTGAAAATCAATAGGGTTTCTCTGTGAGATGGCGTTAACAATATCCAATCATAAAATTGGTCACTTGTATACACTCCAGAGGCTGTATCGTGCTAAAAAACCGATATTTCTCCAAAAATGTAGAATATCTGGATTTATGGGACCCATTGTACTTCTTCTGGTGAGCTGAAAGTCAGTAGAGTTCATCTGTAAGGCGCCCTGAACAATATCCAATCATAAAATTGTATTTTTCCAAAAATGACTAAAAATGTAGTATATCTGGATTTATAGGTCCAGTTGTACTGGCTCTGGTAAGCTGAAAATCAATAGGGTTTATCTGTGAGACGGCGTTAACAATATCCAATTATAAAATTGGTCATTTGTATACACTCCAGAGGCTGTATCGTGCTAACAAACCGAAATTTCTCCAAAAATGTAGAATATCTGGATTTATGGGACCCATCTCTGGTGAGCTGGAAATCAACAAATGTCCTAAACAATATTCAATCAGAAAATCGGTGACTTGTTGCACTCCGTAGGCTATATCGTGCTAATAAGACATGTTACAAAAAGTGGGCGACGACAACGACGACGACGACATACACACAAGTTTTTCTAAGAACCGTTTTTTCGTGTTGTTTTTGGTGAAAAACGTAAAAATAACCCCAAAAAATTCAAAATGCTAACTTATGTTGGTTTAAACCAATACTTTTCTCGCATATTAGATAGGTTGAGCGGAAAAGTAATACAATAAAATTTAAAATTTAATATATTATTTCAGCTAAATTATATTATTTAATAAATAACTTTTACTTTGTCGTTCCAGAAAATATAAGTCCCACAGAGTTGCATTAGGCATGACCAGAATATAATTTCTAAGCGACAATTCTCTTAAATAGCCATCAGTTACGTCAGAATCTTTTAGGCGGCCGTTTAAATTAGTGGATACTAATATCGAATTTGATTTTATTATTTTTTCCTTAATGGTTTCCCCTATATGTATCTTTTTTTGTTAAAAGAGTTACATTTGACTGATTAAATTGAGCGGCATAGTGAAAATCATTATATATAACTATGATGGTAAAACACCACTGGATTAGAACTAGTTCTATATTCGCGCGAGAAGTCGCTGCGTCTTTGTAAAATTTCTGGTGGAGTTTGACGCACCAACCCAAAATTTATATTGGCAACGCTCTGACGTTTCTGTCAATATTTGAGGTTAAATGGAATTGGTTTTGAACTTAGACTAGGAAAGAGAGGGGACTCGTAACGCTGTCAACTATTGTGATAGCAATGCCCACCAAGTCATAAACTTAATTGTCGTCCCGTATGATTATTCTAAAGGACTAAAATTTTGATTTTATAAATTAATATTTATACATGGGAAATTTAAAAATAAAACTATATTGATTTATTTAACTTATATCAAAATTGTAGGCATTAGTAATCGCAATTATGATCTTTTGGGGTTAGGGATTCCGAGAAACTGAACAATAAATTCGTTAATTTTCAATGACAAAGTGTCCTAATGTCTTTTCTACTAACGTAATTGAATTTATTATGAAATACGCTTTAACTCACTAGTGGGGTTTTATGATTAAAAGCTTATTTTTTAAGATATAAAGAAAAAGTAGCTACCAAAAAAATAAGTTAGAAATAACTTACCTATGAAACGAAATTTCAGGTTCTTTCTTCCTGCTAGAACTCTTACACTGGTAAGCACAACAATTAACCATCTTAACAAAATCAAAAGTCCACTTTAAAATCACTGTAATCGCTCAATAATCGCAAAAAAATCTCTGGTGTTCACTATAGCGTTGACCACCAAAAAATGGCGTCGGTTTTAAAATAAGTATTCAAACTGACAACACAGCTTGCATAGAGAGTTACGCGTCCCCTCTCTTTCCTAGTCTAAGGTTTTGAACGTTTAATGTTTTTTTTAATAATTGGTTTTGGTATACGTTTTTCAGTTGTCAAGTCTATTAAACGGTATCCTTTCTAAAAATATGTTGTGTGTGATACCGATAAGACCTGGATATAGATACAGTGCATTTGCAGCCCCAAGATATTAACTGTTAAAGCTGGGTCTCTCAAAATTTTGCGCATCTCAGGAAATATGAACATTGAGATGTTTTTAAATTATCACCCTGTTTTTAATTTGGGATCGGGAAATAGAAACAATCTAGATCAGGGCTCTCCAAACTTTGAAGCCTTGGGGCCATAATATTTTTTTCGGTATGTTGAAAGGGCCATAACAATTTTAATTTTTCTGCCCACCTAAGCAAACATAGGCTTTTATTGCATTTCAGTTACTGTTTATTGTGTATTGTGACACGTAGCGACATGTAGTATCGAATAGTGATACTATGTACTGTTCTAGGTACTATCTATTTCACCTATCTACAAACAGGCATATTTGGGAATTTTCGCATTGGTTCGAGAAAGTTCTGTTTCTGGCTAGTTTTTCCGATCATTTCTAGATGGCAGTAATTGGATGGGTATAAAAAGGCTAGCGGCGCCATTGCGAGTCAGTTTGCGCGGGAAAGGCGAAGGAAGCGAAGTTGCCTATTGTGAAATAAAGTAATAAGAGTATTTTGATTAGACTTGTGTGATTTATTGGTATGGAAAAGAAGCGAAATATAGGCAGTGAATGCAGAACGTTCCAAGATAAATGAACTTTCAGTATCTTGTGATTGAGTGCAGTAATAAGGTGCTATGTTTAATTTATAATGAAACGATAGCTGTTCTCAAAGACTATACCATTAAACGTCACTATAAATCGAAACATCTTCAAAATTACTCTAAATATTTAGGAATATTGTGGAAGGAAAATTTTGAAGCTTTGAAGCGCGGACTGAAATCGCAGCAAGCTTTTTTTACCAAAGCCAATACTGAGCAAGAGTCTGCAACTCGCGGCAGCTTTTGTGTGGCTCTTGAAATCGCAAAACGTGGAAAACAATTCACCGATGGAGAGATGATAAAATAATGCTTGATTACAGTAGCTGAAGAAATATGCCCCGAAAAAGTAAATTTATTGGAAGGTGTCAGTTTGTCAGCAAACACCGTAGCTCGGAGGGTGCAAGACATCGCAGAAAATATATCATCTCAACTGTCTGACAAAAATGGACATCTTGAGTGGTTTTCTCTAGCCTTGGATGGGTCAACGGATGTGTTCGTGGAGTCGATAAAAGCTATGAAGTGTATGAAGAACTCCTTGATATTGATAGTATTCACGGCACGACGACTGGGCAGATATTTTTAAGAGAGTTGAAAACGCCATTAATAAAAAAAACCTTCTATGGAAAAACTTGAAATCTATCACCACCGATAGAGGCAAAAACATGTGTGGTAAAAATAAAGGAGTGCTCGCACTTGTGTCAAAGGCTGTAAAAAATGATGGTGGTTCAAAACCATTAGTATTACATTGTATCATTCATCAACAGTCCTTGTGCGGAAAATGTTTGCATTTGTCCGAAGTTCTAAGACCAGTCATATCGGTTGTTAATTTTATCAGATCCACAGGGCTGAATCACCGACAATTCCGCGAGTTTATTGAAGAGATCGGAGAAAATGATTTGCCATATCATAGGTACTGCCGTACGCTGGCTTAGTTGCGGAAAAGTATTTAAGCGCTTTTTTGAACTTCGAGCAGAGATCGAATTTTTTTTGAATGATAAGCATCGCCCTTGTGCCGATTTAGGAAATAGTGAATGGCTATGGAAATTAGCATTCTATGTCGTATGTCGATTTGACAAATCATATGGACGAACTGAATTTGAGATTGCAAGGAGAAAATCAGGTTCTTCCTGATTTATACACCGATATCAAACCGTTCAGGCAGAAAATAATACTATTTCAATCGCAGGTACGTGAAAAATGTTTCACACATTTTAAAACGTGTGAAATATTCAGCCACACTACAGCGACTGAATTTACAGTCGAAACTTTGAGTGCTTTAAAGATAAATTTCGATACAAGTTTCTCAGATTTTGATGTCATTGTGAATGAAATTAAGTTCTTTCAAAATGCTTTTGATTCTGACATTGAAACCCTGAATCCGGAAGTCCAAGTGGAAATGATTGATTTACAGTGCAGTGATATGTTTAAGAACAAATATCAAAATTCATCTTTGTTGGAATTTTATAAGAGTCTTCCACTGGCACAATTTGATAATTTGCATAAATTCGCTTTTTGGTACTACGTACTTTTGTGAGAAAACGTTTTCCAAGATGAAGTACACAAAAAATGTTTACAGATCTAAAAAAACCGATGAGCTCTTTTAATAATTGGTACAAGTAAATTAATCCACAACTACAAACAATTGTCGATGGAAAATCACAATTACATAAATCTCATTAGTGTTTTTTTTGTTTTATTAGTGGGATTATTTCAATTTAATTATTTGTTAGTTATTAATATGCTTAAGCTTAAAATACTTAAATTGAGTTTTCTGCGTCATAATTTCTGTCGGAAAGTTATACCTTGCAAGTAAATAAAACCGAGTAATTATCATTCTGTGTTTTTATTCTCTTCCATTCAAGTTGTCACAGCAATAGGAACAACAGTAAAACATTGGCTGTCGTGGGCCAGATTGATGACACTAGTCTTAAGCTGTCGCGGGCCGAATTTGGCCCGCGGGTCGTAGTTTGGGGAACCCTGATCTAGATCACTACATATGAACTGTATCCAAACTTTTATATACAGGGCATCCCAGGAGTTCGTACCAAAAACTTGGGAGGTGATAGAGATATTAGAAATTAGGATGGTATGTTATATAAAAATTTTTCATTACGTCCTTCGTTAACGAACTATAGGGCTCTAAAGTTGAGAATAAAAAATGGCTTTTTATTTATAACTGTTAAAGAGCTGATTTGAAATTAGTAAAATTTCAACCGTTGATAAACACCATAATTGCACACTTTTTGGTGTTTTAAACAAGTCTGCGCTATACTTGTGAACTCAGGTACGGACCAAGTTCATTGGTGGATGCGGCAATTTTTTGGTAAATCTAATTTTTTTCAGTTATAAATGTAACTATTGACTTTTTTGAACATTTTTAGAGACACTAATTCCTCTAGTGACATATCGGTCAAATTAATGGTTTAAGGGATACGGGCAATTTTATGTCGCACTGCACAACTATTGGCGCATTCACATTTTTTAAATGTACGATTACAGGAAGCATTCTGTATTATTAGTAAATTATTAATAAATCGGTGCAGTCTATATTTAAAATATAAACTTTCACATTGTTTATGTACAAAAAAACTCTATTGAAAACGAACATTAATTTAACAAAAGTAAAAATAACAACAAAAACCTGAAAAATGAGTAACTACATTCCATTAACAGATTATAAAAACGAGTAACCAAATAATTAACGATGTTAAAAAAGTCAAAAGGGTTTAAAGAAATTACAACAAATGTTCAATATGGCCTACTCTTACATCCACACATTTCCTCAGTTTTCTAAGATTAGATCTTTGTACTGGTTACATTCCAGGATTATTTCGGATGTTTTTGCAGTGAAAAGGTATCCTATCAATTAATTAATTTCTTGTATCTATAGCTGTACTGTAGAAGAAATTTTTAAAATAAACCCAAAGATGAAAATCGCATGGGTTGATATCTGGCGAACGTGTCGGCCATAGAAATAGTCCACCCTTTCCAAACATCTGGAAAAATGTTGTTTAGATGGGCAGTACCTCACGACTGAAGTGCATAAACCACATACATTGGCGCTTTTGTAAAGGTACATCCTATAATAAAATTGGCAGAATATTCTGCAAAAATTGTAAATAATACTGTCCGTTTAAACGATCATTAAGGATATACGGACCAATTAAGCGGTTGTATAATACTTGCCCATACCTTGATCATAAACCCATAAGCTTTGTTGGTGTTTAGTCTTAATAGGGAATGCTACCTGTAATCGTACATTCAAAATGAATGTGAATATGCCAATAGATGTGCAGGGCCACATTAAATTACCCATTTTATCGAGATGTCACATGAGTTCACAGGTTTATCACGCCAAAAAATGTGCAATTATGGTGTTTATAAACGGTTAAAATGTTACTAATTTCCAATCAGCCATTTAATAGCTATAAATAAAAAAACCAACTTTAGAGCCCTATAGTTAGTTAACGAAGGGCGTAAAGAAAACTTTTTATATGAAATACCAACATTATTTTTAGTCTCTCTATCATCTCCCATATATCACAAAAACAAATTGACAAACCTTCTCCATCACCTATATGAATTGAAAAAGAATAAATAAACGAAGTACTTAAAACCTTTAACAAGTTTAGTAATCTATTCATAAGAAAGAATTATGGATCTTTCTAAAATCCATAGTGGCTTCGCGACAAGGAATAGGAACTTTCAATTATGGGTAACATTACACGCCCTATTTTTGTTACAATGAAGCAACATTAGAAAGTTAACCCATGTCGAGATCTCAAGTGTCGACCTTAATATAATGAAATCTTTCTACAACAAAACGTATCGCCGATGAATCAGTAGAAAAATTATCTCCGATGAATCGGTAGTTAACATAGCTCCGGTAAACAAGTGTCTTAAAAACTCAGTGAATCTCACCGGTCAGAATAAAACTCCAATCTAATCCACTCTCAACTAAATCTATCGTGTTACGACGCGAAATACAAAAGTGCTTACTTACTAGTGTCACAGTTCAATAATAATCGGAGAGAAATACATATTTATGATACGATCATCTAAGATATGTGAACAACTGTAATTAATCATCCAACATATCAACTCGCCACTTCATTTGTTGTATCCCCTTGTCGTATTTAAAGTGTTTTTTATTAAACGTTACCTATTTGAAATTACGACTGATCCTTCTTTCCACAACATAATCTAAGTGAAACAAAACAATAAATGCTTTGGTGTATTGGTGAACGACAATCACAACAGTCCACTCTAATAATTTAGTTCATCTACACCAACATGAATATCAAAAAATAATCTATATCAATTATATTACCAAGAGTTTTTGCCTTTAACTGTTAAAATTTAGGTTTACATTAAAAAAAGCAATTAACAATTCAAATTATTCATAATACATACATGGAATTTATAAAATAGAAAAATAAATGTTGCTTAAATTGGTTTGATCTTTTTCATAATTAATCGATTTCTCATTTTTATGTATATTTCATTCTAAAAATTCGCTTTATTTGTATCTGATTCTGTTTCAAGAATTTTTGTATTTTTATAATTAAATGTGTGCTTTTTTGATATTCTATGGTTTTATTTTTTATCGTATTGATGACTTTTTAATCTATTTTCCAAATATTGTGATATTTGTCCTATGTAAACATCATCACAATTATTACAAGGAACTTTGCATATGTTACTTTTTTGTTTTTCGTTGATTTTGATTTTAGATTCCTGAAATATTTTAATGTGTTATGTCTTTTATGACTCTAACTAGAATTAACACTCACTTTAACGTACTTCAAATGAGGATAAAATATACGTAAACAATTTGATAGCGGTGCTGTGGGGGCATACATATAAGTGTTATAGCATAATTAGTAATGGAAGACATTGAAGAAACTATCATAAGTAAACTTAACATAAATATTCTTTTCTTTTTCCGTTATGTAGATGGTTGTATTACTGCTGTACCCAAAATAAAATTGAAAATATACTTAAGCCAGATATTCAATTCTTATCATAAAAAAATTCAATTCACAACCGAGATTGAACAAAACGATAAAATGAATTTTCTTTATGTCACACTATATAAAATGAACAATAACAACATAAAAACAGAATGACATAAGTTTCAAGCGATCAAACAGAAAATACTGGTAAATAAAGAAAATTTTTTTGTATCGGCGTTAGAAGATACAAATTCTTTAGTGTCCAGTTTTATAACTCAGCGTCTTATGGTGTCTCTGAATTCAAATTTATCAGGTTTAAGTATGTCACTTGTTACAAAAATAGCTATACTTTCATTGGGGAACAATTCATGTGGGCGTTTGCTATAGACCAGGCACATTGGATTAAATCCAAGCAGATCAGATATATCGCAGTTTTTAATTGAATCTCAGATAAACATATTATAATGATTGATTATCAGCCACACTTATATTTGTTAATTTATATTAAATAAAACTAACATTGTCTATTGTCTAATCATGTCTAATGGATACTCGTATTTTCCAAAATTTATATATCTTTCGGGGTCATTACAAAAAAATCGTTCCATGATCTGGAAATTCTGATCGCAGATGGAAATTAATTTAAGTTTGTTTAAAATAAATATACTCAGAGATATAGGAACCTGAACACCCAGTAAAAATTATTTTATTTCGGTAATATTTGGCACACATATCAGAGAGTTTGAAATATGTAAATGATTAAAATTTACAATCGGGTGAGGATAATCTAAGTTTCTGCTCACCAACTTTAATAATGGGTTCCATCTCCACGATTTCGTACACACTTCCTAATGCATACTAATAATCAGGTTATCAATATCCTCCTGGGGTGTCTCATTCCATGACACCTCTATCTCCTGTCCAAGAGTCATCAGAGTTTGAGGAGGACGTTGTACATTTTTTAACGTTATACCGATTATGTCCCAAACATGTTCAATTGGGGACACACCCGGGGATCTCGGGGGCTAAGGTATGAGATGAATTTGAGCTCGGTGGAAGTAGTCAAAGGTTTGTCTGGCTATATGCGGCCGAACAATATCTTGATGTAAAGTTGGATTTTGGAATCAGATGAGGTTGCAATATTTCTTGAATGTATCGATGTGCATTCATATTGCCGCTGATGAATAGTCATTGTGACATTGAGCCATAAGTAGTCTTGGTCGATATATCGGTAACCACGATATTTCACCGGTGAATGTCAAATCACTGGCGCTACCGGTGATTCATTTCTCGCAGATGCGGTGATCGGTGATTCAGTTTCAACCGAATACTGCAATATCGGCATCATCGATCATCGACTCTAGCATTGGAAGACCACGACGATCGAAAATCGATATAAAATATCATTATTTACAAATATTAGGTGAAAGAAAAACGGTGATTTAAGCCGATATGATATTATAGGTATTTAGAATATAGACTTTTGCTCTTACGGAATGAGAAGGCGGCAATTGGTATAGATAATATAAGTATATTAATGATACAAACATGCCGCCCGACCGGATACGGATAAGAGCAAACGTGCCGCTTTTTTTGTGAATTATTTTGTTCCAGAAATATTAAAATAAATTTGGTGAACGCCTAACAGCCATAAGATAAAATAAATGTTTTTATTTATTTTTGTTAATTTTTGCTTTTTGTGCTTTATATATATGAAGGGAAACTGTATTTTTCAAGAATTTTAGTGCTTTAGGTAATGGCCAGAAATTGTAAACTTTATCAGGAGAATTGTAAATTGTATTCTTTGTTTGTAAACCATTATTAGAAATCCACTATCGTGTTACAGTATGAGAGAATTGATAATTAAATGGTATGCCTTGAACTAATATGTCATTTTAGCAATACAATGGGATAAGGGGCAAAAAAGAAGTTTTCGGGGTCATCCTGTCCAATTTTATTAAAAAAAGTTAAATATGACTTCTCTATTTAAATAAAATATTTATAAAATCCTCTAACCAAGTTCTTAGAGAGATAAAAAATCCACAATAAAGTATTTTTCTTCTATTTTCAGTTTAGAACATGTCTAAAAAAGCGAAAACCAGTGAAATCTGGAACTTTTTTACACCTGTTGAGGGTGTAATATGTGCCAGAATTTTTTTCTTTTTAAAAGTAATGAATAAACCCTAAAAATTGATATATTTTTCACAGATAATATGGCAACATGTTCATTTGAAATTCTCAATTTAAAATTAAATAATAATAAACTAGTTGCAATTTTTATGTTACACCTTTTATATTAATCTTTCTTCGAGTTAAGAGTCGATCTCGATTTCGTATTATTGCTAATTGCCAATCAGGATAATATTTATTGTTTTAACATAACCCGATAAGAGGTGCATAAATAATATACTCGTACGCGTTGCCAGTTACCGCGCGCTGGTCTTATATTTTGATTTGTCATTGCTATTTATACTCAGTCACTGTAGTGATTCAAATCACCGTTTAAAATCACGGTGATTCAGAAATCACTGTGACCGTTTCACCGGTTACCGGAAAATCACCGTATTTCCCAACACTAGCCATAAGCAATGGCACCTCATACTATAACTCCAACAGTGCGATGTACATGCCGCTAAACAAAAAATTGTGGATGACGACGATCGCCTCATCTCCTTCTCAGCCTTGCTCGATAATCATGCATATCTAGGATGAACCGGGCTTGATAACTGAAGACGATATGATTCCACACTAGTCGTTCTTGTCACCACTGATATTCAAGAGTTAAAGGTAACACCAACTGATGTCGGTATGAAGAAAGTTCATAGTCCAAACCTTCTTATCCGTTTATAAACACTTCAGATTCCAAGGACGTTTCCATATTCTATAGACACACTTGTCCTGTGCCTGTGGCTCTTCTTGTTTGATATTCTCGATAACATCTGACAGTATCCATACTTCTGTTGATTCTACCAGCAATTTCTGGGATAGCTCAGCTTCCCGAAGACCAGTAATTCGACCTCTCTCGAACTCAGTTAGCTGCCAATAAATTGCATTTCTTCGTACTACTTTAACATGTAAGTTTGTTAACATTAAATAATAAAGATACTAAAATTATTTACACGAAATTCCTGTCAGTTTACTTCTAGCACGATTTTTTAAGCTAGAATTACTTTTAACAGTGTTAAGAGAAAAATAGTTTTATATTGAAGTATACATATTCATTTTTTCTAGGTACTCTTCACAAAGTGCACATTGTTTCACCTGAGTTTACTATAAGTAGAACTTCTTCCGTCTTTGTGGCGACTGCTAAAATGTATAAGCTGTAGGTAAGTAGGGAGTTTTTATTAGTTATTGAAGATGCAAGTGTTAAAGTGAATGTGCAAAAATGTTGAACCAGTGAAACAAATTCATGATCAGAAGAAAAATTAAGATTAAACTACAATAAACATTGAAAAATTGTAACATGCATAAGTATTTAATTAAAAATAATAATATTGGAGATGGCAGTGCACACAAGAAAATAGAAAGGTGATTATGGAATCGCCCTAAAAGAATTAATTTCTTAGAAAATATTATTAAATACAGAACTGAAGGCTGGAATAATGTGTATACTGATGAAACATACATCCGCAGCTCGCACATGCAACGATGTATCAGGAATAGGTTTGAAATTAGTCAGGAAGAAATTTTCTGAAGTAGATGTTCAAGAACGATGTTCTATTTGCAAACTTGTAAAGAAATGCGATTAAAGAAGAACACATTTTTGATAATGCTGTAGATTCTCCAAGTTTAACGTAAATACAGGATCGTCTGACAAATCTACTAGTGTTATCGAATTTCTTAGTGGTTCTGAACGTCATTAGTAACACAGGTTTACAAGAAGACATTAATTCTCATGAAGGTAATATCAATCAATAAGTTTTATATTTTAGAAGTATGTAAGAGTTTACATATTGAAGGTTATTGGATATTGGTGGTAAAGGGCCGGATTGAAATATTAAATGGAACTCATCATAATTTAATTGTGTACACGTACAAAATTGGACCGCTATATTTCGGAAATTCATATAGTTATATCGCGATATCACACCTGCTTCATAGGACGAACGTTAGGTTTCTCATCTAATTGTCAACTCTCGCAACAGTTCGTCGGACGTCAACAGGTGTGTGCAGTCAATCGAGGCTTGACCAGGTAAGAAGGTAAAGGGACTACGCATGGTTGCCGCACAATTAGGGAACGGAAAGATTCGGGATTAAAAATAAGGGAAAATAGGAACCAAAACCAAACATTGCGCCCACCAAAATAACATAAGATTATTTCACAGTAAACAAGAAAAAAAAAATAAAAGATAAGTATTCTGAAAATGAAAGGTTGGCCCACCTCTCTTAAGGAGATGGAAAGGGCGCTATTAAAACTAAATTAGCATTAAACACGGGGTTGCTCGTCTTCCGAAAGAAGAGGCAACGGGCTTAATATAACGAGCGGACGTGTGAGAGCGCCATTGGGAGTTCGCATTGTCGCAACTCGACAGGTCCCGGAAGGGCCATAGTGCAGTTCGGAAATATGTCCGAGACGCCAATGAAGCGGAGTGATGGATTCATCTTTAATCAACACCATTGAGCCAAGCTGTGGAGGACTAGGATTATGTTCCACAGTCCATTTTCCTCTTTGGTAGAGGGTATGGAGATATTCATTTTTCCACCTATGTCAAAATGATATATGTAGGCCTTGGACCAATTACCAGCGTGACAACGGAGACATTTTAGAGTTAGATACATCAGGTTCTGGAAAATATGTTAGCGGTTCTAACGTCAAGAAGTGTCCCGGACTAAGGTCTTCAAAGTCATTGGGGTCAGAGCTGACTGGATTTAGGGGCCGGGAATTCAGCAACGCTTCTATATGGTTCAACGGGGTAAGTTATTCTTCATATGTAAGGCGTTGGGCAGCAATGACACCGTACATTTGGGTTTTATCGATTTTATACCTACCTCCCACAGTCCACCGAAATGGGGGGCACCAGGAGGATTAAACTTCCACTGAATAGATTCCCCTTGAGCGGCATTCTGGAGGAATTCTTGCATTATGCGATGAGCACCCACAAAATTCGTGCCGCAATCGCTGGATATTTGAGAACATCGTCCTAGACGTGCAATGAAACGACGCAGAGCTCCCAAAGAGGCATCAGAAGATCAGTCGGTAACAATTTCAATATGAAGTGCCTTGGTAGCAAAACAAACAAATTAGCAAATATATACCTTAAAGGATTTAGCTCCTCGATGACGACGGTACATTATATTAAAGGGTCCGCCATAGTCGACTCCTACACAACTGAAGGGTTTAACGGACGTCACACGAGAAGACGGTAGGATAGCCATGGGAGGTTGATATGGAATGGTTTTAAGTCTGAAACATCGATGGCATTTAGTTAGGATGGCGCGAATTGCTTGTCGAGCGGAAGTTGCCCAAAAATTATTTTGAATCAAGTACATAGTGGTATGGATGCCAGGGTGACAAAACTTCTCATGGGTTTGTTGAATTATGAGGTCAGTTAAAATATGACGGCGAGGATGTAAGGCTGGGTGTTTGGTAGTAGTAAAGTCCAGAGACGAATTTTGTAATCTGCCACCGACACGCATAATTCCTTGTTGATCAATAAAGGGGGACAATTTGGCTAACTATTTGGAACATCGCTGACCTGTCTGCATCAATGTTAGTTCTGAGCGAAATTGTTGGGCTTGGACAGCTTTTACAAGAGAAATTAAAGCTTGGTTTATCTCGGATTCGGTTAAAACACCTGTGTGTTTAGCAGGAGGATGTCTCGTATTGTGAATAAATCTCAATAAAGAGGCTATGGAACCTTGAATTTTGCGAAGTTTTGAGAATCGCTCTAAGAAATGGTTAAAAATATGACATGGCACCAACACAACCATGAAGGAAATATTTTCCTCGCTGGAGGCATGTGTTGCTTCAAGGTTAACCTGCACTGGTTTGGGCCAGTGAGAAGGAGGTAACAAGAACCACCGAGGGCCCGCCCACCATGACGACTTCAGGAGATCATTGGGTAAACAACCGAGAGATGCAATGTCGGCAGGGTTAATGGAACCAGGAACATGACGCCAATGTTCAGGGGAACTCGATTTAAAACGATTAGGATATGCATGGATCCAACTGAGTACTACTTTGGAATCACTCCAGGCGTATATGGAAGTGACGTTTAAAATATCCCGAAATGTTTGCAATATGAATTCGACTAAATTGGATAATGAAACAGCTCCACACAGCTCTAAGCGTGGAATAGATATTGATTTTAAAAGAGCTACCTTTGATTTGGCTGTGACGATTCGAAGTTGGGTTTTCTCCGTTTCAGTGAATCGGATATAAATAACGGTCGCGTATCGTAAATATGAAGTATCGCAAAAGGCATGTATGTAATTCACATGATTTCACATTAGGGGTTAATAACATTCGAGTTATTTCGAATGTTTAGAGGTTAGGCGTTTCCAGCACAAACTGCTGCCATTTGGCACATATATCTGGGGGACCAACGTCGTCCCAAGCAGATCCTGCCATCCATAAACGCTGGATGAGGACCTTGTCAAAGAAAGGCAATGGACACAAGAAACCTAACGGATCATAAATTTTAGCGATTTCAGACAAGATAGATCGTTTGGCACAAGTCGAAGGTATAGCAATAATGGTAAAGACAAATACATCGTTATGGGCACGCCATTGCAATCCCAAAATCTTCAATGTATTGTCTGTGCTCTATATTCAGCTACTTGTATAGTGTTTGTGAATCAATATACGTTTCAATAGTTGGCAGTTGTCTGTCAACTGAAATTGTCATGCGAGGGAATTGACACATTCCGATATATATCTCGATGTAGATATATTATATGTATGCTGCCAAACGATTTTGTTAAGTAAGTGATATAATAAATATAGAAATACAAGTAATACTTTCAGTACAATACAACATACACAACAGTCTGGATGGTCAAAAGTAATATCTCGTAATTGGCGGTGATCAATAGGAATCGAATCTAATAAGACGGAGGAGTTAGTTGACCACTTACGCAACTCAAAGTTGCCCCGTTTCAGTATATCATTGAGTTGGTTTTGCATCTGTAGGGCTGCTTTCACCGAATCAGCCCCGGCAATCACGTCATCAACATATAAACTTGTTTTGAGTATTTGATATGCCAGCGAAAGCCTCTCTTGTTCTAGATCAGCTTGATATAGCAAGGTTGTAACGCGAAAAATTTGCCGAGCCGTCGGAGATTTAATATTGGCTAGCCTGTCGACTGAGAGAAGTCACAGCGCTGACGGAGCGAAGTTAAAATTCAGTCCTCCATTTGCCGTCAAGGTGTAAACACACGTTTCCAATTTAAAATTCTTGCATGTGCTCTGGGAGCCATAAGCATTTTACTAAAAACCCGACAATTCCGACGTAGGGGAAGGAAAATACGGCTGAAACCGACAGCTGGCAGCTCCGACCCGATAGGCTTCTTGTCCAGAAACGGCCGTTGACTGTGGATACCAGAAGAAATTAGAGGAATTGCGTATTCGTGGTAAATTTCCGTAGACGGCGTAGTTCGAAGGATTCATTATAGAGGTAAATGGTTGATAATACTTTCTCGGAATTAACAGTTTATAGGTTTATTAACGTAGAAATTTTAGCTTTGAATCGTAGTTTATTGGAGCATGTAATCTGGATTTCACGAGATAGTTTCGAGGCATTTCATAAATTCTTATTAGCTCATATTCTTCATTGCTTTATATTTTTTTTGAAATAAGAATATATCACGGGGGTTGTATAAATGTTCAGGGATGTGTCCAACGACGTAGTTTTTATATTATGGGTTTTTTTGGTACCGTAGTTTTTTTGCTAAGCGGATAAAAAACCAGTCATATAGTTTTTATTCTCAGTGTAGATGACTTTTATACAGTTAAAAGTATGATTATTTGCGAATTTCGGGTGTTGTTAATATAATCAGTATAATGGGATATTACGGGGGTACGTCGAAAATTTGACCAGGGTAAAATGTAAACCCTATGTTGAGGCTAATTCGTTTCTCTATTTTAGGGTGGTTTTTGTATGTGGATATTAAAATCACTGATTGGAATTTAATGAGCCAGTGAGACCAGTTCCAGGAGAGCTGGAATAGTCTGGAGCAACATCAGTTCCTGTTCTGGTTCCGGAAAAAGGATAAGTGAACAGTTTCCTTTTTTTTTATTATTCATTTTCATTAGTACATCACATTTATGCGTCACATACCACCGTTTTTCATATAAAGTTTTATTTCTTTTTTTGCGGCAACTTGCGCCGTACATACTTTTGAATTGTATTTTCTCTAGCAACGCTAAACTCGTTCGCTACTTAAATTTTATGCTTATGCAAGTAAATATATTTATATTGATATTGGTATAAATTGCGGAAGTGTGAACCCTTGTCACTGTACATTGTTAATTTTGATATATATTATCGTTGTATTTTTGAGGTATTGTACATGAACTATTTGGTCGTTTCTCTAGAATTTTAGAATTGAGACATCGGTGTAGTTTGGAGCCCTCAGCTTTTCTGCACCCTGAGTTTGAAGCCTTCAGCTCTGCTCAGAGTTTATAAAATCTGCTTGACAGTTAATCACTTAAGTTGCAACTGATAAATTAGTTAGAAATTTTTGGATTTATGTAGATTTCGGCCTTCAGCCCATCTACATTCTGAGTTTACAGCCTTCAGCGGAGTTCAGACATTATTTGCAACATTTTTGTAGTGATATTGTAATAAATATTTCGAAAAGAGACCTTTGGTCAATAATGACTAATTAAAGCTTCAATCAGGGGATACTTGCTGACTTTTATTTTCTTATGATATTTTACCTATCAGTTTAACCTTTGGAGTGTGTAGTGAGTGTTGTTAACCCACTGAGAAGTTGTGGGCTAATTTAAAGAAGTCTTGGGTGCTTGCCAAAACTTCTATGGCGCCCTTTTTGAAAACTTATACTTTTTTTGTGAAGAATCCACCCCTTCTTCGACTCGAAGCTAGTCGACTGGCGAGCACGGGTTGTACCACGTGAGACAACCCGCATACCTATAACGAACACTGAGAGGGTTGGTAGGTTTTCTCGTTATAAGGTTCTGATGGCTAAAAACGGTGAAGTAGATACTCCATAGGTAACTGCATCTAATTGGAAAATTCGAATTGGTTTGTCAGAGGATCAACGCCATAGAATCAGTTGATATTTACGTTGTGAGGGACACAAGAGAATCTGACGATACATCTGACAGGTGTCACAAGTGAAGACGAAAGTCATCAATCGGAAACGCAAAAGTATGGCAACAATGTCAGCTTGGAGTTTAGGTTCAACGAACAAGGTGTCGTTTAGAGAAAGTTGGTTGTGTGCCTTAGCGCTGGCATCAAAGACCACTCTAATTTTAGAATGATCGTCATCCATTTTGACAACTGGATGATGGGGTATATAATAGGTATCGTTACCCAGAGAGACAGACAGTAATTCAGACATGTCCAGCATTCAGGTAATCGCTCATAAAATCTAGGTATAATCGACGGAGACCAGAATCTTGGTTTAAACGTTTTTCTAAAGAAAATAGTCGTCGACGTGCTACTAGGTGCGATTCATCAATGGTAGGTGACTCCATTTTAAAAGGCAATTTAACCACGTAACGACCTGTTGGGGTTCGCGTCACATGAGATTGAAAATGGGTTTCAACCTTCTGATCGTCAGGATGAACCATGGAGTTAGTTGGAATCTCCTCCAGTTCCCAAAATCGGGCTAGAATATCTTTTGGATAATCCAGGAAACCGATAAGTGACTGTACAACGGAGGAATTTGGAATCTGAATTGAACCTAAGAGAGCCCAGCCAAAAATTGTCTTAAGAGCCATTGGTTGTGAACGTACCGACGACGGATTATCATTGCACATGATAGAAGTATAAATATCTGCACCAAGAAGCAAATCAATATTTCCAGGTAAATACCACTATGGATCGGCTAGCAAACAATCGAAATCTAGTTTACAAATAGATGGATCTAAACGAACATTGGGTAAAGGCGAACAAATTTTCGGAATTATAATCGCTTCTAATGTAATAAGGTATGGTGGGATTTATTACATCTTCAACATTTATATGGCGAAGGACAATGCCCAGAAGAATGGCCCAGCCTAAAGCAATTAATGCATCGGCGCGATCTTCGGATACAATCAAATTGTTACTTCGGATTTTTGCTTTGGAAACTAGGACATTCGAATATTTTATGGTTTTGTTTACAAATAACATAATTCTCGTCGGATGACGTGGAAGCGGAAACATTTGCGGTATGCACAACAATTGGTTTGGGTTTATACATATCTGGTTTGGATGGTTTCGATGTACCCGGGAGAGAAAAACCTTTGGAAAAGTTTACTGCCTTCAAGGCAACACACTGTTTACTTAGAAATTCGTACAACTCCTTGTACTTATGAATTGTAGAAGGATCAGAAGTCAATTCGAAACGTTCTCTTTAGGATCAAGCTTATCCAACAACATGTCTGTTACTGCAGAAATCCAAGCATCTACATCGAATCTCAAATTCTGTAGTACGGAAAAGTTTCCAGTAAATATGTCCAGGAGAAAACGGAGTTTTCTTGAATCATTATTATTTATCCAGGGACATTTTTTATGGCACGCCAATGGATCAACGTTATCAAACTCTTGTTGGAAAAACGATCAACTAATATCTTGTATGCTACAAGATAATTTGCATCTGACAAAGGTATAGATGATATCAATTTAAAAGCCTCACTGGTTAATGATGACAATAGATATTGGAATTTATGCACTGAACTTATGTCCTTACAGTTGTGCACAGCATTGTTAAAAACATTAAAACATTATTTCCATTGAGAAAGCTCACCAGAAAATTTTAAAAGTTCTAACTTTGGAAGTCTGACCTCACAAGTGTTTTCAACAACATCTGAGTGGTTCAGAGTGACATTAGTAGGAGCTAGTAGTAAAGCTTTGTGCACAAATTTCACTTACAAGCAAATAATAAAGGAGTGTTAATAATTGTTTATCAGTTACAAATAATCATGGATGAACTCAAATGTTTAAAAGGAACTATGTGGATTGTCCTTCACAACTTGGTATAAACCTTTAAAGATGAACTAAAGGTTCTACGGAAGGAAAATATTTGGATAGTCCCTGTATAACACAAAAAAATTTTTAATATGAACTTTAAAGTAGTTCGGGAGGATACTATATGGATAGACCCTGTATAATACAAAAAAAAAATTTAAAGATGAACTTAAAGTAATTCGGAGAGAAACTATATAACACAAATATTTGTTTTAAAGATCAACTTAAAGTAGTTGGGGAGGGAACTATATGGATAGTCCCGGAGGAAACTATATGGATAGTCCCGGAGGAAACTATATGGATAGTCCCTAATACATATCCCTATATATACAATAGGCAACGTTATAATTATGAACAATTATCAAACATGTGGTTTTAAAGGTTAGGTTGGAATATATTTCCATTTCCATTAGAAAACAAGGAAGTTGATTATTGTTGAAGGGACAGAAAAAAAGTTGCAAATGGAAAAGAATCTATTTTGTATGAGTGTAATAGGACTGTACATCCCTTTTATTATAATTGTTTAGTTTTTATGAATGTATAATTTTAGGATTTTTTTCTTCGTATGTTACGATTTCCATCGGACTATGATATTTTAATTTCGTCGTTCTAATGATTTGAAATTATAAAACTTGTTTCACATCCAAATTTTGTATATTTAAACGATATCGTGCATAGGAAAAGTCTCTGCATATATTAACAATGATAAGTTAATATACCTACATCGTTGTGGTTTCACATATCTGCTGGTGAGTTAGATTTTTGGAATATTTTTTCTCCATGTTTATTCTGTTTTATTTCAAACTATAATATGGGCTGGCGTTTGATGAATTTTGTATGTTCAATTCTTTTTTATTGTAAAAAAGAAACATTCTATATTCTTTTGAAGCAAATTTTTAAAAATTTCTATTCATTCTTTTTTAGCTTCATAATTTCGCATTTTCTGTTTATTTAGGGAACAAAGCGAATATGATAGAACAGACTTCTGTTAGTTTGATTTGAAAACTAGATTCAGTTTTTTATGTGTTGAAGCATAAGCCTCCTCTTCTATCTATTCCTTCCTTCCCAGAATTTTTTCTTGATTTTTACTCTTCTTTTTCTTTCGTCAGGTCTGCAGCCCCTGGGTAGGCCCTATAATTGAAGACCACCATAGAGATAACACAAAACCGGCCGGGATGGATTAAGGACCCGATCTCCATCGACTAGGACCTAGTTGAGAGCTGAATAATTCCAGAACCTCTCCAAGATAAGTCCTTTGTCTTATACTCAATTCATGAAAATCTAGAATTGGAGATTTTTATTGTATAACGGCGTTCGTATTCGTCTTGTATTTTGGATATGCAGTCAATGTGAATTATCTATGGAGTTATGAATAAATATAATTTGCTGAACATTTGATATTTTATTTTCAGCAATTTATATTAACTTGGACCATCGCGTTAAAATATTTTTAGTATTTCGTTTTGTTAAGTTAAAGTAAATATAAGGTTTTCCAGTTTTTATCCTTTTTAGTTTTTTTGTTTAATTAAAGTATCGCTTAAAAAGCTGGTGCGTCCAATTTAATATCGATTGTTCACCCCATCCCAGTGATTGCTATAAAAATACATTAACTGGAGTCGAATACCACAACCTGAGGAAGAGTCCCAAGCCGGAGGAGAACATATGTTGCACGTATATGAAATGCAATATAAAGATCTCAGAAAGCTTCCATATTCGTGGAATGTGTCCATCAAGAATTAAACTTCACATTGAAAGTGATGGTATCTACTTATCAGATAACTATAATTTGAATATTATATTTTAACTTACTTGTTATTATAATTTAAACAAATCACGGAAACACAGGTGAGACTCAAAGATGAAATACGAGGTCTGACAATTAAGTAATGCGACAATATTAAAAAATCGAGTATATTTAAAAATTAAGGTACATCAATGCGATCCCCTTCAAAGTAGTCCCCTCCCGCACCTATACACTTATTCCAGCAAGTTTTCCAGTTTTCGTAACAATTCTGGAACAGTTCTTGCGGCACCTCTCCTAGTACCCTCGTCACAGATTCTTGGATATCTTCAACGGAGTCAAAATGTCGACCTTTGACGAATGTTTTCATGTGGGGAAATAGGAAAAAGTCGCTGGGTGACATGTTCGGTGAATAGGGCGGTTGCGGTAACGTTGCGATGCCTTTAGACACCAAAACCTGAGAGACACTAAACGCAGTGTGACAGGGAGCATTGTCGTGATGCAGAACCCAAGTCTTCGCGATCTCTGGACGCACTCTGAGCACCCTTTTTCGTAATCTTTCGAGTACATCGCGGTAGAATACTTGATTCACGGTCTGTCCAGGTGGTACGAACTCTTTGTGAACCACCCCTTTGCTGTCGAAGAAGCAAATCAACATGGTTTTCACCTTGGACTTGCTCATTCTCGCCTTCTTTGGCCTTGGCGCCCCAGGGGATAGCCACTGTTGGCTTTGTCGTTTAGTTTCGGGGTCATATTGAAAAAACCAACTTTCATTACCAGTAATAACTCGATCGAGAAGAGTTGGATCACTTTCAACCTGCTCGAGAAGATCTTGAGCGATGTTCAATCGGTGGGCTTTTTGCTCATCTGAAAGGTTCTTCGGTACCATCTTCGCACACAGCTTTTTCATGGCGAAATCTTCGGTTAAAATCTTTCTAACTGTTTCCCGGTTAATATTCAACTCGTCAGCCAACATTCGAATGGTTAGTCGCCGGTCTTGACGAATAAGGGTGCGCACGCGCTGCGCATTCGTGTCGGTTCGCACTTGAATTGGCCTTCCGCTCCGCGCTTCGTCTTTGACGCTCTCACGGCCATTTTTAAAATCGGCATGCCATCGAAACACCTGACTACGACTTAGGGCATCACTACCATACACTTTAAGTACTTTTTCATAAGTTTCTGTCGCGGTTTCGCCGAGTTTCGCACAAAATTTTATTGCGCACCGTTGCTCTAAATTTCTCTCTTCCATTTTCGTGACATGCACTACTCGGGTGTTGTTACAAAACACTGAACAGCTGGCGAAGAAATGATCGTACGAGAGTCGTCAAGGTCTCAATCGAGAGAGTAGGGATCTGCTATTACGGTAGCTGAGTTACAGATTCGCAGTGTTACCACAGGCCGAGAAAAAAAATCGGTCGCATTACTTAATTGTCAGACCTCGTACATATCAACACATTGAAGGAAGAACTCAAAATAGTATATTAAAGTATAAGTGGATAAAGAGGTCTTTCAAACACGCGCGATTTTTCGAGCACGACGGCGCAGCCGAGTGCTCGAAATAGAGCAAGTGTTTGAAAGACCAGTTATCCACGAATACTTTACGCTATTTTTTTTATTGGTGCACTTTGGAATCATAAAATATTATTATTATATTATTACTACAAAAAAATGGAAGTCCATCCTCGATGCCCAGCCAAGTTTCGTGAACGTCTAATAGTACTTATTTTTAGTTGACGTTACGGGCTGTCAGATCAATAATCAAAAAGTTTCTTTATTTATATTTAAAGGGAAACAATGTATATATGAATATATAAATACATTTTGCAGAAAAAACCAAATAAGACATTGGTTCCCAATGATAATATACAATTTAAAAACTAATAAAAAAAGTTGTCATTGATACTTACGTTTCTCAAGTTGTTGTTGTTACCATGGGGACTTTAAAAAACGCGCGTGTTTGAAAGTTCGATTTAAACATGCTGACGCGTGCTTTAAAAAGGTAATATGCGGCATCAATAAAAAAATAATATAATAAATTAATAGCAGGTATTACAACAGATAGGATATTGCAGAAGAGCGAGCTTGTTTCAGATATTGCCATCACTTCATTAGAAGATGATGTTTATATAGCTGAAACATATATAACTTAATTTGAATTATCAAAAAGAAGTTACCCATTTTATTGAAGAAAGGTCCAGCGCACAAGCTTCACTTAGCTCAGAAGAGATAAGAAAAGTAATTCTAATTTCATCAATATTTTTAAAAAAATACTGCAATTCAACAGGATTCCATTTCACAAAATTAATTATTTCATCAACAATTTAAACTATGAACCATTGGTAAAATTCAATAAGGCATTAGAAAAAACAAAAACATTTGTTATGCAAATTCCAGAAAATGAGGAAGTTTGTAAAATAATAAAAACAGAGAAACAGGCATAATATCTTAATATTATAATAATAATGTTTATTTGTACAATACAAAAATAATATATAATTACATAAATAATCGGACAAATAAACAAAAAGAGACCGCAAAGCCTAATTGGCTGTCTGCGGATAGTGTATACAATAAAAACGTGTTTAGACTAATTATGATAATATTATTTCAAAACATATCAAGAATGTTCAGCACAAATTCGCAAAACCGCAAAGCCAAGGGGCTGTCTGCGTTGGACTTTTGCGAACTAAGCGGTACATCATTCAAGAGTTGGCAACAATTTCGGTGTAGTACATTATGTTTTTCTTAACTAACAGTAAGTGTATGCCTATTAGTGACAAATTAACAAGGCCTAGAGGCTGTCCGCTAAAAAAATTGTAACGAGTACGGATTCCATCAGAGTAATATGAATATCAAGTACCAATTTTCAATTTCAATACCAATAAAGACGGGACTACTAAACATAAGCAGAAAGTCAAATATGAAATTTTAAGTGCTACTCTATACATTCAGTTTATTCTCTATTATATATGGTGTATTTTTCTTCCATCTTCTATCAAAATAAATTGCTTAAGCTTCGATTTGAATAAATTATAATTAACTATACTTTTCAATTGCTGGGGAAGGTAGTTGAATACTCTAGGGGCAAGAAAGGTGTAACATTTTTGACCAACAGTTTTATTTGAAGTTGATAGAACAAATTTTTTATTGGTTTTATTTCTGGTCTCATGAAAATGGGAAACAAGCAAGAACTTATTCTTGTTTTTTTGACAACACAATGCTATTTTATAAAAATAAATCTGACGTGGGTCAAGTATTCTGCTTTCTTCATAGAGAGCATCACTTGAAAAGTTACGGTCCTTTTTCAAAATAATTTTCAGAAAAAATGTTCGCAGTACATTGGTCCTCTCCAGATTTGATGAAGCGAGACTAATATACCATAACTTATCCTAGAGCCAACAAGGGCAAAATAGACCATTTTCAATTGAGGTACTTTCATTACTTTAGCAAGGTATTTGAATTTATATATCATTGTTCGAAGCGTATTACTAACTTGTTCAATGTTGATATTCCTTCTCAAGTGGCAATATATTGTGACACCTAAATATTTCATTATATCTGTCAGTTTAATTTCAATAATTTGGTTGTCATATGGAATATCTAGTGTATCGAAGTCAGGTAATCCATTCACGTAGCTTGAAAGTGGAAGTGCATTTTTTTCTGAAATTGATCGTCAACAACTTGTGATTGAATCAGTCTATGGATTTAGTGAAATTATTCTCAGCATTCCGTTTCAGATCATTCCATGTATCGGCGGTATAAAGCACTGCAGTATCGTCAGCAGAACTGAAGATTTTTCCACTGGTATTGATATTGAGTAAGCTATTTATGTTGATTATAAATAATAGTGGACCTAAAACTGTACCTTGTGGTAATCCACATTCCACTTCCTTAGCATTACTGATATTGTTATTGATTTTGACAATTTGTTGGCGGTTCGAGATATAACTTTTAAACCCAGCAAGGTCAAGAAAAATACATAATGCTGGTTTGGTGTTATCGAGGGCTTCATACATTCTAGACCTCAAGGCTAAAATAACATCCTCCGTTGATCGGTTCTTTTGAAATCCAAATTGATTTTCGTTCAACAATCCGAATTTCATTATAAATGACACCCGTGATTTTATGGCTTTTTCGAAAACTTTTGCAAAGCTATTAACCATAGATAGTGGTCTGTAGTTTGATATAATTTGTTTATTACCCGATTTATGCAGTGGTTTAATGACAGATATTTTATGTTCGGGAGAACAAACACCTTTTTCAAAACAGAGGTTGATGATAAATGACATTGGGGATGAAATTTCCCTCGCTATATCTTTTAGGGTTTCGGATGTAATGCAGTCGACTCCAGGCGCCTTATGATTTTTTAGAGTGTTTATTATGTCAAATATTTCTTCTTCCGTGGTAAGTGTCAAGAACATGGAGTTGTGATTAATTTTTACGGATGGAGGTGGTGATAATGGGGTTTTTATGTTTTTTGCGAGATCTGGTCCAACTTTGGTAAAAAAAATTGCAAATGTTTCTGTCATTTCAAAATCTGTTTCGGTGAGGGTATTATCCTCTTTCAACACACTATTTATAACAGTATTCTTATTTTTGTGTCCTGTTATACAATTGATAACTTTCCATAGCTGGTTGGGATGATTTTTACTTTTTTCTATTTCAGCACTATGATAATTTTGTTTGGTTATTTTATTAATGTATTGAGTTTATTCCTATGAGTAATAAATCTCTGTTTCAGTTCCAAATTGTTTTTGTTTTTTTGATATTCTTTGAATAAGTGGTCTCTACTGATAATTGAATTCATAATTCCTTTTGTAATCCAATCTTTTTTTTTAATTTGATTTTCTTGAATTTCACAGTGCTGTCTTCTATAATTTCGGAGATTTTTGTTGAGAAAAATGAATTAGCAAGTACAAAGTAGTCCAATTTAATTCTGTTTCTTTTCAATTTTTTATAATTAATACGTTTTGAGATGATGGCCTGATGATGGTTTTCAGTTTGAACATTTTCATTTGTTGGTTTTAAAGACATTATTGTGGCTTTATGGTCGGATATGCGACTATCTAAAACAAACGCAGAGCATTTGCTCTCTAAATCGCCATCTCGAGCCCTAACAAATATATGGTCGATGCAGATACTCGATTCATGTTGTGTCCTTGTACTGATATTCACTGTCGATGTGAAATTGAATTCACTGATGATATCAAGGTAATCATTAGTTCGGTTATTGTTTGAAAAGAGATTTATATTTATATTGCTTAATATTGCGAAGTAATGTTCATTGTACCGTTGTTGACCCAGGTAGTTTTGGAGTTCCAAAACGAATTCATTTTCGTTGGTGGATGTAAATACAGGCAATTTTTATAAATTCACCCATATCGATCAAAACTTCAATTCATTTGCATGGACCTAACTGAACGATGTTTGTTTTATATTTCCTAGTGTTCCTTATATAAACTACGAGTATAACGCCATCATTTTGGTTTGTTGTTCCCTGATTATAGACTGGCTCATATCCGTCTAAATCGAAAAAATACTTGGTCTGAATTTTCCACGTTTCTGTTAAAATAATACAGTCGAATGGTTCTTTGAATTGATTTGAAAAAAACTTCCAAGTTTTTATATATGCTTCGTACATTTTGTTGACAAACTTTCAAGTAATCATTTCCAAACCTCAAAGTGTTGAAATTATTTGCATTATCCAAAAATTTTGTTGCGAACTGTTTATAACTGTAATCTCTAATGAACTGATCCATTCCTCGTTTGGGAAAAAGACAAAGCTGGATTGAATTATTATATATAATATAAATTAGGTCATGAATGAAAGGTTTTGCTACAAGTGTGAGATAGGTACGTGATCGCTGCAATTATTTCTTCTTTTCTTGTAATCTAGCACTGAAAGATCTTTGCTGGTTGCTTGTAATAGAAGGTTTTCTTATTTTCTGCTGTTGTCTGCTTTCTGGCTGTGTTTCGGGAGTTGGAGTCGATGGAGCATTAATTGATTTCGGTTCTTCTACAATTTGATTTTCAAGGGCTAGTAGATCTGAGATTCGGTATACTTCTGTATTCACATGTAATTCTTAATCATCCTAATGAAAACTAAATGTGTATTTGAATCTTTGTGTAGGGGTATTTTGTTTATAATTAAAATTTGTGTTTGCTTTATGTTAAATTGGATTTTTTTTTCTATTTTTCATAAATTGAAATATACAATTTTATCACTTCCTATTTTGTTTTTTTTTCACCTTTTTTGATACCTAAATGATGTACCTACGACTTGAGGTAAGTTTGCAAATTACTTTGTTTTAAATTTAAATACTACACTTCATTAAACTTTTGGTACTGTTTGTTTTTCCTAACTATAACCTATCAGTATTATATAGTGATAAAACTTTTAATACACCATCAATCTTCAAAGGAACTCTCATATCATGATAAATAAATTATTATTATTCTTAATATTCTTCATCCTTCCTGGAACAGGAAGGATGAAGTCAAGGATCTTAAAGTTACTTATAATAGTCAAATGTATTTCTTTTCACATATACAAAAATCAGTTGAGTGCCAATCATGTAATGGGTTTAGTTTTCAGACAAACCACTCATTTTTCAAATATTGAGACTAAAAATGCTGTTTAATACTTTTGTAAGACCTAAACTTGAGATTGGATCTATTATATGGGGCGATCATCCTCAAATGTACTTAGAAAATATAGAGAAACTGTAGAATAAATACTTACGTTTCTTGTATTATAAAAAATATGATCTTTGGCCGGATTATCGAACAATTAGGACAACTAGATTACGGGAAGAATTTTAGGTTATCTCTATATGATGATTCTCTCTCTATAAAATAATTATATTAACATCTAGTAATTTATTGTACTTAATTCCTTTCAAAGTTCCATCAAGGTTAACTCGATCCTCTTTATTGTTTGAGAGAGAAAGAACGTTAGTTTGTTCTCCTCTTGAGACCATGTTAAAACTTACCAATAATGTTACCGAATTATATCCGACAAAGTCAACTAGACAATTTAAGAACATTATTTATGAATCTATTAAGAAATTTGGTGAAAGAAGGAACAGTTCTGGAAATTAGTCGTATTTGCCTTATTTTTCATTCTCTACATTAATCAATATATTACTGTTATATTTATGAATGGCCATACTACACAATGTTAGGATAAAATTTATGTATTATCAATTCTTATTCCATGCAATAATAAATAAATCCTGTTTGGAATAAATTATTAATATTCTAATTTTGTGTTAACCCACAAAATGTGAAATCGTTACGCTACTGATTTTCAATTTTACAATATGGCGGTGGTTTTGACAACAAGTTAGCGCATACGTCTGCAACTTCAAGTGGCTTCAACTTTCGTTAAACGGACTCTACCTCATGTATGTTCAGGGCCGGACCCAATTTGGTGTTTTTATGATTTTAATGTTTCATCGCTTTCAGATGTAAACAGTTGTGTCTCTCTGTGTTTAATAGTCCAAGCAGTTTACTGAATAAAGGAGATCAATTGTATAGTAGTGAGCATTGCAATTTCAGAAACTATATCTGACATCCTTGCTTTTCTTATGTCTTCACATTGATATATTAGTTGAAATAAAACCCCGTTAACAATCTAATCTACAATAACGACGTGAGTAATAAATCAACTGGGGCAAAAAAACGTAATTCAATAGGAGTACGGCGAGAAATACACAGTTTAGCGAGTAGAAAAATAAAGATTAGGGATGATGATTAACTACAGTTGAATTATTGGTTCTTTACCCGTGCGTCATTAATATCTGATAACATAACCGAGAAATGTCAAATTATTTTGTTCTGTTCTTCACTATTAATAGAAAGAGATGCCCCTTAATAATTATGTCGATTATGTTATCAGATATTTGTCGCACGGGTAAAGAACATTTATAAAATTCGACGATGTTAATTCGACTGTATAATTATCCATATTTTTCTGTGGGCACTATCCGCCACTGCTTAGGTACAAGCTTAATTTAAAACAGTACATAAAAAAATATGTACATTTTGATATATCTTCTTGTCTGGTCTATGTTGTTGAGGCGTTGCGTTATACGGTGTTATATAGTTGAACTGTTGAACAACGTGCCATGTAGTATGCTGTTTTGTAGACCTTTGTCATTTGCATATTATTTATGTTAATGCCGTTTACAAACCGACTTCAATAGCAATAATTACACCTTCGCCTTTTCGTTACGTTGGAAGCGAATCAACGTTGGAAGTTTCAATACACGCTTGTTTATTGAAGAAGTTTAAATAATATCTACTAATACATATTCTCTTAAATAATTATTACTGCAGCGTAAACTAGATATTACGATTACATGCAAGTTAACTTACCGTAATATTCATTTTATTTATAGAATTTACATTACGATGCGTAATTGGAAGGTTCTTTTTTGTTTCACAAGTGTTGGTTCCATTCCAATTCTATCGTTATTTTCATGAAATAAAGTGGTGTAGGAGGATATTTAGCGAAAGTTTACCTCATTGCCGCCATGTTCACAAGGACGTCATGTGTCTTTGATATTATTATTTATTGGTGTAAAATTAGTTAGTTAAAATAATAATCGCCATTGAATGTTTCTCACCGAATCTTGAATACTACCTGTCCACCAATGAAAGGCTCTTCTAGCAGTCCCTCATGGCCGGGACTAACTATCCTAAAAGTTTGAATATAATTCATGGTTTGTTAAGGCTGTTTTATTTTTAATCATATTGATTACTTGTAAGTATATTTACTAATATTGTGATATTTGCCATATGTAAACAGAATCACGATTATTATAGGAAACTTCGTATATAATGTTATTTTTTGGTGTTTTTAATTTTAGATCACTCAAATACTTTGATAATGTTCTATTTTTGGGAGATAGGATAACATACATTGAAATTGAACTATTTTGAGGACCAAGTTGTTTTTGTATACCGGACTGCTTCTATGTTATTGTTTATTTTATATAGTGTGATATCAAGAAAATTAATTTTATCGTTTTATTCAATCTCGGTTGTGAATTGAATTGTTTTTTGATAGGAATTGAATACTTTGCTTGTGTTTTCAATAAAAAAATTTGGCACAGCAGTAATGCATTCATCTACATAATGGACAAAGAACCGAATATTCATGCTAAGTCTACTAAGTTCCCTCAAGATATTCTAATACTAAGAACACGGCCGAACACGGGCAACTTTTCGTCACTCTGATCTACGTGTTCCACTGTAAATTTCGCCTTTACCATTCGCACAGACGCAGAAGCAGTTATGAGCAACTTAGTATTTCCCGTCGTATAGTACTTGCCGTGAAATCCTCACAGTTTATCAGTTAATTCTTTATTTTCAAATGTATGGAATTATAATTATTCTATATACCTATTTTCTTAACTTATTTCACAGGAGAAAAAATGGAAATGTATACAAATATAAGATGGGCGTACCATAAAACTTTATTCCTACTGTAAGTATATCGGTTCGATTGATTGGTGCTTTGGTGATTGAAAGTATTATAGCCTAAATTATACAGGAATATCAAACATAATCGAACGCTGTTGTTAATTTTTTGCAACAGATTCATCAGAAAAGTTTTTTTATATACCTAGATCACAGATTTTGACTTTTACTTGAAACATATTTTTCAATAATTACACTTATCTTAATACATAATATATGAAAAGAAACATGTTTAAAAAATGTAAAAAAAATAAGCAACCGGAAGGGACATCAGTTTGAATAAACTATGGCATCATTTAATTTTAGCTTTTTAAAATGTTTGTCATGAAGTTGAATTTTTAACTGTCTATGGGTCTATCATAGTTAGTTGATTCAAATATTTGAAGAAGGTAATTAAAAATAAAAAAAATGCTATTACAAAAATAATTCTTTATAGCAAAAAGTCATCGTGTTATAGACATACGCAAAAAATATCAAGAAGTCACAAGTTTAGTAGAAACACTTAGCACTGCTAAGTCAAAGCAGCAAAATTATTCTGATCAAGTTAGAGAGAGAAAATAAAAAATAATGGATGAAATCAAACGGTTCAGCTACAAATGTCACCGTCTACAAAAAAGGCACCAAGTAACTAACAAACAAATAGATCCTCAAATATGACTTTGTACAACAAATAAGCCTTTGAAACAGATCTCTTTTTGGTGCAATGACTGATAAGTGACAACAATTTACAAAAAGAGTACATTTTTCAACGAGCATAACAATGATGTATATTATTACAAGGTTATTATTACATATGAGATGTCTAATAAAAATATTTATCAATACACGAAATATTTATATTTTCATACATAATAAATTGTTCGAATTATAAGATTAATAAAATAAACGCTTTTATCCACAACTATTAATTAATATATCTGTTAAATATGCGATTTTTATCAAGTAATGCCATGCATTACCATATAGAATTGAATAATAATGACAGTTCGATTGAATAATATTATTCAATCGTTGCGTCAAATTTGACAATTTGTAAATTAACTTGTCTTTATATTTGTAGATATACTGTCAGTCGGTTTGTGAGTTATTTGGTGTGAACATTCTTATCTCTGGTATCATTAGAGAAATGTCTAATAGTGAATCAGATTTAGAAGATATGTCTTGTACTCCGCCAGACATTTTAAAATTAGCGGCTAGCGCTACAGAAAATCTCCTACCTAACAAGTCAAAAGGTAAATATGATGCGGTGTACAAAAGTTTTATGGATTGGCAACTGGCACAAAAAACATCGTCTTTTTCTGAAAATGTTATCCTAGTGTATTTTGTTGAACTTGCGAAAAAATACAAGTCATCATCATTGTGGGCATATTATTCTATGCTGAAAAGTACATTGAATATTTACCATAGTATCCACCTAGAGACTTACATGAAGTTACAGGCATTTTTAAAACGTCAGTCCGAGGGCCATCAACCGAAAAAATCTAAAACTTTTACGCCCGAAGAAGTCAGTAAATTTATTAAAGAAGCGCCAGATCATACCTATCTAATGACAAAGGTATTCTTACAATAACGTAATTTTCAGCTTAGAGCTTTCCAATTTAATCAAATTATTTTTAGGTAACCTTAATCATGGGGCTAATGGGAGCGTGCCGATCTAATGAATTATATTATATGAAAACTGAAGATATAAAAGATTACAATGGAGCTCTTATAGTGAAAATACCTTTCACAGAAACAAAGATTCCTAGATCATTTACTGTATCAGGTGAATTTTACGATATTTGTAAAAAGTATATAAATCTTCGTCCATCTCATGCTAAATGCCCATCATTATTTTTAAATTATCAAAATGGCAAATGTACTATTCAAAGAGTAGGCATTAACAAATTATCTTCTATGGGAAAGCACATTGCTATGTTTTTAAAATTAAAAAATCCCGAATTGTCATAGGACATTCGTTCCGAAGATCATCTGCAACCATTTGCGTTAGCGCAGGAGGTGACATTACAGCAGTAAAGCAGTTAGGGGGATGGAAATCAACCACAGTTGCCGAAGGTTATATAGATGACAACATAACCAATAAAATAAAAAGAGGAAATCAGATTTAAAACGAAATTAACAAACATTATACTAGCTCTAATTACAATGAAAAACCTTGTACTAGCTCTAGTGCCAGTCCAAGTCCCATGATTTTCAATCAGACTCAGATGACTGACAAAGTTATCCCTGGCATAAATTTTAACAATTGTAATGTAACTATTAATAATTATTATGTAAGTAAATAAACATAAATTTATTGTGAAATATATTTTGGATTTTTTTAATAACCTTATATATATTATATATATATATATATAGTTGTGGATAAAGTATAGTATTCAACACGCGCATAATGGCTATTACCCACTCAGATGTTACAACACTCGCCTCCGGCTCGTGTTGCAATTTCATCTTCGTGGGTAATAGCCATCATTATACGCTTGTTGAATAATATACTATAAATTGATTGTATCCAATTTTATTTAATTTATGAGCTAGTGCTAATTGGATTAAATCAATAAAAACAACAAATAATTTCAATGCTTCTGAAAAACAATAAATATATCAGACAATAAATACATTAACATAAACTCTATTTTTTAAAGACATCCCTTGATATCAATTAAAATGATTCAATAATAACTATTAACTATCGATATGATAATTTTTAAACTTTTCCTATCCTTCTTTACTGTACAGAAAGACAGGTAAAGGTAAAGTATTAATATGGGCTCCCTAGATCCTAGTTTTTTCGTCGCCCCGGCCATAGATTGGCGGTCGGGCAGAATGCGGCAGGGCCGACCACATCCAGATGATTTTTTTGCTGCCCACTGTGATTGTACTGACCAAATACATATAAAAATAGACCGAGGAAGTGGGCGTGATATGCGTTGATTCAATAAAAAGAGATCGATTTACAACGGGTCTCTCTTTCTCTTTTTAGTCGCGTTTGCTCCATCTAACGTACGTGATAATAAACTATAAATACGAGTATAGTTTTTACACGCTCATATTTTGTTATTTACAAGTTATTATTGTTTGTTTTTATTTTTGTAAGTGTATAATATGTTACGAATAGCTCGAAAAAAATATATATAAATTGCAAGAACAAATGAACTGTCATTAATTATTGCCTTAAACTTTGCCCACTAACCTATGATAAGGTGCTATTCTTCTTGCTAACCAGTACTGGGAACACATGCGGTCTACGAATAACTGACTCCGGTGATATACAGTGTCGCACAAAAGCAGCATTCACAAGCATAGGCAATAACGAGAAGAATTAAATGAAACAAAATAAATTATTGCTAGATTCGTAACATAATATGTACATCTGTGTCAAATCCATTTTAGAAACGTAGTTTTCACATGTAAGTGTAAGTACCTACTCTGTTTATAAATAGTACTGTTTACATAAAAAGTTATTTTCCAAAAGATATATATTTTTTGATTTCATACAAACTCACTGTTGATATATTATTTATATTTTTTATGCAGATTTCCTAAAGATCAATTGATCAAAAATAAGTGGATTGAGTAATTAAATTTATCAAACAGAGATAAACTTTAAAACTACATACATTTGTAGTGATCATTTTGATGAAAAATCATTTTATGTGCAAGTTGAATTACATACAAGAAGTCGATTACATTTAGATGGTATTTCACAACTTAATAGAGTGAAATTATCAACAAGTGTAGTTAACGAGGGTAAGTCTGAAAAATGTAATACAATAGATACAAATGATGATAAAGGAATTAATTTTGCCATCAGCCACAATTTTGCAGTCGTCTTGACAGCATTTCGACGTCACGATTAAGAGCAGACAGTTGAAACAGTGTCATGCTGTAGTCAATACGACTGCAAGCGTTGTCGATACAACCATAAGCCGAGCCAAGCCCGTGTATCTTATATTATAATTTCTTCCGTAAATTTGTTTTCTACCGTTGCTACTAAATTAACAGTTCCTATGAACATTTCTTGTTCTTGTTCTCTTGTATCTTCTTGCACTAAATGTACCTCTTTCTACAAGCTTCTGCAAAATGGTTTAGCCACTTACATTTATTGCACTTCTTACCATATGCTGGACATTTTCTGTAAGGATGGTTTCTATTGCACTTTTCACATTTACTTGTAGGTGTACCTTCTGCTGTTGTACGGTTCTTATTATAACTTTTATAACATTTCAAAAAATATCTTATTTTGGTAGAGATAAGAGATAGTTTACAGATAGTGAACGACAATTAGATGTATTTTTCAACCATATTGATAATTTACAGCCAAAAATTAAATTTACATTAGAAGTTGAGGAAAATGACTCAATTAATTTAGAAAGTTTTAAATTAGACATAGTGAACACTTACGAGTATAAAGATTAAAACAACCTAAGAAATCCCATTACATAATAGCTTTTATGACTGAACCAGACTTCACTAAGAGAATGCAATAGTTTACATTTACTAAATCATACGCATGATTTATTAGTTCGCTTTGAACAAGGTGATGAGTGGCACTACTGTCTATAACTTATATTTATACTGTCTGAAATTGTACTTACGTGGCAAGTGGCAGTTACAAAGGATAATTGATTTTTTTCATTAATATTAGTATTTATACTATCATTTTCCTCTGCAGCATTCGCTCTACGTCTGAACCAAGGTCTGGACCATCTACACGTCTCTATTTATTATACATACCTCTGCACTTGCTGTGGACCTATTTTGTAATTGTACACTTGCTAACGTATTAGCTTTACAAAGCTGTATACATTTATGCAAGTCTAGATTGGTTTCTTTTAATAACCTTTCTCTTAATGAGTAATTATTACTGACTCACTTTTTTGGCGTGAAGTAATTTTCGAAATTGTTTAGTATTATGCCTGCAACTTTATTTTCTTCCTCTGTTAGGTCAAACGTTTCATATATTAAGTGAGCAGCTTCACCTATCGTGTGTGAGAGAAGAGCTAACTTTTTTTCATTGTTCAGTATATCTTGCTCTTCCACTTGCTGTTACATATAGTATTATAACGGTTTTACTTATCGGTTTGACGCCTTAACTATAGGTAACGGGTTACTTCGGGCGCCAGTTTTTTATCATGGCAGTCAGTGAAGAAAAAGTATTTCAGGAGTCACTAATTGTGGTGACGAATGTGCTGCGGCCACTCGGGCAGATTTTACTTGCCGTCCTGGATTCGAAATCTGGGTATTTGCTGCTCAAATTTCTTACCCTAAACGGAGGTATATGGAGTTGGAAGGACCAAAAGTAACCAAACGTCAATTGTATACAATGAGCTTTTATTCGGCATAACAAACAAAACAATCAGCTTAATAATTATATTGTCAGGCGAAAGCAACAAGCGGCGTGAAAGCACTGAAATGTATCTACAAGCAGGGTCTAACGGAATCTAGAGGGTAACTACGGAAGCGGGGTGCAAGTAGTTGTCGTGTGAATAACAACGGCTAATGTTTCAAAGCGAAAATCAAACGGAAGCAAGTGCGTATAAAGCGAAAACCACTACGGTGTGCAAACGACGATCTCGGTCGGTCAAAGGTCTACTTTACGGGACTATGATTCTCAGGTCTCGCGACAACAAAACCCCGTATGCACGACGGCCAATTTAACACCCCAAGTGACAGTTGTTTCCTTCATGGGTTTTTGGTGGCTCAAGTCCCAAAACGCGACTACTGGAATGTGCGAAGCAGCTACCCCAGTAGCAGTTGTCCTTCCCTTAGACGGTGGCTTAAGGCCCAAACGCGACTACTCCGAAGCGTGCGAAGCAGCTCCTTTGGTAGCAGTGCTCCTCCTCTTGAACTGTAGGCTTAAGGCCAAAACGCGACTACTACTGGAATTTTCGAAGCAGCTACTCCAGTAGCAGTATACCTCCCTTTGAACGGTTGGCCTAAGGCCCAAACGCAACTACTCCTGAAGCGTACAAAGCAGCTCTTTCAGTAGCAGTGCTCTCCCCTCGGACTGACTCAACTCCCCAATACGGTTGAAAACGGTACGCCTACTGGCTAATTTATTAACTCACCACGGATTCTGGCTCGTACGGTCTCGGTCCTCCGGATTCAGAGGAACGGGCTAAAGGTCCTGAAATACAACACAGTGCGGACGGCCTTGCTTAGAATTAATTTACGGATTTGGTAAAAATTCGGAAACTTACTTGTCCTCGGCACGGTTGTTTCGGAACTATTCCTTAACGACGGCAAAAGGTGTTGAATGAAACATGAGAAAATATAACAGAATTCAGCAGGATAGTCAAACACAACATATATTATATTATATTTTCTCATGTTTCATTCAACACCTTTGCTCCCATGTTTCACATCTTTTCTTGGTTATACCCTACCGATGACGGCTAATGAGCCAGAAACGCATGTCTGCGGTTACCACTCTTTTCAGTAGCCCCTTCTTCTATTTGCGTGCAATACCCACTAATCTATTCGTTGCTTATTATATATATATATATATATATATATATATATATATATATATATCTATACTATTTGATAGTAAAGTTAAAAAAAAATAATTAGATAGATTTTTTTATTTAATATAGTTATAATAAAGATATCCGCAGCTACAGGAAGCTAAAAGAATAATTTTCATTCATTGTGATATCGTGTCAGAAATGATGTGACAGATGTAAAAGAAAAACAGAATGCATGAAAACAAGCCTTTAGAATTAAGTTAAGAAGTTAGGAAACGGGGTTTGTTGAAAAGAGAGTCTAGTGAGTTGACACATTTTTGAAGGATAGGAAGGGAATTGATTTTTTCAAAAAAGAAAAAGGGATTTAAACCCATTTAAGATTGATTTAAGATTGTTGAAACGTTGAAACATTGAAATATTGTTATAATTGAATATATTCAGAGAATATAAGGATGGAAAAATTATTACAAAACTATATAAAAATTTTGAGAATAAATTTATAGATTATTTTTGGGGAGAAAACGCACAAGTCCAATTTAGAGAAAATTTATATTTTGGAAAATTCAATTATAATTGGAGTTCAGAATTTGTAAATTATGCACTGCAATTATATACAATTGCACAATATATAAATCCTCCAATAAAAGAAGAGGAAATAATTTTGAATATATCACGACACTTCAAACCTGAAGTTGTTGAAACGATAACGATGCATAATATAAAAACAATGGATCAAATGACTAATTATTTAAATAGACTTCAAAGAGGAAATGTGAGGATAATTCAAGAAAAGAATAAAATGATTGGAAACATCAATAGGAGCGATGACAGACATAATTTGTACCAAAATTATACAAACCAAAGAAACAATCAACAATTTAATCAGAATAATGGAGGTTATATTAATAATAGAAATTTTAGACAAAATAATGATAGAGAAAATTACAAAAGAGGAAATTATGAAAGAAACAATTATAATAAAAATTATGAGAGATATCCAAGAAATGGATACCCTGAAGTGAATCCAGAAAGAAGAGAGGAGAACAAACAAATAAATGCAACAAGAAGATTTTGTAATAGTCGAGACTCAATAAGAAGAGAAAATGAGGAGAACATAAGATCAAGAGGAGAAAATAGAAGATAGGAACAACAAGAACAATATGATCAAGAATTAGATAACGGAAGAGAGACAGAATGTGTAAATCAGGTTTGGACAGGACAGGATTTTTAAAAAGGCAGACTCCAAAAGATATATCACTCAAAATTTGTAGTTTTGAACACCCAAATGAATTTATAATATTAAATAATAAGAATGATGTAAATAATTCAATAGGATTCATTTATATTAATGGAAACATAGATGATAAGGAAGTTAAAATATTGGTAGACACTGGATCTGAAGCATCAATGATTAAAGAAGAGCTGATAGAACATAATGAACAAGTACTAAGAAATTTAATCAGAATACCAAAAGTAAACATAATTGGAGCCAATGGAAAGAAAATCTGTGAAATAAATAAAGCTATTAATTTGGAATTAAAAATAAATGGAAAAAAAAATATGCAATTACTTATTGTACATAAAATGGAATTTGATATAATTATGGGGACAGATGAGTTGGAGAAACATAAAAGTAAAATAAATTATGAGAAAAGAAAAATGGAGATAAAAGGAATAGAAATTGATTTTGAAGAAAGAAATGAAAATGAAGAAAATGAGAATAAAAATAAAAATAGTAATATGTGTAAAAGAGAGGAAGAGAGTAGAAACGAAGAAGTAATAGAATTTGAATGTCTGGAGAAAAGACTGGATGAAATAAAAGAAATATTAAATGAATATAAAAAACTTGTATCTAAGGAAAACAGAATAGCTGAAGGATATATGCATAAGTTTGAAGTGGAAAATATAGAAAAATTTAAAACTAAAACTTATCCCATTGCCTATAAATATAAAAATCAAGTAAATAAAGAAATAACAATTATGCTACAACAAGGTATAATTGAGAGAAGTAATACAAAATATATAAATCCAATTGTGATAGTTCCAAAATTAAATAATGAGTTGCGATTATGTCTTGATGCTCGTATGATTAATAAGTTCACAGTTCCACAATATGAAGCACCATTAACTGTTAATGCAATTTTTGGAAGTATATCAGAAGTAGTGGTATTTACAAAAATTGACCTGAAACATAGTTTTTAGTTAATACCATTACACCCAGATAGTCGAAAATATACAGGTTTTCAAATAAATGGAGTGATATACCAGTTTAAGGTAGTGCCATTTGGGGTACAATCTGCCTGTGCTGCGTTAGTTCGAGCACTACACAAGATTTTAGACAAATATGATGAATTGGTTTTACATTATGTCGATGACATATTAATTTATTCAAAGGATGAAAATTTACATAAGGAGCATATTAAAATAATTCTAAATGAATTAGACAGAGCTGGATTGAAAGTGAATTTAAAAAAATGTAAATTCTACCAAAAAGAAATTACTTATTTGGGATTCAAATTAAAACAGGATGGTATTGAAATGGATCCGGAAAGAATAGAAATTATGAAAAATTTTTGAAGGCCACATAATTTGAAAGCATTAAGAGGGTTTATTGGTATGTTGAATTATTTTAAAAGAATGATACCAGATTTAAGTCAACAGGAAATGATATTAGTTGAATTATTAAGGAAAGATGTAAAGTTTAGATGGACAGAAGAAAGGGAAAAACCTTTCTTACAAATAAAGGATAAAATATCATAAAATTTGAGAATTTATCATCCAAATTATAACGAACAATTTATATTAAGAACAGATGCTTCCATACATCGTTTTGCAGGAGTTCTTTTACAAAGATATAATGGGAGAGAATATCCTATTTATTTTGTTTCACGTTTAACTAAGAAATATGAACGAAATTATACAGCTCCAGAAATAGAATTAGGTGGTATAATTTATTGTATAAATAAGTTGAGATTTTATTTGTCAGGAAATGATTTTATAATAGAAACAGATCATTCTGCATTACTATCAATATTCAATAATAAATTTGCTTATAGTAGAATACATCGATGGTCATTGTTACCGCAAGAATATTGTATTAAAGTGAAACATATTTCCGGTAAAATGAATAATTTAGTTGACTATTTGACTCGATATGATGAACAGGAAAGACTGAATCAACGGAAAGTTAAAATTGGAGTAAACATATTAACAGAGGAAGGAATATTTAGTTTACAAGAAGTGCAGAAAGATCAAGAAAAATTAGAAATTGATAAGAAAGAAATAAATAAAAATGATGAAGGAATATATGTTAAAGAAATTAATGGGAAGGAAGTTTATGTTATAACTAAATAATTCGCAAAAATAATTATGAAAGAATTACATGAAAGATATGGACACATAGGATCAAGAAAATTATGGCTCATGTTCAGAGAAACATATGTTTGTAAGAAAGATGTAAGTATTGCAAAAGGGATAACAAAAATATGTAATATTTGTCAACTAGGAAAAGATAAAAATAGAACTAATAAAAATGAACCCAAAACAATAATAGCAAAAGAATGTCTAGAAATTATTGCAATGGATTTTTTGAGTAATCTTATTGAAAGCTATGAGGGAAAGAAACATATTTTGGTGATTGTTGATATATTTTCTAAATTCACAAAATTATATTCATGTAAAAGAACAAATTTCAAAGAAATAAAAATATGTTTGGAAAAATATTTTGAGAAGTTGGAAAGCCAAAGAGATGTATTATGGATAATGCAACATATTTTAGAAACACAAAATTTGAAAAATTTTGCAAGAAAAATAACATAAAAATAAGTTTTACCAGTATAAGACATCCAGCGGCAAATCCATCGGAAAGATATATAAAAGAAGTCATAAAATATTTAAGAATAATCACATTTAATGATCATCAAAATTGGGAAAATAATTTGAATAAAGTTCAAGGTTTTTTTGAATAATATACCGCATATTAACACTGAAGATTCACCAATTTATATTATGACAAAAATAAAACCAGAAAGGCCATGGAAATTTGAATGTAAAAAGAACTATGAAGATGCTTTAGAACAAGTAAATAAACAGATTCAAAGAAAAGCAGAAAAATATTTGAATAAAGTAAGAATAAGAATTAAAAATAAAACTATTTTTAAAACAGGAGACTTAGTGTTAGTAAAAGCATTAAGGAAATCAGATTGGAAAAAGAAAATATGTGCAAAATTAATGCTACCATTCGAAGGCCCATATGAAGTTTATAATGAGGAACCGAAAAATAGTTATATTTTAAAAGATCTACAATCGGATAAAATAAAAGGCGTATTCCATGTATCACAGGTACATAAATATTATGAATGGAATAAAAGACAGACAATAAAATAGATGAAGAAAGTTAATTATGAAATGAAAATTAAAACAAAAGATTTGATAAATTTGATATTCATTATTTCCTGAAAATGAAATTTACAGAAAATGGATAAATATGAAATTTAGGGGAATTTTTATACTATTTGATAGTAAAGTTAAAAAAAAATATAATTAGATGGATTTTTTTATTTAATATAGTTATAATAAAGATATTCGCAGCTACAGGAAGCTAAAAGAATAATTTTCATTCATTGTGATATCGTGTCAGAAATAATGTGACAGATATAAAAGAAAAACAGAATGCATGAAAACAAGCCTTTAGAATTAAGTTAGGAAGTTAGGAAACGGGGTTTGTTGAAAAGAGAGTCTAGTGACTTGACACATTTTTGAAGGATAGGAAGGGAATTGATTTTTTCAAAAAAGAAAAAGGGATTTAAACCCATTTAAGATTGATTTAAGATTGTTGAAACGTTGAAATATTGATAGAATTGAATATATTCAGAAAATATACGGATGGAAAAATTATTACAAAGCTTATATATAAATGGAAATGAAATAATAATGGAATAATGGACATTTCTTACATAATAACATGAATGAAAATTGAAAACTGTTTTACAAATACAAACCACATTTAAGAAGATTTCAAACGAAGAAGAAAATAATTTGAAAAGGTCTAGTTAATATTGAAATTATGAATTTATCTATAACATTGAAAATTCTTCATATTTCAAGACATTGAATGTAATGTTAAATTGTGTTATTAATATATATTTTTTTTAAGTGAATTTAGGATAAAATTTACACTTCAAACAAAGATCTTTGTTGATGAATATAAAGAAAAGCAGTCCCTGTATAAGATAAAAAAATAGAAAAGGAAAACGGTAAGAAATTTTGATTTATTTGTAAATTTATGAATGATTTGATAAGAAATATAAAAACTAAATAATTTTGATTACTTGATAAAAAATTGGTTTTCTTTACTACGATTTTGAACTAGAATTTAAAAATTCTTTTGTAAATATGAAAACTATTTGTTAAAAAATCAATCTATTAATATTTCAATATATATAGTAAAATAGAGATACATCGACTTTAATTTTAGCTAGATAAAATACAAATATAAATATAAAGGAACTCAATACCCTGAGATAGAGTTAAATAAATAATATATATAAAGATATATTACATAAATGATTTTTTATATGGCTGGCGCTCAACAACATATGTAATTATGAATTAAATAGTTATGATTGAATAATAAAATCATAACAATATATATATATATATATATATATATACATATATATCCCTTTTTCCATCTTTTAAACTCGTCCACTACGTTCCCATATATAGTTAAAGGAACAGGTGGCTTCGACACGTCCATATTAATCTTACTCTTTATATTCATTTTTTCTCATCTTCCTACTTTCTACAATAGCCTACTTCTTATACTTTTGTAATTATATGTTTTCCACTGCGCCATAACATTTGTAAATAATCCTTGGTTATTATGTTCCATGTTTTATTAATTGTACTTCAAAATATGTGTAAGATCTATTGACATTTTAACCTTCATTTTTCCGCATTCTAACATCGTTAGTGATAAGTGACACTGCATGGTAGGTAACATGAATGGCTTAGGCCTAGTTCACCTAACACATCGTTTTTCCATCACATATTATTATTTATAAATATTGATACTATATCATATTTCGATTTTCTATCGGCGCAGTCTTAGACAAGGTCTAAGGTCGAGATCTTTCTCTTTCAATGGTGGTTTGGATGCCAATTGCCGATATATTCGGTTCGAGATTCCGGCCAGACGTAACTGAATCACAGGTAGCGACAGTGATTTTCCATTGATCGGTCAGTTACCGATATATCGCCAACTCTAGCAACATGTTCAACCTTCTATTTTTTAGAACTGAACATATTTTTAATAAATGCATGGGAAATTATCATTGATGCTGCATATGGAAGATCATTTATAAATTATATGGCAAATGTATCCATAATTTGCTCGTAGCTGATATACTTTTTAACTAAATAAAAAAAATAGAGTTGCGGGGTGAGAAAAAAGAGGAAATTTGGTGTATAAGAGTGTCTGCCGTCCAGCGCATCAGAGAGAGAGAGAGAGAGAGAAAGAGGGAGAGAGTAAAGTCGAGACGTAGCTTGGTGCGAGCGACGAGCAGTCACTCTGATACTACATCTGTTAAAATGAATACAAATTCATTATGAATTTTTATATTTTATCTTTGAAATCGCATGTATTTTAGACTACTAAATACGAGTCAACGAAGTCGACGAATAAGTCGAAGTTTTATATTCTGGTGTCCGCCCGTCCGTCCGTTTTACGCTTTAGCGGACGACCCATTAGCATGGTATCAAACCTCTCCAATGGAGAAAAGTTTCCAGTTTCGTGTACAAGGTCATTAATTAAACAGGAATCACTGCTTAGAATTCTACGTATACGCCACACTGTGGCTCTTTTTTCCGTGTTTATTCCTATAATATTTATATTGGTATAACATATTTTTCAAATAATTACATAGTGGTATAAAAGGAGTTCGAATACTTGAAGCAATTAGTCGAAATGGTATGTTGGCTTATGTAATTTTGGTAGTTTACGTACATAAAAGTCGAGCCGAAACGTCAAAAAAAATGTATATGAAAGAACATAGTAATTATTAAAATACACCAAAAATCAAGAACATGTATTCATGAAAATATATATACATAGTTATAATACATAAAATGTTCCATTTTAGTAGCAAAAGGATTTGTTGAGAATTTATTTAAATTTCTCAAACATACCATAAACTAATCTATACAATTAACACACCTGGTGAATTTCGCCTTTGGTGGAGAGATCCATCATCGTATCGTTGATTAACAATTTCTGCCTACCACAGTCTGTTCGGCGTCATCATCGTCGACCAGCATCACTTACTAGGAAATCACTCCCTGGAGCTTGGCAACGTGTCTTGAGGTTCATAGTGACGGTAGTCCGAGACGGTACTACAAAAGTTTTAATTTACATAAGCGTAGATTTCTATTATTAAAGGAGCAGAATAACAATTCTTATCGGTTTATCGGAACAAATAACTAGTTATTTTGGGTATTTACTCAGGACAGGCTCTCAATCGTGTTCGAAATTAGATTCTACGTAGTTTCTTTTGATGAAAATTTAGTGTCACAGCAAACTACTTATAGATTAAGTACCAGGGCATGCCAGTCGTGAGCTAAACTATTAAAGCTAGACATTTTCATATCTAGTAAGATGCCCTGAACAATGTGTAATCATAAAATTGGTCACTTGTATACACTCCGGAGGCTGTATCGTGCGAACAAACTGAAATTTCTCTAAAAAAGTCAAAAACATATCAAGTGCCATAGCACCCGGTATACTGGCTCTGGTGAGCTGAAAATCGATAGGGTTCATATTTGAAATGTCCTGAACAATATTCAATCATAAAATTGGTAACTTGTTGCACTCCAGAGGCTGTATCGTGCTAACAAGACATGTTACGAAAAGTGGCCGGCGACAATGACGACGACGATATTCGCACAGGATTTTTTTGCTAAAAACCGTTTTTCCTGTTGTTCTTGCTGAAAAACGAAAAAATAGCTAAAAAATCCAAAATTACAACTTTTTTGGGATAAACCAATACTTTTTTGGCATATTAGATAGGGTTGACGGAAAATTCAAACCTACTGTAGCGGGAAATGTTCACATTTTGTTCATATGCAATAAACTATAAAGTGGACTATAAGAAATTAAAACTATTTTTACATCTATTTCAATACTTAAACGCATTCAACAATCTATTTTGTATGTATTTTTCAATAATTTTTCATTATCTAAACTTATGATGACTTTGATTAATAGCGTGCTCGGCGGTACTGGGTATTTATATCTGTATGTTCATATTTTAAATGAGCTAAATGCTCCTATAAACCGATCTTTAACAGGCGTTTGCCTAAAATTCTTTCATTCACAATCATTGCAGCTAATTTCGGAAATACCACTCTTTTCAAAATCCATTATTTTATCCTTTGGGTTACCTAACAACTACTTAAATATAAAGCTACGCTGTTGACAATATTTATTGACCTTTTGTATAAGCAGGATCAAAAGATACTGAAGCCTAATTGTTTCTTTCATCATAGTGGACATTTTTTTCCATGTTTATTTTTCGCAATTGCATTGTAGATTGGCAAACAAATAAAAATCAATTGAACTATCACATTCCTTTTCCGTTTTTGTGTGGTTTTTGGAACTAAAAATAAAGGGTTTTAAAGATGAAAACTAACTTTTCCGCATCTGTGAGATGCCCTGAACAATACTCTATCATAAAATTGTACTTGTATACACTTCAGGGGATGTATCGTGCTAACAAACCGAAATTTCTCCAAAAATGTAGTATATCTGGATTTATAGGACCCGTTGTACTCGCTCTAGTCAGCTGAAACTCAATAAGGTACATCTGTGAAAAATATCCAATTATAAAATTGGTCTCTTGTATACACTCCGGAGGCTGTATCGTGCTGACAACCAGAAATGTCTCCAAACCGGACAAAAAATGTGGCACTTCAGGTACCATAGCACCCGTTGTACTACCTCTGGTGAGCTAAAAATCAATAAGGTTCATCTATAAGACGCCCTGAATAATATTCAATCATAAATTTGGTCACTTCTATACACTCTGGAGGCTGTATCGTGCTAACAAACTGAAAATTCTCCAAAAATTACTAAAATTTGGTACTTCAAATACCATAGCATTGGTTGTACTGGCTTTAGTGAGCTGAATATTAATAGGATTCATCTCTGAGTCGCCCTGAATAATATCCAATCATAAAATTGGTCACTTGTATATACTCCGCGGTATCGTGCTATCCAACTGAAATTTCTCCAAAAATTACAAAAATGTCGTACTTAAAGTACTATAGCACCTGTTGTACTGGCTTGAGTGAGCCGAAAATCAATAGGGTTTATCTGCGAGATGTCCTGAATAATATTCAATCATAGAATTGGTGACTTGTTGCACTCCGGAGGCTGTATCGTGCTAACAAACTAAAATTTCTCAAGAAATTACAAAAATGTCGTACTTGAAGTACCATAGCACTCGTTGTACTGACTCTGGTGAAATGAAAATCAATAGGGTTCATCCATAAGATGTTCTGAACAGTATTCAATCATAAAATGTGTGACTTGTTGCACTCCGGAGGCTGTATCGTGCTAACAAGAAATGTAACGAAAAGTGGCCGACGACAACGACGACGACATACACACAGGATTTTTTTTTTTGGAAAAACCCGTTATTTCGGGATGCTCTTGTTGAAAAACGTGAAAATAGCTCAATTTTTTTTTCAAGGTTTCAACTTTTTTTGGGGTAAACCAATACTTTTCTCGCATATTAGATAGGTTGGGGGGAAAAGTAATATATTTCGAGATAGAGATGCTGTCAACACGTGTACCGGACTGAATCTAGACTTACATTATCATCTTCGAAATGAAAATATTCCTCCAGCAAATAACATAAAAAATTCTGATTCATATTTAGTCCATAAAATCTAGAGTAGTAATTCTGTAACGAGTTATCTTCTACGTCTCTGAATCGCTACCTTTCTTTTTTACTTATTACTCGAAAGCAATTTAAAGCAGTTTGCCAACGGAAGTTTAATATTCGTATCGAAGTAAAACTTTAGGTAGATACTTATAGTTATCTTCTAAAAATTTTATATACGTACACTGAAAGAAAAGTTTATTTCAATTTATTCTAAGAATCACTGAAATAAAACAGAATACCAAAATAGACAGGAGTAAATTTGGGCCGCTCATTAAGCTATTTCTCTCAAAGTTTATTGCTTCTTTTTTGCAACAGTATAGGTACTTTCGGATAATATGGCACATTATCAGACTTTCCAGAAATTAAACATGAAATTTATGAGACCAAACAATCTATATTAAATAAATCAGTCCTTTGAACTTTAAAATTATAAACAATTATAAATTTAAGGTTATGAACTTTGCAACAACTTTAATAAACTTTTATAATCCTGAATACACTTAACAATTTAAACACAGTAGGACAATACGGCCTAGGACTTTGTATTTTTACCTCTGCCCTCTCCTTTTTGTCCTGTTTATTCTATTTTGTATTTTTTATGTTTCAAAGAATCTTGCAATTCATTTTGAACAGGGAAGAAGAAAGTAAAGAAGTGAGTAGTTTTCCTAGGCAATACTTTTGGAATTTGAGTTAATTGATGTGGCGTAATGAAGTTCTGATAGTTGTGGCGACCTCGGAAACTAGAACTTGCTCAAGAAACACAAGCGGTGGTGTTTTTTTCTCGTCTCTTAAAGCAGAGGTTACATCAGTAGCCATCGCATCATGTTATTTCTTTTATGGAATGTGTCATATCAACAGATTAATCTATTGCAGGTGTAGAAGACGAAGTGGTTGGTTCTGGTGTAATATTTTGTTGATTGGTGATTCAGAATTCTTGGTCATTATCCGTATTAGATGGATGAATAATTGAAACTTACCAAAAAATAACATCAAATTAGATCATTTTCGATCGCCGCACACACTGGGCAGACGCGCACACGCCGCAACGCAGTGATTACCGAGGAGGCCAACGTAAAGGACGCGAGAACGTGACGGATACGTACAACGCTGGTGTTGATTGGTTTTGTCCGGGTATTATAACCTAGTCGGCCATATAGGCCGACTAGGTTATAATACCCGAATCTTTTATACCAAATGTTTCCTTGCGTATTCACATAAACAATTATAAAAGTGAACGTAGAAGCATGTTTCTGTGCGGATTGAAATTCATTGACAGAAAAATTAATTCGAAGCTAGAGTTCTGCATGGTATCCAAATAATGCCAGACTAAGTTGGCCAAAAATAATACTGGAATTGGAACTTAAGAGAATAGGGGAGAAGTTAATATTAAGTGTATGAAGGGTAATTATAAAGAAAAGGGAACTAAAGCCTGTTCGCTCCCAAGAAAAACCGCATGTAAATTAAATCACGGGCATATTGAATGATCTAGGCAACCGAATAAGGTTGAACAGGAGCGCATTGAGTATTCACACAATAATGTAATAATTATTGTAAAATCAATTAAATCAATGACGGTTTGTTAGCATAAAATGTAAAATATACGTTATTTACAAGATATGCATTGTATCTATGACATTATATACACAAAATGGAAAAAATATTATACATAATCAAACAAATGTTGTAACGTTTTTAATTTTTTTATATTCGAATTTATTTCCCATTGCGGCCCTGTGTATCAAAATTTTCTTCGGACTGTGTAAAAGATCGTTTCATACTACCAATAAAAATAAAATTACCGGAATATAATATATCTTTGAACGCCGAGAAATGTTTATTACGGTTCAATCGGGATTCTCAATTGAACGAAATGACAATTGAATGTATCTATAATACCGCCCTTAAAAGGATTATGATGGGGACACAATAGTTTTAGAATTACCTTCAGAGAACGAAAAGTACCTTTTTTGAAATTCTCGGTAGACAGTGTAATCTGTGTATTCACCGCCCAATTCGTTTTATATGGCTGTTATATGGCTTTTTGGAACTAATTTTACAGTTATTTTTCGGAAATGATTTCAAAAAGAGGGCTGTCCATCCCCAAAGGTCTCGTCACGAGAGCAGTGAGCAACCGATTCTCAACGCGAGTAGTTGAAAAACTTCTGGTAGTGTTAGCGTGAATTATCGTTCATTATTTAGTGCCGTTATCGAGATAGAGTCTACGAAAATTATTTGAGCGCAGCAGAGGTGATTTTCTTGGCTATTAAGATTAAATTATCGTATAGTACCAAGGTATCGGTATTTACTGTGTTCATAGTCGAATTAAATTTACCGGAGTATGTTTATAGTGATTATTACCTTCATTAGGCTACCGAAGGTTTCCTAGTGTCTGTGATCTGTTCCTTCACGCGGTGAGGGTAGCTTACTTATTACATGTGTTATCATAAGTTGTTTAATCGACCTAATCGAGAAACCACGCCTCCGGCGTTGTTGCAAGTATCTTCACTTGAGTAGTAATTTGGTGATTGGATGGAAACAATTGGACTCAGGTATCGTTAATGATCATTTAGTATCTCTCCTACCTGGAGTAATCGCACCCGTTCTTAGTCAATGGTGGAAAGATTAATTTAGTGTAACGCTATTCCTCTAACGAAAGAACTATACGGTCAGAACTATTTTATTACAGTAACGAGTGTATTGATTACTAATATTGCTATTGTTTTAGAGAACCTTTGTTTATATTTTATAGTATAATCCTTAGGAAATTCGGCGTACGTCAAATCTAGACTAAGTTATTTTCCCGATATTGACATAACTTTCACAAAGCCTATGTTTTTTTTGTTTTCAAGTAATTTAATAATATAATATACATTTTCTTTTTTAAATAAACGGAAAATAATTTCGTTTATAAACTAATTTTTTAGTTCGCAAACTCTGCGACATTGATCATTTGTGTATGTATATGATTTGTATATTTGTTGTTGTTTATGTATATATTAATTTTGTTTGCGGTACCAGTTTATGCATGAACCCATCTTGTAAATATTTTTGATGTTTCGTTCACTGACGCTGGTAAAACCTGTTAATAAACTGGTTAACCTAATAAAACGCGTTTTAGTGAGCACTTCCCTAACCTCCACAGATACAATACCAAAAATACCTCACTTTTTATAATTTCTCTCGTTTATCGCAGTTTTTGAAATTTTTTCTGATAATTAAAATTTCTGGCGCCCTCTCCAACCAAAACAAGAGTGCCGTTCGCATACGTCTTAATTGTTTATCGTCCAGTATTGTTCCCAATAAAATCGCTATCTTGGTCCCATCCAAGGAAACTTGAAAAAAATTGATACCGAACAATTAAGACGGTAACAATGTAAACGTAAATTGTTAGTAAAAAAGGTATCCTTTATAAAAAAATTTGCATGGATCAAAATTTTAAATACAATTTTCAGCTATAAAAATTTTGAGTCGTATACGAGGTGTGTCTAAAATATGATTTTTGTCCAAGAGTAAATTAATATTTTAGTTGATGTTTTCACAATCAGCTTGTAAAGGGAAATTTAAAAATTCAAAAAACATTACTAAAATATTAATTTACTCTTGGACAAAAATCTATTATTGACACACCTCGTGTACGACACAAAAAATTCGATATATTATGGCTGTAATACAAGTTTAATACAATGCAGAGAATTTTTTATAAATAATAAGTATAATAAAACAGTTTTCCATGCATGATACCGACTTCACACTCTATAAGTAGGGGTAAAACCAAGAAAAAATGTCTACTCTACAACTCCGAGCAGGTAGAGATACTGCTGTCTTCTTTATCTAGGGTAATAATGACTGACTGTATGGTTGTGTCGAACATATCATCCAGTAGATTATCCAGCTCCCACATTTTACTTTCAACTTTTCCTTTAACGTGATTAACGTGTTTTTTCCATGTATTAGAAGTAATTGTTTCCATTGCTGTATCAAATATTTTTTTCATATCAGCAAACCGAAACGTTGTGTTATGATCTGCAACATATCTTTTAATGTCTGCCCATATTAATTCAATCGGGTTAAGTTCACAATGGTAAGGCGAGAGCCTTAACACCGTTTTATTTTGTGCTTTTACCATTTCATCAATAATATATTTATTATATTTTTCCTTGTGTCGTTTTACAACGGTTAATAGTTCCGACTTGAGTAAATTACTTTCAAAAGTAATATTGTTCGATCGTAACCACTCTTCTATTTCTGCTTTTCTGTTCACGATATTTGTAATTTTTGTTGAGTGATAGGGAGCATTGTCCAACACTATCACGCAATTATTCTGTAAGCGAGGCAAAATGGATGATAGCCAATTCTCAAACGAACTCCCATCCATTTCCTCGTGATAGTCGCCACTTTTCTTGGATGCAAATGCCCACAAACCATCAGGAACGAAGCCATATTCACTGCCAAAGTGACATACTATGAATCTTTTCCCTTTTCCTAGAAAATGTTTTAAATTATATACAAGACACGCGAAAATAAACTAAAAATATCTTCAACAAAATACAAAGAAGTCTTAGCGACATCTTATATGTTTGAAAATGTTTATTATACATTGTATCCGCGTAAGATGATTGCATTTATCATTTTTGAATATGCAGAACTTTTTATGAAGGGTACCTTTTTCATTAAATCAATAATACCAAAGTTTTCTATATGGAGCCAACTTACGCGGATACCATATTCGTTCCTGGCGTATACTGATGATAGAGCAACATTTAAGGAATTTAAATACGTCAAATAAACAAATATCAATTTGTACTTATTATATTATTTTCTATATAATACAACTTTTTATCGTAATGACTATATTTTTCTACTTTTCTCATCTCTTATAATAATCGGTGATGTTTTTTAGGATGTTTCACAAATTCATAAAATTCATATTATGTACACAGCATTACGTAAAAAAGCATACTAGCGACATTTTCTATTAAATGCGCAGGTTATGTTTACTGAGTAAATACTTACCCGACGGATTTTTCAACCCTATAGAAAGACCATATAAAAACGCTTTTCTAGAGGAAACCCAAACTATCAACCCAAATTTTCGATTTCGTGTGCCCAGCATTCACCCAAGTTTCGTCAAGGTAGTAAATTATCATTTCTATACCTTCTAATTTTTTTTAAATATTCTCTTCTCCATGCTACTATTTCCTCTTTATCTAACAACATGCTATTTCTTCCTTCTTTTTGAAGCTCAATTTTTTTTAAAAGTGAGTAAAAAGTTGTTCTTTTAAAATTCGGCAAACCAATATCATCATTAACTTCTTTCAATATTTTGTTAATAGTAGGAAGGTCATTGCGAAAATAGAATTCATGTACTTTTCTTCTAACAGCATTTCTTGTTACGTCATCAACAACGTCTATAGATCTCACTCGGTTTTGGTTAGTACGAGGTTCCAGAAATGAATGTGATTGTTGATACTCTCTTTTTACTTTATACACATTTGAGCGGGAAGTTTCGCGGGAGGTTCCGGAAAAATCTGCGACTCTGCATAATTTGCCATACAGTCATATCAGGATTCTCGCGAGAAATAATTTTTAAAATATTTAAAATCATGTGTTTTGTGCCAACATCTAAATGACACTTTTTAGGTCTTTTTCTTGGGGGAGATAACTCGACATTATGTTGTTCGTTATCACTGACACTGTCTGTACTCGACATAGTTTTGTTTTTAAATAATTAACTTTACAAATATCAATAATTATGATCAGAACAAATAACACAGGAATAACACAATTCTAACAACTCAAAACACTAATACTGTAAATTAACTCTCGTGAATATGTACTATACACAATAATTAATTTTAATACAAACACAGTCAGATGCACAGATCACCCACGGCATGTACGACCCTGTAAACACTTCTGTTCTCCTACTGCTAAAATTTCGAAGCCAGTCGTCCAATACGCAGCCGATTTAGAATAGATCACGCACGGTTTTTGTTTACAGGCGGTTTTCTTGGGAGCGAACAGAGTATAGCAACATAAACCTAACTTGACACTTGCAAAATTCTATGATTTGATTTAAAAATTACGAACTTAATGGTTGTTTAGTAGTTATTTTGAATAATATAAAGTTGAAAAATGTCTGAATCCGAGTTTTCTCTGATTCCATCGGAGTTAGTAGAAGCAGCGAAAGTAGCATCACAAAAATAATTGCCAGCTAAATCGCGGAAAATTTACGAAACTGCGTATTAAATATTTATGGAATGAAAGATGAAATAGACATGCAGTTCTTTCTCGGAGACGGTGATCTTGTTTTTTTTTCGAAACTGGCACAACAACAAATGCCATCATCTTTATGGTAGGTACAATTATTTAATGATTAAAAGTGTGTTACAAAACTAATTACATTTCTGAAAGAAAATGGGAACAAAAAAGAAACGTTTGATATTAACGTAATGTAACTTTTGTATACTAAAATATTCTTAAATTAAATATCTAGCTTTAATTATGTGTATATACAATATGTCCCCCTAAGTTGGAATCATATGGAAAACTTTATTATTATTAATTTTAGGAAAAAAAGTTATTCTGCATTATCTACAACCTAAAATCCAGTCATCAAATATTCAATTTTTTAGTCGTATACGAGGTTTGTCAAAAAATATGAGTTTTACTCAAGAGTAAAGTACTTTTTAATTTGACAATATGGAAAAATGTTATTAAAAAAAGTTCAGAAAAGATCAGAATTAAAAGCTACGTTTAAATATGCAAGTACATGCATTTAAATTAAAACTTCAGATTATTTTATTTTTTACTAATATTTCTATTTGGAATGAACATTTATCTCTTGTGATTACGAAACACATGATAACCTGCTACCTCCCTCTCTATGTTGACCAGAGAGGGTTTCAGGAAGAGGTGGTTTTAATACGGTATAGTCAACTTTGTGCTCCGGGCTACTCGACTGCGGAGAGTGGGTGGGTCAAGACCACCTATTGTACTAATGTACCGCACTAATAGTTCTAAGTTTCAAAAAAAATAAAAATTCAATTATTAATCGGTATAGGAGGAACTATATTTAATAATTTACCGTATGATACTAATTTGTCAGACAATAAAACTGATAAAAAAAAAAGAGTGAATGAATTTATAAAGCTATTAAAACAGATATTCCGCCGAAGTATACTTCACGGATTACAGGTGTTTAATTGTACGTTTAAACGTTGATTTTATGAACAAAATTAAATTTAACAAATATATCCGGATCTCTATACACCAGGTACGATTCCCTATCAATTGACACTAATGGTTCCCAAATGGTAGTTCTCAACGATATAATTAACTGGACTGATCTTACTTGATTTTGTGGTGGTGGTGGTGGTGAAACAGCGAATTATGCCAATATCAGCAAGCCAATAACATAATATAAAATGGGAATAGAAGGTCTGAAAAGAAATTATGATTTATAAGTGCGATTGGAACATTCTTGAGGGGGGGAAGATAATTACTTGATCAAAGACTTACCTTAGATAATGGGTGACCTCATGTGGGGTTTGACAAATCAGTGACTACGTCCATGAACCATCATGTAATCTTACACCAGATTATCACTGATCCGTTTTATAGTTACTCGAAGACCGCAGAACCGTAAAACAACGAAATAAATACCTATAGTATTACTATGTGGATTTCGAGTTCATAACCAAAAAAACCCATTCTCGAGGAATCTCCCACAAAAACCTGTTCCAATCGTTTATAAACGAAGAAGAGGACTTGACCATTCGGACAAATAAAATCAAAGTCAGGAAGGTTGACTGGATCTTCCACGAACATTCTTAATAAGGAGGCCAGAGTGATAGTACCAATATAAACATAGCCGTACCGTTTAAGGTGGAAAAGTTGTTGGATATAATTCAATCCACTTACTGATGTATGTTTAATAGTTTAAGTTTCAATATGTATTGAGGTGATAAATAAATCTTTTATGTTTCCACTTAATAAACAGCGTACAAGTGAACCCCAATAAATATTAAATATTTACAAATACTTAAATGAAAAAAGGAAGTTTGTTGAATATGAGTGGAAGTGATCTGCGACCTGTAACAACTCTCCCCCAGCTTGAGGAAGGGTTTCCTAGGAAACCCGTAAAGAAATGCGGTTACTATTATTATAATATAGATCCTGCTAATATAAAACTCACAGCTAAACAAAATATTTACAAAGGTTCATCCTCGGATTGCAAATCATCCTCGTCCGGTGGGTGACTTTTTAAATATTTGGCGTGCCACACGCCTTTTTTCTTTCCCCGGGCATCCTGTAGCTCATAGGACCATGGAGACATGATTCTGGTTACCGTAAAGGGTCCTTCAAACTTGTGGGCCAGCTTAGCCGTTATCCCTTGTGTTCTGTCAGACTGAGTGTAGACACGTTTCCAAACTTGTTGGTTCAGAGTAAATTTTTCATCCCTTCTTCGGAGATTGTACCGACGCCGACTCTTCTGGAAGGATAATTTGATTCGAGAGGCTACATCTGAGAAGACGGTTTCCAGGGCCCTGGCTCTTACCAGTGGGTCGTAGACGTCATCAAATCTCTTCGGAGGGTCGCGATCACATCCACGCAGGTTAACTTCTCTGGAAAACACAACAAAATTCGGAGATAACTGGGTTACCTCATGTCGACCAGAACGCATGGCGCAGGCTACTTTTTGTAAGTATTTGTCCCAAAGTCGATGATTCTCCGACACATATGCGCTAAGGGTGGTTTTTAGGACTCGGTGGTATCTCTCTACGGCGTTTCCCTGCGGAGAAAAATTGGACAAATATCCCTTGTGCACATAGTACTTATCTAGGACAGAGATAAATTGATGGCTACGAAATTGTTTACCGTTGTCGAGAATTACCTTTTCAGGGACTCCATACATAAGAAAAACATTATCCTCAACTATCTCGGCTATCCTGGGGGCGGTGGCATTCCTAAGCGGAAAGAACAAAACGAATTTGCTAAACAAGTCACTGACGGAAAATATATATGAAAATCCGGCGGTTGATCTAGGCAGTGGACCTACCAAATCCATACTGAGTATTTGGAAAGGCCTTGTTGTCGTCGGGGCAACACTGAGCATCAACCCTCTGGGTGCCTTTTGTTCCGGTTTGGTTTGCAGGCATATTACACAATGTCGAATAAATCTAGCCACATCGGCTCTCATTTTCGGCCAGTAATAAGTTTGAGTTAGGCGTCCTAGAGTTTTATAAACTCCTAAATGACCGCAAGTTGGAGGATCATGGTGTTCCTTGATGAGCGCATTGCGGTTCTCCTTGGGAACTACCTTCAACCAGTCAGTATCGGACAGTTCCGGATACGTCGGTTTTGCAAGTTTGAACAAATTTTGGTTATCTACTCTCCAATCGGAATACTTATCTGGATCTTTGCGTATTTTGTTAAATTGTCGAAGGTACCAGGGGTCCTGGACGTGTTCGGTAACTGTCTGGACGGAGTCAATACGTGGCACGGCACGTGATAAAGTATCCGGAACCACATGTTCAGTTCCCTTCCGATGAATTATGTTAAAGTCGTACTGTTGTAGTCGCACCACCCACCTCGCAACTCGGCCAACTTGGTCCTTGAAGTTGTATAGCCATTTCAAGCTATAGTGATCTGTTACTACCGTGAATCTAGAGCCTTCAACGTATGGTCTGAACTTTTCTACAGAGTGTAATACCGCGAGACATTCTTTCTCAGTTGTGCTGTACTTCCGCTCTGCTTTCGTAAGTGATCTACTGAAATATGCGATGACCTTCTCTCCGTCCTCAAATGTTTGTGATAAGGTAGCACCAATACCATAATCGCTTGCATCCGCTTGGATTACAAAAGGCAAATCAAAATTCGGACAAGTAAGGATAGGAGCGGAGATTAAGTGCTCCTTAATTTTCTTCATCGTTTCGGAACATGTTTCGTCCCAAATGAATTTAGAATTTTTACGAAGCAAGGCAGTAAGAGGTGCAGTCAAACTGGAAAAATTAGGTACGAATCGCCTGTACCAGGAAGCGAGACCTATAACTCGTCGAACTTCAGTGACATTTTTGGGATCGGGAATATTGACAATTGACTCGATTTTATCTGGGTCCACCATTAATCCAGCGGAATTCACAACATACCCGAGATACTTCAATTCCGGTTTGCAGAAGTGACACTTCTCTCGATTTAAGGTCAAACCTGCGTCGCGCAATTTGTCAAGTACTTTGCTGAGAATTTCTAGATGTTTCTCGAAGGTGGAAGTGCAAATAATAATGTCGTCGAGATAAACAAAGACAAACTGTTCGAGTTCAACCCCTACGACTCTATCTATAAAACGTTGCCACGTAGCCGGAGCATTATGCAACCCAAAAGGTAGGCGTTTGAACTGAAATAAACCTCTGGTAGGTACAACAAATGCAGTAAGAGGCCGTGAGGCTTCTGAAACCTTGATCTGCCAATACGCCGACTTGATATCAAGCGTTGTGAGGTATCTAGCATCCCTTAGCTTGTCTAAGGTAGCTCCAACGAAAGGTAAGGGGTAAGCATCTCGTTCGCTAACCTCATTAAGCCTTTTGTAGTTCACACAAAAGCGATACGATCCATCAGACTTTTTCACTAGGACTATAGGAGATGCCCAAGGCGAATTGGATGGTTCTATAATATCATCTGCTAACATCTTATCCAATTCGGTGTTCACGTAGCGTTGCAGGGTAGGAGAAATTGGGTAGTGTCGTTGCTTTATTGGTTGAGCCTTGGTTTTAATTTCATGCTCAACTAGGTGAGTGCAACCTAGTTTCGATCCCATTGCTTTGAAATTTACATTGACTAAGGTATCTAACTGAGCCTTTTGCTCTACACTAAGATGTTCTAACGATTGGATGGCACCTATTTGACAACTGTCTGGCTCACTATCGGCTCTAAAAACCATTGACCAGAGTACAAATCAGGTACAATACCCATCGTTAACCAAAAATCGATGCCAAGTATAATAGTGTGTGGTAGGCTTGGTACTACTAGAATTTCTAATAGTCTCACCTTGTCCTGCACCTGTACAGGAACAGTTATTGACCCTAAAACGTCACATTTACCACCGTTGGCAACAACACAGTTTAAACCAGACGCTGACGGAACAAAATTATGAATATTTTTAAGTTGGCTCCAACCTAGAGCACCTAATACGGTTTTTTGACAACCACTATCTAAAAGTGCAAGAAATTTTTTCCCGTAAATACTAATGGATAAATAGGGACGATTATCGTTTTTAGCATGTGCAAGAACGAAATCCAATAAGATAGACATATACGGTGATGGGTTACAGGAGGTCGAATTTACGATAGATAAGAGCCTGGACCGACCTAATTCCGACCCGTCCTCCAGTTTTTTGAGCAGGAGGGGCAATTATTTGCCAAGACGTTATCACGTCCGCACTTAAAACAAAATCTTCTCCTTGGTTCAGGACAAGAACGGAACTTGTGGGAGTCTATTCCACAATTCCAACACTTTGGGAGTGGCGTTGAGACGGTTGACGTTACGACGGCTGACGTCGAGGTGATTGGTGATGGAGTAGTCTCGGGGGAAACGAAAGCAGCAGCGGAACTTTGGCCGGTTACATCCACGGCTGACATATGGGACATCTGAGGGCGATGATATGCCAATTCAGGTTCCAATAAGTTTCTATGTGAAGTTGGAGGAGGAGCAAATGTTTTAACTCTCTCTTCTGTCTCTTCTATAGCTCTACCAAAGCGTAATAGTTGTCTTACAGAAGAAACGTGGTGAAGGGACAACCGTGTCTGGATATAGGGCAGTAGATTTCTCCTTATGATGTTGACCCTACTCTCTTCGGTCGGTGGTGTATCCAGCCGTTGAAACAGATTTTCCATGGCAGTGATAAATGACAACACCCTCTCTTGGGAACCCTGTGTTCTCCTTCTTATTTCTTCCCAGAGACTATACTCATAATCGTAAGGTTGAAAAGCTTCCTTAAGCTGCGACACCAACTCATCCCAGGTCGAAAACCTACCTGTGCGGTACCAATATAACGCATCCTGAGTAAATAATTCAGCAGCAGAGCGCAGTAGTTGTTCCTTGCTAATTCCTCGGGATATTCTTAACTCCTCTACACGTAACAAAAAATCGTTGACGCTAGTTCTTCCATTGAACTTAATATTCCACCGATGGACATCTGGATAGGGTTGAACATTGTTCAAGCCTTGTACATAACGTGGTGGAATAATGGGGGATATATTTAAATTTCCTAACTGATAAGGCAATGTATTTACCTGATACGGATCTGGGTGTATCCTATCGTAGTCCTGACAAGTCGCCAAACGAGAGTCGAAGGTACTGTAGGCTTGTGAACCACATCCTGCCTGATTTTGCTCTCGAGGGAACGTTTGATTTCCGATAGGCATCATGGGTGCTAAGGGTGGTGGAAGTATGTTGGTCTCTAAGTGAACAGGTCTTTCTATAGGGATGTCAATAATATCTCCGAGGATAGGCAAACTTCGGGATTGTTGAGGAACTCTTGGATTATCTGTATCCAATAATGACAAGTGAGATTGTGCGACCCGGTCTTCAGCGTTGACTGCAGACGAAGGAAGTATTGAGTCGTGTCTAGCAGTTGAATCTCGGTTCATCGCAGAACATGTAGGTTGGGTATTTTGAGCAGTGTTTGGATGTCCCTGGTCTATAAATGCTGTCCGCGGAGCCCTATTCGATTGAGATGCTTCGTAAGCTAGATTTAACTGTCCATATAATTGTTGGCAATTCCACCACAAGGAATTCCGTTTCCTTTCTTCCTCTTCTGTGGGACCCTTTATTCTATTCAACCTATCGGATAGGTGAACTAAACGCGAATATATTCTTCGGAGCTCATTCTCTCGATTATCAGGATCGAAAACTTCAATTTCTTGACTTAACTCCGTAACCTTAAGTTCACATTTCCGAAATTCTTCGGTAAAATCCAAATTAACCAAAAATTATTTCTTCTGCCCAGATTCCTTTTCGGATCTTAATGCCTGACGCAATACCATTCGTTTCTCATCAACAGTTGAGCCAATTGGCATATTCCTAATATGTAACTCGTAAGTTAGCTCATCACTTTTCAGCCTATTAACTTCCATGATCAATATGAATGAAACTAGTGAAACTACTTGGTATTATCCTAATAAAAAAATTACAATATAAAAGTCGAAGATCAACCCCTCCCTTCCAAATAAAAAAAGGCGAGAAAGCGCTACCGTTGGTTAATCCTAGGTCTAGTTATATATACTAAGAACTACTTAAAATTTTGTATATAGTTTAGAATTTAAGTTTCGTATATAAAAATGATAAATAAATACCCGTACTAATTTATTTGTTAAAGAACCGGACTATCTAATTACTAATTACCTTAATGATGTGGTTGTGACTTCAATAAAAGAGGCCACTCGATATGCAAAGTTTGCAATATAATTTGGACTGTTTCAACTTACAGCCACTCTACCACAAAAAATTTTACCTATTATACAGATTAGATACATAAAAGATTTTAAAGTAAATCATTAATTGTGTGATTCAGATTAAATGTATACAATGTATGAGAGAAAGAAAACAAAATAAATACATATTGATTTAAATCGAATATATATGAAAGTTTGATAAAATCTTACACTGTACTTCGCAAAGTAGGATGTACCCTGAAATAATTAAGAAAGCCAACCAAAAAAAGAGAATTAATAAGATTATAGATCAATATACACACGTTAGGGCGCCAATTGCTACCTCCCTCTCTATGTTGACCAGAGAGGGTTTCAGGAAGAGGTGGTTTTAATACGGTATAGTCAACTTTGTGCTCCGGGCTACTCGACTGCGGAGAGTGGGTGGGTCAAGACCACCTCTTATTGTACTAATGTACCGCACTAATAGTTCTAAGTTTCAAAAAAAATAAAAATTCAATTATTAATCGGTATAGGAGGAACTATATTTAATAATTTACCGTATGATACTAATTTGTCAGACAATAAAACTGATAAAAAAAAAGAGTGAATGAATTTATAAAGCTATTAAAACAGATATTCCGCCGAAGTATACTTCACGGATTACAGGTGTTTAATTGTACGTTTAAACGTTGATTTTATGAACAAAATTAAATTTAACAAATATATCCGGATCTCTATACACCAGGTACGATTCCCTATCAATTGACACTAATGGTTCCCAAATGGTAGTTCTCAACGATATAATTAACTGGACTGATCTTACTTGATTTTGTGGTGGTGGTGGTGGTGAAACAGCGAATTATGCCAATATCAGCAAGCCAATAACATAATATAAAATGGGAATAGAAGGTCTGAAAAGAAATTATGATTTATAAGTGCGATTGGAACATTCTTGAGGGGGGGAAGATAATTACTTGATCAAAGACTTACCTTAGATAATGGGTGACCTCATGTGGGGTTTGACAAATCAGTGACTACGTCCATGAACCATCATGTAATCTTACACCAGATTATCACTGATCCGTTTTATAGTTACTCGAAGACCGCAGAGCCGTAAAACAACGAAATAAATACCTATAGTATTACTATGTGGATTTCAAGTTCATAACCAAAAAAACCCATTCTCGAGGAATCTCCCACAAAAACCTGTTCCAATCGTTTATAAACGAAGAAGAGGACTTGACCATTCGGACAAATAAAATCAAAGTCAGGAAGGTTGACTGGATCTTCCACGAACATTCTTAATAAGGAGGCCAGAGTGATAGTACCAATATAAACATAGCCGTACCGTTTAAGGTGGAAAAGTTGTTGGATATAATTCAATCCACTTACTGATGTATGTTTAATAGTTAAGTTTCAATATGTATTGAGGTGATAAATAAATCTTTTATGTTTCCACTTTATAAACAGCGTACAAGTGAACCCCAATAAATATTAAATATTTACAAATACTTAAATGAAAAAAGGAAGTTTGTTGAATATGAGCGGAAGTGATCTGCGACCTGTAACAAACCTTTTAGTTTTTCGATGTTGTCTAATAATGTTGCAATTAATATGCGTGATAAGTGCATATTCATTTCTTGTGCAAATAATAAAATACATTCAATACATACATATACAAAATAATTTTATTGATGTAAACGAATGTAATTACATATTTAAACGTAATTTTTGATTCTGATCTTTTCTGAACTTTTTTAGTGACATTTTTCGATATTGTCAAATTTAAAGGTACTTTACTCTTGAGTAAAACTCATATTTTTTGACAAACCTCGTATACGACTAAAGAATTTGATATTTGATGAATGTATTTTAGGTTATAGGTAATGCAGATCTTTTTATGAAGAATAACTTTTTTTCCTAAAATTAATAATAAAATGTTTCCATATGATTCCATCTCAATGACCATATTAGTCATTTTACGTTCACTTTAGAGGATTTTTTTGCATTTTGATATTTCTCCACTACTTAATAATATAATAATAATAATGACTTTATTGCTTTGTTATAAGAATACAAGTACAAGCAAAGGTGAGGTTCGCTCTTAGATGATGTTTTCGTACTAGAAGCACCAGCTAAGTAGCGCTCTTCCACGTAACCGCAAAACGCAAAACTAAATATCAAATATCCTTTCGTACAATATCTTACATGCTAAAATAACAAAAGTTATGTAACCTAATTTTGTAAGCATTAAAATGAATAAGGCCAATTTTACCTGCTTAAAATTAGAATTTCAACGTTATACTATTAATAAATAAAGACTTTTTAATGTTAAGTTTAAATCGAGAAATGGGTAACGTTTTGTAATCTTCGGGGATTATGTTGTACATTTTTGCAATATTATATGAGAAGCTAGATCGAAATAACGAGGTTTTATGTTTCGGCATACTAATTTTATTTTCAAATCTTACATTAATATTGTGAACTTCTGATCTCTTTTTAACTTTTTTCGATAGATAAAAAGGAATTTTGGTAAACATAATTTTATGAAATAGTACTGATCCGTAAAGAATACGTCTATTTTTTATGTTCGGCCAGCCAAGGTCTGCAAGATGCTTAGAGGTTGGATTGCGACGTCTGATACCACAAATAAATCGAACACACATATTTTGAATTCGCTGCAGTCGATTTTGATCTAGTTGTGTTAAGGCTGGTCCATATATTACATCACAATAGTTAAACTGTGAAAGCACGAGACTAACACAGAGCATAATTTTGATTGATTTATTAAATAATTGTCTATGTGAGTATAGAAGTTTTAAGTTGCAAAATGCTTTCTGAATAATTGTTGAGATATGATTGGAGAATGTTAAGGAGTCATCTAAAACGAGACAATTAGATAAAATTAAATTATCGTTATTAATTTTCAAATGTATTTTATTTTTGACTTTATTTTTCTCAATTCTACGTCCAAATAGCATAGCTTTTGATTTTGAAGGATTTATGCTTAGGCAGAATTTATTAGAAATATCTACAATAGTCTCTAGTTCTTCATTAATGTTCATACAAGCATTTACAACTTCTGATTCTTTAAAATCCACGTACAATTGTGTATCGTCGGCATAATAGTGAGCCTTCATATAATTGAAGTAATTTGAAAATTGGGATGTGTATAGGGTAAATAACAAGGGTCCTAAGATTGAACCTTGCGGAACTCCTCGCCATAAGTAAATTTTCCTAGATAATTTTTTATTTATAAATACTCTTTGAGATCTATGATCTAAATAGGATTGCATCATTTTTTGCGCTTGTTTATCAAAACACATATAGTTAAATAATCACAAAAGCAGACGGTGATTAATTTTATCGAATGCCTTTGAGTAATCTAGTAAGATTAAAATGCATAGATGGTTGGAATCAATATAAGAATAAATGTCATCTAAAACTTTGAGGAGTGCAGTAGTGCAGCTGTATCTTGGAAGAAACTTCTTACTCTATGTAGTGCAGCTGATGTAGAAAACGGAACACGCATATTTTCTCTTTCTGTCAAATTAACCGTGACATGGAGAGGGGGCGCTACAAGTATTCATCCCATACCAAGGGCTAGAAAGAATATTCTTGCCCTATGGCTAGATTGAAGATATTCCGTATTCAAAAACTACGTTGGAATATAGAAATTCCATAATAGTCGTACAAAAAATGATATTTTGTTACATGTCAACAGAGATTAATGTCAAACGTTTTTTCCGTCACAGAAAAAAGAGGATTTTAGTAAATGGTTTATATACATAAAATAATAAAATTTTAATAACTATCGTATTATCATTTCGCGAAATTCTTTGAAGACTCTCCCTACACCTTGTCTTAAAGGTCTCTGCAATATCCGTTGTTTAACCCTGTTTTTCAGCCGCTTTTCAGGGACAAAACAGTCGAAACATCTGGGGCGTCATACTTGTATATGCGGGACAAAGTGAGTTATAACAAATAAATAAATGGGTAATGCAAACAGCAAGGAACCATATACCTACCAACATGGATACACAAGGATAGTAAGGAATGCCAGAGCATCGGCCTTATTGTGTTTGTTTTCATACTATCTTTGTAAATTTTACTGAAAAATTATTGTAAATAAAGACATTTTTTAATTAATTTAATTATCCGTTGTTATTACCAACGTTTTTCAACGTAAATATTCAACATTGATCTCTAATTCAGCATTTTCCAATATTGTTACAACTTTTAGTGGAGCGGTATCTATGGCTGAAGTAATTATTGTTTTATTTTTGGAGTTTATGTTTCCTCAAATGTATTTCGGAATTTAAGAGCTGTTGTTAATAAAGATTACAGAAACACATTCATGTGTGTAGAAGAATACCTATCTCTGGAGACATATCTTGAGCATATCGTGGTTTTGAGTTTGGTGTGTGGGTTGTTAGGAAAGTGGCGATTATAAAAATGGGCTATTTTCTAATTGTAGGAGAGAGGGGGGGGAATTGTTCGATAATTTCCTGTATTTGGGATTGTTTGTTTTTAAAAAGTGACTAGAAGGAAAGTGTCTAAGAAACTGTGTGTTGGAAAACTGTCTATAATGGGATATTTAAAAGGTTACTGGAATTGATTTTAAAAATGTGACTGGAATTGCAGTTGCCTAGAGATTTTGGGATTTAAGACAATAAGGTAGATGGCGAAAAGTGGTTTGAGTGCATCGAGGAGAAGCGAGATTGAAGTTGTTTAGTTGAGTGGTGTGATGGTTTTGTTGAATTAATTTAATAACCATCAGAGGGAAACCGCAGAAAACCTTTACCACCGACGGGTGGTTGGGGGATCCTGGATTAATTGGGATTGCTATCACTCCTGATGGAAGTGAAAGTGAAGTGAGCGCGTCTGCCTCTATTAGTTATAGTTCAGTCGTGTCGATTTCTCTGGAATTGGGAATGGCATTCATATTAGTGGTGGATAAAATTTCTATTATGGTTTTAGTATCGGTGGAAAGGTCGTAAGGGACTTGGCGTTTTTCCAGTGTAACTGGAGAGGTTTCTTGAGCGTTTTTCGGGGGGGCTACCCTGTTGGAGCAGCGATGGTGGAATGCGAGGTGAGGATCGCTGCAATTTTTGCAGGTAGGACTTACTGATTTCGGGCATTTTTCGGATCGATGTCCGGTTTGGCCGCAGGAAGAACATATCAGTTTAGATCTATATGATTCTGAGGAGTGTCCGGTTTGGGTACAACGGTTGCAGTATTTAGGGACTGGGGGCAGTGGATTTGTGTTGGAAGGCTCACATTGATGTGGGTGGCCGAAGAATTTTATGCCTGAAGAAAGGGCTTGATGATAATGGATTTCGGAGGCCGTAATTATACGTAACATGGAAGTGGGTCTGTTATTGGACGATGATTCGCCAAGTTTTTAGGAGAGAAGCTTTGAATTGCAGGGCAATGGAAGCGTCTACATTTCTGTAGACCAAGGAGAATGGGGGTGCTAGAGTTTTGGAGGAACAGGGAGGGCGTTGTGTGGAGTTAAGGATGTTTAATCTTATGTTGGGATCGCATGTGGAATTTTGGATTTTTTTTAGGGAGTGTTGGAGGTGCTATTGGGGATGAGGTTTTTAGAAGGGCGGTTCTATTGAAATTAACTTTCAGGTATTGGAGTTGGCCGTTTAGGAGTTCGAGGGTGTTTAAAAGGGTGAAGAGTGATTTCTGGGTGGAATATTGTGGGGGGAGGATTCTGAGATTTAGAGTACGATTGTTTATAGAGGTTGAGGTTTGAGTAGGTCGGGGGTTGGTTTTCCCGACGAGGGTGAAGTCCTCGTAGGGAATGGGGGATTGTCGGATGATTGAGGGAGTGGGAACTTGGGATCTTACGGAGAAAGCTTAAGATCTAGGGGGGGATAAAAAGGAAATGTGTTTAGATGTTTGAAGACGGGAGGTTTGAGGTTTTGAACATGTTGAGTGAGTAGAGACAGGTTTGTGTTAGAGGTATTGAGGATGGTGTGAAGTTAGCAAAAAAATCATAGAACGCTTTTCTGGTATCGGCTGAGGTGTTTAGGAGATAAATATTTGAGATTGTACTTGTTAGGTGAGGAATTTCATCGTCAAGAGTGGTTGGTTAGGATGCAGTTTGGCTGCTGCGGATGCGTCTGGAGGACATTTTAAGGGTATTTATTAAGAAAGAGAGTGGATTTTACGGATTAAAGCTAACACCGATAGCGGACTCACCGCCGGAGGGAGTTGCCTCTCCAGTTAAAGTTTTCCTGACTTATCAGCTTTCGAGGAATTTTATATTCACCTGTGGGCTAAATGTCCTTCCAACGTCTGGTTGGTATGTCGCCTGTGTCGGATTTGAAAGCCTAAAAATTATACAATTTTCATAAATAATTAATGATTCAAAAGAAACAATTTAGTAATGCACTTCCAATTACGTTACTTATGAACTGTCGTACTGAAAAGGACGGCAGAGCATATGAGTGAGCTGGTGTATATTTTCGTTCTCGGCGTCCACGTTGCCGGTGGGTGTTGACCATGCTTTGGTTTGTATCAGTAACCAAATCTGCGGATTCCACCTTCCTCGAGCGATGGACTGGAAACAATTGTAAGTGTAGGTATTTTAGATTTGTTATTGAGTCTGAAGGTTTAGTTTCATATGAAGACATTTGTTTCGATCAACTTGTATTTTATATTTTATGAATTGACGTTAAAGAAGTTGTGAAAAAGAAATAGTTATATAATAGATCAATAATGGATGTATCAATTGTTTGTATAATAAGACTCAATTTTTCACTGCAAGTGAATTCCGCGGGTAAAGAGTTCGTTGCTTTGTTAACTTAGTTTGTCGGTTTGAGTCTCGTATTTTCAAGCTAATTATGTCCGACATTTTTGGAATTATATGGAGTATAGAAATTAAATGCAAATTGCCCGAAGAATATCTTTCGGCTTCTGTTCTTCTTTGAATGTTTATTCACACTAAAGTACAAACTTGTAACCATTCTGGTCTCACTAGTATCTAAGAATTTGTTGCAACACTTGTTCTTGGTGTAGATTCAAAGGAAACCATAATAACATGTTGACTTATATTTATTGCACAAACTACAGGGAAATTATTCGGTGTATAAACGGTAAACAACCAACTGAACTGTGGTTAACGATTTAATGAAGATTTCATTTTGTTCTTATTGCAAGTTTCCTATCAATTTACTCGATTTTTTTTATTTATAGCTAATTTCAAATAGATATATGTGGTAATCTTTAGTTGGATACACTTTAAAGCTTCGAAAGAGATAGGTGTGCAAACAATCATGGCTTTAGTGGTAACTGGTATTTTTTTTCATAGTATAGAATATTTTTTTGAAATTTGCTCACTATTATTGGTGACACACGGGTCTTAAAATATGTTTCACCAGCAGGCGGAAATAGTATATATTTTGATATCCATTCGAGACACAAACCCATTTTTATTTATCATGGTTGAAAAATGTTTTGTTTTTAAGTGTAGCACCTAGCTAATGAGAGGATATTTATGAACTGGTTTTTCTGTATGAGGCCTGGGTTTTTAGTAAATGTAGAAATAACAGAATTTGACGGAATGACTGTATATGTAATTGTTTTGGAAACTTCCCAAACAAAGACAAAAAAATATCACTTATTTTTTTTCAAATAATAAAATTAAGTACGGCACTGTCATTCAAATTTCCTACAATGTATTTATTAACGTCAAACATATGCAACCACCCATACAACATTCAGTTTATCTAGTTAGCTGATACATCAATTCAATAAATTTTGGCAGCTGTCAGTTTTTCGTCACTTCCGCCATCTTCTTGATTTTTGAGGCTCCCTCCTAGCGACACATCTCACTCGAGATATAGGAATCAAGCAAGGCACAACCCTATTTTAGTTCACAGCGACATATTTATAGTACAATTTAAGTGTTGGTATACAACAAGAACTAAATTGATACTGGACCCAAGGATATTTTTTAAATCAACAGTATGTTTTAAAGGCAGTTTACAACAACTTGGACCTTTATATTTTAAGAAAAGCGCACAGCCGCTTATGTTGGATCTTTGATTGTGCAAATCAGTTGGTAGCTTGGTAGAATGCATCCGGGTCAAATGGCATAAAACAGGTGAATGCTTTCCAATTTTTATGTAATTACGAGTTAACCTCACATATAGACTATAGACATTCAAAATTAAAATAAAAGACATAAATAAGTCTTACACAGCAAGTGTTTCACGTTTTAATCTGTCAAATACAGTAATTGTTTAATAAAATAAACGGTTTTAAAGATTAAAACTAACTTTTCCGTATCTGTGGCACTGATCAATATTCTATCGTAAAATTGACACTTGTATACATTTCGGGGAATGTATCGTACTAACAAACCGAAATTTCTCCAAAAATAACCAAAAATGTAGTATATCTGGATTTATAGGACCTGCTGTACTCGATCTCGTCAGCTGAAAATCGATGAGACACCTTGAGCAATATTCAATCATAAAATTGGTCACTTGTATACACTCTGAAGGCTGTATTGTGCTAACAAACTGCAAATTCTCCAAAAATAAAAATAAAATAAAAAGTTGGTACTAAAAGTACCATAGCACCCGTTGTTCTGGCTTTAGTGAGCTGAACATTGATAGGGTTCATCTTTGAGACACTCTGAATAATATCCAATCATAAAATTGATTACTTGTATATACTCCGGAGGCTGTATCCTGTTAACGAACTGAAATTTCTCCAAAAATGACAAAAATGTCGTACATAAAGTACTATAGCACCTGTTGTACTGGCTCTAGTATGCTGAAAATCAATAGGGTTCGTTTGTGAGATGTTCTGAATAATATTCAATCATAAAATTGGTGACTTGTTGAACTCCGGAGGCTATATCGTGCTAACAAACTAAAATTTCTCAATAAATGACAAATATTTTGTACTTCAAGTACCATACAACCCGTTGTACTGGCTCTGGTGAGCTGAAAATCAATAGGGTTCATCTGTGACATGTCCTCCACAACATTCAATCAAAAAATTGGTGACTTGTTGCACTCCGGAGGCTGTATCGTGCTAACAAGACGTGTAACGAAAAGTGGCCGACGACAACGACGACGACGACCACATACACACAGGATTTTTTTTGTAAAAACCATTTTTTCGTGTTGTTGTTGATGGAAATTGTAAAAATAACTCAAAAAAGATTTTCAAAATTCCAACTTTTTTTGCGGTAAATCAATACTTTTCTCGCATATTACATAGGTTGGGCGGAAAAGTTATAAGTGAATTTAACCGCAGTAATACAACTTTTATATATGTATCATATAGATGGTCCTTCGAATTAATTAGTTATAAGTTTACCTAGAAATTGTCCATTATCTTACATTTATTTTAGATTAGAATAAATTTTAAATCCAATGACCTATGTAGCTCCCTAAATAGAGCTATTATAGTTTGATCGAGCTAGTCCACTAGCCAGGTTTCTCAGTTAAACCTACTGAAAGTGGTATCAAGCGAAAAAGCGAACCCCCTTTTGACCCTGTAATATTAAAAAAACTCGAAACTGCATGGAAACATCATTTGGCAACTGAAATTGAAGACAGTATAATGTTGACAAAAAAAAATGATAAAACAAAAAATGGAGGAAGACACTGTAACAATACAAACCAAAAACTATTAATAGAAATCTTATATATAAAATTTTTGTGTCACAATATTCGTTCCCGTACTCCTCCGAAACGGCTTGACCGATTCTCATGAAATTTTGTGAGCATATTGAGTAGGTCTGAGAATCGGCCAACATCTATTTTTCATATCCCTTAGTGATAAGGGTGTTTTCTTTAATTTTTAGACATTTTTTTAATTTTTTTTCTTATTATGTCGCAAAAAAATACATACAACCCTAAATTTTTGCCCTTTTATCACCAACTCCTATTTTTTAATAGCCATTTTAGTAAAATCATTTTTCATCTCCGGTCGATAACTGATCAATCGTTGCTATAGATGGAACTGGATACGTAAAATTACCGACCGATTTCTGCACAATTGCTGATTTGCAAGATACTCTCATTGAACAAATATTTCCCGATGTACACACATCATATCCTCCATCGTATCTGACATTGTGTCTCCCTGCAGGTTAAATACCAGAGCCCTACTCTATTTAGATCCCAGCCCTACCTGAAGCTGACAATTATCAGTCTGGAGTAATGTATTCTTTTTAGAATTTCTATTATCCGCAAATATATAACGTCAGATGTAGTCAGTTCGTCTCTGTTCTATTTAATAACAAATTTGACGAAGATAGGTTCTTAGTGTTTTGCTGATAACTCTAATAGCCAGTTTATAAAAAATTTAAAAGAACAAGACATATTACAAAATAATGCGAAATAAACAATTATTTCACAATACACCCGCATTTTATAGAGTGGCTAGCTGTTTTCAAAAATAGCGAAATGTACAATGTGGCTACGATAGATAAACTTTTCATTGAATCGTATGCATTATTTCTAAATCCTATATTTTCTAGCGAACGCTTTAATGATATTATTCCAGTCTTTGTCATCAAAGTTTTCCTGTTCCCTTGAAAAATCAAATCATGTTATGTGACGGTCACAGCAACATAACGTCCATATTATGTCGCATTTTATATAACTAATTAATGGTCATATGCAATATAAAATTACTCCACAAATGATCTTAAAAATAATGGATCATACGTCATTTGACATGGCAAATTTCTAACCAAGTTTTATTTGTGGTGTAACAGACTGACAGAGTAGCCACATTCCACTAAAACAACTAGATCAAAGTATTTCAATGAATAGAGGGATACTATTGAAAAAACGTTAACCTTGCCGATTATTATAATAGGTTTTTATATGGGTGCCACGTCAACGCAAAACCACGAAATTCTATTTCAATCATACGAACCGCCACTGCATTCAAAACACCCTAGCAGATGTTAATAATAATAATATGTCAGTGAGACTTTATCTGCAGCCTGTCACTTTTCTCTTGTTTTAACACGTAATTTGTTTTGATATTGCTTTCGCCTAAATGCCACTTACTAAAATAGCGAGATTTTTATCTGTCACATTTCAATTCCATAAATAAAATAGGAAATAGTGCATAACCAATTATACAAATAAATCGCATAACAAATAAAATGTACTACGGGAACGCCTATCATTTACCAGAGTGTACGTCGTTGTTAGAAGTTTCCGCTTGCCTGCTTGTTCTATTCCTATTGCTCTTATTTTCATATGAAATTATTTTAAATAGATGTAAAATATACAAATTATGTAGAAAAACGGACGATAATTTTGATTAGGTCTACACTTTACTCCGCGATAATTAAATGTTTGGCGAGACGTTTCGGATAAAATATTTATCACTTACTTCTTATCAACATATATTATCACACGGATAGCGAAGTAACTTCCTCTTCTTGTTAATTTTGTTCCTGCTTCCGCCTCTTATTGTTTTTGTTATACTTCTTTGGTTGTATTATTCTTCTTTTTATTCTGCTTCTTCTTGTTCTTCCTCGTGCTGTTTTCATTTCTACATGTCCAAATCAGTTGTATATTCCTTATTTTCTCTTCTATTGGTGTTTGTTCTAACATCCTAGTAAATACTTTTCTAACGAATTTTATTCTTCATCAGATACAGCCAACGCTAGCTAGCTTGAATGTATTAAGCACATAATAGTGAAAAACAACATACGGAAATATTAAAAGCATATATTTCAAGTTAAGCAAGAAGTATTTTTTGCAATAAACAAATACAGAGACACCATGACCACTTATGCCGATGATTAGTAGTAGGAAACAATAATTAAGAAGATGTAGTAAAACTTCGAGAAGCATATGACAGTGTAACATAATGTATAATGACAGGAGAACCAGAATGAACGAGAATACATTATCGCTTATTAGTTTTATCTATAAAGGAAGAGATCCAATTCAATTTCAATAAATGATAACAAAAGTTCTTATTGATTGCCTATTGAAATTACACACGAAACAAAAATAATTACTTTAAACTAGCTGGTGTGACTATATATTTACACAGTCTTTGTGATAATACTTGTTCATTGTTATATCAAATACTTTCAAAATAAACGGTTTTAAGGATTAAAACTAACTTTTCCGCATCTGTGGCCCTGAACAATATTCTATCATAAAATTGTTACTTGTATACACTTCGGTGGATGTATTGTGCTAACAAACCGAAATTTCTCCAAAAATAACCAGAAATTCAGTATATCTGGATTTATAGTATCCGCTGTACTCGCTCTATTCATCTGAAAATCAATAAGGTACATCTGTGAGAACAATATTCAATTACAAAATTGATCAATCGTATACTCTCTGGAGGCTGTATCGTGCTAGCAAACTGAAAATTCTCCAAAAATGATAAAAATTTGGTACTTCAAGTACTATAGCAACCGTTGTACTGGCTTTAGTGAACTGAATACCAATAGGGTTCATCTTTGAGACGCTCTGAATAATATCCAGTACTAAAATTGGTCACTTGTATATACTCCGGAGGCTGTATCGTGCTAACATACTGAAACTTCTCCAAAAATGACAAAAATATCGTACTTAAAGTACTGTAGCACCTGTCGTATTGGCTCTTGTGAGCTGAAAATCAATAGGGTTCATCAGTGAGATGCCCTGAATAATATTCAATCATAAAATTGGTGAGATGTTGAACTCCGGAGGCTGTATCGTGCTAACAAACTGAAATTTCTCAAAAAATGACAAAATGTCGTACAACAAGTACCATAGCACCCGTTGTACTGGCTCTGATGAACTGAAAATCAGTAGGGATCATCTGTGGCATGTCCTTCACAATATTCAATCATAAAATTGCTGACTTATTGCACTCAGGAGGCTGTATCGTCCTAACAAGACATGTAAGGAAAAGTGGCCGACGACGATGACATAAACACAGAAATTTTTTTCTAAAAACCGTTTTTTCATGTCGTTGTTGATGGAAAACGTGAAAATAACTCAAAAAAAAATTTCTAAATTTCAACTTTTTTTGGGGTAAACCAATTTTCTCGCATATAGGAAGGTTGAGCGGAAAAGAAAAAATATTGAAGATCCATCCTTTGATTTTGAAGCAGGTACCTTAAATAATCACTTTGAAATTTGTATGAGCAGCCCTGTAATTATGTTATTTTCGCAGGCCCTCAATTGGCCTCAATATGTTTTGCACCAGTGCAAAGTATTAGACTTTATAACTGAAAATGTTTTCGGAAAGTAGTATTCAGAAATAGAGAGGTGAGTTTTGTTGTTTATGATTGTAACATTTCTTTTATGACCCGCACGAATCAGACAGATATTTTAAAATTCAGGACAGTTAACAGCCTAAGAAGTGTTCCTCAGAAAGCAACAAAAGAAATTTCGATAAATATTATTGAAAAGAATTTTAAGAAGGAATATGGTATTGACAATGTTTGTAAACACAATGTTGCCTCCATATTCAATCTGATCGAATTAGTTTCAGGCAAAATAAAAAAAATTTGAAACAATCCAATCGAACCTCGAATAAATAACGATCTTGTTGACAACATAAAACAAATAAAGTTTACTAAGATATCTGCGAAAATATCGAAAATGGTGTTACAAAGAAAGATTATTATGAAATTAACTGTCTCGACCCTTACTTCGTGGAATCTACTCATATTAGTGTTTTAAATGAAACTCACGGTTTCTAGTTAATACCACAATATAATAAAAATTGTTGAAAATTCTAAAAAATTGACCATTGTTTCGATAAATCAATATCATCGTCAGAAGTAACATTTCATTTGATGCCTACCTGATGTTTAGTAGTTATTTTTGGCTAGACCAAGAAGTGACCTACCTTGTGATTGACTTAATATATGTTAATAGAAAAAAGAAGAAGATGTGATATTACAAATATTGAAGCTTAGATATTAGTAGCCCTATGGTGATATCCTGGATATCATTTTTCCAATTAAGATCAGTATAACTGTGCAATGATATAGAAAACCAGGCAAACTATATCTGCTGATCTTTACAATTATCACTTAAGAAGACAGTTTATTAGTGGAGAAGGGAACTCCCTAGATTTAACTGTTCATTGACAACTTCATATTGTGGGTGTCTTAAATGTCTTCTAATTTCCAATTCTTCAAGGAAATCCCGTTCTTGTTTCTTTTCGCAAATATGCAGCACTTCTAGTTTTGTGTTAGGTGTCAATGAATGATTGGTGTCAAGTAGATGTTTTGCGTAGTGGGATTTATCTGGTTGTTTTAATCTGTAATGCTGTCTATTTGGGTCAGACCCTTAGGAATTTTGAAATCCGATACAGTGAACACTTACGAGCATACAGTTTAAAACAACCAGATAAATCCCTTTACGCACAACATCTACTTGACATAAATCATTCATTGGCACCTAACACAGAACTAGAAGTGCTGCATATTTGTGAAAAGAAACAAGATCTGGATTTCCTTGAAGAATTGGAAATTAGAAGACATTTAAGAAACCCACAATATGAAGTTGTCAATGAACAGATGAATCTAGGGAGTTCTCCACTAATAAACTGTCTTCTCAAGTGAGAATTGTAAAGATCAGCAGATATAGTTTTCCTGGTTTTCTATATCATTGCACAGTTATACTGATCTTAATTGGAAAAATGATATCCAGGATATCACCATAGGGCTAATAATATCTAAGCTTCAATATTTGTAATATCACATCTTCTTCTTTTTTCTATAAACATATATTAAGTCAATCACAAGTTAGGTCACTTCTTGGACTAGCCAAAAATAACTACCAAACATCAGGTAGGCATCAAATGAAATGTAACTTCTGTCATTCTGACGATGATATTGATTTATCGAAACAATTGTCAATTTTTTAGAATTTTCAACAATTTTTATTATATTGTGGTATTAACTAGAAACCGTGAATTTCACTTAAAACACTAAAGATTATTATGTTTACCTATACAATCTTATATAACATTATTGAGAGTCTTTATGATTCAGATGCAAAAAATATTATTGTTGGCAGCATGTATTTTCCGTTGAAACATATCAAGTTAGTAATGAAATCAAGAATATTGGTAGGAATTCTAAATTAGTTTTTTTACATATTTAATCTCCATTAAGAGCTCAGATTAGTTTCTAATTATTCTACTATTCTGTACCTTCTCGTCTCTTCAAGTTGATTACAATTTATTACAATTCTGAATTGTCACGAAATGCAACGAGTAATGCAGGGTGGATATGTTTCACAAAAATAATTTAATGAAAATATGTTTGGCTGAGCTTTACCAAAAAAAACGTATATGCAGATTTGGCCGATCTTCAAATTTTTACATTTATGTATGTAACAGATATAAAAAATTGAGGAAAACTTTGCAATTTTTTTTATATATAACGTATCTGCATTTACCTCAAAGAAATAACGTATTTATGGAACTAAATATATGCATTACTAGTCTAGGTAGATACGTTGTTTTCGTTTAGGAACTTGTAGGATAAAAACACGCGCATCTATTTCACCGTATTTACGTTGATTTCATCTGATAATGGTCCGCCAACTTTGATAATGTTTCTAAATGATACCTGCCATTTATCCACATTTTACGAATTTTTCTTCTATTTTCGCTGAGAACGTTGTGTTGTACAGACGTATCTCATTGCTATTTTGTGTTTACGAGTCTCAAATTAGTATTTTTCAAGAAGTACGCTCATGTTAATGTTTATATACGGCCGAAACTTATTTTATCTATTTTTAGTTCTTGAAATATTGAAAATGTGTAGGAGGAAGACGCCATGAGCGCTAATGGCTATTTCAAATATTGTTAATAATAACAGTAATAAATTATTTTTGAGAGAGATAGTTATGTACAAACGAATTACCAAAAATTTTTGGAAATGTATGTACAAACGAATTACCAAAAATTTTTGGAAATGCAAGATCTCACAAACGGGGCATTCAAATGTGGAGTCATCAGCCACAATCAATTTGAGAAAGTCAAAGAAATTTTCACTCCAAAACCTATCCTAGACATTAATGAGTTGCTTGATCCAGATATAAATAATATCGACATATTGGATGACAATTTATTTCCCCTACACAGTTTTTTTGAAAATAATGAAATAGTAGACAGCTCGCCCGTGATTCTCGAGAAACCAGGAAAAGAAAATGTGTCGCCAGTCATTTTTAAGCAAGACATATTTTCCTTTGATGTATCTGCCACCAAATCAGGAAAATAGCGGAAAACAAAGGAATTTAACAAAACAAAAGGAGGAAGAATCTCATTTATGAATGATCAAAGAAAACATTCTGTTAAAGAAGATTGTAATAAATATTGCAAAAAACAATGTAATTCAAACATTACTCAAACAGATAAAGAAATTCTTAACAGTAAATTGTGGAGTTTAAATACTTATGAGAGCCGTTTGTTCATTAGTAATTATATAGAGCAAGTCACTGTAAAAAGAAGAAACAATTCTGTTTCCATAAGAAAATAAAACAGTTTTAATTATTATTTGAAATCCTGTTAAGGGAAGAAAGAAAATGTGCAAATTGTTTTTATCACAATCGAGTTTTTCAATGAATAATGATTCTGTGCTTAGGTCTGTGTATAGAAAGGAACATCGTGGCAGAAAAAAATGAAGCACCACCAACATAAGTCAAATGTTCTTCAGCAAATAGAATGAGATCAGTTAATAAAGATCTTATTTTAGACCATATAAAAAGTTTTTCGCCGCGCACCTCGCACTATGGAATAGAACATGCAACAAAAAGGCTGTATTTACCCTTCATTCATCACGACATGAAATATTCGTATGAAAGCTACAGAACCGTTGTTTCTAACGATCTGAATATCTCCTTTACAAATCTAGGCCATGAAGAGTATGAAAGATGTGAAAAATTTAGTCTTCGTAACCCGAATCACACCAAGAAAAATACACTATATACTTGTAACGACTGTGTAAAATGGCAGGAGCATATATAAAACGTGGAACTTACAAGAAAACACTATCGTCTGGTTGTCGAAAAAGAGAATACTGTTGAAAACATATATTTTTCTGTAGACATGCAGAACATTGTCATGCCACTACGGCTACAAATGTTTAAGCAAGTTATTTTTTGCCTCCACGAAAAATTCGTTCCATAGTGAAAAAGCAAGAAAAATGGAGCTAAACCTTTTGCTGCTTTGTGGTATGAGTGCATTTTAGGTAGAAATCAGGGTGGATAACTGTATTAATTTATATTACAAATAGTGATGAAACTGCAATTGAGAAAATCATACCTTTTTGCCAGCCGATAGTTTTCATCGCCAAATCGAGATATCTGTACGAACATTTAACACAGTTTTACGACTTTCAAGATTTCATAAATAACTGCCGATAAGAAGCGCTGGAAATAGTGATTTGAAAGAAATGAAAGCAAAGGATTTTTTTATATGACCAGATTTGACTTCAGCTTATCAACTGAAAAAAACGGATGGACCTCTGCTCAAAAATATAAGAGATATAAGAAGCAGACAAGGGTTCAAGACTCTATTTTACAAAGACGTAGAATGTTCCAATGGCGAATACCAAGGGAGAGAGAGAATTTTGTAACCAATAAATTTTTGAAAAATGATATTGTAAAACCTCCAGCAAAAATGCAAAATCGTTGTGGGACACCTGAACGGAAATCGAGGATTTTAGAAACATTATTTACCCTGGTTCCTGTGCACAACCGAAAATTCTGGAAATAAACAATAATAAGACTTTTGATGCTTTAGAAGAAAACTCAGATGACTCAATATGTTTGTTTTCTTTTTACTTTTCCGCCCAACCTATCTATATGCGAGAAAAGTATTGGTTTACCCACAAAAAAAGTGAAATTTTGAAAAAAATTTTTGAGTAATTTTTACGTTGTCCATCAACAACAACACGAAAAAATGGTTTTTAGAAAAAAAATCCTGTTTGTATGTCGTCGTCGTTGTCGTCGGCCACTTTTCCTTACATGTCTTGTTAGCACGATACAGCCTCAGGAGTGCAATAAGTCACCAATTTTATGATTCAATACATGTCGCAGATGAACCCTATTGATTTTCAGCTCACCAGAGCCAGTACAACGGGTGTTATGGTACCTGAAGTGCCACATTTTTGTGATTTTAGGGGAATTTTCAGTTTGTTAGCACGATACAGCCTTCAGAAAGTATACGATTGATCAATTTTATGATTCTTCTTTTAAGTACGCTAATTGACTTAATATATGTTAATAGAAAAACGAAGATGTGATATTACAAATATTGAAGCTTAGATATTATTAGCCCTATCCTGGATATCATTTTTCTATATCATTGCACAGTTATACTGATCTTAATTAACATATATTAAGTCAATCACAAGGTAGGTAACTTCTTGCTCTAGCCAAAAATAACTACTAAACATCAGGTAGGCATCAAATGAAATGTAACTTCTGTCATTCTGACGATGATATTCAGTTATCGAAACAATTGTCAATTTTTTAGAATTTTCAACATTTTTCATTATTTTGTGGAATTAGCTAGGAACATTGAGTTTCATTTAAAACACTAATTCTTCCCAAGCTTCTTTTCTGTTTTTTAAGAGTGTACCTTGCTTCGGTTCTGCATTTTTTATATTCTGTTATGTTTTCCTCGGTTTTGTGTCGTTTTATTCTATAAAAAGCTGCTTTATATGCTTTTGTAACTTGGTTACGTTCAGGTGTCCACCAAGGGAGTGGTTTATGATCTTTAAGAATCTTTGTTTTTCCTTAATATTTCTGTGCAGCTGCTATTATAATTGCTAAGAATGTGCTTAAAGTGGTGTCTATGTCATTGAATGGTAAAAAGTTGGTCCGATTAACTTCTTGTTCAATTTTTTCTGTAAAGTTTATCCAATCAGCCCCCTTTATATTAGACTTTAAGGTAGGTGTTTATATACTGGTTGTTTGGTGAGTTAAGGAAATTGTAATGGGGTAGTGGTCGCTGCCATATAAATATGCTAAAACCTCCCATGTTAATGTGGAGGATAGGGTTGGGTCGCATAAAGAAATATCGATTACCGATGTTGTACCTGTTTGAATGTTGAATCTGGCTGGCCTCCCATCGTTGAGCAAGTTTAAATTTTTGGATATTATAATTTCTTCTAAGATGCAACCTTTTCGGTTCAACTTTGTAGATCCCCACATCGGGTTATATTTTGGTTAAGTCTATTTTTGTAGAAACTTGCATATTTGTGAAAGTTAAATACGTGAATTGGATTTTTGAAATTTGTTTTCTGTAGGCAAATAATAGATGGGTGTATTTCAGTAATAATATGATTTAGTTTTTCGAAATGTATATAGAACCCATTTAAGTTCCACTGAAGTAGGGATGTGAATATTGTTATTCTTGAGATGATTTTATGGAAGACTCGGAATCTTTTTCCAACAATGATTTTATCGCTGTGAGGTGAATACGCAACTGCTTGGCTAGTTTGCGTCTCAATATTGTGCTTTTAATCTTCATTATTTTATTTGTGTAATATGGATGTAATTTGGTTAGGAATTCTAGAAGTGCCTGACAGTCGTCATCTGTGTACGATTTTGTTACACTCAGTATGTCTTTTGATCCTTGGCTGTTTTCGAAAAGATCCACTACTTGATCGAAGTTCAGCAATTGAGTTTCGCTTTCTAGGTATTCTTTTATGGGTTCTAGTAATGTTGTAAGGTTGGTGTTGCTGTTTGGTGAGTTTTTTCATTGGTTTTGGTTTTTTCTTTAATTGAAGGATGGGTTTCACAAACGTATCTTCTACGGGTGGTGAAAATACTGCTTGAAAAGTTCTTTTTGGTGTTGATTTGGTTGAAATTCTTTGGTATCAATGGGTTTGTTTGTACTTGAAAGTAGGGATTGGTTCATGACAGTTGAAGTTGTATCTTGAGTTTCAGTATTTGGAGATGTTTGAGTTGGTATGTGTGTTTTGAATATGGTGTTATCTGAAGTGAGGAAAGGTAGTTTGTGTGGTTTGTTGAATTGGGTTAGTCAGTGAATTTTGGTATGTGGCATGTTGAGGGATAGTAGTAGGTGTTTGGTTAGCATTGTTTTGAGTAGGGTTGGTAGGTGTAGAGTTTGAACAATTTGCTGCATGGTGTCCAGTTAGTTTACATTTGAAACATGTTTCGTTCTGGGTTGTGAATATTCGATATGAGGTTTGTTCAAATTCGATAAGAAAAGATTCAGGTAGTACGAAATTTTCTGGTAGGGGTGCTACGAAAACTTGTCTGCGAAAAGTAAGTATATGATTAAACATGGGATTAACTGATCCTACGCGTAGATATGAGATGTCTGATACCGCATTTAAGCCTAGTTTTTTAATTCCTCTTTAATTATGTTAGGAGGTATGCTTGGACATACATTTGATAATACTAAGCGTGCTAATGTGGTTATTAATCTTCTAGCTTGTAAAACATTTCCGTTTATGGTTATATGCCCTGTTTCTACTATAAATTTGTCTACTAATGTTTTTGATGATAAATATATACGCACTCTACCTTTTGATATGCGAGATTCAAATATTATATCCTTCGGGTTTACGTGTTGACTTGATCCTTCTAGGTAGTCAATGAGCGAACTATCTTCTATTGTATTAAAAAAATAGTTTGATGTCTATTTGGAGGTGAAATGCAACGTTGTTGACTGGCTGCTTTTGAATAAGAGACATTTTGTTGAAGTTGATTTAAAGCTGACATAATTGTCCAGAAAAGTATTTTTCGTTGGATTGGAACCCGCCCTGTCTCACAGTTGGGCTGTTTGAAAGGACGACGATTCATCGGTATGAAAATGGATTAGCTCAATCACTTGTTGATAATTTTTTATTTTGTTTGAAAAATTTTGACTTAAGATGGAAATATTCAATTTAATAGTTCGCTTATTTGTATACTTTTAGACAGAGCTGATAGAAACGACATGTGTCGCATTCGAATTCAGGGTCGGTCTCATTTATTTTGTTTGTTAAATTTTAAATTTATATTAAAATATTTTCAGAAATAATCTTTTCAATAATTATATTTTATTATATAATTATATTTTATTACATTAAATTTCACTTTTCAGCCAAAGAAAATGTTATGTTGTACTATAAATTAGTCAAGGAAAAGATTAAAGCGTATAACAAATCTAACATATCTTCAACTCTGGAACAGATACTTTAAATCAAACATGTATCGCCTCCTTCCATTCATAAATAAAAGTAGCGTATGTGCACAAATTCTGGATAAAATTAAATCTGACATTGATAACATGTTGGTAGCTCTGGTGAAAACTTGCTTATGTTCAAAAAAAATTACAAAACTTACAGCCAAAATTTTGTATTTATTATTTTTACTTGTGTCCAACTTTGACCAAAATTTTTTCAAAACGTCAAACTTGCTTGTACGTTATTTTTACTAAGCACGGAAGTAATGATATGCTTTGTTGTTGATAAACATGTTGTAGCTCATATTCAACAAAGCAGCATTCCTGTAATAAAAGTGAATATTGATATTTCTTATCACTTTTTTATGAATCCTTCTTTAAATCATTCTTTAATCATGCAATTTTCATCAATATTCCTTATTAACTTTCGTTATTTCCTGTTAAGCCCGTTCTGTGTTCACTTCCTCGCAAATTACAAGAAATCAAGTTGTTTTACAGATAATTATTTAAAAGGCTATGTAAATAACAAGAGTTAATTCAATATTCAATATTTTGCTGCTTCATACCATTGGCGTTAGATACTAATTAATAGAGTGTAATTCCCATCAGACTGTAATATCTTCACCTAGACATGCAACGTCATGCAAATGTGTTATCAAACTGTGAATTTAAATGAACTTTAATCATTTATAATGGTGGAAAATGTAATTTTCTGTCTCTTTTATATAATAAATCACTTAAATTTATAGACGACGATCATGTTGGACTGATTTAATACCTACGAATTCATTACGAACCTAAAAGGGTTCGTGTAATCAGTAGTTTTTTTTAAACTTTCATATTTCTTTGAAGTAGTAAAATATGCCATACAACGAACATAGTTCATCGTCTTTCATGACAATAAAAGTTAAAATAATAATAGAATTTGTTTGTTATAAGTGAAAAAAAGACTTACTAGTTGTTATTAAATGCCATAAGTATATAGTCAAAGGTCAGTCCGAATGGTTCTCAACCTTACGATTCCGGGTTGTTAGTAATGGTGGTGTTAAAATAATAGTCTATGGGCGCCAGTATATTTACTATTTTACCATTTAACGGAAAATATACAAACCATTAAAAATACAAGATCTAATTTAGTTTACAGTGATAGCTGAAATGTTAAGTTGAAAAAAATTTGAAACAGCTACAATTTTATCTATCAAAAAATTGAAAATGCGGAAACTAGGTATTGGAAGGTCAAAAAAGAACAGATTTTCTTTCGGTTGAAACTAAAGCATCCGTCAATCCAGTAAGGTCAGATAGATCCAAAATGTCTGTTGATTTCCAAATCTCTGCGTAAATACAGACAAACCAAATGTCTATGGATCTCAGTAAGGTCCCCAAAATCCAATCTCATACAACCTCTAATAAATGGGTAAATCCTATTTTCATTCTTATGATGAAGCAGTGATCAACTCATCCGATGTTGCTGATATCCCACTTCTGACACCAGTGTAATGTGTTCGAATCAAAATTATCTCTCCTCTGTCACCAGTGTAATATGATCGGTTCAAGTATTACCTCTCCGGTTTCCTTTCTGTCTGATTGTAGTGACCGGAAGGGCCCTACCGTATACTCCTATTCTAGAAATCGTTGCAGCGTGCTGTCACCAGTGCCTTACGGCACAAAATTTGGAACCAGGAATCTCCCTGCGGGTTACCTCGAGGGAGGGTTTTTTTTCCTGGTACGAGCGATCAAGGTCTTCGTGGGGCCTCTTGGGCTTATACAATGTGCCAAGCCTGAGTTCGAAATGCAGGTCGAGTCAGCCCGTTCTATTAGTTGGTACCTGGGTAAGGGCTGGGGTTAAAGAAAATAACTGGAAGGTTAAGTATGTACAAGTATATATAACAAAAAAAATAGTAGTGAGTCATACGAAGTTTTTGGAATCGAATAAAATGTAATAACCAGGCTATCTCATGATTTTTGGATAGCCTATGCAATATAAGAATAACAAAGTATCGAACAGGACTTTTGGAATTCAATCAGAATAATTACGGTACCCAATACGCTATAGTAATTCATATAATAGCAATAGACTTTTGAAGTCACAAAAAAAATAATTATGATATCCCGTGAGATTGGATACCCTGTACAATATAGCAAATATGATCCTCGAACATACGATATCTCCGTATATGCCTATAAATTTTAGACTAGAATGGTAGGTGAGGGGCGCAGATGTAAATGGTCTCGATGTGACCGAAAATATGGGCTCCCTTACCTTTTGGGATACCCAGTTAAGTCAATAAAAAATATAATAAAACAGATCAATACAGTATATAAAAATTAATTATACGTTAAAAACTTACGTTTTGGAATATCACTAGTCACAACTACACAGTATTACTGTTGATGGTAAAGGGGCCGTCCATACTTAGACTGGCCACTTCGGAAGAGTTACTGTCTCTCTCTCAGATTCAAAAATTCTTGTTATTTATTCTAAAATTACCTCGTCTATGCCCTTGTGTGAAGGTAAATTTTTATATTTCATTATTTCAATTTGTAACGTATTGTTTAGATTTGTTGATAAACAAAGCATGGCAAAACCGTCAGCTGTGATGTTTATTGACCTTGCTAAATTATAACAAAGTTGTTTGTATCAATTTCTTTCCTGGAGGTCAACATTTATTAATTATTTCGAATTAAATAATAATTTGTCTATATCGGGCATTCTAAAAATTTCCTGTCATATCTCGTGTTTATTACAAACCCAAATGTCTGTGGAACCTACAAATGTTCGTCGAATCCAAAATTATTGAAACATCAAGTGGAAAAAAGTGATATAATATACGTATAGAACTATAGTGACGTATACTCATTCAATGGCACTGGGAAAAGACTTGCTCAAAATATAAACCCAGATCCTAACTACAAAATGAATAGATCCTCCCTTCCAAACTCAATTACACTCCTACCCACAAACACACTTGAAGTAAACAGCATTATTCAAGAGTTGAAAAACCACAAAGCCGTGAGATCAGACGAAATCAAAACGGAAACGCTCAACGTTATGGCGTCATTAATAACGGAACCATTAACTTACATCATTAACAAATGCATAGAAACTGGTATCTGGCCTAGAGCATTCAAACATTCAGTTATCATTCCAATATATAAAAAAGGTAACAAAAAATTGACAGAAAATTATAGACCCATTTCATTAATCACCCACTTATCAAAAATATTTGAGAAACTTCTAAAAAACAGACTACAAAATTTTATAAATAAATATAACATACTTTCCGAAAGACAATATGGTTTTCGAGAAAAAGCGTCCACTCAAGACGCTATTCTGACCCTTACTGAAAAAATATGGGTGGGGCAATCTTCTGACATCGGAAGATTACATCGTAGTGGTAAGAGATAAAACTTTAAAGTTTTGTATGAGCTAATGCAGTTACTGAGGGCACATTTTGAAAATACTTTCGATTCTACAGGGTATTCCAAAACCACGTAGCAGCACAAACTTACATTTTTTTAAATGGAACGTACTATATTTTGTTCAAGAATCGAAAAGATCTCACCGAGAGCGTTACAGAAATATAGCATTCTAATATTTATATGGGTGTTTTAAAAAGATATGGCCAATTATTGGCAAAAAAGACCTCATCTTTAACACTCTGCAAAACAGTAAATCAAAATAAATTAACAGGTCTTTGTATTCAATTATCATTCACATATCATTGGCTGTGCTCAGTATTAATTACTTTTTTATCTGTGGCTTCTTTAATACAGGGTGACACAAAACGCAAATCAAGCAATATCTCAAAACTTTTAAATGAATCACCCTATAAGTCTTTTTACAATTTGTTAGTATAATTAATAATCTTTCAAACTATGTAGTACATTTAGGGTATAAGTTAATGGAAAACCGTAAATATTTTATGATAATGGTCAAAAACAAGTATTTTACGTACACAAATTAAATGGTATTAAATTTTTACATGCAACGTATTGTAAATTTTAACATATACGTTCTAATCGTAATTTTGGATGCATCTACAATGTCGAATCAATGATATAAAAAATAATATAAAATGTTTGTTAATACCGTAGGTACTTGGAATTACCAACAATCTTATATTTATGCATGTTTCACTTTCAAGAATTGTTATTATAGGCTTGTTTGAGAAAGGGCGAAACATAATCACGCCATATTTTTGATTATATCAAGTGGACTATTGTCAAAATAGTATCTACTAATAAATGTCAAAGAAGTATTGCTGTATTCTTCGTTTGTGTTGTTACCTTTAAATAATAAATACCTATGTTGAATTTTCCGCAGGAAGACATGATCAATATGATTTACGTGTTAGGAGAATGTTCAAAAAATTGTTTACTCGCTTCAAGAGTATATCGTGAAAGATATCCCAATCGAAGAAATCCAAACGAAAGAGCTTTCTTAAGACTTAAGGAAAGATTCGACACATCAGGTAATGTTTCCTATCAACCTCATGCTCTTCCAAAACGTGTTTTCAATGAGGACAACGAATTTTTAGTAATGACAAATTTGGTTGAGCATTTTAATACAAGTACTAGAAAGCTTAGTACTGAATTAGACATTAGTAGACGAACAATAGGAAGAATAATAAAAAAGAATAAATTTCACCCGTAAAAGATACAGATGCACCAAGAGCTTTTACAGAGAGAGTTTCCAATAAGAATAAATATTTGCGAGTGGTTCAGTGGATTAATTAATGTGTATCCAGATTTTTTTTAAAATGTTTTATTTAGTGACGATGCCACGTTTCACAGAAATGGTTTCGTCAACCGCCGTAATTTTCATTTTTATTCGGATAGCAATCTACATTTGTTTAGTACAACGACCCAAACTAAATGGACCATAAATGCGTGGGGAGGAATCGTAGGAGATACACTTATAGGACCCTACTTTTTTGAAGGTAGCCTCACTGGAAGAAGGTATTACAATTTTCTAAAAAACCATTTGGGATAATTATTGGAGGAAGTTGATTTAAACACAAGAGTTAACTTGTGGTTCGGACAAGATGGAATATCTGTACATTACGTTCGTTGTGTACGTCGGTGGTTAAACAGACATTTTACCGACAGGTGGATAGGACGTGGTGGACCAATTTCGTGGCCTCCACGATCTCCAGATCTCAGACCGATGGATTTCTTTTTATGGGGATACATCAAGCAGCTTGTATATCAAACAGAACCTACTACCAGAGAAGACATGAAAGAAAGGATTCGTAACGCATTTTCTACAATAACTCCAGCTATGTTAGAAAGAGTAAGATCCTCGTTTTTGAAAAGAATTGAGAAGTGTATGGAAGTAAATGATCGCCATTTTGAACACTTAGCATAAACTATACTTTTTATAAAATGTCAATGTTTATTAATGTAAATGTAAGTGTTTTTATAATATTGGTTTCCATAATTGTTAGTTATTTAAAAATAGAAAAAGTTGGAAAATAAAGTACAAGCTTGCATTTTACATAACAAAGATATACCGTTTGTGATGACTTAATTATTTCGTAAAGACTGCAAACTGCTTTTATATTTATTAGTACTATAATGACATTAGCCTACTTACAGTAAACAAAAATATTGCTTCCAATTAAGTCTTTCCTTCCTCTAATGGTAAGACTAAAAGTAAAAGATATTTTAGATGCATCCAAAATTACGACTAAAATTTATGAAATGTTTAAATTTACAAGACGTTGAATGTGAAAATTTAATACAATTTAATTTGGTTACGTAAAATACTTTTTGAACATGAGCCAGAAACATGCATGTCCACGGTTACCACTCTATTTCAGTAGCCCTTATTTTGCGTGAATTACCCACAAATCTCTTTGTTGTTGTTGTTAACATATCACGCGATATTCCTACATCTTCTTTGTTATTTACTATGGGTCGGAAGGTTCATGGCGGGGGGGGGCTATATGCGCCTCCGTGTCGATGTTGGTTGTTGTCCTGAAAACTCGGGATCTTCCAATTGAAGACACAAATGAGCGTTTGGTTTCCCTGCTGAAATCCGTTATTTTGTGTTTTCCCATGTTTCGGTTAACATCTTTGCTCCCAAATTTCACATCCTTATTTGGTTATGCCGTGCTGAAGAGGCAAAATGAGCCAGAAACATGCATGTCCACGGTTACCACTCTATTTCAGTAGCCCTTATTTTGCGTGAATTACCCACGAATCTCTTTGTTGTTATATATATATATAAAAAAAAGAACAGATTAGTGGGTATTGCACGCAAATAGAAGAAGGGGCTACCGAAAAGAGTGGTAATCGCAGACATGCATGTTTCTGGCTCATTAGCCTTCATCCATCGGTACGGCATAACCAAGAAAAGGTGTACAACTTGGGAGCAAGGATGTTAATTGAAACATGAGAAAACACAAACAACGGATTTCAACAAGATAACCAAACGCACATTTGTGCCTTCAAATGGAAGATCCCGAGTTTTCAGGACAACAACCAACAGAGACACGGAGGCGTCTATAGCTCTCCCGTCTGAACCTTCCGACCCTGGAAATATATATATATATATATATATATATATATATATATATATATATATATATATATATATATATATATAAAGATGTACGAATAGTGCGTGACGACATATGAACAATAACAAAGAACAGATTAGTGGGTATTGCACGCAAATAGAAGAAGGGGCTACTGAAAAGAGTGGTAACCGCAGACATGCATGTTTCTGGCTAATTAGCCTTCATCGGTACGGCATAACCAAGAAAAGGTGTACAACTTGGGAGCAATACCCACTAATCTGTTCTTTGTTATTGTTCATATGTCACGCACTATTCGTACATCTTTATATATATATATATATATATATATATATATATATATATATATATATATATATTTCCAGGGTCGGAAGGTTCAGACGGGAGAGAGCTATAGACGCCTCCGTGTCTCTGTTGGTTGTTGTCCTGAAAACTCGGGATCTTCCATTTGAAGGCACAAATGTGCGTTTGGTTATCTTGTTGAAATCCGTTGTTTGTGTTTTCTCATGTTTCAATTAACATCCTTGCTCCCAAGTTGTACACCTTTTCTTGGTTATGCCGTACCGATGAAGGCTAATGAGCCAGAAACATGCATGTCTGCGGTAACCACTCTTTTCAGTAGCCCCTTGTTCTATTTGCGTGCAATACCCACTAATCTGTTCTTTGTTATTGTTCATATGTCACGCACTATTCGTACATCTTTTTATATATATATATATATATATATATATATATATATATTTCCAGGGTCGGAAGGTTCAGACGGGAGAGCTATAGACGCCTCCGTGTCTCTGTTGGTTGTTGTCCTAAAAACTCGGGATCTTCCATTTGAAGGCACAAATGTGCGTTTGGTTATCTTGTGGAAATCCGTTGTTTGTGTTTTCTCATGTTTCACTTAACATCCTTGCTCCCAAGTTGTACACCTTTTCTTGGTTATGCCGTACCGATGAAGGCTAATGTGCCAGAAACATGCATGTCTGCGGTTACCACTCTTTTCAGTAGCCCCTTCTTCTATTTGCGTGCAATACCCACTAATATGTTCTTTGTTATTGTTCATATGTCACGCACTATTCGTACATCTTTTTATATATATATATATATATTTATATATATATATATATATATATATATATATATATATATATATATATATATGTATATATATATATTTTCATAGTTTGAACCATCCAGCAAATATAATGAGCACTTTGAAACTATTTTTTTGAATAAATTGACGATGGTGTCATGTATGACATAATTTTAATTTTTTTTGTAATAAAAATTCTTCATGCAATTTATATTTTTATGTTCTTTCATGGGATTTCAGTTTTATTTGGAATTATTTCAATTTAAGTGTACAGTAATATATTTTGTATGTTTACTTAAGAAAAGGGAGCTAGTTATATATATATGAGAGATGCGACAATTTAGAAAACGATAAACCCACTCTTGGTAAAACAAGCTTCTAGCATTGTACCGAAAACATTGTCCGATATAAAAGTAGCAGTCACTATATTGGAAGCAAAATGTAGGGCCTAAGATAAGATAATCGAAGAAACAATACAGAGATTACGAAATCACTTGAGTAGTTCTGTATTAATTGATCTTATGAACCGTATCGAATCTTAAAAAAACGCTCAAACTCAAATCGATCATTTTTCAAAGGATAAAAGGGGCATTCCGTGTAAATGGGGAAGAATCCGTAAAAATAACAAACCTGTTTGTTTAAGTGGATTTATGGTAATCAATTTCAAAAGAATCCATCGAAATTAGAATGTTATATAAAAGTAACATGTTAAATTTTCATATAGTTAGTAATTATGTTATTTTATGCAAGGGATTTCAGGAATTTTTAATAAATAGTAAGGAAGTTATGTTAGTATTTATATGTATAAAAAAAACTTCATCTCTATATATATTCTAATTTATAATAATACAATGTTATTTTCATGTATATACGGTTCACACGATAGAGTTTAGTTACGCTAGCAACCCGCAACGAGATGGATTTATGAAGGATAAAATAGAAAAACGTCAGTGAATTTTGGGACGTCAAAGTGGGAAATAATATAATAATTGATCTCGATATTTGAGGTAGAACAGAAAGATATTTGAATCAAATATATAATCATAATCAGAAGGAAGAAGAATATTCATATATACAGTTAAAGGAGTGATTTTTGAAACGTGAGTGAATTTTTGAATGTCAAAAAAGGGAAGGATAAATTGTCTCCACAAGAAAAACAATTCAAACCACTATATTTGATAAAAAAGGAAAGTTAACCCAATTTTAAAGTGATGAAATGAAGAAAGAATATTATTTAAATAATAATGAATTTAAACTAATATAATGGAATTTGATACTTACTGAAATTTGTTCATAATTTGAATCGAGTTGAGTGATCAATGCATGGATGGTTGATAGATTTCCGAGTTCTTATAGAGGTTTTTTGGCTGATATTGTTGAAGATGATTAGAAGTTTTGGACCACACAACCTCAAATCCGGTATGATGTAAGGTACGCAAAATTTATTGATTTTATGAGCTTGTAAAACGGATTTGTGCGTAATTAGTGTCATTTCGGTTTACTTTTAACATTTGCGGAGAATTAAACACACATTTTTCTAAAATTTGACAATCGTTGGCGGTTTATATATTTTTTATTATTTAGAATATGATAGTTATAATTATATGTTATTATGGTAATAATTTTGGATTGTTACCTATGATATGTGTACATAGATGCAGTAAAATATTTCATAATTAAAATTTCCTGAAGTCATAAGCTTGTACATTTTAATTACACAATTCAAATAATTAGAGTTAATTTAAATGGCGCAATTGAACCCTACCTTTTGATAGAGTTTGTTATACATGCTTAACGTTTATTCAATCACAAATAATTAAATAATAAATAGATATAGAATACATAATAAATATATTATATCATAACAAATTGTCACAAAAAACGTTGGGCAATTATAATAATAAATATATTCTATACATAACAAATGTCAGTCCAACTTGAGGCAAATTAAAAAAAATTCATTGATAGGAAGTACTAAAAACATTTTAATTGCACAATTAAAATTCCTCTTATAATATTATATATAATTATATAACAATATATATATATATATATATATATATATATATATATATTTATATATATATATATATATATATATAATCTTTCAATATCTTAGGGTTTCCGTCGTGAGTAGGGACTGAATTAAACTCTAATTTACGTTTCGAAAAATTTTATTTTCTTTTTCAAGGCTGAAATATGGACATGCTGTTACATTTTATTAAATAATTAATTTTTATACTTACGTGCAAAGTGAGTTAACAATTATAAAAACACTTCATACTTGGAACAACAACAAACTATTTTATATATAGATATTTTTCAATTTTAACTAATTTAAAAGGATCTTTTCGATGTGATGTAATATTATTGTGTGACAATTTTTTTTGTTGTGACATAACCCAGTTGATGTGAACTTTATGACTTAAGAGACAGTCTTCATTATTAGTACCATGACTCTATGAACAAAGGAAGTCCTATATATCATATATTCGCCCTTGTTAACAGCGAAAGTTGTGAGGTATATTACTTTCACTAATGACATCACTCTAATCTCACGATAACAAGAGTGAATGTAGTATGTACACAACACCTCCGTTATAACTCATTAGTTATATAGATGCTTAGAGTTATAAGTCAGAAATATCTAGAATTTGATTGTTCTTATGGTGTTAGTCAAATTAAAGAAGATATGCATAAGTGTAATTTACATGGTTGCTTTCTCTCTTTTTATTTAGTGACTTTTCATCTATGGCAGTCTCAAACATTTCTAGGCAGGATCTTTTGTGATAGTGGGGTTCGGAATGTATAACCATGATGTTACTAAAATTTGGATGATGCCCAGTTTCTATACTATGTTCAGCCAAAGCGCATGATTGTTTATTAAGTTTTATATCACTTTTATGTTGGGTCACCCTGTCTTTTAGTACTCTAGACGTCTGTTCATAATACACTTTGTCACAATTGTTGCAAGAGATCTTATATACAACATTAGATTTTTTCAAGTCCTCATCTTTATATTTTATTTTCGTTAAAATATTATTAATTGTGAATCTATATTTATAAGTTAGCTTGATTTGATTTTCATGCTTAAAAACATTTAAAATATTCGTTGAGACATCCTGTATATATGAAATCGCTATATATTTTTTAGGTTCAATTTCTTGGTTATCATTATTATTATTATTTTTTTTATTCTTTCTTCTTGTATTCTGGTGTCGAAAATTAATTTTTTTAATAGTTGTAGTTGATAGGAATTATTTATGAAAATTTCATACCATTTTTTTTTTAGTTTTTTTGTTGTAATGTTGGATGGCAGATTTTTTGGATTCTATTTTTCATAGTCAGTACTAAATTGATTTTAATATTTTCTGTGTGGTTTGAAAAATAATTAATGTACCCACCAGAACTCATTGTCCAACTGTATTATATTATTTTCATTTCTTATCAATCTGGTGTCTAAAAAAGGAATACTATTTTCTGTCTCATGTTCAGTAGTAAATTGTATGGAATTATTGTATGTATTAAAAATGTTTAAAATATGTTCATGTTTGTTATCAGGTATTGCACAGATAATGTCATCAACAAATTTTAGCTATGCAAGAATCAAGTAGATCATCCATAACGTACTGTGCAGGTATTGGACTTATATATTGTCCCATTGGTGTACCTAAAATTTGTTTAAAATATTTTCCTTCAAAGTTACAATAAGTGGAAACAAAAATAAAGTCTAATAAATTAACAAAGAAATTTTTTGGAATATTGGTGTAATTTTTTATACGATCCCATCTTTTATCAACACTATGTTTGAAAAGTTGTATAGGAATATTGCTAAACAAGGAAACCACATCAAGACTGATAAGTACATAGTCTTTGGGTAATTGTTTGTCATTTATAAAGGATGAAAAATTAAGAGAATCTTCAACATAATAGTCATTATTACATCAATTCCCTTTCTAAAAATAATCCTAGAGTTAACAACTTCTCTTTATACATTTCATTTTCGTTTAAAGATTTTCAGAAAGGAGATGAAACTCAACAAGAACAAAAGAACACGTCTAAAAATGATGTAGATAACAAGGAATATATTAACAAATTGAACCAGAGCAATGATCTATCGACATCAACTAAAATTCCCAAAACCGCAATATCGCCATCCAATTCAATAGCAAACAAAATCAATTCAAATCCATTATCACGCCGATCAAGTGAGAAAGACAATAATAGAATTCGAGATTATTCGGACAATGATAGTAGTTGCGAAAGAGCCATAATCAGATCCATAAAGAGTATTCCCCAAAAACCTTTGGGTCTCAAAGGCCTCAAAAATATTGGTAACACATGTTTCATGAATAGTATTATCCAATGCCTATCAAACACAAGGTGGCTATTAGAATATCTAAAGAAAGACGCATACATAAGAGATATTAACATAAACATATCTAGCATAAAAGGAGCACTAATTAAAGCATTTGCTGAAGTAATTCAAGAGCATTGGTCTGGAGACAGTTCAGACAGAGTGATTAATACAGTATCATTGAAAAGTCAGATTCAGCGATTTACTTCAAGATTTATGGGATACACTCAAAATGATGCACAGGAGTTTCTTCGTTACCTATAAGCAGGACTTCACGAAGATGTCAACAAGGTATATGAAAAACCAAAGCCCATATTAACAGAAATTGATGACAAACTTAGTGACATTGAGAAAGCACAAGAATCTTGGTTAAGATATTCGAGAATAGACAACTCCAAGATTGTGGATAACTTTGTCGTTCAATTAAAATCAACAATCAAGTATATACACTGTGGTCACTGTTCAGTTACCTACGATCCCTTTTGGGATTTATCCCTTTCCATACCCCAAAGAACAGGTCAATTACGACTTTCACAATGTTTAGATTCGTTTACAAGAGAAGAAACACTCGACGGTGATGAGAAACCAACATGTTCGAAATGAAAGGAACGTAGACACTAAATCATTCTCAATTAATAAATTTCCAAAAATATTGGTTATTCACCTGAAGCGCTTCTCGCAAACAGAAAGATTTAATGGAAAACTTAATGTTGCAATAGATTTTCCAATAGAAGGGCTTGATATGAGCCATTACGCGGCTGATATTGTGGCACCTTGTATGTACAACCTCTACGCTATATCAAATCACAGTGGAACCACTTACAATGGTCACTACACAGCATATTGCCGACATCCCTACACGGGACAGTGGCACGAATATAACTATTCAAGGGTGCTATTAATATCGTGGAAATCTTTAGTCAGTGGAGAAGCATATGTTCTCTTCTATGAACAAGATGACATAAAATCCAACCTTTAAGTTTAATCATTTTTTTTATTACTAGTTTTTAAATTGTATATTCTCATTGTAAACCAATGTCTTATATGGTTTTTTCTGCAAAAATTTTTTATATATCTATATATACATTATTTTGAATGTGTATTAATAATAAATATTATCTCATTGTACGCATTTGTAAGGATATAAGTTATTAATTTGGTAATATTACTGTTTGGTGCATTTGTCGATGAAACAATAGGTTTTAAAGAAAGGGTTGGCTTGTGTATCTTAGGAAGTCCATAAAATTTAGGAGATGTCTGATTATAAGTTGTTAAACTTTTGGCTTGTTGTTCAGAAATCAATTTTTGTTTATTGAGTGACAATACTAATTTGTTTGCTTTTTGCTGTAACGTAGATGTGGGATCATGTTTGAAATGTTTATAATATTTTTCATCATTTAATATATTATCGGATAAGGTTGTATATTCATATTTATCCATTATCACTGTTACGTTGCCTTTGTCTGATCTGGTAACCATTATTGAAGGATTATTTAAAAAAAAAACACTACTTTGTTTAAATAGTGTCTGTAAATAATTATATGATGTTGGTTTATGAAAAAAGTTGGTTAATACGGTTCTACGAGTGTAGAATTTTGAATTCCACCCGTGTTTTAAACTATAATTTTTCTACGACTATCAAATAAAAAATAAAACAACACATATTGAATTGCTAACTCCTTAATTTCTGGAGATGTGGTGAAATCATCACTGCTGGCAGTGTCAAACGCTGTTATTTAAATAAAATTATATAAATTTACTTACTTTTTATCAAGTATTAATGAATTTCAATCTTCAATTTAAAAAAAAATAGCCAATAATTAAACAATTTTGACAATCGACATTTTTGACAGTTGAAAATTGTTGTTCTTCTTTTTCTTTTTTTAAAGTGCCACAAAATATACTTACGCTGCACTTCTGCCCCTAACAATTGATACTCAACTACCATATTAGTAATTTTACTTCACTTTAGAGGAGTTTTTATGCATTTTGATATTTCAGCACTACTTCAACTCTACGTAATGCAGTTGGTGTAGAAAACTGAGCACGCCTTTTCTCTTTCTGTCAAATGACCGTGATATTTAGAGGGCGCCACAAGTATTTATTCCATACCAAGGGCGAGAATGAGTATTCTTACCCTAGGGCTAGAATGAAGCTATTTCATAATCAAAAGCTACGTAGAAATACTGAAATTCTATAATAGTCGTAGAAAAAAACATTATTTGTACTATAAAACCCCTAATTGCAAACCTCCAATGGAAAGAAAAATATGTCATAACTCAAAATCTGTAAATGTTAAAGGGTTAAATCTTAGTAAACTAGTTGCTTTTGTAGTAATAAAACAGAAAATATCCTTAGAATACAGATAATCAATCAGAGATAAGCTTAGAATCAGCTATTGCTTTCAAAATGAAAAATATAAAACGTAAGTATGATATTGAGAATATTTAATAAATAAAAAATTGAAGTATAAAGTATTGCATACAAAATGAAACACTAAAAATTATCCTCTATAGTTTGCAACTTAATGAAATTTAAGAAGCTGTATATTGGAGAACATATGTAAGGTGTTAATATTTTACACAAAAATTCAAACATTTCAATTTTTTTACTATAGGAGTACTAAGACATGTGTCATTATGTAGTCAACAATAATATTTACTTGAAACCGGAATAGTTCTTTATATTGCTATTAACAAAAGTTAATCTCTAATAGGTGTTTTAAATATTTCAATAAATACATGTTCTTGGTCTACCAATTACCTATATTCTTCTTAATCTAATTATTTTTTTAGGAAAATATGTTACTGTCAAAACTTTATATGATGAACTAAGAAGTAAAGAAATAATTTACATGGGAAACACAACTTTATTAAATTTATTAAAACATTTGGGATTTAAATACAAAAAAGAAGACAACTGAAGGGCATTAATGGAATGAATAAATTTGCTAGTCAAAGAGCATGTTTTCTTCGTAAATATATAGAGAATCGCAACAGTGTCTTTTCAAGGCAAATTATATTTTTAGACGAAAAATGGAGGACCCAAATTAACTTCTACGCAGGATAACAATATTAGAAGTGTCCGTAAACCAGGGGGTTATATTATTGTTCATACTCGGTCATCAAAAGGATTTGTTGAAAATGCAAGTTAAGTATTTTCATCGAAATCACTGTCGGCAGATGATCATGGTTTAATGAACTGTGATATATTTACAAAGTGCACAAAGACACAATTAATTCCTAATTTGGAAGAACCGTCATTAATAATAATGGTCAATGCACCTTACCACAGTGTACTTTTAGATAAAAATAGGTAAAAAACTTTTTAAGTTAAACGGTTTTATGTTAAACATACATTGCAATGTTTAAGATAAATGTACTAAAAACCAAAAAATAATAAAATAGATACAGTCGTGGGAATTATAAACATATGCATAGACTAGACTAAAATAAAACCGTGGGGCACGTCAATTGTCTACAATCGTTGATTAAAATTTTTGTTTTGTAATGTTACACTATAATTAGGCAGTTGTTCAACCGACAACGATGGACGTGTGATAAGTAGAGCTAGAATGTGGAAACAAGCTAGCAAGCTCGATTATAAGCGAGTTTTAGGGTTTCATAGTGGTGAGCGAGTAGTACTTTTATCATATGTTTTGTCGATTAAAGACAAACTACGAGCAGTGAAACGATTCCTCGCCAGCCAGCAGTGTGAATGTCCAACGATAAACTAGTTGAAACATCTCTTTTATTTACATGGAGTGTATAACTATTGGAATTTCCATGAGCAAGAAAATAGTAAGTAATTTCCTCACCGTCTGCGGGCCAACTGCCTAACGACGAGTTAAACGATTGACGTGCCCCACGGTTTTATTTTAGTCTAGTCTATGCATATGTTTATAATTCCCACGACTGTATCTATTTTATTATTTTTTGGTTTTTAGTACATTTATCTTAAACATTGCAATGTATGTTTAACATAAAACCGTTTAACTTAAAAAGTTTTTTCACCTATTTTTATTTTTTGGTTTTTAGTTTTTATTTCGCATTCTGTTTAATTCATTTAGTGCTTCATTATTGCAAGGTTTCTTGCCCGTTAGTTTATTGCAGTCCAACTCCTCTATACGTAGTCCCTGCAAAGATCTTACTCTACTAAGAGCCACGTAGGCTTGACCTTCTTCAAACAGTTTCGCACCTAAGTATACGACTGCGTGATCCACAGTGCTGCCCTGCATTTTATGTATTGTAGAAGCCCATGATAGTATTAAAGGCAACATTCTTCTTTCAGCCGTCCCGTAATTGTACTTAGCTGGAAACTGTATGGCTTTCGGGTGTATAAGATGTACTCCGTCTCTTGCCAAATCAATTCGGACGGAAGGTACATCTGTTGCCCTAACGCCACACAGTCCTCAACACGATACAAAATCTTGACTTGGGTGGTGGATTCAGGCTGGATTAATCAGATACCTAAATTACAGATTCAATTTCTAAATTTAAATCTTATTATTATACGCCATTTAGTGGCTGCGCCCATCTTAAATATTGAGGTTGTATAGTGCACTGTATTCTTCTTGTCAAGCCCTTTTATTTGTTGATACCCATATTGGTGGGATTGATAAAAAATTGTTATCAGCCATTTGGTAGCGGCGGCCATCTTAGATTTCAATTTTGCATAGTAAATTGTATTCTACTTGTTGAGACCTTTCATTTGATACCCATGTTGATGGGATTGATAAAACCTACGTTATCCGCCATTTTGTAGAGGCCGTTATCTTGGATTTTAATTTTATATAGTATATTGTATTCTACTGGTTGAGCACTTTCATTTGATACCCATATTGATGGGATTGATAAAACCTACGTTATTCGCCATTTTGTAGCGGCCGCCATCTTGGATTTAAATTTTTTATAGTATATTGTATTCTGCTTGTTGAGCCCTTTCATTTGATACCCATGTTGATGGGATTGATAAAACCTACGTTATCCGCCATTTTGTAGCGGCCGCCATCTTGGATTTCAATTTTCTATAGTATATTGTATTCTGCTTGTTGAGTCCTTTGATTTGATACCCATATTGATGGGATTAATAAAACATAAATTATCCGCCATTTTGTAGCGGCGGCCATCTTGAATTTATGATGATAATGAATAAACATAATTGTATTGTCACCAAAATCCAAAGTGTATACAAAATTTCAGATTAATCGGTTGACAGGAAGAGGGTGAAATTTGAATTACTAAATTTGACCCAAGAATAATAAATAAAACAAACGGGGTGAGCTAAATAAAACCGTTTAAAAAGCAACCTTCTAAATATTCAACGAAATATGAAATTGTCACTTGGTTAAAAGCCAATAATATTAATATTAGCGATAACTTTGACCTGAACTACTAAAAATTGCTAAAATGAACCTAAAAGAAAATGTTTATGTCATTGATGAATTGTTTCGAGAACACGGTCATGATGTCTTTAAAACTGCCACTTTACCATTGTTAATTTAATGCTATTGAATTAATTTGGGCCAAATTCAAAACATACTACAATAGTCATATTGGTAGCGACGGATGTGGTGATGAACATGTTATAAATATGTGGAAAGAAGCATTAAAAAATTGCAGTGGGTTTGGAATAATTGACATACCGAACAAATAATAGACGACTGGTTCATTGGAGAACAATATTTGGCCCATACAAATGACGATAGCTCAGATTCGTAAAGTGATTAACTAAAAAAACAATGTTTTTTTGTAATTTTTGTTTCAGTTGTATAGCAGTAATTGATGCTGTAAAATGTGTTAATTACGTGTAAAAAATAATAATAAATAAAGAATAATAAATATTTTTTGGAGATTTTAATCTGTTGTACTTTCAGAAAATACATAACAAAATAATAATTTTATAATTTGGCAAAAATGTCGACCTTAGGAATATTAGTCCTAACCTCAGATTAACAAATAAAATAGATATGTTTGTTTTGATATTTTCTTGCCCCAAACATTGAGTCACATTCTAAGCTCACTTGCGGACACTTCCATTACTTTGCCATGTTTACAAAGTCTCTTTAGTTGCAGAAAAAACGAAATTAGAAGTTTAATTGAAAATGTGTTAAAAAGTTATGCAAATAAAAAGAAGTCATACTAATTTATGCATTTGAGTCGCTATTTTTAAAATTAATTAATAATACTTGTATTTTATTTAATAAAGGCATATTCTTATATAAATTTTAAACAAGTATTTGTTGCATCCTTAGATACCTTTATGGTTATAACTAAAAGTGGCAACATTGCTCAAAATTTCAGTACCTGTTTAATGTGTCAATAGTAATCTATTTAGTAGTTTTGTCCTTGTTTAATTACCATATAAAAAGAGATGCAAATATCGTCAGACTGTGATCGACGATCGTTTCGAATACGTCGTAGTATTGTAGTAAATAATGTCAAACGTGGTTTGTTTATACGAGCGCCATTACGACTAGAGAGTAGGGATGGCAACGATACATCGATATATTCAATATATCGATATTTTTTCAAATATATCGATATATAAATATCGATGTAATAGTTTTATCGATGTAATATTTTAGTGTAAATGCCTATATCAAAAAACTAATTAATTGCAAATTGTCCACACCACAATTTGGCGAAATTTCAATCTAGGTTGTTTTATCACCAACATTCGTTAAATTTCTTAGCACCATCTAGCGTCGAGAAGCGCAAATAACTTAGTAGGTACCTGTATTTGATACGATTGGTACCCGAATTATCGGCTATAATCGGGATTCCTTTGAATTCCTTGAACGGAATTAAGTTCTTCCCCGAAAATTTTTGTCAGGGAATACCCGTCCAAAGTTTATAAATACACCTCAACAAATATTTTTTCTGCAATCTGCAAAGAGCTTTGAAAGTGTTTGCTGTGAATAAATGATAGTGTGATTGTTCAAAAGTTTAGTGAAGTTGAAATTAAAATAAACTTGATTTATTCTTCTTCTTACTGTGCCATATCCGTGATCGGACGTAGGCGACCTCTCACTTCTACCTGTTTTGTGCTCTCCAGTTACCACAGATAGAAGGGACCTACAGTTTAACGACGGATCCGAACGTCTATGTTGAGAGGCTGTACTAGGCAGAATACTGTCGGTGGTTTGCCATTGCCTTCCGACAGGTGGCTTTCCGAATTTTTAATTATGATGTTAACTAGGCCCGGGTTTGATCCCGCCCGGGTTTTATCCCGGGACCTCTCGGTTAGCAGACAGAGCACCCTTCCACTAGACTACGGAGACCACATTTATTACAAAAATTTGAAGTGACGGTTGGTCCTGAAAATATGGCTCCTCCGAGAAGTAACATTTGGAAACATTTTCAAAAAGTTACTCCAAATACTACTAAATGCAATTTGTGTGCCAAGGTGCTGAAGACTTCGGGCAATACAACAAATTTGAAAACACGTTTAAAACAAAAACACTCCTCCATCTCACAACATTTAACTGATGAGAAAAAGGAGACTGATGATAAACCAAAAAAGAAAAAAAGTCCATCCCAACTCGAAAGTCGAATGGATGTAGAAACGCCTGGGACTAGTAGTTCACTACATCAAGATGAGGTATGACTAATAGAACCACAATTGTTAATGATTTTATTAGTTAATATTTCTAGAAAAAGCTGATCGCTTCACAAGAAATTGATGATGATAATCATTCATCAACTTCAACAATGACGTTTTCTGAATATGAAGTTGAACCAAGCACAAGTACAGAAAAATCAAGCTCATTATACAAGCAAGCTACAATTGTGTCTACCTTCAAAACAATTTCATATTTCAAAGGTAAAGCTAAAGTTTATAGTACTTGCATGAATGCATCATTTGTTTTTATTTTTAGATGGTGGCTCTAAAAATGTGAAACTAACAGAAGCATTAATAAAATTTATTGTTCAGGATAATTTGCCATTCAATATTGTAGAAGGTAAGGGTTTTCTGTCTTTGATGAAACAAGTGGCACCTTTATACAAAGTACCAACCAGAAACACCATCAAAAATAATGTTGATAGAAAGTTCGAAGTGATTTCAACAGCATTTAAAAATATATTGAAAAAATCGAAGTATTTCACAATTACGACGAATATATAGACTGCCGATATGCAGACCAAAAGTTTTATGGGCATCACTGTCCACTTTGTACATGACATGAAGTTAACAACAGCGACAATAGGTATTGTTGAATTATCAGAGTCTCACACGGCAGACTATATTGCTTTAGAATTGGGCAAAGCTCTTCAAATTTAGGGAATTGATCCTAATGATGTTGTTGCTGTAGTGACGGACAATGCAGCCAATATGGTCAAGCTATGCATGACAAACTTGGGAAAAACCGACACATCCCATGCTTCGCACATACCCTCAATTTGGTGTGTGAAAATTCACTTACAAACACAGAAGGTTTGAGTATTATTATTGACAAGATACGATCAATAGTAGTATGGTTCAAAAGAAGTGATAAGGCTAGTGATCAATTAAGAAAAATACAAATCGATGCAGGAACGATAGAAGGCAACATTAAAAAAAAATTTTGGATGTCAAAACTCGCTGGAACTCCACATATTACATGATAGAGAGATTTTTACTAAAGTCATCTATGGTCAGCAATATTTTGTTTTCCGATGTTAATGCTCCAAATATGATTACTGCAGCCGAAGTTGAGCATTTACGAGAAATATGCAAACTTTTAAAACCACTAGAAAGGATGACAGTAGAGATAAGTGGCGAAAATTACCCCACAATAAGTAAAGTAATACCAATGATTGGATGTCTGATAAACCAGTACAACAATTATTCGCCCCAGTATGCAGTAGGTAAACACTTGAAAACAACATTATTAAAATAAATCGAAAAGAGGTTTGGTGCTATTGAGAAATCTTATATACCAGCTGTTTCCACAATATTGGATTCTCGTTCTAAACAAATAAACTTCAGGGATCCTCAAGCCCTGGGCACTGTGATGCGACACATCAAAAGTGGTAACTTGCCTGATAACTTGCATTTGTGGAACTGATGTATTCACCCAATCCACAAAATCACAAATGCAGGCAAACAGTCTACTTCCTATGAGACATTTTATTGTAAACTTGACTAAATTGTAATAAAAAATACATTTTAATTTTTTTTGTAAAAGCATGCAATTTTGTAGAACAGTTTTAACTTGTACTTACTTAATAAAAAAATACACTTTTTTTCAAGTATTACCTTTCAATATTTTCTCGGCACCTACTTTACGTTTCAAAAACTTTAGATTTGATTAATTTGAATATAATAAAAAAATATATTTTTCATAATATCGATATTTTTGTTTAGATATATCGCTTGTATCGATATATAGGTTTCGATATATCATATGATGATTATATCGATATATTTATATTTTTTGCCATCCCTACTAGAGAGTAAACATTTAGATATTTCGTTTTGATGTGTTTTTCAAAACTTTTAGTGACAAAATAAACTTTTAAGATAATTAATTTAATGTTTTTGGATTATCCTGGTTCGTCGGTGCCAAGTTTGTCAGAAAAACAGCCGAAATTACCAAGCCCATGTAGCTACAATACCATACCCACTTTTTGTAATACATTCATTATTTCACTACTGGCGTTTAGAATTGTTGGCCGCAAAAATGAACGTGTTTATGAATGAATAGCCCTCTCTATGTTTATTATTATTCTAAGGTCCTAACATATATTTCTACTCTCATTTTGATTTGATTCAGATGCATATGGTTGATGACGTATCTGTCACATGTCCGAAAAGATTCAGCGTTTCTACTTTACATACATACATACATAGGTACATTAATTGCAAGTTATTTAAAAGCTTTTAATAAACTTCAACTTTAATTGAAAAAAGTTCATAGCTTTCGCAATATTCAAAAAAACTAAATACCTTTTTTCATCTTTATTTGAAATTTATGTGCTAAAAACGGTGAACTAAACTAATCGCATCTTCTTCATTTCTTTAGATTTTCCCTTTCATTATTTGATCATAACTAGTTTAGTTTACGGAAATCGTGTTTCAAAGATTACTGAAATATCAGCATGTCCTTTTGTGAGATTAGTTGTAGTACTTAAGTGAAATACTGGAAATAAAACAGAATGGTTGAAAATAGCAGGGACAGTTAGAACAAATAAAAAAATGAGAGATGATTTACTGCTTTTTAATCATATTCCTAGAGATCGAATAACTTTAAGATAATAATCTTGAAAAAGTCAACTTTCTTAACTTTTTTACATATCAGAAAGTGTTGAAATCGATTTGATTTATTTACAAAGCAAGTAATTCCTTCGAAAAATAAAAATCATTGTCTATCCTCTCTATTTCTTTTAAATGGCAATTAGATAGTGATTGATTGATAGCCGCTAGTTAACGTTGACTTTGAGTGACATTTCGAATACCACAATTTACAATTTATTCTTTTTACAATCATACTCATTAAACTGGTTAGCTCTTTCTAATCAATTGATAATTTCTGTATTTTAAAAACTAATCACACAATTGACGTTTAGAAGTTTTATTATCAAAATCGCTATAATACATTTAATGTATTCAAGATTATTTCGGGATATTTTGAAATAACCGAAGAGAATATTTATAATTATATTCTACAATTATCACTGTCATTTTCTTAGTATCTCATCCTCAATTATTTTTCTATCACTTCATTTCGTGTTCTTTTTTTAAAAATCATTTGAAGTATGAGTTTCACATTGAAATGGGCTATTAACACTTTTCAGCAGGAATAGGTGGGATTTTCCCTTCACACCTGAAAAAAGGGTAAGAAAGTTTCATACACCATATATTACAGATCAATAGAAGCAGATTAGCGATGGGTAACATACCACTAAGCTGCAGAAGAGCAAGAGAGTTAATAAAGTACTTTATTATTCAATTAACAGAAAACCATCACACACCGATGTGACTATTCCATATAATTCCAATCATCTCATATCACATAAATACAATTTTGATAGAGAAATTAATACAATTAGACGAATAGCAACATTAAACGGTAATCAACTACATACTCGTATAATAAGTAAATTACTTGATAAAAAAGAGAAAAAGTGGCATTACTTCTAATATTTCCTAAACAAACTGAAGGAATAAAAAATTACAAAACCATCACATATGCAGGTAATATTTCTAATAATATTTCAAAGATAGCAACAAATAGAACAATTTCTTTCAATATAAAGTAATGTGAGTACAAAATTGTTAAACTCTTGTTCCAGTCCATCACTCCAGGAAGGTGATACTAGCCGAACTGGTGACTGATGCAAACCAATTCACAGTCGACTCCACCGGCATCTTGGACGCCTCCAACGAGAACCACAGCCAACCCACGTATTTGTAATCACTTTTGGAAGTGTTACAATTGTTTCATTCGAAACATTTTTTTATTTATGAAACCCTGAAGTAATCTCGCACCGAATCCAACTGAAACCACATCAGATGTAGGAAGGATATTTAATCAACGTAAATATAAACACCCTGCAAAGCTAATAAGTCAGAAAACCTTTAACTGAGAGGCAACTCCCTCCGACAGTGAGTGCGCTGTCGGTATTAGTTCCTCAAGAGACCGTTCCAGTCACACTGGAAAAGCCACCAGTTCCCTTCGATCTTTCATCTGATACAAAAATTCTTTATTGAAGTCCTAACAGTCACCCTCATGAACGCCATACCCAACTCAAGGGACATCATATCCGACACACTTTGTCCTCGAATTCCGTCCATATATCGACACAGCTGCTGTATCACAAATATAGGCAGACGTGCTCACTTCGCTTTCACACCCATCAGGAGGGAAAGTATTTCCACTTGAATCCGCGAGCCCAACCCCTCCCCACCCCACCCCCGGCGCTACAGGTTTTTTTGCGGTTTCCCTGTAGCATGGTGAATTTATTCACTAGCCAAATGGACCGACGAATCGACATAGGGAATAATACAGCCGCAGCTGTACCCGCTTAGATTTACTTGATGATTATGAACTCCACTATGCCAGTACCAAGCATCGGGCCTTACCACGCAAGAGGTGAGGAAGGAGGAGGGATCGAGGAGAAACACCTCGCTAGAAGACCTAGGTTCAGCTAGCTCTGGCTGATAGTACCTTGTAGTAAGTCGGCACCTTAAGAAGAAGAAGAAGAAGAAGATGATGATGACCTGCCACTCACCTTAATTTCAACTTAATTTCACTTAATTTCAACACAAACCTAATAATTAACTACTCAATGTCAACATTAATTAACCATCAACTTCAATAAACTATCGCAACTCCTCGAATTATTCAAACCATCTATCCGACCTCTCAATCACATTCTCAACCCTCCACCGAACGCGCACACAAACTCCAATCTAAAGACACCCAATCTCCGCCCTGCAGAGGAACCGTATCCTATCCTCTCTAAAGAAGTCTGGTATATATAAACTCAAATGACCAGAACCAGGGAAATCTCACTATGTAAAACATCTACTTGACACCAAACATTCATTGACACCTAACACAGAACTAGAAGTACTACATATTTGTGATCAGAAACGAGACCTGGATTTCCTTGATGAGTTAGAAATTAGAAGATACTAAAGAGAACCACAATATGAAGTCGTCAATGAACAGATAAATCTGGGGAGTTCTCCACTTTTAAACTGTCTTCTTAAGTAATAATTGTAAAGATCAGGAGATATAGTTTTCCTGGTTTTCTACAGCGTTGCAGTTATACTAATCTTAAATGGGAAAAATATATACAGGATATCCTAATAGGACTGATAATATCTAAGCTTCATTATTTGTAATAACATATGTTTTTCTATTCATATATATTAAGTCAATCACAAGGTAGGTCACTTCTTGGTCTAACCAAAAATAATAATTATTAAACATCTGGTAGGCATCACATGAAATGTATCTTCTGTCAATCTGACGATTATAGCAATATCGAAACAATTGTCAAATTTGTTAGAATTTTTACTATTTATTCAATATATTGTGGAATTATTTAGAAACAGTTAGTATCATGAAAAAATTAATTGTATTTATTGAAATTATGCGATACTTTTGCTGCTAAGTGTATTACTTGTTACTGTTTTCATTCATAAATAATATTAAACTATACTTTATATAGTTTGTATTATCCATAATTTGCAACAATCTTCATCTCACTGCTTACCTTGTGATTTTTACATTTCGATAATATTACAAATCAGTAAAATAAGATTGATATATGACAATTCTATTTTCGAAAAACCAAGATCTGTGAACTCTCGACAATTAATGGTTCTAGTGTAGTGAACACTTGATATATACTCGTATGATGGGGACGGTAAACATTTTTGAAGATTAAAACTAACTTTTCCGCATCTATGAGATGCCCTGATTAACAATCTATCATAAAATTGTCACTTGTATACACTTCGGGGGATGTATCGTGTTAACAAACCGAAATTACTCCAAGAGTAACCATTAATGCAGTATATCTGGATTTATAGGACCGGCTGTACTCGCTATAGTCAGCTTAAATTCAATAGGGTACATATGTGAGACACCTTGAATGAGACACCTTGAAAAATATCCAATTATAAAATTGGCCACTTGTATACACTCCGGAGGCTGTATCGTACTAAATCCGAAATTTTTCCAAAAAGGACAAAAATGTAGCAATTCAGGTACCATAGCACCCGTTGTACTTGCTCTGGTGAGCTAAAAATCAATGAGGTTCATCTATAAGACGCCCTGAACAATATTCAATCATAAAATGGGTCACTTGTATACACGATGGAGACGGTATCGTGCTAACAAACTGAAAATTCTCCAAAAATTACAAAAATTTCGTACTTAAAGTACTATAGCACCTGTTGTACTGACTGTGGTGAGCTGAAAATAAATAGGGATCATCTGTGAGATGTTCTGAATGATATTCAATCATAAAATTGGTGACTTTTTGCACTCCGGAGGCTGCAACAAACTGAAATTTCTCAAAAATGAAAAAAATGTCGTACTTCAAGTATCATAGCATCCGTTGTACTGGCTATTGTGAGCTGAAAATCAATAGGGTTCATCTGTGAGATATCCTGAACAATATTCGGCCACTTTTCATTACAAGTCTTGTTGGCACGATACAGCCTCCGGAGTACAACAAGTCTCCAATTTTATGATTGAATATTGTTAAGGACATGTGACACATGAACCCTATTGATTTTCAGCTCACCAAAGCCAGTACAACAGGTGCTATAGTACTTTAAGTACGATATTATGGTCATTTTTGGAGAAATTTCAGTTTGTTAGCACGATACAGCATCCGGGGTATATACAAGTGACCAATTTTATGATTGGATATCATTCAGAGCGTCTCAAAGATGAACCCTATTGATATTCAGCTTACTAAAGCTTGTACAGCGGGTGAAATGGTACTTGAAGTACGACATTTTTGTCATTTTTTGAGAAATTTCAGTTTGTGAGCATGATACAGCCTCCGGAGTTCAACAAGGCACCAATTTTATGATTGAATATTATTCAGGATATCTCCCAGATGGACCCTATTGATTTTTAGCTCACCAGAGCCAGTCCAACAGGTTCTATAGTACTTTAAGTACGATATTTTTGTCATTTTTGGAGAAATTTCAGTTTGTTAGCACGATACAGTCTCCGGAGTATATACAAGTGACTAATTTTATGATTGGATATTATTTTGAGCGTCTCAAATATGAATCCTATTGATATTTAGCTCACTAAAGCCAGTACAATGGGTGCTATGGTACTTGAAGTAGCAAATTTCTGTCGTTTTTGGAAAAATTTCAGTTTGTTAGCTTCATACAGCGTCCAGAGTGTATAAAACTGTCTCACAGATGTATCCTATTGATTTACAGCTGACTAGAGCGAGTACAGCGTGTCCTATAAATCCAGATATATTATAATTCGGTTTGTTAGTCCCCCGAAGTGTATACAAGTGCCAATTTTATGATAGATTATTGTTTAGGGCCACAAATGCGGAAAAGTTAGTTTTAATCTTTAAAACCGTTTATTTTAGATTTGATTTATTTTTTAATACATGATATTGTCCTTGTCCACAGGATTATTTATTCAGCTATTCTTAGTTCATTAATCTTTGTCATCGTTATTGGTCAATTATGTACGTTCAATTAAAAAAAAACCTTTTTGGCCGTCAATGATAAACTGTTAGTCCAGTGCAATTACTGTGTTGTTATTTATAAAAGGCGCCATGCCCACCTTATTAAATCACTTTCGCGATTTACTGTAATTACTATAAGCTGACTAACTGCAGAGCGACGACTAATATTTATGGGGCTTTAGTAATTATAATGTAAAGTAATCACAAATCAGTTTATATATAGTTTTAATACCTTTTATACAGATAAAAATAATAGAAAACTTGTTTTTTGTTCCTCCTTTAATATTGATGTTTTGATGATAAATTATAATATCCACGATACAATGACAGATTTGTCGACTGCGTGTTTGTTATGTCCAATAATAACGGCATGTAATGTTAACCATAAAATAGCGACTATAAATTTAATCGAATTTGCTTTTATCCACACGAGATAAGAAAAAAATCCATATAGGTACTCGAAAATAATTTGTCACTACTCTTAAAACCCGAAATAAGCAAGAATTGCGTTTAATAAATGTGGAAAGTACCAAGCACTATCCTTTATGGAGAACTATTATGCAACTCATGAGCTCAATAAAATTATTAGGAAAAATCTACAAAAGACATCCAATAGTTAATTTAATTAGAAAATAATTAAAACAATTATTGTACAACCATAACCAAGATGTAGGAAGAGGTAGGAATCAAAGGTAATAAGGAAGCAGATGAGAAAGCACAAGCAGCAACATCTCAAAACAGTCTGGCTTGTAATCTCGTCGGGTCCCAGGAAGAACTCACTAAGTACTATATTTAAACAATTGAGATAATTAAAGATTTGTTACTTTTTTAAACATAAATCCATTTGAAAAGCTACTCATAGGCAAATCGAACAAAATGATGGAACATATTTGATTGAAATTCACTGTCTCGACCCATACTTTGTGGAATCTACTCATATTACTGTTTTAAATGATACTAACTGTTTATAGATAATTCCACAATATCTCTAATAGGATATCTTTTTCTTTTTTCTATTAATATATATTAAGTCCATCACAAGGTAGGCATCAAATGAAATGTAACTTCTGTCATTCTGACGATGATATTTAATATCGAAACAATTGCCAGTTTCTTAGAATTTTTAACATTTCTTCAATATATTGTGGACTTATCTAGAAACAGTTAGTTTCATTTAAAACCGGAACATATTTTACTTTACATCTGAGTATTTAATTTTTTTGTTTATAAATTAGTAGTTATTAACGAAAAAGAACTTACTGAGTATTACCAGTGTCAATGAAGCCACAAGAATAGTCACCGATAAGATCACATCAGCCGCCCTGATAGCAGTGCCTCAAAGAAAAGGCGTTAAAGGAAAAAAAATGGTTCCAAGGTGGAACGAAGAAACAGCTTTTTTAATAAAAGAAAAAAATAAAGCATTCAACAAATTCAAAAGATCACCCACACAAAAGAATATGATCGCTTTCAAACAGGCACGAGCCAAGGCTAGGCGAAAAATTCGTGATAGTAAAAGACAATCGTGGGAAAATTATGTCTCTACTATAACATCGGAGACACCGGTGTCACAGGTGTGAAAGAAAATTCGTGCCATTATAGGAAAAAAAGTATCAGATATCACCCCAGTTCTCATAGTAACAAACGATTACAAATTAAGAAGAAATCCCAGAAAAAATTGCTCAGGAATTCGGAACTGCCAATATCACACTTATTCTGGACCACGAATTTCAACAACATAGGGAATATTCAGAGAGATAAATCAATTTTCATGAAGAAATTACCTCATATTACAACATACCATTCACTACTTTGGAGTTTGATTATGCACTCTCTGAAATGACTAACTCATCACCGGGTGGAGATAGAATCACATACGACTTCATAAAACAAGCACCAGAATCAACAAGGCACATTATACTGGAACTATATAATGAAATCTGGTCGAACGGAACATACCCAGAAATGTGGAAGGAAGCTATCATCATCCCTTTACTCAAACTGGGAAGACCCAACATCTCCACCAAGTTATTGGCCCATATCACTAACAAGTTGTCTCAGCAAATTGTTGGAAAAGATGGTAAGCCTAAGGCTACGATGGTATCTGGAAAAAAATAACCTACTATCAACTTCTCAAGCAGGGTTCAGAAACCATAGATCCACAACTGATGAGTTATTCATGTTGAAAAGGGCAATTCAAAACTGCTTTGCTAACTGAAGCCATATGGTGGCTATATTTTTCGATTTAGAAAAGGCCTATGATACAACCTGGCGATTCAACATACTCGATCAACTGAACAAATGGGGAATAAAAGGCAATATGCCGAGATTCATACAGAGTTTTCTTCTCCATAGAAAATTCAGAGTACACAATGGGTTAACACAATCAAACTTACACCAACTAGAAAATGGAGTACCCCAAGGACCCACCCTGAGTGTACTGCTGTTTGCGATAGCAGTCAATGGACTCCTTGATAATCTTGATCAAGCTATAGGAAGATGCTTATATGTCGATGACCTCACAATATTCTACGCGGCCGAGACGATGGCAGAAATAGAAACAACCCTGCAGGCTGCAATAAACACTCTTTCTAGACGAGCAAAATATCTGGGATTTAAATTCTCCAGTACAAAAACGCATTCTGTCGGCTAAGATCAATTCACCAAGATCCAAAACTGAAACTATATGACGACGATCTTGAGTGTAGAGACAACGTAAAATTCTTGGGGATTATATTTGATAAAAAACTCAACTGGAGTACTCATATCAACGAACTTGCTCTGAAATATAAAAAGGCACTGAATCCTCTACGAGTGTTAGCAAACATCAACTGGGGTTGTGATAAAGACGTCCTTCTAAAGATGTACAAGGCACTTATAGCCTCCAAAATGGAATATGGATGTATGATTTATGGATCAGCCCGAAAAACAAGGCTCCAAGCTCTAGAGTGAATATAATGCACCGCTCTAAGACTAGCTCTAGGAGCATTTCGAACAAGCCCTTGTGTGCTGAAGCAAGTATCCCACCCCTAAGTATCAGAAGAAAACAACTGCTAGCCAACTACTGTATGGGAATATGGGCTCAACCGAACCATCCAAACTATCCACCATACCATGATGAGGAACACGACTTGTTTCAACGACGACCGACAATAACACGCCCAGCAGGTATCCGTCTGAAAGAGGATCTTGACTACATGCAATATTCCTTTCCAAATGTTCTCAATTTCGGTCCACCAGAAATACCTCCTTGGAAGATCGTCCCATTACATGCAATTATGGATATTGGGATACATAGAAAAGGAGACGTCAATCGAACAATAATTGTTAGAGCAGAATTCAACAGAATTGTTGACAGATACCCAGGAGACCAAGTTATATTCACAGATGGATCAAAAACTCTGAGAGGCTGTGGCTGTGCATTCACTACACTGGGAATATCACATTTATGGGCATTGCCCAGGGAAACCAGCGTGTATACTGCGGAGCTATACGCCATTATGCAAGCCCTACGATATCTCGAATTTGGAAACAAATTGCATTACATAATCTGTACTAACTCCAAGAGTTCTATTGAGGCCCTGAGTAATCCATTCAGCAAAGATCCGCTGGTCCAAATTATTTTGGTGATACTGACTCTGCTTCAAACTAACGGTAAATTCACAACGTTCATTTGGATCCCAAGTCACCACGGAATTGAAGGGAATGAACAAGCAGATCAAGCAGCAAGAGCAGCTGCGCAAGCAGATACAATAGAAAATATACCTGTGAGACCAGACCACATAAAACTACATTTGAAACATAAGTTCTTAGAGATATGGCAAAATGAGTGGAATAGAACAGATGCCAAACTTCGAGACATCAAAACAAAGGTCACCCCTTGGACGCTAATACCTTACTAATGTAGACGAGATCAGGCTGTGATAACCAGACTACGAATCGGGCATACCCGCCTTACAAACGTATTCATGCTAGCGGGAGACAGACAACCTAGATGCGACTACTGTCGATCCATGTTGACAGTAAAACATGTTATCATAGACTGCCCTCAATATGATGTAATGAGACAAAGACTTGCCCCACCGAATGATATTCAAACGTGCCTGAAAGACGAATAGAATACATTGAAAAAGGTTTTGAAGTTCTTAAAAGAAACAGGAATATACTCCAAACTGTGACATGCATTCTTACATGTGGTAACATATGCGTATAAGGCTAATTACATCAGAAGTCGATACCTTGAAAAAAAATTTAATCACTCATCTTCTTCGCTTACCTCATCATAGATTGGTTCTGGCAAGCGGCATGTAGTAACAGATTAATTAGTGGGAAAATTTCTATACAACATACCTCTTCTTCTGGTATATGTACAGTGTTTACTAGCTTAACTATGTCAGCGTTTTTCTGTTCAAAAAGACCAGATCATGCAAATAATAAAATCACTGAATTTGAGGAGATGTACCTGGCATGGTCCTTTGGTCTTATGGTTTTGTTGTCTTGAACTTTGAGCTGATGTAAAAATGTCTATTCATAATTGAGAAAGCTAATTTATACTTCTCAGCTGATTCAGTGGTCGAATGCATGGAATCATACCTACTCAATATATGTGAGTGGCCCGATTCTAAGAACATATTGTCTTTAAATCAGTTATGTTTTGTACTGCATAGAGCAATATACTAGCTTAGCTACTTGTTGGTTCTTGTTTTGTCCTCTACATGTGTCAGGGAAAAGTGAGATTTCTGAGACTGTAGAAATTTAAAAAAATTATACAAAATAGATATTTCGTTACTTCCCCTTTTGGCGTTTAATTCATTCCACGTGTAAACAGTAAGCGGATTCGCCAGATACAACATAAATGCATATATTGTATACACACATTTTTCTTGAATAATAAGATAAAGACACACCTGAATGCGGCAATTGCAAGACACTTTGTAAATCAAAAGTACAAGTAATAAAATATGGGTCATCCTTGCATCTCATTTTATCAGTTTCTTTGGCTTCATTACATTGTTTTTTTCTAATTAAGTGGAAAGTATATTCATTCAATTTCTAACTTAGCTTTTTCAGTAGTAGAGGCTTGCTCATATCTGGCACATGTAACACAAAGATCTTTTTTTTGGTTCAAAAAATGAGAAATTCTACTTATTACAAAATATGCGACGGTAAGTTTTTTCACTCACTGGTTCAATATTATTTGCTTGACTAAAATCATTTTTATACAATGCATACATTTTCGAAATCGATAAGTTACTATCTAAATACAATTTTTCAGAAGGTTGACGTACGTAACAGAATACCATTACTGGAAAACTGAATGTGCTGCTTTACCATTTTTATGACCGATTCACTACTTTTGTTTCCGAGCGGTTTTTCCCTCTTTTATCTTCTCTTGAGAAGCAGCCAATAGAACTCTTTTGATCGCTGTATTAATGGGACATAATGTTTTCTGGAGGCATACCCTGTGCTTGCCACTACTATTTATCAAAACTAGGTTTTTGACACCCTGCGAGCCATTTTACTCGTTTCAAGAACCTTCCTACGTTTCGGTTGTTCTACCTGAACAAGCTTTAGAATATAATCATTTTGCTTACTGCAATTTTTATAACCCCAACAAGTTCTACAAATTGTAATCTTTCTTCGTCTGTAAAATTAGCATTACATTTTGTACAGTCAATAGCATTGTTGGCGGCTAGACTCACTAGGTGACTTTTTTCTGCTGGGATTACATGAAACTATGCAATTGATGAATTTCCACAATTCTAATAACTGTAGTGACGCGGTTGTCGAAGTTAATGAGTTTTTCCAGGAAAATCTTATAAAAAGATAATTTACTTACGAGTATGAAGTGCGAGTGCCACAAACACACGAGTGAGAAAAGTACTTTTCCCATATGTTGCACACTATACGTTTTCAACAACGGCACACGTTTAAAGAATACAAGTAAATAGTTGTGTGCAAAAAGTCTAGGCATCGAGGATCCCCCCACCGAAATGTGTCTAGGTATCGAGAAGCCCCTACTGAAACGTTTAAGCATCGAAAATCCTTCTACTGGATTCTCCATATAAATGCATGTACTCGTAGTGTGTATCACAGATAACCCACAGATAGATGAGACACTGATTGTGGCGCCATCTAAAGAGCCTGTCGACTAAACAATTGAGTGATGTCAAAAAGATTTCTGTAATTCTAGGTTTTGGCGGTGTATTCAAATTTACTGTATTTTAATTATTTTATTTCAAAATAACCATTTATAGTCCATCATTTGACATTTCATTCAATTTAACTCCATTAACTCAATAATGATTAGATGTTGAGTTAAATTAAATGAAATATCAAATGATGGACCGTAAATGGTTAAATTGGGGAAAATAACAAAATAATCATATAAACAGTTTATTTATTTTGGTATGAAAATACACAACAAATAATTTCTTTCACAAAGTACTTTTCTTAACAAACAGAATGACAATAAATAAACTATAATGTAAAAACAATGCAATAATTAAAAAATTATTTGAGTAACATACATTCTAGATTGGAGTATCATTATATTTTTAAATGATGTTAAATCAAGATAAAAATAGAAAATTATGTATGATAAGGTTATATTAATTTATTATATAAACACACGCTGGACAAACTACTGGAATATAACTGCTACTTACTTAATCAAAAAAAGTGTTAGCAATGAGTAGTTAACTACTATTTTTGGCAAATTTCTGTGAAAGAAAACATTTGAGTATAATTGCAATGTTACATATAAGAGTTCTAAATAGCACTTGTGACTGTACAAAATTTAAAATAATATATCTAACATTTCATTTCCACTTAAAACACATCTTTATTTCTTTACTGGAAGTATTAAATAGGTTTATAACACAAGCTTAAACCTAGTATATTGCATATTTGTATATTTCTACATTTAAAAGCATTCCGTTCTTATGAAACCATTGCATAAGGCAGTTTAAGTTACTCTGCAGCTCATGACAGTCTATAATTGTTAAAATGTTCTTAAGGCCGGGCCACACCGGCATCCATTCGTCCGATGGATGGACGTCCGACCTCGGACGTCCACGGAGCGCTCCGATTCACACCGAAAGCATCCATCCAGTGGACGGATGTTTTCATGAATCTCTTCATCTACGAATATTTTGTTCACTTGTGTCAATAGCAGTGCAGTCAGTGCATAAATAATGTCGTTGGGAGCACCCAATCAACAAGAGGAGGAAAAAGTTCAGGGAGTTTCATCATTTGATTACCGATTTGGAACTAGACGAAGAAAAATTTAAAGGATATTTCAGACTTAATAGAGAACAATTTGATGAGGATTTGTCATTCGTTGAAGAGGAAATTCGAAAGCAAGATACAAACTACAGGAAAGCTATAACGAAACTAAATGTAAATGAAATAAACAAAATAAACTTGGTACAAAACTGGTATACTTGTGAAAACAAAGCGAGAAGAGTATCCTACACGAATATGTTTTCAGATAAACCATGTGGACTAGGGTAGTTTTGTCTGATACAGAGTGGAGTGCGTGTGACCGGGCCCAGAGCTCGTGCGTAGGAGAAACGTCCATGCGGATGTGAAGGAAAAATCAGTCCCCCGGCGATTCCAAAACATCCATCCATTGGACGTGTTAAACGTCCAGCGGACGGACGGATGTCGGTCTGCGTTGCGCTATTTGCCAAGCTGGCGAGCGATCTTTTTTGTACATCCAGTCCGTCCATCCGAAGCTTGGTGTGGCTTGGCCTTTAAGGGATCTGAAAAATCCCACCGTCTCGTGGAAGTCCTTTCTCGTTTCTGGTTCAAGTAAACACACAAAATACACAAATATGTTTGAAAATGTATTTCAACAAAAGAAAACAAAATGCGCTTACTATTGAAATAATAAGTTTACACATGTTTTGGTACTAAGCCAACAAAAATATCAATAAATGTTTGAACGTTTACATTTTTTTGCAGTTTTCAATTTTGTTAGGAATTCTTGTTTTTCTTTGGTTTTTAACTATTTTTTGATTTATTGTGTTTTTATTTTTTGTCTTTATTGGATATTTTGCATTTTTGGTTACCGCTAGACCAAATACTTAGACTTAATGCCTCAACAAAAGTTGATACTCACTTTCACTTACCATAAATTGTCATACCATGGGCTATATATGCAAATCGGCAAGAGGTCAATACCTTCCATCCCATAGCTGGTGGAGGGAGTAGCTATAACATAAAATAAAACCCAGATTATTATTTTTTCAATGTGTACATTTTAAAATGGAATTGTCTGAGTATGGTGTACACACTAGATATACATTGAGTGAATGGAAAGACGAGTACTGAGTGTGTCATTTTATTAAAATTCCAGCTAAGCACTTTCAGCCATTAGGCCATTCTCAAAGCTGCCGTCAAGAGAAAAATATACAACAGGTGTCAAAAATCATCAAACCCTGTAACTGCTACATATCATTTAGTTGATAATTTCAAATTAGACGTTTCGTTATGTGAATTACCATTGTACACCCTCTTTATAGGGTAATTTTAACAAAGTTTGGTTAAATAATAATGTAACATCAAACATTTTATTTCATTGTATGTAGCAGTTACAGGGTTTGATCTTTTTTGACACCTGTTGTATGTTAATTTCTGGACCACAGCTTTGAGAAGGGCCTAATGGCTGAAAGGGCTTAGCTGCAATTTTAATAAAATTACACACTCAGTACTAGTCTTTTCATTCACTCAATTTACATTTTAAAATGTCCAAAATTATAGTATGCTATATTGAATACAATAAAACTTACCATCAACTTTTGTTAATTTTCTCCCTTCGTCTTTCTCAAATCTAAAGAAACACTGTTTTTGAAAATGAAGGGAACATATCCTCCATCGTTTCCTCGTTGACAAATTTAATGATTTATTACCACTGCGTTCCGGCCATATTAATTTTATCTTCCTGGGTTGGAGGAACCAAACTGTAAAAAGAAATATTTACTTTAGTAATGCAACGATTTTCAGTTTAGCTAATGTAAAAAACAACCATGATCTCTAAAGTTGTCGATTAAATTAGTAAAAATTCTGTATTTTATAAAAATAAAGAAAATAATTGTTAATTCAGAAAGAAAAAATGCTCAAATTTTTTTAATAAAACTTACAGAGTACACCACCAGACTCCTTCAGAATACACTTTGACATTGTTTTATCAATTAATAACAATAAAGCAACGAAGCAACAGATAAATATTACACTATAGCAATTAAAAAATACACGAGAATACCGAAACCTCATAATAACCTCAACACTTGAACTAAGAAACGATAACAGTATAACAGATAACATGTGGGGACGAGCAATATGACATCGTAATAAAAATCAATTAAATTTTATTACTAACGACGTTACAGTTTTCGTTAATTTTTTGGAAATATCTACCGATTTTAGTTACTCGACAGGCTCTATTGATGGCACGGTCTGTAGTGTGCCTAGCCTGGTGTGTATGTAGTGTGGGCAAATTGTCGTAAGAAATGATATTTTACACAGTATGGGCGATATATGGTTTTGAAATTAAGTAAGCTATGAGAAATATGCTACTTTCCATAGCAGTTGTAGAAAAAGACATATTTATTACGAGTAATATTGTCATTTGTTCAGAAACATATTTTTCATCCAGCACTACTCGAAAACACAATTTTCGTGGCTCTATTGGGACGGAAAAATAGGTATTTGCACGGCTAGGTGAGAAAAATGGCATATAATGGCTAGGCACGCAAAACAATTTCACAAAAATTACACTAGATGGCTCCTGTTATACACTATAATTTGTTTTAAAGGGGCTAGTTGTAATTGATACGAGAATCGTAGTTGATCCACTTTAATTGCACAATAGCTGTGTAGCAGCTTCTACAATATTGCCACAACCGTTGAACTATTTAATGTAATGTTTTTCATATTTATTTAAAAGTTTTTATTACGACGAGTGGGATAAATTTATACACACGGTATGTCTACTCACTTTTATTTATTCACTAATTTATATTATGTACACAGTATATTTAACTTACACTAATTTATATAAACACCACTACTGTTTATTTACTTAGACTTAATTTATATAAATACTTTACTATTTACTTGTTCACTGTTAATCTCACGAGATGAAGTTATAAACTAACTTCTCGATAGCGGCTCTCAAAAACAAACGACCTTTCTGGAAGGCTTTAGATAAGACTAGTCACAAAAAAATAATGGTAAACTGTTCGAAGAAATCCCTGCGCCTTTGCCAACATTTTAACTTTCATACATGGCTTTAGACAGAGTCAGACTACACCAGTGTGCGATTTATTAATATTATTTTCAATTATAATATTTAATTATAATTTGTTCGTTACTTATTGTTGCCAACTTACTATCAGCCTTCGTAACTTTACTGTCACAGAACAAGCACAAGTGTCATATGTTCACGGACTTGCTTCTTCTTTTTCATAGCTTCAAAGGTGCTATTAACTGAGCGCTTTATTATCACCAACAGAATCGCCTGTCTCGGCTATCACTAATAAAATTTCAAATTATGGCTTTAGGGTTTTGTTGCCATTAAAACTAAGATGAAAAACATTCTGTTACATAATACGAACGAATCCGACGGCGGTTATTATACACCGGATGATATTACGCAAAAAAGCAAGAAATGCTACACTAAATTTGCTACCTGAATAGTCCATTCTATGGATTGGTGTTATGAACATTAATTGTACTATTATAACAATTACTTATATTAATAGTATTAGAAATAATAACAGCAGTGGCTGTGTTGAAATTAGTATTAGACGTTGCAGTACTTGTACTAGCTTTCGAGATATTAATTTCGTTACGGCCATTTTGAATCTTGGAGGCTATGTCAAGTTTGTTTCTTAAATAATTTTCTAGGTATCCTTCTGCCACATTCGTCGATTTCCACCCTCCATGTCTCATCAAATTGGTGATTCTGCCACCGCCATCAACTAATAAAGTGGCTGAACTTCTTCGTAAACAGTGGCCGGTGTATTCTTTGGGGTGTGGCAATTTAAGATATTCGGCAATTTTGGAGGCAATATTTTCAAAACTGTGAATACCAATGGGTTGTAGAGTACATTTGCCGTTTTTGTAAGATACAAATAATATACGATGTGGTGTGTTGGGTTGACGTAATCACAAATATCTTCTTTATAAAGAAATATTATCTTCTCCAATGACGACAAAGGTTTTTTCAATATTTGTTTTAGAATTAGGAATTTTTATGACTAACATTGTTTCTTTATTCTCTATATTATCTAGGCTCATTTTGCAAAATTCCTCACGCCAACAATTACCTGCCAACCCAATTAGTAATGCAACCTAAAATATAAGTAGACACAAATTGATCAAGAGAAAGAAGAAAAAATTTGACTTAATTTTTACCTTTATCGCCAAGTAAATATTAGTATCAGCGTCTGATAAAAAATTACCTATTTCTTCTTTGTTTAAAACTCTTGATTTCTTTGCTTTGTATTCAACGGATTTCTTTTTAAGAAGAGCGATATTTTTGGGATATCGGCTTATATCGATATTGTTTTTAACCCTTAACTGATCCGGCACCAGATTTGGGACGCAAACGGTCCGGCGTAGTCTGATGGACGACCTATTTTTAGGCGGCTTATAAAAACTAAGAAACGGAAATGAAACAAATATGTTATCAAAAACGGATTGTGTAAACATATCTTAATCAAAATTTATTAAAATAAACGTAGTTAAACAACACCATCTTGAATTGGAAATTAAAATATGTATAATGCAGAAAACTAAATAAAAGAAAACACTTATTTTTTAAATATAAATTTGTGAATTTAAAAAACGTTGAAAATACTAATGTATTTTACAATTAGGTTTTTAAAAAGGTAAGTAAACAAAATAAATGTTTAAAACAAAAAAAATCTATAGCAGTTTCTCTCCAACATCAAAAGAACTTGTTGCTCCTAAGAGCAATTATTACATAGTGGTTTCGTGCAGTCTAAGCAAACTGGCTGTTTACATTGCAGGCACAAATATCTTGTCATTCTACGTTTTTTACTTGGACATAAATGGCAAATCTTACGTTTTTCCAGAATTGAAGCTTCATTGTTGGCGTCTTCTTTTTCTTCTGGAACTCGAAGTATTCGTCTTATAGTATAGCGTAGTTCCCGAGGAATATTTGTAAGTGCTAAACGCCTTTTCATATGATCTTGCACCAATTGCATGGCTAACTCAAGTGCAAAAATACTTTTTTCTCTTATTGTTGGATTATTTTTAAAACATTGGTGTAGGATATATGAATTGATCACAGAAATGTCCAAGAGACGAAAGAAAATTGCTAGAGGCCATCTCCGAGTACGGCGGCTTGAGGTGCTTTTGGAACATTTTTCGTCGAGAGAATCAACATTCCCTTTATTTTCATTATAGTAGGTAATTATTTCCGGTTTGTTCGTTAGAGGATCAGTGTACCGTCTGTCATGCATAGATGATACTAGGATTGTAGCTTTCCCAGGCTTATTAACATGAGAAATTAGAGTATACTCTTCCCTAAATCCATAAAGCGTGGATCCTGCAGCTCTGGTTTTGTTTGGTAGAAAAGAAGGTGGTATTTCGGCTTTATTTTTTTTCATGTTACCAACATTAGTCAAACCGTTGGCTCTCAGAACGTCCAATAGCTGAATAGAAGTATACCAATTGTCAGCTGTAATGTTACGATTGCTGTTAAAAATCGGTTTTGTTAGGCGTAAAACGGCTTGAGTAGGTTTTTGAAGTTTTTTGTATTCATCATTGATACCCAATCCATCAGAATCTTTTCCACTATAGATGTATGCATTATATAAATAGCTATTTCGCGCATCCGTCATGCATTGTATTTTGAGTCCATATTTTGCCGGTTTATTCGGTATGTACATCTTGAACCGACATCTGCCACGGAAACTCACAAGCATCTCATCTATTGTGACCGATTGACCAAGTCCATAAACACTTTGACAATTGTTTATAAAAGAATTAAACACAAATGATATAGCTGCAATTGAATCGTCCTTTTTTCTCTCCTGTCTCTTATCTGAATTATCAAATCGTATGGCGGCTAAAAGAACAGCAAATCTCTTCTGGCTCATGACCGACCTAAATATTTCTCTCCCCGTTCCGTCTGTTGCAAATAAACGGTTAATATTTTCATGACTGGAATTGAATATGGCTGTGTACACTAGAAGTCCTAAAAATGCATTCAATTCAAGACTGTCTGTATCTCTAAGATGATGTTGGGAATCGGCTGAATACCTGACGCGCATTGCATTCAATTTCTTGATTGTGTTTTGAATAATTTGCTCTAATATATCAGCACTAAAGAACAAACTCCAAACAGATAACGAATTCGCAGTTTCGCCGAGTGTCTTTGCTTTGGTTTTGAGAGTGGGTAATTTCATAACTATGTTATGTTTTCGTGTTTTTGATGATGGACGTACTTCTGATGTACACCATCTGTATCTATTTTTTCCATATTTATAAGATTTGATGTCATCAGTAACGTCAACTTCATTGATTTCGTCCGAGCACTCGGATTCCGAAATTTCCGAGTTCGAATCATGATCAGACTCAATATTATATTCTTGTGACACATCATCTATATCACTACCACTGTCATTATCTTCGTCGAACCATTTTTGAAGAATTTCCTCGTAATTACGGTCACCAATACGTACCCTTTTTGATGGACCGGCCATATTCCTCAACAACTACAATAATAAAAAAAGTTACACAAATGGTACGGCGTCGTCTGAGAGACTACGGTAGAACTATTTGCTGTTCTTTCTTTTTTCAAACTAAACCTATCACATGGAAACTATAGCTATGTACTATTATCCAATAAGAGAAATAATAGGTGGCGTGGTTCTTATGTAGGCGGTATATGTAACCAATAAGAACAAATTATCAACGTCAAGTAGTCTGTCAGACGATACCGGATCAGTTAAGGGTTAATGTTAATAGTGGACTTAAGCATCGAGTAATTGCTGCAGAGGCTTGACGGTTTTAAGATTTTAGATTTTTCTAATAAATACACAAGAATGACTTTTTCATTTTTAATACATACATTTTTATCATCTTGCCATTTTTGGAACAAATTATAGACCATTTCATACCTCTCTCTTGACTTTACCGGAAACAACTTATAAGTAGCGGCTTTAGCAGCTTCACTGATTTCATGTGAAATAATTATTTCCTCGTCACTTTCGTTGTCGATTTCCATTTCTGGATCGGAAAATTGAAAATACAGTGGAACTATCAACAAATTTATTTTGACAAGCGATGTCATAATAAAAATTCCGTAAATGTCATTGCTAAGGCCGCCTACATAGATATTGAAAGTTATTCCGAAAGTAAAAAAATCGTCCCGAAAGTAAAAAAAAACATTCCGAAAATAGCTACTTTCGGTACGATTTGTGTAAAGTGTCACTTTCGATTTAATAAATCATACCGAAAGTTCAATTTTCGGGACAGCTGCAGAAAAACTGATTTTATGTAATAATTACACCCTCTCATCATAGTCTATCTTGATGCTGCGGAGCAGCACGGGTTCTCTAATCTATTATAAATTGTTTTGAGGAATTTGAGGTAATAAATGCAGAGCAGGAAGACGAACTTGGAGAAGAATTCGATACAAAAGAAAATCAATCTCCAATTAATAAAAAATCCAAACTTAAGCAAATGTTTAAGAGAAAAGACCTGAGGTTACCAAAGTGTAGACTATTATCAAAAGCCATGACAAACAAATAACAATACTTGCTAGATCAAATTTTGAAATAGCAAAATATAACAACAATTTGGCAAAATCAGTAAGTGGGCAACCCCTTCCATTATATATAATATTTAAAAAAAGCCAAAACATGTATTTTTATTTATTTTTGCATTTTGTTTTTCATTTTATAGAAAAATTTACAGTTTTTCATTTTCATATTATATTATTTTTACATATTTTTGTAAAAGATGTTTTTTTCATTTTAAATAAATGTAGGCGTTTTATAACTCTATGTGTTAGTCTATAATTTTAATTAAATATGGGTATTTATAAAAGCACTTGTATTTTTATTTTTCATAAATGCAACAGGTATAGAAGTTAGTATATCCAGAAAATCTAGCATTCGTGCTTAAAATATTGTAATCACTATCTACTATGATGTGACAGTTTGAGTTTATAGTGTAATATCCTTTTCTGCTCTAGTACGGAAGCGCCGTATATTGTTCTGGGGGCGATATAATTGCAATATGTGAGCGATCTATGGTTCCCTAACTCGGAAAGTTATACTTTTGCAAAAAATTATCTATTACCTTACTTTTTTTGTTTTCGTTGTTTGGAAATACTATCCAATTAGGTAATAAATGATTATAAATAACATTAGTAACTTCATTAATACTCAACATACATCTACTCGTAGTAAAAATGTGACCCTGTCCAGAAGTTAATTGGTATCCCCGTACCATATTAGTGGAGACTGGCAAAAATTTTTAAATGTATTAGTATGGCTAACAGAATTCTGGTTCCTTCTTGTAGATGTGGTTCTATAATAGCGAAAAATAATTTTAAATAAATTAGTTGGTATATGAAACTTCTTTAAATCTAAACTCTGCCCAAAAATAATATATAAACACAGTTAACTTAAACTATTTCAAGTACAACCTAAAAGTTTTTCTTACTTTTCTTGGTTTGCAATTAATTCCTCAATCAAAGCTTCATCAGCAATATCTACATACGCCATTTTTGTTACCGTTATTATTTAAAGGCATACTTTAACATCCCATTAAAAATAATAGTTTAAGCAGGCTATTTTAAAGGAATCCTTTAACGGAAATGTGGTTAGTGAATACCGATTTCATTTAAGCGCCGGTTAAACTTTTACCAGCCTGTAAATTTTAGAAGAAAAGTTACAGATTAGTTTGATAAATATAGTAAAGAAATTATGTTCGATTTTCCATGGAAACGTCACTCTTGTTTGAGTTGTGTAACTCTATCAGTTTTCGAGTTATTTGCTTTCAAAAAATTCAATGCATTTCGTATTTATGAAATTAGCCTAGGTTTAATTATCCGGTTTTTCTTAAGCAAGCTAGTGCCACTGTTTGTTAGTTTGGATATGTGGAAATAAAGCTTCCGTACTTCGATAAAACATCAAATTATAGAAAGAAATGTACCGGGTATCCCATTGGGGGAGTATCATTGGGATCTCGAAAACGATAAGAAATGGAGAAACGGTTAAGTTGCGCATTTAAGTGAACAATAATCGACGAGATCAGATCTTTAATATGTTTTTTACATAATTGAAAACAAATTATGTGTATTTTTTTGTATAGTCATTTAAAGGTATAAAAAACAATTGACCCTAATTTCCTACTGTCTTTAATATCATGTCATCTACACATCCACCTGACCAACGATGCGTTTCGAATTTTGGACACCCGGTACACAGAAGAAAGTGGATGAATATGAATAAGATATATTTTTTTGTCCAATAGTTCACGTTGGTAACAATGCAGTCTTCTCAATGAAAAGATTCATGTAATAGAACAATGACTCTCACTTTATATTTAACTTATACCTATCATCATCAAACAAAAGTTGTTTCATGACTAATATCCTCCCTATATGTCGTGTAAACGTGGTTAAAATCGGCCTGCTGAGAATTCTTCGACCTTCCTACTTGAAATATCTAAATATAGAATATGGCGGCGATTTGCATCGTCAAAGTGTCAAGTTGAAAAATAACTGACGATCAAATATCTGTACGTAGACATTCATTTCATGCAAGTTGTATGCCAACGAAGAAACTTTTTTACGGTAACCTTATATTCGAAAAGGATATAACTTTATTATTTATAGGAGACTAGGTATGAGTGAACAGGTTGAAACAATCATTTTTCTAACAATTGCTCCATAACTTTAGTAAATAACATATTATACAAGGTGTCCCGTAAATAACGTAATTAGAGGAATGGTAGACTGAGAAATATTTGAAATACCTACATAAATTTTCTCTCTAATCTTGTCAGTTCGTGAGATATAGAGCGATAAAGGGCACAGAAGAAATGCGAGGGTTGTTCCACTCATCCCAAATTGTGTCTTTCGTTAAAATATATTTTATTAACAAATCTTCTGATTTGACTTGTGAAGCTTTCAGTTCGGGGTTTTTTCAAGCTCTTTTTTTTATTTAGCAGCATCGATTACTGACATCATTAGCTGCAATCTAGGATCTAAATACGATATGTTAAGCCAATAGCTGTAAGGTATGTCACTGTTTTATTCATATTCATCCCACTCTTAAAACTATTTGTTAAATTCGATCCAATTCCGCAAAGTATTCGATTCAATTGAAGGTACTCACAAGTAAAGATGTGTTCAATTTGAAGTCTGTAATAGCAGTACACTTGGGTCAAGGAGTTCCACTAAGAAGACATGAATGAGTCAGGAGAGTATGACCGATTCTGAGTCTGCAAATTATCACCTGCTCACGTCTTGACAAATTTATGGGGTATTTTGTTACTTTTGGTTTGATAGACCATCTTTGTTGCCACTTCATTTGAACGATTTTTTAATTTCACACTTTAGGTCTTGAATGGGATAGGAATTCATCTACTGGGTGCTTTGTGGCTAATTTTTCTATAGAGTCAGATTTTCATTTCCCGCTATTTGACAGTGATCTGGAATTCACATTAATGCATATAATTTGTTGACAGATACCAAGTAAGTGCTTAATTCTAATATTTGTTGACATGTAATATTATTTGTAAGAACATTGGAAATTGAGGTAATAGCGATAAAGTAGTCTGAGCACACAACACATGCCTGATACTTGCAAAATAGCATACAATTCAGCTATAAAAATAGAACAAAGTTTAGGAAAAGGCCATTGAAATGCATCAGTATTTATAACTATAGCTGATCCTGTTCCACCCATCGGTATAAATGATGAGATTATTTTGTTAACGTACTAGTTCTGCATTAAATAATAATCTATGATATGTTGACGGAAGGGTGGACTCTTTTTCCAGGAAATTAATAAGGTGTTTATTTGTGGGACACAGGGTTAAGGAGTTTAGTTCATGACCACTAACTCCAGGGGAATAGCCGAGGAGGTCAGGCAAACCTCTCGAGGACGCTTATCCGAAGACCGCTGTGCACTATGAAAAATAGCATCCTGCCCGAGGTGACCCTGCATAGCAATGGCCTCTAAAGTTTTATTGCGAGAGGCTATTGTGAACTGAACACAACGGATCTAAACAAGGCATAGTTGAAAACATTTCCCTAACACAAGGGTAAGTACCAGGAACAACAGCGTGGAGGAGGGAGCCTGTTCTTTGGGCGCGTGAGAGCAACTGGATGATCTGACGTCCGGATCACCCCCGGCGCATCGGAGAGGAGTATCCCTCTATGGAAACCTGCCTGGTACACACCGCGTTTCACAAGACGTTGGAGCTTGTCTTAAACAGCCGACCAAGTAGAAGAGAACTACCATAAAAATCTCCCCAAGTCAAAGGTGGAACATCATAAGCATATGACTGCATGGCTAATGGGTGGACTAGTCGTCATTATGCGAATACGCTGCCGTAGGTGACCGTTCTTTAAAAAACTACAGAGGACGAAATTGTCATGGAAACAGGCAGCATCGTACAGGATGTTGAACGTCTGGAAATTGAAGATGCTCCGCTTAAATCTGGTAGTGAGGAGGAAACTGATTCAACCTCAAAAGCCCATTTGAAGTAAAAGGCAGTCAGGCTCACCGGAGCTGCTAGAAGGAGGTTTAAATACCTCATCAATACCTTCTAATAGAAGAGGCCATATGAAAGTCCGCTAAGCCGTTACGGGGAAGATACCGGCTGACAAAGGACTAACAAGAGTCCAGTTAGAGAAAAAGACTCCCGACGATCAACGGAGAAAAAAACCGAAAGCGGCAGACAGAGGTAACAGTGCCTCAGCGCCCACTAAACCAACCTTTAGTCGGGTTACTAAAGGAGTAAAACTGCGTATTCTGCCGACTAACTATCCAGACCTATACTGGATAAAGTTGCTGAGTTGAGGAAAAAGCTTACAACAAAGCCCTACTTTAATAGCTCACATAACCGATTTGGATGGGCTAGCCCTAATGTGCACCGATGTGGTTGTCTAATGTGAACTTTCTTTTTCTTATTGAGTTTATATTTCAGTTATCCGTAGTTCAATTCAATATAACATAATGGAATCTAACCTCAACTCGCAGGTAAGTACACACATGGTGTGAATCCCTTTCTTATTGTGTCCCTTTGACGTTTACATATTTTAACTGTTGTTTTTTCATTTTTGTCTCCCTGATGATGAGGATGATCATCCTCGAAAGCTTAAAAATTTTACATTAAGAGTACACTTTTTTCCGTTCTTTTGCTGCAATTCCCCAGTATTCACCAGTTTTATTCCTGACAGACAGCAAAGACTATCCTCCTTATATATATATATATATATATATATATATATAAAGAAGATGTAGGAATATCGCGTGATATATTAACAACAACAATAAAGAGATTCATGGGTAATTCACGCAAAAAAAGGGCTACTGAACCAGAGTGGTAACCGCGGACATGCATGTGTCTGGCTCATTTGCTGTCATCAGCACTGTATAACCAAATGAGGATCTGAAATTTGGGAGCAAAGATGTTAATCGAAACATGGGAAAACACAAAACAACGGATTTCAGCAGGGAAACCAAACGCTCATTTGTGCCTTCAATTGGAAGATCTGGGTTGTTGTCCTGAAAACTCGGGATCTTCCAATTGAAGGGACAAAAGAGCGTTTGGTTTCCCTGCTGAAATCCGTTGTTTTGTGTTTTCCCATATTTCGATTAACATCTTTGCTCCCAAATTTCACATCCTTATTTGTTTCAGTAGCCCTTTTTTGCGTGAATTACCCATGAATATATATAACCTGTAGTAAATACTTTAAGTGTAATTACATATTTTTTCAAAATGTTACTTATTTTTGGAGAATGTATTTCAATAAAAAGGCTAACTACTTTTATATAGCTAGTAGTTTGTTTATTCCTCTCATTGGCAACTTCAGGTACGGCGTCATTGAAAACTGCGAGAACAATATACACGAACAGACAACATGAGATCCTCCCAATCAAAAGATTTAAAATGGATATTTTGTAGAGTTCAATTCAATAAACCCTAAGCACCAGCATTGTTTACAAGATATACATATGCGTTGTTAGTCGAAATTGTGTTTTCTGTCATTTTATAGTATTTCATCAAGGCAGTGCAAAGATTTTGTTCATGTTGGTGGTGCATAAGCGTGCATTAGAAATGGACTCCAGTACCCTAAATTTTTTTCGAAATTTATCCTTGGGAGGGCAGCTTCACTTTAAATAATGAAGTTTAACTAACTAGGGGGGTACAGGTATTTTGTTTTTGTTAGTGGTGCATATGAGTGCATTAGAAGTGGATTGCGATGCCATTTGTTTATTTTGAAAATTATCATTGGGGGGGGGGCAACTTCACTCTATATATTGAGGTTTAACTAGGTAAGGGGAGGGATTTTTTTTTCTGGATGGTGCATTTGAGTGCAGTAGAAGTAGATTCCGTTGCCACTTGTTTTTTTTTGAAAATTATCAATGGAGGGGCAACTTCACTTTATATATTGGGGCTTAACTAAGTAAGGGGAGGGGGGATTTTCAATTTATTGGTGGTGCATTTGAGTGCATTAGAAGTAGATTCCAATGCCATTTTTTTTTGAAAATTATCATTGGGGGGCCAACTTCACTCTATATATTTAGGTTTAACTAAGTAAGGGGGAGGGCGGATTTTCTCTTTCTTGGTGGTGCAAATGAGTGCATTAGAAGTGGATTCTGATGCCACTTTTTTTTTGGAAATTATCATTGGGGGGGCAACTTCACTCTGAATAATGCGATACTACTAACTGAGGGGAGGGGAGCAAAGTATTATTTCGGTGGAGCACTATGGTGCATTACAAGCGCTAAAATTCCGATTGGGGCGGGGGGAGGGGCTAGTGTGTATTTGCCCCCCCCCCATCATAAACAAATAGCTGAAGTCTCTCGGGAAATGTGGTGCGAAGAATATCATTCATGGAGCATATTGGTGCATTAAGAGTGCATTCCGACCATATATATTTTTATTGAAAATTTCGATTGAGGGGAGGGGGGCAACTTCACTGAGCTTTCCCACACTACATACATTTATATGGAGGAGAATCTAGTAGGAGAATCCTCAATACCTAGACGTTTCCAGCAGAAATTCTTCGATGCCTAGACACTTTTCGACGGGGGTCCTCGATGCCTAGATTTTTCCTTCACAACTATTTATTTGTATTCTTTAAATTTGCGCCGTTATAGAAAAAGTATAGTGTGCATCATGTGAGAAAAGTAATACTTTTTCCTATCTATATGCGAGAAAAGTATTGGTTTACCCCAAAAAAATTTCACGTTTTTTATCAATAACAATACGAAAAAACGGTTTTTACAAAAAAAATCCTGTGTGTATGTCGTCGTCGGTGTCGTAGTCGTCGGCCACTTTTCGTTACATGTCTTGTTAGCACGATACAGCCTCACCAGAGCCAGTACAAAGGGTGCGATGTTACTTGAAATACGACATTTTAGTCATTTTTTGAGAAATTTCAGTTTGTTATCATCATACAGCCTCCGGAGTGCAACAAACCACCAATTTTATGATTGATTATTATTCAGGACATCTCACAGGTGAACCCTATTGATCTTCAGTTCACCAGAGCTATAGTACTTTAAGTACGACATTTTTGTCATTTTGGAGAAATTTCAGTTTGTTAGCACGATACAGCCTCCGGAGTATAGACAAATGACAATTTTATGATTGGAATTATTCAGGGCGTCTCAAAGATGAACCCTTTTGATATTCAGCTCACTAAAGCCAGTATAACCACGGCTATGGTACTTGATGCACCAAATTTTTGTCATTTTTGGAGAATTTTCAGTTTGTTAACACGATACAGCCTCCACAGTGTATACAAGTGACCAAATTTATGATTGAATATTATGATGAACCTTATTGATTTTTAGCTCACCAAAGCAAGTACAACGGGTGCTATGGTACCAGAAGTCCCACATTTTTGGTCTTTTTTGTTGAAATTTCGGGTTGTTAATACGATACAGCCTCCAGAGTGTATACAAGTGACCAATTTTATAGTTGTATATTTTTCAAGGTGTCTCACAGATGTACAATATTTATTTTCAGCTGAGTAGAGCGAGTACAGCGGGTCCTATAAATCCAGATATACTACATTTTTGGTTATTTTTGGAGAAATTTGGGTTAGATGTACAATATTTATTTTCAGCTGAGTAGAGCGAGTACAGCGGGTCCTATAAATCCAGATATACTACATTTTTGGTTATTTTTGGAGAAATTTCGGTTTGTTAGCACGATACATCCCTCGAAGTGTATACAAGTGACAATTTTATGATATAATATTGCTCAGGGCATCTCACAGATGCGGAAAAGTTAATTTTAATCACTCGTAGCACGGTATACTATTAAAAACTGCCGCTAAAAATGCAAATTCTAAGGGCCACTTTCACCACCTTCTGATAAGTGTCGGATAACTTAAATGTAAGGTTCGTCCTTTTTTACTTTAAATTTTGTTTCAACTTTTATATCTGACGTATTATATTAAATTAATACGCCTAGAGTAAAATATTTTTTCTTCTAATTGATGCCTTGCCTTTTACTATTTAGGGGACCCGTGTAAAAACACTTCATTTGTTCTCCGTTCTTCGTAAACATGTGATATGTTTCAAGAAAATAAGGATACCGGTACTTGCCTTACTGAGTTCTAAAAAAAAGTGCAGACCGCTGACAATTGAACCGCGTAAATTGTTACCAATACCGGAATGGTAAATATTTATAAATGCCGTAACACAACGATTAAAATGAGATTGTGGATATGTTAAAAAAGTGAAAATTAATAGCATTTAGGTCATAAGGTGTTGCTACATAAATCATACTTGATTTATTCTCTGTCTTTACTACTAGTACGACTTATTTCTTTTAGCAGATATTATAGTGGTCCGAAGAAATGTAATAGAGGTTGGGTGTTAAAGGTAGGTATCCACTATCGACTTGAGAGAAAACTCTCGATAGGCACTCTTGAGAGTATTTTTCGCAAATGGACACAGTTTTGTTAGTAACAATCGGAGAGTTCAAAAAACTATAGGGATAGTCGAGACTTGCTTACATTTGACCGTTTCTTGATGGTGTGAGAACCATTCTTGCATTTCAACAATAGTTTGAATTGGGAGAATGCTCGCAACGGGTATTTAGTAAATATAGCGTTGAAAGAACAGTGGTCAACTAACGAAATCCATAAATCAATTGGTATTAATGATCACAATTCCATTCTATGGGATACAAAATGTACAGAGTAATTCAATAGATAAAGAAACTTCCTTCACTATTCTATCTAAAGTCCCCACCAAAGCAATTATGTCGACGAGATTTTCACCAACTTTTGTTACTGTTTTCATACACATTGTGGACGATTATTAGGTCGTCTCAACTCAAGATACATTGTTTACTAAATTTATTTCTCGACTCAATAGCGAAACTTCATGAAGTGTTTAGCAATATATGGAATTTATAACACCGTACCACTCACAAAGCACGAATATTTCGACAAATCTGCTCCTCGAGCGGAAACAGACACAAAGTCGGCGACTTCAATTTGCGACATAAAATGTTCTAAATTTTCGGTAACTTTGTCGGCAAAATTTGTCAGCGACCGTGTTGCCAAGAAATGTTGCTTTGGTGGGAACCCGTCTTAACGTACAAATAACGGGTATTCGAAATAAATATTGCAGACTGCTATAGGAGTCACCTGCAAATAGAAACACTAGTAAAAATGCGATTATTAACTGATGCTGTCAGTGTCTAGAATGTATTTTTTAGGACGTATATCATCAATAATAAAGCAGCTGTTTTATTATTGTGAAACATGCAACCAATTGTAGTCTACAGGGAATCGATGGTTTGACCCAACACATCCTTTCAACTTTTTGTTCTTATTTCTTTTTTAGCATATATTGGCGGCATCATATTATTGAAATTTTCTAATAGAACTCACTAACACAACTCTGTCTGTGAGGGAACTGGGTGGATTGAGTAGTTCAGTGACCTCAAAGCCGATGCCAGGCCAGGATAGAAGAGCAGGGTTCCAAGTGACATCAACGACCCACTTGGGTAAAAAACACAATACTCCTAGAACCAAAGGTACATCCTCAAAACCTGTTTGGATTAAATAATGACTACATAACGAAAACAAGGATAACAATTACTAAAACCAATTTTAGTAAGGATTGGATGTTAGAACGTAACAACAAAGACCAAGAAATCATACTTGGAATAAATAGATACAAATTAGACATATGTGCTTTGTCAGAGACGAAAAAGAAAGCCAAAGGAAACTACATACTGTTATACATAAAATCAGAGTATAATTATACATACTGAATCATATCTTTGAATGAAAGCAACATGTTGCAAATTAAAATCATTCTCAATGACGAGAACAACTTTCTTATCAATGCTATATATAGATCCCCAAAAAGCAATCTCGATCAATTCGTTATCAGTCTTCAACATTACTTTAAGAGTTCAGCATTCCAACCAGAAAGTTATAACATTTTCATCGGTGATTTGAATATCGACCTACTAGAGGATGATGAATATAATACAGACTATAACAACACACTTAACGAATTCGGTTATATTTCCCCGATTAATAATCCAACAAGAATACAGGGTGGACGTAGTTCATGCATTGACCACACATTTTTAAAATCCAAATTCAACGTACTCGATCAAATACTGCCCCTAGTATTGCAAACCGACATTACAGCTCATTTCTCAACAATAATACAGATAGTACTGGAAAAGACCAAATGCCCCAAGGAACGAGAAATAGTGAAATACATAGATGAAACAAAACTTAAAAATACAATGAGACAAAAATCTTGGGATTTCTTATACTTGAATCCAGATCCTAACTATGCAACAAATACTTTCATTGAAATAGTTCAAAAATATATAGACGACTGTGCATATACAAAAAAATGTAAAAGGAAAAACACGAAGATCGCCCCTTGGATGACAAATGCTTTAATTACCTCAACTACCACAAAAAATAAAATGGCTCAACTTTTGAGAAGAAACCCAAATGACAACGAATTAAAACTACAAGACAACAAATATAGAAACAAATTGTCGACTCTAATTGAAAAAACTAAGTTCAAATACCATAAAAGCAAAATCGAACTCAAAAAATCAAACACTACAGCTTTATGGAATGTGGTCCAAGAAGTAAGTAATACCAAAAAATCGAAGATCTCTATTGATAATATTGAAAATGAACTAGGAGAGTTATTAACAAATCCTAAGGACACCGCAAACGAATTCAATACCTCATTCAATGGCACTGGGACAAGACTTGCTCAAAATATATAAACCCAAATCGTAACTACAAAATCAATAGACCTTCCCTTTCAAACTCAATTACACTCCTACCCACAAACACACTTGAAGTAAACAGTATTATTCAAGAGTTGAAAAACCACAAAGCCGTGGGATCAGACAAAATCAAAATGGAAACGCTCAAAGTTATCGCGTCATTAATAACTGAACCATTAACTAACATCTTCAACAAATGCATAGAAACTGGTATCTGGCCTAGAGCATTCAAACATTCAGTTATCATTCCAATATATCAAAAAGGTAACAAAAAACTGACAGAAAATTATAGACCCATTTCATTAATCACCCACTTATCAAAAATATTTGAGAAACTTCTAAAAAACAGACTACAAAATTTTATAAATAAATATAACATACTTTACGAAAGACAATATAGTTTTCGAGAGAAAACGTCCACTCAAGATGCTATTCTAACCCTTACTGAAAAATATATAACTCGTTAAACAACAACAAACCCTGTCCATGTGTTTTCATCGATTTATCGAAAGCATTTGAAACTGTTAGCCACGAGTTGCTCTTTCAGTCGCTGGAGCACATCGGTATCAGAAATACTTGCTTAGATTTATTCAAAAGTTATATTACAAATAGGTATCAGACAGTCCGAATAAACGGTGTCGACAGTAAATCGTTAGTCGTACAATGTGGAGTGCCTCAAGGTACGGTCCTCGGGCCCTTACTTTTCAACATCCACATGAATGGATTGTTTTCTGTGAAAAGCAGAGGTAACATTATCGGTTTCGCAGACGATACCGCGATTTTCTACCAGGCGGATACCTGGACAGAAGTAAAAGAAATAGTAGAAACAGACTTTATTATCATTAAAAAATGGCTTGCAAGTAGGTTGCTAACTATAAACTTTCAAAAAACCAACTTCCTACCTTTCAGTTGTAATAAAACAAATCTTCCTCACTTTACTCAGCTCAACATCCTCGATGGTAAAATCAATCTTACAATTACAGCCGAAAATAACATAAAGTACTTAGGAGTCATAATAGACTGGCACATGAAATGGGACATATACATCAATAACTACGTAGCCAAAAAACTACAATGTATCCTTTATAAATTAAGATACATAAAAAAATCCTTCCTGTTCATCATTTGCTCACACTATATCATGCACTCGTTGAAATTCACTTTCGATATGGTTTATTAGCATGGGGAGGTGCACTAAAATCCTACATTCGACCCCTTGAAGTTCTACAACGACGATTCCTGAAAATTATTGTAATTAAAAACTCAAGATATCCAAGTGATCTACTATTTCAAGAATCAGAGGTACTCGACCTTAAACAACTCTATTACTACAATGTCAACATGAAGTACTATACAACAAAACACTCGTCAAACTTACCAAAATATACCTATAACACTAGACAAAGAAATAACTATGTAATATCACAAATAACAAAATCACTGATGAAAACTAGTTTTTCTTACAACGCTCTAAAATGTTCAATTCTTTACCTGAAACCATTCTCGCTATACCCAACTCATTCCAATTCAAAAAACAGCTGAAAATGTTCATGAAAAGATCGAAAGTTCGAGTCTTTTGTGAATGATTATTTTAACCAATCAATATTGACCAAGAAACTTCCTCGTTATATTTCGTATACATTTTTTATCTTTGTCCCATTTCCGTGTGTGTTAAATATAAATACGCCTCAAGAAATATTGTTATTTTATTACATTTTATATATATTTTATCATTCACACTTTTACCCATATCAAAATTGTTGTTGTAACCGACTAACATTCCAATTTATCTGTAGTATTATATGTCCTCTGTGTGTTTAATATGAATACGCCTCAAGAAATATTGTTATTTTATTACATTTTTACATTATATATATTTTATCATTCATACTTTTACCCATATCAAAATTGTTGTTGTAACCTACTAACGTTTAGATTTATCTGTTCATGTTGTTTGTAGTTTATAACAACATTATTGTATGGACTTCACTCCAATGGATTAAATGCAAAGTTCTACTGTATTTAGGCCTAATTATAATTTAAAATTCCTTGTGTCGTTGATTCAGTTTTATACATATAATTTATAGTGTTTTTATTTATATTGAATTCAAATAGTATATAACTAATATTGTTGTATGTGACCATTGTATATGATTCAATTGTATTTTTTGCGGAAAGAGTGTAATAACACTTATCGCCAACCTAGAACATAGTTCTACTCTATTTAGGCCTAATTACGAGTATAATTTAAAATTCCTTGTGTCGTTGATTCAGTTTTATACATATAGTTTATAGTGTTTTTATTTATATTGGATTCAAATAGTATAAAACTAATATTGTTGTATGTGACCATTGTATATGATTCAATTGTATTTTTTGCGAAACAAGTGTAATAACACTTATCGCCAACTTACTTTATTCACTTCATGTAATGTTCTTGTAAAACTATCTTTTTGAATAAAGTTATTATTATTATTATTATTATATCAGGAATATGAAATACAGTAACGACAATATTACAAGTGACAATCGAACTACCAATTCAAGATCAACAAACATAATAAGTATATACGTACCCGTAAAAGATTGGCTAATCTTTATTTATTTTTGAGAAAAAACATTAACGATAATTATTATAAAACTTGTAAATATCTGTGGCAGCTCTTTTCTACGATTACACTTCTTCATGCTTGGCTTCGTCTCCGCGTGTCTTTTTTCGAGGTAGCACTTCCGTTTCACTGCGCAAGGTCACTTCCACTAATGCAGAGTGCAGGGTTGTCACGTTTCACTCACTCGGACACAACATATCGCCCCCTTTGAGCTTTAAAAGTTTGATAGGGAAGTATACATAACTTGACAGCTGGCCTTTCGAAAATTCCCATTGAGGTCTGGACAGAGGCTACTCTAACAATGCCGTCCTTGCCTGGGAACACTTCGGTTATACGGCCTAACTCCCATTGGAGCGGTGGAAAATTATCTTATTTAATAAGAACTAGCACACCGGGTTTTTGAGGTTGTCTTGAGAATACCGTGCCCATTTGTGTCTTGGTTGCAAGTGAAAAGTATACTCCTTCGACCATCTTTGCCAAAATTCTTGAACCAGTTTCTGGCATAACTGAAATTGTTTCAGCCTGTTCTCAGGAATATATACTAGGTTTGGCTCTGGAATAGCCTCTAATGAAGCACCAATTAAGAAGTGCGAAGGTGTAAGGGGGGAAAGTTCATTTGGGTTATCGGATAAGGGATATAATGGACGGAAGTTGAGGACTGATTCGATTTGCGCAATGATTGTGCAAAATTGTTCATAATTGAACGGGGTATTTCCGACTATGCGGCGCAAATGATGTTTTAGCATTTGGCTTACTTAACATATGGAAGTACGGAAAAATAGAGTATTGCCGAGCATGCTATAAACCATAATTATACAATAAGTTTAGGTAATGTGAGTAGGCACGTAGCTAGAAGAGGCGCCCTGAGGTCCACCCGCCTCCTCGAAATCATATATTAAAACGCTATTTCGTGAAATTCCCAAACTACTATAGACGGTTTCAAAAGCTATAGAGATTATGCTGAAAACGTTCGGAGAGAAATATTTGTTTCTGCATCACAACTTGTAGAAGGTTCATTACTTATGGTGCCAAGGTTCACGTCAAGACAAACAACTCGTGCAAATACTCAAACGACGATACTACGGAGCAGCGGTTCTCAAGCTCTTTTGGTGACGGAACCCTTTTGGAAAGTGAAATTCTTGACGGAACCCCACAATAAAACAATTGTTTTTAAAAATGTATTCTTTATTAATTAGCATAATAAAAGTACAAGGTAACAGTTACTACTTATTACTTACTTTACTTAATAAATTACTAGTATAATAATAGAAGATATTAAAAAAGAATAAAATCGTTGAGAAGCGTCGTTCTGAACAGTGACTCCATACTTGTATTTGACGACATTTCTAAAAGAGATTCATATCTCTCGCTTGAATACTTTCGGGCTTTTGCAAGTTGGGTAAAAAAGGATTATGAATCCATGCATTCAGTTTCCTTTTTGTTTTCTGTTCTTCCAGAAAATACTTCTCAAAAGATGCGCGCAAGTCAGATATTGGACCAATTCTTCAAATACATCATCTTAAAACATTTCTGAGTCGTTATCGTTAGCAAACACACTGTAACGTTTTTATTTTCCTTATATTTCTAATAACTTCTATCCCAGTACGGCCCTGGCGTAACAATATTTTCTTCGAACTGTGTAGGATATCGTTTCATATGACCAATAAACATAAAAAAATTAGGAACAATATATCTCTGGACGGCGAAAAGGTTTGTTACGCCTCAATCTTGATTTTCAATTCAACTAAGTAACAATTGAATGTACAAAAGTTTAAATATCGCCTCTAAAAAAAGGTGCGATCTGAACACAATAGTTTTTAATATCGCCTTCGGACAAAAGGGTACTTTTAACGAAATTCTGGGTAGACAGCGTAATTTGGGCATTTTACCGCTATTTTTCGGAAAGAATTTCAAAAAAAAGGCTGTCTATCTCCAAAAATCCCGTCACGAGAGGCAGTCTGCGATGAATACTTGAGCGAATCAGTGGTGATTTTCTTAGGGTCTCAACGCTAGTTATCGTGTCGTTCTCACCGCTATCGATGATTGAGTCTACGAAGAATACTTGAGCGAATCAGTGGTGACTTTCTTAGCGTCTCAACGCTAGTTATCGTGTCGTTCTCACCGCTATCAGTGATTAAGTCTGCGACGAATACTTGGGCGAATCAGTTGTGATTTTCTTAGTTATTTAGATATCGTATCGTACGAAAGTACCGATATTACCTGTGCTGAGTCGGCGAATTAAAATTACCGGAGTATCTGTTTATTGCGTTTATTACCGACATTAAGTTACCGAAGAATATCGAGTGTCTGTGATTTGTTCCATCACGCGGTGAGAGTAGATTACTTATTACAAGTGCTGTCCTAAATTTTTAAATCGACCTAATCGAGAAACCACGCCTCCGGTGTTGATGCAAGTGTCATTACCTGAATAGTATTGTGGTGATTGGCTGGAGACTGTTAGACTCAGGTATCGTAAATGATTATTTTGTATCTCTCCTACCTGGAGTAAATCGCACCTTTTCATAGACGATGGTGAAAAGACAAATTTAGTGTCACGCCATTTCTTTAGCGAAAAAACCATAAGGTATCAGAACTATTTTATTATGATAACGAGTTTATTTATTACTAATATTGACATTGTTTTCAAGAACTTTTATGTTTTATGCTGTTTTATCGAATAACCGTTAAGAATTTCGGCGTGCACGTCTAAATCTGGATTAAATTATTTTCCGATCCCTTATATTGATGTAACTTCCACAAAGCCTATGTGTTTTTATGTTTTCGAGTAATTCAGTAATAATATAATATCCTACATTTTCTTTTTTGAATAAACGGAAAATAATTTCGTTATTAAACTAGTTTTTTAGTTCCAAACTCCGCGACATTTATCGTTTGTGTATTTATATGATTTTGATTTGTATATTTGTTGTTCCTTGGAGACTATTTATTACCGTATGACTCGCCGTGTAGTTTTGAGTGATAATTTGTTTTATTGTTTTTATGTATATATTAATTTTGTTTGGGGTACCAGGTTATGCATGTACCCATATTGTAAATTTTTTGATGTTCTGTTTACTGACGCTGGTCAAACATGTTAATAAACTGGTTAACATAATAAACCGCGTTTTAGTGAGTACTTCCCCAACCTGCACAGACACATTACCGAAAATACCACACTTTTTATAATTTCTCTCGCTTATCGCAGTTTTTGAAATTTTTCCTGTGAATTAGAATTTCTGGCGCCCTTTAATTACCTTTCCGGTTGATTAACTTTCCCATCCAAGGAAACTTGGAGAAATTGGTACCGAACAATTAAGACGGTAACAACACTGAGTGACGTAAAGCTTTCTATTTTTCTCTTACCAACCAAAAATCTAATTTTTTTTGATGGCACTCATTTTGTTACAGGGCTGGAACACTGTTGTCTGTTTACCTTGCAATGATAAATTTAATTTGTTCAGTTTTTGAAATATATCCGCCATAAAAGACAGTTGGAACAACCAAGTTTTATCATATAAGCGATCTTTCAAATTAAAAGAAGTCTCTGAAATAAATATTTGTAACTCGGCTCTAAATTCAAATAGCCTTAAAGTTTTAGCACGAGACAGCCATCGCACTTCTGTATGAAGCAGTAGTGTTTTATGTTTGCTGCCATAATCTTCACACAATAATGAGAACAATCGGGATTGTAGTGGTCGTGATTTGATAAAATTAATTATTTTTACCGCTTCATCCATAACTAATTTTAAATTTGACGGCATTTGCTTCATCGCAAGTGCTTGTCTATGCGGGATACAATGGCTGGAACTACAATTAGACGCTTGATTTTTATTAGCGGCACTGCTCCGGCTGTTTTACTCGTCATCGCTTTGGCCCCATCTGTACAAATGTCAATGCAATGGTTCCAACTGAGATTATTTTCTTAAAAAAATATATTTATTTCATTAAAAATTATCTCACGATAACCAGCAAGATAGCCAAACCGGTTCCGGTGCACTTCGCGACCCTCCGAATTTTATGTTAATTTTAATTTTGTTTGATAGCTTACCTTGAATAAAGCAGATTAGAACAAAAATTTCGCTGGATCATTCAGTAATTACTTTAAAAATCACGAATTTAGTTCGAAAAATGGTACTTTTTCAACACTAGTAAATGCTATTTTACGATAAATAGTTTCACTTCAAATTGTAAAGGTTATTATCTTGAACTAAATATAAGTCTGTTTCACACAAAAAAACCGGAAGAAAATACTTAAATTTTGCCAATTTTTAAATATATTCTTAGGCATCATTATTTTCACTTGACACTTATAGGTTATAAATTAGACACTGACATCTTATGTCTGGGCAGCCAGGGTCACAAATTAGGATACTTTTCTGTCATCATATGAGTTTTAGCAGTGTTGTCAAATGGTCTTTATTTTCTTTTAGTTGAATTAATTATGTGTTCTAATAGATATATGAATATATTATAAAAATATAAAAGTATTTGCATGTATACTTAATAATGAAATTTGAAATAATAAATATCCTTAGAATGTACTGTTCATCTTAGATTTGATTTATACGTTACATTAAATGAAATAGATTAAAACAAACTTTTTTGCTGGACCACAGAATCAACAATAAACAATAGAATATAAATCTCTCATGGCGATTTTCATACATTATCGATTTGTTATGAAAGGTTTATAGGCAAATTCATCGGTAATCTATTCTTGTGCACGATTGCAGCCACGATCGATATAGTATGTTTGTATCGTGGGTTGCAGCTATAGTAATCTACGCCTGAGCTTAAGTAACGTCGACATTCCGCGAACTTTTTAATATTCAATAAATTATTCCTGTCCCTTTAACGCAGTACGCGGAACGATGCCTACGTTATGTCTAAATGAACTTTCCTTTGTGTTTTATTAACCCTTTTTTTGCACTTGGGATAATAAATGGAACGGAAGGTTGTAGTTTACTTAGCTCGAAGGACCGTTTAGTTATATGTAGTTCACTGTAGTATTCGTAGGATTATGGCGGTTTTTTAAATCAAACTATTATGTCACTTTCACTTGTATATTGACGAAAGTTATATTTTGTTCATTTGCTTGAACAATTAAGAAGTTCACTGAGTTTTACACTTTTGGTTACTCATCACATTGTGTTAATTGTAAACATAATTTACCGATCTCAAGCCGGTTTGTTCTTATGAAAATAGTACCATTATGTACTAGGTCTGACTGATGAAGAGATGAATGATGATTAGGAAGTGGTGAAAATATAATATTATTCCTATTTATAGATAGTTTAAAGTGAGTGGGAAGTACACGTGTGTGTCTTTTTTGGTGGGTGAGAAAGTTTGAGATTTTAAATGGAAAAATTCCTAGAACAATAATCGTCTATATTTTGTATATGGTAGTGCTGAAATGGAATTTTGTCGATGTGTGGGAAATTAGATGTTTTAGAAATATGATATATTTCTTCAAGTGGTGTGATCATTGAAATGGAAGTTTGTGGATGTGTGCGAAATTAAATGTTTGAGAATTATGATATATTTCTTCAAGGTCTGTGCAAGATATATGAATTATGTTATACAGGGGAAATTGAAATAGAATCACGGGAGAATTTGGTAATTGGAAAACAAATTCGAACATCTTGGGGGCGCGGGAAGAATGGACGAGATGTGAGAGACGGCTGCTCTGAGACATCGAATGCTGATGTTAGTGAAAGGGTATGGAGCGTGAGTGTGTGTACAGTTTTGATGCAGGATTGTGAATGAAAGTGAATAATTTTGAGAGTAACTATGTAAATAGGTGTATAGGGGTTGTAAAGTAACCTAATGTTGGTGTCAGAGTGTTGTAAGGACTCTAATGTCATGAATGTAACGAATGAATAAGATTTGAGGTTAGAGTGTTGTAAGGACTCTAACTTCATGAATGTAACGAATGAATAAGGTTTGAGGTTAGAGTGTTGTAAGGACTCTAACGTCATGAATGTAACGAATGAATAAGATTTGAGGTTAGAGTGTTGTAAGGACTCTAACGTCATGAATGTAACGAATGAATAAGATTTGAGGTTAGAGTGTTGTAAGGACTCTAACGTCATGAATGTAAGAATGAATAAGATGCCTAGATGTATGCTAGTTCTTGTTTTGTAAGGGCACGAATGTATGCAATATACTCTAGAAATGGACTAGAGTTGTAAACGATAAGAATGTAAGCAATATACTCTAGAAATGGACTAGAGTTGTAAACGATAAGAATGTAAGTAATATACTCTAGAAATGGACTAGAGTTGTAAACGATAAGAATGTAAGCAATATACTCTAGAAATGGACTAGAGTTGTAAACGATAGGAATGTAAGCAATATACTCTAGAAATGGACTAGAGTTGTAAACGATAAGAATGTAAGCAATATACTCTAGAAATGGACTAGAGTTGTAAACGATAAGAATGTAAGCAATATACTCTAGAAATGGACTAGAGTTGTAAGCGATAGGTTAAGTTTTATGAGAAAGAAAGATGAAGGAATGAGAGAGATATGAAAGGGCCAAGCGGCAGTTTTTTCGGGCCTACTGGATTTATGTACCAGCGCAATTCGCCACCGGCAGATGCTTACCCGGTCCGATTGGGGCCTAGCGACTTACGTCACGCCAAGCGTCGACTCTAGGTTAAAGCAATTGTGGTACCAGTTTATTTAAGGAGTAACGGTCCAGGAACCTCGGGAATATTTTAACAAATAGGGGGACCAAGTTGTGAAGGGATGTGAAATTCCATGAGAGAGCATGAAAAGCTCATGTGGGTGTTTTTCCGTTTTTTTTTGTTTCAGAATGAATGGTGCCGGGTAAGAAAGGGAACGTTTTTCCTCGGAGAACGTGATAACTCTAGTGTAGCTTGCGCTACTCCCTTTCTAAGCGGAGGTATGAATTGTAGAGTGAGGGTGAGTGTAAGAGAGTAATGTTTTAATGCTTGAAAAATTAATGTGTGAATAATTAATGAAGTGACATGATCGTATAAGTTCAAGTAATGTGACCACCAATATAAGAGTAAATGTAAGAGAGATCTTCTTTACATATAAGATTGTTTATTTGTGCAACGAGAGCGATTGACAAGGTATAAATGACTTTTCTTATTTATGTTTCTGAGGAATCAGGCATGGGTAACGGAATGATTTTGACAATTGGTCGAGTGTAGGTTCCTGAAGCGGTTTTGACTTGGACCGAACGGATTTTACCGTCTTTACTAGCTGTGACGTCTGTTATGCGGGCTAAAGGCCATCGCAAGGGAGGGGAGTCATCGTCCTTAATTAAGACCATGGTTCGTATAGTGAGATCTTTAGATGGGGTAGTCCATTTGGGACGGTTTTGCAATTGGTTGAGGTAGTCGACAGACCACCGTTTCCAAAAGTTTTGTTGAGCATGAGTGCATTGTTGCCAGAATTTTAATCGGTTTGTAGGGAGTGAGGATAAATCTTTGTCTGGCAGTTCCATTAGAGGTGCTCCTATGAGAAAATGGCCTGGGGTTAATGGCAGCAGGTCAGTAGGGTCAGTCGAAAGGGGATGTAAGGGTCGTGAATTGAGTATGGCTTCTATCTGAATCAACATGGTGCTGAATTGTTCGAAAGTAAAAGTGGAGGTAGCAAGTAATTTTATCAGATGAGTTTTAACGCTTTTGACTCCGGCTTCCCAGAGACCACCCCAATGTGGAGATCTGGGGGGAATGAATTTCCATGATGGCCTTGAACCTGTGGCACATTAGACATTTGTTTATGATGCGCTTGATCTCACGTAGGCCATCAATGGGCCAGAATTTTAGACGGATATTGGCGAGAACAGTTTGAGGACCACTGTGTCCTAAAAGTATGTGTTCTTTTTGTAAGACCAGGGTAGTGAAATGACAATGAGCAGGCAGTAAAATTGGGTGTTTTTGTTCGTAGGAAACGGAGGAATGGGAGAGTCTCCCTCCGACTCTAATAAGATTGTCCTTGTCTATAAAAAGGTTTAATGATATAAGACGTTTATCTGAGGGTAGTTGATTCTTTTGTAGTGTGCGATAAAGATTTGGGAAGCTGTTTGTTTGCACCTGGCGTACAAGGAAAAGTAAAGCAGTGTCTAGATTTTGTCTAGAGAAGGCTTTTTGTGTAGTAGCAGGATGACGGATGATTTCTATAAATTTGTATATGTTTTTATGATTATAGATGTTTGTGTTAAGGGGACCCGACTCTTTTGCGGGTAAGAATGAGTTTTTAAAATGTTTTAATTAATGTAAAGGAGAGTTATTTCTGTTCTCGTCAAGAAAAGGAGGGTAAGATATGTATATAATGTTTTTGTCAAGTTGTTTTAAATTCAAAGTGTCGTCAATGTAATTTTTTAAGTGATATATGAGTAAGGGGAGTGACGTTTTCTTCTAAACGTCACCCAAATGTTTATGTTGTCCAAGTATCTTTTTAATACCTTTATCCAGGTATTCACATTAAAGAATAATACCTTTGTCCAGGTAATCACATAAAAGAATAATACCTTTGTCCAGGTATTCACATAAAAGAATAATACCTTTGTCCAGGTATTCACATTAAAGAAATTTTTTCAATAATACCTTTATCCAGGTATTCACATTAAAGTATGTTTCATGTCAAAGTGTCAAAGTTTTTGTTCGTCCAGGGTTTTAAATGTTTAAGTTTTTATGTTTTTCAATGTCCAAGCATATGTCTTAGTTTTTCATAAAGTTTTATGTTCTAAGCGAGAAAGAGTTGAAGTCGTGAGTGAGTGCTATTCTGCACTGAAAGAGCGTTGAGTACGAAAGTGAATCGTTTATTCGAGTGTAAGTGATGGTTTGAGAATGACTTATGAGCAAGAATGTTTTAATGTGAGGGTAAGTTTTGATTTTATAAGTGTTTTGGGATTTAAGAATGTGTGTTACGGTAAGTTTTTATTTTGAAGGTAAGTTTTTATTAAAAGTGGTTTGGTCACACCGGAAGAATGTATGTAATGAGTAAGAGAGGGGTTATTCGTTAGGTATTGTGAATGAGTTGTCCAGAACACTATGTTTCTTGACGATAATATTCTGGAGATTGTTGCATTGGTGGTGAATAATTAGGGTTTATGTCCAAAGGTCTCAATGATGTGTTTTGTTTGTGGGTGTGAGGGAAGTGAAGCAAAGTGTGATGTCCTTTTTGACATATGGAACAAGATTGTACCGAAATGCAATTGGATATTGTGTGTTTAGAACCTAAATACCTGAAGCACAATTTTTGCTTTAATGTATTTATTTCGATCAGGTATAGAAAGCCGTCCGAATTGGGAACATCCATGAATTTTATGGCCTGTTTCCTTGCAAAATGAGCATGTTGAAGATGGATAATTGGGAGTAGGGGATGTGCTAGACGAAGGTTGATTGCGTTGACCATTGTTATGATGTGTGTTTTGTTCGGGATTCGAATTTTGGTTTGCAATTAATGCTACTCTGTTGGTTGGTGTGGTCACATTAGAAGACTGGTTACGATGATGGGATGTATCGGGTTTGGGATCTTGGGTTAACAAGTTTTCCAAGACCGTACATTTTCTTTCCAAGAAATCAAAAAAGGTATCACTAGCAATTAAATTTTGATCAGTCTCTTTTTCTTCAAGAGATCTTTTTGTATTATAATCTAATTTTGTTTTTAATATGTGAACGATTAGTGCATCAAATAACTATTCCTTATTGATATTTAGATTTAGTAATGACTTTACGATAGATCTAGCTTCGGACGTGAATGTTCTTAATTGTTGAGCAGTACATTTTGAGATGTTATTACAGGCTGAGAACGGTTAAAATGGGCAGTAACAATCTGCCGTGTATTATTGTATTTAGAATTCAATAAATCCAACGCTACATCAAAATTGGTTTCATTTACCGGTAATTGAGAAATTAAATTGAGCGGGTCACCTTTCAAGTATGATTTCAAATAGTAGAATTTCACAATGTTTATTTGAAATCAGAGTTACCATTTTTTATTTTTATTTGTACCTTCTTTACACAAAAAATATCAAAGAAAGTTATTATAAATCCAAATCAATATTAAGGTGCAATTATTTAAATCACACTGTATGTATAAATGTTTATGTTGCATAAAAAATATCAAAGAATGTTATTATAAATCTAAATCAATGTGAATATGTAATTACTTAAACGACACTGTATAATATAAATGTTTATGTTGCATAAAAAATATCAGAGAATGTTATTAGCTCCAAGGCAATGTTAATTATTTTGAAAGTATTTGAGTGCAGACTTTCGTCTCCCACTGTATGTTACATTTCTTTAATAAGCTGATATACGAAAACTTTTTTCATTCATAAATACCTCCTTGTCTGTTAGAGACTCGTGGGTGTTGATCATTTATTCTCTGGATTCCAAATGCTGTGATACTTTTCTTTTTTCTGGTTCAATCCGACTGCGAAATGACCATGTTTTATTAACCCTTTTTTGCACTTGGGATAATAAATGGAACGGAAGGTTGTAGTTTACTTAGCTCGAAGGACCGTTTAGTTATATGTAGTTCACTGTAGTATTCGTAGGATTATGGCGGTTTTTTAAATCAAACTATTATGTCACTTTCACTTGTATATTGACGAAAGTTATATTTTGTTCATTTGCTTGAACAATTAAGAAGTTCACTGAAATTTACACTTTTGGTTACTTATCACATTGTGTTAATTGTAAACATAATTTACCGATCTCAAGCCGGTTTGTTCTTATGAAAATAGTACCATTATGTACTAGGTCTGACTGATGAAGAGATGAATGATGACTGGGAAGTGGTGAAAATATAATATTATTCCTATTTATAGATAGTTTAAAGTGAGTGGGAAGTACACGTGTGTGTCTTTTTTGGTGGGTGAGAAAGTTTGATATTTTAAATGGAAAAAATCCTAGAACAATAATCGTCTATATTTTGTATACGGTAGTGCTGAAATGGAATTTTGTCGATGTGTGGGAAATTAGATGTTTTAGAAATATGATATATTTCTTCAAGTGGTGTGATCATTGAAATGGAAGTTTGTGGATGTGTGCGAAATTAAATGTTTGAGAATAATGATATATTTTTTCAAGGTCTGTGCAAGATATATGAATTATGTTATACAGGGGAAATTGAAATAGAATCACGGGAGAATTTGGTAATTGGAAAACAAATTCGAACACTTTGTTTATGGTCATGACAAAAGTGTTATTATATTGTTGAGTTCATTATTGGGATAGGATTGGTTGTTAGTAATCGCAAGTGAAAAAAAATGATAGTATTATGATAATATTTTGACGGTGGTCAAAATGGAAGTCAAAAACGTTTATCAACTCAATTCGATTATTAATTTAAACGATGAGGAATTGTTAATTAGGCTCCAAAATGTGAACTTGTTACCGCGGAATATAAGATGTGCCCGAACTGCGAAACGTTGAACCGGCGCGCTCGCTTCACTAGCGATATCAATCTGCGGAAATCAATCTTCAATCATTCAAATGATTATCCACATTATTATGTAATGATACGTGCTCAAATAAGTATACTATCAGGAATACATACACAATTTGCAAATGAAAAAATTGAGTGAACAGCTATGGACATATTGTGAAAAATTCGCGCCGGTTCACCGTTTCGCAATTCGCGCGCGCGAAGAACGAAACGTCGAACCGGCGCAATAGGGTTCATCAGTGAGTTGTCCTGAGTAATATTCAATCATAAAATTGGTGACTTGTTAAACTCCGCAGGCTGTATCGTGCTAACAAACTGAAATTTCTCAAAAAATGACAAAATGTCGTACTTCAAGTACCATAGCACCCGTTGTACTGGCTCTGGTGAGCTGAAAATCAATAGGGTTCATCTGTGACATGTTCTTAACAATATTCAATCATAAAATTGGTGACTTATTGCACTTCGGAGGCTGTATCGTACTAACAAGACTTGTAAGGAAAACTGGCCGACGACGACATACACACAGGATTTTTTTTCTAAAAACCGTTTTTTCGTGTTGTTGTTGATGGAAAACGTAAAAATAACTCAAAAAAAATCTAAATTCCAACTTTTTTTGGCGTAAAACAATACTATTCTCGCATATAGATATCATTTTAATTAGATCCATTATAGGTTGTAGCAAACTTCATGTGGAATACAAACTATTTCATATTTTTTCGAGAAGGAGTAGGGAATATACCAAGATTATATTTCGTTCCACTCCTTGAACCAATTATAATCCGACCAACAGTCACAAATATTTGTAGTAAAACCTTAATGGAATTTTTTATTGCCGAATTAGCATAATTTACAATACTTTACCTAATTCAATTCAATATCGCTTCCTGACCAACTGACAGATCAAAATGTAACTAGAATATCATTAAATATGAAACAAGAAATATAAAAAAAAATTACTCACCTAACTTAAGTATATAGACCAAATAGAACTCAACATTGTAGTGAACTAGAGAGGATAACGCGTCTAAGTTTGATTAACTACCTATTTTTTTGTTGGGGGGGAAATCTTCTATAGACCTTGGAAATGAGTACCAAGTTGCTGGATTCCCCCAATCATGTTTTCATCCTCAACCCTTAATGGGACAAGGAAACGTCATTCTAAAGCGCCATCGTCGATCGCCTACTTGCTAAAACCTACCACCAATCTGTCCGATCTCTGTATCTGATATGTTTTTAAAAATGTGAAATCGGTCAACGCAACCTAACCCAATCTAGCCTACTTATCTACTTATGAATATTTAAACTAACCTAATCTAACCTAACTAAATCTCAACTATAAACTACACAGGATAACGCGCCGAAATTTGTTCGATAATATTATTGAATCTCGCACTAGGAGTGGGACCAAACACTTGCCACCACATAAACTGATCAACTAACTCCGATAAAAATCTTGAGGACATCACGCCGGACGCCTTAAATATTATTTAATGGACGACAGTGGCCTTCAATATGGTTCGTGCACACTCCCGTTACCGGACCACAAAGTTTCTCGAATGGTTAACTTTCTTATGTATCTAAGGGGATGCACCTCCCAGATTTTTGAGGCCAGTATATCCCCTCCAGCAGTCAGTCCATATTTCAGTACCCGGCAATACGTGATGAGAAATTATTGATTCCAGAGTAGTTGCTGTTCGGTTGGGACCAAATACTACATATACACGTTTATCCGTGACATCATGGATACCAAGCACCCACTGCTCTGGAATCATGCGCCCCCTATTATATTTTCGTTGGGTCAGCAAGGATTTATCGATTTGCAAGATGTGACCGTCCCCACTTAAAAAATGTGAACAATTAAAGTAACCCTACATGGAATCGATACCGGTCAACTTTCGTTTAACTGAAATCAGTTATGCGCGAATTGCACAATCTGTTTTATTTTATTATGTCTAACAAACATGTTTATTAAATTCTCAGCGATAGTGTGTGCTTCACCTACTTGTGTAATGCAATATCTAACTAAATATGATGCCTCCGTGGCCTTTTCATTGATAGTTTGGGTTACAAGCATCATAGTTTTTTGAATTTCCAATAGTTGTTCTTTTTTACGTACAAAAAATTATTTATTCTTGTCTTTAGACTCGGGTTGTACAATTTCCATATGTCGGCGCAACTTGGCAGTTACCATGGAACATGGAACTATTAGGAAGCAGTTTACCACATAACATGCAGAGAGGTGAACGGTTGGAATCAACAAATCCGAAACTGATATATGGTTCATCATACTTCCTTTTTTTCGCCTTTGAAACCGTGGAGCTTGACGTCGTTGCATCATCGACTGGATCGGTATTTGCTGTATACTCCGCCCGTACTGCTTTTGAACATTCAGCTTCGTTAAAAGATGTTGTTGCAACACGTTCAACCCATTTAAGCCAACGTTCCATTCTTCTTTATTAATAACGTTACTGTCTAGAAGAGTTTAGTTCAAAGAAGAAATATACAAAACTGATGCAATCAGAATACAGCGGTAGAACAATACCTAAACACTTCGTTTAAAATTTGCAATTCGCTAGCTAGCTTGTAAGTAGATATGTACTTATCGCTCCGAACGCTAATCGTCGAGAGATAGAGAGAGAGAGAGAAAGCTAATAAGTCAGGAAACCTTTAACTAGGGAGTCAACTCTCTCCGGCAGTGAGTCCGCTGTCGATGTTAGCATTCACCCCCAAATCCTATACCACACTCTAAACCAACAATGTCCTCCAGACACACACGCAGCAACAAAGCTGAAAAATCTTCCACATGTTCTTTGCACCTAGTCAAATAAACCTCCATCACGCTATCAACCCCAGCCACCCCCAATTCGATTTTGACACATACTATGCAAACCTAGACTACCTAAACTCCCCTTTCGGCAAAGAAAGGGTTTCCCGCTACGAGAAAGAATTTCCCAAATACAAATCAAAATTCAACACACCCTCACCTCATACATCGTACAAAACCCACTCTAACTCAACACCATCAACCCAATCTTCAAAACAAATTCCATCAAAACAAACACCCGAACATTAGCAAAAACGCACATCATACACATCTCGAACCAGGTCTTACGCTTCCTCCGTAAGATCCCAATCCCCCACACCCCCAGTCATCTGATAATCCCCCGTCCCCGACGAGGATGGATTCACCCTCGTCGGTAAAACCAAAACCCGACTCACAACACCAAACCCTATCAACAATCCTACAGCAACTCCCACCAACAACACTACACTTACACAAACTCTCAATCTCCGAAACCTGCCAACCCAATATTCCTCAACGGACACATCAACGGACACATCCTTTATCTAACAGTTAACTTCAATCGAACAGCCCTACTCAAAACGTCCTCCCCAAAGTCAGTCTCAACAATTCTGAGACAAATCCACAATTCTACCGGTGATTCTAACATCACCATCAACATCCTCAACTCCACCGAATGTCCACCGCGACCAGTAAACAAAAGAAGGTGGGTATGAGTATACCCACTTAATCTTCCGTCTGCAGGAATGTAGACGCCACGATCAACCTCGATGAATTCGAAGAAATTCTTCACAATCGCCAAATTCCGTTTCTCAAAACTTGGCGAATCATCGCCAAGGCCACCAATAAACCACATCGATGCTTCGCATCGTAACCTCTTCCGAAACCCATTACCACCAGGCCCTCACCTTCGGCCTCTCCCACATCAGTGCAAGCGATCCAACGCCAATCCACTATCCCCAGTCCCTAAATATTGCAGTCTATGCACGCAAACCGGACATTCCGCTGATTCTTGTCGGTCTAAACCGATATACCCTTCTTGCGGCCAAACAGGCTATCTTCCCGAAAATTGCCCCAGGTCCGGAACACTTACATGTACAAATTGCGGTGGTCCTCACCCCGCCTTCCACCCTCGCTGCCCCCACAGGCTAAGGATACCTAAAACCCCTCAAGAGACCGCCCCAGTCTCACTCGAAAAGCCGTCAGTTCCCTTCGAAATCTCAACCGACACAAAAGTCATCTTAGAAGTCCTCACAGTCACTCTCATGAATGCCATTCCCAACTCAAGGGATATCATAGCCAAATCACTTCGCCATTTAATTCCTCCCATTTATCGACATAACTGTTCTATTATAAACATAGGTAGGCGTGCTCACTTTGCTTTCCTCCCCGTCGGTGCTGCAGGTTTTTCACATTTTTTCTTGTAGCATAGTGAATTTATTCACTAGCCAAATGGACCGACGTATGACGAGATTTTTGGATTTTATTGATGATGATACCAGCCATCCACTCAATTCAACATTCAAACCAGTCATTCACTAAATTTTGATTTCAACATTTTAACCTCCGCACCTAGACAATAAACACTTAACTTGCTAAATTCCTCTCCTCGAACTCGAAAAAAGCCAGTCGCCACCAACAGACATTTTCTACATAAAAATCCTTAAAATGATTCCAAACCCTTCTCATTAATTCTCAAGACATCGGAGACACCCGATTCCAAAAATTTTCAATAAATTCAAAAACCCACCTCATCTACTCTTAACTATCCGCAACGGAACGTGGTTCGTCTTATACATATCCGACCTTAACTAGTCACTTTTAAATTCCCCATCCTATACACTTTTAAAACCACGTTATCTGAAAAACATGCAATTTCAACGCTGATTGTTCCTCCCTCTCTCTCCGGTTGATTTCTAGCAAAAAACCACCAATCACTCGCAAACAAAACTTCAAATTTTCTAGACACTTTTTTTCTCGACTATCCTATACACTTTTCCATAAGTGAATTTTCAGTTACACTCAATCACACTCTAAATCCAACCCCAAATTAAAACAATTATAAACCCCGACTTAAACAATCATCGAACTTCTCTCTCTCTCTCTCACTCTCTCTCTCTCTCTCTCTCTCTCTCTCTCTCTCTCTCTCTAGTGTTGAGGCGCGATCGTCACTTTTATAACCTCGATCTCGAACATTCTCAAATCGGCGCCTTTGATACATAAAAAGGCGAAATACAACAAATGCGGTGTACACAATTTCGACTTTGTGAGCGCGCACAAGTAGATATCGGCGGTGGCGGCATAGTAAAATTGTACTGTTGTGGGTGGCGACTAAGTTCGGCTGCGCCTCGTGATACGCCTGCGTCAAAACGTTCGACCAGAGAGAGGTGGTTTGATTTTTTTTCTGAATTCTTGCGGAAACCCTACGGGGGTATCGCTGAACCCTAGGGTTTCGCAGAGAATGGAATGGGTGCTATAGAGTGATAGCTTTCATTCCTTACGTAGAGAGTTTGATTCAAAATTTATCGAGCGTATTTATTTCAAACAAGGATATTTTATCTACTTTTCATATGCTCCTACCAGGCTTTACTTCACCTCAGATGATAAAAAAAATTGAAAACCTAACTCCATATTTTGATGTAAATATCTCTCTTTCCACTGTTCAGTCAGAGTACGAAATTTGGTGTAGAAAACTTTCCACTAATGTTATCATTCCTGGAACTGACCTAATAAAAGCTTTATAGATTTGTAACGGAACCTATTTTCCCATAATAAAATATCTTTTAACCGTATCAGCCATGTTACCGGTAACAACACCCAATGTACAACGATCATTTTTTACAATGATAAGGGTAAAAGCTTTATCTCGTATTGTAATGAAAAATGAAAGTCCAAGTTAATTGTCCATGATTTCAGTTGATTGGGAAATTACTGCAAATCCAGATAAAGTAATCGACATCATGGCTGCCAAAACGTCTAGAAGTTTGGTATTGTAACGAACATACTATTTTCCACTGTGAGAATGTTATTATTTTTACATATTTTTCATTTTGAATAACCTTATTCGGTAATACATGTTGTTTCTCTTGAAAAATTAAAAATATATTTTAAAAAAATGGAATGTTTATTTATTGTGAGCAGCCCCAAGAAGAAAACCTGTCTACGTACCTGATTGTGAGATTGTTAAAAACGTATCCACTAATAGATTGTTGGATGTATTCGACAGTATTGACGTGGACTAGTTTAAACAGAGACAAGGGTCCACTTTATAGTTTGTTAGATAGAAATTAAATGTGAAGTTTTTCCCGCTGTAGTATCTAAGTTCTTTCTTCCTTTGTTCTATTTTTTACGTCATATCTTATTCTTCGTTCTCATTAACCGGAGTAATGAATTGATTTTTCCACAATGTAAATTTTCAAAAATGTTGGGTCTACAGCTGTAACTCGAAAAAAGTTGAAACTTTGGTGTTAAAAGATATAATATCATAATTTTAAAAGCACGTGCTTCGACATGGACGTAAGGAGTCTATTCAATTAAGCAGTACTTTTAAACCACCATTGCCTATCATTAAAGATTATTGCTGCGATAGATTTTAATGAGATGTTGCAAGATACATTCGGTTGATCAATTAAAGACATTTGATGTAGCAATCAAATTATTTTTTATTTGGTTAGATTATGCCAAATAGCACATTTCATGATAGCATAGCGAATACGAATGAATTTTTGCGAAATTCACACTGTAATAAGCAAAAACATCGTTGTCTAATACCCCGGGGAGCAGAACTTAATTAACTAGTGCACCTAATTAAATTACCATCACGCAACCTCTTAAGAAACAAATGATTAATAGTTTTTATGCACTGGAAATCAATAATAAAATTAATAAAAATTAGTTATTAGGTGTACGTGCAGTAATTTGCAATTCTAATTTTGATGGGCCAATCGACGTTCAGATCATGTAAACTTAGTCCTCCCACAACAGTTCTCGCTGGCTTGTGAATAAATTTACCATACAATGATGTACTTTCATCCATACTTGTTCGCTCATATAACTACATTGTTCGAGCAACAGAATTTATATAGTTATGCACTTGTTAATGGCTTGTCTCCTTTTTTACCATCTCTTTCTTCGCATTTTGTTTTATTTGTTTATCCTGTTAATAAATAAAGTTTTGAATATGGGTACTCTCGTGTGTCGAAAATTTATAGTCTATTAACTTATACGCTAAATACAAGACTGTACTTCGAAAATTTCAACAAATGGGTTTTTCACTTTTAGATCAGACACGTATAGTATATCTAAAGTGAATGTGAAAAGAGATAATTTTAATCCCATTGTTGCAAACACTGCCCAATGGCGTGTATATGTCTTTTATAATTTCCAAAATTATGAAATATTATTTTTCGTTCAAAGTAATATGGGAAATTAAAAATAGCATGCATACAAAACTCACAATACTTGTAAGACCGTGTTACTAAGAATATGGAGTTAGGCAAAATAACTAGGTCGTAGAGACGTCAACGATATTATTTCTATTAAAAATTCTAAGATTTAATATCCATGGCTTAAAGCACAGATACTTTATGATCACTTTTTGCCAATGTTAGGGTAAAGTGAGATTTTAAACGCAGTAAGACAGATCTAGAGTCTGACTCTATTATTTTCAAATAACAAAATTACATTTTGTTTAAATTTGATACATGATGTAGCAGTATATACCTATTGAAAATAAAGGGCAGAGTTCATTTTATGTAATGACACCTAGTTCCATTACCAAAATGCTCTGCCACTCAACCCATAAAAGAAAGGAGAACATATGTCTGTCATATATAACTAAATAAATTTAAAAGAAGAAAGAAAGAATAAGTGGAGTAACTAATACTGGTATATAAGTATAGCATAATATGTGTGGGAGAGAAAACAATTAACTATGATTGTCTCTGAAGTAATATATTTCTAAACTTGACTTTGAAAGTTGAAATAATACATTTTTTTAAGTTTTCACATAAGGAGTTATAAATAAAAAATATTTGGTATTGAAAGGACCGTCTAAATAGTTCAGTATTAAATACAGGTGGAGATAGTAGACCCTTAAATCTTAGATTTAAATTATGAACATCAGTCCGAAAAGAAATTTTTTGGTGCAAATAAGTAGGATTTTCAAAGGTAATAATTTTGTGAACAAGGCAAGCGGCATGAAGCATTCTTCTGTTATCCATATTTAACCATCATATCTCAATTAATTTATGTGATATACGCTGATGCTTTTTAATACCATAAATTAATCTTAAACATGAATTATGCACTTTCTGTATTTTGTTTTTAAAAAGTAGGGTTAAATTTGGACCATACACTATATCTGCAAAATTAAAGTGTGATAAAACGAGACTTTTTTTAACATGTTGAGGGAGAAAATGACAATTTCCATAAACCAGTTTTAATGAGCTGTAAGCACGTTGAATCAATTTATTGATGTGTTTCTCAAATCTGAATCCATAATAACATCTAAATTCTTAGCATGATTAACCAAGGCTAACTCTTCGTTGTTAATTGTTATATTTATTAAGTTTCCTATTTTAACCTTATTATAAGCGGAGCCGAAAAAAATTACATTAGATTTAGAGCAATTTATTAATAAGCAATGATCTGTCGCTAATTTTATGAAAGTTCTTGATTAATATTTTCGCAGACATTATCAACGAACACTGGAGGGAAGCTATAGTATCTGGGTATCATCTGCGTATACAGGAATTTTACAGGTTTTTGAAAATGTTATTAAGTTCCTTGTATAAATAGAAAATATTAGTGGTCCCAAAATGGATCCCTGAGGAACTCCTGAATTTAAAGTTAAAAATCCCGATTGATCTGAGTCAATATTGACACATTGCTTGCGATTATTTAATTAATTACGCAAAAGGTTGATTGCACTTTCAGAAAATCCTATATAATGTAATATGTTAAGCATCAATTTATGATTTATAGTGTCAAAAGCTCTGCTAAAATCCAACAATGCTAAAATTGTACATTTACCGACATCTATATCTGAAATAATATCATCAACTAGACTCGTTAAAGCTGTGGTGCAGCTATAACCTTTGCGAAAACCAGATTCAACACTCGGAAGTATTGAATTAATTGTTACATGTTCTCTTATTTGCAGTTCCATCGCCCTTTCCAGAATCTTAGAAAGCATAGGAAGAATACGTATTCCTCTTAGATCTTTATACTCGCATGGATTTTGATTTTTTGGCAACATTTTTACAATACTAAACAAGGCATTTGATTTTATTCTACATATGTTGTTATAAACTAACATAAACTAACATATCATCAATTTCTTTAAATGTAAAGGTGACGGGAACGAGGCTATTAGATTTATAAAAACTGAGAAGATTTTCTGGTGGCGAAACGCGTGTGATGGAATTTATTAAAAAATCATTAATTTTATTTGATTTTCTTAAGCTCTCAGGAATATAACGATTTGTGTCTTTAAGAAAATTATTTTATATAAGTACCCACCACAGGCAATTAGAATTAGTATTTTCAAACTGATGTAAAAAATATTTATTTATCATTAGTTCTATTGCAAAAGTTAACAATGGAGCCTTGTTTTTTGTTATTCTGGAAGTTGTTATAGGTGCGTGTCTATCAAATAAATTAACTAAACAGTTTACCAAATATGATACCTTTTCGTCAATACCCTCCTGATCAAATATACGTAAAAATGATATATCTCTCAGGTCATTATAATATAATTCCTCATTAAAATGTTTGAAACACCTATATGTATGCATTTTGAATTCTTTGATATTTCCTACAATTATTCTACAATACACCAATGAATGGTCTGAAGCTTCATTATGAATAACTCCTCTATCTACCACAAAATGTTCATCAACTATTATATAATCCAGAAGAGATGTTTGTCGTGTCGGTTCGTCTAGGACTTGGGAAAGTTTAAAATTATCAACAACATTATCTAATTTATGAACAACATTATTCTTGTACAGATAATTTATGTTAAAATCACCTAAGCAAATTAAATTATTAACAGTTGGAAATGGAGAGAAAAATCTTCAAATTCATTCAGGAAAGCATTATCTGTTATTTCGTGAGGTTTGTAAATTACTCCTATGGCAAATACCTTTATGTTTATAGCTAATTTTATGAATAATTTTTCCCAAATAGTATTATCATTTTTAATAGCCAATTGACAATTATACGAATGTTTTACATATATGCATAAACCCCTACCACTTGCATTTCGATCTCCCCTGTATAACATATAATTATTTATTTTTAATGAGTCATCACTATTGTAATGATAAAGCCAAGTTTCACACAACAAAAGAATATTTCATGTTTCTGTAACAATTTTTTTACGTTTGAAAGCGATGGTAAAAGCGAGCGTACATTTAAACAGCCTATGCTAAGACAATCCATTATTCTCTCACCAACAACCTTAGAAAATACTAAATGTAAATAAATATTTTTTCATTAGTGTTTCATATGAAACTCACGGTTTCTAGTTAATACTACAATATAATAAAAATTGTTGAAAATTCTAAAAAATTGACAATTGTTTCAATAAATCAATATCACCGTCAGAATGACAGAAGTTACATTTCATTTGATGCCTACCTGATGTTTAGTAGTTATTTTTGGCTAGACCAAGAAGTGACCTAACTTGTGATTGACTTAATATATGTTAATAGAAAGAAGAAGAAGATGTGATATTACAAATATTGAAGCTTAGATATTATTAGCCCTATGGTGATATCCTGGATATAATTTTTCCAATTAAGATCAGTATAACTGTGCAATGATATAGAAAACCAGAAAAACTATATCTGCTGATCTTTACAATTATCACTTGAGAAGACAGTTTATAAGTGGAGAACTCCCTAGATTCAACTGTTCATTGACAACTTCATATTGTGGGTTTCTTAAATGTCTTCTAATTTCCATTTCTTCAAGGAAATCTAGTTCTTATTCCTTTTCACAAATATGCAGCACTTCTAGTTTTGCGTTAGGTGTCAATGAATGATTGGTGTCAAGTATATGTTTTGCGTAGTGGGATTTATCTGGTTGTTTTAATATGTATGCTCGTAAGTGTTCACTGTATCGGATTTCAAAATTCCTAAGGGTCTGACCCAAATAGACAGCATTACATTCTGGACATTTGAGTTTATATATAACTGACTTCTTTAATGGTGGTATTTTGGTTTTTACATTTAACAATTTTGTACTAACGTTACTTTCTGTTTTTAAAGAAATTGTTGTAATCGTTGCTGAAGATATTATCTTTGAAATATTATTGGAATTCCACGAAGTAAGGGCCGAGACAGTTATTTTCATTTAACAATCTTCGAGAGAAGATTTGACCCGACTGTACCAGAAGTTACTACAAAAACGTTACGAAACATCACAAAACATTTGGTTTAACCCAGAATGCCTTAGGAAAAAGGTAATACCAAATTATGTGAATATAAAATTTCACACTAAAACACCACAAGCACAAAGCTATACAATGTGGTCAACGAGTTTGGATAAAAGGAGAATGTAAGAAATGGTTCAAAGTTAGAGACTCCTTAGACAACTACATAAAAGTTGTACATTCAGATCTCACATTCCAATTACATCCAGTAGAATTTGACTGTTTGGATGACAAAATTAGAGAAAGTGTCAGCACGATGAAGCATAAGAAATTTAAGGAACAAGAAAAAAAGCTACAGAATCTTGAACAGACACAACATAAAATGCAATACTCAAAACATTATGAAACTGTGAGTACCTACATACCAACACACTTTGCACCACGATTTGAAAAAACCTTTCAGACACTAATTTTACAGATAGTGGAATAGAATTTTTAAATAAAGGTTTAAAGTACAGCATACCACCAAAATTTACGAATAATATTAAACAAATTATAGCTACAGAGTCAGAAATAGCTTTAAAATCTAATTGAAATAATTTTCTTTATGAGAAATTAAAAATTGCCAATTTAATCAAAAATATTGAACCTTCAACAGTTAAATGTCAAACAAAAAATGACATTTCAGTTTTAAACGCAATAAAAAAGAAGATTGAGAATAATAACCTAACAGTTACAAAATCTGATAAGGGGAACGCTACTGTCATTTTGACAACTGAAAATTACAATTCCAAAATATATAACTTTATAGAATCTAGCGATGTAAAAGTTCTTAAAGCAGACCCAACAAAAAAGTTTTCTAATAATGTAAGGGATATTGTTAATAATTAAAATTATCTTTTGAGTGATTACGAAAAAACGTCTATCATACATAAGAATCCTCATTATCCACAATTATATGGAACCGTTAAATTACATAAAATAACGAAATCAATTAGACCTGTAGTTTCTCATGTTAATGCTCCTAATAATATATTGGCAAAGAGGCTCAACAATATAGTTAATAATTACGGATATGAATCTCAGTACTCAATTAGAAATTCTATAGTACTAATCAAAAAGTTGAAAGCAATCAACTTGCAAGATAACTATAAACTTATTTCGTTCGATGTGACTAATATGTTAACTAAAATTCCTCCCAAAGCATGTCTAATACTTGTAAGAAAATTACTAGAAGATAAAAATATTAATCCAGGTATAATATCAGATATACTTAACTTATTTGATGTATGCATTAATCAAAATCATTTCACTTTTGACAATAAGATATATATTCAAAATGAAGTTTTACCAATGGGAAGCCCTATATCACCTGTTTTGGCAAACATTTTTATGGAAAATTTAGAAAGAAAGATCTTTGAAAGTAATATTTCGAATAATGTTCTATTTTGGTATAGATATGTAGATGACATATTAGCTTGTTTCATGGGTAGGGAACGACAATTAGATGTATTTTTCAACCACATCAATAATTTACACCCAAAAATTAAATTTACATTAGAAATTGAAGAAAATAGCTCAATCAATTTTCTTGATTTAAAAATTCAATGAGTTAATAATGTACCTGATTATTCAATTTACCGAAAACCAACACAGACTGATGTGACAATTCCATTTAATTGAAATATCACCCCATGTCCCATAAACTAGCGGCATATAATTCAATGATACATAGAGCTTTTTCAGTTCCTATGAACAAATGTAATTTTGATAGAGAGATTAATACAATTAGACAAATAGCAACATCCAACGGTTATCCATTAGATATGATAAATAAGCTAATTAATAAAAAAGAGGAAAAAGTGGCATTACAACTAATATTTCCTAAACAAACTGATGAAATAGAAACTTATAAAACCATCACATATGCAGGAAATATTCCTAATAATATTTCAAAGATAATATCTTCTGCAACGTATACAACAATTTCTTTTAAAACAGAAAGTAACGATAGTACAAAATTGTTAAATGTAAAAACAAAAATACCACCATTAAAGAAGTCAGGTATATATAAACTCAAATGTCCAGAATGTTATGCTGTCTATTTGGGTCAGACCCTTAGGAATTTTGAAATCCGATACAGTGAACACTTACGAGCATACAGATTAAAACAACCAGATAAATCCCACTACGCAAAACATCTACTTGACACCAATCATTAATTGACACCTAACGCAAAACTAGAAGTGCTGCATATTTCTGAAAAGAAACAAGAACTGGATTTCCTTGAAGAATTGGAAATTAGAAGACATTTAAGAAACCCACAATATGAAGTTGTCAATGAACAGTTAAATCTAGGGAGTTCTCCACTAATAAACTATCTTCTTAAGTGATAATTGTAAAGATCAGCAGATATAGTTTTCCTGGTTTTCTATATCATTACACAGTTATCTTAATCTTAATTGGAAAAATTATATCCAGGATATCACCATATCTAAGCTTCAATATTTGTAATATCACATCTTCTTCTTTTTTCTATAAACATATATTAAGCCAATCACAAGTTAGGTTACTTCTTGGTCTAGCCAAAAATAACTACTAAACATCAGGTAGGCATAAAATGAAATGTAACTTCTGTCATTCTGACGATGATATTGATTTATCGAAGCAATTGTCAATTTTTTAGAATTTCCAACAATTTTATTATATTGTGGTATTAACTAGAAAGTTTCATTTAAAACACTAATATGAGTAGATTCCACGAAGTAAGGGCCGAGACAGTTAATTTCATTAAATATGTTTTCCTTTATATAATTACCAAAAAATATACTTCATAACAGTCTATTAGCAGAACCAGCTATTTATCGTAAAACCGACAGTGATGAGTGTGGACACTCTGCACAACGCATATATTATTTAATCCCAAAATTGGTAATTCTACAGCTAAAAAGTTTAAAATTAGAAATTAGATATTTATATATAAAAAAAGCAATTACTAATTTGAAAACTAAAAAAATTAGAAATCAGAAAATCAACAATTAAATTCATCAGAATATACATTCAAGTAAAATTTTAGTTAGAATGATGCATCGTCTCACTAATCACTCACTAGGTGAGCTGGCTTCATAATCTTCATAATACTGTTTCTATTATGGAACTTAAGAAATATATTTCCATTATTCGACCAAACTTTGCCTCCCTTGTTAACTATCTGCATTGCATCTTTAAATAGTACCTGCATATCTGGTGATAAATCCTCTCTAACAACTAAACCTGTGCCTTTTAATAACTTCTTCTGCTTAAATATCAGGTTTTTGACGTGAAGCGTGGTCATCTGAATTAGAATTGGTTTAATTTTATTTTTATCTGGTGATTTCAGTCGATAACTGTTACTTACACTTAGATAATTTATAGATAACCGCAGCTTACTATTTATTATTTCTAGTTCAGTATCCATACAGTTTTCATTCTGCAGCTCTATAACTCCGTAAAGAATCAAATTTTTGAATCTTCGAGACGTTTCAATTGACTCCTGTTTACTTAATATATCTTTAAGCTGTTTATCCTGGACTTGCATTTTTAATTTTATATTATTATTCTCGTCCTTTATGTTTTCTATTTCCTTATCATATTTTTTGCCTATTCACTTCATAATGGAATCGGAAATTTGAGATATGAACTCATCAGCAGTAACAAGCTTATTCACTAAATTTTCAACTGCTGAGTGCAGTTCTTCTTTGTTTGTAGTTGAAGTCATTTTTACGAAATAAAAACTAATAATTTCAACTTACCGGCAATCAAACCACTTTTCCAGTAACTTATCACAAATACATGAACTTTTTCACTCCTTTTGTTAGTTGACTATACAATAACCAATAATTCAACTTAATTACAAATGAATTTAACATTTAATGCAGAGCTACTCAAAACGTGTCTAGTCTGCTTGAAACATCGACATATCTGCTTGAAACATCGACATTGTATGTCCCGAATAACGAGATGTAAGGTTTATCAACATACTGAAAATATAGTATATACATAAGTTACTATGGTATGCCTATGCACACTTATAGTATGTCATAATTTTTCGCAGTTCAAAATGCTTCGAAGCACAAATAGAGTTGAATTATTGGATCTTTACCCGTGCGTCATTAATATCTGATAACATAACCGACAAATGTCTAATTACTTTGATCTGTTCTTCACTATTAATAGAAAGAGATGCCATTTAATAATTATGTCGGTTATGTTATCAGATATTAATGACGTCATGGTAAAGGTCAATAATTTTAAGTGTAGTGCTATTAACACATGCTTAAAAGTCCGGACATAACATAAGTGTGCACTCTACTGCCGCGTCCTCATAAATCAGATGTTTAGGACTTGTATGGACTTGCAATTGAGGCGTTTCTTACAAAAACCACCATAGTCCAGTTTTGACTGTTTTGGGAAAGTGGAGAAAACTTTATGTCGCCAACGTTTTGCTTAATTAGGTTTTTTCTTATGTAAGACATATTTTATTTTATAATTAGCGAATTTCGGCCAAAAAAAATTTAATCAAAATTTTGGTAATATTTCAAATAACAACGTAGTTTTTCCTTTTTTTATGGACAATGGTTGTTTTTACGGGAATTTCTAAGGAGCTGAGGATTTCAGTATGCAAAAGGTTAAAGAAATGTTTATTTTTAAACAATGTTAAGTTGTAATAACTACAAAGAGAACCAGCATCATTGTTTAATCTTCTGTGCCCCTGCTATTGTCTTCGTTGTCTATTTTAATTTCATGTCCAATACTAGTACTGGTGCTGGGCTGAGCAAGGTTTGATTGCAGAATGAGATAATAATGGACATTCTCGGGAACTTTCAGGCATTTAGCAAGTTTCCTAGAAAACCTAGCTTCTGGGGTTTGATTTGAATCTCACCTTGATACAGGGGCTTTAATGTTAGTTCGGTACCAAGCTTCTTCCGGTTTCGCAGATTTATTGTTTCCCAGGCACCTGTGTAAGATTGCTTAGTCTGTATATAGTCTACTTCAGCAGTTATTTTAATCACTCTTGCTGATTTTATTTTCATAGGCGGCTTTGGATTTGGCATAAAAAATGGCTTCAGAGCTTCAGCCATATTAAAAAATATTTTTGCTCTGCTTTCACAATATTAAAAGGAGAAGGCTTCTCTCTTGCTGCTGATATTATTCTATTCCAGTCAGACTGCACTTCTGCAGAGTTCTTCCTTTTTTGCCTCAATTTAACTAAAATCTTGATCGTTGGGCAGTCGGGAATGTCCACGAATAGGAAAATAATATTTAATAGTTTTGAAAATTTTAAAAATGTGAGCTAAGGCGATCTAACCATCAAATAATTTTTGTTTTGCTCCGGGCATCCATCACTAAACAATACTTTGTTGATTATATCTGCCCTGTTAAAATAATGCAACAACAAAGTACCAGAGTTGGCTGGCTGGCAAAAAAAACATCACCAGTTTGAATGTGGGGCAATGGCAAATTTTGTATGTAATCAAACGATAAGCACATAATAAGGCCTTGCTTTGCTTTAAATTTACATTGCCTTTTTATCTCAGAGTTTGTCAGCCTTACATAGATGAAGATTTTTCTCTGTTTTGATACTAATACGTTCTTCTAACTCAGTGCATAAATTTAGTTTTGATAGAAATCTATCACAAATGGTACACGTGTCAGATCTAGGCAGTCCAAACTTAATATTAAATTATGCGAAAAGTGACCAATAGCTTTGTAAGATACATTAATCTTAAGCTTCTCTAAAAACATTTTATACATTGCTTTAACAGAGAGTGTTTCTGGAAGGTATAATCTGTTTGGATTTTTTCGTCTTGAATAATGTGATTGCCGAGCTTTAAATGACTGGATATGGGTTTATATCAAATTCGCTATAGGCTCCGAAATTTTCTTGTGCCTGTTATTATGCCTTCCTCTTCTATCGTGTGGTGATTTACCTTGAAGCAAAAAACTATTTTGTAGTCTTCGTACTCTCCCTCTATGGTAACACCAAACACCTATACTTAAAAATGCCTTAAAACATATTGGATATTCTTTGCCTTCCACTCTTATCTTGTAAGAAAACAATGCACAAACGATTTCATTCTGTCACTTCCTTCTTCCGCATTTAGTTCATCATCACTTGTATTACTAACTTTTCTGGATCTACGGCGAAGAGGAGCACTTATGGATATTAAGACAACTAAATAAGAATCTTGATCATCTTTTGACGCCATGTTATTAAACAGAGTTATCAAAGTCTGTTGATTATTCTCGTTAATATTTTGAAAGCACTTTGAACGCGAACACCTAAAACAAAAGATCTACTCAATAATAACATGAATACTGAATATATTCAGTTTTTCACATACCTACAATCAGCTCCAGTAGAATAGCTTATTATACGAGTATTTATTACAGTGCAAATAACAAACATACAAAAATCGCTTTTGAATTTGGTCTTTGGTACACAGTAATTTTATTATATGTATGTTTTGTTTACCGGACAAATTCAGACTAGAATCTATTTTTTAAAATTTTATTAGAATGTATAAATTGAATTTTAATTATGTTTAAAAATTTTCAGGTACCGATGAGGCAAAGTTAGCTGTATCTGAGGGTACTTTTGCCTACCACAGTGTCTGCCATAACCATAGCTACAGTTCCATGGACTGCACTTCTACACTAAACATTAAAGAAATCAGGTATATATAAACTCAAATGTCCAGAATGTAATGCTGTCTATTTGGGTCAGACCTTTAGAAATTTTGAAATCAGATACAGAGAACACTTACGAGCATACAGATTAAAAGAACCAGATAAATCCCATTACGCAAAACATCTACTTGACACCAACCATTCATTGGCACCAAACACAGAACTAGAAGTACTACATATTTGTGATAAGAAACAAGAACTGGATTTCCTTGAAGAGTTGGAAATTAGAAGACACTTAAGAAACCCACAATCTGAAGTCGTCAATGAACAGATAAATCTAGGAAGCTCTCCACTATTAAACTGTCTTCTTAAGTGATAATTGTAAAGATCAGCAGATATAGTTTTCCTGGTTTTATATATCATTGCACAGTTATACTGATCTTAATTGGAAAAATGATATCCAGGATATCACCATAGGGCTAATAATTTCTAAGCCTAATTATTTGTAATATCACATCTTCTTCTTTTTTCTATTAACATATATTAAGTCAATCACAAGGTAGGTCACTTCTTGGTCTAGCCAAAAATAACTACTACAGGTAGACATAAAATGAAATGTAACTTCTGTCATTCTGACGATGATATTCAGTTATCGAAACAATTTTCAATTTTTTAGAATTTTTAATATTTTTCATTATATTGTGGAATTAGCTAGAAACGTTGAGATTCATTTAAAACACTAATATGAGTAGATTCCACGAAGTACGGGTCGAGACAGTTAATTTCATTGATAAAAAAAATATACGACGTTAAATTCAGTTGTACACGAACCAAAGCTAAAGCAATCGTGAACAACTTGCTGGCACATTGGTGCCAGGCCCTTTTAAGAGAAGATCTAAAAAAGTAAATTTTGTAACTCTATCAATCGATACGAGTAATCATAAATCAACTAAAGTTCTACCAGTTTTGGTAAGGTATTTCATTCCTGAAGAAGGTGTGAAGTTGAAGGTTCTGGACTTTTCATCTGTGGGGTGCGAAACGTCAGATGTTTTATCAGAAAATGTTGTATTTGTAATTAAAAATTATATTTTGGAATCCAGGTTAGTACGCCTGTCTGCTGATAATACGAACAGTATGTTTGGTGGCGTTAACAGACGAGGCGAAGAAAATGTTTTTAAAAAGTTAAAAAAGCATCTTAATAAGGAATCACTAATAGGCATTGGATGCATGGCTCACATCGTGCATAATAGCATAGAATCTGCAGTTGGAATGCAAAATATATAGATATTTTCATATTTATACGGTCAGAGTAGAACGGCTTAAAGAGATGTGTGACTTCGTTGATGTTAGTTAGCGCCAAGTTCTCGGGTAGCACTCGATGGTTGGCACTGCTTCCAGCCCATGAAAGACTTTTAAAGTTATTTCCAGCATTAAAATCATTTTTTTCATCCGAAAAAGAATGTCCAGTTGCCCTGAAATCGTTTTTTAATGATGACGAATCAGAGTTATGGCTCTGGTTTGTACATGGCCAGCTTAATATTTTTGCGACTAGTATCCGAGAAATTAAAAAGCAAAATTCTTGTTTTATTGAATCACTGTCAACATTTAACTTGCTCCTAAATAAGGTAAAGATAGGAAAGACAATAATTTTTTAAGTCTTCATGTCAAGTCAATGATGCAAAAATTATACGAATCTGACAAGCCAGCTCAAGATAGGTTTTATTCATATACATATTCATTTTATGACCGAGTTTTTCAGTATTTAACATCATGGGGTGAGCAGTTTTCCAATTTTAGTTGTTGTGGTTGGGGTACATTAAAAAGTATACCAGAATGGCCTGATGTAGAAAAAAGCATTCCATTGGTTGAATATGCTGGAAATTTTAAAATTGTAGCACAACCCTGTTCGATTAATTTGAGCTGGCGAAGGTGATTTTCATAGAAAAAATGGATGAGTGGGCCAACAAGAAATGTTCTGTGGAAAATTGGTGGCTGGAAGTTTTCAAAAGATTTGAAGAAAAACATATTAAACTTTTAATATTAAGTAAAGTTGTGGAATTTCTACTTTGTCTTCCAGGTTCCAATGCTGGAATAGAAAGATTATTTTCTAAAGTGAACCTTTATTGGAGCACCGAAAAAACAAATATTTTGGAAAGTATAGTAGGCAATGCCTTAACTTTACAATAAAATTTAAATTTATCTTGTCCAGAAATGTTTGAAAAGTTGATGACCGAAAAAAAGCTGTGTTAACAAATTCACAAAAGCGATAAATATTAAAATTAAGAATGTAATTAGGTTACTAAATTGCTGTTTCATGTTTATTACCTTGTTGTTTGCCTTATTATGTGCAATTCATATCTATCATATATTTGAGTTTTAGTAGGTATAATAAATACATATTCATTTAATGATAATTAAGATTTTCTTCTTCATCCATTTTCAAAGCTCATGCCCTATATAAAATCGAACAGAGTATAATTTTTGCCATCCTTATTTAGGCTGTCCCGTATTTTAAGGAAACAAATAGGTAGGCTTATACGATATAGGAACCCACTAGTACGATTTAGGCAACAAGTTTCTAAAATCGTATCATTGGCTATTCCTTACAAAAGCACCTGTTATGTAAAAATTAAATAGAAAATGATATTTTTAAAATTGCAGTTAGGTGTCCAGTAGATCGATCTATTGGTTTAAACCAAAAAAAGTATATTTCAGTGTTTTTAAATGAAACTCAAGGTCTCTAGTTAATTCCACAATATAATACAAGTTATTGAAAATTCTAAAAAATTGACAATTGTTTCGATAAATCAATATCATCGTCAGAATGACAGAAGTTACATTTCATTTTATGCCTACCTGATGTTTAGTAGTTATATTTTTGGCTAGACCAAGAAGTAACCTAACTTGTGATTGGCTTAATATATGTTTATAGAAAAAGAAGAAGATGTGATATTACAAATATTGAAGCTTAGATATTATTAGCCCTATGGTGATATCCTGGATATCATTTTTCCAATTAAGATCAGTATAACTGTGCAATGATATAGAAAACCAGGAAAACTATATCTGCTGATCTTTACAATTATCACTTAAGAAGACAGTTTATTAGTGGAGAATTCCCTATATTTAACTGTTCATTGACAACTTCATATTGTGGGTTTCTTAAATGTCTTCTAATTTCCAGTTCTTCAAGGAAATCCAGTTCTTGTTTCTTTTCACAAATATGCAGCACTTCTAGTTCTGTGTTAGGTGTCAATGAATGATTGGTGTCAAGTAGATGTTTTGCGTAGTGGGATTTATCTGGTTGTTTTAATCTGTAAGCTCGTAAGTGCTCACTGTATCGTATTTCAAAATTCCTAAGGGTCTGACCCAAATAGACAGCATTACATTCTGGACATTTGAGTTTATATATACCTGACTTCTTTAATAGTGGTATTTTTGTTTTTACATTTAACAATTTTGTACTAACGTTACTTTCTGTTTTAAAAGAAATTGTTGCATTCGTTGCTGAAGATATTATCTTTGAAATATCATTAGAAATATTTCCTGCATATGTGATGGTTTTATAAGTTTTAATTTCATCAGCTTGTTTAGGATATATTAGTTGTAATGCCACTTTTTTCTCTTTTTTACTAATTAGTTTATTTATAATATCTAATGGATAACCGTTAGATGTTGCTATTTGTCTAATTGTATTAATCTCTCTATCAAAATTACATTTGTTCATAGGAACTGAAAAAGCTCTATGTATCATTGAATTATATGCTGCTAGTCTGTGTGAGACAGGGTGGTTAGAATTGAATGGAATTGTCACATCAGTCTGTGTTGGTTTTCGGTAAATTGAATAATCAAGTACATTATTAACTCTTTGAATTTTTAAATCAAGAAAATTGATTGAGCTATTTTCTTCAATTTCTAATGTAAATTTAATTTTCGGGTGTAAATTATTGATGTGGTTGAAAAACACATCTAATTGTCGCTCACTAATACAATTAGACAAATAGCAACATCTAACGGTTATCCATTAGATATTATAAATAAACTAATTAGTAAAAAAGAGAAAAAAGTGGCATTACAACTAATATATCCTAAACAAGCTGATGAAATTAAAACTTATAAAACCATCACATATGCAGGAAATATTTCTAATAATATTTCAAAGATAATATCTTCAGCAACGAATGCAACAATTTCTTTTAAAACAGAAAGTAACGTTAGTACAAAATTGTTAAATGTAGAAACAAAAATACCACTATTAAAGAAGTCAGGTATATATAAACTCAAATGTCCAGAATGTAATGCCGTCTATTTGGGTCAGACCCTTAGGAATTTTGAAATACGATACAGTGAGCACTTACGAGCTTACAGATTAAAACAACCAGATAAATCCCACTACGCAAAACATCTACTTGACACCAATCATTCATTGACACCTAACACAGAACTAGAAGTGCTGCATATTTGTGAAAAGAAACTAGAACTGGACTTCCTTGAAGAACTGGAAATTAGAAGACATTTAAGAAACCCACAATATGAAGTTGTCAATGAACAGTTAAATCTAGGGAATTCTCCACTAATAAACTGTCTTCTTAAGTGATAATTGTAAAGATCAGCAGATATAGTTTTCCTGGTTTCTATATCATTGCACAGTTATACTGATCTTAATTGGAAAAATGATATCCAGGATATCACCATAGGGCTAATAATATCTAAGCTTCAATATTTGTAATATCACATCTTCTTCTTTTTCTATAAACATATATTAAGCCAATCACAAGTTAGGTTACTTCTTGGTCTAGCCAAAAATATAACTACTAAACATCAGGTAGGCATAAAATGAAATGTAACTTCTGTCATTCTAACGATGATATTGATTTATCGAAACAATTGTCAATTTTTTAGAATTTTCAATAACTTGTATTATATTGTGGAATTAACTAGAGACCTTGAGTTTCATTTAAAAACACTAATATGAGCATATTCCACGAAGTAAGGGTCGAGACAGTCAATTTCAAAGTATATTTCATTTATCAGTTTGTAAGAAACAAAATTAAAACCAAAAAGTGGTAAGATTTAGGCAACCTTACCCCACCACTGTATCGCTTGTTGATTTTTTTTCCATGGTATGATCAATAAGTATATTTTAACCTAACATAATCTAACTTGTAGTGCTGAACACACTGTATACTACTAAGAAATTTCAACTAACTAGCGTAAATTTATTATTCTTAACGGTTAATCTTCTAAAATAACCATATTTACATCGTTTGAAAAGTGTTTCAATATCCTTGATGTGAAATTATGATACTGTTACATAATGGATTCGTTGTGATATGAGTAGAATTGGGGGTAAAAATAACATGAAGTATGTACTTTGTAATTCGACACAGAAACGCTCGTTGCCATTATCTATATCATGTTTACTATCTCCATTGTTTATATCGCAATTTTGAAATTCTTCTTACAAGGAGAACCATATGAGATCTATAAAAGATTGAAAATATGTCTTTCCGTAGAGTAATTCATAAATTTCTTGTTACTGGATAATTATCAGTTACTAATTTGTTGGTGAATCTATTAGTGGTTTAGGAAAAAAGGAATTAGATATCAGGGGCGTTTACGTAAAATGGATCAATTGAAAGTGTGAACAAGGTTAAAGCTGATTAATATTCACAGTCACGCCTCATATAAAAGTTCGATAAGACGGCACAGAGACTGAACATGCAAATTTCGAGCGAGAAACCAAAAAGCATGATAGTATCCAAAGATCCGATAGGACGCAAATTGGTAGTAAATGGGAGCATTATAGACTAAGTTATGAACTTTACGAAATAGACAAGCAGGTCAAGGAAGTTGCTGGAATATGGGACAAATAATTGAGCACAAAAAGTTAGACGCTATGCCGCAGAAATAACAAGAACAATAGAAGAACAAGAAAATACTACGAACAATAAAAGAGACCACACTTTACGACAGAATTCGGAACACAGACACATTACGAGATTGAAAAGTACTGGATATCGTTACACGGGTAATAACAAGGCCCTTTTAATCGAGAAACCATTGGTTGAGGATCGGATGGCTAAGTGGGCCAAGAATCAAAATCCTGATTACACGACGTCCAATTGGTAGGAATATAAAACAGCTGGATATCAGCGTTACAAGAAGGCAGATAATAGAATTAACAGGACCTTGTCCTTTTACAAGAAGAAGAAAAAAAGAAGAGGAAGAAGAATATTATGTGAAATAATAGCGATAATTAGATAGGTGACGGTGTGAATCGACTAAGAGATCGACCACTGTCACGTTTTCCGAGGAAATGTAATAATATTCGTTGCGGCATGTAACCAGGAAAGTAGTTGTTTTTTCCTCGAACCACAGTCAAAATCTGGTTTGGATCACAGTTATTTTCAAACTGGCAGAGATGCAAATAGAAGTTCCCATCTTTACAAATAAGAATATTAGCTGAATTTCTGTCAATAAAATATGGACCTAGATAAAGATCGAAGATCGAAACAAATGCGGAAAGAGCAAATATAAAAGGACCTAAGCAACTGTAATCCACTTCATAATGGGATTCATGAGTTTATTTGTGAACAGCTAGAATTTTTAATTTGTTATGGCTATGTTTCTGATAATTTACAGCTAAAACTATTCTGTTCTTTCCTTCATATAAAAACTCAAAATCAAATAAAATTAATAACGATGCTATCCTGTATACTAATATATGGATTGAATTTTACTCGTCGCTTCCGTCAGTACTGTCAGCAGGTTTAATTAAAATGTTAACTTGCCTCAAATACGTGAACAAACAACTTAACTTGAAGTGAATTGGTACCGAACTTCATTTAAATGTCAATCTTCTTGTGGTTTTCCTCTTTCATTATTGTTGACACTGAAGCCTGAAAAGGTTGTATATTTACATTGATATTAAATGTATTATTAAGAGTTGTTTGAACCATTTATATAGTAATATCTGGTGATATCTATCCTTGAAGTTAGTTAACTAGTTATCACGCCAGTAGCGGTTCTTTTAGTATTGAAAAATGTTAAGCCGAAAGTTGTTGCGCGTAATAAGTAGTATTTAGATGGAAGATGAAGTATCAAAGTAACTTTCATTCCTTATGAACTGTAGAATTATTCTTAAATAAAAATTAAATATTGTAAACAATGTTAAGAATATTAAATTGATTTTTTACATGTTTAAAAATAACTTCGTTAAGAAAACTTCTTTACTAACAGTAACATCACGTTATATAGATTAGGTAACTAAACTCAGCGGATCTAAACAGGGAGATCGATAAATATCCCCCAAGCTAACACGTGAAGATACCGTGGCGATGGCTGAATGGAACTGAGGTTATAGCTGCTTTGAACGGATCCTTTGGGGTAACAGGTCGCACCCCATAGTATGTAGACCCCGCATGCGGGGCTCTGCGGGACTAGTTTCCCTAGCTACTTGTGGAACAGAAATGGAGCTAAATAAATCAAACAAAGATCTCCGAGTACCCAAATCAAAAAGGCAAGGGAACTTGGAAAATAAAGAACGGGTTCCTAAGGCCGTAGGGCAGGGAAAATCTGGAGAAAATCCACTGACTACAAAGCCAGGATCGTCAAAAGATATCTCTCAAGCTAATAGGCCAGGAACTACAAAATATGTCAGAGTAAAAACAGTAGAAGAGGTAGACCGCATGACAGATGAAGAAATTAAGGCTGAAAAGCTATCTGGTAAAGACAGGACAATATTACATACATGCCAAAAGGGCTGTAATCAAAGCCAACTTAATCAGATCTGTCGAGAAGGCAAAAGAGATACAGCCAGAACCGGCAAAACAAACATCACCGACCAAAGGCCCGAAATGGTCCAGATCAGACGGAAGTACACCGCCCGAAAGGCAATACAAAGGGAGAAGACCAAAACCCAAGGAGTAACTTTCAGCAAAGCTGTCGCTTTAATTAAGGTAGCGGCAGTTCATACAGGATTCCCGAAGATCAAAATGAACATGGATAAAGTTAAAGCAGTCCAAAAATCCTTTACGGCACACATGATGCTATCCCGGAGGGAGAACCACAGGTCCGCTTCTTGAATTCTGCAGTACACATAAACCGGGCTTTCTGGAACTAACATGTGCGAACGACACAAGCGCAAGATGGGTGAAGGATATCATCTCGACTCTAATGCCTTGGGAAAACGTATCCCTTACGACACTAGTAGGCGAGGAGATACCGAAGCCCTGTGCATGCGTCGTCTTTGTACAACGAAAAAGAAGAACGAATTGCCTCCAAAAGAATTCTTAACAGGTTAAGGGTAAGTAACCATAGGCTCGGGACGAATCTCTGGAAAGTCTGGGGAAGTAAACCCTCCAAGATGAGAGTCTTGTGGACCTTCTCGATGGACCATGACTCCAAGGAAGGGCTTCACAAGATAAATATGAATCCTTTCTTTGGATTGGGAAGGCTAACTTTTCGACCTAAGAAAGGGATGACAAAAACTTCAGAGGAAAAGAGTTCCGTGGAAGTAGGGGATAATACCTCAAGCACCGAGGCTGAAGAGGAGGAGCAACCTACCGGAAGTGAAGTCAGTCCGCTCAAAACGGCATCTGTCCAGGAGCTGACTGTCCCCATGGAGGTGGGAGAGCCGACTGAGCCAGAACCAGAGATCTCATCTCAGTAAAGAGAGAGGTAAGAATCCTACAGTCCAGCCTTTAGCACGCAAAAGCAGCATCAGCAACGCGTGTTAGAAGACTGGAGCAAGAAGGCATCGATGTGGCTCTCCCGCAGGAGGGGGGAGAGGCGAAAAGATTGCTGACTTATCAACAAAACAAGGTAAAGTTTTATATTCACCTAAAGCTATAAGGCAAAGAGCGTGTATAATTCACAGTAATATGGTAAATTGTATACTAATACCGTCACTTTGTACGGATGATGTTGTTACAGGTATCCTAACAATACCCACAGTAGAGGGAGAAAAGAAATGTGGTCTGTTCGGCCTACTACCCGGGTGACGAGGCCGTATGTTCACCTCACATAGTTGCATATTGTGAGAAAAGGGCTGCAGCTAATCGTAGGATGTGACGCTAATTCACTCCATACCATATGGGGCAGCACAAACATCAAAAAAAGAGGTGACTCTATTTTGAATTTTATCTTATCTGAGGGTTTAATAATTTCTAAACCTACTTTTGTCGCTAATGTATGCAAAGAAGTTCTAGCTTTAACACTTTGTACTAACAATATTAGCGATTGTATAAAAAATTGGAATGTGTCTAATGAACCCTCATGTTCAGATCAGAGACATAATATTTGATCTGAATATATTTCCATCGGAGATTAAATATCGCAACCCAAGAGATACAAAATAAGAAGGATTTCGAGAGTCCCTCAATAAAAAACTCGAGGGAGGTATGGAAATAATTAAAGGCGTAGAAGCTATAAATTCGGCAGTGGAAGTGGTTAGCGAAGCTATCGTGGCTGCATACCAAGATAACTGCCCAGAAAAAAAGCAAAAAAACACGGGTAATCACACGGTCTGGTGGAATAATGGCTTAAAGAAGTTAAAGGCAGAAGTCCAAAACTTGTTTAACAAAGCCAAAACCAATCAAGATTGGGATACCTACAGGTATATACTATAAAGGAATAATAATAATAATAATAATAATAATAGTAATAATAACTACCGACGGTTTATACTGCATCAGGATACATCGGATGACAGATGCAGACTATGTCGAAATAAAACAGAAACCATTCAGCACCTAACAGCAGGGTGCTCATATCTAGCACCGCGTGACCATAAGGCAAGGCATGACAACGTGTCAAAGGTATTTCATCAAGCGCTATGTAAAAAATTCGAGCTAATAAAAGATATAACACAGTACTACAAATATACACCAAGGGATCATATGGAAGACGAGAAAACAAAAATCTATTGGGATAAGCCTATCATTAGTGATCGGGAAATGGCACACAATAGACCCGACATATTGGTGATAGAAAAAGATAAAAAGGTAGCAAGAATAATCGACATTACAGTACCTAATGATCACAATCTCCGAGAAGCGAGAAACCGAAAGATCACAAAATATATAGATCTTTCTCACGAAATAAAAACTATCTATCAGCTCGATCAGGTCACAATACATCCATTAGTTATATCTGCGACCGGCCTTGTTGAAATAAATTTGAAACAGGAACTAAAAAGATTGGAATTAGAAGACCCTACAAAACTGATACTCACCGCCCAAAAAGCAGCAATTCTGGGCACTTGTCGAGCAGTCCGGCGGGCGCTCACACATGACTAATCCGTTGATATGGCATCCCGGATTAGCCAAGCAAACCCAGGAAAACCCTGTGAAAAAAATAATAATAATAATAATAATAATAATAATAATAATAATAATAATAATAATAATAATAATTGACATATCGATCCCAAATAATTCTAACACAGAAAGCAAATACAATGAAAAACTAAGCAAATACGCCGAGCTAAGGACCGAAATAAAAGAATTGTGGAATCTTAAAGAAGTCAAGATCATTCCAGTTGTTTTATCCTGTATGGGGCTAATTCCCAAGAAACTAAGTACTTCCCTCAAAGACATTGATATTCCTGAGTCAACCTACCGATTAATGCAAAAATCTGTAATCCTGGATGCGACAAACATTGTTAGGTCATTTCTAGAATAGTGACACCCAACGAAAGTCTTGCTGTTGAGGCCGACTGTCGTTGAAACACGCCGGGTGTAAATCCGGTGACACAAAAAGGAAAATATATAATAATAATAATAATAATAATAATAATAATAAAAGGTAGTCAATCACCTCATACAGCCTCTCCTATCAATTCCTGCTCGCACCTCCACGTCGGTAGACCCTGGTAAACCAACTCTGGAGATTCAAGATCGGGTAACCAACCTCCGGTGGCGGATCTACAGCAGATGGGCAAACGCGAGAGGGAGATCAACCACCTGTAGGGGTAATGGTGACATCTATTACTCGAGGAGCGGCGACCCCGCGGGCACAGAGCCACCCGCCTTTAGAGCTAACCCCCCTAACGGTGTGAAAAGCTGGTTTTCGACAGAGAAGAGAACAAAGCCACGAACGAGCGTCGTAAAAGTCGGGAACGACGCCGACCACTTCAGTTGACGACACAGGTAACGGAACAAAGGACAACGATCAAGCTCTAACTGCTCATGGTTTAGGACAGTCGCAATCTGTTCCTCCCAAGAGAAAGTCACAAAGGCTAAAATGGACGAAACAAAATAATATAGATGTTTTCAAAGCCTTTTTTAGAGCCACATACTACGAAACAAGGGTCATAGAAAGAACTTTTTTCAAAGAATTTAAGAAAATATATCCTAATTCTGAATTCACCGAACAAAACATCTGTGACAGGAAAAGAGCGATAGAGAAATATGGATATTTAACTTCAACAGAAATCAACACTATCAAGGAACAAATAAGATTAGAAGTCCAGGAAACAGATATACCAGAAACAGAAAAAGAAAACCTCAATGATACAGACACACAACCTACCCAAGGAACATCCGAAGTAAAAACAGATGATCATACCAAGCAATCACATTCACAAACGGATCGTCAAGTAACAGAAGAAAATTCAGAAATAGATAACAAGGAAATTCATGCTAATATAGAACAAATATTTAACAAAAATAAGCTGCTGTTTGAGGGAAGTAATCCCAACCTAACAGAAAATCTACCCAAGCTAAAATATAACTGGAAAACAAAAACTGTTGTGCAAACCTACAACAACTACTTAAAAAAACATGTCAACAACATTGAGAATATAGAAGACCTTAGAGAAATAACATATGTGACAGCTATATCAATCGCAGACAGTCTGGGTATTACTAAACACAAACCAAACACCAAGAGAGCCAAAAGAAACTCAACTGAAAAACCACGTTGGCAACAAAGATTAGAAAATAAAATAAGCAGAATACGTAGTGACCTAACACATATAAACAACTCACTAGTAACACCAAAACAAAAACACAACAAACTGTATAAAAAATACAATATAAAAACAAGACCAGGCATAATAACGTCAGAAATAACAGAAACACGACGTAACATATCTTAAACCAAAAAACGAAAAAACACAAGATCCCAAAAACTATAGACCCATCACTTTTCTGAACACTTTGTACAAAATAATAACAAAAACAATCGCCGAAAAAATAACAAAATACATAACAGAAAAAAACATAGAGCATGAAGAACAGAAGGGCTGCACAAAAGGAGCTAGAGGTTGTAAGGAACAACTTATAATAGACAGAGTAATAACAAAACAAGCAGAAACCAATAATAGAAATATCGCAATCGCATGGATAGACTATCAGAAAGCATACGATTCAATCCCTCATTCATGGCTCCTGCATATTCTACAAATCTACAAAATCGACCCAACTATCATAACATTCCTTGAACATACAATGAAGAACTGGGAAACGAAATTAATACTTAACGTACCTAACAAATACATAGAAACAAACAACATACAGATCAAGAGAGGAATTTTCCAAGGAGACACATGGAGCCCGAAGTGGTTCATCCTAGCACTAAACCCACTAAGCAGCCTATTGAAAGCAACCAACAGCGGATACAAGGTCACCAAAGACTATAACCTATCACATCTATTCTACGTCGATGACATAAAGCTCTGTGTCCCAGATGAATACAAACTATCATCATTATTAGAAACCACTGCAACTTTCTCTAAAGACATAAACATGAATTTCGGACTAGATAAATGTGCGTTACTTATAGTGAAAAAAGGGAAAATAACTGAAAGAAACAACATAGACCTACCCATAAATAATATAACATTCCCTGCATTAACCGAAGGCGAAACATACAAATACCTGGGAGTAAAGGAAACACTAACACACAAAATCAAGGAAATGAAAGAACTCATAGAGAAAAAGTACAAAGATAGGCTAACGAAAATCATGCACACACAACTAAATGCAAAGAACAAAACCAAAGCAATAAACACATGGGCAGTACCTATATTGACCTATTCCTTCGGAGTCATACAGTGGACTAAAACAGACGTACAGGTACTAGATAGGATAACAAGGAAAATACTTACAAATAATAGATCATTTCATCCATCGAGAGATTATACCTACCAAGAGGACAATGAGGTCGAGGTTTGGTGAATATAGAAGCCACACACAATATTCAACTACATAGTCTACAAACCTACTTCAATAACAAGGAAGCACACTCACAACTGCACGTTGCTATCAAGCAAGCAGACAAAAAATACACACCACTGAGTACGCATACCCAATTACATACAGACAAGAAAACATTCATGAGAAATCTAACACAAACATGGGAAGGTAAGAAACTACACAGCAGATATAAACATGATCTCAGTAGGCAACACCAACTATCGACTAAATGGCTTGAAATAGGACAACTATATACAGAAACAGAAGGATTTATGTGTGCTATACAGGATCAGGTAATAGCTACAAAGAACTATCAAAAGTATATAGAGGATAACAAATGTAGAATATGTAAAGCAACGTCAGAAACAATTCAACACATAACATCAGGATGCTCCGGTCTAGCTTAAACAGAGTATTTAAATAGACACAATCTTACAGCAAAAATCTTACACACACATCCACTTCAAAAATACCAAATAGAAGATCCTTACTATAAGTACAAACCTGATCCAGTGAATGAAAACCAAAATTTCAAAGTTTACTGGGACCGAACAATTGTAACAGATAAAACAATAACAAATAATAGACCAGACATAATAATTATACACTAATAGACACCGCTCATCCCCTGGACCATTACATACAGAAAACATATACAGAAAAAATTAGGAAATACACCGAACTAGCAGAAGAAATAAAGGCAATGTGGAAGATGGAGAAAGTTCAGATAACCCCAGTTGTCATTTCAGTAACGGGCCTCATACCACCAGAGTTACTTAATGAATTTAAAAAACACAACTTAACACAACATACAATACTAGAAATGCAAAAATCAACTATATTAGAAACGTGTAGGATAGTAAGGAAAATTATCAAATAAGTCAACAAGGTATGAGTTTTGCGTGAGCCCTCATACTTTTAATCCGTGTAAACGTGAGAAGAAGGAGAATAATAATAATAATAATAATGACTTTATTGCTTTGTTACAAGAATACAAGTACAAGCAAAGGCGACGTTCGCTCTTAAATGATGTTTTCGTACTAGCAGCACCAGCGCTCTTCTACGTAACTGCAAAACACAAAACTAAATATCAAATATCCTTTCGTACAATATCTTACATGCTAATATAAAAAAAGTTATGTAACCTAATTTTGTAAATATTAAAATGAATAAGGCCAATTTTACCTGCTTAAAATTAGAATTTCAACGTTATACTATTATTAAATAGAGACTTTTACTGTTAAGTTTAAATCGAGAAATGGGTAACGTTTTGTAATCTTCGGGGATTATGTTGTACAGATTTGCAATATTATATGAGAAGCTAGATCGGAATAACGAGGTTTTATGTTTCGGCATACTAATTTTATTTTTAAATCTTACATTAATATTGTGAACTTCTGATCTCTTTTTAATTTTTTTCGATAGGTAAAAAGGAATTTTGGTAAACATAATTTTATGAAATAGTACTGATCCGTGAAGAATGCGTTTATTTTTTATGTTCATCCAGCCAAGGTCTGCAAGATGCTTAGAGGTTGGATTGCGACGTCTGATACCACAAATAAATCGAACACACATATTTTGAATTCGCTGCAGTAGTGCAGCTGTATCCCGGACGAAACCCCGACTGGTGTTCAGGTAGAAAGTCGAATTTGGTGATGTGTTGATGAATCTGTTCATCCATCACTTTTTCTAGGATTTTAGAAAAGATACACTGAATACTTATGAGACGAAGTTCATTGAAATCAGCAGGATTATCCGTCTTAGGTATGGATAGAACCTTAGATTCTTTCCAAATTAAAGGAAAAACGGAATTTTTTAGACAATAATTGTATATGTGAGTAATAAATAATAAAATAAGTGGACAACAATAGAGAATCATAGTGATATTAATAGTATCAGGTCCAGCTGCAATTGAATTTATTGAAAGTATTTTTCATAAACTTTTAACTCATCAATTTCCCTAAATTTAAAATTATCAACATTCGGTAGTTTAGTTGAAAGATAGTGGCTTAGAATAGCAGCATCTGGGTTATTGTCACCACCAATACCATTGATGAAATGATTATTTATTGAGTCGGGATCTTGTAAGTGATCAGGAATAACTGTTGAACTTTTTTTGTTATGAATGATGTTATGCTTTTTCATTTCTTTCCAGATATTTTGACTTCATTACGAATTGATTTATAGTAATTCCAATGATTCTAATTTTTTGATTTTTTGAATCTTAATAATTCTTTATCTCTCAATTTCATCATGTCCCTCAATGTATTAGTTAACCATGGAGACTTTTTTCTTGTTATTTTAACTTGACGCATGTTATTCTAACTTGATGCAAGCCAGAAGAAATTACTGGAAGAGATTTCATATATCCCTGCATGTTCTCGAATCCACAGCGTACTAGCAAAGGATGGCACAATAAAAAAGAGGTAGATTTCGTTAAGAAAGCAGATGACTCTTATACGGAAACTGAAGAGGAAATAATCACTTTCCGGCCTTATCAGTGATGGACGATACATAAAGGCATATCAATCAAAACCGAAGGCTGAATAGACCAACTGTTCTGGATTGGAAGATAGCCACTGACGTGACCAGATCAAGCAGGATTAGATGGGCTATAAATAAATTTAAGCCATACAAGTCCCCTGGGACAGATGGTATCTACCCCATACTATTACAGATAGGGATTGAGGTGTTACTACCACACCTATGTAAGATCCTTAAAGCCTGTTTGGTTTGGGGGATCACACCAGGAATATGGCAAAAGGTCAAGGCCATATACTTGCCCGAGGTGGGCAAAGTGTGAGACCTAACACCCAAATTATATGGACCAATAAGCCTATCCTCCTTTCTACTTAAAACACTAGAAATGCTTCTGGATAGATATATTAGGGACGAGATACTAAAAGCATCCGCTAACTAACCGTCAGTATGCTTACCAACCAGGTAGATCTACTGAGTTCGCGTTGGACGATCTAAACAGGCTGGTCTCAAAGTCAACAGAAGACAAGGAGATGGCAATGACCATTTGCCTCGATATTGAGGCAGCATTCGATAATGTCATCACTAGCTCATTGATCAACGCAATGAGCAGACGGGGTACACATACTTTAATATGCAGATGGATAGAAGCTAACCTGGAAAATATGATAATAGAATCTACTCTGGGTTAAGCCACCATCAAAGCAAGAGCCGGTAGACGATGCCCACAAGGAGCAGTTTTATCACCGTTACTGTGGACAACCTTAGTTGACGATCTACTCGTAGAACTGTTCACGGCGGATTTTTACTGCCAAAGATACGCAGACGATACAGCAATTGTTGACAAAGACAAATTCGCGCAGGTGGTGTCTTAGAAAATACATGTGGTCAACTTCACTAAATGAACGGCACTGCCAGGTCTAAAACCATCAGTGCTAGGAGATTTCATTTGTCAAAGCAATACAATACCTTGTTGTATATTTTGATCATAGGCTGGAATATTCACTTATTGGAAACCACGCAAAAAGCTGCTATGTCGTTGGGCAGATGCAGAAGAATGTGTGGTAGAAACTGGGGACTCATTCCTAAAATGACCCTATGGTTCTACATAAGCGTAGTTAGAGAAATGGTAACGTATGCGTCGGTAGCGTAGTGATCAAAGGCGCAGCAAATGGAGACTATGAAGCTATTAACTAACACACAAAAGCTAGCTTGCCTGTGTGTTATAGGGGTCATAAGAACTACTCCCACAACTGGTATGGAAGTCTTGCTGAATCTACCGTCACCACACATTTAACTAGGCCAGATCTGTAATGCACAGATTTATACGCCAGAAGCATAGTGCGGATTATCGGAAGCTAACTATACTAGGTAGGGGAGATTGGAAAGGGTGTGTACCCATACAGGCGGAAGCTACATGGTACACAGACGGCTCAAACGCGTCGAAAGGGGTAGGAGCAGGAGTAGTGGAACTAGAACAAGGGATAACTTTCCCAATAAGCCTAACAAAATACGCCACAATTTTCCAAGCGAAAATAACGGCGATCCACTACTGTGTGGAGGAAATCCAAAGGGAGGAAAGAACATATCGTTCAATTGCCATTTTGACAGACAGTCAAGCGGCTCTAAAGGCACTTCATTTTGTAGAGGTCAACTCTATGCTAGTATGGGATTGTGTGTGTGTGCTGGGTGACCGTAGTAAAGTCACGTGTGATGATCCCAAAAGACACTATTAGATTTATTTAGATGTAACTAGATTTTAATTTCAAATATTGCTAGCGGCTAGTGAACTGACAAGGTGTAGTAAGGTTATTAACAAACTGAGGAATCACGACTGTTTTGTAAATATATTATTGACGCGTCTTAACAATAAATAATGTAGTATGACAAGGTCGACGAAAAGAGCATCGACTATTGATGTTTTGGTTTAACAAGGTATTTATAGAATTTCCTATATAAAAGAAAGAGTTCATTTCTCTATAATTGTTAATGGTATCAATGTTTATAGCGTAAGTTAGCCATGGTCAGTAATTTGTATACTTAGTGTTAAATATATTATCCCAGTGAGTTTTGATAAACAATGGTATTTATTTAACCCCAATGAATAATGGTAAGTGTTTCCCGAAGATTAATGGTTTGATGGTTTAAGAAGTATATACGAGGGGCACTTGCTAAATAACCACCACATGACAATCCTGCGAACTAAATGGTAATAATTCTGCAAACTAAATTGGTAATAATCCTGCAAACTAAATGTTAATAATCCTGTAAACTGAATGGTAATGATTCTGCAAATTAAATGGTAATATTCAACAATAATCCTGTAAATAGTCCTGCGAACTGATGGTAATCCAAACGAGCGAAGGTATATGGTGTTTTATTTGAATTTTGGACCTTGGAGGAGCAGAACTATGGGTGGTGCACCTACTAAGCAAGAGGTACAAGAAACTGGTACGGTAAACAATAATTTCACAGTGCAGCAAGATAATTTTGCAACAAAAATAATGGTCTTATTGTACATAACATGTGGTCCCTATGGAAAACGCATCGAAGGACATTAAAAAGAGACATCAATCGAGGGATAGCAGCGAAGCAGACGTCAAGAACTTTGACTGTATAAAATTGTAAGTACTTATGCACTCTACTTTTATGAACGAATGGTAGATCTTTAAATGTCAATAACGTGGGAAGATTTCGAAGATAAGCTAAAGGCAATCGTAGAAGAAATAAACAGGGAAAAAGGTTTTTGAAAGAGGAAACTCCAAAAAAATCCGGATATACACATTGAAGTAGTTAATGGTATAATAATTCTTTATAATAATTTTGCTAAGTTGGTGAAAATTGGAAAAACTTAAGTTTAGTACAACAAGAAAGTTGTAAAAATTATTCGGATAAGATTAGGGATAAAACTTTTAGCATTTCAAGCGCTAAACTGTACTGTTAAAATACCTACGTCTATATTTGAGGAGATCGATACGGGTGTATTACAATACAATGATGCAATAAATAAACAGTTGAAAATGACGAAAAGTATGAATGATTTTTTTAACTTTGCGAGTAAGGTATTACCTACTGAATTCAATGGAGAAGCAAGTAAGTTTTTAGAACCGTTAGATTTGTTACAAATAAACGCGACGGGTAATGAAAAAATGCGATTCTCCTAATTAAAACAAGACTGACTGGGAAAGCAAGAAGCCTGGTAAAGACAGAAAATTCTATCACGGAAATTAGTAACAAGCTCAAATCAGGAATAAGGGGAGATAATCCAAGCCTTCTCTTAGCGAAACTTAACAAAGTAAGGCAAAATGGGAAGGACATAACACAATACGCGACAGAAATAGAAAAGTTGGCAGAAAAGCTACAGGCAACATACGTGTCGGAATGGATGCCAGAAAGTCTAGCAGAACAATATACCAAAGAAGCGACAATTAAAGCAGTAACGATGAACGCCACAACGGATGCGACTAAAAAAATCATAGCAGCGGGAAGTTTCGAAAACACGCAAGCAGCTGGTATCAGTAGAAGGCATAGTAAGTCATCAACAAGTATTACACGTGAAGGACAATAGGAATTTCTTCAGGAAATCAGATTTTAACTATAGAAACAATCATAGGAGAGGAAGCAACAACGGACTGCACAACGGCAACTCCCAAGGTAGGACATTCAGACAAAAGAACCCAGGAAACGGTTATAGCAGATACATAGACTACAACAAGGAGAAGAAACTTAACAGGAATAATAATTACAATAACCACAATACTAACGTAAGAATATGCGAAATAGAACATAGAATTGAAGAAATGATCAGACAAATGGCACATTTGAAGAAAGCAAACTACGAATTAAGGATGGAAAATATGGAACTCAAGGAAAGAACAGAATTTTTGCAAGGAAACATGACACAGACCCAGACAAATTTAGAGACAAGAATTTGATAATACATGGTATAGAAGAAGGCAACGAAGAAGATGAGGAACAACTAGGAAATAAATTAGAAGATGTAATGAAAAAGGTTAACAACACAGTAGATGTTAAATCAAATATTTTGAAATGTAAAAGAATAGGAAATAGAAACAGTAACAAAAATAGGTCAGTACTAATAATGATGAAAGACGTGAATAAGAAAGTAGAAACTTTGGAAGGAACGAATAAATTAAAAGGAACAAAGATATATATTGATGAAGATCGCCCAAAAGATATATTGGAACAGAGAAAACAGTTAATAAGATATATGAAACAGGCGAGAGAAAGTGGATCCAAAGCTAAGATAATCGATAATACATTAATGATAAATGACAGCGTATACAGTCTAAAAGAACTGGGAGAAAGGAAAAATCAATTAGAAATATATACAGGATGGAAAAAATCAACATTTAAGGAACATAACAAAACTAATCCGAAAACTTTGAATAAAATTTTTAGTCAAAAAAGTTTTAAACAACTAAGAGGTGAAAAAATTGTCAATTTTACACTTTGAAAATAACCGTATCTCGTTAAGGATGAGCATTCGGATCGAAAATAAATTGAAATTTAGTGAAGCCTTATTTGCCGGAATACAAAACTTCGACTAAGGACGAACGTTGGAAAAGCTTGAGGAGCTTTCGGTAAAATTTGAAGTAAAAAGAATGAAGATATATGCAAATGATTGTATATTTAAAAAGTGCACAATAGAAGAATTTATAAGAGAAGGCAATAAAAGGTTGAAAAACATACAAGTATGTATATGCGAAGTACCAAAGACGGTACAGCGGAAAGAAGAGATTCAAGAGATTCTAGAAAGATATCACAACGATCCAATGTTTGGAGGACATGTAGGAAACAATATACTTTTAAAGAAATTGAGAGCAAATTTTAGATGGAAAAACGTGGAGAAAGATGTACGGAAGTATGTAAAGAATTGCCATGAATGTCAAGTGAATAAAGCAAAACCCAGTCATAAAGAAAAATTTGTCATCACGGACACATCTATAAAACCATTTGATATTATATATATATATATATATATATATATATATATATATATATATATAAATTTCGATTTTCTACTACACCTGTTTTAGTCGAAATTTCAATAATTTCGACTTATTGGCCTGACCGTTCTTCGAAGGGCAAAACAACTACATTCCTGGCTAATACCACGCAAAATATTGAATTACATCCCCTTCGAAAACCGTGACGTCGACCGGCCATTTTGCCGATACGGACATCTGTGGTGATTCGCAACTGATAGCGGAAGAGCATAGTACACTTACGCGTTTCGACCTTCTTGGGTCTCTTCAAGAGTGCCGTAATGCCTTCCAGTTCAGAATCTCTAATCCGAACTGAAGATTACACCCTCCGACAACCTCTCTTGGTTCGTGTAGTTACACAAGCGAGAAGTAGTCAGTTGGCGCCATCTTCACTTTCAGCTGCAAACCAACACCTCAGATAAATGCGACCGTATTAGTCGTAATAAATAAAAATGAATAAAATTTCATAAAATACGAGGTGCTATATGAAATATAAATTTCGATTTTCTACTACACCTGTTTTAGTCGAAATTTCAATAATTTCGACTTATTGGCCTGACCGTTCTTCGAAGGGCAAAACAACTACATTCCTGGCTAATACCACGCAAAATATTGAATTACATCCCCTTCGAAAACCGTGACGTCGACCGGCCATTTTGCCGATACGGACATCTGTGGTGATTCGCAACTGATAGCGGAAGAGCATAGTACACTTACGCGTTTCGACCTTCTTGGGTCTCTTCAAGAGTGCCGTAATGCCTTCCAGTTCAGAATCTCTAATCCGAACTGAAGATTACACCCTCCGACAACCTCTCTTGGTTCGTGTAGTTACACAAGCGAGAAGTAGTCAGTTGGCGCCATCTTCACTTTCAGCTGCGAACCAACACCTCAGATAAATGCGACCGTATTAGTCGTAATAAATAAAAATGAATAAAATTTCATAAAATACGAGGTGCTATATGAAATATAAATTTCGATTTTCTACTACACCTGTTTTAGTCGAAATTTCAATAATTTCGACTTATTGGCCTGACCGTTCTTCGAAGGGCAAAACAACTACATTCCTGGCTAATACCACGCAAAATATTGAATTACATCCCCTTCGAAAACCGTGACGTCGACCGGCCATTTTGCCGATACGGACATCTGTGGTGATTCGCAACTGATAGCGGAAGAGCATAGTACACTTACGCGTTTCGACCTTCTTGGGTCTCTTCAAGAGTGCCGTAATGCCTTCCAGTTCAGAATCTCTAATCCGAACTGAAGATTACACCCTCCGACAACCTCTCTTGGTTCGTGTAGTTACACAAGCGAGAAGTAGTCAGTTGGCGCCATCTTCACTTTCAGCTGCGAACCAACACCTCAGATAAATGCGACCGTATTAGTCGTAATAAATAAAAATGAATAAAATTTCATAAAATACGAGGTGCTATATGAAATATAAATTTCGATTTTCTACTACACCTGTTTTAGTCGAAATTTCAATAATTTCGACTTATTGGCCTGACCGTTCTTCGAAGGGCAAAACAACTACATTCCTGGCTAATACCACGCAAAATATTGAATTACATCCCCTTCGAAAACCGTGACGTCGACCGGCCATTTTGCCGATACGGACATCTGTGGTGATTCGCAACTGATAGCGGAAGAGCATAGTACACTTACGCGTTTCGACCTTCTTGGGTCTCTTCAAGAGTGCCGTAATGCCTTCCAGTTCAGAATCTCTAATCCGAACTGAAGATTACACCCTCCGACAACCTCTCTTGGTTCGTGTAGTTACACAAGCGAGAAGTAGTCAGTTGGCGCCATCTTCACTTTCAGCTGCGAACCAACACCTCAGATAAATGCGACCGTATTAGTCGTAATAAATAAAAATGAATAAAATTTCATAAAATACGAGGTGCTATATGAAATATAAATTTCGATTTTCTACTACACCTGTTTTAGTCGAAATTTCAATAATTTCGACTTATTGGCCTGACCGTTCTTCGAAGGGCAAAACAACTACATTCCTGGCTAATACCACGCAAAATATTGAATTACATCCCCTTCGAAAACCGTGACGTCGACCGGCCATTTTGCCGATACGGACATCTGTGGTGATTCGCAACTGATAGCGGAAGAGCATAGTACACTTACGCGTTTCGACCTTCTTGGGTCTCTTCAAGAGTGCCGTAATGCCTTCCAGTTCAGAATCTCTAATCCGAACTGAAGATTACACCCTCCGACAACCTCTCTTGGTTCGTGTAGTTACACAAGCGAGAAGTAGTCAGTTGGCGCCATCTTCACTTTCAGCTGCGAACCAACACCTCAGATAAATGCGACCGTATTAGTCGTAATAAATAAAAATGAATAAAATTTCATAAAATACGAGGTGCTATATGAAATATAAATTTCGATTTTCTACTACACCTGTTTTAGTCGAAATTTCAATAATTTCGACTTATTGGCCTGACCGTTCTTCGAAGGGCAAAACAACTACATTCCTGGCTAATACCACGCAAAATATTGAATTACATCCCCTTCGAAAACCGTGACGTCGACCGGCCATTTTGCCGATACGGACATCTGTGGTGATTCGCAACTGATAGCGGAAGAGCATAGTACACTTACGCGTTTCGACCTTCTTGGGTCTCTTCAAGAGTGCCGTAATGCCTTCCAGTTCAGAATCTCTAATCCGAACTGAAGATTACACCCTCCGACAACCTCTCTTGGTTCGTGTAGTTACACAAGCGAGAAGTAGTCAGTTGGCGCCATCTTCACTTTCAGCTGCGAACCAACACCTCAGATAAATGCGACCGTATTAGTCGTAATAAATAAAAATGAATAAAATTTCATAAAATACGAGGTGCTATATGAAATATAAATTTCGATTTTCTACTACACCTGTTTTAGTCGAAATTTCAATAATTTCGACTTATTGGCCTGACCGTTCTTCGAAGGGCAAAACAACTACATTCCTGGCTAATACCACGCAAAATATTGAATTACATCCCCTTCGAAAACCGTGACGTCGACCGGCCATTTTGCCGATACGGACATCTGTGGTGATTCGCAACTGATAGCGGAAGAGCATAGTACACTTACGCGTTTCGACCTTCTTGGGTCTCTTCAAGAGTGCCGTAATGCCTTCCAGTTCAGAATCTCTAATCCGAACTGAAGATTACACCCTCCGACAACCTCTCTTGGTTCGTGTAGTTACACAAGCGAGAAGTAGTCAGTTGGCGCCATCTTCACTTTCAGCTGCGAACCAACACCTCAGATAAATGCGACCGTATTAGTCGTAATAAATAAAAATGAATAAAATTTCATAAAATACGAGGTGCTATATGAAATATAAATTTCGATTTTCTACTACACCTGTTTTAGTCGAAATTTCAATAATTTCGACTTATTGGCCTGACCGTTCTTCGAAGGGCAAAACAACTACATTCCTGGCTAATACCACGCAAAATATTGAATTACATCCCCTTCGAAAACCGTGACGTCGACCGGCCATTTTGCCGATACGGACATCTGTGGTGATTCGCAACTGATAGCGGAAGAGCATAGTACACTTACGCGTTTCGACCTTCTTGGGTCTCTTCAAGAGTGCCGTAATGCCTTCCAGTTCAGAATCTCTAATCCGAACTGAAGATTACACCCTCCGACAACCTCTCTTGGTTCGTGTAGTTACACAAGCGAGAAGTAGTCAGTTGGCGCCATCTTCACTTTCAGCTGCGAACCAACACCTCAGATAAATGCGACCGTATTAGTCGTAATAAATAAAAATGAATAAAATTTCATAAAATACGAGGTGCTATATGAAATATAAATTTCGATTTTCTACTACACCTGTTTTAGTCGAAATTTCAATAATTTCGACTTATTGGCCTGACCGTTCTTCGAAGGGCAAAACAACTACATTCCTGGCTAATACCACGCAAAATATTGAATTACATCCCCTTCGAAAACCGTGACGTCGACCGGCCATTTTGCCGATACGGACATCTGTGGTGATTCGCAACTGATAGCGGAAGAGCATAGTACACTTACGCGTTTCGACCTTCTTGGGTCTCTTCAAGAGTGCCGTAATGCCTTCCAGTTCAGAATCTCTAATCCGAACTGAAGATTACACCCTCCGACAACCTCTCTTGGTTCGTGTAGTTACACAAGCGAGAAGTAGTCAGTTGGCGCCATCTTCACTTTCAGCTGCGAACCAACACCTCAGATAAATGCGACCGTATTAGTCGTAATAAATAAAAATGAATAAAATTTCATAAAATACGAGGTGCTATATGAAATATAAATTTCGATTTTCTACTACACCTGTTTTAGTCGAAATTTCAATAATTTCGACTTATTGGCCTGACCGTTCTTCGAAGGGCAAAACAACTACATTCCTGGCTAATACCACGCAAAATATTGAATTACATCCCCTTCGAAAACCGTGACGTCGACCGGCCATTTTGCCGATACGGACATCTGTGGTGATTCGCAACTGATAGCGGAAGAGCATAGTACACTTACGCGTTTCGACCTTCTTGGGTCTCTTCAAGAGTGCCGTAATGCCTTCCAGTTCAGAATCTCTAATCCGAACTGAAGATTACACCCTCCGACAACCTCTCTTGGTTCGTGTAGTTACACAAGCGAGAAGTAGTCAGTTGGCGCCATCTTCACTTTCAGCTGCGAACCAACACCTCAGATAAATGCGACCGTATTAGTCGTATTAAATAAAAATGAATAAAATTTCATAAAATACGAGGTGCTATATGAAATATAAATTTCGATTTTCTACTACACCTGTTTTAGTCGAAATTTCAATAATTTCGACTTATTGGCCTGACCGTTCTTCGAAGGGCAAAACAACTACATTCCTGGCTAATACCACGCAAAATATTGAATTACATCCCCTTCGAAAACCGTGACGTCGACCGGCCATTTTGCCGATACGGACATCTGTGGTGATTCGCAACTGATAGCGGAAGAGCATAGTACACTTACGCGTTTCGACCTTCTTGGGTCTCTTCAAGAGTGCCGTAATGCCTTCCAGTTCAGAATCTCTAATCCGAACTGAAGATTACACCCTCCGACAACCTCTCTTGGTTCGTGTAGTTACACAAGCGAGAAGTAGTCAGTTGGCGCCATCTTCACTTTCAGCTGCGAACCAACACCTCAGATAAATGCGACCGTATTAGTCGTAATAAATAAAAATGAATAAAATTTCATAAAATACGAGGTGCTATATGAAATATAAATTTCGATTTTCTACTACACCTGTTTTAGTCGAAATTTCAATAATTTCGACTTATTGGCCTGACCGTTCTTCGAAGGGCAAAACAACTACATTCCTGGCTAATACCACGCAAAATATTGAATTACATCCCCTTCGAAGAACGGTCAGGCCAATAAGTCGAAATTATTGAAATTTCGACTAAAACAGGTGTAGTAGAAAATCGAAATTTATATTTCATATAGCACCTCGTATTTTATGAAATTTTATTCATTTTTATTTATTACGACTAATACGGTCGCATTTATCTGAGGTGTTGGTTCGCAGCTGAAAGTGAAGATGGCGCCAACTGACTACTTCTCGCTTGTGTAACTACACGAACCAAGAGAGGTTGTCGGAGGGTGTAATCTTCAGTTCGGATTAGAGATTCTGAACTGGAAGGCATTACGGCACTCTTGAAGAGATCCAAGAAGGTCGAAACGCGTAAGTGTACTATGCTCTTCCGCTATCAGTTGCGAATCACCACAGATGTCCGTATCGGCAAAATGGCCGGTCGACGTCACGGTTTTCGAAGGGGATGTAATTCAATATTTTGCGTGGTATTAGCCAGGAATGTAGTTGTTTTGCCCTTCGAAGAACGGTCAGGCCAATAAGTCGAAATTATTGAAATTTCGACTAAAACAGGTGTAGTAGAAAATCGAAATTTATATTTCATATAGCACCTCGTATTTTATGAAATTTTATTCATTTTTATTTATTACGACTAATACGGTCGCATTTATCTGAGGTGTTGGTTCGCAGCTGAAAGTGAAGATGGCGCCAACTGACTACTTCTCGCTTGTGTAACTACACGAACCAAGAGAGGTTGTCGGAGGGTGTAATCTTCAGTTCGGATTAGAGATTCTGAACTGGAAGGCATTACGGCACTCTTGAAGAGACCCAAGAAGGTCGAAACGCGTAAGTGTACTATGCTCTTCCGCTATCAGTTGCGAATCACCACAGATGTCCGTATCGGCAAAATGGCCGGTCGACGTCACGGTTTTCGAAGGAGATGTAATTCAATATTTTGCGTGGTATTAGCCAGGAATGTAGTTGTTTTGCCCTTCGAAGAACGGTCAGGCCAATAAGTCGAAATTATTGAAATTTCGACTAAAACAGGTGTAGTAGAAAATCGAAATTTATATTTCATATAGCACCTCGTATTTTATGAAATTTTATTCATTTTTATTTATTACGACTAATACGGTCGCATTTATCTGAGGTGTTGGTTCGCAGCTGAAAGTGAAGATGGCGCCAACTGACTACTTCTCGCTTGTGTAACTACACGAACCAAGAGAGGTTGTCGGAGGGTGTAATCTTCAGTTCGGATTAGAGATTCTGAACTGGAAGGCATTACGGCACTCTTGAAGAGACCCAAGAAGGTCGAAACGCGTAAGTGTACTATGCTCTTCCGCTATCAGTTGCGAATCACCACAGATGTCCGTATCGGCAAAATGGCCGGTCGACGTCACGGTTTTCGAAGGGGATGTAATTCAATATTTTGCGTGGTATTAGCCAGGAATGTAGTTGTTTTGCCCTTCGAAGAACGGTCAGGCCAATAAGTCGAAATTATTGAAATTTCGACTAAAACAGGTGTAGTAGAAAATCGAAATTTATATTTCATATAGCACCTCGTATTTTATGAAATTTTATTCATTTTTATTTATTACGACTAATACGGTCGCATTTATCTGAGGTGTTGGTTCGCAGCTGAAAGTGAAGATGGCGCCAACTGACTACTTCTCGCTTGTGTAACTACACGAACCAAGAGAGGTTGTCGGAGGGTGTAGTAATCTTCAGTTCGGATTAGAGATTCTGAACTGGAAGGCATTACGGCACTCTTGAAGAGACCCAAGAAGGTCGAAACGCGTAAGTGTACTATGCTCTTCCGCTATCAGTTGCGAATCACCACAGATGTCCGTATCGGCAAAATGGCCGGTCGACGTCACGGTTTTCGAAGGGGATGTAATTCAATATTTTGCGTGGTATTAGCCAGGAATGTAGTTGTTTTGCCCTTCGAAGAACGGTCAGGCCAATAAGTCGAAATTATTGAAATTTCGACTAAAACAGGTGTAGTAGAAAATCGAAATTTATATTTCATATAGCACCTCGTATTTTATGAAATTTTATTCATTTTTATATATATATATATATATATATATATATATATATATATATTGAAGCACTTTCATTTGGTTGTATTCAATTTAATAAGGATTAATAGTATAACTGAAATAAGTCATATTGATTTTTTTCAATCTTGTACTTTATTAGCCATCATTTTAACGAATATTTATAAATTGTAGAAAAAAAACATGTCTAAATTAATTATAGATGCTGATAGTAAAAACAGTGAACAAAATCCTCATTATAATACTGAAGAAAATCTGACCAAAGATATTGAAACAGACGATATACTCTTTGAACCATCAGAATCGAAAATATTGAAATCTGATTCAGATACAATAGAGATTAAAATTAATAATGCAGTACATGATGTAATTTTAAAAGCATCCGTTGAAATTAGAATGAAATTCAAAATAATTTAAAAGAAACGCGTCAAATTTTCATATAGTTAGTAATTAGGTTATTTTATGCAAGGGATTTCAGGAATTTTAATAAATAGTAAATAAGTTATGTTAATATTTATATGTATAAAAATCTTTATCTCTATATGCTAATTTCTAATACAAAAATGTCATTTTCATGTTTCATATACGGCTTAAAATTTCATGGTAATATAAACAGTGAATCGTCGTTAATCACACAATATCTATACAATTCATACGATATAGAGAAGTTTCGATAGCAACCCGCAACGTGATAGATTATGATGGAAATCAAAAAAGTCAGTTGGTTTTTAAAATGTCAAAGTGAAAAGTGGTATTATAATTGATCTCGTCAAGAAGAACGTGCTAATGTACGCAAACTTTTCGGATTATTGTGGAGAAACGACCTCGTTCGAATTACAAGGAAGCATACAGTATATATCATCTGACAGAAACAGTAATAGTTTATGTAATTGGGTAATACCTTCACCAGAAAATACAATAACTACATTAAGAATATTAAAATTGAACGTCTCAAGAAATTCCACGTGCTTGTCAATTAGAAACTTCGACAATATTCAATTGAACGTGTGCAGTAACGACATACTACCCAAACCTGTTGTACTATCTTCAAGAAACAAACTCTCCGTAACTTTAAAATATAATAACCCAGTGTTTTTATGTGTTTGGATTGATCTGGTTGTTACAATTCCACAAATATTTGTAGAACAGCAGATTTCGTTTGTACAGACCATTCTGATTTCACGGGGTGTGCTATTTATAATTCATCAACTACCCCTTGCAGTAATATTTCTATAGATAGATGTTTCGACCCGTATAAAGACAAATGTGACGGAATCATTAATTGTCCAAAAGGCGAAGAAGAAATAAACTGTTCAGAACTTTGTCCTCAGCTTATCAAATGTCCAAATGAAGATTAGTTTGAAGTGGATACAAACCTAGTAAATAAAAGGTACCATTTTAAAATATTATATTACTGATCTCTAAATTAAAAAAAGGCCTTTATTTAAAAAACATTTTAATTGTTCAATAGTAATAGTAGTTTTATTTTTTTGTAGTATATCTGTACACATTTTCTGTTTGTAAATTTCTATGTTTTAAAAAAATTCCTGAAATCATAATTTTGTTCATTTTAATTTCACAAACCAATAATTAGAGTAAATTTGAATGGCGCACTTGAACCCTACCCTTTGAAAGAGTTGGTATACATGTTTAATTATTTTTCAAATAATAAATAATAAATAATTATTGAATCCTATACAAATTTGGCGGCCCAACGTGTGGTGAATTAAGAATTTTTTCGTTTAAAAACATTAGAATTAGATACAATTAAAATGGCAAAGAGAATGATGCTTAGGGACAGAAAACAAATAGGTTTGGAAGGCAGATCAGATGAGGAACAAGAAGAAAGGAGACGTGGAATGGGAGATTTAGATGGAGAGGAACAAACCTTAATAGATAAAGAAAGTGAAGAATCGAGGGAACAGCAGGATAGTAGACAAGACAGGCAGGATAGTGTAAGCAGAGGAGATCAAATAATGGAATTTTTAATTAATATGAGGGGAGATTTGAATGGGAAGATAGATAATATGAGGGGAGATTTGAATGGGAAGATAGATAATATGAGGGGAGATTTGAATGGGAAGATAGATAATATGAGGGGAGATTTGAATGGAAAGATGGACAAGATGAATGGGAACATGAATGATGTAAATGGAAACATGAACAGGATGGAAAAGAAAATAGAAGAGGTGAAGATGGAAGGTTTGAAGGAAATTAAGAAACTTAGGGAGGAAAATGAAGAATTTAGGAAGCAGATAGATAAGGTGAAGGAAGATACGTGTGAACAAAATAAACATTTGCGTATAGAAATACAAAAAAATGAGATCCGAATTAGAGAAGGGATAAAAAAACATATGGTGGAAGAAATTCATGAATTAGGGAAATGTATAAATGAAAATTTACCGGGAACTATTCAGGCTGAAGTTGCAAAACAAAATGAAAATATAACAAATGAATTGGAATACATTAAATTTCAAGGACAAACAATAGAGGAAGTAATGCAAAGCTACCAAGAAAAAGTTAAAAAAAAATTCAATGACTTAGAAGATCTAGTAGAAGAAAAAACAGGTACATGCGTTAAACGAAATGAAACAATGGGTAAACAGTTTAATAAGGAACTGGAGGAGATGAATAGGAAACTGAAGGATACTATGGAAGAAATGGAAGAGAATATAAGAAGAAATAGTGGAGGCATAATATATGCAGGAAATACGAATAACATAGAAATAGGAGTTAAATTTGATGGAAATATAAATACAATACATCCCAAAGTTTTTATTAAAATAATTAGAAGCAAAGTAAAAGGAATTAAGGATATTGTAGAGATGAAAATAATAATTAGGGGAATGTTATTGGGTCATGCGTTATTATGGTTTTGTAATAGGGAGGAGCAGATTAACAATTTTTAATGTATTTTTGGGGGGAAATACAGCAAGCTAATTTTAGGGAACGTCTCTATTTTGGGAAATTCGATTACAATAAAAGTAAAAACTTAAATAATTATGCTATGCAACTTTATAATATAGCCCAATATCTTGAACCAATTATGAAAGAGGAAGAATTAGTGTTATATGTTGGAAGACATTTTAATACAGAAGTGTCAGAAACCATAGCATTACATGACATCAAAACGATGGACAATTTGTCAAATTACCTGCAGAAAGTGGAACGAAGCATGCAAAATGGAAATGGAGTGAACAGATACCAAAGAGACATTAGAAAGGAATACACGAGAAATGATAGACAGAGAGAAAATGGACATTTTAGAAGAGATAATTATGATAGGTATGAAAATGGAAATTATATAAATAGAAATTATGAAAACGAAGGAAATTATGGAAATGTAAATAGGAATAACGGCAATGAAGAGAGAAGTTATAGAAATGGAGGCAGAAGTAATGGGTATAGGCAGCACGATAATAGAGGAAATTATGGAAATTTTGACAGGAGAAATTATAACAGAGATAGAAATGGAAATTGGCAACAAAATAGAGGTAACAGGGATTATGATGGAGAAAGAAGAAATCAGGGACAAAACAATTGCAGAGAAGTTAGAGACAGGGAATATGAAAGAGGAGGCAGAGATGAGGACAGAAGACAAGTAAATACGGTAATTCAGAACAATCAATCTGAAATTGCGCTGAATCCAAGTGATGATAGGGATTTTGCCTAAATCGCTCCTACAGTCATAATATCATCTATTTTTCCAAATATGAACATCCAAGAGAATTTATAGCTGACGATAGTAACTTAGAAAAGATAGAAAAAATTAAATTAATTTTTGTAGAGGGTATATTTCAAGGGAGGTTATATAAGATACTTATAGATACCGGATCAGAAGTAACATTAGTTAATCACCATATAGTGGAAAATATAAAGGAGGATGATGTTGTGATTATGAAAACGCCAAAAATTTCATTAGTAGGGGCGAACAACAAAAAGTTATATGATACGCACAGTACCATTGTAGCAAATATAGAAATCGGTAATTGTAAATATAAATTTCAAATGTTAATTATTAATGATTTAAGTTATGATATAGTGTTAGGAACTGATGAATTAGATAAACATCAAATGATTATTAATTATCAACAAAAGTGTTTGGAATGTAATGAAAACAAAATATCCTTTGAAACAATGTGGAAAGAAGACATTTTGATGGAAAAGGAATGTAAAATGAATTATGTACAAAATATAGATCTGGAATTAGAAGAGAAAATATGTACAAGAAAACATGCAATAGAAGTTCTGGAGCTGATTAATAGGTATACAAAATTGTTTAACGAAGAAGTATGTATTGCCAGGGAGTATGTCCATAAATTGGAAGTGAGACCTGAAATTAGGAATTTCAAAATGAAAACATACCCTATTCCATACAAATTAAAAGAAGAGGTATATCAGGAATTAGAGAAGATGCTTCAAGATAAAATTATAGAAAAAAGTGATTCTCCATATATAAGTGCTATTACTTGTGTGAGAAAAAAGTCTAGAGAAATAAGGTTATGTTTAGATGCACGTAATATTAATTTATACACAAAGAAACAATATGAAAGTCCGATGAATGTAGATGGTATATTTGGGAGAATAACAAAGGCTAAAGTGTTTACAAAATTGGATCTTAAACATAGTTTCTGGTTGATTCCCTTGGATCAGAACAGTAGACAATATACTGCATTCATGATTGATGGGGTGGTTTACCAATTTTGTGTAGTACCATTTGGACTTCAAAGTTCATGTGCAGCATTGGTCAAGACTTTACATTCTATTTTGAATAAATATGAACATTTCATTCTTCATTATATTGATGACATTTTGATTTATTCTCAAGATGAAAATATACATAAGCAACACTTAAATATAGTTTTGGGTGAACTGGAAAAGGCTGGATTAAAATTAAATTTTGAAAAGTGTCAATTTTATAAACAAGAAGTAAAATATTTGGGATATGCGCTAAATACTACAGGAATAAGTATGGACCCTGAAAGAATTGAAGCTATCATGGAATTTAAGACTCCAACCAATTTAAAATCTTTAAGAGGTTTCTTAGGAATATTGAACTATTTCAAGAGACTTGTACCTGACTTAAGCCAAAAAGAAATTCCACTCATCGAGTTGCTTAAGAAAAATGTAAGATGGCAATGGACAGAAGAAAAGGAAAAAGCTTTTCAAGAATTAAAAAGAATATTTACACAAAATTTGAAGGTGTATCACCCACAATATGACCAACCATTTATAGTAAGAACAGATGCATCTCATGAAAGATTAGCTGGGGTATTAATTCAAGTACAAGATGGCATAGAAGTTCCAATTAGTTTTATTTCAAGAGTGACCAAATTGTTTGAGCGTAAATACTCAGCTACTGAATTGGAAATGGCTAGTGTAATTTTCTGCGTAACCAAATTTCGATTTTATTTATTAGGTGGAAAATTTTTTATAGAAAGTGACCATAGTGCTTTGACTGCTATTTTGAAGAACCGATATGCGAATAACCGAGTGCATCGCTGGATTTTATTGTTACAGGAGTATGACTTTGAGATTAGACATATACCAGGAAAAATAAACATCATAGCAATACACTGAGTAGAGAAACACAAATAGAGCAAAATCAAAGAAAATTCAAAATTGGGATCAATGTTTTACAAGAAGATGAGGGGAAGTACTCAAGAGAAAGAATTGTAGAAGATCAGAAAAATTTGGAGGAAAGCAGTAAAAGAAAAGCTTTGGAAATCGATGGTATATGGTGTAAAAAAATTGAGGACAGAGAAGTTTATTTAATCACAAAAGATTTTGCCAAAGAAGTATTACAAGAGTTACATGATGAATTTGGGCATTTAGGGGCACGTAAACTGTGGATGTTGTTTCGGGAAAATTTCTTTGAAAGAGTTGGTATACATGTTTAATTATTTTTCAAATAATAAATAATAAATAATTATTGAATATATATATATATATATATATATATATATATATATAGACACAATAGGTCCTTTTGTAGAAAGTAACAATGGGAACCTTTATTGTATCACAATATTATGTGAATTAACAAAATATGCGGTCATGATACCGGTCGTTAACAAAGAGGCAGCTACAATCGCAAAAGCTATATTTGACAACTTTCTACCAAACTATGGTTTGATGAAAGAAATAAGGACGGATCAAGGAACAGAATATAAAAACGAAATAATGAAGAATTTGGCGGAACTTTCAAAAATACACAATTTTTCATCGGCATATCATCATGAGTCAATAGGCAGTTGTGAAAAATTACAAAGAACGTTTAATGAGTACATAACAACTGGTGTGAATTTGTAAAAATGTTTGCATATTGCTATAATACAACACCAAACACGTATCACGGATACACTCCTTTTGAGTTGTTATACTGTAGAAAACCCAACATACCAGAATTTTTAAATGTAGAAATAGAACCATGATACAATTTTGAAAGTTATGATAAAGAATTGAAATATAAGTTACAGTACGCGAATGAAAGAGCCAAGCAGTTTCTGTTAAAAAATAATCTAATCAGAGTAAATAAAAGCGAAAAGGAATCGTCACCCGTAAACTTTAGGGTAGGGGATTCGGTAATTCTGAAAAATGATGAAAGAAATAAGTTCTATCCATATTATTTAGGTCCGTTCAAAATAACGGAAGTAAGAGAAGTAAACTGTGAGATTGTATCTCAAAACAATAAAAAACAAATCGTTCATAAAAATCGGTTGTATAAATACAATAACCACAATATTTGTAATCAAGTGAAGTGAGAGCGTAAACAAACAAGCAGTGTCTAAAAACAAAACAAGACAATTAGTGTAATAAACAAACAATGCGAGAATCATTAACGTTATAATAAGTATCGAAAATTTATCAGGGATAATTTTTCTCATCGAAGAGGAGTTGATGTGATGATCCCAAAAGACACTATTGGATTTAATTAGATGTAACTAGATTTTAATTTCAAATATTGCTAGCGGCCAGTGAACTTGAAGGTCACTGACAAGGTGTAGTAAGGTTATTAACAAACTGAGGAATCACGACTGTTTTGTAAATATATTATTGACGCGTCTTAACAATAAATAATGTAGTATGACAAGGTCGACGAAAAGAGCATCGACTATTGATGTTTTGGTTTAACAATGTATATATAGAATTTTCTATATAAAAGAGAGAGTTCATTTCTCTATAATTCTTATTGGTATCAATGTTTATAGTGTAAGTTATCCATGGTCAGTAATTTGTATACTTAGTGTTAAATATATTATCCCAGTGAGTTTTGATAAACAATGGTATTTATTTAAACTCAATGAGTAATGGTAAGTGTTTCCCGAAGATTAATGGTTTGATGGTTTAAGAAGTATATACGAGGGGCACTTGCTAAATAACCACCACACAAGCTGCCTCATTGCCCATTCATTGAACCGGAACCCTTCTGCGGTGTTGCAGCGGGGATGAATTCACCAAGCCAAAGACAAGCGAAACAGTTTATATCAGAACATTCGGCAAAATTCAGAGCAGACCTACTAAGCAAAGACAGGTAAACGGTCAAAGGTGTTGAGGGTCTGTTAACAGGACATTGAAAGCTTAATAGGCATCTAAAATTGATGGGGTTGACAGAGGAGTTGTTTCTGATTATATTTCTAGCTGAACTTCGTCAACTGGCGTAGACATTCAACTAGATAAATAATCTTAATTTGACAAAATTAATGTCGAAATTAATAAATTATTATATACAAAATTACAAAATGGTACAAAGTTGAGAATGCTGAACTTCGGTGGTTTCTGATCGGAAGACACTTTATGTTTCGATTTGATGAATATTAAAAACTAACTTTGTTATTGAGTGTTGAACTCGTTTCGATGAGTATAAGAACTTTGTTATTGAGCGTTGAGCTCGATTCGATGAGTGTGTAAAACTCGCTTCGATGAGTGTAGAACTAACTTTGTTGTTGAGCGTTGAGCTCGATTCGATGAGTGTAAAACTCGCGTCGATAAGTAGTAGAACTGATAAGTGAGAAAACTGATTTCTTCACGTTGTGAGACGTGTTAAATAGAAATCTGCGAGGGGCGTATTTACACGTGGATTGGGTTGACCAAACGAAAATAAATATTTCCTATTGGCCAGTATCATTTGACTTGTCGGGTTCCTAGACAAGAATCAACTATGGGTGCCGCCAACAGATAGTTAAGTTTCTATGGAATACTCCAATAGCAATTGTAACCTCTTTACTCAGAAAGGTAATTTAAAAATGTCTTTCATATCTTTCAACCATCGACCATAAAATTCATGCAAAAGTAACACTAAATTTAGGGTTTTTTCAATACAATATATAATAGGGTGAAACGTGACCTTTTCCTAACTTCTTAACTATAGAACAATGCGACAAAATGTCGACTTTCAAAAATGTGTTATTTCTATGCACATACAAAACAATTTACAATTATTGTTGCAAAACGTGATATTTTAAAGGTATCTAACAAAAATTGAAATAAAATGAAACTATCCTTTCAATTTACAACAATATAAAGATCTTATCAATTCTGCAACATATTTTTACAACGCTATTAACTAAAATGAATTTACGCCTTAAATATATACAATAAAAAAAAGGACGCATACAAATATCTTACATATTTTAAAGGTATCGTAAACAATAAATTTCAAGATTTTACAATCTTGAACAGGTGTCCTTATGTAGATTCTATCGATCATAGGAAGAAACTGCGGAATACATTCTATGTTACTGCGACAGTTTAACAAGCATGTGTTTCTCGGCACTATGCATGTTAAAGGCACTAGCAAGGAAATATATGAAAGATGCAGTCTAAGCTGACAGACTTCATAAGAGGAATAAGGCACAATAGATCTGAAAAGGTCACAGTGGAATAGGCCATAAGCCACCTCTGTGAAATCTATCTATCTATAGAACAGGCTAGATCAGCATTTGTCAACATAAGTAAGATCATATGCAATGATGATATAAAATTGGAATTAAAAGTCGAATGTTTCATCTCCTGAATAGTGCTGTATGGGGTGGAGTCATGGACACTCTCAGAGGATTCGTTGAACCGTCTCAATGCCTTTGAAATGGAATCTATCGAATGATTATGAGAGTTCGTTGGGTGATCATGTTGCTCTGGAGAGAAAGTAGAAGAGAGAGCCAGGAATATGGAAAGTGTTATGGCTGGCCAGCGTGGGAAAAGGGCTCGATTGATCATCAGTGCAGCTGTTCCACTCGACGTCCAATAGGATACGGCAATTTAAGAAGATTTTCATCAAACGCGTTGCATACGAATTTACCAATAAACCTGTCAATGTTTTTAATGTAAAATAGGTCTAATTTGATTATTAAAATAGGTCTAATTTGATTATAATCCTCGAATTTTGAGTCTCAGTTGAATGTTGCGCCATTTTTGATAATTCGTTAGACATTAATTTGTAAGAGTTGTTGAATGCGACTCTTACAGAAAGTCGAAATTTCACCACTAGTGGTTAAAGTTCAAATTTGGGCTACGTTGAGTGTACAAACGACGATGCAAATCAGAAAATTTTGCTCTTGATAACATCGAAAAATATTAAATACTAACTCAGTGAATAAAGAATAAAGTTATAACATGGTAATTAAAAAGAATCACTAAATGTTATCGAAGAAATAATAAGGTACCTTCACTTGATCCTAGCAACCGTGTTGGTAATACTAGGTGCTGATTCTGGATTAATATATTGTGCTAATGGACTGCTTCTTGCAAGTTCATGAGCCTTTAAATCGTCCCCTACCCAACAATATAACAATACTGAAGTTGAAGAGGTCGTATTCTATATAATATGCACACATTTCTGCATCATATATGAGGTAGTAAACTTTTTTTTAATGTTGTTTCCCAGTCGGAACATTTCGCAATCTACTTTGATACAGTTTTATCAAACAATATTATACGATTAAATGATTGAAGTGGAACAAATTATTATTGATTTCGGAAAAATGTTGGTCTAATTGACAAACTTCAAATGCTACTTAAACAGTAATATCTTCGCTTCCTTCTTCTTAATCATCTTCTTGTTGGATATTTGTGAGTTATTCTAGGAGAGATGGATTAACTGTATCTTCGTTAATTTAAGAAAAATTCTCATCTGATTTATTTGAGAATTTCAGCAACCGTTGGTGACATTCATACTGATCAGACTATTGACGACCACTACACGAACTCTTACATTGTATCGATGGCGACATTTGATATTATTTATAATAACTTACTTAACATCTGTACATCTATGCGAATTGTTAGCCTACCTATAATTTTATATCAACCGGATTAATAGTAAAAAATTAAAAATAGAATTGAGGATAATTGTTATGAAGGGTGAATATTTCCTTCAGAAAATTATCCATCACGGCCTCATTGACATACTTTCATAGAACTAGAAAGGAGTTTTCTAAATCCAGACATACCGGTAATTACTTGGATTATTTCATAAATCAAAAAGTATGTTAAATGTGAATGACAGCCTAGTTAAGTGATTAGACTTTGTAAGGTGTCTAGGATGTATTTATTATACATTTGTCAATACTGAATATATAGTAAGAAAATCGAACATTTTGAGTTATGGATCGCGTAAACAGTTCAGTAAAACTATGAGGTATGTAATTTGTTTCACGCCAAAACGCATGTTTTAGATTTCTTCTATTAAGTAGGTTAATGTAATTAGTGTGAGTTATTACTTAGGGAGAGTCTAGATTTTAACGTTTACCATCTACATGAAATTTTCAAGATGTAAAACAGCTTATGGTTGAATTGACATATATTGATCTGACAGTATAAGTTAAAACGATATGAATCGGGGGACTAAATCAAACTAAATCAAAAGAATAACTTTTTTCCTTGGTTAGGTCCAAGACCTGTTACGTTTTTCGTCAAATATCTTTTCTATTGCGTTATTAAATTAATTTGTCGATTAATCCTCTCCCTTTCACCCTAAATGATCATCTTCAAATGTGTAATTATTTACTGGAAATGAAAAACTACGATCTGCTTTTTGCGAGCTAACAAACCAGTAAAAAGTTTGCGCTTTTCCTCAACTGTAAAAGATACAGGTACATTTCTAATTTTAATTTCATAAGAAAGTTTGTATGCTTAAAAATGGTTTACTTGCATTCGTATTGTGTTTGTATGGCAAAGAAAAACGTCGACAGTTAAATTAAAAAAAAGTAACGAAAAATGTGAAATAAAATGTGTTCAATGAGCTCAACCCTCGAGGTACCGAGCGGGGTACATACGCACCCCAGCGTCAGTTATTATGGCTTAATTTTTAAAATATTGCTTTTTATGCCTCCATATTTTTTTATTGTTAATAAAGAGCAGTAAAACTTGATCTCTTTTCAATTTTTTCAAACTCTCAAAGAAACGTAATTAAAAAATAAAAATTGGCACGGGGTGCATTTGTACCCCGCTCGGTACTTGAAACCAGCGATTTTTGCTGCCACCTCCACATGCACAGGGAGGGAGTAAATTCATGTCTGAGCCTGCAGTGTGTGATTGTCAATCGTACATAACGTGTCACGTTATAGTAATTTGTTATAATTTCTTGCAATAACGTTGTAGTAAAATATGTCTAAAAAAATACAGGTACGTAATTCTAAGAGAATGACTGAATTTGAAGTGGAACAGTTTCTAAATGACGATAATGCAGACGAATTGGACGAAATTGTAAACTAGTGTGATACTGAAGAAGACAGTGATGGAGAACCGGAAATATGTGAAGAGGTAGATGACGATATAGGGGACGATAATACTGAAACGGAAGGTTTAGGAGGAAATGTACAACTGGAAGCAGTTTTACAAGACAATAATAACACCGATCTAGTCTACAAAATCAAGGGCACAGAATGGGCAGAGGTACCTTTTAGACAGTCGCGTAGAACAATCAGGGATATAGTCAAGATAAAGCAAGTACTTACTGAATTTAGTTCAAATTTGACATCTGAATTGGATGCATTTAGGTTGTTATTTTCCGATGAAATAATTGAAGTTATTGTACTTCAAACAAATAATAAGGATGAACAGGTAAAAGTGCACTTATCTTTATTGGTACAACTTTTGTAACTTTTTGCATTTTTTTATAATTGTAGGTATTGAAACTTTTTAATCAACGCCATCCTGATAAAAAACGAATATGGTTTCCAACAGACTCCACTGAACTCCTAGCCTATTTGGAACTTCTAATTATTTTGGGTTCACTTCAAGCTTCAAAAGAAATTGTAAAAATGCTGTGGTGTACGGAAAAAGGTTATGCTAGGCCAATAATTGCTTCAACAATGTCTCGTACAGGCTTTCAGTTGCTATTATCATTTCTTCGATTTGATGACTTTACAACCAGAGAAGCTCGCAAAGCGATTGATAAATTGGCTCCCATTCGGGACGTTTTTGATAGCTTTGTAAGCAACTGCAAAAAGGCCTACAATCCAGGAATGCACGTAACTATCGATGAGCAGTTGATTTCATGTAGGGGCCGTTGCTCATTTCGGGTTTATATGGAGAGTAAACCCGATAAGTATGGATTGCAAATAAGGGTGATGGCCGACAATGAAACTTGATATAGTCTTAATTTGCAAGTATACCTGGGCAAACTCAACAATATTGTAGAAAAAAATCAGGGGGAAAAATTTGTGCTTGATCTTGTAAGTTCACTAGGGACAGAATACGGTCTTACAACGGACAATTTCTTTACAAGTTTGCCATTGGCAGATAAATTGCTGGAGAAAGGAATAACTCTCCACGGTACTCTTCGAGCAAATAAGACCTATATTCCCAAAGAATTGCTACCCCGACGCTCAAAGCCAGTTTTTTCTAGCATGTTTGCATTCACGCAAAGCCATACAATGGTCTCCTATAAGCGAAGCAAAGGAAAAGCATTTATATTGCTATCTAGAGCATCACGATGATGCTGTTTCAGAAGAAACTTCCAAACACAAACCCGATATCATATTGCACTACAATAAAACAAAAGGTGCCGTAGACACCATTGATCAAATGGTAAAACATTATTCATCCTGCCGAATTAGCAACCGTTGGCCAATTGCAATATTTGGTCAATTGTTGGATATCGCCGAAATACATTCGTTTATTTTATGAAAAACTAAATTTCCTGAAACAAAACAAAAAGCAGGGATGATAGAAGAAAATATTTGCTTCGGTTGGGCGAGGCACTCGTCCAACCAAATATTGTTAGAAGGTTTGAAACTCAAAAAGGTTTACACAAAACTATTAGGAACTACATACTTGATATTATTTCAGAACTAGCACGTAACGAAGCACCAGTGCCAGTTATGAATAACCCCCGTCAACTGCTAGACGGTGCCACTTGTGTGACAGAAAAAGAGACCGAAAATCCAGAAAGTTTTGCATCCAATGTAAAAATTTTGTGTGCTCTGAACATTGTACAACGCAAATAATTTGCAGAAGATGCAAAGAAACCGAGCTGGAATGAAAAGCATTAAGAATGTTATTTTTTAAGCGGTGAAGAATATTACCCTGTTTACTTACTTTTGTACTCACTTTAGGAATAAAAAATATTTTGTTCCTTCTTCCTTTCTTTAGATAAAGATTAACTATAACTGCGGCACTTATACCTAATTTATGTACACACTTCTAATTGATATTAAATACACTTATCACTATTTAACTAACTTATATTAAACACAGTTCACTTTTATGTTCACTTGATCACTGTTCTGCTGTATTCGCTATGAAGTCAAACTGTAGATTGCTCTCTTGGTTCGCAGGTAGTTGCTAATATATTAAAAACTCTCTCTGGAACATTCGGATTCCTGAAATTTATAGATTGCGGCTCCCAACAAACAATCGACGTTCTTAAAAATGCCTCAATAAAAACAATCACAAAAAAATAGCCCTTCGCAGAAATCCGTGCATTCCCGCCAAAATTTTAACTTTAAATATCGAACTAGAACAGGGTCGGCTTCAGGGACTACACGAGTGTGCGGTTTCGTAACATTACCCGCTCCTTAAAAAGAAACTCTTCCTGGCACTTCTGTGTAGCCGGCACTGGTTGTTTAAATCGGCAACTGGAGCCATTTCTACACTTTTCGGTCGTACAGATATAACAGGGCACCATCTTCATTGGGTACCGATAACTGGGGGTATCACCTCTACCATGTTCCTGATGACTCGCCAATTCAACTGTTTGCTCTCTATCTTAGGCATTGCTAGTTTATTCCCGTTGGATTCCAGCACATACTCCCGAAGGCTTCGAAGCGCTTCCCACACATCGCGGTAAGTGGATCGATCTTGAAATTCGTTTTTGGTTACCAGGTAGAAGACGTACTGCGAATTGTGTTTGAGTCTCACTGTCTTACCAGGCGATGGAATATGATCTTCAAGTTTTTCTAATTGCCCAAACTTCTTTCGAAAGGCGTTTGCCAGCCCTCGTTCGTGTTTGTTACTGGCGGAGATGTTGTTTGCCAGTAAATACTCTTCCGGGAGCGTGAACAAATCTTGTTGTTCTGTAGTGACTTCATATCTAGCTTTCCCGGTACCTCCATATGCGCCCATAAATTCTTCTAATGCACAACCGGTCTCTTCTCGGATATTATTCATTTCTTCCTCTTTGTCATGGCCCCCATCGAATGGCGCTAGTCGGTCTTGGTGGGCTACTTTCAGTTTTCCATTGGGAATCTTACTTATACGATAGATAACGTCATTGATCTTTTTCTTGATTAAGTACGGATCTTCCCAATATTTCTGTAACTTTGGAGAAAATCCTTTTCTCCTCGTAGGGTTGTTCAATCATACTTTGTGCCCTACTTTGAAACTGCCTTCTGTGGCCTGCGTGTCGTGCCGATTTTTCGTTCTGTTGCTGGCAACTTGAAGATTCGTTCGAACCAATTCGTGCACATCGTCCATCTTTCTTTTCAATTATATCACGTAATATTCTCCCGCTTGATCTTCTCCCAGTCGACAACCAAAGTTTTGCAGGTGTTTCACCCGTGGACTTATTAATGGCAGATCGAAAAGCCAATGCAGGGCGGGGTTGGTTGCAAGCTGGCCATTGCTTTGTAGTTGGTTTGCTTACTTGCTTGTTTGTTGCTTGCCTGTCTGCTTGTAGGTATCTTTCTGCAGCCCTATGGAGAAATGCAACCACCAAGCGTCTGCCTCCTCGTGGCGCCGCTGGATTCGTTAGCACTGTTGAAAATCAGTGTCAGCAGTGTTGACCAATCAAACAACACTCCAACAAGACACAAGTTAAGGGGTAAGAAAACGTGCCGATTGCTGAATGGTCCCAGGGAATGCGGCCGTGAACGTTCCCCTGGGGTACCAAGCAAAACCCCCTTGGAAATAACCTTTCCCGGGCATGCAGGGCTGACAACCTTTACCTATCTACTCGTGGAATCAGAATGGATAACCAAAAACAAAACAAAAACCGGGGGATGGGCGAGAGCACACACCTCCGACACAAAAGCACCGTCGAGGTAAAAGAATCTGCGGTTCTCAGGCAAAGAGAAGGAGGAAAGCGAGGCAGCAGGTTGGCGTCTCCACAGTCACCACCAGCGCCACTTGTCCTTCCCTATCCAAACCTGGCACCAGAGGCCAAATATGCAAGGGCAGCGATACCAGTTCGTCCTCAAAAAGAGGCCCGAAATGCGTCGCCTCCCCCCAGGACCGCTCCAGTACCACGGAGGAGAACTTCTCCACAGAAAAGAGGCTACGGATGGATGCTAAAGTATAAAGCTATAGCGAAGCAGCTACCAACCATTTACGGGTAGCTATTATAGACAAGGCCGACCCATATGATAAAATAATTAGCGATAATGGAGTCCTTGACAAGAGACAACCAATGGAGGCTTTGGACGAAATCCTTATATCGGCCCCAACAGTCAGAAAAGGTCCCCTACTTTAGGTCAAGGTCGCGCTGTGGCGAAATAATCAGAGTTACCTGCAATAATTACGAAACGTCCCAGTGGCTAAAGAACACGGTTTCAAAACTGAAATCTTGGGAGGAGGCGCAAACCTTCGGGAGGATGCGTGTTTTTCCTTGCACCACGAAGCGAAGATCAATCCCAAAGGGCATCTCTTCGTCTTCGTCATATGACATGAGGAGATGCCAGCCCTAGAAATACGATCAATGAGGTTGAGCTACAAATTCACCTCATTGATCGTTAAAATAAAAAAACGAAACTAGATCAAGCATGGATCCCCTCTCTCATCCGAGGAGCCCCAAGAAGCTGGTGCTTCTGTGGAAACAGTCTCTTGGCAGAATTAACAGTTCTAAGTCAGGATACAGACAATGTCAACCCACCTCCAAGTGAGGACGTGGAGATGGCCTAAACAGTTAACCTGTCTCACCATCATCAAGCAGAGATGTATAATGAGAAAGTAAGATTTATTCAGTGAAATCTTCAGCACAAAAAGATGGCTTCGGCAACACTAGGTCGCCACCTTTATGTGATGCAGGACACAATAGCACTTATTCAGGAACCATGGATAAGTCAAACCAAAATCATGTGTCTGAATGGTACAAAATGTTTAATTTTCAGCTTCTCAAGCAATCAGCAACCTAGGACGGCTATATATGTCCCTAGGAATTTTAAGACCTACCCACTGACGCACTTTTCGTCCTCCTACCTAACGTTAGTGAAGGTTGAATATGCGCAGAAAGGTCAAAATAAAGTGTTAATACTGGCATCCGCATACCTCCCCATAGATGCAGCCAAACCAGAACCAATAAAGGAGTTGTAGGACCTTATGGAACACTGTCCCATCCAGAAACTTGAATTGGTAAAAGGCTGCGATTCAAACTCTCACAACGTAAGCTGGGACAGCAAAGATATTAATACTAGAGGTAAGTCTTTTTATGATTACATAACTAACAAGAATCTCTGTATTGTAAATAGAGGTACTAAACCAACTTTTATTAACTCTCGAAATCAAACGCGAATAGGTATTACCTTATCTACTATAAACATTTCGAATATAATCTCCGGCTGGCATGTATCCGACAACATTTCAATGTCGGACTACCGCTGGATAATGTTTGAAATAAAACTAGCGCACACAACCTTCACACTAACTGGCGACCCCAGGAAAACGGACCGGACAAAATACGTCCACTATTTGGAAGGGGCTCTGCGAGTAGTCGAGGACGAGTTGCCTAACAAGAAATTATATTTGTAAATTTATTCTAAAACCATTCAAAACTCCATAAGCAATGCCTATAAGATGTCTTGCCCTCTCAGGTGGGCCAATCTTAATGGAGCCTCCACATCATGGTGGTGCCATAAGATTAATCAGATCAGGAGGACGGCGAGAAAATCTTTCAACAAGGCAAAAAGTATCAGACTCGACGAGGACTGGAACGCATACAAGTCACCTCAAGAAGTATAAAACAGTTATTAAACAAAAACAAAGAGAAGCGTGGAGAATTTACTGTCAGGAAATCGATGATTTCCCCCAAGCAGCTAGACTTAAAAAAGTCATCTCCAAGGATCCCTACCGTAGGGAAAAATCAGCGTAGACGATGTAATCATCAGAAGCTTAGTTGTAAAAGGCTGTCCACAGGGAGAGGTACTCGCGCCACTACTGTGGAACATGATCTTAGACTGCTTGGTCAGCCTCCTCAACGATGGCAACTTCTTCACAGTAGCTTATGCAGATGACCTAGTGATTTTGCTAACAGAAAGATTCGAGGAGACACTCTGCGCTCTAGTACAAAAGGCCCTCAATATCATAGAACAATGGTGCAAAGACCATTCACTGTCAATGAATCCGAAAAACACGATGGTTCTTTTCACGAAAAAAGGAAGCTTGTAAAACATCAAGCCCTAAAGCTCCTAAATACCACACTTTTCTTCAGAGATTAAATATTTATGGGTTACTTTGGCAGTAAGTTAACGGGAACTCTCATCTAGGAAACAGAGTAAAAAGAGCATTATTTCTTATGAACAGTGATGCACAACCATCGGTCGTACCTGGAGAATGTCGCCTAGGGCTACTGCCAGGATCTACAGTGCCATCATTAGACCTATGCCAACGTACGGCGCGATTGCCTGGGGAATTAAAGCAAACCAGCAGACGGTCGTCCGAAAACTGGATCAAATCCAGAGAACAGCATGCCTCAACACAACAGGAGACATGAAAACCACACCAACGAGAGTTATGGTGGTCATCCTTGGTCTCGGATCCCTTGGCATACGCATCAGGGAGGTTCGTTTTGATGACCATGACACGTCTCCGCTCTACCGGAATACAACCTAATGTAGGATCCGGTAAACTGAGACGTAACTTGTGGCACGAGGCCTTCACAGTCTGACACCCCACTTTTTAGAGGAGGTTAACAAGAACACATTCTTTGCGAATGTCCGACACTCTCTCAATTTAGGTTTTCTGTATTTGGCGAGCACAAGCTAACAAACGCCGATTGTGGCCTAAGTGCTGTGGGATCATCCACCCTTCAAATTCTTACAGATACAGACAAGCCAATGCAAATAGGAAGATATACTGATCCCAGTCTTTCTGGTGGCTGGAAACTAGTTTCGGCTGGTAATTTCCAATGGTCCTGTTAATTTTCTCGACTATTCCATCTGACTGTGAATGCTTGGCAGTTGTAACAAATTTCATGGAATACTTAGCTCTGGAAATTTCTTCCTTCATTAAATTTCCTATATCTACAGGCTCCTGTGACTCCAAATATTAATATAACCTAAAAACAAACGATGAAATAAGTGAAGAAAGAATCGGCCGGCGCTGAGAATCGAACCGCAAACCTCCGAGACAAAACACAAAAGCTCTACCGCTGAGCTATCGTGGTATAAACGTTTTAAGTTCGACATACGTTAATTGTTGTCTATTTAAATATTAATCTTCTAAAGGATATTATTGTCAACGATTTAATACATATAATAATAATAAAAAAATAAGAAAGTACCTACCTTTGTTGCTAAATAAACATTATTCGGTGCATCCTGAAGAAATTTATAAAATTGGTCTTTTGTTAATACTTTTGATTTTTTCGGGGTATAATTTTCTACTTGTCGCTTTAAAAATGCAGCTAATTTGGTATAATTTTCCATTTTTACATTATGTTTGATGTTTAATTGAGTTTTAATCATTGAATATTGTCCACATAGTCTCGAACTTTTAAATTTTCTTGACAAATACATAAAATAAGCAAGTATAACATTTTCTTTGTATCTTCGTACAATATTTCCTTTGCACCATTTTGTAAATTTTTCATAAGGAAAATCATACACTTTTCGTGACTTCGTCGGAATTATTGTTTTAATAGTGGAATTAGCTATTTCGACTAATTCCGGAGGTGTACATTGAAATTCTTCTTCTTGAGACATTTTTACAATACACTTTTCAAAACTGACAAACATCAAATTAAATGACAGTTCCTGCCTACTTGGTTACAACGCCCATAATAAGACGTTGCTATCGTTTTTCATTATTTTGTTACTAGTACAATAATGAAACTAATATAGATATTATTATACGCTTGAAGAAAAAAAACACTTAAATACTTTTAACTTGTTACATTTGAAAACATTATTGCAGTATTTCATTTAATTTTTCTGTGAAAATTAATAAATAAAATCCCGAATTGCGTGCCAAATTATACTACATAAAATCTCGTGTCTAGATGTATTAGACATCCCTATATTTTGTTTGTGAGACGTGTCTGTTGGCGTGTCCATTTATAGATTTTAATACTGTTAATATATACAATATATCCCCCTAAGTTGTATCCATAATATGGAAAACTTTTTTATTATTATATATAACTATAAGTGCTACACGCAGGCCTTTTAGGCCCATAGCTGTGGTGATTTCCTTCCACTATTTTCTATCTTTTTCCTTCGATTTCCTGTCCTGATTCGTCTCTCTCTCTCTCTCTCTCTCTCTCTCTCTGCATACCATCTTTTCCATGATTTGCCTTTTTTCTTGTTCCCGCTTGTTCATTGTCCATCATTTTCTTTGTTGTTGTTAAATCTGAAATTCTCTGTATGTGTCCCAGCCACCCTATTCTTTTAGATCTTATTATTTTACTCAGTTCTGCTTTTCCCATTAAATTCCGTATTTCGTTCTTCTTAGCTATAATTCTCCCTTTTTTGTCCCCTAATTTCCTGAATATTTTCCTTTCCTATGTATCTAATTTCTCTTCATCTGTTTTGTTAAGTATCCCTGTTTCGCTTCCGTAGATTACTGTTTGTCTTATTACTGTTTTGTACAAATGTATTCTTGTCTCTGGAGAACTTATTATCTTGTTCAATGTTCCTACCTGTTTACTTCATTTTGTCAGCCTAGATTCGTAATTTTCTACTCGTCGCCGTCGTCATTGATGACCACACCAAGATATACTAAGCTTTGGGCTTTTTCTAAATTCCTTACTTTTTGTCCTTTCAGTTCTATGGGAAAATTCTTCATAGTTCCTTTCATACTGTTATTAATTTTAGGAAAAATAGGTATTCTTGATAAAAAGTTTTGCAAGTTCTAAAATCTAAAACACAATCATCATATCGTCGCCGGGCTGTGAATACCTCCAATGTGATAAAAAGTCAATTTTACAGGAGAACCAAAAAACATTTCTATCACTAGATATTAAAGTAATATCCTAATTTTCTCATAATTAGTAATATATAGCAATGTATTTATCAAATTATACTCGATTCCTTGCTGATTGGTGATATTTTCAATGAAAATCGTAAAAAATGTTACTTGCTACTGATATTGCTCATTCCAGACCAGAACACATTGAAGATATTTCAGCTCACATAGAATTATTATCACTGTTTGTTATTTTAATTTGAAGATAAATAGAAGGCAACTCAGTTACAAAAACTAGTAGTTTCCTAAAGTCGACTTTATTATGTTGAAGAAAAATATAAACTAACATAATTTTTATTTATTTTTCTTCTTCTCGTAGGGCAAGTAGTCATAAAATGAGTGATGGTCAACCTCGATGATAGTCTTCATTTCTTGTAGATGTTGATACTTCTCATAAGAAATTGTAGGTTGTTTTCTATAAAGGGGTGTTTTATAAACTGACATGTTTTCACAATAACGTCTATGGGGCATAATATTCCAATCCTCAGAATAGTCCAATGTGAATCAAACATCTCCACTAGGTGAATATTTCAATTGCCTTATATCAACAACCCCGGGATCAACTGTTTTTTTTTCTGGCCGGATGGAAGGAAAATTGTGTGCAAGCTCATACTGCTTGAAAAATTTATAATCTAGTGATTTAATGCAATAATGTTGTTTGTGACGGGCTATACGCATTCTCGCAATGTAATCAATAGGTGAGTTTATGGGTGGAAGAAAATAGTGTTCCAGGGTGGAGTGAACGGAATCTGCTTCCATCATCGTATGACCCTTCTATAAGTAAAGTTGTTGAATAGATATATCTTTCTCTTTTGCAAAATCACTAAGGGCACTGGCTAATGTTTTGTTTCTATTTTGATAGTTGCATCCGTCTAATATCAGAATAACTGATTTGAAATTAGGTAGGATGTTACTGAGATAATCTATTAAACAAGATGTGAATTCATTACATGTCACGCCACCACTAGCTTCATGCCAAACAAATAAAGAGACATTTTTATCATTGAGTGCATATATCGTAAAATTGGGGAGTTGTAATTTCATTTTATAACAGCTCTGAGATGCTAATACTTTTGGACATGTCAGGACACTCTGCAGATCCAAAGTAACTACTAATGTGTCAGGATGCTCCATGGCCAAATTTTCCATTTTTTGTTTTGCTGCTCTATCTGCCTTCTCCTTATCTCGATGTTTCTCATACTCATTTTGGGAAACAGTTCCAACTTTGAATCCAACGCATGTGTCGCATTGGTCTTTGCGAGGTTTATGAATTTAAATTTCCTCTGATTTTAGAACAGGTTTGAATAATTTCAGATTCACAGGATTTTTATTTTTTTCTATACAACTTTCCTTGTAAATTTTGAACATGTTTTGCTTGGATATAAAAGCATTATCCACATAATTCATTTTTGAAGTTGCCCTGCAATAATGAGATGGAACTTTGGGTATTTCATCAAGCCATAGTATGACAGAATCTTCTCTTTCTTTTTCATTGACAGTCGAACCAATCGTCCTCTTTTCGTGGCTGACAGATTAGGAATTTCTTCCAGTTTTCTTTATGGGGTAATTACTGCACTATCATCTGATGTAGATGTATTTATATGTTCATCTGGCCTAGTCCAACGTTTTAAAGTATCTTCCCCTAGACTGAGAGTATTCAAAAATAGTACTCTACAAACTTTGATACGCTCTCCACTTGATGTTTTTAGGAAATAATCATGACCCACACTTTTCTTCAATGCCGCCTCACCTTCTCTTTCCTGTACATATCTCCTTCTACGTTTTACTTGTCTTGTTTCAACAAGCCCTTTGACATACATTTTCTTTTAATTCCATGACGATAATTTCCAGTAATATTTGAAAATACTTTGTCTATTATTTTCAGAAATAAGATGACACCTGAATGAAGTTTTATGCAACTTTTCTTTCTGAGTCACATGCTTACACCTCTCTTTCATTTTTCTTCCTTCCCTTGCGCAATCATGTGTTATTACTTTTTCCTTGTCTCTTTTTTAGCCAACATACGACTTTCCTTTCAATCTCCGTGATGCGGCTTCCTTCCTCTTCTTTGTGACAATTCCTTTTTTCTTAAACTTTTCTATCTCCATACCCTCATTCAGATCATTCATTAATTCCTCATTATTCATTTCTTCTTCCTCTGCTGATATAATTTCGAGAACTTCTTCCATATAAATCTGTATGTTTTCAGAATCTTCCAACAATTAAGTATCATGTATCTTTTCAGTTTCTGGTGTGAAATCATTATTATTTTCTAATGTGGGGATATCCTTTTGGGTTAATTTTAATTCTTGTAATGACTTTTCAGTTTCTAGTTGTAAGATTGTAATTATTCCCGCTTCTGTATCTTCACTGAAACTTGTACTGATCTCCTCTCTAGTCACTGTTCGGGATGCAGTATTCTTCATAATATTCTCATCTTCCAAACATTTTTCACTGAAAAGGAATGAGATATTCATAAAATCAACTGATCAACTGAAATATCTAGTTGAGAACATACTTATTGATTGTATGATGAGAAATAACCGTTTCCATAATCAATGTTCCATCTTCCAAAAGTTGATAATTTTCGATAATTATGAAATCAGATTCATTCTCTTTGTTCTCGATGTTTATCGCAGTTTTTTTATTATTATTGATATTATTGGCATTCTGCAAAATCTTTCTGGTTATAGACGAAAACATACTGCAAATTAGCTTTGAAGGTATCTACCTGCACAATACACACTTCTTGCCGAATCAATTCAAAATGAAATTAAAGTGAGGTTAGCAGTTTGACATTTGTGTCGTAATATCTTCCACGTGCATACATGGTATGTCGAAATATCTCCAATGTGCTAGTATAAATCTGATATAAACACATTGGATATATTTCCAAAGGAATGAAATACCTCCATTGTTAATGTTGTCACATTGAATTTTTTTCCATCCTAATATTTGAATTCTGTTACATTAGAGAAATGTATTTAATTTATTTCTTAAGTTTGGCGATTCCATATAATTTCGGATGTATTGCGAACTTGTGAGGAATACTAATAGAATTCTCAATGTGTATTCATCTCATTTCATATATTTTTGTATATATCAAATTTTTTCAGTCATATACGAGGTTTGTCAAAAATATCAATTTTACTCATCAGGAAAGTATCTCTTTATATTTAACAATATCGAAAATTTTTATTTAAAAAGTTGATTAGAATTCAAAACTACGCTCAAATATGCAGTTACATCCATTTACAATGAAAAAAATGTTTTTATTTATTTGTTTACAATGATTCAAGTATAGAATGTTCATTCAAAGTAGAACCAGTTGATGTCTCAGCACATGAGTTCACCTTATGTAGCGAGGCTATTAGTTTTCACCCAACATTTTTTTTTATCATTTACTTGAAATAAACTCAGAATAGTATATTACATAACAAGAGTTGTAAGTTGCTTATTACATGCGAATAGAAAATGTGCGCACGAGCCGCGTAGCGGCGAGTGTGGTAATTCGATAAGCATGTAATAAGCTTACAACTCTAGTTGTGTACTATACTTTTTCTACGAATAACTTCATTAATAAAAATAAAACGCATGAATAACAAGTAGCATTTATTTATTAAAAAGTAGCCAGAATAAATAATTTTTATCTCACCAGAATGTAAGGTTTTTGATTTTTTGCTTTTAAAACCGTCGGATTGTCTTTTTAAGTCACCTCGCAATTTTGCGTAATTTTCAATATTGACATTATTCTTCAAAGTTATAGTACTCCTCAACATAGAATATAATGCCCATAATGAAGATGGTTAGAAATTCTTAGTGATTTCTCCAAAATATGCCAAGAGTACGTTTTCAGAAAATGAACTTACCGTGTTATTTGTTCGCCAGTCCATAAACTGCCGGTATACATTTTCATATCTTCCTCTTGATTTTTCTGGCAATATGTTGTCAGTAGTGTCCGCGGCAAACTGTATAATATTGGGTGGAGTGCTACTTAGTTCGTTTTCACTATTTGATGAGCTTATTTTAATTATTTGTCTTTAAAGCAAATGTACATTCACACTAACAGCTAGTGACAGCGAGTCTTATTAATTATTAAACGTCAAAACAACCTCTACTAACTCGTTTCCATGGTTACTCGAAACCATTGACTGACTAGGCTTGTGTGATAAATTGTTGTTTTTCTAGAACTGAAGCGTATTTTTTTTATTACGTGCTAGTCATTACGTGTCAGTATCCGTAATGATATATTTACTTAGTAACCAAATAGTGGGTAATATGGAATTTATTAGTGTGAGAGTAGAAAAAATATTTTTTATCCCTTTAATAACAAAATTTCATCAAATTGAACAAAACAATGGATTCCTCATATTATAATACTTGGTACTGCATAATTTTTCCATACATTCACTGCAAACCAAAATTTACAATGTTTTTGACAGAAACGCAAAGTTTTTAAAAAATGTTTAAAATGCTTCCATAAAAAGTTCTATAATTACGAAGCTGTGTTATATATCGATTCTTTTATTACGCAATTCGATAGAGGGAATATGAAAAATTTTTAGTAACTACGTCTATGCAATGGGAAGACTGAAATTTGTGAAAATCGAAATAGCAGTCTTCATACTATTACAAAAAAAATACAGCAACTTTCCATCGACAAGCAAACCAAGTTTTTTTAAATCATCCATCCAATCCAATATATGAAAATTTGCATAGGGGGTTTTTTGATACGAAGATTCCAAAAAATTTGTCAGTTGTTCGTAAAAAAAATTTTCGGGTGGAAAATTGAGGAAAGTTTATGCAAATGGGATTTTCGAGAAAACTGTATATCAGATTTTGCTCATTTATGAATTTAGCTTCAGTTTTTACTCAGACCGACCGAGCGACATTTTTTAAAAATAGGTTTTTTGGACTCATGAAACGTATTGTTACGAAACAGCATACTGGTATAGTCCCTGAATCCGAATCTGTCTAAGCCACGTATGAAAGTTAAAATTATGACGAATGCGCAGGGATTTATTAGAATTGTTCACGATTGTGACTATCTTATCTAGACATTGTTTTTGTGACCAGTCTGATCCAGAAAATGCCGGAGCCAATTGTTTTTGTGTACGCCGCAATCTAGAATTATCTAGTAAAAAAGGCACTCATATATAAAGGACCGACCATGGAGAGTTAGTTTAGTTTAGTTTATAAAGTGATCTCGACAAATAAACAAGAATACACTGAAATAGCGAACGGTGAAGTGTTGATATAAATTAATAATTAAGGTAGTGTGTATATAAATTAAATTTAAGTGAATAGTTAAGTGTATATAAATTAAGTGTTAATGAGTGGTTTAGTGTTCAAATAAATTAGTAAGTAGCCATACCGTGTGTTTAAAGTTTATCTCACACATAATAAAAACGTTTTAATAAATAAGAAAAACATTACATTGGTGTCAGGTGGGGGGTAATATAAATAAATTGCTACGTAAAAATGGCCAACAAACTATGCGACCAGAAAGAAACGGAACTAAGAGCATAATTGGAAGATCGTGAGTTGGAAGCGTCCGGTAAGAAAAGTGAATTAGTAGAAAGACTTAAAGTGGCACTGTAAAATGTCGGTTTTGATCCAGAAACAGTTTTATTCAATGACGAGGCTTCCACCTTAATCTCGTCAATTTCTGCTAATATTTCTGCCATGAAAGAGAAGATTTCTGGCATGGAAGAGAAGATTTCTACGAATGTGAAAAGCGATATTTCGGCTATAAAGAACGATATATCTGCTATGAAGAACGACATTTCTGCTAATATGGACGAGAAGATTTCTGCTATGAAGAACGATATATCTTATTCATGAAAAACGGCATTGCCGCTGACGTTGAAAATGAAATTTCGTCCCTAAAATCTGAAATTGAGAATAAGATGACAACGGTGGACGAGAAAATCAAGGAGTTAGAAAGAAATATGACAGATATAAGAACTCAGGACACGCCAGCAGAAGAAAAGAAGACCGAGCAAACAAAACCTTGCAAGCCAGAAACACAGTTAGAAGACATTGGTAGTTTTACCCGAGTCAAGGCCCCAACGTTCTATGGAAAAATGTCGTGGACCAATTATGTGAAACAGTTTGAAGCAGCCGCTAGAGTAAATAATTGGTCCGATAGAGAGAAGGCAGTGAACTTAACTATCGCGCTTCGGGGAGATGCCTTAGATGTACTACAGACGATACCACTTGAAGAAACGGATGACTTGGAGCAGCTGAAGAAGAGGTTGGACATGCGATATGGCCACGAATATCTAGAGCACCTGTACCAATTCCAGCTGAAGAACCGAAGGCTGAAACGTAATGAAGCCCTTCAAGAATATGAAGTGGACATTGCCCGATTGGTTCGATTCGCTTATCCATCAGCACCAGAGAACATGATGGAATGTCTGGGTATCCAGGCCTTTATCGATGGCTTACGCGACCCCGATAAGCAGAGAACGCTTCGTTTAGCCCATCTCAAAACATTAGCCGACGCATTGGCTGCTGCTCTTTAATATGAAGCAGCCACGATGGCTTCCGGATACAACAAAGGTAGGACCATACAGGAAGAAGGTAACGATGACAGACTTGACCAGATCGTCAACTTGTTGAAAGGTATGGTAGACAAAAAGCCAAAGAAAATCAGGTGCTGTAATTGTGGCGAGCTAGAGCGTGCACGCAGTTCGTGTAAGCATCCTACGACTTCTGCAAACCAAGAACCTCTTAAATGCAAAGCAGCCACGAAGAGCTCGCGGTACAACAAAATTAGGACCACGCAGAATGAAGATGACAATGACAAACTTGACAAGATCGTCAACTTGTTGAAAGTTATGGCAGACAAGAAGCCGAAGAAGATCAAATGCCGGAAGTGTGGCGAGCTAGAGCACGTACGCAGTCCGTCTAAGCGCCCCAAGACTCCTGTAACACAAGAACTCCAGTCACAGGGGAAATCAGACAGGGGTGAACATCCAGCTGATGTGAATCACCGAAAAGCCATTTCTTTGCCTAGACGGTCATCGCTGTAGACTATTCACAATGCAACAAGTCGAAATCTAAGGAAGTTGCAGTTTCAAGAATTACAGTAGTCAATGAAGAACGGTCACCCACCAGGATCAGAGGAGATCAGGAGAATGATCCTTGTCTAAAGAACATTCGGCAATGGAAGGAAGAAAATCGGCGACATACCTGGTAAGAAGTGTCAAGATTTTCACCGGAACTCAAGGCGTGTTGGGCACAGTGATCCCTTATCCTGGAAGAAGGGCTATTGAAAAGAGTCCTTGAAAATGATGACGGTTCCGAGATGAGGAGACAGCTAGTTATCCCTAGAACTAGAGTAGCTGAGGTACTGAAGATGTTACACGACAGTCCTCGGGAGGTCATCTGGGAGTCAAGAAAACCCTACAGCGAATCCGTGTAATGTTTTATTGGATGAACAGCTCCGACGAAGTGAAGGACTGGTGTAAGAAATGTATGACTTGTGCTACGAGTAATGAACCACATCGCAAGAGAAAGGCACCTATGAAACAGTATAATGCTGGAAGCCCTTTCGAAAGGATTGCTTTAGACATCGCTGGACCAATTCCGTCGACAGAAAATGGTGGTTGCAATGGATTATTTCACAAAGTGGGTGGAAATTCACGCTATCCCGAGCGAAGAGGCCACAACTGTCGCGGATATATTGGTGAAGGAATTTATCAGCCGATATGGAGTGACCTTGGAGGTCCACGGCGACCAGGGAAGAAATTTCGAAAGCCTTCTATTCCAAGATATTTGCGACAAGCTGGGAATGAAGAAGATCAGGACAACAGCATTACATCCATAGTCAGATGGAATGGTCGAGAGAATGAACAGGACTATTGGAAAATACCTGTCCAAAGTAGTTTCCAGCCATTAGAGAGATTGGGATCAGTATCTTTCCCTATTCGCATTGGCTTATCGATCTGCCGTCAATAAGTCCACGGGTAAAACACCTGCGAAAATCCTGTTTGGACGTGAAATGAGGCTTCCTTGTGACCTGGAATTTGGCTGTCGGCCTGGAGAAGATCTAGCAGGAGAAGATTACGTAATACAATTGAGAAGAAGACTGGACGATATTCATGAATTAGTTCGAACAAATCTTCAAGTTGCCAGCGACAGAATGAAAAGTCAGTACGACACTCAGGCCACAGTAGGCGGTTTTAAAGAAAGGGACAAAGTATGGTTACACAACCCGACCAGGAGAAAAGTATTTTCTCCATAATTACAAAAATCCTGGGAAGGTCCATACTTAATCAAGAAAAGAATCAATGATGCTATATATCGCATAAGCAAGATCCCCAACGGAAAACCAAAAGTAGTTTACCAAAACGGACTAGCGCCATTCGAAAGAGACCATGACCTAGAGAAAGGGGTAGACCATATTCGAGATGTGTTTGACCCTACCGTCGATGAATTTATGGGCGCGTATGGAGGTACCGGGAAAGCTAGATATGGAGTCACTTCAGAACAACGACAAGATTTGTTCACTCTCCCGGAAGATTATTCACAGGCAAACAACATCCCCGCCCGTGTCAAGAACGCACGAGGGTTGGCGTCCGTCCTTCGAAAGAAGTTCGGGCAATAAAAAAAAACTTGAACACCCGATTCCAGCCCCTGGCAAGACACTGAAACTGAAACATAATTCGCGGTACGTCTTCTATGTGGTAACTAAAAATGAATTTCCAGATCGATCTACCTACTGCGATGTGTGGGAAGCACTTCTAAACCTCCGAGACCATGTGTTAGAATCCAGCGTGAAGAAACTGGCTATGCCTAAGATAGCGAGTAACCTGTTGAATTGGCGAGTTATCAGGAACACGGTAGATATTATCTATCGAGATACCGGTGTCCAGATATTAATTTGCAGCTACAATCCCCGTTATCAGTATCCGATGAACAGGGCTGCTATTTCCATAAGATCGGAAAGTGTAGAAATGTGGCCAGTTGCTGATTCAAACATCCAGTCGCGGCTACACAAAAGTTCCAGGAGGAACTGTTATTCAAGGCGGGGGTAATGTTACGAAACAGCACACTGGTATAGTCCTTGAATCCGACTCTGTCTAACCCATATTTGAAATTTAAAATTATGGCGGTTGCGCAGGGATTTCTTAGAATTGTTTATGATTGTGACTATCTTATCTAGACATTGTTTTTGTGACCAGTCTTATCTAGGAAATGCCGGAGCCAATTGTTTTTGTGTACGCCGCAATTTAGAATTATCTAGTAAAAAACGCACTCATATATAAAGGACCGACCATGGAGAGTTAGTTTAGTTTAGTTGATAAAGTGATCTCGACAAATAAACAAGAATACACTGAAATAGCGAACGGTAAAGTGTTGATATAAATTAATAATTAAGGTTGTGTGTATATAAATTAAATTTAAGTGAATAGTTAAGTGTATATAAATTAAGTGTTAATGAGTAGTTTAGTGTTCAAATAAATTAGTAAGTAGCCATACCGTGTGTTTAAAGTTTATCCCACCCGTAATAAAAACGTTTTAATAAATAAGAAAAACATTACAGTATAGATCCACTCGAATCTCGAAACGTCAAAATCACTCCATTACAATACTTCCCTTATATATGTTATACATAAGGTGAAGTAAAAAATAACCAAATCCAATTTGACACCCTTGAACTAGACGATGTGATGGAAGAAAAGATCGCAAACGTAACTCAGTGGCAATCAAAAAAACTTCATGCGTTAAAAAAGAATTAGACAATTATATATGTTCCGCTCATTACACGCAATATCCATTATCTTATTATTAACTGTTTAACATTCCATCATTGGTCGTATATCTTAGATCTGATCGACAAGTACGATAATTACTTAAATATAATTAAATACGCTCAAGTATTGAAATGACGCCTAGAGCCTTATCGTTATCTATGTAAAATAGTTTTATAATAACTACATTGTCTAGTATAAAAAGTGAGGTGCAAAAGTAATAATATCGTTCGTAATTATCATAACTATTTGTTCACACAACACATAAATACAGAAATTAAAACTATAATGATTATGTCTGATAAGGAACATTCTACTAATAGGTATGTATTAATTTGTCCAATGAATTGTGTCAACTAACTATTCACCAAGAATTTTGTATTTTTGTATGATTCGCATGGTAATCGAAATAAAGACTGGGTAGATTCGATTAAAGAATGTCGGACAACGTATCACAATAATTCGTGCTGGATTGAAATAATGTTAGATACCAAATGCGTTGTTGTTATCAGTAAAAAACATTAAAGATTCAAGTTTGACTACCATCAGGATATCACGGCTGAACTTTTTAAAGATTGGCTTGAAAATTACATGCTTACAAATATATCAGAAAACAGTGTTATTGTCATGGACAACGTACGTTATAACAGCCGACAAGTAAATAATGCACCAAATAGAGCAAATAATAAAAAAGAAATTCATAAATACTTCTTGATCGTGACATTAATTTTGTCGAAAGCTACAGAAAAGCTGATCTTATAGAGACATAAGCTGATCTTCTAGAGACATTAGCAGTGTTTAATATTTGAAAAGAGTATATCTGTGATACTATAGCTAAAACAGTGGACATACACTACTACGACTGGCTCTATACCAGGCTAGGGACCCTGCAGACCGTGCCGTCTATAGAGCCTGTCGAGTAACTAAAATCGGTGGATTTCAAAAAAATTCAAAAAATTATCGAAGACTGTAACGTCGTTAGTAATCAAATTTTATTGATTTTTATAACTGCGTATGTGCGATGTCATTAAATTTGTCAACGACAAAACAATGGACAATGGAGGATATGTCACCTTCATTTTCAAGAACAGTGTTTCTCTAGATTTGAGAAAGACGAAGGGAGCGTTATTAAGACAGTTTGATTTGTCTTCCCATATGAGAGGAAATTAACAAAAATTGATGGTAAGTTTTATTGTATTCAATATGACATGCTATAAGTTTGTACTTTTTATAATGTACCCATTGAAAAAATAATAATCTGGGTTTTATTTTATGTTATAGGTCTTCCCTCCACCAGTAAAGGTGTTGAGCCATTGCCACCTTCACCACAAGTGGAAGATATTCCCTCCACCAGCTATGAGATGGAAGGTATTGAGACCTTGACGCTTTTCATATATAGCCCATGCTATGGCAATTTATAGGAAATGAAAGTGAGTATTAACTTTTGTTGATCCAATAAGTCTAGGTTAGTATAGTATTACAAGAAGTTCGGTTTTTACATACCAAAATGCGAAAACGAAACAACAATAGTAAAGTAGGAAAAAACTAATTAAAACATACTTAATTCAAGAAGAAAAAAAAATATCTCATTCTTCTAGTAGGTACAAAGGCACTCAGCTTCAAAATATTGAGAAGATAATTCACAACTTTAGTTAATTTAATGTAGTCATTCGTGTTAAGAATACGCATTAATTCGTCAAATGTCTTCAATTCTAAACATATGCAATCTCCTCTAAGTTCATTAAATATTGGACATTCTATAATTAAGCACATTAATGTTTCGGTCTCATGCAAGTTATAAAGACTACAAGTTGCAGTTATATTTACTGTATATTTTATACCTCGATAATAGATTTTTAGAGTGTTGGAGCTACATAGTCTAATATTATTCTAATTATATATACATATATTGGGCAAGATCTGTGCAAATAACAATTATTTTCAGACAAAATTAAATATTTGTATAACAAAGGATACGAGGAGTTTATTATTCTTCGTTCATCATGTGCTATTAATTTAATTTTATATAATTCTAATATGTTATTCAAAAGGTGCTTGAAGTTATTGTGCAAGAATTCTAACCACAGATTGTCACAACTGGCACATGGGCGTAGGCAGTGAAGGGCAGGGAGGGGCAACTACCCCCCCTGGAAGCAAAAATAAATTAAATCATTGTTAAAAATTAATAATGAAAAAATTAAATCTAAAATATACATATTTTTTTGTTCTGCATATTTTTTTGTTATCTGTTTTATATATTTTGTTTGTTGTTGTGGTCGTTTGGTTGCTTTTATGAACATTTTAAAATTAATTAATAAGCTCTAGTAAATGAAATTCACGTGTCCTTTGTCACTAAAATATATTTCATCAGCAAAAACAAATATGTTGGAAAAACTGACATAGTGCTAAATATATATTAATACCGTTTTCGATCTATGCATTGGTGCACACCAGAATAGTCCCACACCAGAATAAGATAAAAAGGAGTGTTCGATTTACTCTCAGGATAAGTCAATTTTTAGTGTTTGATTCAACCACTTAGCAGTCGGACATTTTTAAGAAAAATGGTAGAAAAATTTACTCAATAAGTAGTTTTAGTGTGAAATATTTTGAAACATTCTATACACAATCCTACATCAGAATCCGAAATAAATACTCTTATAACAACTATTGAGTTGCTGTGTAAGTGCTCTTGTCTAGCGACAGTGTCCTATTTAATAGTGTAACGAAACGCCACTGGTTTTCTTCGAGTTCGAGAAAATCGAGATACAAGTGAGGAATATACGGGAACCGGCGATGCAAATGTTCTGGCAACTTCTAGGCTCAAAAGGGTATATAAAGTTAGTTGCCTATCCGCCGCGAAGACAAGACAGTACAGTACATAGTGCAGGATACGAAGTTGCATACGGCGAATAGAAAGCGAGGCACGAGAAACAAGAGAGAAAATCCGTAACAATAGTTTCACCACAGAATAAAGAGACAGAAAAGACAATATGGATATAAGAAATTGGTTACAAAAAGATAAGTTAAATAATTTCAGTAGAAAATTTTACTTTAGAGTCATTCCATTAGAAATAGTCCAAAAATTTGAAAATTGGTTGCTCGACCAGCACCAAATAAGACAAAACTACCATGTAATGATAGCTTATAATGTAGATATGTTATATCCGATGTTAATTTTTGTTCAAAATTATTTTTTTTAATTGTCGGCCGTTTTTGTATCGCAACGTTTGGAAAAAAATTCAATTGCAGCCCTTTACAAAATTGCCAATTGCTCTTTACCCTTTGCTTGTATCTTTGTGGTAGTTTTGTTTTATAATAATTTTTATACTAGGCACTAAGAACAAGAATGATATTAGGTTATTATTTGTAGGTCTAAAATCTCTAAAACGGAAAAAAGTTCATGACGACAGTAGTGAAAGTGGCAGCAATGATTGTGATGAAGATGAAAATAAAATGGTCGGAACATCAAAATCGGAATCTATATTTGAAGCCATGTACCCATTGAAAAAATAATAATCTGGGTTTTATAGCTATGTTATAGCTATTCCCTCCACCAGTAAAGGTGTTGAGCCATTGCCACCTTCACCACATGTCGAAGATATTCCCTCCACCAGCTATGTGATGGACGGTATTGAGCCCTTGCCGATTTTCATATATAGCCCATGGTATGACAATTTATAGGAAATGGAAGTGAGTATTAACTTTTGATGAGCCATTCCGTCTAAGTATTTGGTCTAGCGGTAACCAAAAATCCAAAATATCCAATAAAGACAAAAAAAACAATTAACCAAAAAATAGTTCAGAAATCAAAAAGAAACAAAGAATTCCAAAAAAAATTAGAAACTCCAAAATAAGGAATTGAAAAAACCAAAATAATTTAAACTTTTTTTGATAATTTTTTTGGCTTAGTACAAAAACATGTGTAAACGTATTATTTCAATAGTAAGCGCATTTTGTTTTCTTTTGTTGATATGAATTTTCAAACATGTTTGTGTGTTCACTTATTTATTGTTGTTATTTTGTGTGTTTACTTGTAGAAGCTCAACCAGAAACGAGAAAGGACTTCCACAAGAGGGTGGGATTTTTAAGAGCCATTAAGAAACATTTTAACAATCATAAACTGCCAGGAGCTGCAGAGTAACTTCTGCTTTATGCGATGGTTTCGTAAGAAACGAATGCTTTTAAATGTAGAAATATACAAATATGCAATATACTAGGTTTAAGCTTTTGATATAGACCTATTTAATACTTCCAGTAAAGAAATAAAGATTCGTTTTAAGGGAAAATGAAATTCGTTCGAATTTGAAATCTTGTTTTTCAGCTGCTTTTCAGGAATTTACCAGTCGAAAAAGTTATGGAGCCATACTTTAATTATAGGGACAAAGAAACATTGTCAACAATATTAAGTGGATAAAGCCTAAAGTGCAAGTAGCCATTTCCTCAACATATGACGTACACTCACACCAGAAAATCGGCATATTTAATCTTACAAACATTTGTAAATAGGGCATGTGTAAAACTATTTTAATGAGTGTAGGGCCTGTATGTATATATTGGCATTTGAAAACAAATGTAACTGCACAATGGTCACTGACCTGACGAAACAACGACTGGCTAAAACGAGCGCAAAGAGACTATGAACCGGGATCACAGAAATCATATTTTACTTTTGGGGATTCCCTTCTAACATTCTGTTAATTCGAACTTTATTCGAAATATATATGTTTTAAACCTTTAAAAATGATATGAAATCACTAAATATGAACAAAATATGGATTTCCTACTTATTTAAACTTTGAATGTACCTCAATAAAATTCATATTTCCATTATTTGCTAACAAAACTTCCTAAAATGTGTTAGTAATATTCAGCTTATTTAAATATAATTTCCACTTTTTAATCACTAAGTATTTATATTTCCTGTTTGAGATTTATGAATAAAACCAACATTTCCAGTCACTGGTATAGTCTTGAAATTTTAAAAGGCTACTCCCTATGTTTATTTAATAAGAATTCTGATCAACAGACTCGTAAAATTTGAATGTATCCAAGGTTAATGATACCATTCATACAGCTTTTTTTCTCTTATACTGCTAGACTACTAATTCCGATGAATTTTTGGATCCGAACCACCTTGCATAAAATAATAATGATATTTAATTCGTATATGATTCGAAAGAATAATAATAAATCGTACTATCTTTAATGATGTTTTAATAAAAAAAAATCATATTTTGGAAAGTAGCTTAAATCTGAAACATTCTTAAATACACTACTGTCCAAAAATATATAATTGCAAATAACAGCATTAACAATAAATTTATTCAACAGTAGATTGCAGTGCGATCATATATCCCAGAAGGATAGAATAGGAACAGAGTACGAAATTATAGAGAAAACTCACTCATATGTAAGTATATAAGGTAATGGTAAGAATAATAGGAAATGGTCTAAACAACTATCAGTCTTTAGAAGGGTTTTGTGAAGGAAGGGGCACGTTAAATAATATATAAATCGTAGGAGCATAATCTGAGGGCCTATGAGGCTTTATGTATTGACGAACTCCATAAACACGAAGAGAAAGAAGAAGCAACAACACAGTTCCAAGCTCCCAAAAATATTATCAGTTTGGTAAAGGACACTAGAAAATGAGCATAGCGCAAAGTCGCAATAGATGCCAAGGGGATCCGCTATATACGTTTCTTTTTAATTTCGTCTTAGAAAGTATGTTACAAGAGAGTCTAATCCAGATCATGGGCATTATATATGTTATATTCACAAATTCACGTTAAACTTTTTAAAAACAATTTTTATTGAGTTACACAGTTTTATGTTATATAAAAAAGAAGTAATAGGTTGAAATTATAATTGTAACTAACTATTTTACATAAAGTCAAAGAATTTATAGAATTTGTTAAATCAACGTCAGCGTTTATTTTCATGGAGAATTCGATGTAGCGTCGCTCCCATGAAAGTGCAGAAATCATTATTTTTCTGTAACATAATATTTGTGTTACTTAATGTGTTTATTTTATAAAAACGCAACGTAGCATCGTTCTCATGAAAATACGGAAATCGTAATCTGATGTTTGACATTGCGTAACATTACTTAAACATAAGCGTTTTTTCGTATATAACAACTCCCCCCTTAATTAAAATTGTTGTTTAATAAACAACAATTTTGAGAATAAAAACCAAAATACATAAAATATAAAATAGACAATACAATATATACAGAGATTTAAAGATTAAAAGGAAAATACGCAAAATACAAAAAATAAAAATATAAAGGTATACATTAAACCATGAAATTGTCAATTTTCGATTTCCACTTCCTCAGAGGCTTCAGTGTCAAGTTTGGGTCTTCTTTTTGCCAGAATGTTATGAATTTTGATAAAAACATCATTCGGTTGGTCCGGAACAGGCTTTCCTGGCGATTTGTTGAATTTAATATTTCTACACTTATAACAGGTGTAGAGGACGATCAAGGCAACGATGAGTGAGATCGTAGTATATGTGAACCACGAAATATTTTTCTCAACAAACGGTTTGTTTATGAGTTCATCCAAACTTTTTGAGTATTGGTCCAGTTTGTGTTTTGTCACTTGCAGATCATTCAAGTTAATGTTATTAAGATCTAGTGGTTCTATTTTGGGTACTTCTACTTTGTTTGGAATGTCTAGGCAACAGTTGTAATCAACCATTACGGGATGAAGTACATGAGGAATGTTTATAGTTTTTCTGGTACTAGCTTGTATTTTAGTAATGCCAACAAAAGCGGAGCATCCTGAGTATAGCTGTAAAATAGAATTTTCATTTACGGTTAATGTTTTCGTTTTTGTGTCTGGAAGACTTATGGTCACGTGTACCGGTTCGGCAATCGACACTAGCCACACATTTTCTTCGAGTTTTTGCACATTATAACCTTGTCCGTTGACTACCGCACTTTTACAATTCGCAGGAAATGTCTTATATTGTCTTAACAAACGGGCTTCACATATCGCGTTATCGTCTATAGGGTACGCGTAAACATCGCGACACAACTTTTGATGCGTAGATAACTGTTTACACTTTTGTAAATCGTGGATTGGAATGTAGGATAAAGAATCATCATCTCGCGCTAAATATTTTTGTGAAAATGATAAAATGTGGTGAAATCCAGTTCTATTATCATAAATTGGTATTGGGTATAGGTGGAATAAAGTAAATACTTGTGGTTCAATCAAAGGTATTTTAAGAACGAAAACAAGATCTGAATTTGTTTGATATGCTTCGAGATCGATTATTTCCAAATACTGTGAAATTTCAGAATATTTTATTGGTAGCGGTAAACCTTTTCTTACTGTATTTTCTGATATTTTCTTAAGAGCAGTGATCAAATTTTCTGGTTCAATAATAGAAGTATGAATTATTTGAAGCTGTGCAAAAGTGATAGAGTTTAGAATATCATTAATAGTATTTTCAAGATACGAATAACTCTCCATTAGTTGTTCGCAAATTTCAAAGAAATTTAATTTGGCTTCGATAAGCGCAATTTCGTTTGTTGATTGTCGAATGGTGGTTTCAATTTTTTCTATATCTGAATTAAATATTTTCTCATTTAATTTTAATTGTCCCATGGTACTGTTGAGATTTGTTATGACTGAGCTTGTGATTGATATTTGATTTTTTAATAAGTTTTCTATCTGGTTTTGATCAGTTTTTAATTTATTAATGCAGTCCATATAATATTCACCGTCAGACGCATCGAGATTTCCGGTTATTGATTTAAATATGGTGCCAATACCATTAATTAACCCCCGTTTTTGTCTTTTAACATCGAAAGATATTTCACTGAATTTATCGCCAATAGATTTTGTAATTTGTTGCAATAATGCCAAATGTGATTTTACTTCGGATCGGAAGGACTTCATACTGGAGTAGTTTGAAGTAAAGGTATTTTGAATTGTGTCAAGAATTCTATTATTTCTTTCAAAAGTTTGTTTAAAAGCTGATATATTTTTATGCACTAATAAAGTCCATTCGTCGTTCGAAACCATTATTTTGGTTTCGTCGTGGTAGTAGATTCCAACTGTATTGTTTATGGGTTCGATTTTATATTGACATGTTGCTGTTCCGATCAGCAGCAGAAACCTGAAAATAAGTTAATTTTCAACATAGGGTTTCATAAGATCGAAATTTATTTTTGATTTGTTATTTGTTTCTAAATTTAATACTGTTGCGGAATTTCTGTGTATCTCTAGTATTTCAAAAGGGCCATTAAACTTATTTTCTAACTTGTTTTTTATTTGAGTTTCTTTTACGTAAACTTTGTCACCTACTTCATAATTTGGTTTGTTTTCGGAGACATGTTTGTCAAATCGGTCTTTAGCTTTTTCTTTTTGCTTTATGGTTTTTTCTCTCGCTATTTTATAATAATAGGATATGCGGTTATTTAGATCTCTAATATATTTAGTAATTAATTCTTGTTCATTGTATAATTTTTCGGGAGGTCTACTGGACGTGTGTCCAAATACAAGTTCGTATGGTGTGAATCCGTGTGTTTTGTTTATAGAGTTATTATAAGCGATAATAGCAAATGGTAAAATACTGAAGGGGTGTTCATTGGGGTGGTCTGCTAAATTTAATCGAATCATTTCTAACAGAGTAGCATGTAATCTTTCTAGAGATCCGTTACTTTGCGGATGACCGACACTTGAATATGTTAACTTAATATCGAACATATTACAAAGGTCTTTCATTAACGCATTATTGAATTCGCGACCGGCATCGCAATGAATGCGAAGTGGTGCACCAAAATGCTGAAAATAAGCTAATAATGAAGTGACAACGGATTTGGCACTTTTATCTTCAAGCGGATATGCTTGAGAAAATTTTGTTAGTTCGTCTCTTATTGTAAGAGCGTAATTCTTTTGAGGTACCTCTAAAATATCAATATTAATACGTTCAAAAGGTGTTTTAGGCGTTTCAGTTATAACGAGGGGACTGTCCAAATTTTTGCGACATATTTTTGTCTCTTGGCATGCCCGGCATGACTTAATATAATTTTCGACATCTCGATTGAGGCCGGCCCAATTATATTTTTGTCGTATTCGCCTAATAGTTTCATTAATTCCGCGGTGAAGGTGGCTTTTGCCATTATGGAATTGATCTAAGATGATAGGTATTTGATTTTGTTCTGGCTCTTTAGTAATATTTTGACAAATAGTGAATTTTACGTCAACTTCCGAAAGTAGAAATGATAGTGTTTCTAGTATTGGAAGGTCAGGATTATTTTCGATAAAATATTTTTCTGAAGGTTTAAATAAATCTCGATTTCTGTAAATTGCAGCAAATAAGTATTCACTAATACTGTCTGGATCCCATGGTATAGCAATAATAAGGTATTTTCTATTTTTGACAGTTTTACTGCTAAGTACATTAATTTTTGCATAAGAAAAGTCGGGGTTTTCCTCAAATATATCCTCAATTATTTTTTCATGAAAATCTTGTAAATTGTTTTGTTGAAAAAAGGTTAAAATGTTTTTATTCTGTTTGTCTAGTAGATGATTATTGGAATATTCTATTTTAGAATAGTCAATCAGTGATTTTGTTTTATAAAGTTCCTCAAAAGACAAAAATTCTTCTGCAGCGACATCCCAGTCAATTTCAGGTTTATTTTCAGTTTGTTGGGATGGCCCTGCATCTTCAAGAGCGGGATAAATTGGGTAAGGTAAATATTTAAAGTTTCCTAATTTTGAACGAAATGAATCAAAGTCATTTATGTGGTTAATTTTTATTCGAGAAAGGGCATCGGCATTTTTATTGGATTTGCCAGATTTGAATTCAATTTGATAGTCGTATTCCTCTAATTTGAGGCGCCATCGTGCTAGACGACTACCGGGGTCTTTTATAGAGAATAACCAAGTAAGTGGGCGGTGGTCAGTTATAAGGGTAAATTTTCGGCCATATAAATAGGGTCTAAAGTGTTTAACTGCCCACACAATTGCCAAAAGTTCTCTCTCTATCGTAGAGTATTTGGTTTCTGCTTTGCACAATGTCCTGGACGCATAGGCTATCGGTAAATCCTTACCTATTGGGCCTTGTGACAAAACTGCACCGATTGCAAATGCGCTAGCATCGGTAGTTAAAAGAAATCGTTCTTCAAAGTTTGGGTATATCAATATCGGAGTAGAAGTAAGAGCATTTTTTAATTCTTGGAATGACTTTTGACATTCGGAGTCAAAATTAAATGGGACATCCTTTTGTAAAAGTTTTGTCATTGGTTTGGAAATTTTAGCGAAGTTCGGTATAAATCTTCTGTAGTAACCAGCGAGTCCCAAATAGGATTTTATTTCCTTTTGGTTCGTAGGTTGAGGGAATTTTTGGACGCATTCAATTTTTGCCGGAAACGGCTTAACGCCATCTTCCGTGATTAAATGTCCAAGGTAGGCGACTTCTTTTCTCAAGAATTCACACTTGTCTGGCTGAAGTTTTAAGTTAGCTTTTTGAAGTCTCTTGAATACTTCCGTTAAGCGGGTAATATGTTCTTGAATTGTCGGTGAATAGACGATGATGTCGTCCATATAGACAAGACATCGCTCGTTTTGAATTCCAGCAAGGACATTGTCCATGACCCTCTGGAATGTTGAAGGTGCATTTTTTAGACCGTACGGCATTCTGAGGAATTCGAAATGTCCGTTTTCAACTGTGAAGGCGGTCTTTGGTATATCTTCAGGCATTATTTCAATTTGATGAAAGCCTGATGCAAGATCTAGTGTCGTGAAATATTGACACTTACCAAGCTGGTCCAATAAATCTCCAATGTTTGGTAACGGGTATTTGTCGTCTACGGTAACCTCATTCAGTTTTCTGTAGTCTACGACAACACGCCATTTTTGTTTACCTGATGCGTCGAGCTTCTTGGGCACAACCCACACGGGCGATGGGCATGGGGAATTGCTGGGTTGTATAATGTTTTGTGAAAGCATTTTATTGATCTGATCTTTCACCTCTTGTTTATGAATTTGGGGATAGCGATATGATTTTACATAAGTGGGCTTAGAATTTTGCGTATCTATGGAATGTTTTATTTCGTTGGTGAAAGTAAGTATGTCTCCTTCTAAATAAAAAATGTCAGAAAAATCATGACAAAGTTGGGAAATTAAGTCTCGTTCTTCTTCATTAAGATGATCAAGTCTTAGTTGATTTTTTAATTCCGATGTTCTGTCGGTGCACATTTCTTGGGTGGTTAGTTGAATATTATTTACATTATTTATTTCATATGGTTCTAAGTTAAGTTTTGAAAATGTTACAGTTTTAGGTATACAATTAACATTTAATACTGAAACAAAAAATTCTCCTTTTTCATTTATTTTAACTAATGCGTTTGGTAGTTTAACTTTCTCTACTTCTTGACCTACCAGTATAGCATCAGTATTAACTAAATCGCATTTTAGTTTAAATATTTGTTCAGTCCTAGGTTCAATGGAAATTGTATTTTTGTAAATTTGTGGAAATTGGTTTTCAATTGAAATATTGGTAGTTTCATTATCTGTTACTTTAAATAATGGTACAATCTTGAAATCAGTAATAAGTTGTTTATTTTTTAGATCAACTATACAATTATAATGTTCCAAAAAATCCATGCCTAATAATCCATCAAAATCAATATCTAAATTACAAATGAATACTCTGTGTGGATCGTTAGGTTTAAATGGAATAAGGGTTGATTCGTTAACTCTTATTTTTTGGTTCGTTATACCTTGAATAATTACATTTTCAGGGGATCGATTTCTATAATTTTCGCAAGTTTTGGGTTTGAAAATTGATAATCCAGCACCTGTATCAATTAGAATTTTATAAGTGTTTGTTCTGTCTTTAATATAGTATAAGTTTTTAGAATTTACCGGTAAGGTATTTTTTACATGAACATCTGTTCGAGGCAGTCCGATTCTGGACTGTTCAAACTCATGGTTTGAATTTGTGAACTGAGGTCTGGGATCGACAAATTTGAAGTTTGGTCGTTTAGCGGATCTGGGGGTTTCGTTTGTAGAGGGCCTTGTCGAAAATCCTGATAATAATCATGATTTGGATTTAGGAGGTTATCAGAATCAAAGTTATAAACATTTTCATTATTATAATTAAAATTGTCTTGTTCGATATGGCTATAATCGAAAGTTTCGTCTTCATTCGTATTGCAAACTGGTATACCATTATCAGAGTTAGGATCACTATCAGCAGTATAATAGTTCTCCTCTATTTCACTATTAACAGTATAATAGTCAGGAGCACTGGGGTTAATTTCTTGGTAATATTCTTGATAATCAAGTGAATTATCGGAGTATTGTTCTTGATTTTCATAATAATTTTGACTATCATCTGTATAATAGTCATAACTGTTATGAGAGTGTTTGTTAAAATCACGATTTCGTTTGAAATGAAAAGTTCTTTGTTGATTAAAATTTGTATTGGGTCGATTTCCCGGTGGTCCTTGAGGTCTAAAACTTGGATTTGGTCTAATTACAGATGGGCGATTTTGATTTTGTTGGTTATTTTGAAATTGTGGCCTTTGTTGAAAATTTTGGCCAGTTTGGTTATGTGAATTAGGAGTTTGATTTGGTCTAAAGGAACCCTGAGCTAAATTTTGAGATTGTCTTTGACGTGTGAGACACTCATTTATAGTATGTCCTATTCTGTGACAAAAATTACATTGTTTTGGTGAATTTTGGCTAAATCTACGAGTAGGTATATTATTTGTATTACGATTAGTCTGAGGTTTGTGGTTTTCATAGTATGTTAATTGAAGTTCTCTTCTGATTCGTGAAATAGCTGATAAAACACTTATTGGATTACTAGCTCTAACAATTTGACCGATTTTTGGATCTAAACCGGTTAATAAAGTATTTAAAGTTAATGATTCTATAAGACGTGTTTGTGCTACTTTTTGATCTATTGTTAAATGCTGTTGTTTACTTATAGCTGAATACATTTTTGCTTCCAGAGTTTGTAATCTCGAAACAAAAATTAAAGGCGATTCGTTTGGTAGTTGTTTCATTCTTTGAAGGTCTTGAATCAACGAATTTAAGTCGCGAGAATCTCCAAAGTGAGTATTTAATAATGTTTTAATTTCTTCCCAATTTGAAGGGTCGCGTGAATTAACTAATTCAGCGGCTCTTCCTTTAAGTTTGTTTTTAATATGAAGAGTTAAAAGTACTTTTTGGTCGTTGTCGGCCATTCTGTAAGCTGTTTTACAAGCATTTATAAAAGTATTTAAGAAAATTTGATTACCGTCATATTCCGGAATTATTGAAAATATTTCTGATAATCTGTAAGGTTCTAGATTCGACGCTTGATCGGTTTGAGCAACTGGAGTATTAGCATTGGCATTAGCGTTTGTTGCACTACGTGTTTCAGGCATTTTGCTTTATATTAAAATGATTGTATTCAAAAAAAAGTAAATTATGACAATAGAACTTGGTAAAAATAAAAAATAAATTGCAAAATATTAAATAAAAATAAAACGAGATGATTCTTACGTAAATATTTTCATTCCTTCCTTGGCAGCTGAAATCCTTATCCGTGAGCTTTGCTACACCTGGTTAGCAGTTTGCGTGTTCCTGGTGCCGGAGAGACCGTCTGCTTCTTGAAGATCTGGAGCTGGTACTTGAAAATTCCTTAAAGGTTTAGGAACCACCACACTTAGTTAGGCAATCCTTGTTCTAAATGTGTTTAGGAATCCTACTGACTGCGCCACTGTTATATTCACAAATTCACGTTAAACTTTTTAAAAACAATTTTTATTGAGTTACACAGTTTTATGTTATATAAAAAAGAAGTAATAGGTTGAAATTATAATTGTAACTAACTATTTTACATAAAGTCAAAGAATTTATAGAATTTGTTAAATCAACGTCAGCGTTTATTTTCATGGAGAATTCGATGTAGCGTCGCTCCCATGAAAGTGCAGAAATCATTATTTTTCTGTAACATAATATTTGTGTTACTTAATGTGTTTATTTTATAAAAACGCAACGTAGCATCGTTCTCATGAAAATACGGAAATCGTAATCTGATGTTTGACATTGCGTAACATTACTTAAACATAAGCGTTTTTTCGTATATAACATATATGACCAAAGACTTCAGGTTATAGCCTACGCAAATGACAGTGTTATTGACTAGATTAAAACATGAATAAGCTAGAGGCGACTCTCAAAAAGTATGAACAGAAAACTAATGATAAGGCAAGTCCTCCAGCGTATCTATTTTCCTTGGTTAGTCCGAGATCTATTTCTACTTACTCGGCGCATTTAACGTTTATCATGACTCCTAAGTATATGTAGGTAGTCAACTGTTTCTTTTCAGACTCTAAAATTCTGAATTTCTAGTTTCAATTTTTTTATTCTTTCCTTGTTGATTCTAAGGCTCATACATTGACTTTTCGCTTCATTGATATTCTTAAATCTTTCTTGCTGCTTCTACTAATCGCTCTTCTTTTTTCTATAGATGTCCTTTTCCTTGTTATTAGAATCACGTCATCTGCGTAGGTTAAACACTGGAGACTTTACTTTTCCGCCCAACTCAATCTAAGATGCATGAAAAGTATTAGTTTATCCCAAAAAAAAGTTAGAATTTGTGTTTTTTAGGCTTATTTCAGAATGAAATAGTGCTATTGTAGAGAGTAGCATGACGCGAATTTCAATGCAGTTTTTCGTTTTGGTATTCCCTGGTGCCAAAATAACCCGTTGTTCCGAAGGTTATATATATACGTATGTGTTATAACGGAATTTGTAAGCACGATAGAGTGCGTATTTTTTGACGGATAGAAACCAAATTCGCTATAAAAATCGATTGGGCCAAAATCTTGGACAAGTTCGTTAATGAGCCAAATCGGCACAGTAGAAACAAATTGGTGGCCTGTCAAAGTTGAAAAAAATCGTATTTCTCCTTTGTTTCTCATTTGACGCAAAAAAGTTACTGATATTTTTCATAGACCTTAACACGTTCTACAACTTTTGTACTTAACATTTCTTTTTAAAACGTACATTAAAACATTTATTTAAAAAAATTATCAAATTTACCAGGTTTTCTTTTATTTTTCCGTTTTTAATTTGATGCCAAATATGTTACTGAGATAAGCCTGTCCAATTGGTCCTGTGCCATTGGGATTTTTTAGATATTTTCTCGTTTTTAAAACACGAAAAACGTGTTTTAAAAAAAATCCTGTGTCGTCGCCATTGTCGTCGGGCAGTTTTTGTAGCATGTCTTGTTAGCACGACACAGCATCTGGAGTGCATACAAGTCATCAATTTTATGATTGGATATTGTTTAGGGCGTCTCACAGATGAACCCTATTTGATTTTCAGCTCACCAAAGCCAGTACAACGGGTCCTGTAAATACAGATATACTAGAAGAATGTTATTGTTTTTGGCTTTTAATAAATAGGTAAAGGTTGTGACTTTCCTTTTACATGAAATTACCTAAATTCAAGTTAAATTAAATGGTAATAATGGATCACTAATGCTTCTATCCTCAAAAGATGAGGAACGGCTAAACGTAGGACGTCACACCAATGTTGCCACTTCGAACATTCTTAAAAAATGACATAAAAACATAACTTTACAAATTGGCTTATTGTTTTCGAACAAAATTAGTATAGTTCATTTACGATAAAAAGACGATGACGTTGTAAAACAAAATATTGTGATGTTGCCAAGCTGTAGTTTTTTCCTTTACTTAACAAAAACTAGAAAAGTCAATCTGATGTTAGATTGACAGTTCTTCTTTTTCATTGTTCCGTGCCTTGTAGGGCGTAAGTCAAAAATATTTATTTAAAAACAAAAGGCTTGTATGATAGGTTTGATTAATTTAATATAAATATTTATTCATGAAAAACTAAGGATAGGATACAAGAAACAGTAACCAATCATTCTATGTTCGAATTAACATTTAATTATTTTACATAGAAGAGGGTTAAATGACGAACTGTAGGTCCTTATACCTTATTCTATGCTCTATAGAACCATCTTCAAGAGCACTGCAAGGGTTTACGCTAAAACGAATCAATACAAGCTGTAATCATCTTCATGCAAATTTAAATATTGTTTCTTTATACAATATCTATTATATTTATTATAATAAAAATAGAATGGAAAAGAAAAATATAGATACACAAAATAAAATTTTGTTACAAGATATAAAAAATCTCCCATTTTATCAGTATTATTTATGTAGAGATACTGAGGTCGTTGTTTTAATTTGTGTATTATAAAATAACTGTACCTTATTAATTTAATAATAGTTATTAGTGATTTTGAAAAGGTGTAAATAAAGCAAATTGGATCAAAATATACAAAAAATAAAACACAAGATTTGCACTACTCCACTACAAAATCATCACTATCTTCATCGTCACTGTCAAAATTAATAATAAGTGGAGGCACATCCTGTCTATCAAATACTACTTCTGTATCCCACCCAGCTTGTATAATTTTTTCAGTGTGCAGTCTTTGACCAAATATCAGGAGTCACTTTTTCTAAAGACTTTTTCCATACACCTATTGCTTCTTCTGTTGAAGAACCATCAGTTCCCACATGATCTCTATAAAAATTTTTAACTGTGCCCCAAATATGTTCAATTGGGTTGAACATACAGTGGTATGGGGGAAGTCGAAACACTTTGTGACCATATTTTTCAGATAATATGTCCGCTTCATATACTGTTGGTGGTTTATTCCTACAAAAATGCATATATTTAAACAACATAAGTTATCTAAGTATTACCATAATACATTGAAAAATGTTTATATCAACTTACCGTTGTACTAAATTCAATAATTGGTTTTTGAGGAAAGTATTTTCAAAAGGAATATTATTTTGTATCAACCAGTTCCCTATATCAGCCTTTTTGGTAACTGTTGTTGGTACTTTATTGATCACTGTACTGTGATAACTTGCATTATCCATTCCAATTGTGGCGGGTTCTTCCAAGTTACCTAAAAGCTGGTATTCAAACCAATGCAAAAAAAAATCTCGGTTCATTTCACCGTGATAATCACCATCTTGTTTTTTGGAAGAAAAAACCAGCCCTGCTCCAGGAATAAATCCAGAAGAGGAACCAGCATGCAGTACTATATACCTACAATAAGGAAATAACAAATTACTACTAGATTTCCTAGATAGACTGCATAGCTCAAAACAACTATTAATAATTATATAGATTCAAATAAAATAGAGTGACTAGTAAATATTTGAAAAGGTCTTAAAATGGCAGGAATGTTAGTACATCATAAATTAATTGCTACATTTTATTATTCAACTACCTTGAACCACCAATTTTGGTTTTTTTCACGCTTCTATGATTAGAATCTTGCCAAGAACGTCCAACAGTACCGTCTTTAAATATCCAGGTCTCATCCAAAACCACAACTGATATAAACCTTCCCTTTTTATCTTGACATATTCATGTAGAAAATGTACACGTTTTAATGTAATATGTAGCAACTCCATTAAACCACGACAAGGATCATCTTTTTGGTATTCGAATCCAATATTTTTCACTATCTTCCAGAGTGATGTTAAACAACCATTAAAGAGTTCACGCTCCTGGAGTTTGTCTCTTAAAGTTTTAAAGGTTATGTGTTCCTCTGAAAAAATATTGTGTTAGTTAATTGTGAATAAAATATAACAGTAAATTCAATATACTCACTGTTTCCATACATTTCGTATATAACATTTCGGAAAGCTGACTCTTTCTTGTTCGAGATAGTTCCAAAAGAAACTTGCAGGTTAGGTGATTCAAAATGATGTTTACGTTTAGATATCGAAAAACGTACTTACGTGTATGGTTAGGTACACTAATATGTTGTATATTAAATGCAGTATAGGTTTTAAAACACGATAGATCACTGTTTAAATATTAATTTGTTAAGAGCTGACAATTTATCTGTAGCAGTGATAGATGCCAGGACCGAACTCTGCCTAAATAATTATTTATGAAAATAACTGTTTTTTTAATCTTAAAGAAGCAATGAATTTAAAAGCACCAAAAAAACTTGTATATATTAGACAATGATCGAATGTCAATAAACGTCAAAACAAACTGGGGAATTTTACCAGTTGATTTGACAACGTCTTGAAGTTTTGCCAACCCGTTAGCTGTTGAGGATAAATTGTATTCACGGTTGGTAAATTAATATTTATTCTGATAAGCAGGAAAGTAACTAAAAATGACATCACCGTCTTTTTATCGTAAATAAACTATAGCAAACACTAATATGCATTTGGAAAGTATACATAAAACACTTTTAAATATTATTATTTGCGAGGAAAGAATATAACATGTCTGGATAAGACAATTCACGTTTTAATGGATTTCCTTAAAAATAAAAAATATCTAAAAATATTAAAACTATCAAAGGAAATTCCTCATCACTAAATGCAAATATACGTTCTAGGCATCGTATAGCCATATCTGCTAAATTTATCAAAATTTGAATTTTTTATTTTGGATTTGATGCAAACTTGTTACGGAAATAATTTTTTTAATAGTACTTTATATCAGCATTAGTTATTACTATATCATTTTGAAATCAGAATATTTTGAAAATGGTACCCAGTATCGCGTTTTACAAAGAGTATCTTTTTGGTGTTTGAATCAAGTAAGATCAGTCCAGTTATTTAAATCGTTAAGAACCACAATTTGGGGAACCATTAGTGTCAATTGATAGTGAATATTTGACGTACCTGGTGTATAGAGATCCGGATACATTTGATAAATATAATTGTGTATATAAAATTAACGTTAGTTCAAGTTTTACTTGAACAAAGGAGCAATTTATAATAAATTGTGTAGGCCACCCTGTATAAGTGAGAAATAGCTTGTCTGAAACTGAAATTAACTAGCGGATGCGTGCAAGCAACTGGCGCATGCGTGCAAAATAACTGGCTCATGCGTGCTTGAGAAACGAGCTACGTGACCGGAAGATGGTACTGGGACATGCGCGCTAGAGAGGTGAGTGGCGTGGAGAGGAGTGATGCGTCGCTGGTCGCTGGGACGAGAGACTTCGTGTTCGACCTCGAGTGAGACAAGTTCAGTCCTTTTTCTTATTCTAAACTTTTCCTTTCAGCTGAATGAAAGCCGGCTAATTTAAACGCTTCTTTCTATCTATTTTGTTAATTAAAGCAATGTCGCCAGACGAATTGGAATACCTTTATTCCTACAAGTGCAGTGCAACTATAAATATCGTTCGTCAAGAAAATAAGTACCTTCAAAGGTTAAAAATTACCAGAGTGCAGTTAGTAAAGTATGTGATTGTGAATACAGAGAAAATTTAGGGTAACGTACAATAAGCAAATTTATTTTTATTTTTACGTACGGTCTATCTATAACAATTATTACGCTAGTTATTGCCATCTTTGATATAATTACCGGTAATAAAATGGTGGAAATTTTCAATTCTACAATTAGCAATGCCTTTTGATGTTTAGGTAATCAACAACGTCAATATACTAGTGAACAGTTTACCGTATGGTTCCCTTTTTGTGGAGAATTTATCCAGCAAATTTATTTTCAAATAAGTTTTCGATAATTACACCATTTATAACGTGTTATTAGATATTAAGAAATTGTCCCGTTATGTGCATTATTTTTTACACCCATGTTTGTTCTTTAATTTTGTCTACTTTATTTGTTCTAAACCAATTTTAGCATAGTCATTAAACGACTTATAATATTTTATGTTTCAATTATTCGCTATAAGTGTGGAATTTTTTAAATCAGCGCTGTGGAAACATTTAACCTCGTTCGAAGTATACTACAGTTTTACTCCAACCTCTCTTATGTTGAGGATAGGAAGCTAAAGCCTGTTTTAAACAACGTTTATACGTACAATTGAATACCTGTAATCTCTGAAGTATACTTTTGCAGAATATTTATCTTCAAGCTTTGTAAATTCATCCATTTCTATTTGATCATTCATTTTTGTTTACTTTAACTCAAGCCAAGCGATTGGTATTATCCAATAATTATTAAATATAGTTCCTCCTATTCCTATTAATTAATTCATTTTACCTAATTGTTGTAACTTGGAACTATGATTCCAGAGAAGTGCAACTCTCTCTTGACAACTTGGGGAGGCAGTTAACAATGGTGGCCACCATGGGCCTCTGAAATTACTCGAAGATCGATGATAGGCATGGTAATAATCATTTCCGACCACTTATTTCCATTTAAAATAGCAAAAAATGCATTATAAACTTTTTCGATTAACGATCTATTCCACTCAGATGGCCGTTACACCTGTAATATACACCAGCAACTCGGAATATTCTATCTATGCCGTTGGAAAGATCTTGAATAGAGCTACAAAAAACATAGGGTGGTTTTTCTTTATCTGCGGTTGAAAACCGATTAAATTGGAAAAACTTGAAATAACCTAAAAAAATCAAAGTTAGGACCACTTATTTTGGCTATAACTCCACAAGGCTACACCGAAAATCTCAAATATTACAGAGAATCAGACCTTTCTGATAGAAGTACAAAAAATATAAAAGGTATTTTTTCTCTTTCTTTTTAAATTTTATTCAAATAAAGTGTATCGAGTAGGTTTTGTTATGCAGTACTGTTGATATACAGGGTGTCCCAGGAGTGAGAGGCCAAAACTTGGGAATGAGTAGGTGGTGTTAAAATAATGTCAGTACATCATATATTTTTTTCTACGGACCTCTTTTGTTGAGTTATAGGGCTTTATAGTTAGAAACTAAAAATATATTTTTATTCATAACTCCAAAACTATAATTTCGAACTTGATGAAAATTTGGTGGATTGTCAAGTACATCAATTCATTTATTTTGTCCATACCAGTAAGTATACTAATGTTGCAGAAAGTTAGGATCGGACCGGATAACAGGTGAGAACGTTTAAAGTGACAAGGCAAAAACAAACTTTAAAATACTGTCAGTTTATTCTCCAACTAAGTTTCAGAAAAAGAGGTACCCTTTATTCAAATCGATAACATCAGTAGTTTCCGAGAAATATGGAATTTCGTAAATCACCGCAGAGCACATTCAGATTCTATCATTATTTAGGAAATGGGTTATAACCAAGTAGGCTGCCGTCAATTATTTGTCATATGCGTTAACCATCCTTTAAAAAATGTTATTTTATCAAGTAGTAAGCTGTCAACACACCTTTTCATCACAATTTTTTTTTGTGCGCATACGTGCAGTTCAACCATCTTTTTCGTACTGTTTTATAAACAAGCATGTTAAGATACCTGTGTATAAATAGTTAAAATCGACATTAAACAAATAATACAATTTGCATTTAGTAATTCCAAAATCTGATTTAGGTATTACTTAACTTTAGGAACTGGTTGGTGCAATGTGGCATAAGTGTCTTAATTAAAATAATAAATTTTTTAAATCGACCTTAATTATAGTATCTGTACAAAAAGGAAAAATACAAGGGTGTTGTTCTGGATATGCAAGAGTGATACATGGTATAAATAAAGCCAATACCAGAGGTTGTCTCTGCCAATATATAAAATATAAGTAGTTACATTTTCCTGAACCTTGCTTGCAATAGTAGCAATATACAAGGTGTCCCGGGACTAATGGGAAAAAGTCAGGAGCGTATAGTCTGAGCTAAAATAATGTTAGTACTTCATATAAACTTTTACTATGCAGGCCCTCGTTTTCGAGTTATAGGCCTCTAAAGTTTTAATTTTGAATTTGGTTTTTATTTGTATTTTTTGTACTAGTTATTTGATCTTTATAAAATTTACGGCAAAGCTATAATGTATGTTTATTTTGGTAAGGTAAACAGATTTACAGTAGTGCATTGAAGCCAGGGACGGACTACTCGCTATGGTTAGTGATCCAAAAATTTTGCAGGTATGGCACACCCTGTATGAAATTATCTAAATTCATTTCCCCACACATTAAGCTAACGAAAAGGTACTCTTGTTGGAATTCGATAAAATAAGCCGTTTGGCTAATATTTACAGTTTTATTAATGCACTACGTACCAGTTTACGCATTCACCATTTTTATAAGTACACAACGAGGTAAAACTAACTTTTAATAGATGTCCAAAATTTACCTAGAGTACTACAAAAAAATAATTTAACGATAGCAGAAGATGAAAACCATTAACGACTTATTAATTGGAAAGTTGGTAAAAACTTTTTATAAGTGTTTTTACCGTTTATCAAGTTACCATAGGATTAGTTGTCAAACGTTGTGTAGAATAGTTCGTAGTCAGTACTTGTCAATAATTCATAAGTCCTTAATTTAACAGTTACAATAGCAAAATTCGCTTTTATTGAGTACGCAGATAAACATCTAATGTATGGACTGGCTTCTCGAAACTGTTTAGAGGCCAAAAGGCTTTATGAAGAACATTTTGCAAACAGAGCATTGCCAGACAGACGAATGTTTGGGCGTATTGATCTCAGGTTACGAGAAACAGGTATGAATAAGTAAATGTAATTTTCCATGTATACAAAACAAAATTTTAAATTTTAGGAAGATTTTCGCCAGAAAAAGCTGGAGAAGGTCCAGTACGAAGCATACGTACTGTGGCAGTTGAACAAGACTTGTTAAATGCAGTTGATAATGAACCATCGAGTTTTAGAAAATTATCAAGAGAACATAACGTCTCGAAATCAGTTGTTCATTGCGTCCTAAAAGAACAGCTGTTATATCCTTTTCACATGAAAAAAGTACACCGTATGACAGTGGCTGATTATCCTGCTCGACTTGAGTATAGCCAGTGGTTTCTGCGACAACAACAAGCAGACAACACATTTATTAGTAACGTTCTCTTTACGAACGAACCGGGTTTCACCAGAGATGGAATCATAAATTCTCATAATATGCATTTATGGGATGATGTGAATCCACATGGCATTATCCAAACTAGGATCCAGCATAGATTCATGGTTAATGTTTGGCAGGAATAGTTGGCAATAATTTGATACAGCCATACTTTATTGACGGTACTTTGACCGGTCAGAGATATTTGGAGTTTTTTGCAAAATGAGTTATGGAACCCGTTTGATGATGTGCTACTACAAACTCGTAGGAATTTATGGTTCATGCATGATGGGGCCCCTCCTCATTTCAGTTTAGATGTACAACATTTTTACACAATGCTTCCTAATAGATGGATTGGTCGTGGAGGCCCTTTTCAATGGCCACCGCGATCAGGAGACGTTAATCCTATGGATTTCTTTCTCTAGGGTTATCTCAAAAGTAAGGTATACGCAACACCTGTGCAAACAAGGCAAGATTTAATAGACAGAATTCTGTTACACTGCAATGTTATTAGAAATAGTGTGAAATTGCTCTTTCAAGTGCAAAGAAACAACCTTCGTAGACTTAGAATGTGCGTGGAAGTGGGAGGAGCTCATATTGAACATTTATTAGAATAACGTTAGTTTTTGTTGTTGTTTAGGAATTAGTTTTAGTCTAATGTTTTATAACTTGTGTTTTTTGAGGTTTTCTTAATGGTTTAATAATGTTATGTTCGTAATTTTGATGAAAAGCAAGTAAATTCTGGACATCGTATTAATAAGTTAGTTAGGTAGATTTGTACGTAGTGCATTAATGAAACTGTAAATATTAGCCAAACGGCTTATTTTATCGAATTCCAACAAGAGTACCTTTTCGTTAGCTTAATGTGTGGGGAAGTGAATTTCGATAATTTCATACAGGGTGTGCCATACCTGCAAAAGTTTTGGATCACTAACCATGGCGAGTAGTCCGTCCCTGGCTTCAATGCACTACTGTAAATCTGTTTACCTTACCAAAATAAACATACACTTACATTATAGCTTTGCCGTAAATTTTATGAAGATCAAATAACTAGTACAAAAAATAAAAATAAAAACCAAATTCAAAATTAAAACTTTGGAGGCCTATAACTCGAAAACGAGGGCCTGCATAGTAAAAATTTGTATGAAGTACTAACATTATTTTGGCTGATATTATACTCCCCTGACTTTTCCCATTAGTCCCGGGACACCCTGTATACGCTTAATCATATAAATAAAAATTTAATATGTTTAGGTATATTATCAGAACATTTTTAAATTTTGTTATTATTAATAATATTCATTATCAATCTAGTTGTTCGCTTTAGAGTTTCTACATGTGCTAACAATAAATTATCATGGTTAAATAGAATAAAGTTATTCAATAATTATTTACCTAATTTAATTTAGATAATAGATTATATTGACAGCTAACCTCGCAACTGGCAAACTTATTTTGCCTTTTTGGGAACATCCATGATACTATAATCACCGTCAGTAAAGCTAGCACCCCCATTTTTTCAAATTAAAAAAACTCATGTGTAATTTAGAACTAATTTAGGACTAATTTGTACCCAAAAAATTAGAATTTGTACCCACTTAATTTTTCTGAAAAATCACTATTTAAAGTGGGGGTGCCAGCTTGATCTCAAGCTAACACCCCCACATTGACAAAATGAAATTTTATTGGCATAGATCTAAACTTTGAATTAAGGACTAATTTGTACCCAAAAGATAATAATTTGTACCCACTTAGTTTTTCTGAAAAACCGCTATTTAAAGTGGGGGTGCTAGTTTAAGCTCAAGCTAGCACCCCCACTTTTACAAAATCAAATTTTAACAGTATACCTTTAAACTTTTAATTTAGGACTACTTTGTACCCAAAAGAGTTTTTTCACTATCATATCATTTTTATTAATTTCCAAGTAAATCGTTAAAAAATGTGAAATTACCAAAAGTAACTAAATATTATCAATTTTCCAATATAGGACCAATTTGTATCCATACTGTTTTCCCTAAAAAAGGCTTTTTAATGTGCTTCACCTCACAGCATTCATCCTGATTAAAGTTCATTGGATGGAAAACTAGACAAACTCTTAGATGAAGTGTTTTATGAAACATGGCACCTACCTAACCAGGTACTTCCCAGACATTTTTATTTTCATATATTATGTATTGTTTTGTCTCTAAAAAGCCGGTCCCAGACACTACGTGTATTTGGCAAATATTTGGTATTCAGACTTATTCGCGTAGCGTGTGGGAAGTTAACTTTGGCAAATATTCGTCCTTCGTCATTTTCCCGGCGATGGTCGGTAAACTAGCACGAAGTAAAGGATGCCATAGTGAGGCGTAGTAAACTACGTGTACCTTCGGCAATGCTCCCACACGCTTCGGCATAGTAGGAGAGGTATGCGTATAGTTTTTTGTTTCAATTTAGCGGAGATTATACAGTACACCTATTATTGTATGCAGTGCCGCCGTGACGAGAGGTTCTTTTCTACATAATGGAGTGGACGAACGAATTAACGTTGGAGTTTTTGGGGTTATTCAAAAATGAACCGGTGATTTGGAATCCAAGGATTCCAGACCATAAAAACAGAAATAAGGTGGCCGATGCCTGGATCAATATCCAAAGACAGTTAAGTGTCGATTGTTCGGTTGCCGAATTAAAGAAAAAAAAGGAATCACTGATGGCAATGTTTCGCCAGTTATTAAACAAAGTGAAAGCTAGTTTGAAGTCGGGTGCTGGCAGGGATGATGTATTCAAGCCTTCGTGGTTTGCCTACGAAACCATGGCAAATTTCTTGCAGCCTGTCTATTCTGCAAGGGACACTATAAATACAGAGGTAAGTACGTAAACATTTATAAAGTTTGCTACAAATGGGATAACCATTAATTTAACTTACAATGTATGTGTGTAACTACTTAACTATGTTTGTTGGGGTAAAAACTTGCAATATGGAAACGGACACCTTTACCCGATTGCAGTGGCGTAGCCAAAAAATTTATTAGGTGGGGCTAGATTTTAAAATTAAACCATACATGCAGTAAATGAATAAATCTCATCATTAATTTAATAAAAATTGAAGCTTCAATAGAAAAGTGCTCTCGGACATGTCAATTGAATTTTCGATTGACATTTGCCCCATTTTTTGCCGAGTTAAAGTATTGGAGTCATAAACATTTCATCAACAAATGTAATTGAAGTTATAGTTGTGATGTATTATTTAAAATCTCTGGTTGGTCGTAGATTTTAACATTATTTGTAGAAACATAATAATACATTTTTTACCCAATGTAGATTTACATGTGACTTTAACCTTAGACACTGTATATCTATTTAGATATTTACATTTGAATTTTGCAGTTAAGTAATAAAAAAAACGGGTCTGTTTGTTACTAGCACAGACAAATTTGAAAATAAAGAATATGTAAGTAGGTAGTGTGCTTTATAAAGAATGCTTAGAATTCTACGCGGAATCGAAATCTTGAATAAAAAAGTAGGCTAGGTATTAAAGAATTTCTTTATTTTAAATTTTAAGCAATATATATATATATATATATATATATATATATATATATATATATAGTAATTAAGCATATGCGTCCTGCCAAGGTAGTTTACCAACAATCTCTCGCTAATCCCATTCGCCCTCAGAATTACATGCCTCAGATGTCACCTTCTACTTCCAATAATAGCTTACGTACCACCCCTCCTCAACCGTCACCAAACGTTCCTATTCACTCACAGTGTTTCACTCTTCAACCATCACCCTCTACCACCATTCGCTCGCTGAATGAGAATGACACCTTTCAATCAGAAGAAGATCTTCAATATACACGTGATTAGATTAAAAATGCCTATACTAATGTACAAATATGAATAAACGAAAACTTTATAACACGTTGTTAGTTACCTTTATTTCTTCTGATAACGCTGTGATTATGGCTTGGCAGACTTCATGTACTATGTCAGAAATGACTTGGTTGGACATTTTGAATAGATACGAAAGACTTACAAAACTGTCACCAGACGCTAAAAATCTTAAAGTGACAGCCAGCCGTTCGTTGGCAGGTATTGACTTTCTCATTACTGTGTCGCTTTTTGTTATATATGGACCGATCTGATTAAGAAGATATTCAAAATCAACAGCCGACATTCTACAAAAATTTTCGAACTTCCCAGATGGTTCTTGACTTAAATCTCGTAGCATACTTGAGGCATTAAACCTGAAAAAATGTGGAAAATTAACATCTTAAATCTAGCTCATTCAGTATTTAATGACAATACAATTATAACAAAATATTAAGAGTTCACTAGCTATTTATTCAACCAGTTGGGAAAAACAAATGTTTTCCCAAAGTTTTATACAAGATATTTTCAAAATTCTGACCTATAAACAAAATTAAAATTAATTTTACTAAATTTTTTATCAATATTTTTAGCAACCCAAAATACCCGATTTGAAGTACTTTCTGGCTCTTCCAAGTTTTACCTTGGCACTTTAAAATATCCAATTGTTGTTGCTCACGGCAACACTGTATCATAAATAATATTTTTCTTTGAGACGTCACTGTCTCAAATTTAAACAAATATTTAGTCATAAATATACCTACCTAGAACGACTTCTATTTAAAGACACCATCCACCATCTTCTCTTTTTACGATTCCTTTGTTTTCTTTTTTAAGTAGTAAAGCACTGCTTAAAATAACACAACTAGCAGCGACAGCAATCTTCTCTTCATCGCTGTCCATTTTAAACTGAACTAAATTAACTAAAATAGTTGCATAAAAACAAAAACGCCACACGCCACTGAAAGTCCACGTCTTCCTGCGCGAATATTCGCCAAATGTTTTCAAAGTCAAACCTTTGCCATACTATGGCACCGTGTGAGAGATCAAGCAAACATTCGTGCATATGACAAATATTGGCCTATTCGCCAAATACACGTAGTGTCTGGGACCAGCTTAATAAAATACTATATTAATATAATTTCCATATTTGTTATTGATACCATAATTCTTACTTTTATTTTGAGTGAGATCTTTTGTGATAACCGCGGCGATCCTTTGACGAGACAAAACAATTCCCTAATGCACGTGCCTAATATTGCGTAAATAGTTCAAAGCGGTTAAAGAATGATAATACTCTGGTGTCATCACTTTTTTGACTGCTTGGCGGCTTAGTAAAGATGTGCAATGATATCACGTCAGACTTTGGTTTCTGTTGGACAAACCATTTAAAAACATTTTTTTGTTACCCTTGCAAATACCGAAAGGTAATATTTTTTGTTTTTTAGATAATATGAGTCTTTGATCTACTGCTACTATTTCTGATTCATAATAATTCTCTATTGGTTCAAACAACTAACCACTTTTTAAATTGGTTTAAGCATTCCGAATTATATCCAAATATTAAGAGATACATTATAATTTATTAGAAATACAGCAAAAGTTTATTATTGACATATAAATTTAACTATGTAAATTATTCATTAACCTCCAAGATAATTCAATAATTAATTTGAGTTTTATTTAGAATTTACAATAATTTAGAAGATGTACTCAGCAGTTACTTTTGATAATTTCAAATCTTTTACCGATTCACTTAGAAATTAAGAAAACAGGTGGTCTAATTTACTATCCGTTTAATTTTTTGGGTACAAAATTAGTCCTATATTCGAAAATTAATAATACTTAGTTATCTTTGATAATTTCTTGGAAATTAATAAATCACGTGGTCTAATTTACTATCATCTTTAATAAACAAAATGATATGATAATTAAAAAACGCTTTTGGGTACAAATTAGTCCTAAATGCAAAGTTTAAAGGTATGCTGTTGAAATTGGATTTTATAAAGGTGGACGTGTACAAGCACTCCCACATTAAAACTCCTTTTACATAGAGATCTATGTGGGTACAAAAGTTTTTTTGGGTGCAAATTAGTCCTATATTCGATAATTAATAATATTTAGTTATCTTTGATAATTTCAAATCTTTTAATGACTCACTTGAAAATAATAAAATACGTGGTCTAATTTACTATCATCTTTTATAAACAAAATAATATAATAATGAAAAAATGCTTTTGGTACATATTAATCCTAAATTCAAAGTTTAAAGGTATGCTGTTAAAATTTGATTTTGGAAAAGTGGGGGTGCTAGCTTGAGCTTAAACTAGCACCTCCACTTTAGAAAACGGTTTTTCAGAAAAACTGAGTGGGTACAAATTATTATCTTTTGGGTACACATTAGTCCTTAATTCAAAGTTTAGATTTATACCAATAAAATTTGATTTTGTCAATGTGGGGGTGTTAGCTTGAGCTCAAGCTAGCACCCCCACTTTAAATAGTGATTTTGCAGAAAAACTAAGTTTGTACAAATTCTAATTTTTTGGGTACAAATTAGTCCTAAATTAGTTCTAAATGTTTTCTTTAATTTGAAAGAGTGGGGGTGCTAGCTTTACTGACGTCTATAATAACATTTTTAATCGTTCACAATTATGCGCTTCAACTAAATTGTCAACTAGTACAGCACCATCAATAATTTGTTGTATTGAAATATTTGTTTGTGGAGATAATATTGCATTCCCAGCCATTATTGCACAAAACAGTATGAAACTTTTAAATTACCGCTCTTTCAACATGGCGGCTGCGCTTACGCTTGTCAGGTGATGGTAAGTACTATGTATGCATCATATGCCTCAACCATTCTTCACGTAATGTTCAGCAGAACAAATTAACTCATAATTTTCATAAAAACGTTTATTAAAAGTAAGAATTATCCAGAGCAACATAATAAAAAAATACAAACAAGAATATTAATCACACATTTATTGAGCCTACGAATAATGATCCGTTGTACTTGAAACAACATTGCTGGATTGTTCCTCATAGCATCGCAATGGAAATGAATACGATCCAGCATCACTTGTTTGTATGGGTGCTGCATATACCAAGCTTTCCGGGTAGCCCCAGATCCTGACTTTCTGCAACATTAGTATACTTACTGATATGGACAAAATAAATGAATTGATGTACTTGACAATTCGCCATATTTTCATCAAGTTCGAAATTATAGTTTTGGAGTTATGAATAAAAATGTATTTTTAATTTCTAACTTTAAAGCCCTATAACTCAACAAAGGAGGTCCGTAGAAAAACAGATTATAGGAAGTACTGACATTATTTTAACACCACCTACTCATTCCCAAGTTTTGGTCTCTCACTCCTGGGACACCCTGTATGGTTGACCAAGTTTTGTACCCATTAGTTCTGGATAAATTCATTTTTTCCTCTACAGTAGTTTCCACATTATTTTCTTCTTCTGAAAATATACTGCTTTTTGCTAATTGACCTGCTACTTCGTTATACATAATTCCCGCGTGTGCTTAAACCCATAAAAATATGTGTTTATTTTGAGACGTAATTGGGTTTTTTATTTTTACGGTGTAAGGGTTATTGAAACTCTATATTTCTAATGGTGACTTTGAGCTGTCTAATACTGAAAGTGAATCGGTAAAAATAATATTTTTTTTTATTTCTTTCTGATGCAAACTCTATACCTAGCTTTCAAAATTGCAAAAGCTTCAGCAGAAAAATGGAAGTAGTTTTATTCAATTTAAAATTGCAATGCTCTTGTGGCGTTTTTATAAAGGATGTGCCAGTGCCATGAATAAATATTTTAGACGCATCTGTTAAAATAGGTGTGTAATCATTTTAAGTATCCATAATTTATTTCATAATTATATTGTTCACTTATATCCGAGAATTGTGGGTTGTTTACTTTAATATTTTATAAAAAGTTAAAGCAGTTTTGGGGTATGCACCCCACTATGTATGCATGGCTGATTTTAAAAAATTCAATCCCTTGCTACATTTCTGCCGAATTTCTTCAGCATTAGATTGAATTGTCAGTTTTTTATCAATAGTGATGCCTAAATATCGAAATTCACTGGCTACAGCTTCGAGTGATCAACACTGACTTTTTGAAAATCTGGTAAATTATGTCATGTAAAAAATACAACCTAGGATTCGTGTGTTTTGATGTATTGTAAAATAGGACGGACAGCTGTGTTTAGGGATATTAAACATTGATACATTTTTTTACTATGGATATAAACAGCAAAAAACAATTTCAGTATTGCGAATATCCATTGTATAAATAAATATTCAAAACGAGAGGCGATAGTACAAATCATTGTGGTAAGCCCATTGTTATAGTACGATATCCAAATAAATTGGCATTGTTTTTTGGGTTGTTACACATCTATTTATATAAATGTTGCATATATGATCGGTAACTTCCTCTGGTATATGTAGATAGCTGTATCATTTTATTGCGTAGTACTAACCAATCGATACTGTAGTACGTTCCTTTAATATTTAGTAACAATGAGGCAAAGTACTTATTTTCGGATAAGGGTAGCGTAACTAAATGAGCCATGACATCATGCGGACCATAATGTCTCTTAAAACCATATTGTGTTAGTGGTGAGACTTGGATTTGATTATGCCATAATTCTAATCTGCTTATCACTATCCTTTCAAATACTTTTAATATGCACGAGAGTGGTGATTCTGGACTATAAGAATCGCAGACATCCCGACTTTTGCCAAGTTTTAGGATTGGTATCACAATTATTTTATTCCATTCAGCAATGTTTTATCCACGGATGCAGATATCATTAAAAATCGCAGTTAAGAGTATTTTAGCATTAATTGATAAGTGATAGAGCACTGGGTATCGAATGTCGTCGTATCCTGGAGAAGTGTTCTATTTTCTAGCGCGTTATTAACTTCTTTAAATCTTATTGGCTCTGAAAAAATGTTGTGGTTCCCTCGGAATTGTTTCAATTTTGTTTTGTATCTGTGTCATGTCAGCTAAAACCAAAGAGAGTGTAATTTTGTCAAAAAGGTTTTCCCAATCCGAGGTTTTTGATTTTTTGGTAGGTAATGGTAATTCCTTCATTGGTTCCAAAGTTCTGTTGCAGGAGTATTGTTGTTAAGTTATTAACACCAGTTTCTTTAGTTTTGTCTTGCTTTTTCTTTTAGGAATTTTTTTGTTCTGTCAATTTCTGGTATGCATAATAAGTAATTTTCTAAGTTACTACGATTTTCGTAATTTTGTAACTCATTATTTCCTTTTGTTTACAGCTTCTTGGCACTCGTTGACATGGTTTATTTACAGGAATATCTAAGATTGCTGCTGCGTTAATTCCATCCCAAAAAATTGTGTTTTATTTTTACTTGAACGTATAATGCTACATTACTAGCATATTACTTGACTACTAAGTTAAAATAAAAGAGATTTATTTAATGGCTGGTCTATATGAAGTTACTTCCTCTTACTTGGTTAATTTTCCAGTCCCGAAAATTTAATAATGACAATCAGATCATTGTTCATTATGTTAAAATGAGAAGTTTGCTTAGTCGGGTCATAGGTTAAACGATTCGAAATATTCATTCGTTTGTTAAGAATTCTAATGAACTTTCGTCCATTGTGTTTATTGACTTACTGTTTTAATTAAATTTAAAGCATGCGAATATAACGTTGTTTCTATATGAGCACAAAGTAATAATTCAAATGTGTTGCCTTTACTTTTACTTCAAAGAATAACAATTTAATAGAAATCCTGATGATGATATATATTTTTGTACCGTAAAATAAGTACAGAAGGAACGTTCCATCTAAAATTACCAAAAAAAGGAAGCAAAAAAAAATAAGTATTACAAAACTGTACTTTATATAAGATATTATTGATATGTAGTGTTATTTTTTTTAAATGAAACTAACTGTTTCTATATAATACCACAGTATATTGAAAAAATGGTAAAAATTCAAAAAAAATTGACAATTGAGGACATTTTCTTGATTTATTAATTTCACAACAATCATAAGTAATGAAAATAAGGCTATCGGATGTAATATTTATTTGGTAAACAAGGCACATAAGTATTATTCCTTAAACTAAATGCAATAAACAATAACACATTTTCGTACACGCTGTAAATCGGCATCTCTACCTAATAATACGAGAGAGATGTCGCAAGCTTAAGGTAGAAATGCCTCTACACTTTTGTCTTTTTAATGAGCAATTTTACATAGATTTTGCATGTATTTTGGTATTTCGTACACCCCTCATGCAGCCACTGCTGACAATGGATGTAATGGATCCAGTCATCGGTTTTGGTTGTCTTGGTATACTTTTCATCATACCCAGTACAGGTTGTGTCATTATTAGTTTCCATGTCCGAGCTGCTGTCTTGAATAGAAATCTCAAAATATTCATCAGTAGAATCCTCCAACTCCAGTTCATTTTTTTCTTTTGGGTACCGTTTTCGCTGCAAATTTTCCTTTTTTAGGATGAGCACGTTTAAGCTTCTTTAGTTCCATCTCTTCTTTGCGCTCTTGGTTTTTCTTGCATTTTTTATGCCTTCTGCACTATTTAAAATGTCTCCGATTTTCTTAGCTTTTCTCCTTACGTCTAGTAGAGCAGTACCTGGAACAGGTGATACAATGTCCAGGGCTTTGCTAGACGTCATGTTGGAGGAGTGGAAACGTGCATGGCTTGGGCAGTTGGAAGTTCAGCCGATTCAGCAACGTCTTCCTTCTTCTTAACACGGCACTACCGCAGGCCCTTGATTTGTTCCCACGTCAGTGCATCCATAAGTGTAGTTCGGAATGTTTTAGGGGTTAAGCGGATAAATTCCGGTGGCCCTAAAATCAGATGTCGCGGTTTGAACATTTGCAGATTTTCCCCAAGTGACGCCTAGGAGTCGTCCGAACTGCAGCCTACTAATTCTTCTGTCTACGTTCGCTTTCACCCACATATCACAGACTTGAAAAAATTATGCTTTTAAAGACTTGAAAAACGACCCGTCCTGCGCTTGGAGGTAGTGTGTGGTATGCGGGGGAAGCCAAAGAAGAATAATTCCATTTTCACCGGCAAATGTTAGTGTTTCGACTGAACTGCAGTGTGATCCATGACCGTCAAATATTAATATTACTTTACCTGCAGTTTTCCATGGGACAAAATGAAACTAGCTATTCTAGAAAAATGTGTGTATTGATGTACGCCGGATTCTGGTTCATGTACACCACAGAGCCTATGGCCACCGTACATAAACAAATGAATAGTAAGTTCACTCGACGTCGGCTCTTTGATGTAACGCTGTTAAAGGATATCCGAAAAACGATCGTGAAACCGCACGTGTCTCGAGTATACAGGGGTTGCGCGAATTACTACCGTCATAGCTTGTTGATTTATAAATTGAGTGTTTGGTACGGGGGCTAATAAAAATGTACATCGTTAGAAAACTATTTCAAAAAACGATAGGTATTGTTTTGTTATGCAGGGTACGTTTTAGTATGTAATAGGGAATATAAAATTACTCATAAGAAATAAACTAGAATCATCGATTAAAATAGCTTTTATTACATTATATAAATAAAATAATTGATCAAAAATGTACAAATATATACAGTAGAACCTCGATAAGATAAAGACCGAGGGAGACGTTGAATAATTTGAGTTATTGAGGTTTCTATTTACTAAGGGTTTAAGTTAAGGAATTTTTATTGGTTTATATTTTTACTTACGGAGGTCCGTTTATGAGCTTTGTTCAGGAATTATAGAGATAGACGGCTGCAAACTAATGATACAAATAAGTTACTGTACTGAGCCATTTGGTAAACACGTGTTAATTCATTTCAAATGACGACTCATTGATAGATGATTCAAGTTACAAAGGCCGTCGTCGTTACAACTTTGAGTTACTGACGTGCGATGCTCAAATTATTCGTTTAAGTTATAGAGGGTTCGTATTTTAAGTAAAGGAGGTTTTGGACTCGTAGGGGAAGGGAGCACAAAATTTTATGAATTTATAGAGGTTATTATGTTATCGAGGTTTAAGTTATCAAGGTTCTACGTATATAAATACTTAGAATAAATCAAATCCTCATGTATACATTACAAAATAAAAATAGGAAGCATGAACAACTATATATTTAAAATAGTTAAAAATTATACCAGATTCTATAACATTTTTTAGAATTTGTTTTGCATATAAGAACAATATTGAATAATAACATACAGTTAAGAATGTAATCCTAAACCAAACTTATGAAGCAAAGCAAAAAGGAATAATTACAAATTTTGTAATATTTGTAATTTTGTATTGGGTTTATAAGATTTTTTAAGTTTTATTTCACGATTTGCAAATTTAATTGTGTAATATAAATGCACTCTTGTATAAAGAGATAAAAAATAACTTAAAGGAAAATTTTTACAAGGATGCGTAAATGATACATTTTTAAAAAGATCTTTTAACGTCGCTCCTATAGAATTTTTACATGCTAATTTATTGAAGTTAAACAAATATATCTTCAAGCTTGGTAACATATCCAACAAAATTCTGGCTAGGTACATTGAGCCCACCAAATGGAAAATTTGTATTGCTGACATAGGCTTTTGTCTGAGAAAAAATGTTTGTTTCTTTTCTTAAGGTATTTCTTTTATTAAAAGCAATACATATATCGCAGGAATGTTGCTGCATACATTTGTTTAATAAATAACCAGTAACGTAAACTAACGCGTTGCCATCGGTACTGTTTAGATTCCTGTAATCAGTTGTAAAGACTTTCAAAGGATTTGATGGTTCTATTGACGGTAAAATGAGATCTTTATAGTTTTCTGCCAAGTCTGGAGTAATATTTAACAATTCATTAATGTCATTAGTGCAGTTGGCGCCGTCAACATGGTCTAAATACTTCAGAGTAAACAACTTTTTGAATGCTCTAGAAAACTGTATAGGCGTAGGGGTTCTTGAATTACCACAACAGTTTCTAACTTGCCCAAAAAAGTTTTCAAGGCAGTCTTGGTTTAAATTTCTTGTCAGTAAAAAGGTGTAACCCTTTGATTTTAATATACCCCAAAGGGCTTTAATTGATTTTATTGTAAGCCTCCACCCAAATATAAATTTCATTTTATTTGTTAAATTTTTTCCTTCACTGTTAACCACACGGACATTTTTCAGTAAAGTTTCAAATTCTTCCATTAGCTGAAACTGTTGTTGGGTACCCATGAATGCATTGAAATTATTTAAATGGCACGAATTTAATAAATCGAAAACATCATTTATTGTTTTAATGAATTTAGCAGTTACTTTGGCGTCTGCAGGTAAAACTTTAAAATCAATGTACGTATTAAGAGCAACTGCAACAGAATGACTAAAAATCTGAGAAGCATATTTTACTCTCATTTTCAGAAAATTATTTGGAAGCATATCCTCGTCAGTTAATTTTGGACAGAGTCTAAATTCCTTTTTTTTTCATAATTGTAAAATGTATCCAAATACATTTTATTGGTAGTTCCTTCTGGTAACTCAAACCAGTAAGAAAAAAAAATGTTCCTAGTAGATTTAAATAAGTGTGGCACGTCAAAAAAGTAAACAAGCTTGATATTATCTACGTAAAAAAAACATTGTCTGTGCTCAATTTAAGGTAGCTATTAACTAATGTTTGGAAGTTAGAACCCTGATCAGACACCACACCTAGCACATTTAGACCGATATCACGTAACTTTCTAACTGTTTCGAACAAAATGTCTTTTATTTCATTTGAAGGCGCCGTTGATTTATAAAAGAAGTAGGCAAGCGGTTGTTTCCAGCTTCTTGATACACCCCGTGCCATAACAACTAATGCACTAGTTGCTGGTTCGGATTCGTTTTCTGCTGAAAGTGATTCTTGGAAGCCTACTATTTTATCCTTTGATTAATCATAAAATAAATGAGTTTACAATGACATCTCATCATGGCATATAATGCAATCTTTTTCTTTATCACTTAATACTCGTAGTCGAGATCTAAGATCAATAAGGCGAAAAATAAATTCGTTAAAGCCTGGGTTTACTGCCCAACGGCGGGTAAACCGGTTGAGCGTGCTTTTGGAAGGTAACCGATACAAAGTAGAAAATTTCTTGTATGCTTAGGTCCTAAAAATTTAATGCTCAAAGCAAACTTTTAAAATCGTCTGTGTACCTACAACCTTTAGGTGATTTATTTAATAAACTTATCTGAGACGTTAGAAGTTTGCAGGCATCTTCTGAGTAGTTAGTTTCCAAATATTTGGAAATATCTTCAATCGATATTCCGGTTTCCAACTTTCTTGAACATTGAGCAGGCACAGTTGATTTTTTCAAACACTTTACCTCCTCTCAACACTTTTTTTCGAGGAGTACTGGCCGTAAGCGTCATTGAGGTCTGTGAATGTTGATCTAAAACAAATCAAAAGTTCTATAAAGGACTAAACTTTCGCCACCACTTTTAAATGAGTATTACTTATTAACCACGAAATCATAATAGACGTAAAAATAAAAAATGTTTAATTTAAATCATTCATAGCGTAGCTTTTAGAAATGTATCTAGCTATAAAAAAACATTAAATACCTCTGGTAACCACAGAAGTTAGAGTAGAAACATCGTTACCACTTTCAACATTTACTGAAAAAAAATTCGCCTTCTGTTTGAACATAAACATCTTGATATTTCATATAGTCTGAAAAATAAAATTTCTATAAAATACTTAACTTACATATATTTATTTTATCCAAAACACGCCATCGATAAGTGTAATAAGATACCTTCACTGTGCAGCATTGTCTTAAAATCAGTTTGAACTGCGACTTTCTTTAAAGTTGTACCGCCATCTAAAAAAGTTGCAAATTATTTGAAATGCCTGGTAAAAACATACAAGGCAAAATCCTATTGTCAGAAGTATTGTTTAGGTACTAAAAATTTTGGTAACTTACTATTTTTTTGCAAATTCAAGGACGGAACTGCATTATATTGCAGATTTGTTCTGCTATTACTGCACATATAATATTCTTGGGAAAAGTGTCTATCGGAACACACTCTTAATGTTTTGTTGCATTGTTCTGCGTCCAAATTGGCATACCTGTGACAATCAACAAACCCTAAGGCCTGTTGACATCTGAAAAGATATATTGGTAATATTTTATTTTGAAACACAATAACATCTACTACACTGCTTCTTATAACAAAATTACTAATATCCTTTGCTAAATAATATTGTAAAATTTACCTTGTGTCATCCTTGCGAAATCTGAAGGAAGATGTTTTTGCCCAATCTCTACTTCTACAACCGTCCACACAACACATTCGTGGCATTTTCTTTTTAATAAATATCCCGTAATAATAATCAAATAATTCACTGAAAAGACAGTCCACTGGTATACTATCAACTCCGTTCGCACCTTCAACTACAAAAGACACACGGTAACTGTATATCGATCGATTCGGAGTTTCAGGATACCGAAGAAGAGCATATCCAGGATATCACCATAGGGCTAATAATATCTAAGCTTCAATATTTGTAATATCACATCTTCTTCTTTTTTGTATTAACATATATTAAGTCAATCACCAGTTAGGTCACTTCTTGGTCTAGCCAAAAATAACTACGAAACATCAGGTAGGCATCAAATGAAATGTAACTTCTGACATGCTGACGATGATATTGATTTATCGAAACAATTGTCAATTTTTTAGAATTTTCAACAATTTTTATTATATTGTGGTATTAACTAGAAACCGTGAGTTTCATTTAAAACACTAATTTCATCGATTATATTATTTATCGACCCTGTTGCCCATACAGTTTACAGCCGCTTGAAGCTTAGATGTTATAGCTGAAGGTTTTTGGCTGTTTTTCGTGAAGATTTTTCTGATTTAGAGTTGTTTGTAAGAGGTACTCGGTGAAGTGTAATAGTAAACTGCATTGTGTGCTATAAAGTGGAAATTACTGGTGAAAACCAAACATTTCACAGGTTAGTAATAATATATACACATACTGTAGAAAAACAATTAAAATATATTCAATAAAGGAATGGAATGTATTATTCCCGTTAAGAAAATATGAAAACAGTCTGCAACAAAGTAGAAACATTTCAAAAATTAGGTTTCTTCATTTTTTGCTGAAAAATATACACTTTAGACTCCTGTCGGCTTTTTTTTAATCAACTCAAATTGTTTCGATAAATCAATATCATCGAAACAATTGTCAATTTTTTAGAATTTTCAACAATTTTTATTATATTGTGGTACTAACTAGAAACCGTGAGTTTCATTTAAAACACTAATATGACTATATTCCACGAAGTAAGGGTCGAGACAGTTAATTTCGAAATTAATAGTTTATTATATACAAATTTACAATGGATGGTACAAATTTATGAATGTTTGAACTTCGATGGGCTTAGATTGGAAGGTAAACAAGAACTTAATGATTCGGAAACATTATGATTCGAGTTGATGAGGTGACCAATAGTAGCGACTGTATATTTCTACTTTGGTGCTAACTGAATACTGACTGAGAACGATTTGTTCGGCTTTGAGTACACACTAGACTCGAGCACTAATTAATAAGCGGTATGCTTCAACTTGACTACACATTGAAACGATGTGTTTCGACTTGATGAGTACGCACTTGTCTCGAATGGGAACTAAGTAACGATATGTTAGACTTAGTATCTCTGACCGTTTGAATTTGAGTGAAGCTTACTTCTAAATGTAACGACGACTCACTGAATTTGAGTGATGAACTCGAAAACTAATTAAGAAACGATGTGTTTGACTTAATAGCGGTGACACGATGCGTTTCGACTTGAATTACACTTAAGCTTGAGTTTCGACTTTGTTGCACAACTTAAGAAACCGGTTCAATGTTCAACCAACTAACTCGTTAATAATGTAACCGATTGCGTAACTATGTCATACTGCTTAACTAAGCGTGAGTGCTTCTTGGATGAGTGATGAACTCGTAACTGAATGTTGAACTGATTTCTTCACGTAGTAAGACGTGTAAAATAGAAATCTCCATGGGGCGTGTTTACACGTGTATTGGGGTGACTAAAAAGAAACAAACATTTCCTATTGTCCAGTATCATTTGACTTGACGGACCAGTGACAAGAATCAACAATGGACACCTCTTCAATTACTATTGAAATGTGATGCCGTTCTATTGTAACCTTTTTCTCAGAAAAGTTATTCAAATTTTTATTACAGACCTTCCGACACCGAACCATTAATAAAAGATTCGGTATTGTTTACCATAGAAATTCAAATACAATGTGGCAATAAGCCTTTTACGAATTTTACAATGTGCTATTTTTATACAATACCACTCTACGGCGTTACCATTCTATTAACTCAATAAACTAATAGTGTGAAACTTGACGATTTGCTTATTTCACGGCGTTACAATCCGATTAACACAATAAAATAATAGTGTGAACCGTGATATTTCTTAAATATTTAACAGTGATACGAAAAATAAAGTTACGCTTTGAATGTACAACAATACCGAACGGATACAAAAGATTTACAAATACCTTAACACATTTTTACAATGCTACCAAATAAAATAAATTTACGCTTTGAAGGTAAAACAATTAGTGAAAGGATACAAAATAATTTCATATCTACAAATATTTCACACGTTTTTAAACAAGTATCGTAAAGCAATACAATTCAAGATTTCCCAATCTTGAACAGACCATTTAATAGTTTGCTCAGCGCACGCGCGTCCACCATGTTTAAGAGGCGGTAATATGAAAGTTTCCGGCACTTTTTATAATTATTGCCGGACAACAAGCATTTTTACCTCTTCTACCAGTAAAATTAAATGAAAAATTGATTGATGGTGCATCATTAGTACATCCTACGGTAGAAGCCCATAATTGTGTTCAATTACAGGTTGGCAAATTAATTTTGGCAGTCGGAAGTTTGGCAACGTCCGATGCGCCGTAGCAAAGACGTATGCGGATTGCAAGAGCTCACTTCGCTGGCAGAATTCGTAAGCTTCGTTTCGACAGTACAGTTCAGAGAAAAGTGTGATTACCAGGGTTGTGCAATACTAACTTGTTATGGCGACTCCAGAAAGTAAAGTTATTCATAAAAAGTTAGGTGAGCTGTGTCGTGAAATAATTATGAACGTTTTAAATTTTATGACCGAAGAGGCAAACAATAGCAAGTCAACAATTCCATAAACAAAGGTAAGTTTCAATTATTGCAATACATTTTTTAAACCAAAGTAATTATTTAACAAATTTACACTCGATAGTAAATTTTTTAAATCGATTTTCGTACATAAAATATTTATTTGTTAAACGATTTAAAAAAGTGACATTAGGATGAGACAAAGTATTTTATGCACTCGGGTGTCAATATTATGCACTCATGTGTCAATTTTATGCACCGTTATGTCGTCATGACAAACAAATCGACGCCATTTTTTAGTCCATTTTGATCAACCTAAACGAGACATTTTTACTTTTCTGCCCAACCTATCTATATGCGAGAAAAGTATTGGTTTACCCACAAAAAAGATGAAATTTTAAAAAAAAAATATTTTAACGTTTTTCATCAAGAACAACACGAAAAAACGGTTTTTAGAAAAAAAAATCCTGTGTGTATGTCGTCGTCGTCGTTGACCACTTTTCGTTACATATCTTGTTAGCACGATACAGCCCCCGGAGTGCAACAAGTCACCAATTTTATGATTTAATATGGTTCAGGACATCTCACAGATGACCCCTATTGATTTTCAGCTCACCATAGATAGGACAACGGGTGCTATGGTACTTGAAGTACGACATTTTTATAATTTTTGAGAAATTTCAGTTTGTTAGCACGATACAGCCTCCGGAGAGCAACAATTTACCAATTTTATGATTGAATATTATTCAGAATATCTCACAGATGAACCCTATTGATTTTCAGCTCACCAGAGCCAGTACAACAGATGCTATAGTACTTTAAATACGACATTTTTGTCATTTTTTGAGAAAATTCAGTTTGTTAGCACGATACAGCCTCCGGAGTACATACAAGTAACCATTTTTATAATTGGATATTATTCAGAGCGTCTCAAAGATGAACCCTATTGATGTTCGGCTCACTAAAGCTAGTACAACGAGTGCTATGGTACTTGAAGTACCAAATTTTAGTCATTTTAGGAGAATTTTCATGAAGTTAACTGTCTCGACCCTTACTTCGTGGAATCTGCTCATATTAGTGTTTCAAATGAAACTCACGGTTTCTAGTCAATTCCACAATATAATAAAAGTTATTGAAAATTCGATGATATTGATTTATCGAAACAATTGTCAATTTTTTAGAATTTTCAATAACTTTTATTATTGAAATTAACTGTCTCGACCCTTACTTCGTGGAATCTGCTCATATTAGTGTTTTAAATGAAACACACGGTTTCTAGTTAATTCCACAATATAATAAAAGGTATTGAAAATTCTAAAAAATTGACAATTGTTTCGATAAATCAATATCATCGTCAGAATGACAGAAGTTACATTTTATTTGATGCCTACCTGATGTTTAGTAGTTATTTTTGGCTAGACCAAGAAGTGACCTAACTTGTGATTGACAGTTATACTGATCTTAATTGGACAAATGATATCCAGGATATCACCATAGGGCTAATAATATCTAAACTTCAATATTTGTAATATCACATCTTCTTCTTTTTTCTATAAACATATATTAAGTCAATCACAAGTTAGGTCACTTCTTGGTCTAGCCAAAAATAACTACTAAACATCAGGTAGGCATCAAATAAAATGTAACTTCTGTCATTCTGACGATGATATTGATTTATCGAAACAATTGTCAATTTTTTAGAATTTTCAACAACTTTTATTATATTGTGGAATTAACTAGAAACCGTGAGTTTCATTTAAAACACTAACTTTATTATATTGTGGAATTAACTAGAAACCGTGAGTTTCATTTAAAACACTAATATGAGAATTTTCAGTCTGTTAGCACGATACAGCCTCCGGTGTGTATACAAGGAACGAATGTTATTATTGAATATTGTTCAGGGCGTCTTATAAACGAGTGCTATGGTACCTGAAGTGCCACATTTTTGCTTCATTTTGGAGAAAATTCGGGTTGTTAGCACGATACAGACTCCGGAGTGTATAGAAGTGGCCAATTTTATAATTGGATATTCTTTAAGGTGTCTCACAGATGTACCCTATTGATTTTCAGCTGACTAAAACGAGTACAGCGGGTCCTATCAATCCAGATATACTACATTTTTGGGTAATTTTGGGGAAATTTCAATTTGTTCCCACTATACATCCCCCGAATTGTATACAAGTTACAATTTTATGATAGAATATTGTTCAGGGCATCTCACAGATGCGGAAAAGTTAGATTTAATCTTTAAAACCGTTGATTTGATTTCTGCATGCCTGCGGCGCGTGCGTCAATTTTTATATTCGTGAAAAAAGCACCACTTTATACACTTGTTACATAATAGTATATTAAGTACCAAGTGTCAAAAAGGTTACTTTAGTCACGAGTTTTACTAGGCACGAGTGGAGCGAAGCGGAACGAGTTCCTTGTGAAACGAGTGACTAAAGACGTTCTTAACACGAGGTGCTTACTATACTTTTTCTTCGCCAGCGGGAACGAAAAAATTATATTATATTTGAATTATATTCATTACATGACGGACGATGGCTGACAGCTGACTGACAAATCAAATGACGCAGAATAACAAAATTATCACGGAATATGAAATTGAACATACAAAAGGTACACTTGATTTGACGTTTAAAAAACAAAAGATAAACGAGATGTGAGTTTTCGCATTTTAAACACTAGTATTTAAAGAGTCGTTTTGTGCATGACAAACCCGTGTTCAAAGTGCAGTTTTAGTAGCGGAAGTAGAAAAATAACTATTCTGTTTCTGTCTACAAGAGTATATAAAAGGGCACATGCTTATTTTATGTAAGATACCTATTTAAATGTAATACGTTTTTTAGCTTATAATTAAAATTATTATACTCATTTTAAACCTATCTGTATTACGTTTCGGATTTATTATTTGTTTTGAACCATCTTCCGATTTTAGTTACAATTGCGGTTTGGTCATATTAAAATATGTTTGAACTAAAATATAAAGATCGTTTAAAACAACTAATGAACTGAAACGAAAGTTTTATTTCAAAGAAGTTACTGAAAACAAATTTGACTACTTCCTCATTTTATTTGTATAAAAATACACATGAGTAAAACTTTTAATACAACATTTATATCGACTTATTTTATTGTCAGGTCATTGAACGAGTTTCTGCTGCTAATGAAGTTAGCCAAAGAACGCTTTCCCGTATTAAAGAAGAAGCTCTGGCAGGAAGTAATGACACTGATGTGTCTACTAAAAAACAAAGAACGTCCAGTATACGTATGGATCAATTCGACAAAACTGTGCCTAGAAGATGCATAATAAATTATCACATATCCGAGAAAAAAGTACCCACGTTAAGAAATGTACACCAAACCTTTGTAGATAGTTATGGCTTCGCAGGAAGTCGCGAATCTCTGCGGAAACAAATACATTCTTTGCGTTTTCGTTGGACCAACATGAAAAACAGCAGAAGTTTGTTAATGGAACGTCACGAAATCAGACATTTACGCCTATTCTATTTAAGAAACATAAAAAAGTGCCGAGTACAGAACAAACCCAACATCCGATGGTTCAGATTGCGGGATCGATCCAATCAAAAACCTATTAACTTTGTTTGCATCCCTCAGATTTGGTCTGGTATATCAAGTGATTTGTCCGGTAAAAATGTATTAGCTCTTAAAATTCGCCACATATCTTTTGGTTTACTGCTACCGAACTGATGGACAAAATATGCCCTTTTCTCTCTTTTGATGGATCGGAATGTAAAATTTCGTAAATTTTTATAGGTTTGTAAAGTTTCTTCAGATCTCGTCCATCATTTTCTTTATAGGAAATATTATCCACGGTGCTTTAGGGTTTTGTTACCCTGGAGATAACAATAGGAGCATGCCTATCAAGCAAATTATTCAAATTTCTATATGTAACAAGTTTAGGACCTCTCTGTTCATTACATATTTTCAACTCACAAAATACCATTGAATGATCTGAAATTACTTGTTGCATAATACCTTTATTATAATTAGTACCTTCAGGAATTATTACATAATCTAAGAGTGTTGCAGATGTCGCTGTGATTCTAGTAGGTTCATCAATTACTTGACATAGATTGAGTGATTCTAAAATCGAACTGGATTTTTTAACGCTCGCATTTTCATACGCAATTTAAACTAAAATCCTTCATACAAATGATTCCATCAACAGTAGGATATATTGAGGCAAGACTATCTTCAAATTCATCTAGAAACATATTCGTATTTTGTTCATGTGGTTTGTAAATTATACCTACAGCAAAATATTTCTTATTAACAACCACCTTAACCCACAATTGTTCCCAAATGTAGTCCAGTCTACTCATAACTATCTCGCCACTTATCCTATTTGTAACATAGATACATACTCCCTTACCATTACAATTTCTATCAGCCCTGTATAAGCGATAATTACTAATATTTATAACAGAATTAATAACCGAATTTTTTTACCAGGTTTCGCATATCAAAAAAAATAAACGGTTTTAAAGATTAAAACTAACTTTTCCGCATCTGTGGCCCTGATCAATATTCTGTCATAAAATTGTTACTTGTATACACTTCGGGGGATGTATCGTGCTAACAAACCGAAATCTCTTCAAAAATAACCAAAAATGTAGTATATCTGGATTTATAAGACCCGCTGTACTCGCTCTAGTCAACTGAAAATCAATAGGGTACATCTGTGAGACACCTTGAACAATATTCAATCATAAAATTGATCAATCGTATACTCTCTGGAGGCTGTATCGTGCTAAGAAACTGAAAATTCTCCTGAAATGACGAAAATTTGGTACTTCAAGTACCGTTGTACTGGCTTTAGTGAGCTGAATATCAATAGGGTTCATCTTTGAGACGCTCTGAATAATATCCTATCATAAAATTGGTCACTTGTATATACTTCGGAGGCGGTATCGTGCTAACAAACTGAAACTTCTCCAAAAATGACCAAAATATCGTACCTAAAGCACTGTAGCATCTGTTGTATTGGCTCTGGTGAGCTGAAAATCAATAGGGTTCATCTATAAGACGTCCTGAATAATATTCAATCATAAAATTGGTGACTTGTTGAACTCCGGAGGCTATATCGTGCTAACAAACTGACATTTCTCAAAAATGACAAAATGTCGTACTTCAAGTACCATAGCACCCGTTGTACTAGCTCTGGTGAGCTGAAAATCAATAGGGTTCATCTGTGATATGTCCTTAAGAATATTCAATCATAAAAGTGATGACTTATTGCACTCCGGAGGCTGTATCGTGCTAAGTAGACATGTAAGAAAAAGTGGACGACGACATACACACAGGATTTTTTTTCTAAAAACCGTTTTTTCTTGTTGTTGATGGAAAACGTAAAAATAACTCAAAAAAAAATCAAAATTCCATCTTTTTTGGGGTAAACCAATACTTTTCTCTCATATTAGATAGGTTGGGCGGAAAAGTGAAATATCAAAGTCATTCTGCAAAATGTTTGTTTTATATCAGTTATTGAAGGAACTAATGATCTAGCAATCACACAACCAACTTTTAAGAAATCCATTTTTAAATGTTCCTCAACTAATTTTTATCAACAGTAAAATAATATAAAGTATCGAATCAGTTTCAAAATCAGCAAAAACCACTAACAATGCAAAAAACCACCACAAAGGTGTGAGTCAATTGCACCCAAATTGGTGGTGCTGCAAAATTAATCCTATTATGAGTTAACGTATAAAGATTTAAATAAAACTAGGTAAATTCTTTTTTTATCTTTTTTATGAGTATATGAAGGTATGATAATATATATTCTAATATATTTCCGAGGGAGAAAAAAAAAATTAAAACACTCAGACCAATTAAATGTTGTCAATGTCACCTATGGAGACCAACTTCCTAATTTGATTAGCATTATTAAGTTTCAGAAACACGTTTCCATGATGTGTCCAAATGGTTCCATTCCTACCCACTTTATTCAGTGCAGCTTTCAAGATTTTAAATTTATTAGAAGCAAGGTCTTCTCTTACGATGACCTTGGTTTGTTTTAAATGTTTCTTATTTTTGTAGACCAGTTCCTTGTAATAGACGGTAGAAAATCTCACTAATATTGGTCTGACTATACCGCTCACCCTCCTTCCCACTCTGAAAGATGATGCAATAACTCCTTCACTAACGTTCAAATTCGTTGTTACTCTTACTATGTCCAATACCAATTTGCTGCAGACGTCTCCTCCACTTTCTTTTAATCCATAATATAACATGTTGTGACTTCTAGTAGCTTCGTCCTGTTTTTCTTGCTTTCTCACCAGAGTTTCTATAATTCTATCCTGTTCTTCTACTCTTTTAGTAATTTGCGCATTGGCATGCTTGAGTTTCTGAATTTCATCCTTAAGTTTCTTAGCAATGTTTTCAGTTATACTTTTCGATATTTTACTAATTAATTCCTCAGAAGTTAAAATACATAGTCGTGACAAAAGTTTTAACCAACGAGTGCAATTCGTCCTCTCCCTTCGTTGGATTTTCACGAGTTCCTCTGGATTCCATTATGAGAAAAAGAAACAAAAGGCTTAATATATTTTGATGCAGTTTTAAACTTGAGTCAATTCATCCATATATACACATTCACAATTTATAAGAACACTAATTTACTTTGCACGTTTTACTACAACTTATCGATTTTAATGCAGCACACCACAATAACACGTCTTACACGTGTCGACACATGTAAGCGGCTGTATCTCACAAACTAATGATACAATGGTAGCGGAGTTGAACAGAAGAAAATGTTCGTATTAAAGAATATCAGAAAAATTTGGATTCTTGACTAATTTAATAACAGCTACTGAGAACGAAATAATCTCTAGTGCTTAAAAACTTCTTAAACTTTATAGCGACGATTTCCAAAATGAGCTGACAAGTTCCAAAGATACTGAAACTGATAATGAAGCCAACACGGAATCGGTAAGCCAAGATGTGAATTTACACGAAATTTTGAAGATAATAAAAACTGAAAAAAATAGTTACAACCTTTCCGAACGTTGAAACAATTTTGAGAATATTTGTACGTATGCCCTCAACTAATCCTTTGGAAGAAATGTCCTTCTCAACCCTAAAAAGAGTGAAAAATTATCTGAGAAATTCTATTGGGGATGAGAGATTGAGCTACCTTTCTCTTTTGAACATTGAACACGAGCTGATGGAGATACGCTTGATGATCAATTCCTCATTGAGAAATTTATATCTGCGAAAGCTAGAAAGAAAGTTCAGTGAAAAGCTTATGAGTTTCAAAGATATTGAAATATAGATCATCAAGAGTATTGAGTGAGTATTCATTAGCAATGCTTACACATTGATATTTCTAAATTGTTAAATGTTTTATTGTTCTACAGTATTAGAATGTTTGTCTCCTTGTCCTCACTCTCATAACTTACTCGTAATCGTACATTTTAATTTATTTTTTTCTTGATATATTTATTTTCAATAATAAATAAAACGTTATTATGACTATTTTTTCTTGTGTAAATACCGGGTGATCAATTAAGCGTAGCGAGCGGCCATATCTCATAAGATATTAGTCCTATAGATTTAGAAAAAAATATTCATGATAAAAGTAGCCAAGAGAAATTGCTGGAAATTATTTTCGAGTTTGTCAAACGTCCGCTAGAGGGCGTAACAACTAACACTAAGTAGAAAAATGGGATTTTTATAGAATTTTGCCCAATGAAAGTATGTCGATATTATTTTCATATTTACTGACTATTCACCAACACTTTTTGACTAAAATTTTTTTAAACAAACCAATATTTCTCCCGTTTCGCTTGACCGATTTTAACAAATTTGGGCTCATATGAAAGAGCATAATTTACACTACTTGGTTTTGACTTTCGTCTTCGCCGGTAGATGGCGTTAACTGAAATGGTAGTAAATTTTTGAGTTTTTTTCAAAAAAAAAAACAAATGTAATGGTATATTCATTTTTACATATTTTAAAAGAGGATACATTTTTCTAGAATTTAATGAAAAAAATTAATCATCTACCTTTTTTTGAACTGTTGATATTGAACAAAATATAATTTTATTACATTAAAAAATGGCACGCCACTGCTTTTTATCAAAATAAAAATCATTTTCATAATCACTTATTGGTTGCTAACAAAAAGAACCTTTTGACTTTTTCTCGTTAGACAAACGGTTTAGGATTGAAAAAATCAAATAAATTTACATGGGGCGCCCATATCTCGAAACATACTAATTTACATATTTGGAAAAAAAATCATAATAAAACTGTCCAACAACAGCAGGAGCAATAACACTAAAAACAAGAACACTGAACTTTAAAAATAAACGTTAAAAATAAATTAATAGTTTTGTCGTAAATGTTCAAAATGTTGTCCATTATTTTGAATGCACTGGTCCAATCTTTTCTGGGTGGAGTTGACAGCTGCCTGAATTTCCGCTCTTGGTATATTATTTATGGCGTTTTGAATTCGGACTATCATGTCTTCTCGAGTAGTTGGTCTAGTTTTATACACCAAATCCGTTATTCGGCCCCACAGGTAAATCGTTCAAAAAAAAGTACAAATACATGTTACCGGTTAGATTGCCATTAAAGATGTGCGGACCGATAATAGCACCATTAATAACACCGCACCAGACGTTGACGCTCCATCGACCCTGCTGATAATCTTCACGTAACCAGTGTGGATTAGTGTCCGACCAGTAATGCATGTTACGAAGATGTACTCTGCCATTACTGCGAAAAGATGCTTCATCTGTCCACAATATTTGTGACAAAATATGACGGTTTTCACTAATGAAATCTCTTAAGCAGTAATCGAGCCTACGTTCAAAGTCAGTCTCATTTAAGGATTGATGTATCACGACGTGATACGGATGCATTTTAAAATCCATTAATATTTTTTGCACTGAGCCATAGGATATTCCTAAATATCTGGAGATCTCTCTTATGCTTAGATGGGGGTCTGCATGAATATAAGCCAACACATTTATAATGTTATCTTCTCTTCTTAGTCTACGATTTCTTCTCAAAGTTGGAGTTGGTTGCACTTGGCCATGTTGCCTTAAACGTAAGGTTAAACGACGAAAAAACATTCTCGAATGCCGTCTTCAGAGGGTATAACGCAGTGCATACTGCATAGAAGCAATCGCCGCATTTTCAAAACATTGAGAATAAATTCTCAACATATCAAATGATTCTTCATTCGTAAAAGGCATGATTTGTTGTAAAAATACTTTTGACATAACATTAAATTAGATGTTAATAGCAGGAACTGTTAAAACGAATATCAGCGTTGTTCGGAACACGTCCGAAATATTATTCATTTAAATTTAGATAGGCAAGGCCTGTCAGTCAAAAAATTGATTGATATTAAAAAAATACAAATATCAGAGTAGTGTCAATTAATTATTCCACAAACGCAGAGCGTTACTTCCCTTGAAAAAAGAAATTTGTAATTTCATTCCTAGCGCGGATAATTACAGTAGATAATTATTAATAAAATTAAGTGTTTTGAAGTGAAAAAAGCCAATTGTAAGTACTTAATCATTTTAGTTACATTTACTATTCGAGCTGATCTACCAATTTTCTGATTAAAGCGGTGTAGTAACTTTGTAAATAATTATATTTTTGTCAACTTTAAATAAATAAATCAGTCATCCTTGTCAGAAGTTAATGCTGCACGAACTAGCGTTTTATTTGTAGTTTTTCAATCCACTGTCAAAAGGATTATCGAAGAGAAAGTTTGAGAAATTACCGAAAGTCAAAACCATCAAAAGGCTGGCTTTATCATATGGTCCTTCGAGCGGGATGCATTAGATATTTTCTGACAAAAATAGTTCCTGTTTGTTCCTGCATTGTATTAAAAAATACAACGACCTTCCAAGTGGTGATTACAAATATTTTCTGGGTGAAAATATCTCGTTCCTGTTTCGTTCCTGATTTCCATTAGGCAATTTGGAGAATACTGCTGTTCTGTTTATTTTTAAAATTTGTTTTTTATTTATAATTAGATTAAGTTTCTTACAGATATATTTCTTATTTCAAAGTAGACAGCTCATTAGTAATTAGTAATATTGTTCTTTTTAAAGAAATTCCAGACCCGTATGTTAAGTAATTCGAACTCAATGTTCATAAATTAAATAAAAATTTAATTTCTTCCATTTAGTTAGTAAATTAATTATTAAAAAAGTTGTGGTATATATTCCAGGGCTGTACTAAACAATTTTCCATTCCATAGCGATTTATTTGTTTTAAATAATATCGCCTACATACTGTTATTGACTGTTTAATGATAATATTTTATTTTGATTTCGATTAGTTTCTTTTAAGAAAGAAAAACTTTACGTTTGTAGTGCTTTACATAAGGTCGCTTCAACATTAGTGTCCCATAAGAAGCTTCGATTTCGTGTAGTTAAAGCGAGCGAAAGGTGCATTTTCCACAGAACCATGCGCGGTTCTTACATTTTTAGAATAGTTGTATAATTTCTAGTTTCAATAGTTTGAGTTTTTCGTTTCAAAACACACAATGCAAGCCTTTCTAAAAGCTAGAAAGAATGCTAAATCCGCGATCACACAAACCCAAAATTGGATTATCGCAAATATAGATTCTGAAACAGATATTTTCCTTCTTAAAACTAAATTAGATAAATTGGAGTGCGAGATAGTTAAATATAACGACGCTCAAAATGAAATTGAGGATTTGGACGTTAATAAAAAAGATACGGAAGATAGAGATTTATATCAAGATAAATTTGATAGATCAATTGCTTGTCTTAAACAAAAAATTCACAGTTTATCTGTACCTCCTACTCCAGCTTCGAATTCTAACCTTAATCAATCACAAACAAATTAGCAAAACTTAGGGGTAAAACTTCCCCAAATTTTTATACCCCACTATGCCGGTGATTACACTAAGTGGGCCCCGTTTTATCAATTGTTTACAGCCTTGATAAAGAATAACGTTCAGCTAACAAATGTTCAAAGGTTAATTTACCTAAAGTCCTATTTGAAAGGAGAACCGTTATCTCTTATTGAATCCTTAGAAATAACCAATGGCAATTTTGAAATTGCAGTCAATATTTTAGAAAGTAGGTACGAAAACAGTTTAGCTATTATAAATCCACATTTAAATTCAATAATAGATAGTCCTAGCATAACTAAATGTACACCATTTACCTTGAGAGAATTTTTAGTAAATGTGCGAAAAAATTTAGAATCCTTAAAAAATCTAAAATGTCCAACCCAGCATTGGGATTCAATTGTCCTTAACATCCTCATGAGAAAGCTAGACTATGGCTCTAAAAGAGAGTATCAATCCAATAGAGATTCAAAATCAGATCCTACTTCAAAGGAATTTTTCGAGATTATCGAAGCTAGATGCAACGCCCTAGAAACCTTAAGTACTCCTTTACACTCCGCTTCAAATGAAGTAAAAACCGAAAAAGGTGCCTCAAAGGCAAATTCCAAAACTTCGTTACATGTAAAGAACGTGTCTCCTAGTTCGCCTACGAGTAAACGACGAACTTGTTGGCTTTGCAAAATTATTGATCACGATATCTACAAATGCTCCATTTTTTCCAGGCTTAGTACTGATGAAAAATATCAGTTTCTGAAGTCGCAATCCTTATGTTTCAATTGTTTGGGGGCAAAGCATTCACTGACAGAGTGTAAGTCTAGAGGTTGTTCCTTATGTGGCAAAAAACACCACACACTCCTTCACCGAACTTCTGTATCAACTAATAGTTCTCCAAATGTTCATAATTCCAATAGTCCGAGAGCGTTTTCTAGTCCACAATATAGTACCGGAGCCATTCCTAGGAATGTTCAAAACTCCAATTATAACCAGGATCGGCGAGCACAGTCTTGTCAATCGCCAACTCCTAACTCTGCAGATGCAATACCTTTCCGAAATGCCGAGTCTGAAGCTCAAGTTGATGTGTCTCCGCCCTCGGGGCCATTCTCTCTCTTTGTAGATCAAGGTGGTCCCGAAGTTCTATTGGCCACAGCGGTCGTACATGTTCTTTCCGATAATTGTAACCTTGTTAAGGCTAGAATAATTCTAGACAACGGCAGCCAATGTTCTTTCGCTTCTGAAAAATTCGTTAGAAGAATGCATCTCAAAACCTATGATAATCAAATCCAATTTTCCGGCATTAAATGCACTCCTACAATTTCGAACAAAATGATAGACATTCTAATTTTCTCCAATACTAAGGAGGATTATAAACTCAAAGTTTCATGTGCAGTACTTCCTGTAATTACTTCTATGTTGCCTAGAATTCCATTGAATAGACATAAGTTGAACATTCCTCCAATGTTCAAACTGGCTGATCCAGATTTCCATGTCCCGTCCGATGTGGACATCCTCTTGGGCGCTGATGCTTATTATGAAATTTTACTTCCGCAGATCTATCGACTGGGTCCTAAACTTCCTACTCTCCAGCTGACAAGGTTTGGATGGGTAATTGGAGGACAATTACCTCCACAAAGTGCTTCTAAAGACAATAAAGTTGCTCTTTTTTGTCAAAATACTTACGAGCATGGTGACTCGTTAGACAAAATTCTTTCAAAGTTCTGGGAAGTCGAAGTCCTCTCAGAATTCAAGTCAGCTGACGAATTATTGGCTGAACAAAAATTCATTCAAACACATGTACGTTTGGAGGACGGAACTTTCCAAGTGAATTTTCATTTCAAAGATCCCACCGGTAATAATCCACTCGGTAATTCTTTCCATATTGCAAAAAAGCGATTTTGCAGCTTAGAAAAACGTTTCCAAAATAACCCAGAGTTATTTTCAGATTATAAAAGATTCATTGATGAATATGTTTCTTTCAAACATGCAACCTACGTTCCATTTGATGCCAACGACAAACCCGTTGCGAACAAATACTTCCTTCCACATCACTGTGTGATCAAACATTCCAGTCAAACCACTAAACTCAGGGTAGTTTTTGATGCTTCCAGCAAAACTTCGACTGGATTTTCCTTGAATGATATCCTACACAAAGGCTACGGAGTTCAGCCGGACCTATACGACATACTATGTCGGTTTCGTTCATACAAGTTTGTCCTGACCTGCGATATCGAGAAAATGTATCGCCAGGTTAAAATGAATCCTTCGCAATTGCACTTCCAGAATATCTTGTGGAGAGACTCACCGCAAGAGGATCTTAAATGCATCCAACTCTCCACGGTGACTTATGGAGTCACTTGTTCGTCATTCCTTGCTACAAGAGTTCTAAAAGAACTCGCTTCCAATTCCAATAAATTTTCTTCAGCGCAAAGGGCCTTGTTACATCAAACGTACGTAGATGATGTACTTCATGGTGCTGATTCAATATCCGAGTTGGAAGAGTCCAATCACCAACTCAATACATTATTGAGTTCTGCGGGTTTCCGACTACATAAATGGTCGTCCAATTGCTCGCAATTTCGACAAAAATATTGTGACTCCTCTAACCCAATTCCACTTGAAATAGAAATGGAAGACACTCCCAACAAGGTTTTGGGGTTATGTTGGAATCCGTCCTCGGACGAATTTGCCCTCTCCTTACCTAAACTCATTCCTTCAGAAACTCCTTCTAAGCTCAAAGCGTTATCCCTCATAGCTCAGATGTTTGATCCAATCGGATACTTGAGCCCAGTCATAGTCGTAGGAAAGATTTTCATGCAAAGATTGTGGCTATCAAAGCTTTCCTGGAACGAACCTCTAATTCCTGAACTAGTCCAAGAATGGAAAAAATTCATATACTCCATTGATTCCTTAAGACGTTTGAAAATTCCTAGATATCTGTTTTCTGATAAATCAATAATAAAGGTTCAAATTCATGGCTTTGCTGATAGTAGCGAGCGAGCTTATGGTTCCTGTTTATATTTCAGAACTATTTATTCCGACAACACCGTCTCCAACACTTTAGTAAGTTCCAAGTCGAGAGTTACGCCTCTCAAGACGGTTTCACTTCCGCGCCTTGAACTATGTGCAATGGTACTACTTTCTAAGTTAACCCAAAGGATTCTCAAGATATTCGAGAATTGTGTAGAATTCGAATCCATCAATCTGTGTACTGACTCCCAGATAGCCCTCTGCTGGATTCAATCACATCCTTCCCCTGGCATACATTTGTAGCGAACAGAGTTTCCCAAATTCAAATTTCCATTCCGCAAGCTAATTGGAGGCATGTTCGCTCTTCTAAAAATCCTGCCGATTTGCTGTCCAGAGGAGTACCCGCTCCCGACCTCTTAAATTCCGAGCTATGGTGGAATGGTCCTGATTTCCTGTCCGAATTAAATGTCGACTTTTCTAAATTCACGTTGAAACATTCGAATGTCGTACCCGAACAAAAGGGCAACACGCTTCAAGTGTTGGTGGCAACCACCAACTGCGAATTCAAATTTTGGAACCCCATATTTGAAAAGTTTTCTTCGTTCAATAAGTTGTTGCATACTATAGCTTATATACTCCGGTTTGTGTCCAAGGACAAGGAACCAAGACTCCACGGCCCCTTGTCCATATCAGAAATAAATTCTGCCTTAGTGCTGGTCCTTCGAAACTTACAGTTCAAATACTTTTCCAAGGAGATTTCAGAATTGAAATTCCTCAAACCCATTTCCGACAAAGGTATATTAGCCCTCAATCCTTTTATCAATGATAAAGGACTCATCTGTGTCGGAGGCCGTTTGCGACATGCAGACGTTCCTGAGCCTCATAAGCATCCCGTGCTCCTTCCTGCCAGAAACCACGTAGTTTCCCTCCTGCTCAAGAGAGAACATGTCAGATTGGGACACGCTGGTGCCCAATCCGTTCTTGCTAACGTCCGTTTGCAATATTGGCCCCTGAATGGAATCAGGGAAGTAAAAATAGTGATTCATGAATGTATGACTTGTTTCCGTTTCCGAGCTGTTTCTGTTCAACAAATTATGTCCGACTTGCCAGCAGACAGGGTCAAGCCTTCGAGACCCTTTGAAAGGGTAGGCATCGACTATGGTGGCCCTTTCTTTATAAAATCTTCCCGCCTCCGAAAAGCTCCTATCACAAAGTGTTACATGGCGGTTTTCATATGCATGACCACAAAGGCCATCCACTTGGAACTAGTGTCCTCCTTATCCACTGAAGCCTTCTTGCTCACCCTGAAGCGTTTCATTTCACGTAAGGGAATTCCTACCGTTATCTACAGTGACAACGCCACCAGTTATGTAGGCGCCAGAAATCATTTGAAGGAATTGCGCGAATTCTTCTCTAATTCCAATTTATCCGATCACATCAAAACATTCGCTTCTGAAGCCAGCTTCGAGTGGAAGTTCATTCCTCCTCGCAGTCCCCATTGGGGAGGTCTGTGGGAATCCGCTGTCCGTGGTGCGAAAAGACACTTGCAACGTATCGCTGGAAACGCTCAGCTCACCTTCGAGGAGTTGAGTACCGTTCTCACCCAAATTGAGGCTATCCTAAACTCTAGACCATTATGTCCTATATCTAGTGATCCCAATGATTTCCAAGTCCTAACTCCCGGCCATTTCCTGATTGGCTGTCCTTTAACCTCCTATCCTGACCACAGTGTCACACACCTGCCTGAAAACAGGCTTGCACACTGTTCACAAATGCAACAGTACTTCTGGAAAAGATGGACTACAGAGTACTTAAACCGTTTACAAAATCGGCCCAAATGGCTAGCCCCTTCGAAGAATCTCCAGGTCAATGACTTGGTCCTGTTGAAGGAAGATGATACTCCTCCCCTTCACTGGCCTTTGGCAAGAATTGTCGAGGTTATTCCTGGCGTGGACCAAAGATTCCGTGCTATAAAACTCCGTACCAAAGAAGGCACATTCGTCAGACCGATTACCAAGGTTTGTCCTCTGCCCAGTGCAGACTCTAGTCCGTAATCAAGCGGACCAACCTGCACACAGTTGCTTCGTTGATTGCGTTCTCGGGTTGTCTTTCGATGATAGTATCGTCGCGCCATTTCATTCGCGCGTTGTTCCACCTTTCCTTGCTTTTCCTTCCTATTGAAATCCAAGATTTCAACAGGGCGGGAGTATGTTCGGAACACGTCCGAAATATTATTCATTTAAATTTAGATAGGCAAGGCCTGTCAGTCAAAAAATTGATTGATATTAAAAAAAAGAGAAATGTCAGAGTAGTGTGAATTAATTATTCCACATACGCAGAGCGTTACTTCCCTTAAAAAAAGAAATTTGTAATTTCATTCCTAGCGCGGATAATTACATTATTAATAAAATTAAGTGTTTTGAAGTGAAAAAAGCCAATTGTAAGTACAATCATTTTAGTTACATTTAGTATTCGAGCTGATCTACCAATTTTCTGATTAAAGCGGCGTAGTAACTTTGTAAATAATTATATTTTTGTCAACTTTAAATAAATAGTTTAGTCATCCTTGTCAGAAGTTAATCTTGCACGAACTAGCGTTTTATTTGGAGATTTTCAATCCACTGTCAAAAGGATTATCGAAGAGAAAGTTTGAGAAATTACCGAAAGTGTCAAAGTCAAAACCATCAAAAGGCTGGCTTTATCAAGCGTGATTGACAATTTTTCATAATATAGATCATGGCCTTGCTTCAATGTTAGTTTAAACAGTATGTAAACCTATCTTATTTTTTCAATACAAAACCGTTCGTCTAACGAAAAAAAGTCAGGGGGTTCTTTTTGTTAGCAACTAATAAGTGATTACGAAAATGGTTTTTATTTTGATAAAAAGCAGTGGTGTGCCATTTTTTAATGTAATAAAATTATATTTTGTTCAATATCAACAGTTCAAAAAAAGGTAGATGATTAATTTTTTTCATTAAATTTTAGAAAAATGTATCCTCTTTTAAAATATGTAAAAATGAGTATACCATTACATTTGTTTTTTTTTTTGAAAAAAACTTGAAAATTTGCTACCATTTCAGTTAACGCCATCTAGCGGCGAAGACGAAAGTCAAAACCAAATAAGCGTTTTGTAGTGTTTGCTCTTTCATATGAGCCCAAATTTGTTAAAATCGGTCAAGCGAAACGGGAGAAATCTTGGTTTGTTTAAAAAAACAATTGAACCTCCCCCGCCGCTTTATTTTGATAGATAGAACAAAACATTTTAGTCAAAAAGTGTAGGTGAATAGTCAGTAAATATGAAAATGATATCATCGATATACTTTCATTAGGCAAAATTTTATAAAAATCCCATTTTTCTACTTAGTGTTGGTTGTTACGGCCTCTAGCGGACGTTTGACTAACTCGAAAATAATTTCCAGCAATTTCTCTTGGCGACTTTTATCATGATTTTTTTTTTCTAAATCTATACGACCAATATCTTATGAGATATGGCCGCTCGCTACCCTTAACTGATCACCCGGTACATATACCATTTACTTATGTCGTATGTGCTGTCTGAAAGACGAGGAGGGGAGATAGATGGAAGGGGCGAAAAACAATTATTTGGCCAGGGCGTAAAATATCATTAATCCGGCGCTACCTGACGGGTTGTTTCGTTAGTTTTTGTTTTCATTAGCCTAAAAAGTTATCAACTCTTTAAGCCGCGTAACTGGCATTGCGGATTTTTTCAATTTTTCTTTTGAATATAAAAATAGGTAGCTCATTGGTATTAAAACTTGCTGAGGCTTTCGGATTTTGTAATTTTTGCTTGTTGGTATTAAAATTTAGTGTAAATGATGAGTGAAAACCCAATTTATTGCTTTACAAAAGGAGCATGGGGAGAAGTACATGAAAAATAGAAAAATCAAACGCACGAAACTAAAGTAATAAAAATAAATGATTTTAGTAGGTCAAGTTTTAAGTTTATATTCCCACAGAAAACAGAATGTGTCGTTCGGAAACTCTGATAAAAATGTCGTTCTGGGTTAGGATCCGCAATAAGCTGATAGTGATCTTATATGACCTATAATTTGATTACGTATTGAATACGTTTCGTTTTCGTTATCAACTTCTTAGTAAAAAGTGGAAAAGACTTAAAAAATGCAATGTTTTAAAGTTGTATCGACCAGAGAGAGGAAAGGGTATATTTTATGGACATTCCGTACCAATGGGAAGAAAACAATTTTATGTATTGGCCGGCAACTATGTCCTTTAGCGTGAGAGAAGGATTGAGGAGCGATGTTAATTCAGTCCCTGAATATACCACCTGGAGTAAATATAATGTGCTGTAAAAATCAATTACATTGCGACCTTTGACTCCACAGTTAATTTCGAAAAACAATTAACAGAATGCTCGGGTACTGAAGCAGAAGAGTATAGTAGCCACTATAATTTTGTCAAATTCAGAATTCTCCTCTCCAGTGGTACAGTCCTTTTCATTCTCTAATTTTTTGTAAGTTTTCTATAAAAAGTTGAAGAATGACGAAATTTTCTCGCTTTACTACAGGACGCCATCCTGTCGATCATATATTAAAAGAAAAGTAATTAATTAACTTTAACATAACAATGTCCTTAAAGTTATTTACAGAGTTTTGTTAACTTTCCTGTAACTGAATGTGTTAATACTCGTAAACTAGACTGCAAAGTAAATTTCAAAGACATATAATCTACTATGTTACGTAGAGTTCAACTGCAAATATGTAAATTTTGAAGTCATAAATACTAGTAATGAAACACTTAAAATTTACCTTAATACCTACATCAAACTCTGATGACTATGAAGGTATAATGTGATGTAACGTAGTAGTTTATCTTTATAAATTTACTTAGAAGTTGAATTTACTTCAAAGTCATGATCGAAGTAGCAAGAACGTATACGAGACTAAAATTTTACTTTACTTTAGATTCTAAATAATAAGTAACAATTACTCATTTGTTACAATTTCCTAAAATGTTTTTGTAAATTTAACTCTAAAATTGGTTTATTGGTTGTCATTTCGTTCTCGTTACCAATTTGAAGTAACTATGTACTAATCGTAACCATAAATGCTAGTTGGGAAGCACAATAGACTCGCAATTTTGATAATTATCATCTGAAACTAAAATTTAAAAAATCAGAAAGCATTATAAGATATCAGAGAGAATTAACCAATAACTATTCTTTCTAATTTATATGACAATTTAACTACCTTGAAGGACATGTAGTTTATGTCTAAGAAGATAAATAATTTCCATGTATTGCTATGTAGTTATTCAATTATGATTTTGCTGAGTCATTTCTGTTATTTATATTGTCCATATTGTAAAGTAATGTTCAAGCAATATATGCAGAAACTATTAAATTAAATTAATTGTTGTGATATTTCATAACAAATCAACCCAGTTTGATCATTAGAATATGTAATTAGTAACAGAGTTATCAATTATTAATAACATGTTTACTGCCTTTGAGATAGATAAGGTTCTATTTTCAAAACGATTCAATAAAATTGGAATGACTTCTGAACTGCCTTATCATTGTTTATGGCACCACTATAACTAATAATCAGTTGAAATATGAAAATATCGTCCAAAACAACCAGAGTTTAAGGATGCCTTAAGGTCAGAAAAGGTTCTCGTAGTGACTACATAATAAATTTGAATTTATAATACAGTCAAATTGATCAATATTTGATAAGGTACAATTCTGATATTATCAAGACGACTGTCAAAAGAAATTACAAAAATGGATCAAAGAAAACTTCAGGCATGCATAAAATTAAATAAACATCATAGTTGTAACGAGAGAATGACCAATAAATTAGAGAAAGAGCTAGATGTGTGAAGTAATATACTTATGTTGTTGAACGTTGACAATTAAGACTGTCCATAAAAGAGCAGCAATGTACGAAAGTGAAGGATTTGGTATTACAAGACCTTCGGTTTAGACAATATATGCACTGAGGTTTCCTTGTTCTTCTGGGAAAACCTACAGATTAATATCAGCAAACCATTGGTACATCTGCAAAATGATCTGCCACAAGATCGAGCATAAGCCTTGTTCCGTATGTGCACGTACATTGATAATTAGCGCACTGTTTTAGTTGTAGTTAAATAAAAATCAAATTCGGACACTATTACTATATTTACACAGAATTATTACATTGATCACACTTATTAGTAATTGTACAATGTTTCTTTACGGTTGCGAAAATTTGCTACTTAATAATCACTCGTTTACTAATCAAGATACCGAAAGAAAGAATTGCGATATATTCTTGAGAATGTGTAGCTCAAATAGAAAAATTCACGAGATATACAGAGAAAGAGAACCGTAAGAATAATAAAATAAGTTGCAAGAGTTACTTCAGTAAACTACTGAGATACAACTTGAGCTTGACTCAAAGCTGGAGCGGCACCGATTCACTTGAACAAACATTCACGACTAATGGTTAAAATCGATATCTTCTTGCAAGAAAAATCGTATGTCATCAATAAAACACGTGCAAATCTTACAACAAGAAGAGATATTTGCCACCCAGACTTTTACAGGTAAACCTATAATGCCTCAATAAAGAGAGAATAGACACAAATTGTTTATTCAACCTTTTATGAGGGGAAATGCGTTAGAGTATATATCGAACGTGGTCTCAGGAAATACAAGAGTCCGTCCTTTTCACAGACTGACTTGAATTTTTGGCTTAAAAAGCTGTGTAGTTCGTTGAGTAAATTTGGCTAACAGTAACATTGCACACAGTTCTAATTCGGGAATAGTCGCGTGTTTTTTAATGCCGCAACTCGGAATTTAGCACCCACTAATGCATATTTGGAGATAAGATATAAGTTGAAACCATATGCCACTGTGCAGGCATCTGGGAATACATGAAGTTAACATTCTATGGGGTTTTCATTAATAAATAGTTAGGGTGGAATCTTAACGTTGGAGAGAGAAGAGATACTATTTAAGAAATCTTTCCAAGCCAGGAGAAGGGACTGATCGGTGAGCTAATTATGCAATATCTTGGAGTTCTAGACATGCACATTTTTGTCTGAACGACACACAAGTTAATTCGATGCATGAAATATCATCACCGGAAGAATCTCTCCGTAATATATTTTGTAAAAAATTCTGATCAAGGTGTGTACATTTTTTGTATATCCGCTGTCAATACGTATCTAGAAGTGCGAAAGTAATATGTCGAATAATTTGGGCTGCACTTGGGTACCTTTGAGAGAAATGTCATTACAAGAGAAAGTCGTTTTACGGGATAAATAGAAGACCACGCGCAATTTTGTGGTTTCACTGTGTTCTCCTAGAACACATAGGTAGGGTACAAAATTCTTATTTTCGTTGGAGGAGTTGGTGAGAGATAAAGGAACAAATTTGCCATGACCGATATATATTCATCGATAAATTGTTTGTATTCTGAGAAAAGAACTAGGTTGTGAATAAATTTCTATAAGATTATGAGAATCGCGAATCGAAAAACTTCAATTTTCCATGAATAATATGCGAAAATTAGTAAAAAATATCATACGTAAACTTTGAGAATTTTTTTCGGTAAGTAAAAATTGATAAATATTTATCAAATTTTCAGAAAAGATAGTTAAACATATGACAATTACGCACAAAAATTTTTGTAACGATCGACCGCGGAGTTTTTCACTGCCACAATTATTAATTAACAAATTATAAAAAAGTTGATCGCGCGTACCTTGTTTAAACAACGGCGTAAAAGGAGCACGCAATTTTTAACAGTTACTTAGTGTCATAACAAAAAATATGCAATTATAAAAATATCAATTTTACGTTTTAACAATATTTTCAAATTTTGTCAAATTTTTTCCATTATAAATAATTTGTCGTTTACAGCACTGTTACTGTTTTGCAAGCACTTTCAAATTAGCCCAAAACGACGAAATTTGACCGTGTAGATCCGGATATAGAGGCTCACAAAGTTAATAATAATTTATGGCTTACTTAATCGTTAAATCGAAATTAAAAAAATACTCTCTTATAGCTGGTTGCAAATACTTTCTATATTCGTCTTGTGCATTTTCGACAGATGAAAGCCTAATGAAAGAAAAATCGATGAAAATAACGTAATCAGAGGAGTTCGTCGGCCGAGCGGCGTGGGAGCAGGAGTGGGGATGGCGGAGAGCAGCTGTGCTGTCGCGCGGCCCGGGTATTTCAAAATCCGAATGCGCGGTAAAACATGAGTTATGTCGGCAACGGTAGCACTTATCGAGACGATTTTTTTTTAATTCGATTTAGCGAAATGAGAGGAATCAGAATATGTCATCAAAAAACAATATTACAAAGAAATTTTGCACGAATTTCAAGATCAAAAAAGTATGCTATTTTCATTTGCATCAAACAAATAGTTGTATGCTTGAAAAATTATTTTGTTGCTTAATGTTCATCAAATCATGCAACTAATTAAACGTTTAAATAATAAATATTGATAAAAAGTATATTTTCTTTCTTAAATGTTTTTTGTTTATCATATGCAAATGAAAATAGCATACTTTTTTATCTTGAAATTCGTGCAAAATTTCTTTGTAATATTGTTTTTTGATGGCATATTCAGATTCCTCTCATTTCGCGACATCGAATTAAAAAAATCGTCTCGATATGTGCTACCGTTGCCGAGATAACTTAGTTTTACCGCGCGTTCGCATTTTGAAACATCCGGGCCGCGCGACTGCACAGCTGCTCTCCGCCATCCCCACTCCTGCTCCCACGCCGCTCGGCCGACGAACTCCTCTGATTACAGTATTTTCATCGATTTTTCTTTCATTAGGCTTTCATCTGTCGAAAATGCACAAGACGAATAAGTATTTGCAACCAGCTATAAGAGAGTATTTTTTTAATTTTGATTTAACGATTAAGTAAGCCATAAATTATTATTAACTTTGTGGGCCTCTATGTCCGGATCTACACGGTCAAATTTTGTCGTTTTGGGCTAAAATGAAAGTGCTTGCAAAGCAGTATTCAGATGGGAAACAATTTTCAAATTACATCGAACCGATGCTGTAAACTAGAAATTATTTATAATGGAAAAAATTTGACAAAATTTAAAACAATTGTAAAAAATTATTAAAACGTAAAATGGATATTTTTATAATTGCTTATTGTTTGTTATGACACAAACGCCCGATTTCGCCAACTAATTCCTAAAGTTAGGCAATACCTAAACCAGATATGCGTTACACCGTTACATAAGTGATATAAGAGTTGTAGGAAATACCTAACATTAGGACATCTGACAACCCTTGCCTAAATCCATAAAGTTTTTAGGCAATACTTAACCTTAAAAGTTCGTTTGTAGTCGTTGTTGAAAGGTTAAATATCTTTCGTTTTATTTATATTAACGCGCGGTGAAACGCATATTTCATTTAGGAATTACTAAATCCGGTTTAGGTATTACCTAACGATAGGTACTGGTTGGTGAAATCGGGCATAAGTAACTGTTAAAAATTGCGTGCTCCTTTTTCACCGTTGTTTAAACAAGGTGCGCAATCAACTTTTTTATAATTTGTTAATTAATAATTGTGGCAGTGAAAAACTACGCGATCGATCGTTACAAAAATATTTGTGCGTAATTGTCGTATGTTTAACTATCTTATCTGAAAATTTGATAAATAATTATCAATTTTCACTTACCGAAAAAATTTCTCAAAGTTTACGTATGATTTTTTACTAATTTTGGTATATTATTCATGGAAAATTGAAGTTTTTCGATTCGCGATTCTCATAACCTTATAGGAAATCGTCAAATAAACAAAAAAGAAAGAGTACATTTTTTTATTTAAGGCTTTGTTTCAAAGTTTTAGACACAAATGTATCGAAAAATGGGTCATTTTTCGATATTTTGGTACATTTGTTGTTCTACAACATTTAACAAGCACTTTTTGGAGTAGGCAAACATAGATTATTGTTGTACACAATATTCGGCAACTTACTGCATAAACATTTTTGCGTTATCAAACAACATCCATTTCGATTGCTCTATCGCCTGGACTATTAAAAGAGAATGTGTGTGTGTGAAAATTGGCTTCTCCGAATGGGATGCTTACTTGATATCGTCCGTTGTCTAAAATTTTGGCTGTGGACGAGAATAATTCTTCGGCTTTTCCTTCTTCAGTCAATAAAGACCGAAAGGCGGTGCTCGAATCAACTTCTCAAGAAATAAGTTAAGATCCGCGACATTATTATGAGAGACTGAGTTGTTTTCAGTTGCTGAAAAACTGTTAACCAAAAAGGGACTATATATGTGTTAGAGAACTTTTCTTGATACAATTTTGTGGAACATTTCCAGATAACACCCAGTCTAAACGGGTGTTAATAAACGATGAAATTCCAGAACCTGTTTGAAACCATTTTTAAGGATTGCATGATAAATTTCGCAACCGAGCAACATATCTATGGGCTGAATTGATCGTCAGCCAATTTTGACAATAACACTGCGCACGAAACTTAGAATTTTTTGTATTTTGCGACTTTTGAAAACAAGGTGATATCTATCATATCGGTAAACATGGTGCTGCCTTCTAAAATACTGGAAATTTGGTGAATGTGTGGATAGATTTTATAGCCTAACTTTGCAGCTAGAGAGTGAGTGACGAATGAAGTTTGGCTTAACAAATGCCTGCGCGGTAGCTAATAAATCATGAGACTTTCTGGACGACAGAGCGGTCAACGAAGTATGGTCGAAGTATGTGAGATGTCTACTGGAAGTTGTGAATTACGATCAATGGAAGATGTGCTAGGTTGAGGACTATCGGCTGGAGGTGTGTTATTGATAACTTGAGGCACAGTAGCAGCTTGACTTGTTTTATTGTCTAATAAGATACCGACTCCATTAGGATTGTTTCTTTTGTCACTGCCCGAGTAGTACAATGCTGTTTTATTCTTTTGGTATTTTCCACTTCCAGGCCATCGGATTTTGCTTAAACCCAGGATGTTGATCTTCAGTCTCTGCATTTCTCTGACGGTATTATCTCGTTTTCCTACCATAAACAAACTTCTTACATTCCAGGTGCCGATTCTAGAATTTCAGATTTTATTGCTTTCTACTCTCGTATGGGTCTGAGATTTTACTATATTTTGAGCCTTTTTTATATTATGTGTTCATTGGCTTTACAGGGGTTTCGCAGACTGATGACCTGGGAGGTCGGTGTAGTGGTTACTCAGTAAGTGCCCCTCGTATAAACTACTTTCACCATAGAGCCATTATATATTTGAGGAAAACACTTACCTAGTAGCCGTTCTTCGGGGATTTAATAACTAACACCATTAAGAAAACTCACTGGGATAAATATATTTTAGAATTACTAACACAGATTATAATACACTCTACATACTTTTAAATCTTATTCAAATTAATAATAATGAATGAATCATGGGTTGTCGACACTGTGTATTTATAGGAAGCATCCGATCAGTGACCTGCATGCACGACCTTCCGCATAGTGTGATATTTACAAATTAATTGGAACGTGCTCTTCGTATATCTAACCTGGCCTCCATAGATCAATGCCCGCTATTTACATCGAAATTAATATTAACATAATTTAATGTTTTTCTTTGCTAATGTCCTTTTTACTATACTGCCCTTTCGGGATCATCACATCATCCCCTCTTGGAAGAGAAAAATTATCGTTTTAATTTTTCGGTACTACCTATAACGTTAGCAGTTCTCATTGATTGTTTTTGTTTACTAAACACTACTTGTTTGTTTCTGCTCACATTTCACTTTGTTTACAATTGTTTCCGCTATTGTACTTATACAATCGATTCTTATGAACTGTCTGTGGTTTACTGTTTTGAGATGTAATCTCACAATTTACGCCTTTTATTTCCGTTATTTTAAATGGACCTAAATAATGTGGATCGAACTTATTTCTCCCCTCATTCTTTAGAATGACTAATTCTCCTAATCTAAAGTTTACAGGTGAAGATTCCTTTTCACTATTATTTACTCTAATTATCTTATTTTTTATTAAAAACTGTTTGGCTCTTTCATTTGCGTATTGTAACTTATGTTTTAACTCTTTATCATATCTTTCAAGATTGTAACACGGCTCTATTTCTACATTTAAGAATTCTGGTAAGTTGAGTTTTCTCCCGTATAATAACCCAAAAGGAGTGTATCCGTGATACGTGTTTGGTGTTGTATTATAACAATATGCAAATATTTTTACAAATTCGCACCAGTTATCCCTAGAATCTTTGATAAAGTTTCTTATATACTTATTAAACGTTCTATGTAATCTTTCACAACTGCCTATTGCCTCATGATGGTATGCTGTTGAGAAATTATGTTTTATTTTTAAAAGTTCCGCTAAGTTCTTCATCATTTCATTTTTATATTCCGTTGCTTGTTCTGCCCTTATCTCCTTCATCAGTCCGTAGTTTGGTATAAAATTGTCGAATATTGCTTTTGCTATTGTGTATGCCTCTTTGTACTTGACCGGTATAATAACTGCGTATTTGGTTAGTTCGCATAGTATTGCCGATTCCCGTTGTTACTTTCTACAAACGGACCTATTGTGTCTATGTAAATAATATCAAACGGTTTTATAGATGTATCTGTGATGACGAATTTCTCCTTGTGACTAAGTTTTGCTTTATTCATTTGGCATTTATGACAACTCTTTACATACTTCCTGACATCTTTCTCCATGTTTTTCCACCTAAAATTTGCTCTTAGTTTCTTCAATAATCTATTATTTCCCACATGTCGCCCAAACATTGGATCATTGTGGTATCTTTCTAAAATCTTTTGGATCTCTTCTTTTTGCTGTACCGTTTTTGGTATTTCGCATATACATGCTTGTATATTACTTTTCCGCCCAACCTTTCTATATGCGAGAAAAGTATTGGTTTACCCTAAAAAAAGTTGGAATTTTGAAATTTTTTTTTGAGTTATTTTCACGTTTTCCATCAACAACAACACGAAAAAACGGTTTTTAGAAAAAAAATCCTGTGTGTACGTCGTCGTCGTTGTCGTCGGCCACTTTTCCTTACATGTCTTGTTAGCACGATACAGCCTCCGGAGTTCAACAAGTCACCAGTTTTGTGATTGAATATTATTCAGGATATCAGACTGATGAACCCTATTGATTTTCAGCTCATCAGAGCCAATACAACAGGTGCTACAGTACTTTAAGTACGATATTTTTGTTATTTTTGGAGAAGTTTCAGTTTTTTAGCACGATACAGCCTCCGGAGTATATACAAGTGACCAATTTTATGATTGGATATTATTCAGAGCGTCTCAAAGATGAACCCTATTGATATTCAGCTCACTAAAGCTAGTACAACGGGTACTATGGTACTTGAAGTACCAAATTTTTGTCATTTTTGGAGAATTTTCAGTTTGTTAGCACGATACAGCCTCCAAAGAGTATACGATTGATCAATTTTATGATTGAATATTGTTCAGGGTATCTCACAGATGTACCCTATTGATTTTCAGTTGACTAGAGCGAGTACAACGGGTCCTATAAATCCAGATATACTGACTTTTTGGTTATTTTTGGAGAAATTTCGGTTTCTTAGCACGATACATCCCCCGAAGTGTATATAAGTAACAATTTTATGAAAGAACATTGTTCAGGGCCACAGATGCGGAAAAGTTAGTTTTAATCTTTAAAACCGTTTATTTTTTAACCTTTTATTCCCTTCTTCTATAAATTCATCTATTGTGCACTTTTTGAATATATCATCATTTGTATATATCTTCATTCTTTTTAGTTCAAATTTTACCGATAGCTCCTCAAGCTTTTCCAACGTTCGTCCTAGGTCGAAGTTGTGTATTCCGGTAATTAAGGCTTCACTAAATTTCAATTTATTTTTGATCCGAATGCTCATCCTTAGCGAGATACGGTTATTTTCAAAGTGTAAAATTGGTAATGTATGTGCCTCAAGATCATTCAAAACTTGTACTACTGAAGGTTTTTCTATTCTTCCTTTGTTTCTTCGTTGATCTTTATATCCTTTTCTGATTGAGCGATTTCTTTTCGCGTTTGTGCTCTTGTGATTGCCAAGACATGTGAATTGTTTATGTCCTCGAGTTCTTGTATGGATATTTTCGATATACTATCTGCGTAGTTCGCTACGCCTTTAACATACTGTATTTCAAAATCATATTCTTCCAAATCGAGTCTTATTCTCGTGAGTTTCGACGTCGGGTCTTTCATTGCAAATAAAAGAGTTAGTGGCTTATGATCTGTTTTTACTATGAAATGTGGTGAACCATATAGATAACACTTAAAATGATTGATTCCCCAATGAATCGCTAATAATTCTTTTATGATGGTGGGTTTGTTAAGCTCGCTTTTCTTAAAGCTGCGTGTTGCGAATGCGATGGGTAGTCTTCGTAGTTCTGACTTAATATTGCTGAACATGCGCTATTTGAGGCGTCTGTAGTTAAGATGAATTGTTTGTTGAAGTCTGGGTATTTTAAAATTGGTGGATTGATTAATGCATTTTTTAAGACCTGAAATGAGTTTTCGCATTCTTGTGACCAATCAAATTTCACGTTTTTCCTAGATAACCTATTTAGAGGGATACATATTGCGGCAAAATTCTGAATGAACCGTCTATAATAATTGCAGAATGCAACGAATCTTTTGACTTCGCTAGCATTTTTGGGTACTGGATAATGCTGGATGACTGAATATTTTGCTTTGTCTGGTGAAACACCATCACTTGATAAATTATGACCTAAATATGTGACTTCTCGCCTGAAGAATTGGCATTTTTGTGGATTTAACTTTAAATTGAATTTACGACATTCGTCAAACACCTTTCTAAGATTGGCTAAGTGATGATTTTCCGAAATTCCTATCACTACTATATCATCCATATAAAGAAATGCTTTTTCCGGCGTGAGGCCTGAGAATGCTATTGACATCATTCGTGAAAAACTGTTAGGACTTATGTTTAACCCAAAAGATAATCTTGTGAATTGAAATGAGCCTTTTTCTGTACTAAACGAAGTATATTTCCTAGAAGACGGTTCTAAAGGTATTTGGTGAAAACCTGACATAAGATCTAAAACTGAAAACCATTTTGCTCTACCTAATTGATCTAGAATTGCATCTATACGGGGTAAAGGAAGTTTATCTGTGACTATTTTCTTATTTGGCTGCCTAAAATCTATACAAAGTCTCCATGCCTTATCCTTATTCATCGATTTCTTCGGTACTAATAACATTGGACTATTGTAATCTGATACTGAGGGTTCAATTATTCCTTGTGTTATAAGTTTCTCTACTTGACTATTTAATTCCTTTGCTTGTGAATGTGGTGTGCGATAATTTTTTATGTATATCGGTGTATTATCTTTTACTGAAATCCTTTGCTCATAAAAGTTATTGTGCGTTAGTATATCATTCTTTAAAGCGAATATATCTACATAATTCTCACACAGTTTCGTTAAATCGTTTCTTACATACTCTGGTACTTCTAAATTTAATGATTTCCGTAATTCTTTCATTCTATTGTTGCTATCACTTGTAATTGTATATACCTCGAACAAATCTAAATCCAAGATTTTAATGTTCTTAGTTTTTACTGAAACACTTTCATAATTTGTATTCAAAATTCTAACGTACAGTTTTTTCCCGATATTATGGATCTAGCTATAAATACTCCCGTTGCTATTTCCTGTTGCTCCACTACTATATCCTTTCTCAAATTTCTATAGTTCTCTATTAGCCTATACACCTCACATCTAAGTGGTATTGGCAAAGTATCGTATTCCGGATTACCAAAAATTTGTATAGTTACCGAATTCTTAGACTTGCAATTTATATGCAATTCTGATTGTGAATAATCTAATACACAATTATTGTTAATCATGAAGTCTCTTCCTATCAACCCATTTGTTGGTATCGGAAAATTTTCTTCCACTACGTGAAAGCAATGACTTAAAGTTATGTTGTTGATATAAAGGTTAATGCTTATTTGACCCAAAGTTTTTGCTGAGCCTTCAGTTATCCCCTTAATGCTTATTTTATTCTCAGTTTTAATGAAATGATGCGGAAAATTTTTAGAAATTTTTATCAGAGAAATGTCTGCTCCTGTATCTAATATGAAATTGTAGGTATTATCCGATATGCTTGTCTGAATTTCTATAAAGTTTGAAAGTGATAAATCTAAATAATATGCTGAATAAGTTCCTGAAATCTTGCATTCGTCCTTTGTTTTCTTATTCAAAACCCCAATTGTTTCTGATTCTCTCTCGCTTCTTCATTTTCTTATTCATATTCTTACACTATTATTAGCTCGATTATTGTAATTTCCATTCTTATTGAATTTCCTATCTTTATTAAAATTTTCGTATCTGCCATAGTTATTTCCTTGATTAAACTGTCGAAATGTCCTTCCTGAACGATTACCGTTATAAAATCCTCTGTTGTTTCCTCTCCTATGATTATTCCTAAAGTCAAAGATTGGCTTCCTGAAGAAATTCCTGTTATCCTTCATATGCAAAACTTGTTGTTGTCCTACTATACCTTCTACTGATACTAATGTGAATAGTTCTTCTTGCTTTGTTTCAAAACTTCCCGCTGCTATTATTGTTTTTATTGCATCCGTTGTGGCATTCGTAGTTACTGCCTTAATCGTTGCTTCGTTAGTATATTTTTCGGCTAGTCGTTAGGGCATCCCTTCCGACACGTATGCTGCATGTAGTCTATCTGCTAATTTTTCTATCTCCGTCGCGTACTGAGTTACATATTTTCCATTTTGTCTTACTTTACTAAGTTTAGCTAAGAGAAGGCTTGGGTTGTCTCCTCTTATTCCTGATTTTAATTTATTCTTGATTTCTGTAATGGAGTTTTCCGTCGTGATCAAACTTCTGGCTTTTCCCGTTAGTCTCGTCTTAATTAGTAAAACAGCATCTTCTTCGTTATCTGTCGCGTTTATTTGCAGCAAATCTAATGAGTCTAAAAATGATTGCAACTTGCTTGCTTCTCCGTTGAATTCCGTCGGTAAAACCTGGCTCGCAAAATTTAAAAAATCATTCATACTTGTCGCTATTTTCAACTGTTTGCTTATTGTTTGTAATACACTAGTATCGATTTCCTCGAATATAGAGGTAGGTATTTTAATAATACAATTTAACGCTTGACATGCCCTAGAAGTTTTATCTGAACAATTTTGACAACTCTCTTGTTGTACTAAACTTAAATTTTTCCAATTTTTAGCTATTAACTTAGCAAAATTATTATAAAGAACTATATACTATTGAAATTAACTGTCTCGATCCTTACTTCGTGGAATCTACTCTCATATTAGTGTTTTAAATGAAACTCACGGTTTCTAGTTAATACCACAATATATTATTAACTAGAAACCGTGAGTTTCATTTAAAACACTATTATACTATTAATTACTTCAATATGAATATTTTTAGGAGTTTCCTCTTTCAAAACCCGTTTTCCCTGTTTATTAATTTCTTCTACGGTTCTTCTTAACTTATCTTCAAAATCTTGCCACGTTATTGACATTTATGAGATTCGTTCATAAGAATAGAATGCATAAGTACTTACAATTTTTACACAGTCAGAGTTCCTGATGTCTGCTTCGCTGCAATGCCTCGGTTGATGTCCCTTTTCAACGCTCTTCGATGTGTTTTCCACAATGACCAAATAAATTTCAGGATAAAAGCTACTGTTATGATATACAATAGAACCATTATGTGCGTTGCAAAACTGTCTTGCTGTACCATAAAAGTATTGTTGACAGTGCCAGTTTCTTTTACCTCTTATTTAGTGGGTGAACCGCCCATAGTTTCTCTTCTCCAGGGTCCCAAATTTAGATAAAAAACCATATACTTCCACTTGTCTGAATTAATTTGCAGGCATATTTACCATTTATTGTCGAATACTACCATTTACCATTTAATTGTACCATTACCATGTACCATGTAGTTGCGATGTATATTTTACCATCAATTTTACCATTTACTTTGCAGGATCTTTTTACCAGTTATTTAAACTTCCCATTAGTTCGCAGGATCGCCATCGTGGCAGGGTCGCCATGTAGTGGTTACTCAGTAAGTGCCCCTCGTATAAACTACTTTCACCATAGAGCCATTATATATTTGAGGAAAACACTTACCCAGTAGCCCTTCTTCGGGGATTGAATAAATAACACCATTTAGAAAACTTACTGGGATAAATATATTTTAGAATTACTAACACAGATTATAATACACTCTACATACTTTTAAATCTCATTCAAATTAATAATAATGAATTAATCATGGGTTGTCGACACTCTGTATTTATAGGAAGCATTCGATCAGTGACCTGCATGCACAACCTTCCGCATAGTGTGATATTTACAAATTAATTGGAACGTGCTCTACGTATATCTAACCTGGCCTCCATAGATCAATGCCCGCTATTTACATCGAAATTAATATTAACATAATTTAATGTTTTTCTACGCTAATGTCCTTTTTACTATACTGCCCTTTCGGGATCATCACAACGGCACTGGTGTCAAACCAGTACTCCAACACCACGGCGAGTAGCCCCTACAACAGTTACCTACGTCGTAAGACCAGACCAGAGCGATACTATAACAAGTTTGGACGTCCCACACCGAGATGGCGGTACTTTCGCCGTAAAACGATAGAAATTAATCACGTACATACATTCGAGGGAATTCGAACACCAGTCAAGCTCGAACCTGACACCAGGAGTGATAGGTAGCTTCATATTAAAGGTTAAGCCTTTACGCGTTAAAGCGAAGACGAAACCTGTTACCTGAAACTTGATCCTGGCACCGCCGTTGCAAGGAAGTTTCGAACACCGTCAGCGTTAGTCGTCAAATCTCTGTTGAGAATTGATCCTGGGACAGAAGCATTCCTCGCGGGTACGAAATCTTTGTCGAGTATCGATCCGGAGATAGTACTGAATTCCCACCCTACCGAACTCCGCTGAGTATTGATCGTGGGGGGAGGCACCTAGCCCCTAGACATTGTAGATAATGCAGAGAAGACGTGGTTAGATCCCAGAAGTCGGAGATATTGGTTTAACGACCCTTATTAAACCCAGAATACAACGCAGAGTACTTTAGAGGCGAAGTACGTGAGATTTCTAGAAGCCGACCACCCCAACCGGCTACCGCCGGCCAAGATTGAAACAGCGTGGACCAGAAGCGAGACGCTTTGTACATAGTGGTATATGGAATATTTATTGTGCATAATTTTATTATTTCAACGAAAAAGTTTATTTAATATTATTTCCAACATAACTGTAACGAAATCTGAATAAAAGCAATTCTAATCAAACAGACCTTTATGTCCTATCCCCCTGACTACCCAAGGCAATCACACTTTCTACTTGTTCGTTTGATGCCATTCTTGTTATACTAGGGATGTCCACAGATACCTTTAATGAAGTGCTTTCCCGTTACCTTATTCCCACTCCGTTGACTGCTTCCAGTTCATCCGCTTTTTGGAGTGATTTCTCACTCCAAGGACAAGAGAGTGCCTTACGTCTAGTTTGCTCATCCACCCTCCTGTGAAGAGACTGTTGGCAATTCTGTGGGATCTGCTTATACTCTCGCTTAAGTAAATAAAATTTCACTTATTTATATTTAGAGAGTAAAATGTAACCGAAAAGTGAATAACTTATAGTTTTTTATAGACCGATAAAGTAATACTGGACTAAACTGTTTTTGAATATCTCATTTATGTCAATATCCTTACGATTGCGGCAAAACAATAACAAACCATCGTTAAAAGTTGGCTTAATTATTCCTCGTGTATTATGTATTGTAAAGCTAGGTCCGTCTTTTTTATTCCTCCAAAGAATGTGTTGTTTGTATGTGTATGTATGTGAATTTGCTGCGTATCGTAATGTAAACCGTTCAATAGGTTTTACGTATCCTAATTCTGTATAAGCAACGTTTATATACTTCTGAATAGAAATTAATTTTGTTTTAAGCGATGCTGCTGGCTTTTCGTTAGAACAGATGTCCTATCAAAGACATTAGACGTGGATTTGTGCTCGCCATATAAACTTAACTCTTTTTTTATGTATCACATAATTTTCATTTATTTTGTTTTATAACGCTTATCTTTATACTTGATGCTATCTTAAGTGGAAATGAATAATCGGAGATTTTTTCTCAATATCTATATATAAATATTGAACTAGTCCTCTAATATATTAAAATAATTAACAAAAGTGACCAGATATAAAGATGATGTATTAATACGTAGGGTGTACCAGTAGACACAACGAACTTAAAAAACTAAGAGTTTATATAAACACATTGCATGAATTGAGCAAATATATTATCACATATTAAGAAAAACAGTTACTTCAATGAATTAAAGGATGATGAATAAAAATTCTAATAATAGCATTGTTTAAATAAGTACAAATTCTACCTTAACAAATAATCCAAGCTAAAGTCACTGTCATCATGTATCAAAATATTCTGAACACTGCCATGTAAATATCCGGGTAGTTATAATGTAGTATCACTTGAAACCTGGAATAAAATAAATTAGTACCCGAGTCTATAATTGGTTATCAATATTCACAAACAATGATAGAAAGGGTTATATTTGTAAAACAGTTTGAAATACTTCATAGTAGGATTGACATACGGAACAGAGCCAAGCTATCTGTCAAGGAAGTATTGCAATCAAAAAGTTTAATAAACAGGAAGTAATAAAAATTAGTGACTCTATTGCCAACTTAAATTTGTAGGTTACTATTAGAATATTGAATATTAAAGGCAAATTTGGAAATAAATCAGAGTTTATATATGATTAAATTAACAAAAATTAGAAAATTTAAAACTAGACCGTTGCATATATATTAATAGATATTTTAGGTTATAGATTTTATAAAATTTAATGTAAACAAGAATACCTTAAAAAGGGAAAATTAACAAAATACGATATTATTACAAGTGAAAAAGACATTTTATGGAATCTTTAAGACTATACACATATATACAAATAAGTGTTGATATCCTCCAGGACTGTTAAAAGAACTCTTTTCACATTTTGAACTAAAAACACTCAAATCAGCAATTATTTTGTAACATATGGTAAAAAGAAGGCTTTGCATTTGACGATGAAAAAAGTTTGTTGATTTGTAAAACAATAGAAGGTAGCGCGTGGGTTTTTGAAATGAAAATATCTCAGTAAATGTTCTCTACAAAAATTTTAATAAAAAATAAAATAAATTTTGATTGTGAAGCTAAAAGTTATTAAATAATAATATTAGAAGTTATTAAAACTGTGTGAGAACGGGAGGTGATCAGAAGGAGCATTTCTTTCGTTAAGATATGTGCAAGAATTGGGGAGACGCCAGCAGCAGTAACGAGTATAGCTATACTGAAGAATAAATTAAGGTCGGTGATATTTAAATATTAATTTCGGAATTCCAAATAGTAACAGTAACAATAAATTATATTTTATACATATATAAAAGAAAATTTTCATAAAAAGGCCTAAGCATTTTAAGATGATAAATATAAGATCACATACATGGATAGACATGAATCTTAAGCTATAGGTATAAATTTGTACTTACTTGTAAGAATTAATTTGTTTCATCATTGTTCACATTGTATGTAAATCATCATTTATCTTTCTTTTCTATTTCTTCATGCACGCTTAATTAATTGTCTATCTATCACTATTCTAAATTCTCATCACTCATATTTTCATGTATATATATGCAATTGTATGGTCAGTTTTGAATATTATATCGACAATTCCAAAGTATATATGAACGTTAAAATCCTGTAAATATCTCGTGAATGAACCATAAACAGTGAATACTGTGTCGCTTCGTTTTGCACCCGATAGAAGCGCATGAGTCCTATACGCGCCGAAGCGGTGGAGTTTATGTTCAAGAGCATGGCTGTAAAGAATACAGTGGTGGCTTCAGAGAATTTTGATGTTATACTAATTTTGAATTTTGATCTATAATTTTTATTAAAATATTTTCTTTAAAGTGTTTTGTATTTTTATTTTCATTCAACATCCATGATAGATTTATTAAAATTGCTCACGTCATTCATTCTGTGGAATAATACATTGAAACATTAAAATAAGAGGTGTATATTCATAAAATATTTAATTTCCGCATATATCTAATTATAAAGTTTAAGAATTAACTAGTAAAGGTTAAATTACATTGATTTATAAGCGTCCAGAACCCAAAGGGAGGAGTCTACATGCCGCCGACTTTATATTAAAATAAAAACAATAGTAATATTTAATTATATAAATTAAGAGAGCTAGCCGAAGGTAAGTCAAGTCAATACAAGATACACGACTCTTTTATAACTAAATAATAATAATAAATAATTATAATATATATACAGACAAACTACCTAAAACGAGGTACCTGTATCTCAGCTTTGAGTACAGCTAGGAGGCCCACCTCAGCGCCCCAAGTCAAGTAACAGAATTCCATCGTAATTGGTGAACGCGCTCCCATTTTTTTGGCCATTTGAAAATTGAAATTTGGTTTGAAAAAATAGTTACTGTAAATATGGAGTGGCTTTTCTTGGTTTGATTTACATGCCGTAGACAGTTTGTATTGGGCTTGTTGGGTGTGGTGGTTTTTGTGAAGGTGTACTTGCGTCACTCGGCAACTACAGTTGCCTGTGATTCTTATAGGCATTATTTTTTTATAGACGATATATTACTAAATTTAAATAAAGAGCCTTCATTTGATGATTTTTTTCCAATTTTGCTGAACTCTCATTTATATTTTCACCCCTTAACCAAGTGCTTTAATATATTACTCTTTTTTAAGGCCGGCATTCACTTGAGATTTTCTCTCGTTACTTTCGAGAGCTGCTTTCAGCAGCTTATCCATTTGGGAGATAACTTCCAAAATTTTGCTCTCGCGACATTTTCAGATTAGTCGCATTAGTGCTCACCAGACCATGTCCATTGCAACTAACTATTCGTAGTTGTATTAAAATTTTTTAATGATATGGGTGTTATTATTTCACGAAAGTATTTTTCACTGGCAAAATACCATAGCAACGGCATCTTTTCTACTGACAAAAAAGATACCTGCAAATACCTTGACAAAATTCCCATGTAATTTTTACAGCGACACACTTTTAATTTTTTCAAGGTGCGTTGATGAAAACAACTTTTGTTACCATGGTTATGTTATTTATTTAAAATGTCATTGTGTTATTTCTTATTAGAAAACGTCAGATTAGTTCAGTTCTATAACGAGTGTACCTGAGGAAAAAAATCGATTTGGAACACAAGATATTGCAGTAATTAAGAAGGCAGTATGGGAGAATATTTCTCCAAATATTTGTGTCTCCAAAGCCTCCTGTCGGCGACCGTTTTCGCAGTTTTTATTGATAAGAGATTATAAGCTTAAAAAGCATACTCCAGCCGAAGAGTTAGCAACAGTTATGGAAGTTACAATATGAAAAAAAAACGGAGAGGACTACAAAGAGTCATGTATCAAAAGCATATGGAACACCACGGCGCACATGCTACAAGAAAAGTACTATCAAGAATTTAATATAAAAATATACACGTATACCGACATTGTTTGGCAAATGACTAAAAACGAAAACAACTTCAAGGTAACCAAGAGAAAAGACAAGAAAGTTCGAAAGCCCTTACAATACAAGAATTATTGGAAATGATGAAAATTCATGACCAAAACACCCCAGACTGCCTTCAGAAAAAAATATTTCACTTATTCTCTTTTGAACTTGCCTGGCGAGGCAACGAAGCAGTGAACTGCAAAGTACGTTGTTTCCAATAAGAATTAGACCTAAAAGGAGAATTTACGGGACGTATCGAATACAATCCCATATTTTCAAAAAACACAGAAGGGGGTGCAAAAGCCTTGGCCAGTAGCAAATGGTTGGTAAGAAACAACACTAACAAAGTTCTTTGTCCTACTCGTCAATTTTTAAAATTATTGGAAAACAGAAATAGAAATCCAGAAATGACCAGTCACAGGTTTTTTTGATAATCTATCCAAATTGGAAAAACATAATTTGGTACAAAAACATAGCTGTATTTGGACCAACATCTTGTCAAAATGGATCAAACTCTCGGCAGAAAAATTGAATTGAATTGAAAAAATTTAAAGTAACAAACCATTCACATCGCTCTTCCAGTATTTCTGCCCTTGCAAAAAAAGGTGTTTGGTGTAGATGAACTAGATTAGTGGAGTGGTTTGTCGTTCACCGATACACCAAAGGTTTTGTTGTTTTGTTTCACTTCGATTAGGTTTTGGAAAGAAGGACCACTCTTAATTCTAAGTAACGTTTAATAGAAAACATTTAAATACGACAATATTAACTACGTAAATCAAATCTTGCAAAAACAGATTTTAAGGTAGATCCAACAAATGATGCGGTGTCTTTATAGTTAGATAAAACATTTAAATAGGACAACATTAACTACGTAAACCAAATCTTGCAAAAACAGATTTTAAGGTAGATCCAACAAATGATGCGGTGTCTTTATAGTTAGATAATTAATTACAGTTATTCACAGATATTAGAAGCCCTTATGATAATTATGTATTTCCAATTATTATTGAACTAAAACACTCATAGTTCACTGTTATATTTCTCGTCGTAACTCGATAGATATTTTTATGCTTTTAGGTAAAATCGTAATTTTCCTGATTCAGTAATATGTTAAGTTGGGAGTTGATTAGATTAGAGTTTTATTTTGACCGGAGAGATTCACTGAGTTGTTAAGATACTTGTTACACTGTGAAATGCGTGTGTTTCGGACAAGATATTTTCATCACTGCTATCTGGAACGAGAAATTTTTCATTACTGGTTGTTTTGCTCGAGGATTCGTCTTTTTATCATAAACTGAAAAAGACTGTTTGTAATTCAGATCTGGATGTCGTAAAAGATAACTTTCTTGTTTTTAAATCTCGACGTCAGGTAAGTTGCACATTGACAATAGAGATACGTTTTGTCATTGTAACAGAATAGAGGTGTAAGTTTACCCATAATTGAAAGTTTCTATTCGTTTTCCCAGTCATAAATAGTATTGGTGTGAGGTTAATTATTTACCTTAACCATAGTAGAAGATCATCAATTATTTGAGATGATTGTTAAGTGATTTTAAATGTTTTTAGAGATGTCCATAATTCTTTCTTATGAATAGATTTTTGTAACTAGTTAAACTTTTAAAAGCCTCGTCCCTGTAGATAGGATTTTTCTGGTTCCATATACTTATCCGATTATTACAAACTGAGGGAGAACGTTTTTGTTAATTTGTGATATATACTATTCGCCAAATCGCAACAGTGTTAGTGAGCAAGAAATGATCAAATTAACAGAACATTCCCATGCCAACTCTTTGAAACCTTATTTGCAGTTGGACTCTGAGCATCATTTAAAATTAATTGAAAACTTAAGAAAAAAAGCACCTGATCAAGTAAATTTTCCTAGTACGAGCTCAAACATACCGCAAGTACATGTTCTACAATCACATGATAACGATTAAAATAATACAAAAACGTTCAATTATCACAACTGTAATATTTATATAAATAAATAAGTTCTTCAATTTTCTTGTTTTTACTCTTTTTCTCGTGAAATAGTCATGTCGAATACCACTCGAGAAAAAATTGTGTAGGCAAAATTGATCTCGAAGTTTTTTACAAGTTTGTTGCTTTGTAGCAATTTCTCTAATGAATTTTTTGATAAAATTGTCGTTTGCGAAATTGCCAAGCAACAAGCTTTCATATCCTTCAAAAATTTTGCCGACAAAATGTGTTCTCTTGTGATATTATATATGAATAAAGCCGACATTATATGCTACAAAATATTGCTAAAATAGAAACAAAAAGTTAAAAGGACGTGTTGGGTCAAACCATGTATTCACCGTAGCTACAATTGGTTACATGCTCTACACTAATAAAAGAACCACAGATCGAAAATTAACGATACTTTCATTCGCATCGATCTGGAAATACGTTTCTAGTTACCAGGTAAAAGACGTACCGTGAATTGTGTTTGAGTCTCATTGTCATGCCAGGGGCTGACATCTGATCTTCAAGTTTTTCTAATAGCCCAAACTTCTTTCGAAGGACGGTTGCCAACCCTCGTGCGTGTTTGTTACTGGCGGAGATGTTATGTGCCAGTGAATACTCTTCCGGGACCGTGAACAAATCTTGTCTTTGTTCTGTAATTACTCCGGTACCCCGGTACTTCCGTATCCGCCCATAAAATCTTCGAAGGTTGGGTCAGACTCTTGTTGTAAATGGTTCACTACTTCCTCTTTGTCATGGTCTCCTACGTATGGCACACATTTTGGTGGACTGCTCTCGGTTTTCCATTGGCTATCTTGCGGATGCGATATATGACGTCGTTGATCCTCTTCTTGATTAAATACGGACATTCCCATGATTTATGTAGTTTTGGAGAAAATCATTTTCTCCTTGCCCGGTTGTGTAATCATACTTTGTCCCCTTTTTTGAAACTGCTTTCTGTGACCTGCGTGTCGTACCGTTTTTTCATTATGTCGCTGGCAACTTGAAGATTCATTCGAACCAATTCGTGCACATCGTCCATCATTATTCTCAATTGGATCACATAATTCTCTCCTGCTATATATTCGCCAGGCCGACAGCCAAACTCCAGGTCACAAGGAACATTTATGGCAGATCGATAAGCCAACGCAAATAGGGAAAGATACTAGTCCCAACCTCTGGTGGCTGGAAACTAATTTGGACAGGTATTTTCCAATGGTCCTGTTAATTCTTTCGACCATTCTGACTGTGGATGCAACGCTGTTGTCCTGGACTTCTTCATTCCCAGCTTGTCACAAATTTCCTGGATTACATGGCTCTCGAAATTTCTTCCTTGTTCGCTGTGGATTTCCAAGGACACCCCATATCGGCTGATAAATTCTTTCACTAGTATATCCGCGACAGTTGTGGCCTCTTGATTCGGGATTGCGTAAATTTCCACACACTTTGTGAAATAATCCATTTTAACCAGAATGTATTTACCACCATTTTCTGTCCTCGGAAATTGTCCAGCGATGTCTAAAGCAAGCTTTTCGAAAGGGCTTCCAACATTATATTGTTTCATGGGTGCCTTTCTCTTGCGATGTGGTCCATTACTCGTAGCACAAGTCGTACATTTCTTACACCAGTTCTTCACATCGTCGGAGCTGTTCATCCAATGAAACCTTTCACGGACTCGCTGAAGGGATTTCTTCATTCCCAGATCACCTGCGGATGGACTGTCGTGTAACTTTCTCAGTGCCTCGGCTATTCTCGTTCTCAGGATAACTATATGTCTTCTAATCTTGGAACCATTATCGTTTTCAAGGACTCTCTTCAACAGCCCTTCTTCCAAGACAAGGGAGTCCCACTGAGCCCAATATACCTTGAGTGTCGGTGAAAATCTTAAAACTTCTTGCCAGTTAGGTCGCCGATTTTCTTCCTTCCATTGCCGAATCTTCTTTATGTGATGATCATTCTCCTGATCTTCTCTGATCCTGGTGAGTGACCATTCTTCGTTGGCTACTATAGTTCTTGAAACTGCAACTTTCCTAGATTCCGCCTTGTTACAGTGGGAACAGTATGTTGGGCACGGCCGTCTGGACAGGGAGTCGGCATTTGGGTGACTCACACTAGCTCGATGTTTGATGTTAAAATCATAGTCTTGAAGTCGTTCAATGAATATAGCGATCTGGCCCTCGGGATTCTTGAACTGCATTGACCACTTGAGTGCTGCGTAATCAGCCCGGATTAAGAACTTCCTTCCATAGAGATACTTGTAAAATTGTTCCACGGACTTCACTACCGCCAAAAGTTCTTTTCTTGTGACGCAGTATTTTCGTGCTGGTTTGGAGAGGACTTTACTGAAATATTCCAACAATCTTTCTTGCCCTCCTTGGATCTGTGAGAGTACTCCTCCAATGCATACGTTGCTTGCGTCAGTGTCAAGAATAAAGTCTCCCTCTGGTAATGGATATCCTAATATCGGCGCCTTGGTTAAATGCCTCTTCAAGGTGGCAAAAGCCATTTGACAGTCTTCGTCCCATTGGAAAGCTCTTGTGTCTTCTGTGAGTCGGGTTAAGGGCTTAGCAATAACTCCAAACTTCCTGATAAATCTTCTATAGTATGTGTAAAGTCCAAGGAAACTCCTAATTTGTTTGTCGGTTGGTTACGTCTATTGTTGAATGGACGCAATTTTCTCTGGATCCACCACCACTCCTTCACGGTTCACTATATGACCTAGATAGTTGACTCGGTTTTGGAATAGCTGACATTTCTTCGGGTTTAGCATAAGCTGGGCAACTTGAAGTCGTTTGAATACAACAACCAAATTCTTCAGGTGTTCATCAAATATCTTCCCCAGAACTACGATGTCATCCAAATATACCACTCCTTCATTGCTCACTATACGGCTCAGATAGTTAAGTCGGTTTTGGAATAGCTGATATTTCTTCGGATTTAACATGAGCTGGGCAGCTTGAAGTCGTTTGAATATATCTTCCAAATTCTTCAGGTGTTCGTCAAAAGTACTACAATGTCGTCCACATAGACCAGGCGTGTCTTCCAAGACAATCTTCTCAAGACATTTTCCATGAGTCTTTCAAATGTCGCGAGCGCATTACAGAGCCCGAATGGCATGACTTTGAATTGCCATAATCCAGATGCGGTGGTAAAAGCAGTTTTCTCTTTGTCATCTGGGTCCATTTCTACTTGTCAATGACCAGACTTTAGGTCCAGGGTGGAAAACACTTTGCTGCCGGCCAAAGTGTCTAGCATATCGTCGATTCGAGGCTGAGCAAAGCTGTCTTTCTATGTTACGTTGTCTAGCTGGCGAGAGTCCACGGAGAATCTCGTAGTTCCATCCTTTTTCTTGATGAGCACTACTGGAGACACCCAAGGACTAGTAGATATTTCTATTACTTTATCTTCTGCCATCTCTCGAATTATTCTTCCAGCTTCCTCTCTCTCTCTCTCTCTCTCTCTCTTTCTCTCTTCGCTCGTGGTAGTCTCCGAGATGGTTGCCTAATTGGCTTGGCATCACCAGTATTGATTTTGTGTTTGACACCTGATGTTCTGCCAGTATATCCTACTTTTGGTACGAATAGATCTCGATACTGCAAGAGAAATTCTCTCATTCGCTTTTTTTCAGCTCGATCCAAAGATTGACCAGCTACTGATAACATCTGTTCGAATCTGGCATTAGAATTGTCAATGGTAGTTGTTTGGCGAACTATAGACGTCACTGGTACGCAGGATCCAATCTTGATTTCCTTCTTGATGGTAATTGGGTAATCGTTCACGTTTATTAAGGTAGAATTTGAGTTACGTTTGGCAACGCCGGCGACGCATGAGTGCAGAGCAAGTTTCTAGGATTCCCAGAAGCCCGTATTCGACCTGCTCGTCGCTCGTCGAGAGTTTTCGCGAGCGCTCTTTGACAGTATTTAAGTCGTCGTAGTTCGCTTTGCTAGCTGAGTTTACCGTGAGACGTAAGAGGAATTGTAAGCGGTTGAACTGTTATGATAAATAGAAGTATAGTGATAGAGAGTTTTAGTAGTGATACAAAGTGTTGTGATTTACGAACTTTGAACACATAAATGTTCCAATATCGGATCGATCGCTTCGTTTTTTCGTAAAAAGTTAGTGACAAGATGGAAAGATTTTTAATAAATAAGGAAATGGATACATAGATACAGAGTGATCAAGCATCGACAAGTGACGGAGGAGTAAATCGCAAATATGATGAGCTATTTAAGCTTTGGTTTCACTTCAGTAGAAGTAAATCATGAGGAAAGACCGCAGTGTGTGCTCTGCTTGAAAATTCTAGCGGTCGAAAATATGCTCACGGGTAAGCTAAAACGACATATCGGAACCATTCATCCTACGATGGTTGGAAAGTCACGCGAATTTTTCACAAGAAAGTTGCAGAATGTACAAAAACAAAAGAACGTGTTTACTCAACTAACTTCAGTACCTAGCAACGCACTACTGTCCTCTGTCAAAGTGGCATACAGGGTGGCGAAGTGCAAGAAACCTCACACCATGGCAGAAGAACTTATTTTACCGGCTGCTGTCGACATGGTTAACATTATGATAGGAGAATCGGCGGGAAAACTAATTTCAAAGGTACCTTTATCTAACAACACTATTAGTCGAAGAATCCATCATATAGCTGAGGATCTTAATGATCAATTGATAGAGAAAATGAGTGAATGAACCGACGAGTACTCAATGTGTATTTATTGATAAAATGCAGTTAAGCGCTTTCGGCCATTAGGCCATTCTCAGAGCTGTCGTCATAAAAAAGATCCTATAACAGGTGTCAAAAAATACCCAGTGAATAAAAATGAAACTGAAGAAATGTATGATGTTAAGTCAAAATGTTTAAAACCATTAAAATACCCCTTTAAGAGGGTGTACAAGTATATTTTACATCATGAAAAGCACTATTCAATGGAAACGTATTATCCCGTATATTCGAGGTACATAAAAAAATCCACATGTTCCTGGAAGAGGAAGGTCATGCAAGCTCCAGATACTTTAAGGATTCCGACTTTTTGCGAAAACTGGCATATTTGTGCGATATATTTGACAAACTGAATGCCTTAAATCTGTCTCTCCAAGACACTAACATGCATATCTTGAAACTATCAGAGAAAATTGCAGCATTTAGGAAAAAACTGCAGTTGTGGATAAGAAAAATGATGATGGCGGTCAAGACTGTTATCCAGAATTTCATGAATTCTCAGCCTCTAATGAGCTCGTTATCTCTCAAGACTTGCTGTCCCTTTTCATCGAACACCTTTCGAAACTCTCGGAATGGTTTGCAAAATACTTTACAGAAGAAAATTTCGAAAAATTTGCATAGATTCAAGATCCTTTCCATGCACAATCTCCACCAGAATTCACTTTACTAGAAGAAGAGAGTCTTATTGAACTCGCTTGCGACACAACAGCCTAAAATCAAAATTCGCTTCTTCTGATTTGGTAGAGTTTTGGGTATCCGTCAAAAATGAATATCCGTCTCTAAGTTTAAAAGCTTTGAGGATTCTAATCCCCTTTGCAACATTCTATTTATGCGAAGCTGGATTTTCAGCTATAGCTGCGATAGAGAGCAAATATCATTCAAGCCTTATTCTCCGCTTTGAAAAAATTTGTGCAAATCACCAAGCTCACCCATCACACTGATTTTTTTTCTTCGGTAATAATGCATTCTTGTGTGTTAGTTTAACCCTTTAGTAGGCGCAGCCGGTCTAGGACAACGAGCAGAGTTAAGAAACGACGTATCGGAAAGAATCGGGTGACCTCGGTATTTTGCGTCCTTGTACCTTCCCGTTTTATGGTCAGCTAGTCAGTTCTTGTCGCGGAGTGCAGTACGTTAGAAAGCGGCAGAGCAAATTGAAAACCCGGTGCAGGACACCGTGTGCGCCCACTGAGGTAATATAAGAAATATATTTAAAAGGATTTATTTAAATTATAGAATTTGTTGTAATTTTAGATTTTGTAATTCAAATTAAAATGAACTACAACTGCGACTTTTTGAAGAGGTCCAGACAGAAGAATAATTTGATGATGAGGAGGAAACAACCGAAAATGATGTTGTAGAAGAGAGATCTGAAGATAGCGATACAGAAGAAGAAATCGAGGAAAACGAAAAAAAGGAAACTGGAAATACTATTCGACCTCATTTCATAGGGAATGATAGAATTACCAAATGGGCCAAGAATGTACCTCCTAAAAACGCCAGAACTCGTAGAGAGAATATAGTAATGCAGCTACCAGGCTCAAAAGTTAATGTGAAAAATAAATCTAAAATTGATGATATTTGGGGTTCTCTATTCGATCTAAATATGCTACAAATAATTGTTGATGAGACAAAGAAAAAAATTGATTCAGAAAGTTCAGATTTTGTTCGTGAGAGAGATATTTTGCCAACCAATATTGACGAAATTCGAGCCCTAATTGGATTATTATATCTTGCAGGTGTTAGGAAAGCAAGTCATTTGAATACTACTGACTTATGGAACACAGATGGGACTGGCATAGAACTTTTCCGATTAACAATGAACGAGAGAAGATTTAAAGTTTTACTAAGATATCTTCGCTTTGACGACATACATACTAGTGCTGAGAGATCTATTTTATACAAACTAGCTCCAATTAGAACTATACTGACAAAATGGAAAGAAAATCAAAAGAACAGTTTCTCTCATTCTCAATTTGTTACTGTTGATGAGAAACTGGAAGCCGTCAGAGGCAGATGTTCTTTCCGCCAGTACATCCCAAGTAAACCGAATAGATATGGTTTGAAAATATTCGCTACTTGTGATGCGAAATTATTTTACACTAGTCATATGGAAGTTTATGTTGGGACATAACCAGCGGACCCTTTCAGTCTAGACAACAGTACGAAAGCTATAACTGAAAGAGCCTGTAAGCACCTTTATAATTCGAACAGAAATGTCACAACAGACAACTGGTACACTAGCGCTGCACTCGGTATAGAACTAAAACGAAATGGTCTAACCTTAGTTGGAACTATAAAGGGCGGAAGCCAAGCACAAAGTAGGCCAATTGGATCTAGTGTATTTGCTTTTGGCTGCGGAGGAACCTTGGTGTCATATAAACCGAAAAAAAATAAAAATATTATATTGTACTCAACAATGCATCACGGCGATGATGTTGATGAGGAATCTGGTAAACCAGAAATAATATTACAGTATAATTCAACGAAAAGTGGTGTCGATACTGTGGACCAATTGTGTACACAGTCCAACGTTGTTCCAGAAGCTTTTTTATAGTTTATTGAATATTACAGGAATAAACGCGTTCGTTATTTATAGCTGTGACAATATTAATTCAACAAAACCAAAACGACAAATGGTAACAGAACTAGCTTTTGCTTTGACGTACAACCATCAAAAAATATATATCTGAATCGACATATCCCAGCAAATATTAGAATGCGACTGAAAGAACTGTGTAATCTGCAAGATCCGCAAGAGGATGAGCCAGCTCAGAGAAATCCAGGGCAAACTGGAAGATGTGGTGACTGTAACTGGAGAAAAAACCGAATATTTAGCTAAATTTTTGTGTTTAGAGCATGTGAAGCCTTTATGTGCAAATTGCTACGATTCTCATCGCTGATTTTTGTACATCTTTTTTATGTTCCGGGTACGTCTATGTATAGTAATTTTATTACATGTTTTAATTTTTTTAGTGCTTTGAGTATATTGAAGAATAACTTTGAGGTCGAATGTATAAGAATATTTTTTTAGTTACTGCTTTGTAATTGAACAAAAAAAATATAACTGCATTTGTGTAGTTTTTTTCAGCTCCTTGTTTAAAAATAATGTAAAAGGGGTGTTGTCAAGCAAATGTCATATGATTGTAATAAAATGTTGAAAAAACTTATAGTTTCAACAAAACACTTATTAGTGGTCTCTCAAGTCTATTTATTTTAACCGGTCTCGTACACTGTGTGCGCCCACTAATGAACAAGTTCAACCTGCGCCTACCGAAGGGTTAATAATAAACCTATATATGAGTATATGAGCGTTAGATTGGAGTTTTTTTCATGCATGTGCTTTGTAACTAGTGCCAATATATTTACAATGGTGTTAAATAAAATGTTGTACAACGCTTTGCTATTATACAATGGGCAAGTTGCAAAGCACATATTTTATACATTATACATATGCAACACTTTGTTGGACACAACTATATATGCATATTGCGAGTAGGGGCCCCTGACAAAATACTAAACCTGCGCCGCAAACTGAAAAAGTTTGGGAACCCTTGATATATAGTATAAGACAGAGTCAGATTCAGGCACTACACAAGTGTGCGATTTCGTAACAATATATATGTGCCAGATATGGAACAATATGCAGCGTCCCTTAAACTAGTTGTTGACATATTTGGGACAATATGTATTCTAGACCTCTCTCTAATTACGATTTTCTCAAGACTTGTGCTAGAATTCAAAAACATTCTATAGTAGAAAAAGAGAAACACTTATGAACATCCCAGATGTCAGTGGGGATGAAAATATATCTGATGACAAACCTGAGCCCGTCATTTTGACCCCAGATTCTGACTTTGATGAAGACAGTGACGAAAACGTTTATCTGCTTGAAATAACAATTCCAGAAACAGATTATGACGATACTTCAAACTGCGAAGATGATGTACCCTTCGAAGAACTACGCAAAAAATTTACGAAAAATAAGAAAAAAATGTACCTATTTAGAAGGGTCAAATCAAATTCCTTATCACGCCGATCAAGTGAGAGAGACAATAATAGAATCCGAGATTATTCGGACAATGATAGTGGTTGTGAAAGAGCTCTTAATAATTACTCTACAATAATGTCAGTAAATGAGCAACACGGGTTCGGGACCATTCCTTATGTAAATTAACATGGGAAATCGCCAAGGTCCATCGTGGTAATTTTTGGCTCAATTCGATCTGCGCATGCGCCAATCATGAAGCGGACGTCATCAATAGAATCTCGAATGGCGGTAACCTAACATAGCAAACCCCACGAAATCTTGTGTATCGGAAACCCCACAAAAACGTACCGGAAGTCGGCGGCCATCTTGGATTTCACGCACCGTATGTGCCGTCGGGGGGAGGGGGGCGGCCGTCTGTCAAATGGGGCAACCGTCGTATGCCCCATCTGTTCTATGTGTCGTACGGGCCTTCCGTCGTATGCCCCATCTGTTCTGTGCTTCATGATTTTTCTATACCCCATCTGTTCTGTGGTATCATGTACTCCATGATTTTTCTATGGTAGCATGTATATGGCGTGACGTAAGCAACGCTGCCATTAGGGCACTATAACACATATCTCGGCTATTATTGGTCGCATTGAAATCGAATAAACGCAATTGTGATGAAGATAATGACTAGAGGGTGTACAAAATCATACCTGAAGACAATGACCAGAGGGTGTAAAAGAATTGAGAAAGAAGAAGAGATAAGCGATAAGTTTCGCAAATATACAAGGAGTATCAAAAGAGTCATCTGAAGAAGTGAACGACAATGACCAGAGGGTGCCGTTGACCATCGCCGTATGTGCCTTATGCGTCGTCGGGGGTGGGGGGCGGCCGTCCATCAAATGTGTCAACCGTCAAATGTATCGTATGGGCCTTCTGTCGTACCGACGTTGTCATTAAAGCACTAGCATCTCTGATTGGCCGTATTGAAGTTGAATAAACGTGATAAGTGTAACATTTTTAGAGAATGTACAAAGATGTCGTAAGGGCACCAACATCTCTGATTAGTCAGATTGAAGTGAAATAAACAACATTATGAAGAAGAGTGGACAAGAGGTAAATATGTAAAGCCATAAGGGCACTCATACTGATGACGTCACCCATGCTCAGTCACTCGATAATAGGGTATCAAAATAAAGAAAAATTGAATAAACATTTTATTGTATAATATAAAATTGAAAAGTATAATGAATGAAAATAATAACAATAATTTCTATTCTTATATAAATTTTTAAGGAATAATGACGTCAACATCTATATATGCATCAATGGAATAGTGGCCCCAGGGTAAAGTTTCATCGGACCCAGGAAGAATAAATCGTTTGTCATCAAAAGGACTTAACGCTATTTTATCTTGAACAATTGAATGTACTAGATGTTTCTCAGCACGAATTAGATTTTGGGTAACGGTTTTCTGTGTGAAGGTGTCGAGGCATTCTTCATAATCTTCAAATGTGATTACTGTCTTCACAACTGATGATTTTACCCCTTTAGCCTTCTTAGTTATTCCAACGTTTCGAATAAGGCAGTCTATTTCTTCTTTCTCGAATCCATCATTCGCAAGACGTTTTCGTTTTTCCGCTAGACCATCTTCAGAGGTAAGTAACCGCGTTGCATATAATTTAGATCGTAACCCAATATAATCGGTCATTATGATACCATTGTTCTCATCCTTCATCATTCCAAGAACCTTCTTATTAACTTGGGGAATCCCGTAAACGTTATCGAGAGGATAGTCTGAGGTGTCGAAATATTTATAGCAATCAATTTTCATTACTTCATAAGGATCTTGATCTCCAATCTCATATATAAGACTATCGGTATCGGTATACAGTACAGTACAGTTTTCACTAAAACGGTTCGCCATATACTCATAGTGAAAATCATAGATCGTAGTTTTAGCCAGATCTAAAATTGCCATTCCTACATATATCGGTTTATTTAGCCATATTTGCAGCTTTCGTAATTCGATGGCAACTAGGTTTTCGCTGAAAATCGTACTATTCTTAAACTCGGGCTTAGCTATGTACGATTCAGCACCATATCGACCACTCCAATGAGAAATTAGCTTTACATCAACGCGTTTGCGCACGTTTTCCATGGTTTTACCTGCAACAATTAGAAAAAGTGATTAGTATAGAAATATTTATATAAAACTAGCAATACTCACCAAACACCGCATTGTTCATCAGTTTGAATAGGTTCTTCTCAAACTCATTCTTCGCAGCCTTACGTAACTCGGTGTTTAAGTCAATGTAGGGCTTTAACCAAGAACTCTGCTTGAATTTCAATACTCGATGTCTTTTTGTCAAAACAAGCCCATTCTGTAACGCTTGCTTCAATGCTCGGTAATGTATAACGTATTTTGTTTTATTAGTTAGGGTACCCATCAACTTGGTCTCCTCATTCGATCTTGTAGCAGGCATCACGGTCTTAGGATTTAGGTGTTCAGGACAAAATGGAATATCCTTATGCAAGTCATGTAAATGAGAAGGATACTCCAAATCAACTTCAAGCATGTACCCCTCAGAAGCATCGTCAGCAATTTGTGTAACGTCTATATTAGAGACACACCATTCAAATCCTCCATATGGTAACGCTTGACTCATCGCCCATCCATACTAAAACATTAAAATTAATTGAAATAATTACCTAAAATGAAAAAACTAAAAAACATACCTGATTATTGACATCATAGTACATTAAATATTTCGATGGATTTGAAGGATTATAAGTGGGCATATACTTATTGTTGGCCCGAGCACGACGTTTTCCGCAAACTTGACTAAGTCCACCGCGTATACCACGCTCAACAAACAAAAACATGTCTACATCAGTGAGAAGTTCCAATTCTTGTCCTGTATGTTTTAGCATAGCATCGAATGTAAATCCTGGTAATGTATAATAATGCGCAGGATCGATATTATACGTAGCAATACAACTGGAACGAAACTGCTCAAAAACGTCGGCAAGAAGAAGGATATCGGTCTTCATATACAACTCTACATATTCCCCTAATGTTTGACATTGAAACGTATTCCAGACGCGTTGTGCTCTACTATAAAGTTTACGTGAGCAGGGTTTATCTTCGAGATTATTATAGAAATATTCGATAGGAGGTAACCGTGTTTCTTCAAAGCGGTCGAAAGAATTGAAATAGTCATAAGGCATCACCCCCTTCTTAGTTAACATTGTGAATTCTTCCTTAGGAACACTACTAGAAAACTGTGATCTCAAATTAGGAAATTCGGTTAAATACGAGGAGAGTTTATCGAGAGATGATGCCATGAATCTGAAGCTATCGATAAATCTGAAACGGATTCGTGCATCTTCAACATGTTTTGTGAAGGAAATATATTTTTCTTTTGTAATAGGAAGCAAATCAATAGATCCAGTCATGCGGGTAGCAATGTCTTCGATGATGAAATTTGCATCATAACCAGATAAGTTGTGGAACACTACATTAACAGTAGGCGAATCCTGATAGTTAATATTGCACCCCTCATGTGCTGCACCTCTATAATTGTTTTCAGGAATAAGATGATCATGATCTCGGACTTTCTTATCGGTAGCGGAAAATGGCTTTTCACAAATATGACATTCGGTAGCAGCTTGAAACTGACGTTCTTGATTAGGAGTCATGTGAATTCCATAAGGACATAGGAACACCGTACTAATATCTTGACCAAGGAGATTTAGCTCATCAGCAAACCAGCGCATACAATCTTGACCCAAATAACTCTTATAAAAGGAAAGCGTATCATCATATGAGCACTTGAAGTAATACCCAACGGCTGCAGGGATATGCTGTTGTGGCTTCTTAGAATCCCCAGTCTGCTTCAAAACACTCTCGAGATCTGCATATACTATAAAAGGTGCCTTTACCTTATTCTTAAAGTTTTTAAATTTGAGAACGTTTTTCCCCTGTTCTGGCATCTTAACAGCGCAATCATTAATTTTCATACAATCTACGACGTGAGCATCCAACTTTTCCGCTGTAGTAAATGACTGTAAACATCTTTCACATGGAAATCCCTTTCGTCCCTTGCAACATTTGAGATGAACATCTAGTTTTTCATGGGATCTGAAATAGCGTAGGCAACGATCACAGAAGTATTTTTTAGCATTTTCTTTACTAAGTTGTGAAGATAGAAGTCTTGATAGATTCTTTATCCAAACAAAGTGATATTTCGTTGGCGCTTCATCATATCTATCTTGTACCATCAACAAATTGACGTGTTTATCCATCTTATTCCTTGTAAGGTAAGTTGGTAGAGTAATAAAGGACTTTTGATCTTTTTGCAGAATATAAACATTTATGGATATGCCATTTTGCTTCTCAAAAGTAGGGATCTGCTTCATAGTCATGGGAAACTGAATGCCTTTTAGCTTTAATATTGTCGAATAGTGGGGGTATGATGAAATTCTATCAGAATGGATTCTAACAGGATACAGTGCTGACGTCACCGCCCAAGCAAAGCAAGAATCATACGCATTTTTGACGTTAATACATGCCTCCCTCTTTTTGATTTCTGCAGGTAAATCAATATATGAGGATCCCAGTTGTGGAGTATATTTATTGATGTTAACGCCTAAGTTCACCACCTTCTTCAATGCCCAACCACTATCACGTTCTTGAAATTCATCTAGATCTCTAAGGATAGGGACAGCGACTTTAGTATCATACCAGTCATCAATGTTTGTATCTTTGTAAATTGGTGAATTAGTTGTCGTAAAATACTTGAACTCATTAAGAATCTGATCTCCTTTAACAATTTCAAATTCGCCTCCGAAAGCCACATTCACCTTAACAGCTACCTCCTTTTTTATTATATTATGTATACGCCGTTTATAGATAGCCTTACAATCTTTGAGAAATGCAATAGGATCCTTATGCTTCAGGTTTGAGATGCTACCAGTTCTGATGCGACTGTTAAATGCTACATCCAGGTCATCCCATTTTACACGATGTTTTGCGGTCTCAGAATGAGATGATAGGTCTCCACCATGTTTTTGAATATATTTAAATTGATTACGAAATGATTTTATTTGAGTTATACTAGTTAGGATATGCTGCTTTTCCCCAATTTTCTTGGCACTTCGTAACGCATTATTTAGTTTCTTTATAGCTTTTCTACACTCCGTAAGCCCTTTCGTCACTTGGTGTTCATTATAATTAGATGTTATAAGCCCTAACAAAGTAGCAACATATTTTACAAGATTCGCAAAGATACTCATAATAAGGATGAAAGTTTTTTCGTGAGCACTTTGAGCAAAGAACTGTATTAGAATGAGTATTATCGGGATGTGATGAGTAACAAATAAACTCCTAGTCGGACGGAAGACTGAACGGCAATATTTTTTCTCAAAAAGACCTGTAAATGAAGAAATTTGTGTTTTTAAATGAAACTCAAGGTCTCTAGTTAATTCCACAATATAATACAAGTTATTGAAAATTCTAAAAAATTGACAATTGTTTCGATAAATCAATATCATCGTCATATTCCACGAAGTAAGGGTCGAGACAGTCAATTTCATGAAGAAATTTGTGTCTGTTTTTCTATAAGAAAGCATGTAAAAGTGATGCATTTTAAGATATTTGAGCAATTCTACCACTTTTAACCGCAATATTTGAGAGAAAATGATTCCACTTGATAAAGAAATAAAAACATATACTAAAGTAATTTATAATCTGCCCCTACAAGACGAAAGTTAATTTTTGCAACGATTTGCTTACAAGAGAAATGGTAATTTATTTCAAGGAATTCACCTGTATACACTATTTAGATACTCGTATTAAAGTTATGAATAAAATTTATTTTTGATTGATAATATTATTATTATATGTGAGGTTATAGGTACTCTGTGCCTTTAGACAACTTTTCCCGCTGACAGAAAGATACTGTTTCACGCGTTGATATATTATTTCAAAAATTCTTCGAAAATATGTATTCTAACAAGATTTTCAAAAAAACTCGGAGTACTTAAAATGTAAACTCGACGATGTAAAACTAACGGAATGTAGCTGTGAGTTTCGTGGTATGAAAAATCTCTGGAAATAATTATATGCTTGATAAATACATATAAATATGAAAAATATTAATTTTATTTCAACAGAAAATATTTAAAAATTCAAATAGAAGTAAGATAAAGAATAAAAATACTTTACCAGAAGTGATAACTAGTTAGAGTGGAGATGTCTAATTGTTAAAGCCCTCGAAATACAACAACAACAACAACCGAAAAAGTGAGGCCGAAATAATTTTCTTACGTTCATCTAATATTAAGTCGTTTATTTTTGTTATGGGTTTCAGATCTTTTTCTAGAAGAGAAGAAGAATTTATCGCTTTTAAATCCATTACACTAAAAATAATAATTATATAATTAAATCACCAATCATTCTAAGTAAAATAAATGAAAATGTTATTCTTACCTGTTGATTACTGGAAGCTGCTGTTGCGTTCAAAAAATAGACACGGAGAATGAATTTCAAACTATAATTCTGACCTTAAATACTAAATGGATCTAATATTTTTTTCAAATTTTAAGGCGTTACCTTTAAGAGAGTATAATTACCTTGAACAAAATGCATCGGCATATATCTAAATATTGCATTTTTATAGAATAATAATTAATAAATGCACACATACTTTCCACTATCGCGTGAAACTCTCGCTTCGAGGGCCTCAGGCTGAACAAGTAGGTCATTGCAATGAATTAAATTATCTTTTCAATTTATACAGGGTAGCCATACCAAAATATGGGGATTTATTATATACTGAGTGTTGAATAACCTAGTGTAAGCACTAGGTTATTCAACACTCAGTATATAATAAATCCCCATATTTTGGTATGGCTACCCTGTATAAATTGAAAAGATAATTTAATTCATTGCAATGACCTACTTGTTCAGCCTGAGGCCCTCGAAGCGAGAGTTTCACGCGATAGTGGAAAGTATGTGTGCATTTATTAATTATTATTCTATAAAAATGCAATATTTAGATATATGCCGATGCATTTTGTTCAAGGTAATTATACTCTCTTAAAGGTAACGCCTTAAAATTTGAAAAAAATATTAGATCCATTTAGTATTTAAGGTCAGAATTATAGTTTGAAATTCATTCTCCGTGTCTATTTTTTGAACGCAACAGCAGCTTCCAGTAATCAACAGGTAAGAATAACATTTTCATTTATTTTACTTAGAATGATTGGTGATTTAATTATATAATTATTATTTTTAGTGTAATGGATTTAAAAGCGATAAATTCTTCTTCTCTTCTAGAAAAAGATCTGAAACCCATAACAAAAATAAACGACTTAATATTAGATGAACGTAAGAAAATTATTTCGGCCTCACTTTTTCGGTTGTTGTTGTTGTTGTATTTCGAGGGCTTTAACAATTAGACATCTCCACTCTAACTAGTTATCACTTCTGGTAAAGTATTTTTATTCTTTATCTTACTTCTATTCGAATTTTTAAATATTTTCTGTTGAAATAAAATTAATATTTTTCATATTTATATGTATTTATCAAGCATATAATTATTTCCAGAGATTTTTCATACCACGAAACTCACAGCTACATTCCGTTAGTTTTACATCGTCGAGTTTACATTTTAAGTACTCCGAGTTTTTTTGAAAATCTTGTTAGAATACATATTTTCGAAGAATTTTTGAAATAATATATCAACGCGTGAAACAGTATCTTTCTGTCAGCGGGAAAAGTTGTCTAAAGGCACAGAGTACCTATAACCTCACATATAATAATAATATTATCAATCAAAAATAAATTTTATTCATAACTTTAATACGAGTATCTAAATAGTGTATACAGGTGAATTCCTTGAAATAAATTACCATTTCTCTTGTAAGCAAATCGTTGCAAAAATTAACTTTCGTCTTGTAGGGGCAGATTATAAATTACTTTAGTATATGTTTTTATTTCTTCATCAAGTGGAATCATTTTCTCTCAAATATTGCGGTTAAAAGTGGTAGAATTGCTCAAATATCTTAAAATGCATCACTTTTACATGCTTTCTTATAGAAAAACAGACACAAATTTCTTCATGAAATTGACTGTCTCGACCCTTACTTCGTGGAATATGACGATGATATTGATTTATCGAAACAATTGTCAATTTTTTAGAATTTTCAATAACTTGTATTATATTGTGGAATTAACTAGAGACCTTGAGTTTCATTTAAAAACACAAATTTCTTCATTTACAGGTCTTTTTGAGAAAAAATATTGCCGTTCAGTCTTCCGTCCGACTAGGAGTTTATTTGTTACTCATCACATCCCGATAATACTCATTCTAATACAGTTCTTTGCTCAAAGTGCTCACGAAAAAACTTTCATCCTTATTATGAGTATCTTTGCGAATCTTGTAAAATATGTTGCTACTTTGTTAGGGCTTATAACATCTAATTATAATGAACACCAAGTGACGAAAGGGCTTACGGAGTGTAGAAAAGCTATAAAGAAACTAAATAATGCGTTACGAAGTGCCAAGAAAATTGGGGAAAAGCAGCATATCCTAACTAGTATAACAGTCGCATCAGAACTGGTAGCATCTCAAACCTGAAGCATAAGGATCCTATTGCATTTCTCAAAGATTGTAAGGCTATCTATAAACGGCGTATACATAATATATTAAAAAAGGAGGTAGCTGTTAAGGTGAATGTGGCTTTCGGAGGCGAATTTGAAATTGTTAAAGGAGATCAGATTCTTAATGAGTTCAAGTATTTTACGACAACTAATTCACCAATTTACAAAGATACAAACATTGATGACTGGTATGATACTAAAGTCGCTGTCCCTATCCTTAGAGATCTAGATGAATTTCAAGAACGTGATAGTGGTTGGGCATTGAAGAAGGTGGTGAACTTAGGCGTTAACATCAATAAATATACTCCACAACTGGGATCCTCATATATTGATTTACCTGCAGAAATCAAAAAGAGGGAGGCATGTATTAACGTCAAAAATGCGTATGATTCTTGCTTTGCTTGGGCGGTGACGTCAGCACTGTATCCTGTTAGAATCCATTCTGATAGAATTTCATCATACCCCCACTATTCGACAATATTAAAGCTAAAAGGCATTCAGTTTCCCATGACTATGAAGCAGATCCCTACTTATGAGAAGCAAAATGGCATATCCATAAATGTTTATATTCTGCAAAAAGATCAAAAGTCCTTTATTACTCTACCAACTTACCTTACAAGGAATAAGATGGATAAACACGTCAATTTGTTGATGGTACAAGATAGATATGATGAAGCGCCAACGAAATATCACTTTGTTTGGATAAAGAATCTATCAAGACTTCTATCTTCACAACTTAGTAAAGAAAATGCTAAAAAATACTTCTGTGATCGTTGCCTACGCTATTTCAGATCCCATGAAAAACTAGATGTTCATCTTAAATGTTGCAAGGGACGAAAGGGATTTCCATGTGAAAGATGTTTACAGTCATTTACTACAGCGGAAAAGTTGGATGCTCACGTCGTAGATTGTATGAAAATTAATGATTGCGCTGTTAAGATGCCAGAACAGGGGAAAAACGTGCTCAAATTTAAAAACTTTAAGAATAAGGTAAAGGCACCTTTTATAGTATATGCAGATCTCGAGAGTGTTTTGAAGCAGACTGGGGATTCTAAGAAGCCACAACAGCATATCCCTGCAGCCGTTGGGTATTACTTCAAGTGCTCATATGATGATACCCTTTCCTTTTATAAGAGTTATTTGGGTCAAGATTGTATGCGCTGGTTTGCTGATGAGCTAAATCTCCTTGGTCAAGATATTAGTACGGTGTTCCTATGTCCTTATGGAATTCACATGACTCCTAATCAAGAACGTCAGTTTCAAGCTGCTACCGAATGTCATATTTGTGAAAAGCCATTTTCCGCTACCGATAAGAAAGTCCGAGATCATGATCATCTTATTCCTGAAAACAATTATAGAGGTGCAGCACATGAGGGGTGCAATATTAACTATCAGGATTCGCCTACTGTTAATGTAGTGTTCCACAACTTATCTGGTTATGATGCAAATTTCATCATCGAAGACATTGCTACCCGCATGACTGGATCTATTGATTTGCTTCCTATTACAAAAGAAAAATATATTTCCTTCACAAAACATGTTGAAGATGCACGAATCCGTTTCAGATTTATCGATAGCTTCAGATTCATGGCATCATCTCTCGATAAACTCTCCTCGTATTTAACCGAATTTCCTAATTTGAGATCACAGTTTTCTAGTAGTGTTCCTAAGGAAGAATTCACAATGTTAACTAAGAAGGGGGTGATGCCTTATGACTATTTCAATTCTTTCGACCGCTTTGAAGAAACACGGTTACCTCCTATCGAATATTTCTATAATAATCTCGAAGATAAACCCTGCTCACGTAAACTTTATAGTAGAGCACAACGCGTCTGGAATACGTTTCAATGTCAAACCTTAGGGGAATATGTAGAGTTGTATATGAAGACCGATATCCTTCTTCTTGCCGACGTTTTTGAGCAGTTTCGTTCCAGTTGTATTGCTACGTATAATATCGATCCTGCGCATTATTATACATTACCAGGATTTACATTCGATGCTATGCTAAAACATACAGGACAAGAATTGGAACTTCTCACTGATGTAGACATGTTTTTGTTTGTTGAGCGTGGTATACGCGGTGGACTTAGTCAAGTTTGCGGAAAACGTCGTGCTCGGGCCAACAATAAGTATATGCCCACTTATAATCCTTCAAATCCATCGAAATATTTAATGTACTATGATGTCAATAATCAGGTATGTTTTTTAGTTTTTTCATTTTAGGTAATTATTTCAATTAATTTTAATGTTTTAGTATGGATGGGCGATGAGTCAAGCGTTACCATATGGAGGATTTGAATGGTGTGTCTCTAATATAGACGTTACACAAATTGCTGACGATGCTTCTGAGGGGTACATGCTTGAAGTTGATTTGGAGTATCCTTCTCATTTACATGACTTGCATAAGGATATTCCATTTTGTCCTGAACACCTAAATCCTAAGACCGTGATGCCTGCTACAAGATCGAATGAGGAGACCAAGTTGATGGGTACCCTAACTAATAAAACAAAATACGTTATACATTACCGAGCATTGAAGCAAGCGTTACAGAATGGGCTTGTTTTGACAAAAAGACATCGAGTATTGAAATTCAAGCAGAGTTCTTGGTTAAAGCCCTACATTGACTTAAACACCGAGTTACGTAAGGCTGCGAAGAATGAGTTTGAGAAGAACCTATTCAAACTGATGAACAATGCGGTGTTTGGTGAGTATTGCTAGTTTTATATAAATATTTCTATACTAATCACTTTTTCTAATTGTTGCAGGTAAAACCATGGAAAACGTGCGCAAACGCGTTGATGTAAAGCTAATTTCTCATTGGAGTGGTCGATATGGTGCTGAATCGTACATAGCTAAGCCCGAGTTTAAGAATAGTACGATTTTCAGCGAAAACCTAGTTGCCATCGAATTACGAAAGCTGCAAATATGGCTAAATAAACCGATATATGTAGGAATGGCAATTTTAGATCTGGCTAAAACTACGATCTATGATTTTCACTATGAGTATATGGCGAACCGTTTTAGTGAAAACTGTACTGTACTGTATACCGATACCGATAGTCTTATATATGAGATTGGAGATCAAGATCCTTATGAAGTAATGAAAATTGATTGCTATAAATATTTCGACACCTCAGACTATCCTCTCGATAACGTTTACGGGATTCCCCAAGTTAATAAGAAGGTTCTTGGAATGATGAAGGATGAGAACAATGGTATCATAATGACCGATTATATTGGGTTACGATCTAAATTATATGCAACGCGGTTACTTACCTCTGAAGATGGTCTAGCGGAAAAACGAAAACGTCTTGCGAATGATGGATTCGAGAAAGAAGAAATAGACTGCCTTATTCGAAACGTTGGAATAACTAAGAAGGCTAAAGGGGTAAAATCATCAGTTGTGAAGACAGTAATCACATTTGAAGATTATGAAGAATGCCTCGACACCTTCACACAGAAAACCGTTACCCAAAATCTAATTCGTGCTGAGAAACATCTAGTACATTCAATTGTTCAAGATAAAATAGCGTTAAGTCCTTTTGATGACAAACGATTTATTCTTCCTGGGTCCGATGAAACTTTACCCTGGGGCCACTATTCCATTGATGCATATATAGATGTTGACGTCATTATTCCTTAAAAATTTATATAAGAATAGAAATTATTGTTATTATTTTCATTCATTATACTTTTCAATTTTATATTATACAATAAAATGTTTATTCAATTTTTCTTTATTTTGATACCCTATTATCGAGTGACTGAGCATGGGTGACGTCATCAGTATGAGTGCCCTTATGGCTTTACATATTTACCTCTTGTCCACTCTTCTTCATAATGTTGTTTATTTCACTTCAATCTGACTAATCAGAGATGTTGGTGCCCTTACGACATCTTTGTACATTCTCTAAAAATGTTACACTTATCACGTTTATTCAACTTCAATACGGCCAATCAGAGATGCTAGTGCTTTAATGACAACGTCGGTACGACAGAAGGCCCATACGATACATTTGACGGTTGACACATTTGATGGACGGCCGCCCCCCACCCCCGACGACGCATAAGGCACATACGGCGATGGTCAACGGCACCCTCTGGTCATTGTCGTTCACTTCTTCAGATGACTCTTTTGATACTCCTTGTATATTTGCGAAACTTATCGCTTATCTCTTCTTCTTTCTCAATTCTTTTACACCCTCTGGTCATTGTCTTCAGGTATGATTTTGTACACCCTCTAGTCATTATCTTCATCACAATTGCGTTTATTCGATTTCAATGCGACCAATAATAGCCGAGATATGTGTTATAGTGCCCTAATGGCAGCGTTGCTTACGTCACGCCATATACATGCTACCATAGAAAAATCATGGAGTACATGATACCACAGAACAGATGGGGTATAGAAAAATCATGAAGCACAGAACAGATGGGGCATACGACGGAAGGCCCGTACGACACATAGAACAGATGGGGCATACGACGGTTGCCCCATTTGACAGACGGCCGCCCCCCTCCCCCCGACGGCACATACGGTGCGTGAAATCCAAGATGGCCGCCGACTTCCGGTACGTTTTTGTGGGGTTTCCGATACACAAGATTTCGTGGGGTTTGCTATGTTAGGTTACCGCCATTCGAGATTCTATTGATGACGTCCGCTTCATGATTGGCGCATGCGCAGATCGAATTGAGCCAAAAATTACCACGATGGACCTTGGCGATTTCCCATGTTAATTTACATAAGGAATGGTCCCGAACCCGTGTTGCTCATTTACTAATGTCCTTGGAGGGTCTTCCCCAAAAATCTTTGGGTCTCAATGGCCTCAAAAATATTGGTAACACATGTTTCATGAATAGTATTATCCAATGCCTATCAAACACAAGGTGGCAATTAGAATATTTAAAGAAAGACAAATACATAACCTTGGTACACCTGAAGAAGATCTTAAATTTCGTAGCTATGCAGAGTTGCCACCTAAGTTGAAGGAATCAGATTCCCCATATAAATTTCTCAGATTTTTCCGGACACCAGAAATGATAAAAGAAATAGAGTATCAAACTATTTTTTACTCGGTTGATAAAAGACCTGCAAAGCCCATATACCTCACTGATAACGAACTGGAACAATTCATAAGTACCTGCTTGTATATGTCAATTGTGCAGTTAGCTAACTCCATAAGCTACGTAAGTCAAATCTCAACCACCCTCTAGTTTCAGAAGTCATGTGTTGTAATGTTTAGTTTATTAACTACATTTATACCTAATACATAATTTTTGCGAATTTGGTCTTTATTACATAATGAGCCAACTATGACACACAAAAAATGTGGGGGGTTTTTGAGGGGAGCAACATGCATTAAGGGGTTAAATCGACGAACATTAGATGTAGGTACCTTCGTCCGCGAGATAGTTTTTTCTCATTGAGTTGTGTCAGAGTGACTTGCTCTGGCCTGTTCTATAGTTCATGTGGGCTATATTCTACATAGGGTCTTACGTACTTTCCCAAGTAGTCGGTTCATTGTACTGCAATGAACTGTGAACAGGAAAAAATAAAACAACTACCAATTTAATTGCTGCCATAATTCCAAAACACATCTTTTTGTCACTTTACCCTATATAAATCGAAGTGTGTTTAATTACTAAACTGATACAATCATTTCTTATAAGCCAGTTACTTTTTCTTGTCATTTTACCAGCCTATGATTCCGAAATTCTGAAACCGCTTATCGTTTGGACGTTGCCCGTCATTTTCGCCCTCTTCCCCACTCATTGCCACTAGCGTCGACTCTCGATTCATTTCGTGTACGTTTCGTCTTTGCAATGCCACCGATGAAATTTTCAGTTCACCAGCGACATCCGATTGTGGTGCGTTTAAGTGTCTTGTTACCGAGTTTTCCCCACTTTTTACTATGTTCGGTGGCTCAATAAAATCTTACTGCGGTGTTATATTTAATTCATCCTATTCGGTGTTAATTTCAATTTTTTTGTGTTATTTTTAGACTTTTGAAGAATGGATGATGAGTTAATGGTGAGTTGCTTAATTGAATTATTACATTTCTTATTAGAATATATTTGAATTAATTATAATCAATAGCATTAAAAACCTTGATTTTCTATAATAAACTATATTTTTGTGTTTAATTAACAGCACAATTAATTTTTCTTAGGTAAGTCGTAAAAACTTTTTGAAATTGAACTATTAAGTTTCAACATTCTTATTGAAATTATCTGTGGTTTTCTAAAGTTTTTGTCACTGATACCAACTATTTTTCAGTTTTATTATCAAATTTTTACTGTATTCGAAACAGCGTGCTGTTGATACATCAATGAAAATTAAAAACGTCGTCAAATTGGAAGCTGGTAAAACTTCAAAAAATAAATCAATGCTACTTACATTAAGTTTGAGCGACTTTATATAAAATAAGGGGAAACATATTAAGAACAAATATCGTATGTGTTAAAAATGTAAAATGTTCCGGAACACCAGCTGGTTACGTTTCGCAATTAAAACGATAATGCTGTAGTACAAATTCGCACCCTGTGACTTTCCGAGTATATCGAAATATATCCAAAGCTATGCTGCGGTTACTTAATAATTATATAATTCAATAGCATCGCTATTTTATCTTTTGAATAATTAGCTATCGTCGGTACCGAACTCTTAACCATCACGTTTTTTCAAATATAAAGCAGTGGAGTAAATTAAGTTGTAGATTGATATTAATCGGTTATCCATTCTTCTACATAATTTTTAGTATTTTTTATTTACAGTGTTTGAATGTTGATAGATTAGACTTTTTATAACCATAGAATACTTTTATATTCATAGCGACAAGTCCTGTCTTCGCACTGGTCAAATTTATAAAAAAAGGGATAACAATGTTGTCTTTGATTTTAGAATTTCTCTATAAACAATGCTCAGCTGACTTCGTTACACATACGAACAAATTTTGTTTCAAATTGAGGCGCAAAAGTGCTACGTACCTATACCGAGCTGTCTATGGAAAAGGCATTCAAAGCTTATGTCTTTCGCAATGTTAAATGTCTGACTTTGCGATTTCTTAATAGTCATTGGAAACTGCAATTTTTTAAATTAGAATGGAAGATCCGTTGGATATCAATGGAATTACCACAGTTTCTCCAGTTCCAAATCCGGTCAGTTGGTTTTAGACGTTACGTTGGGAGCGGATAACAGACAGAATCGGAAAGCGACTTGGTTTTGTACTAGGTATGCAGAATTGGTTATTGAATTTAATGCTAATTGGACCGGCGACCATGTTTTTTTTCACTTATAATTGCACAAGTGATTTGTATTTTATCGGGTAAATTTGGGTTGTTTAATGAGAAACTGTTTCCTAGCAATTTGACGAGAATAACTGTCAACTATTAAAAACACGACACCGAAGGTGGAGTGTTTTTAGGTTGACAGTTATTCGAGTCAAATTGCTAAAGGAAATAGTTTAGAATTTGAACAACACAAATTTACCCAATATCAATACAAACCTCGAGTGTAATTCGGCAGGACAATTTAATGAATGAGAAATTTGGAAACATATCTTGCAATATTACATTCAATTTTTTGATGGAAGTATCTGGCTCAAATGCGTATCTTTTTGCATCGCAAAACGTAGAAAATTGTCACCAGATTGATGATTGCGTCGCAACTGTATTAGTAGGCACACAGGTATTATCAATTTGACTAATTTCGGCGTTCGTAGACACACCGAATCGACTCATTGTTAGTTCTTGAAAATTCTATAAGTTGTTGACAAACATGCCAAAGTATTTATTCTGGTAACCAACACCGCGATAATTGATGAACAAATGAATAAGTGAAAAAACCACTAGTGTATTTGTCAACAGTAAAAACACAAGAGCTTTGTTTTATCGGATAAATTTTTCTTTGCAAGGAAACAGTTTTGCCAATCACTAATTTTACAAGAAAAACTGACATGATAAAATCGCAACACCGAAGGTGGAGCGATTTTATCTAATGTCAGTTTTTCGAGCAAATTTAGTGATTGGCAAAACTTTGAGTTAAAGAGAAATTTATCTGATAAAAGAAAAGCTCGAGTGTTTTTTGGCAAGATAAATTAAGGACAGAATATATAGATGAACAACAACAATAATTAATTATCTTTATTAATACAATAGACTTGCGACTCATTGTCATTGTGTAAAAGTGACATCCCCTTACTAGATATTGAGGAAGAGAAGTTTTTATCTGATAAAAAAGGATGCACCTTTTTTATCGATGTCAAAGTGACAATAACATTTCCAGGTATATGACATTTTAAGATTGGAGTAAATTCATCGCTGTAAAAGTTAAAGCTAACTTTTGCCGCTGTCAAAGTGACAATTGCACTGTGGCATATGCGATTTTTTATACTTGAGTTAAATTGTCATAGCAAAATTGTAAGTTGGTGTTCCTTAACTTTTAATAATGTTTCCACTGCCCTTTTTGGAGCCTAGTTTTAAATAACATATATCTGAGGTAGTAGTAGTAGTGTGATATCAACTCTGTTTGCTAATTGAATCGGGTATCTTAATGTAAATGTGCTTGCAGCTATACAGTTGTGATAATAATACCTCAGTTGCCTAAACATGGTGAACAATTTTAAACATGTATCTAAAAGATAGGAGTAGTCAAGTGTGTTTATCATCTCACAACTGTTACCTACTTTTCTTAGCAACTGATAAGTGCTGGAGAAAAATGTTGATATTTCTTTTTCTTTTGGATTGATTTGAGTATATTGAATTGATATGGTCGAAGTTAATGGGGTAGAAGATCCTACTTTTAGTATGACAGTTTAGCGACTTATTCTTCTCTATCTTCGGGACAATGATTCTGACAGGCTTGATTATTCTGAATAAATGTATTATTCTTCTGTATTACATGTACACATCTTATTAAATTTTAATTAATAGCCAACGTTGCTTTGTGCACCAATGATTGCGGGAATTAATTATTTTTCAAAGATTCAAAATGCGATGTATTGTAACACAAACTTAAATATGTATGCTCTTTATGAATGAAAATTTTTTAGTTTGTATTCAGCATTTCAAAAAAAGCATTTAATTACGAAGTTTCACGGATGTTAAACATCTACAAAGGCAATATTATTTACTGTTTAAATCGTTGAAAAGTCGAAGCTAATGTGATTATAGTGATAAATTTATAAGGGAATAGATAGTTATTAGGAATCATTGATGAAAAAGGTAGGCGGGATGCTTTCTAGATATAATTAATGAAGAAAACCTACAAGTCATAATGACATTAATGGGTAAAACGCATATTTAATGGCGGAACAGAAATAAAAAAAACGACGAAGACGTAAAATGTTGAGAAATGAAATTTCATTCTTTTTGCTTGCTTATGAAATCATACAAAGCGGCAAGAACATTTTTATTCGTTTTTTTAAAACATCAAGTTGTTATTTCCTTGCCTATAAAAGAAACCTAAACTTAGAAAATAGTTATTTATGTTAAAATGGTTGTTAATAATATGTCTATCAAGGATAAGGTCTTGACCAGATGCGTTACAAAGAAAGGAAAGTATTGAGAATTCTGTTAGAGCCATTTTGTCGATTCGGTTTTAGATATAAAAATATTTCATACGAGCATAAATTGATATTTTATTGTAGAACCATCGCTCATCCTAAACAATTTCAATAACTTTCCATATTTGAACATAATTTGCCGCGATTTGAAATAAACCACCACATTTCATAACTATTAATGCCTATCCATGCCCTTGAGCTGACGTTTCTCATAACATTCCGCTTTTAGAATATTGAAATGTCTTCTCAACCGAGAATTATTAAATATACTGTTAGTTCATAGCGTTTTCAGCCTACTGGTTCCCAGTTTCCTTCGTTGTCTGTCCGACCAGTCCCCTGGTCTCCTTGATTGTTTTTTAATCCTTTCGGGGGGTCATATAATAAAATATTTGTTTATGAATTCATTCGTGTGGCATCTCTAATTGTCAATACCAACTAAGTTGTCTTCTTGGTATGTAGTCTATTATTGTTGTTTCTGTACCCATTATTTTCCTTATTTGATTTGTTCCTTTCTAATTTTTTGCATTCTTGAGACACCCGCCGATCTCCCGAAATCCATTTCCAACACCAGAAGGCTTTTTTAGATTTTATTCAATCGCCCCACAACACCATACTCTTCATTTAGAAAGTATTACTAAAATTGAAGAAAGCGAAGTTTCCATTCTTCTTGCATGCATTTTGAATATGACATTATTTTCAAATTCTTTTTATTTGTAGAGTTTTCCATGGTCTCATCTCTTTTATACCTTGTTTAGACCTTTTTACAAGACAAAAACATTTTTTTTGTGTCTTAAAATGTGGCCTTTCTATAAAATGATAAAATTTTACTTAATCTCACTTTTCTTCATATATTAGTACTAGGTTCAGCAAAACTGTTTAATATGCAAATATCTGTAAAAAAAACAAAAATCCCTTACAGTATCTAGAAAACCTAGAAAATGCAAAGTATGTTATTCAGATATCTAGGGACAAATACTAGCACTAGGAATCTAAAGAAGGAATTAAAAGCACAGACAAAACAAAGGCCTCATTAAAATCATATAATTTGGAGAAATAAATTTATGAGTCAGAAGCAAAGTAAGAATTTATAAGACTTGAGCAAGATTGATTATGGGTTAGGACATACGGAATAGAAACTAGACAGAGGAACACAATAACAAAACGGCTGCTAACAACACTTAGATTAATTACAGAATATATCTTATTCGACCGGAAGAGAAGTGAAGAAATATGTAAAATACAGGACATAGTAAGATACGCAAGAAGTAGTAGAGAGTGGGGAGACCATATGAACAGAATACCAAATGACTGGTTAGTGAAAATTGCTAAGAGAGACGACCAAACACACCTCGACCACCTAGATGAACACCTATAAGATGGTATGAAAGCAGGTCTTCATAATCCCAACTATTCCTGAGGAACCGTAGAAGAAAATTTTACTATGTGGATAAAAATAATTTTGAAAAATGTTATACTTATTAGAATTGTATTAGTGTTTTCATGCTTATAGGTATTGGCACAGTTAGATTTAAGAAGTGGAGAAAATCTAGGTCTTCATTCCCAAAATTATGAGGTTTTCTATTCAAATTTCTAATTTTATTCCAACTTTTCGTTTACTGATATATCCAAACTGCACAAAAATTCATTTGTGCCTTAATAACAATTTTTTTATATAATGATGAAGTGTTATTCTTTTATAATAAAATTTCCTCCCCTTCAAGGATTTTTTTTGGATTCTGAAAATCTACAAAAGTGTAAGGACTTATTTTAAGAAAAGTCTTATTTATTTCCCCTTTCATTTAAATACTTGAACTATTTCAAAGTACTTACACCACTTATTTAAACTATTTACACTACCTTTACACTTTTGCTAATTATTTGGATTGTTAACAATATTTATGTGACTTTGCACTGATACTAACTAACTTTGCAGGTGTTTAGGTTTGATATTTGTACAGTGACCCGAAACGATGACACTTTTTATACCTCAATGGTAGACTCAGTTCCACATTTTTTTGGGGATTTCTCTGGAGCATTTTTTCTTCTAAATGACTGCTTCCATTACTTCTAATAAATACGTTCCACGGTAGCGTTGTTTCATTACAATTGTTTTTGAGATATTTGCGAAGTACGAAACCTTTTACTTATTGGGTGAACTATTATATCTAAAAATGGCACTGATTAAACGTCTTTATACAAAATTTTTTTGTATTTATCGAAAACTATTATTGCTTAATTTCAACACTTGTTCATATAACCGACGCTCTTTTCGGAAATATCAATACAACAAATATTAAATTTACTGTTTCGACCCTTACTGCATAATCTACTCACACTACTTTTTTAAATAAAACTATTTCTAAATAATTCCGCAATACATTGATGTGATGCCTACCTGATGTTTAATAATTATTTTTCGCTAGACCAAGAAGTGACACCTACCTTGTGGTTGACTTAATTATATGAATAGAAAAAACGAAGAAGACGTGATATTGCAAATATTAAGGCTTAGAGATATTATTAGCGCTATGGGGATATCCTGGATATCTTTTTCCCATTTAAGTTCAGTATAACTGTGCAATGATATAGAAAACCAGGAAAACTAGATCTGCTGATCTTTGCAATTATCACTTAAGAAGACAGTTTAAAAGTGGAGAACTCCCTAGATTTATCTGTTCATTGACGAATTCATATTGTGGGACTCTTAAGTGTCTTCTAATTTCGTAGTCTTGAAGGAAATCCAGTTGTTGATTGTCATCACAGGTATGTAGTACTTCTAGTTATGTGTTAGGTGCCAATAAATGTTTGGTATCAAGTAGATATTTTGTGTAGTGGGATTTCTCTGGTTGTTTTAATCTGTATGCTCCTAAGTGTTCACTGTATCTAATTTCAAAATTTCTAAGGGTTTGACCCACATAGATAGCATTACATTCTGGACATTTAAGTTTAGGTATATATATATACCAGATTTCTTTAATGGGGATTTTTTTAACAATTTTTTACTTATATTACTTTCTGTTTTAAAAGAAATTGTTGTATTTGTTGCTAAGGATATATTATCTTTGAAATAGTATTAGAAATATTACCAGCATATGTGAGGGTTTTGTAATTTATATGGATATCTAAATACTCAATTAAAAATGCAATAGAACTAATAAAAAAATTAAACATTCAACTCACAAGATAACTTTAAACTAATTTCATTTGATGTTATCAATATGTTCACTAAAACTCATCCAAAGGAATGTCTTGCAAGAAGATTACTAGAAGATAAAAATATTAATCCAGGAATAATATCAGATAAACTTAATTTATTTGATGTGTGTATTAATCAGAATTATTTCACTTTTGGACAATAAGGTATCTGAGTCTTTAGCAATTTTTTTACAAACAATATATAAAAATATGAAATAGCAATTATTTTTTTAAAAAATAAATAAAACCAAGGTGTGCAAAGTTTCCCTCCAGTTTCGAGTGGCTTTGCCCAACACTGCATTTTACATGTATTCGCTATGTTTATAATTGTCTGAGCTAAAGTAACCCTACATCATTTTTCAAAAACACGTAAACCACAATAATAATTGTTTATTAAAATTTTAAACATAAAAAAATCACTAAAAAAATTTAAAAATCAACATAGCATCCTAAACAACATCGATTTTTAACGAAAAATGAACAACAAAGAATAAAAGAACTGTTTACAACGTGATAAAAAAATTCCTAGAGATCTGGAAAGAAATATTGATTCTGGCCAAGTTCCAATGGCTGCGTGCGATCAATATCAGCCAAGTGGTAGGATTTTCTTACGACATCTTCGGGCCATTGCCACATACTTCTTTCACCCAGTACCATCACAAGCACCCAACCATAACGGTTATTACTCCTTAAATAAGCATCGAACTTTCCTGGAAAACTGTTCATGTTGTCGGATACAATTACAAAGTCTCCTATGGAAAGTTTTTCTGTATCTGAATCATCTCTATAACTTACGTTAAATTCAGAATCAGACGTATCTGCAATCTCTTCAAAACGTTTTATTGTTTTTGGACGTTTGGTTTTTTTTACTGTCTTTAGGTTAGGCAGTTTACTACAACCAGCTACAGCACCATCTTCCTCCATGATCGTCTGTTCACATCCATCCTTACTGTCAGGTACAGCGTCATTATTAGTCATACTTGGTTGTACATTTTCTTTCTCCTCTTCGCAAATCTGATTATCATTGGCTTGATTACTAGTTTCACTTTTCTCTTTTTCCTTTCTAGTCTTTTCATTTTTGATTTTAATAGCTGCCACTTTAGTTTGTGTTTTTGACTTCTTCTCAGTGCCATTATTTTTTAGAGCTGGCTTCTTTTTAGAAACTTTTAATGCAGCTGCAGCATTTCGTTGGCTTTTAACTTCTTCAGCACTGACACTTTTTCCTGCTTGAATTTCTATTTTTTTTCCTTCTTTTACTAACTCCGCCATCCGCGAACTGTACTACCCTCTTTTCTGCGAGCTAATTTAAAACAGCTTCACTTTCTCTCGAGGATACTTGTGCAGCATCAATTTTGTAATTGGGAATTCTGGTTAATACTTACTCTGCATCCAGTGGAAAGATGCCACATTTTCTAAAGTCACTTTCTAAATTTTTACTGCCCTTTACATCAACTATTTCAACCAGTCTTTTTAATAGGATGGGAAAGGTGCTTTTTGGGATTGAATTGTTGTTAAAATTATGTGTTTTGTATTCTACCAAAATATTTCACCAAGCGATTTTTATCGGTCTGAAATAGGCGACATCAAACGGCTGCGTTAGGTGTGTAAAGTTGGGAGGAAGACAGACGAATTTAATATTTTCGCCTTCACATTGTGTCGAACCATCCGCTTTTCGATATATTGTAGCGTGCGCCAATTGGACCATTTTCTACCCAAGTCGACCACAATTTATCGGACTTATAAACAACATATGGAGGTATCACTTTGCCAGCAGCATTTCCACAAAACATTATTGATGTTGCTGATTTACTAGAATTTATCATTCTTTCAGGATATTTCGTCCCACGTTTTGTTAGAATTTTTTTTCAGCCGGGGTCATCACTTAAATTGGTCTCGTCGTAGTTGTTAGCTGGGACATTTATAAATTCATTTTGTAAGTGGTTAAAGTATTCTTTTATAGTGGCTTCACTGATTTCTTCTTTCGACCGTTTTATGTTGCTTGCGAAACGTTGGGTTAAGGTCAGATTTCGTTTAAGGAAGGCATTTAACCAGTCTTTTCCTGGCAAGTTGTTTTTAAATCTAGTATCACGGACCTCGCGATCTAAATAATTTTTCACTAAATTTCGTAAATCGCTCTGATCCAATGGAAATCCGTACGAAGATAATGTGCAAATATGGGACATGAAAGCGTCCTCTTCAGCTTTCGTAAAAATTGTCTGACCACCAGAAAGTTTTTTATGTCTATTTTTCAATTTATTTATGATGGTACCAACTGGCACTCGAAATTCTAATGCAGCTTTTCTTTGAGATAAAACTCCATTCCTTACAGCTTCTGGGGCTCGTTCTAATGTGTCTGCCGTCTAATTTACGTAATTTCTACTGCCATTAACACGTGTGTACTTTGAAGGCATCGAAAAAGAAAGGTTATGATGTAGGCATTACAAAACAAAATATATACGGAACCAAAAACGACAAAAAATGAACTGGGTCAAAGTCACCCGAAACCCGTTAAATTCTGGAGCACTTTGAAAACAACACCCTAACTACATAGTGTCCAAGTTTATACTGAAATAACATATGCAAAGCGCTTAAGAATAGGTACGTTTCTATCATGTAAGTACGCAACTTACATTACTATCGATCGTATTATTGGTTGCCTACAAATTTTTTGTCAATAAATATTCAAGTGAAATGACTCCGATACAGAAATTTAATTTTTTTTTAAGAAGTTAAAAGGTTATTACCGTCAATAACGGCAATTTTCCTAGTTTACATATGCCAAATGTGGCACCTAATTACATTTGTCGATAATGCTATGTTTGTAAGGTTCTCCGCTAAAAATAACTTTTTCCTGAAATGAGCCAAAGTCACCCGAAATTACAGTATTCAAAATGAAGGTTTACCAGTGGGAAGCCTTATATCACAAATTTTGGTAAATATTTTTATGGACAGTTTACAGAGAAAAATCTTTGAATGTAACATTTCAAAAAATATCTTATTTTGGTATAGATATGTAGATGGCATATTAGGTTGTTCCATAGGTAGTGAACGACAGTTAGATATATTTTTCAACCATATCAATAATTTACACCCTAAAATCACTCAATCAACTTTCTTGATCTAAAAATTCAAAGAGTTAATAATGTAATTAACTGTCTCGACCCTTACTTCGTGGAATCTACTCATATTAGTGTTTTAAATGAAACACACTGTGTCTAGCTAATTCCTCAATATGATAAAAATTGTTGAAAATTCTAAAAAATTGACAATTGTTTCGATAAATCAATATCATCGTCAGAATGACAGAAGTTACATTTCATTTGATGCCTACCAGGATATCACCATAGGGCTAATAATATCTAAGCTTCAATATTTGTAATATCACATCTTCTTCTTTTTTCTATTAACATATATTAAGTCAATCACAAGTTAGGTCACTTCTTGGTCTAGCCAAAAATAACTACTAAACATCAGGTAGGCATCAAATGAAATGTAACTTCTGTCATTCTGACGATGATATTCAGTTATCGAAACAATTGTCAATTTTTTAGAATTTTCAACAATTTTTATTATATTGTGGAATTAGCTAGAAACAGTGAGTTTCATTTAAAACGTTAATAATGTACTTAATTATTCAATTTGCAGAAAACCATCACTCACTGATGTGATTATTCCATATTTATAATTCCAATCATCCCATGTCATATAAATTAGAAGCATATAATTCATTGATACAGAGCATTTTCAGTTCCTATGAAAAAATATAATTTTGATAGATATATAATTAAACAAACATACATCCAACGGTTATCCATTATATATCATAAATAAATTTCTTATTAAAAAAGTGGAAAATGTGGCATCACAACTAATATTTCCTAAACAAACTAAAGAAATGAAATATTACAAAACCATCACATATGCTGGTTATATTTCTAATAATATTTCTTTAGCAACAAATTCAACAATTTCTTTTCAAACAGAAGGTAATGTGAGTACAAAATGGTTAAATGTAAAAACAAACATATCCTCATTAAAGAAGTCTGTTATATATAAACTTAAATATACAGAATGTAATGCTGTCTATTTGGATCAAACCCATAGAACTTTTGAAATTAGACACAGTGAACACATCCAAAAAAATATTAGAGCAAAAATAAGAACAGCAAAGAATTACTGGTGGAAGAAACAATGCGAGGAGATAGAACATCTACAGGAAGTACACGATGAATTCAACCTACACAGAAAGATAAAAGAGGCGTCCGGAGTTTACAAGAAAAGACACTTCTCTAATATAGAAAACGATTATGGAGAGATGGCGCAGGATGATCACCAGCTAAAAATTATTTGGGAGAAATATATTAGCAGCCTTTTCAACGATAACAGACCAGATATAGAAGTCACGGAGGGTAAAGATATTAAATATTTAGGCACGTGGCTGGACATTCGAAACGGAAATCAAATGCCGAATCGAAATTGCCCGAAGTACATTTATGAAATTCAGGAAAGATCTTACCTACACCGATTTCGACATCGACCTAAGAATCAGATTTGTAAAATGTTACGTGTGGTCAGTGTTACTGTACGGTATGGAGGGCTGGACGCTGAAAGTAAACACCATGAATAGACTTGAAGCCTTCGAAATGTGAACCTACAGGCGAATACTGAAAGTCCCATGGGCGGCCAGGAAAACGAATGAGGGAGTCCTAAGAACGATTAAAAGAGAACGCGAATTGCTGGAAACCATCAAGCGCAGAAAAACAGCATATCTAGGCCACATAATACGGAATGAAAGATACCAATTTCTACAATTAGTAATCGAGGGAATGATTGAGGTGAGGAGAGGAGTCGGCAGGGAGATGTCATGGCTCCGAAACGTGAGACAATGGATAGGGCTGAGAACAGTAGGAGACCTATTCAGCACCATCAGAAATAAAGAAGAGTGGGTACATGTGATCGTAAACATCCATTAATGGATAAGCAGTGGAAGAAGAAGAACACTTACCAGCCTACAGATTAAACCAACCAGAGAAATCACACTATGCAAAACAGCTACTTGACACCCAACACAGAACTAGAAGTAATACATATTCGTGATAAGAAACAAGAACTAGATTTCCTTGAAGAGACCTACAATATGAAGTCGTCAATGAACAGATAAATCTAGGGAGTTCTCCACTTTTAAATTAAACTGTCTTCTTAAGTAATAATTATAAAGATAAGCAGGTATAGTTTTCCTGGTTTTCTATATCATTACACAGTTATACTGATTTTAAATGGGGAAAAGATATCCAGGATATCCCCATAGGGCTAATAATATATAAGATTTAATATTTGTAATATCATATATTCTTTTTTCTATTCATATAATTAAGTCAACCACACTTCTTGGTCTAGCCAAAAATCATTATTGAGGTAGGCATCATTCTGACGATGATCATAATATCGAAACAATTGTCAATTTTTTAGAATTTTTTCAATATATTGTGGAATTATTTAGAAACTGTTAGTTTCATTTAAAAAAGTAACAAATAGTAGTTTAAACTATTACTACAACTCGCGAACGGAACGGGAAAATTACCAGACAGCAATAATAGATTTCTAGTATGGTAGGTATATACTCATAAATAATGGAATAGAATAAATAATAAATATAATAAGACGCAATACTGTAAATATTTTGTCATAACATGTTTATTACCTAGAGTAATTCAACCAGGAAAGCTACAAAACTATAACAGAGGTATACTAAAAGAGACTCTTAAATAATCTTTAGAGGCATATATAAAGAGACGTCCAGTCACACTCAAGTAAATTGACGCAATTCCGGATTTGTCATTTTATAATTAATATTCTAAAGATAATAAATTGAATAAATTTATACTTCCTGTACAAACTATGAATATCATGTCTGAACTAATACTGCCAACTGAAGAGTCAAGATACACTGAGTCATCGGCGAATCATTTTGTGTTTATGTTATACACAGGGAAGATTATTTTTTAGTTTATTATGAATATGTGTGTGTAAGCACCGTAAAATTTTTTAACAATAAATTTGTAGTAGTTGCAGATCCTTTCCACACTTTTTCTTAAATGAATTCATAGATGTTAAAATCGTTAAATTTAGTTAACTTTTTAATAGCAAAACAACTACAATTACAAATTTATTCTTTAAAAAAATTTCCAATGTAAAAATAGAAAATGAAACATCTTTAAAATTGAGTGTTCTAACTAATTTAACAAAGAATGCCTTTTATGTAGGAAATTTGGTGAAGAATTGCAGTTATTATCTCAAAATATAGGATATTTCAAAAATATGGTACAATAAAAGTGTACAAACTTTACGTACCACGCCTAGCTGGTTTATTAGAATGTGACAAAATTAATCCACACAAGTTTAAAATTTGTATTTCTATCCTCCAGGAAGATATATACAATAATAATGTATTCCTTCTGCACACTTTATCAGCTTATATTTCACAAAGTAACAAGGTTAGAGAAAAATTGTATTTAGGTATTTAACATATTTCTTAACGATCTGTCATTTACGATATTTACTGTAATGTGTAGTAATATTGGATAGATCTTTAAATTTGGTGTTTATGGAACATATTATCTTTACTTCGAGAGCATTATGTTTATTCCATGAAATTAATAACTATACGCTTCTCGCACTTTATTATATTACATTAACGTACTATCATGACAATCTGTTTAATTTCACAGTCATATAATTTAAATACTAAACCGAAACATTATATCTTGCCAGTTACACCCTTTAAAGTAACAGAGAAATGTACTTTAGATAATTAATAGAAATAAAAAAACGGCTGAAACTTTCACATTCATTAAGTAATTAAAAGGTCCTCCTAAATGTGTTGGTATAATGTTCCATTGTTTGAATTACGTCACTGACGTAGTTGAAATTAATGCGTCTATTTAATAGAGGAGTTAATTTATTTAAACGAGAGTTCTTTTTTCATGTAATAACATTTATAAAGGCATAGTAAAAAGTTAGAAGGACCATAATGATTATGTTCAAAGTTGGTCAATGAAATTGAGAACGTTTGGGTACTAAGAAACATCTGTATTATGCAGGTAAACACGAATTTTGAGTCTTTAGTTCTGAAGGTATGATGCTGATTATCTACTAATGAAATAAAACATACTTTGATCTAATAAAGTTTGTTTCTTTGTATGTATTGTAATGTTTTTCTTATTTATTAAAAGTTTTTATTACGGGTGGGATAAATTTCAAACACTCGGTATGGCTACTTACTAATTTATTTAAACACTAATTCACTAACACTTAATTTATATATATATATACTTAACTAATCACTTATATTTAATTTATATGCACTGTAACGAGTCATCTTTTTTGAAGCATTGTATGATTTTGTTCCGATGGTATTTTAAGTTTAATAAGTGAATATAACTCGTTACTTACTTTCCAACTCTGTTTTCTGGTACCGTTTCAGGCCTTAATATTAATTTAAGTATTTATTTCATTAATAACCGAAAAGCCGTGATTTATCATTTAAGGAAAAACATAAAATGTAATAGATTCCACTTTTCAAAATTTAAATTATCAAGGACGCCCGGTATATAAACTATTTTATTTAAAATCGGAGTCGTTCCGTACAAATAGAAATACTTCTTGCTGTAATTAAATCGATTTTATCTCACCACCGATATTGCCAAAATTTAGGTAGGAAGTAAATTATAAATTCAAAAACCGAGCGTTAAAAAGGCATTAGATTATGTGTTGATTGATTATATTAATTATTAAGTGATCGGCGATTAAAATTTCTTGTTTTGATTTTTGAAGTTATCATTCGGGTTTTGATACTCAGTTATTATTTTCGATTAGCGAAATAAAGTTTTCATTTTCGGTATTACAATAAAGATTTTGTTCAGTTGTTTGGTAAAATTTATTATAGTGAAATATAATTTGGCCGTAGATCGAGTGTCCGACCGTCCAGGTTTTCTTCCAAGTAAGTGGAAATTATTTTATACACCCGATAAAGCATTTCACCGAGTTTCAAAGTTTTATATTTTAATTTCCAAAAACAATTTAGCAGTTTGGTTATCAAGAATATAATTCCGTATTTTGGTAAAGCCGATAGCCGGTAGTTTTTTTTGAAGCAATAAAAACAATCCTATTCACGGTTTTTATTATCACGTTCTGTATATTGTTTCTCTGAAATTAGAGTCTGATGGAAATATCATTTTGATTTTAAATTTTAGGAATAGTTCCGTATTTAAAATATTATTCCGTATTTTTATAAGACTGATAAGCCGTTGTATTTTTTTTCGAAACGATAAAAAACCCAAAGTTATTTACAGTTTTTCTATCACCACGTTTTGTATATTGTTTCTTTGGAATTCCGGTCTGAGCCTTCAATACATTGAAGTAGCATTTTGATTTTAAATTTTTTTTGGCGATACAGATTGTTATACCTAGTGTCCCACTTAAATACCCAAATACATATTAGATTCAAGTTGCATTCTAAGACATAGTTTTATTTTACTATTATTTGGGAAACCGCTGTTCTACTCTCCGACCAGTATTTTAAAATAGTTTTAGCACGTAATTTAATTTGATTTGAAAAGTTGTTAGTTTTTTTTTGATATAAACGGGTCTTTTCACATTTTTCCATCTTTCCCGATTGATTATCCCTACCGCTAAAATATAAAATTTAAAGTATCAATTTCCCTGTATAAAAATTGGATTCTCAATCGAGTACGAGGCCGATGCCACTGATCGCTTGAAAATCTAATTTAGTTTGATTTGAAGGTTTAAAGTGTCAATTTCCCTGTATGAAAATTAGATTCTCAATCGAGTACGAGGCCGATGCCACTGATCGCTTGGTAATCTAATTTAAATTTGTTAGTTTCTTTTGTTATAAACTAGGCTTTTCACATTTTTCCATCTTTCCCGATTGACTATCCCTACCGCTAAAATATAAAAATTTAAAGTGTCAATTTCCCTGTATAAAAATTAGATTCTCAATCGAGTACGAGGCCGATGCCACTGATCGCTTGGTAATCTAATTTAGTTTGATTTGAAAATTTAAAGTGTCAATTTCCCTGTATAAAAATTGGATTCTCAATCGAGTACGAGGCCGATGCCACTGATCGCTTGGTAATCTAATTTAAAATTTGTTAGTTTTTTTTTTTCGATATAAACGAGTCTTTTCACATTTTTCCATCTTTCCCGATAGATTATCCCTACCGCTAGAATATAAAATTTAAAGTATCAATTTCCCTGTATAAAAATTAGATTCTCAATCGAGTACGAGGCCGATGCCACTGATCGCTTGAAAATCTAATTTAGTTTGATTTGAAAGTTTAAAGTGTCAATTTCCCTGTATAAAAATTAGATTCTCAATCGAGTACGAGGCCGATGCCACTGATCGCTTGGTAATCTAATTTAAATTTGTTAGTTTCTTTTGTTATAAACTAGGCTTTTCACATTTTTTTCTTTCATCTTTCCCGATTGACTATCCCTACCGTGGAAATATAAAGTTTAAAGTGTCAATGTCCCTGTATAAAATTTAGACTCTCAATCAAGTACAAAGCCGATGCCACTGATTGCTTGGTAATCCAATTTAACTTCTTTAGTTTCTTTCGTTATAAACTGGTCTGGTCACATTTTTCCATCTATCCCGATTAACCATCCCTACCGCGAAAATAGTTTTATTCCGTGGACTACCGTGATAGGTAATTATTGTTTTTATTGCTGCTTACCGCATAATTTACCAAAACTGCTTATACCGCTTCCGCTGTTATTAACAAATTGCATTTGCTTGTTTACACCTGTTTTATTGTGTCATTGCTCACATTCCTTAATACCGGCAAATTTCGCATGGTGTATAATAACATAAGGCTTGAACATTTTTGCTTACTGTTGATATATTGAATTGATTCGGTACCGTTTGATCAGAAATTGTTGTATAATAATCTGTATGTGTACATATTAAGTAAGTCTTGTAATATACCAATAAATACGATCAGCGTTTTCTTAATATACCGTAGCATCACCGTCTAAGGTTTATAGGTTCTGTAGGTGTGTTAAATTCAACGAGACCCCTGGAATTTTCCGTAACCTCCATCTGAGGCTACCTGGAACTCTTGACGCCGAGGGTCAAGGGGCCGTGGAGTAAACCACGTAAAATAATCTGGCGCCCGAGTATTTGTTTTGCAAGAGAACTTTGCATCGAGGGTGTCCAAAGTGACGCGTCAGTCGCTAAAAACCTGCGCGAGAGGTGAAGAAGAAGTAAGCGGCAGGGAAAGCGCGTCACAAGTGGCGCCCGAGCAGGGACCGTTTTCCGTATTGGTTTTTTTTATTGTAAATTTAAGCAGTGACCGTTTTTCCGTTTTGATTTCATTGGAGATTTGAGCAGTGACCGTTTTTTTTTTGTCGATTGTAGTTTTGAGCAGGAATCGTTTTTCCGTTTTTATTTTGGTGTTCACTGGTTGTAGATTTAAGGAGGGATCGATATTCCGTTGTCGATTATTTTTGTTCGTTTGATTGGTTCTCCGTAGTGTTTGTTTAAAGGTGACCGTTTTGCCGGTGTTAGATTTCTCTTTTCTTATCTTTCTTGATTAAGTAAAAGTAAACGAGGATAGCTTGAGTGGAAAGTTGGATGTCAAGGAGAAGCTCTGAAGATCTTGACCTAACCGTTTTGTTCAATCCAAACGAGGCTGAAAAATCCGAATCCGTCCCTCCGGTACCGGCCCAGCTACCGACCGTAAGTTCCGTGGAAGAAGCCGCAGACCAGCGTGTAGGCTGGGTATACCTACTAAAGAACGAAGAATTGAATATCCAGCTAGAGAGGAGAAACTTATCCGTTGCGGGAATCGTTCCGGAGAAACGGAAGAGACTTGTCAACTTTCTAAGGCGTAAGAATATTTTTCCACAACCCGTTTCTGATCGATCCGATAACGTAACCGTTCCGAACATTATGGCCAACCCACCAATAAATGTGTACGATTGGAAGTTGTCTTTTGGAAACAAGGGAGATCCTGTTTCGTTTATAGAGAGAATAGAAGAAATTTGTACAGCGAAGAACATACGGAAAGACAATTTGCTTCCAGTGTTGCCGGAATTACTATCCGGTGAGCCCGCGTTTTGGTACCGTAACAACCGGAGCAGGTACACGACCTGGGATGAGTTCGAAGAAGACTTCCGAATCTTCTTCTATCCCGTTAACTACGAGGTTGACTTAGAAGCCGAGATAGGTCGCCGTCTACAAAGGAGAAATGAGGCTGCCGCCACTTACATCACCGAACTCCAAACTTTAATGCGTAGACATGGAAAGCTAACTCCTGAACAACAGTTAGCATGGCTGTACCGCAACCTGTTGCCAGAATATCGTCTGCAAATTCGAAAAGGGGACTTTCAGGATTTTTCCACGTTTTGTCAGGTGGTCAGGGAATATGAGCTCCTCAGGAAGGAACTCCAGTCGATACCCAACCACAGTGGACCGAACCGTGAACAAAATCCCCGCCCACAGCCAGCAGGTACGCCCAGAAGATATGGACCGTCTCATTACTCGACGCCTGGACCAACTAGAGAGCCCATCGCCGGTCCCAGCCAACCGTCAACGACCGATACTCCTCGCCGTCTGCCGTTTGATACTACTCAGCAACAGTCTGGGTCATCTTCCCGACAACCAATCTGTTACCGCTGTGGTGAATCTGGACATTACAGAAACAATTGTCAAAACCCGCTGAAGATATTTTGTTCTCGTTGCCGAAAGGAAGGAGTATTATCCAGAGACTGTTCCTGCAGGAGGCAGGAAAACTAATCCGAAGCTGTACCGAAGAGAGGCCGACACAGCTTCCGCAAATTTTTGCCTCTCATACCGAAAGATCAGAAGAAATGAACGACCCCCGACCGCACATAGACGTCGCAATTGGAAAACACAAATTCAAAGCCCTGCTGGATACCGGAGCAGCAAAATCATACATTGGTGATCAAGTAGCTAAGACTTTTTCCCAAAAGATGCAAACTACAGCCCGTCAAGCGACGCAGGCCCGTTTAGCTAATGGAAATTTAGTCTCCATCACCGACATTTATGAGCTAAAATGGAAAATCAAAGACGTCACAATGGAGGGTTCGTTAGAGCATTTCCCTGGTCTGATAACGGATATTGTGTTAGGACATGATGTCCTACAAAAGTATGATTTCCGTCTGGAATTAGGAACCGGAAAAATATACGTGAAGGATGAACTAGTAAGGGGTTCACAATTAGCCAGTCCGGTTGAAATGATGGAAGTAGTCAATACGTCCATGAAAGAAGTCGATGTTGTTCCGATCATCTGTGAAGAAATAATCAACAATCGTCTCACTGAGAACATATGTCTTGGAAATCTAGCTGTATCCGAAGTCTCTGAGTCTCCCCTGGTGTTAGGGGTTGACAAGGAGCAACCTGTTGTTGAAACTTCCGAATTTTCCCCGGTGTTGTTAGGGGTTGATTCAGAAAAATCTGTTTCCGAAGTCTCTGAGTCTATCCTGGTGTTAGGGGTTGACAAGGAGCAACCTGTTGTTGAAACTTCCGAATTTTCCCCGGTGTTGTTAGGGGTTGATTCAGAAAAATCTGTTTCCGAAGTCTCTGAGTCTATCCTGGTGTTAGGGGTTGACAAGGAGCAACCTGTTGTTGAAACTTCTGAATTTTCCCCGGTGTTTTTAGGGGTTGATTCAGAAAAATCTGTTTCCGAAGTCTCTGAGTCTTCCCTGGTGTTAGGGGTTGACAAGGAGCAACCTGTTGTTGAAACTTCTGAATTCTCCCCGGTGTTTTTAGGGGTTGATTCAGAAAAATCTGGTTCCGAAGTCTCTGAGTCTTCCCTGGTGTTAGGGGTTGATAAGGAGCAACCCGTTGCTGAAACTTCTGAATTTTCCCCGGTGTTGTTAGGGGTTGATACAGAAAAATGTGGTTCCGAAGTCTCTGAGTCTTCCCTGGTGTTAGGGGTTGATAAGGAGCAACCCGTTGTTGAAACATCTACGTTGTTCCCGGAAGACTTAGGAGATTTCGACAATTATGGTTATATAGGATGTCCGCTGGAAACCATAACTCCGCAAATAGAAAGAAATTTATCGACAGAACAGACAGACAGACTGAACATCTTCCTTAACCGAGAGTTACCGAAATTTGAGAAAATTCAAGGACCAACTACGCTAGTTGAGCACGAAATCCGCTTGCTGCAGCCGCGTCCGATCAAACAGAGATACCGTCCTCAGAATCCGAAAATGCAAGAAATTTGCAATACAGAAATAGATGCCATGTTGAAGGAAGGAGTGATAGAACCCTCAACAAGTCCGTGGAGTTCTCCGATTGTGATTGTGAAGAAAAAGGATGGGAAGAACCGCTTCTGCATTGACTTCCGTAAAGTCAATGAAGTAACCATGAAGGACGCCTACCCTCTTCCATTTATAAACGCTATACTGGATAAACTGCGAAAAGCCAAGTTTATTTCCAGTTTAGATTTGAAGAGTGGATACTGGCAGGTTCCGTTAACACCAGAAAGCAAACCCATTACCGCATTTACGGCACCGGGACGTGGATTGTTCCAATTCACGGTTCTTCCATTTGGCTTACACTCCGCACCGGCCACATTCCAGAGGCTAGTTGATCAGTTGATCGGTCCAGATCTAGACCCCTATGCCTTTGCTTATCTGGATGACATAATCGTTCTGGGGGAAACGTTCGATCAACATTTAGAAAATCTGTCCGAAGTGTTCCGCCGATTACGACGAGCACGACTGAAACTCAACCCGGAGAAATGTCACTTTTGTCTACCGTCTATGAGATACTTAGGCCATGTAATAACTGGAGATGGAATCCGTACCGATCCCGAAAAGGTTGAGAGTATAATTAAATTCGCAGCCCCGAGAAATATCAGAGAACTAAGAAGATTTTTGGGAGTTGCATCCTGGTATAGAAGGTTCGTGCCATCGTTTTCTCAGAAGGTGGCTCCGCTAACGAAATTACTACGCAAGTCTCAACGATGGAAGTGGGCTGAGGAACAAGAAGCTGCTTTTAATAAGATTAAAACCTGTCTATCAGAAGCACCCGTTTTAAGCTGTCCTGATTTTACCGTACCGTTCACTCTTCAGACTGATGCCTCAGAAGATGGGTTGGGAATAGCCCTTACCCAACAGAAGGATGGGCATGAGCATGTGGTAGCATATGCAAGTCGCACCCTGAGTCCTGCCGAAAAGAATTACTCCGTGACTGAGAAAGAGTGTCTTGCTATTGTATGGGGGATTGAAAAGATGCGTCCTTATCTAGAGGGCTACCATTTCACGGTTGTTACCGATCATCAATCTCTTAGATGGCTGCATTCCATATCTAGTCCGTCCGGACGTTTAGCCAGGTGGAGTATTTTCTTACAGCAGTATGATTTCGAGATACAATACCGTAAAGGTGCGCTAAACCGTGTAGCCGATGCGTTGTCTAGAAATCCGCTACCAATGACCGTCGAGAACAACCCGCCGTCTACTCTATGTTTGACCGAGGTAATCGCAGAATGTTCATGGTACCGGAATAAGAAGGAAGAGGTTCTGAAGGACCCAGATAAATTTCCGGACTATTGCATTCGGGAAGACCGCCTGTACCGTCACTTCTGGGACATAAACGATTTCCGAGAACCTGAGGTGAGTGATCCCTGGAAGTTATGTGTAGCTAAGCCTGACCGAGACCGGATACTTCAAGAAAACCATGATGCTCCGAACGCTGGTCATCTGGGAATCGCTAAAACTATCACCCGTATTGCACGACTGTACTATTGGCCAGGAATGTTTAGGGACATCACCAGATATGTGAGGAGGTGTCTACAATGTCAAAAGTACAAGCCGTCGCAACAAAAACCCTCAGGGAAAATGCAACCATCTTCGAATAGACAGCCTTGGCAAACCGTTAGCTCCGATATTATTGGACCATTACCAAGAAGTAAAAAAGGAAATTGCTACATCATAATATTCCAAGACCGATTCACTAAATGGGTACAGTGTAAACCGATTAGGAATGCTACTGCTAGTAGCATAAGTACCGCCTTTTATGAAGAAATATTGACGATATTCGGATGCCCCCGTACCGTGCTGACCGACAATGGAAGTCAGTATGACAGTAAGCTCTTCAAAGGAATGCTGAGTGGATTAGGGATCCGACACCGTTTTACTCCGCCGTATACACCGCAAGCAAATCCCGTCGAACGAGCCAATCGTACACTGAAGACAATGATTGCGCAATATTGCGAAGAAGACCACCGAGACTGGGATACAAGGTTGCCGGACTTGAAATTCGCGATGAATAACTCAAGACATGACTCGACTGGATTTTCACCGGCCTTCCTAAATTTCGGAAGAGATCCCGAAGTACCGAAATCCTTTCGAAGAGAAGTTGAAGAAGCTGCCGAGGAAAACCGAGAAGAAGATACTGGAGAAGACGACCTTACCGAAGAGGATCCGAAACCGCATCTCTTGCGAGTAGAGAAACTGCAAGAGTGCTTCGACCTAGTCCGTCTGAACCTGTCTAGAGCGTTTACCAGTCAGAGTCGTAACTACAACCTACGTCGACGAGACTGGAAATGCGCCATAGGAGACAAAGTGATGAAGAAGGAACATACCTTATCATCTGCCGCTGATCATGTAGCTGCGAAGCTAGCCCCGAAATTTTCCGGTCCGTATAGAGTCGTGCGAGTTATCTCACCGGTGGTGTACGATTTGAAGGATAACAAGGGTAAACGGTATAAGCACGTACATACAAAGGATTTAAAACCCGCCAATGAGTAACAATTTTGTTTAATGCTTATTTTTAATCTTCAGGATGGAGTCACTCCATGCTACGCCACCGCCGTCCCGTCCGCCACCACAACCGACCGAAGACGATTGGGAGATAATAGACCTAACTGAGGAAATTACCCCTCCCGTCTCTCCAGGACCAGACACCGACACGATGCCGTCCTCGCCATTCCCCGACAGCGACGACCTCTTCCTCGAAGAAGAGTGGTCCAATTTCGACTGGGAGATGTCTTCAGCACAATTTGAAGCCGAATTCGATGAACAATTCGGGCTGGTCCATTACAGTCCGGGCAACACTCCGCCGAGGTCACCCACTCCACCTACTCCGGGAGTGTATACGGAGAAGGTTCTGGTATGCACCCTCTATGAACGGACCACCGTCGTTCCGGGGGAAAAGGGGGAAACTCCGGGCCAGATCGAGATCCAAGAAATGGTGTCGCGATACGACACCGGGGTATGCAGCTCCTTTACGCCGCTCCAGCACGATCCGCCACAACCGTCCCCGCAAGTACCCCGGGAAATGCTGGAGCCACTAACAACCGCCGCCATCTCACTGGAAACCGACCCCGACATCCGCACTACAAGTCCCCAAGAGCGAGAAGTAGCGCCCCCGTCATGGGAAATATGGGAGTTTGCCCAACAACTGCCTCATCTGCAGGAATGGCCGAAAGCCTGGGCCGAAAGAGCGCAGTTTCTGCGCCCGAAAACCGCGGACCCGACCCAGTGGTTTAAGGCACGGGTATTCGACCGACAAGGAAGGAGACATAACCTCCGAATCCCGCCCCGGCCGTGAATAACCTCCCCGCCGGTACAACCACTCTCCGGTTCTATTTCAGATGACACTAACTAAAGACTTTCTACCCCCGTTTCGACATTTTCACTGCCTGATCACCTAGTTACGTTCCACCGGAGTCGAGGATCTTGTTGCGTTCTATCAATAAAGATATTAACTATCAGTTTATTGTATTGCTTTATTATCCTTAGCATTCTTGCATCCGCTTAAAAGAGCCCTTATAAGTATTACCAGGGTTACTAACAAGTGCTTGTTGTTTAGAAGTAACATCGATTGGCTACCATGAGCTCCGCTGTTCCCATGGACGTACTCCATCTGTCCGATACTGATAGCCTTCCCGAGGACCGAGACGAGATGAATCCGTCAGCGCTGTCCGAGTATCAGGAGGACCAGACGAATCAGAGTGGCCGGGACCCCCTCAGGATGAGTATCCCCGCGATGATCCGGTATGCGTCCGAAGTCTGGTACCGTCGTCCGGATGAAACCCCAGCCAACCACCTTCGCCCGGGGGTCCATTGTGACCGGAACCATGGAAAGACGCGCACCTTCATCCCCATAACGCCGGATCTGTGTTGGAAATGCGGCACTTCAGGTCACCGTCGAGAGAGTTGTAGAAGACCATCGATTCTGTTCTGTTCCCGATGTGGACTCATCGGTCAGATGTCCCGAGATTGTCCGTGTGAAGGACCCAACCCCCGTACTCGATCAGTAGCCGTCCAGACCCACTTCGCAACTGGCTTCCGCCAACCTCGGGAGACGCGAGATGCCGGAATTCAGTGCAACCTAGGCACGGAACACCCCAGGCCCATCCGAAGAGTCGTGGAACTGCCCTGCCGATTATATCGCCGACAGGCATCCCAAGGAAGAGGACCTCTACTCGTAACTCAATCTACTACCACCCGACGCAGGATTTCCGGAGTCTAAAACGAACAAGTGACGTTCCCATAGAAAGTAATTGCTAAGTATTTTGTATTTTATTTAATAGTAAGATTTGTATCTAAAAAAAAAATTTAATGAACGAAATCTGCGCTTTCGTTCATTAATTTTTTTTTTTTACCGAAGTAAAGGGGGTGTGTAACGAGTCATCTTTTTTGAAGCATTGTATGATTTTGTTCCGATGGTATTTTAAGTTTAATAAGTGAATATAACTCGTTACTTACTTTCCAACTCTGTTTTCTGGTACCGTTTCAGGCCTTAATATTAATTTAAGTATTTATTTCATTAATAACCGAAAAGCCGTGATTTATCATTTAAGGAAAAACATAAAATGTAATAGATTCCACTTTTCAAAATTTAAATTATCAAGGACGCCCGGTATATAAACTATTTTATTTAAAATCGGAGTCGTTCCGTACAAATAGAAATACTTCTTGCTGTAATTAAATCGATTTTATCTCACCACCGATATTGCCAAAATTTAGGTAGGAAGTAAATTATAAATTCAAAAACCGAGCGTTAAAAAGGCATTAGATTATGTGTTGATTGATTATATTAATTATTAAGTGATCGGCGATTAAAATTTCTTGTTTTGATTTTTGAAGTTATCATTCGGGTTTTGATACTCAGTTATTATTTTCGATTAGCGAAATAAAGTTTTCATTTTCGGTATTACAATAAAGATTTTGTTCAGTTGTTTGGTAAAATTTATTATAGTGAAATATAATTTGGCCGTAGATCGAGTGTCCGACCGTCCAGGTTTTCTTCCAAGTAAGTGGAAATTATTTTATACACCCGATAAAGCATTTCACCGAGTTTCAAAGTTTTATATTTTAATTTCCAAAAACAATTTAGCAGTTTGGTTATCAAGAATATAATTCCGTATTTTGGTAAAGCCGATAGCCGGTAGTTTTTTTTGAAGCAATAAAAACAATCCTATTCACGGTTTTTATTATCACGTTCTGTATATTGTTTCTCTGAAATTAGAGTCTGATGGAAATATCATTTTGATTTTAAATTTTAGGAATAGTTCCGTATTTAAAATATTATTCCGTATTTTTATAAGACTGATAAGCCGTTGTATTTTTTTTCGAAACGATAAAAAACCCAAAGTTATTTACAGTTTTTCTATCACCACGTTTTGTATATTGTTTCTTTGGAATTCCGGTCTGAGCCTTCAATACATTGAAGTAGCATTTTGATTTTAAATTTTTTTTGGCGATACAGATTGTTATACCTAGTGTCCCACTTAAATACCCAAATACATATTAGATTCAAGTTGCATTCTAAGACATAGTTTTATTTTACTATTATTTGGGAAACCGCTGTTCTACTCTCCGACCAGTATTTTAAAATAGTTTTAGCACGTAATTTAATTTGATTTGAAAAGTTGTTAGTTTTTTTTTGATATAAACGGGTCTTTTCACATTTTTCCATCTTTCCCGATTGATTATCCCTACCGCTAAAATATAAAATTTAAAGTATCAATTTCCCTGTATAAAAATTGGATTCTCAATCGAGTACGAGGCCGATGCCACTGATCGCTTGAAAATCTAATTTAGTTTGATTTGAAGGTTTAAAGTGTCAATTTCCCTGTATGAAAATTAGATTCTCAATCGAGTACGAGGCCGATGCCACTGATCGCTTGGTAATCTAATTTAAATTTGTTAGTTTCTTTTGTTATAAACTAGGCTTTTCACATTTTTCCATCTTTCCCGATTGACTATCCCTACCGCTAAAATATAAAAATTTAAAGTGTCAATTTCCCTGTATAAAAATTAGATTCTCAATCGAGTACGAGGCCGATGCCACTGATCGCTTGGTAATCTAATTTAGTTTGATTTGAAAATTTAAAGTGTCAATTTCCCTGTATAAAAATTGGATTCTCAATCGAGTACGAGGCCGATGCCACTGATCGCTTGGTAATCTAATTTAAAATTTGTTAGTTTTTTTTTTTCGATATAAACGAGTCTTTTCACATTTTTCCATCTTTCCCGATAGATTATCCCTACCGCTAGAATATAAAATTTAAAGTATCAATTTCCCTGTATAAAAATTAGATTCTCAATCGAGTACGAGGCCGATGCCACTGATCGCTTGAAAATCTAATTTAGTTTGATTTGAAAGTTTAAAGTGTCAATTTCCCTGTATAAAAATTAGATTCTCAATCGAGTACGAGGCCGATGCCACTGATCGCTTGGTAATCTAATTTAAATTTGTTAGTTTCTTTTGTTATAAACTAGGCTTTTCACATTTTTTTCTTTCATCTTTCCCGATTGACTATCCCTACCGTGGAAATATAAAGTTTAAAGTGTCAATGTCCCTGTATAAAATTTAGACTCTCAATCAAGTACAAAGCCGATGCCACTGATTGCTTGGTAATCCAATTTAACTTCTTTAGTTTCTTTCGTTATAAACTGGTCTGGTCACATTTTTCCATCTATCCCGATTAACCATCCCTACCGCGAAAATAGTTTTATTCCGTGGACTACCGTGATAGGTAATTATTGTTTTTATTGCTGCTTACCGCATAATTTACCAAAACTGCTTATACCGCTTCCGCTGTTATTAACAAATTGCATTTGCTTGTTTACACCTGTTTTATTGTGTCATTGCTCACATTCCTTAATACCGGCAAATTTCGCATGGTGTATAATAACATAAGGCTTGAACATTTTTGCTTACTGTTGATATATTGAATTGATTCGGTACCGTTTGATCAGAAATTGTTGTATAATAATCTGTATGTGTACATATTAAGTAAGTCTTGTAATATACCAATAAATACGATCAGCGTTTTCTTAATATACCGTAGCATCACCGTCTAAGGTTTATAGGTTCTGTAGGTGTGTTAAATTCAACGAGACCCCTGGAATTTTCCGTAACCTCCATCTGAGGCTACCTGGAACTCTTGACGCCGAGGGTCAAGGGGCCGTGGAGTAAACCACGTAAAATAATCTGGCGCCCGAGTATTTGTTTTGCAAGAGAACTTTGCATCGAGGGTGTCCAAAGTGACGCGTCAGTCGCTAAAAACCTGCGCGAGAGGTGAAGAAGAAGTAAGCGGCAGGGAAAGCGCGTCACAGCACACAAACTTGATTATTAATTATCACTTTACTGTTCGGTGTATTTTTTGTTTATTTCTCGAGATCACTTTATCCACTAACTCCTCCGCTGATCGGTCCTTATTTATATTAATGCCTTTCTTACTAGAGAATTCTGGGCTGCGGCTTACACAAAAACAATTGGTTCTGGCCTTTTCTAGATAACTCTGGTCACAAAAACAATGTTTACATAAGATAGTCGTGAAGTCGTAAACAGTTGTAAAAAAAAGTGCGTATCCGCCATAATTTTAACTTTTATACCTGGCTTAGACAGAGTCGGTTTTAGAGACTATACCAGTGTGCTGTTTCGTAACAGTATGTTTATTTGTCCAATTAATTATTTTCTTCCAATAATCCTTACTGCTAGTTATTATGGACATACTTACATAAAGAGTGAAATATCAGATTTGCACAAAAAAAACTAGTAAAAATTTAAACCATTTTCAACAAACGTCGATATCGTAGTAGAAATAATAAATTGGATTAAATTTTTCATTACAATATTATTATATTATGTAGGAGTCGCCTAATGTGTATACTCTAGTACTCTTTATGAGGCTAAAACCATGAAAATTGGGATAATACATTTTTTCTTGCATATGTGGCTGTGATTTCAAATCTAAATATTGTTTCCAATTCTAAAGAACTTTACTAAATAAATTTTTTTGATAATGTCGAAAATAAGGGTAGTTTAGTCTAGATCAAAATTCGTATTTTTTGTTCTCTTTTGGACGCCTTTTGAAAATTTATAATTTCGACAACACAAGTGCCAGGTTTCGGCAATGTACCCATTTTGTTTAGTTATATATAACGGGAAAAAAATCTTTAATTCATTTATGTTTATCAGTTTACTTTACAAAAGACAATTAAGATAAATCTACAAATACAATAAAAACAGAAAGAAGCCTTAAAAATGGATATTGCGATGGCACGCATTGGGAGCAGATGGATAATATTCATGTTCAATAGAACCATCATTGTTAACTGTCAAAAGTCATTGTCGGGGCATAGGAGAGGGTACAGGTCGATTTAAATATTAATTCATTCTATCAAAAACTAACAAAGCGATGGCACGCATTTATACTCAATGGATAATGTTCATATTCAATAGAATAATGGTTGTGAGCTGTCAAAAGTCGTGGTCGGGCCGTAGGAGGGGGTACAGGTCGGTTTAAATAATTAATTATATAAAAAAATAACAAAGCAATGGCACGCATTCAGACTCAATGGATAATGTTCATATTCAAAAGAATAATAGTTGTGAACAATCAAAAGTCATTGTCGGGCCATAGGAGGGGGTACAAGTCGATACAAATATTAATTAATTCTATAAAAAAATAACAGAGCGATCGCACGCATTCAGACTCGATCGATAATGTTCATATTCAATAGAATCATCATTGTGAACTTTCATAAGTCATTGTCGGGCCGTCGGAGGGGTACAAGTCGGTTTAAATAATAATTAATTATATAAAAAAATAACAAAACGATGGCACGCATTCAAACTCAATGGATAATGTTCATATTCAATAGAATAATAGTTGCGAACTGTCAAAAGTCATTGTCGGGCTGTAGGAGGGGGTACAGGTCGATATAAAAATCAATTAACTATAAAAAAATAACAGAGCGATGGCACGCATTGAGACTCGATGGATAATGTTCATATTCAATAGAATAATAGTTGTGTACTGTAAAAAGTTATTGTCGGGCCGTAGGAGGGGGTACAGGTCGATATAAATATTAATTAATTCTATAAAAAAATAAGAAAGCGATGGCACGCATTCTGACTCGATGGATAATGTTCATATTCAGTAGAATAATGGTTGTGAACTGTCAAAAGTCATTGTCGGGCCGTAGGAGGGGGTACAGATCGGTTTGAATAATAATTATATAAAAAAATAACAAAACGATGGCACGCATTCAGACTCAATGGATAATGTTCATATTCAATAGAATAATAGTTGTGAACTGTCGAAAGTCATTGTTGGGCTGTAGGAGGGGGTACAGGTCGATATAAAAATCAATTAACTCTATAAAAAATAACAGAGCGATGGCACGCATTGAGACTCGATGGATAATGTTCATATTCAATAGAATCATCATTGTGAACTGTCAAAAGTTATTGTCGGGCCGTAGAAGGAGGTACAGATCGATATAAATATTAATTAAATTTATAAAAAAATAACAGCGATGGCACGCATTCACTTTCGGTGGATAATGTTCATATTCAATAGAATAATAGTTGTGAGCTGTCAAAAGTCATTGTCGGGCCGTAGGAGGGGGTACAAATAGATTTAAATAATAATTGATTCCATAAACAAAATAACAAGTACAACAATACAACAAGGTGTTGGCTAGCAAATATGATCAAAATTATCTTCGTTAGTGTTTTTAAGTGAAACTCACGGTCTCTAGTTAATTCCACAATATAATACAAGTTATTGAAAATTCTAAAAAATCGACAATTGTTTCGATAAATCAATATCATCGTTAGATTTATCGAAACAATTGTCAATTTTTTAGAATTTTCAATAACTTTTATTATATTGTGGAATTAACTAGAGACCGTGAGTTTCATTTAAAAACACTAATATGAGCATATTCTACGAAGTAAGGGTCGAGACAGTCAATTTCATTATCTTCGTTGTTATGTTTTACTGCTTTCCACGCCATCTTGCGGTAGAGTATTGAGCGCGTTTTTTTGTGTGGTATCCCCAGGAGGCCTATTCCACCAAATAAATATTTCAGTGACTTTTGACAGTTCACAACCATTATTCTAGTGAATATGAACATTATCCATCGAGTCTGAATGCGTGCCATCGCTTTCTAGGTTTTTTATAGAATTAATTGATATTTAAATCTACGTGTACCCCCTCCTACGGCCCGACAGTCACTTTTGACAGTTCACGATGATGATTCTATTGAATATGAACATTATCCATCGAGCTAGAATACGTGCCATCACTTTGTTATTTTTTCATAGAATTAATTAATATTTATATCGACCTGTACCCCCTCCTACCTCCCGACAATGACTTTTGACATTTCACAACCATTATTCTATTGAATAATAATATTATCCATCGAGTCTGAATGCGTGCCATCGCTTTGTTATTTTTTTATAGAATTAATTAATATTAATATCGACCTGTACCCCCTCCTACGGCCCGACAATAACTTTTGACAGCTCACAATGATGATTCTATTGAATATAAACATTATCCATCTAGTCAGAATGCGTGCCATCACTTTGTTATTTTTTTATATAATTAATTATCATTTAAACCGACCTGTACCCCCTCCTACGGCCCGATATTGACTTTTGACAGTTCACAATGATGATTCTATTGAATATGAACATTATCCACCAAGTGTGAATGCGTGCCATCGCTCTGTTATTTTTTTATAAAATTAATTAATATTTATATCGACCTGTACCCCCTCCTACGGCCCGACAATGACTTTTCACAGCTCACAATGATGATTCTATTGAATATGAACATTATCCAACGAGTCAGAATGCGTGCCATCGCTTTGTTATTTTTTTATAGAATTAATTAATATTAGTATCGACCTGTACCCCCTCCTACGGCCCTACAATGACTGAATGAACATTATCCATTGAGTCTGAATGCGTGCCATCGCTCTGTTATTTTTTATAGAATTAATTAATATTTATATCGACCTGTACCCCCTCCTACGGCCCGACAATGACTTTTGACAGTTCACAAGCATTATTCTATTGAATATGAACATTATCAATCGAGTCTGAATGCGTGCCATCGCTCTGTTATTTTTTTATAGAATTAATTAATATTTATATCGACCTGTACCCCCTCCTACGGCCCGACAATGACTTTTGACAGTTCACAACCATTATTCTAGTGAGTAACAACATTATCCATCGACTCTGAATGCGTGCCATCGCTTTGTTATTTTTTTATAGAATTAATTAATATTAATATTGACCTGTACCCCCTCCTACGGCCCGACAATGACTTTTGACAGCTCACAATGATGATTCTATTGAATATATGAACATTATCCATCGAGATTGAATGCGTGCCATCGCTCTGTTATTTTTTTGTAGAATTAATTAATTTTTGTATCGACCTGTACCCTCTCCTACGGCCCGACAATGACTTTTGACAGTTCACAACCATTATTCAAATCAATATGAACATTATCCATCGAGTCTGAATGCGTGTCATAGCTTTGTTAGTTTTTTATAGAATGAATTAATATTTAAATCGACCTGTACCCCCTCCTATGCCCCGACAATGACTTTTGACTGTTCACAATGATGATTCCATTGAATATGAATTATATCTACTCCCAATGCGTGCCATCGCATTGTTATTTTTTTATAGAATGATAGGTACGCGTGCGCGGTGTTGCCACATCGAAACCGTGGCTTCTTTCACACCCGTAAATAAAATTTGTTCTTTGACTTGTGTTATCGGTCATACTTTGATTGTGGTTTCCTCACTGTACCAAATTGAGCAGCAGTAGAATTCTTATTCATGAAACTGCCGGAGAAACTTTCTATTCGCGTAGTGCAATAAAAAACTACTAGATAGAAAAAATTGATACTAATCATTTTAGAACGGAGTAGAGTGTTATAGAATGTTGATCTAATTTTTCCAGTATGTTTTCATTTGGATCGTTTTTTAGATCCTACTTTAGAATGCTTCAATAAGGCTTTTATTTATAAACCAAGCAGTATTATCTCAATAGCAATCTAGAAGCAGGGAATAAAAAACAAAAACTAGGAGCCATTGAATTGGTTGTAAACAATATTGAATGAAAATTGATGGAAGCTAGACTTCTATTATAAATACAGTTAAATTATATATGACGTTCAAACTCCGCGTGTAAACACACTTGTATTGTAGAGAGAGATTAGTCATCATAACTCTTGATCTCAATGAGCTTGCTAGAGCCGGTGTTAAACCATGTTGTGGGATTTTAAGCAGAAGACTCCATAAGGAAACCAGCAAGGGTTCCGTAATATGGTAATCGTATTGTAATCTGAAGAACAAGTAATGGAGTGCAGTTAGGTCTTACTGAGGAAAAACCTCGCTATGCACTACTAGGTATAACTAAAATGGAACCGATCGATATTCTTTATTTCTTACAAGCGATTATGAGTTTGAGTCCTAAACATTTTGTACTTCTGTTAAATTTGAATTATTTAAATTCGTAAAAATTAACGAATCAGTACTAGTGTTATTTTAAATCTAATCATGACGCCAAATATGAGTGTACAGCAATTTAATCTAAAATTTATTATCAATTTCCTTTGTTAAATTTACATTTTGAACAACGCAAAAAAGATAAAATAAATTATTAAAATATGAGCATTAATTAGACAAACAATAAATTAAAAAGTACACTTTTATTTAAAAAAAATGATAACCGACAATTTAACCAGAAGATAATGCTTATTTATCCCTATTCTTGGAATATATTTATTTTGCAGGTAGTCTTAAGTTAAGTTATTGCTCCCATATTTCTTAGTTTTCTGTAACAGTATGACTATGAACATTCATACTTCTATCCCCAAAATTATTTCTTCATAGCAACTACTTAACTCCAAATAAAAGTTTATTATACGCGGAGTATATTAGATAGAGAAAAACATAAAAAATATGAAGAATTCATAAATCATTAAGAAATTGCAATAAATGCACCGAGAATTAAATAAAGAGTCAGTTTGTTGGATTAATAATGAACCTGAGTAGAACTAAAATTATGTCAAATTCCTTAATTTTACCACAAAAGGTCACTATTGATTTGGATAGATTAGAAACTGCGATAAATGAAAGGACCATGGAAGGGGTAAATTTGTCCGGAGAGCATTCGGAAATAAGAGCATTATATTTAAAAGTCGCCTTCCAATTTGCTTGAAAAGAAATTTTTTTGATCAGAGTATTTTGCCTGCATTAACTTATGCTTCAGAAACTTCGACTTTAATGTGCTAAAATTTTGAGCAACAAAGAGAAGCTTGGAGAGATTAAATCGGGATTCACCCGTAGAGATAGAAAAGAAAACACATGGATTAGAGAGCAACCAAAGTAACTGATGTCATTTGTATAGTAAAGAAGTGAAAATGGGACTGGGCTGGACACCTTGCCAGAAGATGCAATAGAGATAAGAAAAGACAGAGGAAGAGACCACAATGTCACTGGAGAGATGAGATTGTCAAGTTGATAGGAACGGAATAGAGAAGAATTGCAGAAAATAGGACAGCTTGGAATAATCTAGGAGAGGTATTCATCCTGCAATGAACCCGTAAAGGCTGATGATGCAGAATATGTAATGAGAGGTGGAAATAAAGCTTCATTTATAATGGAATCAGTCAGATGTATTTCCTACACTTACAAATGAATTTTAAATAAAAATACCACTTTCGACATTCAATGTAATTTATAGTACGCTTGGTAATTGAAGTTCCAATAGAGATATCGGGATTTTTAGAACTATTATTGCGGTTTTATAATCAGAAAACGTGCTTTATCATTTCTACCATATCTCATTAGACACATTATGCTTTGCTTGGTTGTTTTTCCAATATATTAATTACACATTGTATACCAGGTAATGCTGTAAAATGTGTGTTCGAACTCTTAGTGAAGTTTTCTTAACCCTTCAAAGTATTGTTAATGTATTGCATGATGAGGTAAATGATGTTCTCAACATATGACGAAGGTATCTTGAGATAGATGGGTGATCATTATCAAAATATTTCAGTAATCTAAAATCAAAAATACCAAGAAACAAAAAAGAAACGTTATATGTGAAGTTCCTTGTAATAAATGTGATGCTGTTTACATAAGACAAACATCATATTATTTGGAAAATAGATTAAATAGTCATCATTACGATAAAAAAATAAAACGGCATTAACAAACCACGTAATAACAAAAAAACAAATTTATATATAAAAATTCAAAAATTCTGCGACATAATATAAAAAATCTTTTAATGATAAAAAAGGCCTAAATAAGCAATTTAAATAAAAATTATAATTCTATTACATAAATTCCGTGTAGGGTATATATCTATTAATAAATTGATAAATGCTTCTTTTATATATATTAAAACTTAAATTTTAACAATTAAAGACGGGAAGTCTTCATATGGTCGAAGCAGATTGTGATATTCATGTAGGCCAAACTATAATCAATAAATTTATTATTTCATTATTTTTTCGATGACAAGATAAACAACTCATGGACATGGACTAACTGCATTGAGACTGGGCTCGTATTAATGAAAATTAATCAACCGATATTACATTTCAGATAAAGATATACAGACAAATAATTAAGTGACTCAGTTGGATTAACGCGCTAGAAAAAAATGAGAATCACCTACTAAACCGCTAGTTTGATAGTAGCAACCGCCGTTCGATACAGTTCAATATATCAGTGGCGTAACTTGGAAGTGATTAAATTATTTACAAAACGTTAAAAAGGGTTTTTAACATTATTGCTTCCTATGATAACGATGGGTAGCGAATATGTAGTATGTGCCTCATTGTGTAATTTACGTAACTAACATGAAAGTTCACGAATCGAAACTCTCCGGCAAGATGTATTTACCTATATCTTCGTCAAAATGTCAAAAATATGATCATTATAATATGGCATATTATAGGAGATTTATCGATAGTTAAAATTTTGGTATCAGAATAAAGACTTTCAGCTGCAATGTTAATAAAGAGTTTTCTTAATAACATGAGGTCTAAACCTGTAGTGCTTTCAGTTGATACAAAAAGACACAAATAAAATCTTACTGATAAAATGTGAGTTACTACAAGTCTTCCTTTGAACCAAAATAATAAATACAGGATCACACCATACAAACATTTCCAATTCGAATCATTTAAATCATCTATTTATTTACAATAGTAATAAATTCAGTTCGATTACGTATTGAAAAATGTCTGTTTTGACAATAAAAATTAATTATTTTGTAAAAATAAACATTCCAGATCTGAAATGACGGTTAAAACAACTAGAATCGAGTTTGCACAGTTGTTCTTCTACAAACATTTGAATATATTTGTTTATGTTTAAAAACGAGGTGCTAGCATCTCGATAATAGGTTAAACATATTTTATTGCCAGGTCACAAATTTAAAAAAGAAGAAAAAACAACAAGTAAATAAAGTATCTTATTTTGCCATAGTAATGAAATAATACTTGAAGCAATATTTAAAAAAATATATATTTAAATATCCTTTTAGGGTATTTCTTTAGTATAAATTTGATTAGAAATAGGCGCCAAATTGCAACCTAAAACCCTGCCGGCCAGAAGCTCTGTCTCAGGAAGTGGTATTCGGTCTACCTTACAGTATTTTTTATTTACTCAACTGAGATGGTGAATCAATAAAAAAAGTTTCGGGAGTAATAGATTTATTAATTACACTAAAATAAGTGTTTTTAAATGAAACTCAAGGTCTCTAGTTAATTCCACAATATAATACAAGTTATTGAAAATTCTAAAAAATTGACAATTGTTTCGATAAATCAATATCATCTGACGATGATATTGATTTATCGAAACAATTGTCAATTTTTTAGAATTTTCAATAACTTGTATTATATTGTGGAATTAACTAGAGACCTTGAGTTTCATTTAAAAACACTAATATGAGCATATTCCACGAAGTAAGGGTCGAGACAGTCAATTACACTAAAATAAATTCACATTAATACAAATACGAATAAAAGTCTGTCTAACAATAAAAATAAACAACTCAACATTTTGTATATATCGAAACTAAGTTTGAGGACTTATCTTGGAGAGACTTGGGATGTACAGCTCTCAGCAATGTTCTGGAAATGTGACACTTGAGTTGGATGCGACTTGTTTCAGCGGACGTCTACGGGTTCCTGAGTTGACTTCTGTTGGACCAAAGGCCAAGAGACAGTTTCTTACGGGACAAGGTATGAGTAAACATAAAAAAGAGAAAAAAGAAGGAAGAAATATTGGAAAGGAAGAATAAGATGAACAGATATTGAGCGTATACTCAATACATACAAAAATCGACGAATCTAATTTTTAAAATAAAACCACAGAAATATGTTTCATTCTCATCTGTCCTGTTCCCAAAATATGCAGAAAATGTAAATTTAAACTAGAAAAAAAATAACCAAAAAGAATGTAGGTACTTACTAAAAATTTACTTCCACAAAATATAGATGGACGCCATCAGTTTTAACGATTTAAAATTGCTAAAAAGACATACAAAAGGTGAAGAAACTGGAACACATTACTGAAAAATAATCTTTTCAAATAATAGGAATACATTAATAAAATGAAAGCCTGAAAAATCGGAATAGATTTGTAAGCACAAACACAGGAAAATACAAATTGAAAAAAGAAAAAAAACTTGCCAGCAAAAATGAAATGTCACCACTCGAAAGAGATTAACGACTGAATAATGTGATTTGCTTCTTAAGCGGAGAACGGCAGAAAAGAATGTCGAGTCGGATTTCGTCCGTTTAAATACACCATAAATGCCGTAGATCAGGGGTCTCCAAACTTTGAAGCCTTGGGGCCATAATATTTTTTTCGGTATGTTGCAAGGGCCATAACAATTTTAATTTTTCTGCTCACTTAAGCAAAGATAGGCTTTTATTGCATTTCAATTCCTACTGATTGTGTATTGTGACACGTAACGACATCTAGTGTCGAATAGTGATACTATGTACTGTTCTAGGTACTATCTATTTCAGCTACCCACTAACTCACTAACAGGTGGCATATTTGGGAATTTCCGCATTGGTTCGAGAAAAATCTGGTTCTGGCTAGTTTTTCCGATCATTTCTAGATGGCAGTAATTGCATAGGTATAAAAAGGCTAGCGGCGCCATTGCGAGTCAGTTTGCGCGGGAAAGGTGAAGGAAGCAAAGTTGCCTATTGTGAAATAAAGTAACAAGAGTTTTTTTAGTAGACTTGTTTTTATGTGTGATTTATTGGTATGGAAAAGAAGCGAAAAATAGACAGTGAATGCAGAACGTTCCAAGATAAATGGAACTTTCAGTATTTGCGATTGAGAGCAGTAATAAGGCGCTATGTTTAAATTGTAATGAAACCATAGCTGTTCTCAAAGAATATAACATTAAACGTCAGTATGAATCGAAACATCTTCAAAATTACTCTAAATATACAGGAATATTGCGGACGGAAAAATTTAAAGTTTTGAAGCGCGGACTGAAATCGCAGCAATCTTTATTTGCCAAAGCAAATACTGAGCAAGAGTCTGCAACTCGCGCCAGCTTTTGTGTGGCTCTTGAAATCGCAAAACATGGAAAACCATTCACCGATGGAGATATGATAAAAGAATGCTTGATTGCAATAGCTGAAGAAATATGCCCCGAAAAAGTAAATTTATTGAAAGGTGTCAGTTTATCAGCAAACACCGTGGCTCGGAGGGTGCAAGACATCGCAGAAAATATATCATCTCAACTTTCTGACAAAAATGGACAACTTGAGTGGTTTTCTCTAGCCTTGGATGAGTCAACGGATGTGTCAGTACTGCTCAGGTGTTGATTTTTATTCGTGGAGTCGATAAAAGCTATGATGTGTATGAAGAACTTCTTGATATTGATAGTATTCACGGCACGACAAGTGGGGTAGATATTTTAAGGGAGTTGAAAATGCCATTATTAAAAAAAACCATCGATGGAAAAACTTGAAATATATCACCACCGATGGAGGCAAAAATATGTGTGGTAAAAATAAAACAGCGGTCGCACTTGTGCCAGAGGCTGTAGAAAATAATGGTGGCTCAAAACCATTAATATTACATTGTATCATTCATCAACAGTCCTTGTGCGGACTGCCGTACGCTGGCTTAGTTGCGGAAAAGTCTTTAAGCGCTATTATGAACTTCGAGCAGAGATCGAATTTTTTTTGAATGAGAAGCATCGCCCTTGTGCCGATTTAGGAAATAGTGAATGGCTGTGGAAATTAGCATTCTATGTCGATTTGACAAATCATATGAACGAACTGAATTTAAGATTGCAAGGAGAAAATCAGCTTCTTCCTGATTTATACACCAATATCAAATCATTCAGGCAGAAAATAATACTATATCAATCGCAGTTACGTAAAACATGTTTCACACATTTTAAAACATGTGAAATATTCAGCCACACTACAGAGACTGAATTTCCAGTCGATTTTGCAGTCGTAACTTTGAGTGCTTTAAAGATAAATTTCGATACTCGTTTCTCAGATTTTGATGTCATTGTGAATGAAATTGAGCTTTTTCAAAATCCTTTTGATTCTGATATTGAAACCCTGGCTCCGGAAAGTAAAATGGAAATTATTGATTTACAGTGCAGTGATATGTTTAAGAACAAATATCAAAATTCATCTTTGTTGAAATTTTATAAGAGTCTTCCACTGGCACAATTTGATAATTTGCATAAATTTGCTCGTGGGTTGTTTTCGGATTTTGGTACTACGTACTTGTGTGAGAAAACGTTTTCCAAGATGCAGTACACAAAAAATGTTTACAGATCTAAATTAACCGATGACCATCTTAAATCTCTTTTAATAATTGGTACAAGTAAAATTATTCCACAACTACAAACAATTGTCGATGGAAAATCACAATTACATAAATCTCATTAGTGTTTTTTTTTTGTTTTATTAGTGGGATTAATTTCAATTTAATTATTTGTTAGTTATTAATATGCTTAAGTTTAAAATACTTAAGTTGACTTTTCTGCGTCATAATTTCTGTCGTAAAGTTATACCTTGCAAGTAAATAAAACACAGTAATTATCATTCTGTGTTTTCATTCTCTTACATTCAACTTATCACAGCAATAGTAACAACAGTAAAACATTGGCTGTCGTGGGCCAGATTGATGACACTAGTCTTAAGCTGTCGCAGGCCGGACTGATGGCAGTGGAGGGCCGGATTTGGCCTGCGGGCCGTAGTTTGGAGATCCCTGCCGTAGATAATACGTTCGACTCCGTTATCTGACAAATATATATATATATATATATATATATATATATATATATATATATATATAACTTGTATGAGTCGAAGCGAGACAGACGTCTTTCGGTTAGCAGGTTAGGCACATGTTGCCACTATTCGAGAAAAGTTCTTAAACATGAGAATTAGAAGTCCAAAGTCTATTTAATAAAAATAATCTTTTTCTATATGACTCATAAATCGTAGTATGACAAACTTAAATGAATTTTAGAAATTTCAAGAATGCATGTTAGAGTAATTAGTTCTAAAGTTTTTAAGAATTATTCTCAAAGATAACGAAATTTTAGAATTAAATATGACAACAACGCTTTCATGTTTATGTATACGTTACGCGGTCATTGCACTTTGCAAACTTTTTCGTTTTAGTATAGACGTTCGGATCCGTAGTTAAACTGTAGGTCCCTTCAATCTGTGGTAACTGGAGAGCACAACACAGGTAGACGTGAGAGGTCGCCGACATCCGATGACGGATAATGGCACTGAAAGAAGAAGAAGCTTGATCGGATTCAATTCGCAGTGATATGGTAGCAATCGAAGAACACTAATTCCACGTAACTTGGCCGTTTCATGAAAAGCGTATTTTTTTTAAATTCAGAAGTATATTGTCTATCCAACAAGTTCATCGTCACTGTTAGTAGTAATTCACTTTTTAATTAACTAGTCTTTTATGCAGTGTTCTTTCCAGTTAGCCGTGGGTAACGGCTCTATTAACCTTGAATTATAGCTAGAATTATCCAAAGATATGACAGAATTAATAGGAATAACTCCAGTATTTGATAGAAATACTATTCAAAAACATCGGCATTCATTTCTTCGTGGTAACCTTTGGTAGACCTTGACACAAATACAAGCAAACCAGTATGTACAAATCCTTCATCACCCCTATTATGGGTTTCATCGATTTATATAGGTTTCTTCCCTGGTGGTTTCTTAGCAGGTTCCATAATTATTAAACTGTTTTTCCTGTGTTTTAAAGGCTTGTCATTTTTCTCACAAAAATTCAAAATTCAGAGATTTTGTTTACTTTTCTCGCTCCTATGAGTTTACACACCCAGACAAAGTTTACTGATAAAATTAAAAGGGGCGGTTGTGGTTTATAAAGATTAACCTTTTTTATTGTTTCACTCCGGTAAATTTTGTTTCGCACGCTAAACGAATGGAGTATAGTCGTAATGATGTTCCTTGTGGCACCCTGATTTATCTCAAAAGCTTCTTCATTTTCTCTTCTTTTATACCAATAAAAATGCTGGAATAGTTGTTCCTGGATCCATTTCATATTTATAAGAAGGTACATGATAATCTATAACTAGATTTTTTATTTATGTCTTAACATTCATAAAATGAAATATTTTCTCCTTATTAGACTTTTCATTGCTTATTAATGTCCTTTCGACCAATGTCTTTACGTATCAGTTGTCAATTTATAGTAATATACATCCCATTCGAACTCTAATTTCTGTTTAATCATTCTTGGAATTCGAAATTTTTTGTTTACTTTATGTTTGGCCATCTTGTATATTGAAGAACCCCTTGTGTCTGTCTATTATAACAGTAAACACATTTTTGATTAGAGAAGGGATTGTTAGTATTCACATCTCAAGCAACTACAGCACGCTTTTACTAATTCACTTCGAGAAACGTACTTATATCGCAGAAGCACGTCCAATCCTCTTTTTTATCATACGCCTTATTCAGACTGATCATTATTAGTTTGCGACATTATTTACTCTTTCGACGGCTAGTTTTTGTTACCTTCCTACCTCTTTTCACTTTAATTTCATTTAGATTGTTTCATCTATGGATCTCCTGATAGATTGTATTAATTTCGTGATTTTCTCTTTATATTTCTCAAAATCCATAATAACTGTGGCGCCTCTCTTATCAGCAGCTGTGTAAGTAGGCGAAAAATCAATTTTGCAATTAACCAAAGAAATAATCTGCCGCTAATTTCCCAGATCATGGACAGAGCTGAACATTGAAGTTCCAACCATAAAATCCATTTTCAGAAACTCAGATCTATTTTTATTCTTCACACAAAACTAGTTTTTATATAATTTCTTTTCCGATTCTTCGACTTTTTTAGCAAAAATAGTTTTGCCGAGTCTATACTTATAGACTTTTTATACTTGTATTTTATAAAATTCAAAAAAATAACTTTTAAATTGCAACCAGCGTTGGTTATTCGTTCACTGCTACTGCTAGAGAATGCCCACATACTAGGTGGAAACTGCATTGTCCTCACAGATTTAAAGCGGGTTTATACAGGCAAATAAAAATAGAAGTTGATCTTATGGGTAACGATGTATGCATTTATTCAACAAATAAAAGATAACCAACTTTCAACTTTTATTTTTATCTGAAAACAACTGCGCTAGTTGAAATGTACCAACCGCCGCGATTCGTACGTTTCATGTCACCTAACCCCTTTCGGACTTGTTTTGGTAATAGCTTTTGGTGTTGTTTTTATGCTTTTTATCTTTCCGTTGTGTTGTTTCAGGCATCCCAACAAAAAAATAAGTATAGAAAACTTTTATTTCTGTATAAACGTCAAATTATTGATTATTTTAATTCTTTTTTTTATTTCTCTGCTTCGACCTACAAGATCATTAACGGTTTACATAGTACACATTTCTTAATACAAAATAAATTAACAGTTACATGGTAGATATTGAAACAAATAAAAATACATTAGCGGTATATGGTACACAATTCATAATTAATAGAATAAACAACAGAAAACAGGTGTCTCAGTGCAGTATTAATGTTTAGTTTAGGTATAGTGTGTGACGGTAGAATGGTTATATCTTATGTAACATATTTGCACTTTTCAGAAAATCTATAACATTTGATGAGTCTGAGGCATTTCCTAAGATTTACTTAATATCACGTGGAATATTGTAGGTTTTTCGTAGTAGACCATACATAGGGCAATCGATTAGTAGGTGATGTACACTGATATCTTCATCACAGAAATTGCAAAACGGAGGATCCTCCCTTGTTATTAAGTATTCATGCGTGTATCTGGTGTGTCCTAGACGTAGTCGGGTGATGATTACCTGGTTCCTTCTGTTTTCTGTTGGTATATGCCAAGGTCCGAAGTTAGGTTTTAAGTGTTTCAATTTAGATTCGGATTCTTGCCAAAAAGTGTTCCAGCGTTTTATGATTTTGTCCTTGAAGTATGATTTCAAATCAGTTGATGTCGGTAGATTACAAACTAGACAGTTTTGATAAGTTGCCGCTTGTGCTTTCTCGTCTGCTTCCTCATTACCTTTGATTCCCACATGCGATGGAATCCAAATGAATCTGATGTCTTGGTTATGGTTGTACAATTATTCTAACTCTTTTCTTATTAAATTAACTATCGGATGTCTTTGGTAAATTCTTCCTAATAATTTTAGTGAGTTCAATGAGTCTGTCAAAATGATAAAGTTTTTATCTTGCTGATGTTTGGCATATTCTACTGCTTTGTATATCGCATATAGTTCTCCAGAAAGGATAGTGTATGTGCCTGGTAGTTTGAATATTTCAGAGTTAGTATTTGTTACAATGGTTGCTCCAACATTTTCCCCTTTTTTAGATGCATCTGTATATATCTCTGTGTACTCATGATATTTGCTTGTGATTTCTTAAAAAAATAAATGTATAGTATGAATATTATAGTCATGTTTATTGAGATCGGTTAAGTTAGTATTGATTTTAGGAGAGACACGTGCCCTAGGATGAATGTCGGTTTGATAGACTCTATTTAAAAAGGTTAGTAGAAACGAGACATAGGTGTGGCTTTTAAAATATCTGCGAATTCTTTCATAGAAAGGAGGGCTCCAGTATTTACTTTGGAAGCAGGAAGGATATCTGTCTGATATGGTATTCTTATACGTTGGGTGTTGCTGGATATTTTTGCTGCGTATGATAGGCTTAGAATCTGCCTTCTATCACTTAGACTTGCTTCTCCTGCTTCGCAATTTAAACTATTCACGGGAGTGCTGCGAAATGCTTCTAGTATTGTTCTTAGTGCCTGATTATGGATAACATCAAGGTGCCTCAACATTGACTGTTTTGCTGAAGCGTAAACCATAGTCTATTTTTGACCTAACTAATGCTCGATATACCATCATCACTATTTTTCCATCCGTTCCCCAGTGTTTGTTGGCTATACACTTTAGGAGATTTAAACCTGACTGACATGATGAAGTTGTTTAATGTGAGCTTTCCAATTTAATTTTTGAGTGAATGAAAACGACGAATACTCAGTGTGTATTAGTTTATTACTTTCAGGCTAAGCGCTTTCGGCTTTGATAATGGCTCAACAGCCGAAAGCGCTTAGCCTGAAAGTAATAAACTAATACACACTGAGTATTCGTCGTTTTCATTCACTCAATTTGCATCTAGTGTGTACACCATATCCACAGGCATTTCTAATTTAATTTTTGATCGAAAATTAATCCCAGGAAATTTATTTGTTCTTTACATCGAAGAATTTCGTCGTGTAAAGTGAGTTTTGGTTGTAATATTGTGTATATTTTTTGGAGAATACTATGCATTCTGTTTTTTCAGATGAAAATTTAAAGCCATTTGCTTTAGTCCATTTCTCTAACTCCTTTATTTGATTTTGTAGTAGGGTGGTTACGCTGTCTAATTTTTTTTCCTTTCATAAATATAATTAAGTCATCGGCAAATAGTCTAGCTTGGACCGGTTTGTGAATTGTTTTGAGTATGTCGTTAATCGCAATTAGAAATAGTGTGGGACTTAATATTGACCCTTGTGGGGTTCCATTCATCTGTTGTTTGGTGCTGGATAATGTACCATTGCTTCTTACTTGGAAAAGTCGCTTTCTCAGAAAGTTTTGGATAAAAGCTGAAATATTGCCTTGATAGTTCCAGTTTTGCAGTTTTAATGAAATTTGATGATGCCATGCAGCATCAAAAGCCTTAATGAGGTCAAAACACACTGCCACACATTTCTGTTTATTAACAAAAGCTTCATTTATTTGACTTTCTAAATCTATAATGTTATCTAATGTAGATCTAATTGACCGAAAGGCTGATTGTTCTGCAAATAATTGGTTGTTTGATTCTAGGCACCATAATAGCCTGCGGTTTATAATTTTTGCAAGGAGCTTACATGTACTGCATGTTAGTGATATTGGTCTATAAGACTCAGGCGATAGAGAAGATTTTCGTGGTTTGAGGAAGGGTATTATTATCCAGACATTTGGAAACATGTTGATTCCAGATCAAGTTAAATATTTCTAGCAAATGCTGTTATGCAGGGTACGGAAGATTCTTTAAGAATACAGTAGGGATATCGTCCGGTCCCGGTGAGGTGTCTTTCATGGATTGCAATGCTTCAGAAAACTCTTCTATTGAAATTATATTATTAATTTGATCTACGTTTTCATCAATTATTATAGGGGAGGATTCAGCTATATTTTTGAGGTTTAAGAAATCGGCATCATAGTTTTCATTACTTGAAGATTGTCTATATTGTTCTGCAAAAATTTCAGCAATTTCGCTAGAGTTCGAGATTATTGTGTTGTTTTTTGTTTTCAAAGCAGGGATTTCATTAATTATATTTTTTCCCGATATTTTTTTCACCTTTTTCCATACTGACGATAATGGCGTGTAACTATTTATATTTTTCAGGTAGTTGTGCCATGATTCTTTTTGGCTATTTCGTGTTGTGCTCATGTGCTCTTTGTTTTTTGTATTCTAATAGGTTCTCATTTGTTTTGTGTCTTTTGAACTTGTTCCATGAATGTTTACTGGCTTTTATTGCAGCATCACAAGCATTATTCCACCAAGGTACAAGGTTATGTTTTTTGAGATAACCAGTTTTCCCAATTTCATCAAAGGCAGCAGATAGTATTATAGAATTGAAATTATTGAGGGTTTCATTGATGTTGTTGGTTATTTTTAGGTTAGTAATGTTTTTCCCAATGTTACCTTCGAAATTTTTCCAATTTGCTTTGTTTAGTTTCCATCCTTTCAAAAGATTTGTGTTGTTATCATTATTTGATTCGTTCGCTAAGTTTTCTATAATAATTGGAAAATGGTCACTGTTGTATAGATCATCGACCACTCTCCAATTGAAGTCAGTTGTGATGTTCGAAGTGCACAGTGATAAATCTATAGCAGAGAAGTTTTTGGTAGCTGCATTGAATCTAGTTTTATCGTTACATCATTCAATAGTGAAATATTCATTGTGTCTATCCAGTCTTTTATTTTTCTACCTCGTGTGTCGATGCTCTCTAATACCCAAGAAAAATGGTGACCATTAAAGTCGCCGACGATAATAAATGGATTAGGTAGTTGGTTTGTTAGAAGTTCCAACTCGTGTTGGTATAGTTGTAGGGCTACGGCTTCAAATGGGGTGTTTATTTGTATTGAGCTTGCTGCTAATAGTGATTTAGTGTAGATGGCAACTCCACCACCGACTACTTCAGAAATTCTATTTTTGTAGAATCTGGTATAATATCTTGGTGTTTTGTTTTTGTTTACATGAAAATGTGTTTCTTGCAAACATATTACATCTGGCGAATATTCTGCAAATAATAGTTGTAACATATTTGAATAGATGTAGTACCCATTCAAATTCCATTGTAGAATGGTCTGGAAAGCCAACATGTATTTAGAAACAGCTGTCGGCAGATGCGTCACTGCTAGGGTCGATATCTGTCTGTCTTTCTAGTTTTTTCCGTAGTTTTGTACATTTTGTTTTTAGGCTTCTATCTTCTATTTGTGGGTAAACTTGTAGCAGCATTTCGATTAAGCTATTTATATTGTTGGTGTAATGTTTGGCTATATTGATAACATCTTGAGCTCCAAGTGACTCTTCCAGTAATGAAGTGAATTGGTCGGCATTTAATACGAATGGAGGGCTATGTTTATCTCTAACTTGATTCATTTCTTCTAGTTTGGATAAGTTAATTTGTTGAGATGTTTTCTTCTTTGCCTTTTTAGTTGGCTTTTTTGGATTTTCTGTGAGAGTAAAAGTGAGCTGTTCAGTTAAAGTGGATTGCTGAGAGTGTTCTGGGGTGGATACGGTAACTTCTGAAAAACTTCTTTTATTAGTTGTAGTTTGATCTGGTAATTGATTGGTTTCCATTGTATCGATTTCTTCATTTGAATTTTGTGACGTTTGTTCATTGATAGTTTTTTCTTGATTTATGTTTGTGATAGGAGATGAAGTGCACAATGTTTGTTAAATTAGCAACAGGCTCTTCTGATGTGGATGCATTTATATTTTGGTTTGAGTGAATTGTGTTGATTGTTGTGGTTGGGAAATATGTTTGGGAAGGAGTGTCCAGTTTGGTATGCGTTGTAGGAGTAGTCTCTGTAGGAATTGGTTGTCTCGATGAATTGGTAGGTGCTGATGTAGGTATTGAAATATTTGGGCACTGTGAAGATAGATGACCTGGATTTCTACATTTGAAACAGTTTTGATTGTCTCGAGATAAAAAAATACGTACATTGAGAGTTCGTATTCTAGATCGAAATATTCTGGAATAATTATATTATCTAGAGACGCAATGTATATTTGCCGTCTAAAACTTAAAATATGGCTGTATTGGGGGTTATATGAGCTTATTCTGAGAGGGTTCATGGGCGAAAGTAGTTTTAGTCCCAGTGTTTCTAGTTTAGCCGTAAGCAAATCATTAGGTATAACAGGACTTACATTAGATTAAACTAGTCTTTCAGCGGGTGTAATAAGTCGTCTTACTTGAATTGTTTCGTTGTTGACATTTATGTGGCCGTAGTTATTAATAGAGTTATCTACTACTTCTTTGCTTGATAGGAATATACATAGCCTATTATTAGAAATCCTGGAAATATGTGTAATATTCTTTGGTTCAACTAGAGAACCAATTTCGTTCAGATAGTCTTGTAATTTCGTGTTTGTTATGGTATTAAGAACAATTGCTTGATTTCGTGATGGATAATGTTGTTGTGACAAAGCGGTAGAATATGACATAGTATTAGCTTGTGAATAATTATTCATTTTGACCAGATGTAGAAATGTTAATCATCGCTGAGTGCGGTCCTGTCACTCAATAGTTATTGAGGACAAAAACTGGTGGTATATAATGTGGTCGATAGAATGTTTGGAATGTTCAAATACTTCAGATTGAAATTTCTAGGTGTTTACAGATAAAAACAATCAGAAAGTACTCACTGTGTTTTCACTATGATGATAATTAAACTGTATTATACACTTTTATCGCCTGTTTGATTTTACCACTAAAATTGATAGGTTTATCGGAGCCGAAATTTACAACTGTTAGCTGTTTATCGGCCAGAGCCGGAATATCCTATTTTAATTCTTATTTTCATTTGCCTGTATAAATCTGCTTGTGATCCACTATGTAGTCCATAAATTTAGAATTTGTTTGGACTAAAGATCAGTAATTTTTAGAATACTTTGTTAGGGCAATAAACTGTCCTTGCCCATAAGTGAAAGGTCTCTTTTGTTTACCCAAATTCCTAAAGGGATTTTTAGGGGTCCCGTCACAACCGCTTGGCGAAAATGTAATACACCTGCTTTTACTGCTAGATACACAATGTACTATTATCATTCAATTTGATCCAATGTACTTTTCTTTTTTAGTAATTATTACTTTTCCGCCCAGCCCTATCTAAAGATGAGAGAAAGGTATTGGTTTACCTCAAAAAAGTTGGTATTTTGTTTAGGTTTTTTTTTCGGTTTTCAGCGAGAAAAAACACGTGTGTATGTCGTCGTTGCCATCGGCCACTTTTTGTAACATGTCTTGTTAGCACGATACAGCCTCCGGAGTCAATACAAGTCACCAATTCTATGATTGGGTATTGGCCAGGGCGTCTCACAAATGAATCCTATTGATTTTCAGCTCACCAGAGCCAGTACAACGTGTCCTATAAATCCAGATATACTACATTGTTTGTCATTTTTTGAGAAATCTCGGTTTGTTAGCACGATACAGGCTCCGGAGTAAATGAATACGGAAAATTTGTTTTCAATCTCTAAAACCATTTATTTATACTTTATATCTAACCAAAATTAAATTTCACAATTCACGATCAGTGCCAGTATCTAGATAATACTAAAAAACTCTAGTGTAACGAGTATCATAATAATTGTTGATATCTTATTCATAACAATACATCGATTAACCAGATCTTATCAGTCTGTTTGATTAATCGGTGTTAATATGAAATGTCGCTATGAACACACTTTGTTTAAACTTTGAATACCTTTGAGGTACAGTTACACAAACATGAGTTGAATACACCAGATCTGAATCTTGCAAACCTTGAGCTGTGTCAATTGTCAATTATGTGTAGGCTACCATAATTTATGACAGGTCTGGTCTGGCCATAATTTATTACAATGTGCTTAAAAAAAGTTAACAGTAATTGTTTTGTACTTTTTCACCTTGACATAAATTCTAATTTAATAATAGCTTACTCAACGATGAATAAATTGTAGTTCTATTTATAAAAAAAATTTTTCAAAAAATTTATGAATTCGAGTGATATAACTGATCTAGACTGTCAATAGCTACTAAAAATTCATATCTATATAATACTCCATTTCAGGAGATAGATGTTATGGACTCCATAATCCCTTTTTTCTGACCTTGCTTTCAAGGTTTTCCATTTATTTATTCATATCTTCTCCATTTGTCCCAGCCCATTGATTTCTTCAGAATGCCTCGTAATTTTTGAAAACCAAAAAATGTACCTAATTTTCCATTTTTTCCTGTAAAACCTGAAGATTTCAGCAATCAAATTATTATTTCCAATTGATTCTTGTTGAGTTTTATTGAAACATCGATGTTAAACAAAGTTTTCTCAAAAACAAAGTGATCTTAGTTGAACATAGGTGTGGAGGCAGCATTATAGTAATATGCACTTGATGTCATACGTTTATCTATTAAAAATGTTAATAATAATAAATAAATAAATGCTTTGTACAACTACAAAAATAGTACAATCCGCTAGGCAATACAACATATGACCCTTAAAGTAGATAGAAAATACAGATTTTTTTGTAAGTTATTCCACAGTTAACCAATTAATAAAATTAGCTTATTAAAATACATAACCTATATAAAGTGATGCAGTATATTTAATATCAAACAAATGAGACAACATGTGGAAGAACAAATAAGATAATTACGATCTAGTTGGGTACAGAGTTTAATGCAACCATAACGAAGACATTGGTGTACACTGTAAAATGAAAATCAAATTAAGTATAACTATTGCATAGTTAACAGAATTTCTTTTGACATTTGTACAAAAGTTTTCACAAATGCTTTTTTCACAGTTAAGTTTAGTTTATTATAAAAATAAACTGCATTGTACGAAAAACTACGTTTCTTCTCAATCCTACCATGGTTCTCTTCTACACTAGTAGACTCCGTTTCACGAGCGAAAAAACCACCTGAAGATGATACAGGAACTTGTTGTCAAAACGAATCAGCTTAAATCTTCGTTCTACGCCATTGGTCGTTACTAAGCGACGTAGATAAACAAGACAGAATTTGGTTTCTGAGATTGTCAATGTTCCGACCACAGATAACCCACAGATAGATGGGACACTGATTGTGGCGCCATCTAAAGAGCCTGTCGACTAAACAATTGAGTGATGTTGAAAAGATTTCTGTAATTTTAGGTTTAGGCGGTATATTCAAATCTACTCTATTTTAATTATTTTATTTCAAAATAGCAATTTATAGTCCATCATTTGACATTTCATTCAATTTAACTCTATTAACTCACTAATGATTAGATGTTGTGTTAAATTAAATGAAATATCAGATGATGGACTATAAATGCTTAAAATGGAAAAAATAAAACAATAATCATATAAACAGTCTATTTATTTTGGTATAAAAATACACAACAAATAATTTCTTTCTTAACAAACAGAATATATAATGTAAAAACAATGCAATAATTAAAAATAATTTGAGTAACATACATTCTAGATTGGAGTATCATTAGATTTTTAAATGATGTTAAATCAAGATAAAAGTAGGTAATTAGTTTATATTAATTTATTTATTTATTATTACACTCCTATAATCACACAGAGCTGGACAAACTAGTAGAGTATAATTGCTAACTACTTAATCAAAAAAGTGTTAGCAACAAGTAGTTAACTACTATTTTTGGCAACTTTCCGTGAAAGAAAATATTTGAGTATAATTACTGTAACTGTATAACGAAAGTAATTAAAACATTTTTAAAGGAAACGTAGTTAACTACTGCCCAGCTCTGTAAATACAAGGTACGAAGTAATAACATATAAGAGTGCTAAACAGCACAGGGAATAGCCATAACATCAAATAAAGATTATTATTTTTTCAATGGGTGCATTTTAAAATGTCCAAAATTATAGCATGCTATATTGAATGAAATTAATTGTCTCGACCGTTACTCCGTGGAATCTACTCATATTACTGTTTTAAATGAAACTTACTGTTTCTAGATAATTCCACTATATATTGAGAAGGTGTTAAAAATTCTAAGAAATGGACAATTGTTTCGATATTAAATATCATCGTCAGAATGACAAAAATTACATTTCATTTGATGCATACCTGATGTTTAATAATTATTTTTGCATAAAACAAAGAAGTGACCTACCTTGTAATTGACTACAAGAAGTATGATATTATATTAACATATATTAAGTCAATCACAAGGTAGGTCACTTCTTGGTCTAGCCAAAAATAATTATTAAACACCAGGTAGGCATCAAATGAATTGTAACTTCTGTCAATATCTTAGAAATTTTAACATTTTTTCAATATATTGTGGAATTATCTAGAAACAGTACGTTTTATTTAAAACTGTTATATTGAATACAATAAAACTTACCTTCAATGTCTGTTAATTTTCTCTCAAATTTTCTGGGGAGCATTTCAACTATTCCAACTGGAGAAAAATATGTATGGCTGGAAGGCATATCTAGAAAAAAATGTATGTTATTAAACTTGTTTTTTCAATTGCATATAATAAATACCTTTAATTCTATTAGGGATCGTCTCCTGTATAGGCTCTTCTACTTTGACGGGAAACAAAAAATTGTCTGTTATATCCCCCTTCATTGAATAATCTAAAATATACACATATTTAATAACATTTAATAAATTTATATAAAAAAATTACTCACCAGGCAAAAACAGGGACGGCTAAGTAAACTTTCTTAATAACCTGCCTTCGTCTTTTTCAAATTTTGAGAAACACTGTTTTTGAAAATGAAGGGGACATATCCTCCTTTGTTTCCTCGTCGTCAAATTGGATGATTTATTCCCACTAAACGATCACAACCAGGATAAACAAAAATGACGACGAGCAACACAAAATACGGGTCAGTTTTCTGTGACGAGCAATATGACATCGCGCATACGCAGTTATAAAAATCAATACAATTTTATTACTAACGACGTTACAGCTTTCATTAATGTTTTGGAATTTTTTGAAATCTACCGATTTTAGTTACTCGACAGGCTCTGTAGATGACACGGTCTGCAGTGTCCCTAGCCTGGTTCCGACTTCAGGTGGCTATTTCTCTCGTGAAACGGAATCTACCAAAGACTACAGAATATATGTAGTCTTTGCTAGTAACTTTAAACGTAGTTTTTCTTAAAATGCCGTTCGCTTTTATAATAACCTAGACGTAAAAATAATAATGAATAAATAAATATTGAAAATACAAACAAAGATCAAACTCACACAAAATATTCATTAGACTAAGATCAGACCTTATCAATTGAACTTGAAATAGAACAGAAAACTTATATAGATAAGAGAAAATGAAGAATAGAGTTAACTTGTTGGAAAAGATGAGAAAAATAATGGATATACTTTTAATTATACGTAGACACTGAAATTTTTGAGAAATTTAATCATTAAAAATTAATCATCCATTTAATTAGTCCAGAAAATTTAAAATGAATTTGAATTTTATTTTTTGGCTAATAGATAGATACCCTGTTTTTCTTAGTAATATTCTGTTTGTTCCTTGATAATTTTGAATGTTTACCAGTCTTTCGGAACTTTCTTTGCTTCTATTGTTCAGTAAATTTCTCCACCTCTTTATGTCGGTAGCGGTTGCTTGCCAGTTCGTCACTTCCTCTTCGCAGGCTTGAATCCACTTTCTACCTCTCCTCCTGTGGCATCTTCCTCTCACCCTAGCACATTCTTGGCCCATCTTTCGTCAGGAATTCAAAACATGGTCCAACCCCCGTAGCCTAGCTGCCTTAACCAGACGGCCAATTTCCGGCTTCCCATATAATTGAGTTGATTAAATCTTCTCCTCTATCTTCCGTGTTCTGCGTTCACCCCTCCGAAGATTTTCCTAAGTAGTCTTCTTTCTCATCTTTTAATTTTGTTTTCTTCCTTTCTAATATCCAACATTCGCATCATTACATTGGATTACCGTCCTGCAAAATCTAGCTTAGCAGCTCTTGATATATCCTTCGATTTCCATATTTCAGATATTTATATTATATTTATTTCAAGGCTTAAGTGAATCTTCATTATCACTTCATATCAAGTCATATGTTACTAAAACTGTTTTGTACACTATCTTATATTTAAATGAATCTACTGAAATGTATATGAAAATACGCTTTTTCAACCGATTTATGAGTGAACCAACCGTTACTTCAAAGATATATACTACTTGGACATACCTATTTAAAATAATAAACTTAAGGAAATAAAACATAAATATACATTACAAATTCCTATGAAACTATTAACTGATAATGATTCTTTAAATTTATTTGAATGTTGAATCTGAGAAGATAAAATGGAAATAAAATTTGATGTTTATTCTCTTTATACTGTTCTAATGGTCTTAAGCAAGAAGTAACTGTATAATATTCACAGTTAGGTGCTTGTTTTATCGTATGGATATTAAAAAATTCGTAATTACGTCACAAATATTTGATTTTGAATGAAATAATATGTTAATCAAATGATATGGAATGTTTATTGGAAACATTTTGTGTATCTGCGTGACTAACGAGACGGGAGCAAAAACACATCGAACATTTTGTTTATGCATTAAAAAAATAAAAAACTGTAAAAAATTACATTTAAAAAACCGCAACCAAGTACAAAAGAAAACGGATGCAATGCGCTGCTTAAAATTTACCATATACATCTGGAATATCGTTATCAATATTATTGCAAAGCCATTGGCTTCCACAACACTTTCAAATTTGCTTAGCCTAACAAAATTACTAATCTACAAGTTCTTCCAAGGTTTATCTTTAACTCCCCATAGTGCATCGTGGTTTACCAGCCTAGAATATTTTTAAATTTCAACTGCTTTGACCCTTACTGTGTGGAATATTCTCAAGTTACCGTTATAAATGAAAATAACTGTTTCTAAATAATTCCACAATATATTCATATTGTAGAATATTTTTGATATAATATATCTTTTCAACTATGTAACTTCATACATATTTAACTATTCGAGAAGTGTGCAAATCAATTTATATAAATATTCACGAATATACCAAACTAATTTCTTACGAGTAGAAAGATAAACCCATCAACTTTCCGACATATTAAATCTATCCCAAAAAGTATTAATAGTATATATAACTGGATAAATACTCCTCTCAGAATTGGATCCGCTCTTTTGAGATTTCAGACTTTTTAGTAAAATGGCCCTCTCCACTTTTTACTTTTCATTGTTCTGCTTTAACGTTTTGTTGTGTCTCTTGGTTACCAATTATTAATTAATATATCATTGATTATTTGATCTTATCTTATTTTTAGTCGTAGATTCTAGACGCTCCATATCGTAATATTTTTAACATTTTTCTATTTTTCTGTCCTCTCCATGTTGCCTTCCGATTTCTATGTATTTTGTATTCTTTCGTTTTATTTCTAATTCATCTATTCTCATTTTTGTGTGTTCTAGGTACTATTTCCTTGTCTCTTACTACTACTGTTATGTCAGTAGCGTATGCTATTATATAAATTTTTTTTATTGATGCCCCATATTACCTTTTTAAAGCACGCCTCAGCGTGTTTAAATCGAACTTTCAAACACGCGCGTTTTTTAAAGTCCCTATGGTAACAACAACAACTCGAGAAACGTACCAATGACAACTTTTTTTATTAGTTTTTAAATTGTATATTTTCATTGTGAACCAATGTCTTATTTGGTTTTTTCTGCAAAATTTATTTGTATATTCGTATATACATTGTAACCTTTTAAATATAAACAAAGAAACTTATTTGACTATTACTCTGACAGCAGTATCTCGTAACGTCAAATATAAATAAATACTATTTAGGATGGACTTTCACGAAACTTGGCTGGGTATCGAGGACGCAGTTCCATTTTTATGTAGTAATGATATAATAATAATATTTTATGATTTCAAAGTGCACCAGTAAAAAAAATGCTCTATTTCGAGCACTCCGGCTGCGCCTTCGTGCTCGAAAATTCGCGCGTGTTTGAAAGACCTCTTTATTCACTTATACTTTAATATACTATTTTCTCATTGGCGGCTATCACTGAAGGGCACACAACCACCAAGTAAACACAGAAAGACATTCGCATGTAGGCAGTTCAATATTATATTATTATTGCGATTTTTTGTAACGACGATATCAAGATTTATTTCCGCCCTCACTAAAGCAATTCCGCATTAACTACTTCTAGTGCAATTCGACTAACTTCCATTATATCAGCCAGGGGCACAATTTCGCGCGTCCCCAGTTATTCGATGACACGTATAATGTAAGCTACGTTATGTTTTCATTTGCTTTCGGTACCAGAACTGACGTGTATTATCTATGATAGAAGTAGAGATTAATGTTGTGCAAAATCTTTTAAGAAATTCGCTCTCATTTGAGGAAAAACTTTAATTAAGAAGAGAGGAAGGCCTATTACCCATACCTTCAAATAAACTACACTTCATCAAGTAAAGCCCAACTTAAAATAGAATCTTCAATAAGACTATCTATGAAAAATACGAGTGGATGTGTGGATATTCACTAACAAAAAATAAACTATTTTGTTTTATCTGCTTCATTTTTAAGAAAGAGGTAGTGCGTGGAATAAAAGTTTCTTGTGACGCATTCCTATGTTAAATAAGCCCATCTTTTGACGATGTTTTTGTCATTACAGCTTTTTCTTGAAACTATTAAAAGCCTGTTTTAATCATTGGCTTTGCTAGTGAATTGCATCAACTGCTGATGTGTTTTGAGTTTATTTGCATATTTTCCTATTTTGTTTTAGTATGTATTTGACTTTTTCAATATTTCTGATGCCAGTACTTTGAATAGGCATGATGACTGATTTTGAAATCCACTTCTACAGTGTAGGTACACTTCTGCTATTTCCGAAAAATACATTATTTCAGCAATAAACTAATTTTTGACGAAAATTATTGCATTTTCTTCTATCTACTTTGAATTATGAGCGAAAACGCATGTTACGTTACTCCTCAGTAGATATTGCATTGTGTTTATGTTTAATGAAGAACGTCAACAATGCATTTTTCGTGTTATAAAAATATGAATGGAAAAAAGAAGATATGACATTACAAATATTATTATAGTGGCGTTCGATTTGTAGGATCGAGCAGCCCACACTGCTCGATAGTGTGCTCTAGTGCTCGATGGTGACACGACAAATTTAAATATAACGCTTGTGTGTGCACCATAGCACCATATAACCTCAAAAAATAGTTTGTTGAAAAAAAATACGTGCCAGCATTGCATTCAATTATTAACTTTCAAACCATTGAAAGGGGTGACCCTAGATGATCATACCTATCAATCATGCACCACTAGAAAGTTTTAATACATTTGTAAAATGTGTAACACGTGGCGGTTTACTCTACGCATCAAATATTGTTTATAAAATTGTACTCCTACATTTTACAGAAAGAAATTTTCGATGCATTGCTGGAAAAGACTGGTGTAAATAATTTTATGAAAAATTTAGAGTTGTTCCAATCCAAAACATCCTTTCACAGACGAATTTGCATATGAGGATTTGCATGAAATACAAATAATTAGAAGTGTTGTTGACATTTTCCCAAAGTGTAAAATGCATCATCATGCAAAGCGTGTAACTTTAAAGTTTCACGGCAAATCTTCTAGCATACGGGAAAAAGTGACGGAAGTTAATTTTATTTAACAATTGTTAATTTAAAGTAGTAGTATTTATTATTATTATTATTTATTTTTATTTTAGCGGCATCAACTACTAAGGTCATTAGCCGCATACATTGACTGGTTTTATATCTCGCTAATTATATCTTTGTGTATAATCTTGTTTGTAGGAGAAATTCTATGACTATGTTGAATTGGTCAGTTAGAAGTGTTTTATGTTGTCGGACATCTGCAAGGTTCTTCGTATATTACTATATTGTGGACATGTCATCAGAATGTGTTCAACAGTCAATCTTTTATTACATTGCGTGCATCGTGGTCTTTCTCCACCGGAAAGTACATATGAGCGGGTAATATTAGTGTGGCCAATTCGCAAACGGCATAGAATCACTTGTTGTCTGCGAGTTAGGTTTGGAGGATACGATCATTTTTGGATAGATTGTTTGATTGCTTGTAGATGTCCATTATATCATTCCCAACGTCAATCGATGGAGAATTTGCTGCTGCTCTTGCTACGGAATCTGCTTGTTTATTGCTAATAATTTCCACATGACTAGGAGCCCACATCATATGTACAGCTTTGTTTTGCCTTGTGAAGTAGGTTGTAAGATCTAGGATTCTTACAACACGTTCATCTTCAGAGTTAATGTTTTCAAGAGATCTGTGGAGACTAAGCGAATCTGTAATCACGAGGTAAGAGGAGGTAAAAGAGAAGGGCTTGCCAGACTGCATATGCTTCAGCAGTGAATATACTGGCTGTATTAGGCAGTGTCCATGAGTATGGTGTGTCTTCTATCACTATTGCTGCACCTTTTCTTTCTTCGATCCATCTGTGTATATTATAAGAGAGTTATTGTATGCCAGTATTTCTTGTTGGAATTTAATGTAATATGCATGGTGTGAGGTAACTGATTTAGGGAGAGCTGTGATATTTAAGTTAATATTAGGATATTATCTGTCCCATGGTGGTTGTTCTGTTAATTGTTTCGATAATGTATCGGTTATTGCCAAATTGTATTTTTCTTGAAGTTCTAAGCTGCGGATACGGACTGGTCGGGTGCGAGTAGAATAAGATGAGTAGTTGTAATTTCCATAAAATAGGTTCGCATTCAAGTGATGTTGAAGGGAATTTATTTTAGCCGTATATGCAAAGGTTTGTACTTAAACTTTGAGTTGCAATGTTTTATTCTGCTAGGTCGGACAGAATTATATACTATTCTGGCTTAGTCTATCTATATTATTAGTATTGTTATTATTAATATTATTATTATCATAGAATTTAATATTTTTTAAAAATGAGGATTAAATTTAAATAATAGTCAGTTATTCATTAAGAATTGCATTAGCGCCTACAAGCTGGAAAGAGAAAGAAATACTACACAACAGCGGTTTGCATACATTTAAATTTTGCATCACCGATTTTTACGCGTGTCTCCCTTCCAGTTACGTTAGTATAAATTTAGTTCAATGAAGTAAACTGATAAGCTAACCTCAAAAATAACTTATAACGTAAGTTTTAAAATGGCTTATGTGAGTTAAATTGCGCAATCACCACAAAAGTTCCAGCAACACTCATGGAGGTAATTGATAGGACAGAAATTTACAATTTGCTAAACATGTAGGGAAAATTCGTTCATAGTAATTTGAGGTTTAGACTGTTTTGTTTTATACTTTAACCTATAATATAAAGTAAAAACAAGTAAAATAACAGTAAGTAGTCAATCATTTTAGTTAGAAAACTATATAACCTTCATAGTTATTTTAGAATAAATATACAGAAAATAGAGTCAACTTCCAGTTCTGAGCAAAGCGATACTGCTGAGCCGAAAAAAAGCAAGCAAAATGGTACAACAAATGAATTTTAATTTGCATTTTTATTTACAAGAACATTTTTATCAAAATTAATTTTAAGAAAAACGCATTTTCATTTTTTTTTGAGTTGTCTTTTCTTAATGTAAGAATCTGCTCTCCTGTTTGGGAAACCATATATACCAAAAAGAAGCTTATTATTTATAATCACCATACTTGGAGCATTGTAAAAACTTGCCGTGTATTTGTACTTGTGTTGGTTATTCTGGTTTTTCGTTTTATTTGTGTATACAATATGATATTCATATTGTCATATTATAATTCTTTTATTCTTCTTGGATCTTATGTTTCCTGGACAAAAAACTTGTAGACATCTGGTGTTAGAAGACTGGAACGTCTTCTTATCGGAGGGTACAACGATGGTCCAAAATATCTCCACCTAAATGGAAAACCAATTTGAAAACTCGAGCTTATTCTCCTCAAGCAGCAGTCTAGTTTTATAAACTTGATTTCAATGTATTTTTATAATTATAGTCAAAAGGACCCTACGATTAACATTTCTTCTCGTTCTTTCAAAACAGTTACTGGTAATTGCTCAAATAAACTTGGTTTGGTGTGAGGAATTGCCTGTAATTACTAAGTGATTACAGGTATCTAGAGTTTATGATGTTGATTGATTGAAACACTATTTTAACAACAATAACGCTTAAGTTTATTTTAAGTAAGAGAAAAAGAAATAGCTGCAAATGTGTACGCCGGTGTAAAAGGTATAAACATAATTTTGAGATTTATATTCTGCTAAAAAGTATGTTCAGTTTAGAACGTTTTTGTTTGAGATTTTACGATCAATTCCCTGTCTTTTTGTAAGTCTGTTCGAGAATGATCGTACATCCGGTTTTTTACATTTTTGTTGGTTTTTTAACATTTAGTTGTCGATTTAAAAAAATTGTCGAGATTTATGTTATATGGATTATCCAACTTGCACAGTCATTTAAATCGGCCGCTCTGTCATTATAAGTAATTGATTTCTCACTTTTAATATAACTCACGACTTCTGAGTCCCAATTGAAAGCTACCGCATTTTTAAGGTTTATTGACAATAATTTGCGAGATCTGTGTAATTTGAATATAAGACTGATATGATACATTTAAATTAGACCAGTAAATTCTGTTCACATTTCAACTGTACATATGCATGTACATAATTTATTATATTGTAAAATAAATATTTTCTACGAGATGCTAGTAAAACACTATAGAGATGGAAAGTTTTACTTGCACCTCTGCCATTTTGAAAATAACTGTTTTTCAAACCGGAATCTGACTTTTACGACGAAAACTAGTTCCTTACTATTTCACGCGACTAATATTGAATTATATTTCGTCGGAGAACGTGACAGTCCTTTTGACTGCAAGTCCAAATGGGACAGTGTGAATAGACTAAGAAGATGACCACTAGCACGCTCTCCAGGGAAATGTAATTCAATATTGATCGTGGTATATAACCAGGAAAGTAGTTGTTTTCCCCATAAAACGATCAAAATCTCGCTAGTTTCAAACTAGCAGAGGCGGAATTAAATATTTCCATATGTATACAAATTTATCATAGTTATAAGAAATGATTAATTTTTAATTTTTTTTTCAGATGCTTTTTTTGGATAACGACTAGTATTCATCAGGCATATATACCAGTAAGTATTTTTCATTTACACATTTCTAGCCATCAATTAAAGTACATACCCATCAATAATATATTTCACAAACTCGAATTTGCATCCTCTTCCCACGAGTATTTATGAGATTATTTTTTGTAGCGCTCACAATGTTGCTATCTTAAGCGGATAATTTATGAATTAAAAGCTAGTTTTTTGTAGATGGTGTAAAATATTGGTAGATTACAAGGTTGGTAGAACTGGAACTGTGTGAAAGTTTCTTTAATCGCTTCGGAAATCCAAGCGACAGCACATTGCTTTATATATTCCGATAAATTTTAATGTAAAACCGTTGTTCATGTCGTTAATTACAAAGGTTAGGATGGTTTATTTATCTATCGACGTGGTAATTTAACGGCACAACGTATATAGAAAAAAGTAATAGAATTTATTTACATTAGAAGCTGGAAAATTTATTTCCAATGGTTTTTTGGTAGTATGAAAATATTTTTTATATTGTTAGCGATAATTCACAAATAGATACATAATTAAAACATTTAGTTACAATGTATCGATTCTATATGTTAGATTGTAGTTTTTTTAATGCTATATTGAAGCATTCTCTCTATTTTGATGGCTGGCTTTTCAGTTTTATAATAGGTACTCATGAAATACGAACCACATACTACTAGCTATTAGATATCCCTGAGATGAGTCGTGTAAATGAGACACCTGCTGCCATTTCAAAGTACAAATGTATTTTCTTGTTGAGTTATAAGTTTATTTTTCTGTAATACCTTCGAAAAATCATGCACAAATGGAATGTGAACAGGTTTTGTCAATGAAGATGACATCTAGATTATAGAATCAGATGGTCACCATCCCTAAGTATGCAATAGTATTTCTTGCATCTCTTTATGTTCTTAAACACACGACAAAAAATTCATAATTACTTAGCATCCTGTTGATTTTGTTACACGGAGTGTCTACTTTTCAAATTTCAGTCAACAATTCAATAATAGATCCCCTATAGTTTGTATTCTTTATAAATGATCTTTCTGTTTTAAAATAGTCTGTTTACTTTCTGCAGATGATCTTAAAATAAACAGGTACAGACTGTGAGGGATTATATAGTTGTACAAAAGGACATTGATAATATATATAAGTGGAGTCAATGACATAAATTTTATTTTAATATTACCATTGAGTGTAGTCAAATGTTCTGTAATGACATTAATGCGTCTAAAGGAACCAGTTGTTTTGCAGAGATCAAAGACACTGGGTATTACACTAATCATTTGCTCCTCTTATTAAAAATGTAGCTAAAACTCTAAATAGCCTTACTGCGATTTATTTATAATAAGACAAACTTCAACTTTTCACAGTATCATACTAAAAACTTTATGAGTCAGGTCTAAATTGGAATTTGACTCTCAGAGTTGCTCAAACTTATTTGAGTGAAACTGAAACTATCCAAAATGAACTCATACATTATAAAAATTTATGCACGTCATAAATTTGTTATCTTTAAATCTAATTCAAGAAAGGATTTATTATATTATGAGGTATAAGATTATAATTATGACGTGTATCTATCTTTATAATGTATGAAGTTTACTACATCTCTTAGACTTGGTTATAACTTGATTAGGTCTAGTCAACTTCGAGATGAATTTATAATTTTATCTTTAGGCTACAGGTGTTCACTGAATTTTGTTATATTTTTATAAGATAATTAATTATAACATCAATTACCCTGATATTCTAATTAGATTCAATCTGTCACCACACATAACTAGGACGTCAATATACAAGGTGAATCATAATTATTGGAACATAAGCTAACGGCGAATTGTTTGGACCAAAGTATGGCGATAAACCAAATATGTCTTAAAGAAATATTGCTGTGGAAAAAGATACAGGGCGTTAAATTTGTTTTTTTTTCATTATTCGCTAATAATTTCACTGTTTAATATATTAATTGTTATCAAAATCGGCACAGAGGCATAATTTTATACAGGGAATATTATTTTATGTATTCTACATTTTGTTAGTGACGTGAATGATTCCTTATGATGAAATCGACTGGTAATTTTTTTTACGAAACTTTCTAGTGATTGTGATTAGAAAATATGACATAAACATCATTTCTACCTTCTACGTAATATTGGTACTCTTGTTTAAACACGATACAGTTCACAGTCTTGGAAGGGGATTTCAAATATTATTTCATTTATGACGAGTGTGCTTTGGACTGTCAGATATTTGTTGCTGGTAAATCACATTTCTTGTCAGTGAATAAATTTTACTGCGAGTTTATAGTCAATTGTTGCATTTTTTCGATTGAAATGCCTCGTCACAATCATTTTACGAATGAAGAAATGTAGGATATGATTTGTATATAGAAGAACATTTTTGCGGACGTTGTGTATCCAGAAGGTATGAATTATTATATCCAGGCATAAGTCAACCAAATTACAAAACGTTTTCCAATCTATTTCATCGTTTGGGTGAAACCGGGTCATTTCACAATAAAAATCAAGGAGGTCGTCCGAATCAAATCGCACCTAATCAAGAAGATGAAATTTTTGTTCGAATAGCTGTAAATCCTACGGTAAGTTCACGTTATTTGTTAGCAGCAACAGGAGTAAGTCAGTCGTCTATTATTAGGATTCTATAAAAAGAAAAGCTCCATCCCTATAATTTCACTAATGTTCAAAATCTGCTTCCAAAGGATCTCCCACGACGGTTACAATTCTGCCAACGTATTCTCAACAAGCATAATGATGAGAGAAATTTTATTAAAAATATTATGTTCACCGACGAAGCAACTTTTACAAGACGTTGGGAAGAAGAAAATCCGCAAGCTCTGAAAGAAAGACATTTTCAGAATGAGTTTAAATTGGATATTTAATGTGGCATTAGAGGCGACCAACTACTAGGGCTATATGTTCTGCCTCCATATTTAAATGGAGATTCTCATTTACTTATTTTTCAAAATACTTTTAGTGATATTTTGGATAATCTGTCACTTGCTGTAAGAAGGAAAATGTGGTTTATGCAGCCCACCTTATTTCCCATTAATTGTTAGATATAATCTAAGTTACATATTTCCTCAACGATGGATTGGCAGAGGAAGTGATTTTGAATGGCCACCAAGTCCTGACTATAATCCGCTTGATTTTTATGTTTGGGGAAATATGAAGTTCTTAGTTTATGCCAATAAAATTAACTCAAGAGACGAACTCTGGAGGAAAATTGAAAATGCGGCTAACTTTATAAGGGGACAGAATAATAATTTCCTTGAATTCCGAAAGTCATGTATTAAAGGAATCCGAAAATATATAGAAGTCAGAGGAGGCCACGTAGAATATTTAATTTGAGTATGCTCTTTTTTTGTTACATTGTTTTTAATTATGGTTTATCGACGAATTAGGCGCCTCACGTTACAGTTTTTTTTAAAACTTGAAATCCCCTTCCGAAAACTGATGAAAATATCGTGTTTAAACAAGAGTTCCAATATTACGTAGAAATGATGTTTATGACATATTTTCTGATCAAAATCACAAAAAAGTTTCGTCACAAAAAGTTACCAGTCTATTTCTTCATCAGGATTCATTCATGTGGTGCCGCCTGTAACAAAAAATAGAATAATACATAAAATAATATTCCCTGTATAAAATTATGCCTGAGTACCGATTTTGATAACAATTAATAAATTATACAGTGGAATTCAATTCCACTGTATATACATCCTATTGAAGTTATACTATGAATTGTTTGAAGATTTTAAGGAGAGACTTTCTGATTATATTCAATTATCTGACGACTATGTGAGGAATGCATACTTTGAATATTTTTCTTTAGCAGTCAGCTTCACCATTTTCTTGATGTTCCTCTCAATTTGATTAGAATATTCAGTACAGCATTAGTTATTCCTATCTAGTGAAATGCTCCTAAACTTATCGGACGACGAATTTAATACTTGGACCATTTGTATATTTTCAAAATCCTTTCTTAAATTCAAAATTGAGCCACATATACGGCATTCAAACAATTTACAATTCATCATCATATTTATTTATTGAAATTGCAATTACACCAATAGTTATTTATCCTTTAGTGTCCATTTTTGCCGATTTGAACAGCGTAGAGGCCGTTACATTTTCACCAAAATACATCCATAAAACATTGAAATTAACGGATATAATAATTGGATGAATAAACATTAATTTTTCGGGTTATTCTATTCTTTCTATTCATTAATAAATTGTTGTCATTTAGTTTACTCAATTATTTTTAATTGTGTAAATAAGAATAAAACGTGCGTTTTTGTGTTTGAATATTTAATAAAAAATGCTTTTCTGTTGATGGCCTTGTCGGTTTTTCTGTAATGAGCTATTGCAAAAATCATTTATTAGACACTCCCTGTTGTTTGACCTACTCATTAGCACTAAAAGTCAAAGCTTATGTCAAATAATAATTGTTGAAAGTTGAAGAGCTAGGTAAGTCTACAATGTTAATCAATAACCATAGAGCAATACAGAATTTTGGCAGGTTTAACAATTTTTAAGAAACTGAGAGTATTGCTTTGAAGTACTTTTAAATGTTTAATAGTTCAAGAATTTATATCAACTACTATTATTAGTTTGATTTCTAAGATATCTATTATGCTCTTGTTTGCCTGTTATAAATACCTTTACCATTGATATGTAAATTTCGAGGTTAGCCGATTAGTAATACCACTTACGTTCTACAAATAAAATATTTATCGAATTAACTCAACAATGAGTGATAAAACTCAAAATTTTCATATTCTGTAAGCTTTATAGCTTACCTTTATAATGATACACAGTTACATTATAAAGCTGGCGAGACTTTGAAAAGAGTTCCGAGGTTATTGTCGAATCGTTTATTGATTATTTTTTATTATTCAAAATGCAACAGGTTTTTTATCTTACGAGGAACTGGCGGTTACAATAAGTTTTGTTAACAAAGAATTTCACATAACAATACATGTAATTTTCGAAGCAGAGACTGGCAGCGAAACGTTACTACACTATACAACAAAAATCGATAATTTTGGACGTTCCTTCAATTGCTAAACTCCAGGAGTTCTAATATAATCTAAAGAATGATATTTCATCATTTATATTTTTTGTGTAGCACCGTAAATGTTGAATAAAAATTATTTTGTGCATTACAATAAACGTCTATGCCCAGAACAAAGGTCTGGAATGTGTTAGACGCTAGACGCATAAGTTTATGAGCAACACACTTATAAATAAAAGTCGGGTTACATTTTGTGAATAGATTACAAACGAAATTCTCAATTTCTAAATAACATATTGTTTACGGATGAGGCACATTTTTCAAGAGTATTCATAATTAATTTTCATAATAATCCCGTATGGGCAAATGAAAACACGCACTATACCCATACAGCACAGGTATGTCCCCAAAACGTACTGAGGACGTCCGACCAAGACGTACCGTTTTACACTTCTTAATGACAGTACAAAATTATTACAATTACAGAACCTTTGACACACATCACAAAATTATCTAAGGTAACTTGATAAATATACAAATAAACAAGAGTGTTATAATGATTATCCCATTTAAAAATTATTGTACTTTTTCCCACTCTCTTATGGGTGTGTAATGAAACTTCCATTTAAAAAACATTGTTCTTTTTCGCAGACTTTTAGACGTATATAGTTTCACGTATTTATATGAGATTTTAAATGCTTCATTTTAATTGTGGTCATAGATGAATATAAGAAATGGAAAAAGCATGTGATTTTTATTTATTTTAAAAGAAATTCTGTTACAATCTCTGGTGATTCCATATGATGGAGTCCCGCCAATCTTCCCTAATATCATTATCTTCAATTTTTGTAACGAGGGTTGTGTATAATCAAAATTTTCCAATTGACAGTTATTAATTTCATTCCGTATTAATGGAATTTACTCTAACAAAAAAAAACCATCTAAAAGTAAAGTAGACATGTTTGATATTTCTTAAGTTTCAATATCATCTAAAAATAGTAAACGTGGCATTCACAAACTTCTTCAGAAATGTCCATTTCCAAACCCTGAAGGTTTATTGGAATGATATTGTCATTCAAACGAGTCCACCTTTCGCGAAGGATGATAGTTTCAGTTCCATTAACCAATCGATCATCTTTTTTAACATCTTCTTTGCGACAGTGCTTCTCTCAATTGTTGTGATAAAGCTTTTGCCCATTTTTCCTCCAATACGATACTCTGAAAGTGAATGAATACATTTTGATAATGTATAATAAGTTGCAAATCTTGTAATTTACTTTAATTTTAACAATTTCTTAAAATTTCAATAAAGATAAGTTTATTAAATAAAAAAATCAATTATTAATTAAGCAAATAATAATTTTACATACCTATTCAATATTACAATGTGCAGCTATAAAACAATAATGTATAAAGATATATTACCTTTAGTATTTTAAATTGCGATGGTAGACGCAAATTGTTTTTTAGTCTATTCTTTCGATCAGATGCCATTTGTACATCCATGCACAATACGATTATTTTCTCACCAATGCCGGGAAGAAAATTTCAAAATTTGTACATTATCCAATTAACTACTAACTACTTGTACGTATAAACAGCCAACTGACTGACGGCAGCGTAGCTGGTGGCTAAAAAATGCATTTATAAATTCTACAAATTTTCAGAGACAGGCGGGCTAATGCTGTAACGCGTAGCGATTATTATTATTATTATTACACAGTGATTACGAGCCAAAGCAAAGCTTATACGGCTCAATTACAAAATCAAATAATATAGGTACTAATATTAGTGTTTTAAATGAAACTCGCTGTTTCTAGCTAATTCCACAATATAATAAAAATTGTTGAAAATTCTAAAAAATTGACAATTATTTCGATAAATCAATATCATCGTCAGAATGACAGAATTACATTTCATTTGATGCCTACCTGATGTTTAGTAGTTATTTTTGGCTAGACCAAGAAGTGACCTAACTTGTGATTGACTTAATATATGTTAATAGAAAAAAGAAGAAGATGTGATATTACAAATATTGAAGCTTAGATATTATTAGCCCTATGGTAATATCCTGGATATCATTTTTCCAATTAAGATCAGTATAACTGTGCAATGATATAGAAAACCAGGAAAACTATATCTGCTGATCTTTACAATTATCACTTAAGAAGACAGTTTATTAGTGGAGAACTCCCTAGATTTATCTGTTCATTGACAACTTCATATTGTGGGTTTCTTAAATGTCTTCTGATTTCCAATTCTTCAAGGAAATTCTGTTCATGTTTCCTTTCACAAATATGCAGCACTTCTAGTTCTGTGTTAGGTGTCATAACATTTTATCAATGGACTGGAATAATGTTACAAATTGAAAAAGAAGCAGAAACCATATAACTTCATATTTATTGAATCAAGAAATATGTGAATTTTGTGGTTTGTAAATAAGTAATGATATTATTTAGGGATTAGAAAATAGAAATAAAGGATAGTTTATGTAGAAGAATCATAATAATTAGATTTAGAAATATGAGAGATTTTAGATAAAGACACTTCATAGAATTTTAAACTTAAGAATTAGGTAATGAATATGAAATCGGGATATATGATTTCGAATAGCAACGGGACAAAAATGAGATGGTTGTTGTTGATTTGATTATGTAGGGGAGATGAACAAGGGTCGACATTGAAAAAAGAATATAAGAAATTTGGGATAAAAATACTGACAAAATTGGATAAAGAAGACCTCAATTAATTAGAAATAGCTAGTATAAGGCTATTAAGCCAATAATTATCTACGAAGCTATATACAATATATGTAAAAAGATACAAGTTATTGGAGGCTACGGTAGAAATGAAAGAATCATTTCAAATTAAATAATCAGTTAAAGTGGAGCGGAATCGTAATGTGAAGTTCCTGAATAAGACATTAATGATTACTTAGAACTTCGAAGAAAAAGAATAATAGAAATTACAAGCACGTGTTACCTGAAACAATAAATCCAGTGAAGAAGCATCACCACAGGACGACATATTTATACATGGCATGGTTTTTGGCAGACAAAACTTCAAGAAAGGAATATTAGTGGGGTTGTGAATCAGATTAGTGCTACCTTTTGTCTTTGTTGGTACCAACATTCGGGTTAGAGATGTACATCTATGGTAAAAGTAAAATGAATTAGTATCTGAAACTATTAAACATATTAAAAAAATTCTGATAAAAAGTAATAACATAGACTTGAGTACTTACCATTTATATTTAACAAATATTTTATTTTTCGACTTCTCAATTTTATATTAGCATATAAGATATTTCATCACTTTGTTTAAATTTGTAATACATATTTCTTGAATAATATAATATATGTGTAGTATTAAATGTATCCTTGAAATCATTGTTTGCATATATAAATATTACTTCAACTGATACGAGTGACATTTGGAATCGATTATTCTACTGAGAATTTCTAACCATTTATTCTAATTGTGAGATTTGGAATAGATTGCTATATTGAAAATTTCTATCCATAGGCGCACCAAATAATATAAGAAAATACAGTAAAAGTTATTTGAATTATTCATATATATAGTATTGGAGATAAAGAGTTAAAATCACTTCCGGAATCCAAAGAGTAGTAAGAGTTTCTCATTCTCTCTACATAAATAAATAAATACATAAAAAACTTTCTTTATTTCTATTAATGAGCTAGCTACACTAAAATCAAATATATTAAAGTAATACTATAACAATAATAAAATTCCTCACACACAATCAGTCATAATATATATATATATATATATATATATATATATATATATATATATATATATTGCAGTCTTTGTAGCTATACTAGTAAACGTATCGTACAAAAACTTTGAATTTAGGTTGATAAAAGATTAATGTTAATATATGTCCATATGCGCAAAAACGAAGAATGGCCTTCTGTGAATTATTTACAATGGAACCAGCTGTTTTAAACGATCTTTTCTGACTAATTGCACGGCAGCACGACTTTAATTTTATTATATTATTGTTAATCTCTATAACGATCATATATAGTAGGTATGTGGCTCGCAAAATTGGCCCATAAATGTCAACACCTACCAGTGTATTTGTCTCTTCTTATTTAGTAATCATTTTTCAAATACTGTGCAAGCAAGAGTAGGTAGGAATTTATAATGAACAATTTGAAAGCAACCTTACTTTTACTTGTAGTATTACGCCACAAATTACACATCATTCTGATATTGTAACCAACTGTTATTTTAATAGTTCTAAGATGTATAATTATTACCAACTATTCATCGCATTGAAAAATATTTAATTTCAAAATACAGGCGAATCTCTATCTGTTACTGAATCACAAATTAATCGTAGAATTGTGAGTACATTTTTTAATTATTACTTTTTAAACGGTTTTATTTAGCTCACCCCGTTTGTTTTATTTATTCTTGGGTCAAATTTAGTAATTCAAATTTCACCCTCTTCCTGTCAACCGATTAATCTGAAATTTTGTATTTTGGTGACAATACAATTATGTTTATTCATTATCATTATGAATTCAAGATGGCCGCCGCTACAAAATGGCGGATAATTTATGTTTTAATAATCCCATCAATATGGGTATCAAATGAAAGGGCTCAACAATCAGAATACAATATACTATAAAAAATTGAAATCCAAGATGGCGGCCGCTACAAAATGGCGGATAACGTAGGTTTTATCAATCCCATCAACATGGGTATCAAATGAAAGGGCTCAACAAGCAGAATACAATATACTATAAAAAATTTAAATCCAAGATGGCGGCCGCTACAAAATGGCGAATAACGTAGGTTTTATCAATCCCATCAATATGGGTATCAAATGAAAGTGCTCAACCAGTAGAATACAATATACTATATAAAATTAAAATCCAAGATAACGGCCTCTACAAAATGGCGGATAACGTAGGTTTTATCAATCCCATTAACATGGGTATCAAATGAAAGGTCTCAACAAGTAGACTACAATTTACTATGCAAAATTGAAATCTAAGATGGCCGCCGCTACCAAATGGCTGATAACAGTCTTTTATCAATCCCACCAATATGGGTATCAACAAATAAAAGGGCTTGACAAGAAGAATACAGTGCACTATACAACCTCAATATTTAAGATGGGCGCAGCCACTAAATGGCGTATAATAATAAGATTTAAATTTAGAAATTGAATCTGTAATTTAGGTATCTGATTAATCCAGCCTGAATCCACCACCCAAGTCAAGATTTTGTATCGTGTTGAGGACTGTGTGGCGTTAGGGTGGCTAAAAATGATACGTCGTTAGCGGTACACCACCCAAGCTAAGGTGAAAGGTTAAAACGCGCCGAGAACTGTATGGCATTAGGGTGGATAAAAATGATATGTCGTTAGCGTTTTCCCCTCAAGACTCAGGCGCATCTTGTTGTACATAGCCTTGCCCCTTTATTGGACCTCGGGGGGGTCGACCGTTTAAATGTCCATTACTCGTGGGAACAAAATGGTAAAAAAAATATAAATAAAAATAGGTAAAAATACTTTTTAAGTTAAACGGTTTTATGTTAAACATACATTGCAATGTTTAAGATAAATGTACTAAAAACCAAAAAATAATAAAATAGATACAGTCGTGGGAATTATAAACATATGCATAGACTAGACTAAAATAAAACCGTGCGGCACGTCAATTGTCTATAAATTATCGACTTAATGTGCGATAGAAGAATCGTTTAATTCGTCGTTAGGCAGTTGGCCCGCAGACGGTGAGGAAATTACTTACTATTTTCTTGCTCATGGAAATTCCAATAGTTATACACTCCATGTAAATAAAAGAGATGTTTCAACTAGTTTATCGTTGGACATTCACACTGCTGGCTGGCGAGGAATCGTTTCACTGCTCGTAGTTTGTCTTCAATCGACAAAACATATGATAAAAGTACTACTCGCTCACCACTATGAAACCCTAAAACTCGCTTATAATCGAGCTTGTTTCCACATTCTAGCCCTACTTATCACACGTCCATCGTTGTCGGTTGAACAACTGCCTAATTATAGTGTAACATTACAAAACAAAAATTTTAATCAACGATTGTAGACAATTGACGTGCCCCACGGTTTTATTTTAGTCTAGTCTATGCATATGTTTATAATTCCCACGACTGTATCTATTTTATTATTTTTTGGTTTTTAGTACATTTATTTTAAACATTGCAATGTATGTTTAACATAAAACCGTTTAACTTAAAAAGTTTTTTTACCTATTTTTTATTGAAGAACCTGTACAATTGAAAGTATTTTTCGACGTATTTTAGAATCACAATCATTATACTTAAACATATTTCTCTTGTCTCTTATCTTTCCCTGCCTTACTAATCGCGGTGCTGAGTAATTTTCCTCTCCCATTCCAAGTCCAAGATACTCTTTTTATAGTTTTTATGAGTCCACATTCTCAGAACTTCCGCATTCGTTATTTTGTCTATCCGTCGGTACCACCATATCTCATAGGCTTTTAGTTTTTTTTAAATCTGCCTGCTTCAATGTTCATAATTCAGAACCATACAAGAGAGTAGAGAAAATGTAACATCTTAAAAGTCATATCCTTGATATTTCCTTGGTTTGATCATTATTTATATTCAATTATGCACCCAGATATCGGTAATTTGAGTCCCTTTCAATTGCAAAGCCTATGTTATTTATATCGGCTTTGATATCTGTCTTTGTTGGCTTTTATCCTAAATTCGTTATCAACTCTTTCGACAAGATGCTGACAAGATGCTGTAAATCGTATATAATAAAGTTCTTCCATTCATAATTGAAGAACAAATTTCGCAGCTTCGAGCGGCATCGATTGCAGCATGGACTTAATTTTAAATATTTTTAAAAACCGAAAAAGTATGTCATAAGCGAGGAAGTATGTATTTATTATTAGGCAGTCGGATAAATGGACGACATTATGGATGCGTAGATCAAGCGCAATTTTTTTCAAAATTCGCACCATCAATCTAATAGAATCCCCTTAATTTTTTTTCATTATAAGTATAATAGCGTTTTCAATTTACCAGCACTGCGCAAGTTCAGTTTGCCCTGAAATGACGTCACAAAACGTGTGTGCATTTTAAATAGAACACCTGCTCAACTGCCAGTGCATGGTTGCTAACCCAACTTTCGGTCAAACAGAAGGAAAGCAAGGAGCAAGACACCATATGAACATGAACAGCAACCATGAAAAATATATATATTTTATAATAAATGAAACATATAAATTTACTTTTCAAGTAGATAGAAAACACTTTAAGAAAAATATTTTCCAACGAGAAACGGTACACTTACTTCTTCATGTGAATATTTCCTTATCACATTAGTAAACCATAATCTTTTCTTTAGGATTTATAAGAAATATTTCTCATCGGAATAACTATCTGAAGATAAAAGTAATACAGCAAGCGATGCTAATTCGATTTTTTTTATATTTGGCGCCATTTAAAACTGAACTGGATTGACTGCACCGTATTTCGTTTCAGTGCAAATAAAATTGAACTGAGGGCGCACTCGGACAGTGCCGCTTGTAAATTGAACACGTGAAACTGGAGGAGTGCAAATCTGAAAACCATAATCGAACCTTTTTGTACCCCGTTCGATTTTTTCTGGAAAACGAAATTTCAATGTAAAAAACCCAATGGCACGAAATTGGACATGATTATTTCAAGTAACGTTTTTACATCAACTCAAAAATAAAAAAATTGTGTGATTTTTTAGAAAAAAGTGTTACGTACTAAAGTTGTAGAACGTGTTAAGGTCTATAAACTTATTAGTAACTTATTTGCGTCAGATCAAAAACAAAGGAAATACGATTTTTTTTCAACTTTTGTTTCTACTGGGCCGATTAGGCAAGTTAACGAACTCCCCAAGATTTTGGTCCAACCGAATTTCATTTTCCCATGGTCGAAAAAAGCCATATTTTCCAACAGACCTAAACAAAATATAATATTTCATCGGCACACAAATGCTTCGGAACACACACCATTGTTTATACCCTGAATATTGTCAAAGATAAAAAAGATGATTTACATTGCGTCTAACCTTACGATTGATTAACCGTTTTAGTTGGCTGAGCACCACATATTTTACAATTCCATATGGACAGTCGCTTCCTTTGAATGTATACGGGTAGTAAACATTATTTCCCCCCCCCCCGTTACTTTGCATATACGCTCGTGTTAGTGAAATGAGTTTTTGATTGCTCCTTATAAAAACAGTTTTTGCAATTGAAAATGGATATAGTATATCATCTATTATTACTCTGCCATCCGTGTATTTGATTATTTATATATTGCCTAGTAATGCTGATACCTGTTCATTAATCTCTAAGGGCTTCCTCAAATATGGCTTCGCTATATAAATTAAATAGAAGTGGGACAAAATACATCCCTGTCAACTCCTCTGATAATATTTATTTCTTCAGTAAACTAGTCCTCGAGTTGTATTCTGGCTGTTTGTTTCTAATAAATATTACCAATTATTATTGTTATGTCTCGTTGGAAATTTTGATCATAGGAAAATATCAGCGACAAAGTCAGTACTGCCAACATTAGCATCAACCGATAGTGAAAAAGTGTTAGTGTAACTTAAAAGTATAGTGTGTATAGTATATTTTTTCATAACTAGTTCTGAAAATGTTCTTTTTCCATAAATTTTGGGGTAGTAGTTCTACTAAAGGACTGCAATAAGAACCGTTATCCTAATTATTTCTTAAATGCTCTAATTCGCCCTGGTTAAACTGATCACAAATCTTAAACATAACAGATGAAGAAGACTCTAGGCCACACACATTATATAATTCAGATATACAATTGAATAAAAAACCGTCTTATGGGTAACAAAATGATCAATCGATTGAAAACGTTTTAAATTGTTTAAAACTTCTACCGTTCTAATGTTTCTACCAAGGTTAGGTTTTACAGTTTTTAACAAGCAGTGGCATTTTAATATTTGAAAAAACGCCTACCTACACGATTCCATTAGTATGTACTGTTATCAAAACATCGAGAGTTTTATAAACTTGTCCTGCGGCAAAAAGTAAGGTATGATAAATAAATATTCTATGTAAGAAATGTAAACATATTATATCAACTGAAAGGTTTTTATAAATTTTTTTATATAAACATTTACAATTACCTCATTATTAAGTGAGGTTAAATAAGCAATTTATATTGCAATTTGTTCAATTAAACTAAGGAAAATGTGGATATTATTAAACTTTATTACTACTAATAAATGTGTTGTCGTTGAAAATAAACGTAATTATTTCTGGACGAATGCAAACTATTTTGTGCAGCTTAGGGAATAACATACAGTGCTTCTCAAAAGTCCCCCCCCTCTTTTGTTTTGAACGGTGATACTTAGACTGATTAAATTTGGAGCGGGAAAATGAACTATTGTAAGCTTCTCTACGAGTGGTAACAGGTCACGTAATAGGCATCGGTGACGTCACCAGGCAATTGAAACCAATAATATTAAATGGGACCTTATGACAAGTGACACCTCATTTGAAAGGTATTTAGAATTTCAATGAAACTAATTTTTTTGGATTTATGATGTTTTTGATGGTTAAAATAAATAAACACTAAAATTTGAGTTTCGCATTTAATTAATAAATATTTAAGAACAAGTTCTTATAATAATTGTTCAAAATGCGCTCCATCTACTTCCTGGCAGTAAAACATCCTAATAATAAACTATTGTCGGATTCGATAAAATGTGTCAGAGGAAATTGCCCTACATTCCTCAACAATTCGTTATTTTAAAACGTCAATACCGTCAAGAGCTGTAGCGTAAACTTTAGATTTAAGGTATACTCACAGAAAAAATCTAAAGACCGACTCAAGCGAACGTGGGTTGGGCGGTGCTCTGCGAGTATTGGGTGTGTGATCTGCGTGGGCTGGGTTCAATATGCGGTACCCTACGTTAAACCATTGTTTACAGAATAACACACGCGTGGGTTGTCTGTGGGCTGTGCGTGTGCTGGGTTCAATATGCGGTGAGCCTAACCATTTTGCTATCACTGGTTATAACGTGAGTCTAAAAACTTATAACAGAGTACTTGATTTTAGATTCTAAGTTGAAATTCAACTTTTACAACGAGATAATAACAATCGACTTATGGACATGTGTTATAAAAAGGAACTGAATTCGTTTGGTTTAGGCGTTGCCGGTGTTCTATTTATTAAAAGCAGCAAATTTGAAATGTCCAGAGGTGCCCCTAGTCCGAACCTGCCCCGCCATACCCTTCACTTCAGAAATAATAAAAAAATAAAAAAATCTCTTCATGGGTTTTTGAAAGATCTCAATATACGGTTGCATTATATATCATTTCCTACGGATTTGTGTTCCTCAATATGAAACAAGAACAAGAAGTCAGAGTGTATAATCAATATTCAGAAAATAATTTATTTAAATTTTGTTCACAAAATATTTAAAATCGTTTGATTGGCAATAAAAAGTTGATTGATTAACCTGTTACTAATTGTTTATAAACTATGTCAGCATATATATTAGTGTTATTTATATTAACTAATAGAAATTAATTATTACGACAGACGACATACTTTATACTTGTATCAAACATAGTTTTTTAATCGCTAAAAAAATCTACATACAGGTGTTTCACAAAATTAAATTCTTCTAAGGAACTCTGGAAATCGCATTAAAAATCCGAAAGTAGTTTTTAATTACACAACCTTCCAATCACTGAATTTAAATTAGTACTATCTTATAAATTATATATGACGTTTGCTTAAAATTATCATGATTTTCGTCTTAATCACTAACTAGTTACTAGCAGTTTTTTATGTGGATTAGAGGACACCATGAACTCGAGAGCATAATATATCGCCACAGTTGTGCCATTTATCTAATGGTACACTGTCGCGAACTTTTCCGGGTCGGCATAGGGCAGATGGATTTCTTAGTTTCTAGTTATTTTTTTGTCAATTATCTGGGTAATTTAAAATAAGTGATCTATAGTTAAATTTTACTGTTTCGACCCTTACTCTCATTGCACATTACACGATTTCGCCCGTCTGGGAAAAAACCGCACGAGTTTTTATCGTGGTCTCTTGCTTTTCACATTGGACGTTTTTAAATCGTTCAAAAGAAACATTTTCATCTGTTCTATTGAAAATACAACGGACATTATTATAGATCGCGAACAAATTATTGCATTGTGGGTAATTTATCGTCGTCGGAAAAGAGAAAGATGATATAGTCTTCAGTGCTGAACATACTTCCTCTCAGGCTTTTCTTATCTCGATTCTATCCTTATGAATTTCCAAAATTTTATCCACAGATATGGAATAAAAAAAATATAACTGTTTACATTATTTTTGAAGCCAACATCATTTCACTTTCTAAGCGAAAATCTAGTGGGGGAGCACGATAAAGTAGTATTCTATCTACCTGTTGCCGAATGTAGTTTGTATTTAGTCTATTTGGTGTTTTCTGCAGATGCAAGCCATTAAAAATAATCTATATTTCAGATGTTCTTCAGTAGAACTTGTTACAGAGCTACAGAATTCTAAACTTACATATGTTGGTACCATCAGAAAAAATAAGAGAGATTTGCCAAAAGAATTATTGCCAAACAAAGAACGTCAAGTTTATTCTTCCCTGTTTGGATTCACTTAAAATATAACTATACTTTCATATGTACCGAAAAAGAATCAATCTGTTTGTCTAATTTCCAGTTTTCATCATAACTATAAGGTGCTAGATACGGAGAAAAAACTACCAGATATGATAAACTTTTACAACTTAACTAATGTCGGCGTAGCTATAAAGTAGGAAGGCGAACTAGCTAGGAGGAGGCCACAAGCTATTTGGTTCCGGATTATGGATATTGTTGGTATGAATGGAACTATTCTTTATAATAATGCTAATCCAGATTCTCAGCTAATACGACAAAAATATCTTATAAGCTTAGGGAGAGAACTAACTAATCATATGGTCCGACAGGCTCAAATGCTAGACAATTGAGAGCACTTATTCGTCAAGTTGGCAACATTCCAGAAATTGATGAAAGGCCCATTGAGAGACCTGCCAATCGTGCAAAATCTTACATTTGTCCTAGAAATGATAATAAACATTCACTTATATGTAAAAAATGCCAAAAACATGTTTGCAAAATCCACTGTGTTATAACAAATACATGTAATAAATGTTGTGATTAGGTTTTTGTACCTGTTCAAACTTGTTTGTTATATTTTTTTCTATTTATCTTTTTGTCAAAATTTTAGTATGTATCGATTACCTGGACATTTATATTATGAATTCATATTTTTTTCTCAAAAATAATTTTATTTTTTCAAATTTTCAATTTTTATAAGAGATTCTCTTCAACTATTATCTTTATTTTTACGTAATTTGAAATAAATCTTTTTTGGGTTATATTATTTTTATATTACTGCTATATTCTCTCTATAACATTGGATACATTTTTCTCTGTTTATTGTGCATAAAAATGAGCGGGTTAATCTTGACCCCGCCATACCTTAAATGTTTTTGTTTTTCGCCATACCAGTTAAGTGTTAAAAAAGTAATCTATAGTTGATTGGTACTACTCGTATTAACTTTAACTACAACCCATATCGCAATCAGCTCCAAGCAAAAAAAAAACAGTATTTGAAAGGAATAGGCAATACATGCCCGTGTGTCTTCTAAATTACGTTTGTTTATCCAAATTGTATTTATCGATAACTTAATTTGAAAATGTTGTGTCAAAACTGAAAGTTAACCTTGCGTTAATCAAAGAGAACCCGACGAGGTTTGTGAATGATGATTTATTTATGATTTTAATATTCCCAATTCCAAACAGTGTTATTTAGATTGAATTCACAACTAGTGTTAAGGCGGACTCCCACTACTTGTGTATTTGGCAAGTACGCAAATATTAGCGTACTTCGCAACATGCTTCGTCGCCTCTCGACCTTTTCTCGATTATAGAAACCCCATACAAAAAGCTCTCCATTTTCTTGAATGCAAACCAAGTCGGTTTGTCAACATCCTCGCTGCCGGTCCCTCTTTTTGATGACGCCTTAACTTTCCTCGACAATGGTTGGAATTAGTAATTCTTTCAAATCCGCAACCGTACATTGGATATGTATTTTATTTTTGATGCAAAATCAGGCATCATTAATCAAGTTTCTGTTTTTATGTTGTGGATCTCTAGGTTGCCATATAACTCATTTTCATACAGAGCGAGAAATTCAAAAATTACTTCTTGAAAGCAGTCCATTTCGAAGAAACTCTAGAGGAACGGGCACCACGCCAAGCCAAAAACAGAATAACTGCTACTGCAGAAATTAATTTCAGCCAGGCCTGAAAGTAGTGGGAACGCATTGACAAGTATGCACTTGTCAAATACGCAAATAATTGATATCCCTTTAACTCGTGGCATTTTTACAAACAACCGGCGGGAATTCACCAGCGGCAAATAATTGTACAAGTAATGGCCGAGTGAACCACTCCCACTACGTGGCAAATATAGTTGGTCAGTCAGTAGAATCCATTTATTTACAAACAAATATAAACATGAATAGCGAAAACAGTGGCAAGTCCAAGCCTGGAAGTTCGCATAACCCATAATCTAATCATCTAATGTATTTATTAATAAACTATAATACTAAAATAATTATTCTTGAATGGTATGCTTCCATTTTGGATTCCCAAGACATTTTATTGTCAGCAACGTATTGATTTTTATTAAGACTGTTGCCCTTTAAATTGATGGACACGTAAGGCAGTGCTATCAAATCAATTCTAACTGAACTAATCAAAAATGCGGGTAGGTAACAAACTATTCAGTTTATTCAATAGATGCCGAACTTCACAAAATAGACGTTCTATTGAGATGTGCTCGGTAAACTTTGAAGCCCTGTTGACCACCCTCCCCCCACTTTGTAGAAATAAAAAACAAGTAGCGTATATTTATGAGCTTTCATATCCCGCAAATTAAAATGTTTGAGCTCGTCATAATACGTAGGAACTCAATATTCTTTAAAAGTGCTGAGCAGACGTTGACTTAGACCCCCCCTCACCACCAAAAATAATAAAATTTAATAAGCCTTCACGGTAGAATTAGAAGCTAGTTATGAGTTTTCAAATATAATTTAAATTTTTCAGCTCACTTTCTTAAGTTCTAAATAACCTTTAATTGATGCATGAGCAAAACCGACAAGAGTAAAGTACCCTAAAAAATTTAGATAAAAAATCAAAATTTGTCTTAGTATATTCCTGGATTAGGAGCTCTTAAAATACATAAGGTATGATTTTGGTGCTCAACATTTATCGCAAGAAACTCACTCTTAACTATAATTATCTAAACAGGCTAAAATAAAGTACTCTAAAAAATTGAGATAAATAATTAAATTTGGTTTTAAAATATTCCCTGATTTAGGTGCTCTTACGCTCTGCATATTACACGATTTCGCTCGTACCGGAAAAAATCGGACACATTTTTATGGGGGTCTGTCGGTTTTCACATTGTACGTTTTTAAATCGTTCAAAAGCAACATTTTGATATGTTCAGTTGAAAGTACACCATCAATCGTAGATGTTATTATCCAAGAAAAATAAAACAAGAACTAATTATTCTGTTACTGAAATTATTCAACCTCTGCGACTTGATCGAAAATTCATTAAACTCAAAATTTCCTGAACTGGTAGTCAAAGAATATACGTCCCATACAGAGAAAATTTCATAAATGGGGATAAATCTCAATAATTATATTTAAAAGAATAAAACATTACGAGTAAATTTGAACAATTATATTTCTGATATGTATTATAAAAAACCCTGTATATAAAACAACATGAATTCCGAAACAAAAGTCCATAATTATACCTTTATCAATTATTGTTATTTTTGGATGAACCCTGTATATTGTATAAACATTTAGATAAAATTGTAATATAATGTAAGTGTAATTAAGAGTGACAACAGTGCGGTTTCGTAACTTAATAGAACACAATTGAAATATCAAAAAGAACGTGAGAATAGGTAATTTGATTTAAGAAAAACAATTTATTTATGCTAACAACAAGAAAACAACAAAACAAAATCAAAAAAGTTGAACGTTGTTAATTGTTGGCTTGGAAGAGAAGCGTCGCGGGTGTAAAAATGTAAAATTATTCTCTCCAAAAGTATAATAAAAAAAGTGAAAATAACTACAATAAGTTCAATAAAAAGTCAATTAAAGTCTCAGACAACATATGTAAATATAAATCAACAATAATATCACGTTTTTTTAAACGAATGAGTGTAAAAAACCCGAGAGTTAGTGTTATCTACAAGAAATTGACTGTCTCGACCCTTACTTCGTGGAATATGCTCATATTAGTGTTTTTAAATGGTATATATAAACTCAAATGTCCAGAATGTAATGCTGTCTATTTGGGTCAGACCCTTAGGAATTTTGAAATACGATACAGTGAGCACTTACGAGCAGATTAAAACAACCAGATAAATCCCACTACGCAAAACATCTACTTGACACCAATCATTCATTGACACCTAACACAGAACTAGAAGTACTGCATATTTGTGAAAAGAAACAAGAACTGGATTTCCTTGAAGAACTGGAAATTAGAAGACATTTAAGAAACCCACAATATGAAGTTGTCAATGAACAGTTAAATCTAGGGAATTCTCCACTAATAAACTGTCTTCTTAAGTGATAATTGTAAAGATCAGCAGATATAGTTTTCCTGGTTTTCTATATCATTGCACAGTTATACTGATCTTAATTGGAAAAATGATATCCAGGATATCACCATAGGGCTAATAATATCTAAGCTTCAATATTTGTAATATCACATCTTCTTCTTTTTTCTATAAACATATATTAAGCCAATCACAAGTTAGGTTACTTCTTGGTATAGCCAAAAATAACTACTAAACATCATGTAGGCATAAAATGAAATGTAACTTCTGTCATTCTGACGATGATATTGATTTATCGAAACAATTGTCATTTTTTTAGAATTTTCAATAACTTGTATTATATTGTGGAATTAACTAGAGACCTTGAGTTTCATTTAAAAACACTTATCTACAAGAATTTGATAAGATAAAATAATTTACCTTATTTAAACAATTTGCTAGTCGTGAATTTGCATTGCTGTTAATTGTGGAACAATCCAGGAAAATAATCCGCAATTTTATTGTTTGAACATTTATTCCATCGTAACTACGAACGATTTTCGTATAATCTCCAGAGTTGATGAGAAACCAATAAAAAACTTCCTATTTCCATGTGTATATAAATATTTCCTAAAACAATAATAAAAAGTAACTTTTCAAATGTTAGGTTAGGGATTAATTATTGTTACTGAAATTTTATATAATATCTAGATATTAAATAATCAATCTCCACTGAATTACGGACATAACACGCTCAATATCATTATTACTCACCAAATTTATATATTTTCAATGACAGATTACATTTCCAACACACCACGCCTTGTTTTCGCATAAGATTCAACAGCTATTCAGAAAACCACTCGAACGCAATATTGGAACGATTAGAGTTGGGATTGACGTGGTAAACATGATCATGGTTACGAATACACGTATTTTTGATTGAAATTTACTTGGAATGAAACTTAAATGAAATTTCATATAGGAACTATATTTTGAATTTATATAAAGGTTTTTACAATTTTTGGTATGAGAGTTGTATTATATTTTCCAGATTTCGTTATGAAGTATTAATAACCATTTTGAATTTTACTGTTGTATTAAAATATTTGTCTATGATTTCTTGCGTATTTCTCTGATATCTCTACCTATAGGTTTCCTGTTACTGGCGAGCGCTCAGTGCCGAACACATCCCTGAGGTAACGATAATAAAGAGTAACAATTTTTATAACATAACAAGGATCTTGAATTGCATTGGTATTCGTTTGTAAACATACCAATTCTGGCGCCCATAACTTGAATAACAACAATTAAATTAACTAACTGTAATCAAAATTAACTCATTTTTATCTAAAACTAAATTATTATTATTTCTTTAAACAACTGTACATTTTATAAGTTAGATTTATTAATTGGCTCTCCCTTAAAAAGGAAAACCAACCAAATAAATTATACAACAATATATATATATATATATATATATATATATATATATATATATATATATATATATATATATATATATATATATATATAATAAAGTAGAAGGGTAGTCACGGCTGAATAGTTGAAAAACTAACTTTTAAATAATTTTATTATTATCTTTTTTCAAGGCTAAAATACAATTTTGTTAAACTAAAAAACAAGGTTTATGTTTTATATAAGTAAAACTTACTAGTAAATTGAATAAATTCTTGAAGGATATCAAAATTGATAACATTATTATGATTTCAGTTTCATATAATTACAAAACACTGATATCAATTGCTGAGAACGTTGTCTTTTTTTATTCCTTGATACTACAGACAACGTTCTCAGCAATTGATATCAGTGTTTTGTAATTATATGAAACTGAAATCATAATAATGTTATCAATTTTGATATCCTTCAAGAATTTATTCAATTTACTAGTAAGTTTTACTTATATAAAACATAAACCTTGTTTTTTAGTTTAACAAAATTGTATTTTAGCCTTGAAAAAGATAATAATAAAATTATCGAAAGCTTGGTATAGTGAAAATCGAATTTTCTTAACCACCTATACATTTTGGCTGTACCCCATAATATTTAAAAGTTATATATATGTATATATATATTGAATTAGTGTCAAGAAATTTCAAATAAAAACATTATTTTATAACGGGTCACTGAACAAACCCAGACATCGATACATTTGTCGTTCAAGATAAATAAAAATAATTAGTTATATTTGTTAAACTTATACGACCACTCTATGATTTTAAAATATGATTAAAGAATTTACCTGTATTTCTCTAACATAGCTTTAATCTATTCTAATATCTTTTATAATTATAGATATAGTTGTACATAAACAGTTATACTATGATAATCGTCTTCTCAATGAAGATAGACTTATTATCTTAAAAGGGGAAAGAAATAAATTAATTATCATCAATGGGTAGGATATTTTTGAGATTTAAAGCTGATTAGATTTTCAGTAAATTGACATGTTAATGACATAATTTTTAAATGATAATTATAACAAATATAGACCATAGTCTGGAGGCATATGAATCACAGATATTAAAAATTTTAAGAACAGTACATTTGAAATAAATAGTAATAAAAAGAGTAGATTATAAGAGGTGCATATATAGAATTATCAATTTTGTTATTGAAGAAAATCATAATGGTAATTAACAATAAAATAAGCAATTTGACAGACTGAAATTAATTAAGTGAAGAGTGTAGATTAGAATAACAATATATAAAAACAAATGTGAGACATGAAATGGCAAACAGAAAAAGGTTATTGAAAAACAAAAGAGACAGAGGACGACAGGTGATTGTGCAATAAATTTTAAAATTTTAGAAAAGTAAGAAATATTAATAATTTCCACAAAGAAAAGTTAAAAAACTATTAATGACAACTAAAGTGCCTACCAGAGCAAAGATTTCTTACAATAAATCATGTTTGTGAAGAATTATCCAGTCTTGAAGATTCCCGTGACGGAATTCCAGCGATACAGTGAGGCAGACACTTTGTGAAACGAATTTGAACATCGGTTTAACAGATCAAAACCCTGCAGACATTTAAATAATGAAAGATAACCACTTACCTCTGTAATATAAAGAACAATCCATAAATACGTTCCTAGTAGGTATATAAGCGTAATTAAAATCATTGTTCAAATATGTAATTTTTATATTTAATATTTCTTCATTTTTCGTTTTCCTTAGTAAGGATTTATATTCACAGTAGTTTAAATAAATATTTTTAACCACTTCGATATCTATATCCAACGCACATAGAAAAATTCATCTCTATGAAATTAATGGGTTAACAGAATGCTTGGACAAGGCCATTTTCAACAACTCATTTAAAGGACATATGCGTACCACATTTATTTATTTAAATTTAGAATAATCAGATTCATAAATAAATTATTTTAAATCTTTACTTAAAAAGTATTAATAATTCATAAAACTGTTAAAGAAAACAACAAATGTCACTAATTATTTAATAAAATCATTGCCACCTTAATAAAAAGTATAATATAGATAGTAATTTGTTTGAATGGCGCCAGAACCCAAAAGGGAAATAAGAGTCTGCATGCTACGGCATGATTTTAGCATAGCCAAGAACCATATATATATGAAGAAATGAACTAGGTTCACGAGTTGAACCGCGTTGGAAATTTGTAATTTCTCGACGTTTCGGCTTCCACTTCACTTCACAATTTCACCGAAAAAAGACAATAAAAATAAAAAAAAAAAATAAAAATTGCTTACCAGTTAAAACACCATAAAACACTGTACTCACTACAGAAAATATCTGATGTTCAAATATAAGATTAATAAAAAAATTCTCTGACCAATCAGCAATTGATAAAGATAGCGACATTTCCAACATAAATCTTCAGTGACTTTAAAAGTTTATTGGGGAAATCTAGCAGGCAGCGACAATGAATCGATATACATACTTTCGGAATTATAATATTTTTTCTGGAAGCGTGTTAAAAAATTTCAAAAATTATGCGATTATGATCGAAAAATTTTGGTTTACAGTGAATGTATGGAAAAAATTTATGCAGTATCATGTATTATACGAAGAATCCATTTTATTGTTCACTTTTATGAAATATTTGTTATTAAAGAAAGACTTTTTTTCAAGTGAAGTATTAAAAATAAAGATGTTGGGTGAAAACTGATAGCCTCGTTACATAAGGTGAAGTCATGTGCTTGGTATATATATATATATATATATATATATATATATATATATAACAACAACAAAGAGATTCATGGGTAATTCACGCAAAATAAAGGGCTACTGATATAGAGTGGTAACCGTGGACATGCATGTTTCTGGCTTATTTTGCCTCTTCAGCACGGCATAACCAAATAAGGATGTGAAATTTGGGAGCAAATTCTAGCCGGCCAAAAATATTTTATCACCATTTTCTATTAATTTTAGGTTGCTGATTTCGAAAAAAATATTCTAAGAAGTCTAGGACCTCTTGTTTTTGAAGTATGATATTAATATTTCAAATAATAACCAATTCCATCAACTTTGTTAAAGAAATTACTTTACCAAACTTTAAATTTCTAACGGCTTTTAAAGAACAATTTATTATATTGACACAATTTTTGATGTTTCGGGTGAAAAAAATAAAAAGATATACAATGATTCATTAAGAAATAGTGTTTAAACTTGTTTGCTTTATGCGATCTTCGCTGATATTCCGACTAAAGCTTTGAAAATTCATTTTTGATATCCTTCTGTTGCTCTTCAGAATAATTGTCTTGATTTACCAGGTAATATTCCAAAAATTCTTAATTTCTTGTCCGCTGTCTGGCTATCGATAAGGTCTCCCTCCGCCTTATAAGAATTCTCACTCCAGATGGCGCTAAAATAACATTTGCCCTTTAGTAATTAAAATAGCTAAATATTTATATAATCCTTTTGCAGAATTTCTTTTAAAATGTATTGCTTGTCTATTTAGATTTGCAGGAGAAAAATACAGTATTTTCCATAGAGCGGCAATAATGAGTTGGTCTAAGACTAATAACAAACAATTTGATAGATACCAGTAAGCACTATGCATTCACAATGTTACTTTTGATGCGAAACAAAATAACGCAGTACAATAGACAAGTTCAAACTGGATTTTCCTTTAATTCGATCAACCAGGAAAATGATGTATGCCCTTAACTTGAATTCGCCACTATTCTAATTGATTATTCGATAGGTTTTTTCCACCTCCGCTGCTTTTTGTGAAACTAACTGATTTTTTGCCGGCTAGATTACAACTTTTCCACTTCTGTACCGCGCCTCTGGCTTATTAAAATGCCCAAACGTTCATAAACATTGGCGTTGAAAAATTATCACTCACATTTGTCACTACGAGTACCCATAAAACGTTTCATCAGTTCATTTTTTCTCCGGACTTAATAAATAATTTTTTTTTCTAAAAATAACTTTAGTGCTGGACATTGTTACAAAATTAATATGTCTATAGGTAAAATCGTATTCTAAAATTAAAACAAAAAGGATTTTCATTGCTTTTTCATATCAGCATAATAAAGGAGATGTTTACATACCTCAAAAATTTATAGCTGTAAAATATGATGAATTCATTAATATTTTTATTGCTTCATTTGCAACTACAAAATGTTTGTTGCCGATTATATTTAGATTGTTGACTAAACGACTAACGTTGATGGTTTAAACTTTGACAACTAATTGAGTTTCAATATAAATTTTTTAAAAAAAATTTACATTGGAAATACTGCATGACCAGACGAATAAATTCATCTATTATTTGTAGTTTATTAACTCAATACAAATATAAATTACCTGAGCTCCTCAACAAGTTATAATATGTGCAAACACAGCTTCCAATATTATACTTTATTACATTTTTCAAGTGGTTCAACCACTTAAGCTTGTCATTGTAATATGTTCTAAATCCTCCGTGTAATATATTTGCAAATTTTTTAGCATTTTTCTAGTTGATTATTTAAATCAGTTTTATTCATATTTAATATAATAAGCTTTTTAGAGTTCTACATTCAATTACTATAATTATTATTATAAATGGTCAAACTGAATTAGGCTTTGATGAAAATTCTAGAAGGCATAAACAAAAAATTCGAAATTTACAGTAAATGAAACAAACTAAAAAAGAAAAGAAAAAAGTTCTCATAAACGAATGTTTCCACCTCTCGCACTAATAACGTCCTGACATCGTCGACCATACTTAAAATAAGCTGTCTAACTCCATTTTGGTCCAACTCTTCCCAGATTTACTGCCTTTACCTCTTCCAGAGGTTATTGAATTGGATTTGTTCCGTTCTTAATAGCCTGTTAAATACATCCCGCAAGTTCTTCCAGATAATTTCTGACAACCTGTGCAGCATTCGGCCTGACTTTATCTTGCATTATCAAGAAATTTTCATTTATAATATCACAAGAGCATAGACAATATTCGATTATTCACCGAGTCACGAGACGTATTTAATCGAAAAATATTGTCTATGCTCGAGTTGGTATTCGTTACGATTATATAACGAATAATATTCTAATTTTTTTTATTGATTAATATTAATATTGAAGGTACAATTATTGTAATACATATTTGATGTATTGTTTTTTTCGGAATTTGTAGTGTTGGTGTTGGTACTGTTGGTGACGCTTGAGGTGGATGGATTAGGAATGTTTCTCATTTTTTCAACTATTTTTCTATAGTGTCCTGCGGTAAGTTTAAAATATGGTTTCAGAGATTCAGATGATGAGTGGCCTGTTATTTTGGTAATTTCTTGCAAGTTTGCTCCTGAGTGTGACAAGATACTTACAGCAGAGGAGCGATTTTAATGATTCGTAATTTTCCTTTTTTCCGTATCTATTCCGATACTTTCGGCTGCTGTACGTGTCCATTTACTCAATTGATTCAAACCAACAGGGCAATTTTTGAACCATTTCCCTGTTTTCTGCCAATCAATATTAGGTGTTAAAAAAAGACGATTGGTTGTGATATTTGGCGTTCTTTTGCTCAACAGTTTTTCCAAGAGACGTACTGGGCACTTATTCGCAAACTCTTTATTCGGAGCCAACCATTTAGAATCAGTGGTGCGTTGTTCTCCGCCTTGTGATGTTTTTGAGAACATTGGATTGTATTCGATACGTCCCGTAGTTTGACCATAATTGTCGAATTCCTTTTTGAAATAGTCGGTTAAGCAAAATGCTGCTTCATTACCACGCCATGGCAATTCCACGGTACAAATTTGCAAACCATCAGGTGTATTTTCATCAGAACTTAATATAATTTTGGTTATTTCTTTCTCGTTAAGAGCGGCTGAGCTCTCTTTTTTCTGTCGGGAATTGCTTGCCATTTCTTTCTCTTGGCTGCACGAGCCTTTCTTGCGTTCTCGAAAATTACATCTTTAAATGGATTTATTTCTCTTTCGAACTTCATAAAACTTTTTCTGTAACAGTTTAGCAGAAATATTCCAAATGGTTTTCACTGTACTTTTTTTATATTCCTTTCCGTCTGCACGTTTTATATTGAATGCCCAATATCTGCTACTTTTTCATTCGAAATATCAGCAGGAAGTTTGTAATTTCGATGTTCACAAAACACCGTAAACTGCCTCCAAACATAATTATGCGTTTTTGTAGTATTTTCTGGTGTTAAATTTTCAATTTCTTGATCAATTTGATCACTTGAAATGAAACCAAAGCGCTGCATTTTGTCGAATTAACTGACATCATAGATAAATACTTTTAATACGGGGAAGAATGGAATCTCCTGTACTAAGTCCAAAGCCACAAAGTTTTGTCGAATGCTGCGCCATCTATTGTGGTGGAAGGTGACTATTCACCAACAGGGAAAAAATAAAGGAAGAGACCTGCATGATTAGTCACAGTTTACTAGCTACTACTAGATGGCAAGCCTAGCAAATATTGAAGTTCTTGTAAATTTTGCCTATATTGTTTTTTCTTAAATAAACAAATAAAAACAGTCACACAAAGTTTAAACACTTTTTGAAACAACCTGTTATTTAATTTTGGCTTAAAAGTAGGATAGGTTGTTTCAAAAAGCTGTTTAAAGCTTTTATCCGTTTTTATTAACCAGGATAGTTTATTAAAAGACGAATGTCGACAAATAGTTTCAAAAATTGAATATAAAATTTTGTTCATAAAATAGTACAGGTGATTTTCCTTATTTTCTTCTCAAACTTAAGATAATAATAACTTATTGATAATAGCATGTGCTAACAAATATTACACATAAGATACAATATAAAATGGATACACATTTTTCTAAAACTTCAGGTTTCAGCAGCATACCTTTTTAACAGCAACTGACGACTTCTTCTAAACTGGGTAGCTCTTTTTTTAAATTGAGTGGCTATTTGATTGAGACGTCTGGCTTTTGGTGATAGGTCTTTAACCCTAGAGACATTCACCTCAGCAAGTAAATCAGATCTTTCTAAATTGAAAAATAATATCACTAGCAATAAAAAATAATATGAATATGCAGTATACATTGCATTTAGATAACATTTTTGTTGACATGTTAAATTGTAAACCCTGTTTTAGACAATATTCTAATAGAAGTATACAGTCAAAACTTGATGTAACTAAATAATATGAAATTATAAATACATTTCTAAGTACCTAATAATTTTTCATGTTTTTTAATATATCAAAATATTGACCTATACCTAATATCTACTATTTCTGTGAAAATTTCTTTGATAAACACCTATATATTAATAAATCAATTAATTATTCACTCACTTCTTTTTGGAGTAACTGTGGCGTTCAAGTCTGCTGGTGCGACAGAAGTAGAATCTTGAACAGCATGTGTTGATAATTTCAGCTCGGGTTCAACTGAATAGCTACAACTAGCCTCATTAATAGCACAGGATTCTTGTTCTTTTTTAGCTCTCAGTTTTACAAACTGAGCATTTAAAGCTTCCTATAACTTTAAAGTCCTAGGACTCAGTTAGAGATGCAGTGCCAATTTGTGGTACAGCTAAAGAGGTTGATGGTTCAGCTTCAATTGTTGAGGAAGGAACATCATCAGTTACTGTTTCTAAAGATTCTAGAAAATAAAAACAATTATTGAATAAATGTATCCTAGTTAGTTGTTAGTTTTTTTTCTTTAATTATTATAGATTTACCTGGTAAATTGACTGATGTGAAAACTCCTATTTTCAGAACTTTATTTGGACCAAAATCTTTAGGTAAAAAGTGTTGTAAATATTCTCGGATGTCATTTTCTCCTTCAACCTTCTGTTCTGTCAAAAATTACTTTATTTTTTAAAATTGACGTCCAAACAGCTTGGTTTGGATAAATTCACAGATGACGGTATTACAGCAATCAGTAAAAGAAAGTTCGTTAGTAACCTTCCAAGCGAATAGATGGCGTTAAAAATGCAGTTTAGCAGTGGTTATAAAAGATCGCAGGGCATGACTGACATTTCATTGAGCTTGCCCGTTACTATAGCAATGATCACAATATGCAAGAGGCGAAACACCAAAACGATTATATCACGTCGTCAAAGGGTATATTCACTTATCAATACGTCGTAACTAAGGGAAATTCAAGGATTGTGTTGGTTCATTAGAACATGAGTTATATAATCAGTAGTAATACTATAAGTACTTCAAAATAATCAGGTTATACATCGATAACTTGTTGCATAATTAGTTTCAGTTTGACAATTTAAATAATCCGACCGCGAAGCGGTAGGATTATTCTGTCAAACTGACACGATTTGTAATTATGCAGGAAGTTTGAGATGTATAACCGTATTTATTTTGATGTACGTATTGTGTTTGATACAATTATTTTTTGAGTAAATTAAGTAAATATATAAACAATTTATTAATTTAAATACAAATTGGTGCAATGAAAGTTACAATTATTATATACTACGTTTTTTTTAACTGAGTTATTTTCGGCGAAGGAAACGTGGCCACTGCTCATTGAAGTGCTGGAAATACTGGAGGTGTTTTACTTGAACCTGCAGCGTTTTTAAAATTGGAACTCATCTTATTTATTATGTTTTGGTGATGTTGTTCATCTATCTGTAGGTAGGGTTTGATAGAATTGCTATTACCATGTCCTGTTATTTTAATAAGTTCTTGTTCCGATACACCTGCTTTTGCCAATTGTGAAACAGCAGTGGCTCGGTGAGAATGATTTGAAAATATTTTGTTTGTCATATTCAAATTTGCCAATTCTGCAGACTTTTTGGTCCATTTACTAATTTCATGCACTCCAATTGGCATATTTTTGTACCAGCCAAGGGTTTTTTCTTTTTCTCCAGTTGGGATTTACTGTCAGAAATAACCTATCTGTTTTAATATTGATGTTTTCGCTTCTTTTCATCATTAGCTTATCTAGAAGTCTCACTGGACAACGACTTACTTCATTATGGTTAGGTACAAGTCATTTATTATGAGCACATGGTTATGCTCCTCCCTGTGTAGTTTTGGTAAAAATAGGATTATATTGTATTCTACCAGTTGGAGTATCATCATTTCCAGTTTCTTTTTGAAAATAATGAGTCAAGCATGACGCTCCTTCATTTCCTCTCCACGCAAGTTCTACAGAAGCAATTAAGAAAAATTGGTATAAATGCAGTTTACGGGCTTTTCTTGTATTACTAAAATTTTCAGTTTATTGGGTAGATTATGTTTGTAGGAGTATAAAAATAGAAAAAAATCTTGGCGGTCTCTTATTTTAATGAAAATATTCACTTTTGGAAGTTATACAACAATGGCAATAACAAAAAATTTATTTCTGTCATAAAAGTGTCAAACTATTGTCATTATTATTTGTTGCCGTTGGTATTGTGTGTCTGTTTATTTTTGTTGCGCTTCTATATTTAATATTTTCTTTGTTTCCGACAAAAATGAATTTTATTTATCTAGACGATATTTATATCTGACGAAATAATAATGATTATATCGCAAGCGCAGCGTTTGGGTTTAATACCCGCAAATAATGAAATTAAGTGTCCAGTGAATTTTTGGGACGGTCATTTCAAAATGACACCACGGCCAGATTCCATAGATGGTTTTCGTTGGAAATGTAATGGACATATAAAAAAAATCAAAAGAAATGTATAATTCGTAATAATAGGTAAATATATATAAACTTCAGTTTTGACTATATGTAAATTTCGCACATAGTTTTCCTCATAGTGAAAGTAATATGCATACATCCTTCCCCTTGAAAAATATCCTATACTGTGTAACGCGCATATCAGATTATTCAAGACGGAAAAGGATGAATCCAATGATTATATTCCCTTCCCCTTCTTAAATAACTTAATATCCAATACTTTGTAACGCACATTAAGTTATTCAAGAAGGAGAAGGAAATTTAATCATTGGATTCATCCTTTCCCTTCTTGAATAACCTGATGTGCGCAATAGTTTGTAACGCACATTAAGTTATTCAAGAAGGGAAACGGTGAATCCAATGATTATATTCCCTTACCCTTCTTGAATAACTTCATATCCGATTCTTTGTAACGCACATCAGGTTATTCAAGAAGGGAAAGGGTGAATTCAATGATTATATTCCCCTCCCCTTCTTGAATTACTTAATATCCAATACTTTGTAACGCAAATTAGTTACCAAAATATACATTATTTAGAAATAAGCCACCCCCTTAAATTTTGTAGGGCATCTTTACGTTACAGGAGTTTTTAATGAATCCCACTTGCCCATTTGGACAATGTTGAGATTTATTCATCTGTGGGTCAATAAAGACCAGCTATTGCGAATGCAAAACAGCTAAGACTCGCGTAATATACGTTAGTGGATTGGGCCAATTTTTGCAGAGGAGTAGTCTTTGACGCATTTATAACCAAGGCAACGAAAATTGGAGGACCTGGTCAAATGTGAAAGAGCTGCATACTCCTTATTTTTCTTATGCTTATTGTTTTATTATATTTTTAGTGTGGAGATTGACGTCTATTTACTTAAAAAATAAGAAAAAACGCCGATTAGTCGTAAAAGTATTTTTTATTTAGGGGAGGGGGTTGTTCTTTTTATGTTTATACAGGCTACTCAATTACGATACGAAAAAAATATGAAAAAAGCCGATTTTCAGGAAAAAAAAATTATTGCAGGGGGGGAAGTTTTGATGAGACCGCCAAGTTTGTTTTCCATCTCTATGTTCAGGAGGCTTATTTAGTTACGAAAAACAAAAAAAAATCGAAAAAAGAAAATTTTTATTTGTAATCCTTCCGGTGTATTTTCATCCCACGCTTCTATCATTGCTATGTACTCGTTATCTTTAAATGCTGATGCACTAACATTTCTCTTGTCCGGTAACATTTGAAGTTTCCTTCTTTTTGAATTTCTTGCGTTTCGTGCGGCTAAAAATATGGGACTAGAGAATGGATCAATTACTCTATTAAACTCCTTCATATATTTTTCTTGTACTTGTTTTGCCGTAATGTTCCACATCGTTTTAACCACATTTTCTTTATAATTTTCTCCATTACATTTTCGCATATTGAAAGCCCAATCTTTCAAATTGGACGCTATCAATTCAGTGGAAATTGATTCATTTAGCACATAGTTTCTTTCACTGCAAAATGTAAGAAATTGTTTCCATACGTACCTATTTTGTTTTCACTGTATTATGAGGCTCAGTATTTGGTATACTTTCGTCTATTGCATTTGATGATTAATCTCATTTTTGAACAATTTTTGATAAACGTCACAATTTGACAGTTCTGTTTTTTGTACATTGATGTCGATGTGGCTACTATGAAAATGAAATTATTTTAAAATTTTCGATTGGTGGAACTACTATGTATAATCAGGTATTATCGAAATTATACGAGGTAACTTAACTAAATTGGACATTCTGATTGGTTGAAAATCATACGAAAAAATAATCACCAATATATCGAGCAAAAGGTAAAGAGCACACATCCCCAATCCTTTTTTTCTTCGGCGATCTACGGTTAATATAGGCGGCGCAAGTTAACTGCAGACGGGGTTTATGGCATGGATTAAAAGATGGTCAATTGCAGACGAAGGAAAAGGGTCAAGTCTGTTTACCTGTTAAATGAGGCAACTGCATACCGCGGTCTCTAATAACATTTTGTTCATCAATAAAATAAAAAACAAAAGTATTTTAAATATATATTGTATAAACTAAATATTCGTCTACATGTACCTAAATTTAACTACATAAAATAATTTTATACTGCATATTTATACGAAACATACTTAACAAAGTCAATCCTTGCAATTTTATTGTTCCTGTGATCAATAATTTTATTTGAAATAAATTCTTGTCTTTCCAATACATCCTGTCGAATGTAACGTTGCTGATTTAATCGTGAAGAATTAATTAATTAAATAATTAAGTATGTATCAGTCTGAATATATATTAACACATGCAAAAACTGAATTATATTCGGATGCGGAGATGAATTCAAATTATTAAATTTTGAGTGGAATGATTCGCAACAATTTGTAGTTCGTATGAGTGACGCTGCATTTTCTGCCCAGATATGTGGAGGAAATAAAGAATTTTCTTCAATACATGTGTCCACAGAATAATACACGAAATCATTCAGCCTGTTATCACTTGGTTGTACCGATATGAAGTCGAATCGCGCACTTCTGAAGGATCCAAAAAAGTGAGGCCAAATAATTAAAACAGCCATCTTCCTGTCTCGGATTGTGGATTTTTATATTCTGTAACTAACCCAAGATTCTGAATTTTCCTCCACCTAAACACAAATATATTTTCCTTTATTATCTTACACACAAATTATTTTACACATTATACATTATTTTACATCACAAAATATGAGTAAATTCTTACCATGATTGTGCAAGATGGAATCTGCAGCCGATTATTGAAACGTCGGGAATCACACTGGAATGGAGAAACTTCAAAATCCACGGTGATGAAATTTGGGTTAAAATTAAGTCCTTTACTGTTGCACTTGGATTTCAACATATCAAACAATGTCGAATACGTTTCTATTTTTTTTGTTAGTTAATATACAAAAAGCCACTGGTATATAAATGTTGTTTACAAGAGCATGAATACTAAACATTTGTAAGAAGTGTTTTACACAGTAATCAAATGTTCCATCCATATATATTGTTGAACTAGAACACATTACATTCAGATTTTCAGTGCACGAAAATACTATAATATTTTTAATCCTGTCATTTATTATAAAAAATTCTTCTTCTTTAACGGTCATTATTTCAACAGATTCCAAAAAATCGTGCACATCGGAAACGTTTTGAAGCAATTTTGGAAATGATTTATTTCTGTGTCTGTAAATATTGCGTTTATCTTTTTCTGCCAAAGTTGACAAAGTATTAGAATTTCACTATGAATTATTTTAGATGGCCTTTCGGCGATCATATCGTCTGCTTTTCTTTTTAATTTATTACTTAATGTTTGTCTGTTGATTGCATTGTCACTTTCCTGTTCATGATTATGAGTATTTAATATTTTAGACAGCACTTTTTCAACGCTCATTGTATATATTTTAGCTTTACATGCCCTTTTCACATAGGACCAACAAGATGTTTATAAAATTTAAAATTTTCAATAACAATTAGACTATTTCCACGTTCACTTATCATATCTTTCACTTCCATCTTCAGTTTTTTGTATATATCGTACTTAACAAATGTGTCGTCACTGTTGAAATAAATTTTAAACTGATAGTCATAATAATATTTTTGCGTACATTTTGCTATTCTAATACCCCTGACCGCCAGTCTGCAGTTCACCCACAGGATTAGGTACCCTCATAAAACCCTTTTTAGATCATATTCCTCGTCTGCAACTAACATGCGCCCAATATATGACACTGGGTAGCAATCCTAGGTCTTAAATTAGATTCTCTTAAGCTTAGTCGAACAGTTTCAGCACTAACTTGTAGACCACGTGCCTCGTGCAGTCAGTCGCATGTCACAAATTGCTGTCGAAAAACCGAAATTCTTAAAAACCAATCCTGGATTGGTGTTTTGACTCGATTTCTTTCCTTTCCCGCTTTACGGACTCGATCTCCTGTCTCTACAAATCTTTGTAGTACCCGTGAAATGGTGTATGAGTCACATTAAATGGACGACCTATTCTTCGGTAGTCCAACCACCTTCCCGTAATGATACGGCTTGGGAACATTCATCGCGTATCAAATTTCGATTTTGGCGTTCCATAATAAACAAATTAAATTGGTTTATTTAGATATTTTTTTTCTTGTAATTTTGCATAAAAATGTTGGAAACATCGATAAATGTAAGCATTGAAACAAACAGTTTACTACAAGAGCTTACAAAGATTGATTTATACTGGGGATTCTTAAAAAGGAGAACAAAATAAAAATGTATTGGACGCAATTAGATTTCTTTAACAGATTCAGCTCTTAAGCTCAACACTATGGCCATGAAACGTCATGAAACTTTAAACCACCCTCTTATATTATAAATAATTAATATATAATATAACTAATGGAATTCTTCTTCTTCTTCTTTTCTAAATCCTTTTGCCCTTTCAGGCGTCGGATGTGGATTCCGTGTCCTGTACCCATTTCTTCCATGCCTTTCTGTCTCTTGCTAGATTTTTCATTTCTGCTATGGTCTTTCCTCTTTCTAAACCTATCTCTTGTATTTGGTCTAACCATTTCCTTCTAGGCCTACCCCTTTGTTTTTTGATCGGCTTTCCAATCTCCATTATTTTCCTAGTTAATCTATTTTGTTCCATTCTTACCATATGACCATACCAGCTAAGTTGTCTCTTTTTTATTTTACCAATTATCGCTTCCTGCTTAGTTGTCTCTCTAATAACGTCATTTCTAATCCTATCCCATTTAGTTTTCCCTGAAATTCTTCTTAGATGCTTCATTTCTATGGCATTTATTTTAGTTTCGTCCTTTTTTCGCACAGTCCAATTATTGTAGGAACTGTTATCATATTATGAATTTTCATTTTTACTTCTAAGTCTATATCTTTATGTCCAAGAATTGTTTTATTTAGAGAGTAGTATATTTTTGTTGATTTATTTGCTCTGTTTGTTATTTCTGCATCTATTTTTCCATCTGCTGTTACTATACTTCCTAAATATTCAAATGTTGTTACTCTTTCTAGAGTCTGGTTTTTGCATTTAATATCTCTATTATTTTGATCACCTGGTTGTTTTTCATTTATTATCATCACTTTTGTTTTATTTATGTTCACCTCCATATTCATGTTCTCTACTTCTTTAGTCCAAATATTCACTAGTCTTTGCATTTTGTTCTTTGTATTCGCCACTAAAACCACATCATCTGCATATAGTAGACTACTCAGTTTTATTGGTTCTAAATTTCTGTGTCCAATTATAGTATTCAGCTGCTCATACTTTTCTTTGATTCGTTTCACAATCTTATCCATGATTATTATAAACAGTAGTGGGCTTAAACTGTCTCCTTGTTTTATTCCCTTACACATTTTGAATTCTTCAGACCTTTGGCCTGCAATCTGTACCTTGGCTCTAACTGTCTCGTATACACTTTTAATTATATTTATTAAGGTGGGTGGTACTTCCATTTCCTCCAGGGTTCTCCATACTTCTCTTCTATCTACTGTATCAAAGGCTGCTTTTAGATCTATAAATGTAAGGTACATTTCTTCTCCCTCTTCTATTTTTCTTTCGATTATATTCCTTAGTATATAGATATTGTCATTTGTTTGTCTTTCAGGTCTAAAAGCTCCCTGTTCTTCTCCTAATTTTGGTTCTACATATTCTCTTAATCTTTTTTCTATTATTTTTGTGTACACTTTATAGCTAGTTTGGGCCAAACATATTGCTCTGTAATTCTCACATTGTGTCTGTTCTCCCTTTTTATAGATGGGTACTATTAAGTTATTTTCCCATTCCCTTGGAATTTTTTGTTGTACCCAGGCTTCTTTGCATACATTCCATATCCATTCTTTTCCTCTTTCTCCTAATGACTTAATCATCTCTGGCGCTATCTCATCTTCTCCGTTAGCCTTGCCTATTTTGATTTTTTGTATTACTTGATCTATTTTTTCTTTATGGATTCCTTGTAGTTGGTCAATTTCCTCTTCTGCGGTTGTTATACTCTCTTCCGGTGTTAATGTATGGAATTGTTCTGTATAGTATTCCTTCCATGTTTTCAATACTTCTTCCATTTCCGTTTGTACTTGTCCTTGTCGATTTTTTATTGCTCTAATATCTTTATATTTATTTCCTCTCAATCTTTTTATTCTTGTCCAAAATTTCTTGTTATCCATCTTATGTAGATCTGTTATTTCTTCTCCGAATTTCTTCCATGACTCACGTTTTGATTTTTTGACGGCTCTTTTTACAATAGTTTTCTTCCTGTCATATTCTTCTTTGTCCACATGTGATTTTGATGTGATATATTTTTTCCATGCCGTTTTCTTTTCTTTGACCGCTATTTTAATTTCGTTATTCCACCAGTTAGTCCTTTTTATATTCTTATTATATTTAATTTTTCCACATATCTTCTCTGTTGCTGTTAATAGCGTTTCTTTAAAGGCGACCCATCGTTCTTCAAGTGTCCAGTCTGTTTTTTCTTTTTCTAGTTTATAGAATTCTTTATTCGTCTCATTTTGGTATTTTTTCTCGATATCTTTATTTTTGAGTTTATGTGTTGCTAGTTTACTGTAGTCTGTAGTAAATTCTTTCCTGAGTAATTTTACTAGACAAGTTGTCACTACTAATCTGTGGTTAGATCCAATTTCTGCTTCTTTCTTTGTTTCAATTTTTTGCATTACTTCTGTTAGGTTTTGTGTATATGTTATGTAGTCTATCAGGCTTTTAGCGTTTCTTCCTTCTGCCACAAACGTATATTTATCATTTAGTTGTTGTTCCCACATCGTATTTCCTATTATTAGATCATTCCTTCTGCAAAAATCTATCATTTTTAGTCCATTTCTGTTGATTATGTCTTCTCCATGTTTTCCCATACAACCCATTCCTCTATTGTAATCATTTCCTACCCTGCTATTCCAATCTCCCATTATTATTGTCTTTTCGTTTTCCTCCCTTACTTCATCTAATACTCTTTGTAATTGAATATAAAATTCTAAAATTTCTTCCTCTGCCGTTCCTTCTACTGGCCCATATATTTGTATAAAATTGATTATTTCTTCTAATTTTATACTAATAACTATTATTCTCGAGTCGACTGCCTTAAATTGTATTACCTTCTGTTTTATTTCTTCTGTAACAATTATTCCTACACCCTCCTTTGCCCTTTGTTCTGGTTTTACTCCTGAATAATATAATGTGTGCTTTGTTGTTAGTTGCGAACATCCTTTGCCTTTTTTCTTCGTTTCACTTAGTCCTAGAATTTGAATATTATTGTTTTCCATTTCTTCAGTTAATTCCAATTCGTTCCCTGTTAATGTGTTTATATTCCATATACCTACGCCCATCTGTAATTTTTCCATGTTTTGAGGTCCGTGTTTTTTATTATTACTCTGTTGATGATAATCTTCCTTTAATTTGTTATGCTTGTTACTTGTTATTCTTCTGCTTTGTATTTTGTTATTTAATTTACCGTTATCATATCCCTTGTTCTCAGCTTGAGTCATTACCTGTGTACTATCTTTAAGTGTATTGTATATTAGTTTTTTTGGTTCTGCTCTCTAGTCATCAATTGTAATTCCTCTGAATCTTCATTCCATTTCCAAACTATTCCGTTTACTATCAATTTCTTGTATCCTACTTTTGTATTTTTTCCCTTTTCTTTTTCTTCTTTGGCCTTTCTTCTAATTGTTTTTTGTATCTCTAATTCTTTTTTGGTAAGGTCCGACTCAATATAAATATGTTCCTGAGAATTTCTCAGTCTACTTTTGCTTCTTAGAATGTCCATTTTATCTGCAAAACTTTCCATTTCAATCAAGCAAACCTTTTCACTTAGTTTTTGGGCGCTTCTTATTTTGACATCTATTTGCAGTCCTTTAGTTATGAAGTTTTCCATAGTTGTCTTTAGTATCCTATCATCTTTTGTATTCAATTCTAATCCAGTGATGACCAAATTTTTCTTTTTAGTTATTTTTTCTAGATATTCCACTTTGTTATTTAGTGTTTTTATTTCGTTCTTGAGTTCCTGGTTTTCTTGCTTTATTTCTAGTAGCTGTTTGTTGTTCTCGCTGTTTTCCTTTCTTAATTGCTTTATTTCATCCATCATTTCATTGTTTTTGTTCATCAATTCTTGCATCATTTTTATCATGGTTGCTTCCGAGCTCTCTTTTTCTTCTGCGCCTTTCTTGGGTGTTCTCTTAGTTATTTTACTTCTGCCAAAACTTTCATCTAATTCCCTCCTTTTTCTTTTGTATTCTTCATCAGTATCTGTTCCGCTCTCTAAAGGCATTTTGTTTGATTTTCTTTTGTACAATCCACGAAATCTGTGTCTCTTTTGTAGTTTGTGTACCGAGAACCTACTTAGTTCAGTCCTTAGCCTACTCAGAGCTGACCGATTTCGTTTATGTATGTAAATCTTATATTACTTTTTACCTGGTAAATATTTAAATCCGAACCTGTTAAATCCTACTTAACTGGCCTGCCTGTGTAGCAATTACCGGTTTTACTGCCAGCTAATTAGAATTTTGTAGTGTTTAGTTTTTATATTTTATAGTTTATAGTGGAAACTTTTTATTTACTGTATATTTTATACTCAATATTTTTATTATTAGACTTAATTATGCTAAAATCTTACTTTGATTTTGCTGTCTCCAATTGTGCACTCACTTCACCTCTTTATATATTACTTCGTATAGCTTTTACAATTATTTGACTCGTAATTTATCTGATATTCAGCTTTATTACGGAGCAAATATTAAATCACTTTTCAAAACCCAGTGCCAGGACCGGAATCCTAATCCTAATGGAATTCAATACAATAAAATAATCATTGTACTTCCTTGGATAAAAAGTCTGTAACAGTATTAAAACTTTTTCTATAAGCCTTCCTACGCTTATGAATTTGGCCATGAATAAGTATAGGTGCAACATAACAGGTGCACATATTTGTATCCATCTTTCTCAAAAAGAATACTCGCTACTTGAAAGTAAATATTGAGTTGCCGGGTATTTAGGTTGGTAACCGTCGTAATTCGAACAAGTTCGATACCATAAAAATATTCAAGACTTTAACTTGTCGGAAAAACTGTGTTCAGAAGTTAATCAATTATGTCCATTGATTAAAGCGAGACTCTAAATGTATAATAACTCATTTTCTAGTTTGAAATTATTTTTTTAGAATGTACATAAATATATGTTAAAAGTAAAAAATGTTTTAAAAACAAGCTTAAAATGCATAAAAAAGAATAAAATGAACTTTTCCTTCATTACTTTTACTATCAACTCATAACGTCATTACACAATTTATATGATGTAAAAGCTAGTCGCGAGATTTAAGAGCTCGTATTTACTTAGTTTAACAAATTTAAAAAAATAAAATCAATCAGATCAAGTGATTTAATTTACTTGTTTATCTACGCAGGTAAATCTCGTGACAAGCTTTTATATCAAATAAATTGTGTAATCACGTTATAATTTGGTAGTAAAAGTCATCTCATTCAACGCATCATCGTTGCAAGTCTAGCTCTTGGAAACCTTCTATTGTGCCTTACGAAACACAGTTGCGGGTTTAATTTTGGAGTTATCCTTCTCCTAGACAGGTCGCAAACCAATGCTGTTGACGCGTATCTCACCAAATTACACAAGCCAAAGTTACCCAACCAATGCTACAAACTCGAACAATTCGACCTCAATATCATAATCGAGGACTCCTAAAACCCCAGTACACCAAAATTTCAGACGGCTTGGAGCAACGGAGTGTAACTCGCATTCTTATCCTCGGCAACTCCTTTCATTTGATACCCATATTGTAGGAAAGCATAAAAAACTTAGTCCGCCATCTTTAGAAGTTCGCCATATTGGATTTAGAGTGCTAGCCTTGTCATTTGATACTTATATTGTATGAGTGCATTAAGAATAAGTAGTCCGTCATCTTGGGTGCTCCTCCCTGTTGGATTTAGAATGACGTCACACAGCTAACCATGCATTGTCATCCAAACTAAACGTGTATACACAATTTCACCTGAACAAACATAGTTACATACATACTTACATTGCAAGTTAAATGAAAGCTTTTAATAGAATAGATTTCTTAAACCTAACCTCATATCATATTTGGGAATTAACTAATTAATATACTACTATTTTCTGTATTATAGTTCAGTTTCAAAATAGTAGGCACTAAATTCTCAGAAATATTGCATTAAACCGACAGTTGTAGACATTTTAGTTGTATACTGTTTGTTATTCAAGCGATCATTGATCATTATGGTTATTTTTGCTTACAGTTGGATAACAACTAGCCAATCTAACAAAAGGATTGATATAAGGAATTGTTTATTGTCTGACAAATATTTTGCCTGATAACGATAAGTAATAAATATTTACCAAATCATTAGAAAGTTTAATTACGAAGTAAATATTGAGTGTAATCAAAGTTTAGGGAAATTTCCCGTTGCTAATATACAGGACTGCCTTTATAACTTGCCGCTATCACACTGCCGTAAAAATGACATATGTTAAAATTAGAGGATAGTCAATTGTCTTTTCTTAAATATGGCGGCATATGTTTGGTTGCACATTTTTCTAGAATATGTTTTTCTGAATACGAGTATGCACAAATTTTTGATTTTTTCTCACAAGATTTTTTTTAAATAAATAAACCTCTTGTGATTTGTTGAAATAAAGAATTGGAAAATACATGAAAAAAGTGACATTTAGAGTACTACCACTCGTGAAAGCCTCGTATTCTTAACGCAATAAAAAAACATAAACCAAAGCGTATTTATTTTGTAATTTGTGGAATGCATACTGAAAGTAAGTCAATTCTATTAAATGCTCGAAGTGTGCGCCATCTGTGATCGGTGTAGTACTTCTTGAATACAACACTTTGTTTAGGTACCAGTGGGGACAAACGACGGCATTTATATATAATTCTGTTCTTAAGATCGCACAAGAGGAGTCATTTAAACGCGTTCCTGTAAAAATGGCTATACAAAGAAATACAAGGGGGCGAGATCTGGCGATCCCGCAGGTAATGCTATTACTATACTGCGATTACCAACCCTGGGTACCTTTCATTTAGAAACTTTGTTCCGACTCTGGCATCATGTGGAGGGGCTCCATCTTATTGCAGAATCATAACGTTTCGAATCTCCAGTCGAACATCTCCCAACAAATCCGGGAGATTCTTTAAAAAAGTTACAAATATTCATGCATACACATATTCACACTGAGAGAATTATTTCACCCGGACAGCCAAAAACTCTACTACCATAGCAAAAAACTCTGATTGAATAGGCGCCAGTGAAATTTTTTGCAGCTGCAGTAAAGATAATTTTGCCACAATCAGTTTTATGTCCCATTTTATAAAAACTTTTTAGCTAACACTATAAAACATACTTGCTACGACTATATTAACCACTTGATTGTCAGTATGAAATTATTTTGCAAATTTTATTAAGTACTTTGCAATACACAGAAAGTCACTTGGTTATCAATGTGAAAGTATTTGCTGAGTTTGTCTAATACTTTGCAATAGGTATAAAATTACTCGGCTGCGAATGTGAGATTACTATAAAGTATTTTCCATAGGGTGTATGGTCACTTTGCTACCAATATGAAGTATTCTGCTGTGTTTAAAGTATTTTACGATACGTGTGAAACCACTTAGCTGTAATTATAAAATTGCTGTGCTTAGAAAGTACTTTGCAGTAGTTGTGAAGTCACTTGGTTGCCAAAAATTATCAGTTAGCCCGGTGTTAAACGATAGGAAATAAAGCCAAATTTAGAACTTTACCTAACTACGCCAAAGATAACAACGTAAGCTCAAAAACCTTAATATTCACCTTCGAAGTTGTCCAAAAAAGCATCAGACTCCATTTGGATAAGTTTTCTTTGTAGAAATCTTTTTGAGGCTCAGACGCTGTCTTGTTAATTTGCACGGTACCTGTTTGGTGAGAATCAACAATTATTGGAATATAAAAACGATGAACATCACATTTTCATTATTTCCGTTTAATATAATAAATCAATTACAGAAACATTTATTGCACATACCCGTTAAAAACCTTCTAACCAAAGACAGTCAACAACAACCCACAACGAAAGAACACCTTCCACATTCCGTTCAACACTACAATAACGCAGTAACCTCCTCGAGTAATAGCAGAACTGCAGGGTACGTACATGAACCTAGCCGATAAGAGTAACGGTTTTTTTTCGGCAAAGTTTCTTTGCTGGCGATGTAAAATATTTTTTAACAATATGAAAACACTTTGCTACCACTAACAAAACTTATTTATTGAAATGGTTTGCTTATCACAAAAGAATTCTCTGCTATTGCGAAATAAAGAAATTGTGTTTGTACTGATAGCCAAATACTTTGCCATCGTTGCAAATAGAATTCAGCAAAATAATATTTTTATTATAGTAAGGCGACTTTGCAGTAGCAGCTACAATTTTCATGTGGTAGCCAAAAATTAACTAATAAAATAATTGTTTTCAAATATATTACCAAACATATACCGTTGTTTAAAAAAACGATTGACATTGACACTTGTCACATTTACGTACATTTAACAACGACATTTTATGCAGTTTGATGTTCTATTTATGTAATACTCGTATTTATTTAGTTTATGGGTCATATTATTTAAAGTAACTAATTTATAAGAGTGCGATAGGTAGCTGTATTCAGATGATACTTAATGCGATTAATTAAGTTAGAGATATTTTGGAGAAACCCAATATTCTTACGTTACCTAAATACGATTAAAAATATTCTCTTTTGTGTCTTTATTCATTTATTCATGTAATTTTCCTATTTTGATGGTATTACCTTACAACTAAAAGTGTATGTATTACGAATATCTGTTGACATTCTTCACAGAAACTACGTTGATAAATTGTTGGAAACTGACAATAAAACTATTTATTCTTAGGAAAGAGGCCATGAAAAATGTCATGTTATGTGTAAAAGAAGAAGAATTGTTGTTAGTTGTCAAGTAAGAAGGAAAAACGTGGTTGTATTAGTTTATACGTTAGTAAAATAAAAGTTCAAAAGAATAAAACCTGGTTCACGTTATTTGTTTATTCAACAACTTAATTTAACACCAAATCCAACAGGTTATGGGCCCAGACGCCTAAAAGGGTGTTAAATTAAAAATTAAGCAAAAAAATAATCGACGCCGGCAAGCAACAAGCAGATAAAAAGAAAATCCCAGTGTTTGGGGTCAGTTAGTAAGAATACGACGTTCGACACACATAAAACGATGGACCAGACAGGATTGATAGGTATTGCAAAACTCAATGGAGAAAACTGGACTACATGGAAGTTTCAGGTAGAGATCACGCTAAAGTCCAAAAGATATTTTGAGATAGTAAGTGGAGCAGTACAGAGACCAGCTACAACTACAGAAGAATGGGGTAGTAAAGATGCCAAAGCACAAGAAATTATAGTCTCTAGGCTAGAAGAAAAAGTAGTTACACATATTTTGTCATGCAAAACAGCAGCCGAAATGTGGACAAAGCTTAAAGCAATTTATGAGCATCAATCTCAAGTAAGTGTACATGTATTGACTCAAAGATTCTTTTCATTAGAATATACAGAAGGAAAAGCAGCAGAATTTATGTCACAGTTAGAGGAAATAAAAGGCACATTAAAGTCATTGGGAGAAGAAATAAGTGACAAAATGATAATTACCAAGGTATTAATGTCATTACCGGAAAATATGAAACATTTTATATCAGCTTGGGAGTCAACACCCACAGATAAACAAACATTGACTGATCTTATGTCAAGATTAATGTTGGAAGAAGAAAGAGGTAAAAATGTAGAAAGACATACGGCATTAGCATCGACAACAAAGTTCGTCAAGTCAAGAAAAGACATAAAATGTTTTGAGTGTAATAAAATTGGTCATATGAAGAAAGATTGTCGCAGAACAAGCAAAAAGGAGTGTCATTTTTGTAAGAAACCAGGACATCTAATGCAAGATTGTTGGTTCAAGAAGAGAAAAGAAGAAGAAGAGAAAAGGGATAACAGAAAAGCATGTGATCAAGCCCTTGTAAGTGAATCAATTCTATTAAATTGTTCTGATGATGTATTAGACACAGTCAAATTGAAACCAGACTATTGGTGGATGGACAGTGGAGCTACAGAACACATGTGTTTCGACAAAGAACAATTCAGACTAATGGAAAAACTACCAGAAAAAAGGCAAGTTAGAGTAGGAAATGGAACACTAGTAGATGTACAAGGTATAGGTACAGTACAAGTAACAGCTTGGAATGGAAGCGAATGGGTGAGTACAGATTTAAACAATGTATTATATGTACCAGATTTGTCAGTAAATTTGTTTTCATTAAGTACTACACTGGATAAAAATTATGAAATGCATTCAAATAAAAATAAATGTGAATTAATAGATATAAAGGGTAAAGTAAGAGCTATAGCAGAAAGACAAGGAAATTTATATAAAATGCAGTTTAAAATTAAAAAATTTACCCAAAACATAGATATGCAGCCATTACAGTGTAATGCAGTCATAAGTATACATGATTGGCATAGAAAATTGGCACATATTAATTTTGATCAAGTAAAGAAGGTTTTAAAAAGAAATAATATACAATTCACTGATGATCCAAAACCATTTTGTGAAATATGTCTTGCTGGTAAACAGCGTAGACTTCCATTTTCAGTTAGTGAATCAAGAGCAGAGAATACTTGTGAACTTATACATAGTGACTTATGTGGTCCTATTGAAGCTGAATCACTTGGTGGGGCAAAATACTTTTTATTATTAAAAGATGATTATTCTGGATATAGATATGTCTATTTTTTAAAGAATAAATCGGAAGTTGAAAGAAACATAGAAAACTTTATAGCTATGGCAGAAAATGTTACTGGAAATGAGATAAAAATATTAAGAACAGACAACGGTTTGGAGTTTGTAAATGAAAAGATTTTAAAAATATGTAACAAAAAAGGAATAGTTCACCAAAAAACTTGCATATATACCCCTGAACAGAATGGTAGAGCAGAAAGAGAAAATAGGACAATAGTAGAATCTGTAAGAACATTATTACAGAGTTCTGGCCTGAGTAAATCTTTTTGGGCTGAGGCAGCAAATACTGCAATATTTTCAATAAATCGTGCAGGAAAAAGCCCACAAAAGGATCAAACACCGTTTCAGGCATGGTACAAAAAGAATTGTAATGTTGAAGTTTTCAAAGAATTTGGATCAAAAGTTAGTGTATACATTCCGAAACAAAAACGTAGAAAGCTAGATGCTAAAAATGAAATTGGAATTTTTGTGGGATACTCAGAAGAAGTTAAAGGTTATCGAGTATACTTCCCAAACAAAAATACGGTACAAATACACAGAGATGTGGTCTTTATTCCCGAGATAGAAGAAAAAGGGACACATATAAGGGATGATAACAAAATTGTATTATTAGATTCTGAAAATGAGGATGAAGACGTAACCGAAAATGATGATCATAATGTTATTCTTGATCCTGAAATTGAAATATTAAGAAATTCGGAGGAACCAGAAGAAGATACTTCATCGGAAGAAGAAATTTCAGGAGAAGTGACAGTGAGAAGTGGAAAACGTGAAATTAAGAAACCAGCATGGATGCAAGATTATGATATGAGTGAAGCTGATATGTGCTTTTACTCGAATGAAGAAGAGCCAGTTACTCTCGAAGAGGCAGTGTCCGGTAAAAATAGTGTGCAGTGGAAAAAGGCTATGGAAAAAGAGCTGACCGTGCTTCGCGAAAATAATACGTGGAGTGAAGTGCCGTGGCCGGTTAATAAAAAGGTTATAGAAAGTAAATGGGTTTTTAAAATGAAAATGATTTTAAAGCGCGCTTAGTGGCTCGTGGTTTTCAACAAGAAAGCAGTGATGATTTGTATGATATTTATGCCCCAGTGGCAAAATTAACAACCTTTAGAATCCTTCTTGTAGTTGCAATTAAGTTATGTAAACCTATTCATCAAATGGATGTACGAAGCGCATTTCTTTATGGAGATATAAATGAGGAGGTATTTATGACTTTGCCAAGTAAAAATAGAGAAAATAGTAAAACTGTTTGCAAACTTAATAAGTCGATTTATGGTTTAAAGAAAAGTCCTAAATGTTGGAATACTACTTTTGATAATTTAATGAAAAGTGAGGGTTATGTTAGATCAGAAAATGATCATTGTTTATACTCAAAATGTACAAATGATAGTAGATTATATATCTTGATTTATGTTGATGACTTATTAATTTTGGGAACAAACAGACAAGAAGTCAACAATTTAAAAGTTTTGTTGAGTAACAATTTTTGTATGAAAGATTTAGGAATTATCTCTCAGTATTTAGGTATAACTGTTAGACAAAATTTGGATGAGGGATATACTGAATTAAGTCAGGAAAATTATTTAAAGAAAATTTTACAGAAATTCGGCATGCAGGATTGTAAACCTATTAATACCCCGATTGATGTAAATACTGATTTTAATTTTAAGAATACAGAAAATGATCCAGACTTACAAAAGCTTTGCAGACAAATTATTGGAAGCCTAATGTATGCAGTTCAAGGTTGCAGACCAGATTTATGTGAATGTGTTAGTCTGTTAAGTAGATATCAAGATAAGGCAAACAATAATCTGTTAAAGGCTTTGAAAAGAGTATTGAGATATGTAAAAGGGTCTCTAGATCTTAAGTTAATATTTAAACCAGATAATATGAATAATTTATGTGGATTTGTAGACTCTGATTGGGGAGGGGACATTTATGATAGAAAATCAACATCTGGTTATGTTTTTAAGTTACTAAATTGTACAATTCTATGGGCAAGTAGAAAACAGCAATGTGTTTCAATATCATCGACAGAATCAGAGTATATAGCCCTAAGTTTAGCAGTTAGTGAAGCTTGTTGGTTAGCAAAAGTTTTAAAAGATTTTTGTTTATTTGATTTAGATGAACCCATTATAATGTATGAAGATAATCAGTCAGCAATTAAAGTGGCAACTAATCCTGAAAATAATAAGAGATTGAAACATGTTGATGTGCGTTTTTATTTTATCAAAGAGAAGATAGATAATGGCTTGGTGAATATTGTTCACATTAAGAGTGAAGACCAATTGGCTGATATGTTTACCAAACCATTAGCTAGAATTAAGTTCGAAAAATTTAGAAAAGATTTATGATTGCTACCTAAATAGTCTTGTTTTCGTTGTATTTTTACCGCGTTATTTGCTTTGCCATTCAACATTAAAATTAAACTTGTTATTAATAAGTGTAAGAAGAATAAAATAATTTTATTGAAAGGGGGTGTTGGAAACTGACAATAAAACTATTTATTCTTAGGAAAGAGGCCATGAAAAATGTCATGTTATGTGTAAAAGAAGAAGAATTGTTGTTAGTTGTCAAGTAAGAAAGAAAAACGTGGTTGTATTAGTTTATACGTTAGTAAAATAAAAGTTCAAAAGAATAAAACCTGGTTCACGTTATTTGTTTATTCAACAACTTAATTTAACACCAAATCCAACATAAATTAACACTTTAATATCTCGTACTGATAGGATGTCTACATGTATTATTGATAAAAATGCATCTGCTAAATATTTTGATACTAGTTGTTACACACTACAGTCCGAAAGTTGGAAGCAGCGAGGTAAAATCAAAGAAAATTTATTTGTTGATATGGAATTAAAATTTAATACACAACATAAAAATAAAAACTTTGACTTTATTGAAATGTTTATATTATTTAAATATCTTCTATTTCTTCCATTCCCTATATAATAACTAAACTCTACGCACTAACTCAATCCAGACCAGCCCAAACATTTAATTTCAGATACCTTTGGGTATGTATTTTAACAAATAAATCTAGATTAGTTTCACTCAAATACCTACAATTGTGTATTACTTCACAATTTAAATATAAGATACATGCATTCATCTGAAAAACATGTACTTATAGAATTTGGCATTAGAATGTATAGTCTCTGTAAAAATTCGTACAAAATTCAAGCTGACGATCTTGATCATCTTCGTTTAATTCTTCTACCGATCGTATTCTATATGGATGAAAATTCGATACTTTCCCTTTCGACTGGGTATTATCCTTCTGCAAGTGAACCAAAACAGACACCTCGGTGTCTTCGGTCCTGATCGCTCGCTGAGGTTCGTGTAGTCTGTTTTCCACAGAATCCATTTCTATAAATGTATTCATCAACTTGGAAACTTACCGATGACCAACGTTTTTATTTGGATGATTATTATTGAATATGCGCTCTGTGGCTCTAAAACGTTCATCGTTTTTAAAATAAATTCCTGAACGGTATTTACCAATGTAGTAAGTAAATGTACCTCAAATGTTGTTGCACGTGCACGGAATGGATGTGTATTATTAATTTATTGGTCGACAGCCAAACGAAAAGGATAAGTCCAAAAACTCTTACTAAGCACTTTAACATTATAACAACTAGTTGGTGTGCCATCCAGTGACGTGTATTTCTGTAATTCCAACAATCATATGTTGAAAAAATAAGCGATGATTTTAATTTCGTGTTAAGACAGTTGTTTCCACCCCTTCATACATTTTGCGAGAGAATTCAAAGATCCTTTAACAAAGGTATCACTCGACCCCCTTTGTAATTTAAACTTTTTAAGGACGTGACGTTACCTATACAATTATTATGGTAGAATGTGTTTCCCTTGAAGTAAAGTTGTACTGGTTCTGGTGGTTTGAAAATCAATAGAGCTCATCTGTGGGACACCCCGAACAATATCCAACCATAAAATTGGTCATTTGTATACACGCCGGAGGCTGCAACGTACTAACAATCCAAAATGTCTGCAAAGATGATAAAAAATGTGATACTTCAAGTACCATAGCACCCGTTGTACTGATTCTGGTGAGCTAAAAATCAATAGTGTTCATTTATTAGACGCCCCGAACAATTATCCAATCATAAAATTCGTCACTTGTAAACACTCCGGAGGCTGTATCGTGCTAACAAACCAAATTTTTTCCAAAAATGATAAAAACGTTGTACCTTAAGTACCATTGCACACGTTATACTGGCTCAGGTGAGCTGAAAATCAATAGGGTTCATCTATTAGACGCCTTGAACATGGGACAATTATAAAATGGGTCACTTGTATAAACTTCGGAGGCAGTATCGTGCTCACGAATCGAAATTTCTCCAAAAATGTAAAATATCTGGATTTATAGGAGACGTTGTACTGGCTCTGGTGAGCTGAAAATCATTAGAGATCATATGTGAGACACCCTGAACAATATCCAGTCATAAAATTGGTCACTTGTATACACTCCGGAGGCTGTATCGTGCTAACAACCCGAAATTTCAGCTAAACTGACCAAAAATGTGGCACTTCAAGTACCATAGCACCCGTTGTACTGGCTCTGGTGAGCTGAAAAGCGATAGGGTTCATCTGTAAGATGTCCTGAATAATATTAAATCATACAATTTTTGATTTGTTGCAGTCCGGAGGCTGTATAGTGCTAACAAGAGATGTCTCAAAAATGGCCGACGACGACATACACACAGGATTTTTTTTCTAAAAACCTTTTTTTCGTGTTCATGCTAAAAATCTTTTGGGGTAAACCGATACTTTTCCCGCATATTAGATAGGGTTGGGCGGAAAAGTAATAAAGTATTGAGTATTTTTCTTGATGGCATAGTCATTTTTCCGGCTGCTACATATATAAAGAAGTTGAAAATGTTGCAAGAAACGCCTCTCTGGTGACAGCTAAATAATAATTTGAGTAGAAAATTGGTATTGGGAACTATTTATTACTCGTTAGAGTCATTGTAAACAACATTTAAAATCAAAAATAACTTCCAATATTTCATATTATATTATTTTTACAACTATCTTCTGTTCTAAACAGAAGCCAGACAATCTGTTTTTATTTGCATTTAAAAAATTATAACTGTAAACTTTGACAGTAAGTAGTAAAATTTTTTTAACTTCCTCGGCATCAACGTAAACTCGAGACTAGTTGCATTCTAGTCATATTTTTAAAACAAACAATTCATCATGCGACCTGTTTGAATAGTAATTTGTATTCGGTGCTTCTTTAATATTTTTTACAATCAGTATATCATGTTCTACAATTATCACAGTTATTTTAATGATAAAAATTTTAAAACACTCATAGGTCATACATTCCAAAAATCTATGCACGTCATCATTGACGTATTCGTTTTCAAGCTTTTACAGTTCGGGTCAGTTTGTTCGTAATATTTGATTGCATCATCTAAGTTAATGTCTTGTTAAATTTTACAATGTCTATATTATTTTGCACAATATAATAAAAATACAGATGTTATACATAAATATTTCTTAAAATATTATACACAGTTGTCAATTTTGTAAGACGTTGTCAAATTCTAACATTGTATCATTATCACTCATAGCGTCTTCTTCATGCTCATTGTCTTCTTCCGTTAACAAATTTTTAAAATCTTGATTCCACTCTTTTTCTTTAATATTTGTTGTTGTTGTTGGGTTTCTCCTTTGTTTCTTTATATATTGAAATAATTTTACATTATTTTTATTATCATCCTCTAATATGTCCATACTTTCATTCAACCGTTTTATTCTTTTTGTTTTTTTTAACTTTGTGCTCTATAATCTTAATTTTTCTGTATTTGTCATAATCAGCTTGTTGCTTAGTTCGCAGCAATTTTAGTATGGGTCCTTTTTTCTCTTTTATTTTAGTTTTACATTCTTGATCAAACCATTCATTATTTTTTTGTATCTTTTGTACCAATCACTTCCTCTGCTGCAGTTATTATGCTTCTTTAAATTTCCTTCCACTGCTCATCAATATTATCTTGTTCTTTGCTTTTTTGTATTTCTTCTCTATATTCGTTCTTGCTTCTTCTCAATTTCTGTACGTTCCATTTCTTGCATGTTCATCTTATTCACTATATTTATAATTCTCATATGCATTTTGACTATTACTAATTACTTGTTCCTGTGTATGATCTTACATATTGTATCATCTTTGTTCTTATTTTTAAAACACGATCTATCTGGTTCCCCGTAATATTCCCTGGTATAATCCACGTAATTTGATGTTCTTTCTTATGTTTGAAACTAGTGCTGCTAATATACATGTTGAGCTCCTGAGCTAAATTACCTAATCGCCTTCCATTATCATTAGTTATTTCATGTATAGTGTACTTTCCTGCAATATTATTTAAGTAGTCTTCTTTTCCAATTTTCGTATTCATATCACTAATAATTATTAATGTATCATGTCGTGCGGCTTCATCACATACCTTTGCAAGATTCTCATAAAATTCACCTTTGTCTTAATCTTTTGCTTCTTCCGTCGGTGCATAAATATTAATTATTGTAATATTTATAATTGTGTAATCTAGTATATTACTTCTTATCCTTTTGCTTATCATAATGCCTATACCGTTCTTTCCTCGTCTGTCTTCCCCTCCATAAAACAAAGTATATTGACCTTTGTTTATTTGACCTCCTTTCTATCGTATTTCTTGAAGTGCCAATATGTCTATTTTGTATTCCAACATATATTTTGTAATTTCCTCCATTTTTCCCATTGTCCTGATGTTCCACGTTACCATTACGCTAATCTCTTTCGTTTGCTTTTCTTATTTATTGTCCATTTCATTGCCATGTCATCTTCCATTGTATCTATCCTATATTCTTCAGCTACTCGTTTGCTACTTTAGCTACTATTTGTTGCCACATCCATGCTCCGGTGAACGATCGATTGCTGTACGTTTCTTATCATCGTTTTTTTTTACTTTTCATCCATAAATGCATATGCTCCAGAAATTTTGTTGTTGATAATTAGTTTGTTAAACTTATGTGCGTTGTGTCCTTGCTCTCTGGCTAGTTTAACCTGAGGCAATAAATGTTTTCTTTCTCTTTGCACTTTTTTCGAGTAGTCGTCATTGATCCAAATAATAATTTCTAATTTTCGTTTGTTCTAAATATTCCTATCCTATTGAAGTATATCAAATCTTCTTCTGGGTCTATATCTACCTCTATTTTTCTCATTATTTTTTGGACGGTTTCCTTTATTTCTTGTTGGCTCTCATTATCCTTACCTTCAATTCCTTGAATTACTATGTTGTTGCGCCAGATTACTTTTTCTATATAATCTAATCTTTCTTCTTGCTCGGCGATTATTTCTTTCAACTTTTGATTTTCTTATTTCAATTCTCTTATATATGCATTTCTGTCTATTTTTTCCCCATATTCCTAAGACTTTCTTTTATCTGCGAGAACATTCCTTTACTTCCATATCGTATTTTTCGATGAAATTAACTGTCTCGACCCTTACTTCGTGGAATCTACTCATATTAGTGTTTTAAATGAAACTCAATGTTTCTAGCTAATTCCACAATATAATAAAAATTGTTTAAAATTCTAAAAAATTGACAATTGTTTCGATAAATCAATATCATCGTCAGAATGACAGAAGTTACATTTCATTTGATGCCTACCTGATGTTTAGTAGTTATTTTTGGCTAGACCAAGAAGTGACCTAACTTGTGATTGACTTAATATATGTTAATAGAAAAAAGAAGAAGATGTTATATTACAAATATTGAATCTTAGATATTATTAGCCCTATGGTGATATCCTGGATATCATTTTTCCAATTAAGATCAGTATAACTGTGCAATGATATAGAAAACCAGGAAAACTATATCTGCTGATCTTTACAATTATCACTTAAGAAGACAGTTTAATAGTGGAGAACTCCCTAGATTTATCTGTTCATTGACGACTTCATATTGTGGGTTTCTTAAGTGTCTTCTAATTTCCAACTCTTCAAGGAAATCCAGTTCTTGTTTCTTATCACAAATATGTAGTACTTGTTCTGTGTTAGGTGTCAATGAATGGTTGGTGTCAAGTAAATGTTTTGGGTAATGGGATTTATCTGGTTCTTTAATCTGTATGCTCGTAAGTGTTCACTGTATCGGATTTCAAAATTTCTAAGGGTCTGACCCAAATAGACAGCATTACATTCTGGACATTTGAGTTTACATATACCTGATTTCTTTAATTTTGGTATTTTTGTTTTGACATTTGACAATTTTGTACTTACGTTACTTTCTGTTTTAAAAGAAATTGTTGTATTCGTTGCTAAAGATATTATCTTTGAAATATTATTAGAAATATTTCCTGCATATGTGATGAATTTATAAGTTTTTATTTCTTCAGTTTGTTTAGGAAATATTAGTTGTATTGCCACTTTATCCTCTTTTTTATTAATTAGTTTATTTATCATATGCAATGGATAACCGTTGGATGTTGCTATTTGTCTAATTGTATTAATCTCTCTATCCAAATTACATTTGTTTCATTTAAACTACTAGTATTTTTCGATGCTAATTTCATAACGTACCTTATGAGTTCCGCGTCCTATTCGGTTTCGCTAGACACCTACTAAGTTCAACCCCAACACTTTCCCGGGCTGGCTGAACTCGCCTCGCTACGTTATTGTATAGTACCTTAATATCCTATTTGTAGTCAGTCAGGGACTGTATTTGAAGTCAGTCCGGGACTGTATTTTTAACAAGTTCGCGTTCTTGGTGAACGGTATTCGTTTATTGCTTTGTTTTTTGTTAATAATTAGCACAATACCTGTATAACTGGTATCTGAAGAGACCTATAATTTTTTATCTCTTATCGATCGGGGATTTTCATTTATCCAGTTACCCAAAAAGATTGGATTATAACGACATTTGTTTTATTTATAGATGCTCCCACTAAGAGAGGTGGAAATGTACCGTTTTTTCATTTATAGGGATGAAAAAATAAGTTCACTGGATCATTTGTCTCACTTATACAGATTATTGAGCCCCATTTATATAGTTAACATCGAAAAAATCTTAGAACTCAATTCTCAGTTAAAAAGGTTTGAAAAATCTAAGTATCGGAGATCTTTCAATGCAAAAGCGTAGGGAAATCGTTATAATTATTAATTGCAGAGGTTTCTCATATATCCAGGACCTATTTAACAAGAGAGGGAATTTCGAAGGCAGAGTTTTGTGACAGTTGGTTTTTGTTATTGGAGAAATATTGTTTCACCCTGAATTTCCTCTGTAGGGCTGGAATTGGGTGTGCTTTGTGGGGGTTTCGTGTTATGCGGCTCTTGAGAATGAGGTGTGGTGAAATGGGTGTGTGCGCTGTAAACACATCCAGAAGGTTTAAAAGTGTCAAGTAGGTGACATTGAGAGTGTTTGGAGCGGGCTTTCACTAAAAGGTGACTGGGAAGTAAAGCTCGCTTTATTAGTCAACGGAAATTGTTGTTTAAAAGAAGTATCTAGGAAGCGTGGTTTTATAACTGTCTAGATTTGGTAGATAAAAAGTAACTAGGACGAAATGGGAATAGCGGGAGACGACGAACAACGCTTCATTCCAGATACATTATATATCTAGGTTATTTGGTGTTACTATAAGATTATGAGGTAAGAGATTGAACGTTATGTTTATTCGGAATTTTGGTTGTCTCCGTTGGTATTTGGAGTTTTTTTGGAAGTGGCTGGGATGTTGAAATTTTAAAACTGTCTGGAATTGAATTTTTTGAAAAGTGGCTAAGAGACTTATTGCAAGAAGCGTCTAGGATGCGGTAGTCGTTTATAGCGATTAACGTGATTGTGTGTACGTAGGAGACGAATTTGTTGGATTTTGATGTTGTTGTCTACGTCTGGTGTGATTCCACTTAACAAGGGATCACTGAATTTATATAACATTTTACGTACTGCCTTCTCTTAAAGTCATTAGCCGCCATTGCCCATGAATAGCGCTTCTGTGCAATAACAATATTGTTTCTTTAACTGCTATTGTTCGATAGAAATTACTTTAACACGATTTGCATACATTTAGTTGATTTCCAATTAATTCATCAGTGGTTCGCGCCTTTTCTTTATCAACCGATCTGTTCTACAAACCAAATGAAACATTATTATTATGGTTGTAAGATTCATCCGATAAAATTGTAGTATGTGGAACACACATGACGATTGCGATGTTATCTTAATGAAATTACTATTCTCGAACTAAAAATTTGATTTATTCTACCGGAACAAAAAAAATAGAATATATATGTTTTTTCGTACGTATTTGTATGCTTGGATGCCAATATAAAAAAATATCTCTGGGCGCTCTCGTTAAATATAATCGTATTTACATAAGCGAAAGCAGTAGAAAACTTGATAGTTATAATGAACATCCAAGCATCCACATAATTCACAATTCGATTCAAAATTTAAACCATTCATCTAGCTTGAGGTACTTATTTACGGTACACACTGTATAATTCCTTTATTGAATTTCTGAAGAATTTTACCAATTAGTTTTTATATTTTCTCATTTGTTACCCAGCTTTTTGAATAAAGGAAGGATGATGAACACGAGGCCTTCTGTAATGTTTTTCGTTTAATGCTGTTTCTAATTAAATCTCTTATTTGACAGTTTTCCGTTTTTTTCCTTCTTTTTTCATTATGATTTCATCTAAACTATCTATGTACTATAAGTTAACAAAATGTCTGTTAATTACTCCAGACAATAGAGATTACCTGGAAAAAATAATAGGATTTAGTTTTATAAGCTCACCTTATGTTTTTTGGGTCGCTGATTCTGAATTTTTTACTTCCCATCAACATTTCTCATCGGAAATACTGGAAATTTTGAAAAATTGCTCCAAAAAAAAGTTTCTTTTGTTGTAAAAAAAGCGCTATAAATTTATTATAGTGAGCCGGAAAAGCTAGAAACACTTAACAATTCACAAAGAGTTAGAACAAAGTCTCAAACCGCTGGAAACTCAGGAAATAAGTAAAATTTTCAAAATTTAAAGATACAAGTCTTTCACTTAATCTAAAATTTTTTACAACTAATTGTACAGGACCAAGATCATCAATGGTCTCACTTTCTGAGCTTCTGAATCGAATCTTTCTCCAGGGTTATTATCGTCGGGTTGCTCCAGCTAGTCTTCTTCCCTGTCCATCTCCTCATCTAATAATTCTAAATTTACTTCCGCAGAGTCATCTTCGCCATTCTCCAGGTCCCCGATGTCTTCGTCTAGACCGTTTTCACATTAGTACAAATTTAGTGCTAATAGAATCGACTTGAATATTTCGTTTTTCAAAATATCTTGAAAAGATCCGAGAAGTATGGGCTTGCTATTCAATTTATCACAACAGAGGTTGTTTGAGGGGGTTGACGTTAATATTTTTTGTGGTACAAATTAGTACAAATTCAGTTTCAATGGAGTCAACTTTTATATTTCGTTTTTCAAGAAATTTTAAAAAATTCGGTGGATAATGGGCTTGCTAATCAGTTTATCTAACCAGGGATTGTTAAGTGGGTTGGCATTAATATTTTGGAATATTTTTCGTGGTACAAATTAGTACAAATTTAGTACTAATACACTCGACTTTAACATTTTGTTTTTCAAAAAATCTTGAAAAAATCCGAGAATAATGGACTTGTTATTCAATTTATCACACAACAGTGGTTGTTTTAATGGAATCGATTTTTATATTTCGTTTTTCAAGAAATTTTGAAAAGATCGGAGGATAATGGGCTTGTTATACAATTTATCAAAGCAGGTGTTGTTTAACTAGGTTGACCTTAATATTTTTTGTGGTACAAATTCAGTTTTAATGGAGTCGACGTTTATATTTCGTTTTTTAAGAACTTTTGAAAAAGTTCGGGAGGATAATGGGCTTGCTATTAAATTTATCACAGTAGGGGTTGTTTAAGTGAGTTAACTTTAATATTTTGGAATATTTTTCATGATACAAATTAGTACACATTTAGTACTAATAGAATCGACTTTAATACTTCGTTTTTCAGAAAATATTGGAAAGATCGGAGAAGATTGGGCTTGCTATTCAATTTTTCGACTGGGGGTTGTTTCAAGGGGTTGACGTTAATATTTTTTATGGTACAAATTAGTACAAATTCAGTTTCAATGGAATCGACTTTTATATTTCGGTTTTCAGGAAATTTTGAAAAATTCGGAGGATAATGGGCTTCCTATTCAGTTTATCTAAGCAGGGGTTGTTTAAGTGGGTTGACTTTAATATTTTGGAATATTCTTCGTGGTACAAATTTAGTACTAATAGAATCAAGTTTAATATTTCCTTTTTCAAAGAATTTTGAAAAGATCCGAGAAGTATGGGCTTACTATTCAATTTATCACAACAGGGGTTGTTTGAGGGGGTTAACGTTAATATTTTTTGTGGTACAAATTCAGTTTTAATGGAGTCGACTTTTTTATTTCGTTTTTCAAGAAATATTGAATAGATCGGAGAAGTATGGGCTTGCTATTGAATTTATCGCAACAGGGGTTGTTTGAGGGGGTTGACGTTAATCTTTTTTGTGGTACAAATTAGTACAAATTCAGTTCTTCAATTTCCTCTATCAAATTTCATTTTTTTCAAATTATTTTTAATTTGGGCTTTCTAGGTTAACATGAAGCTCAGCGCCATGTTTTTTTTCTTTAATGGAGAAAGGTACAAAATTATTTTTGTGGTACAAATTAGTACAAAATGAGTACTAAAAATCGTAATAGGTTTGATTTGATTCTGCCGAAATGGCATCGTCCATAAATTCCTCGCCCATATCCGTTTGTGTATACGCATCTAAGTTAGAAGAATGCAATACGTTGGAAGGGTCCAAACTGTCATCTTTTTGTTCATTACCTGAAAAGAACTAATTTAAAAAAATAATCCATGCTTGAAAAAATGACAAAATCTTACCGTCCAATTTTGTTAATAACTTTGAGGGCACAGCAGTGTTTAATAAATGTTTTCCAGAGGAAGTAAACGATTTATCGTTAAAATGTGCTCTGCAAACTCGTATCCGATTGTAGGCTTCTTCTGGTGTTAATTTTGCGTATTTGTGTTCTCCAATAAAACCTAAAGCCTCCTTCCACTGCTGACACCTGCGAAATGTAATTAGAACATTATTTATAGAATAGTATCAAAGTCAAGTTATACGTAACGCACTTTCAAACATTTTATCCTATAAGTATATAATTAAAATATTTGTATAATACATTACCTTGAAGTATCTTTGGGGCATCGAAAAAATGAAATATTTCCACGAATACTAGTACCACAACGCTCAACAGAGCAATAAGATCGGTGAGAAGCCATAATTACAATACTTAATGCTCAAAAAACGAAGTTCAAATAAAACGTTTATTTCGCGCACCCAGTAGAACTTATATCGACACTGCGAACTATTCAAGTCGAGACACTCTGTTAAACTAGCTAGCCCACCCGGTGGGCGCTCGAGGCAAACCGGCAGCGTAAGGGAGACGCGAGGACAGGAGGGGACGATTTTAGTCACCGGCGAGAGTGAGCGGACTTATTGGAATTTATGGACGATGGAAATGGTTCTGCCAGCTTCACAGAGGTAGATACCTACTGTGTCGCATCCCCTGTATGCATGTAAAAAATTACTTTTTCTTGTACACTGGAAAATAAAAAAACGGTGTCGGCACCTTCGCTCAGCCTAGCTTTAAAAGATAAATATTCGATGTCTTTCACACTTACACAGACCTATCAAGACAACCAATAAATCTACGTCCTCGCCAACAATTATCACTGGTGATGTATGTTTTGACACCTCTTCAGTTGCCGTTTTAATAATTAAGCCGTCCGCACCTTCCTTGGCTTCAAGTACTTTTAAGTTTTTGGCCTCAAATTTACTTTTTAACATCGATATGAGACGAACCTCATTCGTGCTGTTTGACATGAGGAATTGTAGGTATCGTTGATTAATCAAAAATTATGTCGACCGTTGAGTGTTTTCAGGCTCTTCTCACTCTTTCCGCGAATTTGGGGTTGTTTTTTTAGCGTCATCTGGATAGCCGTCCAATACAACTACGCAATTTTATGTGTATTTTGATACGAGGTTTTCAATATATGCATAACAAATTAAAGAAAAAGGTACATTTCGGGGCCAAACAACGCGAGGAAGAAGGAATCCGCCATCGACAACATATACCGCATCTTAAGTGTCTATTTACTCATCAGCAAGATGTTTCAATTATAAAGGTACTTTATTAAAAATTGACAAAGGGAACGGAGGGAGCTCATATTCCAAAAACTTTTCTAGTTCGGCTTCTAATTTTTTTGCAATCGGTATAAATCCTTCGAAAAATCAGGATAGTGTCTATGGCCACAGTTTCTTCATCGACTGTGATTATTCATGTATCCATTATTGAAAGACACGAAAATCCTTCATACACACCGAAAAAGTCACATTAACATTCACCAAACTAAGTATGAGAAAATATAAATTGAGACGAAACGAGACGTTCGTTTAATTTCACAACGCACTTTGTACTAAGGCGGCTCAAAGGTTTTATATATCAGCGACCAGGGTTGGAAATGTTCGTTGCGCATCCGCGTTGCTGCATCTCAGATAGCAACTTTGATGTGGCGTTAGCGCCTTTATGCGTTTAATCATTTGAGAAAACATTTAGGTAAACCATTTTTGTTTATTGTATATTTTCAGAATTTTATACCATACAAAAAGTTAAACTAGATATTTTTAAAAAGCGCGACAATTTTTTCAATATAAGGGTATTTACGGTGTGATTTTTTGGTGGGAAGTGAAAAATTCGGATACAAAATACATAAAGTTAGCCTATAATACTAAATCCTACTATTTTTTCCAGGTGAGCTCTTTATTTAGTCTCTGTTGCTTAGAATAATTGTAGTCGCGCACTACTACCCCTTTTGGATTTAAGAAAAGATGTTGGTTTTTTAAAAATGTTTACCATCCATATTTTCTTATTTAATCTTCCACTTTTTAGGTTTTTTGATCCATCTCTTTTTATTTTCTTTATTTTGTGTACATTTCAAATCAGCTATATAGCTATACAGTGTTTCATTGGTAATTAGAAATATTCTAGACTGTTTTAGACTACGTAATTTCTTGAACAAGATTTGTTTCAATTCCTTGCACAATACATTTAGCTAGTACCATACAGGATATTCTTTCAATAACGTAGATTGAACCGAAAATTGTGTCGGAAAATACAACATGCTCTATTTCTACACAATTTCTAGCCCGAGCGCATGCGCATATTATATCGCCATGTAACCTAACCTAGTGGATTATTTACAGTTTCACATTTACCAACGTTTATGTGGCGTGTTTGTTGAGTTTTTTATAGGCGTTTAAGGGTTTTGTTGTTATTTTGTCTTATTATGAGTATTGTTAGGTTATGTTTTATTTTTGACATTTCACTAGGATCATAGAACATTACATTTAGATAATTTTGATCGGTATTACGACAGTTGAGAAAAACGATGGATTATACTGTACTGCGCGGAATCATGAACTATATCTTGAACAATGTATTGTACAGCATAATATACGATAAATTTGCTGCCAAACAATTTGTCATTCCAGATATTGTTCAAGAAATTGAACCAAATCCTGTTCAAGGAATTGAGTAGTCTAAAACGAATTTAATTGTTGAATCTTGAGCTGAAAATATTAAAATTTAACCTAAATCACTTAGATAAAAACTATTTGGGTCCAGTACTTTAAAACTCTTTGACGTATCATTGTCATACTTGGCAAAGACGTGTAGTTAGGTATTGTATGTACACTCTTATATATTATGGTAAACGTTTCGGTCTAAAACCAGAGGCGCACGACAAGGGCAAGGGACTTGTTGGCCAGTGACGTAGCTTTGGAAATAGTTCCTACTTTTAATTACAAATATTTCATAAGACGCTTTATCACAGTGCAGACGTGTTGTAACTGGATATTGACCTGTGCTTTTTGTGGTGATTTTACAAAGCACTACCAGATTTTAACGGTAAAAAAACTACGTACTGTAAGTTTGGGATGTCCTTTTTATAGGAAACAACAAATTTTGAGAGATAATCATGGCTTCAAATAGATCCAAATTAACGACGTTATGCCAGTCACTCCTTTCCTTGTTTATCAGTTCAGCTTTGATCTCACGTCAGTTCTTCGATGTCTCGTTACTGCAGTAACTTGGTAGTAAACCTACCCCTTTTTTGAAAATTTTATGTCATTGCATGATTGCATTACTAGACCGCTTAAGAAATTGTCAGTGGAATGTCGCAAGTGATATTTGAGGCACTCGTAAACAGAGTAATTGGGTTCTTGGAAAAGACGAGAAGGACCTAAAGATATAAATTTGATATTCAATATTTTGTATGTTGTCATGCCAACGGAAAATATTCCGTATTTTCATTTTATCGTAGAACCCATTAAACACAAATTTATAAAAAATATTTGTGCAATAAGTTTGATGATACATTCGAAAGAATGAATTTAACTACTTAATACCTACCTAGTACACAATGCAAAATACCATAGCCGTTACAAAATATTAATTTTATTTTGCGGAGTAATACCACTGGTTGCTTTTTTAATCATAATCTCGTTATACAATTTGCTTGGGTTACACCCCCTTTTCCATTATCTTTATATCTTCGCTGACATTTCTGTTCATTTATTATCTTTTATCTTCGATCTGTAATTGTTTACTTGTTATGCATTACTTTTATTGTACAAGGATACATGCTATTTAATTCATAATGGCACTTTGTTCTTTATACATAAACCATTAAACTTTTACGATTATCTGTTATTAGATCGATACTATCGTTATTTCTGTAAATCATACGTACTTATCATATAATTTTCTATTTATTAAATGATTAAACTTTCATTTTTCGAATAAATATGTTGATAATCCAGTTTATAAAACCTGAAAGTTGGATTTTATTTAATAAATGTTGGTTAATACATCAGAAGTTGTTGCTAAATTGAGAGAACCAAAAAGAGCTGCGAAATATTTTATTTGTCATGATATAAACATACATTCGATTACTCACTGTTGGTTTTAATAATAAAAAAATATCAATTTCCATTTCGACTTAAAAACAATGGAAAACAATAAAAATTATTAGTAAAGATTTTTGGAGCAGAATTTTAACAAAATGCTTTATTTAGGGTAGAAATACGTACAACAAATATTTATACCTGTTTTTAAGAACTTACTTACAGTTTCTACATGATGTGTAGTATGAATTAAAGGGTTTATTTGAATACAATCATGAAAATCATTCATATCTGATCGATTTAAATTTTTGAAACATTATAAGGTGTTTTAATATAAGAATAGTAATGAACATTTTTGTTACAGGTTCCATTTTTTGTCAACATCGTACAAAAGAAAAATTTACTGGGTCAACAAAGTAAGTACAATATTTTGCAACATTCCTTTGTTGTTATTTTCATATTTTTCTTACTATATAAAACAAATACTGAAAAATAGTCAATTGTCTTTTATATCTTCTATCAACTAAAAACATGTGCTTCGAAGTGGTAATTTGAGTTTAGGAATGAGAAAAAAGTCTTCCGGAGCTATATCAGGTTATTCGATAGGATTTTCGGCCATAAATTGATTAATAGCACAAACGCGTTCAGCGAAAGCCTTTTTTTAGATTTAGATTTTAACGGGGTTACAATGCACTGAAACCTAAGGTTTATTGTGCCCCCCCCCCCCTATCAGAGCTGTCCTCGCTGCTGATACTGCAGGTCGCCTTCCAGTTCCAGGGTTCTAATGAACTCTAGTATTTGGAATGGTTTCAACGAGGTTATATCCTCACTCTTACAAGTTTCTTGTCCGAAGCATTTCTTGCGTTGGTTTGCAATGGCGAGGCATTCCAGAACTAGGTGATCCGGAGTTTCATTCTCCTCCCCACAGAATCTACACTCGTCAGTTTCTGCTAGACCTATTCTCATTAGGTGCTTCCTAAGGCATCAAAGTCCTGTAAGAAAGCCCGTGAGGAGATGTAGCTTGTTTTTACTGAGGTCCAAATATTTTTTGGATCTAGCAGTGTCAAAGTTCCGCAGGAACTTTTTGGAATGTTCCAACCCGGGAAGGCACCGTTAGAGTGCTTCTCTTTCGGTTTCCTCCTTCTTCCGAAACGCTTTCTTATAGGAGCATTTTCCTACACCACAGAAAGGCTCCGGGCCAATAAAGAGCGTTTGTGCTCCTTTCCTGGCAAGTGTATTGGCCTCTTCATTTCCTGTGATTCCCGAGTGGCCAGGAACCCAGACTAAAGAGACCTTGTTATTCTTGCCTAATTCATCAAGTTTTCTTCGGCACTCCCATGCCAACTTTGAGTCAATGACATGGGAGCTCAATGCTTTGATAGCTGCTTGACTACCAGAATGGATCGATATGTCACATTTCTGATAATTTCTTTTTAGGTTCATTTCCACGCATCTTTCAATCGCGGGTATTTCTGCCTGAAAGGCGCTCGGGAAGGAGCCTAACGATAATGAGTATCTAGTGCCAGGCCCCACTGGGAAGATTCGCTGATGAGATGTATTTTATTAGAGAGGACCAGGCTCCCTGATTTTTAATACTATCATTGCCTGAACCTTCCTTAGATATTCTAAGAATTGCCTCTTGGGCAGATCTTTCTATCACCAGATGTAGAGTTGTGAGATCTGTAATGATCTCAAGTGCTCTAGTTGAACACGTTCTCATAGCTCCAGTGATGCACACACAGGCAACCCTTTGAACTTTGTCGAGGGTCTTTCTCGTGCTGTACTGACTTGCTTTTGTATGCCAAACTATTGCCCCATACGTAATTGCTGGTCTCACAATCATGGCGTACATCCATCGCAGTATTTTTGGGTTACAGTCCCACCTCTTATCAGCTAGATTTCTGCACGCCTCTTATTACTTTACTAGCAGTTATTTCAACAAGCTTATTCCACAGAAGCTTACTGTCTAGGGTTATCCCTAGATATTTAACTTCTGATTTCCATTCTATGATTTCCCCGTTTAAGGATATGGGTTTCATGACTGGAAGTGCTCTTTTCCGGGTAAATGGAATTACTATGGTCTTGTTTGGGTTAATGCTTAGCCCCATTGACAAGCACCATTACTCAATGATTCTGATGCCCTTTTGTAATAAATCACACAAGGTGCTCTCGAACTTGCCTCTGACTATTAGAACTATGTCATCAACATAGCCCATACATTCGAAGCCAAGCTCCCCCTTGAGGTGTCCCCCGAGTGGCTTTAACTGAGGTGGTTTGATTCCCCACCTGTGTCTCAGCTATCCTCGTCGTCAACAACTTATACATCCATTTTACAATGGTTTCATTTACTCCTCGTCTTTTTAGTGGTTCTTTGACAGACACATGAGGTGTGTTGTCAAAGGCCCCAGATATATCCAGGAATGGGCACATTGCGATTTCTTTGTTGTTCAGAGTTCTCTGGATGACTTCTAGCTGATACAGAGCCATCTCAGTTGATCGACTCGCTCTGTAAACATGCTGACATATATGAAGTGGTATATTCTCCAGATTCTCTGTTCTTATGTAGTTATCCACTACTTTCTCCATCGTTTTGAGTAGGAACGATGTTAGACAGATGGGTCTAAAAGATCGGAGATCAGCCCCATCTTTTTTCCCCTATTTTTGGTATGAAGGTTACCCTTGCCCTTCTTCATTTTATAGCTATCAGACCCACTGCTAGACTGCTTCTTGTAATCTTCAGCAGGTGAGGAAGAATCTCTTCTATCCCTTGCTGCAGGAGTGCTGGAAATATTCCATCCCATCCTGGTGATTCATATGGTTGATAGGTACTTATTGCCCATTCCAATCGTTGTCTGGTAAATATTTTCTTAGCAATGTTACAATCTTCCTTGCGGGATTTTTTGGTGAAATTCATTGCTATTTCAGTGCTTGTTGCTGGTTCACTACCTGGAAAGTGGGTTCTAAGAAGAAGAATCGATCGTTCCTCTTCACCTTCCGTGTATGATCCGTCTGGCTTTTTCAGCGACATTGTGCCATGACCTAAAGAGCCGACGGACCTCTTTTCTGAGGTTTGACAGGTTCTCATTCCACCAAGGAGTTTCCTTTTCTGAACGAGCTTTTGACAGTTGGCAATTGGAATGAAAAGCTTCCATTATTGCCTCACTGATCTGTTCGACTCTTTGTTCCAGGTCGTAGTGCGGATGATTTACCCCATTCACTTCGACTTGTTCCAAATTGTCCTTCAGATTGGGCTTGTAAAGAGACTAATCAGTATTTCTAGGATTTCGGATTGTAGGAATCGAGGTGGTATTTCCCTCTATCCTAAATTCGATGATCATATGGTCGGAAAGTGATGGCTTGCTCATCACCCTCCAATCTTTTACATTTTTTCTAGCAGTAACATTAACAATTGTTACGTCCAGAACATCTTCTCTTGCTCTCGTGACAAAGGTGGGGGTTGTCCCCACATTTAAGGTCTCAAGGTTATTTGCTAAGAGATATTCTAATAAACACTTACCTTTTGCGTTGTTATTAGTGCTTCCCCACACGGTATTGTGTGCGTTGGCATCACAACCAATTATAATTGGCAGCCGTCTGCTGTTGCAGTGTCTCACTAGCACTTGTACTTCTTCTGGCGGTGTCATCGGCCCGTCTCCAGCGAAGTAGGCAGAGGCAATGACGATGTCTCGGTCTATACCCCCAATGTTGAGGTGAACCATGATTGGAACAAGGTCCCGTGACACGTATTCTGAAACACAAATATATTTTATGTTATTTCTTATAATTACACAGGCACGCGGAGATAATTGCCTTTGATCATAAATCAATTTGGAATCCTTGCATGCCAAACCTTTGATTTGGCTTTCTTTGTTTATCCATGGTTCTTGGATCAGTATAATATCCAGTTGTAGTCTAGCGAACAACCTTGCAATCACGGCTGAAGCTCCCTTCGCACGATACAGGTTAATCTGAGCTACATTCGTGAACGTGAAGGTGAATTATTATTGATGAAATAGGCCGAGTTACTCAGCCTCTATTCATCCCCTCCTTTGTCTCTCCTTGATCCTCTTCGACCACCAATATAAACCACCACTTCTATTGAATTTAACGCTTAATTTTTCTTCAGTAGCTTTTAAAACCATTGCTTCCAATTTTGATCCCCTCTCGATTTGTTTAGTTGGTTTTATTTTATGAGCCTTAATTATCGAAGAAACCAAAGTGCGATCACTGGTTTTACATTTCGAAATCTCATAGACTTTTGAGGCAGTAACTCTTCCATATCTAAGTTGAAACCACAAAGGTGATTTACTTTGACCTTTGGTATATCTATCTCAGCATCGACAAGATTACCTAGGCAGTGATTTTGTACGTAACTCAAATAATCTTCAAATTTTGTTTGGGCTCCTCTTAAATTTGTTCATTGATTTATGAGTGCTTAGCTTATCATATTTTAAATTTACATTTTGATGTTTACTTAATTCACACTCACTTTTTTGTTCTTTAGCTTCTCCAATAAGTTCCTTAAAAAAATCATGTCATTCTTCTTCATTCGCATGACCCTTCTCAAATTGTCCTGGTGGAAACTCTTTCACTTCGGTATATTTAAGTGTAGATACTATTTTTCACAAAACTGGTTTCTGCCCTTAACTGGTAACTTCTGTATGAGAAGGTTGCTAACTTCTTCGGCGAGCCCTCATTAAAAATGTTAAAGCATATTTACAGCCTCCTAAAACTACTTTTATATTTTTAATATACAGTGTCCACCATAATGTTCGCTACATATGGGAAACATTTTTAGTTGTATATAGGAAAATTTAATATATGCGATCGATCCTACATGGTCGATAACCTAAAGTAACATTTTTGCATCAGTCACGTGAATACTGTCATGGCCGCAAATTAGAAAAATTCTATGGGAAAATGCGAAAAGTGGGGTTAGATGTCAAAATATCGAAAAAAATTATTTTGGAAAAAGAGATTAGAATGATATTTTAGGAGGAAGTATAAAATTTGAAGCAAAACAACAAAAAATATGAAATTTCGTATATTTTCCTAATGCGGTCTTCTGAAATGATATTGCCCCAATTTCATTGATGAAAGACTTCAAGTAACACAATATGTAATGTATAAATGTAAAACTATTCATAATTAACTATTGAAATCGTTCCTAGAGAATTAAATAGAAATATTAGGTGAGCAATTGTAACTTTTCTGTAGCAATACCCTGTATCTTGTCAATTTGTGAAGTTTAGTACTGATACCACAATTGAAAAGAACCGTTTTTGATATTTTGAAGAAATATTTCATTAAATTATTAAAACTCATTATCTATGCATAATAATCATCATCATCATCATCAATCAGCCTGTCGCATCCACTGCAGGATATAGGCCTCCCTCATTTCTGCCCACTGTCTTCTGCCTTGAGCGCTCTGCATCCAGTTTGTAGTCATTCTTCTGATATCGTCCGTCCATCGCGTGGGAGGTCTTCCCTTGTTTCTTTTGTCAGTCCTTGGTCTCCACTCGAGCAGCCTTTTTGTCCATCGTCCATCTGTCATGCGGGCCACATGTCCAGCCCAGTTCCATTTGAGTTTTGCCACCTGATAGATAACATCCGTGACTCCTGTTCTCGCCCTTAGGTCTTCATTTCTTATGCGGTCACGGAGTGACACACCAAGCATCGATCTTTCCATCCTACGTTGGGCTACTCTAAGCTTCTTAGCGGATGTGGCTGTCAGATAATAATACTAATAATAAATTGAATTAGTTGACCAACTTATTACTATTTTTTTAAAACAATATTTAACAGATTACCGACTAACTTAATAAACAACTTATTATTTCAAAACACAAATTCAAAATTCTACATGCCCTTCATCTCGTTCCATACATTTCACTGTCCTGAAATTCATGTCTCTTTGAACATTTCGGAGCCTACCTTGGTTAATAGCATATACGCAATCCCGTATGCATTGTTCTAAATGTGCGACGTCTCTGAAGGGTCTTTCTCGATAAACCTTGTTTTTTAAATACCCCCTCAAGAAAAAGTCCAGAGGGCCAATGATTTACTGAATAGCGACTTATCCAATGCTCCCAAATTCGTTATCTAACCATCCTCTTACTTCTCGAGTTGAATGAATTGATGCACCGTCTTGTTGAAAATAGAGATTGGCTCGCTTTGCCAGTGGGATACCATACAAAAATTGGGTTAATTCGTTTTACAACAAAGTTAAATAAGTCTGGCAGTCTAAAGAAAAATGGACTAATAATTTGACAATTCCAAATTCCGCACCATACATTAACCTTAAATCTGTATTGGTCTTTATTTGCTATAAAAAATGGGGGTTTGTGTCTGCCCATCAACGACAGTTTTGTGAGCTTACTGTTCCATTTTCTGTGAAAGTTGGGTTATCTTCTCTCATTCCTTGATACCAAGCGCAAAAATCAAACCGGGCGTCATAATAGGTTTGTTCCAACCGAAGTAAATACCGTTCTAGTACCGTACAATCTCAGTAACGCAGCAAATTTGATGTAAATTACACAGACTAATTATATTCACTAATCAGCAGGTCAACATGGGTTTGTATCGTAATTGTACGGTTTTTGTGTAGGTTAGAACAGACCTAATATCTATCCTTCAGAACTTGAATAAATTTAAGCTTGTACGGGTGAAACTAATTGCTTTTCAAAATACGACCCATTGAGGTTGAAGAAATATTAATGTTTTGATAAACTTGCGCTATGGATAGTTCAGGAGTTTCTGCAACGGTCAAAAACACTTCCAAACTATTTTCTTCATTAACCACAGTTTTTTCCTGAGGCACTTCAAATTTTTTTTCAACTGAACCAGTTTCCTCATATGTCTTTAATAACCTTGCTATAGTTTTAAAATAAACGTTTTGGCCAGGATGTCTTTGGTAAAAATATTAGCAGCTTCTCTTGAACATTTCGAATTTTCTCCGCAAATTAGAACCAACCCTATCTTTTCTTCACATCACAGTATAGAAGGCATTTTCAGTAAAAATATCTTTACAGAATGTGTAAATAGAAGTAAGTAAACTAAACGAAAACGGAAAATTACGGATCAAATGTTACAATGATGTTACATGAGTATTCATTTATGATTTGAAAGCTCGCTTAGCAAATTTAAAATTTTGTATTGCTGCAAAATTGGTAGAGAAAAATGGGCTCCAGGATGGTGAAATGTATGGAACTAGGAATCGCTATGAAACGTATGCAGACATTTTAAAGATAGCAAATTATCTTGTAATAATATTAGCGCATTGGGTTTTTGTGAATATTATTTCAACGTTTTGAAACTTTGATGAAATATTACATAAAAACATTAACAACGGTTCTTTTCAATTGTATTGTCACAATTAAATTATTCGAAACCGCACAAACTGACAAGATACAAGGCATTGCTACAGAAAAGTTTCATACGCTCAACGAATATTTTCATTTTATTTTCTAGGAATGACCTAAATCAATACTTGTGAATTGTTTTACCCTTACACATTAAACACTGCGTTATCCGAACTACTTCAACAATGAAATTGGCGCAATATCATTTCAGAAGGAGGCCATGGCGAAAAATACGATTTTTTTTATTTTTTGTTTTTATCGCTACAAATTTCATACGTGGCCCTAAAATATCATTCTGATCAGTTTTTCCAAATAACTTTTTTCAATATTTTTCGAATTTGCCGCCATGACAGTCGCCACGTGACTGATGTCAAAATGTATTTTTAGGTAATCGACCAGGCAGGATCGATCGCATATATTAAATTTTCCTATATACTACGACTAAAATGTTTTCCCATATGTTGCGAACATTATGGTGGACACGATATATTTGCTTCTCATGGTTCATGAAAGTACAGATACACAGGTTCGAAAAGCTATTTTGAATTAAAATTGAACTTTCAATTTATAGTATCTTAAATTATAGTTGATGAGTTGTGATATAACAAAATTCATTTTATAGCTTACCTGCAGCTGTTGGACATGTATTGCAATAATCAGCTCTGATTGTTTCCTCATTTCCATTAACAAATAATTCCACAATATAATTTAATTTTTTTAATTTGTGTTCTGGACAAACTCGTCCTTTGAGGTTACAAATGTCGTTGTCTCGCCTTACTTCCGCTTAACCAACAGCGTTATCACCATAAGACTCTCTCGTAGAACTTTAAAAAATTATATATTTATAGTTAACATACACAATATAGATAGGTATAGGGGAGATTAGTTGAAGATGAAGCATCTAATTAAAAAAATTATATTGACCAATAAAACTATAGTAATAAGTTTGCATTAATACACAGTAAACTTTCTCATGTTTACTAAGTATTTTTCGAATTTATAAAAGAAATCTTCATAGTAAGTACTAAATAAATTTTCCTTTTGTAAAAACAATGTCAATGCGTCTTTTTTCCCAGTAGTTTGTCAAAGATGACACAAAAGATTGGCTAAGACGACGCAAAAAACAGGTAGGGTAATTCTGATTTGGTTTGTACATGAATTATGAAAATCTTTATTAAACACAAAAATCTGACAAAAATAAACATGGTGACTGAAAAGAAAAGTATTTTCCTAATATTAGCCCAAACTATTTTGAGTCATTTATTTACAAAAATCATATCTGTAATTTTGAGCACTCTCGGCTCCGCTACATTCTTTTTGTGCCCATTTACCACATATTGTGCACCGGTACCAAGGTTCATTTCCTACCCCGAACTCATCGCAAATCAGACAAATATCCAGTTCAGAGGAACCAGGAAGGTCATCCATTTCGTTGTCATCGCAAATTTGGCTTCCATCTACCTCATCAGCGTCACTGCTATCACTATCGAACACTTTTTTCTTTACTCTCATTTTTGCTGTCTGAATATATTTTTTCGTTTGTACTGTTTTTTTGGTTTTAGGTGTCCGATTATTTTTTATAAACTTCTCTCTTTTCTTCTCTTCTTTATCCTCTAGAATTTTTTTCATTGGGGTAGATGTTAGAATTTCAGAATGTTGTTTTGAAGTCCTCTTATTTTTTTTATTTGTTGATGCAGTTGGTACAGGAGATATGGTTAAAATACTCCATATGTGCTTTAAGATTTGATTTTAAACTTATTTGGTAATCATTACTGGATGTTGACGGTTGAAGGCTTCTATTTAAATCCGTTGTTGGTACCGGAAGCACATTCAAAGTGCTGACAGGTTCAATTTCAGCAGTTGGTGGTAGAGTGTTTGGCTCTTCTTCTTCAACTAAGTTGATTAGTATGTTCACATTCTCCTTATCTTGGTCTTCCTCAAAATTACGTGATGCAGCAAAATCATCTTCGCAAAATTTTTCGTCAGTGAATGAAAAAATTCCAGTTGCCTGAAATCCGGAAACACTTTTTTCTGTATTTGTCACTTGTTTATATGCAGAATTAAATATTTCTGCTATATCATATTGACTTAGTTTGTATTGGTCAGAAACAGAGTTAATTTTAGATCTTATTAAAAGCTGGGCATGTCTGCTGAAAGCACTCTTGAGAGGACCAAAAAATGTCACGTCTAACGGTTGGAGCTTATGAGATGTGTGGGGTGGTAAACTAACCATTACAATACAATGTTTCTTACAATATTCGTATATATCCAAAGAGATGTGGCTACTGTGGTTATCCAAAATTAATAATTCCGGATTTTCTTTTGTTGCTCGAACTTGACTTTGAAAGTGCTGTAACCATCTGTAAAATATGTCTTCATTACTCTAACCGTTCTTAATACAACAGTACAATGCACCTGTTGGACCATGTTTTTCCAATAAAGGTGTCATCCTTTGCCTGGGGTAAACAAATAAGGGAGGTATATATGATCCAACTGCACTTACAACACAAATAACTGAAACATTTTTACCACGTTTTCCTGATGCAATAACTCCAACCTGTTTCATACCTTTGGGTCCCAAACATTTGGCTGTTTCCTTTGGAACAATGGAAATTCCAGTTTCATCCACATTATACATTCTTTCTAGAGGAAAGTTGTTTTTGTCAATGACAGTTCTTAAGTTTTGAAAATATTGATTTACTTCTGTTTTGTTAAATGCTGTTTGCGATTTGCGCTAGTTGATTCCGGTTTTCTTAAACTGATTCCATTTTTTCTCTTTAAAAAGTTCTTATACCAGTTATGGCCAGCCATTTGATTAGTTCGATTAAATTTATGTTTAATGTTATTGGCTTCTGCATACTTATAAACCAGTCGACACAATTCTTCTGTGGTTATTCCAAGAAATAATTTAGCCATGGTTTGTACGTATTGCAAAATTTCATTTTCTTTCTGTTGTGCAAAAATGGGTGCTCTGCCCAATGAAATTGATTTTAGTTGTCTTACATTATTTCTAATTTGTAAGTGACGTCTTAAAGTGGCCTCTGGAATTTCATATTGTCTTGCCACTTCACGTATTTTCCTATTTTCAGTTATAACCTTGTTTACAGCCGCGGCAATACAATCTGAACGTATTCCTCTATTTGTTTTTCTTGTATATTTCCCCATCTAAAGAAATACAAAGTTATAGATAACATGTATATTATTATCGAGGGTAAGATGACGCACTAAAGTCATTGCGACATCTTAGCCTATTTGAGGTGAGTTTAAAACATGTTGGATTTACAAATATGTACGCATACAATATATTAACAATATATACTAAAAATACTCACAAATGAAATATACTTTGCAACTGCTCACTGAAATTACATCAATTCACATGTATTTACACGTTGGTTTCTCGTCTCATACTACGCTGCAAGACCGTTTCTCTAACACGGCAGTGATGCCAGATTATTTATATCAATTTTCTGCAATTTAACCTCAAAAATTATTCATATTTCTGCAGTGGTGTGTAACGTTATTTTGGAGTACCCACTCACCGTTAGTAAGGCCAAAGTCCACGTAATGAATATTTTATATTCCGTAAACTTTGGTAAGACAAATTCTATCATTTACTTACGGTTACTTTTTCTCACGCAAGAGTCGCTGTTTCGAGTGCCTCAACCAATCCATAACGTACACTTCAAAATCCTTATCTGTGAAACATTTAAAAGTGTTCTGAACAGCAGCTAATAAAACAATTACTTTAGATCAAATTGTGCCCATGCAGACCTTTGATCGATCATCATAAACTTCATCAAACTTGATTTTCAGCCAATTGAATGAGACCCATTTTCCATAAGATACATACGGGGTTCTTCAAAGGAACAATAACATATTTTATTTCGAGGAGTGACTGTTCATGATTTACCTTCTATTACATCCGTTTGGAAGGTAAATTCAGGTGTGCCATGAAAATTCATACTTGTTTTCTGTCTAAAATAATATACTATTCTCATCTTGTTATTTTCATCCTGGAACATAATGTATATTGACATCGTGGAATTGTAACTTAATGAAAACTAAGCATTATTAAAACACTGTATACAAAAAAACTACTTATGAAGAAGAGATATGAACACATTATCAAGTTAAATGAGTTTATAATTAATTGTATCCAATTGAGTATCCAATAGCTGTGTTTCTACAATAATGAATAATTGAATTGTTTGTTGACTGGAGCATTCAGTGTCATAAGTTACATATTCTTAAACTAGATTAATATAGGTACTATTATAAGGGACCTCTACCGTTTATTTATTGTATTCAGCGTATTTTCAAATGGAAATGAGCTTTTTAACAGAAATTTCTGTTTTTAAAGTCTTAAACAGTCTCTAATTGTTTACAAGTATTGTTAGTATTAATGTTAAAATTTTCTAAACCTGCAAAACTATATTGATGGCCATGACTACTACTACAAAAACTAGAACTAGAGATACTTGTTTCAATATTTTTTGTACTGTTTAATACAATGTCTGTATCAGACTATCTGAAATAGTTACTCCCCTTTACATAATTACCAACTATTTGTTTTTTCTTCTATTTATGTAAGTAGCTTCTGAAATATCTTGAACATTGAACAGATTTTCTTCTGGATTTAAATTTCTGCCAACATATGATCATGTTTTATTATTAATAATAATATCTACCCTATTGCAATATTAAGTTTTTTGTAGGGTATAATGCATATCTAGGATTTGAAATATTGTGAATCGTTTTTAAAATATACTTACTAACTAAAATATTTTAAAAGTTGAAAAAACCCTTATTATGTAAACTCTATTATATAATGTTAGTGTACAATTCCGCCACCTGGAATTTCAATGTACAATAACCGATTAAATTATTGAATGAGTATTATGTTTTCATAATTATGATTTTGGAATAGGTACGTACTTACCGATAAAAACTGTTGTTCGTCCATTATAACAAGAATTATAACTAAGTATAGAAACTGTAGCTAATTAGGAACTAACGAAAACGAAGACCACTTTATTCAAGTACTTTTTCTTGCAAAAAATGTGCTTCCTGCAAATAAAATATAACACAAAACTGAAAACCATCCGCCATTTCATGCTTGTCATTTGTTTCCACAGATAACTACTGTTTGTCAGTTACTCTTCTGTTTTCTTTTTTTTTATGTTACTGTGATGTTTAATATGAGATATTACTGAGAGGTTTATGAACTAACATCGTACAGACGTAATCGTAGGAAGTTACTAAAAATATTTCGAAAGATTTAAAAGTAACTACGACACATGTGATCATCTTAGAAACATGTTAATTTGTAATATAACAGTAACGTTCTGTATGTGACATTAGTGAGAAGTATACAAATTAACATCGTATGAATGTTTCCTATAGGAAGTTCATAGGATGTGTATGTAACTGCGAATTCAAGTATTATTGTGTACATCAAAGATATGTTTTAATTACATGACATGGATATTAATAGAGTTGGTAATAAAATTAAGACATCTAGGAGATATCTTATTACCGTTTTAAATAAACATCACGAAAAGTCTCTAAAAAGAACATCACAAAAAAGACTTGTTATGTTTCTTGTTTAGTGGGATGTCTTTTCTTCACACGTTTGTAGTTAATGACTTCATAGCACAAATGTGACGTCACAAATGCAATGGCGAAATAATCAAATGGTTAGAAAGTCGAATTTTTAAATTAATATATTTAAAATTAAAGCTCAATGGGAAGGGTTTCATAAATTCTAATTGTTAATTAAGAAAAAACATGAGGTTAATTTTTTGTCGCACACTCCATTGTACTTCGAGAAAATCTCCTATATAAATATTGATTGACCCCAAAACTACAGTTAGTACTGACCTGTATTTCAATATCGCTCTCCCTCCTCTAATAAAATAATTTATCTTTAACTACATATTAAGTACTTAGTTTAGTTAGTTAGTCCATAAAATGCGGAGTTATCAGTAACAACCTTCAGCTTCAGAAAACGAGAACAAGATGAATGTTTCGTAAGTCTTATCAGTTATTTTCGAAATTGTTATCTTAACCTTTTGTGATTCGCAGCGGTCATACAGTGTTTAAAATTAAGTTTTGGTGGTACCAAGACAGTTAGTTGATTGTAGTTCTGTGGTAGCGGAAAGAACCTAACCGTTTAGTGTGCATACACGTCTATGTATATTTTAGTTTTAAATAATAGGTAAGTATACAGTTTTTTCTTACATAAAACACAAGCTTTATTCGTCATCCTTGTAACAAATACTATTGGTAACTATTCATTTATAATTAGATTTTCTTGGAATGAAGTTAAGTATCTAAAAATAATTTCAATTGAAGATATTCCACACGGTTCAACATACTACACATTTTAATAAAGTAGGAAATTTATAAGAAACATTATTAGTGGATAAAAACGTTTTAGTCAATTTGGATTTTTGATTAAACTTGCAGGTGATTTCTTAATTTTTTTTCAATGGTATATTCTTGCTAGTAGTAGATTTACATACTGGAGAGGAAGAAATAGTTACACGCTATAATTGCAATGTTCATTTTTTGTGATTTTTACGGTTAATAAAAACTTAATTAGCTAATTTTCACCATTATATGAGCTGGTAATTGTTGTACACCTTTGTAAACGTGCTTAATAAAATAGATTAGCAATAAAAGCCTAGAAATAAAATGGCAAAAACTCATCTGTACATATTTTAAAATTGAATGTTTTTTCGTAATATGCTGAGATCCCATCTTATGCTCGTTTTACGAACATTTTATGGGTGTCGTGTCCGTCGTAAAATGAGACTGTATTGTTTTTCTCCAAGATTCAATAAATCTGAAACTAAAGTTTAAAATTTCACTTTTACTTGATATTTAAAAAATTATAAATTTCATAGTCATTTAATAGGTATATCCAACTACAATTCACAATTATTGTTGAAATTATACTTACTCTTTATTACTTTTTCCTATTGTGGCAAAAAGTCACGAAATTGTTGGTATGTGGTTTTAAAATTGCTGCTAATGATTTCTCGACAACCATTAGTGAATGTAATAATTCCGAAATTTCAACAACTGATTGTAGACATTCTCGCTCTAGATCAGTTTAAATTTCAACAAAATAAGTGAAAAATTCAGTAAATCTGATATGGAACTGAAATTACTAATTATGCAAATACAATAACCTGCTACCGCAAAGGGATTGACAACAAGAAAGAGAAAGACTCTTTTTCAGAAAATGTATTATTGCATTTTTCGGTGATTTAATAAAAAAAATGGAAATCCTTTTCTTTATGGAAAATATACTCAGTCTTAAAAGCAACGCTAAATTTGAAACACCATAAGGATATTTGAAGATATTAAAAATTAAAAACTTTGTTGAAAGGCTCTTGTGAAAAGACAGCAGCTAACAAATCGAAGATATTTACCAAAGAAAACGCTCCGGATGAGATATGTTTAGCCATAAAAGTAATAAAAATTATAATTTAAATAGCAATTTTTCCCTTTTAGGTCGCCCTTGCCATTGGTGTTTTGGGGCTTGTCAATTAGTACAAAAACTAATAAATCAAGAGAGTTTACAATAACGGGAAATTATTATAATATTGTAAAAAAATTCGGAGCTCTGAGACCATGTAATATTCCCTATAATAATGTTTTCATTAATTTTCAAACAATAAATGTAAACGACAAGTAATTGGGATAAATAAACTGGGTAACAAACTACCACATTTCTGAAAAAATACAACCCAGAAGAGTATACTAGCAATCATTTTTGCTGTATCTCAGCAACTACGTGGGTAAATGCTGGTGCGGATATTATAATATTAAAAAGACATGATGGCTGGAAGTCGAATAAATATAATATATTATGGATCTAATTGGTCAGTAACCGAACCTCCAATTCTCCCTGCTGTGTTTTAAAAAATGTTACAGATATTTCCAATACACCAATTTTTAACTCTAGTAGTTGCACCAACACAATAAATATAAATATTACATGCATTGTAATACAAATACGTATTTCAATAAATCACTTTTTTGTTCAGATTTAATTGAATTTTGATTCATACTTTCTGGTCGAGGGAAACTATTTTCCTCTAGTATCGCTTTTTGTATTCTATTTGCTATTACTATTCTATTTGCAATTGAGAGATTCTTATAAAGTTTGGAAAATTTTTAATTTATAATCAAGGCAGTAGAAATGTTTTTGACATGGGCTAACATTGAAACATTTTTAATTTGTTTTAAACGTATTATATTTTTTCAGATGTTTAGTTTAGGAAAATATTCGTCAATTTAATTACAATTTTGGACTACTTTTTGGAAGAAGTTATGGATTACTTCAATTGTTGGAGTTCTGTTAACATCTTACCGGGCAGCATTAGATTTTTATTGCATTTCTAATACTGTCAGGTAAAGATGTCCTCCGACTCCTTAAACATCGTTTGCAGCTCAACAATGGACAAAATATAAACAAAATACCTCCAGTGGTCAAGAACAGATATTTGAATCCGCAGCAACTATATCTCAAAAATTGGTAGAAATGCTAAATTTACCAAAATACAAGCATCTATCCTCGTAGGGTATCTTCAAATTCCCAATTGTCCGCAATATTATCTGATACAAATAATTTAAAAATTTATACAGAACACCAGCATCTAACTGCACCATTTTTTTACAAAGTCTATTTGATTCGCTTCCTGTAAGAAGTATAACAATACTATGTAGTGATCTTACCAAAAGTAACTCGCAATCTGATATTTTTTTCATCTAATTACTCTGTAATGCTCTTGAGTATGTACAACTCCCTCATTGTCCTAAATTCTGCAAAGCATGCAGACTAGGAACAAACAACTGTTTTGACCATCCAATTTTTAAATTTTTAATATTGCGTTTTTTCTCTTTCCAATTGGAGCATAACATTGTAAGTCATGCGATTCTTGAGATAGATAAATCAGTTTATGATGAAGTTGAAATCTGTTAAGCAACAATACTACTGTCATATTTCAAAGCAAAAATTCAACCAAAAAAACTGGTCCTACATTTGTCAAATAAACAGTGCCGAAAGTTGACGCGCTTGCTTAAAAATGTTCAAATTCTTGATGGATTTCAAATTTTTCGAATGTATTTCTATGATTTTTTAATTTTATATGGATTAAACCATAGACCTAGCCTATCTTAAACCATAGAACTACAATTTGCAAATCCAGCGTTACCAACTGAAGTGTGATGCTTAGTTAGCACTCTTATTCTATATTATTTGTAATTGATTTTTACTGCTGATTAGTTCTCGGTTATTCTTTTTTTATTTGTCTTTTCATATCAAGAGACAAGACCAATTACCAACTTTTGGAAGTGTGAATAAAATATTGATACACTTTTTTGTATTAATTTTTTTATGCAATATCAAGATTAAAATTGTTAATTGATATTTAGTACTCTATTATCTGATGTACTTGTTGAAAAATAATAAGTACAATACTATTTGCGTGTGCATTATGGTATTTTGTACGGATTTTTCATGTAAACCATACACAGAACTTATCCGACAAACTTTGGTGATACGGGCACCTTTCGATATCACCTAAAAAATATAATAAAAGTTTAATAGATTTCGCGTAAATAATTTTTGAAAGTTAAAACATTAAAAGGATATACTACTGACATTGATAGTTCTGCACTTGCAAATATTTGCTGTTTGTTGGTAGCAACAAATTATTTGTGAATTCTGACAGCTAGTTTGATGGTTTAGTAATTATAACCATGACAATGCTCAGTAGATATACTACTGGCATTGCGGAGCTGTACTGCAAATATTTGCTGTTTGTTCTCAGATACACATTAATTTGACAATTCTGACAGATGTCTTTACAACTATTCTTCAATCCTCGATTCAAAATATGTAAGCGTTCGAAGTATTTGCAGCATTCAATTCGGAATGTTTAATTTGAATTGCCATAAAAATTTATCATTTTTTACTTTATTCTATTATTTTCTGCTTTAGCTGATCGCAACTAATTAGCAACAAAAATTTTCCCCCGTTTTCTCCATGTAAACAATATAAGAATGCCAGCTTGATGTTATTATTGGTATTGTCCTTACTTTTTCCAAAACGGTTTGAGCAACAGAACTCGTTTTACCGCAACAAATTAGAATCATATTCTTGCCTATTTTAGATTTGTTTCCGTTGTGTTGTTGTGATAGTGTTTTACCCATTAGTATTCAGTATCTAGATAATCAGACAATGTACAAATAAGTAAATTCTGTGGTTTGTAAATCAATAAAGAGGTTTTGTTGCCGATGTTTTTTATCTGGTGTGACAAATACAAGAGGATCCCGGTACACAGAAGCAAGTATGGAAAATGAATCACCCGTAGCCAGATCTCCACAAAAATTAAGGTTCCAAAATTCTGAGATTGTGTTTTAACAAATTACGATTTTTTTATCACCAAGTGATTATATGTTGAATGTTTTTTCTTTTATATGAGCTTTTGTGTGCCCTCTTGCGACATACGTTTCCTATTTGAAACAACAATAACTACAATTTGAGGGTGTGTACCATTTTAATTTTATTAAAACGATTATGCTTTCCTCTAAAATCAATTACAGCCAAACAACCACTCTGCATACTTTCAATAAGATCGTTGAAGTAGCATTGTCTCCAAAGTCTGGGTAAAAGCTGTCTAATTTATTGTATGTGGGGGTGGTTGATGGACATTCAAGGCTCTTTGTAGCTGGTCCCAAGCATGCTCGATGAAATTGATTTCAGGTGATAGAGAGGGCAGTGTCAAATGCGGGATACCATGGAAGTCCAAAGCGTCTTAGACTTCTCTTTTACGATGCGGTCGAGCATTATCGTCTAAAAAGAGGTAAGTTGGTCCAATAGCAGTGTTCAGAACACGTCCGAACTATTATTTTATTTAAATTTATATAGGCCAGGCGTGGCCGTCAACAACTTGATCTTAGCTAAAATAAGAAATAGAAATGTCACAGTCAGTGTCAATTAATTATTCCACAAACGCAGAGCGTTACTTCCCTTAAAAAAATTGTAATTCCATTCCTAGCGCGGATAATTACAGTAGATAATTATTAATAAAATTAAGTGTTTTGAAGTGAAAAAACCATCATCTTAGTTATATTAGTATCTTCGAGCTGATCTACCCAATTTTCTGAACTAAAGCTGCGTAGTAATTTGTAAATAATTATAATATTTTGTCAGCTTTGAATAAAATAAATCAATCATCCTTATCAGAAGTTAATCTTGCACGAACTAGCGTTTCATTTGGAGATTTTCAATCCACTATCAAAAAGATTATCAAAGACAAAGTATGAGACATTACCGAAAGTAATGAACAAAAGGCCGGCTTTATCAAGCAGCATGAAACAAACGTAAAACATTGTTAACCACTTGTACGTAATGTCATGTTTCCATTAAGGACTAACAATTCTGGACGCCCACTAAAAGAAATGTCTCCCCAAACAGCAATTTACCACCTCTGAACGGATGAAATTCCTGCACTGCTTTTCGATTTCTGGGCACTCGAGAAAGAGTCCATACACGAACACGCCGATTATCATACCTCGACTCATATGTGAACAATACGGACTTCCATTCAACTTGCCAATCCACATATTCAATATCCCAGGCCCATCGAGCACGTCTATGAATTTGTATTAAAGGAACTCTTCTGAAAAGCCATCGTGTACAGAAGTAAACCGCGCGTAGTCTTCGACGTACTCTTTCAATTGAAACCGAAACAGCAGAAGCATTCAAAAGACGCGGTTGCATGATCCGAGAAGAACTCAGAAGCTCTCTACGGGTAGACACAGTCAGAAAACGATCTTGTGCGGGAGTGGTAACACTTGGTCGTCCACTTCAAGGTATTTCCTTCGCATTTCCAGTTTCGATATCTACGGCGAAGCCGCGAAATAACACTTTCACTGACTTGGAACACGTCCGCAACTTCTCTCTGAAGACTCTAAATTTTAAATCACATTAGACTGAATAAAGTGGAACCAATAACTGATGGAAAATTGTTGAAAATACAAAAGAACACAACTTCCCTTAAACTTATCAACTTGGAAACACAAAAACTAGTCTGATTAGCGAGTAAACATTCAATATATAGTAAGGCAAAATCTGAGTGAATAAATAATTAATAATTTTGAACATAAATCCAATTACTATCAACTTCTGTGGAGCAGATTTTAAAGCTACTTCATTATTAGTGAAATCGCTTGACGCATTTCTGTGTTATGTTTATTTAAACGGTCCTGAACTTGTCCAGGAGTTCATTAAATTTCTCGGATATTCTCAGACGATTAATGTATTCATCTTTATCCTTTAGTACCGTTAATAAGCCTACTGATATTTTTCTTTTCTCATGTCGACGCCATTTTGTACTTAAACTGATTTATCAATTTTTAATTTACGTGTGAACTCGAATTCAAACTTTGTTGATCAACTTAAATCTCAAATTTTGGAATGTTATCTAGTGTTGTCAGCAGGTTTGTTCCAACTTAATTGAAAACCGTTCTGAAACGGTCGCGCTCATACGCTGTAGTAAAAAAGTGTTCCAACTAAAAATTGCCGGTTCATCGGTTTTAAAACGATCATTTCGGTACATGGTCGTGAGCTGAAACTGAATGGACTGACTTGCGCACTATTCTGTGCATGCTGTTATCGTTTACCCAATATTGGAAACTGTTTTATAAACATTTTTATCTACAACTATCACATAATCTATGGATTACTATGAGAATATTGACAAGTAATAACAGTTCTTACTCTTGTCAATAGTATTTTTCATCACACGACAAGCGCATGCGCAGCCGCCATCTTGGAATAGCGGGAGTTTAAAAGTCTCGTCTGTTTTGTACAATAATGGCTGGGGATGCAATATTATCTCCACAAAAAAATCCATCATTAAAACAAATTATTGATGGTGCAGTACTTGTTGACAAATCAGTTGAAGCGTATAATTGTGAACAATTAAAAGTGGTTAAAATCTTATGGGCGTTCTCAAAAAGGCGAAATAAATCTGTTAGTTGAGAGGTTAGCTGTCAATACAATCTATTATCTACATAAAAATAAGTACCTATCTAAATGATTTTGATCTAAATAAAATTAGGTACATAATTTCATCCTAATTGAACATAATTTATAGTCAGCACATCTCGAAACTCTAAAATTAACATTTAGGTTTGTAATGAATATTATTGATAATATTAGAAATTAAAATATTTCAGATATAAACATATTGTATTTTTAATCATAGGGTGACGCGTATACCTATAATAAGTATATCTATATATTGCAAGCGAGGTTAAGGAAAATTTATAAAATGATATATATTATGTATTGGTTTAAAATAATTTATAACATCTATCACTCTTTATACGCACTCCCTAAGAATATCGTTTTATTTTTCCTTTTCGTATAGATAATATAGTCGACTTGAAAATTTTATTTTTTAATTAAGACACTTATTACTCTAATTTTCTCATAATTTATTTATTATAAGTATTATTTGTTTAATATTTGTTGATTTTTACTATTTGTACACAGGTATTTCAACATGTGTATTTACAAGAATGTACGAAAAAGATGGCTGAACTGCACGCATGCGCACAAAAAAAATTGTGATGAAAAGTTCTATTGAATCATATTGACAATTCGATGGAATAATATTCAATCGTCACGTCAAAATTAAATCATGCATTATTTTGGCGCACGTAGGGCTTAGTTCGAGAGGATCGCACTAGTGTGAACTTCATTTATTTTTGTGTCAGAGAACTCAAAAGCGTCTTCTAGTTGTCTACTTCCTACTGTCCGAGAACTCGTTAGAGCGTCACCCGAGCGTCGCTCAAATTATACCGGTCCCGACTCTGTTAAAAATCGTACCTGTCAGTTTGGTTGGAATATTTTGTCATATTATCTGTGATGTTTATTAAATTTTTACTTAAAAAATAAATATAAATTCATGTCCTATGAAAGTAAACATAATGAAGAAGCACATTATACGTGGTATTAGGTTTACAGAATTAAGAAACAGTTTTCTGCTGCAATTTAAAGTTTAGGGATAAAATACGATTTTACAACAAATCGCAAAACCTAACGCAGAAAACCATAATGAACTTTATCAACTTTAATGGTCAATATGACCTAACACTAAGGACAATCACTTATGAACTACCACTAACAAAATTAACTATACAATTTCACATCTTTGTATTTGTTCATACTTTACATAGTTCATAGTGCTTAATTCAAAAGTATGAAGTAATATTAACGGATACAGGTGAAATTAGGTAGTTCATAAGTGATAATAGTCATAATTTTTCGAAGTATGAAATGTATTAATTTCCTTCGCCTATTCAAATTTAAAATATTGTAATGCTTATTTGTGGTGGATTGACATGCTTAAAGGATTTTTAAAATTTTACTGTTTAAAACTACCTTTAAAATAAAAAAACATAAAGTCAAACAATTACGATATTGCGTTTAAAAAAATATTTCCGATCATTTTATCCTAATTAAAGAAGTATGGTTATAGTTAACAACCACAGAGAAGGTAAATTCGTTCGAGAAATTATTCTATGGAGCATCGCACTATGATCGCCCTTTACCTCACCAATCAAGTACAAAATTTCAACCAGTGTGACGTTCTCGAACTTAGCCTAGGTGGTGCGAGGCTGCTATAGCGATGACATTAGTTTGACAAACATTAATAATTTTGTGACATTTTGTGAAGTTCTATCTTGAGTTCTGTTTGTTTCGCATACAAGATGCATACTATAACTAGTGCGAGTGCTTTTGATGAAGTCGAAACGCCCAAGCACAACAGAAAATTTGCTACTAATAAAATCAAACGGAAAGTATGATGATGCATACAAGAATTTTATGGATTGGCAGTCGCCCAAAAAACCACTTATTTTTCTGAAAATGTGTTACTCGTGTACTTTGCTGATTAAACAAGTAGTGCGAGTGCTTTTGATGAAGTCGAAACGCCCAAGCACAACAGAAAATTTGCTACCAATAAAATCAAACGGAAAGTATGATGATGCATACAAGAACTTTATGGATTGACAGTCACCCAAAAAACCACTTATTTTTCTGAAAATGTGTTACTCGTGTACTTTGCTGATTAAACAAGAAGAACAAGTCGTCCTCACTATGGAGTTTCTACTCAATGCTTAAAAGTACCCAGAATATTCACCATAACATCCATCTGAAAAATTACATGAAGCTGCAAGCGTTCCTAAAACGCCATCGACCAAAAAAAGCCAAGACACCGAAGGAACTGAATAAATGTCCTAAAGAAGCACCAGATCATCCATTTCGTCGGACCAAAGTAAGTCATGAGAAATTTTTAAATGTTTCATTAGTGTTTTGCACAGGTTGCATTAATCATGGGTTTATTGGGAGCCTGCCGTACGAACTAGTTACATTCCATGAAAATTGAAGATACATAAGATTACAACGAAGCTCTTATAGTCAATATACCTGTGACTAAAACAAAGACATCTAGATCGTTTACCATGTCTGGATAATTTTACGAATTTTGTGGAAAATATCTTTCACTGCGACCATCTCATGCCAAATCAAACTCTTTATTTTTCTATTACCACAATGGTAACTGCACCATACCAAAAGGTGTCATAAATAAGTTGGCTGCAACGGGCAAACAAATTGCTATGTTTTTAAAACTGAAAGATCCTGAACTTTACACGGGTCATTCATTTCATCGATCATCGGCAACAATGTGTGTAAACGGGGGTGGTGACAGGTTACATCGACGACAATAACAAGTTAGAACGAGGAAGACAAATTGTGGAAGCAATTAACAAGAATAACTGTACCATACAAAGTATTAATAATATTACAAGTACAACTACCACAGGAAGTCAGTACTACTTATAATATGACGGGTAAAGAAAATCCACCTGTAACTTTTAATAACTGTAGTAATATTATTATTCATTATAATTATGTTGACAAAAATTTATAATACAAGTTATTAAATTTATATTGTGTTATTTGCCTGATAGTTAGATAAAGTATAGTATTCTATTGGCGAGTAATGGCTATTACTCATTCGGATGAATTACATCCTCATGAGTTATATCATTACTCGCTCATTGACTAGTATACTATTATTTTCAATAAACCAAACAAATCTTTAATAACGTAAGAAGTGATGGTGATTTTATGTCAGATATTTCGAATGAAGATGATTGAGAGCTAGAATTTATTAATCCCAGATTCAAAAATGTAAATTATTTAGTTACCTATGTTTGTTTGTTTGTTGTATTGTACATCTGAACAATGATGTAGGTTAAGGTGACGCTAAAGACTCTGATGATGAAGACCAAGATATAATAAATATTTGAGAGATAATTACAAATACTTTGCCATTCTGAAACATTATTTTCAATTTGACACTTCAATGTATGAATGTGAACCTTTACAAAAATAAAGCTTATTGTTAATATTAAAATTATTTTTTATTATTATTTTCATTTGTTTTGAACTGAACAACTCATTATTCATAAACAGGTACAAACGTTTGTGATTGAAATATACGTGAGTAAAGCTAGCACCCCCACTTTTTCAAATTTAAAAAAAAACTTATGTGTAATTTAGAACTAATTTAGGACTAATTTGTACCCAAAAAATTAGAATTTGTACCCACCTAGTTTTTCTGAAAAATCATTATTAAAAGTGGGGGTGCTAGCTTGAACCCAAGCTAACACCCCCACATTGACAAAATCAAATTTTGTTGGCATAAATCTAAACTTTGAATTAAGGAATAATTTGTACCCAAAATATAATAATTTGTACCCACTCAGTTTTTCTGGAAAACCGTTATTTAAAGTGGGGGTGCTAGTTTAAGCTCAAGTTAGCACCCCCACTTGTACAAAATCAAATTTTAACAGCATACCTTTAATCTTTGAATTTAGGAATAATATGTACCCAAAAGCGTTTTTTCGTTATTATATTATTTTGTTTATAAAAGATGATAGTAAATTATACCACGTGTTTTAATAATTTCCAAGTGAATCGTTAAAAGATTTGAAATCATCAAAGATAACTAAATATTATTAATTTTCGAATATAGGACTAATTTGTAAAATTGAATAGATGAGGCTTTTACTTGATGAAGATCCATACTGAACGATGAAATAAAACAATATAGTTTGTTTAAATCTCCATTGATTTGAACTAATGTTCAATTTAAACTTGTTGACGCGTTTCACTAACACAGTAGCTTTGTCAAAACGAATGAAGGTAAAATATAAAAATGTCTTAATATATAGATTTAGCACTGTGTATATTAAGACATTTTTATATTTTACCTTCAATCGTTTTGACAAAGCTACTGTGTTAGTGAAACGCGTCAACTAATTTGTACCCCAAAAACTAAAATTTGTACCCACACAGTTTTCCCTGTAAAATATGTTTTAATGTATATTGTTTTGTCTTGATACCATAACTCTTATTTTTATTTTCAGTGAGATCTTTTGTGATAACTGTGGCGATCCTTTGACGAGACAAAAAAATCCCCTTGTGCACGTGCGTAATAATCCGTAAATAGTTCAAAGCGGTTAAAAGAATGATTATAAATACTATGGTGTTGTCACTTTTTTTACTGCTTGGCGGTTTAGTAAATATGTGCAATATCACGTCAGACTTTCCTTTCTAATGACTAAACAATTTTAAAACATTCTTTTGTTACCCTCGCAAATTCCGAAAGGTGATATTTTTTGTTTTTTAGATGATATGCGTCTTTGATCCTATATTGAGTGAAAAAATAAAACTATGTTTTTATACAATATACCTTTCCCGTTCATTATACTTTTTAGTACTGTACTTCTATGTCTAAAATTAAAGGGCATCCCTCTAGGAATGCGCGGTTTAAGAGATAAACTACGAATTTGAAATAATTTCTATAATGACTTAGTACACTTATAAGTATTGAGAATACCTATAACTTCATTAAAATATATTATTTATATCACTCAAATTATAATTCATTAACCTCGAAGGTAATTCAATAATTAATTTGGGCTTAATTTAGAATTTAGAAGATGTACCTGTGGTGTTTAAATTCATATTAGTCATAGTTGATATGTCTGTTTGAACACCTCTGAAAAGTAGTTTGGCTGGGTAAAATATGAGTATACAAATTAGTCCTATATTCGAAAATTAATATTCAGTCACTTTTGATAATTTCTAATGTTTTAACGATTCACTTGGAAATTAATAAAACAGGTGGTCTAATTTACTATCATCTTTTATAAACAAAATTATATACCTAATAATAAAAAAACGATTTTGGGTACAAATTAGTCCTTAATTCAAAGTTTAAAGGTAAGCTGTTGAAATTTGATTTTGTAAAGGTGGAGGTGTTCAAGCCAGCACTCCCACATTAAAACTCCTTTTACAGGGAAAACGGTGTGGGTACAAAGTTTAATTTCTTGGGTAGAAATTAGTCCTATATTCGAATATTAATAATATTTAGTTATCTTTGATCATTTCTTAGAAATTAATAAAACACGTTATCTAATTTACTATCATCTTTAATAAACAAAATGATATGGTAATGAAAAAACGCTTTTGGTTACAAATTAGTCCTAAATGCAAAGTTTAAAGGAATGCTGTTGAAATTGGATTTTTAAAGGTGGACGTGTTCAAGCCAGCACTCCCACATTAAAACTCCTTTTACAGGGAAAACTGTGTGGGTACAAATTTTAATTTTTTGGTTACAAATTAGTCCTATATTCGAAAATTAATAATATTTAGTTATCTTTGATAATTTCAAATCTTTTAACGATTCAGTTGGAAATTAATAAAACACGTGGTCTAATTTACTATCATCTTTTATAAACAAAATGATATAATAATGAAAAAACGCTTTTGAGCACATATTAGTCCTAAATTCAAAGATTAAAGGTATGCTGTTAAATTTTGATTTTGTAAAAGTGGGGGTGCTATCTTGAGCTTAAACTAGCACCTCCACTTTAAATAACGGTTTTTCAGAAATACAGAGTGGGTACAAATTATTATCTTTTTGGGTACAAATCAGTCCTTAATTCAAAGTTTGGATTTATGCCAATAAAATTTGATTTTGTTAATGTGGGGGTGTTCGCTTGAGCTCAAGCTAGCACCCCCCCTTTAAATAGTGATTTTTCAGAAAAACTAAGTGGGTACAAATTCTAATTTTTTGGGTACAAATTAGTCCTAAATTAGTTCTAAATTACACATAAGTTTTTTTTTAAATTTGAAAAAGTGGGGGTGCTAGCTTTATTGACGTTTTAAATATGAAGTAAAAGAAAAGGAACAGAAAATATAATTCAGTGTCAACAAAAATTCCACTCTCTACACTGCTTTTACAATTTACCTTAGGTAAAACAAAATATGATATATCTGTAAATTTCGTCGACCATTTTTTTTTAATTACTAAACTTCAATTTCACCTTAAACGATTATTTTTAGATTCTTAATTTCAACTTTTATCTAAAACTTTTCATCAGCTGAACAGTCTTTAAAACCGTTCCAACTTCACATTTCCGGCATCGCTTGCAAATGCTATATTTCTAAATTCAGCTTACTAATTAGCACTAGGAGCTAGTGCTAAATGTCAGCTGGGAACTGCTAGATTGTGCGCTAGACGGAAATTGCCCAAATTGAGAAACGACATGCTAAATTCCACAACCCCAACATACAAACAAATAAACGTAGATATCATGGATTTTTTTTTCGAAAACAACTTCTTCAATCTTCAGAAGAAAGTGATACAGTACATAAAGAATTGGTAGAATTAGTATTTTTAGAGTCCGTTAGAAAAAGAATTAAAAGGGTCAAAATAATGAACTACGTGAATAATGTGGTAAACCAGAGCACACTTCAGAATTACGAGGTCATCGTTTGAGGTAAATACTTATTCACATATGGAACAAAAATAAACGGTTTTAAAGATCAAAACTAACTTTTCCACATTTGTGAGACACCCTTAATATTATCCTATCATAAAATTGTCACTTGTATACACTTGGGGGGCTGTATCGTGTTAACAAACCGAAATTTCTCAAAAAATAACCAAAAATATAGTACATCTGGAATTGTAGGACCTGTTGTACTCGCTCTAGTGAGCTGAAAATCAATACGGTTCATCTGTGTCACACACTTAAGAATATACAATTATAATATTGGTCACTTGTATACACTCCGGAAGCTGTACAGTGCTAAGAACCCGAAATTTCTCAAAAAATGTGGCCCTTCCAGTGCCATAGCACCCGATGTACTGTCTCCAGTGACCTGAAAATCAATAAGGTTCATCTATATAATACCCTCAACAATATCCAATCATAAAAATGGTCACTTGTAAATACTCCAGAGGCTGTATTGTGCTAACAAACTGAAAATTCTCAAAAAATGACAAAAATTTGTCCATACCACCCGTAGTGCTCTAGTGAGCACCCATAGCACCCGTTGTACTTGCTTTAGTGTACTGAATATCAATAGAGTTCATCTATGAGACGCTCTGAACAATATCCAAAAATGACAAAAATTTGGTACTTCAAGTACCATAGCACCCGTTGTCTTCTAGTGAGCACCCAGAGCACCCGTTGTACTTGCTTTAGTGTACTGAATATCAATAGAGTTCATCTACGAGACGCTCTGAACAATATCTAATCATAAAATTGGTCACTTGTATACTGATATTTCTCCAAAAAGGACAAAAATGTAGTACTTCAAGTACCATAGCACCCGTTGTACTGGCTCTGGTCAGCTGAATATCAATAGGGTTCATCTGTGATATGTGCTGAACAATATTCAATCATAAAATTGGTAACTTGTTGCACTCCGGATGCTGTATCGTGCTAACAAACTTAAATTTCTCCAAAAATGATAAAATTTCGTACTTCTAGTACCATAGCACCCGTTGTACTAGATCTGGTGAGCTGAGAATCAATAGGGTTCATCTGTGATATGTTCTGAACAATATTCAATCATAAAATTGGTGACTTGTTGCACTCCGGAGGCTGTATCGTGCTAACAAGACCATGTTACGAAAAGTGGCCGACGACGACATAGACACAGGTTTTTTTCCTAAAACCCGTTTTTTGGTTTTGTTCTTGGTGGAAAACGTACAAATTACTCAAAAAAAATTCCAAAATTCCAATTTATTTTGGGGAAAACCAATACTTTTCTCGCATATTAGATAGGTTGGGCGGAAAGGTAATAATTAAGTTATAAATGTCACTGGATATTTTCTTGCAGGGGTTACTTCAGATTCTTCAATATTATACCTCAGAACTGGAAGACACACCAGGCAGACCTCCAACTTCCTTGAATGATGCTTTATTGCTGACAGTGTGGAGCTACTCCAGAGACTTTTTGATCCATTGGAGACCGATTTAAATCCAATAAGGGCCATGCATATAGACTATTTATAAAAATGTGCAATTAGCTGTGTTCCAAACCTGACGAGTTTATTTCATGGCCTTCGACAGAGAACATTAGAAGCTGTGTTTCAGAATTCAATAATTTGAGGGGACCAAACAGTTTTCCAGGTATATAATTACTTTGTAGATAAGAAAACAAAAAAGGTGTCATTGGATGTATCGATGGAACACATATTAAAATATTGTGGCCGGAAAATGACAACTCTTACTATAATAGCAAAGGGTAGCATTCCATACTTTTACAAGCAATTTGCAATGCGAAGCAAGAATTTTTAAATATATTTTGTGGTTGGCCTGGTCCCTCCACTGATGCACGAGTTTGAACAAACTGGAATATTTAATAGACTACAAAATGGTTCGCTGACGTTTCCACCCAATACTTATTTATTGGGGGACTAGGGGTATCCATTATCGAAAAATTTAATTGTACCATTTCGGGATAATGGTCATCTTTCAAGAAAGCAAAGAAAATTTAATCAAAAATTAAGCAGTACTCGAATGGTAATCGAAAAAAGTTTTGGCAGACTAAAAGGTCAATTTAATAGATTAAAATAAAATCTATAGTGATGTCTTGCTGTGAACTTCACAACATATCAATAAGAAGTGGAGTAGAGTATTATGAATAATCTGAAAATTATAATACAGAAGCTGAGGATTATTGTAATTTTTGGTATAGTGTCACTCAGGATGCTCGTGTTTTTAGGAATAACTTGATGAATAAGATAATAACATGTTTGTAAATTTATTATTAAAAACATGTTCACAAATCAAGTCTCTACATATTATTTTATTTTTTAATAATATCATCAGCCAAAAAGAAGTGCAGCTAGTTCCCGCTCTTTTATTTCCATTTTCTGCTGCCAACGCTCATCATGTTGTTGTTTCCTCCGGCACTCTTCTTTTTCTTCTCTCTTATTTTTTAGGAACAGGTACTCACCCAGTGTAAATGACTTTTTCTTTTTGTTTTTTCGGTCAGGAATGGCAATGGTGTCTGTAGTAGCTAAATCGTATAATTTATTGGTGGTCGTATCACCACTACCTATTTCAAGACATACTTCATGATCTATCCCACAATCTACTTCATTTACGTCGGCTACTGTTATTCCAGATGAACTAAGGTTTTCAGACAATGTATCAACAAGGCTGCCAATTGAAGGGCAACTGGAAGCCTAAAGCTCTATCAAAAAGTTCCACCTCCGGTTGAACGTTGTTTCTTTTTAGTTGCTCTATATGTATTAAGTATATGTCTAAATTTCACATCACACATGTTGGCTGTTAACCGAAATTTTATTGAATTTGTCAGCTACCTGCCGCCATAATTTTTTTCTTTATAGAAAAGCTGCTTCATGACTTAACCTAAAACAATATGCGGTATTCCCAATTACAATATTTATCTACATAAAATTAAATCAAGACGAAACTTACGGTATTTCGGCCAATAGTTTAACATGACTGCTAGTCCACTTAAAGTCAACCGAGTCCTCATTTATACTATTATTATTATATTATTTCTCTATTATTATGTTCTATATTATAACACATTGGTGCATTCTCTCCTGTCAGAATCTTTAAGAAATAAGATTGATTATACATTATAGGTACATTACTAAAAGTTTTACCTGCAATTCAATTAATTATACGTTTATCAGTCCACATTAACTGTGAAAACAGTGTCATTATACTTTAATGGACACGGCATTAAAGAACTGTCCTTACAATTATTTTCACACGCCATTGCAGTGTAGGTGATCTGTGATTGCATTTATTTGTTATTTACAAAATTAATAGTTGGTCAGTTTCCTCAAGGTATGGTGACAAGTGAAGTTTTAAGGTTATGTTTCTCTAGCTCTAGCGATCTATCAACTGTTCTTACCGCTAGAATCGTTTTCCAACGCTAGTAGTATTTAACGGAATTCTAGTGCTGAATGAAGAAATTTTGCGTTGAATTAAAAAACGTTTTGCTAGATTTTTACAGTAAGTGGTATAACTGTCGCTGAATTTAGAAACATGCCCATTCGGTGTAAAGTCTGGACCTGCGCAAAATCAAGTCAGTCAGTCACAATAGTTTCTAATTAGTTTCGGGACGATATCAAAATCGTCGGTGGAACAAACCTAGCATTATCTATAAAATTCTATTTCTCGTGTCGATAAAGTATATCTTTATTTGGACGGAAATAAACTGTTTGCGTTGTCATGTCTACATTTTCGAGAAAACATTCTAGAGACTCTATTAATTAGCTTTTATCGTGCACAAATGATAAATGCTGTAAATAAATATTGTTGACTAAATTTAATTGTCAATAACAAAGTTTAAACAGAGAATTATTAATATTCGTGGGTTGATAATAAATATTCTTCGCAAAGATCATTAATGTTGTATGTAGTTGTAAACTTAACTGCTTAACAAAGTATTTGAAAGAAGTCGAGCAGTAATCGTGAAATGGATTCAAGTAGCTTCATCTGAATCTCACATCTTGATCTGCAATTAGTAAGAACAGTAACTAAGTATAATTTCAGTTGAAACTTATTTTTCATAAGTTCAATAAGCGGAATGGATCAGATAAAAACGAGTCGTAAGTCAACATTATTTACGTTGGCATAGACGTCTATCAAATTCTACTATCTTTGAAATTAATGTACCTATACGTGGAAACTTTATGGTCAAAATTAAATTCATTTTACAAAAAGTAATTGTTTAAAATTTTCCAAACAGCATTAAAGTCAAGTCATCATTAGGCGTTTTACATTAAAATATTGAATATTTAGTTTTCCATTGATTTATTCCAATAACGGACTGAAACGTTATCTTTTGCTACTATGTTTTTATATTTTAATTTCCAATTATTTATTTCTATGCACTTTGTATACTATTGCATCTTTCAATCTTTGTCTAGGCCAAATCGGGATTTACTCTGTAATTTTCCCGATCATTTCCGATTGTACTCTTCTCATTATATACCCTGACCATTGTAATCGTTGTACTTTTATAAATCTTATGTTTTTGCCTCACAGTTCATCTTCTATTTCTTTATTACTTTCGGGTCTAGCTGTTCCTTCTCTTGCAGTGCCTGGTCCCAGAATGGTTCTTATTATTTTTGACTCTATTTTTAAATCAGGTTCCTTTTTTCTGTTATTGCGCTTGTCCTTGTTTTCATTGCGTAGGTGACATCTGGTCTTAGAATTCTCATATAAATAAATATTTTTGTTTTTTTTTGTTAATGTTTCACTTTTTATCATCGCTTGATTCCGATTATAGACTTGATTTCCCTATAATAGCCTATTTCCCCTTCGCTCTTTCACATCTTTTCCAATTATCACTCCTAAATAATTGAAGTGGGTAACAGCCTCAAATATGTGCTACTCTGTTTCAATATATACCTACAAATATTTTGTGCCTTCATTCATATTCAAACCGAATTTTCGTGCTATTTATTAGCTTCTTGTTTTTTACTAATAGTTTGAGTATAATGGTTGTATTATCATTTTCTGTTTCCAGAAATCATACATTTCTATCAGTTATAGGTACATTCTTTCTATTCAAATTCAATCTTTTTTATCGTATATATCGATTTTTCAATTACTATATAATGAACTTTGAACTGGTGACATTATGAACTCAATAAAATATTAAAATTATGTAATAAAATAATTCATTCGAGAATTTTTTTCAAGGAAAATTTTGTTTGAAGTACAAAGAGCATTACAATTTAGTCCGTAAAGATCCAGGAGAAATTTGATACTAACCTAAACTGATTAACATTGAATCTATAGTAGAATGAAGTCATGGAGGGATATTGAAAGTTGATAAATGCCCAGAACAATTATCACATTGAGGCCCCAATTATTTTTCTTAAAATTACAGTCTCCAACATTACCTGAATATTAATATGAAACTTTTATTCATCCATTTATTATTTGCAAATTATCTTTGCGCTAAAATAGTAATGTTTATTATGGTATTTTGGAATACTTGTAATAGACAAAGTTACGTTACACTTTTTGCGATCTTGGTTTGAAAAACTGACACCTTCGTTGGTTTTCTCTTATTAAATTATGTGATTCCTCTGATCAAATCTTATATCATCACACTTTTGTTCTGGAAGTTCCTGGAAAATTTGTTGGTCTACCATGACCTATTTTTAATCCATGTCTAAGTTTCAACTAAGAGACGGCAATAGTTCTATGGAAATCCTTTAACGTTATGGAGTTCGAGCCATGTACTTGCTTATATAAAACATGAATTCACTATAGCCATAATTCTGGTAACTAGGCTACCGTACCATTTTTTTCCTCTAATGGATTTATTTTTCTCCAATTTAAGTCTATTTATAGGATAATTCTTCATCGTCAAATTTTTTTTTTGTCTTTGATTTCATCAGCTTCAGGGAAAAAAGCAATTATGTTCACCTGGCTTTGGCCACTGACATTTTCCAATACGTAATACTAAAATTGACAAATAGATATAAATAATAATCCAATCTCGCTAGATGTTTTGATATATCAGACATTATATCTCAGACAATACCAGCCTCCTCACGTAAGGACGCTACGTTTACGCAAAACTTGACAATCAAATACAAATATGTTTTACCAAAAATCATTATTGCGTATTCTCAAAGTATTTTTCAATATAATTATCAACAAAAAACAACTTACCTTATATTAAAAGCTTTATTACTCGTAATTGCAGCATGTGTCAAATTCACAAAAAGACGTCAACTAGAAGAATTTATGAATAATAGACTAACACAAAGAAATGTCATTTGTTGAATTGTAGTATCATATATCAACTAAATTCTTAATAAAGTCCGATAACAAGATGGCAATAGTGTTACTGTCCTCAAACGAAGACGCTGGATGCTAAACGCGCGTTTCGATAACCAAGCTATCCTCTTCAGTGACCGATCTAAAACTTATCTAGTTTGTCAAACATATTATATACTAAATTTTAGGGGCCACTGTAACTCTTCTCGGGGAAAAGAGTTCCAGCCGAAAATTTTCACATTTAGTTTTCATTTAATAAACTATAAAGGGATATAAGGAATTAGTCGTTTATCTCTATTTAAACATACGAACTACTCTCAAATGCATCCAACAATCTATTGTTGGATATATTTCTTAACAATTTCATATCATTTAAACTCATTGAATGATAATGCTTAATAGCAAGCTCGGCAATACTCAATTTATCTGTACGTCAATATTTTAAATGTGCCAAACCGAACTTAAACATACTTCTGCCCAACATACTTTCCTTTACAATCGTTACAGCTAATTTCGTAAATACCACTCTTTCCAAAATCCATTCTTTTATTCTTTGCTTTACTTAACAAATGTTTCAAAGTAAATTAGATTTAAACCTACGATATTGAAAATATTTGTTAGTCCTTTTGTATAAGGAGGATCAAAAGGTACTTAAACAAATTTCTCCTGCTTTTTTTCACTTTGACTTTGGCAAAAAGTAGTATAACGAAAAGATATCTTAAACCTACGTGGTTAATTAATGACGGTATCATAGCCATTAAGAACTGCTATATCCTCAAGCTAATTATTTTCCATGTTGTATCTTTCATTATTAAGTGGAAAATTAACAACCAGTGTACTAAAAATTCGAAACTAACCATTTTCTGTTGGATAATATGGAAAGAATCAACCAGGATATATCTGCATGTAGCGGTGTTTTTTCTAAATATTATCAAATTCTAACATATTTCCATTTCTAATTACTATCCTATCTGAAAATGGTGATTGTCCATTATTTTTCAATTCATAGGTGGTAATACTTGAAAACTTTGTTAGAAATCACCAAAATATAGGGTTTTATTTGTTTTTATCATATTTGAATGAAGTTAAAGTGAATTAAATATTGAATGGATACCTATGATATCATTTATTTACTATAAATATTGAAATACTAAAATAATATTCAAAATATATACCATGATGTCAAAACTTTATTAAATAGTTCAACTCATATATCAGGCTATAAATCCTTCGTTAGATAAAATAATCAGTTGTAAATTTGGCATATACTTCATAGAGATTATCCAAAACGAAGAAAAACCTAAAAGAATGAATACAAATATTTAGATCATTATAATACATACGATTTAACAAGAATTTAGAAGCAAAATTACCATTTGTAAGATTTTATTATTATTATGACGCAGAGAACTGTCAACAATATGTGAACGTCAAAATTATTTTCCAAGCATGGAATGCTAGCGACAGAATTTTTTTGGCATGGAACTATATGTGTTTCTGATGGGTATATTAAGCGTTATGACGAGAAACAGCACACAAATATTTTATTGAAATAGAAATTTCAGGCCGAGTTTATAATGAACTATAATTGTAGAAGAATTCTAAAATAAATGGAAAATGATTGCATATGTATTTCAGAGTAATTACATTGTAGATTTGTTTATTTGAGAATGGAGAAGTAATGCATATTAAGAGGTTTTTTTTATAAGTAGGGATAGTTTTTAGAGAATTTGAGTTTTAATTCAGTAGATTAAATTATTTTGCGAACGGAAAGAATATTAAATATCCTAATATAGTTAAAAAAGATATGACATTAAATAAAAAGACCTCGGATATGTAGATAGTTGTAAAAAAATTTAGTTAGATGATTAATTTTGTCCTTGACAACGGGAAGAAAAAATAGTTTGTTAATTTGGAAGCGATGAGTAGTATGTGGTGTTTCTATTTCCTCTTTTTTGCAGTGTTCCCATTTCCATCTATTTTGTCTTACAATTGTTAATTTTTAAGCCAACCTCCAATTGTCTCTTCTTGATAACTTTTTATTACAGCACTAATTCTTTTTCAATCTGCGCCATTATAACCACATCATCCGCATACGCCGGACATTGATGATTCCTAACAAAAATGTTTTTCTCTCTTAGGAGACATAGGAGAAAGCGGATTCCCTTGCCTTACCCCACTGCTGACTCTAAAACTTTCAGTTAGTGTGCCTGTTCCTCTGACCACATATATTGTATTTGTAAGCGTCATTTTAGTTAACCGTATCAATTTTTTGGGGACCCCAAATTCTTCCAAAATTTTGTATAATTTACTTCTATGTAAAGTATTATAAATGCTTTTACAAAATCTATAAATGCGGCATATTATTTCATATCAAGTTTCTTACACTTTTCCTGTCTGGGTACACATATATGGTCAACTGTTAATTTCCCTTTACTAGAAACGGCTGGATAATCTCCAGTAATGTTTTCAAAAACCCACTGCAACCTTTCTTTGATAAGTCTTGCCAATATATTGTACGCTACATCCAGCAACGCAATTCCTCTAGAATTATCGCATTTCCTACTGTATCTACTCTTTAATAGTGGTTGAATAATGGCTCGGTTCCAACTATTTGGCATTTTATCCTTTTCCTATATTCCTATATTTAATTTATTTAAAATACTCCTTGTTTCCGCCCCATCGGGTTTCTCTAAAAATTCATCCTCTACTTGATATGTCATATCTGGTTCATTTAGGTCATAAAATACTTTGTTTTATTAAGCCGCTGAAATATTCCCTCCATCTATTTTTTGTATCTTTTGTTTGCCCTAATAAGTTACCATCTTTGCCTTCAATAAAAATGTGTCCCAGCATTTCCTCTTTTAACTGTTACTTCGTTGTAGAATTTTCAAATATCTTTTTTTAAAATCTTCTTGTTTCTAAATATTTCCTTTTCATTTGTCTACATACTTTTTTGACTTCTCTCTTTATTCTTTGATATCTAGCTTTACTTTCTTCCGTTAACTCTTTTAAAGCCTTCATTCTGCATTCATTTCTCATTTTAATTAGTTCTATACATTCTTCATAGAACCACGTCTCTATTTTTTTAAATTCCTGATTGTTTCAGTCCCATACAATACTGCTTCCATCATATTTTTCTATTTTTCGTTTATGCTTCCGTGTTCATACTCTATGAGTTTTTCATTTATTTTGTCTGTATATCTTTTCTTAATATCTTCAGCAAGTCTATTTTATATTTCGTCTTCTGGTTTTCTTTTAACACTGTAACTAATAAAAAATAGTCAGAATCAATATCTGCTCCACGGAATACCCTTACATCCTCGACTATTTTTTTGTGTCGACTTTCCATTGAAACTTGATGTATGTTCTTATGATTAAAAAGGGTTCACATGATATGCATTTGTTGTTCTAAAGCAAGTGCTATATGTTTTTCTCTGTTTTTATTACTTTTTTTTATGCAAACTATGCTTTCCTATATTTGGCTCATACATCTGTTCTACCTATTTTCGCATTTGCATCACCTAGATTACCTAGAATCACAATTATATACTTCAGGGAAGAATCGCGGAAAAATTAGGGGAAAGCTGGATTTTTAATTAACCTTCCTATTGTGGTTTTAAAGAAAATGCCAAAAGTGTGCGGCTAAAAAGATACTCGGGGTAAAAGGTCACAAAAAACGTTTTTTGTGTGAATATCTCGTTAATTTTCACTTTTATTGAGAAAATGGTGTGGGTCAAATTTGTAGCTTAGAAAATTGCCTAAAAAAACGAAATTTTACTTTTTTTGTGAGACTATCCGGATCTCGAGATAATTTGATATAAACTGTTGTAACGTGTAGCATACACCCCTCAATAGTACGTATAGGTCCCTTGTGAACTGGCGTACTTACTTAATATATTTATTCAAGGTGGTGACACTGCTTATAAAAACACACATCTTGTACTCTACCTCAAAGGGGGTGTGGAAAGGAGTGCACGTTTCACGAGAAACATGAACATTGTTTTTTATTATTAATTAGTTGAATTTTATCGACTGTAGTAGTCGTATTCAACTATGTTAGTAATATTAATTTGACAATGTTAATATTGAAATTAATAAAATTAACTGTCTCGACCCTTACTTCGTGGAATATGATATTGATTTATCGAAACAATTGTCAATTTTTTAGAATTTTCAATAACTTTTATTATATTGTGGAATTAACTAGAGACCGTGAGTTTCATTTAAAAACATTAATTGAAATTAATAGTTTATTATATACAAATTTACAAATGAATCGGACAAATTGATTATAGTGTGAACTTCGACGGTATTAAGATCAGAAGCCAATCACGAACATAATAATTTCGATGATACGTTACGTTTCGACTGGATAAGGTAACCACTTGTAGCGACTATACAGTGCTATTCAAAAGTCCCCCCCCCTCGTATCTTTTGAACGGCTACACTTACATTAATAAAATTTGGAGGGTGAAAATAAAGTGTTGTAAACTTCTCTACGAATGGTAACATGTGACGTAATAGTAATAGATGACGTCACAGTGCCACTCTGGCCAATAATTTTAAGTAGGACCTTATGGCTAGTGATATCTCGTTTGAAAGGCATTGACATTGGCTACATAGCCATATTAATTTTGTTTGGGTTTAAATTAATTTTGACGGACAAATTAAATAAATACCAAAATTATTGAAATTATTTTTTAAAATTTAATTAATCAAATATCAACAATGGATTCTTATAGCAAGTGTTCGAAATGTTCTCCGTCTACTTCCTGACAGTAATACATCGGCCGGCGAGGTCCTATAGAATGGCCACCTTGGTCACCAGATCTGACACCATTAGATTTTTTTCTATGGGGGTACTTGAAATCCAAGGTTTATACTACGGCACCAGATAGCATTGCAATGTCAATGCCTTTCAAACGCGATATCACTTGCCATAAGGTCCTATTTAGAATTATTGGCCAGAGTGTCACTGTGACGTCATCTATTACTGTTACGTCATTCGTAGAGAAGTTTACAACACTTTATTTTCACCCTCCAAATTTTATTAATGTAAGTGTAGCCGTTCAAAAAATACGAGGGGGGAGGGGACTTTTGAATAGCACTGTATATCTCTACTTGAATACTAAGAAACGGCATGTTTGAATTAGTAACTTAACTTAACGATGGGTTTCGAGTTTGAGTACACGCACTACCCCTGGAGACAGTACGTCTCTGGTTTGTTGAAAAGTGAGTACTGATTCGGAGAAATGATTTTGGTAGTGAGTAGGCAACCGACTTTATTCCGCGTTAAATGCAAAAACTTCAAGGGGGTGAGTTTTCATGAATATTGGTGGGACTAGAAAAAGTGCGTTTTGCCGATTGGTGTCCATTGTTAAGCAGGCGTGTACAATTGGTAAAACTCAACAATGGAATACATCCATTCGGTTTTCAATTAGCGTTGAAAAATAGTTTAGGTATGACCTTTCTATTGAAAATATTTCAAAGTTACTAAATTGCTTTATTAAAGGCAGTCCCACCCTTTTTCATAGCCCCAATTTACTTGGACCTTCCTTCAAAGATAATGTGCCTCTTAATAAAGTGGAGGTTCAGAATTTAGTAAAATTCAAAATATGCAAAGAACCTGAATTACAAAGAAGAGCTTCATTACAATAATATATACGAGAGATACGAGATATTCTAAGAATATTTCTACTGAAAAATAATTATTTTCTACGGTATTGCAATTTTAACGACGCTAAAATAAAAATGGTATTATTGAAAACGTGATATTCTTCTAAAAATACAACAATGTCACAGGCATGAAAAAAATTATACCCTGAAATGTAGAACAATGTCAAGAGAAGATAAAAAGACTTCATCTATCTCAAATAGATTGCCGACAGGGTAACAATAACTCACAATCTTAAATATACAGCAATGTATACAAAAATAATAGTTATTTATAAAACAAGTGCCACAATGACTCGTTTTGTAGTACGAGTGAAGTTTGCACAACGAACCCGGAAGCGGTGTGTTGTGCAACTCACGAGTACTACAGAAAGTCATTGTGGCACAAGTTTTACACAATATTTTTTATAATTCGCATTTATTTAATTATTTAAATAAAATAGAATTTCATATAATCCCTGTTTTTAAACTAGTGGTTTGAATTTAAGTTGGCAATTCTGTAGATTCCTAATTGGTCAGATCACAGATGGTTTTATTCAGCACTTCTGACTTTTGACATATCATAACCGAATAATTGTGTAAATTGTAAACAAACTTTCATTTAAGCAAAAAGAGGATGATTATTTGTTTAAAAAAGAGCTTCTTCGTATATGCTCTTGCGATCTATTTATATTATATCATGAAGAGAATTATTTCTGTAATACATCTTTACATAGATATCTGGTAATTTATCCCAAAAATCGAACGTTTTGTATACCTATATATTGATCCTATACAATATAAAAATAAACAATTGACAAATCATTGATAAATAAACGTTAGCGTACATTATTCATTAATATTTTTAATATATAAATCATTCTAATTTACATTTAATATAATAATTTGCTAGCTAGAACAACGCTAGACCATTTTATTTATAATTTGTATCAAGGTTAAAGTCAAATGTCAAATAAAAATATAACTAAATACTATAGCCAACTGTACACTAAAAATTACTATAACAGTGTTCAAAGAGCTTCATTGTGACACTGTAAACAATGTTATAATGAAGTCTCTTTTATACGCGAATTATAAAAAAATAATTTATATTCTTGAACAAATATTACAAGTTCTAAAACAACTTTTTATGAAAAAAGTTTTATTACATTTTTTGTAGGGAATTTTTCAAAGCTATAAATTTGATAACCACCATTTTTTTTATAAAAGTGTGCTTTAACAAGATATTCACGATAATCTGTTTTTTGTGACTGACATTTTTAGCGGCACATGTATCCTTGGGGACTTTTTGGATTTTTCTGAGAACTACAAAAGGAAGGTTCATCGAAATCCCCTAATTTTTCCACAGTACAATGTCTCTATTCTACGTATTAATAATAATATAATGGAAGTATTTTGTGAATTCTTCCATCGTAATTAAATTAATATCCTTATTTTCTTTGTTACTGTAAATGAACATATATACGTGCGGGCCCTTTTCCTTTCTGTTCCTGACTGGACGCATATGTTGATTCAGTTCAACTATAATCTCGGATTACATAATATGATTTTTCATGATGCAAACTCTTTTCTCTTTCCGTGTACTTGCCTTGGTCTTTCGTCCATTGATCTCTCAGATATCCGAAACTATTATATCAAAGTTACGTCTGCTGAAAATTTCATTAGTTAGCTAACCTTACCAAGAAACACTCCCTGTTTACCCGTGCTTGAAATAGGGTACATAATCGTGAGCTACTCAAGCCACACACCACAAACCTTTATCAATGCGATTTTATTTCTACCTAATTATCAACTAAAATACAACAAAATCATTGAAAATGTTTTTACTTGATTAGATACGTTAACTGCTGATATTCCACTTATCTCAATCAACTACTCCACTTTCTGAAATATGAATTATTAAATACTCCTCAGTCTAGCTCAGAATATAAAAATATAAAATAATTATTTATTTATTTATTATAGCGCATCGACCTCGAGGGGTCATTAGCGATATTTGGTGTATACATATATAGTTATTTACATTTGGCATTTTACAAAGAATTTACAACATTTATTAATTTAAGAAATGTCTTTAGGTTATGTAAATTGTAGTTTGTTCCTAATACGTCGGATAATCCATTATTGGAGAGTTGTGCCAGTTGTCGCTGTTGTGTTAGTTGAGGACATTCAACAAGTAGGTGCTTAATAGTCAGTTTTGAGTCACAATAATTACATTTTGGTTCGGGACCATTGTCGAATAGATAACTATGAGTTAGCCGGGTATGCCCTAAACGTAGCCGTGTTAGTAGCACTTGATCGCGACGATTCTTTGGTAGGACCGACCACGGTTTAGTAGACTTTTTTACCTCGTTAAGTTTGGTTCCCGCTGTTTTCCACTTAGCTTCACAAACACTGTTCACTTTAGATTGAATTATACATTTAATATCCGCACTTACTGAGAACTGCACTACTCGAGCATCTTCGTTGGTTGTGGCGTCTTTTGCTCTTTGATCAGCTTCTTCGTTGCCATCTATTCCTACGTGTGATGGGATCCACATAAAGATGATATCTTTATTGTTTTGTTGAGCTATTTTGAGTTCTTCTTTAATTTTTAACACAAGGGGGTGTTTTGTGAATATTTTTTGTATGGAATTTATTGAGCTGAGGGAGTCTGTGAGAATAAGATGGTTTTGAGTGTTTGAAGATGAATTGATATTAGCTAAGGCTTCATATAGGGCATATAATTCAGCTGAGAAGATGGAATATGTATCTGGAAATGTGAACTTATGGGTTGAGTTTGTAGTTACCACCGCGGCTCCAATGCCAGCTGCAGTTTTCGAAGCATCGGTATAGATTTGGTGATAGTCTGTATAATCTTCTAGTATTGTTTTGAAGGTTGATCTAATACTGAAATTGGGAGTCGAATATTTATCTAGAGAGCTAAGAGTGGTTATACATTTTGGTTTTTTGATTTGCCAAGGGGGAGTAGATGTAGTCAGTCGAGGGAAACATTTGGGAAAGGAGAAGCTTAGTTTTTCAAGGTACATTTTTATTCTAGCATAAAAGGGTTTGGGAGCATGAGGTTTAATTGTGAAAGAATTGGGGAGTTTTTGAGGGGAGCAGTTATGCCTTGTAGGATTGAACGGATTGTATATCGTTTTAGCTGCATATGTCAGGCTCAAGTACATGCGCCTATCTTCTAAGGAAGGTTCATTAACTTCAGCGTATAAGCTTACAACTGGAGATGTACGAAAGGCTCCCGTTATTATCCGTAAAGCCGTATTTTGTATTATATCTAACCGTTTTAGGGTTCGTTTGTTGGCTGACGAGTATACGACTGCTGCATAATCCAATTTCGATCTGATTAACGTCCTGTATAATGTTAGAAGAGTGTCTCGATCAGCGCCCCAGTTTTTATTGCATAGTGTTTTCAGGAGGTTAAGTCTCTTTTGACACGTAGATATTAAGTTATTAATGTGTGTATTCCAATTGAGCGTTTCATCAAAGGTTGTACCCAAAAAGTTTAGTGACTTTTCGGCTTTTATGTTCTGTCCATATAAATGAATATCTGGGATGTTTACTGTTTTCTTTTTGGAGAATAACATAAAGCGAGTTTTGCTAGTAGAAAACATGAAGCCTGTTTTCTCCGACCATTCCTCTAGATGAGATATGAATTCTTGCGTAAGAGATTTTAGATTGTTCACGTTTTTGCTTTTGCAATAGATAACTAAGTCATCCGCATACAAACGAGCTTTCATTGGTGGTTTTAATGCCTGTATGATATCATTCATTGCTATGATAAAAAGGGTGGGGCTAATTACGGACCCTTGTGGAATGCCATTTTTTGTTTGTTTTAAATCTGACGTGGTTCCGTTTGCTAGTATTCTAAAATTTCGTTCTTTTAAAAAGTTTTGGATAAAGTGTAAACAGTTACCTGTTATATTCCAGCTCAGAAGTTTTTTGATAATGTAATCATGCCAGGCAGTATCGAATGCTTTGTTGATATCGAAGAAGACTGCTAAACATTTTTGTTTTTGTGCAAATGCCTCATTGATGGTACTTTCCAGGTCTATAATATTGTCGGTAGTTGATCTTTCTTGTCTGAAGCCACTTTGTTCGGGTATTATTAAATTATGTTGCTCTAATGTCCACAATAGTCTTCTGTTAATGATTTTTTCTAGTAGCTTAGAAATCACTGAAGTAAGAGAAATTGGTCGATATGATTGAGGATTTGATTTTTGGCTTCGGGGTTTTAGAATAGGTATTATTAGGGATTCCCGCCATGCCTTTGGAAAGGTGTGTTGCAACCAAATCACATTGTAGAGATTTAAGAGATGTTCGTGGGCATTGGAAGGAAGATGTTTTAAAAAGGTAGATGGAATTTGGTCAGGACCCGGACAAGTATCTTTAAGGTTGGATAAGGCGTCTTCATATTCTGACATGGTGAGCGGTACATTTATAGGATCGTCATTTTCTGTAGTCACTTCCAGGCGGTTTTGTTCTTCTAGTGTTTTGTGAGCTAAAAAAGTTTTCGTATAATTGCAATCACTGGAACGGTTCTCGTATGTTACAGCAAGCGCATCTGCAATAGTTGAATCAGTTGTCAATATAGTTCCTCCCATGTTGAGTATTTTTATATTATTATTTGAATTAATGCCAGATATTTTGCGTACCTTCTGCCAGACCTCTGTCATTGGTGTATCTGGGTTTAATGATGAGACATATTCAGTCCAAGATTTGCGCTTTGCACTTTTGATAGTGTGCCTTGATTTTGCACGTAAGTTTAAAAATTGAAGTTTGTTTTCCGGAGTCTTATATCGTTTGTATCTATTAAAAGCTTTTTTGCTGGCTCTTAGAGCTGCTTCGCAATCGTTATTCCACCATGGGACCGGAGTGTGCTGTTTGGTGTAAGATGTTTTTCCAATTGATATATTTGCTGCATGTTTTATGGTTTCCATAAATTGTTCTAACGATTCGTCTATATTAGGTAGGATAGCACAAGATTCAATTTTTTCTTCAATGACAGTGGAGTAGAGTTGCCAGTCAGCAGTTTTAAGTTTCCATTTAGGATGGAAGCTTTGTTTGGTATTATTCTTTGTATTGTTGTATATAATAATGGGGTAATGGTCACTACTGTAGGTATAATCTAGTCTGTCCCATGTTAACGAAGGGGTTAGGGTTGGATCGCAGATTGTAAGGTCAATACATGAGGATTCTCCGGTCTGTATATTAAATCTTGTGGCTCTGCCGTCGTTGAGAACAGAAAGGTTAAAGTCGTCTAATATTTGTTCTACAAGGTGACCCTTTGTGTTTTGAGATGTTGAGCCCCAAAGAAAGTTGTGAGCATTGAAATCTCCTAGTATGATTCTAGGATGGGGGATTTGTTGTATCAAATTGCCTAAGTCCTGCTGGTTTATTTGCGATCCTGGAGGAAGATATAGGTTGCAGATATGTAAGTCTTGTTTGTCATGGATTTTAATAGCAATGGCTTCAAGATTACTATTTAGGGGAATTTCCACGGCGTCGATATTATTTTTAGTGAGGATTGCTACTCCTCCACTAGCTTTTTGAGCAGTATCTCGATGTTTATAAAATTTTTGAAATTGATTTAATGCTTGGACATTGCTATGTTTTAGGTTGGTTTCTTGCAAACAAATTATGTCAGATTTAAATTCGTTTATGACCTTTTGTAGTATTGGAAGTTTATCAATGAAACCATTTTGGTTCCATTGTAAAATAGATGAGAAAGAATTGAAAATGGATAAGTATTTTAATAGGTTGACGTTTGTGAACAATCGCTTTCCTGTTCTGTATCTGAATAGGTTAATTGCAGGTGTATTAAAAGTTTTTTCTTAATTTTTGTACATCTTGTTTTGATAGCCCGGTGGGTAAAATGCGGATAAATTTTGGTTAACATATATATTAGTGCTGTGAGGTCGGTTGTGTAGTCTTGAATGATGCTTACTGGGTCGGCTGATCCGTAAACGTTTACGAAAAGATCTGATATTTGGGTAAAGTTGAGAATAAAGGGTGGATTGTGTTCGTTGATAATTTTTCTCACTGGCTCCATAAGAACTTCGATTGGGAGATCTTTTTTGTTGTTTGTTTTGATTTTCTTTAAGTTTGCTTTGGGTTGCGGTTTAGTGAAAGGGTCTTTCTTGGCTTCGTTTGTTTCTTCTTCTGGTTGAGGAGAAGGTGTCTCTATTTCCTTAAAAGTACGTTTTGTTAATTTTTGATTGTCCGTTTCTATTGTAGAATTTTGCTCGGAGGATGTAGGTGTTTCAGTATTTATGTTTATTGGTTGTTCGTTGTGGGAAGTGGTCTCAAGTGGAGCGGTAGGGGTACTAGTAGTGGGAGGTGGAGAGTGTGATGCTGTTTCGCAATTTGCTGCGGTGTGACCTGGCTTTTTACAAGAAAAGCAGAGTGAGTCTTGGGAGAGGAAAATTCTGTAAGTTGTATCCTCATAATTTATCAAAAATGATTCTGGAAGTGTGTGTGTTGGTGGAGTTATGAAAATTTGACGTCTGAAGCTGTAAATGTGATTAAATTCGGGGAGATTTGAGCTGATTCTAAGAAATGACATCGTAGAAAGAGTGATAATGCCCAGTTTGCTTAATTCATTCACTAATATAGCGTGTGGTATTGTAGGACAAACGTTAGAAAGTACAAGCCTTTCTGAGGGTGTTACATATTTACGGGCCTGCACAATTTCATTGTTAATTTTGATCTTTCCTTCGTGATTAGTAATGAACTTTTCTACTATGCTAGGACTAGTAAGATACATGCAAATTCTTTTGTTCGATAGTCTTGAAGTGAATAATATATTTTTGGGTTCAATCATTGTTCCTAGAGGTATAAGGTAATCTTGGAGTGTTGCGTTTTCTATAGCAGGAAAGATTATTGCTTGTTCTTTCTTTGGGAAGTGTTGTTGAGAAGTTACATCTGAGTAAGTTTTTAAGGTGTTATTCTGAGAACCCCTGTAGTCAGAAGTCCCAGCAGATAGTGTTGACATATTCATATTTTTGTACGAATTTTCACTCATGAACCTGAATACGGACCTGTTCTTCGAGTTTCGTCGAACATATCGATACTGATAAGAGTAGAGGTTTGACTCTTTTTTGTTGGAGATAGTTCCAAAAGAAACTTGCAGGTTAGGTGATTCAAATTGATGTTTACGTTTAGATATCGAAAAACGTACTTACGTATATGGTTAGGTACACTAATATGTTGTATATTAAATGTAGTATAGGTTTTTAAAACACAATAGACCACTGTTTAAATATTGATTTGTTAAGAGCTGACAATTTATCTGTATCAGTGATAGATGCCAGGACCGAACTCAAATATAAAATAAGAGTAATCTAAATTATGATGGATAACAATCCGTTGCTTCTGCTGTATTTGATCTTGCTGTATTTGATTTTACTGCTTTTTAAACAGCGAGCGGTGGTATTACATTGCGGAGAACTGTCAGTTGTATCATCGGTGAAATGTCTATCATTAATTATTTCCAGATCGTCTAGCACAGTTTAATTTATCGTAAATTGAATGTAGTCGCCGCCGCCGTATATGGGGAAATTCCGATATACAGAGTTTTTAATATAAAGACAGTTGAACGTCATAAATGACGTTGGTCTCACGTCATAACAAAAGTAAAAAAGGTACTTTATTTACATATTTTGTTTCCCTAATTACAATAATCTCAATAACAACATATTACAAATATGTGCCGGTGGATTTTTTAGAATATTGTGTGTGTGTTGCGTTCCCTTGCCGTCAGTTTCTTATATGGTTCTGAACGAACGAGAACTTCGTAAGAAATTATATTATTTTTTATGAAAAAACACTGCTCTTATTTTTGATTAATATTTTTATTACTCTTGACAGGACTGTCACACTATTTCAATATATGACTGTCACACTATTTCAATATATTATTGCCTCCATAGTAACAAAATAAATGCCACACAGTTGGCTGGACTTTATTAAGGCACACAGACCGTCCTATTGACTTTGTTTTTTTTTAAATTAAAAAATGATAATGCGAAACTGAACAGTGTGCGTCTGCGGTGGTGGTAAGTCTCCTTGCTTGTTCAGTATCATCCATTCGGTGGGATTTTTTTACCTAACTTTGTCCCTGGTATGCGTTTGTGGCTCCTAGCATCGTTCGGATGAGTTTTTCCTGAAAGGCAGTTGAAAAACAGGGTCTCAAAATTCATTGGGGAATTAGTTTTTAAGGAGGCAACATGACAGACGTTGTTTTAATTATTACATGACTTTATGTATAGTATATGTAAATATATGCACACATATAAGGGCAGTATTGTAATGGAGTGATTTTGACGTTTCTAGAGGATCTACACGTTTCATACGTTTCAGAGTCCAAAAAACCTATTTAATAAAAATATCAGTTGGCCGAATTTGTTGATGAAATTGTATACGTAGGTTCAGAACGTAAAAACTGAGGTTGAGTTCGTAAATGAGCAAAATCTGATGTACCGTTTTCCGGCAAATCCCATTTTCATAAATTTTTCTCAATTTTCCACCCGAATAATAACAACTGACAAATTTATTGGAATACTTGTATCAAAAACCAACCCTGTGCAAAATTTCATCGAAATCAGAATCAAATTTTTTTTGGGATTTTCAATCATAAGGGGCACACTTCGTAATCGGAATTTTTTAAATTTTGAATACCTCGGTTGGCATTATCGATGGGACGTTGTTGTATTTTTTATTATGATAGTGTGAACACTCCCATTTCGATTTTCACCAATTTCAGTCCTTCCATTGCATAGACGTAGTAACTAGAAATTTTTTTGAGGTAATTTTTTATTTAATATCGAAACAATTGTCAAATTTCTTAGAATTCTTAACTTTTTATTCAATATATTGTGGAACTATTTAGAAACAGTAAGTTTCATTTAAAAACAGTAATATGAGTAGATTCCACGAAGTAAGGGTCGAGATAGTTAATTTCATAGCAATTGTGTTCAATCGCTAAAGTCTATCCCAATGGAGTTGATTGTTATATTTCGTACATTCAATTTTCCGGGTTTATTTAATGCAAGAATAATTTCACTTTCATCTGAGAATGTATTCCACCATCGAAGCAAATAAACAATTTTGTATATTCAAGAATATTAAATACTCAAATGAAATAAATATTTACTTGAATTTTAGAATACATATTGTGTGGTTAAATACCAGACTGTTAAAATGAAAAAATATTATTGATTTTGTTAAAATATTCATTTAATTTCAGAATCCGTAGTATTGAATCAAGAATATCGGTATTTGAAACAAATGTATAATAAGGAATTTATTTAAAATCATACTTGAATGATGAGTGTGAGTTACTCAAGTGAAAAAATATATTTTTTAATTGAAAAAATACATTGTTTGGTTCAAAAACATGCCCGCTGGAATGAATAAAAATATATTTGTGATACTGTATGAATTCTGCAATTCATATAACTAAAATATTTCGGTAAATATCTTCACATGCTGCTGCCTATTGATGTTCCCAAATTTCAGTAGTTTGTAATATCATTATACATGACAAAAGATGGAAATACAGTAGAATGTTTCATTTGGTATTATCTACATAATTTTTTTCCAGGTATATAGAAAGCTTTACAAAATCTCCCGCAGTTATTTTGTTATACTATATTCAAACATTCCCTTTTTTTCTGTGTACCTGCCCCGTAACCTATACACAGGTATAACCCAATTTCCTGTTAATATTTAAATCTAACTACCTGTATAAAATAAAATTTGAAGTAGTTAGTATTCGGCAGCTAGCAAGTAACATCTGTTCGTCTAATTAAGATGGCTTCAAGTTCAAGTTTCTCTCCAATTCCTATTCAACGAGTTACCAAAAGTGCATATTCTTTGCGGGAAAAAACCTTAATCCTGAACGTTCATGATGCTCGTGTGCACCAAAACCCCACAAGTTCTGTTCGCGACATAATTACGAACTGTGCCAATATGATAGTGGTAGGAGAATCAACGATTTATAGATTTTTACGTGAGAGAAAATGCCGGAACCTCGGTGAACCTATTTCTCACCCGGAGAAGAAACCATTAGAAATTGACGACGATGTCAAAAACAGTGTACGTTGAATAATGGATGGTATGTATTTCGCAAAAGAAATACCAACATTGGACAAGACAAGAATGACGAAAACCTGCCACAACTATCAAAAACTAGAGTATGGAGAATTCTTCATGGTGGGAAAATAGAATACACAATCTTTTCTTGTTGATAGGCCGAATATTGTCTGCTGGAGACGAGAATACTTAAGGTCAATCTGAAAAGATCGCAACGAGTGTAAGAATATTTTCTATTTGGATGAAACCTGGCTAAATGAAGGACAAGATTGTACAACCCGCCCATAATGACGAAAACCTGCCATAACTATCAAGAACTAGAGTTTGGAGAATTCTTCATGGAATAAACTTTCGCTGGGAAAAACAAAACAGAAAATATTTTCTTATTGATAGGCCGGATATGGTCTGCTGGAGACGAGAATATTTAAGGTCAATCCGAAAATATTGTAATAATATTTTCTATTTGGATGAAACCTGGCTAAATGAAGGATCGAAAGTCTGGCAAGATAAAAATATACTGAATTCCCGACAAGCTGTCATGGAGAGTTGGTCAACAGGATTAAGACTTCCGTCTGGAAAGAGACGCAGGCTTATTATAACCCATATAGGCAGTGAAAACGGGTTTTTGGATCAAGAATTATTGAAATTTCAATCTAATTCAACCAAAGACTACCACGAAGAAATGACGGCTGACCGTCCATGTATAGTATCAGCAGTGTAACGTGGGTCGTCGTAATCATTCGATTTCGCTTCCCAGTCACTTTTTTTAGGAAAAGTTTTTTATTTGGTACCTTTCGATAGTCTTTTTAGTTTGTTATTATTTTCTTTTTTCTTGAGTGTCTTAATAATTTTAAACGTACCTTTATGTTTATGTCTAGGGGCAGTTTTCACTGAGACTACAGATTTACTAACACACACGTTTTTATCACTGGATAAGTTTTTACACGTGAACATTTCAGGTTTTTGCGACTTTAACTTTTTAATTTCCTCCTTTAGCATCCGAGTAAATTAGGTAGGGTATGGAGTAGACCCAGTGATTGGGGGGTGAAGGTAGGGATACGAAATCTACTGATTCGTTAACAAAACCCTGTAACTTTAAAGAAATTTAAAATAAAGAAATTTAAAAATATTCTAAGCTTCATTACCACAATTGGGAAAATCTAATTATCTCGCTGTCAGGCTCAACAGTTAGCATGAGAATGTCTCACATCATAATCCTACAAACTAATTAAAATATTCCTGACTAAGCTAATAATCCGAATAATATGTCACGAATACTCACTAGCATTCATAAACGTAGTCACCCAGGAATGTAATAATTTTAGTCTTAAAATTATTTCAATTCAGCTGAGACACGTGTTATTCTTGATCATATTAAATTAATGAGAATATTATATCAGAACAAAAATCTCTTGATGAGGTAAAAATAGTGATGCAAATACTCCCTTCACAAAAGATGTGATATCTAATCTTATGCTGTATAGGGTGACACAAGTACTTTATCTACTTATAATCATTTTAAAATAAAGATAAACTATGGCTATGGCAACATATTCCTTATTAATTTGAAACCTTCAAGTAATTGATGTTCTTGCGTTTAAATATTGTAAGTGTTGTTTGAAGCTGACTTTTTTCTCTCTTTGAATTTGACCACAAATCATTAAAATTTCTGTATAGATTTTAGACGGACGTGTAAATTAGGATCCATTCTGTTCATACTACCAAAAATATAAAATATATTATTACATTGTATAGACAATGCTTCATACGATCAATACTTCCAAAATACAATACAAACAAAGGGTTCGTCCGTTTTATAGGTACTATAACACATAACGAAGAAAGGACCCCATCCGGTTTATACTATTAAAACACATTAGAAAGAAAGGGTTCCATCCGAATTATACTGTCGAAATGCATTACAAAGAATAGGCCATTGGCGATTGAGTTGTCAGAACTACAAAAGTAACTAAAAGCTTTTTTCCTGTAATACAGTAAGACCGGTTGAAAAACAAAATGCATTAAAGTGAAACTGGGAATAACACTATCAAAACACATAACAAAGAAATTTGTCAGAACTACAAAGCAAATAAAAAGCTCTTTTTATCTGTACTATAAGACCCGTTGAAAAACAAAATGAATTAAAATAAAACTGAGAAGAATGCACACAAACACTAAGATTATTTAAACAGCAGCACATTATTATTTGACACTTTCAAATTAATAAAAGAGAGAGAAGTTCGTAGATTTTTTGAGTTGGGGCTTGTAGTGTTTTATTTGGGTTTGTTTTTGTTTGGAGTTTGGCCCTGTTATAGGATTTATTTCCTCTTCAGGGCTGGTTGGGAATGTCTTTGTGGGTGGTTTGTCTGCGCGTATTGACTTGGCTTGTGTTTTGGGTAGGGCTGAAAATTCAGTTTTTTAGAAAAGTGTATGGAAAGTTGAGAAAAAAGGTGTATAGAATTCAAATTAATCAGGAATAAGGTGTGAATATGTAGCTGTAGCTCATTTTTATTTTAAAAAGGTCATAAGTGAATATAGTACTTCTGTCACTCTATTCGTCGTACGATTTGATATAACATCTTTTGTTTACTTGCATCACCTATTTTTACCTCATCAAGAGGTTTTTCGACAGATATTAATATTTTTTGTAAAGCTTTCAAATTCAATTCTCATATACTTAAGAAAAGTAAAGTAGATTTTTTCAATCATTTGTTATATGTACGCAGTATTAAAGAAAGCTTTTTTCTTAAAAAAATTGTGAAGTTTATGGCATCTCTTAACTTTTTTTGGGAATATTTCAACCAAATTATTGAAAAATCAATTTTTCTCTCATCTTGTCCATGAAACGAACAAAATTAAGTGAAATTTTGATATTTTCATAAAAAATGGATTTTTCTTACATCTTGTTAACCTTTCAGAACTGGCGCCAGATTAAATGACATGAGAGGTAGCGCCAAGTCTGACAGACCCATACTAAAAAACACATTTATTGATTTTTTTTGTAAATAATAATGTTACGTAGTTGTTAAATATACCTTTTATTGTAAGAAAATAAATATACATAAGTTGCATATAAATATTAAACATAAAAATAATCCTTGGAATACTGAGAGTGAAAAATTAAACATTCAATGAAATTTTACTAAAAATAAATTTAAAATATAAATTATAATTAAAATTTTGGTTGTAAATTAACCAAAGTTTACATTTTAAGGGTTTTTGAAAGAGTCATAACAAAGGGGACACCAAGCTTGCAGGTGAGAAAGGCTTACAAATTTTTTACATCGTTGACAAAAAAACCTACTTTTTGAATCTTTTACACAAAAAGACCACCTCTTTCGAGTTCCTGGAACAATTTCTACTTGTGGTTGTATATTAGTTGATGATGTACCAGCATAATATTGCCTTCGTTCTCGCACTGCTCGTGGTATATTTTGCTCCAAAGAACGACGTTCTAAATGCTGCGTAGAAGTAGCAAATAATTTGTCCAAATTATCAACGCTGCCTTTAGTCGCATTGTGTGTAGTACGTAATTATCACAGGCTTGAATTTTTCAGTAGTTGATTTGTCAATTGCGTCATCATGATATAAAGATGAAGCTGAAATTACATTATTATATTTTTTGGAACATAGGAAACTATCGTTATATTTTCCTGGAATCCAAAGACAGAAGTATATTCTGGTCGATGTTTGGTGTTGGCGAACTCTGGAGGCAGCTCTCTTTTATTTTTTTATTGTCCCAACAAACGTTATCTTATGTTCTTGAAGAAGGTTTTATTAGAGCGATACTGGTGAGCCAGTTATCGCAAGTAAGATGTCTGTTTAACCCAGAAATTGGTTGAATAATACGTGAAACAATACTAAATGGATCGTTCTTTACTTTATAAGTACCCTCAGGTTGTTGTCCTACATAAACCTCCAAATTAGCACAGTATGTTGTGGAAGCATCGACCAAAGCAAATATCTTCACGCTATATTTATTGGGCTTACTAGGTATATATTGCTTAAACCCACAACGTCCACGGAAAGCTTCAAGTTTCTCGTCGACCGTCGCATTAGCACCTATTCAATAGGCATTTTCACAATTTTGTACAAAGCAGTCAAATGTTTCTCTCATAGGCGCAAGCTTATCAAGTTTTCTTCTTTCGTCTCGGCTAGATAGATCGTCGAATCTTGAACAGTTTAAAAGAAATCGGAAACGTTGTTCAGACATAGTTACCCAAAACCGTTCAATACCTGTTCCTTTTTGATCCCAAATTTCCTTTGTATTCAGCCTACTGCTTTTGAGTGTACCAGCTAGGTAAAGTAAACCAAAAATCGCTTTAAACTCAATTAAGTCAGTCGGTTTAGCGGCTCTATCTCTTTTATAGTTCTGAGCTACACTGGCAATGTATGGATTAGAGTTACCTACGATTTGTTGTAACCTATGGTCGGCAAAAAAATTTGTCCAGCATTAAAGCACCGATTTTGCATCTTTCGCATAATATCTTACTCCAGACAGACGAACAATAATATTTTCTTGTCTGGTTCTGGTAGTTTTTTTGCACAATGTTTTCGCCACGTTGTAACATCCTTTCCAACAAAACATGGAGTTCTGAAAACATTTGCATCTTCATCGCCATCCTGTTCAGATTCATTGTCAGTAGCCGTTGTTTCTTGAACATTATCCTCTGAAGCCAGCTCTGCTTCTTCATCATCCGGTCCATCCATTGGATCTTTCTTCCCATAATAGACGCAGTTTAGTTTTTCCTATTCTTTTTCACTGCTATACATTTCTAAAAGTAAAGCGAATGATAGTCACCAATTTAAAATCAAATTTGTTAAATTTTTATTATAAAAATTTAATAATTTTTAAAAACAATACAGTTGTTACTTACTTTAATAAAAAATCAAAATATTCATAGTCGGCAAAATAAATATCACAGGTGGCGCCAAATCTCAAAGACCTTTACGGCAATAACTTTTTAAAACAAAAACCTACAGCGCTATTTGCTTACTACGCTAATACCAAAGAATACACCAACAACAAGAAGCGAAAGCCGGCATAAATCATTTGATCTTCTGGTGGCAAAATTTCGTGACCTTGTAAAACTGAAGTTGACACAAAGCTAATAAATATTTACACCCAGAAAAATGTTGAAAAATTGTGAAGGTATATTTTACTGGGTCCGGTGTATTTTCCGGTTCGCTGCTAATTATTATGGGATAGTGGTCACTATCGTATAAATACGTTGATACATCCCAATTGAGTATTTGTGAGAAAGATGGGTGACATATTGTTAGGTCGATTGCTGAATCTTCACCAGTTTTTATGTCATGTCTGGTTTTTTGGCCGTCATTTAGGAGGTTAAGATTGTACTTTTCTAATAGATATTCAGTTTTTTTTCCAAAAGGTGTATGCTTTGTAAATAATGATGTTACGTAGTTGTTAAATATACCTTTTATTGTAAGAAAATAAATATACATAAGTTGCATATAAATATTAAACATAAAAATAATCCTTGGAATACTGAGAGTGAAAAATTAAACATTCAATGAAATTTTACTAAAAATGAATTTAAAATATAAATTATAATTAAAATTTTGGTTGTAAATTAACCAAAGTTTACATTTTAAGGGTTTTTGAAAGAGTCATAACAAAGGGGACACCAAGCTTGCAGGTGAGAAAGGCTTACACACTTTTTACATCTTTGACAAAAAAACCTACTTTTTGAATCTTTTACACAAAAAGACCACCTCTTTCGAGTTCCTGGAACAATTTCTACTTGTGGTTGTATATTAGTTGATGATGTACCAGCATAATATTGCCTTCGTTCTCGCACTGCTCGTGGTATATTTTGCTCCAAAGAACGACGTTCTAAATGCTGCGTAGAAGTAGCAAATAATTTGTCCAAATTATCAACGCTGCCTTTAGTCGCATTGTGTGTAGTACGTAATTATCACAGGCTTGAATTTTTCAGTAGTTGATTTGTCAATTGCGTCATCATGATATAAAGATGAAGCTGAAATTACATTATTATATTTTTTGGAACATAGGAAACTATCGTTATATTTTCCTGGAATCCAAAGACAGAAGTATATTCTGGTCGATGTTTGGTGTTGGCGAACTCTGGAGACAGCTCTCTTTTATTTTTTTATTGTTCCAACAAACGTTATCTTATGTTCTTGAAGAAGGTTTTATTAGAGCGATACTGGTGAGCCAGTTATCGCAAGTAAGATGTCTCTTTAACCCAGAAATTGGTTGAATAATACGTGAAACAATACTAAATGGATCGTTCTTTACTTTATAAGTACCCTCAGGTTGTTGTCCTACATAAACCTCCAAATTAGCACAGTATGTTGTGGAAGCATCGACCAAAGCAAATATCTTCACGCCATATTTATTGGGCTTACTAGGTATATATTGCTTAAACCCACAACGTCCACGGAAAGCTTCAAGTTTCTCGTCGACCGTCGCATTAGCACCTATTCAATAGGCATTTTCACAATTTTGTACAAAGCAGTCAAATGTTTCTCTCATAGGCGCAAGCTTATCAAGTTTTCTTCTTTCGTCTCGGCTAGATAGATCGTCGAATCTTGAACAGTTTAAAAGAAATCGGAAACGTTGTTCAGACATAGTTACCCAAAACCGTTCAATACCTGTTCCTTTTTGATCCCAAATTTCCTTTGTATTCAGCCTACTGCTTTTGAGTGTACCAGCTAGGTAAAGTAAACCAAAAATCGCTTTAAATTCAATTAAGTCAGTCGGTTTAGCGGCTCTATCTCTTTTATAGTTCTGAGCTACACTGGCAATGTATAGGTTAGTGTTACCTACGATTTGTTGTAACCTATGGTCGGCAAAAAAATTTGTCCAGCATTCAAGCACCGATTTAGCATCTTTCGCATAATATCTTACTCCAGACAGACGAACAATAATATTTTCTTGTCTGGTTCTGGTAGTTTTTTTGCACAATGTTTTCGCCACGTTGTAAAATCCTTTCCAACAAAACATGGAGTTCTGAAAACATTTGCATCTTCATCGCCATCCTGTTCAGATTCATTGTCAGTAGCCGTTGTTTCTTGAACATTATCCTCTGAAGCCAGCTCTGCTTCTTCATCATCCGGTCCATCCATTGGATCTTTCTTCCCATAATAGACGCAGTTTAGTTTTTCCTATTCTTTTTCACTGCTATACATTTCTAAAAGTAAAGCGAATGATAGTCACCAATTTAAAATCAAATTTGTTAAATTTTTATTATAAAAATTTAATAATTTTTAAAAACAATACAGTTGTTACTTACTTTAATAAAAAATCAAAATATTCATAGTCGGCAAAATAAATATCACAGGTGGCGCCAAATCTCAAAGACCTTTACGGCAATAACTTTTTAAAACAAAAACCTATAGCGCTATTTGCTTACTACGCTAATACCAAAGAATACACCAACAACAAGAAGCGAAAGCCGGCATAAATCATTTGATCTTCTGGTGGCAAAATTTCGTGACCTTGTAAAACTGAAGTTGACACAAAGCTAATAAATATTTACACCCAGAAAAATGTTGAAAAATTGTGAAGGTATATTTTACTGGGTCCGGTGTATTTTCCGGTTCGCTGCTAATTATTATGGGATAGTGGTCACTATCGTATAAATACGTTGATACATCCCAATTGAGTATTTGTGAGAAAGATGGGTGACATATTGTTAGGTCGATTGCTGAATCTTCACCAGTTTTTATGTCATGTCTGGTTTTTTGGCCGTCATTTAGGAGGTTAAGATTGTACTTTTCTAATAGATATTCAGTTTTTTTTCCAAAAGGTGTATGCTTAGTAGAGCCCCAGATATAGTTGTGGGCATTAAAGTCTCCCACTATTATCTGAGGAGTTGGAATTTGGCTCAGCAGCTCAGTGAGTTCTTCTGTAGTAGGTTCCTGATTTGGGGGAATGTATATATTGCACAAAGAAAAGGTTATTGTATCTTTCACTCTAACGGCGACTGCTTCAATAGTAGTTTTTAGATGAATTGATGTTGCATCTATTGTATTTCTAATATATGTTGCTACACCTCCACTGGCTATTCTTGCATTTTCTCGATTTTTAGCGAAACAATTATAATTTTTTAGATTATGGATTCTATTGTTTTTGAAATTGGTTTCTTGTAGACATATTAGCATGGGTTTGTATTTAGAAATCATTAATTGCAAGTTTTCTAGGTGGGTATAGTACCAATTTATATTCCACTGAATTAAGGAAGTTAAGGTAAACAAGATTAATAGGTTTCAATAGAAGTATCAGTGTCCAGTTCTGTTTGCTATTCAGGGTTTATCTGTTTGAGAATTTTATTTTTAATTCGAGTGCATCTCATCTTCATTTTTGTATCCTTTAAATAGGGATATATTGTGGTTAGTAGGTCTGTGACATCCTTTATTTCTTCGGTGTACATTTTCACGATACTAAGAGGATCTGTACACCCTTCACAAGTTTCAAAAAAATCTATAAGTTCTTCATAGGTTGAAGGATAATTGATATCTGTATTCTTGAAAAGTGCTTTAGTGTGTCTTAACATCTTTCCTATTGATTTTTTTTGTTTTCGGTTTGTTTTATTTTCTATTCACTATTTTACAAATTTTGGTTTTACAAATGTAGGTAGGTGTTCAGTTGTTGTAGGTGATGGGGAACGTTCTGTTGATGTTCTTTTATTTTGTGGTTTCGTTGTTTCGATTTCATTTCTGTTGACTGTCGGTGTGCTGTCTTTACTATTTTAGGTGCGTTTAACTACTTGGGTATTCACTGTTTGAGGTTCGGAAATTTGTTCTGAGTTTTGGTTATTTGATTGATCCTGTTGATATTGTGAAATGTTGTTTGTTGCTTCTTCAGTTTGATTGTCGGCTGGATTTTCTGGTGAGGATTCTGCTGATGGGTTAAAGTGTGTTAAAGTGATTGTTCTATTTGGGCAGTTTGTTGTTGTATGAGTAGTTTGTTTACATTATATGCATTGTTGATTATCAATGAACAAAAATATCCTATATGAGGTTTGTCCATATGTGATTAAAAATGAATCGGTTGTGTTATTAGTGATATGTTGTAATCCATTTTTTAAGTATAATTTGAGTTTACCTTAATACGGATCTGGCGAAGTATTTTCTATTATTTATATCTGATATTAAATTCAGATTCACTTCTAGTTAATAATTGTTGTTTTACTAACTTTTAATAAAAACTTAACCTGATATTCTTACTTGTTTGTTTTGGTTCACTTTGAAATATACACTAATTTCTTTTTAACTACTTATTAATCGTTTCGGAGCGCACAACTGTTCTGTACAAAGGGTCGACACCGAATCTATTACATGTTATTAAAGGCAGAGGGACAGATCATCAATGTTAACAACCAAAAACATAGAATGTAAAATCATGAAAAATGAATATATACCTATAATACATTGCACATAGAAACAATTTCTCTTATCTCACAGGGTTTTTGGGAAAATCAAACATAGTTATCTTTTCTCCTGTTCATGAGTGACATCCACGAACTACACAACTTATTCTTCCCATCATAAATACAATAAGTTCTCACTAAGAGTGCCACTAGTCACTTTTACTATACGGTATGGATAAAAATCAAAGTAAATAAACAAATAAAAAGCGTATTTTTGTGTAACAACAAAGAATATGACATTGACGTAAAACACATGTAAAACAATGGCGTCTATCACACATGCGCATTATGAATTGTCAAAAAGCCGAAGTTTCGCTTCTTGTTGTTGGTGTATTCTTTGCTAATACTAGTGGCTACAATACAAAGATACACGATCATACAAAAAATCACGCCAAGTCGCCGAGATGTACCGAATAATTAAAGGTTCGTCGAATCTCACAGACTTGGCGCCATCTCCCAAAGGTTAAGGAAACGAATGAAATTAAGTAAAATTTAAATATTTTCACAAAAATCAGTGTTTTTTACACGTTTTCTTCATAAAACGAGCAAGGTACATTATATCATCTGCCGAGAAAAAACACAAAGTGATGGCAAACATTATCCGCATTTTTAATAATTTTTTTAAACTATAATATTATGGTGTTTGTCATGACTTCATTGAAAGTATCTTGCTGTATTTACCCATGAGGAGATGGAAGAAACATATAAAAAAGCTTCGATGAGAATACACCTTAAAAAAGTGAACCAAAGACAGATTTACATTTTTTTCAAAAGTTTCAGTATATTTACTTCCTCACATTGATGAAATTGTATTTGTGATATGCAGCTTGATAAACATTGCAAATCCAATAATAAAACGATAATCTATAAGGTATACAAATCAACAAGAAAAAAAGTTTGCCAACATCTGAAATTTTTTAAACATATTGTCTGTTAACTTTTGTATCGAAAAAAATACTTCGAAAAATTGTATGTGATCAATAACACAAATTAATTCTTGTGTATTTATTTCAATATCTAATAGCAAGTAATAATTATAGTTTGATTATATTATCTATGACAATATTTAATGTTGATAAAAGTATGTGAATAATGCTTGTTAACGTAAAAATATAAACTTTAATCCTTATCAAAGAAGTAACGAAGATAAGTTTCATTTATTGAATTGTAATAACCATTAATATTGCATTTAAATAATTAATCTAGGTCTGTTGTCTGTCATTAAATTTCTCAAAAACTCATCAACTCGTTCTTTATTGTTTGCAGTTTTAAGTATTTATTACACTGTTTACGTCTTTATGTTTTTCTTATTTAACAAAGGGACATATTTCACAAAAACACAAGTTTGTAAGTAACAAGTAGATTTTAATAAGTTTTGCAAAATATGTAATTAGTTGCGTTTCATAAAACGACAAGTGTTCTCTTGTAATGACAGGCAATTTTTTACAATTTTACAAGTAAAGTACTTGTTATTTCCTATGAATTTACCTGTTATTAACTAGTGTAGTCAACAAAATTGCATCTGAAACTTGTTATCTATTAAAGTTCTTCTACCTAAGTTAAAAGGTAGATAGCGGACAAGCTTTAAAAATACATAGATTATAGTTCCAACAAAACATGCTTTAGTAGTTTTTCGTCAGAAAATGAAGAAATTATTCAAATACTCAGAAGGTGAGTGTATAGGCCTAGAATTAATTCTGTGTTCCACTCGTTATTCGAGTTTAGTGATCATTTCAGAATGACTTCTGTCCAAATGGAACAGCTTCGTATGGATATGGGAGATATGCTTCTTCATCCAACTGACCGGTTTATCCACAAAAATGCAGAAAGTTTGTATATGCAGTTAACCAAATTAAATTTCCCCAATGTGTTAGTTGGCCTAACAATATTTTAAACGTTTCTACAGGATTTTTTTACTATAGCAGGATTCCCCCAAGTTATTGAATGTGTCGATGGGACATTAGTAAAAATAGATGCTCCAACCGAAAATGAGCCTGTATTTGTTGATTGTAATGGAAACCACTGCATCAAGTGTATGATTGTTTGCGGACCAAACTTGGAAATATATTATGCTAGTGCTAATTGGCCAGGAAGCGTGCATGATGCTCGAGTTTTAAGAAACAGTACTCTTTTTCAAAGAATGGAAGAAGGTTAGCGTCCAATCGTAAATGCAGTTTTACTAGGAGATTCTATCTACCCTTTATTGGATTGGCTTATGACGTCCATTGAAGTAAATATAGATGTAGCAAGCGTTGCCTACAATAAAGCTCGTAAGAAACCAAGGCGTTTAGTTGAGAACAGTATTGGAATTTTAAAGGATAAACTTCCCTCCTTAATTATCTTCGTTTATCGCCTGTATATGCAGCTAATGTATTTAAGTGTTGCACAGCACTTTACAATATCTCACGAAATGAGAATGTTAACATGGATGAAGCTGAGAATGAAGCCAGTGAAAATGATATTATTGTAGCTGCTCTGACCACATTCCTGGGAGTGATAGAGTTAGACAAAGGCAACATGAAATATTAAACTCTTTTAGAAATAGAATCTAATTAACTATTCTGAAAAATGAAAATTTCTAAATAAAAGGCTGTCTTCTACTGAAAAATATTATTTTATTACCAGGGCCGAGCCTAGGGTATCCGCCGCCCAGGTGCAAGAACAAAATATGCCGCCCTATTAGCGTACCTAGTCGAAATTTGATTAGTGAAGCGAGATATGACGTAAATTTCTAGTCTAGTCGGATAGAAAAGTACCTACCTACGCCGGGAAAATATTCATTAGTAAAAATCGTCTCTATCTAGCAAATGTGTAATTGGAGTAATTGGATAAATTCAATGCCGATTTTGAGGTGTATGTCTGACGCACCTACTGTTTACATTTTAGATTGGGAAAATTAATAAAAACACATTTTTCAACATTATTTATTGACAAATATATAAAAACGTAATGAAAATAAAATTTACATTCTTAAGGTAGTAAAATAAAAGAAAAAATCAAAACAAAACGAAAAAATAACAAAAAAATATTCCTAGATGGGTTAAAATGTTAAAATCTACTTTTCTTGCCTTTTTTAAAGCAAATTCTTTAACTAAATCTGTAACATCTATACTGGAATAAATATCTTCCTCGATACTAATTACTGCTAAATTTGTAAGCCTCGATTGAAACTAACATCTCGAGAAACTACTACTCGTTTTTTATGATTATCAAACAATCTATAGCCATTTGGTGCACAACCAATAAAGATATATTCTTGGCTTCTTGGCTCTAGTTTTTTAAGGTATCCTAGAGTTTTTGCAAAAGCTCTGCAACCGAAAAATTGAAGTCCGGACAGATTAGGCTGCTTCCTGTCCAATTTTCCGATGAAGTTTTTCCAGTAATGCTTGATTCGGTTGGACTGCGATTTAGTAGATAAGTTGCCACATAAACAGCTTCACCCCAAAATTTTTTGTTAATCCTGAGTCGAATATTAATACTCGCGCCTTTTCTAGAAGAGTTCGGTTTAGCGTTCAGCTTTGCCATTCATCTGCGGAGAATGAGGTACTGTATAATCCAATACGATCACCTTCATGTTACACCACTGTTTTAGTTTTAAATTTGAGAACTCACCTCCGTTGTCACATCTTATCTTGTATAGTCTTCCATTTTTATGAGCCTCCATTTCTTATATACATTGTTTAAAATAATCTGTAGCTTCATATTTGTGTTTTAATAAATATACAACTGAACAATGAGTAAAATCATCCAAAATAGTTAAAATATAATTCTTTTCATCCCATGTTGTAGGTTCAATTGGACCACAGATATCAATATGTAATATTTCTAGTGGACGAGTAGCTCTTGACCTTGTTGTAGAGAAAGGATTTCGGACTTGTTTTGACTTTATGCAGACCTCACATTCTTTTTCAAGATTATTAAAATCATTCTTGTTTACTTCCATAAGTGTCCCAATTTTCTATGCCATTCACTAGCTTTTAATTTTATTTGTTTTTCAGCAATCAAGCTTTCATTATCTTTACAAAAATTTATTTCATATAGCCCATTGCTTTGTTATTCTCCATTTAATACTTCCAACCCATTTTTTAAAATAACAACTTTATCTTTGGTAAATTTTACATCACCCCCTTTGTCTGTTATAGCACTTACTGATAAAAGATTTTTACTTAGATCGGGCACATATAACACATTATTATTAGTAATTTGTCCAACACCTTCTGCTTGCATCGTTTCATTTTTCTTTGCTACACAGATTTCGCTTTTCTTATTTTTCACAAATTCAAAAAAATCCTTATTTTTACACATATGAGACGTTGAACCAGAGTCTACGATAAAGGTGATATCAAATTTTGATTCACAATTTTTATTATTTACTTTACTACCATCCTTTTTTGACTTTTGATAAGTTTTTCGGAAGAAACAGTTTTCTCCTGTATGGTTATTATTTTTACATATTGTACAACATTGTTTTGCTCTGCAATCTTTCATAAAATGTCCAATTTTTCCACAATTATAACACTTACGTCCTGATGCTTGGTTAACAAATTTTCCTTTTTTAATGTGCTTTTCTTCAGCTTTAAATGTTACACTTTCGTCTTTTTTTGTTCCTTTTATTCTATTTTCTTCTGAAACTAATCTGGATATTAAATTGGTCAATAATATTTCTGTTAATGGGGCTGATTCCCAGGCTGTGACAAAATGTTTGTATTCTTCAGGTAGAGTAGAAAGAATTTTAGATATTATCATATCATAACTAACACATGGGTTTAATGTTTTAAGTCGAAAGGCTAAATTTTCTATTTGTTTATCAAATTTAAAATTGAAAAATTCTTGTAACAGATTACATTTTTGCTGCTCAGAATCCTTATGGAAAATGTTACACAGTTTGTTATACATTTGACATGAATTTTCACAGTTTATTATATGCATTAAATGCTTTTTATCTGTAGTTGTCATTATCACTTTTTGTGCTTTAGCATCCATTTTATTCCATTCTGCTTTCTCTGCGGGTTTATTCAAGTTTTCAAACTTCCAATCTCCGTTTACAATTTCATAGAGACCGTTAGCTTTAAACAGTATTAGTATCTGAAATTTCCATACCTCGAAAGTTTCATTATCGCATAGTTTTTCAATCAAAGCACACCATCAGATTGAGCCATTTTTATTTTATATTATGCCGCTAAAGTTCTCACTTAACTTCAAAGGTTTTACCGGGAACAGCAGATTTTACAATCACGATTTTTATTTCTCACAAAGTTTTTAATTCACTTTGCTTTTACCCAGCTGGTGGGCAAGTGAACTGACCTGGGCCGATAACCTGTTAGGTTTTTAGTTTTCAAAGTAATTATCCCGGTTGAAATATGCAATTTATTTAAGAGAAATTAGCAGCTAACATTACATGACATAAAAAATTTTAAATTGACATTTCTATGTTTTTAGTTACTAATAAACAACAACCTACTTGTTACGATATTTAACATTATTTCTAACAGCAATATCTTACAATACTATCCATCGCATACTCCTAAATAAATAGTTTTGATTTCTGTACATATGAAAATCATTTAAATGATAAATAATTGAAAGTTCAAAAATGTATAATATTCTGTAAAAGTTTATCTTACTTTAAGGGAAAGTCGATGACAGCGTTTTTAAATCTTTCAATAACTTTCTGAGCTTTTCGCACTTTGAATGTACTGGCATCAGTACGCTTTTTCCGCTGAAGTCATTGACGTAGACTTCGACACCATGAACATCGCGGATCCTGCCGCCAACGCTTATAATCATTTGTGGAAACCTGCCCAGTGCAGTTTGAAGCAAAAACTCGGCAACAACAACCAAAAATATAGGAAATGGAAAATAGTATATTAAAGTATAAGTGGATAAAGTGGTCTTTCAAAAACTCGCGATTTTCGAGCACGGCGGCGCAGCCGGAGTGCTCGAGTGTTTCAAGTGTTTGAAAGACCAGTTATCCACGAATACTTTACGCTATTTTTTTTATTGGTGCACTTTGAAATGATAAAATATTATTATTATATTATTACTACAAAAGTTCTCGATGCCCAGCCAAGTTTCGTGAAAGTCCATCCTAAATAGTATTTATTTTTATTTGACGTTACGAGGTACTGCTGTCAGATCAATAATCAAAAAGTTTCTTTATTTATATTTAAAAGGATACAATGTATATATGAATATATAAATAAATTTTACAGAAAAAACCAAATAAGACATTGGTTCACAATGAAAATATACAATTTAAAAACTAATAAAAAAAGTTGTCATTGATACTTACGTTTCTAGAGTTGTTGTTGTTGTTACAAAAGTGCGTGTTTGAAAGTTCGATTTAAACACGCTGAGGCGTGCTTTAAATAGGTAATATGAGGCATCAATAAAAAAAGTATGAGAATTCTGAGATTTCTATTTATATTAAAAGAAATGGAAGAAAATCTGTTACAATCTCTGGTGATTGATTCCATATGATGGAGTCCTGCCAATTGAGAACCTTCTCTTAAATCATTACCTTCACAGTTTTGTAACGAGGGTGGGCTATAATCAATATTTTCCAATTGACAGTGATTAATTTCATTCCGTACTAATGTACTTGCTGTATCAAAAAAAACAATTTCAAAGTAAAGTAGATATGTTTGAAATTTCTTAAATTTCAATATCATCTAAAAATAGTAAACGTTGTATTCACAAACCTTCTCAGAAATATCCATTTCCAATCCCCGAAGGTTTATTGGAATGACATTGTCATTCAAAAGAGTCCACCTTTCTCGAAGGATGATAGTTTCATTTCCATTAATAACCAATCGATCAGCTTTTCTAACGTCTTCTTTGCGAAAGTGCTTCTCACACACAAACTGCTTTCGAGTCAATTGTTGTGATAAACATTTTCCCCATTTTCCCTCAATTTGTTACTCTGAATAAATGAATGAATACATTTTCATAATTTATAATAACTTGCAAATCTTGTAATTAACTTTAATTTCAACAATTTCTTAAAATTTCAATAAAGATACATTTATTAAATAAAAAAATCCATGATTAATTAGCAAATAATAATTTTACATATCTATTCAATATTACAATGTGCAGCAATAAAACGATAACGTATATTGTACAACGAGCACGGAATGACATACATTTCCTGCGAGTATGAAATAGTACGAGAGATGACGACCAAAACCACGTTTCATAGCCGCCCGGCTAAAACCGTGTAAAATCGATAGATTAGATGACCCTAGAACCGACTGGTAAGATGTAATACTCAGAAGTGTAGCATCTTCGCAGGGGGCCATTTCTGCTGTGTAACAAAAAATTGGTCGACTGTCGTATAACAGCCCGTCTGATATTGAAAATGTACCTAGATTTTGTTATTTTATCACTAAAATTTGTGTTTTTTTGAGACATTTTGTGCGTAGCGTTTGACCTGCGTGTATTTCCAAAAATGTCAACAAATCTGACCTAAGTGACTCATAGCAGCTCGGTTCATTTTTGTTTTAAATCATTCGTATGGATGCCCAAAATACGAAAATACGGTTTTCAGAAATTTTGAGTGTCGCCTATAACAAAAAAATGTGCCGGCGTCGCTCGGCAAATACTCCGGCTTTTGTTACGCTCCTGTATCAAGAACGGCCATTTACGTGTTACGTCCCTGTCTCTCGCTTCACCACAGCTGCTACGTACAAGATGTTCTGTTTTGACCGGTGTAACGACGCGTGTTTCAACGGTGATACCCAGCAGTGCAAAATATGTTAGAAGATGTCGAATCCACGGTGTGTGTTTTGAAAAAAGACAATAAATGTGCCAACAAAAACATTCACAGCGGACAACCTTAAAAAGTGTAACGAAGTGGCCGATTATCCGAGCACAAAGCCATCGAGGAGAAAATCAATTTACTCCGACATCGTATTGCCACGAACTGTTGATGCCGAACATGGATACCATTAAGTGTGTTATAAACATTTTACAGCCGTGACAATTCCCAAGAATTTTACTGTTTCCCAGGAGAACGTGATAGATAGTTGGACGGAAAACGTTGGTGATAGTTCGACGGAAAATAATACTTCGACGTCAGCTCATCCGAAAGATGCAATCGGGAATATTACATGCTACATTCAATTTGTCTGATATCATTTTTTTCCACATCTGGGGAACGTATTCAATCATTGACGACGAATTTCAGACAGATTGCTATGAGTCACTTAGGTCAAATTTGTTGACATGTTCGAAATGCTATAAAAATGTAAGGCGACAATTGACCCGACTTAACCTATAAAAATCATTTTCAGACGGGCTGCTGTGATTACTTTTTTTTGTCCCATTTTTAATTTTTTTTATTGGTCTCCTGGGTACGCGCTACAATCTTGGTGTCTGAAAACTGTGTTATTGGTATCTCAGGGCTATTATCTAACTACATTCCGGAAATCAGACGGGCTGCTATGAGTCACTTAGGTCCGATTTGTTGACATTTTTGAAAATGCGCTCATATCATACGCTACGCGCAAAATGTCTGAAAATCGCATTTCTGGATACAGAGTCATATAATCTATCGATTCCGTGCGGTTTTAGCCGAGCCGCTATGAGGCAAAAATCTTGGTCACCATCTCTCGTACTAAAAGTTTGCAGCACGAGCTGTAAGCGAGTGCTGCAAATCATACGAGTAGAAAATGGTCATTCCGTCCGAGTTTTGCACTATACTTTTTCTACGACTGTTATAATATACAGTAGTAGTAGTAAAAGTAAAAAACAACAAACATGAGAAATGAACATTTATTAATTAATTGAAAAAAATAACGTACTAGGTAAATCTGTTAAGCAACTACTACAATAATCGCGAAAAAATATATTCTCATTTGTTATCAACAACATTCAATGTTACATTGGTACAATTTTTTAAAAAAAATTTTGGGGAAATAGAATCCGTTTTTTAAAAGAAAAGTTGACATTATTAACATTTTCTGTAACTGATGTCGATGGAAGGTCTGACAACTTATTGATCGACCCTAATATTTTATTGGCTATGTTATTTCGACTAGTCAGGGACTTTTCGATGTAACCCTCAGCTACTGTGGTAGAGCGCTAGCTACCATGCTGTGTTAATTTCGTTATATCTTCGCCACTATCTATCAATATTGTAGCTGAAGATCGGCGGAAACAGTGGCCGGTGTATAACTCAGGATTCGGAAGTTTTAAGTATGAAGCAATTTGTTTTCCCATATTTCCTGTTTTATTTATTCTAATTTTTTGAACAGTGCATTTTTCTTTCTGATAATTTAGAAAACAATAAGCATCGTTGATATTACTTGGTCGTAAATTCCAATATTTTTACAGTTTACAGTTACAGTAAATTTCCGAGAAGTTTTTATTTTGGTGTTCGAAATGTGGACCAAATCTGCGGCATCTAAATCTTCAAAATCGTGAATTTTCATTTTGTACATCTCATTTCTCCTACAAGCACCCATAATTCCCATGAAAAGTACAAATTGCAATAAAAAAATATAAACAAATTATAATTAATTAACTGATACTTGTGGAACTTACATTTGCTACAAGGTATTCGTTGTCTGGGGCTTCTTTGATGAGCGTACCAATCTCCTTTGTTGTGAAAACTTTAGATTTTTTTGCTTTGTATTCATCTGATTTCCGCTTCAGAAATGCTCTCAATTTGGAATATTTACTGATATCCACGCCAATATTGGTACTAAGCATCGTTTTTGACATGCTATAGTGTGCCCATAAAGTGGAAGATTTTCATTTATTTGATATATTTCCAAAGTAAGCCATCAGAACATTCTCTGAACGAGAACTAGTTTTCTGTTCTTTGCACCAGCCCATGAATAGGGTATACGAAACTGTGTATCTTTCTTTAGATTTTTCAGGCCCTAAATTTAATGAGGCGTTATTTGCTGCCTCCATAACACTTGCGGTGTTAAACTTCTTTCACTGTCACTACTATCGTTCTGTCAAAGAAATATTGAATTGTCACTTATGCTTGTAATTATATTGTCTGTATGGTTACGGTAATGTTACCTGGTTACGGCGTCTTTTCTTTTATTTACTCCACGCCTCTTTTGTCGTGATGAAGATTGCGAAAATTTACCCGTGCGTTTTTCAGACATTGTGCACTAGTTGCCCAGCATTGAAAAGGAGTATTACAATATACTACATTTAGAAATCATCATTGAACATACAATGAAGGTATTTTGTGACAGTCGTAGAAATAGTATATTGTGCAACAACTGGGAAAACTTCAACGCACGAGTGAGAAAAGTACTTTTCCCACATGTTGCACACTATACATTTTCTACAACTGCACAAATTTAAAGAATACAAGTAAATAGTGTTGTAGAAAAAGTCTAAGCATCGAAGAACACCCACCGAAAACGGCTGGGCATCGAGTATAAGTTTCTGAAATTGGCTGGGCATCGAGTATCCCCTACTGGATTCTCCATATAAATGTATGTAGTGTGGGCAAAGTGCCGTAAGAAATAATATTTCTCACGGTGTGAGCAATATATGGTTTTGAAATTGAGTAAGCTATGAGAAATACGCTATTTTTCATAGCAGTTGTAGAAAAAAGATATTGTAATGTTTTTGTTATTTATTTAAACAATAAACGGGTGTGATAAATTTTAAACACTCGGTAGGTTCACTTACTTAATTTATTTAAACACTAAACTAATCACCAACACTTAATTTATATATACTCAGTACATTCACTTAAACTAATTTATATAATCACTTAATTTATATTCATTTATTTACTGTTTAACTCACTATGTCAAGTTATAAACTAAACTCATCCGCTGATCGGTCCTTTATTTATATCAAAGCCTTTTTTACTAGAACATTCCGGACTGCGGCTTACACAAAAACAAATGCCTTTCGCGATATTTCTCGATTGTCGGCTTAATCCTTAAAAGACCTTCCGAGAACATGTCTATAAAAACGGTCACAATAAATCCCAATAAACCTCAGAATTCGGCGCACTCGCCATTTTTTAAACTCCGTTAACATAAGGTTACAGGACCGTACTTAGTATCTGCTTCCGTGTGTGAGTTCGTAACAATATTACCTTTGATACTTTAAATAACGATGGTTAACGTAAATCGTTTTTTAGTCTATTCTTTCGATCAGATGCTAAACCACATGTACATTCATGCATAATACAATTATTTTCTCACCAATGCCGGAGAGGAAATTTCAAAATTTGTACATTATCAAACTGATTTCATGTACTTGTACTCATAAACAGCTAACTTCGCAGATACTACTTACTGACGGCAGCGCGGTTGGTGGCAAAAAAATGATTTCTACAAATTTTCAGGGACATGCGGGCTAATGCTTCAGTGGAATTTCGACATTTTCAAAAAAAATCTCACATCTTGTTCATGAAACGAATGTAATTAAGTATAGTTTAAATTCTTTCATAAAAAATTAGTTTTGCACATATTTCCGACCACTAATTTCCATTTAAAATAGCTAAAAAATTAATAAAAATGCATTAAAAATCACAAAACCGAAATTTTATTATAACGACCTATTCCACTCAGATGGCCGTTACAATTGTAATGTACACCAGAAACCCGGACTATCCTATCTATGCCATTGGAAAGATCTTGAATAGATCTACAAATAACATAACGGGGTGTTTTTTGTCTATATGTAGTTGAAAATATTATAAATTGGAAAATCTTGAAAAAACGAAAATAATCAAAGGGTGGACCGCTTGTTTTGACTATAACTGCACAAGGGTACACCAAGTATCTCAAATATTATACACAGTTGGAAAGGCATTGAATAGAGCTACAAAAAATATCTATGGTGCTTTTCCTCTATCTGAGGTCAAAAACGTATAAATTGGAAGAAAGTTAAAATACCCAAATTTCGAAATTTCAGACTGCCATTGGTCCCCTTAAGGATTTTTTCAGGGATCGTGGTATGATGCGATCGCAATAACTTTTCGAGCTCTATCACCCTGCGAAGTTTCGTCGAAATTTTTAGAACCATTACAAAGTTGCCACAAATATATATACGGACAAACTAACTAAAACGAGGTACCTGTATCTCAGCTTTGAGTTCAACTAGGAGGTTGTACATTTTACTGTAGCATCATCCCAGCGCCTCAAGTCAATTAGTGATGATTAGAGGTAAGTGTACCACATACTAAATCATGTATATTCCAGACTATTAATTAGGGCAACGCTTACCTCCAATCTGTGGGAACGAAACAATATCATATGTTTAAAAGCTCACTGGGACATATTATATTTAACACAAATGATAACAACTAACCATGACCATCGTTAACATATCGATGACCAGTGTTACACTTACGAATATGAAATACAACTAAAGTTTGCTATACGGAATTAAAACTATTTATCCATGCTGAATCAATATTCTTCAGTCCGTTAGCACTGTTTACATTTATCAACATTGACCTTGTGGATTTGGTTGTTTTACAATTTCGTAGCGTTCTAATCTGAACGTGTTTTATTAATTTCGTTAATAAACGTATTCCATAAAGAATCGTGGTTAACTCTTACTGACTAACCTTACTAAGTTTATTAGTGACCTTCTGGTTCAATAACCGTCACATCATCCCCTCTTGGAGGAGGAAAATTATTTCTGATAATTTTTCGATACTAAATTTGAACTGTTTTTGTTATTAATCACTCAATTGTTTGTTTGTCTTACATTTTTTCTTTTTATTCACTTAATTGTTTGGTTCTATTCACTTGATTGTTTGTTTATTGTAATTGTCTGTTTATTTTTAGTCCGCCACACTTTATTTACAAATATTAGGATTATTATACAAATACAGTCGGTTTTTATGAACGGTCTGTTTTTTATTATTTTGAGATAAAATCTCACAGTTTACACCTATTGTTTTTGTTATTTTAAATGGGCCTAAGTAATGGGGGTCAAACTTAGTTCTTTCCTCTCCCTTTAATATTACTGAATCCCCTATCTTGAATTTTACGTGTGCAGATTCTTTTTCACTTTTATCTATTCTAATCAACTTATGTTTTAGCAAAAACTCTCTAGCTCGATCATGTGCGTACTGTAGTTTATATTTTAATTCTTTATCGTACGTTTCAAAATTATAACACGGTTCAATTTCTGTATTCAAAAATTCTGGTATATTAGGCTTTCTACCATAAAGTAATTCGAACGGAGTGTATCCGTGATACGTGTTAGGTGTTGTATTATAGCAGTATGCAAACATTTTCACATATTCACACCAATTATCTCTAGATTCATTTATAAAATTTCTTGCATACTCGTTGAATATTCGATGAAGTTTTTCACAGCTCCCTATCGATTCGTGGTGATACGCTGTTGAAAAGTTGTGTTCTATTTTCAACAGTTCTGCTAAATTACTCATTACTTCGTTCTTATATTCTGTTCCTTGACCTGTCCTTATATCTTTCATTAAACCATAGGCTGGTATAAATATCCCTTTCGCAATTGTCGTTGCTTCTTTGTTTCTGACCGGTACCATGACCGCATATTTTGTTAGTTCACACAGCATTATAATACAATAACGATTTCCATTATTACTTTCTACAAAAGGGCCTGCCGTGTCTATATCTGTGATGTCGAATGGTTTAATTGAAGTATCCGTAGTGACAAATTTCTCTTTATGACTAGGCTTAGCTTTATTTACTTAGACATTCTTTACATACTTGCTCACATCTTTCTCCATGTTTGTCCATTTGAAATTCGCTCTTAATTTCTTTAACAATTATTATTTTCTACGTGTCCTCCACACATTAGGCCGTTGTGATATCTTTCTCTTGAATTCCTTCTTTCTGCTCTACCGTCCTTGGTACTTCGCAGATACATACTTGTACATTTTTTAATCTTTTATTACCTTCTTTTATAAACTCGTTTACCGTGCACTCTTTAAATATATACTTATTTACATATATTTTCATTTTCTTCATTTCAAATTTTACCGAAAGCTTTTCAAACGTTCGTCCTAAGTTGAAGTTATATATTCCGGTAGGTAAGGCTTGCTAAATTTCAATCTATTTTTGATCCATACGCCCATCCTTAGCGAGATACGGTTATTTTCAAAATGTAGAATTGATAATTTATTCAGCTCTAAGTTATTTAAAACTTTTATCACTGACGGTTTCATTAAAAGTTTCGTTATTCTCCTTAAATGTTGATTTATTCCATCCTGTATGTATTTCTAACTGATTGTTTCTTTGTTTTAGACTTTATACGTTGTCATTTATCGGTAATGTATTATCAATTAACTTAGCTGTGGCTTTGGCTTTTTCTCTCGCTTGTTCCATATATTTTATCAAGCTGTTTTCTTTGTTCCTGTATGACTTTTGGGTAGTCTTCATCAATATATATTTTTGTTCCTTTTAATTTATTCGTTCCTTTTAAAGTTTCTACTTTCTTGTTAAAGTCTTTCATCTGTATTAGGACTTGCCTATTTTCGTTCCTATTTTTTACATTTCAAAATATCCGATTTAACATTTACTGTCTTGTTAAACGTCCTCATTACATCTTCTAATTTATTTTCTAGTTATACATTATCTTCTTCATTGCCTACTTCTACACCATGTATTATCAAATTCTTTTTTTTTTTAATTTTTCTCAGTCTGTATCACGTTTCCTTGCAATAATTCTGTTTTTTCCTTTAGATCCATATTTTCCATCCTTAATGTGTAGTTTTCCTTCTTTAACTGTGCTATTGGTCGGCTCATTTCTTCAATTTTATCTTCTATCTCGCATATTCTTACATTATTATTATTGTAATTGCTATTCCTGTTGTATTTTCTATCTTTTTTGTGGTAATCTACATATCCATTTCTGTGTTTGTATTGTCTAAATGTCCTTCCTTGAGGGTTACCGTTGTAAATTCTGGCATTGTTCTCTCTTCTCAGATTGTTCCTGTAACTGAACCCTGGTTTCCTAAAGGAATTGTTATTGTCCTTGAAGTGTAATACTTGTTGCTGGCTAACTATGCCTTCCACTGACACCAATTTAGATAGCACTTCTTGCGTAGTTTCGAAATTTCCAGCTGCTATAATCGTTTTAGTAGAATCCGCCGTGGCGTTCATCATTACTGCCTTAATTGTCGCTTATCTTGTGTACTTTTCTGCTAATTTCGCTGGCATACCTTCCGACACATATACTGCCTGTAATTTATCCGCCAATTTTTGTATTTCCGTCCCGTAACTTGTTATATATTTACCATTTTGACGTTGTTACTCGGCAACAACCGTTGCCTGCAAAAAAATACTTGATATTAAATCACAGAATACACCAGTCCAATAAGAAACGAAGCTTGTGCTATTTTAGAATTAATTTTCTAAGTGCGCATGTCTGAGTCTGAGTCAGTTATCTGTCAATGTCATGTGATTTTATTGTTTACATGTTTACCAAATATTATTCTTTGCTATACGGGTTTTCCTTCTTTACAATATGATATATATATATATATATATATATATATATATATATATTGTTTGTGTTTGCAATTGTTTAAAAAACTATTATATTAGTTATGGCGCCAAAAACTTGTGCAGTTCGTGGGTGTCATTCAAGAGATGGAGACGGAACAACTATGTTTAGATTTCCTGAAGATCCTGTAAGGTAAGATGAATTGTTTCTATATTCAATAAATTATAGATATATATTTCTTTTTTTTTAATATGTTATTCTTTCATTGCACCTATACATTGTAAGTTGCGTGTTAACATTCCTCTGTCTCTGTGTCTTTGATAACATAAATAATAATAGTAATAATACAATCAATGAATACACTACAATAAGCGTCACTGCTGATGAGTTCAGCTTGAATATGTTGAATAATAATACACAATATTCAATATAAATGGGTAGTAGTTTATTTCTTTTATACACATATGGTAAATAAAAATAAACGGTTTTAACTATTAAAACTAACTTTTCCACATCTGTGGCCCTGAACGATATTCTATCATAAAATTGTTACTTGTATACACTTCGGGGGGTGTATCGTGCTAACAAACCGAAATTTCTACAAAAAAAACCAAAAATTTAGTATATCTGGATTTATAGGACCCGCTGTACTCGCTCTAGTCAACGGAAAATCAATAGGGTACATCTGTGAGACACCTTGAACAATATTCAATCATAAAATTGATCAATCGTATACTCTCTGGAGGCTGTATCATGCTAACAAACTGAAAATTCTTCTGAAATTAACTGTCTCGACCCTTACTTCGTGGAATCTGCTCATATTAGTGTTTCAATTGATTTATCGAAACAATTGTCAATTTTTTAGTATTTTCAATAACTTTTATTATATTGTGGAATTAACTAGAAACCGTGAGTTTCAATTAAAACACTAATCTGAAAATTCTCCAAAAAATCACAAAAATTTGGTACTTCAAGTACCATAGCACCCGTTGTGCTGGCTTTAGTGAGCTAAATATCAATAGGGTTCATCTTTGAGACGCTCTGAATAATATCCAATCATAAAATTGGTCACTTGTATATACTCCGGAGGCTGTATCGTGCTAACAAACTGAAATTTCTCCAAAAATGACAAAAATATCATACTTAAAGTACTGTAGCACCTGTTGTATTAGCTCTTGTGAGCTGACAATCAATAGGGTTCATCAGTGAGATGTCCTGAATAGTATTCAATCATAAAATTGGTGACTTGTTGAATTCCGGAGGCTGTATCGAGCTAACAAACTGAAATTTTTCAAAAAATTACAAAATGTCGTACTTCAAGTACCATAGCACCCGTTGTACTGGCTCTGGGAGCTGAAAATAAATAGGGTTCATCTGTGACATGTCTTAAATAATATTCTATCATAAAATTGGTGACTTATTGCATTCCGGAGGCTGTATCGTGCTAACAAGAAATGTAAGGAAAAGTGGGCGACGACATACACACAGGATTTTTTTTTCTAAAAACCGTTTTTTCGTGTTGTTGGTGATGGAAAACGTAAAAATAACTCTAAGAAAAATTTCCAAATTCCAACTTTTTTTGGGATAAACCAATACTTTTCTCACTTATAGATAGGTTGGGCGGAAAAGTAATATGAATATACTTACTTAGCTTTATTTACATTTTAGAGTACAGTTATGGTTGGATGCATGTAACCGTGGAGATTTGTTTGAAAAAATCCTAGGTTCTTTACATAACAATTATAAGTTATGTCAACTCCACTTTGAGGATAAATATACTTCCAAAAGGGAACGTAAAAAGTAACTATGTCTTCAAGCTGTGCCTACAATATTCCCATGGGTAAAACGCAAGGGCCATGTTATATTGAGCGATCCACCAACAAAAATAGCTATTCAGGCTGGTAAATATTAAATTTATGTAAACATTACAATCAGTTGTTATTGATATTTATTTTTGCCACCTTGGTGCAGAAGTAATTATAACTTTCCGACAGGATTCATTAATACCTCATTGGTATTTTGTTTATTACAATTATTTTAATAATTACAGATACCGTGCCCTTTGATCAAGTGGGACATTCGTCTTAAGCCGCCACAAGACATATTGATGATGCTTCTCCATAACTTGGTAAATATAATAATCATTTAGATTCACTTCTGTAGGATATTATGCAACAAAATAGATGGCTTTCTTATAATTAGATTGCATTTAGCCTATCTGTGAATCGCCATTTGCTTTGTATTTAAACAGCTGTATAGAATTGCAATGTAAATGTCATGTATTCTTTAGAGTGTAGAGTGACACATCTAAGAATGCTTGACATTTTTTGAACAGATTATTTGAAATTGCTGTTTATTACAATTATTTTTATAACTACAGATACCATGCCGTTTGAGCAAGTGGGACATTCGTCTCAAGCCGCCACAAGACATGTTGGTGATTCTTCTCCATCTCTTGGTAAATATAATCATAATTTAGATCACAAAAAATAAGCGAGTGCCACAAGAAGTACTATATTATGTGTGTCTAAGTTATATCGTAATATTAATTGGAGGCATTACCAGAAAAACAGCATAACTGTTCAACAAGAAAAAAGCACAAAATATGATAATAATTGAAAAACTCAACAGAATTTCTATAACTATGCAGAAAAGTTTACTGTCGCTACTTTTTTATAACTCCTTTGTCACATACATCAGTAGATTTTCTCTTGTAAAATATTTAATTCAGAATCTGGTGAAGTGTAACTTTTAAATATATCAATTATAAAAATGTTGTATTCAAGTACCATACTTATTGTAATTTTATATCATCATTTACTGAAATTCTTTCTATTGTAAACTGGTATTCTAGATATATAATCTTTATTATTGTATTGGTTTTTATACTCACCCTATCCTACATACAGCGCTACTTAAATACATACTTACACATATAATTTCGATAACAATATAGAAAATAAAAATCATTTGGTTAAACAATAGCTCGTTATTTTTAATAATGGATGGAACTCCAAAAACAGCAGCTAAAACTTTATGTATGAATAAATGCTAAAGAATATTTTTCACATTGTTTGTTCAACTGTTAAATTCATTTTAACAATTCATAAATTAAGTTTACCGGACCTATTGTGACAATTATACTTTGGTATTTCTTCATCTTTAATGAGTTTTCACCAATTATCAACCAACATTCAAAATTTTACACGGTTGAATGCTTAAATCTTCCTTTGACAATTAAAAATTTGTCGAAACAAGCCATAAAAATAAACAATTATTATTTGAGATTCTTTGGTTTCAGTTTTTTGCGTGTAGGTAAGATTTAATTTTCATTTTTGGAACACTTTTCTTGGTGTAAAGTCAAGTAAAGATTTTCAGTTATCTGTCAATGTCAGTTTGAAGGTCACGAAATTTTGCCCCCAAAACATCAAAAGATTTACGCCGGCTTTCGTTTCATATCAAGCTGGTGTATTCTGTGATTAAATAATTTTGACATTCTTTCGTATTTAGAAAGAAAAAATATCATTAAGGAAATCGGTAATTTAAAAAATTTCATTGATTTAGATTATGTCACAATTTACTTGTGTTTTCAGTATTCCTACAATCATATAATTTTGCCTGTATTTGTGTTTTGCTATTTATAGCTAAACTATATAATATAAGGATTGTTGATGATAGTTTATTGAATATTGATAGATATTATAGCCCATTGCTGAAGAATCCACTAAGCAAAACATTTTTCAAACGACCATGTAAACGTAAAATGGAGAAACTTGATTTTTGATTTATGAGTCTATTATTTATTCATATTTTATTAACTTTAGACATGAAAAGAAGCAGCGATATCAGTCTAGGTATAATTGGAGCAATTCTAGCTATCTGCTTCACCCAGAAACATTACTAAAAGAGAAATTTACTAAAGCTCCTACGCAAATATTTTGACACTTTCATTCTTGAACTGTCTAAATTTTTAAACTGATATTTCGACACATGAGTCTGGTCTTGGAGCCTTGCTCTTGGTATTATATTTTTGAGAGACTAAGTTCAAAACCAATTCTTACTTAACACTGACAAGACTCATACGAAGATCACATTTGTGTTAACAAGACCAAGACCAATCCACGCAAGACCAAGACCAGCCTACGCAAGACCAAGACTGATCCATGCAAGAACCGATATAATCTTTCTACACTTCGGTGATTGATTATATTGTAAAAATCCATGATACTATAACTGAGAAGATAAACCCACGCGCATGTATAAGCCCATCTCTCTCGTACGCCTGACGTCACTCGGAGACAAATTTCGCAGCAACAGTCAGTTTTATAATGGCGTTCAACGGTGTTGGTGTGTGTTTTATTTTTTATTTGGTTTATTTACAGATGAATGTGCGTGAAGCTTAATAAATTATAATTAAAAACCTTGATACAGACGACAACGATGTCGATCATTCTGAAATATTTACTGGACAAATCTTTGGGACTTTAAATTTACCTAACAATATTGAACATGCTGGTCGAAAAGATCCTGCTGATGTCGAGGAAAAATATTTCAAAGTACATGTTCAACATTTGAATATATAGATAATTAAAAAAATGATGAATCGTAGTAGAATAGGGTAAACATTCTAGTTTAAAAAATATATACATCCTTGAGCAAAAAGTTGAGCTGGCGAATGGACAGCCAAAGAAAACCAAATCACACAAGAACTTGAATGGGATGGTATAGAAAATTTGGCAGGGTTTATTGCATTTGAGTTACAGAAAATAAATTTGGTTATATTCGAAAAAGCAATGAAATGTCATTTTCCTGGGTAAACCATCTTTCCGAAGGCGGTCTACTAAAACCAAATCCAGATTTTCTAACTAAATGTAATGAACTATATTTTCAATAATTTTAATGGGGATTCATTAAAATTGACCAAAATTATTTAAAAACCTTAACGGATTTAGCAGAATCTGTTAATTTAAGTAGGTAAATTTTATGAATAATATATATCTACTGAATAGATTAAACAAAACTGTAGACTAGTTATTACTTCTTGCATAAAAGTAAATAGAACAATTTCTTTAATAAAAATTCAAAATCCTCACTACGGTGTAAAAATTTCAATCTCCACTTTTGTTTTTATTTGTAAAAGAAAGTAGACAAGTTATTACCATACGCTTACAAATAATTGAAATATACTTTTTTAATAAAAATCCAAAAAATTTTAATCTCAGCTTTCGCTTTTTTCTGAAAAAATCTATGATTAATTTATCAGAAAATTTTCTTGTTGATAAAGACTGGTGCATAATGCGAAACCAATATGGAAAATATTGAATTAGTTCCTTTTTATACAGGGTGTTCCAAAGATACAAAAAAATGTAGGCTTAGAAAACCAAAAAATATAGGATTTTCAAAAAAGTTGCCATAGCAAAAATAAAGTTTCTAATTTGCCAAAAGCAAACATTTTTTCGGAAAGTTTTCTGTTTCAGAGAAAATTGAGTGGAAATTTAGAAATAGAATCAGTTTTTTTGCATTTGCTTATTTTCGCCCTCAGTTGAAACGTCAAACTTTTGGAAAAACTAATATTGGACTTTTCTTTTTGTTTGACTAAGAACTTAATTTTTGCTGTAGTAAGTTTTTATACTCTTTCCTAGATTCTTCAATTTGCGATCCTAAATTTTGTTACTTTTCAAATACCCTGTATAAGATGGACGACTGGATATAATATTTTTAACATAGATTTGACATTCGTCATAATATCGAGATACGTACCTACCTACTACATTTAAAGGTTTATTATCCTAGTATAAATCCTAAATCCTACATTAAATCATAAAAAAATATCTTATACACTATTATAATAATCATAAAATTTTTTTAACATATCAATATTATAATACACAATAAGAAAATACACTAAAAATTTATAAAAACCGCACAAAAACGATATTTCTTCAACCGACTAGATGATTGTTGTCTCCGAGTGACGTCATGCGCAACGTCGTACGAAATTGGATCGCCAAGTGGGTTTATCTTCCCAAGTAATAGTATCATGGTAAAAATCAAAACTGAAAATCTAGAACACACCCCAATACCAATACTTTACCATTGCAAGACCAAGACTAAACAGTAAAGGTAAGATCAATACCAAGACATAATCACCAAAAACAAAACAAGTACCAAGACAGGCTTAGTCTTCGATTGATTGTTAAATAACTTCTTTGATGAGATAAAATTAGTTTGAGATATTTTTTTTCAATTCTGGACGAATTTTAGTGCAGACGATATTTAATTTATCTGCAATATACAAAGTATCTAACATATTTATTTTCTATGATTATTTGCAATATGCTACAGCATTTTTATTCAGTTGTTAGGTATGCATAAAGTAATTCCATATTTTCCATGACTTGTATACATTTAAATTAATTATCCTTAGTGACATAAATTAAACAAAAACACACAGTCTATTCTAACGATCAGAGAACCTGCAAGATTGTGACGACATAAATAATAATATGTGACGTGCAACGACATTTGTATTAAAAATTCTGTATTTTCCTGAATTTATGTGAAACTTGTTTTTTTTTGCTCGGTGGTTGTGATAACTATCTTATACGCCATTTTGAAGGATAATAATATATAATAACCTGTCATCAAAATTTGTAATGATTAATTTTTGGGATTAAAATTTAACAGTTCGCGTTTGCCAAATTAATATCTGAAGTTATTTGGATCATTTATTTCCAATGAATAATTTTTTTTTATATGTTATTTGAAATTCTTAAATTCAAAGTTATTTCTTTCTTTCTATATTCTATTTACCTTTTCAGCTATAAAAATTATAGTAGCTAAAGCAGATATGTTTTATAATGATAGTTTTCCAGAATAAAATATGTCTTTAAAATAGTACTCAGTACGTTCCGTAATGATTTGAGTACGTCATTAATTGCATTAAAATCGTTAAACAAATTTTTCCTACGGTTAATAATTTATGTGCTTAGAAAGTTTAATCTCGACTAAAATTTGAAATTAATTGTTATTTAGGTACATTTCCACATTAAATTATCAATGAATTTTAATGGAAATATTTCAGACATGACCATATCTGTGGCAGAATGGGATACCCAAAGCACAAACAGTTCTGTCTTATATTCTCTTACTTTTCTTTATATTGCAGCTTGCGATCAAACAAATTATTATTATTACTTATGCCTGAATATTACTGTACCAATCTACCAAATTAAACGAATTTATTCTAATTGTCCACTCTCGACCCTCTTTATCTAAAATCTGCGTTATTTCATCAACTTATGCAAATAACAAGTATTACTAGGCCGTGGTTCAGTAAAACCTGTGTTGGATTTAATTTTACGAAATTTCCCATTTCTGTGCGTACTTATTTTCTATACCTTCCGCCTTCAAGCCTATAATCTATTATTAATAATTTCTAATTTACGCGATTTCCAAGACATACAATCCACTCCAAGACCTTTTAAAAGCATTCCGTTCATAGATGATGTGATAACTCACAACTCCGTAAGATTTATGAATCCTTGTTATTCAAACTACCTACTAACCCTTCCACTCGATGATAGACTGCTGCTGGATGAATTCCAGATAGTTGTCAATGGATGACACCTTCATATTTACTTAATTCACTATTAACTTGTTTGCTACTTAGATCCTAAAACGGTTTTTGATAATACGACACCATTTTTAAGTGTATCAGTCATGGGCTGTTCTTCCAGAAATTGTTTCATATCCAATCTTTATTACAGGCAACGATAGTTGCCGAGTGACGCAAGTACACAACCACAAAAACTACCACACCGAAAAAGCCCAATACTGTCTACGGAATATAAATTAAACCATGAAAAGTCACTCTATATATACAGTATTTTGTTTTATACAAAATATCAATTTTAAAATGGCCGAAAAAATAAGGAACGTATTCACCGATCACCCTAGTGGTCGCCAACCTCTCAATGTGTTGAGCTACTTTGTTAATATTGGAATAAACAACGAGCTACCCACACGGAAGCCACGTAACGCAACGTAAATGAAATAATCCACAGTTAGTTTATCATTATATGTATTTATTTTACTATTTAACTGGTAATACATAATACATAGGTCCATCCATCCATGGCTCTACAACCCGGGGTGGGTCTTGGCCGCCTCAACAATTCTCCTCCATTCATGTCGATCCTGAGTATTTTCTGCCCAATTCAGGACTCCCAAAGTTTGCAGGTCCTTGTGTATATTATCACGCCATCGAAGTTTTGGGCGCCCAAGTGGTCTTTTGTTGTTAGGGGCTTCTTCCCAGACCATTTTAATTAGCCTTGAGTCATTACTCCTCTGGACATGTCCCAGCCATCTTAATCTGTTGGATTTGATTTCTTGTACTATACTTGGGCTATTATATAGTTCATATACCTCATTGTTCGTGCGCCTCCTATACCGCACTGTTTGTTGATCCCAGACTCCTCCGTATATTTTCCTAAGGATCTTTCTTTCGAAACGATTGAGTAGTAGCGTGTCTTGTACCGTCATGGTCCATGTTTCGCTGCCGTATGTTACAACTGGTCTTATAATAGTTTTATATATGTTTATTTTTGTTTGCCTTGTCAGAGTCCTTGATCTTAATAATTGTTGGGTTGCATAATAGCATTTATTTCCTTGAAGTATACGCTGTTTAATTTCTACTTTAACGTTATTATCTGATGTTATTAGAGCTCCTAGATATTGAAAAGTCTGTACATGTTCGAAGTTGTATTCGTCCATAGTAACATATTGACGTATTCGATCTCGTCCTACGTTTCGTGTCATATGCATATACTTAGTTTTTTCCTCATTGACTTTCAGTCCCATTTTCTTTGCCTCTTTTTCTAGTTTTATAAAGGCTTCCTTCACGTTAACTGTACTTCTTCCTACAACATCTGGATCATCTGCATAAGCTAGAATCAGGCAGGGTCCATTATGGCCGAATATGTTCGTAGTTAGTTCGGTTCGTCTTACTACCTTCTCCGAGGCTATGTTAAATAGAGCCGGCGACAGTGCATCCCCTTGTTTAAGTCCAGTTGTTATTTCAAAGGTTTCGCTGTAGTGACCTTCTATTTTAATTGAACTGTATGATCCTTCAACACATACTTCTATCATTCTTATAAGTTTGCCGGGTATTCCAAGTTCTTCTAGTGCTGTCCATAAGCTTATTCTGATGATGCTATCATACGCTTGTTTAAAGTCTACGAATAAATTGTGTAGGTCTCTATTAAATTCCCAGCATTTTTCTAACAGTTGTCTTAACGTAAAAAGTTGGTCTGTTGTTGACCGTTTCCTTCTGAATCCACTTTGGTATTCTCCAACTATTTCTTCTGAGTACGGTGTTATTCGCTTTTTAATTATATTAGACAACACTTTATATGATGTGTTAAGGAGTGTGATACCTCGGTAGTTGTTGCATGCCAATCTATTTCCCTTCTTATGTATTGGTATAATAACTCCTTCCTTCCATTCGTCTGGCATCGATTCCTGTTCCCATATTTTTTGTATTAGCTGATGTATAGTCTCCACTATTCTATGTCCACCTTCCTTTATGCATTCCGCGGGAATGCCATCTCTTCCTGCTGCTTTATTATTTTTTAGTTGTTTTATTGCTTGAGTTGTTTCTTCAATGGATGGTGGATCAACCCAAACTTCAGCCATATGTCGCTTATCCTCTTCTTGGTATGTCGGGTCTTCTATATTAAGTAACTTGTTAAAGTATTCTCTCCAGGTGTCGAGGATCTCTTGTTTACTGGTCATAAGTTCACCTTCATTGTTCATAAGCATTGTAGTGGTTCTTGGGCGAAATCCTTTTTTATGCGTGCTAACTTGTTTATAGAATTTTCTTATGTTCCCATGTGCTCTGTTTGTTTCCAATTCCTGTAGTTGTTCATTTTGCCATTCTCTTTTCTTTTTTCTCGTAAGTTTTCGCATTCTGTTTCTTAGGTTATGGAACTTATTCCTGTTTTCCTCTGATGGGTTTTGTAACATCTTAGTTCTTGCTCCATACTTTTCTCCGTTAAGATCTTGACATCCTGTATCAAATCATAGCTTCTTTTTTGCATTTTGTTTTTCTCCAAGGGTTTCTTTGCTGGCCTCTCGGATTGTTTCCTTTATTGTCTTCCACATCTCTTCTACTTCTAGATTCTGCATATTTATTTCTCTGCATTCTTGTTCTATTTTTTGTTGATATCGATCTTTAACTTCTTGTTGTTTTAGTTTTTCGATATTGCACTGTTCTTCTTTCTTTTGGCTTTTCTCCTTCCTTGCAGCTAGTCGTAGTCTAGTTTTGGCTTTAATCAAAATATGATCCGTATTTCCATCGGCTCCCCTACAGCTTCTAACGTCTATTATGTTAGATCCGTGTCTGCTGTCTATCAGTACGTGATCGATCTGATTCCTTGTTATACCGTCGTTAGATATCCATGTCTGCTTGTGTATATCTTTATGAGGGAACATGGTAGATTTTATCAATAGGTTATTCGAAACTGCAAAGTCGACTAGCCTGTTTCCGTTGTCGTTAGAAGAAGCATGTAAGCTGTGCTTTCCAAACTGTAGTTGTGATGTCTCTTCTCTTCCTACTTTGGCGTTATAATCTCCTAGAACCAGCATCATATCTTCCTTTAGTATTTCATTTACTGTTTGTTCTAGTCGTTCATAGAAAGCATCCTTGGTCCCTTCTTCGGCTTCCTCGGTTGGTGCATGTACTGCTATTAGTGATATGTTGTACCATTTTCCACGGAACCGGATGGAGCATATTCTCTCATTTATGGGTTTAACGGAGATTAGTTCACTCATCAGTTATTCCTTTATAACAAAACCTGTTCCTAACTCATGTGTGTCCTCTTTCCCACTATATAGTACTACCGATTTACTGATCTTAGTGTTGCCAGAATTGAGCCATCTGATTTCCTGTACTGCTGTTATGTCCATTCTATATTTTTCCAAAACTTCAACAGCCAATTGGGCTGCACCTGGTCTATACCAGCTCAATACGTTCCAAGTACCTATATTCCAATCCATATTCCGTTGCCGTTGTCGTTTCCGTTGATCAGTCCATTTCCGAGGCTCCTGTTGAGGTTTCAAAACAAGTGGGCTTTTACGAGATAAGGTTGTTGGCCTTATGCTCAACCCTCCTCCTTTATCCAGGCTTGGGACTGGCAACATGGTCGTAGGGCTACTCAATCCACCCTACCACTACATGCAGGCGGGGTTGTAATACATAGGTACTAATAATAAACTAATAACAAAATAACTAATATTACTAGTACGTACTTGTTCATAGCTACATTCCTACCTACCAAACGAAGGTGTTTGAAAAATAAACACAAACTTTTATCCAGCCACAACGGCATGTCACGTAAGATTTAAAAATAGTTAATAATAACAACAAAAAAATAACGCACTACCATGAACATAAACATTGAAAAATAAAAAAAGCACGTTCAATGAGAAGGCTGACACTCAGACTCATCGATAATTTTTTTAATGTTTGCAGTATAATTTGATACAGCCATTCGAATACAATTATCCAAATGTTCATCTGTAAGTCGATTGTGATATTTGTTCTTAATAAACTTCATATTGGAAAAAGAAGATTCACACAAATAGGTTGAACTGAATAATGCTTTCACTTACAAGGCAACACGGCATAGAACTGAATATTTGTCTTTACTTACAATAGGCCAGATACATTTGGTACTTGAGACTAACGATTTTAAAGCTAAATCATTTTGAAACTCAATTACTTCCATTTCTGTTGCAGCGATGTCTTCGCCAAAGTTCTGCATAACACTAGTTGCAAACTGTTGGATATCAATTTCCATAAAGGGTGAAACAACAAACTGCGCTACTAAAGCCATTTCGTTGAAATCCTTAAAACGATTTTTGAAGTTATTCTTCAGGGTAGAAACTATTTCTACATGGTATTTGCTGTCATAGGGTTCTAATGGATTTTGAGATATTTTTCTAAAAGAATAGGAAAATGCTTGGCATCACTGTTAATTAGGTTTTTTTCCCAAAACTCCAGCTTTTTGATAAATGCTTTTATATCAGAAATCATTTTCGCTAGTTCTTTGTCTCTACCCTGAAGCTACAAATTAAGTTAGTTTAATTTCTCTGTAATGTCCACGAGAAAACCAAAATCTCTAAGCCAGATTGAATTTTCTAGTTCCGTAGTCGGTTCATCGCGTCATTAAAACGTTTCAGCACCCGTTCTCTACTTAACCATCGGACTTCAGAGTGAAGGAGTAGGTCCCCGTATTGACAGTCAACTTCATCGGCCAAGCTTTTGAATAATCTTCTTTGTAACGCTTGAGCTCTAATCTTGTTCACAATTTTTACCACCAGTTTCATAACGTTGTTTAGTTTCAGGAAATTTCCACATAATGCTTGCTGATGGATAATGCAGTGGTAACAGAGAAATTGCGGAAAAGTTTTATCTTTACGACATAACGCCACCAGACCCTTATCACAACCCACCATAGCTGGAGCGCCATCGGTTGTCAAGCCTACCATTTTCGATATTGGAATTTTCTCGGAAGAAATGATATTTTTTAAATGAGAAAACAACTCCTGTCCAGTAGTGTGTCCTTTCAGTGGAATAAACTTCAAAAGATCTTCTTTAATCGTAAAATCACTAAAATCCATCCTGACGAACATGGCCATCTGGGCAGTGTCAACGACATCTGTTGATTCATCCAGTTGAAGTGAAAAATAAACACAGTTATCTAAGTCAGTTCTTAGCTGTAAAAAAATATCATTGCTCATTACTTCTACACGTCTCATCACTGTATTAGCAGAAAGTTGCATAGATTTTATAGCTGAAACTATCTCGTCTTTATTTCTAAAGTTGGCAAATAACGAATCAACAGCTTCTCAAAACGCCTGTTTTATAATTTCCCCGTCTTCATAAGGTTTCTTTTTCTGTGCAATTATCTGGGACACACGGTACGATGCTTCAGTTGCAGCCTTATTTTTGTCGACTGTTCTTAAAAATATTAATTGTTGTCCAATTAACTGCTTTTTTTGACTGTTTCAGTTTCTCCTTTCTCGCGGCAGAATGTAGTGGGAATGATTTTTCAAAATTAGAACGTACACTTTTATGATGTCTCTCAATATTTCCTTTTTTAGCAACGGAGACCGAAGTATTACATAACAAACACACATTTTTATCTTTAACTTCTGTAAAAAGGTATTGTTCTTCCCATTCCGAATGAAAGTGGTATGTCTTTACCTTCTTACAACTGCTTGCCATAATATTATTTTTTGTTGTTCTCTACTAACCCAACCGCTGGACGTTGGTTACGCGTTCAGTTTTAAACTAAGCGCAATGTCACCGCGCCGGGCGTATTTATCCCGTTCAAAGCAATCCTGATCGTTCTCGAACACTAACGCGCTGGTCCGGCTGGACGGTTCTAGCTTAATGGCGTCAGCGGCAGATCGCTCGCCGCATCGTTGCCGCTGTTTATGTTTAATATTATGACAATTAGATTTTTTTGTGGAATTTTCGGAAGCTTCTCTGATTTTTGCAGTTTGTATTTTTTAAATTAAAATCGTTGTGAGAGCTACCAAAATTGCCGCCGCGAGCTACCGGTAGCTCGCGATCGACAGGCTGGCAACCACTGCCCTAAATATTTTTTGTAGCTCTATTCAAGACCTTTGCAACGTTATTAATATTTGAGATACTTGATGCACCTTTGTCGAGTTATAGCAAAAATAAGTAGTCTATCATTTGATATTTTTTCAAGTTTTTCCAATTAATACCGCATTCAACCACACATAGAGAAAAAACTTCCGATATATTTTTGTAGCTCTATTCAAGTTTCCAATGGCATAGATAGAATATTGCGGATTTCTGGTGTACATTACAGTTGGAATAAGTCGGTAATAAAAAAATTTCGTTTTTTTATTAATAATGCATTTTTTAGCTATTTTAAATGTAAATAAGTGGCCGGAAATAGTTTCTACAATGCTTATCATCGATTTTCCAGTAGCTACCATAGCTAAAAAGTAAAATTAATTCGTATTCAGGAGTACATAAACGTTGCTATTACAGAACTAGGATACGTAAAACCTATTAAACGGTTTACATGACAATACGCGGCGAATTCACATACGCATATATACTACACAGTCTTTGGAAGAATAAAAAAGATGGACCTAGTATCGCAAGATATAATCATAAGTCATATAAATTATTCACTTTTCGGTTACCATTTATTCTCTAAACATGAATAAACAAATTTTCATTTACTTAAGTGAGAATTGTATCACTTCATTCAAAAAATGGTATCAGAACTATCGAATACCTACTAATTTAACTGAACATTTACCTATTCCTGTTTAGAGAGTAAACTTTTTTTTAATGGCTTTGGATAGCCTGATCCATTCAGCCACAAATTTATTGTACAGCTTGTTTCAATAGTTAGCATATGAGGATAGGCATAGTATATATGTATATTGTAAATACTGCATTGACAAAGCAAGTACTCTCCATTCACGGCCCTAATCAACTTAACGATGGGCCTTAGTAGTAGATACATTACAACAGGATTACACAGGGACACTTTTCACGTTAAAGTGCCTTTCATAGCGACTTTATAACAGACAAACCGGGCAACGGATAGAAGGTGAAATGTATTACATAGGGATAGACACGAGGAATAAGACTGAAACAGAAACAGACATTCAATACTAAATTCTTATTTCAGTCCTTTTTAAAAACACCCATATGATTTGGTTTCCCTAGGATTTCGCCGATAGAGATAAAAAGCTGTAGCTTGATTCCGAGGGAGCGGAATCCGTTCTTTTATAAAGGATTTCATCCAATACTTAACTGCATCGTCATTATGTAAGCAGCCAAACATCCAGTGATTGATGTCATCAACATTGCCGTCGCAATCACAAAATTCCGGTTAACTTAGTTTGAATCTGTGACAACAGGATTACACAGGGACACTTTTCACGTTAAAGTGCCTTTCATAGCGACTTTATAACAGACAAACCGGGCAACGGATAGAAGGTGAAATGTATTACATAGGGATAGACACGAGGAATAAGACTGAAACAGAAACAGACATTCAATACTAAATTCTTATTTCAGTCCTTTTTAAAAACACCCATATGATTTGGTTTCCCTAGGATTTCGCCGATAGAGATAAAAAGCTGTAGCTTGATTCCGAGGGAGCGGAATCCGTTCTTTTATAAAGGATTTCATCCAATACTTAACTGCATCGTCATTATGTAAGCAGCCAAACATCCAGTGATTGATGTCATCAACATTGCCGTCGCAATCACAAAATTCCGGTTAACTTAGTTTGAATCTGTGAAGGTACGCTTTTACAGTGGCATGATTAAGAATACATCTGACGAACATGGAGTAGATGTTTCTATTGGGATAACTTCTTGCAGCAAAAGGCTCAATAGGTAAAGCAGGGTGGATTTTGGTATAAATATTATTGCTTCGGTTACAGAAGGCGTACCATTCAATATCCCAATTTTGCTTCAAACATTGTCTACGTATTGCTATTAGATCACTTCTATCTACCTTTTAAGATCGCTTCTTTAGCAAAGTAATCTGCTTTAATGTTACCAAAAATACCAATGTGTCCCTTTACCCAAATGAAACAAACAGAACTATTTATTCCGTGTAATTTTAGTTGATTTTCTAAAATTCTTACAACGAGCCCATTCTTGTGAAGCTGATTATGTGAGTTTTCTATAGCAGATAACGCAGACTTTGAATCAGACATGACAAGAACTTGCTGATCAAAGATTTGTCTTTTAACGGCCCATTCTAGAGCTTGGTATATTGCAAATAGTTCTGCGGAATATATTGAACAATGCTGGTTCAACTTGAACGTTAGAGATTCTTCATAGTTTTGGATGTATACAGCATAACCGACTCCTAATTTTGACTTCGAACCATCAGTGAAAATCTTGCATGGTTTTTCAAACTTTCCAAGCAGTTAATGAAGAGCAATGGAGTTATTACCATCAAAAGAAAGGAAGCAAACGTTAGCCCAGGAATATGAGATATCAAAAGAGGCTTGATAGAACGTATTTTCAGCTGAAGTCTCTAAATAGGAGGAGACATTGGGATATGCTACGGCTAATGTTGGAGAATTTTTATTGTGCCACCACTTATCAACTAAATGTCAGATATTTTTCGCAATAGTTTAATCTGATTGTCAGCTTGACATTTAAGGATAAACTTCTCAGCTAAAAATATTTGTCTTAAATGCAGGGCAGGCTCCGTACATTCAGATAAGAGATTTTCTGTGTGTGTGGATTTAAGTGCACCCAGAACCAACCTCAGGGCTTTATATTGAATTCGATCTAGTTTTTTAAGTCGAGTGTTCGTAGCAGACCCATATAGGAAGCAACCGTATCAAGAATGGATCTAGTATATGCACGATAGAACATTAAATTGACTTTAGGGTCAGCACCCCATTGATATCGATTAATTGCTTTGAGAAAATTTAAGCTCTTCTCACATTTAATTAAACATTTATTGATGTGTTCATTCCATGTAAGTTAGGTATCCAGTGTAATACCAAGATAGGTAAAATGATTGTGCACAGGTATACTTAGGTTACTTATCATTACACTGGATAGGATCGGTAAACGATGTCGAGTAAAGAATACCACAGGGGATTTATTCGGGGTAAGATCAATACCTTGATTAAAAAATATTATCTAGTACTATATATAATTTGTTTTATAGAATCAATACATTGATCATAAGAGTTTTTTATGGTCATCATCATCATCATCATCACCCAGCCCCTTCAGTCCACTGCTGGACATAGGCCTCCCTTGATTGCTTCCATATCTTCCTATCCTGTACTGTTCGCATCCAGTTTTTATGGATATGTCTCAAGTCGTCATGCCAACGTGTTAGCGGTCTTTTCCTATTTCGAAATGCTTCATGTCTCGGTCTCCACTCCATAATCTTTTTAGTCCATCTATTGTTTGTTAATCTAGCTATATGAACCGCCCAGTTTCATTTTATGGATGCGATTCTCTCTATGGCATCAACTAGTCTCGTTCTTCTTCGAATTTCTGTGTTCGGTATTCTGTCTCTTAGGGATAAACCCAGCATTTGTCTTTCCATGGCACGTTGAGCTTCTCTTATTTTAGTTGCTTGTTTTTTGGTTAGAGTTAGGGTCCCTGCACCGTATATTAACACAGGTAAAACACACTGGTCGAAAACTTTTCTTTTTAGACATATGGGCAGTGAGGATTTTAGGATATGTCTTAGCTTTCCGAAAGTAGACCGTGCTAATCCTATTCTTCTTCCCAGTTCTCTTACCTGATTATCTCTGGTTATGCTTACCTCGTGACCTAAGTACTTATAGGACGTTGTTTCTTGGATTTGATTTCCTTCCAAATATATGCCTCCTGCCAATACGAGATTTGTCATCACTTGCGTTTTTGAGATGTTTATTTTGAGACCCATTTTCTTTGAATTATTCTGTAACAGTCTCAACATGGTATAACAACAGAAATCGTCTGCATATTGTAAGATGTCGCAGTTAACATCCCTTCCATGAAGGTCCATGGTGTATAAATTAAACAAAAGAGGGCTAAGAACAGAGCCTTGAGGTAAGCCTTGATGAACTACTCTTGGGCCGATCAATCTATCGTTGCACCGGACGAATACTTGTCTATTAACAAATAAGTTTACCAAAACATATGCACACATAGTTGGAATGCCTAAGTGCGTTAGTTTCTTGAAAAGTATATTCAGGATGACATTGTCATAAGCGCCCGAAATGTCAAGAAATAGGGCAGATAGATAACTATTGCTTGAGTAAGTCAACTGGATATCAGTTGTTAACTGCAAAAGACAGTCGATAGTTCCTTTTTTCTCCGGAAACCAAACTGGGATATCGGAAACAAATTTATGTTTTCACACCACCATTCTAGTCTAGTTTTCATGATACGTTCAAATGGTTTCAATAGACAAGACATGAGAGAGATAGGTCTGAAGGCAGAGGGGTCATTTACTTTGGGTATAGGAATAACCAGGGAATGTTTGAGAGAATCACAATTATTCCCTTTAAGTAAAATCTTGTTATATATTTTGCAGAGATAGTGTTTGGCAATTACGGGGAGATTTGCTAACATAAGATAGTTTATCCCGTTAATACCGGGAGATGTATGATAGCAGTTAGCAAAAAGTGAGAATCAATGTGGTTGTTCGGAATTTTTATAGTTAGGTGTGCATAATCAGGAGCATTTTTTGTTAAAAGTCGTTCTACCATAGATTCATCAATAGCGGTATACTGTTTGCGACCCTGAATCTTATTTATTCTTCTCCAAATGTCTGAGGGGGGAGTTTGTCTGTTAAGAGTAGATCAGTATCTTGTCCAGCTAGATTTGGCTTTTGAACGGAAAGTGCGTTTACAGATAGCTTGATGTGTCTTATAGTCGTTAAAATTTGAAAGAGTTAGATTGGATTTGTATGCTTTGAAAGCATTATTCCATTAAGTCGAAGCAGTGAGACACTCGTCATCCCCCCATGGTGGAGATTTGACATGCTTGGTTGAGGGTCGGATTAACGTACAGGATTTGTTCGCGGCATTCGTTATCGATTCTAATAAGAATAAAACCATTTCGTTAGTAGTATGTTGAGTTGGTTCCGGTGTGAGAGCTTTTTCTATGGTTAATCTGAATTAATCCCATTTAGCATTAGACATCGACCACTTAGCTGATGATATTAACATCATATTTTGAATCTTGATGTCATTAATCGAAATTCGGATGGGAAAGTGATCAGATCCATATGTATCTGGCAGGACGCTCCAGTCAAAAAATGAACATAAGCTGGAAGATAGAATAGTAAGATCCACAACCGACTTGGCCTGACCGTGAGGAGTAACTCTCGTAGCAGATCCGTTATTGGCGATAACTAAATGAGGAAAAGAATCTAGAGCTTCTACTAATGTATGGCCTTCCGGGGAACTCGATACTGACCCCCACAAGCCATGATGTGCATTAAAATCACCAGTGACAATACAGTCATAGTTAATTTGCGAAAAAAGATTAACGTAATCTTGCGCTGTCATTTTAACTTTTGCCGGTCGGTACACACTCAATATCGATTACTTTCTCTGATCAATGCTAATATTTACACCGCAAACTTCCAAGTTTGGATTAAAATTATGAACAAATGAAATAGGTTCATAATTAATATTATACGATACAAGGATGACAACACCACCATATCCCCTACTTCTGCTCACTACACTAAAGTTATTGAAACAAACAGTATCTGAAGGTTTGCACCAGGTTTCCGATATAACTGCTATATCAAAATGTTCTTCCAGTAGCAATTGATGTAAAGAATATTTGTTAGTGTTTATCGATTGAATATTCCGCTGAATAATTTTAATGCTTTTAGAGGCTATTTTAATTATGAAAAAGTGTTATCAACAATTTCTTTAACTTTATTTTCAAATTCAATTTCATTAACTTTAAGGTTAGTAGCTAGATTTGGGGAATATTAAAAGTTAATTACAACGAAACGTGTTGAGAATCCAACAAGCAATTAACCTTGACAAAGAAAAAAACTAGAAGAACCGAAAAATCCACCATCAACTATTAACAGAATGAAAAAAGGAAATTTGCCTGAAAAAGATATGCAAAAGATATTCCAAAAAGCAAATTTCGCAGTATTCGTATTAGATAAAATTTATATTGAATGTTTTAATATCAACGAAATTTTATATCTCGATGTCACAGAACCCCAATATCAGTAAAAAAATAGCAGAACAAGGGCGCCAAATTTGTCACAACCTAAGTACCCGGCCTTGGGACTCAGCTCAGGTAGTGAATTCGGCCTTAGTTACACTATTTTTTATTACCTCAATTAGGATAAGGTGAATCAACAAACAAAATTTCGGGACAAATGGATTTATTTGACACACAATAATAAATTTACAAAAACCGTATATTCTCAATACAAATACGAATAAATATCAGTTATATAGTAGAAATGTCCAACTCAATATTTTATATATACCAAAAATAAGTTAGGGACTTATCTTGGGAAGACTCGGGACGTACAGCTCACAGCAGTAGTCGAGGGTTCTTGAGCCGTTGTTGTATGGACGATGTGGTCCGATGAGTGGATCTTGTAGACGGTCTTTAGGGTCGGTACAGGCTAAAGCGGTCCTTAAGGTAGACGGTCCTTAAAGTAAACGGTCCTTAAAGTAGACGGTCCTTAAAGCGGTCCTTAAGGCTGCAGAGCAGCGAAGAAAATTAAAAATCACACACAAATTGATATTTAACAGAGAATGCTGATTAACTTTTCAGCGAAGAAATGAATAAAAGAGACCGAGTTACACGTTAATCGTAGTTTAAGTAGGTATTTTAACGATGGCAAAAACTATCACCGATGTGTTCCTAATATTTGAAATAATAGGATTTGGAATTAGAGGTGGGAGTAGCCGACGAATAAGTAACGCTCCAAAATAATTGATGAAAATAGTAACATGTCTCAGCGACATGTTACAAACTTTCCAATTGCCGTAAAAATAGGAGCGTGTTCACTGATCACGATGGAATTCTGTCAGTTGACTGGAGGCGCGGAGGTGATGCACCATACTCATGCTAATATTCCTGCTTGACACCTCGATATTGAATTTCCATTGCGAATAAAAGTGTTACTTAATATTTTATATTTTTTCATTAAAGGGTCAATAGAGTCAGTGCTCATTGAATTAACCCCACTTTTCGCATTTTCACATCGAATTTTCCCAATTTGCGGCCATGACGGTGTTCACGTGACTGATATCAAAATGTTATTTTAAGTTATCTACCATGCTGGATCGGTCGCATATGTTAAATTTTCCTATATACTACTACTAAAATTTTTTCCCATATGTAGCAAACATTATGGTGGACACCACAGATAACCCACAGATAGATGAGACACTGATTGTGGCGCCATCTAAAGAGCCCGTCGAGTAAACAGCTGAGTGATGTTGGAAAGATTTCTGTAATTTTAGGTTTTGGCGGATTGGCGGTATATTCAAATATACTGTATTTTAATTATTTTATTTCAAAATAACCATTCATAGTCCATCATTTGACATTTCATTCAATTTAACTCCATTAACTAAATAATGATTAGATGTTGAGTTAAATTAAATGAAATATGAAATGATGGACCATAAATGGTTAATTAAATTGGAAAAAATAAAACAATAATCATATAAACAATTTATTTATTTTGGTATAAAAATACACAACAAATAATTTCTTTCACAAAGTACTTTTCTTAACAAACATAATAACAACAAATAAATTATAGTTTAAAAACCATTAAAAAATATTTTTGGGTAACATACATTCTAGATTGGAGTATCATTAGATTTTCAAATGATGTTAAATCAAGATAAAAGTAGAAAATTATGTATGATAAGTTTATATTAATTTATTATTACACTCGTATAAACACACAGAGCTGGACAAACTGCAGGAGTATAACTGCTACTTACCTAATAAAAAAAAGTGTTACCAATAAGTTGTTAACTACTATTTTTGGCAACTTTCTGTGAAAGAAAACATTTGAGTATAGTTACTGTGAATGTTAGAATAAAAGTAATTGAAATATTTTTATAGGAAAAGTTGTTAAATACTGCCCAGCTCTGTAAATACAAGGTGCCAAGTAATTACATATAAGAGTGCTAAACAGCACTTGTGACGGTACAACATTTAAAATAATATATCTAACATTTCATTTCCATTTAAAACACATCTTTATTTCTTTACTGGAAGTATTAAATAGGTTTATAACACAAGCTTAAACCTAGTATATTGCATATTTGTATATTTCTACATTTAAAAGCATTCCGTTCTTATGAAACCATTGCATAAGGCAGTTTAAGTTACTCTGCAGCTCCTGGCAGTCTATGGTTGTTAAAATGTTTCTTAAGGGCTCTTAAAAATCCCACCGTCTCATCGAGTCCTTTCTCGTTTCTGGTTGAGGTTCTACAAGTAAACACACAAAATAACAACAATAAATAAGTAAACACACAAATATGTTTGAAAATTTATGTCAACAAAAGAAAACAAAATGCGCTTACTATCGAAATAATAAGTTCACACATGTTTTTGTACTAAACCAAAAAAATATCAAAAAATGTTTGAATGTATACATTTGGTTGGGTTTTTTATTCCCTTTTTTGAAGCTTTCGATTTTTTAGGAATTCTTGATTTTTAACTATTTTATTATTTTTTGTCTTTATTTGATATTTTGGATTTTTGGTTACCGCTAGGCCAAATACTATGCAATGCCTCAACAAAAGTTAATACTCACTTTCATTTCCCATAAATTGTCACACCATGGACTATATATGAAAATCGGCAAGGGATCAATACCTTCCATCCCATAGCTGGTAGAGGGAATATAGCTATAACATAAAATAAAACCCAGATTATTATTTTTTCAATGAATACATTTTAAAATGGAATTGTCTGAGTATGGTGTACACACTACATATGAATTGAGTGAATGAAAAGACGAGTACTGAGTATGTCATTTGATTAAAATTCCAGCTAATCGCTTTCAGCCATTAGGTCATTCTCAAAGCTGTCGACAAGAGAAAAACATACAACAGGTACAATGTACACACAATGAAATGAAATGTTTGATGTTACATCATTATTTAAGTAAAATTTGTTAAAATTACCCTATAAAGAGGGTGTGCACACATATCATTTAGTTGGTAATCAAATTAGACGTTTCGTTATGTGAATTACAATTGTACACACTCTTTATATAGTAATTTTAACAAATTTTAGTTAAATAATGATGTACCATCAAACATTTTATTTCATTGTATTAGCAATTACAGGGTTTGATGTTTTTTGACACTTTCTGTATATTTTTTTCTTGACGAGAGCTTTCAGAATGGTCTAATTGATGAAAGCGCTTACCTGGAATTTTAATAAAATTACACACTCAGTACTCGTCTTTTCGTTCACTCAATTTACATTTTAAAATGTCCAAAATTATAGCATGCTATATTGAATACAATAAAACTTACCATCAATTTTTGTTAATTTCCACTCATATGGGAAGGCAAATCAAACTGTCTTAATAACCTCTCTTCATCTATCTCAAATCTAAAGAAACATTGTTTTTGAAAAGGAAGGGATCATATCCTCCATCGTTTCTTCGTCGACAAATTTAATGATTTATCACCACTGCTTTTCAGCCATATTAATTTTATCTTCCTGGGTTGGAGGAACAAAACTGTAAAAAGAAATATTTACTTTATTAATGCATCAATTTTCAGTTTAGCTAATGTAAAGAACAACCATGATCTCTAAAGTTGTCGATTAAATTAGTAAAAATTCTCTGTGTTTTATAAAAATGAAGATAATGGTTGTTAATTGTGAAAGAAAAAATGCTCAATTTTTTTTAATAAAACTAACCGAGTACACCACTTATTGGACTCCTTCAGAGTACACTTTGACATTGTCTTTTCAATTAATAACAATAAAACAACGAAACAACAGATAAATATTACACTATAGCAATTAAAAAATACACCAAAATACCGTAACCTCAAAATAACCTCTACACTTGAACTAAGAAATGATAACAGTATAACATATAACATGTGGGGATGGGGAAGAGCAATATGATATCGCGCATACACAGTTATAAAAATCAATAAAATCAGATTACTAACGACGTTACAGTTTTCGTTAATTTTTTGGAATTATCTACCGATTTTAGTTACTCGACGGGCTCTATAGATGGCACGGTCTGCAGTGTCCCTAGCCTGGTGGACACTGTATACCTAATGATCAGTTTAGTCTTTACTACTCGTCAAAACACTTTCCTCTCTATTTTCTCTCTAATATACTGAAACTCACGATTACTCTCAAATTATATGCATCAGTTCACCACTAATTTCTATCAATAGCATTGTAACGCCCTTTCCTGTTTAGGTGTTAGTAACGAGAGTCTACGAGACACATAGTTAACCACACCATTACATACCTGACCTTCCTTAGAACTTAATATCAATAAATATAATCTAATTGAAGTTACTAAGAGCCAAAAATGGTAATTAGCATGGTAAGAGATTACAAGAGTACGGCTTGTGTGCGCACGTTTACATATCGAAAATTACGTACTCATGCGGTCACTTCAACGTAGTAGGGGAAAGCTGAACATTCGTTTGTGGGCCCAGCAACAGGGAATAATATTATCATAACAATGACATCAATTAATAATTTGTAGGCATTTGATTAACCAATAAAATGGCCCGAACCGATCGGATAATTAAATGCAGAGCAAACTTGGAAAAACCGAAAAATTTTATGTTTATTTCACTAAATGATATCTACGTTAATTTTTTTTATCTTTCGTGGCTTAGTTTTTGTGAAAAATGGAGGTGACTGTGCTTTCCAAGCTTACAAAAAAAGCTGAATAATTATTGGCGTAATTGTCATTTCAATAAATTGAGTATGCCATATAGATGATCCGATTTTGAATTTTAAAAGAGATTTAAGAAAAGATTAACATAACGTATATCTTTAAATGTTGCAAGAATATCACAAAAAAGGTTATGGCAATACTCTAAATGGTCGGGGGTATGTTCCGTATCATGATTTGTTACCCGGTAACCATGAAAATAAAATTAATCAACTCTATTATTTTTACTTTTCCGTCCAACCTATCTATGCGAGAAATGTATTGGTTACCCACAAAAAAGTTGAAATTTTCAAAAAAAATTTTGAGTTATTTTTATGTTTTTCATCAAGAACAACACCAAAAAATGGTTTTTAGAAAAAAAATCTTGTGTGTATGTCGCCGTCGTTGTCGTTAGCCACTTTTCGTTACATGTCTTGTTAGCACGATACAGCCTCAGGAGTGCAACAAATCACCAAATTTATGATTGCATATTCTTCAGGACATCTCACAGATGAACCCTATTGATTGTCAGCTCATAATAGCTAGTACAACGGGTGCTATGGTACTTGAAGTATGACATTTTTGTCATTTTTTGAGAAATTTCAGTTTGTTAGCACGATACAGCCTCCGGAGTGCAAAAAGTCACCAATTTTATGATTGAATATTATTCAGAACATCTCACAGATGAACCCTATTGATATTCAGCTCACCACAGCCAGTACAACAGATGCCATAGAATATTAATCAGGGCATCTCACAGATGCGGAAAAATTAGTTTTAATCTTTAAAACCGTTTATTTTAATTTAAGAATCATTTGAATTTAACTGTCTCGACCCTTACTTCGTGGAATCTACTCATATTAGTGTTTCAAATGAAACTCACGGTTTCTAGTTAATACCACAATATAATAAAAATTGTTGAAAATTGTAAAAAATTGACAACTGTTTCGATAAATCTGACGATGATATTGGTTTATCGAAACAATTGTCAATTTTTTAGAATTTTCAACAATTTTTATTATATTGTGGTATTAACTAGAAACCGTGAGTTTCATTTTAAACACTCATTTGAATTTGATACTTAGCATTCGTTACATTTATTGGGCCTATATTACTTTTATCGATTATTTAATATTTTAGGAAGCATATGAATTTGGCATGAAGAAATTATTTTATTTATCAAGTATCTATAATTTTTATCGGATATTTATAAATTTAAGGAGCATGTAAATTTTATATCGGGCATTCATTATATTTATCGAGCGTTCATTATTTTTATAGAGTATTTAGTTTCTTATCTTGCTTATGAATAAATTAACTGGAAAATATAATTTGCATTGGAATTAAAATATCGAACCTATAATTTATACTCTTTCAGATTTTGCATTGGATTCTAATTCAGTTTCATGTTTTCTACGGCTTGTCCCGTTTTGGTTTTGGTAGGCCTGATATATTTTGCATATGTATCCCGCAGATTTTTCCATTTTTTTCAATATCATCACCAAGAACCAAGAAAAAATAACTCGCAAATCCACATGGCATGCGTAGCGTTTAAACTGCCAAATCATCATATTTACAAAATATGCTGAGTCGAAGGATAGTTTCCAGGCGGGTAAAGCGAAAAGCTTAGAATCTCACACTGCAAACGCAGTCTGCTCCATGAAATCTGGTGGGAGCAAAATTCAGCTAAGACTATAAATAGAAAATCACTATACATAACAACATACAATATTAGAAGTATGAGAACCGAGGAAAATCAATTGGAACTTAACGAAGAATAGCCTTTTTATTTACATAATTTAAATTATATGTTTAAATTAATTCTAAAGTTTATTTTTATAATCGACTTAAAAGCCTTGTGATTGCCATATTTTTTAAATTTTGAATTATTCTGTATTAACTTGACAGTTGTCATCCTTTGTCATTATTATTCATAGATTAATTAATGTCTTAGAGGTCATTGATATATTAATGTTTTTATGTTATATTGATATTTATGAAATCTGTCAGATTAACAATCACTGTTGAGGATTTTTTAAGTGTTACATTTTAGTTCGATTAGTTACAATTTTACCTAATTTATGTTAGCTGCATGATAATAATATATTGTAAAACAGGCATCACAATGACTCATTTTGTAGTACGAGTGCGGTTTGCCTTACGAACCGGGAAGCGGTGAGTTACGCAAAGTACGAGTACTACAAAAAGTCATTGTTATACGAGTATTACATACTGTTTTATATAATGAACGTACAAAAATGTTTTTAATAAAAATACAATTGCAATTAGGGCTTTTTGCGTTTATTTATTTATGTTGGTGACCCTCACATATAGAAGTGACAGTTGACAGGATTTTTAAATTTAAATGTTCATTGAGTTACTATAATAATATATAGCTCGGAATTTATGAATATGGAACAAAACAGCGAATTCTCATGTACTCCACCAGAATTTCGCAATATTGCTGATGACGCAGTTAATTATTTACTACCTGAACAATCTAATCACAAATATGGGAAGGAATATGAATGGTTTTTAAAGTGGTGCGTAGAAAACCATGTGAAAAATCACACAGAAAATGTTCATGTCAGCTATAAATGTCAGCCATAAGATAAACAGTATAACAATACAGTTTAAAATTCGTATTTGACTTGCACATTTTCTGGTAGATTATATTTTACGCTACAACAGTGAATCTATAAAACTGTCTAAAAAGTTACCAAAACGATGCTGAAATGTTTATTTTGTGAAACTGTTTGCAATGTCACAATAGTTATTTGTAAAACAAGTGCCACAATGACTCGTTTTGTAGTAGGGGTGCAGTTTGCTTTACGCAACGAACAGTGAGGCAGTACGTTGCGCAAGAGACAAGTACTACAAAAAGTCATTTTGACACAAGTTTTACAAATTATTTTTGATAATTAGCATTTATTGAATATTTTAAATAAAATAGAATTACATATAATCCCTCTTCTTGAACTAGCAGGAGTGGTTTGAATTTAAGTTGGCAATTCTGTACATTCCTGATTGGTCAGATCACAGCCGGTTTTACTCAGCACTTTTGACATATATTATGATCGAACAATTGTGTAAATTGTAAACAAACAGTGTCCATTTAGTTATGTCTTTATTAATAGATGATGTAATTATTTGTTTATTTGTATATTATATTATGAACAGAATAATTTGTCTAATATATTTTCACATATGTATCTGGTATTTTATCCAATACTCGAACGTTATCTATAACTATGTATTGATCCAATAAAATAAAGGAATAAACAATTTGTCATTGATTTTTGAATTATTAATATAAAATTTGTTCCAATTTACCTTTAAGACCATTTAATCTAATAATTGATTAGCTATAACCATGCTAGACCATTTTATAATTTGTTTTAAGTTAAGCTTAAAGTCAAATGTCAAATGAGAATACATACAATAACCAACTGTATCACACTAAAAATTACTAAAAAAGTGTTCAAATACACATTGTGACACTGGAAACAATGTTATAATGTTTTATACGCGAATAAGTTTCAGAAGGCATCATTTTATCGCATTCTTGAGAGTTGAGAAAACGAGACGAAGGCGAAGTGCGACGAAAGGCCTTATGAAACAAGTTTTTTGTACTATTTTTTCTACTTTGCGTTTTTTGTGTCCAAAAAGTAACAATATTTAAAAAATAGGATAATTAAATCGATTTACGGAATTTTGTGTTCATGACGTAGCAATTGGTAATGCTGACATTAGCGTCAACTTGAAACATTTGAAATGATTGTGTTAATTTGCAATAAGTTTGTGCTTTTTACTTTGTTTAATCGTGCACCTGAGTGAAAAAAATGGAAAATTATGAACTTTGTTGTAGCATTTATTATTCAATAATGTACGATTAAAGCGTTCCTTGGATTAAACTTGGGTTATGTTATTTGTGTACTTAATTTTTTAGATGACGAACGTTGACGTTTCGATGTTACTGTTACCAACCTTGATGAATACAATATTGCGTTTCGAAAAGTGGTCTCTTTTGACCCACAACGGGGTTTCATAAAGTAAACATTATAATCACAAAGTAGAAAAAATAAATTTTGTATACGTGAATTATAAAAATATGTTTCAACAACAATACTTAATACAAATAATAACAAAAACAGATCATCATATTTCATATTTTTTTAGCTTTTAGCTATATACATGACAAAAATATTTCAACAGTTATTCTAATTACATAACAATAACAGATCATCGTTTTTAATATTAACATTGTATGTACAGGTTGGCAAATTAATTTTGGCAGACGATGCGCGAGAAAGCCATACAACTTGACAACGTTATAAACGCTGTTACCGGGAAGATCAGGCGACGTACATTCCGCATGCAAAGTATTAAAGATTGTGAGGCTGTTAATACGTACGAGGGTAACAAAATATGTATATAATGCTATATAAAATCCAGTTCACAAAACAAAATAACATTAATGTGTTCTTTATTATTAATCAAATGAATAAGGAAATAAAAACCATTAGGATGTTTCTACAAAAATTTGGTTTCTTTTGTACAGACGAACTTATTTATTGCTTCAAAAACCATAAAGGGAATTCTATAATTGCCCTTTATTATTTTATGTGATGTAAATAATAAATAGATTCCAAGAGACATAAACTTTCACATTTACTTCAAATTAATGTCTTTTAAGTGGTCCCTTCATAATATTCGTCATTGAGGTTTATTTGTATATAATTTGGAAGTCAGGTAGATTTGTAGATGAAGCGTACAATATGATAAGGATTGTTAAACGACTTTCTAAATTTAACAATGGCCAACAATTTTTCCTATCTGTTCATAGTAATAGTTATTGACATACCTACCTGTTAAGCTTTCTAAAATTGTTATTCTTAATAATATGTAGTAGATAATAATGTAAAAATTTGGGTTTATAGATCAAATTTGAAAAACAAATTGGGGAAATCGCCTTTAGAGATGGTCTAATAAGTACATTAATAAAATAAATAAAATATCAAAGCTTTTTTGTGGTAGATATTTCTACTTTCATATGTAAATTTTAGGGTTTTTCGCAAATATTTACCATGAAATTAGAACATCCCTTCACACTTTTTACAGAGTAAGAACTGGCAAAACAAAAAAATCTTGGTTCTGGGTGCCGTCAATTATTGTTTATTTAGAACTATGTACAGATCTGCTACAAATAATATATTAGTCCAGTGGAATTCGCCTCTAATATCTACAATTTTATTGTACAGATCTGCTACAAATAATATATTAGTCTAGTAGAATTTGCCTCTAATATCTACAATTTTATAACACCTATTTATATTTTTACATTTGTTGCATTTAATGTATCCAGTCATACCACCAACAAACACTATAATGAAAAATATGTCTTAGATGTACAGGGATCATCAACTGTAAAATAATGATATGCATCTATAAATGATGCTTCAAAATCACTTTCTATATCAATTTCATCATCCTCGCTATCTCCGTCTTCGGCCAAATTAATGATAATATTATCTACAACGGTATCTAAAAGTGGTTCATTATTCATAAATTCATCTTCAATCTTTTTAACATGGTCACATCTAACTTTCCAATCATTTGCACAAAATGTGTCAAAAAACTCATTACAGAATTTTTTAACCTTTGTAAAATTGGAGGTAACATTTCGTTTGGCTACATATGCCGCCCAAACACTTTCCATCGGATTTAAGTCCGGGTGATAAGGGGGTAGCCTTAAAACTTGCAATCCATGTCGAATAAACAATTCATCAATTTTATAGGTTTTATATTGCGGGTTGTACATTTTTGCAACGTTATAAAGATCCGGTTTTAACATTTGTTTACTGTAATATATGTTTCTTTCAGAATGCCAGTTTTTTAATTGTTGTTTAGTCCAAGCAGTCGTAGGTAGTTTTTCATTTAGAACATTGTGATATGGGGTGTTATCAATGACCACAACAGCGTTTTTTGGTAGGTTTGGAATAAGTTTTTCTTGTACCCACTTCTCATAATTTTCGTACGCCATTTCATTATGATAATCTCCTGTTTTTGACTGGACACAACCATTTTCACTTCCTGCATGCACAATGATGAGCCTATTACCTTTTGAAACAAAGTTTCTTAATCCTTTGTTACTCTCATCGATCCATCCTTTAAGGTACGTGTGACATGAATGAATGTATGTTTCATCCATATAAATGATAGGTTTGTTATGTTCTCTGCACTTTATGTTTCCTAAATATAGTAGACGTAAATGTCTGATTTCGTGACGTTCATTAACAAACTTCTGTTGTTTTTCATGTTGGTCCAACAAAAACCCAAAGAATGTATTTGTTCCCGCAGAGATTCGCGACTTCCTGCGAAGCCATAACTATCTGCAAAGGTTTGGTGTACATTTCTTAATGTGGGTACTTTTGTCTCGGATATGTGATAATTTATTATGCTCCTTGTAAGCGGAGTTTTGTCGAATTGATCCATACGGATACTGGACGTTCTTCGTTTTTTACTAGGCTTATCAGTGTCAGCATCACTTCCTGTCAGAGCTTCCTTTAATACGGGAAAGCGTTCTTTGGCTAACTTTTGTAGCAGCAGAAACTCGTTCAATGACCTGACAATAAAGTAAGTCGACATAAATGTTGTATTAAAAGTTTTACGTATGTATATTTTTATACAAATAAAATGAGACCGTTCTTTGAAATAAAACTTTTTGTCGTGGTTTTCGGCCATTTAAAAGAAGTATTAAATTCAAAAATACTATATTACGTTTCAGTTCAATAGTTGTTCTAAATGATCTTTAGATTTTAGTTCAAACATATTTTAATATGACCACACAGCAATTGTAACTGAAATCGGAAGATGGTTCAAAACAAATAATAAAACCGAAACGCAATAGAGATAGGTATGAAATGAGTATAATAATTATAATTATAAGCTAAAAAACCTATTACATTTAAATAGGTATCTTACACAAAATAAACATGTGCCCTTTTGTATACTCCTGTAGGCAGAAACAGAATAGTTATTTATGCAACAAGTGCATAAACTGGTGCTTTTTTTCACGAATGGAAAAATGAGGCATGAGCCGCAGGCATGCAAAAACTAAAAAAGGTCTCATTTAGGTTGCTCTAAATGGACTAAAAATGGCGTTGATTTGTTTGTCATGATGGCATAACGGTGCATAAAATTGACACATGAGTGCATAAAATACTTTTTATAATTCGCGTATAAAAGAGACTTCATTATAACATTGTATACAGTGTCACAATGAAGCTCTTTGAACACTGTTATAGTAATTTTTAGTGTACAGTTGGTTATTGTATTTAGTTATATTTTTATTTGACATTTGACTTCAACCTTGACACAAATTATAAATAAAATGGTCTAGCGTTGTTCTAGCTAGCAAATTATTGTATTAAATGTAAATTAGAATGATTTATATATTAAAAATATTAATGAATAATGTACGCTAACGTTTATTTATCAATGATTTGTCAATTGTTTATTTTTATATTGTATAGGATCAATATATAGGTATACAAAACGTTCGATTTTTGGGATAAATTACCAGATATCTATGTGAAGATGTATTACAGAAATCATTCTCTTCATGATATAATATAAATAGATCGCAAGAGCATATACGAAAAAGCTCTTTTTTAAACAAATAATCATCCTCTTTTTGCTTAAATGAAAGTTTGTTTACAATTTACACAATTATTCGGTTATGATATGTCAAAAGTCAGAAGTGCTGAATAAAACCATCTGTGATCTGACCAATTAGGAATCTTCAGAATTGCCAACTTAAATTCAAACCACTCCTCCTAGTTTAAAAACAGATATTATATGAAATTCTATTTTATTTAAATAACCAAATAAATGCGAATTATAAAAAATATTGTGTACAACTTGTGCCACAATGACTTTCTGTAGTACTCGTGATTTGCACAACTCACCGCTTCGCGGTTCGTTGTGCAAACTTCACTCGTGCTACAAAACAAGTCATTGTGACACTTGTTTTACAAATAACTATTGTCTCACCCTAATGTCACTTTTTTGAATCGTTTAACAAATAAATATTTTATGTACGAAAATCGATATAAAAAATTTACTATCGAGTGTAAATTTTTTAAATAATTACTTTGGTTTTAAAAATTTATTGCAATAATTAAAACTTACCTTTGTTAATGGACATGAACTTTAAAACGTTCATAATTATTTCACGACCCTGCTCACTAAACTTTTTATGAACAACTTTACTTTCTGGAGTCGCCATAACAAGTTAGTATGGCACAACCCCGGTAATCACACTTTTCACTGAACTGTACTGTCGAAACGAAGCTAACGAATTCTGCCAGCGAAGTGAGCTCTTGCAATCCGCATAGATCTTTGCTACGGCGCATCGGACGTTGCCAAACTTCCGACTGCCAAAATTAATTTGCCAACCTGTACAGTCTTTACAAAATAAACATCTTTCATTCCGCAGGGTTCACTGAATTACTTAAATCCAGAATTTTGACAAAAGTATGTATTTGGTTTATTATTCTCACCGGCTAGTTATAAGTAAGTTTTCTTAGAATTGTATAGTATAGTTTTATATTTGTAAAATTTTTCATATACAGGGTAGGGCACTATGAATAAACTATTATCTGGCGTCTTAACGGCAAAAAAAATTAAAAAAAATTAGACGTAGAATTAAGTAGATTACTTAGGGCTATAATTTAAAAATATTTTGGAATATACAGGGTGCTCCAAAAAGCGTGCCGTGTCAAAGTTAGGTTCCTTTAAATGGCACACCCTCTATTTTATCACATTTTTGAATTGTACTATTAAAAATAATGTAAGTTCATCAACATTTCCCTATACCTATCTAGTTCAGTTTCCAGGATAAATCGATTTTACATAATTTGTAGACTCTCCGAAAAAATACAATAACTTCAAAATAAAAACGAATATCCACATTTGCTTCACACTATCTCACTAAAAGCTTTTAACATTCTGTTTCCAATATTTACTGGTATCCTATAATATACAGGGTGTTTATAATATGACAGTATAACACTAACCATTTAATACATAAATTTCAGGCCTCATTTAAATGGAACACCCTGTATCTGTTGGGTCTGTTGAACGTGGGAATTTATTACCTTTCAGTTGGTATTAGGGTTGCCTATATCTAACTCTGATAGTGTTCGAGAAATTTTAAATTAGTTTTTTAATATTCAATTATTTGCTAACATCTCGTAACCTATGACATGATGATACTCCGATGGAAAGTTTTTATAAATTTAAAATTTGTTATTTTGACAGTAAGTGCTTTGTTGTATGATTTATAATTGATAAATTAGAGTTTTCTTAAATTAGAATTTTATGAAGGGTAAGTACACTATTATTGGGCATACAGATACAATAAGCTTCAAAATTATAAAAAAATAACTACAAAAAATTTAAAGAAGGTGATCAAAGTGAACTGCAATTACAGACGATCCAGAATTTGAAGTAATGGGTTCGCTTGTTGAGAATCCACATACTAGTCAAAGATGTATTAGTGAGCAAGTAGGTATAAGCAAGAGAAGTGTCGCTAGGATAATTAAAAAACACAAATTTCATCCCTACCATATTCAAATGCACCAGCAACTATTTGATAGAGACTTTAAAAAATCGTTTTGAGTTTTGTTTATGGACAAAGTGTCAGGGTCTGAAGATTTTTTTGATTTTGTTCTATTTACGGATGAAGCTATGTTTCATAAAAACGGTTTAGTAAACATACATAATATTCATTACGATAACGACGAAAATCCGCATTACTTCCGAAGTGTTGATCATCAACATCGTTGGTCATTAAATGTATGGGCAGGAATCGTTGGAACCCACAAAATAGGGCCTTATTTTTTCAATGAAACGCTAACTGGAAGAAAAGTTCGTAAATTTTTACGTAACAAACTACCCGAACTTTTAGATGACGTTCCACTAGCTACAAGACAAAAAATGTGGCTGCAGTTAGATGGTGCGTCTGTTCATTACCGTGTAATTGTCCGGCGTTACCTAAACAATATTTTTCCACAAAAATGGATTGGGCGATGGATTCCTTATCTTTGGCCGGCAAGATCCCCATGCTTGACGCCATTAGACTATTTTCTTTGGGGTTACATAAAAAGTATTGTCTACAATACAGAGCCAACCACTCCTGAGAACATGAAGGATAGGACAAGGAGAGCGTTTCAAACAGTAACACCAGAAATGTTAACGAAAGTGAACAATAACTTTTTTAAAAGAGTTGAAATTTGTATCCAACAAAATGGGGGTCACTTTGAACACCTTCTTTAAATTTTTTGTAATTATTTTTTTATAATTTTGAACCTTATTGTATCTGTATGCCCAATAATAGTGTACTTACCCTTAATAAAATTCTAATTTAAGAAACCTTCAATTTATCAATAATAAATCATACAACAAAGCACTTTATGTCAAAATAACAAATTTTAAATTTTTAAAAACTTTCCATCGGAGTATCACATGTCATAGGCAAATAATTGAATATTAAAAAACTAATTTAAAATTTCTCTAAAACTATCTGAGTTAGATATAGGCAACCCTAATAACAACTGAAACGTAATAAATTCTCACGTTTAACAGACCCAACAGATACAGGGTGTTCGATTTAAATTAAGCCAGAAATTTAAGTATTAAATTGTTAATGTTATACTGTCATATTAAAAACACCCTGTATACTATAGCATACCAGTAAATATTGGAAACAGAATGCTAAGAGCTTTTAGTGAGATAGTGTACAGCAAATGTGGTTATTCGTTTTAATTCTGAAGTTATTGTAATTTTTCGGAGGGTCTAAAAATTATGTAAAATCGATTTATCGTGGAAACTGAACTAGATAGGTATAGGGAAATGTTAATGAACTTACATTATTTTTAATAGAAAAACCTAAAAATGTGATAAAATACAGGGTGTTCCATTCAAAGGAACCTAACTTTCATACGGCACGCTTTTTTGGAGCACCCTGTATATTCCAAAATATTTTTAAATTATAGTCCTAAGTAATCTACTCACTTCTACGTCTCATTTTTCTGATTTTATTTGCCGTTAAGATGCCAGAGAATAGTTCGTTCATAGTGCCTCACCCTGTATATATATATATATATATATATATATAGAGTGATAATAATCTTCTATACCGGGTGTAAATGAAATAGGGCCCCCCTATAACTTTTAAATGGGTCGTTAGATTTTATTCAAATTCTGTTGAGTAATGTTATAACGAAAACAACAAAATGCCCGACTTCCGGTTTCACTGGAAATGACCAAAAATCTGAAAATTCAAATGGAACACCCTGTATATTTTCACATTTTGGGAATCTACGACCCAAAATACATACAGTCCATCTGTCAAATGTCAACTCTGACGCCTTTTTAATTTTATTTTTTTAAATATATTTTAAATTTTTTATCTCTCTGACACCATCTAAATTATAGACAGTTCACTTAGAATTATCCCCTCAATATTATTTTTCCTAATAATTCATTTTCGTGAAACTTGTTAACGATTGAATTTAGAAATTACAGTTTATCCACCGAAACTCACTTTTCCTGTAGATATTGAATAGCTCTTTCAAATACGAATTAAATGATATACATATTCATAGGTATCGTTTAGTTCTTAAATAAAGCAGTAATTTATATATAATTTTTAATTTTGTTAACACAACATGCTCTTGAACCCGACTCTGTTTCAACACTGGTACTGATTTGTAACCTAATAACATAAGTGATGACGATGATATTGATTTATCGAAACAATTGTCAATTTTTTAGAATTTTCAACAATTTTTATTATATTGTGGTATTAACTAGAAACCGTGAGTTTCATTTAAAACACTAAAAATGTACAAGTTATACAACGAATTTTGTCAGGAAAAAGGAGCCCGACCATTAAAGCTGAGCAAATACCGCGACATTTTTAACACCCATTTTAACTTAGCTTTTCACCGACCATATTCAGACACATGCGTAAAGTGTGACACATTCATCGTCCAAAAAAACGCTTATGATCCAAAATGTGAAGAGGGCTCTTGCGTAGCCAGAGAACATGATCGTCATCTACGTCAAGCTGAAGCAGCCAAAAATTTAAAAAACGCGGCCAAGGAGTTAGCAAGGCAGTGTTCAGAAAGACGTGCCATTTGTTTTGATTTACAAAAAATATTGCCCACTCCACACCTGTCATGTAGCAAGGTATATTATATGCGCCAGCTATGGACGTACAATTTAGGAATCCACGATTTATCATCAGGATTTGGCAATATGTACATGTGTCATGAAGGTGAAGGGTCGAAAGGTTCTCAAGAAGTGATGTCATGTTTGCTAAAGTATATTGAAAGTTTGTCTAAAACGGTGACCCACATTGATGCATTTAGTGATAACTGTGGTGGGCAAAACAAAAACATAATAAAATTTTGGATGTATAATGTGCAATTTACATATATTGAAAGTGTTGACCACCGTTTTTTGGTTTCGGGACATTCTTTTATGGAATGCGATCAAGATTTCGGCATTATTGAAAAAGCAAAGAGACGGCTAACTCACATTTTTACTCCCGATGATTGGGTTAATTTCATAGCAGAAGTCGGTAGAAAATTTATTGTAGTAAAAATGCAGCCTGAGGATTTTAAGTCTATATCTCCCATGGACAACATAATAAAATAAAATCTTACAGGAATGAGTAAACTGCAATGGCTACATTTCAAAAAAGAGTACCCATTTAAGCTTTTTTTTAAGGAAGTTTATAATAGAGATTTTCCTTTCGAAGAAATGGATTGTAAAAAACGGCTTTGCGTGGTAGACCTACAAAAATACTTCTCCCAGTACTATATGACAATCCTCCAAAAATAAAATTACCCAAATTCAACAACTTGATGCAACTTCTTCCGTATATACCATCAATACACTATGATTTTTATAAGTCGTTGTATCCAGGACAGTCGTTGAATCCAAGACAGTCGTTGAATGGAGATTATACTCTCGATAATAATATGGTTGAATCGGATGATGATTAATATCAATAAAAAACCTGTACCTATTTTCTATTAAAGTATTTAATATTTTTTGAAAATTTTTATTACCTATACTCTATTTATTTTCAAGATAAACAAGGCATAAACATTGCGAACACGTGTTAGTACAGATCGACCCATCTTATTGGTCGTTCCGAGGGTGGGTTGTGTTTCGTGCGGCTGCTTCGCCGTCAGAGTGGGTATTGTTGACACGTACATGGCGTGACTTTGTTTTGATCGTATTTATCTTGGAAATAAATAGGCTTTATAGAGTTACCTACTTATAAATAGAAATGAGTATGTGGAATTTTTGCAAAATTGTTACAAGCCTATGCTAAGTACGGTCCTGTAATAAAATAAAGGTCAAAAATTCTCAATTTTCATCATCAATTTTAAGGCATATGCTACACAACTAATGTCCGATGCATAACTCATGCAATTTAGGGTGCTAGATTTTTTTTTAAGTAAAAATATTCCAAATTGAAATATCTCAATAAGTATTTACTTTTTGGTACTTGGCCCCTTGGCCTCTGACGCCCTCCATTCTAAGTAAACTGTCTATAATTTAGATGGTGTCATAGAGATAAAGAATATAAAAAATACTTAAGAAAATTAGATTAAAATGGCGCTAAAATTGACATTTGACATTTGGACTGTATGTATTTGTGTCGTAGATACAGAAAATGTAAAAATATACAGGGTGTTCCGTTTAAATTTTCAGTATTTGGGTCATTTCCGGAGAAACCCCGGAAGTCAGCTATTTTGTCTTTTCACGTAAAGAAATATCAATTTGGTTATAATACAACCTCTCAAAATTTGAATAAAATATAACGACCCTTTAAAAAGTTACAGGAGTGGCCCCTAATTCATTTACACCCGGTATAGAGCCCCCACAAAACAAAATTAAATCTATAAAAATGATATAATACATTTGTAATTATTAAATCATTACAGTATGAATTAATTTAAGAGAAGAGAAAATGGGTGACTAAACTTAAAATTGATTATAAATTTCACCACTTTCCCCTAGTTCGTAGAGCGTAAGAATCAAGGCGTATAATAACTGGCAGTAGCGTGACTAAATTTGCAAATAAAATTATAGTATTGTAAGCTCGTATTATGTATATTTTATGAAGAATTGGATATTATTATTTAAATAGTATGTATATATCCACCGAAAAAGGAAAGGAAACAGCAAGGCTTCTTCCGTTCGCATGCTATTTATTTTATATCGTCTTTTGTGGACTATTACAACTACCTACCACCGTTCAAATTTTTACAGAAGAACGTGAAAGAAAAACAAAATTTTTCTAAACTGTACTTATAAATATGTACCTACATTATTCTTTTTTAAGACAAGAATTTATCTTACAAAAATTCTTTTATGCAAGAGGAGTCATAAGGAACTTTACATACTTCTACCATATGTAGAGTCCCTAGGATATCATGGGGCTACTAAAAAGTGTCAAATCCTCTTCTTTATTAATTATATATTATTAATTTGTTAAATTGACCATAAATTTTAATTGGCTATAGCGTTTACACGGCTCATTTCATTATTCAAATTTTTTCATGATACTGTACACTACTATAAGCATTCGACTGGTATTAGCTAAACTTAGAAATTCCAGGAACGGCTTTGAAAAAATTATTTTAGGAGTTAGTACTGAATATTGCACCCTGTATATATATATATATATATATATATATATATATATATATATATATATTATATATATAATATTACGTGATGAACTTTAATTGTTTAACTCTAATGTTTTTAAACCTTCCTATAAAGATTAATTTCAATTCGCCTCACGTTGGGCCGCTAAAATTGTGATATATTCAATCTAATAATTATAATTACTCACATTTGGGTGACAATTTGATATACTATACTATACCTTTAATGCATGGATATATGAATATAACAATATGAAATATTATTTGTCACCGTTTTACAATCTGTGATTGTAGCGACACTATTGCACACACACCTTTAGCAGCGTATGTAACCTATTCCAATTTTGACAGTAGTTGTCAAACAATGCCCGGCTAAGATAAATATTAATTGTTGTATTTAGAAAGATGAATTTATTCACAATCGACTTAATCACTCTTGACTCTTTAACGTATTCTCCAAATTAAATATTACTCTATTATACAGAATCTCGAGTAACTGTTTATTCAATATAATAAAAGGCACTTTAATTATCTTATGACATTTACGATTTTACTGTCACTGAAAATTAACCAAATGTCACTGATTAGATCGAAAATTCTATTAAATGCAAAATGTTAAATTAGATGAAAATAGATACTGAACGAATACCACAGTGAGTTGGAATCAAAATTATATATTATACCATCAGATAAGAAATTTCAAAAAAATTATTATTTCCCAAAAATATCATAAAAGAACAACGATAGTATTTTCTGCTAACCTTAAAATTAGAACAACCTATATGCTAGAAATCAACCTAATTAAATAATTTTAACAAAAGTTCAAATCGTCGAATTTACACTTGACGTGTATCAATGTCAAATAACACAATCTCCGTTTAAAATTGTCTATTCCAAAAATTTCTTCAGTTTGATGTAAAATTTCATATATGTAACGTTAATTTTGTTTTAATTCAAACGATCCTATAGATGCATCTATTTTGAATGTATTTAAAAAAGCCTGTTAATTCTCGGGAAATAATTTTAAAACAACTGGAGCGGACTCACCAACTAGGAACAGGAAAACTCGTACGTATTCTGAACGTATTTAGAATTCTGCATACTTTCTAAATATATAATTTAGAAAACTGGAACCACTTACACTATATACGATGCAATTCTTCTTCGAATTATGCACGTACTGGCTTCATAATGTATGGCTTTATGATCTGATTGTATAATAGAATAATTTCTATTATATTTAGAAAAAAATGAGACAACTCTAAATGTGATGTCTCGTGAGGGTTTCAAGTTCAACTCACTAAACTTTTTTCAAATAAATAAACCTCTTCTCCTGTGGCTACGAGATTTTATTGTTTTTAAAAAAATACTAATTTATGTTTCCCAATAACAAAGAGAGATTTGAATTCTTTTATTACAATTGTAATTCTGCTAGCAAGGACCTCTCTGTATTTTGAAATTTCAAATATAATTCCCAAATTGTAATATGATCTATCTATCATTAGATATATTCTGCATAAATGTCATCAGAAACTAAAATGTCAAATTTGATATATATACCGAATCTTTCAAAATTATTGATTCTACATATAATACAGTGTGTATCGAAAGTATTGCATACAAATATAAATGAATTTCCTTATTTTAATGCTTCTTTTAAATTTCAAATAGAGGAACTGTATTAATATATATACATACGTACATATATATATATATATATATATATATATATATATATATATATAGATATATATATATATATATATATATATATATATAGATATATATATATATATATATATATATATATATATATGCATCTATATATATATATATATATATAGATGCAAATAAGTGATTTTCAAACTACATAAATAGCCAATGAAAACGACATATGCGACTTTTATTCAGTTTTTAGTGAACGATCATATCTTACCAAAAATAGAACAACCATAACAAGGTATTAATTTAAACAAATGTTATAAATTTCAAGTATTTTAAATAAAGTGAATACCTACAATATAATCTAATATGTACAGGGTGTTTGCAAATAACACTTACAGCGTTTGCATGTAGATACCTCTCGTAAAATTGGACAAGATGATGGAGGGATTTAGGAGTCCAACCCATTTACTTTTCGAAATACAGGGTATTGAAGTTATGAAAAATATAATGTTTTAATTTGATAACTTTAAAATGGTTGAATATATTGATCTGACATTGGGCAGGTTGTTTTTAAATGTAAAAGGACATATTTTGATGGAAAAACATGTTTCAATTCTTGATCCAGTGGTGTACATTTGGAAGAATATGTCACCTTTCCCCTCCCATTTTTTACTCCACTGGCATTTGAAGCTATTTTTAATTGATTTTATATTCCTCAATAGTTTTCACGTGAAAAACGCATAACCTTTACATATCAAAAAATTTGTAGTTTTCAAGATGTTTAATGTTTTTATGAAGTCTTCAAGATCACTTTTTAATAAAAAAATATTTTTCTTGAACGTTTTTTAATAACTCCCAAACTACTAATGATTAGAATTTGTAACAGGAACTAATTTGTGAAACAGCAATGCATATAAAACATTGAGAGAGGATTGTTGAAAATACTTTTCCAAACTTGTGATTTTAATAACCAAAGAATTAATGACAATAAAAAATAAGATAATTACGAAGTTAAATAATATCCCATTCAAACATACTTTCTAACTAAGCAGCCAACAAATTACAAAAGATGTTCAAAATTTTGTCCATTTATATTTACACATAATCTGCAACGTTTTCTCATTGAAAATCGCATACTTGGAAATACTGGCGATTGCCGGAAATTATTTCTGTTGCTGCATGGATTCTTGCTATCATTGCTTCCTTCGTATAGTAAGCTATGGCTGTCAGTAATGAAATGGTAAATGTCATTTTGTTTAACGTCAAAACGAAAATGAATTATTTGGGATTAAATTGGTTTGTGCAACTTTCACACTTTTTGTTATGATGGATTATACTTTTGGAGAAATGGCTAATCTGCAACTAATATACGGGGAAGCCAGAAAGAATGGTAGACGTTCCGAGCGCTTGTATAGAGAAATATATCCAAATTGACCTAGATTTCCATGTCACACAACATTTTCTCAAATTGACAGGAGATTGCGAGAATTTGGACAATTCAATTCAAAATTTCAAGGTAGCGGTAGAAAACGGACTGTACGAACTGTGCAATTAGAGGAGGCTGCTCTAGACCGCACAGAAAATAGACCCGATTTAAGCAGTCGCACCATTGGCAAATCTTTAAATGTAAGCAACTCAACTGTGTGGAATATTTTAAATGAACAGTAGTTGTATCCTTATAAGTATACCCAAGTTCAGGCCCTAAAACCAACAGATTGTCCTCAAAGAGTGGAGTTTGCCAATTGGTACACCCAAAAATGTTTAGAAAATAGAAATTTTACCGAATTTGTTCTATTTACTGATGAAGCCAAATTCACACGTGAAGGAATTTTTAAATCAAGGAATAGCCACGTGTGGGATGACGAAAATCCATATGTTAGTCGACAACGTGGATTTCAGGAAAAATTCTCGCTAAACGTGTGGGCAGGCATTCTTGGAGATTGTATAGTGGGTCCATATGTATTACCAAATAAACTCAATGGTCATATTTATTGTAATTTTTTGAAGAAACCCTGCCTGGTTTATGAAACGACGTTGTATCATAAAATATTAGGGCGAATATGGATAATGTATGGTTTCAGCACGATTGGGCATCTGTACATTATTCTCTAGCGGCCAGACAACGTATAACCCAACAATACGGAAACAACTGGATAGGCCGAGGTGGATTCAATATGTGGCCTGCGAGGTCACCGGATTGAAATCCAATTGATTTCTTTCTGTGGGGTTACATGGAGTCCCTAGTCTACGATACAATAGTAGAAATGGATGAGGAACTGATAGCAAGAATCCATGCAGCTACAGAAATTATTTCCGGCAGTCGCCAGTATTTCCAAGGTATGCGATTTTCAATGAGAAAACGTTGCAGATTATGTGTAAATGTAAATGGACAAAATTTTGAGCATCTTTTGTAATTTGTTGGCTGCTTAGTTAAAAATTATGTTTGAATGGGATATTATTTAACTTTGTAATTATCTTATTTTTTATTGTCATTAATTATTTTGTTAATAAAATCACAAGTTTGGAAAAGTATTTTCAACAATCCTCTCTCAATGTTTTATATCCATTGCTGTTTCACAAATTAGTTCCTGTTACATATTCTAACCATTAGCAGTTTGGTAGTTATTAAAAAACATTCAAGAAAAATATTTTTCAAATTTTTTTATAAAAAAGTGATCTTGCAGACTTCATAAAAACATTAAATATCTTGAAAACCACAAATTTTTTGATATGATAAGGTTGTGTGTTTTTCACGTGAAAACTATTGAGGAATACAAAATCAAATAAAAATAGCTTCAAACGCCAGTGGCGTAAAAAATGGGAGGAGAAAGGTGACATATTCTCCCAAATATACACTACTGGATCAAGAATTGAAACATATTTTTCCATCAAAATATGCCCTTTTATATTTAAAAACCAACTGCCAAATGTAACATCAATATATTCATCCATTTTAAAGTTATCAAATTAAAACATTATATTTTTCATAACTTTAACACCCTGTATTTCGAAAAGTAAATGGGTTGGACCCCTCAATCCCTATATTATCTTGTCCAATTTTACGAGAGGTATCTACATGCAAACGTTGTAAGTGTCATTTAAAAACACCCTGTATAAATATAACTACATCTTTACTGTCACTTTGTATTATATCTAAAGGCAGAATCAAGTGTTTTTCATTTTGAATTTTTAGACAAAATCGCATTGGGGCATCATTTTCGATAAATAAAAAATTAAATTGATTAATAAGTCAAACTTCATGTATGTGTTAATGTGTGTTGATTGTAAATGATTAAAATTTTATGTCAGATAATAATACATTGTAGATTAGATTAGAGTAGATTTTAACGGGGTTACAATGCACTGAAACCTAAGGTTTATTGTGCCCCCCCCTATCAGAGCTCTTATCGCTACTACTACATCTCGCCTTCCAGTTCCGGGGTTCTAATGAACTCTAGTATTTGGAACGGCTTCAACGAGGTTATATCCTCACTCTTACAAGTTTCTTGTCCGAAGCATTACTTGCATTGGGTTGCAATGGCGAAGCATTCTAGAACTAGGTGATCCGGAGTTTCATCCTCCTCCCCACAGAATCTACACTCGTCAATTTCTGCTAGACCTATTCTCATTAGGTGCAAATTAGATCCAAATATTTTTTAATCTAACAGTGTCTAAGTTCCGCAAAAACTTTTTGGAATGTTCCCGCCCGGAAAGGCACCACCAGAGTGCTTCTCTTCCGGTTTCCTCTTTCTTCCGAAACTTTTTCTTATAGGAGCATTTTCCTACACCACAGAAAGGCTCCGGGCCAATAAAGGGCCTTTGTATTGGCCTTTTCATTTCCCATGATTCCCGAGTGGCCAGGAACCCAGACTAAAGAGACCCTATTATTCTTGCACTCCCATGCCAACTTTGAGTCAATGACATGGGAGCTCAATACTTTGATAGCTGCTTGACTATCAGAATGGATCGATTTGTGACATTTCTGATAGTTTCTTTCTAGGTTCATTTCCACGTATCTTTCGATCGCAAGTATTTCTGCCGGAAAGACGCTCGGGAAGGAATCTAACGATAATGAGTACCTGGTGCCAGGCCCAAATACTCCAGCGCCTGCTCCAGGGATGGTTTTTGAACCATTTGTATACCATCTAATGGTGTTTTCTTTGAGAGTTTGGATGCTGCCAGTCTCTCCTTTTATTTAGCATCGTAAGAAATATTTACCTTTCAATTTTTTTGAGGACGAGGCAAACCGTAACTTATTTTCCTACATAAATCCAGCCATACATTTGCATGGTAGAAACCAAATGAGATCGCTTACTCTGAGAAAATTTACTGAAACTCAATGTTCTGTTTACAAAGGGAGGTTAAAATGGCTGCATACAGAATGCAGTGCAATGGCAATTGGTGCAAGCACCATGCCATGAAACATATGTACTAAAATACACGACACCATGAGGTGCGACATCATCGAAATGCCACCTGACAGAATGCCCAAGGTCGTGTAAACTGAGATACCATATCGTGTCAACTTGAGTGGCAGATCCGAATGGGCCCAGGGAGAACCTCAACGCATGTTGAACAATATCACCTGGTACACCGACGGGCCAAAGACCCTAACGTGTACAGGAGCAGGCGTTTACGGCGTCAGATCCAGGCAAAGCATAAGTGTCTGTCTTGGCAAAATGACGACCGTATTTCAAGCAGAAATAGCTGCACTAATCGAATGCTGCAGAACATTTTTACGTTTTTATCTTAAATGGTTTTCACTGATGGTGAAGAACCTCGATTCCAGCTAGCTCAAATGAATCGAAACTGTTATTCACGGTAGAGTAGGGATGGATTCATAAATTAAACTTTGTTAGATTGAAACCATTGAAATTTTAATTTGTAAATCACACATATGATCTTTGTACGGCCGAGTGGTACCCCTTGGTGTTTACAGGTAAGTTTAAAAAAAATCGATAATAATGTTTGATGTAGAGGTTAGTTAGTAATGTATAACTTGTCGAAACTGTGTTAAAATTTCAGGTTCAGATGCTTGTCCTTCAGATAGCAACCCTTTGTAAATGGTGAATGTAAATATAAATCGGAAAGTTCTTACTTGTATGATTGGCCGTAAGCTCAACGTCAGTACTTGCGGTAGTTGGGTTGACTCGACCTGGATCCTAGGTTTCAAACCTAATGAGATGAATCGCTTGGCATGCATCAAAATTCAAGCAGTACGGGGTTACTAGTTACATCTACTATCTACTATTCTACTACGGATGAATGATGTGATGTGGAAATGGTTAGACAGCTTAGAGGAAGCGATACTCATGAAAAGCGGTGAGTGATACAGCGAAGTTCAGCAAATATAGTAAGCGAGATAGAAACAGACAGAAGAAAATTAGAAGAAAAGGAGAAGGCCTAAAAAAAAGTAAGAAATATGTGAAATATTAGCTATGAATTTAATAAAAGTGAATGGTGGATGACTTTACTTACCCAAGTTGTAGGGTGGCCTTAAAGAGGTTTTTATATTTTTGGTCTAGATCCAATATAGATAATTTTGTCCACACTGACAATTATGACCAATAAAGTTTACTTTTTCCAGCTTATAAGATCCGATTTACAATCGAAAATTAAGGGACCATGTGCTCCGAGTGAAAGCTAATATAAAAAGAAGGAAAGGTCAAAGTCCAATCAAGTAGGTTTTGTAGGCCATCCACATAACTCAGGAGAAGTCACAGAACACAGAACATTCAGCGAAATAGTAAGTTGGATTGGTATGAAATAGTAAAAGAAGAAGAATAAATTGTTTTCCATGAATATGATAGATATCAAATATAAAATGACAATTCAACTTGGAAAGAAGAGATTAAAACAATAAATTGAAGTAAACAAAAGTACTTCGAGTTTTAATTATATTTTTATAACCAGGTAAATTAGAGTTTTCAACTTGTAATGATAAAATATACGATATCTTATTATGATTTAGTTAAATAAAGCTCTGTTTTAAATGTAAACAAACCATTGATTTTTGGTTAATGTTGAAGTTATTGATTTCACTCTAATCATTGACAAGGTGAGTTTCAATATATTTTTGAAAGAAATTGTTATGTCAACCATTTGTTTATAAGTGCATGATTACATTCCCAATAAATCCCGCATCAATGTTTTTAAAACCGTAACACATAGACAGGAAATATAACAAAAATACCATCTATGTGAACACGGACAGTCGGGCGGCCCTTCTGGCCTTAGCTATACGCTGAAGATAGTGTGGGACTGTCACAATACCTTGAAAACCTTGGCAAAAGACAATAGAGTAATTCTTACTTGGGTGCCAAGCCATACAGGGGTAGCTGGAAATGAGGGAGGTGATAAGTGTGCCAAGAAAGGAGCTCATCTCACCCTCATGGGACCAGAACCAGCATACGGCGTTTCATACAGCGCCGTACGAAAAAATGTTTCCAACTGGGTGTCGCTTGAACACCAAAAGCGCTGGAACAAAATCACGGGACATGCTCAGTTCAAAAGAATGCTAAAAGGACCATCGAGCTCCTACGCAGCAAATGCTTTTAGACTGGGTAGGAAAGAACTGCGAAAAAGGGTAGGATTCATAACTGGCTACTGGATATTGAACGCACACCTAGAGAAAATGGGGATTGAAATAACAAATCCCCATTGCAGGATGTATGGAGAAACATAGGAAACCGCAAAGCACGTGGTCTTCGATTGCCCTGCCCTGTGCAGAAGGCGAGCCTCCTGTCTAGATATCGTCGTAGGCACAAATCAGGACCGAATGCAGGAAAACATAGTCCGACGAATCTCAATGTTCGCTAAGAATTTAGTATGGGACTCTGCTTAATACCTGTGAGTGGGGGTGCACACTACGCCAATTAATGGCTGAGCGGCAACCATTAGGGCACCTGAGCCCTAACACCCTCGTGACTAAAAAAAATGTTCAGTTTCAAACATTTTGCAGTTGAATAAATCCAGGATATCTTATACAATTGACGGTTGATCCTCTAATTCAACGAGTGGATTTTATGGCATCACTGCCCATTTTATTGATGATAATTGGAAACTACATGCAATTTTATTAGATTTCGTTCCTGCCAAGGGATCACATACAGGCCACTCTATTGCTCAAATATTTGATAATTCTTTAAAATTTTATCATTTAGAAAAGAGTATTCAGGGTGTAACAACAGACAATACTAACAGTAACTTCACTTTTGCCTCAGAGGTAGAAAAGTTTAATGAAAATTTTCATTCACGAGATATGCACTTTGTCTGTTTCGCGCATATTTTAAATTTAGGGGCGCGTGAGTTCATGCAAATTCTTCAAGTTAATATTGATGATACGACCGAAGAAAATGATACTGAATCTGGCGAGGAAACCTTGGAAGTCGAAATTTACTGTGATTCGCCTGTCAAGAAAATCGAAGCTATTGCAAAAAAGTTAAAAAATCGGAACAACTTAAAATAAATTTTGAAAAATTTTGCAATACTTTAAATCTAAAAATGAAAATGCCAAAATTAGATGTGACTACAAGATGGAACTCCACGTTTCAAATGCTGTCTTGGGCCCTAAATTAAAAAAAAATGCCATTAACGTGCTTTGCGACAATGTGGACGACTTAAAGACATTTCGAGTCACTAATAATGAGTGGTCTCTTATTCAAAATGTTTCAGTAAAATTTCAACAAATTTAGAATAAAAAAAAAATGTACTCTACCAATGGTTATAATAGGAATGAATTTATTACTAGATAAATTAGAAAAGTGGGAACAACGTTGACGAAGCGTTAATATTATCACTTCAAGCAGCTCGCGATAAAATCTTAAAGCATTATGATAAAACAAACTGGATATATTCCGTAGTTTTAATATTGGATCCGCGACACAAAGTTGAAACTTTCTCAGCAACTAATTGGGGAAAAAGTTTAGAAACGAAGGCTGTTGAACAAGTACTTACTACTGTGTAAATAACGAAGAATCGGAAAACAATGGATTTAATTGTTGTACTGACATTGACGGCATTGACGCCGAAAACAATGAATTCGATATAGATTTTTTAAGTTTGTACAAAATATGGCCAACTAGGAATAGTAATAATATTATAGCTTGGCTATATGAAATTGATAAATATCGGATTGAAGGCTCTGAAGATATTCTTAATTGGTGGCGATGTCACGGGAATGCTTTCCCAAATTTAGCTAAAATGGCAACAGATTTTTTGTCCATTCCTGCAACCTCTGCAGCTATCGAAAGATATCTTTCCCTTACTCCCTTCCTTACTGTTACCAAATTACGTAACAGATTAAATGACGAATCCATAAGGTGCTTGATGTGCCTAAATAGTTGGGTAGGACAAGAACTATTTTAGATGTTGGGAAAAACCGGCTTTGTTCCTTTAAGTAATTAGAATTAGAAAAAACTTCACTCTTATTCATTATATATGTTTTGTTTAGTTTTTAGAATTATTAGTTATTTTCTTGTTTATTGTTTTTTATTTTTCTGCTTTTCATTCTATTTAATATATCATTGCAAACCATGTAAGAAACCAGTTAAATACTTAGATAAAACAATTTTTGTCTTATTACGAAAAATGGGTGTTTTGAGTTAAGTAAATAGTATTTATTGGAGTTATAATAATCTATTATAATTAATTTTTATAATTATCGTGAATGTAATATTTCTCATACATGCAAGTATATATATTTGAGCATGTTATGTATATTTCTTGTAGTGATATAGAAATATATGATAGGATAGAAATAAATGTAGATCGATAATGATAAGGTTTTATACCTAAATCAGTTCTCCTTTTTGAGAGTTTCCTCTCCTTCTATTCAACGCATATCCTAAGAGTTTCCTTATACAACTTTTTTGGAAGATATTCGACAAGAAAATTGGTAATTAAGCATAAAACCTTTTTTTCAACGCACATCCTAAGAACTTCCGTAGAAAACATTAAATAGATTATCTAGTTACTTCAAAAAGTTTTATTACATTATTGTTAATACCTTCGAAAGCTTGAAAGCTTGACTTGAAAAAGCTTGGTAGTTCAAGTTTTTTTCAAAAAATAGCTTGGCTTGGCTTGAGGAAAAATGGCTAGGCTTGGCTTGGTATTTTTAAATGCTTGGCTCAATTTCAAGACAAGCTCAGGCCAAGCTTTTTAAAACCAAGCCAAGCCTGAGAATCTCTAATTGTTTGGTAAAAAGTTACACAATTTTAAACGTCGGGTAGGGGGAGGGGGTTAGAAGTTGGCAAATTCGTTTTTATCAGTTTTTGTTAAATATTTTGAAAACTATGCCGTTTAGCGCGAAATATTCCGTATACAAATATAATCTACATTAAATAGCGAACCAACATGTTCCTGTGCTTAATCTTGCTAAAGTGAACGGTTCCAGAGTTACGGAGAGTGTAAAAATAGATATTTTTCGTATTTATAAGAATTTTCGGAAAAAATATTGTAAAGGCAAATTGCGATTTTATTAACCGGTGGTATGTTAGTGATAAGCCATTGAAACAACGACAACCTCACCACCTTCTCAAGGGGCGCTACTTCCACAGGCCTAGGCTTATAAACCTGTGGTACGGAGAAACCCAATTTCTCTGGACAATACCGCATTAAGAAATAAATATTTCCAACATAAATTATTATAAAGTATAAATATATTGTCTGTATAACTAATAATTATATCATTTTGAATCATAATATTTATAATACTGCAGTTTTGTTTCGAAAATATGCAATTTGGTAATGGTGTTTTATTAAAATTTTCACTTTTAGCGCTATTGTTCGAAATATTTAAGAGAAACAGATAAAAACTACTAATTCAGCAACTTCTACCTAGGTCCCTCCAAACTCGACGCTTAAAATGGTGTAACTTTTTACCAAAATAAAATAATGATTTCTTTAAAAATATTTATTGTACCTTTTGTGCAATGCAAAATATTGAGGATTGGTAATACCAAATGAGGATTGTATTTGACCGAACCATATATACCTATTGGATAATTGTTTATAACAGTGCCGTCATAATCGCATTAAGATACGAATTACGAATTTAATTATATTTATATCCACATTTTCAATTCCGACTATGCCTATAAGGGGCTTATTGAGGGATTTGGAGATTCCAATCCAAAGTTTGCAAGCAACACACAGTAGTGATTGTGTGTATTATTATAGAATACATTTTTTATAATACTGCCATTAAATGCAGATGTTGAGGGAAGGAAAACATTTTATGAACATTACTTGGAAAACGTAATGACGACACATGTATATTATTTAGGTACCTACCACTCAGTTTTACTGTTTATGTACTTGCTAACTTATATAGTGTACATAGGTTACTCTTGAATCGAGCCGAGAAAAGGAAAACGACAGAACTCCGTTTGCAATATCGATATCTGTTCGTATCCAAAATGAGGGAACACCGGTAGCCGTCAAATACAAAATCGATACTGGTAATGCCAAGCCAATTAGGCAATCAGCTTGAAGACTACCACGAGCGAAGAGAGCGGAAGCTGAAAGAATAATTCGAGAAATGGAAGAGGAGAAAGTAATAGAGCCATCTACTAGTCCATGCGTGTCTACAGTAGTGCTCGTCAAAAAAATGATGGAACTACGAGATTCTGCGTAGACTATTGTCAGCTAAACAATGTGACGAAGAAATACAGCTATCCTCTCTGCCTCGAATCGACGATACGCTAGACACTTTGGCCGGCAAACTGTTTTCTATGCTGGACCTGAAGTCTCGTTATTGGTAAATAGAAATGGACCCAGAAGACAATGAGAAGACTGCTTTTACCACCGGATCTGGATTATGGCAATTCAACGTCATACCATTCGGGCTTTGTAATGTGCCCGCGCTATTTGAAAGTCTCGTGGAAAATGTCTTGAGAGGGTTGTCTTGGAAGACATGCCTGGTCTATGTGGACGACGACGACATCGTAGTACTGGGGAAGGCATTTGACGAATACCTGAAGAATTTGGAAGATGTATTCAAACAACTTCGAGCTGCCCAGCTCACGTTAAGCCCGAAAAAGTGTCAGCTATTCCAAAACCGAGTCAACTATCTGGGCCATATAGTGATGAATGAAGGAGTGGTGGTGGATCCAGAGAAAATTGCCCCTATTCAGCAATGGCCGCAACCAATCGATACAAATCTAATTAGGAGTTTCCTCGGACTCTGCACATACTATAGAAGATTTATCAGGTTTGGAGATATTGCCAAGCCCCTAACTCGACTCACAGAAGAAACAAGAACTTTCCAATGGTATAAAGACTGTCATACGACTTTTGAAACCCTGAAGAGACATTTAACCACGGCGCTAATATTAGAATATCCATTACCAGAAGAGACTTTATTATTGACACTGACGCAAGCAACGTAGGAATTGGAGGAGTGTTCTCACAGATCCAAGGAGGACAAGAAAGAGTGTTGGGATATTTCAGTAAAGTCCTCTCCAAACCAGAACGAAAATATTGTTAAGACTATTAAGGATTGCCCGTTTTTCACCATAATAGTAAGAATAATAATGAACCAAGTCAAATTGAAGTTAGGCAGTCGGTTTTGTGTATTTTTGAAATAACGTGGCAGATAGCTAAAAGCTAGGAAAACACTGCTATAAAGTTTGTAAATAATTTAGATATTAAATTGACAAAATGTAGGGGAGAAGGTTACGATGGTGCAGTTAATGATTGAGGAGAATTTTATCTGTGAAAAAATGTACACCTGTTCTGGACACAGCATAAAAAGATAAAGTGATGAAAAAATCGTGCAGAATAACGAGAATATTCATTTAACTATAAAATTGTTATGCGCATCAAGGTGGATCTCGCGATTGCATTTTATCAAATCGATTCGTTACAATTTTATAGTCATTCTCAAAGTACTTTCTAATATTCTACTAACTCGCACTAAACAAGGAAATAAACACGAAGCACAATCCATTTAATAAACAAATTGAAAAGTTCTAAAATATTGCAGTCTAGAGAAATAGATTTAGAACAAGCTGTAATAATGCTCAATTCATCTTTAACTTATGTCAACAAACCTTCGTGATAGTTTTGAAAGGAAGAAATAGCCATTACCACCGCTAAAATATGGAATATTACATCACAATTTGAAGCGGAAAAAGAAAGTATGAAATCTTTCGAAGAACTCTGTACTGACGATAGGCTACAAAATACGAACGACTGTTTGACGTGGAAATATATATTGATGTTACAACTCAGGAAAAAAATGGTTTTGAGAGTATGAGTAGTACAAACAAGAAATTTAATTTTATTTCTCCGAAAAGTATTGTGGAAAGTACAAACAAGATACTATATACCAGTGCCAATAATCTTCAAAAAGAGTTATATGTAGTAATAATTTACCAACTGCAATTTTTTAATAACTAAAAATAAGTGTGCTGCATCTAGTTTCCCTGATATTTGTAATGCGATTCTACTATTTTTGACATTGCCGGTTACTGTTGCAACGGCAGAAATATCATTTTCTAAATTAAAACTTATTTAAAATTATCTGCGTAGTAAAATCTCAGAAGAAAGATTTGGCAATTTATGCCTAATTAGTATTGAACAACAAGAGACAAGAAAATTGGACATAGACGACTTAATAAATGATTTTGCTAAAGAAAATAAAGAAAATATGAAAAGTGATTCAAGACTCTTGTAGTTTCATATTTTATGTATTATATTTATATCTTTTAAATAAATAATAGGTATTATCTAATTATACACTTAGTTTTATGGTATTTTCTTCATTCTTATGGAGTTTAAAAAGGTAGGAAAGTCTTTTTGATCATTGATTTAGTAATAAAATGTAATCACATATAATGGCAAAAGGGGCCCAAACTTGATATTGCAAGGGGACCCGATGATTTTGTTGTATTGTCCTACTGTGAAATTCCGTAAAGGGCTATAGGAGAAAAAAGGCAACCAAAAAATTTGGAGATGATGAACTTACATAGACTCATTTAAGTGTGGCCCATTTCTTATATTTGATTACTAGTGTAGCTCCCATAATATTTCTTAATGGAAAGCACACTAGAAGCATACCTTCTACGACATATTTATTGACCCGTTACATAAAATTGCTACCAAATAACGAACTGCGCTAAAAAATGTGCAACAATTCCGTATTGTCCTTCTCGTTACCAAGCCTTCAATTTATTTTCATCGATCAAAGCAATAATCTGAATATAATTTAATCTTAGCTTACACACATACATATAAAACAGTGTAAGTAGAGTGACAATGCAAATACTCACTGAGATTATTTTTATCTTTCGAGCCCTATTGTTTTATAAAATAAACAGGCGCAAATCCTACCTATTCACCTCCTACTGTCGACATTTGAGAGTGAATTATGATTAAATAAAAAAATTATAAGTAAGAATTGTGTACGCAGATCCGTATTAATACGATTTAATAATAAACATCTTATTGAATAATGTGTGAGTTGGACTCTGGACAGCATCAACCTTTACCGAAATTCACATTGGAGTAAGAGTAGTATTCTTTATAAACAAAATCGTAATATGTTTAAGCATGCTTCCTTTATAAATATAATTTGATTAACTTGTGATTTCATTACTTTTATGCTTGTCAGTTTCAAATCGATAATCCAGTTTCCAATAATATGGAATTATTTAGAAACGAATGTTTCGATGGATAGATTCCATACAATAAAGATTGGAACAGTCATTTTAGCCTGTCTATTATCACGTCGTAACGTTCATACGCTTAAATGGAATTCAAAGCATTTATTTTTGGCTTGTTAATATAGTGTATTGTTTAGAATTGTTATTTTTATATTTTGGACACAAGCCAATTAAATCTAATACGGGATAATCTCAATCTAATATTAAAGATACGACTTGACAGTCGAATAATTTATCGTTTAATAATAGTATTTACAGGGTGTTACAAAAAAGTAGGTAATAAATTGAACCACATGTTCTGGGGCCATAAATAACTTACCTCAGTACAAATGGATGTAAAAAAAATGTTAGCGCTTTGAAGTTACCAAATTTATATTTTCAAATATTTCGATAGTTGTTGAGAAGTGGTTTTCTTATGATTAGAGCATCTTTCAGAACAAAAATGACAGAATTATCACACCTCGTAAAACATTTATGGGAGTTAAGGTTTCCTAAACCTCCAAAATTTTGTGTACGTTAAAAATTAATGATTTACATTTACATGTACTTTAAGTAAGTACATCTACCAAGTACTCTTTAAAAAGAGGAACTTTAATTCTACAATTCGTATAACTAAAATATCTTGGTAAATATCTTCACATGCTAATATGCCTATTGATGTTCCCAAATTTCAGTAGTTTGTGATTTCATTATACATGTTAAAAGATGGAAATACAGTAGAATGTTTCATTTGGTATTATTTATATAAGTTTTTTCCAGGTATATATATATATATATATATATATATATATATATATATAGGACAAAATCTCTCGCAGTTATTTTGTTATACTATATTCAAACATTCCTTTTTTACTGTGTATCTGCCCCGTAACCTGTACAGGTACAACCCAATTTCCTGTTAATATTTAAATCTAACTACCTGTATAGAATAAAATTTGAAGTAGTTAGTATTCGGCAACTAGCAAGTAACGTCTGTTAGTCTAATTAAGATGGCTTCAGGTTCAAGTTTTTCTCCAATTCCTAATAAACGAGTTAGCAAAAGTGCATATTTTTTGCGGGAAAACACATTAATCCTGAACGTTCATGATGCTATCGTGCACCAAAACCCCACAAGTCCTGTTCGCGACATAATTACGAACTGTGCCAATATGATAGGGATAGGAGAATCAACGATTTATAGATTTTTATGTGAGAGAAAATGCCGGAACCTCGGTGAACCTATTCCTCACCCGGGAAAGAAACCATTAGAAATTGACGAAGATGTCAAAAACAGTGTACGTAGAATAATGGATGGTATGTATTTCGCAAAAGAAATACCAACATTGGACAAGACAAGAATGACGAAAACCTGCCACAACTATCAAAAACTAGAGTATGGAGAATTCTTCATGGTATGAGCTTTCGGTGGGAAAATAGAATACACAATCTTTTCTTGTTGATAGGCCGAATATTGTCTGCTGGAGACGAGAATACTTAAGGTCAATCTGAAAAGATCGCAACGAGTGTAAGAATATTTTCTATTTGGATGAAACCTGGCTAAATGAAGGACACACCATATCGAAAGTCTGGCAAGATAAAAATATACTGAATTCCCGACAAGCTGTCATGGAGGGTTGGTCAACAGGATTAAGACTTCCATCTGGGAAGGGACGCATGCTTATTATAATCCATATAGGCAGTAAAAACGGATTTTTGGATCAAGGATTATTGGAATTTCAATCTAATTCAACCAAAGACTACCACGAAGAAATGACGGCTGACGTTTTTGATGAATATTTCCAACAAATGATCGAATACATTCCCCAGAATTCAGTTATTGTAATGGATAACGCCAGCTATCATTCTCCATTAGTAGAGAAGCTTCCCACAAGTTCATGGGAAAAAGCGGCGATAATTAAGTGGTTGCAGTGTAAAGCCTTGAATTTCGATGATACAATGGTGAAAAAAGAACTTTTGCAAATTGTTAGACAGCGTAACCCACTGAGCACAGAACCTTGTAAAACATTGCTGCAAATTACTTTTATATACATTTTGAAATGTTTCCTGGAGAAGTTGCAGTAATATTATTGCGTTAGTTGAGTTGAAACATTGTGACTTGCTCATTAGAGAAACATTTCATAAAGTTGAGATTCCCTTCCCACTGAAACGTTTGTAATTGAGGTTGCCGTGATGTTCTTAGATATGCCAGTTGTAATATTGCATCAGCATTGTTTCAGAAACATTGCTGTAAGTTAGTTATTTGTTATTTTTGAAACAATTCGCTATTAAGTTTCAGTGATATTGTCAAATACACAAATTGAAATATTGTCATTTACTTTCGCGAGTAACATTGCTGTGAGTTATTTATTTCTTCCTGTCTAAATATTTCCATATGAAGTTTCAGTACCTATCCAAGTTGGAATATTGCGATATTTTTTAATCAAGAAACATTGCTGTGAGTTAATAATATTCCTTCCTTCTGAAAAATTCCTAGATGCATGACGTTTATTTCGATTACTCTCCGGCACACTTTTCGGATTTCGAATTTATATATTTCTAAATTAGGTCGGATCGGAACTGAGTGAATGGTTCCCAATGCATCGTTTTTGTTTTTTGCATCGCACGTCACTTATTCTGATTGGCAAATTCCTGACGCGATTCACCAATTCGCCAATCAGAATTCGTAAAGATAGCGTGACGTGCAACGCAAAAGGCAAAAACGATGCATTGGGAACTCATCCTAACCGAGCCCGATAATAGTATAGAAGAAGAACAAAAAGGTTAGGTTAGGATTTGTTTCTTTCAAGTTTCGAGTGTTTCGACCGGTCGTTGGAGGGAAAAAGAAATAATATTTTTCACATTTATTCTGTTTTCTTGGTGAAGTGAAGCAATGGATTAATTTATATTTGTATACTCTACTATACAATAGGATCACAGTTTCCTTTTTATTTTATAGTTGTGAATTGAAAGCTGTGTTTCAGGTATAAATGTTTGTTTGTTTGATTTTAGTATTTGTATAATGTTTCGATGCGAAGTATTCAGTGGACCATTACGTAGAAACTGACAAAACATTGAAAAAAACGAAATTGATTAATATAAAGCAGTGTTCATTCATTCATTCATTAATTGAACTGAATTATCTGCTACTGGAAATACATTTTTTTTTGTATCTGATGTGTTATTTTATGTGCAATATTGTTTTTATTTTGGTTCAATAAAGCGTTGGAATATTTTGATTTAAATTCTTTTTTTTGGTTTCTCTTACTTGTCCAAAGTTCAGAACGAACACACATTCTGCGTTAAAAGTGCAGTCACTAATCAATCTCAATATGTTTTTTTAACTTAGAATATACATTTTGACAAAACTCTATGAAAACTTTCAACCACACCATGAAACCAAATTGAAGTCACTAGCCCTCAACACACGTTTAGTTAATCATGCTATAGTCTCTACAGATTAGAAGTACTCTTCATTAAGTACAAACGCAAGTCATTTTAATTTCAGGTTAAGAGACTAATTGATCCATTTTGAAATTTTCCAATCTTAATATAATTAAGCATTTTTCCATAATCAATATGATAATTGGAGAGTACCTGTAACTCCCTAATAATTATATTGCCAAATCATAAAGATGATTTTAGTAAACTTTCGAACAGTATCTGCAACTTTCAATAAAACATGGAATATGCAACATCACAAACAGAAGTTAATTCAAGTATACTTCTGAAATGTCTTGGAATGGTACAAGTAAGTTCTAATTATAAGGTCCCTGCTACATACCAAATGAAAGATGATTTGAATATACTTTTGAAATATATAGGAACATTTCCTGAAACGTCTAGTTATAAGGTAACTGCAACATCATAAAAGCAAGTTGATTAGAATGTGATATTGAAATAATTATACAACCTTGCATTTGAACGGTGTAAGAAATATCCGTACGTACCATCACCTAACATAACTTTTGAAATATTACAAATGAACGTTGCAATTGCGGCCGTTACGGCGTTGCTGGCATGTTGATGCAACATCATTGCAAAGTCAGAAGCAACATTACACATCCTATATATGATTTGCAGCAACGTTGAGGCAACATATTCTTGCTCAGTGGGAAGGAAGAGTTTAAAAAATTTGTAATCGATGAGATGGCAAAAAGTAGAGGTATTATTGTACATCGCTTACCCCCTTACCATTGTGAGCTGAACCCAATAGAGCTCATATGGGCACAAGTCAAAGGGTATGTTGCCATAAACAACAAAACTTTTAAACTTCAAGAAGTACGGCAACTTTTGATGGATTCATTGGCGAATGTGACTGCCGAAAACTGGCAAAGCGCCGTAAAACATGTTATAGCTGAAGAGGGGGAAATATCGGCTCTTGATGACTTAATCGACGAAATTACAGAGATCGAACCGTTTATTATTAACGTAGGACAAGACAATTCTTCAGATTTTTCTGATGAAGAATTTAGTTAATAATGCTGTATATATTATAGTTAAAGTAATGTTCAACTGAAATTATTTGTTATAATTTTTTTATTTTTTCCAAGAATATAAATCTTAGTGCACAATTACTTTGTATTTTCATTATAATATTAATTATAATAAACGTTAAGCAAAAATCATAAATAACCCTGTTCTACGGCTATGGACCGTTTGGTTACTTACGTATGCTTCCATTTGAATTTTATTACCTATTGTTATTTGACCGATTACCGGGTGGCCTGGTCACAATTTCTTTCTTCTTAGTCTGGATACATTGTAAAACGTAAATAAGAAATACATTTTTTTAGACACCCGACCTCCGTTTTCCGTTTATTATAGGCGCTCTGTGCTATCAACTACTTTGAAGCGAACTTTAGTACTTTTCAATACTCACATAAAATACAGGGTGATCCATTTGAAAAAACCGAGAAAACAAATAATTTGTTTTTGATTGACCCTGTATGATATTCAATGAATATTAACAAAATAAATAATTTTTCGGAATTTTTATTACTACTCGACTGCTTTGGTCGAAACATATCTTCATTCTTGAATTTATTTTACATTGTACAGGGTTTGATCTTGTTACGATATTTATGGAAAATTGGTTATAACTTTATAAATACCTCGTAGAACACATCGTAACTCTATATTTTTGTAATGGGGAAGTGAAGCAGATTCCAAATATGGTGTGAAATAAAGGGTGTTTCGATTTAAAAAAAATGTAACTATGATATGGGACAGCATTCTGGAACACCCTGTAACATTGTAAATAAGTTTAGAATATGAACACTAATGGTGGCTATAATCCTCCAAAGTTTCAAATTGATTTCTCAAAGGACAAAGGAGATACTGAACTTTATCACACTAGTCAGTCACCCTGTATATCATCGGCGTAACCAAAAGAATCAATGGAGTTTTTGTCACCTAGAGTTTGTAGGATATTTTTCCGTGCAATAGTGCATCTAGCGATTGTTCCTTTTTTGTAATGTTATGTGTTGAGCAGCTTGTAGGAGATGTAATGTTTACCTCTTCTCATAATTTCCTCACTTGTAGTAAATAAATAAAAACATTATAATTAAACTAAGGTACAAAGGCCTAAGAAGTATAGCTACATAATACCATAATATTATAGAATCAATAAAATAAAATAATACAGTTTTTTTATAATTATTAATGTTATTATCTTTTTGATTTTTTTACTTTTAAACCTGTAGGTATATACTATAATAGTATATTAAGTACCAAGTGTCAAAAAGGTTACTTTAGTCACGAGTTTTACTAGGCACGAGTAAAGCTGAACAAGTGCCTTGTGAAACGAGTGACTAAAGACGTTTTTAGCAGGAGGTGCTTACTATACCTTTTCCTCGCCCGCAGGAAGGAAAAAATTATATTATATTTTAATTATATTCATAACATCTTTCTTCTTCTTCTTTTGTTTTAAGTCCTCAGCTGCCAGGGCTATTCGGCCTGTTTTTTACGTTCGGGATGATTTATGAGTGTCTATAGTTTATACGAAAGTAAATACGAACAGAGTAATACCGCATTTATTGTTCAAAATTTTATCTGTAAACTGTTCGGTTTTTGAGGTTATATTTTGATATTTGAAGCACTTAAAAATTTGGAGATGAGTTTAATGTTTTCACTGTATGGGAATTTCAGCACTATGTCTTGCACTGTGTAGGGGCCGTAAACATTATTAGGAACCTTAAAAGATTTATGAAGAAAATCTGTATTAACACTATTTAGGAACAGTTGAAAAATATGTGTGAGAGATCTTGTTATTCACCACATGGGCATGAATCCGAAGGTACTAAGTTGAATTTGTGTAGATATGACGAAGTGGCACAATGGTTGGATCGAATTCTTGAAGAAATGCAGATATCTCTTATGGACAAATTAGAGAGTGAAGAAAACCATGGATTTTTTCTTGGATATTTTATGAATTGAGATTATAGGTTTCCTTTTGTCAAGATGAGTGTAGAGAAAGTAGAATTTCACTTATCTAAAATTGATTTCTAAATAGAATCATCGGCTCTAACATTTCCTTGTATAAGACTGTGTCCGGGAATCCAGCCAATTCGTATGTCTTTCTCTTGCTGATTTAACTTGTGTAACAGCTCCTTTATTTTTAGGACGAATGGATTAGAAGATAAGGAGAAGGATTTTTTGGAAATGCATTTTATGGCACTTTGGGAGTCAGACAAAATTATGGCTTTGGAAAGGTCGAGTTTTGAAATTTTTTAGAGCGTAATTAGTATAGCATAACATTCTGCCGAAAAGATGGAAAAATGAGAGGGGAGTTTGTCACATAATGATAAGAGGTTAGGAGAATAAATTCCGTATCCTACATTACTGTCAGTCTTAGAGGCATCGGTGAAGAAAATGGGGCCAGAGAAGTCGATAGAATTCATTTTGGCCAGAAAGACTTGGTTACAGTCTGAATATTTTTTAATTTCCAGAGCTATCGTGTTAGTTTGACTAATTTGAGATTCGAGCGAGAAGTGATGACAAGGAAATTTGTTGAACGATTCAATAAAGGGAAGGAATTTAGATAATGATTGAAAGGCAAATATAACAGGGGGAGTATTTCTCGGTCTCCAGTATATAGGATCGGCAGCCCATTCTGTGAATAATTCTATGAGGAAGGTTTTTATTAGGTCTTTGTATGCAACTGCTTTAGATACATATTTAACTGACAAGATGTCTCTACGTACCTCCAGTGGTGTCTGCCCACATTCAGATAACATGATGTTGATGGTAGTAGATTCTAGATAACCTACTATAACCCTTTGGGCTTGATATTGTAAAGATATAATTTTTTAAGTAGGTATTTAGAACAGCCACCGTATAGCATGCACGCATTATCAAATAACGGAAGTACGGTTGCTTTGTATATGTTTAAAAGAGATATTTGATGACTACCCCACCATTTTCCATATAAAGACCTAATTAAATTTATAGCTTTTGATACTTTGCAGGAAATAAATTCAATATGTGGTTTCCACTTAAGTTGGTCGTCAAATATAGCTCCTAAGTACTTGACTTGAAAAATGATGACGGTACATTTTTTAGGGGCCAGTGTCAAACTCATTGACAATAAATGAAGATTGAGATTAGAAAGGAAGGTGTTGAGGGATGTTATATACTCCTGGATGGTGTTTTCGGCACATATCACAGCAATATCATCTGCATAACCACTAATTTTTATGGAGGGTGGAAGTAGGTTCTGAAGGGAGTTGTACGATATATTGAATAAATGTGGACTGAGTGGGGAGCCTTGGGGGACACCTCTACAAAAAACACCAAGGCCTATAAGTTCATTGTTGAGGGTGGATTGGAAATGAATAGATTTCGATCTGAAAGAAAGGATAGAATGAGGTCACAAATGTCATGAGGTAAATTAAGGGTATTTAAAGATGAATAAATAGAGGATAAAAGGAGATTATCATATGCACCTTTAATGTCGAGAAAAACAACAATTGAGTTTTTATTAGCAGACAATGCACATGATATTTCGGAATAGATGAAAATGTGGTTATAAGATATACTTCTGCCTTTCCTGAAACCTTGTTGTGAGGGGTGAATTTTTAGAGAATTTTAAAGAGACCAGTCAAGGCAATTTTTGATCATGCTTTCGAAAACTTTTCCTATGGCGCTGGATAAGGCTATGGGTCTCCAGGTGGAGTCATCGTTAGGAACCTGGGTTTTTTTAAGAATATGAATTATTAGATTATTTTTCCACTCTAAAGGGGTAGGATGAGATTTATTGAGGATTTTATTGAAAATAGAGAGAAGAGTTTCTAGGGCTATTTTGGGATGATGATTGATCATTGAATATGTGATAGAATCCAACCCAGGACTTGAATTATTTTTGTTTAGTAAAGTGAAATCCAATTCTTCTATTGTAAAAGGGTGAGTAAAGGAGTTGTTAATGGCTGGGGGAATAGTGTTAGGTCTTGAAAGGGGATTTGAGCTAACTTGTTTAAGAGACTTTTGAATATGGAACTGTCTAGGGAAGGGGTGTTAATTAAATTACGATTTTCAATAGATCTAGAGAAGAATTTGATTGATTGCCAAATCTTCTTAATAGGTGTTCCGGGGTTCAGTTGTTCCGTGAATTTACGGATGCCTTTTGATCTTTTTGTTTTCAGAAAAAGTCGGGGTTTAGATCTTATTTTCTTGAAATTAATGAAATTTTCCATGGAGAGAGTTCTTAGATATAGTTTAAAAGCCTCTTTTTTCTTTTGTACCATCTGGAAGCACTCTTTGTCCCACCAGGGAAGATAAGGTTTAGAAGGAGTGAAATATTTCTTAAGTGGGATGAATAAAGAGATGGCTCTTTTTAAGACCTCGATGAACAAGGGATATTCCATATCATTATGATATATATTAATTTCAATATATGCTTGAAATGCATACCAGTTGACTTTATTTATGTTATATTTGACGTGAGTGGAATTCTTATGGATGATTTTGTAGGAACAAAGGGTAGGAAAATGATCGCTGAAGCCTGATTCTTGGATCGTTCTCCAGGAGCAATCTAGAGCTATGGCTGAGGAAGTAATTGTAATATCAGGGCAGCTCTTATTGACATTAGGGTTAGGAATACGGGTTGGAGATCCATCATTAAGAATGGTGAGAACATTGTGCGAGATGAAATCCCAGATTGCAATTCCTTTAGGGTTATTAATGGCAGAGCCCCAAATTTGATTTTGGCCATTTAAATTATTATTATTTTGTAAACAGCATAAAAATCTAATTGCACCTAACATTTCCACCTTTTAAAGATCATACATGGATAATTCATATAGAATATTTGTAATTGAAGTGATCTTTTGCTACTTATCTCGAAATGTCAGCAAATAGTTTTTGTTGAGTAGTGTACCTAGTATGAGTATTTATTGTTTCATTCCTTTTTCAGTTTCGTAAGCATACATTGATCATATTCCACAAGAAGGTGCACACAAGACAGCCAACAAATCAACTTTGTACATATGACATATAAATTCAGAAGAAAAGACATCCAAACAGAAATGAATGTAGTAACCCGTATGACATTACCTTTGAGACCTTTTAGCGAATCTGTTTTCACATCATCATTTAATGACTGAGCGTCCTGCCGGTAGGACGTAAAATTTCTTACACGATTTCGAATATACAGGGTACTCCTAGAAGGACGGATATAGGTTCAAAAGATTCAGCGCGAAAAGTTTCCTATCTGTTGTGAAAATTTTATCAAAATCGGTTCAGTAACAAAGAAGTTATTAGCGAGTGAAGGTTAAAACTTGTTGTCTCCTGAATGCATAGACGTACGTGAAGATGAGCTTTAAAATAGGCGACCGCGTGGCTGCAAAAGCCACATTATTTGATTCCGATGCAAGAAAAAATTGGAGTAAATCGATTTTCGGTAGCAATTATAAAAATGCAAATTGTTATGGAGTAATTCAAAAATTATTAGGAAACATCGCCTGCGTTTTATGGGATGTTGATAAAAGAAAATTGAATATCGAATTAGGATTTCTTGAAGGTAATACCTACAATACTGATAAATCTAAAAATTTGTTCCGACTACACTTGACACTTTTTTGCAGCATATAGTACTCGTTGTCGTAAAAATATCCAGCCCGATTCTATTGCTGCAGATAGTATACGGCAGCCCTCTACTTCTAGAAATACCGAGGAAACCTTTATAAGTGAGTCATCAAATACTTTTGAAAGCGAAAGTGATTATGAAGATGTCTATAATACACAACGTAACGTTTTATCGAGAGATGAAAAAACTAGTAGTATTATTGCACATGAAACCATATGGGAGCTCGGGGAAGTAAGAATTGATCATTATAAAGATATAAAATTCAAGCCAAAACTAAATCTAGGCGATGTTGCTGCAATGAATGAATTGGATTTTTGGCTAACGATGTTCCCTGGGGAAAATATTGACTCTTTCCTAGGAGCGACCAATTCTGACCTCATGCGAGAAGATACAAAGACCTGCTCTAAAACAGAATTTTTCAAGTTATCGGACCTATATATGCCATGAGCACATTTGTATTACCAAATAGACGTGATTATTGGTCTACCAAAGAGAACAATAGCTTATTCGCTCCACCAGCTTTTGGAGTCCGATTCGGGATGGGTTACCATAGATTTGAGCGTATACTACAAGCCTTTTGTTTCGTCACTGAAGACACTGCGGATACTGATAAATGGAAATGCATAAGACCTTTTGTTAATATGTCACAAACCAAATGGAATTGCATGTTTTCCAATGGTTATAAAGTCTGTATTGATGAATCCATGTTCTCTTGGTATGGAAGAGGTAATCACCATCCAAAGGGCTTACCAGCTGTTATCAAAATCGCCCGTAAACCCAAAGGTGTTAGATGTGAGTGCAAAACACTAGCCGATGTTCAAACTAATATAATTATAAGACTAGAAATAAATGAAGGAAAAAATGCTATGGCTGGGAAAAAGTGGCAAAGGGAGTTGGGTGCTGGAACAGCAACAACATTGCGGTTGACTGAAAATTATCACGGACCTGGACGTATTGTGGTCGGTGATGCCTGGTTTGGTTCTGTAAAAACAGCTGTGGAATTATCCCGTCGAGGCTTGTACTTTCTAGGAATGGTAAAGGTTGCAACTAGAAATTATCCAATCAAATACTTGGAAGAATATTGTCATCAACAACATGTAAAACAAGAATCGATGACATTGAAATAGTTGCGGTTGCTTGGCGTGATGCTAAAACACACACATTTGGTGGAACATGTGGAACTTCTCTTGAAGGCTCACCATGTGTAAAACGAAGAGTGGATCAAAATGGTGAAAAATATACATTTGAGGTACCGCGAATAAAACATGTGGAAATATATTATGAAGGTTCTCCGTCTATTGATATTCACAATCATTTGCGACAAGCCGGGTTGGCACTGGATCAGAGTTGGCTTACACATAATTGGAAGCACATATTATACGCTTTATTTCATGGAATTATAGAAACTAACGCATATTTAGCGTGGAAATATTTCAAGAACGATCTTAAAATATCTCATGCCACTTTTACAAGGAATTTGGCTTATCAGATCTTGAACCATAACTGGGAAGCGGAAGAAAATGTTGCAAATTCAAATAATAGGCTACAAACAGTACCAAGGGGCCGGCAAAATGAACAACCCGGTAACATACCTACGTCCCACCGTTTAGTTGCACTAAGCAGCATAGATGAAAGACGACGTGTTCAACGCAAGTGTATCATTTGTTCTCGTATACACCAAAAACAACAAAAAAAAAGTTGCTTTTGTGAACCCTGTGTTCAAAACGCTATTCTTTGTTCTCCTACTACTGGGCGCAATTGTTTTGCGTATCACGTCTTACACGGAATACCGCAAAAATTCTCATTTTTCTATTTATTCCAGAACTTAGTTTTTTTTTATTTATTTGAGAATTTTTGTAGTTTTTTTTAATTATTTGAGAATTAACTTTTTGTTATTTTTTAGTGAGATTTATTTTTGCCAAAAATAAGTTGTCAGTGTCGTACAAATGAAATAACTATTAATGTATTCATGGATTTTTAATTAATATTTTAAACTGTTGACAAAATTATTCTTGGCGCCTATGGACAATGTCGCGGTACTGCTGGAAACTCATTGCGTCCTACTGGAAGGACATTTAAATTAAAAAAGAGCGTCCTTCCAGCAGGACCAATTGGATTGTCTAGCTGTCCTTCCGGAAGAGGCTTCCGGCAGGACAGAGTGCTGGGCGTTTTATCATTAAAATTAAAAGTTGCATTACTGCTGAACTATTTACAATTGTGAAAGAATCTGAGTGATACTACTTATACATCATATTCATATAATACCTAACAGACGTAGAGGACGGCTCCTCCCTCCAGCGATGGACCCATATTAGAAAAGCTATGGCGTGTTTGCAGCCTCCTAATGAAGCTACACAATAATGACATTCTATTGATTTCACTGCCTCTTGCTGTTCGTCCACTATTAAAGTTATTCCATACAGCTTTGCATGGATTTTATCTTCCGGGCACAGCTTTTCATTACGTTTAAGATGTACGTAACTCATAGCGTCATCATCATAGGATGGCCTGGAGGACCTAAAATAAAGAAATCAGTATATCAATGGATTCGTATTTATTTTATAAACCTAAATTATTATGATTTTTAAATATTATTATAGTATTAATGTACTTACATGGAAGTTTTAACATTTCCAAATTCATCTAAAGTCTTATTTGATGCTAAAAAGTTTCCCAGCATCAATTTTAGGCAAATGGGTACTATTTGCCTTAGTAAATCCTTGTTCTATGGCCCGCATTATTTCACTTTCTATTTAATATCCGGTATTAAGTAAATTAAATCCTAAATTAAATCACAGAGAATCAGTGGTTTGTTTACTTTTTCTTGTTTAATTAAAAGTGACGTCATTCACTCTGATTGGTGTTCAACATATCATGGCGGACTCCCGTATTTTGTAGTTTTATTTTATTAAAATAATTATGAATCACGCTCTTAATAAAAAAATAAATGCATGTTTCGTATTTCATGACTCAAGTTTCATTAAATATAATTTTAGTGATTTCTAATTACTGTCATCATGTCTATTCTAATTATATAATTTAAGTAAAATAACTACAAATTACAATTCCAAATTATTACTGATAAAAAAGTACTTAAATACAATTACAAAATACACGAATCAAAAGTAATGATAATTATTATTTATATTTTAACATGGAATTACCGAGGCATTGCAACAATATTATATTGTCAATAATACATATTAACGCTTTCAACTTTTGTGTGTTTAATGAACTTTTCTGTCACCATGGAGTAACTTTTTTGTATGCACATTTGTACTAGTTAGGTTCAATTTTGTCCACAGAGGGTTTAATTTATAACCTACTTGTTGTTACACCCTGTATTATATCTATTCAAATCTCAAGCAATGAATCATTGATATAAGTTCACTCATATTTAAAGCTACCCTTTATTATTAAGTTGGAGATTAGGCAGAAAAAATAAATAAAAACTCATATGTCTCCTAAAGTACCTCAGCTTAATTTCGAGCAACTGCTATTATATAATAAAAACAATTTAATGTTCTTTCGAGTCAACGGTTTGTATTTTCGGAGAGGTTATTTTAGCGTAGTGTCGTTCTTGTTCTATGAATATAACAACGGAGAGAGAAGAGAGATGCGCTACAGCGTGTTATTTTCAGTTGGTACAAAAACAATGTTATTTTTAAAGCAAACATTCCTCTGTGGAACGAGATACCGTAGAGGTTGAAAAAGTAAATTCAATAAATATGTTGAATCTTACTTAGAAGCAAAAAAGGAAAAAGCGCGATTTACGTTGATTCCTTCAAAGAGTAACTGTAATCAATTAATACTTGATAAACTGTCCTTAGCAACAACTACGAATCACCATACATGATACATTCCAAAGAAAAAGAAAAAAATATAGTGGTGTACTTACTTGAATTGTTACAAAACTATTTTTTTCCTTTTCTTTTTATCAGAAATCTACGTTTTTTTCTTTCTTTTTTGGTGATAACGATAATTTTAAATGACAAGAAATTTTTTTTCACAATTTCACTCCATACAATTGGGCTTCTTCAATTTGACACTTTCTTCAAATATGGAACTAAAACTATTGGAAGCTTTTTCTCCTCCTACGACCTTCTTTCCCAAAAAAACCGTAACCACAACTTGAAACTTAGTGTTGTATTCTTTTCATGATATCCAATCGAAAAATGTGGGATACCAAGCAACTGAGAGTATCTTATTAAGGAATTTCTGCCATAAATCAAGTCAGAAAACCGACTATGCCATCAAAAGAAAAATACACACAAATACTTGTGTAAAGTTTTAGATTAGCTAATATCTATAAAATTTTTATTAACGATGTAAACTGAAAAATCGCATTTTTTAAATTATAACATGAAACATAATTAAGCTAATCTCATTGAATTTATTTGTAGGCAATTGACTTACGAATAAAATCAGCCGTTGCTCGAACTGATGGGATAATTAGATGCGGAGAAGATTGAAAAAAAAAGGAAAATTAAATGTTTATTTACCTAATTAACTTTCATCTTTCTTTGCAGTGTTTTCGGGGAAAAGGTAATGGCAAATCCCATTATAACTAGTCATAATTTGAAGGCAATTAGCGATTAATTGTAAAATGTCTATGCCCTATAAGTGGTCCGATTTAACATTTCAAAATGCACGCACGGGGGTTTGTCAGGTCAGTGGCGTTTGAAAAGGGAATATTAAAATAGGGTTTTAATGAAGAAAAAAAAACAGGTTCAATTCAAACAACTTATTTAACGTTAAAATTAAAGAAAAATTAGCTTTTACGTCCTTTTACTATGTAGAGGTTTTGGTATCCAGGACCTCTTACAAAAATGGATCAAACTGAAACACAACCTCAACCATCCTCATCTATAACACTAAATCCTCCCACTATTACAAAATATTATGTAGCCGCAGCTCAAACAACCCCCCCCCCCCGCCAACTTTTTCTGAAAGAGAAAGGCAATTGTTATGCGTACTATCCCCGATACAGCTCTTTTTGAATATATAAAAGCTGTTGCTGAAATCGTCAATCCAAAAAATGTTACCTCTGCTTCTAAAATATCAAACAACCGTGTGTGCATTTATTTAAGTTCCATATCTATCGTCGATAAATTACTCAAAACACACCATAGCATATATGTGGAATCAACTATTATCCCTACACGAAGACTTATTACACAAGCCAAGCGAATCCTTATATCCAACGTATCTCCTACTATATACCACATTCTATCATTGAAAAATCACTCGAAAATATAGGCCTTCAATTAGCCTCCCCTGTCTCATTTTTGAAATGTGGTGTACCAGATGAGAGCTATGCACACATTATGAGTTTCCGAAGAATGACTTTTGATAGATAATTTTTCCTTGAAAACGTCTCTCTTAATAACACATGATAATACTCCTTATAGAATTTTCATCTCCACTGACAAACTGGAATGTTTTCTGTGCAAACAACCCGGCCATACTGCCGAGGCTTGTACTAACCCTCCCAGTAATCATATCCAAAATCCATCACTGCAAACAAACGACATATATATTGACCTCTAACGAACTATTTTCATCGCTATTGCCTCTTACCACCGATCTTGAAGCTATAGCAGTAACTATTTGGTGCCCAAATAAACTGACTGTAGCATATATATTCCACCTAACTATTAGCTTACAGAAGTGGAATTAGTAAACCTCATCTTCCAACTCCCACATCCATACATACTAGTAGGAAACCTTAATGCTCATAATAACCTATGAGGATCTAATTCAACATCTGGCAGAGGAAGAACCATCGAGAATGTAATAAATTTCTCTAGCTCATGCCTACTAAACACAGGATCCAATACTCATCTCAATATTTCCTCTGGGTCTTTCTCTGTTATCGACCTAAGCCTCTGCGACCCTAAGTTGGCCCCTTTACTAACTTGGTACGATGAAGACGATCGGTATGACAGCAATCATTTTCCTATAGTCATATCTTCCAATGAACCTCCTAACCAACAAATGTCAACAAGAAGATATTGGCACCTGAACAGCGCTAACTGGGACAGCTATATGTCTCAAACAGAAACTACATTATCCTACCTTATTTTATCTGATAATATGGATAATAACATACTGCTCTTCACAACATGCATTATATCTGCTGCCGAGACCCACATAGGTAAAACTAAACATTCCTACGGGCACAAAACTGTTCCCTGGTGGAACCCTTCCTGTAAAAGTGCTGTAGAATAGCAAAAACTAACATTAAAACTGTATCGACAGAACAGAACACCCGAGAATTTGATTAAGCTCAAGAGAGCCAGAGCAAAAACAAAATATATTATAAAGCAGAGTAAAAAATCCTCCTGGAAAAGCTACATTTCATTCATAAATGAAAGTACTCCTCCAAATCAGGTTTGGAAAAAAATTAAGTGTATTCAAGGGAAAAAACCCAATAGTAAAATACCAAATCTCATAAATAATGGAAATATAATAAATAATAACCAAGAAATAGCTGAAATTATGGCCAAACATTACGAAGCAAAATTCCGTAGTAAAATTTCTCCGACCCCTGCAAAAACAATGTCATCAGACCCTTCTCTAATCAAACTTGACGTAGATTCCCTCAATATACCCTTCTCTCCACAAGAACGTACTACTGCATTAAAATCCTGCAAAAAATGCAGCTGGACCTGATGACCTGCTCTACATTTTCTCAAAAATCTCGATACCTTAGGACAACTAAAACTTCTGGAACTATTTAACCTAATCTGATCCTCCAAAAAATTTCCATCCCAATGACCAAGCACCTACCTCACCTAAGTCCTATAGACCCATCTCACTAACATGCACTATATGTGAAATTATGGAAAAAATGATTAACAAGCGACTTATTTGGTACCTAGATAAATACAAGATTATATCGAAAGAACAATCTGGATTCCGACGAAATCGATCAACTCGAGGTAATTTGGTTATGCTTCAAACACACATTGCTACAGCGTTAAACAAAAAACAAGGAATCATACTCGCCTCATTTGATATAGAAAGTGCATTTGACAACATAAATAGGCAAACAATACTCAATTAATGAATGCTTTACAATATCAATGGAAATATGTTTAAACTCATTGAAAACTTCTTCTTCTTTAGAGTAATTCTTAACGTTATTTTTTCAACAACGCACACCCAAACAGATGGAGTACCTCAAGGCTCTGTGCTAAGCCCCACCTTATTTAACCTTGTAACAAATGACCTCTCCTACTTCACTGCTCCCATTAAACATGCAATGGACGCTGACGACCTAGTGATTTATTGTCACGGGCAATCAATGATCACTACTTCTTCCCTCATTCAAACTGCAGTAAATATTCTACAAAGCAAGCCAACTGGGATTAAGGTTATCCCCGACTAAATCCAAAATCATCAGATTTAGTAAACATTCATTACCCCCAGTACCCAACATTACAATCAACAACATCCCTCTCCCTGTAGTCAACGATTGCAAAATACTGGGTGTGGTATTCGATACCCGTCTCTCATCGAAACAACACATCCTCGAAATAAAAAAGGAGGGGTGTAGAATACTAAACCATTAAAACGCTTTCTAATTATCACTGGGGTGCTCATGAAAACTCTCTTTTAAAAGTGTACAGAGCGCTAATTCGACCGAAGCTTGATTACGGCTGCCACATATACACATCTGCGTCTAAATCACAAATCAATCTACTGAATTCTTTGCAAAATACAACCCTCCGCCTATGCCTTGGAGCGTTCCACTGCAGTCCGTCAGAAAGCCTTTATTGCGAAGCAAATCAACCACCTTTGTGGATAAGGCGCCAACAACTACTACTAAATTACGCAGTTTCTGTATCTTCCGATCCATATAACCCCGTATACAACCTAATAATACCAACCAATCACAACATACCCAATATGTCACCAACTCCTACAATAAAAACCATACCGATGATTATAGAATCAATGCCTATTAAAGTCGATATCTCACAAACAACTCCAATACCCCTCTCTTTAATCCCCCCTTGGACAAAAAACATTCTACAAATCAACACATCTCTTACCAAATTAAAAAAAACGAAACCCCCAACGCTTTAATTAAAAAATCATAAATATACAATAAACAGAAATCAACACGACTTGATATTGTATACTAATGCATCAAAAAATGAGACAGGAGTGGGATGTGCAGTTACAACTTCAGAATCCCCTATATATTCATCCACGATATCCTCAATCTGTAGTGTACACACCGGAGGATTATTCAGTATCCTACAAGCATTCAAGCACATATCCTTACCTCATAAGAATGTATATATATATATATGCACTGATTCTCTTGCATCAATTAACTCCATTAAACATATTTTCACCGAACATTCTCTTGTACAAAATATACACGACACCTACCAATTAATCACTTCCCAAAACATAACAGTTACCATCATATGGATACCATCCCATATTGGTATTGAGGGCAATGAACTGGCCGATCAGCTAGCTAAAAACACCACAACACCTATCAACACCGATAACACTATACAAACGGCAAAATATCTTAAGCAATTCATCAAACACAAATTCAAAAGTCTGTGGCAACAACACTGGGATTCCATCAATTCAAGCCTACAAAATATCCAGCCTTCAATAAATCATCCATACCTCACCGAACCTTCTAAACTTTCGAGACAAAACTTAGTAGTGATGAGAAGACTACGAATTGGACACACCAAACTTACCCACGGTCACCTGATGTCCCGTAGCAACTCTCCATATTGTCAAAAATGTCAATGTAGCATCACAATTAAACACATTCTCACTGAATGTCAACGATACCTAACAGAAAGACACCAGCTCCACCTTAATTCCAACATAGAAGAATTATTGAGTAACCCTAACGAAGCAATTACAGTACTGCAGTTCCTAAAAAATGTACAACTTTACCGCAAAATTTAACACAATGTACTATATATTTATATATTAACATTAGTATGTACTCCTACTATTAATTAACTGTACCTGTGTGAGTGGCCATTGTAGCCGAGCACGTTAATTAAAGAAAAAAAAATATTGGGCATTCCACCTCTACTTAGGATGACAGCCTGACTTCGTCGACCCATACTCAATATAACCGATCTTATATCATTCTGATCCAGTTCTTCCCATATTTCAATAAGACATTGTACCATGACCTCTAAGTTATTAGGTTGGTGTGGGAGATTCTTTGGGCGTCTACCAATCATGCTCAATAGGATTGAGATTTGGGCTTCGTGTTGGCCACTCCATAATATTGATGTCATCATATTCTAGGTAATTTTGTACCACTCGAGCTGTGCGTCTAGTGTTAGGCAAAAAATTTGGACGGATTAAAGTGGCAACTGGCACAACAAGTTCTTGCAGAATATCCACTATATACCGAAGAGCATTTAAATTGCCATTTTTTATTACCACTAAGTCTGTGCGCTCTCCGTGCCCAGGGGGGTCGGATGGAGGAGGCTGGAAGTGATCCACCCCTAATCTTCCATGCGAGCTTCCTGGGGGGGGGGGGTTCTCTACCCGACACGGCGCGTCCCAATGGCTCATAGGGTGTCTCCACGAGGAGTGATCGGTCATGGTTCCCGCGCTCTTAGAGCTGTGAGGGAGGCACGACCGACCAACCTCGGGGATAGGTGACGAATAGGTACGATTCGTTCTGAATAATCGCCCGCGGATCAAAAGGGATAGAGGAGTAAACCTGACTAAAAATCATCCTCGTCGGCCTCCCCGCTTCTGCTGATTATCTATCAGTCATAGGGAGGTGAAACCACCGTCAACTGGACTGTCATGTCCTCCCACTCTACTTCTTCTTTCTTCCATAAACTTCTTTTTCTTTTTTATTTTCAAATAATTTTTCTACAGGCTCTTCTGGTCCTGCCGTCTTTTCTCTCCCTTTTTCCTTCGGCCAACCATATCTCTAAACTTCTTCTTTCTTTCTTTCTTACTTTTCTTCGCCCTTTCAGGAAATATTTCTCTCATGCCCCGGAGCATCATTTCAATCCCACGGCCACACACAGGGGAGGCAGCTGTGTGAGTCTACCCGTTGGCAAACCTGCGTCCGGAGGCAACCGTGAAAAAAGCCTAGAGGAGTAAACCTCGATAATAGAATCCGTAAACCTCGTTGTTAGCGACCGTGGCCATGGATGAATGGCTGCACGAAACGCAGTCAGAAACGGTGCCTCTGGGATACCTGGCGACCTCCCAGAGTAATCAGCCTTAGCGGGGTAAGGGCGCACTGCCTCGCCGGACTTCAAAACGACCCAACTCGTGGGAAAACCTAAAACAAAAACCAAGAACGGAGGAGAATGTAGAGGACAAGGAAGGCAAGGAAACAAACGTGGAAGAAGGAGTGGTATTTAAAGGCAAGACGATCTCTAGGACACCTCCTACAACAACTAGTAGGAGTTGTAGCGTGGAAAGCAACTCGCTGGCTAGGATGGACAGTTGGGAAAACGAGGATAGGAAAGAAACATACAAAAGGCTTGAGAAGGAAACACCTGGAAGCTCGGAGGATGAGGGTGTAATCGGTAAAATCATAGAAGGTACACAAAAAAATAGAAAGAGAAAAAGGGTTATGGAAGGGACGCCGGAGGGCACGAAGAAAAAGGAGGCTGGAAAAACTAATATTTAGGTAAGTATGGACAATCTGGACGGAGTTTTAGAAATTCTTGGTAATAACGGGGAAAACGAGGGAGCCATAGAAATGATCAAGGAAACCCTGACCTTGTTAAGTAAGGAAATGAATAAAGCGGCTTGCAAGAAATGCGAGGAAGAAAATGAGGCAAGGAAGAAATTAAGGGAGATTGAATATATTAAAGATAATATTAGAAGGGGAGGCGGGTACGAACAGTACTGTAAAATAAAAGACATGACGTGGGAAGAGGAAGTGTACACCAAGGTCTTAAAGATCTATGGAAGTAATAATAAGTGGATCGATGAGGGAGACGTCTTAATCGTGGCAGATAAGGACAGGAAGTTGACACTTAAACCCGATTTAAGTGACCTTCTAGATGAAACGGAGATGTGGAAGACGGAGTACCATCAGGCGCTCAACGACTAGGGGGAGAGAGAAAAAGAAATTCACCTTCATAACCAAGATTAGCGAGGGTGAGGAAAAGGAGGTATATAGAGCACTGGAGGAGGCGGTGGAAAAAATATTGGACGTGGGAAAAATCACGATTATATGCTCGGAGGGTGTGAGGAAAGTTGTGGAACACATTGCGTTTAATAAGGAAATTGAAGTGGCTATGGGTGTAGAAAAAGTAACCCAAGAAAGTAGGGGCGCTGAAAGCGTGTGGATAAAGACGGGGGAGAAAACTTACGCTCAGGTCATCCAAGACCTAAAGGAAAATGTAAACGTTGAAGGGATAGGAATTGTGAGGATCAGGAAAACCAATAGCGGGGATGTGGTGGTCACCACTAAAGGCAATGGCAATGCGGGGAAGCTAAAGAAAGTAATCAAGGAGATGGCGAACTACGAGGCAGTGGTCAGAAGGAGGGAACAGGCGTTCGATATCTTTGACCTCGATCCGTCTATACAGGCAGAGGAAGTAATAGAGGCAGTCAGTAGTCATGCAGGAATTAAAGAGGAGATGGTAGAGGTCAAGTCGATTAGAACGGATAGGACAGGGCAGCAGATGGCGACATTTACTACTCCATTGGAGGTAGCCGCAAGGATGGAAAACATCCAAAATATCCGGGTGGGCTGGGTGGCTTGCACTGTAAAGAAGCGTAACCAGCCGACACGCTGCTACAGGTGCTTAAATTTCGGACATAGGACAAAAGAATGCAAAGGGACTGACCGCACCAAGTTGTGCTTAAACTGCGGTAAAAGTGGACATAGGGTGGGAGAATGCAAGAATGACAGATTCTGCATTAAATGCCAAGTGGAAGGCCATAGGATGGACAATATGGGGTGTCCTATGTTTAGGGATTTGGTATATAATAAAAATGATCCTAAGCCCCCTAGAAATCGGTTTCGGTAGCATAGTCATACCCTACACCATACATAATTATCTTACCACTATAGTTCACATATTTCTTATTTACGAGTCATTTAGTTTTACAAGTTTTATCTATACACCTTCTATTTATACACCTTTTATATATACACCGCTTATTTATACACTTTTTATTTATACATTCTGTGTAGGGCCCTTTACACCCTGCACAGAAACTGCACATAGATTTTATTTTGACTCATACGGAGGTACACAAGGACATAGTTTTGGGGTAAACACTAACAAAAATGGCGGGAAATAAATAAAGACTAGGTGGGAACCTGTTAGATGTAGTACAGTTGAACCTAGGAAGATCTAGGATGGCGCATGACATGGCGTTGGAGGAAGCGGTAAGAACTGGGGTGGATATGATGATCATCTCCGAACCTAATAAAAAACTGGCCCGTAAGAAGGGATGGATCATGGATCAGAAGGAGGGAGTGGCAATCGCTATTACCAATAACAAATTGACCGTGGAATCAGTACACAGGGGCCTTGGATATGTGATTGTAGGTACGATGGGCATTGCTATTATTGCGACATATATATCACCATCGCTGAAGCTGGAGGACTTTAGGAGAGCTGTGGGTAGGGTCTTTGAGGAGGCAGCAAAAAAACCAACAACGTCGGTAATAGTAGGTGATGTTAATGCGAAATAGGTGATATGGGGGTCGCCCAGTTCCGATAGGAGGGGGCAACTTGTCGAGGAATGGTTAACACAGATGGAATGGGTGGCGAGGAACGACGGAACGCATACATTTGAACGAGGAACATCTAAAACCCACATTGATGTCACCTTGTGCTCTGAAAAGTTGGCCAAGAAAATTAAGGGCTGGAGTGTGCATTACAACAACCCATATACCCTCCACGGGCAAATAAAATTCAAAATCAAAAGCAGCGGCAACATCAGGAAAGCGACTCCAAGAAAGACGGTCTACCTGGACATTGCCAAATATACGAGAGCCCTCAAGGAAAAAAATGCCACCTATATAGACATACTTAGTGCGTACAAAATAACTACCACCAAAGAGGCTAAGGGCAATGTGAAACCGTACTGGTGGAATGCGGAAATTGAAGAGGCAAGAGCTACCTACGTCAGAATGAGGAGGGAGTACACCCGGCAACGTGAGGGGAACAAAAGAATAAGTCTTGCGGGTAGAATGAAGGAATTAAGCAGATCGCTAAAGAAGTTGATTATGGCCTCCAAAAAAATCAACTGGGAGAAGCTAATTACTGACCTGGATGAGGACATCTGGGGGCAAGGGTACCGCATTGCGACCGGCAGACTGGCACATAAAGCTATGGGTCAGATAACGACTAAGCTCAGGAAGCAGATCCTAAAGGAGCTTTTTCCAACCATAAATTCGAGAAAAATAAGTATGGGGAACAAGAAGATCGCAAGCCCGGATCCATTTACTATCCAGGAATTGGATGAGGCCATGCGTAAGATGAAAAACGGTAAGGCACCGGGACCGGATGGTCTGACTGTGGAGGCTTTAAAAATAGCATATAAGGTTAGGCCAGAAGGAATACAAAAATACCTAAATACATTGCTGGAAAAGCAAGTTTTTCTGGAGGACTGGAAAACGGCGAGAGTAATATTACTGCCTAAGGGTGGTAAGGACCCGAAGGAAGCCTCTAGTTATAGACTCATCTGCCTGATAAATACTTTTGGGAAATTACTAGAACGATTAGTGGCCAACAGGCTAACGATGGAACTTGAAGACAAAAATGTTCTATCCCCCCAACAACACGGGTTTAGGGCGGCAAGATCTACTGTGTCTGCCATTTTAAGTTTAAAATCGAAGATCAATGAAGGAACTTCTAAGTGGGGTGCACTGGTTGCAGTTGATATCCAGAATGCGTTTAATACAGCCAAGTGGGAGAAGATAATAAAGGCTCTCGTGAATGGAGGGGTAAGCCAGTACTTGGTTAAGTTCGTTAAAAACTATCTACATAACAGGAAAGTGGTCTCGGGGATCATCGCACATAAATGTACGATGGGGGTTCCACAGGGCTCGGTGTTAGGACCGGTGCTGTAGAACGTTATGTATGATGGGATCATTAAAATAGACTACGGACTAAAGGTGTCACCTATGGCATACGCGGATGACATAATCTATTGGATCGAGGGGAATGAAGACCAGGAGATTAGGTATAGGGCGGAAAAGGCCACCAGGCTCGCGATTCAATGGACCCGAGTAAATGGATTGAAGGTGGCTCCACACAAAACGGAGATGGCAGTTATAAAAAGACCGAGAAACGCCATGCGTAAGCTCGCCATAATGGTGGACGGGCAGAAGATTGAGGCTAAAGACAGTATAAAGTACCTAGGGGTCATTATTACTAAGAACCTAAACTTTGCTATGCATATTAACCAGACCATCGAGAAGGCGGCCGCTAAGAGCGCACAATTACTAAGGCTTATGCCGAATGTTGGAGGTCCGGGTTACCACAAACGACGAGTTTTATGCCAAGTAGTTCATAGTGTTTTACTATAGGCAGCCCCGGTTTGGAAGGACATGGTTAAGGTGCAAAAATATAGGGATAAATTAATAGCCGAGCAGAGAAAAAGCCTATTACGTATCATATCTGCGTACAGGACGGTATCGGCAGAGGCAGCCCAAGTGATTTCGGACTTCCCCCCAATAGACCTTATGATTGCGAAAAGGTGTTTCCTATACAAAGTCGGAGGGAGGTTGGTGGGGAATAGGAGAATGGCGAGGGAAAGCACCTACCGTAAATGGCAGGACAGGTGGGACAACTTGACGTCTAAGGCACAATGGACTAAGACGCTAATCAGGGATATAAAAAGCTGGGTAACGTGTAAACACAAAACCACGTCTTACCATGTCACACAATTTCTATCAGGACATGGCTCGTTCGGAACTTTCACCCATAGGATCCAAAAGACCTACATCGATCTATGCGCAATTTGCGATAAGAGTGACGACCCGGGACATGTCCTGTATGAGTGTGTGAGATGGGAGGCGGAGCGCAGGGAAATCACCAGCGAAATTGGCAATATACCTGAGGTTGAGGGTATTATCCAGGAGATGGTGGAATGTCCTGAGAAATGGAAGAAAATCACAAGCTATATCGTGAAAATTATGAAAAGAAAGGAGTCTGAGGATAGAGAAAGTCAGGGATAGGGTAGTTCATGGTAATTAAACTAAGTGGGTTGGTACGCTGAAGTAATGACAGCTTGCTGTCCTCCCAGCGTATGTTTCATCCCAAGGTACAATGAGGAGGTTGGTTTAGTCAGGTGAAAGTCCCACACAAATCCACCGCATTGCACTGCTCGCTGTCGGAAATGGCATTAGCTTCCACCCCACCTCCGGGCAAAAAAAAAGTCTGTGCGCTCTTGGAAAGAAACCTCCCTAGACCATAAGTGATCCTCCACCAAATAATGTGGGATTTACAATGTTGCATGGAGCGTACCTTTATTTTGCCATCGGTGTATACGAATACGTCTACCAAAGTTGTACATACAAACTCTGGACTCGCCTGTGAATAGAATGCGATCCTAATCGGCTTTTAACCAATGACCGTGGTTTATTGCAAAATTCAAGCGCGTTCTACGATGATTTACGTTCAAGAATGGACCTCAGGCTGGAAAACGCGACTCTAAATTAGCTTCCAGGAGACGTTGACGAATTGTTTCGGTACAAATTCGAATTCCATGAGCGTCTTGAAGTTTCTGCATGTCACAAATCGTCTTCTGACAGTGGATAACCTCAAATATCGGTCTTGTTTGGGGGTTGTGACACGATGTCTCCCTTGCCCAGCTCTTCTGGAATTGCTACCAGTTTTCCTATACATTTGTATCATTTGATGTATGGGACACACTGAACCTTCTTCATATGCTGCGATAACTCCAACCTTCTTCGAGTTCAAAAATTGCTTAGTTACTTGCCCAACAAATTAAACCTGTTATACTAAAATCCATTTTGTAAATTAAATGTATTTCTTATCTGTCATTTTTTGCTTATAACTCATAACAACAATGAGCTCCACATCAGAACCTGCCATGAATAAATATCTTATACCCCCACGCTCAGGAAAGAGTAATAATTGAATGAGTCTTTGGCCAGTTGAAACGTCGTTTTCCCATATTGTCGAGACAAGTGAGGATAGCGGTGAAAAATGTTCCTAAATTAGTAATAAGCTGTGCCATGCTTCATAATATTGCAATACATTTGAATGATGATTGGGGGGTAGAAGACGGAATCGAACATGTTATTGATGATGCTGAGGAAAATGTACCTGTAAATAATTTTTATTGGAAAGTAATGAGAATTAGACGCCGTGGTCAGCAAAAACGAACAGAAACTAGTTATCATCTTTAGTAAATATTATTAAATTGAGCATCTATGTAAATACATATTTTTGTTGTTGAAAATCATGACTGCATAGAGAAGAAAGTTTTGGATAAATTTATTTTAAACCCAAGAAAAAAGTTATTAGTTTAATTTAAGTATAATTAAAATCTCAAAGTTTTGTTTTCATTTGCCTTTTTATCCTAAAATTTTACATTTTGGACGACCATGGACCATGGTTTGCCCCCCTTCCCCTGTTCCTGGCTACACCCTTGAATCAGTTACTGAACTCGGTTTCGGAAGCTGAAGTAAATCCAACTGAACCTCCTACCCAAAATAAATCAAATGTTAAGATTATACAGAATATTGTCCTAAGCCAACCGAATACAGGCACTAGCTATCTACAAGCAAAAGCATTGATAACTACTTGGGGCAACTGGAAAAACCAACAAGAAAGAGTAAACGTTATTTGGAAAGACTTTCATTTGCTATAACGTCAAGGAATTATCAAGAAAGTTTTGAAAGAAAACTAGCCTTACACTTGGTAGAAGAAAAGAAAAAATTGAACCGAAAATGAAAGAGGGAAGAGAATGCAGCAGCAAAAGTTTTAAAAGAATGTACGCAAGCTTCTTTAAGTAATAACTGTTGCTGTGTACGCAAAGTTCGTACAATAAAAAATAACTACCTAACATGTGATAGCTGCAAAAAAAGAATTCACCGTGGATGTGTTCAAAAAAAGCTGAAGTTGGTGAGGATGAGTTGTTTATGTCTCATATATGTAATACCGAGGAAAGCGATGAAGATGTAAATTCAGAAATAGAGAGCAAAGAAGATAGTGAATTAGACGATAGAAGGGAAATCGGCAGCAAAATAGGTGAAGATACAAAAGGCAATGTGAAAAACATTAAAATAATAAATAACATGACGGTTACTGAAAACCAAAACCCCAAAGACAGAATAAAAACACGATGGAAAAAAGAAAGTGACGCAACAAATGGCAATAATTCTATAAATCTTAAGGAATATAATGAAAGAATATTGGAAACAAAACAATCAGTTGGGACGAAAATTCTCGGAGAAAGTAAAATAAAAGACCAAGCAAAGATTGATGGGAAAATAGCCGAAGAAACAGGAAAAATGAACCAAAATTCTAATATTAAAAAATAGTACATCAGAAATGAATACAGACGACGAAATGGAGACAGACAAGCTATTTGATATGTATCAAAATCAAATAAGAAAAAATAAGGGCACTATTAGAATCATTAATTGGTCCTTGTCCAATAACTAAAATTGTTGTGTGGAATAATTAAAATTTTTGTGCAATAACTAGTTTTTTGATAACGTTCAAATATTTTTTTAATATCTAGAAAAACCACATTGTTACAAATATTTAAAATGCATTATCCAAAAACATCATATTTGTACTAATATTTGGCACAGACAAATTATTATACCATGAGAAATACTCCAACAGTAACCATTTAAAACCCAAAAAAGCTGTCCAATAACTACCTAGTTTACCCTATTTGAAATACGAAATGCCATTTAAATTCATTTTATCTTGTAAATCGATTAGCGAATTCTGTTGGTAGCACTAGTTAAAGCGACACGAACGCGTCATGAGTGTGACTGAGATGTTTTGTGAGTGTGAGTGCAATTCTGTCTCTACTCTTTGCGCAGATGTGCTTCGTCTTCGTATATACTTCTCTGTTCTGTTACTTCAGCCGTTCACGATCACAATCGTGAAGTATTTGTGTAAAATCTTAAATGCTGTAGGTACCGATTTAAATAAAATATATGAAAAATAAACGGTTTTAAAGATTAAAACTAACTTTTCCGCATCTGTGGCCCTGAACAATATTCTATCATGAAATTGTCACTTGTATACACTTCGGGGGATGTATCCTGCTAACAAACCGAAACTTCTCCAAAAATTACCAAAAATGTAGTATATCTGGATTTATAGGACCCGCTGTACTCGGTCTAGTCAGCTGAAAATTAGTAGTGTACATATGTGAGACATCTTGAACAATATTCAATCATAAAATTGGTCACTTTTATACACTCAGAAGGCTGTATCGTGCTAACAAACTGAACATTGTCCAAAAGGATAAAAATTTGGTACTTGAAGTACTATAGCACCCGTTGTACTGGCGTTAGTCTGCTGAATACCAATAGGGCTAATCTTTGAGATGCTCTGAATAATATCCAATCATGAAATTGGTCACTTGCATATACTCCGGAGGCTGTATCGTGCTAACAAACTGAAATTTCCCCAAAAATGACAAAAACATCGTACTTAAGCTCTGGAGAGCTGAATATGGTTCATCTGTGTGATGTCCTGAATAATATTCAATCATAAAATTGGTGACTTGTTGAACTTCAGAGGCTATATCGTGCGAACAAATTGAAATTTCACGAAAAACGACAAAAAAGTCGTATTAGTGTTTTAAATGAAACTCACGGTTTCTAGTTAATTCCACAATATAATAAAAGGTATTGAAAATTCTAAAAAATTGACAATTGTTTCGATAAATCAATATCATCGTCAGAATGACAGAAGTTACATTTTTGAATTGTCAATTTTTTAGAATTTTCAATAACTTTTATTATATTGTGGAATTAACTAGAAACCGTGAGTTTCATTTAAAACACTAATATGAGCAGATTCCACGAAGTAAGCGTCGAGACAGTTAATTTCATTAAAAAAGTCGTACTTCAAGTACCATAGCAACCGTTGTACTGGCTCTGGTGTTGTTGAAGGAAAACGTAAAAATAACCCAAATTTTTTTTTCAAAATTCCAACTTTTTTTGGGGTAAACCAATACCTTTCTCGCATATTAGATAGGTTGGGCGGAAAAGTAATATGAATGATCAGGTCTTCAGTATCTTCAGAACAATAGTACTGATTCGTCTATGCTTAAAATGCACTCTGATGTAAAGAAAGCATTGTACCCACCTCTGGCGCTACCCTAAACGACTTTCTTGCGACAGATAATATGTTCGACTCCGTTGTCTGACAAAAAGGTTGGTGTAGGGCTCTCGGGTCTAGCACGCTTCCATATTTGACAAAAAAAAATTTCACGGGAATATATTGATGAATAATTATTTTTAAACGGTTTTATTTAGCTCACCCCGTTTGTTTTATTTATTCTTGGGTCAAATTTCACCCTCTTCCTGTCAACCGATTAATCTGAAATTTTCTATACACTTTGGATTTTGGTGACAATACAATTATGTTTATTCATTATCATTATAAATTCAAGATGGCCGCCGCTACAGAATAGCGGATAATTTATGTTTTATTAATCCCATCAATATGGGTATCAAATGAAAGGGCTCAACAAGCAGAATACAATATACTATAAAAAATTGAAATCCAAGATGGCGGCCGCTACAAAATGGCGGATAACGTAGGTTTTATCAATCCCATCAACATGGGTATCAAATGAAAGGGCTCAACAAGCAGAATACAATATACTATGAAAAATTTAAATCCAAGATGGCGGCCGCTACAAAATGGCGGATAACGTAGGTTTTATCAATCCCATCAATATGGGTATCAAATAAAAGTGCTCAACCAGTAGAATACAATATACTATATAAAATTAAAATCCAAGATAACGGCCTCTACAAAATGGCGAATAACGTAGGTTTTATCAATCCCATCAACATGGGTATCAAATGAAAGGTCTCAACAAGTAGAATACAATTTACTATGCAAAATTGAAATCTAAGATAGCCGCCGCTACCAAATGGCTGATAACAATTTTTTATCAATCCCACCAATATGGGTATCAACAAATAAAAGGGCTTGACAAGAAGAATACAGTGCACTATACAACCTCAATATTTAAGATGGGCGCAGCCACTAAATGGCGTATAATATTAAGATTTAAATTTAGAAATTGAATCTGTAATTTAGGTATCTGATTAATCCAGCCTGAATCCACCACCCAAGTCAAGATTTTGTATCGTGTTGAGGACTGTGTGGCGTTTGGCCTCAATTTCGTCGAACTCAGATGTATGCAACAGATGTACCTTCCGTCCGAATTGATTTCGCAAGAGACGGAGTACATCTTATACACCCGAAAGCCATACAGTTTCCAGCTAAGTACAATTACGGGACGGCTGAAAGAAGAATGTTGCCTTTAATACTATCATGGGCTTCTACAATACATAAAATGCAGGGCAGCACTGTGGATCACGCAGTCGTATACTTAGGTGCGAAATTGTTTGAAGAAGGTCAAGCCTACGTGGCTCTTAGTAGAGTAAGATCGTTGCAGGGACTACGTATAGAGGAGTTGGACTGCAATAAACTAACGGGCAAGAAACCTTGCAATAATGAAGCACTAAATGAATTAAACAGAATCCGAAATAAAAACTAAAAACCAAAAAATAAAAATAGGTAAAAAAACTTTTTAAGTTAAACGGTTTTATGTTAAACATACATTGCAATGTTTAAGATAAATGTACTAAAAACCAAAAAATAATAAAATAGATACAGACGTGGGAATTATAAACATATACATAGACTAGACTAAAATAAAACCGTGGGGCACGTCAATTGTCTACAATCGTTGATTAAAATTTTTGTTTTGTAATGTTACTTATAAGCGTATACTGTTCTTCTATCGCACATTAAGTCGATAATCGTTGATTAAAATTTTTGTTTTGTAATGTTACTTATAAGCGTATACTGTTCTTCTATCACACATTAAGTCGATAATTTGTAGACAATTGACGTGCCCCACGGTTTTATTTTAGTCTAGTCTATGCATATGTTTATAATTCCCACGACTGTATCTATTTTATTATTTTTTGGTTTTTAGTACATTTATCTTAAACATTGCAATGTATGTTTAACATAAAACCGTTTAACTTAAAAAGTTTTTTTACCTATTTTTATTCATTTTAACCTAAATCTGTGATCCCCCACCCACCCCTTAAGGGCGGGGGTGGGGGTGACTTTGTAAAATAGTCATAAAAATAAATTTGGAATCAAATTCTACGTAATTTTTTACGTAGACACCAAAATTTTCATTTCGATACCTTTTTTATAAAGTTATGCAAAAAAAATGTTATCAAAAATTGATTATTCAATGGTGTAGGGCTCTCGGGTCTAGCATACTTCCATATTTGATAACAAAAATTTCACGGGAATGTATTGATAAATAATTATTCTTCATTTTAACCCAAATCAGTCATCCACCCCCTAAGGGCGGGGCTCCACACCATTAAATAATCAATTTTTTGATAACATTTTTATTGCTAACTTTATAAAACAAGGTTATCAAAATGAAATTTTAGGTGTATACGCAAAAAATTACGTAGAATTTGATTCCAAATTTAAAAATTTATTTTTACGACTATTTTATAAAGTCACCCTTAAGGCGTGGGTGGGGATGACTGATTTAGGTTAAAATGAAAAATAATCATTCATCAATACATTCCCGTGAAATTTTTTTTATCTATTTTGGAAGTATGCTAGACCCGAGAGCCCTAGACCATTGAATAATCAATTTGTTTTAACATTTCTTTTTGCATAACTTTCTAAAAGAACGAAATTTTAGGTGTATATGTAAAAAATTACGTTCTATTTTCTGCTGCTTCTCTTACTTCTTTCTACTAAGGTTCTATGTCTCCCTTTCGATAACTTGAATATGGACATGATCATTCCATCCACTTTGTTGCTTCTATTTTTTGTAGTATATGTTTTCGTTTTTAGGATATTTCTGAGCGTTGTGGGCTTAATTTCGACTTTATAACCTTCCGAGCAACCTCATCTCAGTACTATGGATCTCGCTTTAGGTTAGTGAGTCACTTTATTATATATTTCCGTTTTAATTAGATTCTCTTCTTGCTGAAAGAGTAGGAATCTTCAAATTTATTTGGTTTCAATACAGAATCTTCATTCTTCTCCTTCAGTTAAATAATGTGCTTCTAATTTTTTGTTACTATATGAAATTGTACTGCACTCATAGACATTTTAGGAATGTTATCTAAACAGTCTTGACAGATTTCTCAAAATAAAAAATTTGTTGTGTTGTAATTCGTTTGCTATTTTCCTTGGCCAACTTTTGCGATTTATTTTACAATATTTTTAAGATAAAAGTCGTGAGATAGGAAACTTTAACATTAATTATCGAGTATTAATTAACAAAAAGTTTTATCGGGGATTGTTTCAGTTTCCTTGTTTTAACGGAAGTACCGATTTTAATGTTGATATTAGAAGGCAATCTGTGAAATCGGTATTAAATTTAGGTATTTATCGTAATTAATCAACCTACTTGAAAAACGAAAGCGGCTAATTATCATATATTTAGATATTTCTTAAGTGCAAAATACATTATTTATGTATAAACCGACTGATTCAAAGTTATTACGAAGTAATATTATACTGAGAAATAAAATGCATTAGTCATTAAAAGAGATAAAAATCGAATTACCGAGTTTAATTCACTCAATCGAATATTCCTTAAGAAACGCACAAATTATACTGTAATGTTTTTCTAATTTATTTAAACAATAAACGGGTGGGATAAATTTTAAACACTCGGTATGGCTACTTACTAATTTATTTAAACACTAACTCACTAACACTTAATTTATATATACTTAACTAATCACTTAAATATAATTTATATGCACACAAACTTGATTATATTAGTACTTTACTGTTCGGTGTATTTCTGTTTATTTCTCGAGATCACTTTATCAACTCCTCCTCCGCTGATCGGCCCTTATTTATATTAATGCCTTTCTAACTAGAAAATTCCGGGCTGCGGCTTACACACACAAATAATTGATTCTGGCCTTTTCTAGATAAGTGTGGTCACAAAAACAATGCTTAGATAAGATAGTCCCAAACAGTTATAAAAACACTGCGTATCCGCCATAATTTTAATTTTCATGCCTGGCTTAGACAGGGTCGGATTTAGGGTCTTTACCAGTGTGCTGTTTCGTAACAATTCTATAAACTATAGAAATAGGGCAAAACATATTTAAAAGCCGGTTCAGACACCACGACTAACTGAACGATAAAACGGTATAATAAGAAAAATCAGGCATACGTTATCCGAATTGAGAAATTTAAAAAATGTACGCATTTGCTAACAAGGAAACGGTTATAAAAAAATCGAGTCTTTACGAACGGTTTTTGTTATTCCACGAATTTCTTGCAATACAAACGGCATAAGTTGACCACACTGAAAGTCGTATGAGGTTTGAACGATAAGATGAATGGACTGTATGGACGTGCCTTAAATATTACGTTTTGTCTAATATGACAGTTTTATCGTTCAATTAGGCGTAGTGTCTGGATCGGCCTTGAGTGTCCAGCCCCATTCCATTCATACAAAACGTACGTTTTACGGTCCACACATTCCTTTTTACTTGATACCTTTTGTCTGATTCGACATGTTCAATTAGTCGTAGTATCTGGACCGGCTTTAAAGGAGTAAAGTTCTCCAAATCAGAATTGGAGAAGTTCAAAAAACAAGTTTCTCAGTCTCCTGCATCAATTGAGCAATCATGCACGGAGATTATGAGTTTTGTTTGAATTGTTCTCATAGAAAAAAAGATGACTTTTTCCGTTTTCTTATACTTCAGGCTTCTGATACGCCGTCGTTCAATACACTGCGTCTAATTTCAATTGATAATATTCAAGATATAATACTACCCCATAATTCTAAATTCATATCGTTCGATGTAACAAATCTATTCACTAGTATACATCCTAAAGAAACTTTAACTCTTGGTCATTAACTTGCTCACATACAATAATGTTAATCCTATAATTCACTCTGATATCATTACTTTATTAAAAGTGTGTTTGAATCAAAATTATTTTCATTTCAATGGAGAGGTTTATACCAGTAAAAAGGTTTGAGTATGGGCAACCCCCTCAGCCCCCTACTAGCAGAAATCTTCATGGATAATGTAGAAAAAAAAAATTCATCAACGTACTGTACTGGCACCGACATTTTGTCTAGCTTCACCGGTACAAATAGACAATACTAATAATTATAACAAATAATTAAATATCATAAAACAAATAGCAGTTAATAATAATTACGATCCAAATTCAATTGACAATATTGTAAATAAAACATAAAAAAATAGACTTTAGAACAAGTATTCCCTTCTGATAAAAATAATAATAAACAATTTAAAAGCTTAACATACTTTGGATCACCATCCTTAAAAATTAAATAATTTTTAGAAACTTTAGACATGAATATTTGCTTTAAAACTGATTACAATTTATCCAAACTCATTAAAAATAACAAATCTAAATCTTCAAAATTACACAAATCAGAAGTTTATAAATTAAAATGTGGTAATGACAACTGTGATAAAATTTATATCGGTAGAACTTTTAAAAATGTTAAAACTAGAGTTTCGGAACACAGACGTTGCTATGACAACAAAAAATTGGATTCTAACTATTCAAATCATTTATTAGAAAACCAACACATTTTCGACCTAAATTTTGAAATTTTACATGTAGTAGTTAAAACCTTTAGTTTAAATTTATTAGAGGCCCTTGAAGTAAACAAAAGTAAATATTCAGGTAACCTTCTTAACGACCAAAGAGATATCAATCACTCTCCTTTAATAAACTTTTTTACCTAGAAGATAGCTTAGGAATGTTTGTAGTGAATGAATTTCCAGGTAATTTCTTTCAATGCCTTTGTTAACATTAATATAATAGAATTATGTATTTATGCACTGTATGCACTAATTAAAACATTTTTAAATTACACCTTCATTCGTTTTGAGAAAGCTACTGTGTTAGTGAAACGCGTCAACCAGTTTAAATTGAACATTAGTTCAAATAAATGAAGTTTTAAACTACGAGTAACATACTCAGCTTTATGTTCGATTCAAAAAACGCCTAGGAAAATATATTTTATTTAGTGAAATTTGTAATAAAAAATATTATATAGTGTGCATTCTGCGTTGTCATAGACACGAAGATGAAATTTGTAAGTGTGTCAAAAAGCGTCGATTAATAGTTATTTGTAAAACAAGTGTCACAATGGCTCGTTTTGTAGAAATCACGAGTACGACAGAAAGTCATTGTAGCACAAGTTTTACATAATATTTTTTATAATTCGCATTTATTTAATTTTTTAAATTAAATAGAATTACATATAATCCCTGTTTTTAAACTAGGAGGATTGGTTTCAATTTAAGTTGGCAATTCTGTAGATTCCTGATTGGTCAGATCACAGATGGTTTTATTCAGCATTTCTGACTTTTGACATATTATAACCGAATAATTGTGTAAATTATAAACAAACTTTCATTTAAGCAAACAGAGGATGATTATTTGTTTAAAAAAGAGCTTCTTCGTATATGATTTTGGGATCTATTTATATTATATCATCAACAGAATTATTTCTGTAATACATCTTCACATAGATATCTGGTATTGATCCTATACAATATAAAAATAAACAATTGACAAATCATTGATAAATAAACGTTAGCGTACTTTATTCATTAATATTTTTAATATATAAATCATTCTAATTTTCATTTAAGAACATTTGATATAATAATTTGCTAGCTAGAACAACGCTAGATCATTTTATTTATAATTTGTGTCAAGGTTAAAGTCAAATGTCAAATAAAAATATAACTGAATACAATAACCAACTGTACACTAAAAATTACTAAAACAGTGTTCAAAGAGCTTCATTGTGACACTGTAAACAATGTTATAATGAAGTCCCGTTTATACGCGAATTATAAAAATAATTATTAATTGGTTCTGGATCTACCAGAGGAAATTGAACTTTCAGACAACAAAAGACACATAGCATCGAGTGCGAGAGAAATGCTTTTACCCAGCAAATCCAAAACTTCGTATAGAGCGCTTACAAGGATTACCGACTGTGGAACTTGCGGAAAAAAATTAATTCTACCACAGAGGATAGTATATTTGGCTTATTTCAATAGTGAGTTGGTTTCTTATAAAAGTTCTTTTAATGGAGTAAACAATCTATGCTACGTTCAACGATAAATATCAATGAGGGTAGATATTAGCAAATTTCCGAGTTTAATTTTCAAATAATTTGACACTGACAAGAGTCCAAATTACTTCACCATTATGACTAGTCCAATAAAGTGAAGAATGATGGATTCTCAACAGTGTCATAGATCAACCTATTATGATTAAGTCGAACATAAAATATATGATTGTCCCAATGTTACTGCTGAAGATAGGCACAAATTTGTAAAGTTAAATGCTTTGTGTTTTAACTGTCTTGGAAATAAACCGCGCGAGTCTCTCTCCCAGAAAGTGTGCTATTTGTGCAAAAAAGCATCACACTCTGTTACATCTGGAACACTCACGTACTGCTGTACCTCAAGTTATTAATACGACTCCTCCAGCCTATAGTCCTCAACCTAGCTCTCCTAGCACGTCCTCCATTGGTCGTAGTTCACAACTTCCAGTAGACTTATCACATATTTCGACCACCTCGTTGACCGCTCTCTCGTCCAAAAATGCTCATGTTTTATTAACTACCGCACAGGCATATGTCAAGTCAAAGATAGGTCAGCTATTTTCTATTAGAATTCTTTCAGACAATGGCAGCAAAACTTCATTCATCACTCACTCTCTAACTGCAAAATTAGGCTACAAAATCTATCCCCTTACTCTCCAAGTTTCAGGTATTTGAGAAGGCAGCACCACGTTTACCGATATGAAAAATATCAAAGTTAGATAAAACAGAAAATTCGAAGTTGCGTGTGCAGTTTTACCTAAAATTACTCATTCTATGCCTCAGGTATCTCTTAATGTTGAAAGATTAAGGATTCTCTCATAGCTATTTCCAAAATTAGTTGACGATCAGCTCAACACTCTTTCTCACATAGATATGTTGCTCGGTTGTGACATTGGTTATGCACTGCTCAAAAATGATATCAGACACTTAGGTGATGGACCTCATTAACACCCATTTAGTATGGGTGATATCTGGAAATGTGCCACAAAATTGGATCAAGGAAAGTTCTTTTACAACTACACTCTCATTCTTTCTTGATTACTAGTTTTTCAGCAACTTAACGCGTTACGTCACCAGCCCATAAACTGCAACTGAAACAAACTCAGTTCCTCATAATAATGGCGCGGATCTTAACCTATGCTTAAGAAGTCTTAGACTCAGGAAGACGTTAATTCGAGCACCGCCATTCGTTCTTTATCGGTTGAAGAAGAAAAAGCCAAAGAAATATTCTTGTCCACCACCAAAATTTTAGACAATAGACGATACCAAGTGAACATTCCATTCGTAGAAGCCTATGCTAACAAAAAACTTGGAGATTCTTTTTTAATAGCAAAACGTAGATTTGAATCACCCGAAAGAAAATTTACTCACGTCCCAGTTCTTTTCGCAGAATACAAATAATTTATCGATGAATACATTTCGCTCGGACATGGCAAATTTGTTCATTTATCTCTCAACAACTCCTCCAGTCATTTTCGCTCTTCTAGATATGTATTGATACCGGATATACAAAAAATGTACAGATATATCTCCACCCTGGTCAATTTTTTTTACAAAATATATATATAAGGTTGTCCAAAAAAACCGGAATTTCCTTTTTTATTGATATTTTTTTTATTTATAGGTCGATTTTATTCATGTCGGTTTTGTTTAAAAGATAATTGATCAAAACACACTACTAATCTAATATTTCGCGTTTTGTTTAAAAAACAAAATGGCGGACATATCCAAACTTTAAAACTGACTGGAAATTTTTTGTTTCGCACTGTATATGTTTGCGAATTATTTTACGAAAGTTCAGACATTTGTGAATGTAACGAGAGGTGAAACATAGAAAACGGTCCAAAATTGTCTGATGTATGGCTCGAAAAAAACAAGTATGTTATTACATAGTGAATTTTAATTTCTTTCGATATTATCTACTACAAGTTAATTGAAACAAAACGAATTTTTTATGAAGAACACAAAACAATAACTAAAGTTAAAGAGAGAATTAAACATTAATATGGCCACCATTAGCTCCAACTACTAGTTGAACACGACTTCGCCAGCTGTCGATTGCTTTTCTAATATGTTCTCGTCTGATTTGGCCCCAGCATTGAAGCATTCTTTGTTTAAGTTCTTCGACATTTTCAAATGTTGTACCATTTTCATGAATTCTAGCCTCTAAATCACCCCACAGAAAGTAATCGAACGGATTTAAATCTGGACTATTTGGAGGCCATTCGTGAGGCTCTAAAAGTAAGCTACGTTTTCTCTTAAATAATTGAGGGTATGTGCACTGGTGTGACACCTTGCGCCGTCCTAAAAACATATTCGCAACCATTCAATGAGCAACAAAAATAAAACACAAGCATACCTGCATAAAAATATAGTCCGGGGCTCGATCCTCTATTTCGGGAAGCATTTGTGTTAAAACGGTATCGCAGTAAGTTTGAGAATTTAACCTGACGCCTTGATTAATAAAAATTAAATTAATTTTTTGATTCCTCGAGATCGCTGCAGACACCATTACGTAATCACCAAACTTGTTTCTTTCCCTAAACAGGCGATTTAAGGGCACTTCCCTTTTGCGTTGGTGGTGAGGTATACATATTCTGTCATTTTGCGCGTTTTTCAGAGGATTTATTGTAAAAACCTTCTCATCAGTAAACCAGATTTTTCAATTTCTCTTCTAGTCCTAAATTTATTTAGAAGATTTCTGCACCTCAGCAATCTTCTGGCTTTTACTTCATTAGTAAGTTTAAAAGAATTCTCGTTTAATAAATTTAAGTCCTAGATCGATATCTATTATCCGGTTTACGGAACTACGGGAAATATTACACCTCCTCGCAATTTTCGGAGCACTTAAACTAGTACCAGGTGGTCTTTCAGGACTAACTGCCAAATTCGAAACTCGGAGAATGTTTTTCTAAATTAATTTGATGTGGTTTATAAAACATAAAACGTACGGTGTCCTACTCACCTGTGTTCGTATACTCCTTGGGCGCCCACTACCTTCACGCCTTGCAATAGACTGCGTTAAATTAAATTTTTTAACGAAGTCGTAAATTGTACTTTTTTTGTAACGCTCTTCAGGAAATTGTTCTAAGATTTCATGCACCCTGTATACTCTCAAAATTAAAGTTTTAATAAAAATTTTGTCGTGGCTAGAAAGAACCATATTTTGATGAGCCTAATAAGTTTTATCACAAAAAAGATAAATTTGACAAGTGTCAACAATTCTGATAAACTACAAGCAACAATATTTGACATTCGCCCACTTGATTTTGGAAAATGTCGAAAGAAATTAAAATTCACTATGTAATAACATACTTGTTTTTTTCGAGCCATACATCAGACAATTTTGGACCGATTTCTATGTTTGACCTCTCGTTACATTCACAAATGTCTGAACTTTCGTAAAATAATTCGCAAACATATACAGTGCGAAACAAAAAATTTCCAGTCAGTTTTAAAGTTTGATAAAGTTTGGATATGTCCGCCATTTTGTTTTTTAAACAAAACGCGAAATATTAGATTAGTAGTGTGTCTTGATCAATTATCTTTTAAACAAAACCGACATCAATAAAATCGACCTATAAATAAAAAAAATATCAATAAAAAAAGGAAATTCCGGTTTTTTTTGGACAACCCTATATATTATGGAGAGATTCTCCCAGTGATGATTTTTTATGCATCGAATTAATTTATGTGTCGTTCGAACAAAAACATGCTCCTTACTTCTAGATATTGCACAACGAAATACCGAATGATCTTTCGCTTCAAACGTATTATTACATCTGACGTATGTGGATGACATACTGTCAGGTGCTAATTCCTTGTTCGAACTGAAACTATTGTAATCCGAAATAACCAAGTGTCTTAGCGCATCATGTTTCACGCTACACACATTTCGTTCAAATTCTCTGGATTTCCATAAAGTCTCGAGCATTAGATCTAGACTTCAATTTTGATAACATGTAATGTAAAATTCTTGGTCTTAAGTGGAATCAAACTCACAATATTTTTCAAATCGCTGCTCCCTTAGATCTTGAACTCGAATCCTACATCAAATTCTATCGGCAGTCTCACAATGTTATGGTCCGCTAGGATTAGTCAACCCCGTCATTGTCAAAGGAAAAATATTAATGCAACGCACTTGGTTGCACAAACTCTCATGGGATCAAGAAATCACCGATCAGTGCATTCTCCTTGCTTTGAAAGACTTTGTAAATAGTATCTCTTCTCTCTTCAATGTTAAGATTCCACGCAATCTATTTATTAATGAAAAACCCATTAGAATGTCAACTTCATGGATTCTCAGAAGCCAGTTCAGTGGTTTGTGGTTGCCACTTGTCTCTAAATATGCGAATGGGATAATCCATTGTGCATTAGTGGGTGCTAAATCCCGAGTTGCGCCATTGGAAAACATTCTGACTAATCCCAAATTAAAACTGTGTGCAATGTTACTGTTAGCCAAATTTACTCAACGAATTACGCAACTTTTTAAACCAAAAATTCAAGCCAGTCTGTAAAAAAGACTGACTCTTGTATCTCCTCCGACTCTTGTACAAATAATTAGTTTTACGTTGTACATAGCATGTAAATTTCCATTTAGGCGGTGGCCGCGGGCAGTATGTTCGAAAATACATTTTTCTCTCAGATGAATTCTCTCTTTTGTATCGAATTTACAACCTTATGTCTCAAGAATAAATATCATCTATTTATTCATGTTCTTTTATGCTACGACAGGATTCACAATTCCTTTTTGTATTTCAAAATCTATTGTCCTCGAGGCTTGAGCCACTATGATCCCTATCATAATATTCAAGGTTTATGCTACGTTCGATATATACCCTGACGCATTTCCTATCATAAAAGATTCCGTAAGCAATTTAGAAAGATATCTTTTCTCTGTTCATTGATGCAATATAAATTAACCTAGAAAAGTAAATATCTCTTCGTGTTGTAAGATATGCACGTGTTTTATTGATTACATACGCTCTTGCCAGAAGATTTCAGTTCTAACCCTCAGTCCTGTATGTTTCTTCAAGCGAATCGGTTCAATTCCAGCTTGAGTCAAGCTCAAGTTGTATCTCACTAGTTTACTGAAGTAACTCTTGTAATTTATTTTATTATTTTAACGCTTCTCTTTCTCTGTATATCTCGTCAATTTATCTATTTGAGCTAAGCATTCTCAAGAATATTTCGCAATTTTTTTTCTCGGCATCTCGTTCAGTAAACGAGTAATCATTTAGTAGCAAATTTTCGCAACCGTGAGGAAACATTGTACAATTAATAATAAGTGTGAATACTGTAGTAATTCTGTGTAAATATAGTAACAGTGTCCGAATTTGATTTTTATTTAACTACAAACAATAATAATTGGAATAACAGTGCAATAATTACCACTGTCCGTGCACATATGTCCACATATGTAAGCAATGTTAAACAACAACAAAATATTTCTTTTTACTATATTAATGTTTTAAACTTCGCTAACCTCCGCTCCTCCGCTTATGAGTTTAAGTTTTCGATAAGAATAAATGAAACCGCCAGTACCATAGTAAAATTTTAATAATTGGTCCACATCGATTGACCGACTAATGCTATTAATAAGGTTAATTTATATGGCATTTTTTCAATTTTCAGGAATATTTACAGTTTTACAAGTTTATTTAATCCTCGTATAGCGTTAATGCTAATAAAACAAGTATTATTACTTGCCCAAGTTCGCATAGATTTGAGAAGTATAACCGTTCAAAATATACGCTCAGCCGTTTAGAGTTACATTTTTCACCACATTTTGCCACATTTTACTGAACGAAAGAACAAGATATACGTTAACGTTATAAATGAAACTAACTGTTTCTAAATAAATCCACCATATAATGAAGTAATTATAAAAATTCAAATATTTGAATTTTTATATTTTCTTCATTATATTGTGTAATCATTTAAAAACAGTTAGTTTTATGTATAACGGTAACATGAGTAGATTTCACACAGTAAGGATAAAAACCACATCCCCAAACATTCATTCATAAATTTGATTTGTTATGAAGCCAACATCAATTTGTTGGCCAATTGTGGTACGTCGTAAGACGAGAAGCGACGAGAGGATTTTTCGCCTGAGAAGAAACGTCACAGAAAATATATCTTACTTTTTTTTTGTACATCTGAAAACATTCTACTACTTTTGTATCTAATTTTTTATTTTGGGTTTTATGCAAAAATGTTACTGAAATAAGCCTGTCCAATTTGTCCTGTGCCATTGGGATTTTTTCTTATATTATTGAAATCCGTTTTAAGACTCACAATCGGATCCCCCATTGAACGATCTCATGGATTCTTTTGCCTTTATACTGGATATGGATTTATTAGACACACCAAATTATTATGAGTTTATAAAGACAGTCATAAAATATTTAAATTTAAATATTTACATACAAGTCTTAATACTTTATAGGAAATAAGCCTATTTATTGTATACCTTTGTTACCTGGCAAGCCACCCTTAGTCAAGGTTTGTAACCCCCTGAAAATTATTACCTATTCTAGTAAGAATGCACATAAATATTTCTAACATCTATATTTCAACGTATGTCTGATTAGGGTTAGGTTAGACAGGCTTGGCTGTTAGTCAATATTCTTAGCATTTGTTTATTAAGAATATAATTTCATAGTTAATAATTTTCAAATTGAATACAAGGTACGGACACCAGAAATATAGATAAATTTACCGAGATGCCAACGTGAATGTGTATAACAAACAGCCATGCATTTTTTTAAAACTTGTCTCTCTTACTAGTTTACAAAAGTTGCATAACGAGTATGATTATCTGAATGTAGATATATATTCCTTGCTTATTTTAAAACGTTTAATCGGTAGTTCGGTTACATCATTTCAAAAATGGAATTTTTATTTTAATATTTATCTCGAATATGTCCGGTCAAACAGTTCCACTGAAAGATGCTGTTTGGTATATTATTTCATCTTCCATTAAGAACATTTTTCCGATAAATATTTATTTTGTTCTATGCAATTGAAACTAAATCATCAATTTTAATCTAAAGGCGGTTTCTTATTAGTCAGTTTCATTGATCAATATCGTTGAATCTATGCCATTGAACATAGAATTGAATGACAAATTTGTTCACATTATTCAACTATATGGAATATTCAATCTAGAAAGTTTGATTTTTAAAAATTGCCGCAAAAATTGTGCGTGCTGGCGTTGTTATCGTGTATGAATGGTTAAAAAACCTAATCAGGAACAAGAAAAAAAGAAAACCTCGTCGTTGGTGGGTGAAACCATGCATCTTAAAACGCAGATATAAAGGTGCTTCAGTAAAACTCTTAGTAGAATTGGCTAGAGAAGATTTGAATACATATAAAAATCATTTAAGAATGAGCGAAGACAAATTAGAAGAGTATTAACATTTATACAGAAGAAAAATACGTTATTAAGGGACGCTCTTCCAGCACGACTAAAATTACAAGTAATTTTGAGATATTTAGCTACAGGAGATTCGTTTTCATCCCGAGTGCACTTTACAGGGTTCCCAAAAACAGTATTTCAAAATTTCTTCCAGACGTTTGAAAAGCAATATACAATAGCTTAAGGTAAGTTTAAAAATTAAATACATTTTCTTAACTAACAAAAAAAATTAACGTAAAATAGATTAAGTAAGTAAAAACTGCATGTTCAAATGTCCATGAAAGCATGGGTAATAATGTCTTGGCTACGCTGGAATGATGGTGAATTGGGATATAATGATGTTTCTGTAGAATACACTGTGTTATTAGTATTTTGTCGTGGAGCTTCGCGAAGCATATACTGCTGCACAGGTGGTGCATGTGAATATGACGATGCTGCTGGCGAGTAACATGAACTATCAGTATATTGTGGAGACGACGTGGAGGTAATTTGGTGTAGTATTTCTTGTGTTATTACCGATTGCAGTTTCTCCAGACATATAAGTGCTCTTTCAAGCGGCATTTTTTTAATTGACATGCTAAGCTTTTACAAAAATGATCTAATTCATTATTCTATGGTTCTTTGCATTGATCTGATATGTTTTGCAATTTATCAACGGCTTGTTCAATTGAACTTGCAACTTTTCGTTGTTTTTTGGGCAAGGATTGTTTAGTAAACGAGCACACACATTTCGTGTTAGTTGGAAGTGGATGGTGTCGAAATAATATTTTCAGGACTTTGATCTGCTTGTACGTTGTTTCGTCCGTCGGGGTTCGTGATACCCTGCAAAGATAATTCTTATAAAACTTTAACTAACATAATTTCTTTTTATTTTGCAGGTTCCTTCCCAGCAAACACAAAAACATATTGAATACATATATGCAGTGATGTTCTCACCAATTTTTTTGAGAGTATACTATACGGGTGGCCCACTGAGGTCAACATAAAAAAATGTCATTTCGGGAGGTGGGCTGTGGCACAAAAATACAAAAAGAAAATAATAAAGATCTTAAATATAATAATTATTATTGCTGAATTATAGAGTATCCAGCAGGAAAGTTCTTGACAAAATATGGGCTTATTGCTACTTATAGTACGCTTCCTTGCAATTATTTTGATATTGTGGATTAGATCATATGAATTTTGAGGATCGAGGAATTTGAGGAATTTTAGTTCTGGAATTTTTATACTTTGTTTATTCAAACATCAAAGAAAATTAAATTATGTTAATTAAATATATTTATAAAAAATGTTTTTCGAGATGCATCGTCTTCTTTGTCTGCCTTCTGATGTTCTGTGACTTTACCACGAGGTGCTGAACTTGCTGATCGATGGTCTTGTAACCAAATCTTAACGTATGGTCGCGGATTGAAGTCTGCAACGGGAGGACCATTAATGGAGATGAACATTAAGTCTGACACATTTTCAATAGTTAGACGGGCCCTCAGATCGGTTATTGTGAGGTTCATGTCAGAGAATCCCCTTTCGCAATCAGCTGTTGTAGTTGGAAGGATGTTCAATATTCTTAAAAGAGTGGAAGAGGCATTTCGTGAACGAAAGTCGACTATGCTTTCAAATTCAGGTAACCCAAATCGACATGCCACTCTTTTGACTTCATTTTCGCCTTTGGCGTCATCACTAACTGTTTTGAAAACTTCGTCAACCACCTAAAATATTATAGTATTAAGTATTACAAAAATGTCAGTTTTATGACATTTGTCTCTCTTACCTTTAGGTCTTCCAAAATTGTGTTATTTGTAGGGTCATTGAACAAGCGCTGTCGCATTCTATCAATTAAACTCTGCAAAAATTGCAATCTATTGATCCTTTCTGACTTTGTTGCTTTAACAGCGACACCTTTAAAATATCCATTTTGAACAGCGCCTACAACTTCTTTTTCTTTTTCACCTGGTTCGGCTTTTAGGCTTTCCAGAATTCTGATAGTTCTACACATCTCTGTTTGAGCGCTCATAAGAGTCGTTGTTCTTGATTGAAGCATAGAAGATAAAATTCCTAGTTCACACAGAACATCATAGAAAAGTCCAAGTTCTTCTAGGAAAGATGCGGACTCCAATTTCCGTTTTAGCCCAGTTGCTGTGGCATCGCAAAATTGACTAATGTGTGCATGCATAGCAGGGTAATTATCCCAAATAGCCTTTACAGTTCTAAAACTGCTTGCAGACCAACGGACATTTAGGACACGACCTATTTTTTTCATTTCAATACCTATCTCCTTGCAAGCATCTTCCAGACCTCTGGAATTCTTTGGACTTTGATGATAATAAGCATACAGTTTGTCCATAAAACTCTGAAAACGGGAAACTCCGGTACAATCTTTTAAAACGTCGTTTACTGAAAGTTCGATGCGATGACATAAACAGTGCCAGAGGAAGAGGCGTGGTATTTTGTCACGTAGTCTAGCAGCGACTCCAGTTTTGTTCCCTGTCATCACACTTGCACCATCGCTCGCAAACGCAATCCAGTTTTTGAGCGCGAAAGACTTTGATATGCCTAAACGTTCTAAACACGACCACAGCGCTGTCTCTATAGTTTCTGCATCTTGACCATCGAGCTCAATCAAATCTAAAAACGCTACAATGGGCGCCTCTGCATCAAAATATGATGAAATATATACTATAAGCGTGCACTTACTACTTAATGTTGTTGATTCGTCCACCATTATAGTGAATTTTGAGTTTGACTGTACAAGGCGTGACATAAGTCGTTTCCGCATTTCTCTCGCTATGACATTAACCATCCTTGTAGCAGTTATTCGACTATGTAAAGAAAGTCCCATGTTTAATCCATTGATCTGCTGGAGTTCAACAAGCTCTTCAAATTGCAAAAAAGGCCGATGATTTTTTGCCATACAATATACTGTATTAAAAAGTCGAATGTTGGAGTCCATTACATTTTCAGAAACATGTTCGAACATTTTATCTAAAACTTTTTCATCGCCCTTTTTTAAAATATTTTCCGCAATCATGTGCGCTTTACTTTCTGAGTGATGTTTGATTTTAGTCCTCAATGAAGCCAATTGATTTTTTCTGTCACTTCCAGCAGCCATGATTTCAAAATCCGTCCACTCAGGCGAGATTCGAACTTTACAATCGGAAATAGATTTTTCAAATTGAATATTAAGTTTGGCTTTGATACACACTCCGCATCCTAGTTTTCCATTTTTGCAAGATAACCATGGATTTTTTTTCTGAAACTCCGCCGCCTGCTCAATAGTCCACAATGAAGGCCATATTTGGCATGTTGATGATATATCCTGGTCGTAATGAACAGTAAGATTGCTATCTTTCTGTGAGGATACACTTGGACCAGCACTAACCGTACCAACATTCCTACTACTACCAGCATTGACATTACCATCACCATCAGCCTCATTTTTACTTTTCTTAGCTTGAATCGTTGAGAAAAAACTAAAAAGTGTGCCACGTTTATTGGAATTCGAACTCATTTTACGTTTCAAATGAGGATTTGAATAAAAATTAAGTTACCGCACGTTAAGCAGACCGCACATTGTTCAGTGTACTACTGTTAGATTATCGAACGTCGAACCACGCCGCACCCAGGCATCAGTTACGTCATGCAGTCATCCCTTCCCTAATCGAGTTGCTTGTACTGGGGAAGTCGGTTGAGCTTTCTCTTCTCGTGTATCGTACCAGTGGCGGCGGAGTCTGAGAGTATACGCAACCTATTTAAAAAATGTTGAGAGTATACGGCGTATATGGAGTATACCCTATGGGAACACCACTGCATATATGTTACATATTTTTTGAAATATAGAAGTCACAGTTATATAAAACTGAAGTCACAACTAGATAATATTTATGTATTGAATACTGACAAAGGCCGGCACAGCTAGAGAACAATAATGATATAAGAAATACATATTATAAATTATATCTCAAATATTTCCAAATTACTATGTAATATATATGTAAAAATGAGATAATATCTAGAAAATATTTATGTATTAAATATTACATAATATAGATGTAACCAAAGTTGCCTAATTTTTCTTTTGCTTCACCTCTTATCTAAAATATTTTATTTCATTGCATCTATGAAAAAATTCAGCGAAATTCTTAATTTATAATAAATTCGGAAAAATCTGTTTAAACATTATTTTTCATAGATGAAATGAAATTCAATATTTTGAGTAGTGTTGATGGCCAAAAGATTAAGGAACTGTTGTTACTATATTATTCAATACCTACCTTATGAATATTTCAAACTTAAAGCAACTTAATACAATTTAATATTTGTATATCGTAAATGGTATTTATCTATCTTTGGAATTTAGTAGCTGGTACTTAGCTACTAAAAAAACAGCAAATAGATGCTATAAGTACATTTATTTTATTAGCATAAAAAAGAGAAACTAAAAACAAAACACCTAATGAAAAAAAATATTGCAAAACTAAAAATATTCAAAAACTAAATGATAATAAAATATAAAAAGATAATGCAAAACAAATGAATATTCAAAAACAAAACAATAATTAACCATGAAAAATATTCTCTTAGAAGACATTTCGAGGTCCACTTGTAAGCGTGTGGGCAATATTAAGGGATATTATCCATTGTTTTGAAGAGTTACAGTTTCGCCCTTCTTTTCCCTCTGGAGTCTCTTTATTTAGCCTTATCCACACCAAGGTGATTTGATCAAAATCAGTGCATGTCATATTAAACTGTTTCAGCAACGTTTCTAAAAATGTAGGTATATATTAATTATATTAAACAAATAAATCATATAGTAACAATACCTTGAAATAACTTAATTGATTTTAAGTTCCTTATTTTGTAGTTATCTCTATGTCCTAACCATGAGTGAGATGTCTCTATATTATGTATTTCTGGTTTACTGTCACCATTGTAAAATTGTACTACGTATCGTTTTTCTGTCTTATTGATAAATCCCAGAAGTCTTTCAATTTTTTTCGTTTTAAACAGTTATTTTGCCTAAAATTCATAATTTATATTAATCTAAGTATTCGAATATAAATAACTTTAACAGATAAGTGTTAATTAATCCATTTCAAGATATTTTGTCTTGACTTTCTATCTGTGGTCAGACGATTAAAGATGTGTATTTTATTTGATATTATTACAAAATCTACTTGAGCCCTAAGTGCATACCTGGGCGACGGTATTTGTTTCGGAATAACGACTCCCTACACAGGGAATTATTGTTAAACCATGTCTAAGTTGTAAGTTAAAACGAAAATATTATCTTGAAAAGTACTTTAGTGAGATAGGTATAATGTGATTTGTAATTGTTTACTTCATTGTATATTTTAATATAGTTAACCTTTTTAATACGTTTGTTAAATAAGCTTTTGTAAACGACAGTTGAATGAACAGCTTCATTGACGATGCCCCTTGCCTGTTGAAAATAATAATAATAATAATAATAATAATAATAATAACACTTACATGATGTGTTCTCCATTCCTCTACAAACAAAACTGAAAACAAACACACAGACAAAACTAACGAAAAACCTCTTAAAACGTTATTATAGTTACAGGTACGTGTGCACATCGACTCGTGACAATTTAAAGGTTATAATATTGAAAACCTTTCTTCTTTTTCTTTAGAAACACACTAGACGAGGTTCGTAAAAAATACATATGAAATATGTAAAATATTTTATGTAACAAATTTTACGTAACAAATATATATAAATAAAGTTTCATATTTATGTAGCAGAATTTACATCTTGAATACATATAAAATTAGATATATCCACTATATAAAACATTTCATAATATAAATATTGAGAATATATAACAAAATTTATAAAGATTTTGTTACATAAATACTACATAGAAAATATATAAACGTTTTATATAAAAATCGTTCCTCCCCTGTTATATATTTTTATGTAACATATACATTTGTGTTTGCTGGGTTCTACCCAAAAAGAGTGGAATGACATTGAAAATGATTTTAACAAAAAATGGAACTTTCCAACTTGCTGTGGAGCAATGAATGGTAAACACTGTGTAATTCGTAAACCATCACACACAGGGTCAGATTACTACAATTATAAACATACATTCAGCATCATTTTATTTGTGTTAGTTGATGCAAATTACTGCTTCACATATGTTGATGTAGGCACTAATGGAAGAGTGAATGAAGGCGCGGTATTTTCGAAATAATCTCTACATGAAGCTATAGAGCAGAACTTACTCAATATTCCGTCTAACAACGTTTTTGTCGAAGATGATGCATTCCTATTGCGAATAAATCCGCTGAAACCATACCCTAGAAATGCTTCTCTCTCTTTGCAATAACGCATCTTTAAGGCTTTCACGAGCCCGTAGAATTTCAGAAAATGCGTTTGGTATTATGGTAGAAACATTTCCTATATTCGCAAAACCAATACCAGTGCAAGTTGAAACAACAGAATGAATTATCAAAGCAGCATGTGCTCTGCAAAACTGGCTCCGTAAGACCGCCAGTTGAACATATTTTCCCACAGGATGTGTCGATATTGAAGATATTGATAATGCGACTATCATCCCTGGTGAATGGCGCAAACATAAGTCTGATGGAATAATACCATTAGGAAATGTGGGTAGTAATAATTACAGCCGAAATGCGGCAAACAAAGGTGATTTCTATGCTGAAGAATTTGTCACAACAGAAGCAGTTCCATGGCAATGGAAAATGATCTAGTTTCTATTTTGTCATAACACTATTATATTATCAATAAAAGGCAATGTAAAAATAGTTGATTTCATACTTACCAAGTTTGAATAAATTTCTTTGGGAACAGAAATACTTCTCAAAATACATCCGCTTGGGTGAACCAAAAGAGTTTTGGTTTATACACATCCTCCGTTCCTGTACCACTTTTATTTGCTTTGAGAACTTTATTTAATTCCACTTTATACGTCATCCGGATACTTTTTATTTTATTTTTAACATCGTTGATAGTCAGGGTGTCAATTTACATTCCGGAACGTATTTTCCCGTAGCTTTTTTCTCGCAGTATTAAATTTTTGTATTCTTGACTTTTCACGTTCTATAAACACTCCTCTTTCTGGTACAATTCCAAAAATTTTAAAATATGGTTATCCAAGAAGTTTGATTACAACAAAACCTAACCTCAAACAACACAAATTTTACAAATCAATGTTACTGAACGCCTGTTCTCACGGTCAAGCACTGTTCAATTTTATTGAATCAGTTTCGTTGATGAAGCAAAAGTAGAAATGCTCTTCACTTTGATTGAAATGTAATATTATTGAACAATATCGTTGAACGGATGTTCATACTAATCTATTTTATTTCAATGGGACATATTCAACGAAATTGATCAATGAAATTGACTAATGAGAGCCCGCCTTAATATTCTATAAATGTTGGTAAACATCCTATTGAAGTCCTTAGCCGCTTTGGTTCGTAGACAAAAAACTAAACATGTTTATTTGGCTTGTTTGTTCGATGAAAGTTGTTCCTGCTAACTTTTTGATTTCATAATTAGCACAGGGTGGGGCAGACTTGTTAATTTGGAAATTCAATAATAAAAGTAATGCAGATGTACATATTATTCTGGGAGCAATATCAAGTACAACGTGTAAGGTGTATGTTCACGCAGCTTCAAATATTATATAAAGCAGATAGCGTCCGTTACTGACAATATACTGCGTTAATCTACCTCTGAAGTATCGTTCAACTCTTTCCAGCTCATCCACGAGAATGTACGTTACAGCTTGATTATTTGCTTGATGATTTTTTTTCTTACGGTGATCCATTGTCACATTCCGCAAGATGGAAGTGAGCCTCATCAATGAAGAGAATAAGAACGTCGGTCAGGCATTGCAAAAAGCGCGTCACATGCATTTTATCGGTTATCTAAAACACATGAAGGAAGCTACGTATGAAATTTCAATTGTCCATGGTGAATCATCCTCACAGAACTAGCAGAAAACCGAACAGCAGTATATTTTCGAGCAGAGCATCTATGATATCGCAAAATAGTCTGCCTTACCAGTTCATGTGCCTCCCATTACTAGTTATCCTGAAATTGTTTAATCCATGAAATAATCGATTGTCAATCTGAAACACGGCCATGTAGGAAATGCTAGTGCAGCGATTAAGCGTTATGTAGAAAAGCTTTTTTGAAGAAACATAACAAATCAAAAATCGTTCAGAGCCGTGCAACGACGTTGTCGGGAAACTGGGAATGTGAGACAAAAAATAATAATTCTGGCAGGTCTAAAACAACAAGAACATTTCAGAAAGAGAATATCCTTTTAAATTTAGTTGATGAAGATCGAACAATTCTGCCCTCATAAGGATGAACGCGGTATGTTCCAAATTTTTCAAATTTGAGTTAATGGTTTATCACACATATGTTTGATCGTGTAATAACTAAAATTGCCGTATCTTTGATATTTCCTTGTAAAAGCGATATTCTTTTTTGCCGTATGTACCAAACCACCCGTGCTTCCTAGGATAAACGCAGTATATTTTCAATGCTAAGAATCAACGCGGTATAAAGACAATTCGCGCCTTAAGGTACTGCGGTCTTTTTTAGTACGCAATAGATACCGCCTTTTCCTTAGTAGCACCTAGAGTTTCGATGGCAACACATGCATGAGTTTGTTATTGTTTTAAATAATTACGAAACGAAAGAGCTGTACTAGTGCAATTGTCTTATTTTTGCAGTTGTGTTATTATGTTGAATGGTAAGTTGTAATGTAATTCTGTATTTTATTTTATTCAAAAATGAATAGACTCTTTTCATGTATTTTCACCCGTCTTCCGGGTTATGTTAGTTATAACATCAGTCTTCCAGTGTAAAACGTTTGAGTGAAATAATGTTTTTTTTATTGGTGCCTCATTTTACCTATTTAAAGCAAAGCTCAACGTGTTTAAATCGAACCTTCAAACACGCGCGTTTTAAAAGTTACCATGGTAACAACAACAACTCGAGAAACGTAAGTATCAATGACAACTTTTCGATTATTGATCTGACAGCAGTACCTCGTAACGTCAAATAAAAATAAATACTATTTAGGATGGACTTTCACGAAACTTGGCTGGGCATCGAGGACGGACTTCCATTTTTCTGTAGTAATGATATAATAATAATATTTTATGATTTCAAAGTGCACCAATGAGAAAAAATAGCGTTAAGTATTCGTGGATAACTGTTCGTTCAAACACTTGCTCTATTTCGAGCTATCCGGCTGCGCCGTCATGCTCGAAAAATCGCGCGTTTTTGAAAGACCTCTTTATCCACTTATACTTTAATATACTATTTCCTACAATTCTCTGACACACGCGTTTAGAAAAGTACTTTTCAAAATAACTGCTTGCGTCTAGATGGATTTTACAATTTTCAATCCTAGTGCTGTTATGTACTTTTCAATTCTAGTGTTGTTATATTCTTTTCGAGTCTCCAATGTTATTACGTGTTTAGGTACTAATTTTGAAAGACAATACGTGCTTTTTTATTGATCGTAAGAAAAATATTGTACACAACGCGTGTTGAAAGCTTAGAGTAATAATATACATAGAGAGGCTATTCATTCATAAACACGTTTATTATTGCGGCCAACAAATCTAAACGCCAGTAGTAGAATCATGAATGAATTACAAAAAGTGGGGATTGTATTGTGGATACATCGCCTTGGAGTCATCGTCAAAGCATAGGCGTACCAAATCTATTTAAAAACAACAAATTTAAAATTATATCATTGGAATTTTGGTGTTTATAAATATTTCATTTGATGAAATTAAAATTTGTCGATTTTAATTAATTCAATGTAATTAATCTACATATCTAATATATATATATATATATATATATATATATATATATATATATATATATATATCCAACACCGTTCATCCGATCATCATAAAAATTGGAATGTATATGTATTTTTCTATGCAGAATTTGTATTTCCTACCCTTTTTGTTGTAACTTCCCACCAGGGGGCGTTGCAGCATATCAACTTCTATATCGTTTACTTTTTCCAGGAGCACAAATGTTTGTGCCACGGGCCGTAAGGCGAGTGCTGCAGATCAAGGGAGTGCAAAAAGTGCCTTGCATACGAATTGTACACAATATTTTTTCTACGACCAAGTTTCTTGATGAAAGCAAAAAGTAACTGCAAGGATTTAAAAAATGAAAGACAGTTAAACCTAGGTATAGAAAATTGTGGAATTTTAACAATTTTGAATTGTTATACCTGGTGTATCTTTTTTTAATAATAAGTTTTAATTACTTCTAATATTAATTTCTGTCACCGAAATTCATTATAAATATAATATTAGATTGTCAACAGGGTTTTGACATTGAGATTTCCTTCCCACCAGGTCAGCATACCAACTTCTATATCGTTTACTTTTTCCACGAGCGCAGAAGTTTGTGGCACGACCCGTAAGGCGAGAGCTGAAAATCAATGGAGCGAGAGATGAGCTTTGCGTACGGGTTTTGCACAATACTTTTTCTACGATAACGTTTATTATTCAAAGAAAAAAGTAACTTATACACGTGTTTTATTAAAATTTTGAACAGAAATAATTTAAAAAATGAATATTGAAAAATTAATTAATTGTAATATTAGTGTTTGTCAACGAAATTCACTATAAAGATAAGTTTAGATTGTCAAAATTAAATTTGACATTGACATTTCCATTCCAACAGGCAACGCTGCAGCTTATCAACTTCTATATCGTTCACTTCTTCCACTAGTGCTGAAGTTTGTGGCACTAGCCGTAAGGCGAGTGCGTCAAATCAAGCGAGCGGCAAATGTAATTTGCGTATGAGTTGTACACGATATTTATTCTACGACCACGTTTATTATTGAAAGCAAAAAGTAACTTATATGAATTTTATTTAAACTTTGAACAGAGAGAATTTAAAAAATGAATATTGAAAAACAGTTAAAGGATAGTTATTAGTGAAATTTGAACAATTTTAAATTGTTATGTCAGGTGGATCTCTTTTTGATGATAATTTTAATTAATTGTAATATTAGTGACTGTCAACTAAATTCACTATAATGTGAGATTGTCAAAAACATTGACATTTCCTCGGGGAAAAGTGCCATAGAACGTACTTTTACCACGCTCAATTATTACTCTTAAATTTTTTATTAATTATTGAAAATACCCATAAATCTCAATTTATCAATTTTTAAAATGTATTGAGTGGTTGCAGTGTTAGAAGGTATAATGTATGTATTTTAAAACAAGTATGGATACTTAGCATACTTCAATCAATTTATTGACAGAAAATTATAATCAAAACAATACGTTTGAGTTTACGGATCGGTACCGATATATAAATATATAAACTGTTTAAAATTTGTCTTTTATGGCCGCTTTATCAGCTGTAATTAAAAGGACTTATTATTTTGAAAGGAAATTTTGTTTATCAGGACCGTGACTTTTTATGTTGGGCATTACTTTAAGGGCCCATTGTACCAAGAAAATGTGTAGGTACTTACATTACATCTGGTGAATTAAATTCAAAAACTGAGATGGGAAGAGCATCTTTGTTTAGAAACTTACGGCCACTACTCTTATATATAAAATCAGACTGTTTAAAATGCTCCGAAAAAATTTCAGGTCGTTTTGGTAGATCATGAGTCTCGCTTAGACCCAGTGAAGCAAACTAAATTCTTCTTGTTTCCAAATTGGTGGAAAAACTAGAATAAAACAACGCCAAATAGAAATTTGCTTTTTATAATTAAAAAACTTTTAAGCATTTTAAATATTATTGAAATGAGTAATAAAAGTCGCCGCCACTGGATAGCCGTTCAAATATTTAAATACCTGTGGAATGAGAGTTCGGGGTAATTTCGGCCGTTTTTCCGACAGACTTGGCACTGACGAACCATGATAAAAAACACTAAATTAATTAACTTAAAACTAAATTTTGTCACTAAAAGTCTTGAAAAACACACATAAGATCGAAAGAACTCAATTTTTACTTCCTAGTCGTAAACAAACCAAGTTTGACAGTATTTACTATAATACTACAATCCAATAGAAATGTTAGTCGAGAACGATCTGACGATATTTGCATCTCTCTTTATATCGTAACTGAACAAGGACAAAACTACTAAATAGCTTATACTAGACAAACTAAGCAGGTACTGAAATTTTGAGCAATGTTCCCACTTTTAGTTACAACAAACACTTGTTTATAAAATTTATATAAGAATATGCCTTTATTATATAAAATTCAAGTATTATTAATTAATTTTAAAAGTAGCGACTCTAATGCATAAATTATTATGACTTTTTTTAATTGCATAAGTTTTTAACAAATTTTCAATAAAATTTCTAATTTCATTTTTCCTGCATCTAAAGAGGATTTGTAAATATGGCAAAGCAGTGGAAGTGTCCCACAAGTGAGCTTAGAATGTGACTCAATGTTTGGGGCAGGAATAACAAACATATCTATTTTATTTGTTAATCTGAAGTTGAAAGTGACTTTTCATACACTCGTTACTTTTCATATACTCGTGCATGTGAAAAGTGCCACTTTCAACTCTTGTTGTTAAGATACCATAACAGCTTACAATATCAGGTTTTTCTTTCAGAATGATGAGTCCTGGTAGAAGCCGTCTTATGTTTGATTTAGGTTCAAAGAAGCGTACTGTCGAGATACATCATCATATTGCATGTCGACTAGCAACAGAATTATACGCTAGTTATCAGCATTTAATTGTGAGCTGGCTTGGTACCTTTCTCACATTTTTGTATTCATTCTTTTTGTAACTTTGTAACAATAAAGTTGTATTTCAAAATTCAAATTAAAATTTTTAAAAAGATATTTCGTGAACAAAATATCTCAACTGGCGCAGTCAGTAGGATATAGTCGTAGTTCAGTATTTTCGGGAAGTCACGGCATCGAGACCGGTTCTGTGAAAAGACAACGTGAGTTTCAACTCTTAGACGACAACCTACACCATCCAGGGGCAAACAGGATCACGTAGGGAGAACTTCAAGAAGTACCTGTAAGTACCGAGTTTTCCTATTACACCTTCCTAATTTTAAGATAGGTAAAATATTTCCCGATTGGAAATATACTTTACTTTTAATTATAGTACATTGGTAGAAAATATATACATATATAGTTGTCAATTTATTAATGAACGATTCTGATACAAATATTGAAGAATTGATTTCAAGTTTCAATAATTCATTAAATTTAGAACAAAACGTTAGTGGTAGTAATATTAACCCAAACAATATGGCTAATAATAATGAACAAATTAACATTCAAATGTTGAAATTAACAGTAGATTTAATTTTACCTTATGACGGCAATAATTCAACTCTCATACAATTTATAGAGAATTGCCAATTTCTTATAGATACATATAGTAATGTAGGTAATGTAGTTATTAATAATTATATTTTACGAGCAATTCGTTCTAAATTAGTAGGAAGAGCTAATCTTTTAGTTGGTTGTAAAACCGAGCTAGATAATTGGAATTTATTAAAAGACGCATTAGAACAATGTTTTGGCGATAAAAGATCACTAGAATGTTTGGAACAGGACCTCTTAATGGCCCCATCATTTTAAAAACGAACCAACATTAGATTTTGCTAGAAGACTACAAGTGTTAAAAAGCCACCTGGTTCAAAGAATTAATAGTTTTTCAGTAACAGAAATGCCTATCAATACTAAAGAAATATATCGTAGACAATACGACCAAATGGCTTTGAAAACGCTTATTAGAAATTTAACCGGTTTGCTACAACAAACAATAAGAATTAAGAATCCAGCTTCAATCGAAGCCGCTATTACATTTATTATAGAAGAAGACAATTTTAATTACTCTCAAAATAATTTTAAATTTAAAAATAATTCGAAAACTAACATAAATTCAGAAAATTATAATAGACAAGTACCAAATAATCATAACCATTATACAATTCCAACAGACACCTAAAACTGATTTTAACTACCGAAATCAAAATCCAATACAAAACTCAAATGACCAAATAAATAATTACATAAACCCTAACCAATTTCCTAATCAACCAATTCAAATCCAACCTCGACAAATGACTAGAAAATACCCAACCAATAGACAAGTATTTGGACAACCAAAAAATGTTTTTGCACCCACTGGTAATGCTCCAGAAAATAGACCAGAACCAATGCCAATAAACACTTTTAAGCCAAATCAACCAAATAACTATTTTAGATCCACTAATCCCAGAAATTTTATTTCGCAAGAATTGCACCAAATTCAAACCGAAACAGACCCACTTGATTCGAACATTAACTACCCAGACCTCAAATTAAATCCTTACGACGCCGAAAATCTAACTCATAACTTTGATCCCGATTACATAGATCCCGCCACGTATAATGACGACTCTGTAAATAATAATAATATCAAAATTTTTGGAAGACGAGCCTGGATCTGAATTACCGTATATAAAAATCAACAATCCTCCGATAAAACTCCTAGTAGATACGTGTAGTATGCAATCAATATTAGATCCTATCATCGCAGAAAAATTCTTTCCTAATACTATTTTTCAAGAAACAACTAGAATTACAACAGTAGCAGGTCATAAAGACGCAAAATTTAAAGCAGAAATTCTAGCTTTCCCTGAATTTAAATCACCCTGTACAATACCATATATTTTATTTAAGTTTCACAATGATTTTGACGGCCTCGTCGGTTTAAACGTGATTAAAAATCTTAAATTATGTTTTGATTTTGAAAATAATATCCTAAAAAATAATGTTATTCAAATTCCGATTTACTATTTCAAAATACCTGTCGATTCCCTCAAGATAGCTGCCGTAAAAGTCCCAGTCATCTGTTATACCGAAGAAATCATAGTACCAGTCAAGAAGTAGATAACCTTTATTTCCCGGAAACGATTACAATTGCAGAAAACGGTTTTACTAAAACTGAAATAATAAACCGCAGTGATAAACGTGTTGAAATTGTAATAAAAGACCGACTGAAAGTAACAAAGTAACACCTCTTACTAATACATTAAAACAAAATTTTAATTTTTATGATAGCGAGGATATTTCACAGAATAATTATTCACAAAATTCAAAACTTAATTATAACCGATAATTTGAATGCAGTAGGAAAAAATGCTATTCTTGAATTTTGTTACGATTTCAAAAAAGTTGACAAAGACAAACTAACTTTTGCGAACGAGATAAAACACGAAATAAAAACATATGACGAAATACCCATCCATACCAAATGTTACTGCTATTCTTTTATACATAAAAACGAAGTTCAACGACGAATAATGGAAATGTTAGATGACTCGGAGTTTCTCATTTCTTTTTGGTTTTATAAATGTTTCCTTCGCCTTGAACTTTTTCTCTTTGTCGAATCTTTCTCTATACTGTCCACTAAAATTCTGCCATTTCAGTATCTGCTACATTATTTTCTTTCTTTCGTTTTTTGTTCTTCTAAAAGTTTTACGTATTCCCTCGACATTAACTTTTCAATTTCTGGATTCATACCACCAAATGCTAATCCACATTATATAAGATTTTTTAAGTTAACTATAATAGTTGCTATAAAGATGATGTTCCTTTATATCTCATTTCATCTATAATTTCATTCGTATACCTACATTTGATTCCTTTCTAAACCATCAACTGATTCTTCTTCTACTTGTTTGGTTTTCTTCATACATTTCATTTTCAAATGGCTTTTGTTTATCCATTATTAAACTTTGATTTTAGATTATTTTTGGTTAAATTGTAAACTATTTCATGTTTCGATATAATCTTTAGTGATACTAAAGCACTCGACCCTTTCGACCCCACTGAAGAAACTATTATTAATTATTTTTTAGAAAATAGGCGTCAACGACTTACTAATCTGTATCAATCAATAGCAGAAAGGTCATTGAAAGAAAAAGAAAAAGTAATTTCAAACCGTAACGAAAGTCGCGAAGATCTAGTAAATCTCGAAGACAATCAGACCATATTTTTTAAAAATCGTGAAGCCAAGCGGAATAAAATAAAACCTCGACACGTGAAATCTAAAGCAAAACGCGACTTAGGTTCAAAAATACTTTTAGATCAAAATAAGAAGATTCATAAATCTATTGTTAAGAAATCCAATAATAAATAAATCATTTCTTTACAGAATTATGATCAGAACGAAGTTAAACCTTATCCTTACCCTATTTCTAATTCTAATACCAAACCCAATAACCTCTGACATTGAAATCCACGAATTAGATACTCCAATTATGCCATTTGACTTAGGACCAGCTAAAATAATTGAAACCAGACATACATTTTTACACTATATCGAAACAAACCAATTAATTTCTCAACTACAAAATATAGAATACTTTTAAATCGAACGACTCCTAAACACCACGAATTTAGGAAACAATAAATCTATTCTCCCGTGCTAAATACTTACTCAAAACAACTACAGAAAAATTAGATAACTTAACTCCTGTTAAACGTCAAAAACGCGGATTAATAAATGGAGTAGGAACCGTTAGTAAATGGCTATTTGGTACTCTAGACAATGACGACGAGATGAAATATAATTCACAAATAGAAAAACTGTTTCAAAATCAAAATTCTATCAAACACCAATTAGAACTCCAAACATCCTTAAATCTCAACCTTATCGACCACTACAACAAAACTGCTCTAAGTCTAAATAAAAACCAACTTTCGATAAGAATCAAACTAAAAGAATTGTCCACAGAACTAAGTAATTTTACAGAAGATATATATAACTACGTAAGATTTTCTAACGCTTTAGACCAAATCATTCTTAATTGCCAAAATCGTATTAATTTTCTAGATAATTTCGAAAACGCCATTATGTTTGCTCATTCAGGAGTTTTACATACTTCAATAATTCCTATTAACGAACTACTAAAACTAGTAGATCATTTAGGAAAACTTTACGGAGAAAATAAAATCCTGAAATTCAAAAATCCATTTCACTATTACGAATTAGCCGGTATACAAACTCTAATTAATAAAACTAATATTATTTTCGCAATACATCTACCTATCTTAAAAATTGATAATTACCAAACTTTTCGTCTTATTAGCCTACCCTACCATAACTCCATAATCATTCCCGACAAATCCTTTTTGATACTCGGTACAAGCAGTCATTAATACGAAGACATCCCATGTCCGAAGTTGAACGACCTTTATCTATGCCAAAATCACGAAGACATCAGTCCAGACTCTTGCATCATCCCAATTTTGAAAGCTGAAAAACCCACCTGTCGAGCAAGCTCAGCAAGTTTGGCTCACCCGCTGATTGAAGGAATTAACGACCAGTTTATCCTAGCCTTACCTTCAAATGTGCCGATCAAGATTGAATCGAACTGTAACAAGAGACGCATTTTATTAGTCAAACAAAATACTCTATTCAAAATCCCCGCAGGTTGTGAAATTAAAACCGAAAATTCTACATTTAGTAATATCCAAGAAATAACAGCAATAAATCCATTAATACTTCCAAAATTCGAATGGGAATTCACGAAAGCAGAAAAATCCACAGAAGTACCCATAAAATTAGAAGCAATCGATCTTCAATCCATTAAAGATTTGAAACTCCAAGCTGAATTAACGAAGCCAATACAAAATCAAGAAACACACCCCGCAGTATGGAATATTCCCGGCCTTCTATCACTCCTAATACTAGCTGCCGTAACTTATATACTCTGGAGACATTTAAAACTGAAGAAAGAAGCTAACCACCAACCCCAACAAAACAACCCCTTTGACGGCGTTGTTCTATCTTAAGGATGGAGGAGTTATGTGAAGCTAATTTACATATTGTATAATATTGTGGTGTCATGTATCATGCTGATTCATTAGTTGTCAGCATTTAATTGTGAGCTTCCTTGGTGCCGTTCTCACATTTTTGTATTCATTCTGTTTGTAACTCTGTAACAATAAAGTTGTATTTTACAATTCAAATTAAACTTATTAAAAAGATATTTCGTGAACAAAATATCTTAACTCGCTCTTTCACTCCAATACCAGAAAATGTATTTGACGAGTCAACTTCTTCAACTAACCTGTTACCTGTCGTAGAATCAGAACTTCCTTGAGAAGAATTTGAAGAGATGGCTTCGATTACTACGCTGATGCCTGTTACAGAACAACTACCTGAATTATTAGCAGAAAATATATTTGAGGGACCGGGATCGCTGACTACCTTGTTACCAGTTGTAGAATTAGCACCCGAATTTTTTGGATTCAAGCAAATAGAAGCATCTTGTACTATTTCAAATAATACTATCGTAGTTAGTCAAATCAATACTGACGAAATAGAAATTGAAAAAGGTAACCAAAACGATACTGACGAAATAGAAATTGAAGTAGGTGGCCAAAAGTGTACTGAAGAAATGCAAAGTGAAGTAGGCGGTAAAAACGGCACTGAAGAAATGGAAATTGAAGTAGGTGACCAAAACGGTACTGAAGAAATGAAAATTGGCAAATTAGAAATTGGAAAAAGTGGTCATGATGTTACTGAAAGGATAATGTAAATAATAGTTCCGATGTAGGATCTGCTGATGAAGGACACGAGAGTTTCACCGGAGAAAGGAAAATGAAAAAAGATGTGCTTAAAGCGGTTGAGAATCGAAAAAATGATGAAGTCGTGAAAAGTAGTGACTCTGAAGACAACCTACCACTTGCTAAGATAGTTAGGCAAAATGCACCTAAGGATTACACAAAAAATGGAGAACCAAGAAAAAGAAGAAAGAAGAGAACATCAGAACAAATCAGATTAGAAAAAACAGAAAAGTGTAAATCGCTAGTTGAATACCATAAAGTAGTTCCACCATGTTCAGTTAATGTCTGTAGAAAAAAGTGCAAATCAATAAAGCTGAAAATCAAATACAGCAAATTAACTTAAGCTTCTGGAGTTTGACGGAACAAGAAAGAAGAAATTACATTTTGGCGTCCTGTTCAAGGCTGAATGCTAAGAAGCGCCGTAAAATTGATGAAAACTACAGAAAGAAGAATACATTTAAATCTTTTCTAAAGGATGAAAAAGGCGAATCAAAAGAAGTTTGTAAAATATTTTACTTAACCACACTTGGGTTTCATAAAAACAATGAAAGGCTCTTACATGATGTTCTTCCAAAGACCTCCAAAAATATGATTCAAGCCAAGGCCAATAGAAGAGGAAAAACGCCAGTTAAATACAAAATCGATGACGACATGCTTGAAGAGCATATCTTTTCCTTTAATCCTTCAGTTTCTCACTATAGACGAGAACATGCTCCAGAACAGATTGTACCTTCCTAGCGGCGTTTCAGTTTCAGATAGAAAAGTTTCTTATGATTCCTATAGGGTTCGTGTTAAGGAAAGTAATATTTCGTTTGCAAAACTCGGCCTAGAGGAGTGTGAGGTGTGTGAGGAATTTAAACTCCATGGCCATACTAAAGATAACTTTCAAGAAAACTGTATGGTTTGTGATAAATGGCAGTTACATATCAACCTTGCTAAGAAATCTCGAGAGCTTTATCAAGAGCAAGTAAGCATGTCTTCTAATATCGTTACCGTTTACGTTTCCGTTGACCTCCGTTGACCTTCAGTAAAAAACTCGTTGCCTATAATGAAAGTGTTGTTGCTCTGGGCAGTAAAAAGAAAATACCACCTTTTGCAGTCCTGTGGAATGAATCGATTTCCACACGTAATAAGGAGGACATAATTAGCGCTTTTTGTTTTTATGCTAAGCAGCAAAGCCAAAGAGTTGTCAATTGCTTCGTGTTTTGGTTGGATAATTGTTCGAGCCAGAACAAGAGCTGGTGATTCCTGACGTTTTTTGTTAGAATGATAAATTGTGCAGGGATATCAGCCAGTGAAATTGTGGTGAACTACTTTGAGACCGGTCATAGTTTTATGGCCCCTGATAGCTTTCACCACCAAATAGAACTCTCCTTAAAAAGACAAGGAACAATATATGACTTTGATGATTTTGTCAAAGCGGTTAGTGAATGCAGAATGAAAAAAAACCTCAGGTTAAAATTATGAATTTTATATATATATATATATATATATATATATATATATATATATATATATATATTTTTTTTTTCCTTTTAGAGTTTTTCTGTCAATGCTCTCCACAGTTTCCCATCCTTAACGTTGTCCTTGCATCCTGCAATTCCGGCTCTTGTCATATCTTCCTTCACCTGTTCCAGCCATTTTATTTTAGGTCTACCACTACGTCTTCTTCCCCCAGGATCCCATTGTGTCATTTGCAGTGTTATTTCTTGCTCTTCTGTTCTATATATGTATCCCAGCCATTTCATTCTTTGCCTTTTTATTTTCCTTACTATGTCCTCTCCTTCCAGTTCTTGCTCAATTTCATAGTTCATTCTTTGTCTGTACTCGTTATCTCTCAATTTGATTGGTCCCAATATTGTTCTCATTATCTTTCTTTCTATTATTCTCAAGTCTTCTTCTTCCTTTTTAGTCAGTGTCATTGTTTCAGCAGCATACAACAGGACGGGTCTTCTTAGCACTTTATAAATATTGATTTTGGTTTATCTTGAGAGTAATTTGCTTTTTAAAAGTTTTTTATTGGCATGGTAAGCCCTATTTGCATTAATGATTTTTTCCTCTATTCCCTTTTTCCTGTTTCTACTATTTGTTACTGTGACACCTAAGTATTTGAATTTCTCTACTTATTCAAATTCGAAATCTCCTATCTTTATTGCACTGGTTTGATTTAGTTTACCAAAAATCATTATTTTTGTGACCCATCCTACTTCCTTCACTTGTGATTTACCTTATTGTGTTTTCCAGAATCTCTCTTGTCTTTGATATGATTACTATATCGTCCGCATAGGCAATTATCTGTCTTCCGCTCGTCCTGACATTGCTTTTTTGTATTCGTCTCATTGCATATTCAAGTGTTAGGTTAAATAATGTTGCAGATAGCGAATCACCTTGTCTTACACCCTTATGTATGTATATTTCATCAGTTTCTCCTCCTTGTGTTTTTATCGTAGCCCTTGAGTTTTCCATAGTCATCTTGATGAACCTTCTTAATTTATCATTAATGCCTAGTTCTTTCAAAGCAGACAAAAGTTTGCCTCTATGTATTGAATCGAAAGCTTGCCGAAAGTCTACAAATAACATTTCCAGTTCTATTTGATGTTCATATGCTTTTTCCATTATCTGCTTCAGTGTATATATGGCATCCACCGCTGATCTTCCTTTTACGAATCCACACTGATATCGTCCTTTAGTATTTCCTGTAGTGTCTCTAAGCCTTCTGTTTATTGTAGCTGATAGTATTTCATGAGCAGTATTCAGTAATGTAATACCTCTATAGTTTTGGCATTCATGCTGGTCACCTTTTTTGTGGATTGTAATTATCTGGCCTATTTCCCATTCTATAGGCATTTTTTCTTCTCTCCATATTTTTATTATAATTTGGTATACTATATCATGAATCTTCTCACCTCCGTACTTCATCAGTTCCATATTTATGTTATCTTTTCCAGGAGCTTTTCCGTTTCGGCTGTTGTTAATAATCTCCATAATCTCTGCTCTTGTAGGTTCTTCCAATATTTTTTCTTGTGATATTTCTTCAATGTCTTCTTCAATATCTGAATCTTCTACTAGTAAAGTCCTAAAGTGATCCATCCATATTTGTTTGTATTCATTTTATTCTTCAATGACTTTGCCATATTTTTATAAAATTTCTTGGTATTACAATTCTTTCTTTCTTGTTCTATTTCTTTTATATTGTTATCCATCCATTCTCGCTTTGATTTTCTTATCATTTTGTTTCATTCATTTCTGCTTTTTATGTATTCTTGCTTGTGCTTTATTTCGTTTGTTCTTATCCATTTTTGTCTTTTTTCCTCTTTTTCTTCTACTGCTACACGGCAACTATCATTGTACCACTCTTTTCTTTTATCTCTATCCATTTTGCCTATGTGTTTTTCCGTTGTTATTTGAATGGATTTTTTTATAGCTTCCCATTGTGCGTTAACGTTGTCTTCCTTTTTCACTATTTTGCTTAGTAATTCTTCTATCTGTGTTTCATATTCTTTCGTTACTTTCTCTTCACTTAGCTTTGTTATGCTCCATCTAATGCATTTCTGTCCCTTGTTGTTTTTGTTAATCTTTTGTTTTATTTTGGCAATAACAAGAAAGTGATCGGAGTTTGCACATGCTCCTCTGTATGTTCTCACGTCCTGTATTGATGCTTGTTTTCTCCTATTAATTAATATATTGTGTATTTGAGATGTTGCTTTGTTATCAGGCGACATCCATGTTATTTTATGTTTTTTTGGATGTGGAAATTTTGTGTTTTTTATGTACATATTCGTGCTTGCTGCGAGGTTACACAGTCGCTGCCCATTGTTATTTGTTTTTTCGTGTTTTTTCCTGCTACGCATTTTATGTAGTCTCCTCTACCTATTTGAGCATTAAAATCTCCCAATATTATTATAGTATCCTCCTTTGGTATTATTTCTATTTCTTCTTCTATCTTTTCGTAAAATTTATCCTTTTCTTCATTGCTGTCCTTCTCTGTTGGAGCGTAAATATTTAATAGGGATATGTTGCATGGTTTTGCTTTCACTCTTAGGTATGCCATCCTTTCATCTATTGGTTTGAATTCAATAATTTTTTGTTTCATTGACTGGGTACCATAAATCCTACTCCCCGGTTTCCTTACATTTTGTCTCCAGAATATCTAAAACTATACATGTTCTTATCAATTTCCCCTTGATCCTTCCATCTTATTTCTTGCAAAGCCGCTATGTCTATATTGTATCTCATCAATTCATTTCCTACTTCTTGCATTTTCCCAGGTATCAAAATTGTTCTTATATTTCAAGTTCCAATTTTTATTTCGTTTTTTCTTCTATTTTTTGGCTTCCTTATTTCTTTTTCGTTCTTTCTTTGTATAGTACTTTTTCATTCCGAGTCATTATCCTATCCATTACTATCTCCTGTAAATCTATTAGTTTTTTGGTTGCCGTTTTTCCAGTGTTTCATTATTTTTGTTCCATCTCCATTCTCCTCCTTTTACGATCCGATTGTATCCTATCTTCACATTTTTTCCCTAATTTTTTTCTTGTGCCGCTATTACTTTCAATCATTATGAATTTTACTGATTTTTATCTATGGAAAGATTTGAGATCTCAGCAAAAAGTTAAACGCGACAGCAACCGACCTCTTCTGGCAAATATAAAACAGCAAACCGCGGATCATTTTTCCTGAAATACAAAAACTCGTTTGATTCAAACGAAGAATTCAAGACATTAGATTTCTTGTGTGAGAAAGCAATGCAAAAATCTGGCTTATCTATCCCAGCCTGTCTTTCTGGACCACGAGGCTTTCCCAAAAGTAAGAAAGATGACCTAGTTAAGTTGTTAAATAGTCATTCCTGCAAGCAGACAAATATTTTGGAAAAATCTACCCGAATGCGAAGATCAATGAATATTATTTACCTATGAATATTATTGAAAAATGTTTGTATTATTAATAACGTAATAAATATTTTTGAAATAACTTTAATTTCTTCATTTTTCAATAAAAAAATTTATTTAATAAACATACTACTGTAAACTATACTAAATTATAACCCTCCGTGCTAAGGATACACGCGGCAAAGTAGAAAATCTTCACTTACCGCGTTTATCCTTAAAATAGTACTCTATTTCAATAGAAAATATTGCGGTATGTGGAATTTTGAGAAAAATATAGTAATTTTTAAAATTTTAGCTATATAAATAATAAGCAACCATTGCAAAAAAAGTTATTCACCATAAAAATTTAAGTTTGATGACACACATGTGAAGGATGAGAGAAAACACAAAAAACATGTTTTCTCAGTTTTATGTTTTTGAGACACACCGCGTTCATCCTTATGAGGGCAGAATTAGTGTAAGGAATATGGTGCGACAAACAAATAGGTCTTCAGCAAGTATTTGGAGGATACTTACGGATCAGCAGCTATATCCTTATCACTACAAACACCCAAATAGCTCTTGTCAAACGATCTTCCGGATAAAGTGGATTTTTGTGAAATATTACAAGAGCGGACATCTCTCAATCCCAATTTTTTTTAAATGTATCCTTTTCACCTATGCGGCCATCTTTACACGGAATATTCAACTCTGATAATGCACACTAATGGGGTGATGAGAATCCACGTATTAAAAATGTATCACATTACCAAAACTCGTTCAAAGTTACTGTTTGGCAGCAACTTTAGGCAACAAATTAAATGATTGTCACATTCTATATGGAAATCTAGAGATGTACCTCAAAATAGGATGAAGCTTCTACGCACTTTGATAGAAGGTATCATAATTGATTGAGTAACTAATACACGAATGATGGATTGGTAGAAGCTCCGATTCATTTACCTCCACGTTCATGCGATTTAAAGCGTTTGGTCATATGTTACGGAAAAAGTTTAAGCTACAGAGATAAACAATTCACGGCAAGATTTGAAAGATAGAATTGAGTATATCTTTAATCACCTCATAGCTGATCCTCAATTGTTTAGACGATTAATGCATTCTTTAGAAAAAAGGATATAATTGTGTATTTGTGTGGACGAAGGACATTTTGAACACCTACTCTAAGTGTTATTATTTTTGGTTTTTAATACATTTTTCTTCTTAAAGTGCCCTATTAATTTACTGAATGTTGGCAGCAATTATGGCACACTCTTTTCGATCTCGGACGGACCTGGAAAGCGCATGGGCGTCGAGGCTTGTTAGTCCGGAAAAGTAAGGTCGAAAAATCTGTTAACTATCAAAACTTTCCCATAACTGATTTTTCATTTTTAAATGAAAATATATGGACCCAGCATCACTCTCCTAGATTATCTAATAATTCCCGCTGGAGCTTGCAAGCACAGCTCAAACCACCTAAAATTCAAGTGATTTATCCTCGTGTCATTTCTGGATGTGTTCTTACAAAAAAATCGTAGAGATGAAAATTGAAGCAAATCTTATGCTCTTGAAGGTGACGTAAATAGTTTTTCCAAAAAAAAAAATCCGATCTTAAATTTTCCAAAAATTGAAAAAATTTACGAAAATTATATTTTTGGTTGGTAATTATAAATAAAATATTAATATCGAGATCAAAACATAGGTAAACATAGAGGGCAAACTTCTAAAAATTTACATTTTTTCAGATTTGGATAATTCAAAATGGCGGCTGCGCAAATTGGAAACATTTTTTTTTTCAATCGCGTCTAAATTTATGAACATTAACGATATTGAGAAAGGGTTTGTTGCAATCGACAGAGTGAAAGTTATATTTTTATAAATAACATAAACAAAATTTTTAAAAATTTTTTACATAATTTTTTAGAACATTTACCGAAAATAAAAATTTTTACATCTAGTTTTTTCTCATTTTGGCGTTGAAAAATTTCTTAAAAATATCTTTTTACGTTATAAATATGTTTGTTTTTGAAAGACAAGTACTCTGAAAAAAAATCTTTCAGATGCGACTTTTACAAGCTGAGATAAACAAATTCAAAATCTGCTAGATACTGTCATAATATTAATTGAAATTTTCAAATTTTGATCACTTCGCTAGGTTGTTGAATCCTAACTCAACTTAAACACAATTTTTCTACCGTTAATTGGTCCATTCAAAAGAGAACAGTAATCCTAGCTCGCTCGGCCAAACGATGCGGCGGCAGCTGCTTGGCGTTCTGGTGGGGGGTCAGCGCTCATTCTCTTCGAACGCCCAAAAGACCCTTACTAACATGACTGACGACGTACTTGTACCCGACGAATTATTGAACATTATTTCGTGTTCTTGTACCACAGGGTGCTCTACAACCAAGTGTGGTTGTAAAAAAGTTGGCATACATTGTACGATATTATGTAAAAATTGCGAAGGCAAAAACTGTTGTAACATCGAAATTGTAAGTACGGTATTTGACAATGACGAGGATGATAATGAATCTCTGAGTGATGAGCTAAATTTTGATATGACTCAATTAGTTGATTGTGAACTTGCAATTGATCGTAGAAATAATATCGATGAGGATTTGTTTGATAATGATAATGACGAGGTAAATTGTACAGAGCCATTTCCTCAGAGACCAAAAAGGGCGAGAATTTGTAGAAAATAGATGTAAATTTGTGAATAAATATTATTCTTAGTATCTACGTTTCGAATTATGTATAATATATATAATAAATGGATTTATAGATATAAATTATAAATATCATTGTACCTTATTTCTAGTAATATGTAATGGTTGATAATAACCATACTATTAGCAAACCACAAATGCAAAATTTTTACAAAGAAAACCAAAATAAAAGCTTGAGCTTCGTTCAACTGCGAACGAGCGCTGACCCCCCACCACAACGCCAAGCAGCTGCCGTCGCACCGTTTGGCCGAGCGAGCTAGGATTACTATTCTCTTTTGAATGGACCAATTGACGGTAGAAAAATGAAAATGTGTGTTTAAGTTGAGTTGGGATTCGACAACCTAGCGAAGTGATCAAAATTTGAAAATTTCAATCAATATTATCACTGAATCTAACAGATTTTGAATTTGTTTATCTCAACTTGTAAACGTCGCATCTAAAAAAATTTTTTTTTAAATACTCGTCTTTCAACGACACACATATTTATAACGTGAAAACATATTTTAAACAAATTTTTCAACGCCAAAATGAGAAAAAACTGGATGGAAAATTTTTTATTTTATGTTCTAAAAAATTATGTGAAAAAATAAAAAAATTTTTTATAATATTTATAAAAATATAACTTTCACTCTGTCGATTGCAACAAACCGTTTCTCAATATCGTTAGTGTTCAAAAATTTAGACGCGATTGAAAATAAAAATTGTTTCCAATTTGAACAGCCGCCATTTTGAATTTTCCAAATCTGAAAAAACGTAAATTATTAGAAGTTCGTCCTCTATGTTTATCTATGTTTTGACCTTGATATTAATATTTTATGTATAATTACCAACCAAAAATATAATTTTCGTAAGTTTTTTCAATTTTTGGAAAATTTGAGATCGGAATTTTTTTTTTTGAAAAAACGATTCACGCCACCTTCAAAAGCATAAGATTTGCTTCAATTTTCATCTCTACGATTTTTTTGTAAGAACACATCCAGAAATGACACGAGGATAAATCACTTGAATTTTAGGTGGTTTGAGCTGTGCTTGCAAGCTGCGTCGCAAGCTCCAGCGGGAATTATTAGATAATCTAGGAGAGTGATGCTGGGTCCATATATTTTCATTTAAAAATGAAAAATCAATTATGGGAAACTTTTGACTTTTATTTCCTTACTTTCCCGGACCATGTCCAATCTCTTATGTTATTTAGACACGAGTATTTCTTTCTCCCGATGCCTCTCTTTCCTTCCATAATTAGCATAAGAAATTCGTATTAGGAATTCCTAAATATATAACCCAGGTAGGCTGCTTTTCTTCTTTCACTATTTGGAGTAGTTCTCTTTCTCTTCCCATTCGTTTTCATACATCCGGTTAGAATTTCAAGGATTCTCTTCAACACCCATATTTCGAAGGCATCAAAATGGCTTATCACGTTGTTCTTTATGGTCCAAGTTTCCACTCCATACTATTTTACCGTTAACAACTGTGTATTTGTTTTTAAAAATACAGAAGCAGCTCAAATTAAAATATTCTGGAAACGGTACACAGTATCGAGTTTTACAAAGAGTATTACTTTGGTACTGTGTACATTTTTTTTAAATATCCTATATCAACACCGTCCAATCAGCCTGCTCTCAGTCAGATGAAATTCTGATGAAAGTACCAAAAGAACAAGCAGGATTTGGAGGAGGTTTTGATACAATCGATCATATTTATACAGAGAAATTATTCAAAAAAATCATTACTTTCAACTATCTCTTTGAAGATTGTGAAATAGCGTTTGATTCTATATCATCACTGGCGATTATGGATGCATAAAATAATTCTAATATTGATTCAGGATATATTCACCTTAAATATTTATAAAGAAGCAACAGCCAAAACAAAAATCCACACAAGTAATGGCGACTCAATTTCGCCTAAACTGATCAAAATAGTGGCGGGGCTCGGGTAACTCCGATTAACTGGTCGATCTGTAAAATATTTTTAACACGGATAGAAATGAGCATTGCTAGTTCAAAATTAGTGCCGTTAAACGCAAATAAATTCTTCTCGAAACGGTAAGTTATATGAGTTTATTTATTTGAACATTAAATGAATAATGTAAAATACTTGGTAGGCTTCCACGTTAATGTAGAATATTTGTCAAAATATTTTATTTCTCATAAAAAATTTTGGTTAGTTGAAAGATTATTGTTTTCTTGTATTTATAACCTCAACAAATTTCTTGTTCAAAATAATGTTGTCATGTATTAACTAAATATAAAATTTAGTGTATTGTGGGCAAAACCGGCCAGGCAAAACCGACCATGGTCGGTTTTGCACTGACTACAAAACTATAACCTATTATTATTGCATCACTTGCTTAACACCTATTTGGTAACACTGAAGGTAATTAGGAGGTCTGCATTTTTTTATTATCTTGTTTTATTTGCAGCATGTAAGATGGTTTACAAGTATCACCGAAAATCTTCCAGAGGTGCAACATAGAGTGAAGAAACCATGTCTTTAGGATTAAGAGAAATAAATGCAGAGAAAATATCTATCAGGAAGGCCTCAAAGGTATTCTATATTCCGTATTCTACTCTCTGTGATCAAAAGAAAAGTTAGAAAAATATTCTACAGTTTTTTTCCAATGAAGAAGAAAAGGAGCTTGTGAAACACCTAAAAGAATTATAAAAATATTTTACGAATTAACAAAAAGTGGGTTCTGTCAACTGGCTTTTCAGTTTGCGAAGGTAAAAAATATGCGCCATCCATTTAAGAAGAATCGAGCGGGCGAACAGTGGCACTACAATTTTATGCTGCGAAATAAGGAACTAAGCTTAAGAAATGCAGAGCCCACTAGTGTTGCACGAGCTTGTGGATTTAATAGACCACAATTCGAAGTCTTTTTTTAAAATCTTTAACATATCCTGGAGAAACACCAGATTCCTATGGACAATATATAATGTTGACGAAACAGGGATCCAGACGTCAGCTAAGAGACCGCCGAAACTTATATCTGTAAAAAGCAAGAAGCAGGTTGGCTAAATTTCATCATTAGAACGTGGATCTTTGGTAACATCGCTATTTTGTTGTTCAGGTACCGAAATATTTAATTTTTCCTCGAAAGAAGAAAAATCCCCGGTATCTTCAAGAGACACCTCCAGGAACATTAATGCTGACTACGGACAATGGCTGGATCATAGATAAAGGATAGGTTAGGCATATACGTAATAAATAAAATATACTGCTAACTGCCTATATCTCCAATAAGCGAAATGCGTTCTATTAAGAGTGAGAGGTCCGACTACACTCTGTGTGGCCATGTTAGTTATGCGCAAGTGCTGTATATTTGCCGCCTGTAATATTTTTAAACGAAGATATTTGAGTCAACAAAATCTTCGTGTCTGATTTTTGATTTGACCAAATAAAGTGCAATTATGTAATTACATTTTGTTCACTTCTAACATAAATCTCAAATAACGTCTATTATAGTTGTCTAGGTTACTTCAAAAGGAATAGAAATGAAGTAGATAAAGATGAAATATATAGTGAGCACATAACCAATTAGAGTTATTATTTTTATAAATCATTTCTTCGATATCTACACACCAATATAGCCATACATATTGACAAATTAAATGACGATGGAGTATATCATGGGATGTTATGTTGTTATCAAACGGAATTTATTTTTATATACCTGTAGACCTATGAAAATTTAAATTAGGACCAATCTCATTACATAAAAAGCACCGTTGTGGAGACATAGTTTTTAATCAAAATCTAAATAAAATAAACACGTAAAAATCACAACACAATGATAAAACAGATAACAAAATCACTAAACATCCAAACCACAGCCTAATTTTACTATGCTCTGTCCAAACAAACGAACATAGAGAAAATAAAATATAATATTTGTCAATGCTAACAACCTTTACCACTCCCCTGAAGGTCAAAAAGAGTCAAAGCGGGAATAATACAGCCAATGATATTAAACAGTGCAACGTCTCGTGACTCGCATGCGCGTATTGATCTTGGCCACAGACATATATATTCAACTTAGTCTCAATGCAACACTAATTGGAATAATAATGATAATGAGTTGGACTAGGTATTGGTGTTGATAAAAATAAATCAACCTAACCTAACCTATCATTTATCTATGGATAAGCATTGAGCGAGAAATCGATGCGCCTGCGTTTTGTGTTCTCGTATAGCCGCTGTGATGTTGCCATATCTCAAAATTATCATTAAAAACTTATGATTTTTATTTTAATTAAAAAATACAACTTGAATAGCTTCTGTAGTGTTGGGTATTGAAAGATAAGTTAAAATTCAAATCCAAACTAACATCCAAGTTTTATGGTATGGTAATGAAAAAATATGTTTATACCTATTACATATTAGTAACTTTAATCAATGGATCAGATGATTGACGAAAAACTGAGGAATTTTTCTTTACAGATTTGACAACGTTCAAATTTAAGGTGATTACAGCGTCTCTGGCGAGTGTAGTCGCAAACAGCTCTTATGGGACAAGCAGGTTCATAAGAGTTACCTATGCATGAGCTGGATTAATTCTGATGTTTTTTTGCAATTGCTTCAGTTTTTTGTGGCGAGTATAAGACCAACAGCGGAGCACAAATGTCTTCTTATTCTAGACAATCACGTGTCCCATCGATCCTTAAAGGTTCTAGATTTTACATCGAAGAATATTGTCAATGTTACTTTGTCAGTACCTCCCCACTTGAAAATGAACCCCAGTAAAACGAGAATTATGTCAAATTCCTCTATTTAGCAACAGAAAGTCACTACTTGTGCGCGAATTGGAATGTTTTATTTTTCACTTCCAATCGTATGGAGTAAATGAACTGTTGTGCACTGATTGAAAACACTGTTATACTGAGATTTTTCTGTAACTTTTAATACAAATAACTATGTACATTATTCACAAATATAGAGATTATAGATATAGACACGTGTCACACATTTGTTATCAGTTTCACCAACTGTAACGAGTTTGAGAGTTCTTACTATTTTTGTCTAACCGGCATGGGTTATTTAAATAGTTTTGAATCCAATGATTCCACTAAGAGATCTAATTAACTATTGGGGTTTGATCTAACCGGCATGTGCTATTCAGAGGGTTTTGAATCCAATGCTTCCTCTCGGGGTTCTACTAGACTACTGCGTTCTTGGCACTAAAAATTAAATTAACTACGTTGTTTTAGGTGTTCGGAGAATCTGATCGGGTCGGAGAAGAACATGAAAGGGGGAGGGAAAGAGTACATTGTGAAATAGATTGGTTGGAAAGACTGCGAAGTCATTAAAAGTTCGGGATTGAAATGAATGAATTTTCCTTTTCTCAGGGAGAAAAGTGGGTTTTCGAACAATTTGTATGGATTAATTAGAAACGGCATGCAGTTATACTTATCTCGGACAAATCATTTTACGACGAATGGAAGCATCATAGAAAAAGTTAACTGAGTTAAACGTGCGTGAAGAGCATACGGAAGTACTATATTTAAAACTGTCCTCCCAAATTGCTTGAAAAGAAAAGTGTGCTTGGCCTACTTCAGAAACTTGGACATTAACGAGAAAAGCTACGCAAAACTTCATGCACCCAAAGAAGCATGGAGAAATTCATGTTAAAATTAATATAGACAGGAAGCGTCATTTGTAGAATAAATAAGTTGAAATGGAACTGGGCTGGGCACCTTGTCAAAAGAAGCGATTATAGATGGACCACCAAAGCTCTATTTTGGATACAGGGAGATAAGAAAATTGAAAAAATAGTGTTGATTGGAATCATCTAGGAAAGGGGTTTTTCTTAGAATGGATCGATAAAATCTGATAATTATGATGCTCTTGAATAAAATCTAAATGTGAAATACAATACAGGGTTTCCCATTATACCAAAAACTTTTTGTAAACCTGATACAAAAATAAGTAGATTCCAAACTAGTTTCTGTAGGAAATACGGAAGTACGTTTGTTATTGATTATTATTTTCAATCAGATCACTCTTAAATTTTACATACATTCCTACAATGTTATCAAAACATTAAATTGAAATGAAACCCCAGAAGGTCACCATCCGCCACTGACTATTAGCTATCTAACTTATTAATATTTTATTTTCCATAACGGTGAAATTCCAACAAATCTCTTAATGTCTCATTGGTCGTTTTAAGGCCAGGCAAACAAATGTCTGTTTTCCTTTGTCTTAATTTAATTTATACGTGCTTAATCACAGTTCTACAATCGATTTTATTATACTATAAATGGATTGACAGTAAATAAATAGTTGCAGCTATTATTAGCTTTTGTACGTCATAGACGGTTTCTGGATAATTATTAGAAAGTGGTGGAGAATACCGGAGGTGTTTTTTATTGTGTTTATAAATAATCTGATATTATAAGTTACATTAACATATCGACGTATTTATTTTCGCTCTCGATTTATAGCAATATTCTCGGTCATTCGTGTGTGGTATTGTTTAAAATTTGACTATGCAATAATATAGTTGTCGTGCATCGTCTTCTGTAGTTTCTTTCTTTTTTCAATTGGACTGGGACTTGAAGTGAGTAATTTTATAAACATTCTTAGTCAAAGTTCGGTTTAAATTCAGATTTAAAACACATTAATTACTATAAACAGTTCTTACAGTTTTTGTTGAATAGATAATGGAATTTTAATTTGTTTTGGTCAAACGATGCCAGTCTGTGAACTTTGCACCCAAGGAATTACCGGTAAATCGCCCAGTCTGGAAATTCTATCACGCTAAATATGTATAGTAAAAACCAAATAAAGTTGCGTTTACGTCACCAAAGGCGTATTTCTATCGCATGTGTGGCTACATTTCTATCGAAAAGTGCATATACTTAAATTTGTTAATTAATCGGTTCTAAAGATAACCCAATCAATAAAAAAACTTTTGTACCAAAATAATGTATAAGCAATATAGCTTTATTGGGTTTAGACGTCCCTCGATGTAAACATTTGTGTTAAAATTTTCATAAAGAAGCCTCCAATTATTGACGGTAAAATAGTCACTGCCAGAAATAATGTCATGTTGCCGCGTTGTTTGTGACTTTTCTACTCGTGTATTTTCATAGATTTCTGAGGTTATAGTTACGTGCTTTATAAAACATTCTTGTGAGAAATATTTATAATCAAAACTGTTTTTCTTTTCAAAACAACAAAGCATTTTCTTCTGTGATTGGTAAAATGCCCAAACAGCTGAATAGCCGATGCAAAGAACTTGTGGCTTCATTAGTAAATTATTTTGAACAAGAAAGGAATAATAATGGTCCTTTGTTGCCCTTAAATGCTGTACAAGTGGTAGGTAATACGTGAATAAAATATCCTTACTTTACTTTACGAAAATTTCTATTATTTTAGCGTGTAGCTGCAAAATTTGTCAAACAAAGAAAAAAGGTGAATAGTTTGAGTCACCAAAGAAAAAACGTTGCGCTCATAAATGAGTAACAAATACAGAAACTTTAAATACAAGCTCTATTCGTGATACCATTTACAACATGTACCAGAGAAGTAAGTATAATTACGACAATTGTATATTTAACATATTTTTATTTCTCTATACTGTTAGAACAGCACATAAAGATTCAATAATTGTGGTCTCAACTAAGAGAAAAATAATTATTTAATGGTAGTACCACTTCTTTAAATAGATTGCTCAAAGAACTTGGGTTTAAGTGGATGAAGGATAATCCACGACGAGGACTTATGGAATTACCTAATGTTGTTTTGAAAAGAGTAGAATTCTTAAGATATTATAAAGAAGCATAGGACGAAGGTATATACCAATTTGTATTCATCGATGAAACCTGGATATTTCAAAATGGCATCATAGGTCATTCATGGCAAAATGAAAATATCAAGAGTGTTAAAACCACTAAAACGGAGGGCAAAAGGTTTGTTGTATTGCAAAACATAAGTGGTTACTTAAACATTATTTAAATACTATTATTACAGATATATTATACTCCATGCTGGAAATGAAAACGGATTTATTGAAGGTGCTGAAGCAATATTTTGTTCAAAAACCCAACTTAATGATTATCATGGGGAAATTAACCAGGCAAATTTCTTGAAATGGTTTGAATATCAGTTGCTGCAAAATTTAGAGAATCCTTCTCTAATTATACTTGATAATGCACCTTATCACAGCATGTTATTGCATAAAACTCAAAATACAGGATGGTCAAAATGTGCTATTCAGGAATGGTTGACAGAAAAAAACATTCCCTATTCTCACATGATGTTCAAAACAGAACTGTTGCAAATCGTTTCTCAGTAAATATACAGATATATTCTTACTTATTACCATTTATTTTAAACATTTTTTTGTTTTTTTTTAGAAATAAGTCACCAATCAAGTATATAGTGGACGATATGGCAGAACAGTATGGACACAAAGTTTTACGTCTTCCTCCTTACCATTGCATATTCAACTCTATCGAATTAATTTGGGGCATAGCAAAAAATTACTACAATAGGCATACTGGTAGGGATGGTAACAGTGCGAATAACTGCCTGAACATGTGGCACGAGGCACTGCACATGATAACTCCTGATATGTGGAAAAGTTCTATACAACATACTGAGAGAGAGATATTTAAATGGTATGAGAGGGAAATAATATTTTATCGTCCAGAAATTAGTCCGATAGTTATAAATTTTAATAGTGAAGAGAGTGACACTGATGTTGAATCAGATGAAGAAAATGAACAAGAATTTGAATCTGCCTAGTTTCATTTCACAATATGTTGATTTGTTTAATGTTAGTTTTTGTCTTTGATAATACGTTCATTATTAAACATATTTTATTTTATTGCTTGTATTTTTATTATATTTATTTATTAAAAGATTTGGTAAGTCAGTAATAACCTTACCACTTTTATTCTAGAATTCCTTACTTTGTGAAATCTATTCATAAATTTAATTAACAAAAAACGTAAATGAAAAAACTCCACACTATATTAAACGAAAACTATCAAACTATCGATAATTTTGTAGTTTTCATTAATAATATTGTGAAATTTTCTATATTTACGTTTTTTGTTGACTTCAGTTATTTTCTGTTAATTTCCATATTTCGTGAACACTCTGACAACGCTACAAATGTTCACAGTGATGACGTAAACGCAACTTTATTTGGTTTTTACTATAGGTTTAACTGAGGCGGACGTGTCACGATATCAGGAACCGGGTTTATCCTGGACCTGTACTAATTGCAGAAGTTCGACTGATTTTCTTAAAAGGCGTTCAGTCATCGTCACTGAGGAGGATTCTGATGACTTTCCATTAGAAGAAACCTCTTCGTCACAAACGTTAAATATTTTACAAGATATCCAGAAAGATATGGTATCAATGAACACGAAATATGAAAATTTGTTGCAGTCTGTCAACTTTTGTAGTGATGTTATTACAACTTTTGAAAATACTGTATCGGCTCTCACTACTAAGATTAAAGAAGTCGAGAGATTGACAAGAGAAAATCTAGACTTAAAGAACGACGTAAAATTTTTAAATTATCGTGTGGATACATTGGAGTAACAGCTAAGGGCTAATGAGGTTGAGACATGTGGAGTCCCTTTTAGAGATAATGAGAATATCTTAAATATCGTTTCCACGATCGGCTCGGCAATCGATCTTCCAATCTCTGACGTTGATATTGATACTTTTTACCGTTCCTCTACTCCTAGAACAGATCTTCCCAGACCAATTATTCTGAAATTCTCTAAGAAAATGAAAAGAGATGCATTTTTGGCTGCAGCAAAAGCTAAGCGTCGTCAATATGGAAACGTTTCAGGATTGAAAGTAACAAATATCTCTGAAAAATTATATATCAATGAATACTTGAGCTCAAAAAATAAAAAACTACTTCGAGAAACCAAAATAGTTGCTAAATCCAAACAATTTAAATATATTTGGACAAGAAATGGAGTCATATTTGTGCGCAAAGATGACAGGTCTCTAATAATAAAAATATCTTGTGATGGCGATATTGATCAATTAGCTTAAACGTCAACTAACTGTGTACTCACAATCTAATTTAGATATTTTTGATCACTGATATGGCGGGTGATTCTACGCTGTCTTTCTTATATCAAAATGTCCGTGGACTAAATTCAAAAATTTCCACTATATATCAATATATACTAAATTGTGAGCATAATCTCATCTGTCTCACGGAAACGTGGCTAAATGCATCCATATTAAGTGAAGAAATGTTTTCATCTTACAAAGTGTATCGACGAGATAGGGACACGAGTTCTTCCACAAAACATATACAGGAGGTGGTGTCCTCATAGCCGTCTCCGAAGAGTTAACTAGTTATCCTGAGGATTCTTGGCGGTCCGAAGCAGAGGATGTATGGGACACCATCATCCCTCTTAGTGGACTTCGAAAGGTTCATATAGGGTGTGTTTACATACCTCCCAGAGACATGGCTGCATTAAATTTTTTCTGTACTAAGCTTATTGATATTTACTTAAATAATATTAACGATACTTTTATCATATGTGGAGATTTCAATATTCCTGAAAATAAATGGTTATTGAACGAGGGAGATTATTGTAAGCCAAATAATTATATTAATCATAGATCTAGCTTATTAGTTGACACTATGTCTCTGGTTGATATGGTTCAGTATAACCCAAATGTGAATATATCTGGCAACACTCTAGACCTCATATTTAGTAGTAGTTTTTCAATAAAAAATGTACATATTTCATCTAATCCATTAGTTCGCGAGGATCAGTACCACAGTACTTTGGAATTCGATGTGGATATTCCTTTCAATATTTGTACTAGAGTTGTTAATCAATATCGCTGGAATTTTAAGTTGGCAAATTATCACGAAATTAACCGACTTTTATGTAGTGTTAACTGGGCAGCTATATTATATTCAATTGACATAAATAAAGCAATTAATCTGTTTTACAATATTATTGACCAGATCGGTCACTTACATGTACCTCAATATCCCAGCTATTATAAAAAATATCCTCATTGGTTCTCTTCTTCTACAATAAAAGTGATAAAAGAAAAAATTAAATTTCACTGTCGATGGAAGAAATACCATAATAATTTAGATTACTTAACATTCAAAATTTTAAGAGGCAGATCAAAATTTTTAATAAATGACGATTCTAAAAATACTTGACTACTGTAGAAACGAATATTATTCATAATTCTAAATATTTTTGGAAATTTGTAAAAAGCAAAAGAAAAGCAAATAATTTCCCTAATAACTTGCTCACTGCTCAGGGCCCTACCACCGACTTACAGAAAATTTGTGATATATTTTCAGATTATTTCTCTTCTGTTTTTGTAAGTAGTTATGCTAGTTACTTTGGTAATATGTATACTAACACACCACTGAATATTTCTAACTGCACAATTACTCGTGAAACTATTGATAAAAAAATTGAAAATTTACCCAATAAAGGTCCTGGGCCAGATGAAATACCTACTGATTTTATTAAAAATTGTAAGGAATCGATAATAGAGCCATTATTTTTGCTATTTAATAAATCTCTCAGTTCAGGTCAATTTCCTGATACATGGAAAACAGCCTTTATTACATCAATTCATAAATCTGGAAACAAGAATAGAGTTGAAAATTATAGACCTATTTCTAAATTAAACATCTTTAGTAAGGTGTTTGAAAGTATCATTTTTGATTTTCTTTATCATGACGTAAAAAACCCACTTAACATTGAACAGCATGGCTTCATGAAAAAACGTGTTCGGTAGATACAAATTTATTCCTATACGTTGAATACATACTTAAAAGTGTAAATGATAGACATAACGTTGATTATGTGTATACTGATTTCAGTAAGGCCTTCGACAAAATGGATCATTCCGTCTTTGTCTCAAAACTTTCTGAAGTCGGTATACAGGGTAATTTATTAAGATGGTTCGACTCATATGTCACAAATAGGTCACAACAAGTAATTTTAGGTGCTCTTAAATCTAAGGCTGTGGTTACTACTTCAGGAGTACCTCAGGGGTCCCATTTAGGTCCTTTACTTTTTAATTTATATATAAATGACGTAGTTGCTTTCAATTTGCTAAGTTTGTTATGTATGCCGATGATTTGAAAATATATCACTCAATTTCATATGCTTACGACAGAGTTCGATTGCAAGAAGACTTAGACAATTTATCCGACTACTGTGTGAGCAATAATTTATTTTTAAATGTCTCAAAATGTAAGTATATACAGTTTTCTCGTTGTAATTCAGACTTGAACTACAACACATATGAAATTTCGAATAGCGTATTACACGCTGTAGATACGGTTAGGGATCTTGGTATTATTTTAGACTCTAAATTACTTTTCGATCGGCATATTTGTGATATAACTAGAAAAGCTAATCAGCAGTTGGGCTTCATATACAGAACATGTTTCGAACTTCAAAATCCTCTTACCGTTAGATCATTATATATGGCATACGTGAATAGTGTATTAACGTTTGGTTCTACTATTTGGAACCCGCGTTATTCGGTCTATATTTCAAAATTAGAAACAGTCCAGAACAAGTTTATTTCATATTGTAAAAGAAAATTTTATCCCGATGTGGATAGGCAACGTATTCGTTCTAATTTAAAGATAATTTCACTAGAGCATGGTAGGCAAATTGCGGATGTACTGTTTATTCACAAAATTCTCAATAACAATATAGATTGCCTTGAACTTATAAACTTCATAACACTTCGTATTCCCAGCCACTCAACTAGAAACAATTATACCTTTATCACACATCAGGCATCCACCAATTACTTTCTAAATTCTCCTGCTCACAGAATAACAAACAGAATAAATTGTCCAGTATTGTTAAAATGGATATTTTTTACCACAGTGCAGATTTGATTAAAAAACTACTGAAAGACTATTTTTAACAAATTTAATTTTGTGCGGTAGTCAATTCATATATGTTTTATCATCTTTACTCTTGTTCTCTCTTCTTCCTTTTTTTGTATTTACTTTTATTTATGTAGTTATATGATTATATTCATATTTTCTTTTTTACCCAATTTGTAAAATTATGTGTAACTATTAGTGGATACTTTTATGGGTTTGTCCTGTTTGTATTCCAAATAAATAAAATAAAAAATAAAGGCATCGAAAGTAATATTAATGAAATTAATTAAGCTTATATAAACAAAATCAAACTGTTCACCATAATTTTTCGATATTAACTAATATTGATGAATAATTAAATATGTAAAATGGAATTTAACGAATTGGATATAATTATTGGAAAATAATTTTAATTACATATGTTTGAAAAATATATTACCATGTCCAAAGAAGACTGAATTATACAAAACGGAACGTAGATAAAACGACATATTCTGGGAAGAAAAATAACTCGAAGCTAACTTAGCTTAGATTAGATTAAATTAGATTAAATTGTCACAACCTAAGTACCCGGCCTTGGGACTCTGCTCAGGTAGTGAATTCGGCCTTAGTTACACTATTTTTTATTACCTCAATTGGGATAAGGTGAATCAACAAACAAAATTTCGGAACAAATGGATTTATTTGACACACAATAATAAATTTACAAAAACCGTATATTCTCAATACAAATACGAATAAATATCAGTTATATAGTAAAAATGTCCAACTCAATATTCTATATATACCAAAAATAAGTAATGGACTTATCTTGGGAAGACTCGGGACGTACAGGTCGCAGCAGTAGTCGAGGGCTCTTGAGCCGTTGTTGTATGGACGATGTGGTCCGATGAGTGGATCTTGTAGACGGTCCTTAGGATCGGTACAGGCTAAAGCGGTCCTTAAGGTAAACGATCCTTAGGTCGGTCCTTAAAGTAGACGGTCCTTAAAGGCTGCAGAGCAGCGAAAAAAATTAAAAATCACACACAAATTGATATTTAACAGAGAATGCTGATTAACTTTTCAGCGAAGAAATGAATAAAAGGGGTCGAGTTCCACGTCAATCATAGTTTAAATAGCCATTTAATGATAGTAAAAACTATCAACGATACGTTCCTGATATTCGAAATAAAGGATTTGGAATTAGAGGTGGGAGTAGCCGACGAATAAATAACGCTCCAAAATAATTGATGAAAATAGTAACATGTCTCAGCGACATGTTACACTAAGGGGTTAGTATCTAACTGCGACCTAAAAAGATGTATCATGTCCCCCCTTGCTGTTTAGCATATACGCTACAGATCTTCATACAGCCCCAAAGCATTGATGAATACCATTATTTGCGACGGCTCACTGCCTCGGCGCACACAGGAATTATGTGTTCCGGTGCTTCCCCCCTCTCCACAAAATTTGCAGTCGCAAGTGTTTTTCATTTTCTTCTCACGAGGCGGTTGTTCAAGAACCCTGTGAGAACACGTAGGTTGTTTTTACTTAGTTCGATATATTTATTAGAACTTCCCCAGTCATAATTTCCGAGGAATAGTCTCGAATGTCTCAGCCCGAATATAGACTCTCATTCGAATACTCGATTGAGGTCTTCTATTTTCTTCAGTTCTATTTCTAGGTGATTACCAGGAAACAGAACGGTTCTGGTTTGGTAAAAGAGGCCGTACCCCCTTTCTTGCCAAATTGTTAACTCTCGTTCCCCTGCGTGCTGGCACCCAAACAAGGAGAACTTTGTTTTCTTTGCCTATTTTATTTAGTATTTTGGTGACCACCCCATGTTTCTAAACTCTAAAATAATAATTAAATAAACGGTTTTAAAGATTAAAACTAACTTTTCCGCATCTGTGGCCCTGAACAATATTCTATCATAAAATTGTTACTTGCATACACTTCGGGGGATGTATCGTGCTAACAAACCGAAATTTTTCCAAAAATATCCAAAAATTTAATATATCTGGATTTATAGGACCCGCTGTACTCGCTCTAGTCAACTGAAAATCAATAGAGTACATCTATGAGACACCTTGAACAATATTCAATCATAAAATCGATCAAACGCTTACTCTCTGGAGGCCGTATCGTGCTAATAAACTGAAAATTCTCCAAAAATGACAAAAATTTGGTACTTCAAATACTGTAGCACCTGTTGTACTAGTTTTAGTGAGCTGAATATCAATAGGGCTCATCTTTGAGACGCTCTGAATTATATTCAAACATAAAATTGGCACTTATATATATATATATATATATATATATATATATATATATATATACTTCGGAGGCTGTATCGTGCTAACAAACTGAAACTTCTTCAAAAATGACAAAAATATCGTACTTAGAGTACTGTAGCACCTGTTGTATTGGCTCTGGTGAGCTGAAAATCAATAGGGTTCATCAGTGAGATGCCCCGAATAATATTCAATCATAAAATTAGTGACTTTTTGAACTCCGGAGGCTGTATCATGCTAACAAACTGAAATTTCTCAAAAAATGACAAAATGTCGTACTTCAAGTACCATAGCACCCGTTGTACTGGCTCTGGTGAACTAAAAATCAATAGGGTTCATCTGTGACATGTCCTTAACAATATTCAATCATAAAATTGCTGACTCATTGCACTTCGGAGGCTGTATCGTGCTAACAAGACATGTAAGGAAAAGTGGCCGACGACAACGACGACGACATACACACAGGATTTTTTTTTCTAAAAACCGTTTTTTCGTGTTGTTGTTGATGGAAAACGTAAAAATAACTCAAAAAAAAATTTCAAAATATCAACTTTTTTTGGGGTAAACCAATACTTTTCTCGCACATAGAAAGGTTGGCCGGAAAAGTAAAACTACACTAATTGTTAAGTTTTATCCATAATAAACTAGCAAACAAACGTCAATGTGTTTGTTATATATAGTGTTGTCACCCGAAGGCATGAAGCCTTCAAAAATAAAGCGTCATCTTGAAACTAAACATTTTGCTTTAAAAGACAAACCAGCGGAACTGTTATCCCTTCGAAGTCTAATGTCAGTTAAAATTCTCTTAAAGCTTCATACGAGGTTGCGCTCAAGATTGCTAAAAAATGGAGACCCCAGCTTTATTCGGGTTCATGGAATTACTGTTCTAAGACTATCCGGAGTTTGTGCAGTCGAAATTGGCTTGTTCGGGTTTTAACAGGATGGTTCTGACACTCGCAGTTTGGCGTTCAGGTTTATTATAGAACAATTCTTGGACGGTTCGAAAACCGTCTAAACCAGTCCCCAGTCTCGAGCAAGTACGATTTTCGGATTATTGTTACGCATGCTCAAATCATTTGTAATGGAGAAGGGTGGGAGCTATTTTGAAAGTTTGCTTAAAGAGGTTATGTTATCGTGTGTTGTTTGTTTTGGATTATTACTTTTCAAATTTAATGTTTACGAAATGGATGTTAATGATTTCATGGAAAGTATGAAAATATTTGAGCAGAGTTCATCATCATCATCATCATCATCAAGTGAAGAAGATGTCCTTCTTGATGTGATCAGTAATGTCATAATTCCAGAGGTCTTACAAGTCAATACCAAAAACGAAAGCTTTGTGGAAGAGACTGTCCCTCAATATAATGAGAAGCAGTTTGTGCAACATTTTAGGTAGTTTTTTTATAATTTATTATGAACCATTGTTATTTATTACAAAGTATCAAAAAACCCATCAAACTTATATAAATAATTTTTTTCTTTTTTAAGCTTCCCAGAAATACAGTTGAAAAGCTAAGCGAATCTAAGCATTTTCCAAAGAAAGATACTGGCTTTAAAATGTCAGTAGTGAAAAATGCATACTGGCCTTCTTGTGGTTTGCCTCTACTGAAGCAATTTCCTTTAGAGATATTGCTGATAGTTTCAATTTATCTGTAAGCACGTTGCATACTGCAGTTGAGAATGTCACAATGTTTTTATCAAATATGTCTCACCAAATAATTGTTTGGCCTTCTCAAGCAGAGTGTGTACACATTTCAGAAGAATTTTCAGAGATGGGATTTCCTAATGTAATTGGATGCATTGATGGAACACACATAAGGATTGATGCACCATCAGAAGACCCTGAATCCTACTTAAATAGGAAGAAGTTTCATTCTATACAGGTAGAACTACTAAATAATATTTACAAAGGCTTTACGATATAAAAAGTGTTGTCAGATCGAAGGTTGCAGTGAAAATTAGCTGTAAAATACTATTTTATTAACATCTATTATTTTTTGCTGTATTGCAAAAAATGCTAGTTTGCCCAATACTTCTTAACTAAATTTTATTCTCAAATTAATTGATTCAACCCGTACTACATGAAATATTCCCATAGTTTACTTCAGGGAATCTACTCATGTTATATTTTTAACGGAAACTAACTGTTTCTAATTGATTCCATAATATAATGAAAAAAATTGTAAGATCATTTTTGAAAATTTTCGAATTTTTTTCATTATATTGTGGAATCAATTAGAAACAGTTAGTTTCATTTAAAAATGCTACACATTTATATGTATACGTATGAAGAATATTCTCTTCAACGCAATTACAAAATTATCAATTAATCAGTGTATATTCTTTTGCAAATGCCAATTTGTTTGTGACCAAAATAGAAAAATAATGGATACATTAATTGGTTACCCAGGCAGTGTGCATGATGCTAGAGTCTTCCGAAATAGCCCATTGGGGCAAACTCTGGCTGAAAAATGTCAAGATTTTGTCCTTTTAGGAGATAGCACCTATCCCTGCTTCAGAAACCTATTGACTCCTTATAAGTATACAGGGAATCTTACAAATTTACATAAAAATTTTAATAAAAAGCTAAGCCTGTGCAGAGTGCTTATTAAGCACACATAGGGCTTCTAAAGCAGAGATTTAGGCAACTTTATCATTTAAAATCAAGAAGGATTACTTTTATTTGCCATTTTATACAAGCGTGTTGTGTATTATATAACATGTGCATAGAAGATGGAAATGAAGTGCCCGTGCGAAAAGCAAATTTTCTGCCCCCTTCCCCCTCGATTTGATGAAACAAATAATTTTAAAATTTTGTAAGTTTTGCAATGACCACGTATAATTTCTAGCCACTCTCCTGGATCATATGATGATACCACGCTCGATTCCGACTCAGCCTTTGAATCCTGCAATTGACACAAAACTTCAGTTTTTGCCTCATTTTTTCTTTATGTTATATTTAATGGAAAACTAGTTGTTATTCCATTTACTTGTAAATAAAATAACGTTTTCCAACTATTTTAGGAAATATAAATAATTTTTAACATTTTTTAAAATTAATTAAATTTGTCTAAAATAGTTGGAGACCGATGTTTTATTATATATAACTATAAATTTTCTTACGTTTTGATGGCCTAGTTAAAAATATATAATTTAAATATGCATACCTCTTGCAATTCGTCATTTGTTTTAATCTGCATTATATTATTTTCTGTTTGCTCTTTTTCCTGTCCCTCAATTTCGACTTCTAAATGTGATTCAGCAGATTGCGCTGTATAAGTTTTTGTTTCAGGCATAGTATTGGGTCCAGATATAACAGATGTCCCTTCTTGCTCTTGAGTTTGTTCTCTATTAGATGTGGAACTGTGGACTGTTTTTTGTCTGACATTGCAGTAAATTTAAGCAATAAGTTAACCCTTTAAAATTTAAATAAATATCACACTTTATCTTAAACAACAACATACACTTCCACACTGCTGTAACACACAGTAGGTAGCAACTAATAATTATTTTTTGAATTTGAAAACACTACCCTGGACAAAACAAAAAATATTTGTTACCTGCAGTTGATGCGGTGGCGACTGGCGGTGCCTTTCATTCCCCAATAAAATAACAGCGCTAGGGCTTGCTTATCTTCTGACCGACCGGCGCGGCGACGACGCCTTTCTTTGTCAATAAAAGAATTCCGCCCGTCTGTTCACGCTCGGTAAGGCACAATACATGATAAGCAAATAAACTGATTGATATATTATGCACTTAATTTATACTGGATAATAAGTAATTTTACACATTTTCTTGTGCTCTAGTTTATTATTTATATTTTTTTATATTAGACACTTTCAGTTCTTGCCAGTTTTTTATTAACTATCTCTTGATTTGGCGCTCATAGATGTTGGCGCCCCGTGCGGGCGCACGGTTCGCACAGGCCTTTCGCCGGCCCTGAATGTAGATGTTTCAAATGATCCACTTCCAGAAGATGAAGTAAATGAAGTTGGACTCAATTACAGAAATTATGTAGCTGCAATGTTAAATATTTAAACAGCACCAAAGATTTGTTGGAAATCTAATTTTATAACAATATACTTTTATAATGTCCCTATTTTATGCACTATAGTAGAAATGTATTAAAGAAAATATACTTATTAGAAATTGCTAATTTACCTATACATATAAATGTACCTATTACTTTTCATTACCCATTTCTGTAATATATATTTTGTAGAAGGTACCTAGTTTGTTTTAATAATAAAGACTGACATATTACACTTACTGTATTTACCCTTACTTCGTGAAATCTACTCATGTTGTGTTATAATGAAACTAACTGTTTCCAATTGATTCCACAATATATTGAAAAAAATACGAAATTGTAAGATAATTTGACAATTGTTTCGATATATCGCATTTTTCTTAATATACTGTGGAATCAATAGGAAACAGTTAGTTTCATTTATATAACATAACTGACATATTATGTAAGTGAAAAGAAAAAATTAAACAAAACTTCCTATTTTTCCCAATAAAATTCTTTATTACAAAATGTACACATAACTAAAAAACAAAATAAATGTGGAGAATGTATAAACAAGTCTTATCAAATCACTACAAAAAAAATCTGTTGAAATCTCAACATAAGTAAAAATTAAACAAATTTATAACAAAAAATCAGTCTCAGTTTATACTAAATTGGAACAAAAAAATGAAATACAAATAGAACAATTAACACTAAATAAATAAAAACTGGATACAAATAGAACAACAGTTAATACTTGAAATAAACAAAAACTAATAACTACACAATATAATTAAAAAACTCCACACTCAGTCCTTTGCCCTTTCTTTTTTCACTAAAAAATCCAAATACTTCCTTCCCACACTCAGTCATTTCATTTCTTTTTACCCGTTCTAGCTGCCTCTTTTTGGCAATTTCTAATTTTTGCTCCTCACTTTTTTCTTTTTTATCATAAAATGATTTTAAATAATTTTTTATGTCCAACAGTATGTCATTCCTTTTTTTATAGGTTGATGACTGGTTTAACTTTCTTTTTCTTTTAACCCCCCATTTTTGAGGGGCTGTATCAACATTTGATGTGAATGCAATATCTACATTAGAACATGATAGTTGAGATTCTTCTATTGTAATTACAGGCTCTGGAACTTGACTCTGCGTTGATAGTCCTTCTTTTACCTGTAGGTGTGAACTGGATAAGAGTAAAATGGGTTTCAAATTTTTTTTATCAAAAATCTCATCCAATTCCTCTTCAAACCTCTTTCTGCTTCTTCCAGTTTGATTATTGTGGTCAATTGTTTTTTTATAATTTCTTTCTAATACCTTAAATTTATTTTCACATTTGCTTGGAGGTATTGTTAATTGATACTCATTGGAGAAATCCTTTGCAATGACCTCCCATAGCTTCTTTTTGGACTTAATTTCATAAGAACCTATTTTTTATGATACTTCTTATAAAATTCTAATCACTTCAACATTTTTTCTTTGGAAAAATATTTATCCTCTTCTTTATCTTTAATACATAAGAATTCATCCATTATTAAACCTAAAACCAAAAACAAATATTAATTATTATATTGTAAACAGTGCAAAGAAGTGCTTACTGTTATTATTCAAGACTTCTTAATATTATTATTACCAAAAAATTCAACAAAATTTCCAAAATGCAACGGAAGCAGTATACACAACAATAATGAATCCATGTCAAAGAAAAGTCCATAGTCAAATTAGTTAGGTTAGTTCAGTTCTATAGACCATGAGGGATGTTCAGGGCTTTTCAAACTCTGTCCATTTTCAAACGGTCCGAGAATAGTTCTTAAGACTGAATACAGTACGCAACTAGTTCTGCGCAATTCCAGATTGGTTTACGGACGGCCCAGAAACAAAAACACGAATAAAGCTCCCATACAATAGATGAAGAATTAATTCTCCCCACCGCAATTGATATGGTTTCAAATATAATCAGTCCTCAAGATGATGAAAAACTAAAAAAATACGTTATCAAAACGAATATCTGTCATAGTTGGAGATGTTCAGAACCGGCTAGCTAATAAAAAACAATACTTTTTTGCTATTTAGTTGGATGAGGCAACAGATGTTGCCAACTATGCTCAGTTTTGTTGCGACATCCGTTATGATTGCGGTGATTCTATTCATGAAATCATATTGTGTTGTAAGCCCCTGCTCAATAATACAGGTGAAAGTCGTTATAAGGTGCTCAACTGAATATTTCGAAATTGATTGGATGAAATGCATTTCAATTTGTAGTGATGGAGCAAAGACCCGCCGTTACGGGAACGATGAGTGGCTTGATTGCCAAGTTGAAATAATATAATGCAAACTGTGTCCGCTGCTTTTTACAGGAGAGCTTTGGCAGTTAAGAAAATGCCACATGAATTGCGACAAGTTTTAAATAAAGTTGTCACGATAGTGAACTACATCGCCCGCTGCAGGGTAGGTTACTTGAGAACTTGTGTGAAGGGGTAGGAGCCTTGCATCTTCCATTTCTCACTGAAGTACGATGGCCATCCCGTGGTAATGTGTTAAGCAGGCTATTTAAATTAAAGTCAGAAATGTTGATATTTTAGGTTGGTTGATAGTAAACCCGAACTTTCTACTTTTTTCAGTGACAATTTAACTCATGTATAAAAAATCGCATATGCCACAGTGCAATTGTCACTTTGACAGCGGCAAAAGTTAGCTCTAACTTTTACAGCGACAAACACACGAGTGGTTTTTTCACTTCACTTTTTCATTCATTTGTTCATCAATTATCGCGGTGTTGGTTACCAGAATAAATAGTTTGGCATGTTTGTCAACAACTTATTGAATTTTCAAGAACTAACAATGAGTCGATTCGGTGTGTCTACGAACGCCGAAATTAGTCAAATTGTACATTAAAATAAAAATGTGTTTATTTTTAATGTTTCATAAATACAGTTTGCATTGATATGTTTCCAAATTTCACATTCATTAAATTGTCCTGTCGAATTACACTCGAGGTTTGTATTGATATTGAATAAATTTGTGTTGTTCAAATTCTAAACTATTTCCTTTAGCAATTTGACTCGAATAACTGTCGCGAGTTCAATCTCACTAAGAGATCATTTTTGGAGATGTCTCACATTTTCAAAGAACCTAAAGCTATGAATGCCAGAACTGATATCGATAACCTCAGCATTATCTACTCTTACCTTCTTAGTCTTCCGTCTCATATTACAAACACTAACTTTAATATTTCCCAATAAATTTCAGTTGTTACACCTTTTCCTCTTTCACTTATATTTCAATACATATTGGCATCACTGAATCTTGTTGACAGAATTTTAATTCTGTGGTTGTGTCAGTTGTCAGTTGTCAAATTATTAATAAAGAAATTCCTCGTGTTCCTGAACATGTGATTGAATTAGTTTTATCTTTTCATTTTAATATTAATTTTAATCATTGTACTTGTGCATCAATATAATACATTTATCACGTGTTGTGATGATTTCGTAAAAATAACGTCAGTTATGTACATTTATTCGCATCAAACATATTTAACCTCACTTTCGTAAGTAATAATTTGCAATTCTTGTTATTTGTATTGACATTCAATAATTTATTGTAGAGTTCCTGATGAAGAGTCAATAAAGTCTCGAAAGCTTGAACAGAATAAAGAGTCCTCTTTTTATTTCTCCTTTGGCTGAAGACCCTATTAAGAATTTTGATATATATATATATATATATATATATATATATATAAATATATATATATATATATATATATATATATATATATATATAATGAGTGTGCCAGTTCCTAAATATATAACTGGCCTCATATATCCGTTGGAATAATCATTAATAAAGATGATAGTCCACTGAATCATCGTCGAGACACACCAAGCAATAAATTGTGATGCACTTTTGCATTTTCGAAGTCGCATGACCATTTTTAGCGGTTTCCCGTTAGGATTTCCTCTTGTATTCGGCTGGTCGAAGTCCCCGACCCAACCTACTACCATCGATAAAAAACAGTGGCGTAACAGCTTCCCCCTATGATATTAACTTTCACAGAATCTTTGAACCATTATTATTGTAGTTAAGATATATAAAAACGTCAACATAGTTAAAACATTGCTCATATAACATATTGTGTGACGCACATCAAAAAATATGACGGAACATTTTATCATTATTACATTTAATATCTCAAAAATAATTAGAAATGTTTTTATTGAAATAATAAACATCGATTCATAAATTTTATTTTTATTTTACATTTTACAGAAAAATATAGCTAAATTATTTTTTGTTATGTAATATAAGTAAGTCTAAATAATATAAAACCCTATAAAGTGGAGACCAATAGAAAGTGGACCAAGAGAAAGACCGAACACCAGGGGGGAAGACCAAGTAAACACAGATTTGAAAATACTTGGAGTAACGAATTGGAGGCAAATAGTGAGAGACAGAAAAAAATAGAAAAATATGGATTTGGTAAACACAAAAAACCACACCAGTCTATAGAAGAAGCAAATGGCATGTCCTAAAAGTTCGTGCACTACTGTTGCTGAAGTACCTTCGTCACCGTTTTTCATTCAATACCTCTCTGTCTTCTGATTTTACCTTTTCAGGTATCGTAGAAGGATACCAGATCTTCTTGTATTAATGTCCTCCATTTTTCTTAATATTCTTCTCATTTCTTCCATATTTTCCAGTTCCCTTCCCCCTTTTCCTTTAACTGATCCATCGAATCTCTCCTCGGTCTTCTTTTATTTATACTTCCCGCTTTTCTTGTAACTCTTTCGAGCTACATTCTGATTATATGACCGTTCTATCCCAATTGCTTTCTTTACCCTATTTTTTCTATTTTTGGATCCTGCTTTATTATTCTTCGTATCTCTTTATTTCTGCATTTATGTTTTGTGAGCTCTTCTGCTTAAATATGTCAATTATATTGCATAAATTCTGGTTTTATTTATCTTTGTCAATGTCCAATTCTCTTTCATATGTTTGTTAAATTTGCTTCTATTTTCTCATATCCCATGAACAATATGTCCTTGATATTCATAGTTATAATTTTCAGTGTCTTTCCTATACATTTTATTTATTCATTTCGCACGGATTGTGGTAACAGGTAACTATAATTACTTTCATTTTATTTATAATTACTCTCAATTGGTTCAGAGTTTTATTAAAAAGAAAAGTTGTTAAAATGAGCAATAGGATTATTCAAGTTTCAAATGGGGACATACATTGTCGCCAAAATTAAATTATTTAATCATTTGTCGATTTTTATGATCATAATCCTAGATGTAATTTTAGACTCTTTAATACCTTCACATCTACAAGATTTAATAAGTTACAGTGCTGGCCCTTCAGGTACAAATGTCTCATCTTTGCGTAAATTATGTAATTTTATTTTAAATGATACAGTAAACATCAATATTCGTCCTATTTTATTCGGAACGTCACTATTAGCTTTAACTAAAAAAGCAGGAGGTATCAGACCAATTGCTATTGGTACAGTTTACCGTCGTTTAGTAGCGAAAATAATTTGTTCAAACATTAGAGACAAATTAGGATATTTACTTCGTCCATTACAATTTGGTTTCGGTCGAAAGGTGGTTGTGAAGCAGTTGCACATGTAGCAAGACGTTTCGCCTCTAATCATCCAGATGTTGATAATAAAGTTTTTCTGAAAATTGATTTTAAAAATGCTTTCAATGCAATTCATCACTTATTAAAACTTGTAGCAGATATTCTACCTGAAATTTTTCCTTTCATCAATCAATGTTATCGATTCCCTTCATATCTTTTATTTGGCGAAAACATCATTTAATCGGAACGAGGAGTCCAACAAGGGGACCCTTTGGCACCTCTCGATACACAAACTTATAAGCAACATTGACACAGAATTCAATGCTTGGTACCTTGATGATGGTTCCTTAGGTGGTAATACTAATTCCGTGTTCAAGTCTCTTGTCTATATTATAAACAATTCCAAGGATATTGGTCTTCCTAAATTAACATATATCTTAAGATGCAGTCCGACCTGGTTACATAATGATATCCTAATCAATTTTGACAATACCATTCGTCATTCATTAGAGTCATTAATTAACATTAAATTAGAGGACCTTCCTTGGAAACAAGCTTCACTACCTGTTTCATATGGTGGTTTAGGAATTCGCTCAATCGTATGAGTAGCTCTTCCTTCTTTTTTGTCATCATTAAATAGTTCAAAAAATTTCATTAATTACATTCTGCCTATATTTTTTCACACACAAGACCCTTTATTAATGGAGGCAGAAAATATTTGTTCATTAAAGTCTAGCAAAGTTGTACCCGATGAATATAAATCCTTTCAAAAATCTTGGGATATACCTTTATTGAACATTGAAAAAGAAAATCTGCTTCAGAAAGCTATCAATTTACTAGACAAAGCTAGTTTGAATGCAGCATTTTCAAAGGAATCAGGAGCATGGTTGAACGCTATACCCTCGGCCCCATTAGGTACGCTTTTAGATGACGAAAGTTTCCATATTTCTATTGGTCTCAGTTTAGGTTGTCAAATTTGTGTAAAACATCGCTCTCGTTGCGGAGGTGATGTTGATGAATATGGTAGACACGGCCTAAGCTGAAAATTGAGTGCCGACCATTTTTCACGTCATTCTGCAGTAAATGACCTAATCAAACGAGGCCTGTCATCAGCAAAGATTCCCTGTTTGCTGGAACCGTTAGGTACTTGCCGCGACGACGGTGAACGTCCAGATGGTATGACCCTCATTCCATGGCAACGCGGAAGACCAGTTATATGGGATTTCACTTGCACTGATACTTGGGCTCCGTCCCATGTCCGATCCACATCTACTTCCGCAGGCACTGCAGCTTTACAAGGCGAAACTTTTAAAATCAATAAATACAAAAATTTGGAGAACATTTACATTATTATTCCTGTAGCAATTGAAAGCTCTGGTGTTTTCGGTCATGAAGCTTTAAAATTCATTAAAGAAATCGGTAAAAAAATATCAGTTGAAACCAATGATTCAAGAGCAACTTTGTTCTTTATACAACAAATAAGTATTGCAATTCAAAGAGGAAATGCTTCATCTTTTCTCGGTACGTTTCCCCGTTCTTAGCCTCTAGAAGAACTTTCTATGAAACCTAATCATGAGAAACCTAATTCTTCGACCACTTTCAAACTTTCTCACATCACCGACCCTAAAACATGTGATCTTTCCTTTTTCCGAAATTCTTATTTACCATCTTCATTCTCTTCTTCAGAATGTGTGCCTTCTGATAATACATGCGTTGACAATTTTATAAATTATGCCTCCAACAAGCGTTTGGGCCTCAGTGTACTAAAAAATATAGATAACCACCAGCCAGATGATGTCCCATTCAAAGGAATACTGAAGAAGATGACTATGCTAGAGAATTATGCCATTTCTATACGCAATAAATTATCTTTGACCAAAACAAAATATAAAAATGATTTACCCCCAATATATTTGAAGACATCAAATAAAAAAGTAAACGACCAAATAGAAGTTATTTATACTAACAGTGTGGCATACTCTAACAATATTAATATAGACAATTTGTCTGATAATGATGATAATGGAAATCACGCATCAGAAGCCGATTTGAGTATAAAGTTTAATGACAAACTCTCCAGAACAGTAAAAAATGGTACTAACCTCGCCAATAAGACAACTGAGGTTAGATCCAAAATATCTGATGTGACCAATGGAGTGAAACCACTAAGTACAAAATCAATATCAACCGGAGTTAAAAAATCTAGTAATACTTTTTCGGTGACCAAAAAATATGACATTGCCTCCAACAAGTGTCAAAATAACCCCGATGTTTTGCAGTCAAATTCAAAATTGAAAGAGAATGAAGACATAGAAAAAAATAATGGGTCAGAAGTCGATAGGGTCGTAGTAATTGAGGAATCAATAAACAGCAATTGGGTCCGGTGAACTATAGGGAGACACGAATTTTTGACTGATTTTGCGAAAAATCAATAGTACTCACCTATTTTGAAGATTATCCGTCGAAAAATTTGCGGGTTATACACAATTTACAGAGAAAAATCCAAAAAAAGATTTTTTTTCGTCCCGTAAACCATCACTTTTGGATTGAATATTTTATACAAAAAACAGTTTAAATGTATCGCACTGTACAGGAAAGTGATCAACAATATATATTCTCACAAATTATAATAAAGTTTCAGTTAGTTTGCTGATAGTATAATTTAAATTAACACTTTTATAAATATATATAATTGTAAGACAACAAATTTGTATGTGAATAATTTTAATGACAGAATTGACAGATACCTTTTTGTGAAACGTAATGCGTAACCAAAACCATAAATCTAAATATGAAGTCTCTAACATTTTCTTCTCATCATTCAGTGCGAATGAGAACATTTTAAATTTGTTAGGTCATTATAAAAAAATAAAATTGTTTGAACCATTTAATTATAAATTAATATCACGTTTGGTTCTCTTTATTTTATATTTTATAATATACCAATATACCATGAAACCCAAACTTGAACATTTATATCAGTAGGGGTGCGTTCACAAACCAACGTCTTGAGTGTAAGAGTTATACTTAGGTACAAAGTGACCGTTCATTAAACATTTAACATATATCTCACACTCTGTAATACAGCGTTCATAAACGCACCACGGGAATCGCCGAAAGTGTACTCTTAGTTACCCGCTCAAGATCGAGGAAATTATTACCCTGACATGCGTAATTCGTATTACACAAATGTTCTTGTTTATAGAGGTTAATGCGTCAGTAATTGTTATTCTGTGGGTTGAGGTTAGCTATAAGTTTCCATCAGCAGAATATTTTCAAATTCCATTGGTAATAATGTTAAAGGTTGAAACACTCCACAATCCCTGTTTTCCGCAACCAACGTAAAATAATTTCAATGTCAAAATCAAATTTGGACAGTGTCGACCTACAAATAGGTAGGGCGCGCGCTCTAATCGTTCGAGTTGGTTTCTCCCTAGGTTTCTACCCGGCGTTTGACTGACATGTTACCCTGTCAGAGTTCTCTCCTCACCTCGCCAATATATTATGAATGCAGTCTAGCGTATATATACAGATATGCATCCAACAAAACAGAATATGATACTTTGTAGCATGGTTGCCAGCTGTAATTGACTACTTGAGAATCATGGTATTTTTTACATTATTATTAAGATGCGAAATCAAATATCATTCAAGAAGGGGAAGGGAATATAATCATTGGATTTATCCTTCGCGCACATCAGGTTATTCAATAAGGGGAAGGGAATATAATCATTGGATTCACCCTTCCCCTTCTTGAATAACCTAATAGGGGAAGGGCGAATGCATGCATTCGCCCTTCCCCTATTAGGTTATTCAAGAAGGGGAAGGGTGAATCCAATGATTATATTCCCTTCCCCTTATTGAATAACCTGATGTGCGCGTTACAAAGTATTGGATATTTTTCATGAAGGGGAAGGATGAATGCAATGATTATATTTCATTGTCCTGCTTCAAATACTCAATATAAATATATCATCATATATAAATGTGTTTATAATTTCATTTATTTTCTTGAGTTTAGGTTAAATTCATTCAATCAAGATATATTTTAATCAAATATTTGATTTCGCATCTTGATAATAATGTAAAAAATACCATGATTCTCAAGTAGTCGATTACAGCTGGCAACCATGCTACAAAGTATCGTATTTTGTTTTGTTGGTTGCATATCTGTATATATACGCTAGACTGCTAGAGTGCATTCATAATATATTGGCGGGGTGGGGAAAGAACTCTGACAGGGTAACATGTCAGTCAAACGCCGGGTAGAAACCTAGGCAGAAACCAACTTGAACGATTAGAGCGCGCCCTACCTATTTGTAGGTCGATACTGTCCAAATTTGATTTAGACATTGAAATTATTTTACGTTGGTTGCGTAAAACAGGAATTGTCGAGTGTTTTAACCTTTAACATTATTACCAATGGAATTTGAAAATATTCTGCTGATGGAAACTTATAGCTAACCTCAACGCATTAACCTCTATAAACATGAACATTTGTGTAATACGAATTACGCATGCCAGGGTAATAATTTCCTCGATCTCGAGTGGGTAACTAAGAGTACACTTTCGGCGATCCCCGTGGTGCGTTTATGAGCGCTGTGTTACAGAGTGTGAGATATATATTAAATGTTTTATGAACGGTCACTTTGTACCTAAGTATAACTCTTACACTCAAGACGTTGGTTTGTGAACGCACCCCTACTGATATAAATGTTCAAGTTTTGGTTTCATGGTATATTATAAAGTATAAAATGAAGAGAACCAAACGTGATATACATTTAAAATTAAATGGTTCAAACAATTTTATTTTTTATAATGAACTAACAAATTTAAAATGTTCTCATTCGCATTGAATGATGAAACGAAAATGTTAGAGAATACATATTTAGATTTATGGTTTTGGTTATGCATTACGTTTCACGGAAAGGTATCTGTCAATTCTGTCATTAAAACTATTCACATACAAATTTGTTGTCTTACAATTATATATATTTATAAAAGTGGTACTTTAAATAATATTATCAGCAAACTAACTGAAATTTTATTATAATTTGTGAGAATATGTATTGTTGATCACTTTCCTGTACAGTGCGATACATTTAAACTGTTTTTTTGTATAAAATATTCAATCCAAAAGTGATGGTTTACGTGACGAAAAAAAATCTTTTTTTGGATTTTTCTCTGTAAATTGTGTATAACCCGCAAATTTTTCGACGGATAATCTTCAAAATAGGTGAGTACTATTGATTTTTCGCAAAATCAGTCAAAAATTCGTGTCTCCCTATAGTTCACCGGACCCCAGCAATTCCCTTTCCAAAAATAATCCTAGAGTTAACAACTTCTTCTCATACATTTCATTTTCGATTAAAGATTTTCAGAAAGGGGATGAAACTCAACAAGAACAAAAGGGCACGTCTAAAAATGAGGTAGGTAACAAGGAATATATTAACAAAGTGAACCAGACCAATGATCTATCGACATCAACCAAACTTTCCAAAACCGCAATATCAAATTCCTTTTCCCGCCGATCAAGTGAGAGGCCTCAAAAATATTGGTAACACATGTTTCATGAATAGTATTATCCAATGCCTATCAAACACAAGGTGGCTATTAGAATATCTAAAGAAAGACGCATACATAAAATATATTAACATAAACATATCTAGCATGAATGGAGCACTAATTAAAGCATTTGCTGAAGTTATTCAAGAGCTTTTGTCTGAAGATGGTTCAGACAGAGTGGTTAATATAGTATCATTGAAAAGTCAGATTCAGCAATTTAATTCAAGGTTCATGGGATACGCTCAACATGATTCACAGGAGTTTATTCGTTACTTATTAGCAGGATTTCACGAAGATGTCAACAAGGTATATGAAAAACCAAAGCCAATATTAACAGAAATTGATGACAAACTTAGTGAAATTGAGAAAGCACAAGAATCTTGGTTGATATATCCGAGAATGGACAACCCCAAGATTGTGGATAACTTTGTCGGTCAATTAAAATCAACAATCAACTGCACACACTGAGGTCACTGTTCAGTTACCTACGATCCCTTTTTGGATTTATCCCTTTCGATACCCCAAAGAACAGGTCAATTTTGACTTTCACAATGTTTAGATTCGTTTACAAGAGAAGAAACACTCGACGGTGATGAGCTGATGAGAAACCAACATGTTCGAAATGTAAGGAACGAAGACGATGCACTAAATCATTCTCATTTCATAAATTTCCGAAAATATTGGTTATTCACCTGAAGCGCTTTTCACAAACAGAAAGGTTTAGTGGAAAACTTAATGTTGCAATAGATTTTCCAATAAAAGGGCTTGATATGAGCCATTACGCTGCTGATAATGTGGCACCTTGTATGTATAACCTTTACGCTATACCAAATCACTGTGGAACCACTTACAATGGTCACTACACAGCATATTGCCGACATCCCTACTCGGCAAATTGGCACGAATATAACGATTCAAGGGCGCTATTAATATCATGGAAATCTTTAGTTAGTGGAGAAGCATATGTTCTCTTCTATGAACAAGATGACACAAAGTCCCACCTTTAAGTTTAATAATTTTTTTATTAGTTTTCAAATTGTATATTTTCATTGTGATCCAATATCTAATTTGGTTTTTTCTGCAAAATTTATTTATATATTCATATATACATTGTATTCTTATTAAATTAATTTCACCAAAACACTTTCCAAGTTGAATTCTATGACTCTATATTATTTGGGGTTTTAAACATCTTGGTTTACATTTAAAAACCTGAAATTCCAAGTTGAATTGTTATATTAACCATTCCTACCTCTACTAATAATAAATATAGAAACATTTAAGGGAAAGTCAGGAAATATTTTTATTTAACCTTTAACTATAATCGGTTTAATAATTGTCAACTTCCGTTTCTTCTTGTGTGTTGTACTTAATAATATTTACTAGGTATACTGGGGTCTCTTTTCGCTCAACCTAACTCTTTTTTATATAAATAGGTATAGGAAATCTGCTAGCAGACCACCGGCGGCACCTGGGGGAGTTTGGGCACCCCGGCGCACTAAAACCGTTTCCTCTTTTAAGAAATACCACGTTTTCTTCTTCCTTCCATCCATGTAGCAATTTGAGATGTTCTTAAGATATGCAATCACCCCTATTCTGTCAAGTTGGACGCTGATGGTTATCCAGGATGCGGTGTTGAACGTATTTTTAACATCCACTAAAATCAATGCAGAATGTTTTCCTTTATTTGCAGCAACCATATCTCGAATTTTTTCCATTGCATGTAAAGTAGACTGTCCTTTACAGAATCCAAATTGATTTTCTTGGAAGCCGTTAATTTTTATTGCAATTCCGCAATTAACCGGTCATTCAAGAGTCTTTCATAGAAATTTCCAAGTTCGTTTATTAAACAAATTGGGCGGTTTTTGCTGAAGGTTACATCGAAAATAGGAAAGAGCAAAAGAAAAAGATATCACAAGCTATTTTTGATGGCAACAATTACACAGGATTACTAGTGTTTTAAATGAAACTCACTGTTTCTAGCTAATTCCACAAAATAAAAAAAGTTGTTGAAAATTCAAAAAAATTGACAATTGATTCGATAAATCAATATCATCGTCAGAATGACAGAAGTTACATTTCATTTTATGCCTACCTGATGTTTAGTAGGTATTTTTGGCTAGACCAAGAAGTGACCTAACTTGTGATTGACTTAATATATGTTAATAGAAAAAAGAAGGAGATATGATATTACAAATATGGAAACTTAGATATTATTAGCCCTATCGTGATATCATTTTTCCAATTAAGATCAGTATAACTGTGCAATGATATAGAAAACTAGGAAAACTATATCTGCTGATCTTTACAATTATCACTTAAGAAGACAGTTAATTAGTGGAGAACTCCCTAGATTAATCTGTTCATTGACAACTTCATATTTTGGGTTTCTTAAAGGTCTTTTAATTTCCAATTCTTCAAGGAAATCCAGATCTTGTTTCTTTTCACAAATATGCAGCACTTCTAGTTCTGTGTTAGGTGTCAATGAATGATTGGTGTCAAGTAGATCTTTTGCGTAGTGGGATTTATCTGGTTGTTTTAATCTGTATGCTCGTAAGTGTTCACTGTATCAGATTTCAAGGGTTTGACCCAAATAGACAGCATTACATTCTGGACATTTGAGTTTATATATACCTGATTTCTTTAATTATGGTATTTTTGTTTTTACATTTAACAATTTTGTACTAACGTTACTTTCTGTTTTAAAAGAAATTGTCGTATTCGTTGCTAAAGATATTATCTTTTAAATATTATTAGAAATATTTCCTGCATATGTGATGGTTTTATAGGTTTTTATTTCATCAGTTAGTTTAGGAAATATAAGTTGTAATGTCACTTTTTCCTCTTTTTTATTAATTAGCTTATTTATCATATGTAATGGATAACCGTTGGGTGTTGTTATTTGTCTAATTGTACTAATCTCTCTATCAAAATTACATTTGTTCATAGGAACTGAAAAAACTCTATGTATCATGGAATTATATGCCGCTAGTTTATGTGACATGGGGTGATTGGAACTATATGGATAGTCACATCAGTGTGTGTTGGTTTTCGGTAAATTGAATAGTCAAGTACATTATTAACTATTTGAATTTTTAAATCAAGAAAATTAATTGAGCTATTTTCTTCAATTTCTAATGTAAATTTAATTTTTGGGTATAAATTATTAATGTGGTTGAAAAATAGATCTAATTGTCGTTCACTACCCATAAAACAAGTTAATATGTCATCTACATATCTATACCAAAATAAAACATTTTTCGAAATATTACTTTCAAAGATCTTTCTTTCTAAACTGTCCATAAAAATGTTTGCCAAAATAGGTCATATAGGGCTTCCCATTGGTAAACCTTCATTTTGAATATATATCTTATTGTCAAAAGTGAAATAATTCTGATTAATACATACTTCAAATAAATTAAGTATATCTGATATTATTCCTGGATTAATATTTTTATCTTCTAGTAATTTTCTTACAAGTATTAGACATTCTTTAGGAGAAATTTTAGTGAACATATTAGTAACATCAAACGAAATAAGTTTATAGTTATCTTGCAAGTTGATTCCTTTCAACTTTTTTATCAGTTCTATTGAATTTCTAATTGAGTACTGAGATGCATATCCGTAACTATCAAGTATATTGTTAAGCCGCTTTGCCCATATATTATTAGGAGTATTAACATAAAAAACTAGAGGTCTAATTGGTTTCGTCATTTTATGTAATTTAACGGTTCCATACAATTGTGGACAATTAGGATTCTTATGTATGATAGACAGTCAAATTCTATTGGATGTAATTGACTGTTTAGATGACAAAATTAGAGAAAGTGTCAGCACAATGAAGCATAAGAATTTTAAGAAACAAGAACAAAAGCTACAGAAACTTGAACACACACAACATAAAATTCAATACTCTAAACATCATGAAACTGTAAGTACCTACATACCAACACACTTTGCACCACGATTTGAAAACCTTTCAGACACTAATTTCACAGATAGTGAAATGGAATTTTTAAATAAAGGTTTAAAGTACAGCATACCACCAAAATTTACGAATAATATTAAACAAATTATAGCTACAGAGTCAGAAATAGCTTTAAAATCTAATTCAAATAATTTTCTTTATGAGAAGCTAAAAATTGCCAATTTAATCAAAAATATTGAACCTTCAAAAGTTAAACGTCAAACAAAAAATGACATTACAGTTTTGAATGCAATCAAAAAGAAAATAGAAGATAATAACCTAACAGTTACAAAATCTGATAAGAGGAACACAACTGTCATATTGACAACTGAAAATTATAATTCTAAAATATATAACTTTATAGAATCTAGCGATGTAAAAGTTCTTAAAGCAGACCCAACAAAAAAGATTTCTAATAATGTAAGGGATAATGTTAATAATTCAAATTATCTTTTAAGTGATTACGAAAAGAGGTCTATCATACATAAGAATCCTCATTGTCCATAATTATATGGAACCGTTAAATTACATAAAATAACGAAACCAATTAGACCTGTAGTTTTTTATGTTACTGCTCCTAATAATATATTGGCAAAGAGGCATCACAATATACTTAATAGTTACGGATATGCATCTTAGTACTCAATTATAAATTCAATAGAACTAATCAAAAAGTTGAAAGGAATCAACTTGCAAGATAACTATACACTTATTTCGTTTGAAGTTACTAATATGTTCACTAAAATTCCTCCTAAAGAATGTCTAATACTTGTAAGAAAATTACTAGAAGATAAAAATATTAATCCAGGAATAATATCAGATATACTTAATTTATTTGAAGTATGTATTAATCAGAATTATTTCACTTTTGACAATAAGATATATATTCAAAATGAAGGTTTACCAATGGGAAGCCCTATATCACCTATTTTAGCAAACATTTTTATGGACAATTTAGAAAGAAAGATCTTTGAAAGTAATATTTCGAAAAATGTTTTATTTTGGTATAGATATGTAGATGACATATTAACTTGTTTTATCGGTCGCAAACGACAATTAGATGTATTTCTCAACCACATTGATAATTTACACCCAAAAATTAAATTTACATTGAAATTTGAAGAAAATAGCTCAATTAATTTTCTTGATTTAAAAATTCAAAGAGTTAATAATGTACTTGATTATTCAATTTACCGAAAACCAACACACACTGATGTGACAATTCCATATAGTTCCAATCACCCCATGTCGCATAAACTAGCGGCATATAATTCAATGATACCCCGAGTTTTTTCAGTTCCTATGAACAAATGTAATTTTGATAGAGAGATTAATACAATTAGACAAATAGTAACATCCAACGGTTATCCATTACATATGATAAATAAGCTAATTAATAAAAAAGAGGAAAAATTGGCGTTACAACGGAAATTTCCTAAACAAACTGATGAAATAAAAACCTATAAAACCATCACATATGCAGGAAATATTCCTAATAATATTTCAAAGATAATATCTTTAGCCACGAATACAACAATTTCTTCTAAAACAGAAAGTAACGTTAGTACAGAATTGTTAAATGTAAAAACAAAAATACCAAAATTGAAAAAATCAGGTATATATAAACTCGAATGTCCAGAATGTAATGCTGTCTATTTGGGTGAGACCCTTAGAAATCTTAAAATCCAGTACAGTGAACACTTACGAGCATACAGATTAAAACAACCAGATAAATCCAACTACGCAAAACATCTACTTGACACCAATCATTCATCGACACCTAACACAGAATTAGAAGTGCTGCATATTTGTGAAAAGAAACAAGAACTGGATTTCCTTGTAGAATTGGAAATTAGAAGACATTTAAGAAACCCACAATTTCAAGTTGTCAATGAATAGATAAATTTAGGGAGTTCTCCACTAATAAACTGTCTTATTAAGTGATAATTGTAAAGATCAGCAGATATAGTTTTCCTGGTTTTCTATATCATTGCACAGTTATACTGATCTTAATTGGAAAAATGATATCCAGGATATCACCATAGGGCTAATAATATCTCAGCTTGAATATTTGTAATATCACATCTTCTTCTTTTTTCTATTAACATATATTAAGTCAATCACAAGTTAGGTCACTTCTTGGTCTAGCCAAAAATATTTACTAAACATCAGGTTAGGCATCAAATGAAATGTAACTTCTGTCATTCTGACGATGATATTGATTTATCGAAACAATTGTCAATTTTTAGAATTTTCAACAATTTTTATTATATTGTGGAATTAGCTAGAAACAGTGAGTTTCATTTAAAATACTAATATGAGTAGATTCCACGAAGTAAGGGTCGAGACAGTTAATTTCATTAAACAGGATTACGTTTTTACCAAAAAGCATCAACTACTGATGTAAAAACTCTAGAATCCATTGGAATTGTTATTCCAAATTGCAGTAATTGTTCTTTTACCATTTCTAATAAATAGCTTTGTACATAGTTATGAATTTTGAATAAACTTAATTTCATCTCACCATCACATGTTTTTCATATATAATTTCGTTATGGTACTTGGTACCATAATGAAGTCATTCATTATGGCACAAAGTACCATAATGAGCTTCCATATGTCATCAAAATTGAGTGACATAACGTTGTCATTATGACATCCCTTTAGATAAAATGAGTTTATGACCTTTTTGGGTAAATTATGAACAGCCTTTCAAATAACTGGGCTCTGAATAAAAAAAATGCAAAATAATGTGGCTATTATTAAGCTTATAAATTCTCAGAAACCCTCTACAACAAACCATCAAATCCATAGAGTTTGTTGATAAAATAAGCCAAAAAAATAATGTAATGATTCTTGTAATCGTAAGATACAATCTTCAAAGTGGAAGGAAGACAGTCAAAAAAGGAAAAATAAACATTCATAAATTCGTTGGCGATAGTGATTACTATCTGAATGACTTGTGTTATAGTGTGGTGGATTGAGCTGGAATATTGTACCCGATACTCCCTAGAAATATTTACAGAAAAGAATATTAATAAAATATACAAATTATTGTTACAAATCACATTCTACAAAAAAGAGCCGAGCTGATACGTATGCTATCTCTCAAGAATAGGTAAGAAAATTCAAAAGTGATAAATATATACATATAAACGAACCCACTCACACAAACCTACGATCCTCATAAATTCCTGCACATGCGAATTTAAGAAGATGCTGCTATGTCTTTTGCGGAATTATTTAGGATTTTTGTGCAACATTCATCCGAAAAACAAATATTGAAGAAAACGTTTACATTAGTATTTATTTTGGCAGTCTAATCACTTAATATTTTAGTCGCCTGACTGGATCATCTTCATCCATTTCCGGTACCAAATATACATTGTAGGGGTGAAATTTATGAATTTTCAAAACCCTACGAATCGTAGTGCGCGAAAAATCATAATTTTCGCCTAATTTTCTGGTACTTGTAGAATCTAAAATAATATGACCTAAAATTGCCACTCCTACCGCTTCGTCGCAAAACGATTTTTTGTTCTTTCTTTTATTAGGTACTGCCCCTGTTTGGCGAAATTTTCTAACACATATGAGTGATAAAGTTGATTGTCTGCATGAAGCTGATGAAATAAATTCGCTATTCTTCTTGCACACTGTTTTAAAAAAATATGGAAATAATATCAAATCGTTCGACATTTATTTGGACCCAATTTCTTTTACGTTTATTTTTGCACAATGATAACAATAAATATGCCTCATCCTCGTCGCTATCACTATCCCATGGCATTCTACTTGATAACATCGTGAAAGGATACTAGTGGGCGTATGATTGAAAATAAATGCAAAATATATAGCTTTCGATGTAGCTGACCACTGATCATAGCGAACATCGCGTACTCAGCCTCCATAGAGTAAATAGAATATCTGGCTTACGCATTACAGCAGTGTTAATCAAACTTTCTCAGAATCAAACCATTTAAAAAAATTATTTTAACTTACTTTGATGAGACAGAAAAACTTTACAGATTATTAAGATAAATGCGTAGCGTTTCCTTTTTGAGAGGTGTTGTATTATTTGAGACTTTTCTTGCTGCAAATATCGAAAACAAATAATAGTTGATCATATGCCTGAATCCTCCACCTAAATCGACGTGTTTCAATATTTCCTTGAAATTTTTTGAATAATGCAAAATATCGGGGTGGACTATTTTCATTATATACATGTACACACAAATATACATACATACATACAGCGTCTGACCTACAGTGGACAGCAACGTAGAGCTCCCTAAGTCATGGTGTAAAGATACCGTGCCGAGGACTGCATGGCGTCGGGGATACGGCGTCGCAAACGGTTCCCCTGTGGCACCGGGTCCTACCCCAGGTGTAAGCTGTGACCTTACTCCAGCAACCGGGGATCTGCTAGAGTGGACTTATATTTCCCTAGGTTCTCGTGGGAACAGCATGGAAAAATGTATTAAACCCAACAATAAAGGAAATGGTGAAAACGAGCATTATGCTCACCAAGCAGTCTTGGATGCTGAATTTAAGAGGAATCAAGCGTCGGACCAGCTGGAGCTTATTGGTGAGCTCCAAGACTTTGTCCAACCGAAGAAAAACATCCACACATAGATTAAGACCAATACAACTAGTGTTTTTAGTGCCTTCAATAGGATTAAATTACTGGTGAAGGACGTAAAAGTCCCAACTGATTGAGTCTCTAAAGCTGTGTACACACAGACAACACCACAAATTCAGGCTATCGCGGAGACAGCGTCGGTGATAGACACAGAATCCGATGCTGATGTCGAATCGGTTTCTGAAGGCAACTGTGACATTCGCAATGTCAAACGGAAACTACCCAAGTCACTCGGTTCGGGGAACAAGGAAACCAAAAAGAGGAAGGCGACAGGAACAACTCCTATCTTCAAGAATGCGGCACAGCTGCTTGAAGAGAATACGATGGACTGGCAGGAGGTTAAGTATAAGAAGAAGCAAGAAACGGAGCTGCCTGTTAAAGTTTCTCGGCATAGGAAGCTACAAAAACCGAGAAACAGACAGAATGCCTTGATTGTTTGCCTAAGGGAAAAGGACAAATATGCCGAAATACTTAAAAGAGTCAAAACGGACGTTCCTGAACAACAAACTGTCTCAGTCGATAAGATCCTTAAAACAACCAGTGGCAACATGCCGATAGTACTGACAAGAGAAAACACAGATGGAGGTCAATCTATGCGACAGGCGATAGCTAAAATTCTTAGCGATGACGACCAAGTCATCAGTAAGAAGATATCGAAATCCGTGATCTCGATGAGACAACGACGAAAGCGGATATCGTCGCAGCCCTGCAGTAAATTTCTGGGGAAGAACGGCAAATCATGTTGGACACCGTACGGTCACTTCGTAAAGCTTATGGAGGAACCCAGACAGCCTCAGTGACGCTGGCAGCATAAATGGTGGAAAACGCAATAGGCGAACACGGCAAGATCCGCATTGGCTTGGTCAACTACCGTATAAGGAGAGTGCAAAGAGTAACTAAGTGTTACAAATGCTGGCACTATGGACATATCTCTGGTAAGTGCAAGAGTGAAGTGGATCGGTCCAGACTCTGTTCCAAATGTGGACAAGAAGGCCACAAAGCAGCCACTTGCCGGAGGGAAGCTCAATGCGTTTTGTCCGAAAAGGGCGACATGGAGAACCGTGCCCACATCTCTGGTAGCAACAAATTTCCAGTTTATAGAGAGGCACTTCAGAAGGCAAAGAACAAACGATGATGAAAATAGTACAGCTTAACCTCAACCATTGTGAGGCTGTACACGATCTGCTCATGCAGACCGTGCGCGAACTGAAGGCAGATCTTACATTGATATCGGAACCATACAGACACCTTACCGCTCAACCGTGGGAAACAGATAGTACCGCTAAAGCGGTCATATGGTCCTGTGGTAAATGTCCATTTCAGAGTGTTTCTAATAGCACAGAAGCAGGTTTTGTGGGGGCGAAGATGAACGGAATCTATTTCTACAGCTGTTATGCTCCTCCCAGCCTTACATTAGCCGAATTCATCGACTTTCTAGACTGATTGACCGAAGATGCGAAGCAGCACTCTCCTGCGGCAATCGCAGGGGACTTCAACTCCTGGGCAGTGGAATCTGGCAGCAAAAAGACGAAGTCACGGGGTGAAGTGCTACTGGAGGCCATGTCGACACTGGATGTAGTCTTGATAAAGTGATAAACCAACATTCATAAGAGGTGACGCGAGCTCCATATTAGATCTTACTTTCGTCAGCACCACACTCGCTAAGGGAGTCTACTCGTGGAGGGTTTTGGACACTTACACGGCTAGTGACCACTGCGCGTTACTGTGGGAAGTGAGTACTGGAAAAACTACTGGAGAAGTGCACCGAAAGCTTAATACACTTGGATGGAAAGTGGCCGCCTTTGATACTGCTGCATTCACCGTTGCCCTGGATATCAAGCCAATCAAGAAAGGAAATGCTGAAAGTAAGTCAGACGAGCTGATGAAGAGGATAACGGAAGCCTGTGACGCCAGTATGCCCCGAAAACGCGGAATGAGTCACTTACCATCGATGCACTGGTGGAACGACCACATTGCTACTCTCCGTAAAGAGTGTCTTATGAAGAGAAGAACTTCACAGCGCGGTCGCAAAAACCGAATTACGAAGATCTGGTAGCAGAGTACAAAAACGCACGTAGAAGTCTGCGCAAGGCCATTGGAGATAGTAAACGACTATGCTGACGTACACTGATTGAGGAAGTAGAAAACGACCCGTGGGGAAAACCTTATAAGGTAGTCATGACTCCCCTTAAAACGCAACCAATGCAATCACCTACATGTCCGAACCTCCTGGAGACAATCGTGACAACGCTGTTTCCGCAACAAAAGATGAAGCACCACCTTACAAAGCAGCATCAGATAGAAGAGATCCCACGTATCACAGAGGACCAGCTAATGGAAGCGTGTAACAGAGTCGGGAATACTAAAGTTCCATCTCAAGATGGGATCCCAAACATCTCATTGAAATTGGCTATCAAAACGGCCCCTTCGCTGTTTCTGGAAGTCTATAATACGTGTCTTGAAGAAGGTACTTTTCCACAAAAATGGAAGCAGCAGTGACTAGTACTCCTCCCAAAAGGGAAGAAGCTGCCGAACAAACCAGCATCATACCGCCCACTCTGCATGCTGGATAGAACCGGCAAGATTCTGGAACACATAATTAAAAGCAGCAGTCGAACCGATACTTTCTGACAGTCAATATGGCTTCCGAAAAGGTCGCTCCATTCTCGATGCAATTGAAATCGTCGTCAACTTAGCCAAGGACGTAATCGCAGGCACCAGATGGTATAGAGGCACAAAGAAGTACTGCCTGGTAGCAACAGTGGATATCCAGAACGCTTACAATACTGCTAGGTGGGACTGTATTATGAAAGCTATCATTGATATGTACGTGCGTCGATATCTACTAAGGATCGTAGGAAGTTACTTCACCAATAGAATTCTAAAATACGATACCGAGAACGGCCCAAAGGAACACATAGTCACTGGAGGAGTACCTCAAGGCTCGGTACTAGGCCCACTGTTGTGGAATATATTGAAACTAGCATTGCTAAGAGAAGCTAAACTCGTGGCATACGCTGATGATGTTGCCATAGTGATCACCATAGTGATAGTCGCGAAGCATCTGGAAGAGATAAATTTTGTCTTTGACACCACTTTCGAGAAAATCAGACAATGGATGGAGACAGTTGGCCTAAAGTTAGCAGAACACAAAACCGAGGCAGTGCTCGTCACCAGTAGAAAACAGGTGGAAACTATCAGGCTGAGTATCGGAGAACACGATATTATATCGCAACCGTTCATTTGGTATCTGGGGATAATGATCGATGCCAGGCTCAACTTTAAAAAGCAGGCAGAACACGTCGGTGCCAAAGCGTCAGTAGTCAGAGCGAGCCTGTCACGACTGATGCCCAACATAGGAAGACCAAAGCAGAAGAGGAGAGCATTACTGTCTACAATAGTTACATCTGTGCTCACATATGGATTACCTATCTGGGCGGGTACACTTTGTATACAAGAATCTTGGAGGAAAATTGCGTGAGTCTTCTACCAGCTGAGTGCCTTAATAACAGTCAGATCATTTCGCACAGTGTCTGAGGATGCAGTATACGTTATTGCTAGGATGCTGCCAATCGAAGTACTCGCAGAAGAAAGAAGTGCTCTTTACCGATAAAAAGGATTAACTACGCTGAGCGCTGATGCACAAAGAATAATAGAACGGCGGAATAGTATACGGCGATGGCAGATACTGCGGTATTCTTCGAAAAAAGGAAGGTGGACGTACCGCATTATACCACAATTGGATATTTGGTTAAACCGAGATCATGGCGAGGTCAATTACTACCTGACACAAATGATCTCGGGACATGGTTGCTTTAGAGCATATTTGCACCGGTTTAGACATGAGGACTCTCCAGAATGTCCGTCCTGTCCTGGAGCTAGGGAGGACGCGGAGCACGTGTTCTGTGTCTGTCCCCGTTTCAGCACAATACGCAGCGAGTGGGAAGCTACCGTTCATTACAAAACACGACCAGAGTCACTAGTGAAAGCTATGCTATCATCAGAGGAGGCCTGGGAGGCAACAAGTCGATTTGCAACAGAGGTACTCCAAGAACTTCGTCGTTTAGAAAGAGAACGTGCAAAAAATTGAAACGCATGAATAAAAAAGATTTGATTTAGACAGGCAACTTCGTAGAACGAAACCACCACGAATTCGACTTATAGAAGGATGGACGATAGCTAGATCCTCCATCTGCGAAGTAATGCCTAACGGTGGTAGCACGGGGGAAACAGAGGTTGGAGATAGAGGAGGTTTTTAGTCGGTATTGGAAAGGCTTCTGAGTCCGACATACCAGGCAGAACACCAAGTCCTGACGATACGTAAAAGTATTTTCCTACCTCTATGAAAGAAAAAATAATATACATTAAAAAATAATAAAATTAGTTCATAATACAACATAACAGATATTAGGCTGTATTAATTAAAAGGGGTTTGCATTTACTTGCAGAAATCGAAGAATTTGCTTCACATTCTATTTATAAAAATGAAAAGGATATAAAAATAAAAGGTTTTGCTCCAAAGGAAAAGGTTTTACTTTTTTGGAATTTACAAACAGCAGCATTTGCTTTAAAATTAAAAGATTTGCTTCAGAAAATATGTATCTAGTCGAGAGAAGCTTTTGTAGTAAATTATTATTTACAGTTTTCTCGTTTCCTCAATTTCTCCCACTTCAAGGCCGCCTGCAAAAAAATTGTGATTAAATACCACAGAATATCTACAGACTTATGGGGTACTTTTAATGGATTACCTGTCGGTCTACTCTGTAACAAGTTTCTCCATAGTCGTTTGCTTCTTCGCTTTTTTCGCGGGGAGCTGAGATTTTTTCAATATTTCTGGGTATTTTTTACCCTTTCGATAATGAAGTTACATTCAGATTGTTCATCGCGTCTGTCTTGTGGCTGTAATTGGTCGTATGACACTTCCTTGTCCGTTCAATTACAAATATCGAAGAAATATCAATCAAATGTAAAATAAAAACTCCGAATAAAACTTTATATATCTATATTTACCAGCACACACTCTGACATGCCCGAGTATACTATTATAATAACATTAATAACTCACTATGACCCTTGCCCCTGCGACTGCAAGTTTCAATCTTTATCTTGGAAGGAAATACGGTCTATTATTACAAAAATACAACGAGCACTAGGTACATGCTACACTAGGCCTAATTTATAAAATGTAGCTTACTCTTTGGCCTTAAAAAATAAAGAATTGTCTTAAAGTGTCATATTCATATAAAGAAACATTCGCTCAACAAGTGAAGAATTTGCTAATCTCTGTACCTTTTACTTTATTTGTCCCAAGCATTTCCTTGCAAGGAAAAGGTAAATATTATGAATTCGAATTGTAGCAAAACATTTTACTTCCAGCTTTTGCTTCGACCTATTACTTCAAAATAAATGCTTCATTTGTATAAATACGGCCAAACTATGTTTCAGTTTTCCAGCTAGAGTTGAATAAATTATTATGATTCATCTGATTTTACATGATTTCGATACGGCTGAAGCATTTCCTAGTTGTAAAAGAATCCTAAACCACCGTACTATGAATCTTGTACAGGCTAAATGTCTGGGTTTGTCGAAACTCGTAACATGTGGTCTTTACACTTTCGGACATATTTTATAATATGATCATGATGACCCTGGCTTTGCTGTTCTAGGTGGAAGGTTTTAGATTCTCAGATCCTATCGTTTACGATAAACAGTTTAAGAATCGTTAGAAAATCAGAAACAAGTCTGATTCGTATTTTTAGATAGATTTGTCATTATAATAAATTCACTCGTAAAACGGAAAATAAGTGAGGGTAGCCTTCGAGTAAATACGAAAACAAACACGTTAAACAGTATTTTTTGAAGATGGAAAGTATTATAGACTAAGAGCTTGAGCTATAAAGTATAAAGGCTAGACATTTTTGTATTTTCACTACAGTAGGTAATAATGATTTGGAGATACAACTTGACTAAGTATGGTGTGTGCAAATACACTCCTTCACATTGAAGTTTGGTATGTATTTGTATAAGTATGGTAGATAAAATACGATTTTATAAGAGTGTTTATAAGGCTGCAGACGAGGTTTATGATCTAAAAAGGGTTTTATGAGGGTACCTAATCCTGTGGGTGAACTGCAAACTGGCGGTCAGGGGTCGGTGCTGCGGATCTTGAAGAAAAGGTACGTGATCGCTGCATTCAGGTAATTCTATTGGTCAATTATAATTTCCACCTCTTAGAATAACAAAATGTACGCAAAAATATTATTATGGCTATCAGTTTAAAATTTATTTCAACAGTGACGACACATTTGTAAAGTACGATATACAAAAAACTGAAGATGGAAGCGAATGATATGATAAGTGAACATGGAAATAGTCTAATTGTTATTGAAAATTTTAAATTTTATAAACATCGTGAATTAAAAATGGTGAGACTTGTTGGTGCTGTATGAAAAGGACATGTAAAGCTAAAATATATACAATGGGCGTTGAAAAAGTGATGTCTAAAATATTAAGTACTCATAATCATGAACAGGAAAGTGACAGTGCAATCAACATACAAACATTAAGTAATAAATTAAAAAGAAAAGCAGACGATATGATCGCTGAATGGCCATCTAAAATAATTCGTAGTGAACTTAAGTTAAATTCTAATACTTTGTCAACTTTGGCAGAAAATGGTATACGATATATTAAACGCAATATTTACAGACACAGAAATAAATCATTTCCAAAATTGCCTCAAAACGTTTCCGATGTGCACGATTTTTTGGAATCTGTTCAAGTTATGACCGTTAAAGAAGAAGAATTTTTGATAATAAACGACAGGATTAAAAATATTATAGTATTTCCGTGCACTGAAAATCTAAGTGTAATGTGTTCTAGTTCAACAATATATATGGATGGAACATTTTACTGTGTAAAACACTTCTTATAAATGTTTAGTATTCATGCTCTTGTAAACAACATTTGTCTACCAGTGGCTTTTTGTTTATTAACTAACAAAAAAAAAGGAACGTATTCGACATTGTTTGATATGTTGAAATCCAAGTGCATCAGTGAAGGACTTAATTTTAACCATTCCAGTGTGAAAAAAACATTTCCCGACGTTTAAATAATCAGCTGCTGATTTCATCTTGCACAATCATGGTAAGAATTTACTCATATTTTGCGATGTAAAATAATGTGTAATGTGTAAAATAATTTGTGTGTAAATAATAAAGGAAAATATATTTGTGTTTAGGTGGAGGAAAATTCAGAATCTGTTAATAGATATTCAGACTGATACGTACTTAAAAATTAATTCTTCACGATTAAATCAGCAACGTTACATTCGAAAGGATGTATTGGAAAAACACAAATTTATTTCAAATAAAATTATCGATTACAGGAACAATAAAATTGCAAGGATTGACTTCGTTAAGTGTGTTTCGTATAAATATGCAGTATAAAATTATTTTATGTAGTTAAATGTAGGTACATGTAGACGAATATTTAGTTCATATAATATATATTTGAAATACTTTCGTTTTTTATTTTATTGATGAACAAAATGTTATATATAACAGGTACAGACCGCGGTATGCAGTTAACTCATTTATCAGGTAAACAGACTTGACCATTTTCCTTCGTCTGCAATTGACCATCTTTTAATCCATGTCATAAACCCCGTCTGCAGTTAACTTGCGCCGGTTTATAAGACCGATTTTAGGAGTCTAACACACCTCCATAAGGACGAAAGAACGCGAAAGATCGTTGTCCTCGTGCATAAATGTGTGTAACTCCAAAATATGCAGGTTTGTGTTTCATTTAACAAACCTCGATCTTTGATCTTCAGTTAAATGCTGCAGCATTTTGAAAAATTACTAGACAATAAATTAACGCACAAATTCATTATTAGCTAAATAAACATTTAGATGAAAAAATCATGAAAGAGGTTGTAGAAAATAAGTCGAAGGTTCTACCTGAAACAGATCCTTAGATGCCGGGTTGTTATTATTTTCGGTACAAGGGACAGTTTTATTTCGTTTAACCATAGTGATACAGAAGGTTCGAGGCACAAAATGTTAGATAAACGAACAGTTCTTAGTCAGACAGAAATGTCAAAACGCTTGTACTTAACGATTTACGTTTTTTCGACTAAAATTTAAGAAACAGTTTGTACATGCGTTTTAATAATAGTAATACATTATCAGAAGTGGGATATGTATCTAAACTGTTCAGAGTGTTCAGTATCCAGTAAAAACTAGTTAATTATTTAGTGAATCAGTTAGTTAGTATGTGGAAAAGAAATAATTCAACCAAAGGTCGCTCATGACGTAGGCGTCATTCTTCGAGGAACAGTAGTTCATCATCGTCTTCATCCTCAAATGAGGTAGACTTCGAAAGATCTTTTAAGAAACTACGAGAGGAAGTTATTCAGCTTCGTAGCAATCCATCGACTCCTACGGCTTATTTAGGAGACGAGTTCCTTAACCCCATATTCGACACAAAGAAAAATGACATGGTTGTAGAAAAATGGATACAACGAGTGGATAAACTAGTAGATCTATATCGGTGGGATGACAATTCCATAATGCGTTTGATAGCTGGACGATTCTGTGGAAATGCACGACAGTGGTATGACGAACATGCTTGTACGATAGTTCATGGAAAGAAATGAAAATTAATATGATGGAACAATTTCGTAAGTCCATTCCATTTTCTAAGTTACTCGGAGATGCCGCTAATTATGGTCAAAATTTAGGGGACAATTGTTTTCAAAAATTGTCTAAATTAAATGCTTTCCAACTACAATTACCCGATGAATGTCTTATAGTCGCTGTAATTGGCATTACGGATGAAAATATTTCTCATACTCTTAGATCTGCATGACATAATGATGTAAATGCTCTTTATGCTTATTTAAATACTATGGATGATATGCCGAATAAGTAAAAAACTGATAACTCCTTTAAGACTAATTTTCATGAAGCTAATTTTTATAAAAATTATAATAATCAAGCTAAGTTGAATATTCCACGTAGCAAATTAGGCACGACGAATTCTAATAAATGCTGTCACCACTGTAATAATTTGCTGTCACCAAATGAAATAAAGCAGCCGAGCGTGGAAAATGAAAATCCAGTCCGATTTAGGCGGGGACCTCCTGGACTTAAAGCGGTCGAATTACCTTTGCCGGGCCAGACTTGATATCCCAGGCAAACGATATAAATAATAATTAGCCTTATTTTAAAATTTACCTACGCCTATCTACGGGGTTGGGTGAGAATTATGTGACAAAAAGGATAATACATAAATCCTGTCAAGTTACGTACACACTAAAGAAAAAAACGTTTCTACAATCTTGTGTAAAATCTTACTATAATATCTCACACGAAGAAATGATATCTATAACACGAGCGGTGACCAAATTATGAGCCAGGACCCACAGATTTAACTGAACCTATGAACTCATTCAAATAACTTGTTATCTATGTATGACCATATGCAAGAGACAAGCTTTTTATTATAATATATACTCTCGTCCCCCCGGTCCTGAGGTTAGAAAAGGAATATAATAGTGGGTTCGAAGTGCTTTCTGAAAGCAAACAGTGCAGGTTATTTCTCAAATATATCCCTTTATTACGATGTGCTATAAAACAAATGATGATGATACAATTAAATGCCTTTAAAAATAATCATAGTAGATTACCAATGTCCGAGAGCCCTTTTCAAGATATATACGTATATATGATTAAGTTTCACAAGTTTGTGCTGCCAGCTTACAAGTAAGTTCTATTAATTTGTTATGAATTACCTATATAAATCTAATTGTGAAGTTTGGAACTTTATTATATGTTATTTATTTCTTATTTTCTTGTAGATTACTCGATCATACCTTGAAGAGGTGGGGAAGTATATTTTAAATTAAAAGAAGATAAAAAAAACTATTATTATAATAACTGGTTAAATGGAGATCCTATATCTACCACTTATCTTATGGAATGTGTTGCGATCCAATAAGGGGAGAACTCTATACTATTGTCCAAATTGTCAGCAACCGAGTCACACATCAGGAATCCAAGTTTACTTCTTTGACTCAGACAGTGTCACTAACTGGAAAGCATACAGAGGAACAGGAAAGCGGTGTTATCCTAATGTGTAGACTGTAGATCCAATGGTCAAGAAATATCCAGCGTAATATAATGGGAACAAAAGTGAAGCCAGAAATAGGAAAAAAACAGCAAAATCAAAAAAAGAAGAAGGCCTAAAAGACAAACATTTACTTTAGTATATCATACAGTGTTGGAAAAGTATAAAGTGAAGGATGTATCATTTATTTTCAAACTTACCTAAGTTGACATGTGGCCTTGGCCTGAAAGTGGCTTTGGCTTAACCAAAGTTACGTTAATAAATAAATTTCAGATGATATTAAAGATACATATAATATCCACATATATGGTACTTATTCAGTTGTACATAAAAAATCTTGAATATCTCTCAAATTTTGAAATTAAATCCACGAAATGTGATTAACGTTTTAGCAAGTGCCACGTTATTCTAGAAGAAACCAAAACAAAAAGTAACCCTTTTTTGACAAACCACTTAGCGATTTTAACCTTGGAAGATCATTTAAACAAATGTTTGTTTATAAAGGTTGAGGCCAAATTAACAATAAAATCAAGAAGAGAAGAGGAAGGAATCTAACCTTGGATTTGTGGTGTGAATTAACCGTTTTGTTCACAATTTTTGAAAGTTAATATTCTTAGTAATATTTTTCCCCTTGTAGAAGCTACATTCAGTGATAAAATGTAAAATTGATGAAGACTAAATTCGATAGTGTACAAGTGTTAGTTTGTAAACCAAATTCTCTGAAATGGTAAAAAAGAAGTATTATAATAAATTCATTTGTTTCACTTGAATATTTTACTATATATTGCATGATCCATCATGCTAAGGTAAGCTACTCCTTTTAACCCGTAACAAACACAGTGAAAAAAAACTGTTATACACACTACCTATGCAAATATTTAAGTTATCAATATCAAGTTTAGAACCAGCGCACAAAAAAAATCTTTGCCAAAAATAAAATCTTAAACTTGTTCAAAAACTTACTGTGTGGAAACTTTCCTTCTCCTGTCTCTGCTCACTGGCTGTTTTCGATATTTAACTAGAAACTGCGGACAATGCTAAATTTTTAGCACCCGGTGTCGAGTTATGCTGGATCACGGTCGGAGGCAGAGTTTTTCCCGTTTTGTGTTACCTCAGGGGAACAGTGTTCACCGTCAAGGATATCTGAGTATCGCTTTGACGCCCTGACACAACGGAGAGCAACTTCTTCCTATGAACCCGCTAACACTAAAAAAACTGACACCCGTTACCGTGACAGGGAAGGACTTTCCCTTCGCGTTTTTCGCCCGACTCTGTACCCTGTCTGCTCTTAATTTACTTTTTATCATTCCCCCAAATTATGTTCGGGGTTTTGTGTTGAATTGCAAAGGTTGCATTTTTTTGTTTTTGAGTGACCTCAATTTTTATTACTAATCGTCTGTATACAAAACAATGATTTAAATTTGTCCTACTTAATGGTTATATTGTTGCAAATTGTTATGGTCCTGTCTCATTTTTGATAAACAAAAAGTATGTCGAATTCTACTTTTATTATATTTGAAATAAAATATACTCGTATATTTTACCGTGTGTTCTGAAAGTTACTGATTTGAGCTTTCCTATTTGATATTCGTATTTATTACAGAATTTACAGGAGAAAAAACATATTCCTTGCTATAATTGTGGGTCAAACGGTCATTTTTTCAAATATTATAAAAAACCGAAATTATAATGCCGTAAATGTAACAACTTAGGACAGATGCGAGGAAAATATCCTTTCATAAACAGCAAAAATTAGAAAATTTGTTACTAAATATGTTAAAGCTTGTTCAATTTATGCTTACTCGTATTACAAAAACTGTTATAGTAAATACAGAGGACTTCATCCAATAGAAAAAATTGAACTACTTATTCACACATAAATCATGTTTCACCATTTGTCAGTAGCAACAAAATAATAATTTTTTATTAGTAATTATTGACGCTTCCACCAAGTTCCTGTATTTTGGAGGCTGTACGTGATAAAAAAATAAACACTAGTGAACTTAATTAATCTTTTTGGAGTGCCAAATCATATCGTAAGCGTCAGAAGAACACATTTACCGCCACCTCATTCAATGTATTCTGTAACACGTTTTTAATGCAGTAGCTACGCCAAGAGCTAACGGGCAATGCGAAAGATACAATTGTCAGTGAATTATCAACCTTAGCCCTAGAAAAGAAACCTGAAAAATGGGATAGTTTCGTTAAACAGATTCAATGTTCGTTAAATATCAGAGTCAACAAAGCTATCAACGCAAGTCCAATGAAAGCTTTAATAGACAGAAAATCCAAGAATGTAGCGGAAGCATGGATTTTTGAATGAGATCCAGATATGAGTCATATTACAGAAGATCAACGAAGACAGAAGGAAAGGTACGACAAAACTAGGAAGTCGGTTGAATATACAAATTATTCACGTAAATTGAAAATAGTATAGGACCAAGGACTGTCCCTTGTGGTACATCTGTTGTAATTAGTTTGATTTTGCTAAGCTGATCTTTCACTTTCTCTTGTTGATATCAGTTTTTGAGGAAGTCTCCGTTTTAATGCCAGTCCTCGTATATCTGCATCCTCCAAAGCCAGCAATAAAACTGTTCCTGATGTACAGTATCGAAGGCCTTAGCTAAATCCAGGAAAATTGTTAAGTTTGGCTTAACCTAGTTTTAGTTAATTCTAGAAATGCATCAGTCTTAGAGAGTCCCTCTCGAACAAATTGTTTTGTAGAAATTATATTATATTTATTAAGATATTCTTGTAATCTCAAATTTAGAGCTTTCTCTACCACTTTTGCGAAAGTTGTGATTAAGGATATCGGTCTATAACTTGCCCCCATTGTCTTATTGCTCTCTTGAGTTCAGTGGGAAATACTCCTTGTAGAAATATTCATTAACCAAGTCGGTCAAGAGTGGGGTGAATATTTCTGAATTCTCTTTTATTAATTCTGTTTGTATATTATTTACTCCGGGTGATTTCTTGTTTGCTAGTGAGTTTATTATGTTTTTGATTTCAAAATTTGTTAAAGGCAACAGAACAATTGAAGTTTTCTGAACATTTCTACTAGGTTGAGGCGCGTTTGGTGGGCTTATGGTTTTTGCAAGAGTAATGCCTACTTTAGTAAAGTAATTGTTAAATGTATCTGCTAGATCTTTAGCCTCTGTTACTATACAATACAATTCTTGGTCCATATGGTCATATGGACCAAGAATTGTATTTCTCACAATAAGTTGATTTTTGTGGTCTTGGCGTATGGTATTCTTGCATCCAATTTGCATTTTCATCAGACCAATATCGGGTGTTTTTCCGGTTAACGTGCACGTTGAAATATAATCTAGCCTCATCCGAAAATAAAACGTTATCAATGAAATTACAAGTCGACACACCTAGTTAGAAACTTGGCATTTCTTTATTACTACTGACCAGCACGTGTGGTACAGTGTCGTATCATGTACGTCCTAACTGGTTATGATTTATTTAAAAATACAGAAATTGTTATAAAATTGTAAATACTGTTGAGGAAGAAGCACAAACTAAATTATTTTCTTGTTCCGTAAATGTATTTATATTTGTAGATGTACTTTCTACGTCTTCGAAATTAAGAATTCTTGAAGAACCTGTTATATTTATATCATTTATACCTCCCTTTTAACCGAATTTAAACAGTTTCAGTATTATTATTAAATTTAATATCAAATGCTGGCTAGCTACTCACTGTAATGCTTTTCGGAGAGTGGTGTGGGTTTATAAAAAATCTCCAGCTCCATCCTAGGTATGTATTTAATCAGTGTCCATTCATACTGAACAATACAAGAGACTTCCCAAGTAGTACTATTTGGTTTACAATTTTGTTTAGATTAATCTGGTTGAAATTAATAAAACTAGTACTCCTACTATATAAGCTAGGAAATTTTAGGATGAAGCAACTAAACCATAAGGGATGTGGTTGTATATAAATTTAGTGATTAAAAGATAATGGGTTACACAATCCCATATAAAGTAGCTTGAGCTAGAAGAGTTAAGATACCAAAGGGCACAGTCTAGGAAGCGTACCAAACCAGACGGGACTATTCACTAGGACAGGAAAGTAAAGATTAGATCTTACTTGTTTGTTTCTATGAATACAGCTTCAATATGTAGGTGTGCTTCTTCTCCACAATAATAATTAGGTACGAGCTAAAGTATATATCTGCCTTGAGCCCCTCTAGAAGGTCATGCATTAGTTACCGTCTCTAGGAGGTTGTAGGATTTGCGTCCCGGAAAGTTTGCTGAGTAGCAATGAAGGATAACAAAAGAAGGCCCGACAACCCATGGTTGGTTATAGCTATGCAAAAGTAAAGATAGTCGACGATGATGACTTACCGTAGTTGAAGTTTGGCCTTTCAGGTAGGTAGTAAAATATATAAATCCACTAATGTGGGAATCAACCTATGATATTCTATATAAAATACTTTATCTACTTTTCCAGTTTTGGCTTTAAAAATCCGATTCAAATCGAAATTCACTGAGACCCCATGGTCCAAAGAAAACCAGCCTTTTTACGACCAAAAAAAACCAAGGCGCAGCAAACGGAAATTGTCAGCTCTTTTAACTAGGGAATTAGTGGTGATCAATTAAACCTTAACCAAGGTAGGCACAATTATGTTAATTTGAAAATTTTAGAACAGAAGAAGTTTCTTTCTCAAGGTCAACCTCTATTGTACTTGACAATGTAAACATTGTAATGGGTTAATAGATAATTGAAAATAGAATTAGTGACTTGATTGATATCAGCGGTGTTTACCCTCTTAATTCAACCCGTTATAATAGAAAATAATTTATAAAACTCTATAAGTTTCTTCAAACCGTAACAAACCTTCCAAATCATTCTCACTTTCAAAAAAATATTGTTCTGTGTCGGTATTATCCTCACTTTCTGCACTGGAATCACTATTTAAATAATGTGGGAATCAACCTATGATATTCTATATAAAATACTTTATCTACTTTTCCAGTTTTGGCTTTAAAAATCCGATTCAAATCGAAATTCACTGAGACCCCATGGTCCAAAGAAAACCAGCCTTTTTACGACCAAAAAAAACCAAGGCGCAGCAAACGGAAATTGTCAGCTCTTTTAACTAGGGAATTAGTGGTGATCAATTAAACCTTAACCAAGGTAGGCACAATTATGTTAATTTGAAAATTTTAGAACAGAAGAAGTTTCTTTCTCAAGGTCAACCTCTATTGTACTTGACAATGTAAACATTGTAATGGGTTAATAGATAATTGAAAATAGAATTAGTGACTTGATTGATATCAGCGGTGTTTACCCTCTTAATTCAACCCGTTATAATAGAAAATAATTTATAAAACTCTATAAGTTTCTTCAAACCGTAACAAACCTTCCAAATCATTCTCACTTTCAAAAAAATATTGTTCTGTGTCGGTATTATCCTCACTTTCTGCACTGGAATCACTATTTAAATTTATAATAAAATCGTCCAATACTTGTTAAAGCAGTGGTTCTCTCTCTATATAGCCATTTTTTTGGATCTCTAGTAACGTGATTTTCAACTATCTACTGAAATTTAATGTTTCTTGTCTTAAGCCACTCCTGCATTACCGCTTTACTTGTTGTTAAGGTCGGCATACTTTCTAATAATTGGTTGTGGGAAGGAGCGTTATCAATAACCACAACACTTTTTTCCGGCAAATTTGGTAACAACTTTTCATTAATCCATTTTTATTTCCGATTACCCTATATCAGAAAAGGAGGTATTGTAAGGCGTGAAAAAATGTCGGTGTTTTTGCGGAAATATCCATTTCATACCTATTTAAGACGACTGACCAAGTTTGAGCATGATGTGGGTGCGTCCGTACGTATGTTATCAATTTTTTTTGCGGCACATCTATGTTAAGGAGTTGAGTTATCATTTTCAAATTTTGAATTTAAGAGTTTATGGAGATAATGCAGACCCCAGATACTTTTGGTTGAAATCCGTCAACGGGAAGGGGTAGTTTACTTGAGGCGTTAAACAGTTTTTGTTAATTCTAGGCATCCAAATTATAAAATAATGGAGAAAATTTCAAATAAAACTTGAAGATATTTTTAACAACTTTGTATATTTTGAAAAAAAATTCTTCAATAAGGTCGATTTTAATAATTATTACTAATATTTAGTGTGCTGGAAGAATAAAAAAAGGAATATCTAATGATGGATTGATTCCCTCCGGCGTGGGTTAAAGGGGACAATTGAAGTCATTTTACGATATCCAATCTATCGGGTTATATACTAAGTATTCGTAAAATATAAATAAAGTATTCGTATACTAAAATAATAGACATAAAACAATTTTTAAAATACATCACTTATTCTTATCCGTATACGTAACGTAACGGAGATACGTGACTAATCATAAAAGGTATAAAGCAAATGCGTAACGTAACCATTTCTTGGGTCTTAATTTTTAACCTAAAACATATTCCATCTGCTTGAATCTTCGTAGGGATTGTGCTCAGCCAAATAATGTCGTCATTGCCACTGTAAAAAAGTCTTTTCCGTTTTAAATCCATTATTCTATATCAAATAAGTAGTTTGTTATGTTCATTTAAAATAAGGTTAGGATTTTTGAGATTACAACATCAGTTTTGTCGTTTGGCCATTGAAAAACGCAAACATAGAACATAAGAAGGCAATACGGTACGTTAGGTACGTGTGACGGATTGATACGTTTCACTTAACGTAACGAAACCCACGTATCGCTTCTGTACATGCGCATTGCGATACGGCTACGGATAAGTGGTGATTTTTAAAACTGCTTTTGTCCCTAATGAAATTTATAATTATCCTGCGTTATTTATTATCACTTTAGACTTCATTAAATATTTTTTTAATTAATAATTACAGATTTTTAATGTTTCTTAAACGTCACATTTTGACTTTCATCGCTTTGACGAGGGCCACGCGCAGTAGTTCATTTATGAATTGCATTCAGGTGCGTGCGTGACATGACTGGACATGACTCGAAAACTTTGACATGTGTTGTGTGTGAGGAAGTCTTGTGCTGGCCACAACGCATTTTTCATAATCATTGTACATAGTTCATGTCGTGATAGTCACCAATTTAATTTCCATCGTAAATATGCATTAGGAATAAATCCTTATTCGTTACCAGTATTTACAATTATTAGCGACAAGGTCCTTTGCCTGTTGGTTTCATCAAACCTGAAGACCTGTTATCGTTCCATCCGTTTTGATGAGTATGCCTGGAATGAATATAAATTTCGTCCATGTGTACTATGGGTCTATTTTGTTTCCTATAACTTTTCTTAAATATTACAATCGGAGATGTTTGATTGAATGGCCCTCAACTAAAAATTTTTCAGTCGTTCCTAACTTTTTTCCAGCGAAGTTATGAACCTGTTTTCGTAGTACTTCCTAAATACTGAAAAATATTACAATATTTTATGTAGTCTATTGGAAAGAGACACTATCGTCATTCTATTTGCGTAAAACCAGTTGGGATTATTGGAGGTTATGAAATGTCAAAGGTTGTCAAAAATATAATATATTTGTTCTTTATACAACTAACACCGGGTTCACAGAACTTCAATTGCAGCGTGCAGCGTGCAGCATTCCTGTAATTGGTTAAATCTATATTCCTCTCACTCCCACCCAAACACCACGATGCTGCTGCTTGAAGTTATAATTTTAACTTCATGCGTTTGCGGCGTCTTAAAACGATATAAAGTGAGGTTAGTGTTAGTTATTTATATGTGGTAAACTAAAAATAAAATGACAGCGTTTGTAAGTGTTGAAAGCCCCTTTGCGGGGTCTACCTACAACATTCGTTTATCTGAATCTGAGTACAACAAACTATGCAACAAATGATAGTCCAACCTTCACATTGCAGCGCGCCGCAAAATATTTCCTTCTGACTTCAAAATCAGGACTATGGTGGGGATGTGCCGCACGCTGCAGTCGAAGTTCTGTGAACCCGATGATAAGCTGACGCTCGACGCCAGTGATTTCTATTTTTGGCAACCTATCACTTTTGACAAACTCCAATAATCACAGCTGGTTGTACGCAAATACGATGCCCTTAGCGTCTCTTTCTAATACTTGCATGTACCCTTTTTTAAATGCAGCTATACAGTTTTCTCCGTTATGTGATAATTTCAAACTGAATTTCTTTGTTGACACTTGTCACCGCCGTCTAATGCGATTTTTGTTTTTCTATTAGGTTAGGTCTTTTATGGTGTTGAAAACAATAAAATTTCTTTGTGTTTCACCATTTTAATTTCTTTAGATAAGCGAAGAACAGTGGATCAGCTTATACCTAAAGCAGCTAGCACACGTTCAGTAGGTAACCTGAAATATAAACATAGGAGATAATTAATTCACAATACTACATTCAAAATTGCATGTTTTTTAACTAAAAATGCTTTTTGAACAGTCAATATATCAAATGCTACAAAAAATATTACATCGGGGGATTTAACTGGTAAGATTCTGATTTTTTTGTACCAATACTTGAATGCCAAAAGAGTGGCGTAGCGTGAGCCAATGTCGCCAGGGCGGAATCATAATTTGCCGCCTCTTTGACTTCATAAAAATAATGATGTTGGTGTTAGTGAGAAAAAAACTAATAGCATGGAAGAATTAAGCGAAAAATATTTATTTCAAAACCATGTATATAGAACGTCGGTGCTCAAAACCTATGAGTACACTACAAAAAGAACGTCTAGTATAAGTCTAAAATCCAACTTTTCGGGCCTTACGGGCAGCAAAATCATTTATAACTTCCCCAAAGTTAATTTCGTCACACTTTGTTTTATTGAGAAAATGGCCAAATCACTCAATTTTATGGAGCTCATGGTAGACCTCAAGTAATTTTTTATTAATTTCAGCTTTGAGAAGCTACGCTCACATGAAGCAATACTGAAAAAATTCGAAGCATAATGACGATATTAGGTACGCAAATACCATAGCTGCATTACTGAATAAATTCTAAAACCTTGACAGATCCTATCATGGCATTGCCTTGAGCTTTCGCATCAGCCAACGTAACGAAATTGCGTAACCTCTTCCTCTCGATTTCCATCTCATCCACATGGATATCACAGAACTCTTCTCCGAACTTACACTTGTATTCTGGGTTCAGTAAGTTCGTTGGTGTGAGAAAAGAGTACTTGACATCCAGCTCGTGCAGTTACTGAAATCTGGCATTGATATCTTGTATAATTCTGTCCACCGATTCGAACATTTCTTGCCTTAACCGATTATCATAAGTTAATCCAGCAGCGTTCTCGCCAGCCATATTTTTTATCTTTCTTGTTCGTCTAGTACTTATTTCGATATCGAGATCTTCATATATTTTCAGCATAATCAAGTCCATCGTTGACCAGAACATCTCGATTGTCTACTAGAAACGATTCCAAAGCATGGATTTTCATAGCACATTGGTGCACGTTCCGTCTTTTTGTTTGGAGATATAATTATGCATCATTTACTTTGAGGAGAACTCGACTTCATTGCACAAGGAAGGCTAAAAATTATAGCAACTGGAGAGCAATAAGCAATACACCAGCGTCTGCTCTTGTCGCTGTATTTTCCGCCATGTTTCCTGCAAGTGATTTCCACACATCAAGGATCTCACTGTAATGGGTCTTCATGAAAGCTACGGTTTCAGTTCTAGAGCCCCATCGTGTTTCAATTAGACGCTTGACTCCTTGACCTGTAACGTCGGTAAGAGATTTCCAGCGGCGAGTAGAAAATGAAAAGTAATTGAAAATCCTCTCTATAGTACCAAAGATTGATGCTGCGTATACACCTACCAGATTTAATGAATGATTAGTGCATGCGACAAACTGGACATTTTGATTAACTGCCTTGATCTTGATACGCATTTGTACACCAGAATGTGTTCCCGATATGACAGCTGCATTATCGTATGCCTGTCCACGGCAATTTTTGATATTCAGTCAATCGCTTTCAATTTTGTCCAATATCATTTTAGTCATATCCTTAGCGTTTTGCCAATAGTTTCAAAAAAGTTAATCGATGGCATACTGTCGAACACAATAGTGACATACTTGTCTTCCTTCACTTCAGCAAGTTTTTTTGTTCGAATATGATTCCCCAAACAATGAATGAATTCATTTTGAATTTTAGGTGATATGTAAGAAATAGTAACATTCTTCTTTAGCTTCAGCTTTGTGAGTTGTTCACAAAGAACCGGGTCTTACTTGATAAGAAGCACGAGCCCTAGAAAGTTGCCTTTATTTTCAGTGTCATTTTTTTTGACGACCTCGCAAAACCAGATTTTGTTTAGCAAGAAATCTGATGATATCCAGTATCCTGACCAGTACTAGTCTCCACTTTTACTCTTTTTTGACAATAACATGTTGTTCTTTCTTGTCGATCTTTACACAAACAAGTTTTAACTCCGAAGATTCCCATTTATTGAAGTTATCATTATGTACTGGGCCCGATTCATGTTCTGGAACTTGAGATTTAGTTTTCACCACTTTTTGTAACCATTAATACTGTTGAATCCAGGTTTACCGCTGGTGACCCCAAACAAAAAGCAGCAGAAACAATGATTCCTTAAAAGAAAAATAGTCCATCAAAGTTCTCAGAATCTTTTCGCCATTTGGAAAAATTCGAAAAAAACCAATTGCGACTTAATTTTCTTGTTACTCCTTAGGACCCCTTGGTATAATCTACAGACCCTGGCCGAATCACTTCAGCAAACTTACAGTCACGGTTCTGTACAATTTTGTAGGCTTGAGTCACAAGTAGTGTTCGAAGATTATCGGGAATCTAAATAGGCCAAGTTCCAATATCTTTGTAATCGCTGATGGATTCATTCTGACCAACAATAGTATCGATCCCTTCGGAGCTTCCGCCTTCCACTAGCAATTCCGATTGTTCACCTACTACAGCTGTTTTAGTAGGTAAATCCGCCACTAGAAGACGGAACAGCTTTTTGACTTGGAGTGACATTAGAACTAGCTTCTGTAGCCGAGTCAAAATACTTATTTTCTTCCTCTTGGACTTTTTTGTTTCCTGTAAAAATCGCCGCTTTGCTTATGCCTCTTCATGATCTGAAAGTAGTTAATACTGATTTATTAGGAATATAATGCATTTTTCACTACCAAAACGTTATGGAAGCGTTTGAAAAAAAATGTGATTATGTATATGCTGGAAATATGCTTTAAAGAGAGTATTTTATCGATTTATCCCTCCAAAAATCCCCTCCTAATTATCCTGCTACAAAACTTGTTTATTGAGAATGAATAACATGTACCGCAACAAGATTTATGCGCAGTCGAAAACTAACAGCGTCAGAAGTGAAACTTTTTATGTTTTATGACGCAAAAACCACCAATGAGTGTACAAAGAGAATTCATAAATATCAACAACATAAAAAACTATAATTTAATAAAATTAAAACAAAAATTATTCCCAAAATAAAAACAATAATTTTTCGGATAGACTATAAAAAACTATTTACAATAAAAGACAAACAAAAGTAAATATTCTTTTTAAGAAATTTGAATGCATATTACGTATTCTTTCTTTTTAATACCTAAGAAAAGTTCTGGCCGCCCATGGGGGTATCGAACCCGCGTTTTTCGCGTTATTAGCACGACGCGCTAACCAACTGAGCTATTTCGTTTGATTTTAAATCGAGTCGAGTGATGACAGAAGGGGAGAACAGCGTTGCGTTTCTCTCACTTAGTTTAAATGTAAATGATAATTAGAGCTTCACAAAACTTGTTAGCCTTTACGAGATTACCTCCTAACCAAAACTTCTGTAGTGTCCCATAAAAAGTTTCACTTCAATAAAATTATCGACATAAAATAAATTGCAAATGATAGCTTAATAATAAACACTTATCGTCTATAAAAATGGAGTGAAAATCAGCCTAGGCCCAATATTCTCTAATCTTAACTATAGAATAATATTTACATTTATACTACACTAATCGAAAAGTTCAGTCTTCTTGAAAGCTTATAGCTAAGCAACTCAAATATTGTCATTTAAAATTATTGGTAACTTAATTCAGTCTGTGTCCAAATTTGTCCTGATGATTGAGCACCTTTAACAAAATACCCACACTCTTTAGGCCTTAACTTCAAAGGAAATAGAAAGAACTTCAATAGCTAGTTCTTTACTTGATGATAACTGTACACAAGAGAAAGACTGCTACAAAAAACTCACTCTTCATCCCTTAACATCTAAGGGAAGAATGAAGCACTAACTTTAGCCCTTATTGTCAAAGGGAAGACTGAAAAACTCCCAGACTGTAAGAGCGGCTTCGAACATATATTTAAACTCTTTTTCTGCTCCCTGCAGAATAGTGGTACCAAAAATTTGCCTCAAAAGAGAGTGGGTCTATTTAGAAATGGAACAGCCAGACACCCGTCCAACAACCAATGAAATTAGAGAAAGTGTGAACCGCCCCAAATCGTACGATATCTAGACATCTGTCTGTTTTTCTAATTACGAACATAATCCTAACACGCCTAATTCGGTGTCGGCATATTGTGGAACGCAAATAAACCCTGCTATTGTTTTATAAATTTATCTTTTACCAAGCAAACATGCGCCTAAACATTTTACAGCCTACAATAATCGTACTAAAGAATAGTTCACCGACAATATTGTCGATTCATCTAAGTAAATAATTCGTTGCAACTTTAAATAATAATTAGACGACAATGGATTTTTATGTATCACTGTTGGTGCACCTGAGTAAACAATTCTTCTGGCGACACAATTCCGAACATTAAAAAAATGGGTAAATATAATTATTCTTTGTTGCGACACTAGCTTCGCTACACTTTTCATTATCTAAGAATTAATTTGTGAATGCTCTTATATTGTTCCAAGAAGTATAAAATTATTTTGGTGTAAAAATAATAAACTGGCATATTCAGTGATTCATTTTGGAGTAGCCGCGTTCGTTTTGCTCATATTTTCCGTGAGACTCATAATAAAAAACGAACTAAAACTTCCATACTATTAGAAAGGCAGCGTGGCGTCCTTAGCGGGAAACAGAACGGTAAAATACTGTTACAATTGACGAGTACAAAAAAGGGCAATTTTGCCGCCCTCCAAATGGTGGCGCCCGGGGCGGTTCGCCTCCCTCGGTACGCCACTGTGCCAAAGGATCTCTAGGTAGCAAAATAAATTGCGAAATGCAAAAAACTACATTTAAAATCTTTTGTCTTCCAAATATACGAATTGCAAAATAAAATGCATATAGATCTGTCGTTTAAAAAGTGAAAAAAATCAGTTACCGCAATGAATGTAGATGTGAAAATATTTAAACTTATGTAATTTATAGTAAGTCAAGATTAAGATTTCTTATAAAAATATTAATTTTTAGATACAAAACTAACTTTAGCGTTGAAGTTTATTATCCACTTACTTTAGAAACAGGAATAATAACTTCCTTCCTTGTCGCTTCTTCTTTCATAAATTTTAGAAGATTCTTGACAACTCAGAAATTTATTTTTAACTTTACTACTGAATTCTATGGAATTTGGAATACAGGTTTATGAAACTTTATACAGGTTGGCAAATTAATTTTGGCAGTCGGAAGTTTGGCAACTTCCGATGCGCCGTAGTAAAGCCGTATGCGGTTTGTAAGAACTCATTTCGCTGGCAGAATTTGTAAGCTACGTTTCGACAGTACAGTTCAGAGAAAAGTGTGATTACCGTGATTGTGCGATACTAACTTGTTATGGCGACTCCAGAAAGTAAAGTTGTTCAAAAAAAGTTGAGTGAGCAGTGTCGTGAAATAATTATGAACGTTTTAAATTTCATGACCGAAGAGGCAAACAATGGCAAGTCAACAATACCATTAACAAAGGTAAGTTTTAATTATTGCAATAAAATTTTTAAACCAAAGTAATCATTTAACAAATTTACACTCGATAGTAAATTTTTTAAATCGATTTTCGTACATAAAATATTTATTTGTTAAACGATTCAAAAAAGTGACATTAGTGTGAGACAAGGTATTTTATGTACTCATGTGTCAATTTTATGCACCGTTATGTCATCATTACAAACAAATCGACGCCATTTTTAGTCCATCTAGAGCAACCTAAATGAGACATTTTTTGGTTCGTGAAAAAAGCACCACTTTATGCATTTGTTGCATAAATAACTATTCCGTTTCTGTCTACAGGAGTATATAAAAGGGCACATGTTTATTTTGTGTAAGATACCTATTTAAATGTAACCGGTTTTTTAGCTTATAATTACAATTATTTTATTCATTTGATACCTATCTTTATTACGTTTCGGTTTTATTATTTGTTTTGAACCATCTTCCGATTTCAGTTACAATTGCGGTTTGGTAATATTAAAATATGTTTGAACTAAAATCTAAACAACTAATGAACTGAAACGTAATATAGTATTTTTGAATTTAACACTTCTTTCAAATGGCCGAAAACCACGACAAAAATTTTTATTTCGAAGAACGGTCACTGAAAACAAATTTAACTACTTCCTCATTTTATTTGTATAAAAATACACATGACTAAAAGTTTCAATACAAAATTTAGATCGACTTAATTTGTTGTCAGGTCATTGAACGAGTTTCTGCTGCTACGAAATTAAGCCAAAGAGCGCTTTCCCGTATTTAAAAAGAAGCTCTGGCAGGAAGAAATGCTGACTCTGATGTGCCCTAAAAAAACAAAGAACGTCCAGTATCCGTATGGATCAATTCGACAAAACTGTGCTTAGAAGGTGCATAATAAATTATCAGATATCCGAGAAAAAAGTACTCACGTTAAGAAATGTACACTAAACCTTTGCAGATAGTTATGGCTTCGTAGGAAGTCGCGAATCTCTGCGGAATCAAATACATTTTTTGGGTTTTCGTTGGACCAACATGAAAAACAACAGAAGTTTATTAATGGAACGTTACGAAATCAGATATTTACGTCTAGTATATTTAAGAAACATTTAAAGGGCAGAAAACAGAACACACCTATCATTTATATGGATGAAACATACATTCATTCATGTCACACGCACCTTAAAGGATGGAGCGACAAGAGTAACGAAGGATTAAGAAAACCCATTTCAAAAGGTAATAGGCTCATTATTGTGCATGCAGGAAGTGAAAATGGTTTTGTACCTATTGCTGTTATTATGTATTATGTGGAACTCCCAGTCAAAAACAGGAGATTATCATAATGAAATGGCGTACGAAAATTATGAGAAGTGGGTACAAGAAAAACTTTACTGTTGTGGTAATTGATAACGCCCCATATCACAATGTTATAAATGAAAAATTACCTACGACTGCTTAGACTAAACAACAATTAAAAAACTGGTTTCCTGAACGAAAAATATATTACAGTGAACAAATGATAAAACCGAATCTTTATAACGTTGCAAAAATGTACAAACCGCAATATAAAACTTATAGAATTGATGAATTGTTTGTTCGATATGGATTGCAAGTTTAAGGCTACCCCCTTATCACCCGGACTTAAATTTGATCGAAAGTGTTTGGACGGCACTTAAAGAATATGTGACCAAACGAAATTCTACCTTCAATTTTACAAAGTTTAAAGAATTCTGTAATGAATTTCTTGACACATTTTGTGCAAATGATTGGAAAGTTAGATGTGACCATGTTAAAAAGATTGAAGATGAATTTATGATCAATGACCGCCTTTTAGATACTGCTGTAGATAATATTATTTTTAATTTGGCCGAAGACGGAGATAGCGAGGATGATGAAGTTGATATAGAAAGTGATTGTGAAGAATCATTTGTAGATGCACATTATTTACTGTTGATAATCCCTGTACATCTAAAACATATTTTTCACTATAGTGTTTGTTTGTAGGTGGTATGACTGAATACATTAAATGCAACAAATGTAAAAATGTAAATAGGTGTTATAAAAATTGTAGATATGAGAGACAAATTCAGCTAGAGTGATATAATATTTGTAGCACATCTGTACATAGTTCTAAATAAACAATAATTGACGGCGCCTAGAACCAAGATTTTTTTGTTTTGCCAGTCCTAACTCTGTAAAAAGTGTGAAGGGATGTTATAATTTCATAGTAAATATTTGCAAAAAGCCCCAAGATTTACATATGGAAGTAGAAATATCTACCACAAAAAAGCTTTAATATGTTATTTATATTATTAATATACTTATTAGATCATATCTAAAGGCGATTTACCCAATTTGTTCTTCAAATTTTATGTATAAACCCGAATTTTTACATTATTATCTACTACATATTATCATGAATAACAATTTTAGAAACCTTAACAGGTAGTACATTAATTTGAAGTATAGGTGAAACTTTATGTCTCCTGGAATCTATTTATTATTTACATCACATAAAATAATGAAGGGTAATTATAGAATTCCCCGTATGGTTTTTCAAGCAATAAATAATTATGTCTGTACCAAAAAAACCAATTTTCGTAGAAAAATCTAATGGTTTTTATTTTTTCATTCATTTAATTAATAATAAAGTTTTGTAAACTCGATTTTATATAGCATCATACATGTACCACAATTTATTATTTTTGAATCCTAATTCAAAATATTGTGTTACCCTCGTACGTATTAGCAGTCGCACAACCCTTAAAACTTTGCAGGCAGAATGTACGTCGCCTGCTCTTCCCGGTAACTGCAATTAAAACGTTGTCAAGTTGTATGACACGCAACAGATTTACTACCTCACTGGGATATTTGTGAAATGATCTGCGCGGGACACAGCCCTCGAATGAGCTCCCGTCATCTGCAAGCGCTAGGACTTCTGCGCACCCAAACTTCAAGTATCTAGCTAGATTTGTTGACCTGTATTTAAATATTCATATTCATCTTCAGACAATTCAGAGATGAGACATACTTTATAAGGATGGTATTTCTATTTTTTTCAAATATTTGATACTGAAGACTTTCCAATATCCAAATCCCCAGATAATCCCAGCAGTGTACAGTGCGGATAGTCTACTGCCGATAAAATTACATTTTGTTGAATAGTGGTATTAAGTGTAGGTCTACATTGCTTCGGTGCATCCCTAATGTGTCCTAATGCTTTGTATGATGATGGGGAAATACGTTCAGGATCTGGGAACATTTCATAAAATAATATGCATTCTTTCTGTTCAGTCCTCATCCTATCGTTAACACCAACTATGAATAAAATTGTAATTCTCCCAGTTTCAGTTAAAAGTATTTTAACAAAACACTTTATTGAGTACAGGGATATGATAAATTAGTATAACAATACGGAATTGTACTTTGATATTTATGAAAGTTTTTAACGTCAAGTTACAAAGAAAATGGCAAGAAGTACTTTTAAACATTTTCTGTTTAGACCGGCGGCTAGGATTATTTAAGAAAGAGGATAGGCACAATGTTTAAATAACAAACTATTTTCGCGTTTTTGTCCACCTTGAACTAATTTGAAGGAACTGAGATACATTTTTAGAATCAGTTTAGATTAGATTAGATTAAAAATGGTGTTTATTATATGTTTGTCATTCCCTATTTACAATATACTAAAATAACAAAAATACAGTGCGCCGATGGTCTGGCGATATTTAGTATAATTGCGGCTGTCGTCCCGTCTGCTGTGGCTCCTTGCTCCAAGAGCATTATCCATATCTTTTAATGTTTTAATAACTTTGTCCCTAACGTATATTTATGACTCCTAGCATCTTTCGGCTGATGTATGCCTGAAAAGTAGCTAAAAAACTGGGTTTCAAAATTGAAACGGGGGAATTAGATTTCGAGAGGGCAACATGACTGACGTTGGTTTTGAATTTGTAGTTTGTTAGGAGTATAGTTTATTTTGTATAAGGGGTATTACAGCACAGTTGTTTACGTGTGCTGATATTACCCTCCATGATGAAAATGGGTTCGGAGTTTTTAAACAACCAAGTTATGTGATTAGCGATCCGTGCATAAGCCTTCTGCGCGATTTGCGTCTTTCAGATTTCTACGAAGATCTTGTGGTAGACAGTATTAGTAAAAGTTTGCCGAGATTTTATTTAAGAAGTCTTTGATAGTCGGTATGTTGGCTTTTTCATGTAATCAGGAGTTTTTTGGGAGTTTTGGGTAAATTGTGTTGTGCTCAATTGCCATTCTGAGACACTTGTTTTGTATTACCTGCAGAGAGTAGAAATTATGTTGTGTACCTGTGTAATATTGTTACGAACTCGCACACCGAAGCAGATACTAAGTACGGTCCTGTAACGTTATGTTAACGGAGTTAAAAAAATGGAGAGCGTGCCGAATTCTGAGAAGGTCTATTGGGATTTATTGTGACCGTTTTTATAGACATGTTCTCGGAAGGTCTTTTAAGGATTAAGCCGGCAATCGAGGAATATCGCGAAAGTCATTTGTTTTGTGTAAGCCGCAGTCCGGAATGTTCTAGTAAAGAAAGCTTTGATATAAATAAAGGACCGATCAGCGGATGAGTTTTAGTTTATAATTTGACATCGTGAGTTAAACAGTAAATAAGTGAATATAAATTAGTTTAAGTGAATGTACTGAGTATATATAAATTAAGTGTTAGTGATTAGTTTAGTGTTTAAATAAATTAAGTAAGTGAACCTACCGTGTGTTTAAAATTTATCCCACCCGTTTATTGTTTAAATGAATAACAGAAAACATTACATTGGTGTCAGAAGTGGGATAATATAAATAAATTCCTACGTAAAAATGGCCAAGAGACTATGTGATCTGAATGTCACGGAATTAAGAGCAGAATTGGAAGATCGTGAGTTGGAAACGTCCGGTAAGAAGAGTGAGTGATAACAAAAAACATTACATTGGTGTCAGAAGTGGGATAATATAAATAAATTGCTACGTAAAAATGGCCAAGAGACTATGTGATCTGAATGTCACGGAATTAAGAGCAGAATTGGAAGATCGTGAGTTGGAAACGTCCGGTAAAAAGAGTGAGTTGGTAGAAAGACTCAAAGTGGCACTGGTAAGTGACGGCTTGGATTCAGAAACATTTTTATTTAAAGACGAGGCTTCGACCTTAATCTCGTCCATTTCTGATATGAAGAACGACATCTCTGCTAACATGGACGAGAAGATTTCTGCTATGAAGACCGATATTTCTGCAGATATCTTATCATTGAAAAATGATATTGCTGCTGGAGTCAAGAATAAAATCACGTCTCTAAAATCGGATATTGAGAATCAGATGACTACGATGAACGAGAAAATAAAATCAGACATGGAGAATAAGATGGCAACGATGGAAAATCAGATAGATGAGAAAATCAAGGAGTTAGAGATGAAGATTGCTGATTTAAGAACACAAGAGACTTCAGCAGAAGAAAAGAAGATCGAGATCGGCAAGCCAGGAACACAACCCAAGACAGATGATATTGGCAGTTTTGCCCGAGTCAAGGCCCCAACGTTCGACGGAAAAATGTCGTGGACCAATTATGTGAAACAGTTTGAAGCCACCGCTAGAGTGAATAATTTGTCCGATAAAGAGAAAGCAGTGAACTTGACCATCGCGCTTCGGGGAGATGCCTTAGATGTACTTCAGACGATACCTCTGGAAGAAACGGATGATTTCGAGCAGCTGAAGCAGAGGTTGGACATGCGATATGGTCACGAATATTTGAAACAGTTGTACAGATTCCAGCTGAAGAACCAAAGGCGGAAACGTGACGAAACCCTTCAAGAGTATGAAATGGTTATTGCCCGACTAGTTCGATTTGCTTATCCATCAGCACCAGAGAACATGATGGAATGTTTAGACATCCAGGCCTTTATTGACGGCTTGTGTGACCACGATATGGAGAAGACGCTTCGATTAGCCCATCCTAAAACATTGGTCGATGCATTGACTGCTGCTCTTGAATATGAAGCAGCCACGATGGCTTCGGGATACAACAAAGATATGACCATTCAGGAAGAAGGTGATGATGACAGACTTGACCAGATCGTCAACTTGTTGAAAGGTATGGTAGACAAGAAGCCAAAGAAAATCAGGTGCTGTAATTGTGGAGAGGTAGAGCATGCACGCAGTTCGTGTAAGCGTCCTACGACTCCTGTAAACCAAGAACCTCTTAAATGCAAAGCAGCCAAGAAAAGCTCGCGGTGCAACAAAGGTAGGACCATGCAGGAAGAAGATAACGATGACAAACTTGATCAGATCGTCAACTTGTTGAAAGGTATGGCAGACAAGAGGCCGAAGAAGATCAAATGCCGGAAGTGTGGCGAGCTAGAGCACATACGCAGTCCGTCTAAGCGCCCCAAGACTCCTGTAACCCAAGAACTCCAGACACAGGGGAAATCAGACAGGGGTGAACATCCAGCTGGTGCGAGTCACCGAAATGCCTACTCCCTGTCCAGACGGCCGTGCCCAACAGACTGCTTCCACTGCAACAAGGTGGAATCTAGGGAAGCTGCAGTTTCAAGAACTACTGTAGTCAACGAGGAATGGTCACCTACCAGGATCAGAGAAGAGCAGGAGAATGATCCTCACCTGAAGATGATCCGGCAATGGAAGAAAGAAAATCGGCGACCTACCTGGCAAAAAGTGTCAAAATTCTCACCGAAACTCAAGGCGTATTGGGCTCAGTGGGACTCCCTTGCCCTGGAAGAAGGGCTGTTGAAAAGAGTCCTTGAAAACGATGATGGTTCTGAGATGAGGAGACAGCTAGTTATCCCGAGAACAAGAATAGCTGAGGTACTGAAGAAGTTCCACGACAGTCCATCGGGAGGTCATCTGGGAGTGAAGAAAACCCGTCAACGAGTCCGTGAAAGGTTTTATTGGATGAACAGCTCCGACGATGTGAAGGACTGGTGTAAGAAATGTACGACTTGTGCTACGAGTAATGGACCACATCGCAAGAGATAGGCACCCATGAAACAGTACAATGTTGGAAGCCCTTTCGAAAGGATTGCTTTAGATATCGCTGGACCATTTCCGACGACAGAATATGGTAGTAAATACATACTGGTTGTATTGGATTATTTCACAAAATGGGTGGAAATTTACGCTATGCCGAACCAAGAGGCCACAACTGTTGCAGATGTATTGGTGAAAGAATTTATCAGCCGATATGGAGTGTCCTTGGAAGTCCACAGCGACCAGGGACAAAATTTCGAAAGTCATCTATTCCAGGAGATTTGCGAGAAGCTGGGAATGAAGAAGACCAGGACAACAGCATTACATCCACAGTCAGATGGAATGGTCGAGAGAATGAACAGGACTATTGGAAAATACCTGTCCAAAGTAGTATCCAGCCATCAGAGAGATTGGGACCAGTATCTTTCCCTATCCGCATTGGCTTATCGATCTGCCGTCAACGGCTGAAACACCGGCGAAAATCCTGTTTGGACGTGAAATGAGGCTTCCTTGTGACCTGGAATTTAGCTGTCGGCCTGGAAAAGATCTAGCGAAGACTACGTGATCCAATTGAGAAGGCTGAACGATATTCATGAATTAGTTCGAACAAATCTTCAAGTTGCCAGCGACAGAATGAAAAGTCGGTACGACACGCAGGCCACAGAAGGCGGTTTCAAAGAAGGGGACAAAGTATGGTTACACAACCCGACGAGGAGAAAAGTATTTTCTCCAAAATTACAAAAATCCTGGGAAGGTCCATACTTAATCAAGAAAAGGATCAACGATGTTATATATCGCGTAAGCAAGATCCCCAACGGAAAACCAAAAGTATTCCACCAAAACCGACTAGCGCCATTCGAAGGAGACCATTACCTAGAGGAAGGAGTAAACCTTATTCAAGATGTGTCTGACCCTACCTTCGATGAATTTATGGGCGCGTATGGAGGTACCGGGAATGCTAGATACAGAACAACGACAAGATTTGTTCACTCTCCCGGAAGATTATTCACTGGCAGACAACATGCCCGCCCGTCTCAAGAACGCACGAGGGTTGGCATCCGTGTTTCGAAGGAAGTTTGGGCAATTAGAGAAACTTGAAGACCAGATTCCAGCCCCTGGCAAGACACTGAAACTGAAACATAATTCGCGGTACGTATTCTACGTGGTAACTAAAAATGAATTTCAAGATCGATCTACCTACCGCGATCTGTGGAAAGCACTTCGAAACCTACGAGACCATGTTTTAGAATCCAGCGTGAAGAAACTGGCTATGCCTAAGATAGCGAGTAACCAGTTGGATTGGCGAATCATTAGGAACATGGTAGAAGTTATCTTTAGAGATACCGGTGTCCAGATATTAATTTGCAGCTACAGCCCCCGTTATCAGTATCCGATGAAGACGGTGCCCTGCTATTTCCATAAGATTGGAAAGTGTAGAAATGGAGTCAGTTGTCGATTCAAACATCCAGTCTCGGCTACTCAAAAGTCCCAGGAGGAAATTTCATTTAAGGAGGGGGTAATGTTACGAACTCGCACACCGAAGCAGATACTAAATACGGTCCTGTAACGTTATGTTAACGGAGTTAAAAAAATGGCGAGCGCGCCGAATTCTGAGAAGGTCTATTGGGATTTATTGTGACCGTTTTTATAGACATGTTCTCGGAAGGTCTTTTAAGGATTAAGCCGGCAATCGAGGAATATCGCGAAAGTCATTTGTTTTGTGTAAGCCGCAGTCCGGAATGTTCTAGTAAAGAAAGCTTTGATATAAATAAAGGACCGATCAGCGGATGAGTTTTAGTTTATAATTTGACATCGTGAGTTAAACAGTAAATAAGTGAATATAAATTAGTTTAAGTGAATGTACTGAGTATATATAAATTAAGTGTTAGTGATTAGTTTAGTGTTTAAATAAATTAAGTAAGTGAACCTACCGTGTGTTTAAAATTTATCCCACCCGTTTATTGTTTAAATGAATAACAGAAAACATTACATTGGTGTCAGAAGTGGGATAATATAAATAAATTCCTACGTAAAAATGGCCAAGAGACTATGTGATCTGAATGTCACGGAATTAAGAGCAGAATTGGAAGATCGTGAGTTGGAAACGTCCGGTAAGAAGAGTGAGTGATAACAAAAAACATTACATTGGTGTCAGAAGTGGGATAATATAAATAAATTGCTACGTAAAAATGGCCAAGAGACTATGTGATCTGAATGTCACGGAATTAAGAGCAGAATTGGAAGATCGTGAGTTGGAAACGTCCGGTAAAAAGAGTGAGTTGGTAGAAAGACTCAAAGTGGCACTGGTAAGTGACGGCTTGGATTCAGAAACATTTTTATTTAAAGACGAGGCTTCGACCTTAATCTCGTCCATTTCTGATATGAAGAACGACATCTCTGCTAACATGGACGAGAAGATTTCTGCTATGAAGACCGATATTTCTGCAGATATCTTATCATTGAAAAATGATATTGCTGCTGGAGTCAAGAATAAAATCACGTCTCTAAAATCGGATATTGAGAATCAGATGACTACGATGAACGAGAAAATAAAATCAGACATGGAGAATAAGATGGCAACGATGGAAAATCAGATAGATGAGAAAATCAAGGAGTTAGAGATGAAGATTGCTGATTTAAGAACACAAGAGACTTCAGCAGAAGAAAAGAAGATCGAGATCGGCAAGCCAGGAACACAACCCAAGACAGATGATATTGGCAGTTTTGCCCGAGTCAAGGCCCCAACGTTCGACGGAAAAATGTCGTGGACCAATTATGTGAAACAGTTTGAAGCCACCGCTAGAGTGAATAATTTGTCCGATAAAGAGAAAGCAGTGAACTTGACCATCGCGCTTCGGGGAGATGCCTTAGATGTACTTCAGACGATACCTCTGGAAGAAACGGATGATTTCGAGCAGCTGAAGCAGAGGTTGGACATGCGATATGGTCACGAATATTTGAAACAGTTGTACAGATTCCAGCTGAAGAACCAAAGGCGGAAACGTGACGAAACCCTTCAAGAGTATGAAATGGTTATTGCCCGACTAGTTCGATTTGCTTATCCATCAGCACCAGAGAACATGATGGAATGTTTAGACATCCAGGCCTTTATTGACGGCTTGTGTGACCACGATATGGAGAAGACGCTTCGATTAGCCCATCCTAAAACATTGGTCGATGCATTGACTGCTGCTCTTGAATATGAAGCAGCCACGATGGCTTCGGGATACAACAAAGATATGACCATTCAGGAAGAAGGTGATGATGACAGACTTGACCAGATCGTCAACTTGTTGAAAGGTATGGTAGACAAGAAGCCAAAGAAAATCAGGTGCTGTAATTGTGGAGAGGTAGAGCATGCACGCAGTTCGTGTAAGCGTCCTACGACTCCTGTAAACCAAGAACCTCTTAAATGCAAAGCAGCCAAGAAAAGCTCGCGGTGCAACAAAGGTAGGACCATGCAGGAAGAAGATAACGATGACAAACTTGATCAGATCGTCAACTTGTTGAAAGGTATGGCAGACAAGAGGCCGAAGAAGATCAAATGCCGGAAGTGTGGCGAGCTAGAGCACATACGCAGTCCGTCTAAGCGCCCCAAGACTCCTGTAACCCAAGAACTCCAGACACAGGGGAAATCAGACAGGGGTGAACATCCAGCTGGTGCGAGTCACCGAAATGCCTACTCCCTGTCCAGACGGCCGTGCCCAACAGACTGCTTCCACTGCAACAAGGTGGAATCTAGGGAAGCTGCAGTTTCAAGAACTACTGTAGTCAACGAGGAATGGTCACCTACCAGGATCAGAGAAGAGCAGGAGAATGATCCTCACCTGAAGATGATCCGGCAATGGAAGAAAGAAAATCGGCGACCTACCTGGCAAAAAGTGTCAAAATTCTCACCGAAACTCAAGGCGTATTGGGCTCAGTGGGACTCCCTTGCCCTGGAAGAAGGGCTGTTGAAAAGAGTCCTTGAAAACGATGATGGTTCTGAGATGAGGAGACAGCTAGTTATCCCGAGAACAAGAATAGCTGAGGTACTGAAGAAGTTCCACGACAGTCCATCGGGAGGTCATCTGGGAGTGAAGAAAACCCGTCAACGAGTCCGTGAAAGGTTTTATTGGATGAACAGCTCCGACGATGTGAAGGACTGGTGTAAGAAATGTACGACTTGTGCTACGAGTAATGGACCACATCGCAAGAGATAGGCACCCATGAAACAGTACAATGTTGGAAGCCCTTTCGAAAGGATTGCTTTAGATATCGCTGGACCATTTCCGACGACAGAATATGGTAGTAAATACATACTGGTTGTATTGGATTATTTCACAAAATGGGTGGAAATTTACGCTATGCCGAACCAAGAGGCCACAACTGTTGCAGATGTATTGGTGAAAGAATTTATCAGCCGATATGGAGTGTCCTTGGAAGTCCACAGCGACCAGGGACAAAATTTCGAAAGTCATCTATTCCAGGAGATTTGCGAGAAGCTGGGAATGAAGAAGACCAGGACAACAGCATTACATCCACAGTCAGATGGAATGGTCGAGAGAATGAACAGGACTATTGGAAAATACCTGTCCAAAGTAGTATCCAGCCATCAGAGAGATTGGGACCAGTATCTTTCCCTATCCGCATTGGCTTATCGATCTGCCGTCAACGGCTGAAACACCGGCGAAAATCCTGTTTGGACGTGAAATGAGGCTTCCTTGTGACCTGGAATTTAGCTGTCGGCCTGGAAAAGATCTAGCGAAGACTACGTGATCCAATTGAGAAGGCTGAACGATATTCATGAATTAGTTCGAACAAATCTTCAAGTTGCCAGCGACAGAATGAAAAGTCGGTACGACACGCAGGCCACAGAAGGCGGTTTCAAAGAAGGGGACAAAGTATGGTTACACAACCCGACGAGGAGAAAAGTATTTTCTCCAAAATTACAAAAATCCTGGGAAGGTCCATACTTAATCAAGAAAAGGATCAACGATGTTATATATCGCGTAAGCAAGATCCCCAACGGAAAACCAAAAGTATTCCACCAAAACCGACTAGCGCCATTCGAAGGAGACCATTACCTAGAGGAAGGAGTAAACCTTATTCAAGATGTGTCTGACCCTACCTTCGATGAATTTATGGGCGCGTATGGAGGTACCGGGAATGCTAGATACAGAACAACGACAAGATTTGTTCACTCTCCCGGAAGATTATTCACTGGCAGACAACATGCCCGCCCGTCTCAAGAACGCACGAGGGTTGGCATCCGTGTTTCGAAGGAAGTTTGGGCAATTAGAGAAACTTGAAGACCAGATTCCAGCCCCTGGCAAGACACTGAAACTGAAACATAATTCGCGGTACGTATTCTACGTGGTAACTAAAAATGAATTTCAAGATCGATCTACCTACCGCGATCTGTGGAAAGCACTTCGAAACCTACGAGACCATGTTTTAGAATCCAGCGTGAAGAAACTGGCTATGCCTAAGATAGCGAGTAACCAGTTGGATTGGCGAATCATTAGGAACATGGTAGAAGTTATCTTTAGAGATACCGGTGTCCAGATATTAATTTGCAGCTACAGCCCCCGTTATCAGTATCCGATGAAGACGGTGCCCTGCTATTTCCATAAGATTGGAAAGTGTAGAAATGGAGTCAGTTGTCGATTCAAACATCCAGTCTCGGCTACTCAAAAGTCCCAGGAGGAAATTTCATTTAAGGAGGGGGTAATGTTACGAACTCGCACACCGAAGCAGATACTAAATACGGTCCTGTAACGTTATGTTAACGGAGTTAAAAAAATGGCGAGCGCGCCGAATTCTGAGAAGGTCTATTGGGATTTATTGTGACCGTTTTTATAGACATGTTCTCGGAAGGTCTTTTAAGGATTAAGCCGGCAATCGAGAAATATTGTGAAAGTCATTTGTTTTGTGTAAGCCGCAGTCCGGAATGTTCTAGTAAAGAAAGCTTTGATATAAATAAAGGACCGATCAGCGGATGAGTTTTAGTTTATAATTTGACATCGTGAGTTAAACAGTAAATAAGTGAATATAAATTAGTTTAAGTGAATGTACTGAGTATATATAAATTAAGTGTTAGTGATTAGTTTAGTGTTTAAATAAATTAAGTAAGTGAACCTACCGTGTGTTTAAAATTTATCCCACCCGTTTATTGTTTGAATAAATAACAAAAACATTACAATATATTGGGGCTGCGTAAGTAAGTATGGGGCGTATAATCTGTTTGTATATGAGTATTTAGTTTCGTGTTGTAAGTTTACTGTGATTGCAGTTGAGTGGGTAGGGTCTACCCATTGCAATCTTAGCTTTTTGTATTTGTTGTGCAATATGTGCATTTGCGTTCGTATTGCTTTGCATCGTGTATCCCAAATATTTGATGTTAATACTTGGGGCAATGAGATGTCCGTCTACACAAAGCTGTGATTACAATGGAGGGGGGAGGGGCTTTTAGCCATTCTCCGGAGTAGTAAATACTCTGTTTTGGAGGCGTTGATAGCTAGTTTGTGTTTTTTGAAATAGGGGATGATTTCTGCATTGATGTGTGTTTGTATAGTGTCGAGTGCGTGTTCGGGATTCTTTGCAGATGTTACAAAACAAGTGTCGTCAGCGTACATTGCGGTTAATATTTGGGGTGGGGTTGGGAGATCGTGGATGAAGATAGAGTATAGCGGAGGTTATAATACCGACCCTTGCGGGACTCCAGCTTGAATGGAGTATGGACCCGCAATGTGGTCATAAATTTTAGTAAAGAATTTTTTATTGTTTAGATAAGAGTTAATTATTTTAATCAAATAGTTTGGTATTTGTATATTAATTAATTTATATATTAATCCCTCGAGCCATACGGAATCAAAAGCCTCTATCGTTGCCATAATGGCCTTATCTTTCCTCTGGAAGCCTTCCCGGATGTAGTTGACTAGTCTTATTATTTGTGAGACCGTGCTATGGCCGCTCCTTAAACCGTATTGCTCTAGGGGATATATTATTTTTGTCAATAAACGATTGCAGTCTTTTTAATATTATTTTATCTATCACCTTTGCTGTGTTATGCAGGAGGGATATTGGTCTATAACTATCCACATAACAAGGTTATTTATTTGATTTGATAATAGGTATGATGTTGGATATCTTGAGCATATCTGGGTATTGACCAGTCTTAATTATATAATTTATTACATAAGTAAGCTGGACAAAGGCTTTTTTAGGGATGTTTTTAAGTAAGATGTTTTGAATGCCATCTAACCCTGGAGCTTTTTTGTTTTTTAATTGTTGGATTGTATTGTATGTTTCTGTGCAAGTTGCTAAATTATGTGTGTTTACTGTGTTTAATTGGTGTATGTGTTGTTAAACTATTTGTGTTATGTTATGGTGATGCTGTGTATGACGTAAATTGTTTATGAAGTTGGTTTGAAAATATTCTCCGAACTTTTCTGTGATAATTTTCATGTCAGTTATTGATTGACCATTATCAACAATTTTAGTTATTGTTTTGGTTTCTAAGACGGCGAGATATTTTCCACAGTGAATTATCTTCGGGCTTTGAGTTAGTTAGGAATTTTTCCCACTCATCATTTTTATACGTTTTAATTGTTTCGTTTATTAACTTTTGGTAGCGTTTTAGTGTAGAATGATCAGGGAGGGTGTTTTGTTTTTGTGTTTTTTTATTATTGTGGTACTTTGATTTCTGGCCTCAATAATTGTGTTTTGGAGGGTTTCTATTATTTTATTCAGATGTTCTATGTTTTCTATTTTAACTTTTATTTTAAGGTGATTATTTATATATTTTCTAAAGTGTGTCCAATTTGTGGTTTTGTAGTCATATGTTTTATTTTCAGTAATTTGAGTGTTGTGAGTTAGTTTTAAATGTATTAATACAGGGTCATGATCTGAGTTAAAATCAGTTAATATTTTTATTTTCGTGAGATTAGAATTAGTTCTGCAAGGGAAATCCACAATCCTGTGTCATAAATCACTCTTTTAAAAAATAATAAACTGGAGTCAAGAATCGACCCGTTTCGGAATTTTTCCAACCTACTGTTTATATAGCCAATAATGATTTTATGCGATACTTTTTGCAAACACTGTATTATTTTACAATAAATACTAAAAGTTTATTTCAAATCCATTGGCAAAACTACTTTGTACATTGATATCTTGATTTTAATTATAGAAACGTAAATAGGAATGGTTAACTCAGTTGTTTTCGAAGTGGTTACGTTTTTACGCTGTAGTTGGAAATTTGGGCGTAAGCCAAATACAACGTACACTCTCCCATCAAAATAGATCAAATCGTATGGTTATCATGATGATGTGATATGAAAGTCAGTATCAGTATAACAAAAAATGTATATTTTCTATGGAAGCCAAACACTTGAAATAATGAAATAATTGTTTTAACTGGAGTTACGACAAACCTGATATGTGATAAATTATGTTAAACTATGCAAATATTTGTTCATAAACGTATCAGTTATCAGATTTCCATTTATTGAATTTGTTAAGTTAGTCTTGTTAGTAAAAAAAACAATATTCCAATATGTACTGCGAATTATATTGATTCAATTGATACATATTTTTTAATGGAGTATTTTATATATTATTTTGAATTTCGATTTTGCTCATTTTTCCTATTTCAGCAATATAGGTTCTATGGGGTACTATCAAAAGTATGGCCACTTTTATGTACACATTTGAACGAAATTGTCACCCTGTATTATTGAAAATCAACAACTTAATTTGTTCACGTCAAAAGAATTCTGTATTAGTCAAACTTCTGCAAACAGAGATTTACCGCCGAATAGTCTACATGGAACACAGTATACAACCCCCTTGCTAGATGAATAGACCAAATAACTAGACAGACAAGTTTCTACATTCATTAGCTTCCGCTGAAATACTTCTTTCTTCAGATGCACTGTCCAAAAAATTGGTATAAATAAAATAGGAAATATGGGAAAACAAATTGCTCCATACTTAAAACTTCCGAATCCTGAGTTATACACCGACCACTGTTTCCGCCGATCTTCAGCTACAATATTGATAGATAGTAGCGAATATATAACGACATTAAAACGGCATGGTGGCTGGCGCTCTGCAACAGTAACTGAGGGTTACATCGAAGAGTCCCTGACTAGTCGAAATAACATAGCCAATCAAATATTAGGGTCGATCAATAAATTGTCAGACCTTCCATCGACATCAGTTAAAGAAAATGTTAATAATGTCAACTTTTCCCTTAAAAAACGGATTCTATTTCCCCTAAATTTGTTTTTATTAATTGTACCAATGTAACATTGAATATTGTTGATAATAAATGGGAAGCTATTTTTTCGCGATTATTGTAGTAGGTGCTTAACACATTTACCTAGTACGTTATTTTTTTCAATTAATTATTAAAAGTTCATTTCTCATGTTTGTTGCTTTTTAGTTTTACTACTAATACTGTAGATTATAACAGTCGTAGAAAAAGTATGGTGTAAAACTCGCACGGAATGACCATTTCCTACTCGTATGATTTGCAGCACTCGCTTACAGCTCGTGCTGCAAACTTTCATACTCGTAGGAAATGTATGTCATTCCGTTCTCGTTGTACAATATACTGTTGAGGGGTTGTGTTGCATACAGAGGACCCGATTTAGCTCTTGGTCACTTCGTTACCTTCGCATATAGGCCCCCAATAATACGTGGGAAATGTTGAGTCACTACTTGTTATATATTTTCCACTAGGTTGAAAATGTAAAGATAAAAAAATCCTATTTTTCAAATGTATGTAGATATACATACATATAGTTCAATCGTCAAAAATTAAAGTTTTGCAGAAAGTTTGCAAATAAGACGTAGGTAGAGTCTGAAGAATTTGCTATATTCTGTGCTTTAGTTTATGAGAACTAAGCGTAGAAAATTTAGGGTCTATCAAGTAACGTGTAAAATTTCTTAAACAAAATTTCACCGGGGATATTGTCTTGTTAATACTTTTTACTACTTCTAATAATTTCGTTTATACTTATTTAGTTTTAGAGATCTTCAATTTTTTCGTCTTTCATGGTTAGCAGCCAAACATTTTTCTTAGGCGTTAATGCTTTGTTAGTGCCTCTCAGTGATATAAATATTTTTGTTAATGCTTTGAAAGTTTAAAATAAAATTTACCATCAAGTTCAAAAGTTTTAGTATTTCGGTAGTGCTTTCTACTACTTAAAATTGGGTCTACTTTATTGCTTTTTTAAAAATTATCCCCATTCTTTTAAGCTCACTGAACGAGAAGCTATCTAAAATCAAGAAATTTTATATATCAACCGCTGACTTCACGGACCGGAAAATTTAATCTGTTCGCTAAATTATATTTGAACTATTTACCCTCCGACTGATATAGATAACCTGTAGTAAATACTTCAAGTGTAAATACATGATATTTTTTCAAAATGTTACTTATTTTTGGAGAATTTATTTCAATAAAAAGGTTATAACTATTTCTTTTGCATACCAAGTTGTTTGTTTATTCCTCTCATTGGCAACTTCAGATACGGCGCCATTGGGAACTGCGAGAACTATAATATGCATATCCTCCCCACCATACGATTTAAATTTTTTTCGGATATTTGTAGAGAGCTCAATTGAATAACTTTAAGAGAGTGAAAACCCCTCCCCTAGACACCAACATGATTTGCAAGATATACTTAGGCGTTGTTTCATACCATACCTGTACCATAAAATTAAATACAGAACAGATGTACATACTCTAAACTTAAGATATTCTCAGTATACATTGTCACAATACTGAGTTTTTCAAACGATCGTTTTCTTATTGTACCACTAAGCGTCTTAATAACCTATCTCACTATTTCAGTTACTCATCACATCATAAATTCAAGTTCTTTTTGACTATTATTTTTCTCAGCAATAATCTAGTATTTCGTATTAAAATATTATCTCCCCTCTGTTATTTAGTCGCGAAATTATTATTCTTTGTCTATTTATTTAATTTACTTATTTTTATTCTACTTGCTGTCTTTGGCTTCTTTTTGGGATTAGGTGGAAGAGCTAAATATATATTTTATATTGTACTTTATTTATTATTACATACTAAACTGAATCTCGCCCTATCTGTATAAATGTAATTTTATCTTTTATGAAATGGTAATAAAGGCGTTTATTATTATCACTATTAGTCGAAATTCTGACTTTTAACATTTTGTGGTACTTCACCGAAGCAGTACGAAAGGTCACGTTACGCGCATATTAGTTCTAATTTTTCCTGCTTTCATACAAAAACTACTCACTTAACAAAAAAATGTTTTTTTTTTCAACAAACGACCGATGAACAGACACTTTCTACATAACTTTCCGGGCTCTTTTTCAATAATGTTTGCCAAAATTTTGGCAATTTTCTAATTTTTTTGGCTCAGAGGAAGGAGTATACTTTTTATAATTGGGGGACGGGAATAATTTGTTTTCGTTGGAGGTGTATAATAGTGCATAAGAAGTGACCACTGCCATATATTCTATTTCGGAAATTGTCATTTGAGGGGGGCAACTTTACTATGTATAGAGCGGTTTAACTAATTAGAGAGAGAAGGGATTTGGTTTTTGTTGGTGGTGCATAGGAGTGCATTTGAAGTGGTATCCGATGCCATTTATTTTTTTGATAATTATGATTGGGGGAGGGGGGGGCAACTTGACTTTATATATTGAGGTTTAACTAAGTAGATGGAGGGGGGATTTGGTTTCTCTTGATGGTGCATATGAGTGCATAAGAAGTGGATTCGACTGCAGTATATCTTTTTTGCAAATTGTTTATTGAGGGGGGGGGGCAACTTTACTCTGAATAATGTGATACTACTAACTGAGGGGAGAGGTGCAAATGCTTTTTTAATGGAACGGTGCTTGATGGTGCAAAGTACAAAATTTGAAAATTCCGATTGGGGGAGAGGAGGACTGGCGTTTATACCCCCCATAAACACACAGCTGTAGCCTCTCGGGGAAAGTGGTGAAAATAAAATTATTCATGGAACATACTGGTGTATTAGGAGTGCATAAAGACCATATATGTTTTTGTTGAAACTATCTATTGGGATGGGTCCATTTAACTTACCTGATATTATTATATGTTGGGTCGTACTCTGATTTTAGAAATGTTGTTGCCGTAGAGTTTTTGGACCGCTGATATTAATTTGAAGCATTGATATATGTTGCTTCCAAGGGTTACTATAATTTTCGTGCTAATGGTACACTGTTGTCTTTTCAGATCGACAAGTTATTGGTTCCCTTGTCTAGGATCTAGGTACTTAGTTAAAATTAAGTGATCTATAGATGAAATTTCTGCTCTAAATTTCTTTATTTCACTAGTTTAAAACTTGAAATTAACAATAAAATTATATTTCTATTAATTTGATGATGAAGAGAAAGCATTTGCTGGTCAGTCCATCTCTGCTTAATAAATAGCATTCTGTTTATTTAATTTAAACATTAGTTGCAGAATGATAAACCAAAATTTAATACGATAAGAATAATAGTGTGTTCGTTGATATATTTTTTCGATTTCCTCGACTTCTGACCACAGATAAAATTATCTTATCAAATAAATTTTATTTTTGGTAGATACTATTTAACGAGACCCCGTTGGTAATAGTAATAAACATACAAAAGGTTATCTATTGGTATCAGTTATTTGGTTTCTTTATACACGAGTCTAATTTTTAGATTATATAGCATGTCTCAATTTGGATTTAGGAACGCGAATGTTTTTGTTCGTATAAATAATCTCAACAATATAGTGAACTCTTTCAAGTATTTATTGTGTGATTTAGGTAACTCCTATCCCTGGGATAAATTCTGTGAATAAAACTTATATATATAATAATTTGACAGCGATTTTTGTAATCAAGTCTAGTCACTAGCTCAACATTAAACTGTAATACGATAACATGAATTTATTGAAAATAACACCAGGTCTAAAAATAGGATGCAGTTATTCTTGAAAAACTTGAAGGAGTCGCTTTAGAAGTAACTTTTCTACGCAGAACTTGAATTTGAATACCACCTTAGATTTGCTTTATAACATGTAGTTTTTGAATAAGTCTAACCTAAGAGAATAAAAAAAAAGATATTTCGTTAGTAGTGCTATTCTATCACTATTATTACATATTATAAAACAAACTTCTCTGCCGCGTCTCCGCTAATGTATCTCTCTTCAATATATTGGTGACTCCGACATGATCGTATTCAGCCCGACGTGATCGTATTCAGCCCGACGTGATCGTTTTCAGCCCTACGAGACCTGCAGCCTGAAGTGGTTTTCTCTAGTTCAACCAAGTCGCAGTTCCAAGACCGTCCACAACATCGTGTCAACACGGGAAAGCGCGGTGACGAATGTGGTAAGCAAACATCTTGTCATTTAGTTGTCTTTACCATTTCGTCAGTTATTAATACTAATTTCGTGATTCATAGCCCAAATCAATATTTGTCAATTTATATAACCGAATATGTCAGTTGATGAACAAACTGATGACATTTAAACAAATGGTCAGACGCTCAGATGAGTAGTTTTTGTAAGCAAAGGAAGAACTTGTTAAAGCTACTTTGTTAGCACACCCCAAGGAAGTCGCTAAACTATGTTTAACCATTGATGCAAGTGGAACAGCCATCGGGGCCGTTCTTGATCATATAGTCGATGGACACAAACAACCATTAGCGTTTTATTCTAAAAAATTGTCGAAAATCGAAGCTAATTACAGTACTTTTGATTTTTTCTGCAATAAAACTAACTAACCACAAACCTCTCGAAAGAGCCATTTTTTGAAAAAATCACTTATACCAGCTATTCTCTAAGTGTGTTCTGCGGAACCCTAGGGCTCCGTGATACCCCGTAGGGGTTCCGCAAAAATGCAGAAAAAAATCATAACACCTCTCGCTGGTCGAACGTTTTTACGCGGACATATTACGAGGCGTAGTCGAACTTAGTCGCCACCCACAACAGTACAATTTTACTATGCCGTATTTCTTGTATTCTTATTTTTCTTTCTATTTAAAAAGGCGTTGCCAGCCCGCATTCCCTTTGATAAAAGCCTCTTCTGGGATAAGACACTATAGTTGTGAACAAGCGACTTTCGGGTCTAACTTCCAAACATAAACTCGAAATTGTTTACACCGCATTTTTTGTATTTCTATTTTAATTTCGGCTTTTTATTTATCAAAGGCGCCGACTCGAATATTTTTGAGAATATTCGAGATCGAGGTTAGGACTATAAGGCTTGCTGCATATTGAACCCACGCCATACCCAACCAAGACCCAGTTCCACAATGATTGCGGACGATCAACGTACACTTATTGACATGGATTCTGAGTCAGAAGGAATAAACTTGACCTTAAACCTTCTACTTAAGGTGAAAAGTATTCGTGGCATCGAATATTTGCCTATAATCTCTATAACTGTTTTCCGAAAATGTAATGTTCTTACTTTATTTTGCCAGTCGGATTGAAATGGGACACCTTATATAATACTTAAACTTGAAACAAAGAAGTTTTATACGTAATGGTCCACATTATACATACCTACTCCCAATCTACGATATAAACCTTCCATCTTTATAATTTATCTCCTTTTGGCAATCTGTGCCCACAACTCATCCTTAAATTTAGATCTTATATAATTTTCATGACTGGTGTCATAAATAACTGGGAAACTTCAAACTAACTCTATTAACTTCTCCATTTTTAATAAATCGAGCTGTACACACGACCCACGAAAACTGTGCGACACACTCAAATCGACCCAAGCGAATAACACACGCGTGGGTTGTGCGTGTGCTGGGTTCAATATGCGGTGGGCCTAAAAGTGACGATCGCGCCTAAACACTATTCAGTCGACGATTAGCCTTCGGAGCGATAAGTATCAGTTTTGTACATTTCTTCTTTGGACTGAACTCATCTACGCAGTAACATTATTAATGAAGAAGAATGGAACGTTGGCTTGAAGGCGTTAAACGTGTCGCGACAACATCTTCTAACAAACCGAATGTTCAAAAGCAGATCGCGTGGAGTATACAACAATTACGGATCCAGACGATAATTCAACGACTTCAAGGCGAAAAAAAGGAAGTATGATGAATCATATATCAGTTTCGGATTTGTTGATTCCAACGGTTCATCACTCTGCATGTTATTTAGTAAACTGTTTCCTAATAGTTCCATGGCACCTGCCAAGTTGCGCCGACGTTTGAAAACTGTACACCCCGAGTCTAAAGATAAGAATAAATAAATGTTTGTAATAAAAAAGAAGAATTATTGGATAGTCAAACAACTATGATGCTTGTAACACAAACTATCAATGAAAAGGCCACGGAGGCATTATATTTAGTTGGCAATCGCATTGCAAAAACAGGTGAAGCACACACTATCGCTGAGAATTTAATAAAGCCATGTGTGTTAGACATAATAAAATGTATGCTTGATGAAAAATCTGCAAAGCATCTTCTACTGTGCCGCTATTAAACGATACTGTTTCACGGCGAATTCATGATTTAGGAAGCAATAACTAGTTACAGGTGGGCAAATTAATTTTGACAGTTGACGATGCGCGAGAAAGCCATACAACTTGACAACGTTGTAAACGCAGTTACCGGGAAGAGTAGGGGACGTACATTCCGCATGCAAAGTTTTAAAGGCTGTGAGATTGCTAATACGTACGAGGGTAACACAATATTTTGAATTTAGGATTTACAATAATAAATTGTGGCACATGAATAATGCTATATAAAATCGAGTTTACAAAACAAAATAACATTATTGTGTTCTTTATTATTAATTAAATGAATAAGGAAATAAAAATCATTGGATTTTTCTACGAAAATTGGGTTTATTTTATACAGACATAATTATTTATTGCTTCAGAAACCATACGGGGAATCCTATAATTACCCTTTATTATTTTTTGTGATGTAAATAATAAATAGATTCCAAGAGACATAAACAAACTATCTCCTTTACTTCAAATTAAGGTCATTTTTCCACTACTAGCTGTGAAGTTGACAATTATTGTGTCATCTAGTCAACTGAGAAGTTCAATTTCTCTATTAGAAATTATTTCAATTAAACTGTCATTAGTTTAAAATTCGCGCTCAACCAAAAATTTCTGATGACATAATATATGGGTGAGGTGAGGAGCGAAAACAGTGTCAGTGTCAGTCAGACGACGGAGTTGACGCCTAGGGAGAAATCAATTGGAACGACTTGTAGATCGACACTATCAAAATTTGACATTGAAATGTGTTGTTTATTTTCCGTTAATTTTAGAAAAACGAGGATCGAGGAATGTTTTTACTTTCAACATTATCACCAGTGGAATTTGAAAATCTTCTGTTGATAGAAACTGGTAGCTAACCTTGAGCCACAGAATATCGATTATCGGCGCGTTAACCTCTACAAATAAGACCATGTGTACATTGTACATATTAAACGAATTGCGCATATCAGGGTAATAGTTTCCCCGAAATCAAGCGGGGAACTAGGAGTGCCTCTCGTCGATTCTCGTGGTTCGTTTCTGAACGCTGTGGTGTAGAGTGTGAACTACATAGACAAATAATATATTACTTTCTCTATGGTGAAGTATATGTTAAATGTTTTATGAACGCTCACTTTGTACCCAAGTGTTGTGAACGCACTACCGCTGTAATTGTTCAAACATAAACCACGTTTTGTGAAATTTTTGGATGTGATCGTATAATTGTTTTCGTTAATTCGTTGCACTTAATTTTGGTGATTATGAACTATAGGAATAATGGTATTCTATTGCTGTGTGATTAAATTATACCTATATGATTTTTATAAGACATTTATTTATTTTTGATTATAGTCTTAAATTTGGCTAGTAGTGGAAAAAAATGTATATACACCACGGTGGTGAAGACATTTATAAACCTCGCACCTTATTCCGCTCGGAGCTAAGCCCCTCGCAAAATAATTTTGGTGCTCGGTTGATAATAATAGTCTTCACCACCTTGGTGTATGATATACTATTAAGTGGTCCCTTCATAATATTCGCCATTGAGGTTTATTTGTATATAAATTGGAAATCAGATAGATTTTGTAGATAAACCGTACAATATGGTAAGGATTGTTAAACGACTTCCTAAATTTAACAATGGCCAACAATTTTTCCTATCTGTTCGTAGTAATAGTTAATGACATACCTACCTGTTAAGCTTTCTAAAATTGTTATTCTTGATAATATGTAATAGATAATAATGTAAAAATTCGGGTTTATACATAAAATTTGAAAAACAAATTGGGGAAATCGCCTTTAGAGATGGTCTAATAAGTATACTAATAATATAAATAAAATATTAAAGCTTTTTTGTGGTAGATATTTCCACTTTCATATGCAAATTTTTGGGTTTTTTGCAAATATTACTATGAAATTAGAACCTCCCTTCACACTTTTTACAGAGTTAGGACTGGCAAAACAAAAAATCTTGGTTCTGGGTGCCATCAGTTATTGTTTATTTAGAAGTATGTACAGATGTGCTACAAATATTATATTACTCTAGTCAAATTAGTCTCTAATATCTACAATTTTATAACACCTATTTACATTTTTACATTTGTTGCGTTTAATGTATTCAGTCATACCGCCTACAAACAAACACTATAATGAAAAATATGTTTTAGATGTACAGGGATCATCAACAGTACAATGATGATGAGGATCTACAAATGATTCTTCACAATCACTTTCTATATCAACTTCATCATCCTCGCTATCTCCGTCTTCGGCCAAATTAATAATAATATTATCTACAACAGTATCTAAAAGTGGTTCATTGTTCATAAATTCATCTTCAATCTTTTTAACACGGTCACATCTAACTTTCCAATCATTTGCAGAAAATTTGTAAAAAAACTCATTACAGAATTCTTTAACCTTTGTGAAATTGAAAGTAATATTTCGTTTGGCCACATATTTTTCAAGTGCCGTCCAAACACTTTCGATCGGATTTAAGTGGGAGTTCCACATAATACCAGCGTTAGGTACAAAACCATTTTCACTTCCTGCATACACAGCGATGAGCCTATTACCTTTTGGAACGGGTTTTCTTAATCCTTCGTTACTCTTGTCGCTCCATCCTTTAAGGTGCGTGTGACATGAATGAATTTATGTTTCATCCATATAAATGATAGGTTTGTCTGTTCTCTGCACTTTTTTATGTTCCTTAAATATAGTAGATGTAAATGTCTGATTTCGTGACGCTTCATTAACAAACTTCTGTTTTTTCCATGTTGGTCCAATGAAAACCCAAAGAATGTATTTATTTCCGCAGAGATTCGCGTCTTCCTGCGAAACCATAACTATCTGCAAAGGTTTGGTGTACATTTCTTAACGTGGGTACTTTTTTATCGGATATGTGATAATTTATTATGCACCTTCTAAGCACAGTTTTGTCGAATTGATCCATAGGGATACTGGACGTTCTTTGTTTTTTTGGTAGGCACATCAGTGTCAGCATTACTTTATGCCAGAGCTTCTTTTTTAATACGGGAAAGCATTCTTTGGCTTACCTTCGTAACAGCTGAAACTCGTTCAATGACCTGACAATAAAATAAATCGATATAAATGTTGTATTAAAAGCTTTACTCATGTGTATTTTTATACAAATAACATGAGGAAGTAGTTAAATTTGTTTTCAGAGACCGTTCTTTGAAGTAAATATTTTTGTCGTGGTTTTCGGCCATTTAAAAGAATTATTAAATTCAAAAATACTATATTGCGTTTCTGTTCATTAGTTGTTTTAAACAATCTTTAGATTTTAGTTCAAACATATTTCAATATGACCAAACCGCAATTGTAACTGAAATCGGAGGATGGTTTAAAACAAACTATAAAACCGAAACGTAATAGAGATAGGTATTAAATGAGTATGATAATTATAATTATAAGCTGAAAAACCTATTACATTTAAATAGGTATCTTACACAAAATAAACATGTGCCCTTTTATATACTTCTGTAGACAAAAACAGAATAGTTTTTATGCACAACTGCTTAAAGTGGTGCTTTTTTACGAATGGAAAAATTGACGCATGAGCCGCAGGCTTGCAAAAACCAAAAAGTCTTATTTACGTTGCTGTAAATGGACTAAAAATGGCGTCGATTTGTTTGTCATGATGACATAACGGTGCATAAAATTGACACATGAGTACATAAAATACTTTGTCTTACCCTAATGTCACATTTTTAAATCGTTTAACAAATAAATATTTTATGTACGAAAATCGATTTAAAAATTTTTCTATCGAGTGTAAATTTGTTAAATAATTTGTTAAAAATGTTATTGCAATATTTGAAACTTACCTTTGTTAATTGAATTGTTGACTTGCCATTGTTTGCCTCTTCGGTCATGAAAATTAAAACGCTCATAATTATTTCACGACACTGATCAGTCAACTTTTTATGAACAACTTTACTTTCTGAAGTCGCCATAATAAGTTAGTATTGTACAATTCCGGTAATCACACTTTCACACTTTTCTCTGAACTGTACTGTCGAAACGAAGCTCACGAATTCTGCCAGCGAAGTGAGCTCTTGCAATCCGCATACGTCTTTGCTACGGCGCATCGGATCTTGCCAAACTACCGACTGCCAAAATGAATTTGCTAACCTGTATATGTTTGTTTTGATATTTTGAGGCCCCGAACAGCGAATTACATTCTAAGCTCGCTTGCGGACACGTCCACCGCTTTGCCATATTTACAAATTCTCTTTAGTTGCAGGAAAAATCAACTTAGAAATGTAATTGAAAATTTGTTAAAAAGTTATGCAAATAAAAGAAGTCATACTAATTTATGCATTTGAGTCGCTGCTTTTAAAAATAATTAAAAATACTCAAAGTTTATTTAATAAAGACATAGTCTTATATAAATTTTAAACAAGTATTTGTTGTGACCATAAAGTTATCTATGGTTGTAACTGAAAGTGGCAAGTTCTTTCGTTTTTGTGTTTTTCAAGACTTTTAGTGACAAAATCAAATTTTATGTTAACTAATTTAATGTTTTTGGATTATCATGGTTCGTTAGTGCCAAGTTTGTCAATAAAACAGCCAAAATTACCAAGGCCACGTATCCACAATGCCACCCCCACTTTTTGTAATTAATTTATTATTTTACTACTGGCGTTTAGGATTGATGGCCGCAGAAATACATGTGTTTCAGAATGAATAGCTCTCTATTGTATACTATTTCTCTACATGATTACATTCTAAATTTGGTGTCTCGCTAATTTATAGTAAATATAGAATTAGTATGATTAAATTTATTAGGATCTTCCTAAATTATAACAAAGTTCCGAACAAATTGAATTCAAAGTGAAGTCAAAATATATTTTACTATATTTCCAATGACTATGCAATGTTTCAGTGTGAGCAGAATTAATGTTATCCTAATTTTTTTTATATATGTACGAATTATTCAACATTGTGGCCATAAGTTTATTTCGAAGACAATTAATCCAATAAAATGAATATTCAAATTTCCATCCAAAAAGCAAGCCGGCATTTTTGAATGTAAGTTCATTTCAAAGGATTTATAGTAAAACACTCTTGAATTTCATTTGGGGGCTAGGGAATAAAATCACTTATTTGAAAATGTATCAAAAACATAAAAAGATATGAAAAAAGCTCAAACAAAAATTGTAGAGATTAAAATTTTGAGTAGTAATAAATACCACTAGAGGTTAAATTATTTCCGGAAATGTTTTCGAGTTCATGAATATTTTAGAAATTATCCCGAGACGAGGGATAATTTTCTAAAAATATTCATGAGCGAGACAAAATTTCCGAATTGAATTTAACCTCGTGTAGTATTCGGTAAGAAAATTCCACATCAAATTAACCTAATTTAGTTACACAAAATAATAAAAAATAAAAGTCAATAGTAGCTCAGTTTTTTACTAATTCATTTTACTAAAGTTGGTAGAAATATATTTTCTTACAAGGAACCCGAAGTACTATTTAGTAGCAATGAAATTTGCTCAAGGAACTTTTTTACCTATAAACGTCAAAAAATTTCCATTGTAATTTCATGCTACCTGGCCTATACGAGAAGAAAAATTTCCGGTAATTTTTATAGTTATTGTGGTAGCGATACAAAATACAGGCTTTTAATTGGTCGAAAATGTTTTTAAACTATAAATTCTTTGAACGAATGCTAAAATGAACTTATATTCAAAAATGCATCCTTGCCTTTTGAATGGTTATTTGAATCTTCATTATATTGTTCTAAATTGGGACAACCTTTATATCTATCACTCTTAGTTAATTTAATTTCTTGTGTCTACTCAAGATTTTCAAAGTCGACAAACATAGTCATGTATCAAATTGTTTATAGATCTTGCATGGTAACTAACAACAAATATTAACCTCGTTTGAAATTTGTCTTAGATTAACGAGAATAAGAATATTGTGAAATATATGAGAATGGGACGGTTTCAGTAATATTTTTATATAATATTGTTTAAATATTTCAATGTTTATTGCGTTGGATGAGTTTTTCTAGGACAAAATAGAATGATACAATTAAATGAGATTCCCAAAGCTGATGTTTTAACACACAAGCCTCTCTCAGTGAAGTTTGCCAACTGAATATTTGTTTATTTAGTTCGTGACGAATCAAATTCCATTTCACAATATAGAAGTTTATATAGTGAAAAATATTCGTCAGGAAACCTTTTATCAAGAAGGTATGTTAATATTTAAAGTGTTTACTTAACTTGCAATGTATGTATGTAACTATGTTCGGGTGGAATCTTGAAACTCAATTTTTTCGTATAATATGCGATAAGATTGGATGACAATACATGCTTAGCTGTGTGCGTCATTCTAAATCCAACGTGGCGGAACACCTATGATGGTGGACTAGTTATTTTTAAAGCACTCCTACAATATGGGTATCAAATGGGCTTGCTAAAATAACTCCAAAAATTAAGTGACGTCACTCTAAATGCAATTTGGCGGACTTTAGATGTTTTTATATCTTGCAACTCAATTTTGAAGCAGATATCTCCAACTGATTGAGCTGTAATTTTGTGTATATATTTAGTTTGGATGACAATGTATGGTAGGCTATGTGATATCATTCTAAATTCAACATGCCGGAAAACCAAAGAGGGCGGACTAGTTATTTCCAATGCACTCCTACCATATGGGCAGTGCCGTAACTAGGAATTTAGCGCCCGCGGACAGTGTTAGGGCGGCGCCTCTATTGTATACATTTTATAATCAGATGAAAACAGCAAACAGCTTTCTTAAATAATTTTTTTTGTGGTTTATACATGTACAAAAGGATTGAAGTCGACATTAAAATATAATAACATAAAATACAAAAAAAAACTCATATTGATATTATAAATTAAACCAACTAAAATACAAAAAACGCGAATGACTAGGTAAAATAACAAAAAACAAATATTAAAGCTAAACTTTGGGTAAGTATTTAAAACAAAACTAAAATTGCACTTTTCTCGCTTTTAAAGTAGCAAAGTTATCAATGACTTCATTAAAATCAATAGATAAAGATAATTTTCTTTCTATATGCTTAAAATGGTCATATTAGTGAGCCTGTTCCGCCCAATCGATGATCTTAAATAGTTTTTTATCAACTTTAATTTACTAAATGATCTTTCACATGAAGCTGTTGTGACTGGCAAGGTAAGAAACAATCTAAGAGCGATATCAATATTTGGATATACAGAGTCCCACTCATTTTTGCTAATGAAATTTAAAATTTCTAGATAGCTTAAAGATTCCAAGTCTTCAATATGAGAAGATGCTTGAAACTGTCAATTTTATTAACAAATTTAAATGCATCTAAATCTTGGTCATATTTTAGAGCCAAATCAGTAGCATGTCGTTTTATGTCATCTGCAGAAAACATCTTAAGTGATTTACCAGTTAGAAAATGAAAATCATCTGCAAGGCTCCGAAGAGCACAAAACCGTGAATTCAGTTGAGTTAGAATTACATCAATAATTTGCAAGTATAAGCATTGTAAATTCTGGTTCCATATCTACGAACTCAGAAATGTGATTAGCTTTTTGCACGACATTTACAAGAAAATTTTCCCTAAAGGATTGAATTTCCTCAACAAGCCCTTTTATTGAATTAGACCCATCCAATACCGATACAGAAGTTTACTAACTTTATTAATTTTACTTAAAATGACGTTCCAGAAAACAAGAAGACATACAAACTTATTGTCCAAAAGGAACTTTAAAAATGATTTAGAATCGGCAGCATCAGAATCTGAGCATGAATTATTGCCTTCAACTTGTATTTTATTAAGTAAATCAATTACTTCTTTAAAGTTAAAAGCAAGCGCTTTTATAGCTTCACCTCGGGTACACCACCGGGCATCACTGTGACCTTTAAGCCTAGTCTTTAAGGTGGAAACTAAAATTTCCCAGCGAGTTGTTGACCTTATACAAAAATTAAACAAATTTTGAACAGTCCCAAAAAAAGTTATTATTTCTGGGAACCATTTAGCTGCATGATAAGCTACTAAATTTAAGCTATGAGCAGAGCATGGGACAAACCGGGCAAACTTATTCAAATTTAATATTTTTGCTTGAACGCCGTTATATTTTCCCGCCATACTGGCACCGTTGTCGTAAGCTTGACCCCTAATGTTGTCAATATTAAGTCCGTCATCAACCAGTTTTGAAGTAATTAGATTTGTCATTACATCTCCAGTTTTGCCTGTAATCTTTATAAAATCAATGAAGCTCTCTTCTATGGAACATTCGGTTTGGTTGCATCGGACATATGTAATAATGTGCGACAATTGCTCCTGGTGGGATGTGTCTGGTGTGAAATACAACATTAAACAATAATACTTTGATTCAACTATATTTGAAATAATTGTGTTTCTTACTTTATTCCCAATTAAATGTATGAGTTCGATTTTATGTGACTTGCAATTATTGGATCGTAATGACTTATAAGCTCAATTGTATTTAAACATTTACCACAATAATTTGGATGTCCAATAATTTCTGACGATCCCCTCCAGTGGTGTAACTACGATGAAGCTCTGGGGGGGGGGGATGAAGTACCGGGAGATCTGGGTATCGAAAAATTTTTCAAATTTTGAGCCCCTAAAACTGCATTTTAGCTTTGTTTTTCTTATAAAATTATTGTCTACAGTTCTTAGCTTTTAGTACATTTCAATAACATATAGGTTTTCTGTGATTATGTATTGAATTTTTTTTATTTTTCGTGTTCGGGGGGGGGGGGGGGGGTTCTATCCCCTCATCCCCCCCATAGTTACGCCACTGATCCACTCAAGGCATCATTGTTTTTAATGCAATGTAAAATCACGTCCAATATGACCTTAAGAATATGGCGCCATTTTTGTTTTTCTGTCAAAAGTAATTTTTGAGTTTTATCGTCGATTAATGTGCCCATCTTAATACCTCTTTCGAATTCCTTCCATTTCAGGCAGTTCTCTTTGTGAGATAGCGAGTTTTCATGCCGAGGAATAACAGGATTTAAATGTTTCCAGTCGGAGAAACCGGTTTCGCAAAAAACACCAAAAACGTTTTGGTTAAAATCAAAAAGTTTACAAGGAAAGCAACATAAAGAATTATTTCTTCTGCAATAAATCAGCCAGGATCTTCGTATTGTCTCTCCATTCACCAGAACTTTATTAAACCATTTTTTGTCAAACTGCCTATTATTTACTACTGGATATACATTGATGTCATCTCTCGGGTCTGGTCCGCGTTCTATACAAACTCTTAAGTTTTCTTTTGTCCCAGTCTGGGGATCATTCAAATCAAGAGTTACTTCTGCACAACTTAAGCTTTCTACTGAATTTAATGGCTTATTATTGCTAATAATAAGATCATCTTTTTCTTCGGATTCCCGGTCTGACACATTGACATTGCTCTCACAAGAAGAGGACGGAGGAGTAACTGATTCTGTTATTGAACTATCATTAACACTATTGGGCCTGAGCCTAGGTATTACAGAAAAAAATCTTTTATGGGTGTAACTATCTTTTTAACTTCATCTGTTTTTAACTGCCGCAATTTTTTATATTCAGCCCCAGATGGTTTTTTGGGTAGCATTTTCTTTGTTTCTGCTTTGAAAAAATAGAGTTTTTTACAACCATATGTAAGGGCGTATTTAATATTATCTTTTTAATATACATTGAGCATGATCGATACAGTACAGTAAACCTTTTTTTAAATTGATTTGATTTATAAAAAAACTAAACAAAAAATATATGTTCATTACTTTCAAAGAAAAAGAGACTTAGTGCCAGACTTTATCGCTACCCTGTATAGTCATTTACAGCATAGCTTTTCTTTGTGAGAAAACTCCAAGATGATACGAAACACTAAAAATACTAAAATCGACCAGAACACAACCACGAACACAGAGTTCATCTCTATGTGAAAAACAGATCTTAGATCTTTCCCTTCTGAGGATTAAACTAAAACTGTATATATATATATATATATATATATATATATATATATATATATATATATATATATATATATATATATATATATATATATATATATATATGGCACAGCGCCCTCAAATTATGGATCATTTTGTACACAATCCATCAACCTTTGTCAAGTGTAGAGAACAAGTGACTTATTCAATGGTTCCTATCCTAGAAGAGCTCGCTTCTCGGAGATTTATATATTTATTTATGAGTTATGAGACTAATATAAACAAACATAAATTGTGTCTGTATTTTGTACTGGTGCTTATTTCCTGCTTTAGAATGCTGAATGTATTTTATTTACTGTTCACTTTTTAAAATTATTAAGTTTAATAAAAAGAGTGCTGTTTTTTTTGAAACAGTAACTACATAATACGCCTAATTTTTTTTATTAAAATAATTATTATAATTATTGTCTATTTTTCTATCGAAGGATTTGGCGCCCTCAAAAACCTTGCGCCCGCGGCAAGCGCCGCCTTTGCCACGCCCTAGTTACGGCACTGCATATGGGTATCAAATGAAAGGACTGAAAACACGAAAGTTACTTAAACTCCGTTACCCCATTCCGTCTGAAATTTTGGTGTACTGGGGTTTTTGGAGTCCCCGATTATAATATTGAGGTCGAATTATTGAAGTCTGTAACATCGTTTGGTTAACTTTGACTTGGCAACCTGTCTAGGTGAAAGGTAACTCCACAATCAAACCCGGAACTGTGTATAGTAGAGCACAATAGAAGGTCTCCTTATTGAAGAGCTATACTGTTCGAAACTAACCGGCAAACGACCTTGCAACAATGATGAGTTGAATGAGATGAACAGACTGAGAAATCTGTTCAGAGATAACTAAAAAGTAAAATTAAACAGAAATTAATTTTTTTTAAAACAAGCCTTTATTTAAACGGACTGAAAATAATGAAATAAACTTATACTATCAACTTAACACGTTATTACACAATTTATATGACATAAAAGGTTGTCGCGAGATTTAGCTGTGTAGATAAACAAGTACATTAAATAACTTGATTTGATTGATTTGAATTTTTTAAATTTTCAAACTAAGTAAATACGAATACTTAAATCTCGCGACAAGCTTTTATATGATATAAATTGTGATGTGCCGTTATAAGTTGATATTAAAAGTTTTAAAGGACGATATTATGGTCTACAGCTGTCATTAGGGTTACCCTAATCTTAACTAAAGATTTATTAAGGTTAGCTAAGGTTACCAGTGGATATATTAACCATTATGTAATTAACCTTTACCCAAAAAGTCGATTGTTACTAGTGTTCTTGAGAGATAATTATCAGGTGATAAAATTATCAAAGACTACAACAAGTTATTACTAAAATATAATTTCCGCAGTATAAAAACTATCCGGATAATATCGTAGGTCTACTCGTTATTCATAGTCCCAAAAAAAAAATATCAAACTAGATTCTTTTGAGAAATACTGGAGTACAAAAATAAATAAATAAATAATCGCTGTTTATATAAGGCGTTATCGCCGATGATTACCCGTGCTAAATAAAAGAATTACAGTGATTAAACTATATCTGGAGAAAAATAGTTAAGAACTATACCTCAGGGAATAATATGGGGTTCTTTGTATTATTGTTTCCTTGGTCATATATTTAAGTCAAATCCGTGAATAGGCGCCACCGAATTTTAGAAACTATAATGCTGAAGGCGATCGAAAATACGTTATCGAAGTAGCCAAAACGCGGAAAATATATGTACACAACTAACGTATAAGTAAATAAATAAATAGTCCAACTAGTACAGGCCAATCGTTTATTGCGACTAAGGAAATCGGCAATACGAAGCTCCTGTTACAAGTAAACACAAAAGAAAATAAGTCAAATATCAATTACCAATACAAAAATATTGTAGGTATAAAACAAAAGAGTAATCGATTTAGTAGGGGTTATAGCGTGGTATGATCATACGAGCTTTACATGTATGTACCCTGTATCTATAAGTATCACAAGCCGAATAATTGTCTAAAACATTGTAAATACCACACTTATCAATGCTATGATGTGGGATTCCAGCCCAAATCAAGCCGCAAATGTTCAATTTTACTAATATATATAAATTAATATTAATAGATATAACTAATATCAAATCACTTAATAAACACGAGTGATAATGAGAATCATAAAACGATAATACAAGAGGTGATTCAGCAAAACGAAATTCTCTGTTATACTTAGCTGGATGGCACGTTTCGGGTTCCAAACCAAACGTCTACAAGGTCACAATCGGGAGTGGATATCTGGTAAATCTTCAGGGATCGTCTCGGCCGGGAATAATTCTTGTTAGTATATAACAGGTCGAACCAGGTGTGAAGTCGAGTACAAAATCCAATCTCGATAATCAAGAGACTCCAAAATAAATCCCAAAATAGACGGGAATATATAACGTAGAGGTAGGAAACCAAAAATAAAATAAAAACCCTACAACAAGGAGAGAAAATAATCAATCTCACCATCTACAAAGTTGTAATTTGTGAAAACTAAAAATAACTCACCTCAATTTATCAATGAGGGTTCTCAAAATTCCAATATCCAGCCACGTGGAATTAATCAATCAAAAGCCTCCACCAATAGGCTTACAAAATGGCGAATTCTTGCAGGTGTTGAAATAAGTTGATTCGATCTTAGTGAATCGTGGTTCCAGTGCAAAATAATATCCCTTAACGGCGGAAAATCGACTTCCAAACGAATTGCTTACTCAAAATAGTCGAATTTCCAAACAATTTGTGCAAATTCTATCCCCCAATTAGGGTAAACGAGAATGAAACCAAGAAAATAACTCGCACAAAGCACCGAACCCTTTTCGTTCCTCAAACCATACAATACACACCTTCCTTCTCGTCGTTTCCAACGAAAAGATGGCTTCAAAACCAATGATACAAACCATATCAAAAGTTTTTAAAATTCGAAATATCCAAAAGTCCGTTAGTAAAAACTATTAAAATCTAGGCTTCAAATTATTCCAGTTGGTAAACATGTATTTCTCGAGCACAATGGAGAAACAAAAGAAGTACGTCCAAAATTCCTACATTCTCCTTCCTTATTGTCGCTTTAATAAATAATTATACATGTTGTGAAAAGCAAAACCGTTCTTGTAGCGAAGTAATTTCGGCGAGTCGGAGATTAATACCAGCCGTGTAGAAGGGATACGAGTTTTACCGATCACCGAAGCATTTTTAAATGTATCAACTATACCGAGTGTCCCAAAATATTAAATATTCCACAACAGTGAATAAAAGAATGCATATTAAGAAAAAAAGTTAAGACGAACTATAATTACCTACAGGAAATAAATGTGCAATGCTATTTTTATTATCCACTGGGATTTATTAAAATACCAATTTAAAATTTGTTCAATTATTCTTAAATTATTGAATGTTTTTAAGAAATAATGTAAGTAAGAATTTTATTCTAAATTCAGACCATAACAACGAGTTTATTTTATTCTTGTTTTTAAATAAAAACTTGTTTTTAAAAGAATTTTTTATGGGGTTTTTTGTTTATAACTATTGTAATTTTAGCTATATGACAAAAAGTTATATAAAACCAAAATTTTTTGTGAGACCGCTACAGTGAAAAAAACTATTTTGGCCCCTTGTTTTCAAATGGCGGCCGATTTAGACTCCCCTAGATGCCTTAGAATATTCAGAGGTGACTCCAAAAAACGTTACATTTCAATTAACTACATACTTGTATTATTTGAGGTTTTATTGTAAATTGAAAAAACACTGAGGACAAGCAAAACAGATGTTTTTAGATATATTTACTATGTATAAATACCTCCAGTTGAAGACTTCTTATAATATTTTTGAATTTCTTCCCGTTTTTAAGTTTTTAGATTATTATACCACAGTTAATATAACTTTCTGCGAGTGTTCAAGGATAAAAAGTTAATTAGTATTTTGGACAGGTATTTAAAGTTATACCATATCTGACGTAGTTTTAATTACATGAATGTAAATTATAGGATGACTAGCTATCTATTTAAGAGAAAAGGCAAAATAGCAATTTATAGTCCATCATTTGACATTTCCTTCAATTTAACTCCATTAACTCAATAATGAAGAGATGTTGAGTTAGAGTAAATGAAATATCAAACGATGGACTATAAATGCTTAAAATGGAGAAAATAAAACAATCATTTGAACAGTTTATTTATTTTGGTAAAAAAATACACAACAATCAATTTCTTTCACAAAGTACTTTTCTTAAAAAACAAAATATGTAATGTAAAAACAATGAAATCATTAAAAATAATTTGAGTAACATACATTCTAGATTGGAGTATCATTAGATTTTTAAATGATGTTAAATCAAGATAAAAGTAGAAAATTGCTTATGATAAGTTCATATTAATTCATTTATTAATTATTATACTCCTATAAACACACAGAGCTGGACAAACTAGTGGAGTATAAATGCTAACTACTTAATAAAAACAAATGTTAGCAATGAGTAGCTAACTACTATTTTTGGCAACTTTCTGTGTTAGAAATTATTTGAGTATAATTACTGTGACTGTTAGAACAAAAGTAATTAAAATATTTTCAAAGGAAATGTAGTTAACTACTTTCCAGCTCTGTAAATAGAAAGTACCAAGTAATAGCATATAAGAATGCTAAACAGCACTTATGATTGTACAAATTATAAAATAATATATCTAACATTTAATTTCCACCTAAAACACATCTTTATTTCTTCACTGGAAGTATTAAATAAGTGTTCATGGCTCTTAAAAATCCCACCGTCTTGTGGAAATCCTTTCTCGTTTCTGGATGAGCGTCTACAATTAACAAGAGTTATATCAGTAAACGCACAAAATAATAACAGTAAATAAGTAAACACACAAATATGCTTGAACATTTATATCAACAAAAGAAAACAAAATGTGCTTACTGTTGAAATAATAATTAAAAACTGTTTGAATGTTTAAATTTTGGAGTTTTTGATTTTGTTTTGATTTTTGAATAATTTGTTTGTTTTTTTATTTTTTGTTTTTATTGGATATTTTGGATTTTTGGTTACCGCTAGACCAAATACTTAGGCGTAATGGCTCAACAAAAGTTAATACTGATTTTCCCATAAATTGCCACTATATATGAAAATCGCTTCTTAATGAGTAAACTCAAAAGATAAGTACTTATTGGAAAAATAGTGCTTTTGCTAATTGAAAAGCATTCATTTTTACTTTGTAAATGCCTTTCATTGAATGTATTGGAATAAACTTTGGCATTAAATAAAATTATCAATTTTTACTACTTACTGATGAATTAGAATAATTGAAAAAAATTTAATAAACAAGATTGTCAATTTCATATATACGATTATGAGCATTTACGCGTTTATTAATTTATTTCTTAAAACTATCTACCTACGTTCGAAAAATGAAAGGACTTTATGCCGATTAATGGTTTTTCGCTTCGCAACACATTTAGTGAAGGTGGCAAGGACTCAATACCTTCCATCCCATATCTGGTGGAGGGAATAGCTTCCATGTGTGGTGAAGGTGGAAATGGCTCAACACCTTTACTGGTGGAGGGAATAGCTATAACATAAAATAAAACCTAGATTATTATTTTTTCAATGGGTACAATTTAAAATGTCCAAAGTTATAGCATGCTATATAGAATGAAATTAATTGTCTCGGCCCTTACTCCGTGGAATCTATTCATATTACTGTTCTAAATGAAACTTACTGTTTCTAGATAATTAATACAATATATTGAAAAGATGTTAAAAATTCTAAGAAATTGACAATTGTTTTGATCTTAAATATCCTCATCAGAATGACAGAAGTTACATTTCATTTGATGCCTACCTGATGTTTAATAATTATTTTTGGCTAAACCAAGAAACCTACCTTGTGATTGACTACTGACGATAATACCTATTTAATATTAAAACAATGGTCAATATCTTAGAATTTTTAACATTTTTTCAATATATTGTGAAATTATCTAACAGTAAGTTTCATTTAAAACTGCTATATTCAACACAATAAAACTTATCTTCAATTTCTGTTAATTTCCTCTCATATTTTCTGGTGGGCATTTCAACTTTTCCAACTGGAGAATAATATGTATGGCTGGAAGGCATATCTAGAAAAAAATATATGCTATTAAACTTTTTTTTTCAATTGCAGATAATAAATACCTTTAATTCATATAAGGATCGTCTGTATAGTCTCTTCTACTTTGATGGGAAACAAAAAAGTGTCTGTTATATCCCCCTTCGTTGAATAATCTAAAATATATACATATTTAATAACAGTTAATAAATTTATATAAAAAAAATTACTCATCAGGCAAAAAACGGGGCGGCAAAGTAAACTTTCTTAATAACCTGCCTTCGTCTTTTTCAAATTTTGAGAAACACTGTTTTTGAAAATGAAGGGGACATATACCAGAGATAACTTGGTCTGTGGCATATCCTCCATTGTTTCCTCGTCGCCAAATAGGATGATTTATTCCCACTAAATGATCACAACCAGTATAAACGAAAATGACTGGACGAGCAACATAGAATACGGGTCAGTTTTCTGTGACGAGCAATATGATATTGCGCATACACAATTATAAAAATCAATAAAAATTTATTACTAACGACGTTACAGTTTTCATTAATGTTTTGGAATTTTTTGAAATCTTCCGATTTTAGTTACTCGACAGGCTCTATAGATGGCATGGTCTGCAGTGTCCCTAGCCTGGTGATAGCAGAGAACAAACGCAGTCTCTTTTCATGGAGTTGAAACTTCGAATCTTCTCGTTCATTGAAAGGAATTGTCATTTATGACAATCAATTAATTATATTGGCCATGTCAAAAAATTTTAATGAATGCATCCATATAAATAAGTTATCGAAGTGTACCTATTGATATCATATAAACTGTCACGCCCAGACTAATTTTTCAAATTTGTAAATGCATCATATTGTAACATTTTTTCAATTTCTGGAAAACACTGAGTTTATATTTATTTTATACTTGTCTGAATCATATATTACATTAAACGTGCTTTCTAATTTCAAATAACCGAATATAACCTATTATTAAATTAATAATTATGTCAGCTGTCAGTGAGACAGGATCCGCATAAGAATATTTAGAAATTTATATTAAATTTTAAATAGGGAATCCTGACTTGAACTCTACCTAGCAGATGAGAGTTAACAATAGAAATAATTTTAACACGACTGAATTGAAAATCAAAATAAAAAGTTTAAATTAAAAAAATTATTCATATTCTTAAACTCATTTAAAACTAATCCAATAAAAGGAAATCGTTACAATATATTATAATAAAATAATATCAATAAATAAGTCAAATAAAGAACGACAATAATTTGAAATAAGTTGTAAATTATAAAAAAAGCAATTGCAATTCATCACCCTATATTATATCTAATATTTGATAAAAAAAATTTTGACAGTGCGCGAAAATAAAAGTGAATAATGCCGTGACAATACGAAAAGTATTCCAAAACATTTATAAAAAAATCAAGATAATGATATGTTTATTAATTTACCCAAGTACAGAAACTATAGTTACATAGCAACGGAGGTAACAACGAGTGTTGATAAACAACTTAAGGAATTCAATAATAACATGAGAAGAAAGCAGACATATTTAGTTTTGTAGACTTTAAAAATAGAAATTAATCAGTAAACTTTGTAATTGTTGTTAAAAATATATTTAAGATTCTTTAGTGAAATGAAAGAAAAGAAAATTGTAGCTCATTACTTCGAAAAGAGGTAAAAACTTATAACATTACCAATCATATATGATTTCAAATCATCAAGATTTTTCAAAGATATCTTTGGAAAGTATAACTAACCATACAGGTGAGTCAATATTTACAATACTAGGATGAAACCAACTAAATTTATACTACGGCAGCAAACGTTCAAACACACGCGGTTTTGCAAATTTAAAGCTATCAAATGTTCACCAAATAATTCTACAAAGAAAGTTATAATGAAAAGTAGGGGATGGTGGGGATCCTTGGGCACTTTTTCAGTATATTGCTTGTACAGTAAATTCAGCACAATCTAGCCCTAATTTGTTTTCACTGCCGGTTAAAGTTGACTTATCTTAAGCTTTAGGCATTATGTTATAAATTATATTGTTCAAATTTTTTGGTGAAATTCAACTTTTTTAAAACCTTGCAACAGTGCCCAAGCATCCCTACCTGAGGGATCTGTGGGCACTGTAGTCGGGAGCCTTGGGCATGAAATAACCAACATTAATAAATCATCGTACAAACTATATTTATTGATACTATTCGGCACACATATATAAGAAAACCAACTAACTTTAATATTTTCGTGGGAGTTGCCTATTTCAAATTTTCAATAACCCATAGTGGTTTATTAAATAGATACTTATGGCTTCCTTTTCTTGTCAAAATAGTGGGGGCGGGTAACTTTGTGATTATATCATTTCGGGTAACTGATGATACATTATATCAGGTAGCAGAAAGTGTTTTTCAATTTTGTGAGTCTCATGAAATTTATTGTAAAATCGTTGTATTCTATTTCCTAGATTTTTCCTACATGTTGGGCACAGGTTTTCTTCATCTGAAACATAACTAAGACGTAGTCTCCTATCTGGAAACTACGATCAGGACATATGACGGTATCTGTATCTACATCTACTTCCTTGTCACTTTCTTCTTCAAATTCATTTCATTCTGACGAGGAGCCCGACGAGAAACTTTCGTCCTTTAAACTTTCGCTCGATGTACTTTCCTTTCGCTTCTTAAAATTTCTTTCTTTCTTAGGGGTCTGCAATTAATTTGACAATTTTGAAATTTTTTCACTGGTAATTTACGTTTTTTCTCAGCCGCTAGCTACTCCATTAAACTTTTTTCTGGTGTGTCTGGCATGATCCTAGATTTCGCTTTCTTCCTTTTAGTCTTAATATTTTCCCTTGGCTGTGCTTTAAGATAAGGTCTCACAGTTTCGGGAGTCAAAAAGGGTTCATTTGTTGGTGTATTCGTTTGCCGTTCCTCAGCTGGCTGTAATAAGGTAGATTCAGAAGTAGACGGCCCATTCACTTCACTACCGGTTACGTGAAAATACGAATCAGTAGGACTAGTCGCTGGATGTTATTGGATTGAATTCGCGGCAATGTCTTTCTCTTGTTCTATTAACATAGGTCTGTCTGTGACATAGGAACTTAAAAAATCCACGTCTGTAAAAACTTCAGAATTGAAGGGCCAAATACCACTTTTCTCGAATCCGGGTTGAATATTTTTGGGAGTAAAAGCCTGAGGTATGGACAGTGCAGATAATTTCGTTATTTCATAAATAGTGCAAGTTTTTGATGGATTCATAGAGAGCCAATATGGTATCGCAACGTTATAATATCTCTTGAGCGGTCGAAATACTGTTAAATCTGAAGGTTGTAGCTTGTGGCTACAGTATGGCGGGAAGGTTAGCATCACTATGCCGTTTGCTTTGCACAAGTTTAAAGCTTCTATTGATATGTGGCTTTCATGATTATCAAGTAGAATGGCTACAGGTGAAGTCTTTGAAGGCTTAACATATTCAACGAAATGTTTCAGGTATAAAACGAAATTTTGTGAAGTCATCCACCCAGACGTGTAAGCTGCACCATCGGATCCAATCGGGGCACCGTTCAGCATATACGGTCTAAAATTCACTCGAGGGAATACGTAAAATGGCGGTATAGAATTTCCGATAGCATTAATCGTGCTACAAAAGGGTAATCAAAGTGCCCCTTTCGGCAGACATCATTTGTCCTACTTGTTGGCAACCCTTCACTGCTGAAACTTTCTGCGTAGAGTGCACGGTTGTTAATCCATTTTCGTCTTTATTGTAGATTGCTTCTGGTCCAAATTCATAGCGATCCAAAAATTTCTGTAATTGTCGAAAAATTCCGTTACATTTTTCCGATTGAAACTGGTGGCCGTGATAAACTAGTCGCCTCAGGAGTGCGCAAAGACAAATTTTTGTTTCGAATCATAAACCCTCTAATCCAGTCTTTTGATGGATATTTACGTTGCTGCCAATTTTCTGGAATAACTTTTCCATTAGCAACTGCATATTCGTATGCAAACTTTCTACAATTTAGTTTAGTCAAGCCGTAATATAATTAAATATTCACTGAGTACCTTTTCTTCATCAGTAGTGAATATCTCTCTGGTTATATATTTGTTTTCTGTGGTTTACAAAGGTCGCTCTAACTTTAAGTGTCGTCGAAGAGAGGATCTGGGAATCTCATACTTCTTCGCAGTTGGTTGAATTTTTACTCCCGCATGGACTTCGTCGATAGCTGTTTCGATTATATCGCGTGGTATTTCAATGCGGTTTGTTTTTTTCTTGTAGCAAAACGGCATATTCTCCTGAAAATAAAAGAACCGTAAGGTAGGGAGAGATGGACGTGCGCAATGTTCCCGCACCGTTGGGTGATCATGCATCCCGCCCGGCGCCATTAAAATTCAATTGCAAAATACTACACTAAACAAATAATTTTAACCATTAATTAATACAATATTCCATGCACAAGGAACCAATATATACGAATTGATAAGAAGAAAGCGTACTTACAGTGATTTTAGAACAGTAGAAGAAAAATAATCACCAATAAAATTGTTTGCTTCCAAGGATAGAAACATAAAACTCGATTTTGTCGTGTCTACAATACTGATATAGCTGCACTATGGCGTTCGTTAGAAGTAACAAATCAACTGCTTTTCGGTTACCACGACAGCGGGTGCCTAAAAGTTTGCGCTTGATTTTGTTCGCAAATGCCCAGACCTCCCACCTGCCCAATGATTCCCACCTTCCCCTACTTATCAGCGTCTACCTGTCCAGACCACATCTCCATTTCAGTTATCACGCTTAGATCCTCCTTACGATGCAATGCATCATCTCCACTTAATAGGCCACCAATATGAAAATATATTTTTCAAAGCTTCTATAGTTATTTGTATGTTTAGACCGCGAAATACCTTTTTAACGTACCGAAAGAACAGTTATCGCCGAGGCCGCTTGCGGCCGAGGCAAGATAATCTTGAGGTCGTTAAAAAGTTTCGCGGCCATGGCTTACACACTATTTTTCGTGTAATCGTTAAAATTATTAAACTAGATAATTGTAAATGAATATATTATTGCTCTAAAATCAACAGCAGTTCAATTTATTTAACAAGTTACCGTGTGATATGGAAATGATATGTTTCAATATATACAAAATATTTTGAAAGTTCTTGACAAAACGCAAAATGTCTGATACTGATAGCGATATTTCAGTACCTTCCACTCCTGAACTCAAAAGCGTTGTAAATTTGGCGCTTTCCGTTTTAATACCCGTAAAATCTAAACGACAGTACGAAGAATGTTACGGCGAGTTTAAAGATTGGTGTGACAAATAGATTGTTAAGACGATGCCTGAAAACATTTTATTGGCTTATTTGATGCAGAAATCAAATGTAAAAAGCTCAACTTTGTCGAGCATTTATTCCATGCTGAAGTGCATGCTGAACATACGAGACAATATTGACATCAAGCAGTTTTCAAAATAAGTACTATTTCTGAAAAGAAAAGCAGTAGGTTATCGAGCAAAAAAGTCTAAAGTTTTTAGGCGTGAGCCATTGATACATTCCTGAAAAAAGCTAATGATGAAACATATTATTGTTGAAGGTGTTACGAGATGTCATTTACAATTGTTTTATTTTTGTACTGATTTTTGTAGGTAGTTTTGATAATGGGAATATCTGGTGCCTTGCGACGAGATGAGTTAGTAAAAATGGCCATTGAAGTTATTCAGGAAGAGAATGTTGTATTAATAGTAACCGTTTCTAATACCAAGATGGATATGAAGCGTGTTTTCACTGTTACTAATATTGATTTCATAAAAATTTATCGTAAATATGCAGCTCTTCGACCAAAACATATTGTTAACAATCGTCGCATATTCTTGAGATACGTAAACGAAAAGTGCACCGCACAAGTTGTTGGAGTGCATACCATTGGGAAAATGCCTAGTATGATTGCCAAGTATCTCAGATTACCAAATCCTGAAACATACACGGGTCACCGTTTTCGGAGAAGCTCTGCCACGCTGCTTGCCAATACTGGGTCTGATATGTCAATTTTTAAACGTCACGGTGGATGAAAGTCCACGACAGTAGCGGAAGGATATATAGAAGGCTCTATCGAAAATAAGAACCAAATTTCCAATTCAATTTCTGTCGATATAGTATCTGGTTTGAATGTAGGCAATAATCATTATTCAGAAGCACTAGATGTAGTTGCTCCAACTTCTGAAGTAAATGTGTGTGTGAGGGTGTGTGTGTGTGTGTGTGAGAGAGAGAAAGTGGCACGGAAATTACTCCATTCGCCACAGGATTATGAAAATTGCTTTTTTCAATTCAGATACTAACATTGCACTCCTTCAAGAAATGTATTAATAAATCGTAAACTGTTCTTTTATCACTACTAAGGACGTGACTAATATTTAGAGGAAGGTTATAGTTCAGTTTCATAAGCGACTTAATTAAACATTCAGATTTAACGACGTTATTAAGGCAATCAAAAAAGATGTGATTAAGATCACAATAAGAATACTGGTTACAGTTACAGGATGATGATCTGATAATGCCAAGTTTTGCAAGGTGGGCAGGAAATCTTCCGTGATTGGTTTTAAGTCTAAAAATAATTGATGAATGGACTTTGGGTGTTGTATACTTGAATATATATTCGGGAGGGGGGGTTAATGTGGGATGAATTTTAAAATACTGGTTTGTAGAGGATCTATATGTATTTATCCACTCCTGTTTCCATTTTTTAACAATTCCATGCCTTATCGTGTTGTTTATATCCGCTGATGTGAAAATATTGCAAACCTGTCCATTAATAACGGCATCCTTCGATAACAGATCAGCCCTTTCGTTCCCAGTTATATTACTATGGCCCTTAACCCAAATAAATGTAACATTTAATTCCAAAAGCATAGATTTGATAAAACATAGTACAGGACAACCAATACCTCTGATAGAAGTAGATTTTATTGAATCGATAACAGATTTAGAGTCAGAAAGAATTACAGCATTACATAATTGGTTTATAATCAACCAATTGAGGCTTTTCTGTATAGCTACAAGTTCTGCTGTATATATGCTACATATATCGGGTAATTTTTAACCATATGTTGGATCCAAAGGCTGGATAAAAAACCCACACCTTACCCCATCTTTCGTCTTAGATCCATCTGTAAATATGAATATATTATTAACATAGCCTGCTAATATTGATTTCAGAAGTTCTACATTGATTTTATTACAAGTTGAATACTTGGGAATTATGACTTTTTGGTTTGTAACAAAAGCTCTAAACTGCACACGAAATGCTGGGATGATTTTGTCTTTTTTGTAGATATAAGTATAATTCACGGTTTCAGTAAAAGCCTTCGCAAGGGGAAGTGTATTTTTCAGTTTCCAGTATCGATTTGTTAAATCTTCTGCCGCGATCTCACTCAACCTGTTGATCACGGACGATTCTCGAAATCTAAGTTTTATTAAATATTTTTGAGACAGATACTCCCGTCTTAATCCCAAAGGAGGTTCATTACATTCTGCCAATATAGCATAAACAGGTGTGGACTTCATCCCACCAACACACGAACGTAAGCATTTGTATTGTATGCGATCAATTTTTTTTAAATTGGAATTGGATGTAGAACCATATAAACAACATCCATAATCAATGATTTATCTCACATAAGCTCTATAAAATAAAATTGCAGTACTCGGTGTTGAACCCTAATTACGGTTGGTTACACATTTAATTAGGTTGTAACCTTTTTCACATTTATTATGAATATGGAGTACATGTTTGGACCACAGGAGTTTCGTGTCTAGTATGATACCTAAATATTTCTATTCATTTACCACAGCCATAGTGCGCCCACACAGAGTTAGGCTCTCCGGTGCCCGCAGTCTATGTCTGGTAAAAAACATTATGGAACATTTTTCTGTAGATAGAGTCGTACCAGTTTCTTCTGTCCATTTCAACACTATATTTTCGAGAGCACAAATGCAGTCATCATATGTATTTTGGATGGAGTATATACAGAAATCATCTGCATACTGGATACAATTAGCAAGGTTATTAATCTGTGTATGTATATTGCCAGAACATAGATTGAATAAAATTGGGCTTAATACTGATCCCTGAGGTAGCCCATGATAAACGGTTCGAGGTCCGTGTAGGATATTATTCTGATCTCTAATAAAGACTGTTCTTCCAAAGAATAACTGTAAAATACTTTGAGAAGTTCTTTTACTAAAGCCTACGTTAATCATATTTTGTTGAAGAATGTTAAAATTCACAGAGTCTTAAGCTCCCTTTATATCAAGAAATAGACATACTAAGTACTTGTTCATTGAGAATGCAATCTGAACCTCATTAACCAGATGTGTAACCGCATCTATTGTTCCGTAGCCTCTTCTGTAACCATACTGTGCAAGTGGCAGAATCGAGTTTTTTTCGATATACCATAAAAATGTGGAACGCTTCACGATTTTGCGTGTCATCCTTGCGCAGGGGCCATGCTAATCTTTTCTGTATCGTTTCAATTTTAGTATATGTACTGCCGAAGCAAGTACTTCTGAAGTAAATATTAGTAATAATACAAACTGTACAATTAATGTTAATATTCATCCTAAATAATATAAGTTCTCATGTATTTGTTGGTATTCAATAAAAAATAATCCTTGCCTTTGTAGTATTTTACAAATGGCAAATTTGGAAGTGACGTTTGATTTCGCGGCCGTTTCTATGGGTAACGGCCGCGAAATTAATTTCGCGGAATGTGCTGAGAACGCCAATTGCACGAAAAGATATTTACTTATATATATTTTATCGGAGGCGTAACCTAATAAATTTAAAATAAAATGAAATATATTTCTCATTATATAACCCAAAAACGTGGCAAAATAAAACACAAGTAACTGATAACATAATGTTCATAAATAATATCAAAATACCTGCATTAGATACAACGTCTTACAATATTACATTAATAAAGTCAATATCATTTTTATAGTAAGTTATAGTATATTTGACTTAGGGTTTTAATATCTTGTTTATCGTTAATTGTATTGCTGTCCTTTTTTATATGTATCATTACTTTTATTCGTAATTCAGTGTAATTAGAATCTTGGGCTAATATTTTAGTATTATTGAAGTCAAATTTATGTTTTCCATTCTCCTCATGTTTAAGAAGCACAGTAGAGGTATTTTTTGTATATCTATGGCCATTAAGTCTATTTTCTTATAAACAAATTTAACAATATTATTAACAACACTAAATTATGAATTTAAGTGTTTCTGAGACAATACAAAACAATTAAGCTCTTTAATTACAAATGAGACTAATGAAATAAGTAATATTATTCCTGACAATATTCTTGAACTATTTTAAAAATTGGAGAAAGATTAATACGAAAAACAGTTTAAAAAAATGAATAAAGTCAACCTAAAAAACTTTGTCACTCCTAGATATTTTATTTTATGAACTTCACCAAATTTAAATTCACCAATTCTGGTATTACTTTTCATTAGGTGTTTGTTTACGGTCATTGTTTTTGTTTCTTTTATTTTTAGGCCAATTTTTTTACCTTCTTCCACAATTTCTTTAAACATTTTTCCACAACCCCTCCTTTTTTTGCTACCAACACTAAGTCGTCCGCATATGCTACCAATTGTCCTTGTATTTCCTTTGTCCACATTTCTAACTACATATTCCAGCGCCAGATTAAATAGAGTTGTTACAGAGAATCTCCCTGTCTAACGCCTTTGTTAATTTCGAATCTGTCCGTTTCATCTTCCTGCGTTTTAACTGTAGCTGTTGATTGTTTCATAGTCATCCAGGCTAACTTTCTTAGTTTTTTGTTGATCTCCATGATTTTAAGTGCTTTCATTAGATGTTGTCTATTTATTGAATCGAAGGTTTGTTCAAAATCTTTAAATTTCATTTCCTTTCCGGTTTGATGCTCGTACGTTTTTTCCATTATTTGTTTCAGAATATGATCTGCGTCTATGGTTGATTTACCTTTATTAAACCCGTATTGGTAGTGCCCTAATATTGTGTTTATTCTGCTTGCTAGTCTTTTTTGGATAAGCGTAGACAGTGTTTTATATGTCGCGTTAAGCAGTGTAATCTCTCTATAATTTGTTAAGTTCTGTTGATTCCCTTTTTTATGTTTTGTTACTATTTGACTAAGCCTCCACTCTTCCGGCATCTTTTCATCCCTCCATATATGTCTTATTAATTTGTATATCTGTTCCGGTACCTATTCTATTTCATACTTAATTAATTCAATATTTATCCCGTCACTTCCTGGTGTTTTCCCGTTTTTGCTTTTACTGATGATTTCTTTTATTTCTGCGAGCGTTAGTTCTGGTATTTGATCTTCTTCTACATCTTGATATTCCAAAAATTCTTCCAGTATTTCTTTTTGTGTCAATACATTCCTAAAATATTCCATCCATGCTTTTTATTCTGTTTCGTTTTCTACCACTTTTCCATTTTTATCTTTAATTCCAATTTGTTTGGGCTTTTGTTCATTAATTTTTTTGTAGAATAAGAATGAGTTTTTATTATTATTTTCGGCTTCTATTTTCTCTAGTGTGCTATCCACCCATTCCATTTTTATTTTCCTCACTGCCTTTTCTGCTTGCCATATTCGTTCTTATCTTCGTCTTTATTCGTTCTGAGCTATTTGTCTCAAGCATCCAGTTTCCTTTCCACTATTATTCTACACTCCTCATTATACCAACCTTTTTTTGCCTGTTCTTTCTAATGCCTTTTTTCCTTTTGCCGCTGTATTTATACATTCTTCTATTTGTTTCCATTTGTTTTCAACTTCATTGATTTGCATTCCTTTCTCTTTGACTTCCAGTAATATTTCCATGCGCTTTCCATATTCCTTTCTAGTTTTTATATGTTCTAACTTTTGTATATCCCATTTATTAATTATATGACTATTGATCTTCCTTTTTATTTTTTGTTTCAAAGTTCCCGTGACCAGGTAGTGGTCTGAGTCAGCGCAAGCTCCCCTATACGTCCTTACGTCTCTGCTGATTGATTTATTCTTGATACTAAGATATGCTCAATATGGTTATGCGTTTTTTGGTCTGGGGATCTCCAGGTAATTTTATGACATTTTTTGTGTTGGTGTTTTGTACTGCTTATCACCATGCCGGCGTACGCTGCGAAATTACAAAGTTTTTGTCCATTTTATTATTGTTTTTTTCGTGTATGGTATGTTTGCCAGCCACATTCTTTATATGATCTTCTTTGCCAATTTGTGCATTAAAATATCCCAAAATTACTACTGAATATTCTTTATGTACATTCATAAGCTCTTCCTCAAGTTTTTCGTAAAATATCTCTTTTTCTTCATCTTTTGCAGTTTCTGTTGGTGCGTATACGTTTAGGACTGATAAATTAAGTGGTTTTGCTTCAATTCTCAAGAATGCTATCCTCTAATTTACTGCTCTAAATTCCAAGATATTTTCCCAGAATTAATGCTGCTCACTGTTGCCCATGTTTTACTCTTCCTGAAAATAATATTCTGTAGTCTTTTTTATTCAATTACTCCCTTTCCTCACCACCTAATTTCTTCTAACGCCTCTACATCTATTTTGCACCTTTCTAATTCATTGGTAATTTGTTCCATCTTTCAAGTTTCTAACATGGTTCTAACATTCTGTTACAGTCTCAAATGGTTGATACGTTCAGGTATACAAAATAAAATGTTTAGTTCAAATCGTACAAACCTTACTTGCGAATATAGTTAATTCTTGGGACATGTTCATCTCTTGTAAGGTTTACTTATAAGGGAACATAATGTGATCTTTGCAATTTTCACCGTTAAATATTGTTCATAATCCAGAGTACTTTTAACTATCGAAATTTTGTACCGATTGGCTAACAATTGTCTATGATTCATCTATGGTTCTTCTCACTCCCGATCAACGATTTTTCTATGACAGTAAGTCCTTTAGTTATAAACTCTATAGTTCATTCGATATAATCGATTATTCAGGTTGGATAATTAATTCTGCTTGTTTATTTAACAGTAATTAAATCATAATGTCTTAAATTCAGTTCTTAATTGTAATTATCATCTAAAATATAATTCATGTTTAAAATAGTTGTAAGAGGGAAGTCAAGTCTTTAATCGATTATTCGATTATGGTTCGGAAGATTAGTTGACAGCGTCATACTGTCACTATGTTATTTTTTGACAAAAAAACAAATTAGGGAGATGATATAAATTCGCAGGCATTAGCTCGCCAGCTCTCTTTTTCTGACTTTTGGATTGTCGTACGAACTTGTGATACCTATAGTAAATTTTGGTTATCAACCAGGCAAGTGTAGGAATTAAATATAAAATCCAGTTGGTGATCGGATATTTCGTGTCTGGCAATAAGACCAGCCCCAAGTCGTATTATCCACCTTAGGAGTTAGTTTTGGTGGGATTAGACTGGGTTGGATTTCTCCCGAGGGGATTTTTTCCTGTTGGACAGTAATCCACTGCCAAACTGTTGGACATTAATTCTGTTATGGAAGGTTTCACCTGGAAGATGTAACATACACCCAAATCCTATTCATCGAATTTCAACGTTCGAGCATATCAGATGAGTACTTCCTTACTGTAAAATAAGAAAATATTTTAGGACGAGCCGTGAGGTTTTGATTTTTCTTTTCCTATGAGCGAGGATGTCGGCTTGCCAACATTCCGCAGCTAGTTTAATTGACCACGTGTTTAGGTCTAAGAAATTTTTTTTGTGCTTATTGTAAATTCACTATTTCACTTGCTTCTTGTGCGAATAACTCCATTCCCACTGTATAGAATATACAGTGTAACCTGTATATATTTTCCTGGCTGAGTTATTTGTATAGACCACTGTAGAACTTTATAGATTTATAACCATTAGTATTTGTACTCAGATGCTTAATTAATATATTATATTGTTATTAACTCCATTCCCATTGTATAGAATATTCAGCGTAACATGTATATATTTTCTTTGTTGATTTATTTTGCATATACTGTTGTAGTATGGTGTTTAGCTGTACAACCTTATTAGGGTACTCAGTTGCTTAGGCCATATATTATTTTGCTAGTAATTCAATCCTCATTGCATGGTTCACTTCATTAGTATGTAAGGCGTATAGCCCATTTTAATTAGCAATAGATTGTTATTAACCTCTTATGGTAGTTTAATTCACCTAGGATCCTGGCACAAACTATGAGCCCTCGCTCATGGTGAGTAAGAATCTTTCGACCCTGAGTTACAGTCAATGGACTTTATTCCGTCATGGAATTCCACTAACGGTTCTTAATTTTAGGGGCACTTCGAGTTTGGAAAATACATTGTTACAATTCCAAGTGCTGATTTTTAGTACTTTTTTTATCTTTTTTCTTTTTCCTATGGCATTGTTCTATTACATCGCTTTTGTCATCATCATTGCATTCAGATGATTGATTGTTTATTTTAAATAGTTTTTTTAGAAGGCCCCTGTTGTTCTCTTTGTTCGATCTCTCCCATCTTCATTCAGTGGGGATCTGTCTGCTAATGTTCTTTTTATGACACCCGTTCTTTCTGTCCCTGTAGAGCCAAATTCATCTAGTGTGTAGTCTTTGCCATCAATTACCAGTTTATTATATTTAAAAAAAGCTCTTTCACCTTTTCCTCATGCTTCTTTTAAATGCTACTAATTTCTTTCTCCCTTCATGTACTTCTTTGCTGTAATCATTGTTAATCCAAATGCTTGTTCCTTTAAGTTAGTTTGTTTGTTAAAATCTTTTTTCGAATCAAGTTAAATTTACTAATATTGGTCTGTTTTTTCCAACTTTATAATTACATAATCTGGCTATTTCTTTTATGTCCGCTTTCTCATTAATAACCACCTCCATTTTTCCCAATATTTTACGTAGTTTTCCTTTAATATCTTCCGTTTTTTCTTCTTTCCCATCCGTTATTCCTTGTATTACAATATTTCACTTTTTTATTTCTCTTTCCATGCTTTCCATTCTTACTTCTTTTGCTGATATTATTGTTCTCATGTCATCGTTTTCTTGACATAACAGTTTTATCTCATTTGTGTTTTCCTCCAATTTGTCTTATATGTCTTCGAATTTGTTTGTTATCTCTTTAAACATTTACTTGATTTCACCCATGTGTTCCTTCTTATGATTTAATTTTAAGTGCCACATTCTCCTTCTTGCCAACTGATGTCCGTGTTGCGCCCGCAGTTAAAGCTAGAAGCTTACTTTCATTCAACCTCTAAAAATTATCTACGCTTATGTCTATCTATCTAAATTGTCCGCTCTTATCAGTAATAAAGACCTGTTTTTTATAAATGTGGCTACTGCTTAATTTACCGAGCAATAAGTTATTTTGATTGTGATATGAATTTTATTACTTCTACAGATTGGGTTTGATGTTATCTTGTGCAGGTTGGTGCAGTTTTAAATCAAAAGGATAGTTTTAATCCACTAAATTTCTCATTTTCACTGGGAGCGATAATTTACGAGTTTTACCTATCGTACCAGCCTGTTAACCCCAAACTAAAAATGTCGTTTATATGTAGCATAAATAAAAGAAATCCAAAACCTTACCCAGTGGTAAGCCATATACTTCAAAAAAAAATTTCACGTTTAGTTAACGAAATAAAAACCAATTCAAAAGCCAAACATCTAAAATCTAAACGGTTTAGTATAAGTATAGTTAATAATTATTCGTGGCTAATTACAGAAATAAGCACTTTTATATATACAGGGTGCTTTCCCAAGATACTTTCTAAGTTGATCTTGGACAAAACGATTCAAAAAACTTATTTACTTTTAAAAATACAGGATACTGAAATAAAAAAAATATTTGATAAGTTTGAAGGATCTTTTCGTTTTTGACCCTCCTGGAATATGAAGATATTTTAATTTTTTTGTATTACCAAATATTTTCACTTAAAAATTCATTTTTCATGTCACAAAAATATTATAATTAATTTTCACCCACTTCCAGAGTTTGTTTACATATTAAGAACCCATGAAGAATAAAAAATACGGGATATACAAATAACTTGGTATGGAAGTGAATAAGTGATATTCACCCCTCAAATATATTTCCTTAAAAGCTACATTAGTTCAATTGTTATACATATCTCTATGACAAGTATTTCAACAAACTGTTTAAAGAGGCATCAATCAAGTTGAATATATTAAAGTTAACAGCCAAAGCTTCAGGCTAACGTAATAAATTACATGAAATCGCTGGGTAACAATAATATAAATTGCATTAAAAACAGAAAAACAAATGTAGACATTAGTTAGTGTTGAACATTAATCCGCAAAAATTGAACCAAACATTTTCATTAAGAAATGAATTTTTTTTTTATTGAGATATCCTCACTAAGCTCTTAATGGTTTCCAAAGAATTGACCTCTTGTGTAATCTTATCTTTCCACTTTATCTTTCAACGCATTTGGAAATAAAAACCAATAAAGTCATCGACGATGACTCAATCAAACCGATATATTTACAACTTGTGGATTTGTGTCATCCAAAAAAAATCTGGCCAATTCTGGAATCAAGTATTAGTATATTAAAGTATAAGTGGATAAAGAGGTCTATCAAACACGCGCGAGTTTTCGAGCACGACGGCGCAGCCGGAGTGCTCGAAATAGAGCCAGTGTTTGGAAGACCAGTTATCCACGAATACTTTACGCTATTTTTTTTTATTGGTGCACTTTGAAATTATAATAGTATATTATGCAAGGATCATGTAATGATGGTTATTAATACACGAGTATTAACCGGGATACGAAACGAGCCGAAGGCGAGTTTCGTATGGTTTATGCGAGTGTATTAATAACTATTACATGAGAGTTGCATTCGCTATTTTTTCTACGCCCGATAAATGATCAAAAACCATAAATTTTATATTTTTATTGAACACTATAGGTAACAGTAATTATTCGTATTTCTATAAAAAAAATCTACAAAATTGTAATTAATAACTCGGGTATTGGTATTGCCATAGATACAAGAAAACTATAAACATTTTATTTGTATTTATATTCAACATATAATAATTGTAATTAATCCGATATCGCTGATATAAGACATTTTGATAAATTATCGAAGTTTAGTTAGGTATCTACGAAAATTTAATACGTACTGATTTAGACATCTAAAATAATTACATAGGAACCTAGGATAAACGTTAAATGCACAGCATGTTTGATTGAAAAATTATGGGTTTCTATTGATTCAAAATCTGTATCTTAATGAAAAATCTGTATCGTAATGGTATCATTATGACACGGATTATGGGCATATAAGTGCATTGTTATAACACGGGTGTAGAAAAATAGTATATTGTATAATTAGTGAGAAAAGCATAATATTCCCAAACGACTGTGATAATTACCAGACGAGGAGCGTAGCATTGCGGTAAGAATATTACCACACTGTTATTTTCTAATTGCTTAGCAACTGCCCACTATTCTGGAATGTTGAGCTTTGCGTATAGAAAACAGGTGAAAATAGTGACACTTTTCCCACGATCGGAGAAAAATATTATTATTATATTATTACTACAATACAATGTATATATGAATATATAAATAAATTTAGCAGAAAAATCCAAATAGACATTGGTTCACCATGAAAATATACAATTTAAAAACTAATAAAAAAAGTTTTCATTGATACTTACGTTTCTCGAGTTGTTGTTAATACCATATGGACTTTAAAAAACGCGCGTGTTTGAAAGTTCGATTTAAACACGCTGAGGCGTGTTTTAAATAGGTAATATGAGTCATCAATAAAAAATATTGTTTAGCTGTTAAATGGAATAAATTCAAACTGTCAGTTGGGAGAGTGAGGACAAATTTATACCGTTAAAAGTTCGTCTACATTATTTATTTATTTGTAACCCAATATTATAAGCACAAATATTATTTAAAACTATTAAGCAGAGGCGGCAAATTTTTAACTAAAATCGTAAAACATCTTATATTTATTTATTTATTTATTAAAGTCCTAACTGGTTTTACAACCTAATTATAAGGACATTAGCTATAAAATACAAAATATAACTTATGAAATATAAAATACAAAATACCGAATCCAAAATACGAAATACAAAATAAAAAGAACAAAATACAAAACTGACAGAACCAAACCGAATACCTTATACTCCGGTAATTTTTAAATATTTATATATTTTATGCCTAAATTGCGACAACGGGAATATGGCGTCCAAATCCGGCTTTTCTGGAGGGTCCAAATTTAATACATGTTATTTAACACCAAATCAAATAAATTAAAATTATTTCCAGCTTGTCCGGAATAGCTCCCGCTATCAGCTATTCTATACGATTTGTCGACTGGCCTAAATTGTAAAAAATTTCATATTTACTTAAAATTTTGTAACAACGTTGCCAAAGTTAACAATAGTAAAAATGAAAAAAGGAGAACATGTGAACTACTTCTTATTTTAAAGGCCTCAGCTGCCAAGACTATTCAGCTCAAACCTGTTAACTAACCTAGGTGTATTCTAAACATAAAGCTGGTAGCTCCATGCTTCTAAATGACCTAACCTTCATGGCTTTAACAGTGTTTATGTTTTAAACGTCGCTCCCCGACCCCTAACCCAGATCAATGTCATATCTGTTCCTATCAGCTAAAACTGTATGCTTCAAATATCTTTTCTCGACTACTGACACAGATCAATGAATAATATTATATGTTTCTGTCAAACGTTAATAACACAAACATGAGTACAAAAAAATGATTCGTTTATCTTTGCAAATTTCTGTTAATTTGCTGCGATGTGGAAAGGGTTAAAGTTTTGTAAAGTAAACTGGCCCCCACATTTATTACACGAGAAATCATTATCAGGTGGCACTAATTTCCAGAGTCGCAGACATTCTAACAGACAACGTTTGTCTCTACAAATCTCTGATATTTTATTTAAATTTATATCGGTAATGTGGCGCATTATTCATCGCAATAAACTTTCTATGTTTCAGAGTCATGAAATGTCCATAGAAATAAGACTCTTCATGAAATACCGAAATAACCATCCATAAAAAAATATTGAAGTAACTGTATAGAAACTAGATATGAGGCTTCCACTTTTCATAATATCATACTTCATAAATTTGGCAACGTCGCTGATGTCACGATTGTCTGCGTTATATTTCACGAATGTATTAAGCCTTTTTTACACAGGTATATGAACTTACTCAAAAATAGTTACTTTTCTAATAATTATTAGGTTCAAAATATTTTCGATACATATCGCTAGTAGTACTGAATCGGCTTTTATTTATGCAACTTATTTTCTCGTTATTTCTTTCCACTCTTGACGATTCAGTGTAACTGTGAAACGTCTCTCTGGATCAGCCGTTCGATGTTTTGGTTGCAAACAAATATTTCAACAGCTCAGTGAAGTTGGCCCTCCCTAATCAAAATTTTCAACAAAAACATATCTGGTCGTAATGCACTCCTAATGCACCAATATGCTCTATGAATGATTTTCATTGCACCACATTTCCCGAGAGACTACAGCTCGAGAGACTACAGCTATTTGTTTAGGGGGGGGATCAAATACACGCTAGCCCCTCCCAATCGGAATTCTCAAATTTTGTACTTTGCACTGTCAAGCGCTTGTAATGTACCATAATGCTCCACCGAAATAATACTTCCCCCCCCTCCAATGATAAATTTCAAATTCTAATGCACTCATTTGCACCACCAACAAAAATAAAATCCCCCCCTTACTTAGTTGAACCTCAACGTATATAGGAAAGTTGGCCCCCCAATGATAATTTTCAAAAAAACAAGTGGCATTGGAATCTACTTCTAATGAACTCAGATGCACCACCCAGAAAAAGAAAATCCCCCCTTCCGTTACTTAGTTAAACCTCAATATATAAAGGAAAGTTGGCCCCCCCAATGATAATTTTCAAAAAAACAAGTGGCATTGGAATCTACTTCTAATGAACTCAGATGCACCACCCAGAAAAAGAAAATCCCCCCTTCCGTTACTTAGTTAAACCTCAATATATAAAGGAAAGTTGCCCCCCCCCAATGATAATTTTCAAAAAAACAAGTGGCATTGGAATCTACTTCTAATGAACTCAGAAAAAGAAAATCCCCCCTCCCGTTAATTAGTTAAACTGTATTATAAACCAAACAAATATTGCATAAAAGATTCATTTTATTTTAAGAACACAATTAAAAATTTAATATTACCAGATAATTATACATTTACATTAGATCATTAGATGTTGTATCTTTATCTACAAACATACCTATTGACTGAAACACAATTATAAAAAAGTGAAATAAAATTGAGTCTTATACTGACATACCTCAAGTGAATTTTTGAAAGCATTGCAACTGACATTAAGTTCTACATATTTTTTGTATGAAGAATAGCTATTTGTATAACAAGGGAGGAGAGTGCTACTTTTCCTCCCGGGGATGAAGTTTATTGTCCGACGCGTAGCGGAGGGCAGTAATCATTCGAGGGAGGAAAAGGCACTTTACACCCATGTTATACATATGATTTTTCCGCCTGCCTCAAATAACAAGACATTTTCAATAATTTATTTATGAAACTAACAAACAAAATTATTAAATATTACTTATTTTACGAAACTTGGCTGGGCATCGAGGATGGACTTCTAAAGTACTTGGCTGGGCATCGATGATGGACTTTTATGAATCTTGGCTGGGCATCGAGGATGGACTTTTAAAATGCTTGGCTAGGCATCGGGGGTGTACGTTTTTATTTGTACTTCAAATCCCTTAGGATTTTAACTGTTCCTTTATATCCCTTGGGTCTAACATAGTATCTAACATGTGAGACTAAAGTGACCACTTTAGTCTCGAAATTGCAAAAAGTTTTCCATGGATAACGTACTATGACGTCACTTTTACTTTTCCTGCCTACAATGAGGTCAGGAAATGTATACTTTGGATAGAGGTAGGCGGAAAAAGTTTTTTAAACAAACAGAAGGTTGTGCAATGGGTGCATCAATTTCAAGTGTAATTGCACAACTTATGATGGAGGACCTGGAAGAATCCATAATTGGAGGCCTGGAGTATGAAGTTCCTTTTTTCTTTAGGTATGTCGATGCCTGCTTAGAGTACTAATAAACAAAATAGAGGATATTCTTGATAGTTTTAATAGCTTTCACAACAAACTACCATTGACTGGGAACAACATAATAAAATAAAATTTTTGGACTTAACCCTTCACCACATAACACTATCAAAACAGAATGGTATGCAAAGGAAACTTGGTCGTCTAGATATGTGAATTTTAATTTCCAGCACCCAATGTCACAGAAAAAATCGATAGTAATAGGACTCGCGGATCGGGCTATAAAACTTTCTGACTGTGAATACCGGGAAAACGTCAATTAAATTATTACCCAGATAAACTAAATAACAGAATTTTCAAAAACCCTATCCATCTTTTTCACAACCAAACTCAACCTAGAAATAGTTCACAAAATATATCAAAAAAAAAATACTTTTCTTTACCATACATTTCGGGACTTTCAGAAAAAATTGGTAGCACTTTTATAGAACAAAACATAACCGTAAAACACAGAGGACATAATCGTTTAAAATCTAATTTTAGTAGACGGAAATCAAGAATTCCCAAGAACAAAAAAAGCCACGTTATCTACGAGATTTCATGTAACGATTGTGAAGGTGTCTATATTGGACAAACCAGTCAATATTTTAAAAACCGCCTAAATGGCCACAAGTACGACAAAAAAACAAGACAGCTCTTACGAATCACGTTTCTGAACACAAACACACCTTCGACTATGACAATACAAAAATACTACTTACCGAAAGCTATAAAAAAGGGAGTTCTACGAAATGATAGAAATCCAAAAAAAACATTCTATAAATGGATAGATACAAAAAACTTATCGAAGATTTATTTTAATTTAATGAGTATCAACTTCAAAAATTGTTATAAGTTGGAAATACAGACGTTAACATGACAAGCACCTTATGCCAAAAACATACTAATATGAACATTAAGGTCAAGTAGGTTTGTTTTGCTCCTCTTTTTAAATCTTAATTCATGTATACGATACAAATACTAGTTGTTCTTACAATCGATTGATGTTGGTTTACTTGCGAAATCTGGGACGGTTTAACACAATATACAATATATGTATCGTGATTAGTGATAGTGGTTATTTTGTTCTAAATGTTTTTAATTAAAATGTTATTTTATCATATATGTTGACATTGCACTTGCAAGCGTTTGTTTTATGGTAAGTTTTTGAAAAGAAGTTTATATTGTATAATATGTTGATTGTAAACGTGCTGTTCGTAGAATATGTTTCTGATGAAGGACACTGACAGTCCGAAACGTCAAATGAAAATAAAAAACTCACAAAACTTTCCAATTTCATACTGAACCATATAATCCGAAGAACAATATTTCCGAAATATATATATATATATATATATATATATATATATATTTACCTTTTGATATCCCTTTTTCAAAAAAATATGTAGATGATATCATCACAGCTGTTCCTGAAGATGGTATCGAAACCATTCTTAACATTTTTAATGGTTACAATCAATACATCCAATTCACAGTTGAAAATGAAATTAACAGATGTGTACCATTTTTGGACACAAACTTAATAAGGACCAATGAAGGCAGGGTGATACTTGACTGGTACGTGAAACCTACCAGTTCGGGTAGATACCTCAAATTTAAGTCCAATCACCCCTACAAAATGAAGGTTAATTTAGTGTTAGGGATGAAGAACAGAATTAAAAAAATATCACATCCAACATTACTTAATAAAAACCTTAAAATATTGATTGATACGCTTCAAAAAAATAGTTATCCTATCAAACTTCTCAAGAGGTTGATTTACAACACTCCTGGCGAGCATACGGTCGGTCATATTAATAGTAATGAAAATGAACAGGATGCTAATTTCAATAATACACAGCAGGTTACTTTTGGTTCATTTCCTTATATTAAAGATCTGTCAGCAAAAATCATCAAAGAATTCAAGGGGACCAATGTCAAAATTGCTCAAAGAACAGCCAAACCTCTACAGTCTCTTTTTACTAAGTTAAAACAACCGAAGGATTCCATGATGAAAACTAACGTAATATTTAGTATCTCTTGTAAAAATTGTAACAAAAAGTATGTAGGAATGACATCTCAGAATTTGAATTCACGTTGTGCTCAACATAAAAGCGATGCTAGGTTAAAAAAGCGGAAATGTGCATTATCAGAACATGTTATAGATGAGTTCCACCATATAGATTTTGATAAAGTAAAGAGTCTTGATGTAGAAAGAAACTATAACAAAAGAAAGTTTTTAGAAATGTATAATATTAATAACATTGAGGAACCAATGAATAGAAGGTCTGACATTGAGTCACTTAGTAAGATTTATACATATTTGTTGCACTTTAATAATGTCCACTCCGGTAGCGAGGAGATTGATTCCCAAATTAGTGTTTTGAGTTAATGGTTGGCTGAGGTGACAGGTCAGTCGAGTGTTGACAATACAAACATTATTTAATATTTCATTTAAAAACAAAAAAAGATTTGTGTATACATTATGGCTATCACAGCTCGGTTGCGAATGCAAATGATTTCCAATCAGTCGGGCCTTAAAGTGAGAGGTTAGGTCCTTTCCATGTGTTAGAAGTTACATATCGTACATCACTTTTCCTAACTGACATCATTATTGTTATGAGAATTTTAAATTATTAATACTGATTTTCATGGAAATTAACATCAGACGAAAGTGGAGATCGTTAGTATTTGCGGGTGGGTTTTGTTTGGCTTTTTTATCTAATAATAGTAATGCTGAAATGGGTTGACAGTTTGGGAATACCGAATGTGAGAGGTTTGAGTGTTCACTGACTGTTGACTTATTTCGTCATCCCAATTTTTTACATTTTGCAAAAGACAGGTGGCAGCTGTCAGACAATAGTATGGTTAAATTTAAAGGTGTAATTTTTCAAACTTGACGTGATCGTAGGTGTGGACATTAATCTATTATTGTTTTTCTTTGAAGTTTTCACCAAAGCAACCAAAAAAACATAACAGTATTGCTGAGAAATTTATATTTTTATTAAATGTTTTTACTTCAACCTTGCAATTGCCCCCCGTATCTCTACCTTTCGACAGCAGTCGATTTCATGTTGAAATATATATTCAACAAAATCAGTTCGTTTCTTGTTGTACGTCTTTTGGTTTTAAAAAACAGGAAAAAAATCCTGGCTCTCATTACTATATGTAGGAGAGAAATTATATTTAGTCGAGATTTTTGTCTTTAGTGGATGAAGGTTTTCCTGCAATTTGTGAAATGTGAGTTTAATATTAAATCAACACTACAAGTAAGTCGTAATGATTTCAAAAATTATTTTCTTTATTAAGTTAACCGATTTTTCATTCTGGTTTATTATAGCCTTTGGAAATGAAGACAATGCTCTTCGAAAGCTTAGGTAATGTACTATTTGATTCACTTATCTCTAACCTGTAAAGTTTTTTTAGCTGCTATCCCCACGAGTTTGAGGGTTTTTTAACAAAGACCACTCTTTGAAGTTTTATATATATATATATATATATATATATATATATATATATATGTAGAAATATAAAACCTGTGGTTAATACTTTAAGTGTAATTACATATTTTTTCGAAATGTTATTTTTGGGGAATGTATTTCAATAAAAAGGCTGTAACTACTTTTATATAGCTAGTGGTTTGTTTATTCCTCTCATTGGCAGCTTCAGGTACAGCGTCATTGAAAACTGCGAGAACAATATACACGAACATACAACATGAGAACCTCCCCAGCAAATGATTTAAAACGGATATTTTGTAGAAAATTCAATTGAATGAACCCTAAGCACCACCATTGTTTGCAAGATAGACGTACGCGTTGTTAGTTGAAATTGTGACCTCTGTCATTTTATAGTACTTCATCAAGGCAGTGCAAAGATTTTGTTTTTGTTAGTGGTGCATTAGAAGTGGACTCAAGTACCCTACATTTTTTTCGGAATTTATCTTTGGGGAAGGGCAACTACACTTAAAATAATGAAGTTCAACTAACTAGAGGTAGGGGGGATTTTTTTTCTTGGTGGTGCATTTGAGTGCATTAGAAGTAGATTCCGATGCCACTTGTTTTTTTTAAAAATAATCATTGGGGGGGGGGCAACTTCCATCTATATATTGAGGTTTAACTAAGTAAGAGGTGGGGAAATTTTCTTTTTCTTGGTGGTATATTATACACCAAGGTGGTGAAGACTGTTATTATTGACCGAGCACCAAGATTATTTCGCGAGGGGCTTTGCCCCGAGCGGAATAAGGTGCGAGGCTTATAAATGTCTTCACCACCGTGGTTTATATACAATTTTTTCCACTACTAGCCAAGTTTAAGATAAAAATTGAAATTTTTTCTTGTAAAAATCGAGTAGCACAGGAATGTGAATTCGCCTTTCTACTAATAAAACAATAATCAAGTAGTCTTATACAGATTGACATTTCCACTAGTAAAACTTATTTGTAATCAACAGGTGCGTTCATAAAACATAACTTATAACTCAACCGTTGATGAGCAACAAATAATAATGGTTGACGTGTGTCTGCTGAACGATTATTTTTATGGAAAACATTAATATTTATATTATGGTTAGATAGGTACAATCTAATTCTTGCGTTATTAGATGATTGTCATATAATTGATACAAACAGAAATATTATAAAGAAACAATTCCAGCGTATAATGTTATGTTAAGTGCGTTCACAGAACATTCACGCAACGGTTGTGTTTTCTGGACGCACCCAACGTTTGTAATTATCGCCATGTTGTAGTTACGGGATGTCACCAGTCATTATTACAGAAAATGAGAAGCTGAAAAATAAGGTAGATGTACTTGAAAAAACTTAAAAAAAAATAATATTATAGTGTATGGCTTAGATGAAGCAGGAGAAGAAGTAGCTACTCTTGAGTATATCTGTAATCAGCTAAATAATTTATTAGCCTTAAGTATAACCGAATCAGATATAAATGATTTCCACTTTTTCAAGAACTGTCGAGGTAACCCCATCAAACTAGAATTAAGGAAACAACTGAAAAAAATTGAGATTTTAAAAAACTGCCGGAAATTGAAGGGAACAAACATCAGAATTGCACACGATCTTACACAAAAACAAATAATAGAAAATAAAGTACTGAGTACTCATTTGAGAAGAGCTCGAGAAGATCCAGAAGTCCGATCGTATATCAAAGGAAATAAACTTTACCTTGACAACAAATCATATACAGTAGAACAATTGGAACAAATATCTGCTGAGGTAGATAAAGTGCAATCAAACAGTGCCCCAGCTACACCCAATGTAAGAAACATCTACCAAGACCTGGAATCACCTGAAGCAGAGGGGAAAGTTCAGTAGAAAATCAAGTAATTAATCCAGTATCCGAATCTCCCGCACGAAAAACTAGCGATATACAGAGCATACAGAAGCAGACAGAATGGAGTACTTTCAAAGATGAGAAACCAACTATAGTTCCTGTATCAGTTTCCAATCCAAAGTCAGATTGCGATCTGGAAGAAGCTGAACCCTTAATAAGAAATCATATATGTTAGTTTATAAGTCATTTCGTAAATAATCTATATATGTGTATGTATGTGTGTGCATATAGGTGTATGTGTGTGTGTGTGTATATTTTGGATTGGTTTTGTTACATTCCATTTTACATTTATACATGTCAAACTAAATTTTAAATTCAGTTAATGGATCAATATATAAGAGATTGTCAGCATAAACCAGTGGAAACTTGTGAAATAAGGAATATTGAGAGGTTGAACGAAATTATAATTCAGGGTGGGACAAAACACTTTGGCTTATTACACCAGAATATTAGAAGCATACAAAAAAATTCCGATCAACTGGAAATACTAATGAACCAATTGAGAAATGACTTCGATTGCATCATTCTGACAGAAACGCTAAAGCATTTGTAACAAACTTGAAAGAGTACCTGGAAAATTGTAAAAATATGCCAATATCTTGTCATATCTTTGCTGGAAACTTAAATCTTAATCTGAATGATGATAATGAAATAATTTCGGAATACTTAGACACACTGAGCGAGTACAACTTCATATCAATGATAAATTTGAATACGCGTTTTGATCGGGGCTCCGCGACTTGCATAGATCATATTTTTGTCAATGTAAAAAATGATGAAATTCTGAGTTAATCAATCTCTGGCGTCTTCGATAGCTCAATTACAGATCATAAAGCAATAACCTTAATTGCCCCGCTAACACTGAGAAATGGAGTCGACCGCGAATACATAGAAAAATTTATCAACTATAGCAATCTAAAGAGAGACTTGCATAATTACGGTTGGGAAAATTATTTTAAAATGAATGATGTTAATAAATTAGCAAAATCATTAATGAATGAAGTAAAACTTAATAAAACAAAATACCAGAGAAATTTAAATAAAACGAAGAGATATAAAACGTAAAAAATTGATAACAAAGGGGCTTATCACTTCAATCAACAGAAGAAATGAATTACACAGAGAACATAAAGAACATCCCGATAATATTGATAAAAAGAATCAATATCATTACTACCGGAATTATGTTAATAATTAAGGTCAATTTTTACAAGAGTGAAATATATAAAAATAAAAATTATTCTAAAAACTTGTGGAAGATTGTAAACTCAACAAAAACAAAAAAGTCTGAGACTGTAAAACAAATACTTACAAAAGACAATGAATTAATATCTGATGAAAAATCAGTCGCAAAAGTTTTCAATGAATTTTTGTCGAAGTTGGTGAAACATATGCTGGTAAAATAGAAAAACTATCTGGACCCCTACCAAAAAGAACCTCCATAGGAAATAGTTTGTTTCTAGAGCCCGTAACAGAAATATATAGAACTGGTACATGCACTGCAGAGTTCAAAATGTCGATAGTAACTCCAGTGTTCAAAAAAGGAGATAAATGTAAAACATTCAACTACCGCCCAATTTCTTTGATTACATCAATTGCTAAAGTGCTTGAAAATACATTAAAAAGTAGATTAAGCAACTTCTTTATTAAAAATAGTATAATTTCGCCCTTACAATTTGGTTTTAGAGAAAATTTGTCTACTAATGATGCTATTTCGAAGCTAGTCGGAGGCATTTACAAATTATTGGATGAGAGTAAACCACCAGCTTGTGTGTTTCTGGATCTTGCAGAGGCGTTTGACACTTTCAGTCAAGCGCAGTTGTTGGATGCCTTGCGGGACGCAGGTATACGAGGTGTAGCATTGGGACTTATGGCAAGTTATCTAAATTGTCGTAAACAACGTGTGAAAATAGGCAGAGTGCTTAGTGAAGAAAAACATATCAAATTTGGGGAGCCACAGGGGACAGTACTTGGACCACTATTATTCTCCCTATATATTAATAATCTACTTACTTCTCACAAATGTACGGGACAGATTATCAGTTTCGCAGATGACCCTGCCATTCTGTAAAGTGCCGAAAATTGGGATGAGCTAAAAAGGAAAATGGAAACTGATTTGAAACGTATCGTAAACTGGCTCAATCACAAATTACTTACAATGAATTTTGAAAAAACATTTTACGTACCTTTTTCGAGTAACAATGTAAACCTACCCCTATTTCGAGAGCTAACTTTGGATGATGAAGATTTAAGGAAAACAATAAGACACACTGACAAAATAAGATATTTGGGTGTTATTATTGACTCTCATCTCAGGTGGTACCAACAAATTGCCAAAGGCCTCAGATTATTGACATACAAATTTAAATGCCTGAACTAAATATTAGATACCGCACACCTCAAAGTTTTGTACAGCACTCTTGTGGAGTCCAGACTAAGGTACGGTATCCTTAGTTGGGGTGGTGCATTATACACCCATCTCAGGAAGTTGGATATTCTCCAGAAAAAAATTTTGAAAATAATTTACAGAAAGGAATATGTTTACTCCTCTAAAAAAATATTCGTGGACGCAGGTGTCCTCAGGCTGAGAAAGTTGTACTTGCACAGTGTTGTCATCTTCATTTATAAAAACAGAACATCTCTTCTAGAATTATCACATGATTATCTTACAAGAAATAAAACAAATTTATTTGTACAGGTTGCTACAACGAAAAAAAGAGTAGGTCAACGCTGTTTTACTATATATTCAAAGAGTATCTTCTGAATTTGGAGATAGATATTGTTATACAATTCATCGAAAGCAAATTGTGATATTTATATTCCACTGGTTGTTTCACAAACTAAAAAAAAAATAGAAAAACCTTTTCAATTCCAATTGTCTATGCACAGTATGCTTGTAATATTGTTTCATGATGATGATGTAACTGTTATTGGTTTATTAGACAAGTAATAGGCCATGCGCAACTTACAGGTTCTAATGGGTCTTCTCAATGTTTACAATCCTAATCAATATTCTATTGTTATCATTATGAAAAATTTATTGTAATATTTGAAATTTGGAAATAAACGTATATTATTATTATTATTATTATTTTATTTTTATTTTTATGTTTGTTCTCACAGCGATAGTCGGCCTCAGCGGCAAGACTTTCGTTGGGTGTACTTATTCCAGAAAAGATCTCACGATGTTTGTCGCATCTAAAACTACAGATTTTTGCATCGTTCGATATGCTGACTCAGGAATACCGATGTTTTTGAGGGAACTACTCAGTTTCTTTGGAATTAGTCCCATACAAGACAAAACGATTGGAATGATTGTAACTTCCTCAAGGTTTCACATTTCTTTTATTTCTGTTTTTAGCTCAGCATATTTGTTTAATTTTTCATAGTACTTATCTTCTATGTTGGAATTATTTGGGACCGATTTGTCAATTATCAGAGCTTCCTTGGATTGTTTCTTAATAACTGTGATATCGGGTCTGTTGTGTCTTATTGTTAAGTCCGTCATGATTGTCTTATCACAGTAGATCTAAAACATACTGGTTTTCTATAACTGGCGGAGGTTTGTACTTATAGTATGGCTCGTTATTTTGAGGATTATTATCAAATTTTTTCATTATTTCCAAATAAACTATATCGTAGCAGCCCTGTTGTGTCTGTCCAGATATTTAGTTTTAGCTAGATTCTCACAGCTAGATAGAATGTGTTCTACGGTTTCTTGATTTTTGTTGCACTTTCTGCATCTATCTGTTGGTATTTCTTCCTTGAGAATGTATTTTAGATAATTATTATTATTATTATTATTATTATTATTATTATTATTATTATTATTATTATTATTATTATTATTATTATTATTATTATTATTATTATTATTGGTTGAGGGCGAATTATAAACTATGGCATTTTTATTCAAATAATTTTATCATGTTAGGTAATTGCAAAGAGCAAATACGTTAAAGAGAATCTCCTGGGTACACAAAATTATGTTGCACAAGTTTTTGTTAAACTACTATCCCTGGATTCTCAAAATATTTGAATTTGTCCATTATTGACCTAGGTTAACAATAGAAAAAATTGTTAACCACTAATAGAGAAATTCAGCTTCTCAGTTGGCTAGAAGACGCAATAATTGTCAACTCCAGAGCTAGTAGTAGAAAAATTATATTATATTTTAATTATATTCATAAAATGACGGACGATGACTGACGGCTGACTGATAAATCAAATGAACAGGAAAACGAAATTATAACAAAAGATGAAATTTAACATACATAATATACGCTTGATGTGACGTTTGAAAAACAAAAAATAAACGAGATGTGACTTTTCGCATTTTGAACCTTAGTGTTTGAAGAGTCATTTTGCGCATGTCATGTGTTTTAAATGTGGTTTTAGTAGAAAAACATTTTTTTGTCTGCGGATTAAAAAAATTAATGAGGCAGTTCAGTTGCCATGTATGCATAAAAACAAAGACAATGTATTAAGTACTTATGTATATCAAATTTGTAATATAGCTTCTAAGATAAAATGGATTATTCGTAAACTTTTGCTCATTTGGGAGTTGTAAGTTAAAGTATTATTTATTTAAAGAAAGTATTAAAGTGATATTTTTCAGTCTTTATAACTGCCTACATGGATCAAGACTTCAATATGTCGATGGGAGTCACCACCCCTTTATGAGTATAGAATCGTAAAAAATAGATATTTTTATAAACTTTTTCTTTTCTTTTTGTTCTGAGGAGAAATGGAGGAAAAAAAATGTAAGATTAACTTCAGTTGCCATGTATTAAAAAATATGAAAACAAATAGGTACATTATATTTGTAATAATAATTTTATTAATATATTTATAAAATACTTTTTATTTGTTTCTTTTCAATTAAAACATACACCAATTTGTGCTGTAATTTTTTTGAATAATCAATAAGGGTCAATGAAAAAGCAGACATGTCTGTTTATTACGATAATAAACATTTTTATAGTTTACCTAATTAATTAGCATTTCTTTGCTATAATTCCTTTGAATGATTAAGAGGGGTTAGTGAAAAATCAGACATTCTGTATTATAATAAATATAAAAACTAACTACTTGCTTACTCTGCACTTCAAATTTGTAATACTACAATTAAACGAACAGATTGCCTAAATGATTTGTTTTCGTTTTCATTAAAAGAAAAAAAAATGCTATAATTTTCTTGAATAATTGAGAAGAGTCGATGGAAAAACAAGCATGTCTATTTATTACAAACTAGAGGAAAATGCAAAAAGTATTTATAATAACATTTCGATACATAATCTGGATAAATTCAAGATGAAATATATATATAACATTTTCATTCCTGTGTTTCGAATATAGTAGATTGTGCAGCAGTATTGAATTGAATACGAAATGTTTATTTTGGTCAATTAGTACAATGCAATTATTATTATTACTATTACCAATTACAATTGTCAATTTTTTAGAATTTTCAATAACTTTTATTATATTGTGGAATTAACTAGAGACCGTGAGTTTCATTTAAAAACACTAATATGAGCATATTCCACGAAGTAAGGGTCGAGACAGTTAATTTCATTACCAATGTAGTTTTTCTCACAACTCGGGAGGCCAATATGTGTATGCTGATGCAATCTATGGCTGTGTAAAGGACCCCGGAGGAACCAAAAGGTCCTGATATGGGGATCAATAAATATAAGGCACTTCGTGGAATCACTAGCAATAGCTAAACATATTTGTGGTTTATTTTATATCTAGGCTACACTAAACACGATACTAGTGGCGGAGCACATGTGGAGTAAATCTAAACAGCATTTCTGAAGGTCAAATTAATTTTTCAAGAATGAAAATTATTTTATTATAACCACCTACAAATACTAACAAGCTATAAATTTGAAATATTTTTAGGGACACAAAACACATGACGACATTTGACCGTCGTCATCTGTCATTGAAGTTCCATACAGCTCCATCCATCAAGACGGTGGAACGGCTGAAGTAAAGTAAAAAGTTGTTCCTTTGCAAAAATTTTCGTGCAACAAATCTTAAAAAATATAGTGATTTGAGATTTCATATTTTGAGAATAGAATTCTCTAGGCTTTCTTTTGGCGACCACAAATTGTCAAAACTACACCATCAGTTAATGGCTTACATCTTTTTTATAACAATATAAAACTTATCCAACATAACTGATCCCCAAGACAAAGGTCCAAGTTATATTGTTTCAACATTCCACTTCCTTGGAGCAGATTGGCGATATTTCTTCTGGGCCATTTACCTGTCCCTGCTTCGCTGTATAATGTACTAATTTTATGAAAACTATTAATTTGAAACGTTGCCAACTAGTTTCAAAAATATAAATTGTTCGTTGAAGACATTTACGATCCGGAGAAATTCTGTTTCTATATTAATCTGACATTTTGATATTTTTGATACTGGATCAAATTGGTTGTGTGTATTCCGCAATTTTAAAATTATATTTAAATTTATATATCCGTAGAATAATACACTTGAATATGCTTAAAACTTATATCAAGTAGTTTATGAAACTGTTTGGAATGTTATCAACGACTTTTAATTAGATGATTAAAAAAAAATAATTACACGCTTTTAAGAAGAATTCGTTACATTATCGGAAGCTGTCGTCATTTTATAAAGAATTAGAAAAAACTAATACTAAATCGTGACTAGTTTTATTCATAGGTAAACTGGAAAATAATAATCCGGTCGAAATAGACATAAATAGGTGTAGACTAACAATAATTAGCAAAAGTCTCCATCGATCCCATGTCTGCTTAAAATTTATTCAAGGTCAAAGTTAAAAAAATCAGTTTCTTACATTTTTTTATAAAGAGTAAATGTTATCGCAAAAATGGGTGAAATGAAAGTTTTAGATAGTAAAATTGTCTGCAAAAATTGTTACATTTTTTCTTACGAATAACCTTTTCAGAGATATCGCCGTTAGTCTGGTTCACAAGTGCCAATTTGTCATAAACCTAGTCTAGACTACCGAATTTTGGTCTCGTTTTATTCAAAATGGCATCTAGAACAAACGATCAACTGGACAATATATAGGGGCCAACAAAAATTGTAAAAAATTACGTAAGGAAACAAAAAAGAATGGTTTGGTTTTTGAAAATGAAAAAGTCCAACCTTCCCGAACTGTACCGACAATATTTATAATGGTAATTTAAAGGTGAAAATTCGGCTGAAAATGGGTAGCGGCTGTGCGGGCGCCTCAACCCAATCAGAAGCTTGATCAACAACAATAACAATTTTAATCCAAATCTCAACTCTGACAATTATCGGTCCCAAAATTCAAGTTTTCAACATAACACTCAAACTTTCAACAATTATTCAGAGAATCCTACTCAAAGCATCCAAGAAAATCAAACACTTCCAAATTCGTCCAGTCTATCAGCTCTCTCAACAAAAAATAACTTAGTGTTGTTAGCAACTGCGCAAGCAGCAATTTACAATCGACAAAATCAACCTGTTAAGATAAGAATTCTTCTGGATAACGGAAGTCAAAAATTTTTTATCAGCAAACATTGTACAAAAACTCAACTATACCCCGTACAAGAAAATCTTGAACATTTCAGGTATATACGAAGCTAATACTCTGTCTAACGAAATGTTCGGCGTAGTGCTACACTTAAATGTTGACCCCTCGAAGAAGTTCGAAATCTCTTGCGCTGTGCTTGAAAAAATTACTACAACTATCCCCCAAGTGAAGTTAAATGTAGATCACGTAACAATACCTTCGCGGATTGTAAACAAGTTAGCAGATAAAACTTTTGCCACACCCGGTAAGATCGATCTATTGATAGGAGCAGATGCTTATTATGATCTGTTAACCTATGGCCTCATCAAACTAGGGTACGGCCTACCTACTCTTTTTAATACCCATTTTGGTTACATTATCTCGAGAAAACTGAACTCCCATCAAAAATCAAAAAACACACCCGCTATCTCATATCAAGTAGCCTGTGAACCCGAAGACTCCAATCCGGACACTGAATTACAATGCACTCTCTCTAAATTCTGGGAAATCGAAAAACTCCCAAAACTCAAATCTCATCCGAAGATGAACTGGCAGAGTTCCTCTTCAAAACCACAACTAAAATTCTCCAAAACGGACATTTCCAAGTTGATATTCCCTTAAAGTCTATCACAGAACACAAAAAGTTAGGCGACTCCATCACAGTTGCTAAAAATAGATTCTTAACTTTGGAAAAACGATTGCAACAAAATCACGACCTCTATACTGAATATAAGGAATTTATTCATGAATATGTATCTCTCGAACATGCGAAATATGTACCGCTATCATCGCAAAATTCACGTTCAGAAAACAAATATTTTATCCCTCATTTGCCAGTTTATCGACAAGATCGAATACGACCAAACTGCGAGTCGTATTTGATGCTTCTTGTAAAACCAACTCCGGTTTTTCATTAAACGGCATTTGTCTTAAAGGTCATCAAATTCAGCCTGACCTATACGATATCTTGTGCAGGTATAGAACCTTCAAATAGACGTTAATTGTTGATTTGGAGAAAATGTTTAGACACATTCGAATTAACCCCAAAGACGTGTTCCTTTAAAACATTTTGTAGACAGACTCTCCTAAAGAACCGCTAAAATGTATTGAATTACAAGCAATAACTTATGGTATGAATTGTAGTCCATTCCTCTCAACTAGAGTTTTGAACGAGATTGCAAGTACCAATGAAAATCTTCCTCTAACCTCGGACGTACTTCTCACATAGACGTACGTAGATTATATTTTAACGGGGTGCGATTCAATCGAATCCCTTGAAAAACTCTATTTCGAACTGAAATCATTGCTTTGAACCAGCTGGTTTCCATTTGCATAAAAGGGGTTCTAACTCTCAAAGTTTTCTAAAAAAGATATCGCAGACACAAATAACTGAATTTGACATAAACCTAGATCTCCGTCTAAAGTCTTAGGCGTAAAATGGAATCCCATAAGTGATGATTTCCAAATATCCATACCCACTGAACTCGTCAGTGAGGAAAATATCACCAAGAGAAATATTCTGTCACATATTTCACAATGTTATGACCCCCTGGGTTTCTTTAACCTCGCGGTCGTTAAAGGAAATATGCTAATGCAGAAAATCTGGAAATTAAAGTGTAACTGGGATGATAAAATCACCGATAAGGAAATCTTACAGAAATGGGAAGAATTCCTGAACACCCTCTGTCAAAGCAAGCATTTAAAAATTCCTCGTCTTACCTTTAATCACAAAGAAATAAGCAAAATTAAACTTCACTCCTCTTCAGATGCGAGTACCGAAGCGTATGGCGCATGTGTCTACATCAGAACCATCTACACCGATAAAACAGTTAATGTATTCTGATATCAGCAAAATCGCGTGTTACAACAATGAAAAGTATCACAATTCCCAGATTTGAACTCCGTGGTATGCTATTATCCTCGAATCTGACTCAAAGAATCAAAAACGTTTAGGGAACCAAAATCAACATAAATTCTGTTAACTTGTGGGCAGACTCTCAAATTGCACTCTGTTTGTTGGTGCAGAAGCCACCCAAGTCTATGGTCGGTATTTGTATCAAAAATACAAACGCTAACACAAAATTTCCAGTGGCGGCACGTGCGATCAAGTGATAATCCAGCTGACATGCTGTCACGCGGAAAATTCACTTCTGGAATACAACCCATGTAGTTTAATGGACCCAAACCTACCCGAGGAAAGAAAGGTAGCCCTAACAATCATTTCTGAACAAACACTTTCTCAAACTTCTCTTCGTTTTCCAAACTACAACGCACAGTGGCGTACCTTCTAAGATTTACTCACAATTCGAGAAACATAGAAAATCGATTCAAAGGACCTCTGTCTGTCAGTGAATTGAATTCATTATTAAACTTATCAAACAAGTTCAAAATCAGTCCTTCTCAAGAGAAATAGCGGGACTTTCAAAAAATAAAAATTTATCAAACAAGCAGCTGATATCCTTAATACCATTTCTAGATACTTACGGATATCTCCGTGTCGGAGGTAGGTTGTAAAATGCCGAAATATCCTTCGATCAAAAGCACCCAATCTCATTACCTTCAAAAAATCAAATAACGTCCCTTATCGTCAAGCAACAACATGAGCGTTTGGGCCATACTGGCGGACAAAATGTGCTATTGTAATAGTATAATAAACCTCGACCTCTTGAGTCACCAGTGTGAAAAAAGGTCTAGATTACAATGAAATAACGCTGTCACCAGATGTACAACCATACCCATATTTAGCGAGTAGTTTCTTAACAATAAAAATCCGCTGTCACCACTCTAACTGCTATCACCAAATTTTAATAAAGCAGCCGAGCGTGGAAATATAATAAAACCGGTCCGAATTAGGCTGGGAACTCCTGGACTTAAAGCGGCCTAAATTATCTTTGCCAGGCCAGGATTGACCCCTTTGTTGGGCCTCGTATCCAGAAGCACTGCACACTCTAGAGGGAAGATCGGGGTAGGGATCTGAATAAAGTGACGGAAACCACAAAGTTATATAATAAAATATAATAAATATTTCTCTGTATAAAATAATCCCAATATCAAAACAAATATTTAATCCCTCACAATAAAAATACTACCCACTTATCTATAAATATGTTCAATGTGTGCGAGGGCCGTATAATTTAGCCTTTATTCCGTAAATTGACCTGCCGCCTCGCTGCGAGAAAAACTTATTTACTCTTAAAAGAAATACTGTACAAATCGGCTGTTGTTGCAAGTCACTGTACTTTATGTAAACAGAAGGTGAAAGTAGAGGAGTTTAAAATGCCGCTGATTTATGAGTAATAATGTTTATCGACAACCCGTTCAGTGTGTATTACAAAAATTTATGAGTTGCAGTTTTCATGTCTTTGAATAACCTATAATGTTTATTTATTTTACTTGCTATGAGGAAGAAAATATTTCTTCCATAAAAAAATCCCAGACTTGTTCAAAAACTTCCTGCGTGGAAACTTCCCTTCTCCTGCCTCCGCTTACCGCCTGGTTCCACTATCGATCTATAAACTGCGGATGACGCTAAATTTCTAGTAACCGGTGTCGAGCTATGCTGGATTCCGGGCAGAGGTAGAGTTTTTGCAGTTTTGTGCCACCGCACGGGGACAGTGTTCACTGTCAAGGATATCCTAATATCCCTTTTACGCCCTGACACAATGGAAAGAAACTTCTTCCTATGAAGCCGCAAACACTCAAAAAACAAAAGGAAACTGATATCCGTTACCGTGACAGGGAAGGACTTTTTCCCTTCGCGTTTTTCGCACGACTCTGTGCTCTGTCTGCTTTCAACTTAGTTTTTATTATTCCCTCAAATTATGTTCGGATTTTTTTGTTGAATTGCAAATGTTCCATTTTTTGTTTTGAAATGGCCTCAATTTTCGTTACCAACTAGTTTGTATACAAAACAATCATTTAAATTTGACCTAGTAAAATGTGTTTTATTGTTGCATTGTTATGGTTCTGTCTCATTTTTGTTAGACAAAAGTATGTCGAATTCTACTTCCATTATATTTGAAATAAGAAATATATTTTACCGTGTATTCTGAAAGTTACTGATTTACTTTTTTCTAGTTGATATTCGCATGTATTACACTATCAAATGTACGATTGCGCTACTGGCCTCTCAATGGTTTAAGGCAAATCAAACAAATAATCAGAAATTGTAAGATTTGTTATCGATTAAATGCACAGATGGCTCAACAAATAATGGCCGACCTGCCGAAAGACAGGGTCAAATATTCGCGTCCTTTCCAAAAGGTTGGTGTCGATTTCGGAGGCCCTTTTTTCATAAAATCTTCCACCCTACGCAAAGCTCCCGTAACAAAATGTTACATATCAATTTTCGTATGCATGGTGACCAAAGCCGCGCATATAGAACTACTATCCGACCTCACTACGGACGCATTTATAGCCGTTTTGTAGCGAGACGGGGTAACCCCACTGTCATTTACTCAGACAATGCGACAAACTTTCTTGGATCTAGAAATCAGTTAAGAAAACTTTATAATCACTTTCAGAAGAACGAATTTACGGATACTATATAAAATTATCTGACTCAAAACGAGATACAGTGGAAATTTATTCCGCCAAGATGGCCACATTGGGGATGAATTTGAAAGGCTGCTATTAAAAGCGCCAAGTATCATATCTCAAGACTCATCGGCTCATCAAAATTAACCTTCGAACAATTCTCAACTATTCTTACTCAAATCGAGGCAATATTAAACTCACGGTTCTTGTGTAACCTTTCTAACGATACCTCTGATTTTCAATATCTCATTCCTGGGCATTTCCTGATAGGATCCAGTCTGACGGCTTATCCGGAGAAAGACTTATCTCATGCACCAGAAAACAAAATTAAATGTTGGCAACAATGCGCAAAAACTCAGCAGCTGTTCTGGAAAAGGTGGTCGGTAGACTACCTGAATAGACTGCAGAATAGACCAAAATGGCTAAAAACATATGAGAACCTACAAATAAACGATCTAGTCCTCTTAAAGGAAGAAAACATTCCACCTCTTAATTGGCCTATGGCAAGGGTCATAGAAACCATAAGCGGACCTGACGAAAAAGTTAGGGTCGTACGCCTAAAAACTGAAAGAGGTTAAGCTACTAGGACTATAACGAAACTGTGCCCACTTCCCAAACAAGGACGCCATATCTTGTGAAGAACATAATTAACCATTAAAATATGTTAATCGGTCAGTAACTTGCAGTTGCACTCTTACTTTATCCTTATCTATACTTAAATTTATTTATCATTCTCGCTCTCCCTCTCCTAAATGAAGCACAGACTTCATTTCCGGGGGGAGAATGTTGTGAGATGACATGCTGTATAATATAACGCTGTATATCATGATGACAAATCAATCGTAAGAAATTTTACATTACTGTGAATTCTCGGACAAGTTTCAATGTCTATTGTAACGTCAAACCCTTATTATTGACTTTAATGGTCGTAAACGCCCATTAATGAAAAAAAGTTTAGCTTTAGGTGCCTGCTCAACAAAAGTCTTTTTATAAAATAGAGATTATGGAACTTTCCAAAACTATTAAAATGTACTACAAATAACTTTGAGTGATCTACGATCTTTCAATTAGCACTGTGAACAATATTTCAAACCCTTTCACAAATGAATTCAGAGAATCAAGTATTCGAAATGAATGTTTTGTGGATTGGCATAAATTAACTAACAGGACGCTATTTATCGCTTCGCGGTAAAGTGGGTAATTGACTTTATGTCAAAAAATATCACCATTCAACTGACAGAGTTATAGTATGAAAGAGAAAGTTCTACCCCCGACAAACTTATATCTACAGAAATTAACGAATTTACAAACAGTCAGTTTCTTAACATCACGCAGCACAGAACTAAATCCACTCTGGATCGGTCGACATATCTGGATCAACCTGAAGTGTTAAAATTTCTCCCGCGTTAGGACGCAATATAAAAATGTGCAAATTTCTGTGACTTCGTTCGAGAATTAGCGGAAAAGTATACATATCTACCACACGAGCATTTAGTATTTTTAAGAAAACTGTAACGAACTATCAACTCGCTGTGGACATTCTTGTTGCTCTATCTCGTTAATATTTGTTGTAAAGTGATTTACGTGTTTAAAATTGTCGTATTTAGGTGTTTTATTAAACGTTACTTAAAATTACGACTGGTCCTTCTTTCCACAACCTTATCGAAGAAAAACAAACAACACTTCTACTTAGGTGCAGTATTGAACGACAAACTCAACAGTTCACTCCACTAATCTAGTTCGTTACAATTCCTAAGAGTGTCTGAGTGTGATTTTTATTTAACTACAACTAAAAATTGGAAAAACAGTGCGCTACTTATTAGTTTACGTGCACATTCGCACACAGTACACTTTCACAATTTTTTGAAACCAGTTGAGGTCGCAGAGTATAATAAATATTTCTGGTGTGGATCGGTTGGATCACCTTGTATCATATTACTCATGCCCCAGAAAAACTGTACTACGGTATAAGAAAATTATTTTCCATTTATTAGATATTACAATGTTTAACGCATTTATACCTACTCTTCGAAAAAAAGATAAAATATATTAGAATGATTGAGTTTCGAGGAAAGTTGATTCGAGGATTTGTCGAAATACCTGAAAACCAAAAAAATGGTATATGTTTTTTTGAAACAAGTAAAAGTATTGTCGTATATGATAATCGACGATCACAAGTAAAACAAGATCAAAATGTTATTCCACACTTTTCTGAAAAATTTCCCTTACCCAACGAGAACCATAAAATAACGTATTACTTTTTAAATTGCAAGGCGTGTCTCAAAAAAGACAATAGAACGCAATTAGTAAGGTCTGTGAAGAAAACCCACCATTATGTCCAACATGCTTTGAGAGCTTACATTCTACTCTAGTAACGTAAGCTTTTAGTTATGTAATACCGGCTTGTAGTTTCAAAGTGTATTCGAAATTTGAAATAAAAGTTTCTCTAAGCTGAAGTATAAAAAAATGTCTTACTGTTCAAGCGGTACAATGTCCCAATATTTTCCTTAATAATATTACTGCTTTTCCGGTCCATAGTTAACCAAAAATTTTGTAGACAGATTAATCTCGTACTGTCCATCAATGTGTTAAGGGTGACATATATGATATTCTCAATCTCACATACGTAATTATGAATTGGCTAATCGGTGACAACGACACCCTAAGTATAATAATATTCTTTCAGCACTTGTTTGAATACGCTACAGATGTTTAAAGTAAAGTAGACCTATTTTTCATCTTTCTTTCAAAAGTAAACGACAAACATGTGTGAAAACTCATATATTAATGAACTTCTTTTAATTTTTTTTAACTTCTGTTCTGACACTTGGAATCGTTAAGTTGAGATATTGAAGAGGAGGAACTTATCGTTTTATAAGCTAAGTTATTTCCATAAATTTCTACAGTCTGGGCTGGATACTACTGTGACATTTTCAATAAAAATTTCCGTTAATTGTATGAGTCATTATTTTTAACCAGCTTTTTATCGTTTGTCGCATTTGAGCAGGGGCGGGGCAAGACGAAAATTTGTTGTGGGTAAGGTACATTATTATTACAAATATTTTTCAATTTCTATAATAGGTAACAAAAATTTCATAAAACTGAACAAAACAATGGATTTCTAGTAATAAAATACATTTTTAAGTAATGTTATGTTCTGCGATGAGGCCACTTTTTGTATTAATGGAAACGTAAATCGGCATAATTGTAGATACTGGTCACGTAACAATCCTCGTTGGATGCGTGATTCCCACACCCAATAACCCGAAAAACTGAATGTATGGGCTGAAATAATAGGTGACAAAATAATTGGTCCCTTTTTCATTGAGGGTAACTTAAATGGTCCGGCGTATTTAGATTTTTTGGAAAATAGTATTATACCTGAGTTCGCTCGGATATTTCCAAATCCAAGTAAGTATTTTCAATTACATTTAAAAAATCTTCATTATTAGAAATTTTCAGAGAATAATAATATCCCAAACGTCAATATTTGGCTACAACAAGATGGTGCTCCACCTCACTATGCGTGTGTGGTGAGGCAATACCTAAATAATGTGTTTCCTAGAAGATGGATTGGAAGGCGTGATTTAATCGAATGGCCTCCGCGATCACCCGACATAATTCCTTTAGACTATTTGCTGTGGTGTCACTTATAGAACATCGTTTATAAAACAAAACTTGCCAATATTCAGGAATTAAAAGATAGAATTACCACAGAGGTAAGAAGAATTGAGCAGTCAGGGATGTTGGAAAATGTAATGCAAAGTTTTAAAAATCACAAGGCTTGTTGTATTGAAGTAAATGGACAATATTTTGAGCATCTGCTGTAATCGCCTTTACTCTATGTTTTCTAAAATTCGTAATTTTCCTACTTCACAAATGTGAATCTACTTCTAACATGACACAAACATTTAAGGATTTGTCTTCAGTTGTAGGTCTTCTGCGCCATGATTTGGAAAAATATTTTACTGCATCAGTTTGGTTAAACTCTTTACTAACTTACTGACACTAGACCTTGTTAAGATATTTCTATTATCGCATAAATTATTAAAGAATATTCAAATTAAACGAGTTTATTCAATCGTAGCGCACAAAAATTTATAAAATCGTTCAAGCCGCTTCCGAGATAATTGAGACGTTCTTTACATAAAACTCACTCTGTATAGTCTGGAGTCCTACGGATTGAGCTGCATCCCTATTGTCATTTCTTCCAATCCTTCCACTCATCCTCTCAATGACTCGATCTCTCATATTTTTCCTTCTATCCATTCTGTTAGCGATCTCCCTCTCCTTCTCCTGTTCTGTTATATGTACCTAAATGCTCTATTTGGTCATCTTCCTTCCTCCTCCATTCTCATTGCATGTCCGTACCATAATAACTGCCTGAATTCTCTTTCTCTGCTGTTGGTAATATGCACCTTGTTTTTCTTCTGATATCTTCGTTTCTGACATGTTGCAATTTGGAAATATTGCATAAAATACGTTTCCACTATCTTTATCATCTTTTTCCCTTCTCCATAATTTGCCAGTATTCACAACCTCAAGTTAAAATAGGGCTTTACAATAGTTGTATTGATTGACATTTTTGTTTTGATTTTCATTTTGATTGACCAAAGTAACGAGCTTGATAATTAGATGGCTCTTTTTCCTAGTTGTGTGTTTCTTGTCCATGGTTTCCAGTCTGCTGTTATTTTTGTCCACCTATCTCCGTCCATTCTTGCGACGTATCCAGCCCATCCCCACTTACATTTTGTTATGGTTATCACAACGTCTTCCATTACTGTTTGGCCTCTGAATATTCTTTTTACCTATCAATTAAACTACATTCATAATGTTTCTGATGATCTTGTGCTTGTCGCGACCTTATCCAAATCAAATCAGCCTATTTCAGATATTTATTTGAATCACCATCCTAAAATCTCATTTCTTCTCGTTACTTTGCACTCTTTTCAGTTTATGGTGGTAATATTCACATCCTAGAATCATTCAGTTATCTTAATATCCTAGAGCTAGATAATATAACGCTCTTGACAGTGTGATCAATAACTGGTTTAACATTATTTCAACAATGCTCAAGATACTTTTTAGCTTTCTTTAACTATTTTGGTCCTAAAATATTCTTCCAGTGAGTATAAAGCCTCTTTATTTCTCACCTTCCTAAAATCTCATTTCTTCTCGTTACTTTGCACCCTCTTCAGTTTATGGTGGTGTAACGTGAATTTCGTTTACCACTCATAATATTTCTCGTCGATGAAAGAGTAACGTAAATTTCGTTTACCCCTCGTAACATCGAATAATACTTCTGGTCGATGCTTGCCGAGTTTTAAGTTTTCGGAAGAGTTCGTTTCCATTTGGATATTTAAACCAATGCGCGTTGACATTCAGCCCTTATTCAACTACTTATTGTTGAGTTCGACATCTTATCGTATCGAAGTGCATTTCATAGAAATGGTAAGTTTTCGCTTAAAATGTATAATATTTCTCCGCTAATCCTCTATCAAATGGTACTTAATAGTTTCAAATTAATTTTTCTTTAAAACATTCAGTACCAGAGATATATTATGTCGATTTCGTTTTTGTTATATATATTTTGTTCTGGTTCTTCATACATTTTTTGTACCAATGGAATTCTACGTTGAAAACCATTGAAATAAAATTAAGTGAATTCGTAACTTTTCTTATGATTTTTTATTATGCTTTTATTTCTAAAAATCTCTATTAAATTATTGATACAGGAAACATGAACCAAGTGTTCTGGTTTTACTTTTCCGCCAACCTATCTAATATGCGAGAAAAGTATTGGTATTCTTTCCAACTAACGTTCATCAACTAATTAACTGAATTTTTTGTACCACATGTAAATTGAATCTTTGTAAAATATTTAACTTTAGTTTCCTTCAGAATCTAATTTTTTTTATTTTGAATGTCAATTTACTTTCATTTCTAGTTTTAAATTCATAAATTAAGTTGTAAAATTTAATAACATTTTTATTTTTTATTTTTCATCCAACATATAATTGTTATTTAATAAACGACTTGTAAATAACCTTTTCAATTTTAATACAACATATAACTTTACTCAATAAAACTACTTGCAAATTCTAAATAGCGTTGTTCATATTTTTTTTATATAACCTTCCAACTTCCTGCTTTGTTGACTGAGATTAGTCGATGTTAGGTAACTTATAGACTAGTAGGACTCAGGGTGGCGCCCACTTATCTTTCCGTCTCGTTACGTAAAAATAAGTAGGATTACCCGAGAACCGGTAAGACCTACTCCTTGGGTCTCTACTAGTATATAACCCAAGCCTGAGTAGGTCTTCGACGAGGTGGCCGTTGTAGTGGTAATATTCACATCCTAGAATCATTCAATTATCTTAATATCCTAGACCTAAATAATATAACGCTCTCGACTGTGTGATCAATAACTGGTTTAAAATTATTTCAACTATGCTCAAGATACTTTTTAGCTTTCTTTAACTATTTTGGTCCTAAAATGTTCTTCCAGTGAGTATAAAGCCTCTTTATTTCTCTTTGTATATTGATTTATAAGCGTTATTTCATATTAAGGTTATGCTTATGACATTGAAAAAGTTTGGGTGGTTCTTTTTGAAGAGACAATTCTTCAATACTCTAGCGACCAATGAGTTATCTGGTGTTGGTTGCCATTCCAAGTCAGCTTTGATGGTTTGTAGGTTCTGCGGCGATTCATTTTTATTTTTTCTGTGTTCGAACGCCTTTCATTGTTAGATTATGTTACTGTTCCTGGTTCCTTGTTGTGCATTCTGCAATTAAGATTTCTATTTTAAGTATGTGACCTTTTACTGGTGCATTACCAGTCATTAGCACTGTTATGGGTCTAAGATAATTTCTACCTAATACAATTTAGTTGATCCCATTGAGCAAGTACATCGATACCCTGACAATGCGACACTCAATCCTTCCTAACGACTTGGACATCCCAAAGAAACTCCATAAGTCTTGCTTAATTCTTTGTATAATATTACCATACAGTACCACATGTACTCGAACTAATGCTTATATCTATGTGTGGTTGCTTGGCAATGAGTTACAATGAACGGTAGATACTCATAGTTGTTTATTTTCTTATAGAGATGTAATTGCTGTCGTTCTCTGTATAACCACTCAATCTTGCTATTGTATGTTTGTAGCTTTACTTCTAGTCTTATTTGAAAGGTCTTCTGTCACCACATCGAAGGGGCATGAGACAAGCTCAAATGAATGAGAAGATAACAAAGCTTTAACATGATGTGCTCGTCCCTACGACCGTAGGTTCGGGTTTGGTGATACTGGCAACATATGTCCTATGTGAGAATATAAATCACCGTAAGTGATGGATTAGTGAATGCGACAAAAAATTAAGATTGTTCAAAGATAACTACAGGTGATTGTATGATTAGGTATGCTGAGTATTCATTTAATCGGAAGTGAATTTATGATCTAAGATGATAAAATACTGCTAAGCAATGAAATTGTAACACTGTGACCAAATCTTAATTCTCCAATATTTATATATTATAGCAATCAGATAAAACAATTGAAACTACTCTCTGTTTAATATCAATATTCTTTTAGATTTAAGCCTCAAATTAATACTTTTATACATAAATATTTTTTTGTGAATGTAAAATTTGTTAAAATATTTCTGTTTACAAATATGTTAATTGCAATGCAATGGAAAGACTGAAATTGGTGAAAATCGAAATAGGAGTATTCATACTATTATAAAAAATATACAGCAACGAGTTATAAAATATAAAAGTTTAACTTTTTTAAAAAAATTCCGATTCCCTATGGATTGAAAATTGCAAAAAAAGTTTGATACCGATTTCGAAGAAAACTTGCATAAATGAGTGAGGATTCCAAAAACGTGTCAGTTGTTCCTAAGAAACATTATTTTGAGTGGAAAATAGCGAAAAATTTACGAAAATAGGATTTCCCGGAAAACTGTATATCAGATTTTGCGCATTTATGACGTTTGCCTCAGTTTTAACGTTTTTAACCTACAGATAAAATTTCATTAACAAATTCGGTTACGTTTTTGAGTTATCGTGTTGACAGGCAAACCGACAGACATTTTTCAAAAATAGGTTTTTTGGATTCGTTTTCGAAACGTATGAAACATGTAGATTAACTCGAATCTCGAAACGTCAAAATCACTCCATTACAATACTTCCCTTATCTATATGTATACATATATTACATATTCTATACACAAGGTGAAGTAAAAAACAGTTGGAAAATAGCTTTTTACTACTTTATTATAATAAAATAAATGAAATCTAAACTATTTTCTAAATAATAAATTTGAACATTATAGAAACAGAAATTTCCTGCTTTTGGCTTACTAAACTCTTTAATTGTACAGTAATTAAGTTTAGATGATGTGTCTGCTTCAATGGATAAAACTGCCAAAACTGAATGTCTTTTCTGACCCATTGTACTTCTCAAATCATTTTTTATAAGTTTAAATGGCTTCTTTCAGCACAGGCTGTAGGGGAAGGTTGCCTATATTGGACCGATTTTTAGATTTCTTATTATAGTTTCTAATGATAACATAAAATTATTCTTTTAACTATTTCGTAGGACCCTTTGAGATGTTAGCTACTTGCAGGAATTTTTTCAGAATTTTGTTATGAAATCTTTTATTTTTTATAACCGTTTTAAAAAACCTCTGCAAGTGGTTCAATAAGGGAAATTGGTTTCCTTAATTGGACCTGCGGGTTCCAAAATTGGACCACGTGATTTATTGCAATAAAAAATTTGTTTAACACGTAAGGTCATATAAAATTGTCATAATTTAAAAAAAAATTATTTCACAAAAAAAATAAGATTTATTCGAAAACTCTTCGAATTTTTTTTTACTTTGTCAAAACTAAAAAAATATTCATGTTAAAAAATAAAATAAACGACAAAAAAATTAAAAAACATGCAAGCAAAAGACAACTTAAAGTTTTAAAAGTAGCTAACACTAAGAAAATAAACACATCATGATTGGGTTAAACACAATCAAATAAACACGATATCAAAAAGCTTAAAACTGTCAGTCTAATCACCAGCGCAAAAATCACAAAGAAACTTTTCCTTTGAAGGCACATGGGCACATGATTCATGTACCCAGTCTCTACACTTCAGACATTGGATCATGTCTTCAACGACACATTCTCTAAAAAATTTGCAATACCACTCGCGTTCATTTACTTTTGCCTTCTTAGTAGTACAAGAATCTAGCTGAACTTTACGTTTTACAGTTTTCTTCTTATCTGGAGATGCCTGTTTAGCAGCTAACTCATCTTTATATGGACTTACAGTAAGTATTTGTGCTTTCTGGGCCCCTCGAGATGTTTTCTTGGCTTGTTTTAGAACTGGACTTATTAGGACTTCTTCGATTAATACTGACACACTTTTGGAAGCAGAAGAGGGCGTTTCTTCAGGCTCGGACAGACGCTTAGGCTCCTTTGCTCCTAAACCGTCGGCATTAGGCGTGGACTTGATGGACCTCTTAGGTGCGGAAGTAGTTGCTGTGACTTGTAACTCTTTGTCAATGTCATTAGACGTAGGTTCACGCGAAGTCGATGCTTTAGCCTCTGATGAAGTGGACGCAATGACTTTAGAATCATTGGCTTTGGGGCTGTGCCGGAGACGAACAAGAGGATACTTTGGCCTTTAAAGTAGATGCTTTCTCTTTCTTGATGACACTTAGACCGGAAGTCGACGCAACTACCTGAGATGTACATTCAAATACGTTATTGATCAAAGGGGCCACGTAGCGAGCTAGGGGCTCATCGTCGCTGTCATCAGAATCTGATTCATCTTCAGAATGGTCACTTCTCTCAATGGGTTCTATTCTTGTCAAGACATCCGCATGAGCAAAATTTACGTCTGAGAAAACATTTCAATCAGCGGGCCAAATTCCAGTTTTTCTGAAACCGTTCATAGCATTTGCCATAACCACAGCTCTGGGATAGGCTTCCCCAAGAAGCTGTGCGACCTGGTATTGCGAGACAGCTAATCCTGGATGAGACCTTAGCCATTTTTCATTTGCCTCGGTGTAATACAATTCTAAGGCCACGTCTAATGGCTGAAGTCTGTGGGTCGTATCGCCAGGGAGTTGTAAGATGATAACACCATTTTCGCAAGCAAGCTCAATCGTTTCGAGGTTTTTTCAGTGTGTGCTGTGACCGTCCAAAACAAGCAAAACCTTGCTGTTAACTGATGGTTTTACACACTTTATAAAGTTTTTAAGCCAGGTCACTAATATGTTTGTGTTAATGTACCCAGTATCCGAGATTTCCACCAGACAATCGGGTGGAGCTCCAGTCCTCAATTCAGGATTTGCTCGGTTTCTTTTGAAAATAATCATTGGGGCGACAAACTGTCCAGAAGCACTTGCACATACAACAAACGTAGTATTGACTCCTCTCTCACCAGTTGCAACTGTCCCGACCTGGCGCTTTCCTTTTGCTGCTAAAATCTTCTGGCACTTTTTTGCCACCGTCGAAAATCCGGACTCATCCACGTTGAAAATTTGGGCAGCTGTCAATTGATTTTCATCTACCGTTCTTTCCAAGATATCGAAAAAATTGTAGACATTTTCGCGATTAAATCCCTTGCATCGTGCTATGGATGTGGACTCCGGTTTTCTGAGTGTGAGGGTAAGATGTCGTCGCATGAATCCGTAGAACCACTTTTTTGCAGCTAAACATTTTTCTTTGTTGAAAGTATGATTAGCTAGTGCGTCCTCAAGTTCTTTGGAAAACACGGTTTTTCATGCAAAGCTTTTAACATCTTTATTGGCAAATTTATTTTTGCATTCAAGATGCCTTTTAAGTGTCGCTTTTGGAATGTTGAATACTCGGCATGTTTCATTGAATCCATATTATTTCGCTTTATAAGCATTTATAGCTTTTCTCATATCTTGTAGACATATTGTTTTCTAACCCTTTTCTCATCGGAAGACATCCTAGAAGCAAAAAATGTTGTTAGTTTCCTAAATTGGACCAGACATAGGGACTTTCGCCTTTTTAACAGATTTATTTTTTTTAATTGTGAAGAAATATTTCTTGTTTATTTTTTTGTATATTTGAATATAAAACAAGTGTTTCTATAATTGGGATCCTTAATTGGACCGGTCTAATTTCGGAAACCACATGGTGGTCCACTTTAGGCAACCACCACGCGTTTTCACAAAACTACACCGCAGAGAAAAAGAAAAATACAATATAACTAGGTAATAGGGGGAATAAATAAAGAAAAACTTACTTGATAACCAGGTAATAACAGTTTTTCCTTAGGGATTGACAGTGACTCTGTATTTGCTTAGGGACGCGGTGCAAATCTTACATCAAAATGGAGAAATTAGGATTTTTCGCTGCACACGCCAAGCGGTGGCCTCCAACTAATTGAGTTCGGTATCCATCAATGTCTCTAGGCGGGAGTAAGATACCATGTTGCCAAGGCAATTTTCGGCTTCGTTGTTTCGGAGAAAAGTATGGTGGTCCAATATAGGTGGCGGTTCAATTTAGGCAACCTTCCCCTACTTACTGGTATCGTTAGCAAAAGTACATATTTGGGTAAATTTCTTTCATGCTATTTTCTATTATGTATGGAAGTTCTTTCACATCTTTAATGATGTCTGGTACATTTAGGATCATTATTGGTAATTCTTCATACAGGTTGGAAGTCACTACTTTCACCCACTCGGAGAACTGTATGTAAATTTTGACAGTTTTTTGCTGTTTCGATGGCTTAAGTGCAAAACGTCGTAACTCACCGAATATTCAAAAAACCGATTTTGACGCCACTCAAAGCATTGAGTTGACCTTCACATTCTGACAAATCATCTTAAGCCACAGCAGCCTGATAAATTCATTTTACACTCTTAAACAAAATGTCGGTATCAACAGAATGAATTATTTGATGTGTAAAACGTCGTAAGCCACATTTGGGCTTTGTGTTAGCAGGAGTCAAGTGCGTTTCTGTTTGGTGCAGTGTTCCATAACATAATTGGGTGAGTACTTGTGTTAATTATAGTATATTTCTATACAATATATATTTTTATGTAACAAGTTTATTATGTCGAGAAAAATATGTTTAGTGGGATACGACATCCTGCATCTTTTTTTTTAATAATGTATATTAGGGTTACAACATTTTGTAATTCTTATTGAATTACAAACCTATGGATAGTTTCAATTTTTTGGAATCAATTAAAATAATTTTAATTAATTTTTTGATAGCATCTTGCTTTTAGAGTAATATTAATTTAAAAAAAAATGCTGTTCCAGTATTATCTGTTTTATAAAAGCATCTAATTTTGCGTTCCACAGTGAATAAATAATGTGCTATTGGAAAAATTCACATTTAATAAGTTAAAAGTGAAAATTGATTTGATCTTCTAGGATGTCACAGCGAACAGCTAAAATTATGGCTCTTAGCGCTTCTGCTAACTCGGATAAAACCAATCCTGATGGAAATCAAGAAATGGGAAATAATATTTGAAGTCAGGCACATCCAATGTCGGATAAACCATCTTCAACTACTTCTGATCATTTAAGCGTCAAGGGATCTACTGATCAGCTCAACATCATGTCGTTTGATGATATTCCTGTAATTTTTGAGGACATCAACCTTACAGCCAATAGTTCAGCAGAATACGCCATGATACTTGAAGAAACTTATCGAAAGCCTGATGATCGAGAAAACGAAGAAGGAAAAAATGATGTGGAGAAATCGATAACGGAGGTAAATCACAATCATTATGAACGTGTTAAACTAGATAATACCTTTTTTCGTTTTTAATTTCAGGAAGAAGAGTTACAAGACGACTATCATATTATGAATGGGGAAGAAGTTAATGAAACAGAAATGCTTCAGTTTGACGATGAAGAACATGAAAGCGGTTCTGAAACCAACAGTGACTACGTGCCAGATGAAAGAGGAACGAACAGTACTAATACAGATAATATTGAAAACGAAAATTTAGGGAGGGATAGATCTATTAAAAGAAAGAAGAAACAAGAACATCAACATGGAAAAGACAGATAAATAAAAAACTACGAATGGAGGGTAAAGAATATTTATCTACTCTAAAAGATGAGTACCAAAATAAATTTATGAAGGCTGCTAGGAAATTAGGACCTGCTTGTGAGTGCAATTCACTTGCGAGGTCTTGTAACAAAATAGGTGAAGAAGTATGACAGGAAATATTTGATGGCTTTTGGAAACTGAACTGCGAAAATAAAAAAAAAGTTACGTCAGGAATAGATGTATTAAAATCATCTCAGATAGCCAGGCAGCTCTAAAAGCATTGAGCTCCAAACGAGTGAATGCTAAGCTGATTTGGAACTGCATTCAGATATTTCACCACCTGGGTAAGCGGTACAAAGTTACTTTGATCTGGGTCCTAGGGCACAGCGGCGTGAAGGGCAATGAAGAGGCCGATGTGCTAGCCAGAAAAGGAACCGATTCTGCTTTCATCGGACCACAACTCGTCGTTGGCATTGCAATAAGCACCGCTAAGAGCTGCATTATGCTCTGGAGAGACACACCGGGGCTCAGACACTCGAAGGCGTTTATCGAAAACCCCTCGAAGTAAGCCTCCCAGACCTAGAATGGCGTAGCTCTGATTTACGCTTTCTAACAGGACTGTCGAAAGGACACTGTTGTCTAGGAACACACTTAAGAAGAATGCATCTCGAACAAAAATCGGACTGTCGCTTCTGTTATCTGGAAGATAAAACGGCAAAGCACATTCGCTGTACCTGCTCCGCATTGGAAAAATTGAGATTCTGAACCCTCGGTTTTGCCCGACTGGAAGCCACACACTCGAATAGTACAAATATCTCCTTTATCAAAAGGTGTGAACTGTACAGCCAACTCTAACAAGGTATGAGCCGCAATTGATACATCTGGGTCGCAGAGGAAGGCATTACTTATTAAACCTTGAACACATATGACCTTAAATATAAGCTTTATACATGAAATTCTTGACAATGAAAGCAAAAATAAAAATATTGCACGTTACCTATTCTCAAAACCAAAACTATGTTGACCTGTGTTAATTATCTTATACGTGACATTAAATCTCCAATATTTTACCCAGGATGTTCCGTTAAAATAATTTTTCATTGTTCGCCATTGATTCCAAAACAGGAATGCCGTATCATCAACAAAGACAGGTGATATTCATGAATATTTTTTCTGTACAGTTATTTATATTCCATCCTCCACACCTACTTGGGGCTATTATAAGTGCGTGTATTGCATGGCAGGAACGAATCGATCGGAGAATTATTGATTATGGCACCACAACGGCTGCTTTTATCTCGCCTTTAGATTAAGAGTTGGTGAAATACGGATTTTAATATTCGGGTTAAAAAAATTACTGTTTAATAATATATAAATTACAGTCTTGGAACCGAGAATTAGAATTATAACTAATTTTATTAGTAATAATGGATAAAAGACAAACTTAATTGAGCAAAACGATCATGAATTCCTACAGCTGGCCCACTCTCCAATTAGTAGGAACCTATTTCATACCATTTCATACCATCACTCTCTCTGTCTCTCTCTCTCTCTCTCTCTCTCTATATATATATATATATATATATATATATATATATATATATATATATATATATATATATATATATATATGTGTCCCGGGACTAATGGTAAAAAAGTCAGGAGCGTATAATCTGAGCCAAAATAATGTTAGTACTTCATATAAACTTTTCCTATGCAGGCCCTCGTTTTCGAGTTATAGGCATCCAAAGTTTTAATTTTGAATTTGGTTTTTATTTTTATTCTTTGTACTAGTTATTTGATCTTTATAAAATTTACGGCAAAGCTATAATGTACGTGTATGTTTATTTTGGAAAAGTAAACAGATTTATAGTAGTGCCTTGAAGCCAGGGACGGACTACTCGCAATGGTTAGTGGTCCAAAAATTTTGCAGGGATGGCACACCCTGTATGAAATTATCGAAATTCACTTCCCCACACATTAAGCTAACGAAAAGGTACTCTTGCTGGAATTCGATAAAATAAGCCGTTTCGCTAATATTTACTGTTTTATTAATGCACTACATACAAATTTACTTAACTAACTTATTAATACGATGTCGAATATTTACCTACAGTACTACAAAAAAATAATTTGATGATAGCAGGTTATAAAAACATTAGGAACTTATTTAATGGGAATTTAATAGGTACGCAAACAACGTAATTAGTTGCTTTTAATCAAAATTACGAACTCAGCACTAATTCCTAAACAACAACAAAAACTAACGTTATTCTAATAAATGTTCAATATGAGCTCCTCCTACTTCCACGCACATTCTAAGTCTACGAAGGTTGTTTCTTTGCACTTGAAAGAGCAATCGCACATTATTTCTAATCACATTGCAGTGTAACACAATTCTGTCTATTAAATCTTGCCTTGTTTGCACAGGTGTTGCGTATACCTTACTTTTGAGATAACCCTAGAGAAAGAAATCCATAGTGATTAAAACTCCTTTGACCTTACGCCTTCAGTGGACTGCAGCAGGCTGCCAAAGAAATTCCTTATAGTTTTTTCTTTGATAGGGGCCTTCCTGTAGCTATAACAATCGAAGGACAACCGTGTTACCACGGAAAATAATAAATAAAACTATCAAAAAATGTTACTAACGATTTATGCTTTGCAAGCTCCAACAGTACATTAAAGAGAAAATTGTAAATTATGAATGTGACACACATATACGTCTGTACATAAGATGAAAATTTGCGCACATAATAATCCCGCACCAATTAATCGCTATTCAAAATAGATTATTATAAACAAAGTTAAGTGTAATCCACCTCGCATCCAACGGACCCCAGATTTGGCAACACCGCAAAAAAATTGTTGTCTGGCGGTAACCGGCAATTAAATCAATATCTTCAAATAAATATGACTATAAGTTATCTTACCAGATTTAGGCTTCACTTTAATTCTAAACTAATCACTATTTATTTCTTTCAAAAACACTCTGAACCAGGAAACTACAAAGGAACCAAAATCGACGAGAGATGATTCGCATGGTGCCGCTGTGGTACTCGGACATGGAATGGCGATTTTCGGTTGTTCGCTACGCATCTCGGGTCGAAGGTAGCCGAGGTAACGGCGATTTTACAATATTGGATTTGAATAGATCTAATAAATTTGGCGGGGTCGACGCACATGTTAAATGATTTTAACATACTGGGGGGGGGGGAAGGTACTAGAAGAGAGAAACAACAAAGAGGAGAACAAACAAAAAAAGAAGAAGTAAACAAACCATATTCTACAAGTATAAAGTCCCTATAAAGAAACAACGGAGGTCTAGAATGTTGCCCGTTGGTGTCCACACTAGCCATGGGTTATTGCCAGGAAGTACTCCGGACTCAGAAAGTACCTGTGTTAGGGGTGAACTAAGTTTCTAAAGGGAGCAGGGCTAATTTAACAATGGGGCGAGTGTATTCGCCATCACTAGTTTTTATTCTAGCAACTCGGAACTTACCGTCACGACCAGGGATAAGTTCTAAAATTCTAGCTACAGGCCAATTAAGGGGAGGTCTGTCCTCCGAAAGGACCAGAACTAAATCTCCCACAGATAGGTTTTTTTCAACCGTCTGCCACTTGGGACGGTGTTGCAATTGGTGCAAGTAATCAATTGACCAGCGCTTCCAGAATCTCTGTTGGATCTGGGTGCATTGAGTCCAAAAGGACAATCTATTAGGAGGAGTCTCACTGATGTCTTCTTCGGGAAAGGCCGTCAAGGGGCAACCAATTAGAAAATGACCCGGGGTCAATGGTAACAAATCATTAGGATCGTTGGATAGGGCGTACAACGGACGGCTATTTAAAATGGCCTCAATTTGAATGAGAATGGTGGCAGTCTCTTCGTAAGTGAAGATAGACGTGCCTAATAATCTAACCAAATGGGATTTGGCGCTCTTAACAGCGGCCTCCCATAGACCTCCCCAGTGGGGTGAGCGTGAAGGAATAAATTTCCAAGAAATTTCGGTTGAAGTAAGATAACTTGAGATTTTTTCAAGAGTGTCATTAGATCTGAGAAAATCTGCGAGATCTCTCAATTGATTTCGGGCACCAATAAAATTCGTGCCTCTGTCACTATAAATAACCTTGGGGTTACCTCTACGACCAATAAATCTTTTTAAACATGCTATAAAACCATCAGTCGTTAAGCTAGTGACCAATTCGATGTGTATGGCTTTAGTCACCATACACACAAAAATAGCTATATAGGCTTTGAGCAAAGGGGCCTTACGAAGTCTTGAGGATCGTAATGAGATAGGTCCAGCAAAGTCAACACCAACTTTGAAAAAAGCTCTAGTTGGTTGAACACGATCAGCTGGTAATGGGGACATGATTTGTGAAGAAAACTGAGCATGAAACCGATAGCAAGTAATGCATTTGGAGAGAATTTTCTTGATGGTACGTACTCCACCAAGAGGCCAATAAATTTGACGAAGGTTCGCTAAAACATTTTGTGGACCACTATGCCCAAGTCTACGGTGTTCACTTTCTACTAGTCTAGTGACTATGATATCATTAGAAGGAAGTAACATTGGGAACTTCTTATCAAAGTTGAGTTCGGCATTCTGAAGTCTGCCACCTACACGTATAATTCTATTATTGTCTAGGAAAAGATTGAGCGGTAGGAGTGATTTGTTTACAAGGGGCTTGTTTTGAGATAGATTTTCTATTTCTCTAGAGAAATGCTCTTTCTGAGTTTGAAGTATAATAAAATCCAAGGAAACTCGAAGTTCCTCTACGGATAGAGGTCCAGTAACTTTGTCGCTGACTCTGCGACAATTGTTAATGAACCGAAATAGATAAGCAATGGATCCACGCAGTTTTTGGAATTGAGGAAACTCTGGGAACCATTCCTTTAAGGGATTAACCGGAGATTTGAGAGAAGCTAGATTTACCTTTTTAACTTCGGGCAATACATCAACAATAGAAAATGTATCTAATGAATTATAGTCTTCAATTTGACATAAAAATTCAGGACCATGTAGCCAGAAGGGCTGAACATCCTTGGAAAAAGTTCCTCGTGAAAGAATGTCAGCTGGGTTCAAATGAGATCTAATGTGTCTCCAGGTTGAACCTGCACTATTCTGTTGAATAGTGAGAACACGCCGAGCCACAAAAGGAGTGAATTTACTCGCCTTGTGTTTCACCCAAGAAAGGGAAACCAGGGAGTCAGACCATAAGTTTATGGATTGGAAAGAATAACATGAAGAGAAAATGTTTTTTATTCGGACAACTAAATTAGACAAAAGAACCATAGAATTGAGCTCTAGTTTAGGAATAGTCAATTTAGCCTTCAACGGACTAACTCTAGACTTAGATGCAACAAGTGAAGAAGAAATAGAGTGATCCGAATAAGAGGCTACTAAATATATACAACAACCATAAACTACTTGGCTGGCATCACAAAAACCATGCAAAGAGACATGAATTAACTTTTTATTTTGCGTTAAAAGTCGAGGGATTGCGAGCTGAGGTAAATGGGAAAGATTTTTGACAAACATGTTCCATTGCTTAAGAATATTGACGTCTTTTATAGGAGTATCCCAGTCTAGCTGAAGTTGCCAGAGAGATTGCATTATAAGTTTCCCAAGTACGATTAGAGGGTTTACTATACCCAAAGGGTCAAAAGTACTAGCGATAATGGACAAAACGCTTCGTTTTGTCAAACAAGGCAGGTCAGGCAGGGCTGAACCACTAATTTGGAGTAAATCAAGGGAAGAATTCCATTTTATGCCAAGAATCTTACAAGGAGAATTTTCCAAATTTAAATCCAATTCTAAGTTAGGATCAAGAGAGAGAGACTGGAGGAATTTTAACGAGTTTGAATGCCACTTGTGCAGTTTAAACCCATGTTTACTAAGTACTGTGCTTAATTGAAAATAAAGAGTTTCTAATTCGTCATGATTGTTGACTCCACTAAGAATGTCATCCATGTAGGTTTGCGAAAGCAGGGCTTTCTGAGCTAGAGGAAAAGATGTATTATTTAAAGCGATGTCTTTGAGGACTCTAGTCGCTAGGTATGGGGCACAGTTTTGGCCGAAACTAAGCCGAGAAAGTTCTATGCATTGATATGCATCTGCAGGACTGTCACGCCAAAGCACATTTTGCAAGTGACGATGAGCAGGGTTTATCTCAATCATCCGGTACATCATTTGGATGTCCGCACATAAAACATAGCGAAAGGATCTAAAGCGACAAAGTATGTCGAATAAATTGTCTTGGACTTGATACCCTTTATAAGTAAGATCGTTGAGAGAGACCCCAGTGTCAGATCGACACGAGTAGTCGAAAACTATTCTACATTTAGAGGAAACAGATGAAGAGCGTATAACTGCTCTATGAGGAACAAAGTATTTAATCTCATTAGTGAGATTACAAAACAACGAAAGCGGTACCACTCTAGCATGGTCTAAATAAATATAATCAGTCAAGACTTGCTTGTATGTTTCAAAAAAATCGGCATTTTTTTCGAACTTTTTCTCCAAGTGATTGAAACGACGCTTGGCTATCGAAAGTGAATGACCTAATTTTTTACTAGGATCTACTATCAAAGGCATGTCTACTTGATACCTTCCAGAAGGTAAAATTTTGGTAGTTTGAAGAAAAATATTTTCTACTAGTTCATCTTCAAAGGGATGACCCTCTGAATCAGGAATGTCCTCGATTTTCCAAAACTTCTCAATTAATTCGTCAATACTCGGAGCATCAACTAAATTTTCACTTTCTACTGTTAAAAAGGAAAGAGCAAAATTAGTTTTATTGCATTTGTCTACGCGCATTTCTGGAACAGGGCCAGCTACTACATAACCTAGATGAGTGTTCATAAGCGTGGGCATGTTATCCCCCATCCTGAAGATTTCATCTTTTAGAAGACAGAAGTACACATCCGCCCCTACCAATATTTGAATTTCCCCAGGTTCAAAAAACAAAGGGTCAGCTAAATCCAATTTAACATGATCTGGTAAACAAATTTTATCGGGCGGTATAACAAATTGAGGTAATTTATTGGTAATTTGATCAATGACAGAGCAAGTTATATTAAAAACCTTGAAGGGTTCCACCAAAGAGCTAAAAACAACATCTATGACATTATTACTATGGGTACATCTATTATTACCAAGACCAGAAATATTTACCACGTGAGATCTATAAGGAGTACCTAAAGAATCAGCAAGGGATCTTTTGATTATACTCATTTGACTTGCAGAGTCGAGAAGCAAACGAACTGTTATAGTGTTCCCATTTTTACAATGTACATTTACCATAGCAGTGGGTAACAACACAATCTTATCAAACAAACTAGTTGCTGCCAGCGAAGATTGCTGGACACTGGAAGAGGAGGCAACATGATCTACTTCCGAATTGTTCCTTACAATGGAATTGCATTGAGAAGAATCTCTGTTTACAACATTTGCAACTCTATTCATGTTGGAGCTCGGTCCAGGATCCGGAGAACTTCCAGAGTTACGAGCGGGAGGAGCACTTCTATTTGAAGAACTGCTACTATTAGCAGAACGAGAATTAGAATTAAATTCAAAATGAAGGAGAGAGTGATGAGACTTACTGCAACTCAAGCAACGATGAAGAGATTTGCAGCTAGCAATTAAATGCTGAGAACTTAAACAGTTTAAACATAATTTGTTTGTTTTTGCAACTTTATGCCTGTCAACGGGTGAAAGGGCTAAGAATTTACTACAGCCATATAATAAATGAGAGGTGTCTGAACAGAGTACACAACCAGACCTATTGGATTGAGATGAAGAAGATTGGATATGGGGTTTATCACCAAAACTAGTATGCAAAGTGACACGAGGTTTACTATCCTGTGGTTTGGATTCCTTTTTATGTCCAGAGTCAAATAAATTTAAGTTTTCTAACACACTATAGCGTCTTTTAATAAACTCAAAAAATTCATGAGTATTTACTAATTCCATTGGTTTTCTTTCGTTTTCAAATTCTCGTCTAGTAATGAAATCTAATTTTTGTTCTAAAAGAAAGACCACCAGAGTCTCGAACATAAGTTCTGATTCTAAATTCAGATTTCTTATTTGTTCTAGTGTCTTTTTGGATGCGACGTAGAAATCTCTTAAACTAGCCGCATTACTCTTAACTATAGGTTTTTGATCCAACAATGATGAGAATAGAGAATTTAACAATTTAGATTTATCCTCATAAGTGTTTTTTAAAATGTCCAAAGCTACCTCTAGATTCCGGTTAGTTACACTTAAACTATCTATTAATTCGAGTGGCTGGCCACGAAGCAAGCTTTTTAGATAATAAAATTTTTCGCTATCACACTGAAGTTTAGGATTTTTCAAAACTAAAGCTGAAAACAAATCAAGAAAGGACGTCCATTCTGACGCCTGACCTGTAAACGGTTTAATATTTATTTTGGGTAAAACTACATTACAATTATCACTAGAGCGAGATGTATTTTTATTAGCTTTGTCGAATAAAGAACTAAATTTTGCTATGCATAACTCGAATCTATCAGATATGAGATCCTCTGGTCCGCTGTCAGACAAAGTTTCATCCGAGGTTAAAGCTATACCTAAAATTTCAGACTGAATTTCTTGATAGTTACTATAATGTCCTATTAAACTATCTAATTTAATTTTAAGAAGGTAAGATTCTTCTTCACCAGTAATATTAGCTAAGAATCTTTCAAACCGTGTAAGTTGGGCCTTAGCACCGGCTCGTTTATTTTTTAAATGTGATAATTGCGAAGTCATCTTTGACAAGAGTAATTAACCGGAAACTAATTATTAACACAGTAAAAACGTCAATAATCGTATACAGTACTAAAATTGTAATTACCATAAAATAAATACGACAATATACAAGAGTAATATAAGCAATGAACAAATAAATTATTCCCAAATTTTAAACGAGAACTATTAAATTTAAAGAAAAAACCATACTTTAATAACTCAGTGCTATTAGTAATTGCGAATTCCTGAGTTTCTTAAAAAAAATCAAATTTAAGGCGCTCTATTCTAGATAAAAATTAAACAGTATTTTGAATACTAAACTGAAAAATTTCTTCTTAGAATGGCAAGTCAGTTTGTGTTCCAACAACATTCATAATAGAAAAACGTTATAAAAACAAAGTCTAAAATTTCATACACAACAGAAAAAGAAAAAACATAAAGGCGCCGACATCTTATGTTCTCAAAGCTCCTTCTTTAATTTTTTCTGCTGAGCGAGGCTTCATGCAGCTGCATGTTGAAATACATATTTGCTTGTAAATTTAAAGTCCCACGTAGCACGGTGTTGCCAAGCCAAGTCGTATTTCCCGATCCCTGCGGACGGCACTTCGCGCACATAAATTTTATTCTAATCACGGAAATGTAAAAATTGTTTTTCCACTAAATTTCTGCTTTTGCTTTAACGAATTTAGTCTATATTGTCTATTAGCATTTACCTAAAGCGAGTCTATAATGTTCAAAAGTTAATTGTGCGGAAACTATTCGTCTTTCAAAAGAAAAAAACAATGTCAATTTGACAGGTCTAGTTATCCGGCTCGAAGGACCACAAAAAACTATGATTAAAACTCCTTTGACCTTACGCCTTCAGTGGACTGCAGCAGGCTGCCAAAGAAATTCCTTATAGTTTTTCTTTGATAGGGGCCTTCCTGTAGCTATAACAATCGAAAGACCACCGTGTTACCACGGAAAATAATAAATAAAACTATCAAAAAATGTTACTAACGATTTATGCTTTGCAAGCTCCAACAGTACATTAAAGAGAAAATTGTAAATTATGAATGTGACACACATATACGTCTGTACATAAGATGAAAATTTGCGCACATAATAATCCCGCACCAATTAATCGCTATTCAAAATAGATTATTATAAACAAAGTTAAGTGTAATCCACCTCGCATCCAACGGACCCCAGATTTGGCAACACCGCAAAAAAATTGTTGTCTGGCGGTAACCGGCAATTAAATCAATATCTTCAAATAAATATGACTATTAGTTATCTTACCAGATTTAGGCTTCACTTTAATTCTAAACTAATCACTATTTATTTCTTTCAAAAACACTCTGAACCAGGAAACTACAAAGGAACCAAAATCGACGAGAGATGATTCGCATGGTGCCGCTGTGGTACTCGGACATGGAATGGCGATTTTCGGTTGTTCGCTACGCATCTCGGGTCGAAGGTAGCCGAGGTAACGGCGATTTTACAATATTGGATTTGAATAGATCTAATAAATTTGGCGGGGTCGACGCACATGTTAAATGATTTTAACACATAGGATTAACGTCTGATCGCGGTGGCCATTGAAAAGGGCCTCCACGACCAATCCATTTATTAGGAAACCTTGTGTGTAAATACTGTCGTACATCTACACTGAAATGAGGAGGGGCCCCAACATGCATGAACCATAAATTCCTACGAGTTTGCAGTAGCACATCATCAAACAGGTTCCATAACTCATTTTGGAAAAACTCCAAATATCTCTGGCCGGTCAAAGTACCGTCAATAAAGTATGGCCCTATCAAATGATTGCCAACTATTCCTGCCCAAACTTTAACCATGAATCTATGCTGGCTCCTAGTTTGAATTTATGACTCCATCTCTGATGAAACCGGATTCGTTCGTAAAGAGAACGTTACTAATAAATGTATTGTCTGCTTGTTGTTGTCGCAGAAACCACTGGCTATACTCAAGTCGTGAAGGATAATAAGCCACTGTCATACTGTGTACTTTTTTCATGTGAAAAGGATATAACAGCTGTTCTTTTAGGATACGATGAACAACTGATTTCGAGACGTTATGTTCTCTTGATAATTTTCGTAAACTCGTTGATGGTTCATTATCAACTGCATTTAACAAAAGTTTTTACCAACTTTCCAATTAATAAGTCGTTAATGTTTTTTATTTTCTGCTATCGTTAAATTATTTTTTTGTAGTACTGTAAGTACATCTTGGACATCGTATTAATAAGTTAGTTTTACCTCGTGTACTTATAAAAATGGTGAATGCGTAAATTGGTACGTAGTGAATTAATAAAACTGTAAATATTAGCCAAACGGCTTATTTTATCGAATTCCAACAGGAGTACCTTTTCGTTAGCTTAATGTGTGGGGAAGTGAATTTCGATAATTTCATACAGGGTGCGCCATCCCTGCAAAATTTTTGGATCACTAACCAATGCGAGTAGTCCATCCCTGGATTCAAGGCACTACTGGTAATCTGTTTACCTTACCAAAATAAACATACACGTATATTATAGCTTTGCCGTAAATTTTATAAAGATCAAATAACTAGTACAAAAAATGAAAATAAAAACCAAATTCAAAATTAAAACTTTGGAGGCCTATAACTCGAAAACGAGGGCCTGAATAGAAAAAGTTTATATGAAGTACTAACATTATTTTGGCTCAGATTATACGCTCCTGACTTTTTTCCCATTAGTCCCGTGACACCCTGTATATATATATATATATATATATATATATATATATATATATATATATATATTGAACTAGTTACCTAGTTCTGGAAACAAATTTACACAAATAACTATCATAAAAAGTATAGATTATCACGGGAGGTGTGTCAGTAAAGTATAAAGTTATATAAAAATTAGTGAAATATGTATCAATCTTATTAAATATGAATGTGATTATTTTAAAAAGGATTATGAGAACAAATACCAAAAACAATATTATTTAATTAAATACAAAAAGTTACCTGCACAAGTAATTCCGAATATATGTCAATGTCAATGAGTTCCACAATGTGCTGAACACTGCCGTAGGAATGTCTGTAGATATTAATTGCCATATTATAACTTGAAACCTAAAAGAATTAAAAAAAGAATATTTAGTCTAGTGTTTGATTAGCATAATTACACATGTTCCAATAGTAAAAGTTTATAATTTCATGAAGAGTTGAAAACTGTATATGAAAAGATAGATGGAACGCAGCTCAAACTTATGAAAGGGAAATTAAAAAAACAGGAAGTAATGAATCTTAGTAAATTTATAATTGCCAACTTAATTTTATTGATTATTTATTGCACACTGAAAAATAATATCAAAAACAAAAATAATCAATAGTTTATATGATATAAATATAAAATAAGATTGAAAATTAAAAAAAAAGGATCAATTACATAAAGGTAAATTAATAATTTAGGTTGTAGTTTTTGTAAAAATAATTATTTATAAAAATATCTAAACAACATGTTTATATGTAAATTAGCTATTGTATTATGAAAAAAGGACATGATATATATTCCTTAATACAATAGAAATAATAATGAACTAGTGTGAATATTCTCCAGAACAATTAAATTAAACAATTCAGATTTAGAACTAAAACACTTTGAAATGACAATTTTTTATTCAAAATAACAGATAAGTGAGCTTTGGATTAATCAAGCGAGGAGGTTCTTGATTTTGAAAACAAGAGAAGAGAGTTTTGGGATGATGGAGAGGAAGCGTCGATAGAGAGACTCTATGTTTAAAAATTTATCAGAAATTGGTATAAATGTTAAAAAACACAATCAAAGGTAAATCAAAGCATTTAACTATTGTTTATAATCCTGTGTAAGGATGAAGAAGTGTAGAAAGTGAATATCTCCTGAGAGATATCTACAAGAATTTGGAGATGCGAGTTGCAGCCCGGCAGAGAATTCAATATTAAGGTATGTGTCTTTACAATTACATTCATTGGAATTCCATATAATTCTTTATACAGAAAGTGAACATTAAAAATTTATCAGAACGTTCAAATTGAATAAATTCATTAAATGGCCAAGAACATTTATCATATGATGCATCATAATTTTATCTCAATTGAGAATTAAACAGTTTTAGTTAATAATAATATTTGTACTTACTTGATATAATATAATTCACTGTATATGTTCACGAGCATCATGAATTTTCACATAACCTCTCATTCTTTCTTTTATCTTCAGCATGAATAACTATTTGCCTATTACTGTCTTCACTTCCAACTCACTCACATAATTTTAACTAAGTATACTTATATGTAATTGATTATTTAAAGTTTATATCATTAAAATTGTTTCACCATTATAGACGCGCTGGTAGTGTGTTTAACAGTAAAGATATTTCTTATAGAGGGGAGAGTATCCTCCTATCGTTTCAATTATAACAGCGCATGCGTTCAGATTTATGCGCCGACGCACTGATAGGAACATTCTTATACCGAGAAATGTATCTGATATAGGGTGGAACAAAAACACAATTTTCAATGTTTAAATCTTATTGCAAATTTTCATAATAATTTATTAAATTGTTTACATTTGAGTGTTGGTATTCTATTCTCATCACATCCATCAGAAAATTTTCTATTGTCAACATATTTCAATAATTTTATATAGGAGAAACTTCAGAAATTAATTTTCATAAAAAATTTTACAAGGAAAAAGGTAAGGTTTGAATTAAATTTGTCAATCACTGGTATTAATGCATCCAGAACTCAAAGGGAGGAGTCTCATACTTCAGACTGAGATAAATAAATATAAATATAACAGTTAAAAAAAAATTAACATCTTGAGCTAGCCGAGGTAAAACAAATACTATATTAAGTAATACTGTATTAAATAAATAAATAAAACATAAATCAATTATAAATATTGGCACCCAAAACGTGGGGCTATTAAATATCCAATTTATAATATTATTATAAAATTGACACAGTGGCCTGATTCAATATTAATATATTATTAAATTGAACAAATAAATCATGGAAAGCAGGAAAATGATGTTGAGAGACGGGAAACAGGTCGGAAATGATAGCGGATCAGAAGAGGAGAGAGATGAAAGGAGCCATGGTATGGGAGATTTCCAGGTTCAATATTTGATCCAAGGTCAGCAAGCTGAAGGACATGCATCTGAAGAAAGTACGACAGGAGAAGAAGAAGATGTAGAACAAGAGGATAGGATAGATAGGAGACAAGAAACGCAAAGAACAAGTACAAATAGTGATGATAAAATGATGCAATTTTTGATCCAAATGGAGAAAAATTTGAGGGGAGATATGAACAATATGAATGGAAAGATGGAGGCGATGAAAGAAGAAATTAGGGGAGACATACATAACATCCATGGAAATATGCACAGGTTAGAAAAGAAAATAGATGGAGTCAAATTGGAAAATTGTAAAGAGATTAAGGAACTCAAGGAGAACCAGGAAGAATTTAAGAAGAACATTATTGAGGTAAGAGAAGAAATGGAAGAAATAATGAATAGACAAGTAAGTCAAAACATAGAAGAAATTAATAGGAAGTTAAGAAATACGGTTGAGGAAATTGAAGAGAATTTAAGAAGAAGTGGTGGAGTTAATGTATGTCCGGGAAATTTCCATAATAATTTTGAAATCGGGGTCAAATTCGATGTAAATATAAATAATATTCATCCCAAAGTATTCTTAAAAATAATCCGTAGCAAAATAAAAGGATTAAGAGATATTATGGAGATAAAACTCATAATAAGAAGTATATTACAGGGCCATGCTTTATTATGGTTCTGTAATAAAGAAGAACAGATGCAAAGCTTGGGAGATTTTGAGCAACAATTCTTAGCCTATTTCTGGGGAGAATTGCAACAAGCGACATTTCGGGAACGGCTATACTTTGGTAAATTTGATTACAAGAAGAGCAAAAACCTAAATAATTATGCTATGCAACTATACAACGTAGCCCAATACCTTGAGCCTGAAATTAAGGAGGAGGAATTAGTGTTGTATGTTGGAAGACACTTTAATTCAGAAGTAGCAGAAACAATAGCGCTTCATAATATAAAATCTATGGATAGTTTATCAAGCTACTTACAACGTGTGGAAAGAAGTTATACTAATCATAATGACCTACGAGACAATCGATCAAGTGAAAATGGAAATGGACAGCATCAAAGAGAAAATGAAAGAAGAAATGATTATGGAAATAATGGAAATAGAAACTACGAGAGAAGAGGACAAGGACGGGAAGATAAAAATCCTAGATATGATAATAATAGAAATGAAAATGTAAATCACAGAAATGGACATCAGAATTATAACAATGATAATAGAAATAATGGAAATAGGCCATATGAAAATAGGGGAAATTATCGAAATTTTGGAAGACGCAATGATAATGGTAATGGATATAGGAACTGGCAACAATACAGAAGGGATGGAAGAAATAATGAGGACGATCGAAGAAATGATAACAGGGACAGGAACAATAATCAAAGAAGTGGTCGAGAAGAAGACAGAAGACAAGTTAATTTGATACAAAATCAGGAAGAGGTAAGAAGGGATTGTGATCAGGGCCCGAGTTCTGATCCAAATTTCGAATAAGTTGCTCTTACGTGCATAATATTGTCTATTCTTCTAAATATCAACATCTTAGGGAATTCATATTAGAAGAAGATCAAATAAATCAAGAACTAAATAGATTAATATTTATAGAGGGAAATTTAGAAAACATTAAATGTAGAGTTTTGTTAGATACGGGTTCAGAAGTTTCCATCATAAATCAAAATATAGTAGATAATTTAAATCAGGACAATATTATGGTGATAAATACGCATAAAATATCATTAGTAGGGGCAAATAAAAAGAAACTATATGAAGCAACTAAAACTATAATGACCAATTTAGAATTAAATGGTGAGATTTTATCAGTACAATTGTTAATTGTAAAAAATTTAAAATATGACATAATCATGGGTACTGATGAGCTAAATAAACATAGAATTATTATAGATTACAAAATGCAAAATATAGTATATAATGATCAAAGGATACCATTTATAAATAAATATCAAACTGATATAGGTAAGAACGAATGTGCAATTGGACAATTGAACCATATTATAGAAGGTGAACAAAATATAAAAGATGAACTATGTCAAGAGGAGTATAAACATAGAGTATATGAATTGCTAAACGCTCATGAAAAGCTGTTCAATGAAGAAGTATGTGTTGCAACCAGATATATACATAAAATAGAAGTAATACCAGAAATTAAAAATTTTAAGATCAAAACTTATCCCATACCGTATAAACTAAAACAAGAGGTATATCAAGAAATAAATAAGATGTTACAAGACGGTATTATAGAACGATCAAATTCACAATACATAAGTGCTATCACTTGTGTAAAGAAGAAATCGGGAGATATTAGAATTTGTTTAGATGCTAGGAATATAAACACATTTACAAAAAAAACAATACGAAAGTCCTTTAAATATTGAAGGTATATTTGGAAGAATTACAAAGGCTAATATATTTTCAAAATTAGATCCAAAGCATAGCTTCTGGTTAATTCCATTGGATCATCGTAGTAGGCCATACACTGCATTCATGGTAGATGGAGTGGTGTATCAATTTTGTGTGGTGCCATTTGGATTACAAAGCTCTTGTGCGGCTTTAGTAAGAACTCTGCATACAATCTTGAATCCCTATGAAGATTTCACTCTCCACTACATAGATGACATCTTGATTTTTTCTGAAACAGAAGAGAAACATCAAAAACATTTGGAAATAATATTGAATGAATTAGAAAACGCTGGACTCAAATTAAATTTAGATAAATGTCAGTTTTATAAAAGAGAAGTAGATTATTTAGGATATGTTTTAAGTGACACTGGAATAACAATGAATTCAGAGAGAATAAAAGCGATTATGGAGTATAAAACACCCAATAATTTGAGAACTTTGAGGGGGTTTCTAGGGATCATCAATTATTTCAAAAGATTGATACCAGATCTAAGTAAAAGAGAAATTCCTCTTATAGAATTATTAAAGAAGGATACTAGGTGGAAATGGGATGAGAGAAGAGAAAAGGCATTTCAAGAATTAAAAGAAATTTTTCTAAACAGTTTAAAAGTTTATCATCCACAGTACGACAAACCTTTTATATTAAGAACGGATGCTTCTATTGAAAGATTGGCCGGAGTTTTAGTCCAAATACAAGAAGGAAGTGAAGTACCTATTAGTTTTTTATCCAGAGTGACAAAATCAGCAGAAAGGAAATAATCCATAACAGAATTGGAAATGGCAAGTGTTGTATTTTGCATTAGTAAATTAAGATTTTATCTATTAGGAGCTAAGTTTATTTTAGAAACTGACCATTCAGCATTAACAGCTATGTTAAAAAACCGCTATGCTAATAATCATGTCCACAGATGGATCTTATTGCTACAAGAATATGAATTTGAAATCAGACATATTCCAGGGAAATTAAATGTGGTAGCAGATGCATTGAGTCGAGTAGATGAAGTAGGAAACGATCAAACGAAATTTCAAATTGGAATAATCCAATTATACCAAACAGAGGGGATATTTACGTTGGAAAGGGCTAAAGAAGATCAGAGACATTTTGAAGACAAAAAGGTTGAAGGTGCCTATAAAATTGATGAAATATGGTATAAGAAATTGGAGGACAGAGAAGTATTTGTAATAAGTAAGGAGTTTGCAAAAGAAATTATTAGTCATTTACATGAAGGGAATGGACACATAGGAACGAGAAAATTATGGACTTTATTTCGAGAAAATTATGTGGCGAAGAAGGATTTGAGTGTAGTGAAAGAAATATGCAAACATTGTCAAATATGTCAACTAGCCAAAGAGAAAAATTACCATAACAGCATGACAGCAAAATCGATAATAACAAATAAACCATTACAGATTGTGGCAATGGATTTTATAGGAAACTTAATTAGAAGTGAATCGGGCAATAAGGATTTACTAGTTGTAGTCGATGTATATACCAAATTCGTTAAAACTTTTCCGTGTAAGAGATCAACAGCTAAAGTGGTAATAGAATGTTTAGAAAGATATATAGAAGAAGTAGGAAGACCGGAAAGAATTATACTTGACCATGCTACATACTTTGAAAGTAAAAAATTAAAGCAATATTGTGACAAAGAACAAATAGCATTACAATTCATTAGTATTAGAAGACCTAGCTCCAATCCAGCAGAGAGATATATAAAAGAAATCTTAAAATATTTAAGAATACTTTGCCAAAGCACACATATTAGATGGGATGAAAAATTGGATAAAATTGAAGAATTTATTAATAATTTACCACATGGGGTAACAGGTGAAAGTCCAATTTATTTAATGAAAGGTATACAACCGAAAAGAAACTGGATTGTGAATAGAGATACTACCCTAGAAAAGACACTAGAAAAGGTAAATATAAGAATAAGGAGAAATGCTGAAAAATATATACGGGATCAGAACAAGAAAATCAAGAAGAAAACAAAATTTAATAAAGGAGAGTTGGTTATAATCAAAGCTTTAAAAACTTCTAATAAAGCAGAAGACCAATGTATTAAATTGCAATTGTCATTCGAGGGACCTTATGAGATATGTAATGATAATGCACAAAACAGTTATAAATTGGTATACCCAGGAACAAACATGGTTAGGGGTGTTTTTAACATAGAATCAATTCACCATAAAAAAAGTTATAACAACAACAATAAAAGAAAAGAGGAATAGATAATATTATGTTACTTACATGTAAATAAATAATTATAGTATAGGTAGATGTAAGGTTTTTCCATTTTGATTCATATGTAGTATTCCCATGTAGCAAGATAAGATAATATCATAGGTGTATATAAGATTTTCAATTTTCATATGTAGTGTACTTATAGGCAGTATCCATTATCCATAGTTAATATAAACTAAAAACAAAAAAATATTGAGATACAATCTATAAATGATAAATAAATAATACCAAAGATATATGCCAAGTAAAGCTTCAATATAATATGAAAAATTTTATGAGAATTTATTAGATAGAGGGGATAATGAAATAGAGTGTACATCTATTAATAAGAACAGGTAGGAAATAGGAAGGATAAGCTAGATAATATTTAAATAAACAGTAAAAGAGATGGAAAGGAAAGAAAATTTTAAAATCAAGATATAAAATAGGAGATATTCATGTTAAGTAAAAATTTTATAGGAATCATGGAGATAAGTAAAAATATAAGATGGAAGTAAAGATTTATATAGTATATGATATGATTAATTATTATGAGATAGGGAGATATGAAATATAAAATATAATGTAAAGAATATATAAATAGGTGTAGAAAGCAAAGAAAAAGGTTAGACTATAGGAGCAATTATCTTTACATGAATATGGGTTGAGAATAGGTTATGAAAAAATATGAAATATTGAAATAATAATAATTTCTTAGTTGAAAAGATAATGTAGGGAAATGAAAGCTTAAAAAAGGATTGAGAAGTAAAGGAAAGGGGTGTAAATAATTATTGTAGAAAAAGCAAGAAACAGTTAAAGTAATGAAGATTCTAAGTGTGGAATAATGAAATAATAATTGAAGCAACTCAATATCATAGATTGGTATTAAAAGAATAATTAAAAAAATATATAAGATATCAGAATCAGAATGAGGTTGTCTCATATTTGTAAATATTAGAATAGGATAGGATAGATTTGGATAATGGAAATTGAGTATAGGATAAAGATATATAAAAATATTAAATATAAGATTCTTCAAATTTGATTTCTGGAGCATTAAAATCAATAAATTAAGTAGAGGTTAATGATTAGTTTGAAAATTGAAATTGAAATTTAAAAAGGCAACTTGAAAGCTTCCTTTTGAAATTTAAATTTGAGGGGAGTTGAGCTAGTTACCTAGTTCTGGAAACAAATTTACACAAATAACTATCATAAAAAGTATAGATTATCACGGGAGGTGTGTCAGTAGACACAACCATTAGCAAGAAAATGACAATTTAAGTATAAAGTTATATAAAAATTAGTGAAATATGTATCAATCTTATTAAATATGAATGTGATTATTTTAAAAACGATTATGAGAACCAATACCAAAAACAATATTATTTAATTAAATACAAAAAGTTACCTGCACAAGTAATTCCGAATATATGTCAAAGTCAATGAGTTCCACAATGTGCTGAACACTGCCGTAGGAATGTCTGTAGATATTAATTGCCATATTATAACTTGAAACCTAAAAGAATTAAAAAAATAATATTTAGTCTAGTGTTTGATTAGCATAATTACACATGTTCCAATAGTAAAAGTTGATAATTTCATAAAGAGTTGAAAACTGTATATGAAAAGATAGATGGAACGCAGCTCAAACTTATGAAAGGGAAATTAATAAACAGGAAGTAATGAATCTTAGTAAATTTATAATTGCCAACTTAATTTTATTGATTATTTATTTCATACTGAAAAATAATATCAAAAACAAAAATAATCAATAGTTTATATGATATGAATATAAAATAAGATTGAAAATTAAAAAAAAGGATCAATTACATAAAGGTAAATTAATAATTTAGATTGTAGTTTTTGTAAAAATAATTATTTATAAAAATATCTAAACAACATGTTTATATGTAAATTAGCTATTGTATTATGAAAAAAGGACATGATATATATTCCTTAATACAATAGAAATAATAATGAACTAGTGTGAATATTCTCCAGAACAATTAAATTAAATAACTCAGATTTAGAACTAAAACACTTTGAAATGACAATTTTTTATTCAAAATAACAGATAAGTGAGCTTTGGATTAATCAAGCGAGGAGGTTGTTGATTTTGAAAACAAGAGAAGAGAGTTTTGGGATGAACAGTTAAAAAAAAAATTAACATCTTGAGCTAGCCGAGGTAAAACAAATACTATATTAAGTAATACTGTATTAAATAAATAAATAAAACATAAATCAATTATATATATATATATATATATATATATATAAAACTAGTGAATATTGGGGAATTGCAGCAAGAAAATGGAAAATGTCGAAGCTTTCGAGGATGATTGTCCTCATCATCAGGAAGACTAAAATGAAAAACAACAGTTAAATACTGTGGTCAATAAAGAATAATTTGAATTGAAGTTCACAACCACGTATGTACTTACCTCCGAAGTGAGGTTAGACTCCATTAAGCTGTAAAATAGTAAACTACAGATTGTAAATTGTGAAATGTTTTACAGTAATTGAGTCAACGGAAGGTCAACCAACCGCATTACAACACCAAGTGAAAATGTCGCAACATTTTATAAAATGAAATAAATAAATTCATCTTCATGCGTTACTATGTTCAACGCTGGTAAGGAAATGATATAGTTTCCCTCCAATTGGGATGTAACAAGAGACAAACAGTGCTGCCAATAGTCAAATCAGAGAACTGTAGGGCAATGTAACCATTTCAGTAATGGACTTTGTTGTAGGGTCAACAATTGGTTTAATAAGAAGATGTATTATTTTAGAAGAGAGGAAAAGGGAGAGAGAATGCGAGACAGAGAGAGGGGGAACGCTCTCAAATTGTGTTAAGGGGGAAAATTTGAGTGTGTAGAGAACATAACCCCAATATGACTTACACTATGGAAGAAACGGGAAAGAAAACAGTACAATAACAGTATTAATATGTAGTAATAATAATATAATATAGTAATTAAGTATAATTGTAATAATTATATAATCTGAATGTATCTACCATATACATTAAAATTCAAGTTTTCATTGTTATTAAGTTAAAGTAATAAGGCTGGTGCTCTTAGGAGCAATATGGTTGTTTAATGCAACCTGAGGAGTACAATTAGTATCTAAGGACAACAAAAATGAATAGATCTCACTCAAGTGATCAATATCAGTTTTCTTATTTATAATATTGTTGTATTGTGAAATGAAAGCCATTTCCAAGAATTATCTTTTCGTTCTGTTAGACTCAGTCGCCAACACTTTCACAGCCTCGTAATTCATCTGATGATCAAGAGAATTTACATCAAGAGCTAACGCGCACCTCTCTGGGTGTAATCTACAGTCACTCTTGTGTGAAACTATACGGCTCGATAGAGATCTTAAAGTCTGTCCGATATACTGTTTATCACAATCTCTACAAGGAATACTATACACCACGTTAGTAAGTGAGGTCAAAGGATTCTTATCTTTTACTCTAGTGTAAATCGATCTGATTGAAAGAACAGTTTTATTAGCAATTTTAAAGCTACCACATGAACTGAGCAATCTGGCAAGTGTCGGAGTTATGTCCCTAATATATGGCAAAGTAGCAAAAACCGGTCGATAAGTTCCAACATCCATCTGGGCTAAGTTAGGATGGCTATCTTCAAGCAACAAGTCTACAGCATTAGATGTGCTGAATAATATTTTATTCAATAAAGGTCTTAGATAAGAGTTATCCAAGAAAAGGTTAAGCAAAATATTAGGATTTTTATTATGAAAAATATTATTGGAAATTCTGAGTACTCTCTGCTTCATTTGTTTAACCAAATTCACTTTCATGGAATGTTTACGGTAGGAGTGATAATTAAGATATCTACCAGAGCTGCATGGCTTCCTGTATCAATCTATAATAATTGTATTGTTGTTACGTATAAATTTAGTGTCTTAGAAAGGTGCGGAATTCTCGAAGTCTTCCATTTCGATTGTGAATTGGATATTCGGATCAAAGCTATTAAATGTATCCAGAATTTCATCTAGGCCTTCTCGAGGAAGTGCCAAAATAATGTCATCGACATACTTTTTTATAAAAAAAGGAGTGAAAGAAAGAACAGGTATGACTGTATCCAGAACATCGTCCATGACATATTCTGCCAAGATAGGAGAAATTGAAGCACCCATTGGAGTACCAAAGGTTTGTTTGTAAATTTTGTTATTAAAAGTGAAGTAAGTACTGTCAAACAGAAAAACTATTAATTCAAGAAAAGCTTCCTTCGGGATGGAGCAATGGGCACTGATACGATCCCAACTCTTATCGATTGCTCTCAAACAAGCATCAAGATAAACATTACTGAACAACGAGACCACATCCAAACTGGCCAGAACATAATTTTCTGGAATTACCAAATTATTAAACCTTTCAGAGCCAGACCTTCGTTGAACTCGGGTCACAGCTGATTTTCAAAAAGACCACTTGTGGATTTGTAGATCTTTGATTATTCTGATCATCCTTAATTGGGAACGCTTCTACAAATACGAATTATATAGTGACAGATTGATTAGTCATTTTAAAGTGTATATTTGTAATCTGGAACTAAAAACTCGCTAGAGGATTTTTGGTGGTTATGAAATTGATTGTGCTGTCAGGATATCCGAATACCAGGTATGTTTCAATGCACTATTGAAATCATCTCATGTATTTTCTTAGTCTTGGTATTATCTCCGTCAATCCTACAACCTATTTTATTATTGCTAGATCTGTAAGAGATAAGAATGGCACATAGTCACTCGTCAAGTCCCAGTGAGACTTCCACGCTGAACACCATCACTGCGTACGAATTGAGAACAAAAAAAACTCCTTGGCCAGGGTAAGATTTCACTTATATTCCATATATTTATATAAAATATTACCATAGAATTTTCACCTGCAGTAGTATTTTGAATTAGGTAAATAGAAGTCTGCTTATTCTGGCAGCTGATAAGAATGATCATTTGCATAAATATATCTTAGTATTTTGTTGTACCACGATAGTGGTACTTATTGAAAGGGGGTTTTCCAAATTCACTACCTAATTTTTCTTGTCATTTAACGGGTTATCTTAAAATTTGTTCATATTACTTAGTTAATCATTTTGCTCTATAGTTAAAGTGTGATAATTATTGTATTCGAATTTCATAATTATTATTGTATAAGGTTATACCGGGGTATATATATTTGGGTACACTTTGTTCTCATATACCGGGGGTACCCGAACATATTTTTTCTCTATTATTTTTTTTGTACTTCTCTTGGGTTAAATATACAGGGGTACCAAAATTAGTCAATTTATATCAGTTGGGTTGGGGGTGAATATCTTTCAGTTTATTTGATTCTGATGAAGTATTTTCTCCCTAGGGTTTTTTTGTAACGGAATCAATCTCAACGACGGGATGATTGCATAGAATGTACCATGCCAAGAAGTTATAGTTTCTGGCACGGAAAATCATTCTGAACGACGGGTTTTCCCCAAACTTGTCCATCTCTTGGATAATTGTACACGATGTCCCATGTGACGAAGTTATAGTAAGGAGTACATGTATCGCAGTTGGAATCACGCAAGTTTTTGATGCTTATTGTATATTATTGCTATTATTATCGCTTGTTTATGCTTTCGCTTTCTCAAAAATTGCTATTGCTTAAATCTAATGATTATATTCTCAATTTGTTTGTATTTTGGTTGTAAAGCGGAAATTAAATAGCACTTCATTTAATCGTATGCGCATGCGCCAGAGCTCTCGCGACGCTTATCTTGCAACCTTTACTGCTGCTTTAATTTCTGCGGGTTAGTTAGATTAGTGTACTGACTGTTTTACGATAACCTATAGATGGTGATGGAATTCATATATGTATATGGCGTAATTATCCAGTAATTTTTCTACGACTACACTATAGCCGATACCTGTTCAGTTCGCTTACTATTTGCTTCGCTTACGTCTAGCATTTTATCTTATGGGTTATTTGTATATATGGTTTGAAAGTATTCAATATTTTGATATTAATATTACTAGTTGGTATTGATTAATTAGTTAGTGCTTATTGTTTTGCAACTGATTCCGTAACGGTGATTTTTTATTTTTTTTTGCTAACAGCTTACGTAATTTTAGGCTTGCATGATGCTTACATAATGTTTATGCTTACATAATGTTTATGTTTACCTAATGTTTATACTTACATAATGATCATGTTTATCTAATGCTTATGCTTACTTATTTATTTTATCCTTTTTAAATGTTTAATGATGCTGAATTGCTTATGTCTATCAATTGCTTGAGCAAGATTCAATTAACCAATTGTCATTGGATCTAGGAAGACGTTGCTGCTGTTACAATTATTTTTTTATATTTCTTTCATTGTTCTCTCAAGACCATTGAATAAATCATTTTGGGTACTTTATCTTTTATTTCAACATTAGTTGGTAATATTGCTAGTCACTTAGGGTGTTTGCAGGATAGGACTTACCTGGCGCCCATTAAGAACTTTTAAATTTGCTAATTTGGTTAACTCACGCCATCTCCACTGTTTAGCTTAGTCGCGCAAATGCCAATCTATCTTTGATTTTAGTCGACAGATGATTTAGTGCCCTCGTGTGATTTCGGAGGTCGCACCTGGGCACCCGGGTTTTTTTTGGATCGCTGAATTCGAATATACCATCGGCGAACAACCCACGGACACCTGGTGGGCCCCAACCTGGACGCGGTCGTCATCTTCGAGGATTTTTCTGGAAATATCGACAATAACGAAACGAAAATCGTTATGGAGGCTTTTTGTGTGCGCTGAATCCAAATTTGATATTGAAAACGACCTCCCGAATAACTGGTGCGCCCTAACCTGGCCCTGAACGTCATCACCGAGGGTTTTCCAGACATAATGGAAAAAAACCACCCAAAAATCGTTACAGGTTTTTTTTGGCTCGCTGAAGTCAAATATGGCACCGGCCAACACCACACGAACACCTGGTGCACCTTACCCTGGCTCTGTACGTCATCCCCGAGGGGTTTCCAGATACAATGTAAAAATACCAACCAAAAATCGGTACTGGAGGTTTTTTGAGTCGCTGAATTCAAATATAGCGCCGACGAGCACCCCACTGACACCTGGTGCGCCCTACCCTGGCTATGAACGTCTTCCCAGACACAATTGAAAAAAACCACCCAAAAATCGTTACGTGGGTTTCTTGGGGCGCTGAATTCAAATATGACATCGGTGAACACCCCACGGATACCTGGTGCACTGAAATGCATGTCAACTAAACCTGATGTTTAAGGGATTGACGGCAATGTACTGTAATAACTACATGGAATTGTTGTTTCCGTGTATACTTGTATACTTACACTGAAGCGTTTTGAGCGTTGGGAGAAAAGTGAAAGGCCGCTCGGCAAGGTTCGGAGATCCAGCCGTCGTTTTTACAGGACTGAATCACATTTTTTGAGGCCCCCCTGGGCGAGTTACCCAAGAATGAATGTATGAAATTATGGGACGATTTTTGGTTGTTGTTTTTCAATTGTGTCTAGAAACCCATCGAGGATGACGTTCAGAGCCAGGGTAGGGCGCACCAGGTGTCTGCGGGGTGTTTGTTGGTGCCATATTTGAATTCAGTGACCCTAAAAACCCCCCAGTAAAGATTTTTCGTTGGCCTCTTTCAATTGTGTTAGGAAAACCCTCGGGGATGACGTTCAGAGCCAGGTTAGGGTGCACCAGGTGTCCGCGGGGTGTTGGCCGGTGCAATATTTGATTTCAGCGAGCCCAAAAACCCCCTGTAACGATTTTTAGGTGGTTTTTTTCAATTATGTCTGGAAAACCCTCGGAGATGACGTTCAGGGCCTGGTTAGGGCGCACCAGGTATTCGGGTGGTCGTTTTCAATATAAAATTCGGATTCAGTGCACACAAAAAGCCCCCATAACGATTTTCGGTTCGTTATTGTCAATATTTCCAGAAAAATACTCGAAAATGACGACCGCGTCCAGGTTGGGGCCCACCAGGTGTCCGTGGGGTGTTCGCCGATGGTATATTCGAATTCAGCGACCCAAAAAACCCACGGGAGCCCAGTTTCTCTCGTCTCTCGCATAAAGTTCGGGATAGTCCCCGGAGATGACGTTCGTCGGCGTTCCTGAGCTCCAAGTGTTCGGGGGGTCAATTTGAACATCATAATCGTGATCACCGACCTCGAAACCCCCCAGGGACCCGACTTGAGACAATTCTGACTCTTATTTACGAAGTTATTAAATTTGCCAAAAGGCATCTCAAAAGATGCATTTTTGGCTGCAGCAATGCAACTTCCGGTTTGTAATAGGTACAAAGTAGGTACGAATGATATAAATAATGTTTGTAAGCGAATGCAAAAAACCGCATTCCGATACGTCCTATCCTAACATATTTCCTATCTTTGGCCTTTTTAGTGCTTCATTGCCTCGACTATTTACCTGATGTTGGATCGCAACTATTTGGATCTTAAGTAGTCAATATTTAGTTGAATGTTTTTCTACTTCCGCCACTGAAACCGCACTTTGAACGCGGGTTTGACATGTACAAAACGACTCTTTAAACACTAGTGTTTAAAATGCGAGAAGTCACATCTCGTTTATCTTTTGTTTTTTAAACGTCAAATGAAGTGTATCTTTTGTATGTTAAATTTCATGTTCCGTGATAATTTTGTTATTCTGAGTCATTTGATTTGTCAGTCAGCTGTCAGCCATCGTCCGTCATGTAATGAATATATTTCAAATATAATATAATTTTTTCCTTCCCGCGGGCGAAGAAAAAGTATAGTAAGCACCTCGTGTAAAGACGTCTTTAGTCACTCGTTTCACAAGGAACTCGTTCCGCTTCGCTCCACTCGTGCCTAGTTAAACTCGTGACTAAAGTAACCTTTTTGACACTTGGTACTTAATATACTATTTTGTAGCAGGTACTATCTGTGGTTTTTCTTTAATTTAGAATATTTTTTTATAACATTGAAGTAAAAATGTACTATAAATAAAAAACGATTAGTTAAAATATTTGTTCATAGACTTACAATATAATCTGGGCTTATGAGAAAGGTTTAATAGTTTCTCAAAAAATTTCTGTTGGTACTAGATTTATATTATCAAAAAATAATTTACAACTCCCTGGGTTCTCGCAAGCACAACTGATTTGATATTAATTTTTAAAGTAATTCTAGCATTTTCAAGCGACTTGACAAGTAGAGTAATATATCTTTCACAATCAAAATGATATCGCCCGGCATGGAAATGGGTGAACAAAGACCTTTCTTCTATATTATTAATGGACTCATAACCTGGCGCGTTCTTGATTATATAACGACTGAATTCGAATTAACAATGAGGAATTGAAATGACAGTGACGACAGAGCTATGAAGATTTAAAATACCGTGATAAAATTTGATATCGATTGGTTGTGATTGTAGTTTACACTAAATATCAGATGAATAATTGAGAAACATAATTGTTGAGAAAACTCATATGACGTAAGTATCTATATCGATAATAAAATAAAAATATTAACTGGTTTGTGGATGTGAAGAGTTGGGTATAGTATAACATTTAAGTAATATTGTCTTGTGATTATAAAACATTACCCCTGTTTTAAATAAAAGAATGAATAATGCTGATTAAATCGTTTATAAAGACTTGAAAAATAGTATCAAATTGTCCAAAACATTACACAAATCAAGTATAAAGTACCTTTCTTTTGACAGCATTATCGATTTTCTGGATTGATTTATGGCTAAAATCACTTATTAGATGGTTTTTGTTGTTAGGCCTGCTAATAGTATATGGACTTGTACAGTATAAATTACCCGTCTTATTATCGTTATTATTGCCTATAGAAAAAATAGTTTTAAATAAAAGTTATGTGGTTATCATGATACAATGATTATAAGGTAGGATATTGCGCATGTATGGTGGGGGGTATAACGTCAACTGGAGAGTAAACAAAAGAGAATCTCCAACCAATTTATGTGTATAACCTGTTATTATAGATAATTTTGAGAAGGTTTTTGGATAAAACAATGATTTTCAACCGTGATCTAGATCTTAATGGAACACAAGAAGGCCTAAATATTATAATTAGGTAATAGGAGTTGTAATTTATTGTAATAGGTATTCAAGTATTGAGAGTTATGACCTGATTTCCCTTGCCCTTTTCCAAGATCTTTTGAAAAAGAAACCATTGAAGGAAGAAATATTTTGAGGGATTAAATAACACATATAATGATGGACTCAAAATTGATTGTATGATGGACCTATACAGCTACTAGGACTCATGACAAATTTGAATATATTTAATGAGAAACATACCAAAGGAATTACTGTAACAAATATTGAATATGTTGTATTTTCTGAAAATAATACATTCCATGGAAAAGGAAACATTTTAAAATAATTCTAAATTTCATTAATGGCTCCAGCTTTTTTGTTCAAACTAATAAGCTGCAGGTTTGTAACCTATTGTTATAAATAAAGGATAACCAAATAAATATGAGAAAATGTAAAAATCAAGGTAGTTCTTTGTTTAAGTGACCTTCCATCTGTTATATTTCTATAGAACTTGTTTTGTTAGAAAACTCGGTTTTTAAAAATTAATTGTATACTTTATACATTTTTCCTTTTCTATTAATTAATGCAACTAGCATTAATACTGTCAATTGCCAAGTTACAAAATTCAATAAAACGCCACAACACAAGATAGATAGATCTTTATTTAATTAGGAACCCTAATATACATATAAAAAGACATATTAAAATAAACAGCAATGTAAATATAATAAAGAACATGAGATAGAAAGCTTACTATAACATCAATTAGTAAGCAATTACATGTAACATATTAAAAATACATATAGAATAAAAAATACAGATAGAATAAAAAATAAAAACAGGATCAGAATAAAAGAAAATATAATATAGACATATGGAATAAAATGTTTAGTATAATCCTAATAAAATAAATTGAGACAAACTAATTTAAAAATTATATATGTATATACAAAAAAGGATGGTGTTTTGAACTTCATATGTAATATATAGTAAACCGTTGAACACCAATATTTATATACAAAATTACTTATTTTGGATGTATTCCTTCGAGCTGGTTTTGAACTGTATCAGTGAGTCTGATACCTTAACAGACCCAGGTAATTTATTGAACTCCAAGAAACCTATGAAAAACTGTGAATTTACTGTCCCACGAAAAGAAGTGCTAGAAACATGGATGTCATTTTTGCAACGTGTATTATAATTATGAATATTCTTATTATTAGTTGTGTATCTCTGAAAGTACTCAGGTGCCAATTTGTTTATTATTTTGTATATAAAAATCATAGTAAAATAAAATAGTCTGTTTTCAACTGAAAACCAATTAAGGGTCAATAACATTAATCTTATAGGGGTGAGGCGACTTGTTTTCAGTATCATTCTCCTTCCACGATTTTGATGCTTCTGGAGCATATTCAACTTATTGAGATTAAACAGATTACAATCGATGAGCAATAATCAAAATGTGGCTGAATAATTGAATTATACACAGTGATTTTCGAAATCTTTTTATAAGCATAATCAAAATGACTAGAATAAACCCCAAATATTTAACATTTGACGCAACTTAAATTCCTTCATTATTAATATTCATATCAATATCAAAAGAATCATATCTATAAGTAGTTGTGAAGATCATCACCTGGGTATTGATTACATTTAGTTTAAGCTTATTTAGAGTGAGATATTGGCTTATCTGCCCCAATACTTGAATGTAAACAAGCATACTGTGTGTTCTCTGAAATAATTAGTTGCTAAAGTGGTAAAAAGTGTAATAAAAAGTTGGAGATTTTGACTGATTAAAGTGTTCAAGATTCTGCATCTAGTGATGTATTTAAATTGTGAGTAGCACATTTAATTTTGAAGAATTTCGCATAACAATTTAAATTGTAAACTAAATACTTGTCGAAATATCATTAGTGGAATAGTAAAAACTAGATTTACCTGTATGGATAGAAAGGAACTACTTATGGTACAGTAGAATTTAATCATATCATCGAATAATAATAACGTAATTAATAAAATTGAATTGAAAAATCTTTAAAGTCTTGAAAGAATTATTAGAATGAATGAAACGGCAATAAAAAAATTACTGGGTGAAGCAACTAAAAAAATTCTAGATGAATTAAATAACACAAAAAACGAATTAAAAAGAGTAATTGATTCAACAGAAACAAACTTATTACTGAAAATCGAAGAACAGACCCAAAGACTAAAAAAACTAGAATTAGAAAACGCACTCCTTAAGGAGAGAATTGAAGAACTAGATATAAAAAGTAGGGCTAATAACGTAGTTATATTTGGAATAAATAAGTCAAGTCGCGAACTAGATGCCCAACAACTTTGCAGAGAAGTAAACAATGTTCTGGACGTAGATATTGAAGAACGTGATATAAACAACTTCTTTTCCCTAGGAAGATCTGACTCCGCTCCCATAAAAATCGAATTCGTATCGAACTTAAAAAAGAAAGCTATTTTGAAAAACGTTAAAACACTAAAAGGATCTGGGATCTCTATCGCAAATGATTTAACCATACACCAAAGGGACACTTACAAAAATCTTAAACCCTACCTGATCCACTTTCGGAAACAGGGAGAATATTCGAAAGTTTACATTAAAAACAACAAACTAGTGTTAGACAACAATTATTACGCATTAGAAGATTTAGGAGAAGTATCCCTTATAGAAGTAGCTAAACCAAATAGCGCGCCGCCCACTCCCAATTCAACAAGAGCAAGTCAACAGGATGAAGCCGTGACAGAAAATAAAATTGTAAACAAACCTAAGACGCGCTCTGACTCAGTATCCAATAAATAAATTAAATTTTAGTTTTTATGTCCTAAACAAATTCAGTTTAGTCAAATGCATTTTAGTTCGAAATAGAAATTGGTTGTCTTTGTTTTTGAATTAGGTTTTGTACCTGGTATGTATGTATGTGTATATATGTATATGCAAGACTAGGAAGCAAGAAGTAAATTTTAATAGTTTATTGGTAATTCACATTTTGGTTTTTAATAAGTATAAAAGTTGCTTCTATCAATGGATCCATATGTTAGGGATGTTAACTACGAGCCTTATCCTACAATTGAATTTAAAGAACTGAAAGATATTAATGAACACTACAAAACTTTAAAAAATAGTCATTTTAAAATATTTCATCAAAATATACGTAGTATAAATAAGAACATTGAAGAATTAAAAATATTTTTATCACAGTTGAATCACACATTTGAAATTATTGTCCTTACAGAAACGCTAAATATTCCTGATTTGAGTTTGTTCCAATTACCTGATTATGATATAATTTACAGTGAGGGAGATATTAACCGTAATGACGGAGTTGTAATTTATATAAAAAGTAACATAATTTATGATTATAATATAGTACAAATAGGATTGTGCAAAGCAGTACAAACTATAATTAAATTGTCTAGTAAAAATAAACTTTTAATTACATCTCTGTATAAACCGCCACCGATAAAGGAAGAAGCATTTGTTGATGTGTTGTGGACATATCTTGAAGACCTAAGAACAATTTAAACATTCCGAAACACTTGATTTTAGGAGATTTTAATATAAATATTAAACATCAAACTGATCTAGTTTCTGCATATCTGGATGTATTGAGTGAATATGACTTCTTATCGTTAATAAACAAATATACAAGAATTCAGGGAACATCGAAAAGTTGCATAGATCATATATTTTATAGTTCGAATACGATAGATGAATATATGGCAGCTACATATGATACCAATATTACAAACCACAAGGCTACAATGGCATATCTTCCTTTACAAGCTGAGACAACCGTAAAAAAGTTATTTTTAACAATATTGATAATAAAAAGCTACAAGAAGACATTCAGAGTCATAGATGGGAAGCCTTTTATAACATAAATAAGTCAAACGGAAAAGTTAGCTATTTAATAAATGTGGTAAATAAATATATAAGTAAAAATACAAAAGTTGTTAAAGAAAATAAGAAATATATTAAGAGGCAACAATGGGTAACCAAAGGTATTATTAATTCAATTACAGAAAGAAACAGACTTCATCATGTTTATAAAAAAGATTTGGAGAACATAGAAAAAAAGGAAGCGTATTTAAATTACAGAGCATTAACTGATAGAGTTTTGAGAAAAGCTAAAAAGATTACTATACCAAACAAATAAATGAAAATTCAGGAAACTCAAAAGGACTATGGAAAATTATTATTCAGTTACAAAATAAAGCTAAAAACAATAACGATGACATAAAAGAAATACATACTGATGAGGGCCGTATGGTAACAGAGGCTAAAGATCTAGCAGAAACATTTAACAATTACTTTACTGAAGTAGGCATTACTCTTACAAAAAGCATAAGCCCACCAAACACGCCTCAACCTAGGAGATATGCTCAGAAAAATTCAATTGTTCTGTTGCCTTTAACAAATATAGAAATCAAAAACATAATAAACTCACTAGCAAACAAGAAATCACCCGGAATAGATAATATACAAACAGAATTAATAAAAGAGAATTCAGACATATTCACCCCACTCTTGACCCACTTAGTTAATGAAATATTTCTACAAGGAGAATTTCCCACTGAACTCAAGAGATCTTTAGTGATACCAATATTTAAAAAAGGCAATAAGACAATGGTGACAAATTATAGACCGATATCCTTAATAACAACTTTCGCAAAAGTGGTAGAGAAAGCTCTAAATTTGAGATTAAAAGAATATCTTAAAAAATATAATATAATTTCTACAAAACAATTTGGATTTCCAGAGGGACTCTCTACAACTGATGCAATTCTAGAATTAACTAAAAAAATTTATCACTCGGTGGATCTTAATAAGCCAAACTTAACCATTTTCCTGGATTTAGCCAAGGCCTTCGATACTATACATCACGAACAGTTATTGCTGGCTTTGGAGGATGCAGGGATACGAGGAATGGCATTAAAACTTTTCGGAGACTATCTAAAAAACCGATATCAACAAGTGAAAGTAAAAGATCAGCTTAGCAGAAGCAAACTAATCACAACTGGTGTACCACAAGGGACAGTCCTTGGTCCTATACTATTTTCAATTTACGTGAATAATTTGTATATTCAACCGACTACTGGCCAAATTGTGAGTTTTGCTGATGACACGGCTGTTTTCTATGAAGCAGATACTTGGGAAGAACTAAAGTATAAAACAGAAAATGACTTAAAAAAAATTATAGATTGGTGTAATCATAAAAAACTTACTATAAATTATAATAAATCATTTTTTTTGACTTTTGCCAGCTATATTAACAGATTACCAGATTTTAATGAACTCAATGTCACTTATAACGATCAGGAAATTACTCTTCAAAGACAAAGTTATATAAAATACTTGGGTGTTACTCTCGACTCTCACTTACGGTGGGATAAGCATATAGATAATTTAACCTACACCTTAAGGATGTTGCTTTTTAAATTTAAATTTCTCAAAAAAACATTGAGCGTTATTCACCTTAGAACTATTTACTACACACTTGTTCAAACCAGACTTCAATACTCCATCATCTGCTGGGGGGCTACCACAAAGAACCATTTGAATAAACTGGAAATTTTTCAAAAGAGATTACTGAAAATAATATTCAATAAAAAAATTAGGTATCCAACGGATTTATTGTATGATGAAACCAATATTATGGATGTCAGACAATTATATGTTTATGCAATTTTAATGTACACTTACAAACATAAAGATATATTACAAAAAAAGACATATAACTATCAAACAAGAGGTAAAGAAACAGGCACAGTATATACTCACTTTGTAAGTAAATCAGTATCACAAAGATATTATTTGTACCTAAGTGAAAAAATATTTAATCACCTTCCGGAAATGTATAAGATTTATTTGTATTCCGTAAACTCCCCCCAATTAATTAAAATATTAATGAAAAAATATATTGTTAATGGTGACAGGAAAGCTTTGAGAGCATTGATTGAATAATGTGTGAGGAGCTTTCGGTAAAATGTGATAAAATTATGAAATTTAGAAGTAAGAAATTCAATGGATTCATTGCTATATGTATATGTGTGAGTGTGTGTATGTATATAATTGTTTATTTAGAAAGAAACGTGAAAAAAACATGCAAACATAATAACATAATATGTGTGTATGTATGTATGTATGTGTATGTATTTGTTATCCTACTATTGTTTATAAATTAAGTGAAATATTGTTTTGTGTACTTTTGGAGAATCAATTTAATTTAGTACATTATATATTTAAATCATTTTTAGTAAAAGTAAGCAATTCAGCAGCCTATGCGCAACCGTGAGGTCATAAATAGGCTACCATGTCGCATACGTATTACATTGATGTTCCATATATAATATTGTACAACAAGAGATTTATGTATATATATGTATAACATGAGCTGAATAAAGATTATTATTATTATTGATAACAAGATTAAGTTCATTTTTTCAACATGCTTTCAATATCACTACATGCAATTGAGTGTCATCAGCAGATTAATGAACTCACAGTATTTTCATTGAAAATATCTGCTCTACAACAAGAAGTCACCCATAATTTTTTCACAGTAGTGTCTTTAGGGAACCTAAAAAATTGGATGTCTTTTGTGAAATCTTTACACTGGTTGTCACTATTGCACCCACACACAGCACAACGCATTGTTGATACTTATATTACTTAAAAATTCGATTTTTAGATCAGTAATTTACAGGTACACATAACTTGTAAACCGAAAAATATCTTAATACTGTACACCTATTACAGTACAACTACTTCTTTTAACTGGTTCTAATATTCACACGTCTTCTTGTGTTCAGTGAAGATCCGGAAAACGCTCGAAAATATCTATTTTATCCACAAAAACTTCTCAAAATCGTCGATAACAACACATCATACATATAAATAGTTGGAGATTTTCTCGTGTTTACTCTCCAGTTGACGTCACTGCGCGAACTGGACACGTTTTCGTCAGTCAATATATCCTACCTTGCAATTCATTGTATCATGTGTGGTTATGACTGAATTTTGTTGAAATGCTCTTAAAAGTACAGTAACGTGCAAATTTTAGGGGATACAAGAAAATAATAAAAATAATATGCAGACGTAAGCCTCGACTACCTTAATAAAGAGAGAGATTCCAACAACCATAATAAAACGGGAATGATTAAGAACCTTAAATAGATACGGTAGCATTTATAAGGTATCCAGAGATGCTTAAAAAGACCAAGATGAAATTGGGGCCACATTTTACTCCGAGGACTTCTCAAAAGCCTTTATACTCCCACCATTCACATCTATCCATTCTGCTGAACTATTTGCCATCTTAGAAGCAAAAATGACATTATAATAATAATAACAATTGTCTTTATTATTTTCAAAAAATAAATGTTAAAACAGATTCATTAATAAAAATAAAAGGCGAAGTTCAGCTTTCATGAGTCATTAAGCACCACAAAAGCTGCTCTACCACTAAACCTTACGGAGTGTATATGCTTAAATAAAGATGGTATCCATACTTAAATTAGGAATTATAGCTTGAGACATTTTAAATTTTTTAAATTGAGGTAATTAGCAGAGTGTTCAGGTTTGAGTAGTGAAAAGATATTTAGCAACACTTACTTTGAACTTACTAATTTTATAACTTTTAAGATCTGTAGGAAGTCCGTTATAGACATGGCCAACTTGATATCTGGAAGACGATCTAAAAAGTTCTAGTTCAAAGAATGGAACTGTGATTAAACCTCTATTTCTAATGTTAAGATTGTGAATATCTGCCCAATATGTTATTTTACGAAGTAAGCAAGACGGCTTTCTTGTAAGTACTATTTTATGATAGAGACACGCCGAATGTAATATCCTTCTATTATTCATGTTTAGCCACCAAATTTCTTTAAGTTTATTTGAAATGCTACGACGTCTTCGAATACCAAATATTAAACTAAGACACCAATTCTGCATTTTCTTTTTATATTCAACAGTTAAACATGAACTATATAGAGCATCAGCATAATTAAACACCGATAAAATCTCTCACATAGTATTTTTTTACGCCATATGAAAAAAATGTCTGATGCCATAAACTGTTTTCAAAGACATGTACGCCGTTTGAAGTACCGCGTTAATATGTTTCTCAAACCTCAAATCAGTATCCAAGATAACACCAAAATTTTTAGCTCCCGAGACCGTAGCTAGTTTTTCATTATTTATCTTAACATCAATCTCATTGGAAATCTTTTGACGATTTAGTTTGTAGCCTAATAGGAGAGTTTCTGATTTATTAGGGTTGATTAAAAGGCAATGATTTTTAGCGGCCTCTACAAATGCATTAAGGTCAGCATTAATAGTATTACAAGCACGTTCTATTGCCTGCGGGGAAAAGCTATAGTAGAGTTGGGTGTCGTCTGCGTATAAATGTGTACTACAATAAGATATGTATTGAAAGTTGAGATGTATAAATTGAGAAAAATAACGGACCCAATATTGAGCCTTGTGGTACACCCGACGAAAGTGAAAGTAGCTCTGAGTTTTTACCATTTAGAGAGACACGTTGCTGTCTATTTCTTAAATAACTAATAAGCGAGCATTCTCTGAAAAACCTATATACTGTAAAATATTGATTAATAAGTCATGATTTATAGTGTCAAATGCTCTGCTAAAATCGAGCAGTATAAGTAGTGTACACTTACCACCCTCAGTAGCCTTAATAATATCATCTACTATGTGAAGAAGAGCAGTTGTATTACTATATCCCTTACGAAAACCCGACTGAACTGATGGTAATATTGAAAACGAAACTAAGTGCTCTTTTATTTGAGTACCCGTGGCTCTCTCTATTATTTTTGACAATATGGGTAATATGCTGATTGGGCAAAAACAAAAATTTAATATATATATATATATATATATATATATATATATATATATATATGTGTGAATATGGTACCACATGAGGACAACATAAGGTCTGTTCCAACCAACACGAAAACCGTACAATGTACGATACAAATCCAGTTGACCTGCTGATTAGTAAATTTGATGTCAAAGACTAATCAGCAGGTCAACTGGATTTGTATCGTACATTGTACGGTTTTCCTGTAAGTTGGAGCAGACCTATAATTTTAACATACTGATATTTAAATCATCACAGCCAGTGGCATTTGTTTTAATTCCACCAATTATTTGATATACAAAAAAATCACTAACTTCCTTAAAAACTTAATCTGACATTTTCACCTGGGGTAGCATTAGAAACAGACTCAATAAAAAATGTATTAATATCATCAACATTGCTAAAGTTATCGGATAAACTCGATTTTTTTTCTATTAGTAATTTATTTGACCTTAATGTTTTCCATATTTCTTTTGAGCTGTTGGTACCTAGCTGGTATGTGAAATAATCCCTTTTTTCACGAAAAACGGCTTTATTTACGTAATTACGCAAATCCTGGTAATATCGAAAGTGCGCCTCAGATTTTGTTTTTTTAAATTTCCTTAGAGCTTTGTCCCTTCCATTAATCATTTGTTTTATAGGATATGTTAACCAAGGGGCTTCAGGTTTAGTGACTCTTATGCTAACCACAGGGTGTGCCTATCAAATAACTGATATAAACAGTTTACAAAATATGAAACCTTTTCATCAACGTATTCTTGATCGTAAATTCTAAAAAATGATAGGGTAAACAAGTCTCGTTGAAAAGAATCATCGTTCAAATTTGTGAAGCTTCTATAAGTGTACATTTTAGGAATCTGTTTATATGTATTGATTGGCAATATACAGAGAAAATAGCGTGGTCTGCAATATGTTTGTGTATTATACCCTTCTCAACTAAAGCTTCATCACGCACTATAACATAATCCAACAGAGTTGATGAAGTTGCTGTTAAACTTGTAGGTACATCTATTAGCTGTTTTAAATTTAAAAAATCTAATAAAGAGTAAATTTTTTTAACAGTATTACTGTCTAATTCGAATAAATCTAAATTAAAGTCTCCCATACAAACAATTTCATCAACAGTAACAGATATTGATCCTAAGCTGCCTTCAAATTCGTCCAAAAATTACTGGTATTTTGTTCACGAGGTTTGTATACGAGGCCTGCAGCAATAGTTTTTTTATTTATTGTAACTTTAATCCAACACTTTTCCCATATCAAATCATAAACATCAATCATTTCCCATTTAATATTATTCCTAATATACATGCATAAGTCTTTACCATTCATATTACGATCCATCCTATATATATGAAAACCATCTATATGTATCTTATCACTGTTAATTGAATTTTTTAACCAGCTTTCACAAATTAAAAGTATGTCGATGTTATTATCCGTGATAACTCTTTTAACCTTATGTAATGAAGGAACTAAAGACCTCGCATTCAAACATGCAATATTTAAGGAGTTCATAATACTTAACCCATTCAAACATCAACTATTCAAAACCAAATACAAATTATAATAATAAAACCAATAAGTAATAAATGGTTGTTAACGATAGCTATTTGTATAAACAAGGGAGGAAAGTGCTACTTTTCCTCCCGAGGATGAAGTTTACTGCCCGACGCGTAGCAGAGGGCAGTAATCATTCGAGAGAGGAAAAGGCACTTTACACTCATGTTATACATATGATTTTTCCGCCTCCCTCAAATAACAAGACGTTTTCAATAATTTATTTATGAAACTAACAAACAAAATTAATAAATACTACTTAGGATGGACTTTTACGAAGCTTGGCTGGGCATCGAGGAGGGACCTTTACGAAACTTGGCTGGGCATCGAGGAGGGACTTTTATGAAACTTGGCTGGGCATCGAGGACGGACTACTAAAATGCTTGGCTAGGCATCGGGGGCGTACGTTTCAATTTTTACTTAAAATCACTTGGGGTTTTAACTGTCCCTTTATATCCCTTGGGTCTAACATAGTTTCTAGCATGTGAGACTATAGTGACCACTTTAGTCTCGGAATTGCAAAAATTATTTCATTGGTAACGTACTATGACGTCACTTTTACTTTTCCTCCCTAGGGAGAAAAAGTACGACTTTGCTCCCTACAATGAGGCCAGGAAATGTATACTTTGGATAGAGGTAGGCGGAAAAAAAGTTTAACACCAGGTACATCCAATTGCACGTGGTGGTACAGATATCTTATAAAATTTAAAAAATGATAAACGCAAAATTTGTTAAAAAAAATTGAATAGAGATAACAGATATAAGTTAAGTTCATTGAAAATTCCACAAGGTAAAAAAAATAATAAAAAACAGTAATAGAATGTATATTGCAGAATATAATTAAAGAAATTATACTATAATAGTGACAAAAATAAGACTGGAATTGGAGAAATGATACTTTTTATTTAATCAGCGTCGGTTACCAGCTGGGATTCAAGCTGCTCAATATTTTTAACGATCATTGTTTCATTTCTATCGGCCATTTTCAAAAATATGTTTCCACCTTTTGTCCATATTGTTCGATTATTGCTGCCTTTTTCGCGGACTGATTTTAGAAGCTTCATTTGTTCAGATGTTAAATCTTCTATTATTTGAGGTGTTAAGTAGCTTTTTATTTTTATAAACCATATTTTTATAGAACATACACATAAAAGTAACTAAAATTGGTCTAATTTTGTGTCTTTGAAACTTTCCAATTCTATAACAAAAATCTATGCACTTTTCATCTATTTCTAGGTTCTTTTTAGTATTACAGATATCCAGCACTGTTTCCATAGACTTGTTACGCGCTTTATTTATTATGGTCTGCTCGCTAGCCCTAGAAGCGTAACCTCATGCCCAAGCTCAGTTCGGTCGAAGGTGGGTATGCGAAAATTCCTATTTTATTTTATTGTTAAAAATGGGTGCCACCAGTTAAATTTTAATGAGCCATCCCTAACTAGTCGAACGCCACGATGGTCAGGATGGAGCAGACAATATATAAGATGTGCGCCACTGTGACGTCACGGAGCCGCTTACAAAAGCAAAAAAAATGCCTAAACCTATTCTTAACTGTTTTACTACGATACTATCCAAAGTGGTCTATTCGCCTCTAATATAATCACCAGTATCGAAATAAATGTCTCAAAATAATTCTACTAACGTAGGCGGAGAGACTATACTAATTCTCTTGGCTTAACAGGGATGGTGTCCCCTGACTGAGACCCTACAATGTTTATAAATAATTAAAATGACTTACCAATCACATCCATCACGTTTACATTACCTCCGTTAGAGGGTTCTTATTCTATTCTCTCTAAACTCCTTTTTTCCACTCTGCAAATCCACATGCGACTTTACTCCTTCCACAATTCTCTTTCGACACCTAATAGAGAATATCACACTTGAAATAACAAAAACCCAAAAACCCAAGCTCGAGGCAGAGCTTTGAATCATTTATTTCAACTTACCTGATTCCCCAACAAAATTAGCCAACATTTAATTAATTCCTTACGTATTCTACCCAAATTTGATTTTGACAAATCCTACGTACAATCTGCCCTAACAGCAACCTGATTTCTTGATATTATGTTAAACAACTGATGTTTAGCAAGTACAACTCAATTGAAACTACATTGATCTATCAATGCACTCTCAAAGTAAGCTATACTATTCGTCAGCGGAGAATGTAGGTAGTGAACAAGTAATTTAAGGGGAATCTTTCGGTTTCTTAAATGTACATGACCGATGTGATTGATAATGTCAATAAAGAGGTACCTATAAACTCGAAATATTATTAAATTTATTAACAAAAACTATAATTACATTGTTGCAGGGTGAGTTGCAATATCAACCCGTAACACACTTTTCCCCAACATTATCATCTACTCCATAAAACCTAATATTTTTACGCTTATCCAAACGTTCTTGTATGTTCTGTCGCTTTAGAAGATAATCTACAGTAACTCTGTGACTTCTTAGTTCATTTTCCAACTATTTAGTTTTTGCTTTCAGGTCTTCAATTTTTTTGTACATCTGCTTCATAATACTATATGCTACAGTTTTTGAGAGTTGATTTATAAAATCATCAGCAGTACAAAGCTTTGCCACTAATGTTTCCACAGTTGAGTGCAGTTCATCGTCACCTTTGTTTTTTGTTTTGTTTCCTCGGTTTCGGGACATAGTGAAAAAATAATTTCACTTTACAGGATACTGATTAACAATTTTGCGTGGAATAGAGTAAAAGTACTTAGTATGTACTTACTTCTTACAGTAATGACAGTTTCCAAGAATATAAAGCACATTTACACGATTTAAATCGATTTATTAGCAGCACCACGTGAAACACGTCTATATCGTATTAAGAATTGTAGTACATGTCCGCTTCGCAAAGTTCACTAACAGTACTCTGCCAACTATATTCTAATCACCCTATTGTCATGCTTATCAATAAGGAGCTACTAAATTACAGAAATAGCAACATACGGGTTCCATCCCACACCGGAATTGAAGGAATTGAGAGAGTTAATCAAATAGCAAAAATGCGTGCACCAACCAACAATCAGAAAAGAATGGTATTATCGTACATACTGATTTTAAAGCGTATTATAAGAGCAAAATCCACGGAAAATGGCATGAAGTAGCAAGGCACATAAATCCTACGTAGTCAGTACAAGTTATCACAGATGGAATTCTAAAATCATAAGTAGAAGTGAACAAGTGATCATTTCTGGTCTTCGAATCGGTCATATGTGTATGACACATGACTACTTACTAGCGGGAATACATAAACCAATGTGCGAAATGTGTGTTAGGTGACTAGTTAATAGTTGCATTTTTTCCTGTCCGTAATACATTATTTAAATCAATTCGAACGGGTAGAACTAACTCTATGCGGAGATGCTCCATCCAAATCATTTAATCAAATTGGGTTTCTGGGATAAGTATTTCCAGATAGGTAACTTCAGTTAAGGTATAATCATAATTTACAGATCTAACAATGTAAAAATTCCACACCAAACGCTAACAGTATTTCTTCCTGATTTTGGTATTTACTTCACCAATCTTTTTTGTTATGCTTATTTTCCCAGGTCCTTCAATTTTTCCTATTAAAAACTCCTGCCGTAAAATGGTAGATTCATCATTCCATAATATTTTTGTGTAAAATAAATTGGAGTCTCCATCCAATTTTTCAATCATATGGCGGCAAAAGTTAAGAAGCCACTTCCTTTTATAAGCCTCTGTTAACACTTGTACCGGTAAAGTTTGTTAATTTTTAAAATACGTTGTATTTTGGAATAACTTTAACCTAATCGATTAACTGCAATGTCAATAATACATTCAAAATTCTCCAAAAAATATTACTACGTTTGAAAAAAGTCTTTTCGCGAATACGGGTTTACCTTCGAAATGAAACAGTTCTTTACTGGTTTGATTGAGGTACCCGTTGCGTGTTTTTTGGTTGGGGAAAAGCTTGTAGCTTCGCGTTACCGATGACATCGACATGCTCATGACGTATTGTGCTTGGAGTTGGGCGATATATTGGTAACCGTGCTATTTCACCGGTGACTGGAAAATCAATGGTGCTACCGGTGATTCACTTCTTGCAGATGCGGGGATCGACAATCATACGGGTTGATTCTGATAAAAATTTCTTTAAAACTTGTTACGTCACATACCAAATAGGAATATGTTAGTCTAAGATCGTATTCTGCTTAGACTATAATAGCAATATTGGTTATTAATTATGTTTATAACAATATTGTTACTGCTATGCAATAAATTTCGAATTTCAAAGCTGTCAACAATATAATTATTGACGTTTTGTGATCAAAAAGAAGAATGTGAGTTTAAATTTGACATTTGAATAAGCCAGCAGGTTGCGTGGTGGTATATTTTTACAATGGATAATAGAACAAGAAATAAAAAATCAATGAAAGACCAAATGGAGCTGATAATAATAATTTAGAAAAAAATAGCATCGTGACAGCAGGTAAAATGCACCCCCAAAATATTTCAGAAATAGAAAACAAATGGGATGAGCTAATAAATGTATATAATATTGATAATGGTGCCCGGAAAGGTAAAAAACAATGGAAAACAATTTATCAGTCTGTTGATTTTAGTGATTATTCGGCTTACAGCTAGTTGTTGACTAAGCCCAAGATTGATATAATCTCCAATTACTGCTTGGTAATTTCCTTGGCCAAAAAACAAAAGACTAGCAAAAACCTAAAAGTGAGTAAATTTATAAAACAGATATCTTTTTACACTTGTAAATGAAAATGATACATCCTTCTTCCACAAATGGTGTTAACTTTTCTATTAGGTCAACAGTAACTCTCTCACCTAAACGAAATAGTTTAACAAATCTGTACCGGGCAGTCCAAAAGGATTACTAGTGTCCCTGATGTGTCTAAATTCAAGTCTCAAACTTCTCTAAAAATAAAATTTTAACAATGTATCCATCTTGTTATAACAAATAACAAGTTCAAAAAGTACTTTGCAAAGATAGCAAGATTTTTAGCAAGATCTATTAATTAATAAATGACAGATCGTATGGCTTAAAATCGACGATGAGAATACGATATTTTGTAAAACTTTCTATGATAGCTATATATTTCAAATAACCATATTGTTATTGCAAACAGAATCAACCAGGCTATTTGAATTGATCAATTGTAGAATCACTGTGCAGTACAATAGTGAGGGCAAAACTGTGTTTTCATATGCCGATGATACAGTGCTAATAATTGATAGAACAACCTAGGAAGATGTAATGTCTTATACAAGAAACGATATTGACACTATAGTTAATTGGCTCGATGATAGTTTACTGTCAGTAAATATTGATAAAACATCTTATTTTTCAATTTGTATTAACACTGCACAAAATATCAATACTCATTTAACTAGCAGAAATAAGAATATAACTCTGAAACAATCCAGTTCAGTTAAATATCTCGGAATACACATTAACCAAAATTTCAGATTGAAAATACAGGTAGACTATCTTTGTAAGAGACTCAGTGCCCTTCTGTATGTTTTTCGAACACTTAAAAACGTACTGAGTATCAATGATTTGCGCAGTAAGTATTTTTCGTTAGTCCAGTCTCTCTTAATGTATGGAAATATAGGATGGGGGGGGGGTCTATAGTACAACTGCACAACCGCTTATGGTACTTCAGAAAAGATTCCTCAAAATTATTTACAATTTAGATTTTAGTTTCCCATCGGCACAAATATTCCAATATTGTGAACTGATGAGCCTGAAATATCTTTATTTTAAACAATTCAGTACGCGTTAGAACTATCATACTTACACATAGTATGCCAACAAAAAACTACAAACTAGGTTCATCCCAGAAATACATATCAATTTGGGATGAAAACCTCTGACTACGGCACTGAAAATTAAACTTAATTTATCGCACCCTTTTAGCTACTTCCGCTCTTAATTGGTTCTATCCTAAATAAATATTAATAAAAATAAATGAAGGGTTATAGAAAACCCCTATGCAATAAAGTTATATCAAGCAGTGGTTAAAATATGAGACCATTGTGAATTTCAGAATATTCAGTAACATTAACATTTCAGGGTTTATTTACTTGAACATATCCATATGCAGTAATGGTATCGTTACCGGAAACAGACAAATATTTTCGGCGTTTATCACATCTCGGCATGTGGTTCTACATTTATTACACGCTTGGAGTTTCTTCCATATCAAAATAATATTCTAAACGCTTACAGTCAGTAATATGTTGTATCCTACGTTGACAATTCAAATGCATTTATAGTATTTTTAATACATATTTGGAACTATTTGAATTTCGAATGCCTTTAGAATGGTCTTAAATCGTGACTCTAAATAATTGGATAAAGGAACATTGCCAAGAAATAGAAGACTAAGGCTCGTGTCCACATGCAAGTAATTTACGATAGTTTTTTTACCAAGTACTTGCGGTCGTGTTTACCAAATTTATTGTGGCAAATTACTCTAGCAAGCTCGTTTGCTTCAGTTCTTAACTGAAACGTATACACACACACACACACACACTCTTTTTTACAGGAAAAATGTTGTCTCGGCTAGTAGATGCTGTAGTTGGACATATATTCAGTAAAAAAATAAATCAAGGAAAATGGCGAAAAGTGTAGAAAAATTTGAGTAAGCACCGTAGATTTACGTTAGTTATACATGAGAAACTGCTCTCTGAATTGAGAATGGGGAAGATCCACAGCAGTTAAAAAAATTTCTACGAATGTTTACGGAAGATTTTTTCCTTAATTTGGTGATAGACAAAATATGTAAGAAAGATACCAAAATGTGAGAAGCCATTCCACCAGAAGAACGTCTGGCCTTAACAGTTAACTTTTTAGCAAGAATTGCTCCCAGAATGCCAAAACAATTCGAGAAGAGTTTAAGGACTATTTTGTTTTACTTCAAGGTGAACTGCCATGGCAATACAGATATATTCAAATTTCTATGTAAAATTAAATTATTATAAATTCCAAATTAAACTTTAAACTAAAAAATCAAATATTTCCTACGTGCTTTTATACAACTCATTTGTCCTTCTCTTTTCTTTTGAATTTTTCTTCACTCCTGATTCAGTTGTGCTCTTAAGTTGTGTAGCTTGCGCTGAACTTCATGTTCAGATGTATCAAACAGTTTTGCTAATTTTTGCAATGCGCCCGCTTTTTCACTCTATTTTCAAAATGTTTCCAATGTCCATTCCATAATTCTGGGTACAGTTCAATTAGCATAAGGGTTTCTTCCCTATTCCAAACACGGCGGTCATACATTTTTGCAAAAATAATATGATTCCACTATTTGCTGCAAATATTTCGAAACAGTCTCGAAATTTAAAAAGTACAAACTAATTTGCTTAGATCAGCCGTATACTACTACTACTACTAATAAATTCAGGCGAACCTCGGCCGAGTAAGCTCAAGCCAACATTGCACTGAGGCCACTGGACCCATTGTGCCATTCCTGCTACTCATGTATCCATGAGGCCCAGTCCTTCGATGAAGGACTCAATCCTCCATAGTGGGTGCCTGCATGTGTTCCCAGGGGCCATAACAGAGACTGCGAAGATTCGCCTGCGTAATACAGCCCAATGTGGATACACAAGGAGGACATGGACCGACGTTTCGTCAGCCCAGTCACAACCCCTACATTTGGGGCTTTCCTCTGAACCTAAGTTATGGAGGTGTTCCCTCAGACAGCAGTGCCCTGTTAAGAGCCCTGCTATCTTTCTTAAACTACAATTTGGTAGTTCTACAGCTGCCCTAGGATGTCCATCCCCTCAGTAGGAGCTTGGACTGCCTTAAACCCTGTTGAGCGTTCCAGTGAGCGAGGTGTTGGTTTCCCAACAGTTCCTCACTCCTATTGATTGCTTGTTTTGTGAGGCCGAAGGTCGTGCCCGGGTCGCTGAAGGGAGCTGTCGCCCCCCTCCACAGCCAGTGCATCCGCCCCTTCGTTACCTTCAAAATCAGAGTGGACTGGAATCCATTCTAGCCACACTACTTGCTTGCTAGGTTGGCAAGCCGTTCTCGACATTCAGCAGCAAGTCCTGAATCGATGCTATATCCACTCAGGGCCATGATGGCTGCTTGACTGTCGGTGTATATGGTTACATGTCGTCTAGATAACCTCTTTCTAGGTTTATCTGCGCACATTCCAAGATAGCGTATACCTCAGCTTGATATGCAGATATCCCATTTCCCAAAGAAACACAAACTTGTGTCTTTGGGTTCCTAGAGTAAATTCTAGCCCCCACCCATCAATGGAGCGTGAGCCATCTATGTACCAGACGACCCCATGAGGTTGTAGATTTCCCTCTTTCTCCCAGTATTCTCTATTCCGGATCTTCACCCTACAGGGGGTTTCGAAGGAGTACCTATGCAGGCAAACATCAGTCGCCCGGGCCAAAACTGGGACATCTTCCAGGAGTCCGAGCTTCTTGATGTGCCTACATCCTTCCGAACTTCGCACATAACCCAAGCTTTTTAAGCGCAAGAGGGTCCTCCCGGCTTCAGCCTCGATCACATGGTGAAGAGGCCGAAGTTCAAGAATCACCTCCAACGCATCAGTTGGTGTAGTCTCCATGCAGCCAGTTGCCCCCAAACTGACCACCATTTCGAGGCGTGTCAGTTGCGATCTAGCCGTGGCCAAGGTTACCCTCGGTCACTAGACCAGAGCCGCATATGTGAGCATAGGCAGCATGATCACTTTGTAGAACCATAAGATGGTCATAGGGGTTAATCCCCATTTTGGACCAATGGCTCTCCTACAGGCCCAGTATGTGTTAGTCACCTTACTTAGGCGACTATTAAGGTGAGCCTTCCATGTCAGTGTCTTATCCAGGATCACTACCGGATATTTCACTTGTTCCACCACTCCGCCAAGGTGCAGACCGTGGGGTCCTATACCTTTCTTCTTGATGAAAGCAACTACCTCAGCTTTGGCAGGATTCACTGCAAGTTCGTGATCGTTGCATTACCCCTGTAACTTATTCAGGGCCCTTTGCATTAGATCCCTGAGGGCGGTAATATGCCTTCCAACAACAGGGACAACGATATCATCGGCATACCCACTTGCTAGATCAGTCGTATACACTACAAGGTCTAAAAAGTCGTCAAGTACTTGGACCGCGAGTAAACTTTCAGCAAAATTTCTCTAGCCCCGCTGTTTACACGCATTGCAAGTAACTTGTGAGAGTTGTCTAGGCAAATTTACTTGCAAGTGGACACGAGTCATAATCTCAAAGCATGAGATCTTCACAGAAAATTGAAAGAACTGACCGCTAGTATAAAGAAAAGTATACCATGTATAACAGTAGATTAACATCAACGAATACAGTTGGAAGAAAATATTTGAGAAATGTTGAAAGAAATGGCTCTTTGAGGATACTAGTTTACAAAATATTGTGATACCGAGATCCCACTAGGGGTTAGACATCCTAATATCAGAAATGAGGACCGTTTTTTAAAAACTCGATAAGTACATTTTTACCGAAATTGAGTTATACATGGATTCTATAAAAAAATTTAATGCCGGACCTGCTGGTAGCGTCAGATTCATGAAAACGCGACAACTACAAGAGCTATAGCATAGCCAAAATTTTGCGGTTTTTCCAAATCCGATAACTACACGGACTTTAAAACTCGATAACTACACTGATATTTTAAAACTCGATCAGTAACGAACCTGTACCTATCATTATAAAATCATCAGAAGTACAAAGCATAAGCTTACAGTGATCAGTGCTTCTCGTTACCACGTGTTTACGTTTTTTGTTTTTCTTCTCAAAATATGGATGAAATGAATGAAGAATATAGTAAAAACGTAGGCCTTACGTAAAAGGGAAGAAAATCTCGTATTTCCAAAAACAACCGTGATCAAGGAAGGCCAAAAATTACGCTATAAAAAAGAGAGGTTATGTGAAGCGGACATCGCATGTAATAGTTTCCAAGACAAGACAAAAGGCGTTGTTTGTAATGCAGGAGAACTGACAAGAAATGAAATACTTGGTAAGTACCATATTTTTAAATTCACTTTTGAATGAAGATTTTCACACACTGTTTAGCTTTTAGAAACATAATATATGTATTATGCAAATGACGCGAAAAAAATTGAGCAAGATAAAATATTGCTAAAGTTGTTGTACCTAAGCGAAAAACTACAGATGTAACTAATCTGAAGAGGAACAGAAAACTTTCGGTCAAATACTCCATTAGAACTTCTAAGGGTAATGTTCCTGTTTGTGCTGCTACTTTTCAAAAGATAACTGGTAGGTCAAAAAGTTATTTTTATTTATTTGTCATTCCGAACTTGTCTCATGTTTTAGGTGCAAGTAAAGACAGACTGTCTGGTATTTCAAAAAAATGTCTCGCCGGAGAACTATTGGTTGAGAAGCGGGGAGGTCGTGTACAAAAGCAGGTTGATAAAGATATTACTGAAGCAATAAAGGCACACATAAGCAGCTACAAATGCAGAGAAAGTCACTACTCGAGAGCAAAATTCAGAAGAAGCTACCTACCACCTGAGTTAAACATACAGAAAATGTACAACAAATTTTAAATGTTCTTTCGCTAAGTACAAGAAGATTTTTTATAAAAACTTTAACCTCGGCTTTGGAAATCCACATTCAGATACATGTTTTATCTGTAAGGAGTTTCTGGTAAATCTGAAAAGAACCAAGGTGTTAGAAGCAAGAAATGAACTCCGCACCAAGTATAGGCTTCATAAGATGAGAGCAAAGGCCTTTTTCAAATACATGAATACATTCCGAGAAAATACATTCAAAGTTTTTTTCGATTGCCAACAAAATCAGTCTGTTGATGAAGTTTTTTATTCAAGACAAGTTTAGCTCTATAACCTAGGCATTGTACATCATAAACATAAAAAGCAATCCAAAGAAGATACCACCTTCTACGTTTGGTTGGAAACGCAGGGAGGTCGGGGCTACAATGAGATAGCTTCTGCTCTGTTAGATTATCTGAGCAAACTTGAAAACACATTGTCTGATGAAGGCAAGAATGAGTTGATCTTGGAGTTGTTTTCAGACTCGTGTTCCTCCCAAAACAAGAACAGCACCATGATGACAGTTCTTATCTACTTTTTGGAAAAGTCTACAGTTTTTAAGGAAATACGACACCCACTAAACAAGAAACATAACAAGTCTTTTTGTGATGTTCTTTTTAGAGACTGTTCGTGATGTTTATTTAAAACGTTAATAAGATTTCTCCTAGATGTCTTAATTTTATTACCAACTCTATTAACATCCATGTCATGTAAATAAAACATATTTTTGATGTACACAGTAATACTTGAATTCGCAGTTACATACACATCCTATGAACTTCTTTTTAGTAACTTCCTATAGGAAACATTCATACGATGTTAATTTGTATACTTCTCACTAATGTCACATACAGAACGTTACTGTAATATTACAAATTAACATGTTTCTAAGATGGTCACATGTTGCAGTTACTTTTACATCTTTCGGAATAATTTTTATTAACATCGTACTTATTACGTCTGTACGACGTTAGTTCATAAAACTCTCAGTAATATCTCATATTAAACATCACAGTAACATAAAAAAGAAGAAAACAGAAGAGGAACTGATGAACGAAGCATACAGTAGTTATCTGTGGAAACAAAAATGACAAACATGAAATGGCGGATGGTTTTCATTTATGTGTTATATTTTATTTGCAGGAAGCACATATTTTGCAAGTAGTACTTGCATAAAGTGGTCTTCGTTTTCGTTAGTTCCTACTAAGCTGCAGTTTCTATACTTAGTTATAATTCTTGTTATAATGGACGAACAACAAATGTTATCGGTAAGTGCCTATTCCAAAATCATAATTATTAAAACTTAATACTCATTCAATACTTTAATCGGCTATTGTACATTGATATTACCTAGTAAGTATATTTTGAAATCCTAGATATGCATTATACCCTACAAAAAACTTGATATTGCAATAGGGTAGATATTATTATTAATAATAAAACATGCTCATATGTTGGCAGATATTTAAATCTAGAAGAAAATATTTTCAATGTTGAAGCTACTTACACAAATAAAATAAAAAACAAATAGTTGGTAATTATGTAATGAAAGGGGAGTAACTATTTCAGATAGTCTGATACAAACATTGTATTAAACAGTACAAAAAATATTGAATCAAGTATCTCTAGTTCTAGTTTTTTTAGTAGTAGTCTTAGCCATCAATATAGTTTTGCAGGTTTAGAAAATTTTAACATTATTACTAACAATTCTTGTGAACAATTAGAGACTGTTTGAGACTTCAAAAACAGATATTTCTGTTAAAAAGCTCATTTCCATTTGAAAATTCACTGAATACTATAAATAAGCTGTAGCTGTCCCTTACAATGGTACCTATATTAATCTAGTTGAAGAATATGTAACTTATGATACTGAATGCTCCAGTCAACAAACAGCATTCAATTATTTATTATTGTAGAAACACAGCTATTGGATACTCAATTGGATGCAATTAATTATAAACTGATTTAACTTGATAATGTGTTCATATCTCTTCTTCATAAGTAGTATTTTTTGTATACAGTGTATTAGTAATGCTTAGTTTTCATTAAGTTACAATTCCACGATGTTAATATACAATTTGTTCCAGGATGAAAATAACAAGATGAGAATAGTATATTATTTTATACAGAAAAGAATGAATTTTCAAAGCACACCTGAATTTACCTGACAAATGGAGTGAGGCGTGGAATAGAAGGTAAATCATGAAAAGTCACTTCTCGAAATAAAATATGTTATTATTCGTTTGAAGAACCCCGCATGTATCTTATGGAAAATGGGTCCCAGTCAATTGGCTGACAATCAAGTTTGATGTAGTTTATGATGATCGATCAAAGGTCTCCATGGGCACAATTTGATCTAAAGTAATTGCTTTATTAGCTGTTGTACAGAACACCTTCAAATATTTCACAGATAAGGATTTTGAAGTGTACATTATGGAATGGTTGAGGCACTCGAAAAAAGTAACCGTAAGTAAACGATAGAATTTTCTTTAATCAGATTGGATTTCTGTTGATGTAACGTAATGTTTCATTAAATCTTTATGGTGTAAAATTTTTACTAGTTTTAATATAATTAAAAAACTATTCTAATAAATTCTGTAAACTAGCTGTAATGTATGTGTATCCGTTAAACTTTATTAATTCAGTTTCAAAGTATGTTACGTTATGGTAACTACGGATTAATATACCCTTTTTTATTTCTTGCTTTCACTGAATGTGTTCAATAGTTTCCACTTGCCAGACTTGTTATGTAATATGCTTACACAATTCTATTTTTTTAGGTTGGATTGCTGTACAAGATATTTTTTTTTCTAATTTTGTACCTGTTTTTTTCAAATTTACTGTACTGTTCATTAATAGTGAATAATGGTTTTAAGTCCTTTATTGCTTTTTTGCTATTTTATTTTAAATGTACAGGATGAACAACTAAGAACGACTGTAGGCCACATCTCAGAAAAGAATCATGGTACACCTTTCAAAAAAATTACCTTTAGGTAAGGGATTCTGAAAAATTGCTGGAAAATATTTTACAGCCTCTAAAATATCCGTTAGGGGTGGAATGAACACTCGAAAACATAATACTCCAAAAAAACATACTAAAGGTGTCCTAAAAATACAATTTTTTAAATCTTGGAGAGATTATGAATAAATTTAATTAAGGAGATTTTTTGCCATTATTTGAAGAATAATGGGTGGGAAAGGTTCAAACTTATGAACAAATGTATAACTTTTTCGTTTTTTAACCGATATTAATGATTTTAGCTGCATTCAAAAGTTTTTCTGTTTAATAAGATTGATAACAAAATTAGATAATTTTGTATCCACTCGGAAATTTCAAATGTAAATTGAAGCATTTTTTTAATTTTTATACCTGATATTGTAAATCTTATATCTTGGAATTAGATAATTTTGTATCCACTCGGAAATTTCAAATGTAAATTGAAGCATTTTTTTAATTTTTATATCTGATATTGTAAATCTTATATCTTGGAATAGATTCCTATTTTTTTAACCCCTTTTCATCAGAATTTAAAAAACGCCCCATTACATTTGAAATTTTTGAGAAAAATGGGGAAATTGTGGACTTTTATCAAAGCGTTGACAAAATTGTCCAATTTTGTTGTTTTTGTTAAGCATTTCTTATTAAAAAGGGAAAACTCTTTCAAATTGTAACGCGAAAATTTGCCGAGCCGTCGGAGACTTAATATTGGCTAACCTGTCGACTGAGAGAAGTCACAGCGCTGTCGGTACGAAGTTAAAAGTCAGTCCTCCATTTGCCGTCAAGGTGTAAACACACATCGTTCAATTTAAAATTTTCGCATGTGCTCTGGGAGCCATAAACGTTTTATTGGAAAACCCGACAATTCCGACATAGGGGAAGAGAAATACGGCTGAAACCAACAACTGGCGGCTCCGACCCGATAGGTTTCTGGTCCAAAATCGGTCGATGACTGTGGGCACCATAAGAATTTAGAGGAATTGCGCTTTTGAGGTAAATTTCCGTAGACGGCATTAGTTAGAAGGATTCGTTAACAAGGTAAATGGTTGAAAATACTTTCTCGGAATTAACAGTTTTATAGGTATTTTAACGTAGAAATTTTAGCTTTGATTCGTAGTTTATTGGAGTATGTAATCTGGATTTCACGAGATAGTTTCGATGCATTTCATAAATTCTTATTAGTTCATATTCTTCATTGCTTATTATTTTGTTGAAATAAGAATATATCACGGGGGTTGTATAAATATTCAGGGATGTGTCCAACGACATAGTTTTTTTATTATGGTTTTTTTTTGGTATCGTAGTTTTTTTGCTGAGCGGAAAAAAACCAGTCATATAGTTTTTATCCTCAGTGTAGGTGGCTTTTATACAGTTAAAAGTCATGATGTATGATCATTTGCGAATTTCGGGTGTTTTTAATATAGTCAGTATGATGGGATATTACGGGGGTACGTCGAAAATTTGACCGGGGTAAAATGTAAACCCTATGTAGAGGCTAATTCGTTTCTATATTTTAGGGGAGTTTTTGTATATGGACATTAAAAAATCACTGATTGGAATTTAATGGGTCAGTGAGACCAGTTCCAGGAGAGCTGGAATATTCTGGAGAAACTTCAGTTCCTGTTCTGGTGCCGGAAAAGGATAAGTGAACAGTTTTCCTTTTCTTTATTCTTCAACTTCATTAGTAAACTCACATTTATGCTTCACATATTACCGTTTTTCATATAAAGTTTTATTTATTTTTTTTGCGGCAATTACTATAATTTCGCTTACACTTGTACTTGATATTTAAAAAAATTTGAAATCTTTGCTCATAGTTCAAGATACGCTAAGACACTACGGTACGTACCTGGTGTTGCGTTATCTAGTGTTTTTGTTGCCTATTTCTGATGATTTTATGTATATAACTTGCACCGTACATAATTTTGAGTTGTATTTTCTCTAGCAACGCTAAACTCGTTGCTATTTAAATTTTTGGCTTATGCAATTATTTATATTTATATTGATACTGGTATAAATTGCGGAAGTGTGAATCCTTGTAACTGTACATTGTTGATTTTGATATATATATATATATATATATATATATATATATATATATATTATCGTTGTATTTTTGGGATATTGTACATGAACAATTTGGTCGATTCTCTAGAATTTTAGAATTGAGACATCGGTGTAGTTTGGGGCCCTCAGCTCTTTTGCACCCTGAGTTTGAAGCCTTCAGCTCTGCTCAGAGTTTATAGAATCTGCTTGACAGTTATTTACTTGAGTTGTAACTGATAAATTAGTTAGAAATTTTTGGATTTATGTAGTTTTCGGCCTTCAGCCCATCTACGTTCTGAGATTACAGCCTTCAGCTGAGCTCAGACGTTATTTGTAACATTTTTGGTAGTGACATTGTAATAAATATTTTGAAAAGAGACCTTTGGTCCACAAAATCTTCAATCAGGGGACACTTGCTGACTTTTATCTACTTATGATAATTTACCTATCAGTTTAACCTTTGGAGTGTGTAGTGAGTATTGTTAACCCACTGAGGAGTTGTGGGCTAACTAAAAAAGTCTTGGGTGCTTGCCAAAACTTATCTGGCGCCCTTTTGTAAACTTAATAACTTTTTTGAAGAATCCACCCCTTCTTCGACTCGAAGCTAGTCGACTGGCGAGCACGGGTTGTACCACGTGAGACAACCCGCATACCTATAACGAGCACTGAGAGGGTTAGTAGGTTTTCTCGTTATATGTTTTTGGTGCCAATAACGTGGGGCCGTTAGTAATTTTTTTTTTGTTGTCAGCAATACATATCCCGTAATTTAAACTTAAACTTTTAAAATAAAATTTTTTTCTTAGCATCTTTGATTAAACTTTTGATAAGTTAAATTTGCAGATACATTTTCAGTTTGTTTTTTTTTAGCTATTGGCTGCACCAGATTTAAGTGGGTTTTGTAGGAAATCTGGGGCTTGCTTCAATTTTGAGGGTAATTGTTTTATTGAGGCGTACCTGGAAATAATTTCCCTTAATATGTTTTGATTGTGCCAGATTTAAGTGTTTTTAGTAAATCTGGGGTTGTGTTCAATTCGAAGGGAAATGTTTTATTGGACGTAATTTGTAGACAACTTACCTTATTCTGTGAGATTATAATATATATCAAACTGAAAATTTTATGGTAGAAATCGGACAAAAGTTCATTGGCTCGTGGGCAACCGCTATTTTCTTTTCATACTGATTGATGATTGGAATTTTGAAAAATTCAACATTGTAAATTTTATCTTTTTTTTAGAAACTTACAGTCATTGTAGATTTAACTTCAGTTATTGTGTCATTTGTAATTTATTGCACTGGATTTAATTGGGTTTTCATAGTAAATCTGGGGATTGCTTAACTTTGAAGGTAATTGTTCTATTGTGGGCGTAACCTGGGAATAATTTCCCTTAATTAGTTATTGATAGTGCCAGATTTAAGCGTTTGTAGTAAATCTGGGGTTTGAGGTCTTGAAGGGAATTGTTTTATGGGGCGTAAGTGGTAAAAAATTTACCGAATTTTATTGAGCAGTGTTAAATATTAAATTGCAGTTTTAATACAGGAAACGGACAAATTGTTCATTGTTTGATGTGCTCTGTTTTTTCTTTCTTCTTTTTCAGGTAGCAAGTGAATGAGAAGATTCCTGATATTGATATTATTGTTTCTATAAAAATTGTAATTTTGAAAATTTTATTTGATTATCTATTGTAAAATATTTGTAATTTATAGATATTGTAAATTTAAAAGATGAGTTACATATTGGGTCACACTGTGTATATATTTTAGTGCCAGAACAGTAACTGAATTCGTAAATACTTTGCTTTATAGTAAGTTTATTTAATTTTCGAGCGGAAAAAAACCAGTCATATAGTTTTTATCCTCAGTGTAGGTGGCTTTTATACAGTTAAAAGTCATGATGTATGATCATTTGCGAATTTCGGGTGTTTTTAATATAGTCAGTATGATGGGATATTACGGGGGTACGTCGAAAATTTGACCGGGGTAAAATGTAAACCCTATGTTGAGGCTAATTCGTTTCTCTATTTTAGGGGGGTTTTTGTATATGGACATTAAAAAATCACTGATTGGAATTTAATGGGTCAGTGAGACCAGTTCCAGGAGAGCTGGAATATTCTGCAGAAACTTCAGTTCCTGTTCTGGTTTCCTTTTCTTTATTCTTCAACTTCATTAGTAAACTCACATTTATGCTTCACATATTACCGTTTTTCATATAAAGTTTTATTTCTTTTTTTTTGCGGCAATTACTATAATTTCGCTTACACTTGTACTTGATATTTAAAAAAAAATGAAATCTTTGCTCATAGTTTAAGATACGCTAAGACACTACGGTACGTACCTGGTATTGCGTTATTTAGTGGTTTTTATTGCCTATTTCTGATGATTTTATGTATATAACTTGCACCGTACATAATTTTGAGTTGTATTTTCTCTAGCAACGCTAAACTCGTTGCTATTTAAATTTTTGGCTTATGCAATTATTTATATTTATATTGATACTGGTATATATATATATATATATATATATATATATATATATATATATATATATATATATATATATATATTATCGTTGTATTTTTGGGATATTGTACATGAACAATTTGGTCGATTCTCGAGAGTTTTAGAATTGAGACATCGGTGTAGTTTGGGGCCCTCAGCTCTTTTGCACCCTGAGTTTGAAGCCTTCAGCTCTGCTCAGAGTTTATAGAATCTGCTTGACAGTTATTTACTTGAGTTGTAACTGATAAATTAGTTAGAAATTTTTGGATTTATGTAGTTTTCGGCCTTCAGCCCATCTACCTTCTGAGATTACAGCCTTCAGCTGAGCTCAGACGTTATTTGTAACATTTTTGGTAGTGACATTGTAATAAATATTTTGAAAAGAGACCTTTGGTCCACAAAGACTAATTAAATCTTCAATCAGGGGACACTTGCTGACTTTTATTTACTTATGATAATTTACCTATCAGTTTAACCTTTGGAGTGTGTAGTGAGTATTGTTAACCCACTAAGGAGTTGTGGGCTAACTAAAGAAGTCTTGGGTGCTAGTCAAAACTTCTCTGGCGCCCTTTTGTAAACTTAATAACTTTTTTGAAGAATCCACCCCTTCTTCGACTCGAAGCTAGTCGACTGGCGAGCACGGGTTGTACCACGTGAGACAACCCGCATATCTATAACGAGCACTGAGAGGGTTAGTAGGTTTTCTCGTTATAAAATGAAGCCAAGAACATGGATGTCTATTAACAAAAAAAGTGTTACGACATTTGTTGTTTGGGTTGAACCTTCTCCCACCCCTTACTTGAACAATAAAGACAAAAAGTCCCTAACTACATTTTTTCATAATCTCAACAATATATCAAACATTGTATTTCTAGGATACGTTTAGTATATCTTTTTTGGAGATAATCACAGTATTATGTTTTTAAGTGTTCATTCCACCCCATAGGAGATATTTTAGGAACTCAAAAATATTTTCCAGCGATTTTCAGGGCCATTTTCCTGAAGGTATTTTTTTAAAGTTGTACTATGACTATTTTTTGAAATATGGCCGACAGCCGGCGTTCTTAGTTGTTCACCCTGTATTTGCTGATTAGACACAGAAACATCTATAGGATGTCATCCAGAATGTTTTGAGGTATATTATTTAGAGGTTTATGTAATGTCCATACAACATCTACGAGAATACACTGTATTGTTTTTGAAATGTCGCATTTAGATCATTGATAAGATGTTATTTTTTAGACATTGCATTAACATCGACAAGATGTTAAAAGGCATTTCAGAATGTAACAGAAATGTTGTTTTTAGTTCGTTATAAAGACTTCCTTTTGAGGAAGTTCTAGTAACATCACATCAATGTAAAAATGTAAAAAGGCAGCGCTTTAACATCGCTGAGAAGTTAAGTTGAAACATCACAAAAGTTAACAGCCACAAACTGGGCATAAGCGGTTGTATAGATGTGCATGTGATGAAAACTGGAGGAAAAAAAGGAAGAACATTGTGATTGAATTAACATAACTGTAATATTTATTTGCATAGTGGGCATGTTTTTCCCATAAGAGGTCATAGTTTCATGCCTGCAGATAGGGTTTTTGGAAGAGTGGAGAAGGAATATCGAAGACGAGAAGAAATTTTAGGACCGAGGGAGTATCACGAGATTTTGAAAAACCATGGATCTGTTAATGTTTGGGGATACATTTGATTATAAGTCGGTATCGCAGAATATTGTGAAGAAAAAGCTACCTTTTAAAATAAGTGAAGCTAGGGTTCTAACATACCAGAAAATAAATAAGACAGTGATTTGCAAAGTCCGCAATACGTATACTAGTCATGACATAGAAGTCAGTAGTTTTAAAAAAGGAGTCAAAAACGCAAATCAGATATCAGCATCTCAGAAGCTTCCAGCAGTCAATCATGTAAGTTATCTTAAGAAAGCCGATGTCAAAAAGCTGTTGCGTGGAATTGAGCTGACTGATGAAGTATCTTCTTGTTATGATGAAGTTATGAAAGGAACTGCCCTTAGTGCTGACGATTATACTGATTTGGAAGTGGATGTGTGAAATAGTTTCAATGTTTCATAGTTTCATAGAGTTATTTTTTATTTAAATAAACGGTTTTAAAGATTAAAACTAACTTTTCCGCATCTGTGGCTCTGAACAATATTCTATCATAAAATTGTCACTTATATACACTTCGGGGAATGTATTCGTGCTAACAAACGGAAATTTCTCCAAAAATGCTTGAAATTTTCTTCGAAGGTAAGTTGTGTTCCATCTCCGCCTGGGGTCGGTGATGATGCGGGAGAATCTTTTACTTGATCGATATTTAACGCACCCATATCGGCTGTTGGCGGTACTATTCCATTTTCATTTGACATAGATGATCCGGGTCTTATTATTGCACGCCTAGGAATGCCGAATTTCGAACCTCTTTTACACTTTGGTGGATACATGGCGGCCGAACTAAAATTTTAGACAATATTTTCCTCACTCATTTATTTGTTCCCTTTTATTATTACTTTCTTAATTAAATATTTTCATTGGTCATTAAGTAATGTCGTTTTAACCAGATGAAAAAAATGCTCTCCTGAAAATTCTCCATTTTGTAGTTATCGAATTTTAAAAAAATGGTCCTCAATTAAGACACGCTCTGACAAATAGCAAAAATGGAAAGGTTTTGGTAGAGCTCCAATCGAATCATTGAAAGCAATGAACAGATAAAACTTGAAACAATTTACAACGGTATTAAATAAGATATATCGGGTAGGAACCATACAAGAGGAGTGGCTAAAATCATTATTGTTACTAATACCGATTAAGACCAACCCCTATCATATGATCAGTATATTCTAATTACCCACCCTCGAAAAGTATTGCTGAAAATAATACAAAATTGATTCCATAAGACTATTACGTGAGGAATAGCTGGATAATATCCAGTTTCGCTTCAGAGGAGGAATGGGAATTCAGAAATCTTCGCGAAGAACGCTCTCCTACAAAAATGCCGCGAAAACAATAAAACTATCTACATGTGCTTTATATATTACCAAAAGGCATTTAACAAATATCAATCTCATATAAGTACTTAAGAACATAAACCTAAATGAAAGAGACATGACAGTAATAAAAGTAAATGACTTACTAACAGCCGAAATACCAAGCGAACGAGGAGTGAGACAAAGTTGCGCGATGTCGTCAATGCTACTCAACTTATACTCTCAGGTTATATTTAATAGAGCACTACAGGAATAACTGAAGTAGTGATGATAGGGGGAGGAGCCAATAATAAATAACATTTGCTTTGCCGACGATTTTTTTTCAGTCACGAGGTGGTTAGGGTTCAGGTGTCCTAATTGTTGCCGCTCAGCCATTGATTGGCTTATTGTGCACCCCCACTCACAGGTATTAAGCAGAGTCCCGTCCTAAATTCTTAGTGAACATTGAGATTCGTCGGACTATGTTTTCCTGAATTCCCTCCTGATTTGTGCCTAGGAAGATATCTAGACAGGAGGCTCGCCTTCTGCACAGGGCAGGGCATTCGAAGACAACGTGCTTTGCGGTTTCTTCTACTTCTCCACACATCCTGCGAATGGGATTCGATATTTCAATCCCCATTTTCACTAGGTGTGCGTTGAATATCCAGTGGCCAGTTATGAATCCTACCACTATTCGCAGTTCTTTCCTACCCAGTCTAAAAGCATTTGCTGCGTAGGAACTCGATGGTCCTTTTAGCATTCTTTTGGACTGAGCATGTCCCGTGATTCTGTTCCAGCGCTTTTGGTGTTCAAGCGATACCCAGTTGGAAACAGTTTTTCGTACGGCGCTGTATGAAACGCCGCATGCTGGTTCTGGTCTCATGAGGGTGAGATGAGCTCCTTTCTTGGCACACTTATCAGCTTCCTCATTTCCAGCTACCCCTGTATGGCTTGGCACCCAAGTAAGAATTACTCTATTGTCTTTTGCCAAGGTTTTCAAGGTATTTTGACAGTCCCACACTATCTTCGACGTATAGCTGTGGTTTGCTAAGGCCCAAAGGGCCACCCGACTGTCCGTGTTCACAAAGATGGTCTTTTTGTTATATTTCCTGTCTATGCATGTTCTGCCGCATTCGATTAGTGCAGCTATTTCTGCTTGAAATACGGTCGTCATTCTGCCAAGGCAAACACTTATGATTTGCCTGGGTCTGACGCCGTAAACGCCTGCTCCTGCACCCGTTAGGGTCTTTGACCCATCGGTGTACCAGGTGATACTCTTTAACATGCGTTGAGGTTCTCCCTGGGCCCATTCGGATCTGCCACTCAATTTGACACGATATGGTATCTCAGTTTTCACGACCTTGGGCATTCTGTCAGGTGGCATTTCGATGATGTCGCACCTCATGTTGTCGTGTATTTTAGTATGTTTCATAGCATGGTGCTTGCACTAGTTGCCATTGCACTGCATTCTGTATGCAGCCATTTTAGCCTCCCCCTGTATATAGAGATCTAATGGTGGGATGTTTAGCAGTATTTCCAATGCTGCGGTTGGGGTGCCCTTCATGGCGCCTGTAATGCTCAGGCACGCAGCTCGCTGCACTTTAGAAAGCGTTTTGGCGGCTGTGCTTTGCTGAACTTTAGGCCACCATGCGATCGCACCATACACCATAATTGGTCTGATTACTCTGGTGTACAACCAGTTTACCATTGTCGGAGTTAGTCCCCAGGTGCACCCAATTGCTCGTCTCATCGTGATTAGCGTAATCTGAGAACGGCTTGTGATGCTCGCTAGATGGCTGTTCCAGGTTAGCTTGTCATCTAACCGGATTCTTAGATATTTTGCCTCCCTGGCAACCTTTATCTGATTGCCGAAGAGTTTTCTTTGCTGATGATACGGTGATAACGATATTTTTATTAATAACGAAGCTGTAACCAATAAGCAACATGAGATTACCCGTTAACTCCATATATCCGACTCGTCAATAATTCATACAAAGTGTTGAATTTGGAACAAGAGTAAAGTATCTTTATTTGTGACAATATCGAAAACTTCATCCATAATAAAAATAGAGAAGTTTCCCACATTTTGCCAACTTGACATGAAATTCTTTCAAATTAAAGCAAAAATAAAATATTGCATTTGCCCATTGCCACGCCTAAGCCACAAGCTGGATCCCCTCAAAAAGTTATCGCGGAACTTTAAAACCGCTAGATCCAAAAAGTATTTGGATCTTAGCAAAAGTAAAATACATCTCATCACAGGCTCCCTTACAAGGCACTGCCGCCTCAGGAAGCACCTAATCAGAATAGGTCCAACAGAAACTGAAGAGTGCACATTCTGTGTGGAGGAGGAAGAAATTCAAGGTCACATAGTTCTAGAATGCCAACGCAAAAAATGCTTCAGAGAGGAAACTAACCTTGAAGCGCTCCAAAACTGAAAGGCGATAGTGATCAATTATCAATTAACGCATAATCAGTTGAAAGGTTTGTGAAAACGGCTTAAAAATTGTCTAAAAGAAAATGAGAAATGTTAATCAAATTGCATGGTCTGCTACTTTGTAAATTAGTTCTAATGTTAAAAGATATAAAATTAAGAGTCAATATGTAAATTCAAATAATATGTTGTTATTTTGGCGTTAATTTTTTCTTAAAATATATTTTCATACGTTGGGGCTGGTGATTTATTGAAATTTATAATAAATTCAAAAGATTACTGTAATATCAATTATCATAATTTTTATTTTTCTCCTTGAGGTATTTTATCCTCGAGGTTGTATTAAAATTGGGTACTAGTTCTGTCTGTAAATAAAATGACAACATTGTACATGTAATTATGACTGTAGGTATTGAAATTGATATTCGATAGCAGCAACCGGTCCGTTATAAATTGCCTAAAATAAAATTCCAACTATATAACTATACTGGGAGGCCGGTTGAAAATAAAACGGAACCATCGTATATGGAAGATGAAGACTGAAACTTGTGTAGGTATGCTATATGGACAAGTTTGTGTAGATGTCGCAGTGTAGGTTTCTGAGCTGGCGCAAAATGGTCAAATTAATGATAATTTTTGTAGCGTCTTGAATAAAACGTGATTCAAGTAAAAGTACATTCCTATTGAATGAATTTTTAATTTGAACTTGTTCATTACATTTGTCAACATGTAATCTATTGATTCTATTAGTTAAATGAGTTAACCTGAAATTATATTCTGCTAAAAACAGGTTCACGTTTATTTCCATTGAAATTATTAATGCACAGCACACGGACGGCGCCGATGGCCGCCACCTGATAATACAATTTTGCAGCAAAGAAAATTATTGAAACTTGTATTTTAGATGTTATCAGGTTTGGAATATTCTTCTATTTGGTCCGCAAAAAAATGTCGGCACTAAATCCAAAAATGTTCTGTCTAAAGCAATATTCCAGCGTCAATAAAAATAGCACTTTTGTCTCACATCGTTTTTATTACTTTTCTAGGAACAGGTACATAATATAGTACGTATATACTAATATCTGATATATCAATATTTATCCCAATAATAATTACCATTTCATCTATATTTATTTTTATAAATCATCCTTTAACATGTGGATTAATACTAGTAATAGAAACTATCCTTGTTTCTTTAATAAGAAGTCTATTAAGATTAAATTATTGATATTCCTATATCTTATTTTTAATTATAATTGGAGGAATATTAATTTTATTTATTTATATAACTAGAATTGCATCAAACGAAAAATTTAAATTTAATTTTAATATAACAATTATTTTAATAATAAATTTAGTTATAATACTATTATTTTCATTTATCGTTGTTGGAAGTTTTAAGGCCTTTGTTTTGGGTACATTAGCTAATTATTTTTCCTACATATAGGTAGGCTGAGTGATAAGTGAATTTTATTTAATTAATTATTGTAAATTGCCGTCAACGTTGATTGTTGAAATAAGTGAAGTGTAAACACTTAAATAAGAAAAGTAAGTACACCTACTCAATAATAAATAAATTTAATATATAAAACATTATTATTTGCTGTGACTTATATGTATGACCTTCCAAGGGCGCAAAAGGGGGTATTTTTACAGAAATTACGAAAATTTTATTTAGATTTAACTAAAATATTTGTAGGAATTTAATGAAAGTTCAGGGGCGCATGTTGGGGATTAGGGGAGCCAGGGGTGGAGAAAATATGGTCATTTTATAAAATTTTGCATTTCATACTAAACATTTTCAGTGGTGTTAAAGAAAATTTTGTGAAGAATACATAAAAAAAAGTTTTAAACATAAAAATATACTTTTTTAGGGGCGTACTCAGGAGTTAAGGGTCAAAATAAGTGTTGGCAATTTTGTAGATTACGCATGTTCTTACAATACATGGCTAGTAAATTGGGTACTGAATTAAGAAAAATTAGATTAAATAAATAAAATTCCTGTGACGCAAAATATGACAACAAAGAAACTGCTATTTTAAATTATCCCGCACAAAAAAATACTACTGATATTAAGCGTCTCATAAGTCTTATTGCCTGGTATCGTCGATTTATTAAAGATTTTTCTACTGTTTGTTCTCCAATCACTGATCTTCATGGCAGAAAGAAAGACCAATCCATTTCTTGGACTCCGGAAGCTGAAAATGCTTTTCCTGAAGTTGAGAAACGTCTTACTACTAGCCCTATAGAAAGTACAGTACAACAGCAAAAGAACTATCAGGAGTTATTTTTGGTGTTGAAAAATTCCGAGGCTATGTTGAAGGCATTCATATTACTCTTCCAGTTGGATTTTGAAATCAAACACAGAAGAGGAACCACTATGGTGATCAGTGGGGCTTTATCTCGTTTTTTATCTGAAATTTCTGTTATTGACGTAAGTACCTTTAAACCAGATGCTTGGTATACTTCTATGATTGAGAAGGTCTCGAATAATCCTGATTTATATCCCACATTTAAGGTTGACAATAATGTTTTATACAAACATATTTTTTCGTCTAATCCAATATCTTGTAACTTATCCAATTGGAAAATTGTTATACTTACCGCCAACAGAATCGACATATTAAGTATATTTCATGACAATGCATTAAGTGCTCATTTAGGCATATGTAAAACTATTTCTCGTATATCTGAAATTTATTATTGGTCAAAATTTAGAAGCTCTGTATCTCGCTACGTTAATAAGTATTCTGTTTGTAGTTCTCGTAAAACCCAAAATCTACCTTAAGCTGGATTTCTGCTGATCTTATAGGTCCATATCCACAGTCGAAATCTGGCAACAGATTTGTTTTAGTAATTACCGATTGGTTTACAAAACTATGCCTTGATCATCCAATGCCACACGCAACTGCTAAGGGCATTGTGAAGTTTATAGAAAATAAAGTTTTCTTCTTTTTGGTGTTCCACAAATCTGTTGACAATGGTACTGTTTTCACTTCTTCTCTTTTTAAGAATCTAATGTCGCAGTACCAATTGCCAATTTTTTTATAATGCTCGTTATTGTCATCAAGCAAATTACACAGAACGAACAAATAAGACTATTGTTACAGCTCTAAGGTGTTATATTCATGAAAATTCGTCTCATAATAACTGGGACACTTCGTTGCATAAGGTTGCACAAGCAATTAGAACCGCAAATCATGACGTTACGGGTTATTACCCAGCTTATCTAAATTTTGCTCGAAATGTTCCGTTAAGTGGAGATGTTTACAGTACAATTTCTGAAAACGCGAATAACATTATTAACACTGGTGAAAAGTTATAATTAATTAATGATGTTCAAACACTTCCTAAACTTTTTGTTGAAGTTCGTAAAAAGTTAAGAAACGCATATGAGAAAAATTCGAAATATTACAATTTACGAAAGAGAGATTTGCAATGTCATATTCATAGATAAAGGATAGGTTAGGTTAGGTTGATTTTCAATAGATAGATAGGCAACTCAGTATTAAGAGTTTGTTCACTAATTACCGCGCCCTCTGGCGAGTGTAGTCAGAAATAAAGCAAAAGCGGGAACTGTACATATAAAATTTAATTTTTTTTCTGGAACTGGAAGATTGTTGAAGAATGCATGAATAAAAAAACAGTTTCACTACATACGTTTATTTACAAGTTATATAATAATTAATATAATATAATATACAAATATGGCCTTCTCAACCGAAGTATATATAGTATTTTTTTCACTACTAATCGCAGAACTAATACCGAAAGACCTTATTTTCAGTTGAAAATTAGTCATTTCCCCAATTATTCAAGGATATCGAAATATCAGCTCGGAATACTTGTCAAAGCATTGAATAAAATCATTGAAACTAAGGGGATTCAATAAACGTCATTTCTACTGTTATTTTTAATAATTTTCATATTTTCAGATCATTTTCATTGTCTTAGGACATTTCCTAGAGTTTATTTTCCATGTTCATTTCATTGAATAAATAAAGTTTTAGGTAAATATTGAGCTACTTCTCATTAGACAAATGAGGTAAATAATAAGGTTTTCTCATGTTAGTAGTGAAAAAAATAACACATATAACAGATTTTGTTAATATAATAATTATCACAGCTTTAATATTGAAAGTAACGCCGGTACTCACATTTTCATAGTTTTTGGAAAATCGATGCATTTTCACAGTGTCGCCCCGGCTTCTGCATGTTGGCACACAACAAGAAAACACCATATTGTACTGGTTTGGTTAAATCAGTTTAATAAACACACACAAAAATTAATATTCAACTTAGTCTCAATGCAACACTAATTGGAATAATAATGATAATGAGTTGGACTAGGTATTGGTGTTGATAAAAATAAATCAACCTAGCCTTTCCTTTATCTATGGATAAACATTGGGCGAGAAATCGATGCGCCTGCGTATTGTGTTCTCGTAAAGCCGCTGTGATGTTGCCATACCTCAAAATTATCATTAAAAACTTGATTTTTATTTTAATTAAAAAATACAACTTGAATAGCTTCTGTAGTGTAGGGTATTGAAAGATAAGTTAAAATTCAAATCCAAAATAACATCCAAGTCTTATTTATGTTATGATTATGAAAAAATATGTTTATACCTATTACATATTAGTAACGTTAATCAATGGATCAGATGATTGACGAAAAACTGAGAAATTTTTCTTTACAGATTTGACAACGTTCAAATTTAAGGTGATTACAGCGCCTCTGGCGAGTGTAGTCGCAAACAGCTCTTATGGGACAACCTGGTTCATAAGAGTTACCTATGCATGGTCATATTGGTGACAGGTAATGGAAAAAGAATTATATTCTTTCATCAAAATCTAACAATTTTGCAGCTAAATTTGTTCCTAAGTACATACCTTGTATTGTCCACAAAGTGATCTCTAAGTTAGTGTGTAATTTAATAAAATACCTTTCCGGTAGAGATTTAGGTAAATGGCATGTTACACATTTAAAAAATCAAATCATTGACGTAGATAAAAATTGTCCTGATGATGAGTTTTCTGATCAACATTCTGTTGATACGAATTTATCTGGCCATGATTATAATTTGCTAATCAGATCTGATAGTGATTCTGGTTAGTTTGATAATAATTTATCTCGTATTTTTTTATAAAGTTTTTTTGGATTAAAATTTCTTGACGTGACTATTCTTTTTATCTTAATTTTGAATTAATATCAAAATATATCTAGAGTATTTTCTACTTTTTGTTGTCAACAATTGCGTTAGGTCACAAACGCATTTTGTCTCTTTATCTAGTAGAATTTGCTTTTGGACTATCGTATATGTCATTGAACCTCTATACACTATTTTTTGTGTTTATCTTTACCGTTCTGCAAATGCACCAATATCTTTATTTTTCGCACGCCTTATGTTCTCCCTTGATGTTGTATCTAGAGTACATTATTTTGGATCCTTGATATTATGTTGTGTATAATACAATTAATGTAATATATTTGTGTTTTTATCGTATCTCTTTTTTGTTTTTGGGTTTTTTACAAAAAATCCAAACATTTTTCCGTGAATGTTTCAAATTTTCTGAGATTTTTTTGTATAATGCACCTTTAGGAATCAGTTTAGTTTGAAACGACTTTTATACTGAAACATTATCTGGAGTTTCTTGCTTTAGGCAAATTTTGAATTCAGTTAATTTTGAGTAGTCTTTTGTTGTGTGTACTCAGAAATTATATTTTTGCTTGGTAGCGTTTTCGTTCTCAGTATACGCTTGATTTTTATCGTCCCTGTATGATGATATGGCGAAGAGACTAAAGGTGACCTTGAATATAAACAGGAATGTTCAACTGACCTAATCTAATCCTATATTAACACTTTTATGATAAACAATAAACATGTACGTGAAGTATTTTTTGAAATAGAATAATATTCGGGTTTCTATGTCACTGAGTATATTTATATTTCAGAGTTTTCAATGTCAATTTTGATAGGGGCTAATATATATATATATATATATATATATATATATATTATAATATACTCTATATTATAATTCTTTAATAATATTTGCCCCACGTTTGGGTGACAATTATAGTATATCTCGACTATGTTTTTAATTATAATATATTATATTCTATATTGTTTTATCGTTGAATTTATTTGTATCTGTAACTACACTAATATGAAAATACCTTTAGCTAAATATAACCTATAAATTTTTAATGACAGCAGTTGTCAAATTAATATGCCCGGCTAAATAAATAATAAATTTTATATCCTGAAAGATAAATTAATACACAATATCAATCAACTCACTCTTTTCTCAGGGAGGGATAAAAGATTTCAAAGAATAATTCAAAATTTATAAATTTCCAAATAATTTTCCAAATCACGTATTATACTATTCAAATCGAAAGTAACTGTTTGTCCAATACACTATAAGACAATTAAATTATTTTATGACACATATGAAATAACTGTCAGAAATTAAACCAAATGTCACTTCTTGTACTAAATTTTCTATAGGATGAAATTATCAAATGTAATGAGAATGATTATGAAAAGAGAGCCAAAAGGTGATTAGAATTCAAATTTATATATTATATTATCAAATAAACACTTACAAAAATTAAAACTTTTCAAAAAATATCACAAACGAATACGCAAAATAGAATTTTCTATCAAAACCTAAATATTATAAACAAATTAGAAATTAGAAATTCTTATCTAAATACTTTAACTAAAAGTTCAAAATGACTTATATGTCAATGTAACATTCCCCAATTTCCTTGTAAATTGTCTTTTTCAAAATTTGTCTTGAGTTTACGTAGAATGATATATCAATAATGTTACTATAATTTGATCAAATATTTAATTCATCAGATGCATCTACTTTCGAAATATTTTTTACTAAAGGCCTATTAATTCTCGAGAAATAATATATAATATGGACTGGACTCACCAAACTGGATACAGATAGACTTGTTTGTATTCTAAAAACGTTTTAGAATATGTGGAACAATTTTCTAAATGACTTATTTAGAAACTGGAACAACACTCGCACTTTGATGCTGTAATTCTCTGCGAATAATACACGCACTGGCTTTCAAAGGCAAATTGTGTTAATTTGATAATAATGCTACAACTCTTATTCCGATGTTGTCTCTCGAAATATTAAAATTCAACTCTATTTAAAAAATTCTGAGACAACTCTTATTTCGATGTTGTCTCTCGCGATGTTATCAATCAACTAACTGAACTATTTCCATCAATAACTCTCTTCTCCTTTGGTTACCAAGAATTCTTTTTTTTTAAATACAAATTTACGTCTTTATATACCAAGAGAGATTTTCATTATTTTTTATAAGTGCCATTATGCTAATAGAGACATCTGTATTCTGGTTTTTCAAATCGTTTTAAAATCTATCTGTCATTAAGTCTATTTTGCAGTAATGTCATATGAAATTGAAATGTCAAATTTTATTGGTATATTGAACCTTTCAAATTATTGATAATACAGTGCATATTTTCTTTATTTCGATGTTTTCTTTAGAATTTAGATAGAGGATATGTAATAATATATATATATATATATATATATATATATATATATATATATATATATATATTGAACTAGTTACCTAGTTCTGGAAACAAATTTACACAAATAATTATCATAAAAAGTATAGATTATCACGGGAGGTGTGTCAGTAGACACAACCATTAGCAAGAAAATGACAATTTAAGTATAAAGTTATATAAAAATTTGTGAAATATGTATCAATCTTATTAAATATGAATGTGATTATTTTAAAAAGGATTATGAGAACAAATACCAAACACAATATTATTTAATTAAATACAAAAAGTTACCTGCACAAGTAATTCCGAATATATGCCAAAGTCAATGAGCTCCACAATGTGCTGAACACTGCTGTAGGAAAAGAATTAAAAAAAAAAGAATATTTAGTCTAGTGTTAGATTAGCATAATTACACATGTTCCAATAGTAAAAGTTAATAATTTCATAAAGAGTTGAAAACTGTATATGAAAAGATAGATGGAACGCAGCTCAAACTTATGAAAGGGAAATTAATAAACAGGAAGTAATGAATCTTAGTAAATTTATAATTGCCAATTTAATTTTATTGATGATTTATTGCATACTGAAAAATAATATCAAAAACAAAAATAATCAATAGTTTATATGATATAAATATAAAATAAGATTGAAAATTAAAAAAAGGATCAATTACATATAGGTAAATTAATAATTTAGGTTGTAGTTTTTGTAATAATAATTATTTATAAAAATATCTAAACAACATGTTTATATGTAAATTAGCTATTCTATTATGAAAAAAGGACATGATATATATTCCTTAATACAATAGAAATAATAGTGAACTAGTGTGAATATCCTCCAGAACAATTAAATTAAATAATTCAGATTTAGAACTAAAACACTTCGAAATGACAATTTTTTATTCAAAATAACAGATAAGTGAGCTTTGGATTAATCAAGCGAGGAGGTTGTTGATTTTGAAAACAAGAGAGGAGAGTTTTCGGGTGATGGAGAGGAAGCGTCGATAGAGAGACTCTTTGTTTAAAAATTTATCAGAAATTGGTATAAATGTTAAAAAACACAATCAAAGGTAAATCAAAGCATTTAACTATTGTTTATAATCCTGTGTAAGGATGAAGAAGTGTAGAAAGTGAATATCTCCTGAGAGATATCTACAAGAATTTGGAGATGCGAGTTGCAGCCCGGCAGAGAACTCAATATTAAGGTCTGTGTCTTTACAATTACATTCATTGGAATTCCATATAATTCTTTATAAAGAAAGTGAACATTAAAATTTATCAGAACGTTAAAATTGAATAAATTCATTAAATGGCCAAGAACATTTATCATATGATGCATCATAATTTTATCTCAACTGAGAATTAAACAGTTTTAGTTAATAATAATATTTGTACTTACTTGATATAATATAATTCACTGTATATGTTTACGAGCATCATGAATTTTCACATAACCTCTCATTCTTTCTTTTATCTTCAGCATGAATAACTATTTGCCTATTACTGTCTTCACTTTCAACTCACTCACATAATTTTAACTAAGTATACTTATATGTAATTGATTATTTAAAGTTTATATCATTATAATTGTTTCACCATTATAGACGCGCTGGTAGTGTGTTTAACAGTAAAGTTATTTCTTATAGAGGGGAGAGTATCCTCCTATCGTTTCAATTATAACAGCGCATGCGTTCAGATTTATGCGCCGACGCACTGATAGGAACATTCTTATACTGAGAAATGTATCTGATATAGGGTGGAACAAAAACACAATTTTCAATGTTTAAATCTTATTGCAAATTTTCATAATAATTTATTGAATTGTTTACATTTGAGTGTTGGTATTTCATTCTCATCACATCCATCAGAAAATTTTCTATCGTCCACATATTTCAATAATTTTATATAGGAGAAACAGAAATTAATTTTCATAAAAAAAGATTTTACAAGGAAAAAGGTAAGGTTTGAATTAAATTTGTCAATTACTGGTATTAATGCATCCTGAACTCAAAGGGAGGAGTCTCATACTTCCGACTGAGATAAATAAATATAAATATAACAGTTAATAAAAAATTAACATATTGAGCTAGCCGAGGTAAAACAAATACTATATTAAATAATACTGTATTAAATAAATAATAAAATATAATCAATTATAATATATATATATATATATATATATATATATATATATATATATATATATATTGAACTTATCGTAAGAGGTAGTAAAGAGAATGAAACACAAATGTATGAAATTTGCAACTTTGTTAAGTAACAAATGGAGATTAGTCATTTCACACAGCTGGAATTATCTTGTCTAATGGTGATAATATGAGAAGAATATATATCTCCTATTGAATTAAACATTTATTATATTAGTTATGCTCCATAACTAAAGAATACAGAAGTAATAGTGAAATTATTTCATGTCAGTTAGCAAAGTACACTGAGAGCAGAAATATATTCTACCATAGAATTATTTATGTCTGTGAACTATTGATAATAGAAAAATTTGATGACTGGATTAAATAAAAGGCCAAGTTCATGGTAGATAAATATGTAATAATGAGTAAAGATTTAATTGAAAGGCATTATAACAGATATTGGAACATTTGATATTGTATATGTATTGATATTGAAATTTAAAGTTAGATAGATATAATTTTTGTTTATTAAAAATAAGGTAGATTTTTGAAATATTGCGTATGTAAATAGGAATAGTAAATTAATTTGAAATCTTACATCAACAATAAATAATAATAGAAAAATATAAAGACATTAAACGATATATCAAACATTAAATAAAACAGAGTATATTATATCTAGTATGAAGTGAGTGTTTTGTTTTACAAATAACAAAGCTGGCAACAAAAAGCTTGTTGATTTAAAAAACAAAAGGTTGGTGAGGAGAAGCTAATGGAGATGGATGCATGTAAGCAAATTTTATAAATTTTATGAAAATATTTGGGAAATTATTAGAAATTAAAGTGAAAAGACATTGCAAAAATTGAATAAATATACATTGAACATTTTGACAAGAAAATATTTGGAATTAATAATAATTTGTAAGAAATATAAACAGTTAAAATTTGAGAGGGGACGCTACCTGAATTTTCAAAAAGTAATCACTTTACCGTGAGAAAATACTTTCTTAAATCATTAATCATTGTAACAAAAACATTATAAGCAAGTATATTTAAATGATTTAACAAGAGTTCACGAACTTACCTGCCATACAAACTATAGAGTTTGTTTCTACAAGATTGGAGGAGATCCAGCTTCGTTCCAGAAGATTCCACAGCAATAGAATGTACAAGAGACTTCCCAGTGTTGTGATCAGGTCAGTGTTTTAACAATTTATCTGGTTAACCATATTAAACTCAAACGAAATTCACTAATTTGGCCAAATTACACATTAATAATTTTAGGTATATAATAATATTTGGTATTTGTAATTTGGATTGTATTATATTTGTATAACATAAGTTTTCTTCACAGTTATGATGCTTTTTGATTTGATGTTTTGTTGATAATTATAGAAACTAAATTTTGAGTCATTGAATTTCATTTATATGTCATTTGCTAAATACAGGAAAAGGTTTCACACCATGGAAATTGAATTACTGTGTTCCATTTAATCTATTCACAGCCGTTGGAGGAGATGATTTTCGCAGGTTATTTGTAAGGTGCAAATTTCGTATATTTTTGTTGTTTAAACTCAATCCAGAACCCAACGGGAGTAAGAGTTCTAATGCTCTCCATTAAACAATGAATTAACTATATAAAATAATATAAATCATTTACCCTGAGCTAGCTATATTCAATTCATAAAAAAATTTAAACCATAGACAAATAATAATTAAACAAAATCCAGGTTTTTACTTAAATAAATAAAATATATTATAATATATATATATATATATATATATATATATATATATATATATATATATATATATATATATAAATAATCAATGAAAAGATGGAAGAATAACGCGTGAAATATAAAACAAAAACAGAATTAGCGGGCATATCACGCATTTGCGTGATATGCCCGCTAATTCTGTTTTTGTTTTGGTATATATATATATATATATATATATAACATTGAATGACTCTTAGAATCGTCTTCTCGTCCAGGCGTCGGATTGGGATTCCGGTCATTTTGTACCCATTTTTCTAGTCTTGCCATTGCTCTCAATTTGTTCAATGCCTTTCCTTTTTTTAAACCTATATCTTTTAGTTGATTTATCCATTTCCTTCTGGGTCTCCCTTCGTTTTTTATTTGAGTTTCCAATTTCCATTATTTTTTTTGTAATCATATCTGTCTTCAGTCTAACAACGTATCCAAACCAATGTAGGTGTTTCTTCCTTATTTTCATCATTATCGGCTTTTGTTTTGTCATTTTCCTGATCTCCTCCTTTAGCTATCTAATTCGCTTTTCCCCGCATAGATGCTTCCATGGGGTTCAATTTTTTTCGTTAACATGCAGTTTTCACTTCCATATGTTATTTTTGGTACTGTTATAGCATCATGTTTTTTTTCATTTTTATTGTCAATATCTTTGTATCCTAGTATAGTTTTGATCAGTAAGTAGATTTTGTCCATCTTCTGTCACTATGTTCCCTCGGTATTCACATGTTGCTACTCTTTCCAATGGTTTCTCTTTACACTTTATTTCTTGTTTCTGTTAACTTAGTTTTCATTCGCGATCATTACTTTGGTTTTATCTATGTTCACATCCATTCTCATATTTCCCATTTCTCTAATCCAGTTATTTATCAATTTCTACATTTTACCTTTCGATTTGCCATTAAGACCACATCATCTGCATACAGAAAGCTAGTATTATTGAATTTAGTTGTTCACACTGTGCTTTAATTCATTTGACGATCTTATCCATCATTATAATAAATAATAATAGGCTCGGGCTATCTCCTTATTGTTTTACTCCTTTGTTGATCACAAACTCCTAAAATGAAAAAAATATATATTCAAGGAAACTTTTCGATAACTTTCTGACACCTTTTGTAGAATTCAAGCGATTTCTTGGAAGTCCGGTAATCTTCTGGCCCTTTCTTCAAATTTCTCAAAAACTCCATCATGCTTGAATACCTCGCAAATATTCGATCAAGTTGATCAAGTTTGGTGACATTCTTGATCGTTATAGGAAATTTGAGCAATTTCTTTAAAATGTGCTCTCTGGCAAATTCGAGCAATTTTTCGAAAACTGAACAACTTTCTGACACTTTTTGAAAAATCCAAGTAATTTCTCGAAATATTGCTAACTTTCAATAAGTATTTGAAAAATGCAAGAATTCTCATGTGAAAAAAAAACTGAGAAATTAATAATTATAAGAAATTATAACAATGTAATATTACAAGTAATGATAATTTCAGACAAGGATGAGGAACATCAGACCAGATATTCACCATTAAAATAATACAAAATACTATGAACAAAATTTAGGACCATACTTACTGTTTATTGATTTTTAAACGGCTTATAACTGCATTTTAAGATCGAAATTGTATGAGTCATTGGGTAATTTAGGAGTTCCACAGAAACAAGTTAAGTTGATAAAACTAACCCTCAAAAGAACATCATCGAAAGTATTGGTAGAAGGTCACAAAAAACTTTATTTCAAGACAAGTACTGAAACAGGGAGATCCCTTATCTACCGTTTCATTTAATTTGATGCTAGAAAATATTATGAGAAAAGCTGAACTGAAATACTAATACTACTAAAATAAATGATACTAAAATAATGATACAACATTGTAAACATCAGATAATTGCATATGCCGATGATATTACTTTGATTACTACATAGATCAAAAAGCAGCAGGAATTAGTACTAAATAAATATGGAAATATAACAAAAACATAGATATGGCCTTATAATGAAAAAAATATGAAGAGACTACGTTGTATTGAGTGTATAATGAATAAAATTGCAAATCGCTTTCGACTTCCATCATCAGTGCTTCCTGAAAGTGAATACTCATGTTGTTGTTTTTGATATGTTTTAAGCTTAGGTGAATGATTAATTCAGAAATTCTTTTCTAAATGAGTAGTCACAAGGCAGGTACAGGAAGTTTAATAACAATAATGTTCATCTTGTTACAATATTAGTTGATACTCCTGCATCACAGACATCTTTATTCAAACAAAATAAAATGTGGAAGAACCAAGTGGAAATAACTGAGTCATAAATCAACAAGTGACTGGCTGTCTAAATTGTCAATTGTCTTGTCATTAGCAAATAATTTTTAGATATCTACAACCTAAGGCAGAGAAGCTTGTTCTGAGTAACGTTAAGTGTGGGTTGTATCGAGCTTAATTAACCAACAGTTCACTTGAACCTTTGATCAAAAATAAACCAAGAGTAAATAGAAATGTGTTATACGATAGTCATTTTTCCTGTGATCAGGTGAACTTGGATTTATGGTAGTTGGCACTACTGATAGCTAACTTCACTCTGTCAAACCAGTCAAACATATGTGTTTTGTGTGAGAGTGTGATTACATTTTACATTTCTCGATGCTATGCTTGTTTAATTTGTTTGGTTAGAATAGTATTGAGAAAAATATTGGTTTATTTTTGAAATGCCAGGTAAAAAAATACCTATAACCATTGTAAAATATAGTACCTAATTGTTTCTTTTTTCACAGCTACCAACAAAATAAACAAAAGTGAGAAAAACTTTTCTCCCAAAGAAGAGGGGTTATTGGTCTCTATAATAAAAGATAAGTATGTTAATATTATAGACAATAAGAAAACGGACACAGTCACAAATAAACAGATGTACCTAGCCTGGGTAAATATCTGCAAATATTTTAACCAGCTTGTGGGAGAAGAGTTTCGAAGTGTTGAAGCTCTAAAAGTGAAATATAATAATGTTATAAAAAGGACAAAAAAAGTTTTTCGGAACAAAAGCAATATCAGTATGGCAAGTTTTTCTAATTGTTCAAACTTCTTTCGAAAGACGGTTGCCAACCTTGTGCGTGCTTGTTACTGGCGGAGATGTTGTGTGCCAGGAAGCGTGAACAAGTCTTGTCTTTGTTCTGTAGTGACTCTGTATCTACCTTTCCCAGTACCTCCGTATCCACCCATAAAGTCTTCGAAGGCTGAGTCAGACTCTTGTTGTATATGGTTCACACCTTCCTCTTTGTCATGGTCTTCTTCGAATGGTGCTAGTCGGTTTTGGTGGACTACTCTCAGTTTTCCACAGGGGATCTTGTTTATGCGATAGATGACGTCGTTGATCCACTTCTTTATTAAGTACGGACCTTCCCATGATTTCTGTAGTTTTTGAGAAAATCCTTTTCTCCTTGTTGGGTTGTGTAACCATACTTTGTCCCCTTTTTTGAAACTGCCTTCTGTGGCCTGCATGTCGTTCCGTTTTTTCATTCTGTCACTGGCAACTTGAAGTTTCGTTCGAACCAATTCGTGCACATTATCCATCCTTCTTCACAATTGGATCACGTAATCTCCCGCTAGATCTTCTCCCGGTCGACAACCAAATTCTAGGTCACAAGATAGCCTCATTTCGCGGGCAAACAGGATATTCACAAGTGTTTCATCGGTGGACTCGTTTATGGCAGTTCGATAAGCCAACGCAAATAGGGAAGGATACTGTTCCCAATCTCTCTGATGGCTGGGAACTACTTTGGACAGGTATTTTCTCATGGTTCTCCTCATCCTTTCGACCATTCGATCTGACTGTGGATGCAACGCGGTTGTCCTGGTATTCTTCATTCTCAGCTTGTCACAAATTTCGTGGAATACCTGGCTCTCAAAATTTCTTCCTTTATCGCCGGGGGCTTCCAAAGGCACCCCATTTCGGCTAATAAATTATTTCACCAATACATCTGCGACAGTTATAGCCCCTTGATTCGGGATCGCGTAAATTTCCACCCACTTTGTGAAATAATCCGTTACAACCAGGATGTATTTACCACCATTTTCTATCGTTAGAAATGGTCCAGCGATGTCTAAAGCAATCCTTTCGGATGGGCTTGTTTCATGGGTGCCTTTCTCTTGCGAAGTGGTCCATTACTCGTAGCACAAGTTGTACATTTCTTACATCAGTTCTTCACATTGTCGGAGCTGTTCATCCAATAAAGGGTTTTATTCACTCCCAGATGACCTCCCGATGGACTGTCGTGTAACTTTCTTAGTATCTCGGCTACTCTCGTTCTTGGTATAACTATCTGACTTCTTATCTCGGAACCATAATCGTTTTCAAGGACTCTTTTCAACAGGCCTTCTTCCAGGATAAAGGAATACCACTGAGACCAATATTCCTTGAATTTCGGTGAAACTCTTGACACTTCTTGCCAGGTAGGTGGGTGATCATTCTTCGTTGACTACTGTAGTTCTTGAAACTGCAACTTCCTTAGATTTCGAGTTGTTGCAGTGAGAATAATCTACAGGACGTGACCGTCTAGACAGAGAGTCGGTGTTTCGGTTATTCACATCTGCTCTGTGTTCGCCCTGTCTAATTTCCTCTGTGCCTGGAGTTCTTGGGTTGCAGGAGTCCTGGGGCGCTTAGGTAGGCTGAGTACGTGTTCTAGCTCGCCACGCTTCCGACATTTGATCTTCGGCTTCTTTATATTTAAGAGGTTCTTTGTTTGCAGGAGTCGTAGGACGCTTACACGAACTGCGTACATGCTCTTGCTCGCCACAATTACAGCAACTGATCTTTTTCGGCTTCTTGCCTACCATACCTTTCAACAATTTGATGATCTGGTCAAGTCTGTCATCGTCACCTTCTTTCTGCATGATCCTACATTTGCTCTACCTCGAAGACATCGTGGCTGCTTCATATTCAAGAGCAACAGTCTGTGCATCTACCAATGTTTTGAGATGGGCTAATTGAAGCGTCCTCTCTATATCATGGCCACATAAGCCGTCAATAAAGACCTGGTAGCCCAAACATTCCATCATGTTCTCTGGTGCTGATGGATAAGCAAGTCAAACTAGTCGGGCAATATCCAGTTCATACTCTTGAAGGGTTTCGTCACGTTTCCACCTTCGGTTCTTCAGCTGGAATCGGTACAAATGTTCTAGATGACCATGACCATATCGCATGTCCAACCTCTTCTTGAGCTGCTCGAAGTGATCAGTTTCTTCAACGTGTATCGTATGAAGTACATCAAATGCCTCTCCCCGTAGCGCGATTGTTAGGTTCACTGCCTTCCCCCTATCGGACCAAGTATTTCAGGCTTGCAAGGTTTTATTTGTTCAGTCTTCTTTTCTGCTGCTGGTGTGTCTTATGCTCTTGAATCTATTATCTTTCTCTCACCTTGATTTTTCCGTCCACCGTTGTCATATTATTCTCTATTCTCTCGTCCATCGTTGTCATTTTATCCTCAATATCCGATTTTAAAGACGAAATTTTATTTTCAACGTCAGCAACAATGTCATTCTTCATTAATAAGATATCGGCAGAAATCTTGTCCATGATCGGCAGAAATCTTGTCCATGTTAGCAGAAATATCGTTTTTCGCATTAGTTGAAATCTTCTCTTCCATGGCAGAAATATCGTTCTTCATATAAGAAAAATCGTTCTTTATAGCAGAAATATACTTTTTCACATTCGTTGAAATATTCTCTTCCATGGCAGAAATATCGTCCTTCATATCAGAAATTGACGAGATTAAAATGGACGTCTCGTCTTTGAATGAGAAAGTTTCTGGATAGAAGCCATCACTTACCAGTCCCACTTTGATTCTTTCTACTAACTCACTCTTCTTACCGAACTTTTCCAACTCCCGATTTTCCAATTCTGCCTTTAGTTCAGTCACTTTCAGGTCACTTAGTCTCTTGGCCATTTTTACGTAGCTATTTATTTATATTACATCACACCTGACACCAATGTAATATTTTTCTTATTTATTTAAAACCTTTTATTACGACTTAATTTATTTGTTCAATAAACTATTCACTAATTTATATTAAAAACACAGTATATTCACTTACACTAATTTATGTAAACCCTTCACTACTGTTTATTTGCTTAGACTTAATTTATATAAATACTTCACTATTTACTTGTTCACTGTTTATCTCACAAGATCAAATTATGAAGTAATTCCGTTGATAAGTAGTCTCTCTTATATATTAAGTGCCTTTCATTCTAGAAACTTCCCGATTGCGGCTCCCAAATCGACCTTCCTGAAAATCTCTAGATAAGACCGGTCACAAAAATTAAAGGTAAATAGTTCGAAGAAATCCCTGCGCATTCGCCAAAAATTTAACTTTCCTATATAGTATATGACAGAGTCGGACTCAGGTCCTACACCATTGTGCGATTTCGTAACATTATCATTGATGATTTTCTTCAATTCCTGAGGGTAGACTTGTAGGGGGAATTGTGTGTAGTTGATTTGGTTCGATATTTTTGAATAGTAAATTGACAGAAGTTTCTGATTATTAACTTAACTATATCAATTTTGGATAAGTTGTCGATCAAAACATCCAGTTCAATTGTAAAAGAAATCAAGTCCTTCTCAGACCGGCCAAGAAATAATTAAACTTTCAGACCTTAAGGATAATTAAGTCATCTCATCATCATCGAAAGAAGAATTAGAAAGATTTTTTACCCGTTCGTGGAATTTGAATTTATAATAAACACAAAGAAAACAAAATACATGGAGATGAAACAAGATACAATCGACGGGGACGGGGTGAAACAGGTTACTTTTAGAACAGACAGCCAGACATATTGTCCACAAACGTTTAACTGACGTGTATTCAGGACAGTTCTGTGATTTTTTGAATCTATTTTTGTCACCGTTGGTAGCAGTGATCTGATTTTTTGATTCTATAGTTACATGTTTAAAAAGAAATTAATTAAGAATTGCCGTTTTGTTCAACATTTGTATATTTTCAACTTTTTTGTAATCTAATGAAATACACTTTTTATTGTAATTAAACACCTTTAAAAAATATGCATTTCATACTTTGTCTTTGATGGTCCTTCGAAAATTACATTAATCAAGGTCCTAACACATATAGATTCGAGAAAGTCAACAGTTTTGATTAACTTGGGGTAATCAAATTACCAATAAGAATGACAAAACAGATTAAAGTGATAAAAGGCTTTCCAAAGGAAGCAGAACAGTGGAAGATCTCAGTATTTTTTTAAATCAAAAGTAATCTCGAAACAAGCAACGATAGGAATATACATAACGATAATTAGGCCAATAGTACTTTACGGTTGCGAATCCTGGATACTCGCATAAAAGACTGAGAACAAAGTTGAAATATGGGAGAGAAAAACCCTCATTAAAATATTTGGAGGCAATAAACTAGACGATGGGTCATGGAGGAGACTAACTAATAAAGAAGTAGGGGCAACTTATTGAAATCCGGTCATAACTTATCATATAAAGGCAAAAAGAATAAGTAAGCTGGGGCATGTGAGCAGAATGGCAGTAGAAAGAGAGGGGACAAAAAGCGAATGGTCAGACCGAAGAAGAAGTGGTTAGAGGCAGTCACAATGGATTTTAAGAAGAAAGGAATGAAGGAATGGAGAGAGATAGCGTATGATATATAATGATAATTTCTTTATGTATGTTTATAAGAATAAAAATTTCATGAAAAAGATATCTTTGAATTAAAAAAAAATATAATTTGTATACCAACCTTAAATTAAATGAATGAATGTATGAATAAAAAAACAGTATAGGGAAAAATTTTGCTCGTAAGTTTTTAATATTCATGTTTTGAGATTGAACTATTCAAAATAATCGACCAACTTTGCATAATGCCAAATAAAATTTGTTATTCAAACAGCTAGGAAAACTGAGAAAAATTATGCGATACAGCTGTCCTAAAATTTTATTATTATATACACTGGCGAACCTTCAGACAAATTTATTATCTTTGATACGGAATGACTGTCTAAAATGTAGCAGATTTCAACAAAAAGCACTAATTTTTATTATATCATCTCTATGGAGTGTCATAATTGAATATAAATTTCACGCCCACCGCTAAAATCTCAACTAACATTATATTAAGATTGTTAGAGATGAAAAGCTTGAATTCGTGACTCCTACACCGATTCGCCTGCTGTTTTCAAATCCCAACATTCTACAACTATTTTACAAATTACTAAAAGGTGTTGATGTAAAAATTTAAATATCGGTTGAGAAATACCGAGACTGAGAATACCAGTAATATTGGGAAATGTGTGAGGAAACTTTATTATATATTATAAGCTTTTTTCCTCTCATCTTTAATTTGAGCCAATTTGAAAAAACATGTTGAAAAAGTTTACATAAGTAAACACGAATTTTGAGCCTGAGTTCTGAATTTCTGATACTTTGGTATAATAAAGTTTTCTTTTGTAGCTACCAGATCTATTATTCAAATTTGAAGGAAATATCTGTTTGTTTTTTCTCATTTTAGTTGTACACAAAATAAAAAAAAAAACTTCAATTTATAAATGTTCATCACTTTCATTTACAAAAGGCGATTAAAATAAATCTACAAGTACAAAAAAAGAAGTAGCGTTTAAAGTGCACATCTTTTGTACGTCTTCTGTGTAAGTAATAGGTTTATAATGAATGAAACAACGACGAGTACTGAGTGTGTGATTTAATGTAAAAATCCAGCTAAGCTCTTTCGGACACTAGGCCATTTTCAAAGCTGTCCTCAAAAACAGCAGGTGTCTAACGTTTTTGACGACAACTTTGAAAATGGATTGTCTATCTCTCCATGCCTTTCTCTAACACACTGATAACGATATGTGCCTTATACATTTTCACTTTGACTATCGGGCTTAATATTCTAGAAAAAGAGCTTACAAGAAGTAATATTGCGATTACTGGCCTGTCTGAGACTCATTATAGGGGTTCGGGACACTTCACTTCCAACAATGATAATTTCATTTGCTATTCTGGTAATTCTAACGGAAGCATCAATGGCGTTGGATTTTGGATGGGGAGAGTTCACGTTAGAACTATTCTTGCTTACAAGTGTGTTAGCGAGAGGATAATCACGTTACGCATCAAAGCGACCTCTACACCGATCAATATTGTGCAGGTATATGCACCTACTTCTAACCCGAATGACAACACAGTGGAATAATTTTACAACGATCTTGAATCTACACTTGCGTGTCTATCAATCGTGAGATGGTTCTTGTCCTTGGCGATTTTAAGTCTAAAGTTCTAGAAGATTAACATCCTAACTCGTTCAATGCCGCTGGCTCTCATAAGAGTCAACGCTGCTCATGCGCCGATGCCACTGACTCTTAAAAGAGCCGCATTTAAATGCTGATGCTATGCGAGATATTTCAGTTGGCCGAAAGACGTAAAGTGTGTCGGTTGTGTCGGTACGGACGATAAATATTATTTCACGAGTTTTCGTAGGTGGTTCCGTTTTTTGTTTTGTTTTGCAATTTGTAGTTATACGTGTTTTAAAATGGAGGATGGTAATGCTGTACCGGGACCTTCTAATCCTAAAAAACGAAGATTGAGTGCAAAAAAATACTATACAGACAGTGAACTATCACAAATATTGGAGAATAATGACTGCGATGAGTTTGATTCTGCTGGATGGGACTAGAATGAGGGGGATTCGAGTGATTACGAAGAAATGAATGACTACTTGACCACCCGAGTAGTGAACGATTTGTCTTCAGATAGCGGTGAAGAAATTTTTATACATGTTCCGACAGGTAGTGCCAACAATAAAAAAGTTATCATAGACTGGAAAGAAGATCCCATAGATATGAAAAGTCTACCTTTTTTAAAAATAGAGAGTTTACTTATTCCTCCAAATGGAAACTCTCCTATTGATTATTTTCGTCATATCATGACTGACAATTTCAAACAGTTGTTGACGAAACAAACGAAAATGCAGAAGAGTTTTTTTATCTGACATCACCAAAGAAAAATCACGTATATGTGATGAACCTTTAGTTTTTTTGGGAGTTTTCCTGTATATGGGGATTGTAAAACTCAAACGTTTGCAAGACTACTGAAAGAAAAATCCATTTTTCACTGCAAAGCAATAGCAGATAATATCAGTCGCAATCGTTTCCTAATAATATTGCGTGCCCTGCATTTCTCGAGAAATGCGAGTCCTGGAGAATCGAAACCAGAGGTCAGGTTGTATAAAATAGGACCTGTTAATAATTTTTTTAACGAAAGAATGGCCATGGTTTATTATCTTTGCCAGCAACTTTCTCTGGACGAGTCGATGGTGCTATGGAGAGGGCGTTTGTCATTCCACCAATACATAAAAAACAAAAAGCATAAATATGGGATTAAACTTTATATGATGACAACCCCAACAGGTCTCATACAAAAGATTGCTGTGTACACTGGTATGCTTCATGAAATAGGAGGCCGAGGTCATGTTCAAAAAGTTGTCTTGTACTTGATAGAAAATAAATTAAACGTTGGGTATCACGTGTACATGGACAATTATTATAATAGTTTTGACTTAGCTAAGACCCTCTTGGATCAAGGAACCCATTGTACTGGAACACTAAGATTGGACAGAAAAAATGTACCCATAGAGGTCAAAAACGCAAAACTTGCCCAGGGCAAAACGATTGCCCGATATGCAGAAGGGATTATGATTGGGAAATGGCGAGATAAAAGGCATGTGAGCTACATATCGACGGAGTTCGAGAATAGTATGATTGAAGTAGAAACAAGGACAAAAGAAAAAGTAAACAAACCACTGCCTATAGTTTGGTATAATAAGTACATATCAGGAGATAATAGACAGGACCAAATTCTGTCGTACTATTAAGCAGAAAGGAAAATAATTCGTTGGCCGAAAAAGTTATTTATGCATTTTATAGAAACGATGCTGCTAAATGCGCATCATTTATTCAATAAATATTCTGGATCAAAGATGACATTGTACGAATTCAGAATAAATGTAGTTAAAAGTTTAATGCCAACAATCACTGAAAATATTCCCGCAGTAGTCACTCAAGGGCACAAATTAGTGAAACGAGATTTAAGTGACGGTAAAAAACAAGTAGAAAACGATGCCAGTCTTGCACTAAGAATGGAAAGCGTACTCAAACTATTATGAATATTCTACATGCGCAGGTGCTCCAGGCTTCTGCTTGGAATGTAGTAACATTATTCACAAATATTTTTTTTCGATCAACAATTATTATATTATCTTTCTGCTATAGCGATAATTATACATTTTATTTTCTCTTCTGTAGTTTATGCAACAATATGTTATGTAGGATTTTAGTTTCTTCTCTTGGAATGAGAAGGCAGATTTATTTTATGTTTTATAAAGTTTTTTAGTTTTGTTCAATTGAAAAAATGTCTAATATTTTTGTTGGTTATGTACCTATGTACTTATTGGTGCTTCACTATTAATAAATGTTTAATATTTTCGTTTTACGTTTATTGATATCCAAGAAAAATATTTAAAAAACACAAGCAGCAATGAATTATGTCCCGACTCTTTGCCAGTTGACCCACAAAGTATATTTGAGTATCAATGCCGCCGGCTCTTAAAAGAGCCACAAAAAAATCGTGAAAATTTGAGTAAATTTGAAAAAAAAACTAACTTTAACGCTTATCTTTGAGACATCTTAACACTAAAATAACAACGCATTGAAAAAAACTGAGTTGACACCTGGCTAAACCCTGCCGAAAATGGATAGCAGTGAGCGTGTTAAGGCATATTTTCGTAAATTCGGTCTTGGTGCTAGAAATGAAAGGGGTCAACGTTTGCTTCAATTTTGTATTGACAACAGCTTCTCAATTGCCAACACACTTTTTGCACAACATCCACGACGTCTATACTTGGGTCTCACCAGATGGGCGATATCGCAGTAAAATCTATTATGTTTTGGTTAGAACAAGATGGAAGTCATCTATCAGTTTTTGTAAATCTCTACCAGGTTCCGATTATGGCTCAGACCATCAACTCCTCCTTTGTGAACTCCAGCTTAAGCTATGTCCACGTTCTACACAGAAACTTTCAACGGAAATTGTTGATCCTGCCTCTTTTAGGTCAAAATGTTCTCAGATTTTTCAGAGAATCTCGATGACGCATGCGTCTTCTCCCAAGAATATATGGTTAACATTTAAAAATATTCTTACAGAGGCTGCTCAAACAACTCAACCAAAACGCAGCACACAACTTTAAAAAAAACCTGGATTACCTTCCACAGATTATCCTTCATTGAAAAACGTGAAGAGCTTAAGATCTCGGGTCTGGATTCCGACGCAAAGCAAGATCGGTGTAGACAATTAACACGTGAAATCCAAAGACCTTGCTGCCAAGATGAGAACTCCTCTCTCCAAGAACTCTGCATGGAAATACAAGCCCACGCCAACACAAACCATCCAAGAGAGATGTTCCTAAAGATAAAATGTCTCAATCGGGACACTCGGGAAACTCAAAAATTGGTCAGTCGAGAACACCGATGGACATCTCATCACCAGCTTAGACGGGATAATTGAGGTATGGCGCACATATTGCGAAAACCTATTTTCCGACGTTCACATTCAAGTTGCTTTGTTAAATCACGAGCATGAGCCGGATATCCTTTTTTCGAAAGTGGAACCGGCCATTAAGAAACTAAAAACTGGTAAAGCTAGACCTATTGGAAGAAGGCGCAATCCGCATCTTCATAGATGGGTCTAAATCCAATGTAGGCTCAGGATGTGGTATTTTCTCCAGATCCCTGAATCTAAACATAAAATTGGCAATGGGCTGCAATGCAGGTGTTGCTCAAACAGCGCTCACTGCTATCTGCATCGCTGCAAAAGAGATTACCAAAAGGAATACCACAGGTAATAATATATACATCCTTACGGACAGTAGACAAACACTACTAGCCCTGAACAGACCACGTATTACATCAGGCCTAGTACTAGAATGTCACATGGCATTAATCGAAGCCTGTAACAACAACACGGTCACTTTAGGCTGGATCAAGGGCCATGAGAAATCGAAAGGAAATCGTATTGCAGACTCGCTAGCCAGGAAGGCAGCCTCCCAAAAACTCTTGGGACCTGGCACTTTCATTGGTCTATCGGCGTCAGCAACGGCCGACCTATTAAAGGAACACTCCCTTAATAAGTTTAAGGGTAGATGGGACGACGCAGAAGGCTGCAGGCTTGCCAAGGAGCTGCTACAGTATCCGGATAGCAACTTAGCCAAAAAATACGTGACTATGAACAGGCGGAACCTACGAACAACCACGAGAATTCTGACTGGTCACTGCCACCTACGAAAACACCTTCACAGACTGGGGCTATCTAACACCCCACTTTGAAGAGGATGTGAACAAGAAGATGAGACTGTCGAACACATTCTTTGCGAATGTCAGACACTCTCTCAATTTAGGTTTCAAGTATTCGGCGAGCACAGGCTAACATACGCCAATATGAGGGAACTAAATTCAGGCGACGTTATCGCCTACTTCAAGGAAGTAGGCTGTATGACGAGCTAGAAGGAAGTTTTGAACCTCAGAAGGATGCACAATGGGCCAATTGTGGCCTAAGTGCTGTGGGGCCACCCATCCTTCAAACCTTTACAGATACAGAACTGGTAAAGCTACAGGCATTGATGCGCTTTCTGCCGAAACTTTGAAGTGCTTAGATGATGATGGCTTACACTTTTTACATCGTATTTTTCAGAAAATTTGGTCCTCCGATATCTGGCCAGATGATAAGGCCAATTCAATATTGGTCCCTGTTCAAGATTAGGAAATCTTGAATTACATAGTTTACGATACTTTTAAAAACGTGTAAAATATTTGTAGATATTAAACTCATGTGTCTTCTTTTCGTCATTGTATACATTTTAAGGCGTAAATTCAGTTCATTTGCTAGCGTTGTAAAAATGTGTTAAAATATTGGTAGATCTTTTTGTATTCTTTCGGTGTTGTTGTAAATTCAAAGGGTAGATTCACTTTATTTTCAGCTATGTTAAATACTTTTAACATATCACGTTTCGCACTATTAATTGTAAATGAAGCAATGGAGCAATGAAATAACACACACAATCACGCTTCACACTATTATTTATTGTGTTGTAAAAGCCCTAAAATGCTATTGCTTGGAGCGAAACTAAAATTGTAACTTATTGTCACGTTGTGCATGAATTTTTATGGTAGATGATCGGAAGGAGTTTAATAGATGTTTGACTAACTTTTCGGAGTAAAATGTTCACAATAGGACGGTATCGCTTTTTGAATGTTCAATGGAAATTGAAGTATCTATTGAAGGCGTCCATTGTTGATTCTTGTCAAAGATTCTGGCAAGTCACATGATGCTGGCCAATAGGAAATGCTTATTTCCTTTTAGTCAACCCAATCCACGTGTAAACACGCCCCTTGCGAATTTCTATTTAACACGTCTTACAACGTGAAGAAGTGAGTTCCTAATTCAGTACATCACTCAACAACAACGTTAGTTATGAGCTCACCACCCAATCAACGAAGTAAGTTCAACACTCATTAAAGAAGCATTCACACTTGGTTAAGCAGTATCACATAGTTACGGAATCGGCTGGTAAGTTATCGGTTACATTAATGAGTCAGTTGGTTGAATAGTGAATCGGTTCCTTAAATTGTGCAACAAAGTCGAAACTCAAGTTCTAAGTGTAATTCTAGTCGAAACACCTCGTTTTACATCAATTAAGTCAAACACGTCGAATCCTAATTAGTTTTCGAGTTCATAACTCAGATCAACACTCAAACAAATCGAAGTAACTTCACTCAAAGTCAAACAGTCAGAGATACTAAGTCTAACATATCGTTACTTAGTTTCTATACAACATCAAGTGTGAGTATTCATTGAAACGAAACATAAAGTGCCTTCCGATCTAAAACCACCGAAGTTCAAACAATCATAACTTTGTACCATTCTTGTAAACTTGCAATAATAAATTATTAGTTTCGACATTAATTTTGTCAAATTAAGATTATTAATCTAGTTGAATATCTACGCCAGTCGACGAAGTTCAGCTTGAAATATAATCAAAAACAGTCCAGTTACATAAAAAGGATCTCCGAAAAAACCAGACAACTATCGTCTCCTCTCATTGATCTCCCATTCAAGCAAGGTTATGTTATACATTCTGCAATCTCGTTTAGAGGGATTTATTAGCTGGCAGGTTTTGTAAAGAGACGTGGCGCGCCTGATCAGATCTTGAACTTGAGGCAAATTGTTGAGAAAGCTAGGAAACATCACTTTTCGGTCTATATCTGCTTTGTGGACTACTCTAAGGCCGTACCAATATTAAAAAGCCTAAACTATGGGAAATTCTTCTCACCATGGGTGTTCCTTACCACCTGATATTTCTCATACATCAGCTCTATGAGTCCACCAAAGCTCAATTAAGAGTTGACAGTAACATGTCTGACCCAATCACAACAAGGAAAGGGGTTCGTCAGGGTTGTGTATTGTCACCGATGTTCTTTAACATCTATTCCGAATTTGTGATGAGACGGGTACTGGGCGGCTGGGATGGTGGTGTAACTATTGGTGGAATCAGGATATCGAATTTAAGGTTTGCCGATGATACTGCCTTTATTGCTGCTTCTCAGGATGAATTGTTAAATTTACTCAATATCTCAGAACAACACAGCCCAGAGTGTGGTCGCAGTATCAACTACAGCAAGACCAATGTCATGATCATCGATAGAGAACATAAGAATAATCCTGAAATTACATCGGTTGGTCGTTGTCAGGTGGTCCAAAGTTTTGTATACCTACCTCGGTTCCCTGATTGACAATTCAGGCAGTTGCGAGGCTGAAATTCGTCGGTCAGCCACGAAAAAACTGACTAAAATATGACGCGACAATAATATCACCAAAGCCACCACTGGCCCGGTCTCTTGTCTTTTAAACATTTTTGTATGGCTCTGAAACTTGGACCGTTAGAAAGGTAGACCGCCCCCGTATAGACGCTTTTGAACTGTGGACCTGGAGAAGAATGCTAAGAGTTCCTTATACAGACCACTGAACTAATAACTCTATGTTAAATGAACTCGGCAATCCAAAGCGACTATCCTCCATTGTTTCGACGCGCATACTGACGTTCTTCTTCTTCATCGAGGTGATAATATGGAAAAACTTGTTATTCAGGGACATGCTCCGAACGGAAAGCGTTGTAGACGTACTCCTACACGTCGGATGGATGCGACTGAATAGTTGCTAGATATTAGTGTCACAAGCGCAACCGAACTGACAAAAAATCACGAAAGATGGAGAAATACCATTTTGAGTGCAATTGAAAATATTCGTACCCACAATCCTCCAATTGTAACCTAATACATTTTAGGAGTTCACAACATGTCATGACAAGGTATTGTGACTATGATGAGGTGTTTATCGTTTTACGTTAGAAATAAATAGGGACTGAAATATGTTGTTTTCAATACGGAATATTTAGTAGACACTAGCAATTTCAACATGTATACTGAAAATGAAAAGAGGGGAGAAATAAAAGTGGAAGAATTACGGCCCTCTAGGAAATCGTTTTATTAGGAGCGTATGAATGAAAAGCGGTCTACAGACTGAAAAATTTTAATAGGTATAGTTGAGGTAACAGATATAGTGTAGCAATCTAATAGTACATTCCCTTTAAGTTATGTTGCTGAGCTAAACTCTGAAAGGTATTAATATTTTGCTTACTTACCAATACCTATATTGGATTTGATGTTACGTAATTGGTGAAAGGGCGCTCAGTTTAAACGGGATACCAGACGTGAACTGAGCCCTTTTTGTATCCCATTCGTTTTCTTTTATGGAAAATGACATTTCAAAGCAAAAACAATAAACCAAACTAAATTCTTTGAAAAAAGAACAAAAAAAAGAAATTTTATAACAATGAATAAAACAATTTTTTTAAAATAAATTTTCTGTTTTGTCACTACTAGTAACAAACTTAATTAACCCTCTTGTGCCCAAAACCGACTTGAGGCGGACCTTAAATAAATCCAGGTATAATTATCAACTAAATATTTTACAGCGCCAATGCCCACGTCCGTCTTCAGTCTGTACCCGGTACGCATGCTTATTGAATAATTTCAGCGGACGATCGTTCAGTCGGCTCTGAAATCAGATTTACGTGTAACAGTTGGCAGAGTATGGCCATCTAGAATATTCATAATTTATCAAATATTAGCTAAAATATTTGTAGTGATTATTACTTGAAATAAAATTACTGGTGAGTTTTATGATATATTTCTACATGTAACAGATATATTAGAAAACAAATCTACTCAGCTGAAAAGGTATACTTGACTAATTAGTAATGTCTGCCTACATGCTGACATAAGCTGCTGTTCATTCGATTTGCGTTTGGTACGAAGTGTTCAACCGTCAATTCCAAATTTATTCCTCAAATACTTTACTTTTTTGTCCCATAGCCAAGCGTAATTTTTTATACTTTGAATGCACCATACATTTATTTTTATGCTTGACAGTTGGTATAATAAATATTTCATGACTTGGGTATATTTGTTTTCGATATGGAAGTAATGTTTCTGTATAGAAAACATTGTTTTAGCTATGAGTTACAAGAAAACCTACAACGCCTCATCGATGGCGCAAGATGATATCTGGAACTTATTAGATTCAATTGATGCAGATGAACTGAATACAGATGTTGAAAGTGATTTCTCAAATTATGATAGTGTAGCAGACCCGCATTATGAACCTATCAGTAACAACTATGAAAATGCTAGTAATAGAAATGGATCTATGCTAGAAAGAGATAGTGGGGAAGTAGAAAGGAATGCGACAACAGAAGAATCATCTCTAAATGGGAATGATGTCGATGATTCTCAAACGTCTGTTTGTCCTGTTAATGAACCAGGACAGTGTTCAAATGCTTCCTGCGAGTGAGGAATCTATACCAGGACCTAGCAAATGAAAACGTGTAGAAGTAAATGTATTCATCGGGTCGTCCCATGAAATAGATATAAAAAGTCAAATATTCAAAAATATTTTATGGCGTAAGAAAAATATTCAGTTTCAAAGGAAGCATATAGACTTCAAGGAAAGTGAAGAATTACCGCAACGTTTTTACGAGCTAAGAACACCATACGAATGTTTTACATACTTTGCTGGCATGGATTTATTTCAGCTTATTGCTGATCAAACAAATCTGTATGCACGGCAAGTGAACATCTCAACCAGATTTATAACAACAGCCCAAGAAATTCAAAAATTTGTAGGAATTTTGTGTTATATGTCTATATACCGGTATCCAAATGTAGGAGAATATTGGGGCGATAACTCATTTGAACCTATACGACAAGCCATGCCTAGAAATAGGTTTGAAGAAATCCGTCGCTACCTACATTTAAGCGATAATACAAAAATGTTTGCCAAAGATCCACAGTTTGATCCAATATTCAAGGTTAAGCCGTTAGTTGATTACTTCAACAAACGTTACAGATCAGTGCCAATGACTCAACGTCTTTGTGTGGATGAGCAAATGTGTTCCACTAAAATGGTTTCACATCTGCGGCAATATATGCCTGCAAAACCACATAAGTGGGGTATGAAGATATTTGTATTATGTGATTCATATGGCTATTACTATGGGTTTGAGCTGTACTCAGGTACAGGTGATAACAAAGTTCCCAATAATGCACCAGATTTAGGGGCAGCAGCAAATGTGGTTTCAAGATTGGCGCAAATAATTCCCAACCACCAGAACCACATTCTGTAGTTTGACAATTTTTATAGCACATTGCCACTGATGGTGTACTTATACAGTAGAGGGATATTATCTTTAGGCACAATACGAGTGATTCGTATCCCAAATTGTGTAAATTATCCACAGATAAAGAAGTGCAGAAGAAACATCGCGGATATTCTGAGGAATATGTAGGTTCGTGTCATGGCGTTGATTTGGCAGCAACCGTTTTGTGGAAAGACAATAAATGTTTGTATGTTTTCAAGTTAAAACTTTACTTTTTTAAAAAAATTATTTAATTACAATAATTACACGGTATTAATATTTATTGAAGTTAACAATATGAAGTCTATAATCATTCTGAAAATAAAATATGTATAATGAAGCTATGCGGTGTTCAGTAGTGCAATTTAGCATTATGACGTAGTCGATCGTCCGATGATGGTTCGATGTAACAATACCATATAAGGTCACGAATTCAGCTGACGGGACATCTATCGTTTCATAACTATGTGTGAGGTTGGCATCAACATATGTGGGAATTCTACAGTTCACAACAGATAATAATATGACTCTTAGCGTACCGAAGACTTCAAGTTTCGATCGTTCACAGAAAAAGAGGATGGAAGTGGACTGCCCAACAATAGTTACCGAATATAACAAGCACATGGGTGGTGTAGATATCATGGATGGGCTTTTAGGTAGATACCACATACGAATGGGGACAAATAAATGGACAAACAGATTTTTTTACCATGTCATGGATCTGGCCATGATAAACGCCTATTTATTACACAAACGAATAAATAGAAAACATTCTAATACACTGAACATAGAGTTGCCGGTCTTCAGGAAATAGGTAGCTGCTATATTATGCAAAAAAGATGTAGGTCTTCCCTCTAAAAAAACTACAGGCCGACCAAAAAGTGCATCCCCTTCCCAAATTGAAAAAAGACTCCCAAAAAACATATTTACCCACGGCATATACACGTTTCGATGCATTAAATCATTGGCCTGAATGGCTGGATCGTTCAGACAAAAGGCAGTGCAAATTTCCTGGTTGCAGATCTGAGACCCAATGTACTTGCACCAAATGCAAGGTGAATTTATGTTGCACAGCTGCTAGAAATTGTTTAGCCTTATTTCACGTGAATTAAAAATGTAAGTAACAAATGAATAAATAATGAAATAAATTTTAGAAATATGTCATTTGCATTCCTTTTTCCCATATTAATATATTTTCGCACTAAGTGGCCAAGTCCGCCAAAAGGCGGGCATACCTTTACCTGGTGTAAATGTCATGAAATGCATGATACATAAAATGTAATTGTATATTTAATCTCAGGAACCTGTAACTAGGCTAAAATTAGTTTTGTGCTAAGAAAAAAAATTTGGGCACTAGAGGGTTATTTTTCTTCTTCCAAAAATTCTATTAATCCTTCTCCCCTACCATCTGCTTCACTATCACTATCATCTTGTAAATGAATAATAAATTTATTTCCCCCATTAATGTGGACTTGTCCAATATTCTTATACTCATCTTCAATTTAGATTACTTTTTTAACCCTTTTCTGTCAGTCTTCTTTAGTAATATAAGCTACTTCTCTTCTAATCAGGTCGAAGACTTTCGTATCAAATTTTGGAAATGTATTGTTACGCCGAATACTCCGTTTTAATTGTGCAACACTATTTGACTCTAAGTTTGGGATCAATGTGAATTCAAACCATTCTTCAAAAATATTAGCGTCCATGTTCTTATGATAGTCAACGTTGCAATCTTCCATTTTTTATCCACATGTTTTTAAGGCACTTGGAACCCATCCTTCATTTCCACCGCAATGCACAATAATAAGTCCGGATCCTTTATTTACAGGCATTGCTGGCATACACATTTTTGACCGATCAGTCCATCCTTTCTTAATCGTGTCGTGTGTATGATACCAAGTTTCGTCCAAATAGGCAATTGGCCGGTTTTCTTCTCTATACTTATTTACTTGTTCCAAGTATGTATATCGCATATCCACTTTTATTTGTTTAACGTTTATTAATCGTGTTGAACTTGAATCCCAATTTTTTAATCCAGTTTTCAATAGTTTTCTTACAGCCATTTACATTACGGCCGGCATTTGCCAATTTATTTCTTATTATTTCAATCGTAGGTAACCCATTAGTTTTGTAACAGTCATATATGGTGGTTTTCAATAATTTTATTACAGACACATCTAAAGGTTTGACCAATCCCATATCACATCGCATAGTTGACAGGGGAACTTCTTATTAGTGTTTTAAATGAAACTCACGGTTTCTAGTTAATTCCACAATATAATAAAAGTTATTGAAAATTCTAAAAAATTGACAATTGTTTCGATAAATCAATATCATTGTAATTTTTTTAGAATTTTCAATAACTTTTATTATATTGTGGAATTAACTAGAAACCGTGAGTTTCATTTAAAACACTAATATGAGCAGATTCCACGAAGTAAGGGTCGAGAAAGTTAATTTCAGGGGAACTTCTGTTAAATCAAATAGTACTTGCACTAATTCTCTTTCTTTATCGAAGCCAAACTTTTCCCGTAGATTCTTAAACATATTGAAACATATTATCTGTGCTTCCAAATTTAAATGTCGTCGAATCCTTTTATAACTTACATCACCATTATTTAAATTTTCGTCGTTGGAATACTTTGGACTGAACTCGATATTCCCCAAGGACGCCACCTTGCAAATATTTAATTTTTAACCAAAAATATAATTGCTATATCAAAAATATGTATACTTACCCAAATTCCTCAGAAAAAAACTACACCCTTTCTTGATGTCAGACTAACAACTAAAGGGTGAACACCTGTTGTTCTCGTAAAAAGGCCCTCTCAAAATGGTAGTTATGGTTCAGTCAAAGATGTGAAAAATAATAATTTATTTGAAATTTATATTTCTAATTCTTCTTAATGAAACGAGATATAAGGTAGTGTTAATTGTCTGGTGTTATGCTTAAGATGTTTTTAAATATAAATAGGTTAATATTATTCAAAGCAATCTATTTTGTTCTATCCATTAACGCTAAGTATCTTAAAAAGTAGGATGGCGCTCCATAATTGCGGGTTAAAAATAATCGTTAGACAGTCGATAAATGTATTTAATAATTATAAAAACATTTCAACGATTATTAGTTGAAATTCTAATATTAAATGAATGTATCGTCAACTAAGCATTTTAAATTATAATATTGACTGGACTATGACGGGGTCCTCGTATTTAAGTCAAACGAAAAGCCGACAACTTTAAGTTCGCACTATATATGTTACGTCAACTATATCGAGTTTGTTTTTGAATGATGAGTGTTTGTAAATCTGAAAATGAGTAGTCTGTAGATACAACAAAAAGTTCAAATTGTAAAATGGTATTACCAGGGCAATTTATATCGAGAAATAGCAGAACATTTATTTATTGTAGCATTTGAAAATATTCAACCAATTATCAAGTGACGGGGAGAACGGTTATACAAAATTTTGAGGAACATGGATGTGTCATGCCTACAAAGCATGGAGCACGTACACAGAATCGTCAAATCCAACCAAAAAAATGGAATATTTTAATCCGTGCAAGTATGGAAAATAATCCTCTACCAAAAAATGGCTATCGTAGTTTCAAACTGAAAAAGAACCATGAAATATTTCAAGACGATCAATTTCCTAGAATGAAATTTTGTGAAATAGTTATGGGAAAAATATAATTTGATATAAACTTTTCAAAAAATATTGTGTTCACATAATTCATCCGTTATGCGATATTGATCTATGAGAAACCTACACAAACACTATAATAGTAGAACTCAGTGTCCCCAAAAGTTAAATGTTTGAGTTGTAATAGATATTAGGCGAACATTGACTATTGGACCATTTTTTATTGACAGCAATTAAACCGAACAAAAATATTTGAATATGTTGCAAAATCAAATTACACCTCCTCTCATAGAATTAGGTGTCAACTTCAATGATATTTGGTGCCAACATGATGGTTGTGCATCACATAATTATCGATTAGCACTTAATTATTTAAATACATTATTTTCCAATCGGATAATCTCCACGAATCTCAAGATTCAATGGGCTGCTAGATCTCCAGATTTGGCACCCAACTATTTATTTTTCTAGTGTTATGCGAAATCAGGAATTTATGGATTCCAGGAGAATAGGGCCAATTACCTGAATGGCCTTAGGGTACAAATTCTTCAAGCCTGTATGGAGATAACCGCTGAAATACTCACCCATGGGTGAGTATGTTCGTTGTGAATCTTATAACCATTTGGGCTGTTGCTTAGCTCAAAACGATGGCCTATTCGAACATTTGATTTAAATTCATTTAAGCTTAATTAAGAAGTTTTTTGTTTTATATTTTTATTATCAGAATATTCAATTCAGTTTAAAATATTTTTAATAGAATTAAATTTATTTTGATATCTATTTAATTTGTACTGTGTGTGTTTACCTAAAGAATTCGTTTGACATTTGAAAACAAACATAATCACAAGCTAGGTGACTTTTTGGTCTAGCCAAAGATAATTATTGAACATCAGGTAGGCATCAAATTAAATGTAACTTCTGTCATTCAGACGATAATATTTAATATCGAAACAATTGTCAATATCTTAGAATTTTTAACATGTTTCAATATATTGTGGAATTATCTAGAAACAGTAAGTTTCATTTAAAACTGCTATATTCAACACAATAAAACTTACCTTCAATTTCTGTTAATTTCCTCTCATATTTTCTGGTGGGCATTTCAACTTTTCCAACTGGAGAATAATATGTATGGCTGGAAGGCATATCTAGAAAAAAATGTATTTTATTAAACTCTTTTTTCAATTGCAGATAATATTTACCTTTAATTCTTTTAGGGATCGTCTCCTGATGTATAGTCTCTTCTACTTTGACGGGAAACAAAAAATTGTCTGTTATATCCCCCTTCATTGAATAATCTGATATATATATATATATATATATGTTATATACGAAAAAACGCTTATGTTTAAGTAATGTTACGCAATGTCAAACATCAGATTACGATTTCCGTATTTTCATGAGAACGATGCTACGTTGCGTTTTTATAAAATAAACACATTAAGGAACACAAATATTATGTTACAGAAAAATAATGATTTCTGCACTTTCATGGGAGCGACGCTACATCGAATTCTCCATGAAAATAAACGCTGACGTTGATTTAACAAATTCTATAAATTCTTTGACTTTATGTAAAATAGTTAGTTACAATTATAATTTCAACCTATTACTTCTTTTTTATATAACATAAAACTGTGTAACTCAATAAAAATTGTTTTTAAAAAAAGTTTAACGTGAATTTGTGAATATAACAGTGGCGCAGTCAGTAGGATTCCTAAACACATTTAGAACAAGAATTGCCTAACTAAGTGTGGTGGTTCCTAAACCTTTAAGGAATTTTCAAGTACCAGCTCCAGATCTTCAAGAAGCAGACGGTCTCTCCGGCACCAGGAACACGCAAACTGCTAACCAGGTGTAGCAATGCTCACGGATAAGGATTTCAGCTGCCAAGGAAGGAATGAAAATATTTACGTAAGAATCATCTCGTTTTATTTTTATTTAATATTTTGCGATTTATTTTTTATTTTTACCAAGTTCTATTGTCATAATTTACTTTTATTTTGAATACAATCATTTTAATATAAAGCAAAATGCCTGAAACACGTAGTGCAACAAACACTAATGCCAATGCTAATACTCCAGTTGCTCAAACCGATCAAGCGTCAAATCTTGAACCTTACAGATTATCCGAAATATTTTCAATAATTCCGGAATATGACGGTAATCAAATTTTCTTAAATACTTTTATAAATGCTTGTAAAACAGCTTACAGAATGGCCGGCAACGACCAAAAAGTACTTTTAACTCTTCATATTAAAAACAAACTTAAAGGAAGAGCCGCTGAATTAGTTAATTCACGCGACCCTTCAAATTGGGAAGAAATTAAAACTTTATTAAACACTCACTTTGGAGATTCTCGCGACTTAAATTCGTTGATTCAAGACCTTCAAAGAATGAAACAACTACCAAACGAATCGCCTTTAATTTTTGTTTCGAGATTACAAACTCTGGAAGCAAAAATGTATTCAGCTATAAGTAAACAACAGCATTTAACAATTGATCAAAAAGTAGCACAAACACGTCTTATAGAATCATTAACTTTAAATACTTTATTAACCGGTCTAGATACAAAAATCGGTCAAATTGTTAGAGCTAGTAATCCAATAAGTGTTTTATCCGCTATTTCACGAATCAGAAGAGAACTTCAATTAACTTACTATGAAAACCACAAACCTCAGACTAATCGTAATACAAATAATATACCTACTCGTAGATTTAGCCAAAATTCACCAAAACAATGTAATTTTTGTCATAGAATAGGACATACTATAAATGAGTGTCTCACACGTCAAAGACAATCTCAAAATTTAGCTCAGGGTTCCTTTAGACCAAATCAAACTCCTAATTCACATAACCAAACAGGCCAAAATTTTCAACAAAGGCCACAATTTCAAAATAACCAACAAAATCAAAATCGCCCATATGTAATTAGACCAAATCCAAGTTTTAGACCTCAAGGACCACCGGGAAATCGACCCAACACAAATTTTAATCAACAAAGAACTTTTCATTTCAATCGAAATCGTGATTTTAACAAACACTCTCATAACAGTTATGACTATTATACAGATGATAGTCAAAATTATTATGAAAATCAAGAACAATACTCCGATAATTCACTTGATTATCAAGAATATTACCAAGAAATTAACCCCAGTGCTCCTGACTATTATACTGTTAATAGCGAAATAGAGGAAAACTATTATACTGCTGATAGTGATCCTAACTCTGATAATGGTGTACCAGTTTGCAATACGAATGAAGACGAAACTTTCGATTATAGCCATATCGAACAAGACAATTTTAATTATAATAATGAAAATGTTTATAATTTTGATTCTGATAACCTCCTAAATCCAAATCATGATTATTATCAGGATTTTCGACAAGGCCCTTTACAAACGAAACCCCCAGATCCGCTAAACGACCAAACTTCAAATTTGTCGATCCCAGACCTCAGTACACAAATTCAAACCATGAGTTTGAACAGTCCAGAATCGGACTGCCTCGAACAGATGTTCATGTAAAAAATACCTTACCGGTAAATTCTAAAAACTTATACTATATTAAAGACAGAACAAACACTTATAAAATTCTAATTGATACAGGTGCTGGATTATCAATTTTCAAACCCAAAACTTGCGAAAATTATAGAAATCGATCCCCTGAAAATGTAATTATTCAAGGTATAACAAACCAAAAAATAAGAGTTAACGAATCAACCCTTATCCCATTTAAACCTAACGATCCACACAGAGTATTCATTTGTAATTTAGATATTGATTTTGATGGATTATTAGGCATGGATTTTTTGGAACATTATAATTGTATAGTTGATCTAAAAAATAAACAACTTATTACTGATTTCAAAATTGTACCATTATTTAAAGTAACAGATAATGAAACTACCAATATTTCAATCGAAAACCAATTTCCACAAATTTACAAAAATACAATTTCCATTGAACCTAGGACTGAACAAATATTTAAATTAAAATGCGATTTAGTTAATACTGATGCTATACTGGTAGGTCAAGAAGTAGAGAAAGTTAAACTACCAAACGCATTAGTTAAAATAAATGAAAAAGGAGAATTTTTTGTTTCAGTATTAAATGTTAATAGTATACCTAAAACTGTAACATTTTCAAAACTTAACTTAGAACCATATGAAATAAATACTGTAAATAATATTCAACTAACTACCCAAGAAATGTGCACCGATAGAACATCGGAATTAAAAAATCAACTAAGACTTGATCATCTTAATGAAGAAGAACGAGACTTAATTTCCCAACTTTGTCATGATTTTTCTGACATTTTTTATTTAGAAGGAGACATACTTACTTTCACCAACGAAATAAAACATTCCATAGATACGCAAAATTCTAAGCCCACTTATGTAAAATCATATCGCTATCCCCAAATTCATAAACAAGAGGTGAAAGATCAGATCAATAAAATGCTTTCACAAAACATTATACAACCCAGCAATTCTCCATGGTCGTCGCCCGTGTGGATTGTACCCAAGAAGCTCGACGCATCAGGTAAACAAAAATGGCGTGTTGTCGTAGACTACAGAAAACTGAATGAGGTTACTGTAGACGACAAATATCCGTTACCAAACATTGGAGATTTATTGGACCAGCTTGGTAAGTGTCAATATTTCACGACACTAGATCTTGCATCAGGCTTTCATCAAATTGAAATAATGCCTGAAGATATACCAAAGACCGCCTTCACAGTTGAAAACGGACATTTCGAATTCCTCAGAATGCCGTACGGTCTAAAAAATGCACCTTCAACATTCCAGAGGGTCATGGACAATGTCCTTGCTGGAATTCAAAACGAGCGATGTCTTGTCTATATGGACGACATCTTCGTCTATTCACCGACAATTCAAGAACATATTACCCGCTTAACAGAAGTATTCAAGAGACTTCAAAAAGCTAACTTAAAACTTCAGCCAGACAAGTGCGAATTCTTGAGAAAAGAAGTCGCCTACCTTGGACATTTAATCACGGAAGATGGCGTTAAGCCGTTTCCGGCAAAAATTGAATGCGTCCAAAAATTCCCTCAACCTACGAACCAAAAGGAAATAAAATCCTTTTTGGGACTCGCTGGTTACTACAGAAGATTTATACCGAACTTCGCTAAAATTTCCAAACCAATGACAAAACTTTTACAAAAGGATGTCCCATTTAATTTTGACTCCGAATGTCAAAAGTCATTCCAAGAATTAAAAAATGCTCTTACCTCTACTCCGATATTGATATACCCAAATTTTGAAGAACGATTTCTTTTAACTACCGATGCTAGCGCATTTGCAATCGGTGCGGTTTTGTCACAAGGCCCAATAGGTAAGGATTTACCGATAGCCTATGCGTCCAGGACATTGTGCAAAGCAGAAACCAAATACTCTACGATAGAGAGAGAACTTTTGGCAATTGTGTGGGCAGTTAAACACTTTAGACCCTATTTATATGGCCGAAAATTTACCCTTATAACTGACCACCGTCCACTTACTTGGTTATTCTCTATAAAAGACCCCGGTAGTCGTCTAGCACGATGGCGCCTCAAATTAGAGGAATACGACTATCAAATTGAATTCAAATCTGGCAAATCCAATAAAAATGCCGATGCCCTTTCTCGAATAAAAATTAACCACATAAATGACTTTGATTCATTTCGCTCAAAATTAGGAAACTTTAAATATTTACCTTACCCAATTTATCCCGCTCTTGAAGATGCAGGGCCATCCCAACAAACTGAAAATAAACCTGAAATTGACTGGGATGCCGCTGCAGAAGAATTTTTGTCTGTTGAGGAACTTTATAGAACAAAATCACTGATTGACTATTCTAAAATAGAATATTCCAATAATCATCTACTAGACAAACAAAATAAAAACATTTTAACCTTTTTTCAACAAAACAATTTACAAGATTCTCATGAAAAAATAATTGAAGATATATTTGAGGAAAACCCCGACTTTTCTTATGCAAAAATTAATGTACTTAGCAGTAAAACTGTCAAAAATAGAAAATACCTTATTATTGCTATACCATGGGATCCAGACAGTATTAGTGAATACTTATTTGCTGCAATTTACAGAAATCGAGATTTATTTAAACCTTCAGAAAAATATTTTATCGAAAATAATCCTGACCTACCAATACTAGAAACACTATCATTTCTACTTTCGGAAGTTGACGTAAAATTCACTATTTGTCAAAATATTACTAAAGAGCCAGAACAAAATCAAATACCTATCATCTTAGATCAATTCCATAATGGCAAAAGCCACCTTCACCGCGGAATTAATGAAACTATTAGGCGAATACGACAAAAATATAATTGGACCGGCCTCAATCGAGATGTCGAAAATTATATTAAGTCATGCCGGGCATGCCAAGAGACAAAAATTTGTCGCAAAAATTTGGACAGTCCCCTCGTTATAACTGAAACGCCTAAAACACCTTTTGAACGTATTAATATTGATATTTTAGAGGTACCTCAAAAGAATTACGCTCTTACAATAAGAGACGAGCTAACAAAATTTTCTCAAGCATATCCGCTTGAAGATAAAAGTGCCAAATCCGTTGTCACTTCATTATTAGCTTATTTTCAGCATTTTGGTGCACTACTTCGCATTCATTGCGATGCCGGTCGCGAATTCAATAATGCGTTAATGAAAGACCTTTGTAATATGGTCGATATTAAGTTAACATATTCAAGTGTCGGTCATCCGCAAAGTAACGGATCTCTAGAAAGATTACATGCTACTCTGTTAGAAATGATTCGATTACATTTAGCAGACCACCCCAATGAACACCCCTTCAGTATTTTACCATTTGCTATTATCGCTTATAATAACTCTATAAACAAAACACACGGATTCACACCATACGAACTTGTATTTGGACACACGTCCAGTAGACCTCCCGAAAAATTATACAATGAACAAGAATTAATTACTAAATATATTAGAGATCTAAATAACCGCATATCCTATTATTATAAAATAGCGAGAGAAAAAACCATAAAGCAAAAAGAAAAAGCTAAAGACCGATTTGACAAACATGTCTCCGAAAACAAACCAAATTATGAAGTAGGTGACAAAGTTTACGTAAAAGAAACTCAAATAAAAAACAAGTTAGAAAATAAGTTTAATGGCCCTTTCGAAATACTAGAGATACACAGAAATTCCGCAACAGTATTAAATTTAGAAACAAATAACAAATCAAAAATAAATTTCGATCTTATGAAACCCTATGTTGAAAATTAACTTATTTTCAGGTTTCTGCTGCTGATCGGAACAGCAACATGTCAATATAAAATCGAACCCATAAACAATACAGTTGGAATCTACTACCACGACGAAACCAAAATAATGGTTTCGAACGACGAATGGACTTTATTAGTGCATAAAAATATATCAGCTTTTAAACAAACTTTTGAAAGAAATAATAGAATTCTTGACACAATTCAAAATACCTTTACTTCAAACTACTCCAGTATGAAGTCCTTCCGATCCGAAGTAAAATCACATTTGGCATTATTGCAACAAATTACAAAATCTATTGGCGATAAATTTAGTGAAATATCTTTCGATGTTAAAAGACAAAAACGAGGGTTAATTGATGGTATTGGCACCATATTTAAATCAATAACCGGAAATCTCGATGCGTCTGACGGTGAATATTATATGGACTGCATTAATAAATTAAAAACTGATCAAAACCAGATAGAAAACTTATTAAAAAATCAAATGTCAATCACAAGCTCAGTCATAACAAATCTCAACAGTACTATAGGACAATTAAAATTAAATGAGAAAATATTTAACTCAGATATAGAAAAAATTGAAACCACCATTCGACAATCAACAAACGAAATTGCGCTTATCGAAGCCAAATTAAATTTCTTTGAAATTTGCGAACAACTAATGGAGAGTTATTCGTATCTTGAAAATACTATTATTGATATTCTAAACTCTATCACTTTTGCACAGCTTCAAATAATTCATACTTCTATTATTGAACCAGAAAATTTGATCACTGCTCTTAAGAAAATATCAGAAAATACAGTAAGAAAAGGTTTACCGCTACCAATAAAATATTCTGAAATTTCACAGTATTTGGAAATAATCGATCTCGAAGCATATCAAACAAATTCAGATCTTGTTTTCGTTCTTAAAATACCTTTGATTGAACCACAAGTATTTACTTTATTCCACCTATACCCAATACCAATTTATGATAATAGAACTGGATTTCACCACATTTTATCATTTTCACAAAAATATTTAGCGCGAGATGATGATTCTTTATCCTACATTCCAATCCACGATTTACAAAAGTGTAAACAGTTATCTACGCATCAAAAGTTGTGTCGCGATGTTTACGCGTACCCTATAGACGATAACGCGATATGTGAAGCCCGTTTGTTAAGACAATATAAGACATTTCCTGCGAATTGTAAAAGTGGGGTAGTCAACGGACAAGGTTATAATGTGCAAAAACTCGAAGAAAACGTGTGGCTAGTGTCGATTCCCGAACCGGTACACGTGACCATAAGTCTTCCAGACACAAAAACGAAAACATTAACCGTAAATGAAAATTCTATTTTACAGCTATACTCAGGATGCTCCGCTTTTGTTGGCATTACTAAAATACAAGCTAGTACCAGAAAAACTATAAACATCCCTCATGTACTTCATCCCGTAATGGTTGATTACAACTGTTGCCTAGACATTCCAAACAAAGTAGAAGTACCCAAAATAGAACCACTAGATCTTAATAACATTAACTTGAATGATCTGCAAGTGACAAAACACAAACTGGACCAATACTCAAAAAGTTTGGATGAACTCATAAACAAACCGTTTGTTGAGAAAAATATTTCGTGGTTCACATATACTACGATCTCACTCATCGTTGCCTTGATCGTCCTCTACACCTGTTATAAGTGTAGAAATATTAAATTCAACAAATCGCCAGGAAAGCCTGTTCCGGACCAACCAAATGATGTTTTTATCAAAATTCATAACATTCTGCCAAAAAGAAGACCCAAACTTGACACCGAAGCCTCTGAGGAAGTGGAAATCGAAAATTGACAATTTCATGGTTTAATGTATACCTTTATATTTTTATTTTTGTAGTTTGCGTATTTTCCTTTTAATCTTGAAATCTCTGTATATATTGTATTGTCTATTTTATGTATTTTGGTTTTTATTCTCAAAATTGTTGTTTATTAAACAACAATTTTAATTAAGGGGGGAGTTGTTATATACGAAAAAACGCTTATGTTTAAGTAATGTTACGCAATGTCAAACATCAGATTACGATTTCCGTATTTTCATGAGAACGATGCTACGTTGTGTTTTTATAAAATAAACACATTAAGGAACACAAATATTATGTTACAGAAAAATAATGATTTCTGCACTTTCATGGGAGCGACGCTACATCGAATTCTCCATGAAAATAAACGCTGACGTTGATTTAACAAATTCTATAAATTCTTTGACTTTATGTAAAATAGTTAGTTACAATTATAATTTCAACCTATTACTTCTTTTTTATATAACATAAAACTGTGTAACTCAATAAAAATTGTTTTTAAAAAAAGTTTAACGTGAATTTGTGAATATAACATATATATATATATATATATATATATATATATATATATATATATATATTACCATAGAAAGAAACCTACAACACTCTGTATACTATAATATGGAATGAAATACTACACACTATAAGCAAATACAAAATTTTAGAATTTAAATTTTTTTTAAATCATCCGAAATAGCGACAATCTGTATTATTCATTACTCAATAGAGAAAGTAAACAAGAGGCAAACTGAAGAATCATGAAGGAAATTTTCAATACACTTTGTAAATACACTTATGTGAGGTATATAACATGATTTATAGCCTTTGAGAGAGAGAATTTTGAACGTTACATTACATTATAACAATTTATTTCTCACACAATAAAAGTCAAAACATTCTGATTTGTTTTCAAAAATAATAATTAGATATTGAAAGAAATTTTCTGATAACATTGTGTAATTATTTAATATTTGTCAAGGTAGAAAGTAAAAATAATAACATTAAGTTTATAAAGTATGACATTTGTGAAATGAATTGTCATTCCGAATAGATCTAATTGAAATAAAAAGAGGTGTCATTTCTAAATATTTTGGAATATAATTTAAAGGAAGTAATATATAAGATTTAATCATTTAAAGACTTTAAACATAATGTCCTAGAAGTATAGATGAGCAATTTATGACTTGAAATGAAATTTATCAACAAGAATTTTTATAACCAATTTTGATTGGTGGAGTAGATTTGAAATATTTTGATTAGCCACAAGCGTATTGAAAACTGAAAAAATTGAATAGAAAAAATTTGTTGATAATGAACACTATTGACTAGGTAGAATTTCTTTTTGGTAGAAGTGAATGGGTGAGAAGCTAAATTTTTAGAAAAATAATTCAAAACTATTCAAAAAGCAGCACATTGGAGTGGTAATTATAAAAGAAATGCATTATTCTTAAATGTAACTCAGCAAATTTATAAATCAAGTGAATAAACCTAGATTTGACAAATAATTGATAAAAATTATAGAGTACTGACCGTAAAATTTCATCTATATAACCAAGTAAAATATTGTATCGTGGGAATGGTGTCCCCACGATACATTTCAGAAAGGACTGGACTATGGAATTCCATTTAAAATGTATTGATGTGGATGAAATGTAATACCAACTTTAGCTATTGTCCAAGCACGACAGGCTGTTTGGCTTTCCAGGAGGTAATCTAAAAACAATCAATGAGGTGTATTAAAATGCGAGAGTGAACAGGTATTTAAAACTATTTCATTCATATAAAAAAAGGTTAAGGTTAAACTTACTTGTGTTGTGCAAATATTTGAACTTTGATATTTCATATACTCTGGCCATCATTATTTTCGCCATATTTATTTCATAGACAATTTTGTAACAAGATTCGTTTGTTAAATGTGTATATAATGTTGCCTATTTTGTAATCACATATAATAATAATTCATTTGAGTGTATGTTTTGTTGAATGAATGATCATCATAAATAGTTTGTTTTCATAAGTTTTTTGTAAATGAATAATGTATTTGTTTTCAAAATATTAAATAACGTTTTTCACTTGAAAAACTTGAAATTATATTGTTGAGAAGTTTCAATTTTTTTTGGTGATTGCTCCATCTATATTCAACAGTTGGCAGTATTGACCAAACGTTTCTGAATCGTAGAGGGGTTTGAAATCGAGCATACAGGACCGTCTCTAGGATTTATAAAGAAATTAAAGCAAGTATTTTTTGATTAAAAAAAATTTCTTTATTTAAATGCAAGGATTTTACTTTTTTGGCGCTCATAATTGAAATTAAAATAGTTTTGTTTTAACATATGAACCTTACTTTGAGATCATAGAGTTTTTCATGCAAGGGATAATTAATTTATGACCTATTTTAAAAATTTCTAATATACCGGGCAAACCAAAACTAATAATTCATATCAACTAAACATTAACAATAATAATTAGGTTTCTCACACATAACAACCAACGTAGGGCAAATTAAAGAAAGTTTGTTAAATAGAGAAAGTCTATTCATATTTAAACATTAAAATTTCTCTCACCAATCCTATCCAAAATAATAGATATTAATACATATCCTCTATCTAAATTCTATAAAAAACATTGAAATAAAGAAAATATGCATATGTACATGTAATACTAGTGATACACACTGTATTATCAATAATTTGAAAGGTTCAATATACTAATAAAATTTGACATTTCAATTTCATATGACATTACTGCAGAATAGACTTAATGACAGATAGATTTTAAAACGATTTGAAAAACCAGAATACAGATGTCTCTATTAGCAAATTTTGGGAACAGACAATTTACAAGAAAATTTACGTATTTTACATTGACAGATATCAAGTATAAATTTAGACATTTTGAACTTTCGTAATTTAGAATATTATTTGGAAATTTACAAATTTGAATTATTAGTTGAAATCTTTGATTCCTCCCTGAGAAAAGAGTGAGTTGATTGGTGTTGTATTGATTTATCTTTCATTATATAAAATTTAATATTTATTTAGCCGGGCATATTAATTTGACAACTGCTGTCATTAAAAATTTTATAGGTTATATTTAGAGGTAAAGGTATTTTCACAATAGTGTAGTTATTATCACAAATTGTGATGACAGCTACAAACTAAATTCGGCATCATTTAAATTCATATTCATAAATATAATATAATATAATTAAAGAACATTGCATATATTATAATATATATATATATATATATATATATATATATATATATATATATATTTATTTATTAAATTTATATAAAAAAAATTACTCACCAGGAAAAGCAAACTTTCTTAATAACCTGCCGTCTTTTTCATATTTTCAGAAACACTGTTTTTGAAAATGAAGAGGACATATCCTCCATTGTTTCCTCGTCGCCAAATTGGATGTTGGATGATTTGTTCCCACTAAACGATCACAACCAGGATAAACGAAAATGACTGGACGAGCAACACAAAATACGGGTCAGTTTTGTGTGTCATCGCGCATACGCAGTTATAAAAAGCAATCAAATTTTATTACTAACGACGGTACAGTTTTCATTAATGTTTTGTAATTTTTTGAAATCTACCGATTTTAGTTACTCGACAGGTTCTATAGATGGCACGGTCTGCAGTGTCCCTAACCTGGTCGGGGTAAAGGGAAGTGAATGTGAGCATAAGCATGTATTGCTCAGTGATTTGTATAAATTGCCAAGAGAACTATTGTTCCAATGTCACCAATAATGTTGACGTAATGGACGAGGAGAATGCATGCCCAGATACTGTCAGTGCCCGTAGTGATACAAACAAATCATGTCCATCCTCCTCGGGTGCTTAATTTTACGAACTTTACACAGTATTTTTTATCAATAAATGTGTGGAAAAGTTTAAATGGCTCATTCGCTTCTCCTTCTAATTCTTATTCACATTATTATTCCATTGAATGCCATAAAAAATACCCAAATTGAAGAAATACAATATTTAAGTCATGGCAAAGAACACATTTTTTAATATTTTCTCCTTTCACGTTTTGACTGGACTACAAGTACAGCATAAAGTGTTCCATATCTTCAATTAAAATATACATTCAATAATATGCTTCTGTCGCATGTTATGATATCCTGTTAAAAGTGTTAAATAATAGTATATTAAAGTATAAGTGGACAAAGAGGTCTTTCAAACACGCGAAATAGAGCAAGTGTTTGAAAGACTAGTTATCCACGAATACTTTACGCTATTTTTTTTATTGGTGCACTTTGAAATCATAGAATAATATTATTATTATATCATTACTACAAAAAAATGGAAGTCCGTCCTCGATGCCCAGCCAAGTTTCGTGAAAGTCCATCCTAAATAGTATTTATTTTTATTTGACGTTACGAGTACTGCTGTCAGATCAATAATCAAAAAGTTTCTTTATTTATATTTAAAAGGATACAATGTATATATGAATATATAAATAAATTTTGCAGAAAAAACCAAATAAGACATTGGTTCACAATGAAAATATACAATTTAAAAACTAATAAAAAAGTTGTCATGATACTTACGTTTCTCGAGTTGTTGTTGTTACCATAGAGACTTTAAAAAATGCGCGTGTTTGAAAGTTCGATTTAAACACGATGAGGCGTGTTTTAAATAGGTAATATGAGGCATCAATAAAAAAAAGAATGATACACTTTCTAACACATTGTTGTTTATAAGCTCTGGTTAAACTCCATGTGACATGTGAATATTCCTATTATATAAATATATATATATATATATATATATATATATATATATATATATATATACATATATATATATATATATAATTTGAAGAAAGGTATTTGCCAACTTATTTGTAATTGATATTTTGGTGGGGATGTGGCAATAAGACACCAGAGTAAATTCTTTTAGATATTTATTCCGGAGCTTTCGAATAACTTTTATTCATTTTCAAGGGCTAAAATTGATTGGTCAATGTTTCATTAATAACACTAAAAATCTAATAATACTTTACAAACTTTTCGATAATAACTCATATCTTTCATATCTTTTGAAACATGTTTTATATAATACTTCTGACAATAGAAATGACATTACTGTTGACATAATACGAAACGAAGAAAACAGTGACATTTTAACTAGTAATAATACATCTCCAACTTATATTTCTTTACCATATATAAAATCTATCACACCTAAAATTTCCGGAGTATTTAAACCGCATAATATAAAAATTGCGAATAAACAATGTGTTACAATAAATTCAATTTTCAGTAAGATCAAAGACAAGACTCCTGTTAACAAATTAACGAATATAGTTTATGAGATTCCTTGCAATATCTGTATTGAGAAATACATTGGTCACAGCAAAAGATCGCTAACCAATCGAATCGTCTCTCATAAAAGGGACAGTAGATTATACCCTGATAGATGTGCTTTAGCAGAACACGTGTTTTATGAAGGCCATTCTATGGATTATCAATCTGCCAAAGTTTTAGCAATAGAAGGTAATTATAGAAAACGTCTTTTTTTGCAGAACAAAAGTATGTCATAAATAAAAAAACAGACTTAAATAACCTGAGTGCTATGCCTATCTTTTAGATTATGGAAAAAGAACACAACGTTCCTAACAATCTTTAATATTATGATAAATAAATCAAAATTTACAACTTTTCCAAAATTCGCGATAGATTTTATGTAAGTATTTATTATTTTATTTAATAGGTAATAATGATAACATTGACCAATCAATTTTAGCCCTTGAAAATGAAAAAAGATATTCGAAAGCTCGGGAATAAATATCTAAAAGAATTTACTCTGGTGTCTTATTGCCACATCCCCACCAATATATCCATTATATATATATATATATATATATATATATATATATATATAAATAAATATATATATATATATATATATATATATAAATAAATATATATATATAAATATATATATATATATATATATATATATATCATAATTTTGTTATGTCGCTAATAACCCCATCGGTTGAAGCGATTGAAATAATTAAAGTCACTTCTATACCCTCCGGAGGTTGTATCGTGCTAACAAACCGAAATTTCACCAAAAATAACCAAAAATGTAGTATATCTGGTTTTATGGGACCCGCTCTGGTGAGCTGAAAATCAATAGGACTCATATATGAGATACCCTAAACCATACCCAATTATAAAAAAGGTCACTCATATGCACTCCTGAGGCTGTATCGTGCTAACATGACATTTTACAAAAAGTGGCCGACCATGACATAATACAAATGATTTTTCTCCTAAAAACCGGTTTTTCTCGTTGAAAACCAAAAAAATAAATAAAAAAACAAAAACTCCTCTTTTTTGGGGTAAACGAATACTTTTCTCGCATCTTAAATAGGGTTGGTTGTGCGGAAAAGTAAAAATATCACATTATTCAGATATCAGGAAGAAGCTTGAGATAATTTGAGAAATTCCGATACATCGACACATGCCCACATACATCTCAAGCTAATAAATGTCCATTTATTATTAGGATTCGTTTCAAATATTCTAATACCAACAGATTCCCATCAACTAAAAGTTCAAAAACACTACTGGAAGCGCAAACATGTTACTGTTACTAAGAACTTTTTTTTGAGTGGCCAAGCAGAAAAAACGAGGACTGAAAGAAAAATCAATAGAATCCGCGATACCGATTTGCATATCAGTAGGGTCAGCGCGCACTAATAGTTACCGACATGCCACCAACATAGCACGTGATACCTAAAAACGGCGAAAAGCCCCCCCTTTTATGGGAATTTATTACTCCATAGTTAATGTAATGATTGTCGTAAAACCCTCACACAAGATGCTAAAATTAGAAAAAATTGGACTAATGAAAAGAATTGAAGGGGTGTAAAATATATCGCAGGGTGTAGCACAACTATGAGGGCGGATGTTTACGTGTCTAATTAAATTTGTTCTAAACTGATGAAACTATAGTATGTATACCTATACTATATAATATATCTTATAATTTATTTACATACATTGACATTATTTAAAAATAATTTTAGTTCATTTATCAAAAAACTTTAGATATAAAATATCTTTAGAATGGATTGGATTAACAGAAAATTGAAAAAGTAAGTGCATAGATATATTGAATTACTAACTACTAACTAACCGAACAGGACCGTACTTTGCTTAACATTTAACCATTTTGGTCTTTATTTAATAGGGATGTTGACTGTATCCAAATTGAAACATTATTTTAATGTAAGTATGTAGTTTTTATTATAGGAATACTAAAAAACAGAGTAGTTCTCCTTATTTTTAAACCAGTTATTATTATTTGATAAATAAAATTTAAAAAAGTCACGTGAGTAAAAGAGCTAGGCAGGATCGGACTCATTCCTCATGTAAAATAACATAGGAAATTGCTAAAGTTTCACACCCTTACTTGGTTATACCGTACTGAGGACGGATAATGAGCCAGAAACATGCATGTCTGCGGTTACCACTCTTTTCAGTAGCCTCCTTTTTCTTTTTGCGTGCAATACACACGAATCTCTTTGTTGCTTGTTGTTCATATGTCAAGCATTATTCGTACATCTTGTTGTTGTTTCATTACTCTGGGTCGGAAATTACAGACGGAAGGGTTATATGCATGCACCTCCATGTCAATGCTGGTTGTTGTCTCGAATATTCGAGATCTTCCAATATTGATGATACAAATGTTGCGTTTGGCTGTCCTGTTGAAATCTTTTGTATTTTCTCTTAATTCAGTCAACAACTTTGCTCCCAGGATTCGCACCCTTACTTAGTTATACTGTACTGATGACGGCTAATGAGCCAGAAACATGCATGTCTTTTTCTTTTGTATATATATATATATATATATATATATATATATATATATATATATATATTCTAGCTCTAACAATTTGAGAAATGAGAGACATAGATATTATACAATTGTATAATCTATTTAAATAGTAGTATTCCTTGAATGAATGTTTTTCCTCCACATAGTGTACTTCTTGAGCTTCAAAATGGATAGTACGTATTTATGATGAGGCTGCGTTATTAGACGTATGTACTGAAAAAAATGCAGTTTTGAAAATGTTTGAGGATAGGGCAAAAGAATGTGTTTATGAATTGTTGGTGTTGAAGTATCTTTCGGATAACGATACAAAGTTCAAATAATTTTTCCGTTTATCTTCACAATTGCTCTATACTGTACTAAATCAAAAAAAGGATGAAATCGGTTGGCAACCCACAAATAAAACTTCGACCCCTATTTCTCCCAAGGAAAAGTTATGTCTCACATTATGGTAAGTAAAAATAAATATGTAGATAGATGTTGAAAATAAGAAGAACTATTTTATTATTTTTTTCTCATAATTATATATCTTATTAGACAACAACATTTATAATGGCGTGTAGTTAGCGAAGTAGCTTTGTAGTCTATAACCTGATGACATCATTGGTTCCTGATTAGTAGGCTTGTGGTGATAAGAAGAGCCGGGGTGTTCACATGTTTCATGTTCTGATTGTCCCATCGCATAACAAGCATAAGTTGAATCATCAGATTATGGTAGGGAACGGGATGTGCTTGGCGTTGACACGAACGCTGGAAAATGAGAAGGGTTTGATGATATGGTAAAGAAGAAGACTTTGACGGAAATTTTACGTCAAACCTGCTGCTGCCATTGATTTGAAAAACAAATCAACGTGATCTTCACTAGATTGAAGCATAGAGAACATTGAGGTACTGCCTCGTTGAACTATTTCCAGAAGTAGTTTCAATCGCTCAAATCTTCCTTTGTCAATATTTTGGAGTGTTTGAGCCTTCTTTGTACCTATTCTCCCACGTATTTCGGGTTAAAAAAAACTTTTTGTGCTGCTATTTTCTTGATTTGTACATTAGCTCCATCCACTCCATTGACTTGGGTTGCTGGTTCTGTAATTTCTTGTGTTTCACCTATTTGTTAATTTTCCTCAATTTGTGTTTCTTCTATTAAACTTTAATTTTCCGTTTCTTTGTTTTGATTTTCCATATCAGAACCATCTTCTACACGTTCATTGACAACACTTACTTGTCCATCAGCGATGGCAGAAATAGATGCATTTGATTTTGTGCTAAAGTAGAATATTTCCAAAATAACCAAAATAACGACAATAGAATAGCATATTCTATATCAAGGGTGGAAATAGCAAAATATTACACGAGTAGAAATATTTGCTTCCCGAGCCTTAGGCGAGAGAAACGGGTCTATGAGTGTAGAATTTTGAATTCCACCCGTGTTTTAGACTATAATTTTTCTACAACTATCAAATAAACAATAAAACAACATAATATCGAATTGCTAACTCCTTAATTTATGGAGAAGTTGTGGTGAAATCATCACTGCTGTCAGTATCAAACACTAAAAAGGAATTAAGCCATGTAATAGCTATTATTTAAATAAAATTATAATAAATTTACTCACTTCTTATGAAGTATTACTCAATTTTAATCTATAATTCAAGAAAATATATAATAATTAAACAATTTTGACATTCGACTTTTTGTTCTTCTTTTTCTTAAAAAGTGCCATAAAATACACTTACGCTGCACTTCTGGCTCTAACAATTAATACTCAACGACCATATTAGTCAATTTACGTTCACTTTAGAGAATATAGAAATTCTATAATAATCGTTAGTAGAAAAAATTAGATTCTGTACTCACGGTGTACGAACGCTGATCTCATACACTGATGTACCTCCCAACAAACAAAGAACGCCCAGTATCAGTATGGATCAATTCGACAAAACTGTGCTTAGAAGGTGCATAATAAATTATCACATATCCGAGAAAATTCGTGTATTCAAATCAACTTCTTTGTTTGTTATGTTCTTGTCCAACTTTTGGACGGCGTCTGAAACAATAAAATAATTATATTTTTTATTAAAGCAATTTCTATTCTACTGTGATTTTTATGTATGTATGTATAACAATCAAAATATAATCCCAAAAACTGAAACTTAAAAGATGAAGTTAAACATCAAATATATGCAAAATATTCCAAACAAAATAGTGATTAGAAGTTATTTGTTTCTTGTACATGATATATTAAATTAATTTAGATGTACATTCGAAAATAAAATAACATATTATACCTACTACTGCTTCAAAGAGCTTTGTTTTTCCAAAGCATTTTTCCCTTTTTATCCATGCATACTGTAGCCCTCCATTAAATACTCTATCAGAATTTTTCCAAGAATATTTTAATATATTGTTGCAAATAAAAACCTTCCAATCTTGTCAGAGGTACAACCTAAAATTGTATTAATTTGAAAGTTAATCTCAAAAGTTTTAAAAATTGAACAATTACAGTTTATAAGCAAAGTTATAACAAACGAACAAAAATATAAGACCGCTTTCATCTATGTGAACAGTATACATATGCCTGAAACTAGACACTTGTACAATTGACCAGCAATAACTTTTATTTACCAAACGACAGAACTAATTTAACTTTTAATTATCAGCTTTCTAGTCAATTCCAATTAATAAAAGGAATAGAGGTAACTATAGGCAATTTGAGTAAGGAACTCATAGTATACATGTCGGTAACATAATTACGTGAAACTACCTGAGAAAATAAAATGTTGTTGTACCTTTAGCAACGGGGTAAATTTCTACTCTACTTACAATTGAAAACATTTATTCAATAATTTTGTTGCAAAAATGTATGAAATCAACAATTATTTCAATATTTTCATGCACTAAAATATAAAAAGTAACACATAAATACTCCAATATTTCGAGGCAGTTTCATTTTGATTTGGATATGATATTGAATGTTCAACTTACAAAATATTCATAGGATTCTTCAGCAAGGCTGACTCAACTTCTTCAAAGTTTGCCTCATCATTTATTGGAAGTTTCAGCAGCAAATCCATAATTTTCTAAAAAATGCATAGATAAATCAACAGGCATTAAAAAAATACAATAAAACGTACCTGTTTTGATGCGTGAGGTCGTATGTATTAGTTCCACCCCTAGCATAGGACACAACGTAGAAACAAATTTGAATAATTTCTTAATGGCTAAAAATTGACTGATTAATTAACGTTCAAAAATAATTAATCATACTATTACTATTTCACCAATAACAATAACCTATACATGATATGATGGTCGAATCGCCATTTTTCAGTGGTCGTTACCGTCAACTGTCAACTGCAACTACTGACACATGCCCATGCAACAGAAAGGGCGTTTGAACAAAAATCAATAATCATAGAATATTCTTAGAACTATTTGATTCGAATATTCTAAAAAGAATAATCTGAGGATATTCCAACTGGACTTACATTGAATATACGATTTAGGTGTACCCACAGATATTCTAGATATCCCCAGAATAACCCTATAATATTTGGATATATATCTTCCAAATCGAAGACTGTCAGAACATCCCATGATATCTGGTGCTATCTGGGAACCTATCATTTATATGGATGAAACATACATTCATTTATGTCACACGCACCTTAAAGGATGGAGCGACAAGAGTAACGAAGGATTAAGAAAACCCGTTTCAAAAGGTAATAGGCTCATCATTGTGCGTGCAGGAAGTGAAATTAGTTTTGTATCTAATGCTGATAATATGTGGAACTCCCAGTCAAAAACAGGAGATTATCATAATGAAATGGGGTACAAAAATTATGAGAAGTGGGTACAAGAAAAACTTATTCCAAACCTACCAAAAAACGCTGTTGTGGTAATTGATAACACCCCATATCACAATGTTCTAAATGAAAAAATTACCTACGACTGCTTGTACTAAACAACAATTGAAAAACTGGCTTTCTGAAAGAAACATATATTACAGTGAACAAATGTTGCAAATGTTGCAAAAATGTACAAACCGCAATATAAAACTTATAAAATTGATGAATTGTTTATTCGATATGGACTGCAAAATTTAAGGCTATCCCCTTATCACCCGGACTTAAATCCGATCGAAAGCGTTTGGGCGGCACTTAAGGAATATGTGGCCAAACGAAATGTTACCTTCAATTTCACAATATTATCAAGGCTAAAGAATTCTGTAAATAATTTTTTGACACATTTTTTGCAAATCATTGGAAAGTTAGATGTGACCATGTTAAAAATATTGACGATGAATTTATGAACAATGAACCACTTTTAGATACTGTTGTAGATAATATTAGTATTAATTTGGCCGAAGATGGAGATAGCGAGGATGATGAAGTTGTTGATATGGAAAGTGATTTTGAAGAATGTAAATAGGTGTTATAAAATTGTAAATATTAGAGACGAATTCCACTAGTGTAATATAGTATTTGTGGCTGATCTGTACATAATTCTAAATAAACAATAATTGACGGCAACCAGAACCAAGATTTTCTTGTTTTGCCAGTCCTAACACTGTAAAATGTGTGAAGAATTGTTCTAATTTCATAGTAAATATTTGCAAAAAACCCAAAAACTTAGATATGAAAGTATTAATATCTACCACAAAAAAGCTTTAATATTTTATTTATATTATTAGTATACTTATTAGACCATCTCTAAAGGCGATTTCCCCAATTTGTTTTTCAAATTTTATGTATAAATCCGAATTTTTCCATTATTATCTACTACATATTATTAAGAATAACAATTTTAGAAAGCTTAAGAGGTAGGTATGTCATTAACTATTACTACGAACAGATAGGAAAAATTGTTGGCCATTCTAAATTTAGAAAGTCGTTTAAAAATCCTTATCATATTGTACGCTTTATCTACAAAATCTACCTGACTTCCAATTTATATACAAATAAACCTCAATGACGATTATTATGAAGGGACCACTTAAAAGACATTAATTTGAAGTAAAGGTGACAGTTTATGTCTCCTGGAATCTATTTATTATTCACGTCACATAAAATAATAAGGGTTATTATAGAATTACCCGAATGGTTTTTAAAGCAATAAATAATTATGTCTGTACAAAAAAGCCCAATTTTCGTAGAAAAATCTAATGTTTTTATTTCCTCCTTCATTTAATTAATAATAAAGAACACATTAATGTTATTTTGTTTTGTAAACTAGATTTTATATAGTATTATACATGTCCCACAATTTATTATTTTCAAAATCCAAATTCAAAATATTCTGTTACCCTCGTACGTATTAGCAGCCTCACAACATTTAAAACTTTGCATGCGGAATGTACGCTGCCTGCTCTTCCCGGTAACTGCGTTTATTACGTTGTCAAGTTGTATGGCTTTCTCGCGCATCGTCAACTGCCAAAATTAATTTACCAACCTGTAGATCCCTCACCTTTGTTTCGAGCGATAGGTTGTGACTTTTAAAGACGGCGCTCATTTTGTTGAAAACCGTAATCGCTTTTTTTATGCGGCGTTTTATTTCTTGTGCGTTGTTCCATTGCTGATTTATTACAGTTCCAAGACAACAATACTGTTTTACTCGTTATATCCGAGTTCCGTTGACGTATATGTGAGCTCCGCTTACATCAGGGGTGTCAAAGATACGGCCCGCGGGCCACAACCGGCCCTCAAGACAAACGAATCCGGCCCACGTTGCTGGGGCCAACTAATCACAGCCTCCTGCTGTGATTTGGTGAAGATATGTCAACTATAGTTAGAAACTAATGTTATTATGTTTTAAAATCTTGTAATTTAATATTTATATATTAAAAATATTACAATTAATTTATATAATTGAACATCCTCCACAAGTAGATTAACCTAATGTTTCTAAACAATCCCGGCCAACGTACCCGAACAACGCCGTCGATGCATAGCCAGAGACGAACGACAGCGCAGCGGTCAGTTCAGTCAGTAACCAGACAAAAGTTGATGACAGGAATATTTATTCTTGTGCGTTGATGGTGCTTGTTGTGTGTAATTTATTTGCATGCGCGTTGCGTCTATTGCAATGTCTTCTAATAAACGACGGAAAGTTAATAGCGAGTGTCGAGTTTTCAAAGTAAGTGGGAACTGTCATATTTTTTTATTGAATGGTACGGCAAAATAACTTTGCTTAATTTATATTAAAAAAACTTCCGTTTGCAAACAATTCAACCTAAAAAGACACTAAGAAACCAATCATAAAGAGAAGTTTGACAAATTCTCTGACTGGATCAGGCTAGAAACATTAGGATATTTTAAAAGTAAATTGAAGGGACAGCAGTCGTTCTTTACAAATATCAAAATTGACAGTGAGAATGCTATGAGAGCGAGTTATATAATTGCACTCAAATTTGCAAAGAAGTCGAAACCTTTTAGTGACGGCGAATACTTTAAGGAATATATGTTAGATGTCGCTGTTATTTCATTCCCATCCCAGAAACAATTTATTCAAGATATACCCCTGTCCAGAAATACAATTGCTAGCAGAGTAAATGAGTTATTTGCATAATAAACTGAAAGAAAAGATGAAAGAATTTATTTTTAATTCCATAGCTGTCGATGAAATTACTGATATCAAAGATACAGCACAGCTTGCTGTTTGTTTATTCGCGGAATCGATAGAACTTTTTTAATTACTGAAGAACTATTGAAATATGTACCTTTGATGGATACTTCTACAGCTCAAAACATTTACCAGGCGATTGAGCAAATAATTCAAAATAATGTACTTGATTGAGGAAAATTATGCAGTACTACGTCTGACGGTGCACCAGCCATGGTTGGAAAAAATGCCGGTGTAACGAAAATACGTGAGAATATTTCAGATGAAGCTCCACCTAAACACGAATTTATGGGGATCCACTATATCATTGATCAAGAGTCCTTGGCATCTAAAATACTTAAATTGGATCATGTCATGAAGCCAATAATTAAAATTATAAACTTCATTCGGAGCAGAGACCTAAATCACTGCAAATTCACACAATTTTTAAAAAATCTCGATGAAGCACATTCTGATATTATATACTTCACAGAAGTTCATTGGCTTAGTCGCGGTACAATGCTAAAACGATTTTTCGAATTGCGTAAATGTTATGGCTCAAAAGGGAAAACCAATTAATCATAGCGACAAATGGGGGCTTGATTGCGCTTCTCTGGTGGATATGACGAAGCATTTCAATAACTTGAACGTTAATATTCAAGGCAAAAACATGATTGTCACGCAAATGTACTCAAATATACAGGCCTTTGCGATCAAATTAAAGTTGTTGGAGTCATAATTGCAAGATCAAGTACTTCACCACTTTCCTAGTATTCGGGCATGTGGTACACACAATGCAGAGAAACTAACAGTGTTTGCTACTCATCTACTTGACCTTATAACGGAGTTTGAAGTTCGTTTCGCAGATTTTCGCAAACTGAACGCCTATGAATTTCCTCTGTTTAATAATCCATTCACCTTTGAAGTTGCCAAGGCGCCAACAAATATGCAAATGGAACTAATAGATTTGCAATGGAACACTGTTTTAAAAGAAAAGTTCAACGAAGTTGATATTTTGACATTCCACATAAAATGTTCAAAAAGTCATGAGAACTATTCCAACATGAAGAAACACGCTGCTCGTATTTTATGTTTGCTTCGAAGTTCATATATGTGTGAACAGATGTTATGAACAAGTCCAAACAACGTTCGAGACTGACAGGTGAACATCTTCAAGCTATTCTTAAAATTAGTACATCTGATTTGACACCAAACATCGACGACATAAGGAAGCTGAAACGAAGTCAAGTATCTGGGTCATCGAAGTAGTTACGATACCAAACTTTTATTTATGATGCAGGTATAACTTTTTTTCATTTTATGTTATTGATATATTCCGTTGAATAAAGATTTCTGTATTGATATAAAAACAAACGTTTTCTAAGCTGGCCCCCCAAGCATACCTCGAAAAAAAAGTGGCACTCAAGCAAATTAAGTTTGACACCCCTGGCTTACATCTTTCTTGCTAATTATCATTTGTTTTGTTTTGTGGACATGGATATTGAGATCATGTTGTTATGTGTATTGCGTGATTCGGTACATTAACCTTTGTGGTCCCTCCAAACTGTCTGCATCACTATGATATCGTCGGCGTGTCAGATATTGTTCAGTCTGCATCCGTTCAAAAGAATACCCTCCTCTATTTCGTTAAGGGCTTCGTTGAAAACTATTTCCGAGTATATGTTGAATATTACTGGCGAGAGGATATAACCCGGTTTGACCCCACGTAGTATTTTCACCTGTTCCGTTCGCTCTCCATAATTCTCATACATGCTGCCTGGTTCCAGTACAGATTTGAGATTATTCTGAGATATTTATTGTCTAAGTAAACATCCTTTAGAATGTTGATAGTATTTTGGTGTTGAACTCGATCAAAAGCATTTTCGTAATCAATTTGACATGCGTATACGTCATAATTAACGTCTCTACATCTTTGAATTAGGACTTGAACTCCAAAAAGTGCTTCTCTGGTGCCAACTGCATTTATGAACCTCAATTGATTATGTGAAATGTGTTCTTTGCATTTTTTATATATTCTTCGGCGAATGACTTTAAGAAACGGGTAGACATGCTGACTACAAACTTCGAAACAGGCCAGTGCCTGATGTTTGTTTTTTATTTCTGAGCATTTACTTAAATGTTCGTGCCAGATTTTAATTTCTGATTTTATAATAATTTTGGGAATATCAGGTAATTTCTCAAAGCGATGAACGTGATTTATAAAATGTGTTTCACATAACGCGGAATCATTGAACATTATATGCGGTTCCGGAGTTTTCCTAGACAGGTCACAGAATGTTAATTTGTGTCTTTTAACGAGCATTTAATAAAAAATTGAAATTGTACAAATATATTTTTTGCACTTACTCCAGTAGAGTTGGTGGATATTTAGAAGTTTATCTGAGTCTATGCGGAGGATATATCCCCTATATACCCCCCCCTCCGTATGTACGCCACTGATCTTTTCACTTTTATGTTTTATAAAGTTATGATTCATAAAAATAAATGCGCAGAAGTTCAGTGAACTGTGCCGTTTACAAATCGTTCAAATAAAAACTAGTTTGATCGGGACTAGGCTATCTGTACACTTCTCCGAAATTTCGTTCCAATCTTCTATAGAAACCGCTACTATGTACAACACATATACTGGGTTTTGCCGGAAACGCTAACGATTTTTTCGAGGTAGATCACCAAAATATTTTGGGCCGAGCTGGTCAGAGAAACCAGGCCCTATTAGTCAACATCCCTATTTAAGTCAAACAACACAATTGAAAATGGTTACCAATGTTACATAAAAAATAATTAGAAATTTATTTTTATTTACGGTTTGCGGTGTAAAGTTAATAAAAAGCTGATGTATCTGTCATACTTTTTCGGCAAATGAGTGTATCGATTGAAGACAGACGGAAAACAATCGAAGAATTGTGGTGTACAAAAAATGAAAAAGGAAAAACAAAACAAAGTAAAAAGGAAGGAAAACAAAAAAACGCAACGCGAGAAATAAATTAGATGGCATGAGTGACTAATAAGAAAGTCATCTTAGGTGGTGTGTGGTCTGTGACAGGCTTCGTTGGATCTCGAAGATCGATTTATTCGATGTTCGAAAGTTAATGGTAACACCAACTGAGGTCGGTATGAAAAAAGTTCAAACCTAAGTATCCGTCTATAAAAACTTCGCATACAAAAGTTCCTTTCATGTTCTGCAAATCACTGAGTTGCTATTGCCCTTGTCGATAAGAAACGATATCTTAGAGCTAATAACCCTATACGACGATACTGGCCCTCTGTTGTTCTGCTCACTCGTCCAGTGCATCTGTCTCTTCGTGTTCAGCATTCTTGGTGCCATGCCTGGTAACATCTGATAACAGTATCCACACTCTTGTTTATTCTACCAGCAATTTCACGGATCTACAGCATAGCTTCCCGAAGATCAACAATTCGACCTCTATCGAGCTCAGTTAGCTGCCGATAATTTACATTTCTTCGCACTCTGTGCATGATAAATACTTAATTCTGTATTATGATGTCGGGTTGGGCCGGTTCGACCAGTACTTATCTACAGCTCCGTCAAGTTGACCCCCCCCCCCCCGGTTAGATTTTTGTTACCAAAATGCTAGCACACATTAAGGGCACCTAGCACAACAATTTTTATAGCTAGCACACCAACAGCTCACAATATAAATGTTTTTGAATTCGGGTGGGGGCAGGTTAACGCTAGCCCCACCTAGCACAACCTAGCACACCATTTTTTATAGCTAGCACACCAACAGCTTACAATAAAAATGCTTTGGAATTCGGGTAGGGCCAGGTTAACGCTAGCCCCCTCCGGTTGGAATTTTTTCGCCAAAATGCTAGCACAAAGAAAAAACACCTAGCACAAAATTTTTAATAGCTAGCACATCAACAATGCTTTTGAATTCAGGGGGTGGGGGGCGTCTGCAAAATAATGCTATGGTTACACGAATGAATGAAAATGTTGGATGTATTTGTCCCTAAACATCATTTTCCTATAAAAAATGGCCCCTAAACCGATGTTGCCAGATTGTGCGTGATATCTATATTTTCCCATCTAGCAGACTATTTGATTAATTAATAATTATCTATTTATTTACAATTAATGCTAAAAAACGAAAGAATACAAAAAACCTTCACTTTTAAAAATAATTTTATTAAAATAATAGTGATTTTAATAAAACAAAATAATTAAATTCAACCATTTAGTCACGGAATCAGAAACAATCCGTGCACGAATAAGTTGCAAATTACGTCACACTATAAAAAAGTCAACGACAAACGTTTGCGTACAGACATGTTGGTGGATAAATAAATGTCCAAAAAAGCGAAGCCGTGCTGGATATGTCCTTTGGACAAAGTGTTCAATCTGGGAAGGGGCGGCTGAGATCCCTAAAAATGTTCCAATATATTGAGAATACATGTTTTAGACTGATCGTGGTTCACTGTAGTCCTTATTTAAAAGAAACACTCAAACTTCATATTTAAATTTGCCAGAATATTTATTGCCGAAGTTGATGGTTAATTAACCATTGTAATGATAACATAAATATTGCATTTCACTTTCAGGTTTTTTTTAAATTCCCAAGTTAACTTAGAACGTGCAGCTTTTAATTCTTAGAGCCGGTTAATCAGAGCTTCAAATATTTCTGTGGCATATCATACGACACCAACACTACTATCTATTTTTCAAAGTTTTTAGTATGTAACTGGCAATGTATGTTTGTTCGGTTCCAATCTTGCAACTCAGTGTTGAAGCAGATATCTTCCACCGATTGATTCGAAATTCTGTATATACGTCTAGTTTGCATGCCTATCCATGATTAGGTATGTGACGTCATTCTAAATTCAACATGGCGGATCACCAAAGTTGGCGGACTGAAGAAAGTGGACTAATTTTTTTGCTTTCTTACAATATGGGTATTAAATGGGAGGCAGCAAAATTGATGACATAGGTATTTTTATTTTTCTAAAAACTAGGTATAATCCATCTGAAGTTCTCATCGGACTTTTTAAAAGGGTCGTTAAACCAAGTCTATCGTTAAAATTTGAATCATTTTTATAATGCCGTTTTATGGGTCTTAAGAGTATATAAAATTCTTGTAGGTACATCCAAACTAGCCGAATCAGATGTTTGGGTTAAGAAAGGGTTTCCCCGAAGGGCTGATGGTTGTAATAATATGCATTCTTTCTAATAATATTACAAGCAACATGGACTATATAAGTGAAACTAATGATCTAACTATTTTCATGAGTGTAATTCGATAGAATATTTCTACTTATTTTTGGATTAAACTTGAAGAATCGTTTTCAAACCGTGACATTTTTATAATTTAAATTAAAATTATGATAATAACAACAATTGTTAGTTAGACGTTACTTAGATACGGACTTAAAAGGGAAATTATCTCCGAAAAGATCCTGCTTCATTTGGAATTTTTACCATATGAATGGAATATTTCGAAAAATTTTCGTAACTACAGTAGAAACAATTAAACCAGCCGTTTTACATATATATTCAACCTATTCATTTATTTATTGATCGAGTAAGTATAGCGTTATTTCACTGACCTCCGTCCCACTCCCCAGAATTAAAAGTGTAGTTGGTGTGCTAGCTATAAAAAATGGTGTGCTAGGTTGTGCTAGGTGTCCTTTATCTGTGCTAGCATTTTGGCGACAAAATTCCAACCGGGGGGGGGGCTAGCGTTAACCTGGCCCCACCCGAATTCAAAAGCATTTTTATTGTGAGCAGTTGGTGTGCTAGCTATAAAAATTGTTGTGCTAGGTTGTGCTAGGTGCCCTTTATGTGTGCTAGCATTTGGGTAGAAAAAATCTAACCGGGGGGGGCAGCTTGACGGACCTCTTATCTACAGCAAAAAAATGATGGAATAAAAACAAGAATGTTCAACTGACTCTAATCTTGCATTAAGATTTTTATGATAGACATGTACGTGAAATATTTTTGAAAAAACGTAATATTTACTGGGTGTTCGGGTTACTATACCACTGAGTATATGACTTAAACTCGAAAGCTGCCCAAGAGAGGAGCATTATTGTTTGTGTCTTTGATAATAAGATTTAGATTTACTTTGTATTGCTGTCGTTTTTTATTCAGCACAAGAAAATAAATGAGTGCTGCGAACAGTTATCCTTAAATTATTGCAATGGTGTTAAAGAAACTCAATGAATTATATAAAAACCAAATTAATGTTGTTTTTATTCATTAAAGAGTGAAAAATAAAACGTAGCCTGGAATTTATACTTTTCTTTTTAGAACTACAGTTTGGCGTCATTGCTCGATAAATGAATACTCAAATTGCTCGAATTGATAGTAAAAGTTAATCGTATCTATGACAGTGGGACGATTTTCTAAATGAGACGCTAGCTGCGCCTCGACGTCGTTATGTGAATTTCGAAAAGTCTTGGCTCCCATCCAACCACAACAACATTGTGGAGGAAAATATAAGACGTGTCGACCTGTCACAGAAACATCGCGTATACCAATGAAATATATCCAACATGGGCGGAGGTATAGAAGCACAATTAATTCGCATTAAGTCAGAAAAAAATATTATTCAATCAAGGATTCGAAGATAGAACCACTTAAATTCAATTCGAATATTTTGGTATTCGTTTCAAATACACTGCTGATCAATTTAAATAGATTATACAAATATATTTAATAAATTGAAAATTCGTGTGCAGTTTCAAGGTTACCTGTGATTTACTCTGTTCACTCAGTTCATAAAAATCTTAGAAATTTCAGATTGCCACTTAGTAAACTACAGTGCCTGTTATAAATTTATATTTTTGAAAAATTTAAATTTCCCAATAATAAACTACAAGTTCTTCTTTGTAGCTGCAGAAGAATTTCTACAAGGATCTATGAATCCTACCAGTCTTTCGAGCAAAAGCTTCAATCTTCGGCACTGTTGTATGATTGGTTATTCGTTTGACGTTTCACAATTGACAAGTGATCGGTGTTTGTTTACTTTTAAAATTAAATTAAATTTTGTCTTTCGTATATTATTAATGTGAATTTGCTTTGTTGTTGGGTATAAATTACTAGCTGTGTTTTTTATTGTTCTCTTTTTGTAGCTAAAATAGTGTTTTGTGGGGACTGTAATGTTTTCAAAAACGGCGAACTTTGTTACATATAGATCAATAGTTGTTCTATGTGTGATCTTCTAAACCAGTGACAGATGGCTGCTAGGTTATGTGGTTAGGAGGCCTATTGAAGAAAGAGAAGAGGAGGCGGCAATAAAATCAACAATGTCAGAGGATCTGATAAGAACTAGAAAATTACTTATTAATCAATAGTTGTAATACATACAAAATAATAATAAATAAATTGTAATACATACAAAATAATAATAAATAAATAGTTTAAAAACATAACATGGTGTCAGGTGAAAACACGCGAATAAGAAAAGACAAAACTATAAAGTAAAATTTAGGTCAATAACCCTAAAAGGACAGTGTCAACAACAAAGAAACTGGGTACAAGTAAGTACCTACTATATAGATAATAAGAAAAATGTCAACGTTTAAACCACCAAATGCTCTGGTGTTTGACCAACACACGGCACAAAATTACACAAAATTCATGAATAGTTTCAAAATATACATGAAAGCATCTGGCCATGACAATAAAGATGATGAAACAAAAATAGCTATATTTTTAAATATTGCTGGTGAGGATGCTCAGGAGGTCTTCCAAACGTTAACATTTGATAATGAAGGAGATGAAAACAAATATGATAGAGTCATAGAAAAGTTTGAAAACCACTGCATGCCTTTTCAAAATGAAACGTTTGATAGATTTAAGTTTAATACACGATGTCAACAGGAGGGAGAAGACTTCGATAATTTTTTGATAGCAATAAAAAAGCTAGCAAAGTCATGCAATTTTGGAATGTTGCATGATTCCTTAGTAAGAGACAGAGTAGTCGCTGGAATATTAGACGCAGAGGTGCAAGAAAGGCTTTTTAGGGTGAGAAAATTAACTCTGAGTCAGGCTGAAGATATCTGTAGAGCCGCAGAAGCAAGTAAGAAGCAAGTCCAAAACATCAGAGGAAACTCAACACAGGTTGATGCAGTTAAAAAATATAGTCAAGCTTGTTCCAGCACAAGTGCATATGAGTGTTTTAGATGCAAAACAAAACATGGTCCTAGGAGCTGTCCCGCCTTTGGTAAGACTTGTGCAGTATGCAAAAAACCAAATCATTTTGCAGTAGGTTGTAAAAACAGACAGCAAAATAAAGGTAAGAAACATACTAATAATAAAAAGAAAATGCATGAGGTTGAAAAGAGTGAGGCAGACGATACTACGGGTGACGAAGAATTTGATACACCGTACTTGGACTCCGTGACATTAGATCATGTGAAATTTAAGAACAAAAGAAAAGATATGTGGACTGAGAATGTTTTAATAAATAATAAGTTTATTTCTTTTAAGGTAGATACTGGAGCGAATTGTAATTGTTTACCTCTTAAGTTTGTTAAAAAATTGGGGGTAGAAAACAAAATAATAAAAAACAGCCTATCATTAAACACATACGGCAATAATAAAATTAAAGCTATTGGGTATGTAATACTACATTGTATGATAAAAGAAAAAGTTTGTAAGATTAAGTTTATTGTGGCTGACTGTGACAGTATGCCTATCTTGGGACTAAACACCTGTTCTCAGCTTGAGTTAGTAAAACAAATAGATTCGCTAAATAATAAAAAACAACAGTTTTTAAGTAAAAACTCTGAGGTTTTTGAGGGTACCGGAAAAGTACCTTATAAATATAAAATAATCTTAAAACAAAATGCAGTCCCTTACTCAAGTAGTTGCAGAAGAGTGCCAGAAACACCAATACCTGGTGTCAGAAGTGGGATTATTATAGTAACTGGCTTGAGTTGATTCCCTTGGACAGTAAAAATGCTACAGAAATAATTTTAAAATTAAAATGTGTCTTTGCTACTCATGGCATTCCATCTACTATCATTTCAGACAATGTTCCGTTTAACAGCAAAGAGTTCAAAGATTTTGCTAAGAATTGGGAAATTACTTCAATCACAACAAGTCCCAGATATCCCAGGTCTAATGGACTTGCAGAAAGATCTGTTGCTATTTGTAAAGATATTCTAAAGAAATGCCATGAGTCTGGAGATGATCTGTATCAAGCACTACTTGAATATAGGACATCTCCTCTAACGGGTATTGGTGTTTCACCATCTGAACTGCTAAACAATCGCTTACTAAGATCAACATTACCCATTTCTAAGAAGCTACTAACAGACTTACCCGACATTGACCAAGAAAAAATTAGTGAGAAAAGATCTAAAGCTAAAGAGTACCATGACAAGAGTGCAAAACATCGAAAGTCATTCAATAAGGGCCAAAGTGTAATGATAAAGAAGGGTAGTTTCTGGGTTCCAGGTGAAGTAGTAGATACACACTCTACGCCGCGTTCATTTTTAGTTAGAGAAAATCTAGACAGGGTAGTAAGAAGAAATTCGTCATTTTTAAAGAATAACCCTAACCCAGTGTCTCTTAAACACTCCTGTCTTGAATCTACTAATAATGACACTCAAAGTTTAATATCAAATTATGTACCTAGCGCGGAAGAAACAAGTGAAAGCGATAAAATCAAAGAATCAATGTCAGGTGATAAAAATGAAAATCAGAAAAATGTTAAACATCCCATCTCTCCTACTGATACTTCCGGATGTGATACTTATATAACACGGTCAGGGCGATGTGTGAATAAACCCTTAAGGTTTAGAGAATAAGCATCTATTGTGTTCTGTGTTTAATATTTATGATTGTAAGTTTATGTTTAGTAACCATTTCTCATTAGATTTTGAAACCTGAATTTTTGTTAGTTGTAGTAGTCTTTATGTTGTCATTCATATGTAATATGTTCCTTTCTTCGTTATGTTGTCATTCATATGTAATATGTTCCTTTCTGAAGGAAAGGGAGATGTTACATATAGATCAATAGTTGTTCTATGTGTGATCTTCTAAACCAGTGACAGATGGCTGCTAGGTTATGTGGTTAGGAGGCCTATTGAAGAAAGAGAAGAGGAGGCGGCAATAAAATCAACAATGTCAGAGGATCTGATAAGAACTAGAAAATTACTTATTAATCAATAGTTGTAATACATACAAAATAATAATAAATAAATAGTTTAAAAACATAACAAACTTGAGGGCGCATCATCATCGTAAGCCTATGATTTGGTAAATACGCGCATTTTGTTGCTCCTTTAAAATATCAATTTGCTGTTATTATTAAATACTTGAATATTTTGAAAATTTCGTACGTAATTGTTAGAGTGTTAGTACTGCTATTGCGACATTAATTATATAAATTAGTGAATCAAAAAGTGCAGTTTGAATGAACTACTGTAAGTACCTATTATCAGTTGAACTTTTTTCATTACATTCGTCAAATTTTGTGAAAGTCCGCGATGCCTAATACCTGCGATCAATGCTCGAAGTCGGTCTCGAGAATAAGCACTTCAGTATGACGGCTGCAAGCGAAAACTACACATGGAATGTACGGGGATCGGGATATCTGCATCTAATTGCGAAACTTGTCAGAAAGTTCGAGGTTTGAGTATTCTGTGTAACTCTTGCGTAGCCAACTTGGGAAATTTTCTCGACTTAAAGAAACTCTTTACTGATTTTAAGACTGACCTGCAGACAAAGATAGACTATCATACTGCTAATCTTACAGCCCAGTGGAGGCAATCAACTCCGTCGAAATAACCGACGAAATCGCGATCCAGGCTGTCGAACGCATGGCCTGTGCCAAAAATATTTTGATTAAGGGTGTACCAGAAACTGACGGGGATTCTATCGGAAAAAAAGAATGTAACCGAGCTGTAGTTAAGGAAATGCTCGACGCTGTCGGCTACCCAATCTCTTCGGTCTCATTTTATCGAATAGGCAAACTAAAAGGAGTCATGCCAACCGAATCAGATTCCAAATACATTTGAAATAAACGGTTTTAAAGATTAAAACTAACTTTTCCGCATATGTGAGATGCCCTGAATAATATTCTATCATAAAATTGTCATTTGTATACACTTCGGGGGATGTATCGTGTTAACAAACCGAAATTTCTCCAAAAGTATTTATTTATATGACCTGCTGTACTCGCTAGTCAGCTGAAATTCAATAGGGTACATCTGTGAGACACCTTGAATGAGACACTTTGAAAAATATCCAATTATAAAATTGGCCAATTGTATACACTCCGGAGGCTGTACCGTACTAACCCGAAATTTCTCCAAAAAGGACAAAAAATGTGGCACTTCAGGTACCATAGCCCCCGTTGTACTAGCTCTGGTGAGCTAAAAATCAAGACGCCCTGAACAATATTCAATCATAAAATGGGTCACTTATATACACGCTGGAGGACGTTGGTACCTCAAGTACCATAGCACTCGTTGTACTGGCTTTAGTGAGCTGAATCTCAATAGGGTTCATCTTTGAGACGCTCTGAATGAAGTCCAATCATAAAATTGGTCACATGTATATACTCCGGAGGCTGTATCGTGCCAACAAACTGAAATTTCTCCAAAAATGACAAAAATGTCGTACTTAAAGTACTATAGCACCTGTTTTACTAGCTGTGTTGTTCTGAAAATCAATAGGGTGCATCTATGAGATGTTCTCAATAATATTCAATGATAAAATTGGTAACTTTTTGCACTCCGGAGGCTGTATCGTACTAACAAACTGAAATTTCTCAAAAAATGACAAGAATGTCGTACTTCAAGTACCATAGCACCCGTTGTACTGGCTATTGTGAGTTGGAAATCAATAGAGTTCATCTGTGAGATGTCCTGAACAATGTTCAATCAGAAAATTGGTAATTTGTTGCACTCCAGAGGCTGTATCGTGCTAACAAGACATGTAACGGAAAGTGGCCGACGACAACGACGACGACATCGTGTTGTTCTTGATGAAAAATTTTTTTTTCAAAACTTCAACATTTTTGTTGGTAAAACAATACTATTCTCGCATATTAGATAGGTTGGGCGGAAAAGTAATAAGAAAAGGGTTTTAGAAACTCTCTCAACCAGCAAATTTTCCATTATCGTTGACAAAACTCCAACACCACAACTGTTTCTTACAGAATTGCGCAAAGAACTGGAGATTCGCACCAATAGAGAAAGAGCTGACCATAAACTGTGTACATGGATCACCCAAAAAGGTTACGTTCCGTCAATAAATGCTCTGCTCCAAATTTTGAAAACTGGTTGTCACTTTATACTAATTTTGACTCTATATGTGCCAAATTTTAGGAATTTGTAGGTTCGGTTGACTTAATTAAACTCTCCATAATACTTATCAGCAAAACAATTTCAGACTCTGTGGTTCGAATTGATGGCTTCACTATTTTTAGATCCGATAGACCCAACTGTTTGCATATACCTCTCTGATTATATAAGTAGTAGTTTTTCTGTATCTGAAATAGATATAACTGTCCCAAACATTGATGCTATATGCATTAAAATATCCAAAAATCTCATGTCCATACACTTGTCTACATATATCACCCAAGCGACTCACCATTGGCAGATAACGTCGCTCTCCTTGATAAACTTGATGAGTTATCCATGCTTGACAATCTCGTTATCATTGGGATTTCAATTTTCCGGATATATCCTGGCCGATTATAAATATTCCTGAGGGATATAATGCAAAAATAGTTATTTGTAAAACAAGTGTCACATTGACTCGTTTTGTAGTACGAGTGAAGTTTGCACAACGAACCGCGAAGCGGTGAGTTGTGCAAATCACGAGTACTACAGAAAGTCATTGTGGTACAAGTTTTATACAATATTTTTTATAATTCGTATTTATTTAATTATTTAAATAAAATAGAATTTCATATAATCCCTGTTTTTGAACTCGGAGGAGTGGTTTGAATTTAAGTTGGCAATTCTGTAGATTCCTAATTGGTCAGATCACAGATGGTTTTATTCAGCACTTCTGACTTTTGACATATTATAACCGAATAATTGTGTAAATTGTAAACAAACGTTCATTTAAGCAAAAAGAGGATGATTATTTTTTTAAAAAAGAGCTTCTTCGTATGTACTCTTGCGATCTATTTATATTATATCATGAACAGAATTATTTCTGTAATACATCTTCACTAGATATCTGGTAATTTATCCCAAAAATCGAACGTTATGTATACCTACATATTGATCCTTTACAATATAAAAATAAACAATTGACAAATCATTGATAAATAAACCTTAGCGTAATTTATTCATTAATATTTTTAATATATAAATCATTCTAATTTACCTTTAATATAATAATTTGCTAGCTAGAACAACGCTAGACCATTTGATTTATAATTTGTGTCAAGGTTAAAGTCAAATGTCAAATAAAAATATAACTAAATACAATAACCAACTGTACACTAAAAATTACTATAACAGTGTTCAAAGAGCTTCATTGTGACACTGTAAACAATGTTATAATAAAGTCTCTTTTATACGCGAATTATAAAAAATTGTTTATGCAATTTATCCAAAACTCGAATTTAATCCAACTTGTCCACGAACCTACTCGTTTCTGCCACAATAATAATCTTTCTACCCTCGATCTCATTTTGACTAATGACGAATATTTGCTATCATGCCTGGAGATCAGTTCACCAATAGGTTAATAGGTAAGTCCCATCATGCAGCAATAACTGTCAATATTCAACTTCAACTTACCCGCTACTGACGATAACAAAAATTATATGACTTTCGAAGAAACAAATTTTATGTCAATCGTACTCTCTCGTCCATCAATTGGGATAAAACACATTGCCTGATAATAATAACTGTTGTAACGAAGTTACTTTTTTTTTGTTCCGGTATCATTTTATTTATTTAGATTTAAAACCTGTAACCTGCTACTTCCTTTTTACTAAATTACTTTGATTCTAAATATTGTAAAGGAATGAATTGTATTTTAACTGGCAAAACAATTTTAATTACAAGTTCGTTTATTTATAATATTTGGGCCGTCCGGTATATATACATTTTCATTTCATTTGGTTTAAACATTTAGACCGTCCGGTATACCTATAGAAACTATGGTTCAAAGTAACTAAATGTTTGAGTTTTTTACTAGACTTCTTTTTGAAGCGATTAGTGAAAATAATAAATACCGAGACCACAGTTTGAAAAGGGCTTTTTGGCCTTTTGTTTTTCCGCTCCCGTTTGAATAGTGAGTAAGAAGTGTCTTTAGAAATATAATAAAACTTGTCAAGTGCTCAAATATGTGAAATTTTATTTTCCTCCGCATGTATATTTTCCGAATTAAAATTATTTTAGTGTAAAATTATAATTGATAGTTGAATTCAATATATTCCGTATAAAAGAATAAATTTGGTAGTACTCCCGTACTTATACGATATTCAGTGGTTTTATCACATTACATTTTTAATTTTCTTTAGTTTCCAATAAAGATTTAATTGTAGACTATACGCTATTTTCTGTTCCTGGTTATTTTAAAATTTTATTTGACCTAATTCGTCCGAAGATATTTTTAATTTTTTTATTCAGAATCAAGTTTTTCTGTAAGCTTTCTTTATTCAAACATTTTTTTTTATTGATCTTTCATTTTGTAATAGAGTTTTGTGCTTGGTTTCCGGGAATCATATTTGATTACTGGGTGGTTCGAAAGTATTGTTCAGGAATTAAATAGGTTCTGGTAAAAATTTCAACACATCGCCGACCTTCTCGGGTTCTATTAAAATTTCTTTTTGTTTCTGCCGTCCAGATTTAGTTAATAGGGTTTTCCTTTGGTTTCCGGGAATTATGTTTGATTACTGGGTGATTCGAAAGTATTGCTCAGGAATTAAATAAATTCTGGTAGAAATTTCAACACATCGCCGACCTTCTCGTGTTCTATTAAAATTTCTTTCTGTTTCTGCCGTCCAGATTTAGTTAATAGGGTTTTCCTTTGGTTTCCGGGAATTATATTTGATTACTGGGTGATTCGAAAGTATTGCTCAGGATTTAAATAAGTTCTGGTAGAAATTTCAACATCTCGCCGACCTTCTCGGGATCTGTTGAACTTTCTTTCTGTTTCTGTTGTTCCGATTTGGTTAATAGGGTCCTTCATTTGGTTTCTGGGAATTATATTTGATTACTGGGTAATTCGAAAGTATTGCTCAGGAATTAAATAAGTTCTGGTAGAAATTCTAACACCTCGCCGACCTTCACGGGATCTGTTAAAATTTCTTTCTGTTACTGCCGTCCAGATGTAGTCCATAGGGTTTTCATTTGGTTTCCGAGAATTATATTTGATTACTGGGTGATTCGAAAGTATGGCTCAGGAGTTAAGTAAATTCTGGTACAGATTTCAGCTCCTCGACGACCTTCTCGGGTTTTGTTGAAATCTCCTTTTTCCTCTGCTCTTTTGAGTTGATATAGGCTTTTTTCTTTCAAAATTTCTCGTCAAGCCGCCGATTAACCCCGTATGCACTATTTTGGGTAATACTGCATACGATAACCCCGATTATAAACCACTGACTCCGTATAAGATTATATATTTTCTGATTTGCATTGTATATGAACCGTTTTATATGTTTTCCGCTTATATTTTGCGTTGTGTATATTATTCGTTTGGATACCCGTCCGCTTGTTAAATTTCTTTAGTACTTTTGGTAAAAGGTTTTATTTATTTTGTTATCTGAGTCCACTTATTATGTTACACCTGTATTAAATTATTTTAGTTTCATTCACAACTTACTAAGAGTTCGTTATTACCGCTGATTTCAATTGATGTAAGCTTGACAGCAGTCATTATCATATTGGTATTTTATTTTAAGGTAATTCTGTGCTAACAGTCGAGTAATAAAGCTCTTTCAAAAAAATTATACCGCTACTTAGTCTCTACAGTAAGTTACAGTCCGACCCCTGGAATTTTCTGTACCTCCATCTGTTGCTATCCGGGGAACCCTCGAAAAGTTTGGAGTCGAGGGGCCGTGGAGTTAACCACGTTAAAAGTTAAAAACCTGGCGCTCGAGAGAAAACTTGAATCTGCAGTTTTGGGGTTCAATTGTGACGTGTCCAGATACTTATAAGTCGACTTATAAGTAAGGGACAGGAAGAAAAAGCACGTCACACTGTATACATTTATGGAAATGTTTCTATGACACGATAAGAAAATGTTTAAATGAGAATGCGAGAGAAAGAAGAATTTTCCGTAACAAATTAAAGCAATGGATCAATAGTGAAATACATGATTTGATAAAACACAAACGAAATTTGTGGAGAAGATTTGAACGCACCAACAATAATGAAGATTTCGTAACTCACAGAAGATTCTCTAATACAATAATTAGTCAATTGACCAACGCCAGAAAAAATTTCGAGGAAAGTATTGCCAATAGTCGCAACCCTAAAAAGTTTTTTAAGCACATGCGTTCGTGTCCTTCTGCTGGTGTCGGTGTCCCTTTAAAAAAAGTAATGGAGTATTATGCTCGTCTAATTATGAAACTTGTCCCTTAGTTTTTGTGAGACTTTTACTTCTGAACCAATTGATGACACTTTGCATCCAATATTTAGTGCTCGTGTCTTATAATCCCTTAGTAATATTGAATTTACAACCCAGCAAATTAAAGAAAAAATATTAAATATCAGGACAAACACTCCTGGTCTTGACGGTTTGCAAACAATGTTTCTTAAAAAATGTGCAGACTCAATTTCCTATCCACTTTCAATCATCATGTGAATACCTCTTTCACGCAATGTTCTATTCCACCAATCTGGAAATCGGTGTCAGTCACTCCTATATTCAAGAAAGGTAATAAACTGTATCCAAGCAATTACCTACCAATCAGCCTGGTACCCATCGTTTGTAAAGTTATGGAATCTATTATTAGCGAGGCCATGTCATACCTCTTCACCAACATGGTTTTGTTCGAGGTCGCTCTACCATCTCCAATCTTTTTCACTGTGTTAATGACTGAACAAAAGCTTTAGACAACAGATACCCGATTGACGCCATTTATTAGGACTTCTCTAATGCTTTCGACAAAGTCCCAAAAAGAAGACTTTTATATAAGTTAGGTCACTTTGGCATACGGGGTAGCCTGAATTTATGGATCTCAAATTTTGTATCGGATAGGATTTTTAAAATCAGAGTCGGTCTAGAGTTCTCCAATGACAGGCTAGTTTCTAGTGGTGTTCCACAGGGTTCCGTCCTCGCGCCATTGCTGTTTGTTGTTTACGAAAGCGAGCTTCAAATATTTAACTCAAACTTAGTTTCTTTCTATGCCGACGATACAAAAATGTTTGCTAATCCTTTAAGAGATCATCTCACCCTCCAAAATGACCAACATACGATACAGCAGAGGTGTTTACACGGGTTGCTACCCCTGAACATTAATAAATGTAATGTACTCCACATTGGCAAGACCAATCCCAATTTATCATACAACTTAAATGGGCATATACTAAATACGGTTACCAGCCATGATGATCTAGATATCTTAGTGAACTCAAATTGATTGTGGAGTGAGCATGTTGTGTCCGTATGCAACCGCGAGAAATCTAGACTCTATCTGATCCAAAAGTCGTTCTCTAAAGTGTCACTTGAAACTTACTGTAAACTGTACAAATGTTACGTGCGTCCTATTTTAGAATATGCGTGTTCTGTGTGGTATCCTGATCTTATTCGTTTTATTAGAAAACCTGCAAAGTAGGGCTACTAGACTTACATTCGGAATCGGAATTTTGTTAAAGAAAGTTGAACTTTGATGTTTTATACCTCGGTTTGCATTATCGATGGGAAGTTGCTGTATATTTTTATAGTAGTATGAACACTCCTATTTCGATGTTCACCAATTTCAGTCTTTCCATTGCATAGACGTAGTTACTACAAATTTTTTGAAGGTAATTTCTTACAAAAACTTCTACTCCAGCTTTAATTCCGCATATTGTCTACAAATATGAAATGGAAGAATTCAAATATGGTAACTAATTGAGATGTATCTTTCCTCTATTGAACTGAGTAAGAAAGGAATCGATATATAACATAGTTTCGTAATTATAGAATTTTTTGTGGAAGCGTGTTACAAAATTTTCAAAAATTTTGCGGTGTTGACCGAAACATTTTGGTTAACAGTGAATGTATGGAAAAAATTATACAGTACCATGTATTTTAATACCAGGAATCAATTTTTTGTTCAGTTTTATGAATTTTTGTTATTAAAGAAATTAAAAAATATGTTTTTCAAGTAGAATATTAGAAAAACATGTCGGGTGAAAACTGGTACGTTATATAAGGTGACGACACGTGCTGGGTACATCTGGTATGTTATAAAATCATGAAGCATAACTTTCGTGATCTTTAACCTATTTTTCTACTCAATACGGATTTTACACTGAGAGGTCACCCATTTAAACTTAAAAAGGAGTCCTTTAGATAACGAGTAAACCAGCACTTTTTACCAAATTGAGTGTTTGATGTCTGGAACAATCTTCCCAATGATGTTGTTGACGCACCATAAGTTAACGCGTTTAAGAACAGAATTGATAGACTTCTATTTAATAGTTAATAGTGCGCATTGTTACATTTATTACTGATGTGTTTTTGTTTTATTAACATCCTTTTTCACTGTACAGTTGTTGCGGTTATTGTTGAAAACTACGATTTTGTTAATTATTATTAATTATCATTAATTCTATTTATAGGCGTTTAAGCACTTATGTTTTCAGATAATGGGCTTCATAGATTCTTACTTCAGCCCTTATATCTATTGTGAAAATAATCTTAGGGTTTGTAATGAACTAGATTAGTGGAATGAACTGTTGAGTTTGTCATTCACTACTACACCTAAGTGGATGTGTTGTTTGTTTTTCTTCGATAAGGTTGTGGAAAGAAGGACCAGTCGTCATTTTAAGTCACGTTCAATAAAACACTCAAATACGATAATTTTAAACACGTAAATCAATTTACAACAAAATTGTAACAAGATAGAGCAACAAGAATTTCCACAGCGAGTTGATAGTTGGTTACAGTTTTCTAATAGATACTAAATGCTCGAGAGGTAGATATATATATATATATTTTTCCGCTAATTCTCGAACGAAGTCACAGAAATTTGCACGTTTATATATTGCATCGTAACGCGAAAGATATTTTAATACTTCAGGTAAATCTCAATTTTTCCCGTTTTTAAGTTTAAAATTGATATAATTTGATACTAGATGAGAGAGATTCGTTGATCTAGATATAGTTTTCAAGCACACTGTATGTTTCGAACGCGAGAAATTGTCACACTTTTTTATGTCCACCGATCTAGAGTGGGTTTTTAGTTGTAGACTGTTTGATGTTGAGAAACTGACTGTCCGTAAATTGATTAGTTTCTGTAGATATATCGGGTCACAAGTTTTGGGGGTAGAACTTCTTGGTACTGACTATAACTCTTTCAGTTGAATGGTGATATTTTTGATATAAAGTTACCACTTACCGTGAAACGATAAATAGTGTCATTTTTATGTCAATTCATAAAACTTTTATTTCGAATACTTGAGATTTAGTTATTCATTGTGTAAGGGTTTGAAATATCGTTCACAGTGCTAATTGAAGGATTGTAGAGCACTCAAAGTTATTTGTAGTAACATATTAATGGTTTTGGAAAGTTCTCTATTTTATAAAAAGATCACAAGGTTCATTTGAACCATTTAAAATTCAATTGTCTGATCTCGTGTTGAGAAGGCACTTAGAAGCTAAATTGTCTTTTATTACGGGGCGTTAACGACCATTAAAGTAAATACTAAGGATTTAACGTTACAATAAACATTCAAACTTGTCCGAGAAGTCGTACAATATGAAAGTTATTGCGATTGATTTGTCATAGTGATATATACAGCAAGTCATATCACAACAAATAATAATGTAATGAAGAAGCATCCATGTTAAATATTTTCCTTGGTATTCAAATTATTCTTTTGATCGTTTATTTAAATACTAAAAATAATTGATAGTGGTGTTCTTGTTATTTTAAATGGATTAGATTAACTAGCACCTAAAGTCAAACAGAATCAATCTGCAGTACAATGTTTGGAATCCAACAAAAGCTTTGGTAATTTAAAACGTTATATAAAAGAGCAACATTCTGGTAAGTCCCCATTATATTAAAAGGTAATTTCAATATTTGCATAAGTGCTATTTTATTAGAGATTCATTAAATACATTGACGCCACTAAGAAACAAAAATTATAAATGTGCAAATTGCAGTGAGGCATTTGCGGCTTTGACACATTTGATAACACATAGAAAACACCAAACTGAAAACCAATTAAAATATGTTTTATGTAACTACACACGTCCAATATTATTGGTAACTATAAGACTCACCATTTCGTGCAAATTGAGTATGCAGCTCTGCACTTTGAATCCATAACTGATTTTCAGATATGGAAATGTAAGATGGAAAAAACTGCATATCGTCGCCTAAAAATGCAATTTTATAGGAAACACAAAAAATTATATAATCTGAAGTTTATTAGAAATGTGTCATTGATATTATTTTTATTTGTTACCTAACTGATCTTTTCCACAAACAATGAGTAGTTGAAAGAAACTTTTTAAGTTTTATGTCAAATTTGCAAAAAAATATGAGATACGAGTTTATAAAATTAAAAACTCTAATAATAACTGGATGAATGAAATTAATCAAATTAATAAAACAAAATAAGGGAAATAATGTTTATTTTTTAAAAATACACAAAAAAACCAACACGTAAAGATTGTGTTGTATGTTAAACTTAAACAAGTTGAATGAAGTCAGTGAACAAGGGTGTCATAAAATCCGTGGTAATCGGCCGGAATTACCTCTTTTAGAGACTGTAGATGGTTATATTTATCTCCATTTATGGGCAATGGTCCTTTATAAAGGTTTTTGATTTCACCAATATTATTGCTATTGCGTTGGAAAAGTGGTTCCAGTCTTCATCAAAATCTAATTTGTACTGAATATCGCCGGTCAGACAATACTTGAGGGCTCTCAAATCATTAACAGTAGAGTCACCAACTTTTTTACCAGGAAGAATAGATGAGTAGGGTTTTATAGCAGAATTGTCTTTGAAAAATTCATGATCGACGTATTTAACCTCACACTGACTTTTCTTTTGTCGAGCCTCTTTAATGATCTCCACATAATTTGATGGTGAATAGATATCCTAGTTTTTCATGCGCCGCTCGATGGTTGAATGGACACTATCACTCCATCTGCGAGTGCCGTTTAATCAAGAACTTTTATAATTACGGTCTGGTTAATAATCGCAAAGTGTAGAAGAGTGTTTGTTAATGTAACGTTTCTGTTTTGCGCGCCACATCCATCACTGTAAATAATTATAGGTTTTCCGGTACCATATTCAAGCTCCTTTTCAAGATAATCAGTCAAACATGATGCAAAATAGTTTCCGCCCATTCCCCCTTCTCCCTCGTGCCATATGAATCCTACTACCCCGTATTTCAGCCTTTGATACATATTTATAACCTTATTTTAAAAACTAGTATATTTCCCTCAGTCTGGAAAACCGGATTGGTATGTCCCATATTTAAGTCCGGTGATAAAATGAACATCGAAAACTATCGACCTATTTCAATTATGTGTGCCCCTGCCAAGCTTTTTGAACAGATATTATATTGTAAATTGTATACACATGTTGAAAAGTATATAGTACCTCATCAACATGGATTTGTCTCACAAAAATCATCTAATACAAACCTGTTTCTTTTTAGTAATCATGTATTTGAGTCATTGGAATGTAAATCTCAGCTTGATGTTATATATACGGATTTCAGCAAGGCATTCGATAAAGTTGACCACGACATATTGCTAAGGAAATTGGGTGGTTTTGGATTATCATATAACCTACTTTGTCTATTTAAAAGTTATCTAGAAAACAGATATATAGTTACTAAATACAACGGAAATGCATCGGGGAAATTTGAGGCAAATTCTGGAGTGCCTCAAGGTTTGCCTAAAGTACTAGTATCTTCAAATGGCCTTATATTCGCAGATGACTTCAAAGTATTCAAAAAAATAGAAACAGTGAGAGATTGCGTTATGTTACAGAAGGACATTAATAGGGTGTTTGAATGGAGTTATAAAAATAAATTAAATTTCAACCTACGCAAATGTTCTGTTTTAACTATAACGCGTATTAAGCAACCGTGTCTCTTTACTTATTTAATGGGGGGTCAAAGCTTGCAACGCTGCACTGAAATCAAAGATTTAGGCATAACTTACAACAGTACATTCTCATTTACCAGACACATTGAAAATATAGTGAAGTCAGCTAATAAAATGTTGGGTTTTATAATAAGACAATCTCATATTTTTACTAATTTTAATACACTTAAACTTTTATTCTATAGTTTGGTTAGGAGCAAGTTGGAGTTTGGCTCATTAATTTGGTTCACGGAACCTCAAAGTAATTTGAATAAATTAGAAAAAATTCAAAATAAATTTTTAAGGTTACTCTATTTTAAAAAGCATCACGTGTACCCTGACTACCAGATAATTAGAAGTACAACTCTCAGAAATGAATTTAAGATATTATCCCTTGAAAATAGACGACAACTAGCAGTATTGATATTCTTATATAATATTATAAATAATAGAGTTAACTCCCCTGAGCTTTTGTCTTTGATTAGATTCAACGTGCCACCTAGACGAATGCGCCAGGTTACAATGTTTAATATTCCTTCATCATTCAACATCTCGAGATCACCTACGGTGAACATGTTTCGACTTGCGAATCGATTCAATACATTGATGGATCTAGAATGGACAGTTTCTACCATAATTTTTCGCAAAACAATCTTGGAGCAGCTAATCTTTATATCTCTATGAAGAACTTTAAAGGTTGTGTCAATCCTCATACAGTTCAATTAATCTTGGATAAACTATACGAATACAATTACATGTTTGTCTACTTTTTGTGAATCTTATAAATTCTGTAAATTCATTTTATTACGTAAAAATGTATTATTTTGCACAATGTATCGTATTACATATTTATTCATGTAATAAAACCGTAAGGTTTGTATGAATAATAAATAAATAAATAAATAAATTATATGACTTACCTTAAATCCACAAACCTGGCATACCCATTAGACCAGTCGTCAGTTTCTTTAATTCTCCTACTTTCAAATTATCTTCTATTCTAAATGATACATTTCGTCATCTTACTTCTTTCCAAAATCAGTTTTCCATAGAAACTCAGTTGACTTATCTGACAGAATTAAAGACTTTTCTATACCAAACGATTCCTTTTTAATGCCTCTAGATGTCAAAAATTTATTTCCTAGCATACCCCCTGATGAGTGTAGTCATTCAGATGCTTATTCCTTTCTTGATTTTTTAAATACTGTTCACCCACAAATTGGCTTCACTATTGAGTTTGAGGTTGATAATTGCTTACCGTTCTTGGATTCACTCATCATGCGCAACATTCATACCTCTAGTTTTCAATTTGATATATATATATATATATATATATATATATATATATATATATATATATATATATAGAAAACCTACCACAACTGATTCAATTATTGACTATCATTCAAACCATCCCTCTTCCCATAAATATGCAGCTTTATATTCCTTTCTTACTAGAGCCTTTAAAATACCTCTTACAGATTCTTCTTTCAATAAGGAAATAAGTATTATTAAACAGATAGCATTAAACAACAATTTTCCTTTACACATTTTCAATAAGTTTTTTTGAGGTACCTTTATTCCATAGGTCAGGGGTTTATCATCTACCTTGTGGTTCTTGCAATGCCGTATATGTGGGCCAGTCAGGACGCAGGTTAGAGTCTCGTTTGAAGGAACGTCAATATTGTAATAAACACGAGATATGACACAGGTTCTAAAAACACCCTATATAGATAATTTCTTTTAATTCAAAATCGTTATCAAATTTACCGACCTCAAATAAATTAAAACATTTAAACAAAACAAGGCTAACACTATAGAATTTCGTTTTTTAATTCAAAATAGTTATTAATTATCGACCTCAACCAAAGGAAAATATACAAACAAAACAAAGGTTAACACAATATTAGATATCACGTACAGGTCAGTTTGGTAAACCACGAAATAAAACAAATATGAATAATTAACCTTCATTGAAGGTGAATTACGGAAATAAATATGGAAAAAATATTAGGAAAAGGGACAGTCAGTCCGTCAGTCAGTCGGTGAGATAGGTATTATCTCTCCCCTGGTGAGGCAAGTCTGAGTCTTGACGGACCCTCACCCTCAAAAAGTAATAGTGTGAATATTTATGTGACCTGTGGGATTTTCAAAACGTAAGTTTTTAAAAGTTCAAATTCATTTATTATATTGAATATTGGTTTGTGTTATTATATTTTTTTCCTTTGACTAAATCGGGTAACCCAAGAAAGTTAAGGGACTCTACAAGGTGTTCAGTCATATCGAGTGTTCTTATACATCAGCGCCCTTCATCTACCGCTAAGGCCCAAGGGAATAGGGGCATTTTATCTAGTTATATTCAGAGATTTTGTTTGTGCATATTATCTCTTTATCATCTAATTAGTTTAATCAAACTACGTAGATATAACTACATTTGGCTCGATACTATACCTAATTCGACATTAGAGATCTTTTCCACTATATGTAATTTTTTTTTGAGTTATTTACGTTACACTAGGGATTTTAGTCAAACATATTGATATTCTCCGTTGCACTGGAGATCCATAAGTTAAAACCATTTCAGAGATATTTTATATTGTACACTTGAGAATTTTAGTTAAATCCTAGATCATAGAGTTTGGTAGACGTTTATACTAGAAATAGAGGTCATAGTTCAGGTACCGCTAATACTAGTTTACTTTCGGAGGTTATTTGACACAGTTTTGTTTTTTTTGTAATATATTGTTATCATATGCTCTAACCTTTCAATTATCTCAATCCTCACCACCCCATACCCGTCAAATAGGTCGGACCAGCTAACCCTGCACTACGAACTCGGGCTTGGCACACTGTATAAGCCCAAGGGGCCCCACGACGTCTTCGACCGCTCGAGCCCGGAACAACCCCCCTTCCTCGAGGAAATTCCGCAGGGAGAATCCCGGGTTCTATAATTTTTTTTTGTGCCATCAGGCACTGGTGACAGCAGCTGTACAGTTAGAGAAAAAAGAGACGATAGATAGAGTTACTACACTGGTAACAGAGAACTACTATATACATTACCCCAGATATAGGATACTACTAGGAACTATAGGATAATACCGATTCGATACAATACAAGTTATTACACTGGTGACAGCGATTAATATCTTTGGTAGCTACATAGTGGTGTTTATTAGATTGGTGACAGCCTGGGATATCAGCAACATCGGCTGAGTTTATCACGGCTTCACCATAAGAACGAAAAAGAAAATACCCATTTATTAGAGTGGTGACATCAGTAAATAATAGGGATAATAGTGATATCTAATCGTATATTATTATATATTATATATCGTATATCATTAGGGGATTACAGTGATACAATAGCGTATATCATTAGAGTGGTGACAGCGCAGATTGTTAGAGTGGTGACAGCGGTGGGATATCTATCTATAACAAGTATATATTGTTACAGTGGTGACAGCGGTGCTCCAGATACTGAGTCCGTACAGCAGAGGTTAACAAGAGGGGAAGTCCTGGCAATAATCCTTTTTTTTTTTCTTTTCTTCTCTATCCCAATTAAACTACCCATTTCAGGCATCGTAGAAGCCCAAAAGGTAGGAGGAGATAGTTACATTCAATTACATTAATTAAGGCCGTGTAAATTTCACCTACATAATTTACATTTGATACACACGTTATTTTTAATTTCATATTCATATCATAAAATAAATATTGCGACATAGGTCTAATCAAAACTAATATATAACCAAAGTGATATAATTTCAATCAGATATATCTGCTTACTCAGTTATTCTATTTATTACAAACGAACGTTGAATCCAAATCTATTTTTATACATAAACATTTAGACAACGGATGAAAAACAGCAAATATACAGGTGAGGAATTCGCAAAGTCAGCAACAAGCTTCCGCACAAGACAAAAATAGCAATATAAAATATAGTACGGAGGAAAGCTGCACGTCCGGGAGATATAAAAGGTTTTACAGGAAATTTGGTTATACTTTCACTAACGAACGGACTATTCTCTAAATGAACTAGACATTAACGATTTGAGAAAAGGTGTTAGGAAATATTCACGCTTTAAACGCAAAATAATAAGTTAAATTAAATTTGGTTCAGGGCTAGTTAAAGTGAATAATACCGATTCTTATATATTACAATATTAATAATTATTTGTCTTTATTTTCCCAACTATCCATTTCAAAACCATCTAGGTAAGTAACACTCGCGCCAGCTAATAAAACAACATGCCGTTAGAGTCCACAGGGGATTCGAGTAATATGCCAGCAGCACTAAGGATACCACAGGCACCACCACTAGGGGTGATCGCCTCAACTTTAACAGACTTCACGGGAAAAGACGCAGCCAGATATATAGAAAAATTGGAACTAAGGGCCAAACTCGACGGATGGTCAGAAACAGAAACACTAACACTACTGAAATTCAAACTCGCAGGCGCAGCCCACGATTTTTTCAAAGCCGACCCAAGATTAGACACAGCAACATATGTTGAATTTAAGGAGAAAATACTCAGGAAATTCGTCCCAAGGAAATCGATCGCGGACTGGTGGATGCAGCTAGTCCAATGCTACCAGAGGCACGACGAAGATGTAGCAGCTTGCTGCACAAGATTACGGCTCATAGGGAATAAAATATTGGAGGAAGACATAAAAGGAACGAACAGAGAACAGATACCGAACATTCAAAAGAAACACAACGCAGTACTGATGAACCAATTCAAAGTAGGGCTAAGAAAGGACCTGCTTAGAGAAGTAGGATTCTACATATTGCACAAAGATGACCTAACACTAGAAGAAGCAGAGGAGATAGTAAGTTGCCAAGAAACGGCAGCCACAAGGGTGAGCGGAAGGAATAATGGCCACAGAGTCGCTTTTACGAATGAGCAACGGAGTTGCACAGCATGTGGCAAATCAGGACATGAATCGGAAGAATGTAGACATAGCGCGAAATGTATGTACTGTGGCAGACGAGGCCACTGGGCATCAAACTGCAGAATAAGAGAAGCGGAAGAAGAAAAAATAGATAAAAAATGCCAAATATGTAGGAAACAGGGACACTGGGCAGCGTATTGTAGAAACAAAGAATCCAAGGAACCATTAACAGATAGAGATGTATGCCACTACTGCGGAAAACAGGGCCACTGGGCTAAGAACTGCAGAAAGAAAATGTTAAGTGAAGAAAATAAACAATGGAATACAAAGCAATGGGATCAAGGAAGAAGAATCACAACGCACCAAAATAACTACGGGGAATACAGCGGACAAAGGAATTCCAGAGAAAAGACTTGGAACAGAGAAGCACCACATGCAAACGAGAAACAAAGGCTCCAAAGAGAAGAGAACAGAAGAGGACAGTCCACAGAGAGAGGACACATAAACAAGGAAGACGGAAGAAAACATTTAAACTAACAAGGACCACCGTTACTCCCCAAACAAGTGGTCAATCTGAAACTAGGGGAAAAAACTGGACTCACACAGAAAAAAACTGGAATCAACAGGCAACACAAAAGGGTAACAAAGAAGAAGACAAGAAAAACCAGATAAAAACAATGCATCATAACGGACCGACGATAAGTAAAAGCGAAGAACCCCCGTATATAGTACTCCTAAGAATAAACGGTAAAACCGAACCTTGTATGATAGACACAGGCGGAGCATACTCACTAATAAGTGAATCCATAGTAGCAGACAACGAATTAGACACACGGATCACAGACCAATTAACCTTAAAAGGCATAACGGGACACACAATCCACTTATACGGATCAACACAAATAGCCATAGCAACAACAGAAATGGATTATAATATTCACACGGAAGTAATTGCAGCCGATGATGGTATAATGGGAGACACAGCAGTACTATTAGGAAGAGATTTCCTAGAAGAACACGAGGCAACTATTTCATACAGAGGAAAACCAACATTAGAAATATGGGGATGTAAAATACCACTAATGAACCCAAGACAAATCAGAGATTTGCTGAATAATTATAGACAAAGGCGGACAGAGGCATACGGAAAAATAACGGCAACAAGGGATCAAGAAAACGCGAGGGAGAAAGAAGCATGGCAGAAATGGCTAAAAACAGTGGAATCAATGTACAGACAAGAGATAACCAAACCAGAAGTAGACCTAAATAAAGATGTAGGAAAAATAAAGGAAACTACAAGCACGGACATAACCGTAGGAAGAGAAACTACACACACAAACCAAAAACCAATAATGAACGGAAAAGGGCGCACAGACCCAGACTCGAAGAAAGAAAACGGAAAAAACGAAACAACCGAAGACATCAGGAATGGCAGAGAAGGAACAGAATGCACAAGAACCAGCACAGACATATACACGGAGGACAGTTTGACCATACCAGCACTAACGGAGGTTCACACAATAGGGATCCTAAAACATGAGATAAAAGGAAGACATGGAAACGCGGACGCACTAAGCAGAATGTACGACAAAACATGCAACTACATAGAAACCTCATACGAAGACTACTTACAGTATATTGCAGAAAACGACCTACCAGGAAAGGACACAATAAACTGGAAAGAAGGAAATCTAGACTACATCCAAGAAGAAGAATCAATAGCCCTCCTACTAGCAAAAAACAGACCTAATCAGGAATCACTAATTAAAAAGATAGAAAACATATACACTTTACCGGACATCTCACAGGAACAAATAGAATCGGTCAAAGAATGGGACACATTAGACACGAAATTCTACGTAGCATTAAATAGGACATCAGTCAAAGAAGAAACATCATATGAAATAATGTGGAATATTATCCAAAAGCTAAAAAAACAATGCGAAGAGAACGCGGAAAAACGCATAACCTTCATAGCTAGTCAAGAACAAATTCCAGGATTAAGCTGGCACGAAATCACAAAGATGATACAATTCACATTCTACGGGTCAACCACCAAAGTAAGCATACTGAAACCGACACCAACAAAAAACACAGGAAAAATCCAAATAATCAAGGAAGAAGAAGAATGGGAACCACTGTGGGACAAAGAATTATTGAAGAAAGAACAAAAACACGACGATTTCTGCATTAGCACAGTACAACAGTTAAACCAAGAGGACGAAACAAAACAAAAATATTACCTCGACAAAGAAGGACTCCTATACAGACAAGATCAAGAGGACAACAAGGACCAACTAGTTATACCCAGGAAATATATCACCAAAGTTATAGAAGACTTTCACGACTCACCCATATATTGTCACCAAGGACAACAAAAAACGTTATTGGCAATAAAAAGGCGTTGCTTCTGGCCAACGATGAGAACGGACATAATAAATTACTGTAAACGCTGCGACGCATGCAACAGACGAAAGACCTCACCACACTTTAAAAAGGCACCACTACAAAGATTTACAAAAGTCACAGAACCGTGGGAAATAACGTCAATGGACATAGTAGGCCCGCTACCCACGTCAAACAAAGGAAACAAGTACCTTCTAACATTTCAAGATCATTTTACGAAATACTGCGAAGCAATTCCGATACCAGACCAGAAAGCAGATACGGTAGCAAGAGTTTTTGTAGAACAAATAATATGCAGACACGGAACACCCCAGAAACTGTTAACAGATAGAGGAACAAACTTCATGTCAGAACTAATGAGAGAGACATGCAAACTACTCAACATAAAAAGAATACACACAGCGAGCTACGCACCAACAACCAATGGTCAAATAGAAAGATTACACAGAGTAATAAAAGATATGCTAGCGCATTACATAGCCCCAAATCAACGAGATTGGGATAGTTGGATACCATATGTACTAATGGCATATCGAGGAAGTATACATACATCAACAGGGTACAGCCCGTATTTTCTACTACATGGGAAAGATCAAGCACTACCATTCGACAAATTCATCAAACCAAGAAGACTAAAATACAACTTAGACGATAACTACGTGTCAGAACTAGAGACGAGACTTAACCAAATATACACAAGAGTACGAGAGAACACAGAAAAGGCAAAAGACGAACGGATAAACAGATACAATGAAAAAACCACCCTAAGAGAGTTTAAACCAGGAGACCTAGTTTACCTTCTAGACATAAGTAACACAACAGGATTATCAAAAAAACTTCAAAACCGATGGATAGGACCATTCGAAATAAAAGACCAAGTAGGACCAGTCACCTACCAAATAGCGTCCAACAAAGGAAAGAAGATACAAGTTGTTCACGTTAATAGATTAAAAACATACTACGGCAAGCTGGACGACGATCAACACGAAATTTTAGAGACGACAACGACCCAGAATGAGGAGAACACAACACACGAACAGGAAGAGCAACAAGAAGAAACCAGCAACGATTTAAACATAGGGAAGTTGGCAGCCTTACCATTATGGTCAACACAACCACACAGCGATAAGACAGTACCCCGCACAAAACCACTAAAAGATAAGCCGAGCGGAAGGCTCCCCGTCTCACTAAGACCCCCACCGGAAATTCGAAGATCAGCCAGGATAAGAAATCGAATTCCGAGTGCACCTAGCTACATTAATATAACATGGGCACAGGCGTCAAAACTATACAGGAAAAAGGCGGAACTAACCAAACGCTATCACACACCACACAAAACCAGGCGGAAATATACACACAGACGACAAATTTAACCGCCAAAAACACAGGTCACTCACACACACCGATCTCACACGAAAGTCAAATTTTGCTTTAAGAAGAAATAAAATTTTATGAAACAGTAATACATATAGATATACACAAGCACTCATAAACAATAAGTTATAAAATACATAATAAGTACACTAGAATTAAGACAAACACAGATTTATTAACTATAAGTAAAACAATAAACAAGTAATTATTGTCGACCAAGACAAAATAAAACACGGAAAGAAACTCCATTACACACCGACAAATGCAAGGTCATAGCAGGTAATCATATTAAAAATTTTGCTGTGTTGCACCATTACAAGGTCAACCGAAGTATGATTAAAAGAAATATTTTAATTGCAATAACTACAAGGTGAACACATAAGTTACATTGTAGTAACCAATTAGAAATTCAAAAAAAAAATGATCTTACACAGGGGACTCAATTGACCGTCCTAAAAGATTGTACAGTTCAGTCAATTGAGAAAAGAAAAAAATATAAGCTAAGGATAAAACCGAAAATACAACGTTATCATAGGGAAAATAAAAGTATTAGTTTTTTTTTTGAGGAATAGTAATAAATAACTGTAATAAATGAACATTATGCTTATAAATATGAAACCAATGAATGTTAACAAACGTAATTGTTCAAATAATTGTAAAGGTATAATAAGTGCGCGACAATAAAACGACAGATCGTTTTCTGACCTGGGTAACATTCGTTATGTGCGGGCTTCAAACAGCAATTACGCTAACCGCTCAAGACTGTTCGAACCCCAATACAAACATTACAGTGATCTCCCCAAAAGACGTTCAAAAGTGCCCGGAACCCGAGATGACGTATGCCAGGGAAAGCACGAACATTCCAGTTATCCAGAGCAACGAAACCAAACGGCAACCAGTATGGTCATGCCTAGTAGTTGTAACCAGACTCATGTTTTTCTGCGGGATGCATAGCCACACATCCGTAGTCGACCAAGCAGCAGAAGAAGAAGAAGCCGAGCCACGCACAGATACAAAGCAATATAATTGTATCAACAATCAACCGAAACCCCAGAAAAAGTTTAAGACATAGAAGAAGAAGACAAAGGTTTCGTTTTACCACTACAAAAGAGAAACCTACTATCATAATATAGCGAACAGAGCACCCGAGAATTGCCATTGCCTTGAAGACAACCAAAACCTTCAACCGACAATGCCAATTCTACCCCAGAATGTCGATCTCATAAATAGAGCAAGCATACAAATATCACGTATGCATGCAATACATAGACGACGCCTAACAAAGAGAGACATTCTCAAGAAATAAAAAGAGAAGTAACAGCCAAGAATACATAGTGTAAGATATTTTCCAGGAAATCAAAAACCTAGCCGAATCAACCCTAAAACATACTTGGGAATGGTTCACAGAGATAGGTTCAATAATAAGCGGTATAATTGGTATATACTGCACATACCAACTACTAAAATACATAGTAGACACGATACTAAACGCAATTCGCATCCAGCAGACTGTAGGATGTGGGATAGCGATGTTATGCAGCATATGGGATTCCCTTACGGCATGGGTAATACATACCCATAGCAGAACCCAGAAACAAGACGAAGAGGCGATAGAAATGGAGCAGATACAGCATCACGAGACGAGCCACCCCAGTACGCAACACTGGACGGAGAGAAATCACTCCATGAACGATCTACTAAGCAGCAGTGTCGCGAGTGTAAATAATCGTGTCCTAGGTCAGGATCAAAACAGTTAAATCGGAACGCGAGTGCGGTCAAGTGCGCGGTACGTAAAACTTACTATATGTAGTACAGAATTCATATTAATGTAATCATCAATGTTAATGTATTAGTTAAGGTATAAAAAAGGTGTTGGACCTGAAACGTCACAACACTTTTACAAGGGGGGAAGTGATGTAATAAACACGAGATATGACACAGGTTCTAAAAACACCCTATATAGATAATTTCTTTTAATTCAAAATCGTTATCAAATTTACCGACCTCAAATAAATTAAAACATTTAAACAAAACAAGGCTAACACTATAGAATTTCGTTTTTTAATTCAAAATAGTTATTAATTATCGACCTCAACCAAAGGAAAATATACAAACAAAACAAAGGTTAACACAATATTAGATATCACGTACAGGTCAGTTTGGTAAACCACGAAATAAAACAAATATGAATAATTAACCTTCATTGAAGGTGAATTACGGAAATAAATATGGAAAAAATATTAGGAAAAGGGACAGTCAGTCCGTCAGTCAGTCGGTGAGATAGGTATTATCTCTCCCCTGGTGAGGCAAGTCTGAGTCTTGACGGACCCTCACCCTCAAAAAGTAATAGTGTGAATATTTATGTGACCTGTGGGATTTTCAAAACGTAAGTTTTTAAAAGTTCAAATTCATTTATTATATTGAATATTGGTTTGTGTTATTATATTTTTTTCCTTTGACTAAATCGGGTAACCCAAGAAAGTTAAGGGACTCTACAAGGTGTTCAGTCATATCGAGTGTTCTTATACATCAGCGCCCTTCATCTACCGCTAAGGCCCAAGGGAATAGGGGCATTTTATCTAGTTATATTCAGAGATTTTGTTTGTGCATATTATCTCTTTATCATCTAATTAGTTTAATCAAACTACGTAGATATAACTACATTTGGCTCGATACTATACCTAATTCGACATTAGAGATCTTTTCCACTATATGTAATTTTTTTTTGAGTTATTTACGTTACACTAGGGATTTTAGTCAAACATATTGATATTCTCCGTTGCACTGGAGATCCATAAGTTAAAACCATTTCAGAGATATTTTATATTGTACACTTGAGAATTTTAGTTAAATCCTAGATCATAGAGTTTGGTAGACGTTTATACTAGAAATAGAGGTCATAGTTCAGGTACCGCTAATACTAGTTTACTTTCGGAGGTTATTTGACACAGTTTTGTTTTTTTTGTAATATATTGTTATCATATGCTCTAACCTTTCAATTATCTCAATCCTCACCACCCCATACCCGTCAAATAGGTCGGACCAGCTAACCCTGCACTACGAACTCGGGCTTGGCACACTGTATAAGCCCAAGGGGCCCCACGACGTCTTCGACCGCTCGAGCCCGGAACAACCCCCCTTCCTCGAGGAAATTCCGCAGGGAGAATCCCGGGTTCTATAATTTTTTTTTTGTGCCATCAGGCACTGGTGACAGCAGCTGTACAGTTAGAGAAAAAAGAGACGATAGATAGAGTTACTACACTGGTAACAGAGAACTACTATATACATTACCCCAGATATAGGATACTACTAGGAACTATAGGATAATACCGATTCGATACAATACAAGTTATTACACTGGTGACAGCGATTAATATCTTTGGTAGCTACATAGTGGTGTTTATTAGATTGGTGACAGCCTGGGATATCAGCAACATCGGCTGAGTTTATCACGGCTTCACCATAAGAACGAAAAAGAAAATACCCATTTATTAGAGTGGTGACATCAGTAAATAATAGGGATAATAGTGATATCTAATCGTATATTATTATATATTATATATCGTATATCATTAGGGGATTACAGTGATACAATAGCGTATATCATTAGAGTGGTGACAGCGCAGATTGTTAGAATATTATATCAAAAGATATATGAATACAGACATATATAATACTCCTTCATCATTTGCAAACCATATTTTATCGGATTTTACATGATTTTAATTTTCAGGATGTCAGACTTTTACATCAGTTTGTGAAGGGTGTTCGACTTAACATTTCAGAGATGTCTGAAATACGTCGCATGCATAACGATCCTTCGATCTTATGTTTGTACGAACAATTACAACCTTTAGAAAACTATTTCTTTCTTAATTTTTAAAGCTATTCTTTTGATAACACTTAATTTATTTGTTTATCATTCAATTTTAGTTACGTTCTTTCTTCTTTTACAATTACTGTTATTTTACGGATTCTTCTTTTATACTGATAAATACCTACTTCATATTTCAGACGGTCACAATTATTTTACACTTATGATGTATTTTTGCAATTGATTTTTTTATAATGCTATGCTTGAATTGTTATTTTCATTCAAGATTCTCATTTCGTAAATTTTTACTTATGTGTCACGACGATTAGAATATTTTTGGCATTTTATGTTTATTCTTCTTTCTCTTAATTGTCGTGGCTTAATTTCTAGTTTTGACGATTACTTTATGATATTGTTAAAAGACTTTGTGCCCTTACATTATACTGTGTTTTAGATGATTTCTTTACATGATAGTTGATATGTCTCATTCATCTCTGTTTTGAAATATTTTTCATTTTGTTATTGAAGGCTGTCATTGGTCCTTGTCATTTGTCAGTTCTCCGATCATCTTTTCTATTTGAGATTTACTGTTACTATGCTTAGTGCGCTTACATACTACAATACTGGACTTTAAGCTTCCTTTCCTTCTTTTCGTTTATACTTCGACCCAATTTTATGACTTTTCTTAATGTTGTCCTATTCTGTTTAATTTTATATTATTGTGCTTGACGTTATACATAGTTATGAAATTTTTTTCATTACTATTTTTATTAATGATTTTCCTTACAGTATATCCCCTTATTCCCTACTGACATATGTTGGAGTCTGCTGGATGCCACGGACATGAGACGGCTTTTCCTTCATGATACTTTACATGTGGATTGATATACATCAAGGTAATTAGACATATTGTGAATATCTGATTTTTTCTATCTTGATACCTTTTACAGGGCTGATGATGACTCAGTGAGTCGAAACTAGTTGTCCCCTTCATCTCTCACTAATATATTCTGTAATACTGATTTTGAGTTTTACTTACTGCTATTTACTTGTATGTTATAATAATTATTATTATATAATAAATTGTCCATCGCGAAAGTTGGGTCTGATATCTTTCTATTTCTTCTTCTCACTAAATTGTGTAATACACAAATTGCCTTTACAATTTTATGAACTTTATTGGGTGAGCATAGAACTGGTCTTTCCAGTATTTTAAATTTTGACACTATTATACCCAACGCATATTTTACACTTCGACGAGCTTGTGATAATATATAGTTATTCTTTTCGGATTTATTATGTTCCTTTACGGATAGGGCTTTAATACATTTTTAGAAGTAGACCAAATAGTAGGGGAAGGCCTTAGAGTAATAATAAACATAGAGAGGGCTATTCATTCATACACACGTTTATTTTTCCGGCCAACAGTTCTAACCACCGCCAGTAGTGAAATAATGAATGAATTACAAAAAGTGGGGATGTTATTGTAGATACATGGCATTGCTAATTTTGGCTGTTTTTCTGACAAACTTGGCACCGACGAACCATGATAATCCAAAAACATTAAATTAATTAACTTAAAAAATTATTTTCACACTAAAAAGTCTTGGAAAACACATCAAAACGAAATAACTAAATGTTTACTCTCTAGTCGTAATGGCGCTCGTATAAACAAACCACGTTTGACATTATTTACTACAATACTACGGCGTATTTAAAATGATCGTCGATCACAGTCTGACGATATTTGCATCTCTCATTATATGGTAATTAAACAAGGACAAAACTACTAAATAGATTACAATTGACACATTAACAGGTACTGAAATTTTGAGCAATGTTGCCACTTTTAGTTATAACCATAAAGGTATCTAAGGATATAACAAATTCTTGTTTGAAATTTATATAAGAATATGCCTTTACTAAATAAAATTCAAGTATTAATTATTAATTTTAAAAGCAGCGACTCAAATGTAGAAATTAGTATGACTTTTTTTATTTGCATTACTTTTTAACAAATTTTCAATTAAACTTCTAATTAATTTTTTCCCGCAACTAAAGAGGATTTGTAAGTATGGCAAAGCAGTGGAAGTGTCCCGCAAGTGAGCTTAGAATGTGACTCAATGTTTGGGTCAAGAAAAGATCAAAACAAACATATCTATTTTATTTGTGAATCTGAGAGGAAGGCCGATTTATGTGGTTCTTTGAGCAAAGGATGCGGTGGTGAAATATTAAGTGTACCTGCCTTAAAGTTTCCTCCAATACTTGAATTACTGCACCATCATCGGTTCTTCCATAGTCGCCAACATCAATTACAATAAAATTGCAATCTGCATCCGTTACAGCCCATAATTGTAATGAAAAATAATTTGTATAATTATAAAAGGCAGATCCCGATTTTCCTGGGCAATTTATTCTAATATGTTTACCGTCAATAATACCTAACCTAACCAATACAATTAGGTAAATTCCAAAGTTCTTCAAAGCGTTCAGCTTATTCAATCCAATGTTATTCATTTGGAACTCGCATATATTCTCCTTGCAAACTCGACCAAATACAGTTGCAAACTTCTTCAACTGCTTGAAACTCATTCCCGTTGACAAGTATTTAAAAAAAACATTTAATTTCTGGTGCTGCATGTCAGCAAATATTGAAAAATATACACGATATTTGAGGCAAAAACCACCAAGTGGAGCATCAGCACAGGCAAAGAAGAAATATTATTTTGCAGAGTATTTAGCTTGTCTCACACTATTTACTAAATATAGACAATAAAAGGATGGTATTCCATCTCCTATAAATACAAGTGAAGCCTTCTCAATCCGAACTGCAGATTGAAAATAATAAGATAGTTGAAGAATCCGCTACAAATGAATCTTTGTTCGTCTCCAAAACTCACAAGAAGTTTTCTGATAGAAAGCACAAGGAACTTGATCCACTGGAGAAATCTGCCCTTGATTACTTTACTTCTAAAAAACGATGTCAACCGGAAGCAACCAGAAGATGCTGACTTGCTATTTCTTAAAAGTATTCTGCCGCATTTGCGTCAAATGACAAACGCACAAAAACATGAGTTCAAATCTAAAACTATACAAAATATCGGTGAAATACTTTACAGATCTGCAACAAATAATGATTTTCCCACAAATACGCAAGATATTCATTATAATTCAAGTAACATCTCATTTCGCCCGCATTCAGTATGTCAAACAACTCTCAACCACAATATGTTCTCACCTTTAGCATCTCCAAGTGCAAATGATTATGACTGTTTACAAACTTTGTAATACATAACAATCAAAACTTGATTAACTTAACTCAATGTAATGATTAATTTTTCCTTTGGTGTTATAGCTTCCCGAAATTTGGTATCCAACTTTGTTCAAAAGTTTAGTAAATGTCTCGAGAGACATTCTAAAATATGATTTAAATTTTACTGGATTTTTAATCATTTCACTAGTACAGCTTACAAATATACTTCGATAAAGATTTGCTGTACTATATGGATGAACCAATTCTTTCGAGCATTTTTCTTTTTCCTTCGCAATATTATTAGCGACAGTACTGCTGTATCTTCTTCCGACGACATTATATATTGATGTACGACGTACAAGCTTTTGTTTTCTACAATTTTAACAAGCGACGTGTCTGCAACATGCCGTCCACATGTCAAAAACAAAAATCGTATAAAAGTATGCGGTCTAACAAAGGAAAGAAATATTCTCTATATACAGTAACTGGTTTTATGACCCTAGATACTCGTGTCAGAGAAATAAAGATTTTTTTCTATTGTTTAGAAAATAACCAAAAAACACATGTTTTTGTGAAATTGGCTTAGGCAAAACTGTAAAATAGGTATTTTTAAAGATATAGTTAGCAACAAGTACGGGTGTGACCTGGCAGCCAAAATCTAGCAGCCGCTTTACCGAAGACTCCCGAACGATCAGTGGTGGATTATTAAGCTGCGTTTAAATTTTACAAATCATGACATTATATATTAAAAAGTAATAAACTATATTAACTTAACCAGATAAAATGAGATTTAGGTATTTATTGTACTACTTTTATTGTAATATTTTTATTGTAATAATAGAGAACTGTTTTAGAAAACAAGATATTATTCTATTCTACATATTATATTGAGATTGAGAGAAACAAGATAGCACTGGTTTTATATGCTTACCGGGAGTCTAAACAGGGTCTAACAAGGTGAAATGGGGTAGCATTCATTTCCAAAATGAATAAAAAAGGCAGAAGGGAAAAAGTTATCACTCTGAAAATCGACATACAACTAGGTAGTTATTACAGTAGAAAAAAACGAGACTAGTCTGATTCTCTTAAGAGGGGTATAACAGGGTGAAAGGGGATAGCAGCCAATTCCAAAACATGAAAAAGGGCAGAAGGGAAAAAGTTATCACTCTGAAAATCGATATACAACTAGGTAGTTACAGTAGAAATAAAACGAGACTAGTCGGATTCTCTTACGAGGCGTATAACAGGCTGAAAGGGGGTAGCAGCCTATTCCAAAACATCAAAAAGGGCAGAAGGGAAAAAGTTATCACTCTGAAAATCGATATAGAACTAGCTAGTTACAGTAGAAATCAAACAAGACTAGTCGGCTCCTCTTACGAGGGGTATAACAGGGTTAAAGGGGGTAGCAGCCAATTCCAAAACATTAAAAAGGGCAGAAGGGAAAAAGTTATCACTCTAAAAATCGACATACAACTAGGTAGTTACAGTAGAACTAAAACGAGACTAGTCTGATTCTCTTATGAGGGGTATAACAGGGTGAAAGGGGGTAGCAGCCAATTCCAAAACATGAAAAAGGGCAGAAGGGAAAAAGTTATCACTCTGAAAATCGATATACAACTAGATAGTTACAGTAGAAATAAAACGAGACTAGTCGGATTCTCTTACAAGAGGTATAACAGGGTGAAAGGGGGTAGCAGCCAATTCTAAAACATGAAAAAGGGCAGAAGGGAGGAAGTTATGACTCTGAAAATCGATATACAACTAGGTAGTTACAGTAGAAACAAAACGAGACTAGTCCGATTCTCTTACGAGGGGTATAACAGGGCGAAAGGGGGTAGAAGCCTATTCCAAAACATGAAAAAGGACAGAAGGGAAAAAGTTATCACTCTGAAAATCGATATATAACTTGGTTCTTACAGTAGAAATAAAACGAGACTAGTCTGATTCTCTTATGAGGGGTATAACAGGGTGAAAGGGGGTAGCAGCCAATTCCAAAACATGAAAAAGGGCAGAAGGGAAAAAGTTATCACTCTGAAAATCGATATACAACTAGATAGTTACAGTAGAAATAAAACGAGACTAGTCGGATTCTCTTACAAGAGGTATAACAGGGTGAAAGGGGGTAGCAGCCAATTCTAAAACATGAAAAAGGGCAGAAGGGAGGAAGTTATGACTCTGAAAATCGTTATACAACTAGGTAGTTACAGTAGAAACAAAACGAGACTAGTCGGATTCTCTTACGAGGAGTATAACAGTGCGAAAGGGGGTAGCAGCCTATTCCAAAACATGAAAAAGGACAGAAGGGAAAAAGTTATCACTCTGAAAATCGATATATAACTTGGTTCTTGCAGTAGAACTAAAACGAGACTAGTCTGATTCTCTTATGAGGGGTATAACAGGGTGAAAGGGGGTAGCAGCTAATTCCAATACATGAAAAAGGGCAGAAGGGAAAAAGTTATCACTCTGAAAACCGATACATAACTAGGTAGTGACAGAAGAAATAAAACGAGACTAGTCAGATTCTCTTACGAGGGGTATAACAGGGTTAAGGGGAGTAGCAGCCAATTCCAAAACATGAAAAAGGGCAGAAGGGGAAAAGTTATCACTCTGAAAATCGACATACGACTAGGTAGTTACAGTAGAAATAAAACGAAACTAGTCTGATTCTCTTACGAGCGGTATAACAGGGTGAAAGGGGGTAGCAGCCAATTCCAAAACATGAACAAGGGCAGAAGGGAAAAAGTTACCCCCTTTCACCCTGTTATACCTCTCGCTAGAGAATCAGACTAATCTCTTTTTATTTCTACTGTAACTAACTAGTTATATATCGATTTTCAGAGTGATGACTTTTTCCCTTCTGCTCTTTTTCACGTTTTGGAATTGGCTGCTAACCTCTTTCACCCTGTTGTATCCCTCGTAAGAGAATCAGACTAGTCTCGTTTCCTTTCTACTTAAACTAGCTAGTCGTATATCGATTTTCAGAGTGATAACTTTTTCCCTTCTACCCTTTTTATTATTTTGGAAATGAATGCTACCCCATTTCACCTTGTTAGACCCTGTTTAGACTCCCGGTAAGCATATAAAACCAGTTCTATTTTGTTTCTCTCAATCTCAATATAATATGTATAATAGAATAATATCTTGTTTTCTAAAACAGTTCTCTATTATTACAATAAAAATAGTACAATAAATACCTTAATCTCATTTTTTCTGGTTAAGTTAATGTAGTTTATTACTTTTTAATATATAATGTCATGATTTGTAAAATGTAAACGCACCTTAATAATCCACCACTGATCGTTCGGGCGTCTTCGGTAAATCGGCCGCTTGATTTTGGCTGTCAAGTTCACACCGGCGCAACAAGTCTCGTGCGCAAATACGTTTCCCTAGACGCCATATTTCAAATAAAAATGATCGTATATCTAACATTGCTGTTGTTTAATTATTTGACGATTATCCTTTCCATAACTTCCGAAAATTAATATTAATTTCACACATTCGCCAACTAAAGCATTTGACGCCATTTTAATACTGAAACTGATTTTTCAATTTTTAATTTACCTGCGAATTCGAGTCAACTCAAATTCATTTTTGTTCATCAACTTAAATCGATCGACAAAATTCGGCACATAAGAACTTGTCAAGAGTAATGAATTCAAGTGTCATGAACTGAAGACGGTTAGTTTGACTACATATACGAAAATATCATTAAAACAGAATACATTCACGTTAATATGTTATGATTATAATAAATAATCAGTTAGTATGTAAATAACTTGCTTTTATAAATGTTAAAGTCCGCTTAGACTAGGCATTTCGTATTCCTAGACTTTATGAATCAATAGTAAATAGTTAAAAATACTTATACATACCAATTTTGAGGTGAGCATGAAAGGGGATAAGAATTTTGCTTACTTCTATCGACAAGGGAGAGAGAGAGGTTAATATAATGACACAAATTCTGCTTACGCAATACTTGAACCGCCCCTAATCTATCGAATGCTTTTCCAGAAAGCGCACTGTAATATTGAGACTTAGGGCCCAATGTTTCAAAACTACTTAGTTGTTTAATATTTAATATCAAATAACTCCAAAATATATCATCAAATCTAATGTAGGCATGTTGTTTTTTGTTATTCGAATACTTATTATACATTCTACAAAAATTGATTTCTATTTATGCTATAGTATACTGCAATAATACAACAGTCCGTTTGGAAAATAGACTTGAAACCAAACCAAAACAGTCCAGCTCAAAATGTACCTAATAAAAATATACTAGTTACGCTTATGTGTTTGGCTGCAAGCGAGCCAGAACTCCCGCACCCAATTATAACACCTCTATCTAGAGCTAGATTATCCCATTCTCTTTTTCACCGTTCTTTGCGTTTGAATTTTACAAATTAAAAATAAATATGAGACGAAAATATAAGCGTTTGTAGAATGTAGACTGGTCGTTGTTTACACAGACAACGGACATGACGCAGAAAATATTCGCAAAACAATTTCTAGTTTTATTTAATTCAGCAGATATATTATCATCAGAATGTGGACCAATTTTCCAGCATGATAAACAAATAGAAAGTAAACATACTATATTTTGTGATAATAGGTGTGTATATGAGAAATATTTCTAAATTATATAGTATTTTAACATGCAAAAAAAGTTGTTATTCATTTAGTTTTGTGAAGTGAAGAAATGTCGCTACAATTAATAAATTTGAAAAGAAAAAATCATGTTTATTTTGTAATTTACCGGGTAAACTGGTAAATGAACCAAAAAAGTCATTTGAAACTATTCAAAATGCAGCAAATTGACGAAAAGACGAAATTAGAGACAAGTTTCAGAAGTTGTTTGATCCAAATGCTGACGAACAACACTTCTAATGGCTTAAAAGTTGCATGGCCAGCTATATCAGCGAAGAAAAAATTCGTCGTCGTGAAATAGCACTGCATAAATCGCTGGAAGAAAGTGATTCGTCATCAACTCAGGGCGTAGCTGGCCCATCAACTGAAACGAGCCGCAAGGCAAAAAGGAGGAGCAGTGAATCGTTGAGTGACTCGTGTTGTTTCATTTGTAATAATAAAATTACTAGACTTTCTCTTTTAACTGAGATTTCAGCAACTACGCTGATTTTCAATGCTTCGCGTCGACAACTAAATGAAGTTTTCACCAAAATTTGTATCTATGAAACACCGGAAGATCTGTTAGGCAAAAACTTCCAACATCACAAATCGTGCTACAGGAATTATGTGTCATTACCAAGATCTTCGAGTAACGAAAGAGGTCGACCAACAACAAACATCAGTCAAGAGCAGTTTGAAAAATTAATGGCGGATATACTCGTAAAAGACAGAGTTTCAACGACCGCCTTTGAATTAACATACTTGACTCAACGCATGACTGTAGTCGCTGAAGTAAAGGATGCAGTTATCTCTAATCGTGATCTCAAAACGATGCTGATCGATAAATTTGGTAACAAGGTTTTATTCTCATATCCAACTGGAAGGAAGCAATCTTCTTTGGTTTTTTATGGCAGGAATTTCATTAAACGAAGTAGTTGAACGCGTCCGTCGACTAGACTGTAGCAAAATCGTCTTCTGTCCTAAATAATTACGGGAGGAACTATCAACTACTGAACTAATACCAAAGGATAAGATGTGTGTTGATATTCTCATAGAAAATGCCTTGAACAAATGGAAGACTTTTATGCAAGCCTTATTGAGCAGTTAAAATCGAAAATTGTCAGATAATATGCTCCATAAAGCATTAGCGGTGTTTAATGACGTATATTTCAGTGTAACTAACAGGATGACACCTAAACATATTGCTCTAGCTGAATCTATTCATAACCTGACTAGATGTAAACATATTGTAACAATGTTGAACAATCTTGGACACTGTGTCAGTTACAAAGCAATGAGGGCCGTAGACGCTGATATTGTAAAGTCAATTTTACGTGATAATATCGATGAAAAAGTGGTCATACCGAAAAATATTGTACGCGACCAAAAATTGTTTCTTCATGCAGCTGTGGACAACAATGGCTTTAACGAGGAGACATTAAGTGGCACATACGCACGTTACAGCCATGGTTGTGTATCAACAAAAGGGTGATGAAAAGAACACTGCACATATTGCTAGAACGAAACCAATTGAAACGGACGACAACGACGATTCAAAAATGTTAAGATGCGAAAGATATATATCATTGTCATTTTGAAAAAAGAAATGTTCACATTTCTAATTAGTTGGATACCAGCAGCTTATTGAACCACCAGTTGAGTAATGCTCAACACGAAAATTTGTTGTGGGTGTTATGCAGATTGGAGTACGTCAAATCTACCACCAATTTCCTCAGAAGAGCCACTAATAGCATACCGGGATGGACTCCATTTCAACAAATTCTCCCCACCGAAGACAAAACTGTAACTACAATTGGATTTTGCCCGGTCATTCCACATCCACCTACTTCAAGAGACGTTGTATACACCTATGTTGACTAATGTTCATCTTTCAATCATGAAGTAGCTATTCTTTCCTGTGACATGGCCATATACCTTATAGCTAAAGAAATTGAGTTGAGTAGTAATGAATTTAATTCGATGGTATTGCGAGTTGGTTCATTTCACTTACAGAAAAATTTCTTACGTTGTTTGGGACAGTTTATAGAGGGTTGTGGGCTTGATAAGATACTTGTTGAAAATAATATTTACGGTGAGAATACTATTTCCGTTATCCTCAAAGGTACACAATACAAGCGGGGTATACGAGCACATAAACTTGCATACGAAGCTCTAAGGAGCATGCAGTTGATACAATTTGTTGATCATATGACCATATCACAGAGTGACGTCGAACTATTAAATATGTGTCTACCATAGATTCGGGAGACAATCGTTGATAAAGATCATGAAACTTTGATTGAAAAAAAAATGAATATTCAGACACTATTGGTAACTTCTTGTTGAAATTTTCCAATTATCTGCGAGATATGAGTGCTCGTAGCGAAACTTCTAATTACTGCAATGATTACTGCGATATGGTTGAAATTTTATTAGATTCAATTAAAGCCGACAGAAACTGTGATTATGACTTACATTTACAAGCCACGCGAAGAATGCTGCCGTACATTTTTGCTATGAATCATACTAATTACACTCGCGGAATCACACTTTATTTGCAAGATATGATTTAATTACCATGTTTCGTTATCAACAATTGAAGAGTGGAAGTACCAAAGGCACTAAGTACCAAAATCTAAATATTCTGAGTATTTTCTTAAAATGGTTCTAAATGGCGTCGCCAATACCTCCTCAAAGGTTCTAAGTGCTATCTAATTTCTTAGCTTATATAAACGAAAATAAGATGGCGCTGGGTACTACAGTCCAGGAGGTTTTATGGAGAAAGGTTATAAGTGCCAATGTTTACTCACAGTAAAAGTACGTCTTAGTTTGTGTGTGTATTGGGCTGAATTTACGGTGTAATCATGGAAATTGATCCAGAAAAGAATAAAGGAAGGTCTATAGAAGAACAAAGGAAGAAAAGGCATGCTGGAAAGACATATCTTAAGAGAAATAAGACTGAAGTTGGTCACAAAAATCCGCCTAATAAACAGGTAAGAAAGTTTAGGTTATGGCGGGAGAGTGTAGTGATGGCGGGAATGTGTGTAGTAGTTTAGGGAGCTTACACAAATGTTTTTGTTTGAAATGCTAGGGGGACATAATGTTTCGTACCAATGAAAATACAAATAGTTTGTTCGTGGGATTCCACTTAACTGTGTGCATTCATTTTTCAGGTGCAGTGCAAATGCTATTATGACTGCAAAAAATAACGTATGAACGAAAGCTTCAACTTTTTGAAAGATTTTATGCCGAAAACTATAAAACTCAAGGCACATATTTAATGGGGTTGATAAATTTAGTGAAAATAAAAAGACGTCGGCATGGAAAGTATGAAACTGCATTGGACAGTAAAAGACAAACAACTTTATCGTATACAGTTCCAGATCAAGATGGAAATTTCGTTCAAATATGCAGAAAGACATTTATGGATATTTTTGACGTTACTCAAAAACGTTTAGTTGGTCTAATAAATAAGAAGAAAATGGGAGATACCACATTTACAGACAGGCGTTCAAATAATAAGCCAAGCAAATTTACAGATAATGACCGTCAGCTGATCCATCAACATATAAATTCCTTCCCCAGAGATGTCTCGCACTACTCACGTGCCAAATCAGAGAAGCAGTTTTTGAGTCCCGATTTAAATATCCACAGACTTTTTAAATCATTTTTAGAAAAAAACAAAGGGTCTTCCGTGAGCTATAAGTTTTATAGGGGGGTATTCAAAAGTGATTTTCCGAAATTAAGCTTTCATCGCCCTAGAGTTGATACATGCCATACGTGTGATAGGCTAAACTGTGAGTCAAAGCAGAATAATAGTGACGGCACCAAGGCAAAAGCTCAATTGGAACTTCACCATCGGAAAGTGGAGAAAGCTATGGCATATATGAAAAAGGAAAACGCTGATTCACAACTTCCTGGTAGCGATAAATGTTCTATTTCGTTTGATTTACAACAGCGTCAGTGGTCGAGGAGGTAACGAGGTTGCATCTACCCTTCTTAAAGTCTTAAATTCTGGTGTTACGGAAAAAAAGCATTTGCTACTATGGAGTGACAACTGTACGGGGCAAAATAAGAACAGAATGGTAATATTTGTTTTGGTGTTCCTTGTTCTCCATCAAGTTTTTGACACAATAGAGTATAATTTCCTTATTAGTGGCCACAGCTTTATGTGTTGTGATAGGGACTTCGCTCTGATTGAGAAAAGGAAACGCGTTATGAAGGCAATAATACCCAATGATGTACACGAAGTGATAACTTCCGCAAAATATGATCCTCCTTTTCAAGTTATTGACATGTCCGTAAATGGATTTTGGAATATACAAGAAGCTGCTGATACGTATCTCAACACAAAAAAATTGAATATAAGTAAAGCGATAAGAATAAAAGTTGATTGTAATAATCCAACGATTCTTCAAATGAAAGAAACCTTCTCCGATATCGAGGCATGGAAACCAGTCAATATACTGAAAAACGGAAAAACTCTTGAAGACCTAAAATCTGCAAAATTATCACTTTTACCCCCTGAAAATAAGATTTCTGTGAATAAAAAAAATCATCAACGTCTATGATTCCTTACCTGGAAAATCCTGAACATAAAGCATTTTACAGAGAACTTCTCAACATACAAGAGGAAAGCTTGGGACCTAGTAGCAGTTCCACTCACCTCTAGTTGGTACTTATAACCTATAAATTAAGTGGCACTTAGGACTCATCTTTTGTTATTACTTATAACCTTTGCTAAATTCATAACTTGGCACTTATGCCTTTTCAGTTTTAGTTAAACAAAATAATATTAATTTGAATGTTATAATAAAATTTTTAGCCTAATATTTTATGAGTTACTTCTTCCACTTGTTAGGAAATGTTGTGAATTTTTTCAAGTAAAAAGTATAAAAAATACATTTGATACACTTGTTTTCGTGATTATCTCATATTTATGAATTTGGTACTTAGTGCGTTTGGTACTTCCACTCTTCAATTGGCGGAAAGGTATGCTGTCAGTTTAGAGAACAACAAGTAAATTTAATTCTGTTGGTTGCGATATGGCCCTCGAGCAGTCCCAGAATCGATCATCCATTATACATAACTGGAGGCTTGATAGGAATAACTTAAAATCAAAATGCAACTCAACGGTGGTTATTTTTATACCCTTTCAAAAATGGAATTCACAATGCTATGTTATCATACGTTCAGATAGGTGATGCTACCGGCGACATTGATTCATCATTTCATTGTGAGTAGAGTAAAGCACGAAGGGCGAACAAAACATTCAAAGCTTGATTGTATCCTTAACAGGTTGCAATATATTTAATATCGATGTACAGCTCGGTCTTCGCAATATTAACACCGAAGCTCTTGCAGATGAAAAAACTGCAAAATTTTAGCTAAATATAAAAGAAACAGGAAAATCGATGACAAGAGAGTACGAAACTGAACGGTTTGAACTAAATAAGGAATATGTGTTTGACCCACTTGTAAAAAAACCATTTTATAATTTCAACTACAAACCCGCCAAAGAGAAACAATCTTCAAGAAGTGATAAAAAAGTAGAAACCATAACCGTGTAATGCGTATTGCCCAGGTAAGCCCAAAGGAGACAGAGTTCGATTAAATTAATTGATTTATTGCTATAAAGAAATATTATTTACAAAGATAAAATTAAACTAAACTACCATATTCTATATATACTACTGTGATACGTAATTATATTGAAAATCACGTTCCGACGATCCGTACTCCTCCGTCGACCGATGTGTACTGACGAACTGTAGGCAGGTTGGTATAACGACTCGAAATTTCCACTGTGGTATACGGGATTCTCTCGGTCCTACGAATTGTTCAGACAGCCAAAGTTGAGAACAACCGATCGATCAATACTCTTTCGGTTATTGTCTCCAGATGTGAGTATATCGTTTATAATTAGTCAATTCCCAACTTAACGACTCTCTCGGTGGTATAGGGATGTAGTTATTCCGGCGTGTCAGTACCACACCAGAATTATACTAACATTTCTAACATTTAGCGCGATCGTTTACAGATGGTCAATACCCATCTCAACGTTAGCGAACCCTATAGAGATACTGTAGAGTTTTCGATGCGTCAATACCGCACCGAAATTATTCTAACAGTTTGAACAATCGTTTTCGTTTCCGTCAATACCAGAAACCAACGGCCGTTCAAGTGAATGATGTATAAAAGTCGGATCAATACTCCGACTTAGTACAACACTCCACGGTGAAATGTGTAAAGGGTATAAGGTCAAAGTCAGTACCCTCGACCTACGCTTCGCACTGGAGGCGGCTGAACTTGTAGGAGCTGGAGTCCGTGAACCAAGTTGTCCTCTTGTCTGCTGGCTTGCATTTTTATATACATTTTAGCGGTGGTGGTGGAAGTCTCCTTCCTTTCCACTGTCGATTCTTCGTGCGCATCTTGGCGTGGGGACTTTGTTGTTCTGGTGGGGTACCTCGTCATCGCTGCATTAACTGGTTACTTGGATCGATATTTATAGTAATGAATTTATATCATTACAACCGATAATACTAAATTTCAACAATCATTTATGGTAGCATCTCAACGTGAACTTTATCTGAAACAGTTCTATCGCATGAAATTTTTGATTACCCTACATACATATTTGACCATGAAGGGTTCTACAGGAAAAGTACGAAATCAGCATTACCAATCGATATTCAAAAAATAAATGCAAGCGAAAGCAACACTTTTTAGCAAATAATAAATTTTCATGCCAGCGTTCCGTGGATAGATACGATGACGTTTTTATTAAGTACGTCGAATCGCAATTACGATCGAAAGGAACGAAACCGAAACAAATATTAATATCAAGGCCTTCTACCAAAATCCCGGCCGACTGTAAAGTTTTTTTTCTTGTTCGCAAAATAAACATCAGCTTGTTCAATTTCTTTGCACGTATGCTCCAACATGTTTAAAAATCAATGCTGAAATAGAAGTTTTCTTTGCCGGTGGGTATGAAGACCCCGAAAAATGCTTCAAGCTCCAAGGTAATATCTTATCCGAAATCCTAGACTTCAAGTCCAATCACCTAGAAGCAGATTGTAGAATGTTCAGCCATATATTTCATGCTGTTCGTGGAGGGATTGAACAAGTAATTATAAATAGTACAGATACAGATGTTTTCATCCTTACCGCTTACTTTTGGTTTAAACTTTCGAACTTTGGTTGTCGAGGTATTTGGTTTGCAGGATAGTACAAAAAAAATCTTTTAATCTGTCATTCAGCAGCTGAATCACTTGACGAATAAATTTGTAATATTTTACCCGCGTTATAAGGTGTGTCCACACTATGTCGATCGACACCGATCGACAAAGTCGATCGACAATGTCGAACAAGTCTGGACGTGTCGCTAGACATTGTTGAGCGGTGTCGAGTCGAGTCGAACGCAACCCGAATCAGATCGGTCCGGATCAAAGACAGTCGAGTCGAAGGCACCAGTGTGGACGTGTCGATCTTGTCACTGCCGTTTTAAAAAATAGAATAGTGCTATACTGTTGTTCAAGTGCTTACATTTTTATTGAAAATGAATTGGAGTGATACCCAAACGTCGAATTTTATTGAAATGTACCGTGATCGTTCTTACTTATGGGATTCAAGTGATGTTAACTATAAAAACAGAAACAAACGGCATGATGGTTTGGTGGAAATTGCGGTGTCATTTGGCATTGAAAAAGTGGAGGTGGAAAAGAAAATTAGAAATTTGCAAAGCCAATTTGCAAGGGAGAAAAAGAAAGAGAGCGAGTCGAGGAAGACCGGGACTGGCGCTGATGACGCCTATACAAGCAAGTGGTTTGCCTACAAAGCTTTGATGTTCTTGGCAGATAGGAACAAACCCAGGAACACTCAGGATACAGAGGTAGGCTAATTTGAGATCTATATTTTCATTTATCACTAATTTATTAATCAAAATTACAAAAATATGTCGAACTACTTATCATACTGGAAGTGTAGTTCCCCTTGCGGAGAAACAAAGTAGTCTGCAAACTTATCCCTAATTTTCTGAGCTTCAATAGAACTTCTCCTTGGGATGGCAGGCAGCCTGCTTATCTGGCAAGTGGCTGGATCACGCCTCCACAGGCCTGGAAATACTTCTCCACTTTCAGATGATTCCCTATCCAACATCCCAACTGAGCTGTAAACGTTTCTCGATTCGCTTTTCCTCAAGTAGTTATGCAAATAAACTGCAGCCAATGTCACTTTTGTTGCTTTCTCTGGTTTCAATATTAATGGTTTTCTGAATACTCGAAAACCGGAAGACATTATGCCAAATGCATTTTCGGAAACTCTTCGAGACCTACTTAGTCGGTAGTTGAATATTCTTTGTTTTGTTCTTTTATCATGCAATCCCGAGAATGGCTTCATAACATTACATGTAAGTTTAAAAGCTTCATCTCCTACAAAGACGTATGGCATCGTAAAGCTTGATTGGGGTAAAGGGCGTGGAAGGGGAAGGTGCATCACGTTGTCCTCTAAACATTTTTTAAAAAACGTAGCATTGAAAACGCCACTATCTGAAATTCTTCCCTGGCAACCAACGTTTGCGTATATGAAATTATAATTTGCATCAACTACAGCAAGCAATATAATGCTAAAAAACCCTTTGTAATTGAAAAATTCTGTGCCAGAATGGACTGGCGCTTGAATGCTTATGTGTTTCCCATCAATGGCTCCCACACAGTTTGGGAAGTTCCACTTCTCATTAAAACATTTTGCAACACCTTCCCATTCCTCTGCATTTTGCGGCATCTGTAAAGAAACAAAAACTGTCTGAGTAGATTCAATAATAATTCGTTTTTTTTTCATCAACTCAAATTAATATTGTCAAAAAATATTGAATTGTGTTTGTATAATTGTGTTTTCTAGGGATCACAAGAGCCAGAATTTGAGGAACAACAGAAAGAAAATGATAATGAAGAAAATAATGAAGAAAGCGTCGAACAGTCACAGACATCAAATTCGAAAGACAACAATGAAAGTGCAAGTACACCACTGCCTGAAGACGCATTTACCTCCCCAAAAACACCAATTAAAAAGCGCAAAGTACGATCAACTTCTGCTGGCAGTGCACCGATCATGAATGAAGCGGTTAACTTATTGAGATCTATTCAGTCAAAGAAGAAAGAAAAAGATGAGTATGATTCATTTGGAGAACAGGTAGCCATTAAACTGAGGAAAATTACTTCACCTCAAGCAAGGTTTCAAGCCCAACAAATAATTAATAAAACATTATTCGAGGCAGAGATGGGCATGGCAGGTTACTCGTACAATGCCAACACACATCAACAAACATATCCCAATATCTTCCCATCTACAAATCAAAATTATCCCCAACAAACATATGAACCTCAGTTATCGCCCTACCCATTAACACAATCTCCTACGTTAAATTCACAATATTCATCTTCATCCTTTTCTGCCTCTCAGTCCCCATCATCTGTTCGGTCTGACAATATTTCGAATAACTTGGGAGGACAACCTGAACTTTACGAAAACGAGATCCGAGAATTGTATTAAACGTATTTAATTTTACATGCACTTAACAATTTACACATTTATATTTTCAAATGTTACATACTTTTTCCAATTTTATACTATGAGCAAATTTTGTAAGCTGTAATTTAAATTGAATAAACAAAATATGAAAATAAAGTATTGCATTTACTAGAATGTGTAGTTAACTTTCTTACCTTGACATAATCCTCAAGTGCTTCTACCAGGGCATCACAAACTTCTGGGACAATGATGGAGATTGCTTGTTTTGATATCTTCAACAGGTAGCTCAATGAAGTGTATGAATCGCCAGTTGCCAAAAAGCGCAGCGTTACTGCAAGGCGATGGTTCACTGGAATTGCTTTTCTGAATGGTGTGTCTTTTTTAATTATGTTAGGCGCAATCATTTTCAAAAGATTTTCAAAATTGGAACTTTTCATTCTAAAGAAGTTTTTAAAGCCCGCGTCACATCTATATTCTAGATTTAATTCGTCAACCTCATCCATCAATAAATCTCGCATAAATTCCTCCGTACTATACCTTTTCTGCCTCGAACGAGGCTAGGCCGTACCCAAAATCTCCGCGGGCGACGATTACGATCTTTTTGGCTTCCCAAGATGGCAATAAGAATTGCAGCAGAAGCCGCTGCTCCAGCATCTTCATCATCACTCATATTATATATGAAAATCACTCAAAATCACTCACTATATAAAAATTTATGATGGTTGTCGGTCGACTCGTCCACATGTACTGAGGCAATTTAGACGAGTTGACACAGTCGAAGGTATCGAGCGATTTTATCGATCGACCGGGTCGACAGAGTTGATCTACATAATGTGGACACACCTTTTTTACATGCGTTAACGGTTTGCGACTCGACAAGCCGATTTGCGACTAAAAAGCAATGTATAAGCGCTGCATCCGAAGAATTCGTTCAGCATGTTCTTTCTATTTTTGCAAATAACTCCGAAACTCCGATGAATTTTAATGACATTGAAAAAGTCTGCACTTATTTATTTGCGAAACAAAAAACTACAGCAGATGAACTGCGTTTCAAGCTAATTTCTCGTAACATCGGCATCAATTTCAATGTATCCAAAGTTATTTGCACTTCTGATGTTTTGTGTTTACATTGCTTAAGAGCTGCAGCTCAAACATATTTGTGGAGAAATTCCTCAGAGCCAACGCATGAGCCTCTGAATTTTCTCCAATTCGGTTATGAAATACGAGATGGCAATCTGTACCCGGTGCAAATGACAAAACCGCCTTTGCCAAATTCTTTAATCATACCTTGCAAATATAATGCTGATTGCAGAACAATGTCCTGCAGTTGCAAAAAAAGCGACATTAATTTGCAAATGCGTCGGCGATAATTGTCAAAACTTACCAGAATAAGAGTTAAATTTTGTTATTTTTCACTACTTATTAAGATGTAAACCACTTTTTTTAATGATTAAATTTGCATTGCATTATCATCGTGGCGTTTTTCATTTCATACCTTACCCAAACAACCTTTTAATAGTCAAGAACCACGTTTTTTTTCACAGCTACAACTATGGAATCGAAAACTCCTATTATAGGGCCAAAAAAAAACTGGACCACAATTCCGTCCGACAGCCTCCACAATATTGTTTTTTAACTCTTTGTAAAGTAGTGATTTCACCGGGCGTGTATGCATTAGAGCTCGTCAAAATTATTTGGAGTATTCATTCACAAGAGATGTCGCTGCAAAAATAATAGCATTATACTCTCTCACATCATTATTTATATACAGGGCAGTGCTGACTATGACACGGCCGTGTTTTCACCGCTTTTTGGTCTAAATATATGGCCACGGCCTTATAGTACTACCGTGCATTTAAAAACACGGCTTTTTCTTTTAAAAACATTAAATTTTTATTTCGCCATATTTGCCACAAAATAAGAGTTAATACTATAATAACTACCTCCATAAATTGAAATTTACTGACCAAAAAAGAAATTGAAGAATTTTGAGTATATTGTTGAGCTTCTTTGCCAATATATTATTAGGAGCATTAACATAAGAGACTACAGGTCTAATTGGTTTCGTTATTTTAAATGATTACGAAAAGAGGTCTATCATACATAAGAATCCTCATTGTCCACAATTATATGGAACATTTAAATTACATATAAATACGGATATGAATCTCAATACTCAATTAGAAATTCAATACAACTAATCAAAAAGTTGAAAGCAATCCACTTGCAAGATAACTATAAACTCATTTCGTTCGATGTAACTAATATGTTTACTAAAATTCCTCCTAAAGAATCTCTAATACTTGTAAGAAAATTACTAGAAGATAAAAATATTAATCCAGGAATAATATCAAATATACTTAATTTATTTGATGTATACATTAATCAGAATTATTTCACTTTTGACAATAAGATATATATTCAAAATGAAGGTTTACCAATGGGAAGCCCTATATCACCTATTTTAGCAAACATTTTTATGGACAATTTAGAAAGAAAGATCTTTGAAAGTAATATTTCGAAAAATATTTTATTTTGGTATAGATATGTAGATGACATATTAGCTTGTTTTATGGGTAGTGAACGACAATTAGATGTATTTTTCAACCACATCAATAATTTACACCCGAAAATTAAATTTACATTAGAAATTGAAGAAAATAGCTCAATCAATTTTCTTGATTTAAAAATTCAAAGACTTAATAATGTACTTGATTATTCAATTTACCGAAAACCAACACAGACTGATGTGACAATTCCATTCAATTCTAACCACCCTATATCACACAGACTAGCAGCATACAGTTCAATGATATATAGAGCTTTTTCAGTTCCTATGAGCAAATGTAATTTTGATAGAGAGATTAATACAATTAGACAAATAGCAACATCTAACGGTTATCCATTAGATATGATAAATAAGCTAATTAGTAAAAAAGAAGAAAAAGTGGCATTACAACTAATATATCCTAAACAAGCTGATGAAATTAAAACTTATAAAACCATCACATATGCAGGAAATATTTCTAATAATATTTCAAAGATAATATCTTCAGCAACGAATACAACAATTTCTTTTAAAACAGAAAGTAACGTTAGTGCAAAATTGTTAAATGTAAAAACAAAAATACGACTATTAAAGAAGTCAGGTATATATAAACTCAAATGTCCAGAATGTAATGCTGTCTATTTGGGTCAGACCCTTAGGAATTTTGAAATACGATACAGTGAGCACTTACGAGCATACAGATTAAAACAACCAGATAAATCCTACTACGCAAAACATCTACTTGACACCAATCATTCATTGACACCTAACACAGAACTAGAAGTGCTGCATATTTGTGAAAAGAAACAAGAACTGGATTTCCTTGAAGAACTGGAAATTAGAAGACATTTAAGAAACCCACATTATGAAGTTGTCAATGAACAGTCAAATCTAGGGAGTTCTCCACTAATAAACTGTCTTCTTAAGTGATAATTGTAAAGATCAGCAGATATAGTTTGCCTGGTTTTCTATATCATTGCACAGTTATACTGATCTTAATTGGAAAAATGATATACAGGATATCACCATAGGTCTAATAATATCTAAGCTTCAATATTTGTAATATCACATCTTCTTCTTTTTTCTATAAACATATATTAAACCAATCACAAGTTAGGTTACTTCTTGGTCTAGCCAAAAATAACTACTAAACATCAGGTAGGCATAAAATGAAATGTAACTTCTGTCATTCTGACGATGATATTGATTTATCGAAACAATTGTGAATTTTTTAGAATTTTCAATAACTTTTATTATATTGTGGAATTAACTAGAGACCGTGAGTTTCATTTAAAAACACTAATAATTTTTGGAACTGCCAACATCGAAAATAATGTTTCAGTAGCTGTAGCAGATGATTTTTATCTATCAAATTAAAATATACGACTACAAAAAAAGATGAAGATGGAGTACATAAGGTTTTGTAACTTATTTTAGATCATAAATAAAATTAAATATATTTCATCAACAAAAACAAAGCTGTTTGAAAAACTGACATAGTGTTAAATATATATTAATATCGTTTTCGATCTATGCATTGGTGCACACCAGAATTGGCTAAAAATGAGTGTTCGATTTACTCTCAGGATACGTCAATTTTCAGTGTTCGATTCAACCTCTTAACAGTCGGACATTTTTGAGAAAAACGGTAAAGAATTTGTCACTGTCTTTTTGTTTTCATTTAACGACATTTTTGAATCCTATTGAATAATTAAAATAATTTTACTCTATAAGTAGTTTTAGTGTGAAATATTTTGAAACATTCAATACACAATCCTAAATCAGAATCCGAAATAAATACTCTTATAACAACTATTGAGTTGGTGTGTAAGTGCTCTTTTCTAGCGACAGTGTCCTATTTAATAGTGTAACGAGACGCCACTGGTTTTCTTCAAGTTCGAGAAAATCGAGACAAGTGAAGAATATACGGGAACCGGCAACGCGAATGTTCTGGCAATTTCTAGGCTCAAAAGGGTATATAAAGTTAGTTGCCTATCCGGCGTGACGGTTCCAGTCCATCGCCTGAGGAAGGTGATACAGCAAGAGCGGGTCACTGATTCAAACCTGTTCACCGCGATTTCGCCGGCAACGTGGACGCCTCCATCAGAAGACAACCAACCCCATGTTCTGCCGAACTTTTTAGTTCGACAGTTCATTCAACACACTTGGAATCAACACACAACTAAGCCATACCAACCAAAGAGGGAAGGACATTCAGCTTGCAGGTAAATATAAAACTCCTGAAAGCTAATAAGTCAGGAAACCTTTAACTGGGGAGGAAACTCCCTCCGGCAGTGAGTCCGCTGTCGGTATTAGCTTTCAACCCCACTTCCTAACATACTTATCCTAAAATGTCCTCCAGACATCGTCGCAGCAGCAGAGCTGCAAAAACAGATTTCCCACCAACCAGATTCGAAGCACTTGAACAATTCATAGCAGAAACCAAACAACTCATTAATAAATCTCTGACCCCTGACAAACAATTCCCCCCTCTTCTCTCACCAGTCACATCCAGCACCTCCTCTACACACACTTCCAACAAAACACACCACTCCTCAACACCCTCCTATCAAGCAACACCACCCCACTTACAAAACATAACACACGATAACACCCTACAATACACACATACCCCATACACATCCCCACAACACACACAATCCGCACACACACCCTCAAGAAGGTCTTACGCTTCCTCCGTAAGATCCCAATCCCCTACACCAACGCTCACACGACAACCACCTGTCCCCGACGAGGATGGCTTCACCCTCGTCGGTAATACCAAATCCCGTCCTACAACACCAACACCTATCAACAATCCCACATCAACCCACACCATCAATAATACTCCGACACAAACACTTAACCTCCGAAATCTTCCTCTCCAATATTCCACACAAAAAGCCCTCTACACACTCCTAAACACCCTCGAGCTCCTCAACGGTCACATCACCTACCTAAAAGTCAACTTCAACAGAACCGCGCTTCTGGAAACCACCTCCACCATGTCAGTCTCAACACTTCTGAGACGAATCCATAACTCCACGGGGGACAACAACATCACCATCAACATTCTAAATACCACAGAACGCCCACCACGCCAAGTTAATAGAACCCTAATACCCACCTACTCTTTCGTCTGCAGGAATGTAGACACCACCATTAGCCCAGAAGAATTTGAAGAAATTCTTCGCAACAAGCAAGTTCCGTTCCTCAAAACTTGGCGAATCGTGGCCAAAGCCACTAACAAACCCACTTCGATGTTTCGCATCACCTCCGAAACTCACTACCACCAAGCCCTAACCTCCGGCCTCTCATTTCACGGCCTTCCACACCGATGCGAGCCATCAAACATCAATCCACTTCCCCCAGTGCCCAAGTATTGCAGTCGATGCACTCAAACCGGACACTCCTCCGAATCTTGTCGGTCTAAACCGATATGCCCCTCTTGCGGCCAAACAGGCCACAAAACCGAAAATTGTCCCAAGTCCGACACTCCGAAATGCACAAACTGCGGTGGTCCTCACCCCGCCTTCAGCCCTCGCTGCCCCCACCGGCTATCGACTCCCAAAACCCCTCAAGAGACCGCCCCAGTCACTCTTGAAAAACCACCAGCCCCCTACGATCTACCAACTGACACCAAAATTCTCATAGAAATCATCACCGTCACGCTCATGAACGCCATCCCCAACTCCAGGGACGTCATAGCCGAAACTCTTCGTCACTTAATACCTTCCTTTTATCGACACAACTGCTCTATAACAAATATAGGCAGGCGTGCTCACTTTGCTTTCACTCCCATCAGGAGCGAAAGCGATTCAACTTGATCCGCGAGCCCCAACCACCCCGTCGGTGCTGCAGGTTTTTCACGTTTTTTCCTGTAGCATAGTGAATTATTCGCTAGCCAAATGGGCCGACGTACGACGTAGTTTTTGGATTTAAAGATTGTTATTCGTACCAGCTCACTCATTACAATATTAAACAACCATCTCTAAATATTAAATTTCAATATTTTAATAAACAAATAGAAAATTTACTCGATATACAAAAACTTTTGATTTTCTCAGAATTTCATATTCAAGGTTCCACACCACACATAAACACACCTTTTAACAATTCCTCACCTCGAACTCGAGAAAAGCCAGTCGCCACCGCCCGACATCATCCACACATCTTTCAACGTCTCCTAGTCACTTTTCCAACAAACTCCAACACTCCAACAAACTCAAATCCCAAAAATTCTCATAATTCCAATATCTCCCCACGCTTCTATTAACTTTCATGACGCAGGAGACACAAAATCCCCAAAAATTATTATTTTCACTTTCCAACAACACCATCATCCAGCCCGCTTCTATTAACTATCCGCAACGCAACGTGGTTCGTCTTATTCATTTTCGACCTTTTCCAGACACTATTAAAATCCCCGTTCCCGCATCTCAAAACCACGTTCGCCAAAAAATCACCCAATTTCGACGCTGATTGTTTTCGCTTCTCCCTCCGGTTGATTTCTGGCAAACACACACAACCCACCCACAAAAACAAACACTACTTCAATTTTCTATACACCTTTTTTCTCAAACTTCCTAGACACTTTTTCTAAAACTGAATTTTCAGCCCTACCCAAAATCCAAGCCAAGTCAATACGCGCACACAAACCACCCACAAAAACACCCCCAACCAGCCCTGAAGAGGAAACGAATCCTATAACAGGGCCTACCCCCAAACAAAAAATACACCCAAATAAAAACACTACAAGTCCAAACTCAAAAATCCACGAACATCTCTCTCTCTCTCTCTCCGGCGTGAAGACAGACAGTACAGTACATAGTGCAGGTTACGAAGTTGCATACGGCGAATAGAAAGCGAGGCACGAGAAACAAGAGGGAAAATCCGTAACAATAGTTTTACTACAGAATAAAGAGACAATATGGATATAAGAAATTGGTTACAAAAAGGTAAGTTAAATAATTTCAGTAGAAAAGTAAATTTTTAATTAAAACTTTAGAGTCATTCCATTAGAAATGGTTCAAAAATTTGAAAATTGGTTGCTCGACCAGCACCAAATAAAACAAAACTACCATGTAATGATAGCTTATGATGTAGATATGTTATATCCGATGTTAATTTTTGTTCAAAATTATTTTTTTTAATTGTCGGCCGTTTTTGTATCGCAACGTTTGAAAAAAAATTCAATAGCATGCCATTTACAAAATTGCCAATAGCTCTTTACTCTTGTATCTTTGTGAAACAATTTTTATTAGCTTTGGCAAAAGATTTTGTGCATTACTATTATAAGTTTATATATTTTTCATCATTATGATGACGACTTTTTTGCCTTCTAATCTAATTATAACAAAAATTACAATAATGCACCGATTTTGACAGCTGATATCTCAAATGGGACTAAATATAAAAACTTGAAATTTTTGCATATTAAAGATCAAACAGCACTTTATACGTGGTATTCATTTCATTTTGTGTTTTTAATCTAGAGAAAAAATATTAACATCAGATTTAGTTTATCCACGCCACATTATAAGGTATCATTACATGGTAGTTCTGTTTTATACTAATTTTTATACTAGGGAATAAGAACAAGAATGATATTAGGTTATTATTTTTAGGTCAAAAATCTCTAAAACGGAAAAAAGTTCATGTTGACAGTAGTGGAAGTGGAAGCAATGATTGTGATGAAGATGAAAATAAAATGGTCGGAACATTAAAATCGGAATCTATTTTTGAATGAGGCTCAAGTAGTTCTTCAAACTTACATGAAGCTGTCTCTGGAACTGGGACCTCTAAACAAACTGAAGAACGCTATGGCTATCATGAAAATGACATTGGTCGTTATGTTAGTTGTGCCAATAACTTGCCTTCTGAAAATAAAGAAGGAATTGTTGACAATCCATTGGGTTCCATCATCCAATTACGATTTTGCTTCTGATGCCATTCACTTGAAAAGAAAATTTAACCATCGCTGGTTAGATCAATATACTTCATGACTGGTGTACTCAAGTCGTTTGAAAGGTGCTCTATGTTTGTATTGTGTTTTATTTCCGCCAAGAATTGCTACAGTTAAAGGAGATATGGGGTCATTTATGGTAAGACCTTACATGAAGTTTAAGGATGCACATGAAAATTTTAGAAAGCACGTTGGCAGCCATTACCACAAATCAGCTGCTGCAAAAGCATTTCTTGAAAATGCTCATGTTGATGTCCAGTTGCAAACAGGGCACCATAAGACGATTGAAGAAAATAAACAAATATTGTCAGCAATTATTTCATGCATAATATTTTGTGGAATTCATGATTTGCCGCTTAGAGAAGCGTTTTCTTTGACCTTTTAAATTTGAGGATTGACTAAAGAGCCACTTGGATAAATGTCAAAAAAACGCAGTCTATACCTCACCAACAATTCAAAATGAGATCACACAATTATGCGGTGAAGTTATCAAAGAAAAAATAATCGAGGACTGTAAACGGGCAAAAGCTTATGCTGTAATGGCTGATGAAACAGCAGATATAACTGGAAAGAGCAGCTTTCTATTGCATTAAGGTTCTATGATGAGAGCCAAAAATAATCAGGGAGGAATTTGTAGACTACATTGAGTTAAAATGTCAGGATGCCTCTACAATCGCTAGTGCAATTCAAAGTTTTTTAGAAGATAATAATTTGTCCGCCGATAATTGTGTGGGATTCGGATTTGACGGGTGTGCCACGATGGCCGGCAAAGAAGGTGGTGTACAGGCAATTCTTAAAAAAAAGTACGCTAAATCTTTATTTTTCCATTGCTCCAGCCACAGACTAAATCTTGTGGTCAATGATACTAGCACGCTACCAGAAACAAGAAACACAATTGCAACGGTTAAAGACACAATAACCTACTTTCGTGAATCGAAAGCCCATAGAAAATTGGTTCCAAATCTTTCAAGGCTCTGTGAGACCAGATGGTCGGAAAAATATAAGAGCATAAGAATGTTTTCAAAAAGCTTCACTGACATCGTTAAAACACTAGAACATCTATCGGTCGAAGGAAACTATGCAACAAGAAAATCTGCCTACCAATTGCACTGTGCAGTTACTAAACCACTATTCATCTTAGGCATAAACATAATTGCAAGATACTCCGCAATTTTGGTACCCGTTGTAAGCGTTTTACAAGGTAAAAGAATGGATTTGGTTATGGTGAAGAAACATATTGATGATATTCTAGATGTAATCAAAGAAGATCGACAAGATGTCGATAATGTTTCTTATGATTCATTTAAAAAATCACTTGATATCGCAGAGAAAGTAGGGGTTGAGTTGTCAGTACCACGAGTCACTCAAAAGCAAGTACACAGAAGTAATCCACCATCTGAGTCTGCAGTTGAATACTGGAAGCGGTCAATAATCATCCCCCATCTTGATTCTTTATCTTCGTCTTTGGATGCTAGATTCTGTAACGAAAATACACCTGCTTTTGCTTTAACTTATCTTCATCCTTCAAGCATGCTCTAAATGGCTTCAAAAGATTTCAAAAATAATGCAGAATCTTTCATGGAATTTTATAAGTTGGGTAATATCTCTGCAGAAATAGATTTGTGGTACAATATGTGGAAGAAAAAGAATTTAAATAAGTGAAGTCAGCTGAGTGTACCAGAGAAAAACAATTATCGAAAAGAAACCAAATTTCATATTTTGGTATAAGAATTTATTATTAGCAGAGCGCTTTCGGCTCAATGATAAACCATCATCAGTGCCCCCTGTAAAAGTAAGAGAATTGATCTTACATTATAGATATAAAATAAAAGGTTTAGAAGGGCCTAAAGCCAAATAGATACAATTCACTAACATGGTCAGGGTGTACTCCAAATCCTCACAAATTAGAAGATACATAAAATGAATTAAAATATAGTGCTTGAAACACAGTCACTATTTAATTAAAATAATAATAAAAAACACACACAACCCATTGTACACTGAATGAATCCCTAAAATAGAGGATAAAATATAACTCAATACATTATTTGTGAGTCAGCTGTTTGACATTTGACAACAATTGTAGAAGATAAGTTGAAAATGAACAATTTTTGAAGGTGTTAATTAGTAAGGTAGGCTAACAACAGCCGGTGCTCTGATGACGTCATGAGAATCATAGAAGCAAAAGTTGACAAAAGCTTGAAAGATTAGTAAATTTATTTAGCAATTACGTTCTTATGACCTCCTCAGAGAAAAAAATGTGTGATGGTGAGAATAACTGAAAATTATTTCGTGGCTATTACTTTACTTTAAAACCTGAACTATTGGGCAAGTCCATCCATATTAATGAAGGAAATAAATTTATTATTGATTTACAAGACGATAGTGATAGTGAAGTAGATGATATGGGAGAAGGATTAATAGAATTTTTGCTAGAAGAAAATTATTTAAGTTTAATATATTTTTCATGTTAACTTATATAGTAGTGACAAACAGGAGTTAGACATAATATTTATTCTTAAAGAATTGTATTATTCATTGTTATAAAATTTATTTTTTTCATAGAATTTTATTTTGTCTATAAAAAATCGAATGGGATACAAAAATGGCTCAGTTCACGTCTAGTATCCCGATTAAATCGAAAGCCCTTTCATAAATTACGTAACATCAAATACAATATAGGTATTGGTAAAAGTAAACAAAATTTTAATACCGTTCAGAGTCTAGCTCCGCAACATAATTTAAAGGGGATATACGATTACATTGCTACACTATATGTTTTGCGCCAACTATACATAAAAGCTAATCGAATAAGTTGATCTTTTTATGCAGTAATACCAGGAGACCATAGATTAAGTGAAACCGTCGCCGTCGCAGCAGACTTATCTAGGATTGGAGTCAGGCTAGGGACACTGCAGACCGTGCCATCTATAGAGCCTGTCGAGTAACTAAAAGTGGTAGATTTCAAGAAATTCCAAAACATTAACGAAAACTGTAACGTCGTTAGTAATGAAATTTTATTGATTTTTATAACTGCATATGCTCGATATCATATTGCTCGTCACATAAAACTGACCCGTATTTTGTGTTGCTCGTCCAGTCATATTCCTTAATCCTGGTTGTGATCGTTTAGTGGGAATAAATCATTCAATATGGCGACGAGGAAACAATGGAGGATATGTCCCCTTCATATTCAAAAACAGTGTTTCTCAAAATTTGAAAAAGACGAAGGCAGGTTATTAAGAAAGTTTGCTTTCTCGTCCCTGTTTTTGCCTGGTGAGTAATTTTTTTATGTAAATTCATTAAATATTATTAAATATGTATATATGTTAGATTATTCAATGAAGGGGGATATAACAGACATTTTTTTGTTTCCCGTCAAAGTAGAAGAGCCTATACAGGAGTCGATCCCTAAAATAATTAAAGGTATTTATTATCTGCAATTGAAAAAAAAAAGAGTTTTAAGATACATTTTTTTCTAGATATGCGTTCCAGCCATACATATTATTCTCCAGTTGGAAAAGTTGAAATGCCCACCAGAAAATATGAAAGGAAATTAACAGGTAAGTTTTATTGTATTCAATATAGCAGTTTTCAATAAAACTTACTGTTTATAGATAATTCCACAATATATTGAAAAATTGTTAAAAATTCTAAGATATTGACAAGTGTTTCGATATTAATTATTATCATCAGAATGACCGAAGTTACATTTCATTTGATGCCTACCTGATGTTTAATAATTATTTTTGGCTAGACCAAGAAGTGACTTACCTTGTGATTGACTTAATATATGTTAATATAATATCATACTTCTTGTAGTCAATCAAACGGTAGGTCACTTCTTGGTTTGGCCAAAAATAATTATTAAACATCAGGTAGGCATCAAATGAAATGTAACTTCTGTCATTCTGATGAAGATATTTAATATCAAAACAATTGTCAAATTCTTAGAATTTTTAATATTTTTTCAATATATTGTATTAATTATCTAGAAACAGTAAGTTTCATCTAAAACAGTAAAATGAATAGATTCCACGGAGTAAGGATCGAGACAATTAATTTCATTCAATATAGCATGCTATAATTTTGGACATTTTAAAATGTACCCATTGAAAAAGTAATAATCTAGGTTTTATTTTATCTTATAGCTATTGCCTCCACCAGTGAAGGTGTTAAGCCATTTCCACCTTCACCACACGTGGAAGCTATTCCCTCCACCAGCTATTAGATGGAAGGTATTGAGTTCTTGCCACCTTCACTAAATGTGTTAGTAAGCGAAAAAACCATTAATCGGCATAAAGTCCTTTCATTTTTCAAACGCAGGCAGACAGTTTGAAGAAATAAATTAATAAATATCCCACTAAACAAGAAACATAACAAGTCTTTTTCGTGATGTTCTTTTTAGAGACTTTTGATGATGTTTATTTAAAACGTTAATACGATATCTCCTAGATGTCTTAATTTTATTACCAACTCTATTAACATTCATGTCATGTAAATAAAACATATTTTTGATGTACACAATAATACTTGAATTCGCAGTTACATACACATCCTATGTACTTCTTTTTAGCAACTTCCTATAGGAAACATTCATATGATGTTAATTTGTATACTTCTCACTAATGTCACATACAGAACGTTACTGTAATATTACAAATTAACATGTTTCTAACATGATCACATGCCGCAGTTACTTTTACATCTTTCGAAATAATTTTTAGTAAGTTCGTGTGATTACGTCTGTACGATGTTAGTTCATAAAACTCTCAGTAATATCTCATATTAAACATCACAGTAACATAAAAAAAGAAGAAAACAGAAGAGGAACTGACGAACGACACAAACAGTATAGTTTTATCTGTGGAGTGACAAGCATGAAATGGCGGATGGTTTTCAGTTTTGTGTTATATTTTATTTGCAGGAAGCACATTTTTTGCAAGTACTTGAATATAGTGGCCTTCGTTTTCGTTAGTTCCTACTTAACTTCAGTTTCTATACTTATTTATAATTCTTGTTATAATGGACGAACAACAGTTGTTATCGGTTAGTACCTATTCCAGAATCATAATTATTGAAACTTACTACTCATTCAAGACATTAATCGGCTATTGTACATTTAAATTCCAGGTGGCGGAATTGCACACTAACATTATATAATAGAGTTTACAAAATAAAGGTTTTTTCAACTTTTAAAATATTTTTGTTAGTAAGTATATTTTAAAAACGATTCACAATATCTCAAATCCTAGATATGCATTATACCCTACAAAAAACTTAATATTGCATTGCAATAGGGTAGATATTATTATTAATAATATAACATGCTCATACGTTGGCAGAGATTTGAATCTAGAAAAAAATATTTTCAATGTTCAAGATGTTTTAGAAGCTACTTACATAAATATGGTAATTATATAAAGAAAGGGGAATAACTATTTCAGATAGTCTGATACAGACATTGTATTAAACAATACAAAAAATATTGAATCGAGTACCTCTAGTTCTAGTTTTTGTAGTAGTAGTCATAGCCATCAATATAGTTTTGCAGGTTTAGAAAATTTTAACATTAATACTAACAATTCTTGTGAACAATTAGAGACTGTTTAAGACTTTAAAAACATAAATTTCTGTTAAAAAGTTCATTTCCATTTGAAAATACACTGAAGCTGTCCCTTACAATGGTACCTACACTAATCTAGTTGAAGAATATGTAACTTATGACACTGAATGCTCCAGTCAACAAACAGAATTCAATTATTTATTATTGTAGAAACACACAGCTATTGGATACTCAATTGGATACAATTAATTATAAACTCATTTAACTTGATAATGTGTTCATATCACTTCTACATAAGTAGTTTTTTTTGTATACAGTGTATTAATAATGCTTAGTTTTCATTAAGTTACAATTCCACGATATTAATATACAATATGTTCCAGGATGAAAATAACAAGATGAGAATAGTATATTATTTTATAGAGAAAAGAAGTATGAATTTTCATGGCACACCTGAATTTACCTGCCACACGGAGTGAGGCATGTAATAGAAGGTAAATCATGAAAAGTCACTTCTCGACATAAAATATGTTGTTATTCCTTTGAAGAGCCCTGCATGTATATTGTGGAAAATGGGTCCAATTCAATTGGCTGAAAATCAAGTTTGATGTAGTTTATGATGATCGATCAAAGGTCTCCATGCGCACAATTTGATTCAAAGTAATTGTTTCATTAGCTGCTGTTCAGAACACCTTTGAATGTTTCACAGATAAGGATTTTGAAGTGTACGTTATGGAATGGTTGAGGCAATTGAAACAGCGACTCTTGCCTGAGAAAAAGTAACCGTAAGTAAACGATAGAATTTTCTTTAATCAGATTGGATTTGTGTTGATTTAACGTAATGTTTCATAAAATCTTTATTGTGTAAAATTTTTATTAGTTTTAATGTTATTAAAAAAACTATTCTAATACATTTTCTGTAAACTAGCTGTAATGTATGTGTATCCGTTAAACTTTATTAATTCAGTTTCAAAGTATGTTACATTATGGCAACTACAGATTAATATACCCTTTTTTGTTTCTTGCTTTCATTGAATGCGTTCAATAGTTTCCACTTTCCACATTTGTTATGTAATATGCTTACACAATTTCATTTTTCTTAGGTTGGATTCCTGGACAAGATATTTTTTTTTCTAAATTTGTACCTATTTTTTCAAATTTACTGTACTGTTCATTAATAGTGAATAAACGTTTTAAATCCTTTATTGTTTTTTTTTCTATTTTATTTTAACTGTACAGGGTGAACAACTATGAACGACTGTAGGCCACATCTCCGAATAAAATCATGGTACAACTTTCAAAAAAATTACCTCTAGGTAATTGATCCTGAAAAATTGCTGGAAAATATTTTACATTCTCTAAAATATCCGCTAGGGGTGGATAATACTTAAAAAAAACATACTAAAGGTGTCCTAAAAATACAGTTTTTGAAATCTTGATGAGATTATGAAAAAATTTAATTAAGGGGATTTTTGCCATTATTCTTCAAATAATGGGTGGGGAAGGTTCAAACTTATAAACAAATGTATAACTTTTTCGTTTTTTAACCGATATTAATGATTTTAGCTGCATTTAAAAGAGTTTTTCTGTTAAATAAGATGGATAACAAAATTAGATAATTTTGTATTCACTCGGAAATTTCAAATGTAAATTGAAGCATTTTTTAAATTTTTATATTTGATAACGTAAATCCCTTTTCATCAGAATTTGAAAAATGTCTCATTACATTTGAAATTTCCGAAACTTGTCGACTTTTTTACATAGCGTTGACAAAATTGTTCAATTTTGTTATTTTTGTTAAGCATATCTTATTAAAGAGGAAAAACTCTTTTAAATGACGCCAAAAACATTGATATCGATTAAAAATCCAAAAAGTGTTTCGATATTTGTTTTTTAGGTTGAACCTTCCCCCATCCCTTACTTGAAGAATAAGGGCAAAAAGTCCCTAACTACATTTTTTCATAATCTCATCAATATATCAAAAATTGTATTTCTAGGATACCTTTAGTATGTCTTTTTTGGAGATAATCACAGTATTATGTTTTTAAGTGTTCATTCCACCCCATAGCAGGTATTTTAGGAACTCAAAAATATTTTCCAGCGATTTTTCAGGGTTATTTTCCTGATGGTATTTTTTCAAAGTTGTAGCATGATTATTTTTTGAAATATGTCCGATAGCCGGCGTTCTTAGTTGTTCACCCTGTATTTGCTGATTAGGCACAGAAACATCTATAGGATGTCATCTAGAATGTTTGAGGTATATTATTAGAGGTTTAAGTAATGTCCATACAACATCTAAGAGAATACACTGTATTGTTTTTGAAATATCGCATTTAGATCAGTGATAAGATGTTATTTTTTAGACATTGCATTAACATCGACAAGATGTTAAAAGGCATTTCAGAGTATGACAGAAATGTTGTTTTAAGTTCGTTATAAAGACTTCCTTTTAAGGAAGTTCTAGTAATATCTCAGTAATGTAAAAAGGCAGCGCTTTAACATCGCTGAGAAGTTAAGTTGAAACATCACAAAAGTTAACAGCCACAAGTTGGGCATAAGCGGTTGTATAGATGTGCATGTGATGAAAACAAAGGGAAAAAGAGGAAGAACATTATCACAATGTGATGTTGAATTAACATAACTGTAATATTTGTTTGCATATAGTCGGATGTAAATGTTCATAATCGTATATATGCAAAATTGACAATCTTGTTTATTATATTTTTTTCAATTATTGGAATTGATCAGTAAGTAGTGAAAATTGATAATTTTATTTGATGCCAAAGTTTATTCCAATACATTCAATTAAAGGCATTTACAAAGTAAAAATGAATGCTTTACAAATAGCAAAAGCACTATTTTTCCGCTAAGTACTTATCTTTTGAGTTTTCTCCTTAAGAAACGATTTTCATATATAGCCCATGGTATGGCAATTTATGGGAAACTCAGTGTTAACTTTTGTTGAGCCATTACGCCTAAGTATTTGGCCTAGCGGTAACCAAAAATCCAAAATATCCAATAAATCCAAAAAATAAAAGTTAGGTCAAGAAATAATTCAGAAATCAAAAAAAAATCATGAATTCAAAAAAAAATTAAAAACTACAATATTTAAACATTTTTTGATTATTATTTCAATACTAAGCACATTTTGTTTTCTTTGGTTTATATACATTTTCAAGCATATTTGTGTGTTTACTTATTAACTGTTGTTATTTTGTGCGTTTACTTATATAACTGTTGTTAATTGTAGAAGCTCATCCAGAAACGAGAAAGGATTTCCACAAGACGGTGGGATTTTTAAGAGCCATGAAGACCTATTAAACACTTCCAGTAAAGAAATAAAGATGTATTTTAAGTGGAAATGAAATGAATTATTTTAAATTTTGTACAGTCATAAGTGCTGTTTAGCACTCTTATATGTGATTAGTTGGTACCTTGTTTTTACAGAGCTGGGCAGTAGTTAACTACGTTTCCTTTAAAAATATTTTAATTACTTTTGTTCTAACAGTCACAGTAATTATACTCAAATATTTTCTTTCATGTTGGCAAAAATAGTAGTTAACTACTCATTGCTAACACTTCTTTTGATTAAGTAGTTAGCAGTTATACTCCACTAGTTTGTCCAGCTCTGTGTGTTTATAGGAGTATAATAATAAATAAATGAACTAATATAAACTCATAATAAATAATTTTCTATTTTTATCTTGATTTTACATCATTTAAAAATCTAACCGTACTGCAATCTAGAATATATGTTACTCAAATTATTTTTTAATTATTGCATTGTTTTTACATTATATATTTTGTTTGTTAAGAAAAGTACTTTATGAAAGAAATTATTTGTTGTGTATTTTATACCAAAATAAATAAACTGTTTATATGATTGTTTAATTTTTTCCATTTTAAGCATTTATGGTCCATCATTTGATATTTCATTTAATTTAACTCAACATCTAATCATTATTGAGTTAATGGAGTTAAATTGAATGAAATGTCAAATGATGGACTATAAATTGCTATTTTGAAATAAAATAATTGAAACACAGTAGATTTGAATATATCGCCTAAACCTATGATATCATTTATTTAATATAAATATTGAAATACTTAAATAATATTCAATACATTTACCACAATGTCAACACTTCATAATATAGTTCAATTCATGTATCAGACTATAAATCTTCAATAGACAATATGATAAATTGTAAATGTGGCATATACTTCATAAAGATTATCTAGAAAACCCTAATAGAATGAATACAAATAATTGAATCATTATAATACACGATTTGACAAGAATTTAGAAGCAAAATTTCCATTTGTAAGGTTTTATTATTATTATGACGCAGAGAACTGTCAACAATATGTGAACGTCAAAACTATTTTCAAAGCATGGAATGCGAGCGACAGAACGTTTTTGGCATGGCTATATGTGTTTCTGATGGGTATATTTAGCATTATGACGAGAAACAGCACACAAATATTCTAATTAAATAGAAATTTCAGGCCGAGTTTATGTTGAACTCTAATTGTGAGAGGATTCTAAAATATATGGAAAAGGATTGCATATGTATTTCACAGTAATTAGATTGTAGATTTGTTTATATGAGAATGGAAAGGTAATACATATTAAGAGGTTTTCTTTACAAATAGGGATAGTTTTTAGAAAAGTTGAGTTTTAATTATGTAGATTAAATTATTTTGGAAATGAAAAGAACATTAAATATCCTAATACAGTTAAAAAAGATATGAAATTAAATAAAAAGACTCGGATATGTAGATAGTTGTAAGAAAATCTAGTTAGATGATCAATTTTGTCCATTACAATGGAAAGAAAAAAACAGTTTGTTGATTTTTAAGCGATCAGAAGTATGTGGTGTGATATTGTTGAGGAAGGACATATGAGAAGTAAAATTTGAAAATTCAAGAAAATATAAGTTTAGTCCTCATCGAATTAAAAGAAAACTATATAAAGAAGTTAAATAAAGTTATTGAAACAATTTGAGAAGATTTGAAAGGAATAAAGGATAAAGGAACATAAGACAAGTAACTAGAATAGATAACTAAAATAATGGTTGTAGAATAATAAAAGATACCAGATAATATCATTTAAAAAGATATTTAAGAGAAAGAAACCAGATTGTGAAGGAAGAGAAGATAAACAATAGTATAAATTGTATTAGGAACGAGAAATTTAAGATTTACCTGGAGGAGTGGTGTCTAGTTGTAGTCCTGAGGGAGGAAAAAGCAGTAGACACAATAACGTAATCGTAGTGTTATAGCAGACGGGAGAATTTTGTTGATAAGAAGAAACTATTTTTCTGTGAAGGTTAGTGCGTTATTTTATTGGTTAACCAATTTAAAATTTCATGATTTGGCCATTTAAAACAATATAAATTTGCGCAAAAGTACCTATTTTTTGAGTTATTAGATTTTAGTTGTTTGTTCCACTATTTCGATTTTAAATTTGTTTATATTACTACATGTATTTCTTTTCCAATTTCCAACGTAATTTTGACAATATATAATTACAGTGTTCGTCATTTTCGTTTCTATACCCTCTATTAAAAACAAGAAATACGTATTCCATTAATTTCAAGTGTCAATTAAAAACAGGAATAGAATTGATAACATAGGCGTCTCAACATGAATTTAGACAAGGTATAATTCTATTTTAAATAATAGACAAAAACCAATAATTCTTCATTAAATTATATAAAACAAAATAATAAATTACATGAAAAAGCTCATGCTCGACTTGATATATTTACCCTGAGCTATAAATAAGCAATAATAATTATAAATTATCGCCGCAACAATTAATTTGAGCTAGCCGAACAACATTCATTGAACCTAAAATAAAAGAAATAATTATAAAACAATAAATATATTATAATATATATATATATATATATATATATATATATATATATAAGATGTACGAATAGTGCGTGACATATGAATAATAAGCAACGAAGAGATTAGTGGGTATTGCACGCAAATAGGAGAAGGGGCTACTGAAAAGAGTGGTAACCGCAGACATGCATGTTTCTGGCTCATTAGCCGTCCTCGGTACGGTACAACCAAGAAAAGATGTGAAACATGGGAGCAAAGGTGTTGAATGAGAAAATATAACAGAATTCAGCAGGATAGTCAAACACAACATTTGTGTCAGTAATATTAGAAGATCTCGAATATTCGAGACAACAACCAACATAGACACGGAGCATATAACACTCCCGTCTGAAACTTCCGACCCAGATTAATGGAATAACAAAGGCGACAAAGTTTTGAAATGGCTAACACTAGAAGAAAGAACTCAAAGTGAAGAACACTTCTATTCTATGTGTCAATTTCATGGTTGTATTGGAGCAATCGATGGAACATACATTCCCATAAAAGCACGTCATGAAAATCGAGAGACATATATACATAGAAAATGTTTTTATGTTGTAACTTTACCAGCCATTTGTGATAGCGAAAGAATTAGACATTTTCTGTGGTTATCCCAGCTGTGTTAGTGATATTCGAATTTTTAGGAATTCAACCATATTTAAAAACTTCATAAGACAAAAGATGTTTATTTTCAACCAAGCTCTTTCATAATCGGAGATAAAGCATATCCAGTATATGATTGGTGTATAGCACCTTATAAAGATAGGGGATATCTCCATCTTTATCAAGATAGATTCAATACCCAACTTGCTAAAGCCAGGTAGGTTATTGAAAGGGCATTTTGTCTGTTATTTGGAAGATTCAGAAGATTAAAATATTTAGATATAAATCGTACAAATGTAATTTCCCACGTTTTTCAAACTGCATGTGTCCTACGCAACATATGTTTAATGTTTGACGATGATGAGGCAAATTATGAAGAAGGGGACAATTAGTTCTGCATGAAGTCAATGCAATAGTAAATAATATCCAAAATATTGAAGAAATGGAGAATGAAGGAACTAGACGTAGGGAAGAAATAGCAAATAATTTTAGTTAATCTAGTTTTGTAGATTTTGGTTAAGTTAGTTATACCTATTTGTTTCATTTATTTTGTTATTTTGAAGCCAGTTACAACATTTGTTTCTTTTTCTTATGCATTTTATTTCCTGATCTTAGTGTATGGTTGTATTTCTATTGAATGCATGAATATTCCATAATAAGCTACATCTAGATGACAAATAAATACCTGAAATATTTTCACTTATAATCTCTTTAGATCTTTAATTATTCCGAAAAAATTTTTCAAGTGCGAATTTTCTTGAAAAAATTTGCAAATGAGAAAAAATGTATGGAAAATAATTAGAGCTCGCGGGAGATTCGGTAAGAAAATTTTATAGCTACATTGTATTTGAAATAGTTCCATTTTTTTTACTTTCCCTTTGCCCTAGTAAAAAAAGTAGGAATCGGTTTTAAATAAATGTACTATAGATATTAGAACTAGAGTCACAAAGAAAACATCATAAAATGAATCGTACAATTTTTGTTCCTTCTGAGCATACTCAAATTTATCATAAAAATATAAAATATTTTTTCTACGACCATAAAGAAAAATGTACATTTCAAGTGCGTCTTCGATTAAAGAACCTACCACATTGTAATACAGATTTTCATTTTCCAAGGGCTAACTGTATCGAAATACCTATTCTATTTCCCACGACTATCATGCGCTACTAGACTGTCGTTATATTAACGAATTTTTTGGTCATATATAATATAATATATGATCGAGTCATGTTTGTTAATGTCTATCTAATAATTTGACATTTCACATCGGTGTTTACAAAATTCATTTGTAAAAAAAATTTATAATCGAATATTGGTCGCGATAGTGAGGATGATTTGACATTGACATGCTGATCCAGATATGTAAACTAGCCATTGCTTCAGAAGGACATCGGTCACTATCCTCGTAGATACAGGAGGTGATATAACTCCTTTAAAGAGACACGATAATTGATAACTTTTTCCGCAGGTGAATGATAACGATTTTTTCTGCATAAAGTATTTTTATTTCCGAGTTGTCAAAATTTTAAAATTTTGAACATTATTTGTTTCAGGACGTAGGTAGATACATGTAAAAAAAGAAAAAATATATGGGTCATTCAAAGAGCTAAGAGCCCGACTTAATAATATCAGAGAAAAAATTCTCTAAACCATGCAACAATGACGGCAGGAAATTTTATAATAAAAATTGTTATGTAAAATATTACAGTTTTGTTTATGATTTTTGATGGTCGTAGAAAGAGTATAGTGTACAATTGGCATGGAATGACCCATTTCCAACTCGTAGGTATATGAAATTTTGTATTACTCGCCAAGCTCATACTACAAAATTTCATATACCTATTTGTGGGAAATGTACGTCATTTCGTGCTCGTTGTACAATATACTATAACGTATTTGGTAAACAATTTTGGTTTAAATCCCAAGAAGATTTATTCAAATATATGATCAATATTTTTCATGAATTTTTTTAGGCGTAAACAACGTCCCGTATATAAATTCGCATCTGGTAATTTTAAAAACTCAGCAATTATTTTTGTCTGATTACCAATTTTGTTAATTCCCACTACTTTCTTCGAACATTTTCCTTTTTGGTAATTAACAAAAAATTGTTCTATATCTGGTGGTCTAAGCAGAATATATTTTTTGTAGACCTCGTAAAACATACAAGAAATCACAAAGGATCTGGGTTTGTTTATCAATTAAATTAATTTGAAATTCATTTTCTAAATCTTTACATGTAAAATTTTCAATTTTTGACGAAAACGTCCTCCATAAATTCCATAAATGACCACTAACTATAATTCTATGAAATTACTATTCATAATACAAATATCAGCAATAAAAATAAACGCATGAAGCGGGGATTGAACCAACTATATTCTCTTCCGAATACAGTTAGATACGTACGTTAACAGACTGATCCATCACAAACTTATATGAATCCACCGCAATTTACGGTAACTTGAAATGTCAATGTTACTTTTAATATTTATCATTGTTTTTTAAATAGAATATGTTGTCCAAAGGGTTGAGAGCTTGTTTTTATTCGATATTTCATTCATATAAGCAGTGATAACATGTTCTGATAATATTTGTAACTCCGTTTACCAGAGTTCAATCTATGAACTTTTTGTAACAAAATTCATATTTACTTGTTGATTTCTGGGGTAATGTTGTGTGTTACCCAGACAACATTAGATATTCTATAAATATCCGTGGAATATTCATTTTGGCATATTGGAATATTCTCTAAAAATGCCAAGAATATCTTTATGCTTTTTGGAATATTCCTAGAAAGTGAAAATGGGAATATCCTAAATATTCAGAGAATATTCCCAAATGAATATTCTTTTTCGTATTATATATAAGCTAGGTTGTATATTCAGAATATTGCAGAAATATCCTCAGAATGTTCAGAACCATACATTTATTGGGGGGAGAGGGGAGGGTTAATATAGGATTCATGTAAATGCACTTTTTTCAAATTTCTGTAAATCAATAAATTTTCATAACTGATGGAATTCTCTACCCGACCATTCACTGGATGGTGGCTTCTAAAGTGAATAAAGTGGAACAGGTACAAGCATAATAAAATAAAATTCAATATTAAATTGTCCAAATTTTTATTAGACAAACATAAACTTTATAACTCTCTATAAACTTTTGAAATTTATAAATATTCAACTATAACTTTCATTTTATCGTTTTTAAACCAAAACGACAGAGCTTCACAAAATATATAAAGCATTAATCTACTTGTTGAACATCAGTTTCGTAAAATTAAATATTTATAGATACTTACATTCTCTTGTGAGAAATGAAAAATAAAGAAAAAACAAAATTGACCAAATACTTGTTTCTATCAAAAAATATAGAGTTAATCTTTTAAAATTTCTAAATATTTATAGGGCCCACACACTGCGAGTTTTTAGCTATACCCAAATGGATCAAACTGTCCGGTTAAGGCTACATAACTGAGGTATAACTGAAAAACATCCTTATTGTTGACGTTATGCAATCAGATATATCAATTTACCGGTTCGGGTAAGGCGGTGTTAAAAGCTGGCAGTGTGTGGATTCATAAACTTGCGTTATGGTTATATCATCACAGTCACTAGAATGTACTGCAACGGCCTGAAATGAATGTGCCGGTTGCTGTAATGGTGTGGTATCTGCAATTATAAAAGTAATTGTAGTAATCATTTGTAGAAATTTTACAAATATGAGTATAAAAAATATTGATATTTTCTTAAATTTGCCACTATGCAGAATACATTACATTGACACTGGTATTCTGTACTGTCGCTTAACTACCAAAGCATATGGTGATTAATTATTGTATGCTCTTCTCATGAAAGTTTTTACCAGCCTCAAGTTCTTAAGATAATTCACTTGTTTAAATGAATGTTGACTTAGTTTTATAAACCGATATAAATGTTTTAATTTTTTTGTTTTCATTATCTTAACACCAGGATATTCCCTTATACAAATTTCAAGAAGGTATTAATCCCGTCAAAAAGTATTAACTAATTATGCGGCCAGATGACAAAAAATAAATATCAAAAACAGCTGCTACTTAAATTTAATATTTACCAGACTGAGTAACTATTTATGTTAGTGGATCATTCAATAAAATGTGACCTTTGCATTTTAACCATGGAAATAGGGTAGGCACAGCCAGCTGATACAAATGCTTGGGATATCCTCCTTTGGAAATAAATTTTTCCTGACAGTGAAGTTCACACAACCTATAATTCTATTGTAAAGCATCTGTAGTCTTTTCCAAACAAATCTGCACAGTTACAATCTTCCAACCATAAGTGTGCCCTAAAAAGTAAATAAATGTAGTTATTCACATGTCTATATTAACTACTAATTTATTATTCAACATATTTTTAGCTGAACAGGGCTCGTCAGCAGAAAGCTTATTGTAGTACATATTATTATTTCATGTTATTAAAGGCAGAGGGACAGATCAATGCTAACAAACCAAAAACATATAGAATTACACAACTTACGATGCATAGGTGCATGTAAAATATTGAAAAAGTAATATATACCTATAATATATTGCATATAGAAACAATTACTCTTACCTCACAGGGTCTTTGGGAAATCCAAACATAATTATTCCTTCTCCTGTTCTTGAGTGACATCCACGAACTTCAAAGTTTTCATCCCATAACAAATACAATAATATCTCACTAAGAGTTCCACTAGTCACGATATTGTTGAAAACAAAATCAAAATAAACTTTAACTAAAGCACAATCCACTCCAGTTCATAGGTTGATATTAGATAAAACCATAGATTAGGGAGGATAAAACGGAAGAGAAACGAACCTATTGACACTTAACTTTGAGCATGCCAGACTTAAGCCCGTCACACATGATATTAGAAATTAACCAATAAACGTGTGTACAGAGAACGCCAGTTGCATTTTAATTTGCTGGCGGCTTTTTGTTGACGCGATTGGGCACCTGTCTTGATTTGGCTTTACGCTGAATGTTATAATTATGATTTATATCTTTGTTCTCTTTTTATCACCCGACGATATGACGAATAACATTATATCCACACCGTATCAACCATTTATGTAGTGTTCATATCGAGGATATTTTTATATATTTTTCTTATCTTATAATCTATATCTGAACTTCAATGAGTTTAATACATGGTTAATAGTTTATTATTTGATATATTATATTTATTATTTATATGAAGGTGATTTTAACTATTTACACCTATGCGTAGGGTTGAATATCCGGATAAATGGTTGAACTATAACTTTCGTCCCATGTGAAAAATAATATTAATTTTCTTTAATCATAAGTAAATATGCTTAAAAGAATATGCTAGGAATATTCAGTTTGGTAATATTCTTAAATGAATATTTTAAGAATATTCAATTTGATAATATTCTAAAATGAATATTTTAAGAATTTCATCAGGCTTGTTCTGTGAATATTCACTAAGGAATATTAATAGAATATTCAAAAATAATATTAATATTATAAGAATATTCTTAGTTGATTCGGAATATTCTTATACTTTTTGGTGTATTTAAAGATTATTCTATGAATATCCCATGTTGTCTGGGTATACGTCTCCATTGCGGCTAAACGAACATGTGATGGAGTAATATTTTACTAAAATATTTTTCTTGATAACTAAAGAAATATTTTGACAAGTTATCTTGACGTTACATTGAAATTGAAAAAAAGAAGAGTTGACGGGTACTAAATGCAAATGCTGATTGGTAAATTTCATTCTAGGATGTAAATGAAATCAAAAGCGTCAGAAAATTATCATTGATGCTGCAAATGGAAGATCATATATGAATTATATGGCAAATGTATGCATAATTTGCCCGTAGATAATATACTTTTCAATTAATTAAAAAATATAGAATTGTGGAGAGTGGAAAAAGACTAAATTTTCGGTATAAGATTGTCTGTCGTCTAGCGCAAAAATATATAAAAGAGGGCGGAGTCGAGACGTAACATGACGCGAGTGACGAGCAGTCACTCTTGATTTCACGGCAATAGCTTAACTCTCATACAATTTATAGAGAATTACCAATTTCTTATAGATACATATAGTAACGTAGGCAATTCGTTCTAAAATAGTAGGAAGGGCTAATTTTTTAGTTGGATGTAGAACATAAAACTTCTTAAGTAGTTCCTTCAATTTCTGTCAAATTTCATATTGGGTGCTCACGTTGGGTGCTCGTGCATGAGAGAATCATATATGTTTGACACACTATTTTTTCATGTGTAGTTAACGCTACACTTTTAAATTTCAGAGGATTAAAACTTATTATTGACAAAAATTTGAAAAGTTTTTTTATTCAGAATATGTCTTTTCCTAAGCCTTATGTAATATTTTTAGCGCTTCTACACTCGAAATGCTATTTGCAATAAATAATTCGGAAGAGATTCCCTGTAAGATATTTTGATTTAATATCTACATACCTGACATGAAGTGACAAACTGGAGCATTGTAAACAATCTATACCTCAAATAACGCTTAAAATCTGCCAGTGTATAGAGAACAGTTGTGCTAACTTAGCGATAAAAAGAATTTCATCAACCCCTCTAACAGATTTTAGAAGAAAGAGGCTAATTCTTGGTATCAAAGCTTGGATTCATTGCAAATACAAAGAGACGAGCAACTTTCTTATACAAGAACTATCAGAACACTGCTGTTTTTGAGCGTATGTCAAACGTCTTTTGCTAATTTTCTTATGTTAAAATGATTTAGTGACATTTAATCTAAAATATTATCCCACGGCGTTAGGTATTCATCGAACGATTCGTGAGAAATGTACGAATCAGAATTTAAGAGGGCGCTAGCTACCAATGAAATGCAAGCAAATTGCCATCGTAATCAGAGCGCAGCATCCCATTATCAAATGTAAGGGATGTAAGGGAGAAAATGGACATGTTCAGCCACACCCCTAACACACTTCCAAATATACAGTGCTTTTACTAATACATAAATTCATTATTAAGTAAATACACAATAAGATATTTTTAAAAGAAAATCTATGATACGGGATAAATAACACCAGTTTTTTATATGAAACTCCTTCCTTTTGTCCAATTTGCGAACTTCGTTTGCTGAGCTGATTCCAAAAACGTATCACAAGTTGATTCAAAATGGTACAGGGGGATAAAACGAAATAGTTGTTTGTTATTTTAACATATTATCTATACATTTTCATAAACACTAGCCGCTGGACTAAACAGAAAAAGTTTGTTTGTCACTTAGAGGTTAAAAAGTGTCCGTAATATCAAAGTTCAATTCTGTATTGTTCCGTTATAGTGATAGCACATTATGTATGTAAATCCCAGTTTAACTGTACTGGGTGGTTCTAACAAATTTCTGATCAGTTTTGTAGGGTCATCTAATAAACAAGTTTTATGTTGACTAGGGCTGCCAGGTATAGGTATATTAGGATACCATTGTTATAGAGGTTCGTTGCTTATTGTCCTAAAGATTTTAAATCCGAAATATCACTTTCACTGATATTGGGTTTTTACGGAAGAACCGATTCAAGTTATGATTTATATACTACTAGCTGACCCGGCCACGCGTTGCTGTGGCTAAAGTTTTTGTTATATTACATTATAGTAAACAATCTAAGAGGAACAATAAGAGAACATCAGTCACGGAGTCCACTATGCTTTTTCACACAGATGGTATTTGTAAAAAAATATGGTGATCTCCTTATTTGACTTTCTACTACTATAACCCTTTAGTACAATGAAATTATTTACGAACAAAGACGAAAATGTTTATGTTGGTATACAAATTCACTGGATTGAGATTTGAAGGGGAAGTACGTTGAACACAATTAATTAAAATGTTCTTACACTTGATATTAAGCGGAAATCAATAGGTACAAAATAAAAATTTATCAGATTTATTATTTCCATTTAATTTTATAACAAATATAAGTATATTACAAGATAATACAGTAAATAACATTTGACGCTTAAACTCATGAATGAGGTAGGCAAGGCAGACAGTCTTAAACTTTTAAACATTAATATCTATTTTTTTGAATTATAAATACTTTCAATTTCAATTTAATTTAACACCAATCGGTGCACAATGTTTTTGGTTAACCTATCTTTAGCTAACACAAATAGATTCGACGGTTTCCCAACACGTGAACACGCAACATATAGTTGCCCATGAGAAAAACATGGATTTTCCAAATCTAAACCACAAATGGACATTGTTTGACCTTGAGATTTATTTATAAACATGGCGAAAGCTAAACGAATTGGAAACTGTAGCCTTTTGAAGGGTATGGTAGAATCTGATGGTATCATCGGAATACGTGGCAGCAGGACCACTTTTCCTTTAAACTTCCCAGCCAAAATGGTTGCTTCAAGAATGTTTCCGGTGATCTTTTTGATGACCAAACGCGTACCGTTACATAATTGAGGTGGATTCAAATTACGGAGGAGAAAACTTGTTATCATAGCACATTGAAATAATAAGTGCTAAATATTTTTTAATAGAGGTTAAATAAAAACAATAAAAAAAATATTTGTACAACTATTGAAAAAGTGTAGGAAATTGTGTATCATTTTTGCATTGACATTTTAATTAAATTTTATAATTATGTGATAATACTTACATACATATATTCAAATTAAAATATAAAGTTTTGATAAATGAAGCACAAATAAGTAAAAAACAGGATTAATTTCACTGTATTATCTTCATTATAATATGAATTCAATTTACACTTCAGTCTAAGTAACACGTGGCCGGCTATGCTAACACCAAAAATTTAAATAGTGGAAATAATTGAATTATACGGTATTTCGTTTTAATAATTCACTACAAAATAAATTTAATTAATTTTATAGCGTCAACAACACGTGGTAATTATGCTGTTAAAATGTAGCTTATATGACACGTTCGTAGATTTACCATAGCAGCGCCATCTATTGATTACTTACTCAACCCAGTCGAAAGGTATCGACATCTGTTAGAATCATTTGGAGTTAACAGATAATTGTGACTGTCAAATAATAACAGACTATAATTTGAGATTTAAACTATCCTATCTCTCAAGTTGTATCGAACTGCACATGGTGTGCGAATTTTATTATAATCGGTTAAGTGGTTTAGGAGTCCATTGAGGACAAACATTGTGACACGAGATTTATATATATATATATATATATATATATATATATAGATAAATTTCAAAATGTTTAAACGGGAAGCGGTCAATGAGTGTAGTAGGTACTGGTATGTTGTTTATTAATTGGCACTGTGTCTTTTAATAGAATGTATATAAAGGAACGACATAATATTAAAATAATAATACTAAATCAACATGAAAATAAGTTGTAGCTCTAAAAAGGGCTAATTCACTCAAATCTGGTTGATGGTGTAATTAAAGTTCAAATTCACTTGTTATATCGGAATCTGATGAATCTTCAACTCCAATGTTAATTATTATGGGTTCCACAACTTTATCAATAATATGGTCCGTTTGCCACATCTTCAGTTCTTCTTTGTGAATGTGACACACCTTTTTCCAATTGTCTGGAGTTATCTTTGATAGCGAATCATGTAGTAATTGTTGTACGTCTTAATTTTCCGCCCAACCTATCTAATATGCGAGAAAAGTATTGGTTTACCCACAAAAAAGTTGAAATTTTGAACATCGTCGTCGTCGTTGTCGTCGGCCACTTTTCGTTACATATCTTGTTAGCACGATACATCCTCCGGAGTGCAACAAGTCACCAATTTTATGATTGAATATTGTTCAGGACATCTCACAGATGAACCATATTGATTTTCAGCTCACCATAGCCAGTACAACGGGTGCTATGGTACTTGAAGTACGACATTTTTGTCATTTTTTTTTGGAAATTTCAGTTTATTAGCACGATACAGCCTCCGGAGTATATACAAGTGACCATTTTTATAATTGAATATCATTCCAATCGTCTCAAAGATGAACCCTATTGATATTCAGCTCACTAAAATCAGTACAACGAGTGCTATGGTACTTGAAGTACCAAATTTTTGTAATTTTTGGTGAATTTTCAGTCTGTTTGCACGATACAGCTTCCAGAATGTATACAAGTGACGAATTTTATGATTGAATATTGTTCAGGGCGTCTTATAGATGAACCTTATTGATTATTAGCTCACCAGACCTAGTACAACGAGTGCTATATATGGTACCTGAAATGTCACATTTTTGGTCCTTTTTGGAGAAAGCTCCGGGGTGTATACAAGTGGCCCATTTTATAATTAGATATTTTTTAAGGTATCTCTCAGATGTACCCTATGATTTTCAGCTGACTAGAGCGAGTACAGCGGGTCCTATAAATCCAGATATAGTACATTTTTGGTTACTTTTGGAGAAATTTTGGTTTGTTACCACTATACCCCCCTAAGTGTACATAATTTACAATTTTATGATAGAATATTGTTCAGGGCATCTCACAGATGCGGAAAAGTTAGTTTTAATCTTTAAAACCGTTTATTTTAATTTTTGTTTTGTTTTGCCGTATTACGTCATCCTTTACTTGCGCCCATATGAGTTCAATTGTGTTAAACTCGCAGTGGTATGGTGGTAATCGTAGCAAACCTGCTCCACGTTCTAATGACATTTCGTCAATTACATATTTTTTGAAATTTGTTTTGTGCTGTTTTAAAATTGCTAATAATTTTCCTTTTACCGAATGCTCCTTGTGCACGATGTTATGCGATTATTTCTGCTTTTATCGACGCAGCTGTTGGTAATTTACCTACCAGTCTTGAATGGTAGCTAGCAATATTCCTCAAAAACGTCAGCGGTCATTTCTTCGTGGTAATATTTAGTTGACTTAGATTCAAAACTCAATAGCCCACCATTGACAAAACCATTTTTATTGCCAATAAGGGTTGTAAATAATATATCTGCGTTCTTTTCCAACGGGAATATTATTCAAACCACAGTATATACGAATGCTTGGTGTGAACTGTTCACTGTCGTATCTGCCCATACTTTTGATACTGCATGACCTTCGTTTAACCAAGTCCCGTCTAAATAATAAATACTAGAGGACTCGTGCTCCTCCGCATCATTAGGATAGACTATCTATGAGAGGGTGTCATTATTACATAAAATCGTTTTACAGTACTTCCTTCCAGACAATAGCTGTGCGTCGGCCGCAGTATTTGGAAAAAATTGAAAGTAGATTGTGCACACATAACTTTCAACAAACTCAACGAATTTAAACAGTTAACAGCTCAAAAGAAAGGGCTTGGTCCACTGAGTGTTCTTAGACTTGTGTCAACAGCCTACGTCAATTAGAACTCTAGTTATAAAGGTTTGAGTGAAGGAAAATGTATGCAGTTAATAGCTCAAAAGAAAGAACTTGATCCACTGAGTGTTCTGAAAGTGAAACGATCAGGATCCATTCATTAGAAGAGGAGCTATGAGAATTCGATTTGCCTGAGTGAATGTGTCCCATAAGAATGTACAGGGAAGAATCTCGTTTGAGTATAACTTGAGTAAGGTGGTAGTTGAGTAAATGTCAATGTGTCTAAATTCCTTTCATTTAAAACAAAATGAAGGAAATCGACCGGATAGAACGGCCAGACTTCAGTTTTCATATTTTTTTTTAATATATAAGATTTCTTCCTTCTTTTCGGTACCTTTTAATTGTTCTAAGATAATCCTTTCTCCAACATACAATGTCTTCTCTATCAATTAGTAGTGACTTCTCCCAGTGAAATCCAATCTCTCGTAATAATTTCTATAACTTTTTTCTACTTATTGATGGTACTTCATCATTTTGTCTAATGAATGTGTAATATTATTTTTATGAAATTCTTCGATTTCCAAAGGCCCCCACTCTTATTGGTTATATGCCGCTAATGTATGTGACATAGGGTTATTGGAACTATATAGAATAGTCACATCAGTGTGTGTTGGTTTTCGGTAAATTGAATAATCAAGTACATTATTAACTCTTTGAATTTTTAAATCAAGAAAATGGATTGAGCTAGTTTCTTCAACTTCTAATGTAAATTTAATTTTTGGGTGTAAATTATTAATGTGGTTGAAAAATATATCTAATTGTCGTTCACTACCTATAAAACAAGCTAATATGTCATCTACATATCTATAGCAAAATAAAACATTTTTTGAAATATTACTTTCAAAGAACTGTCCATAAAAATGTTTGCCAAAATTGATGATATAGGATAGGGCATATAATTCAATGATACATAGAGCATTTTCAGTTCCTATGAAGAAATGTAATTTTGATAGAGAGATTAATACAATTAAACAAATAGCAACATCCAACGGTTATCCATTACATATGATAAATAAATTAATTGATAAAAAAGAGGAAAAAGTGGCATTACAACTAATACTTCCTAATATAAACAATGACTAAACAAACTAAAGAAATAAAAACTTATAAAACCATCACATATGCAGGAAATATTTCTAATAATATCTTTAGCAACGAAATTTCTTTTAAAACAGAAAGTAACGTAAGTACAAAATTGTTAATTGTAAAAACAAAAATATCACCATTGAAGAAATCAGGTATATATAAACTTGAATGTCCAGAATGTAATGCTGTCAGACCCTTAGAAATTTTGAAATCCGATACAGTGGACCCTTACGAGCATACAGATTAAAACAACCAGATAAATCCCACTACGCAAAACATCTACTTGACACAAATCATTCATTGACACCTAACACAGAACTAGAAGTACTACATATTTGTGATAAGAAACAAGAACTGGATTTCCTTGAAGAATTGGAAATTAGAAGACACTTAATAAACCCATAATATGAAGTCGTCAATGAACAAATAAATCTAGAGAGTTCTCCACTTTTAAACTGTCTTCGAAAGTGATAATTGTAAAGATCAGCAGATATAGTTTTCCTGGTTTTCTATATCATTGCACAGTTATACTGATCTTAATTGGGAAAAATGATATCCAGGATATCCGCATAGGGCTAATAATATCTAAGCGTTAATATTTGTAATATCATATCTTCTTTTTTTTTCTATTAACATATAGTAAGTCAATCACCTCTTGTTCTAGCCAAAAATAACTATTAAACATCAGGTAGGCATCAAATGAAATGTAACTTCTGTCATTCTGACGACGATATTTAATATCGAAACAATTGTCAATTTTTTAACATTTTTTCAATATATTGTGGAATTAACTAGAAACAGTAAGTTTCATTTGAAACACTAATATGAGTAGATTCTACGAAGTGAGGGTCGAGACAGTTTATTTCAATATAATGATGGGTCATAATCCGTTTAAAAATTTAAATTCTGATTTTCAATCAACTCGGCAGTAAACTTGTTATTTTGTCCTGAATTGTTTTCTAGAACTGCACTACGATCAACCGATGATGATTCCAGATCTAAAAAACCAATACTTAACTGGTATAACGTAGGTAGCATAGGAACAGGTAATCATAAACATGCTGGTACCGACACCACTAATAAGAAACTGGATTTAAGAAATTAATTTAAGAAAAGTAGCTAAGTAATTTTAACAACCTATAGATAAAAAACTAAACCTTTGTATCCATTGTTTCTACTGAAACAGGCCAAGTAGTTAAGTGGTGGAATAACTACAGACATAATATTTTATACGTTACTTACCCTTTCTGCTATATTTATGCTTCGAAAATTTGTCTTTAAAATCTGCACCTCTTTTGTCCGTTTGTAAGATACGTTCGGTCCTTGTCAATTCGTTCATTTAACTTGGGCAATTCGTATGCACTACTAACTTGTTAATCCGTATTGGCATTAAAACTACACGATAACTACGGAAACACGTCAATCTTTATCGATAGTAGTAGATAGTAGAAAATACCTGTAAACATTCAAAGTTGTGCGGGCAACAGTAGGTTATATATTTGTAAAGTAGAAAATTCGGATTCCAAACCAAGCTGTCAGAGTGTTGGGGTGTTATAAAGTCAATTTTCGAATATAACAAGCATCCTCTGTAAATTAATAACAAATCACAGTAATATTTAGTCCAAATTAAAAATAAAGCAATAGCGCTAACAAAAAAGACACTAAGATATAAAAAAAGAGCTAGATTCAGAAACTTTTGTGCAGGTCTAAATAGAGACAGCAATCTAAGTTAAACATTGAGAATAATAAAAGATTTAATAACGTATGCACTAACCAGTGCAAGAACAACTTTATTGAGAATAACGTAGACAACTTTGTTGATATTATGACAATCCCAGATATAATTCCCATTTCAAATATTATTCTTACCAAAAATTATGAAAATTCAATTACTAAAATAATTTGCCCTATTCTGAAACCCTACAAAGCTCCTTTACAATCATCCTGCTATAGATTCATAGCGCTACAATCCTGTGTGATGAAAACATTTGAAAGCTTGATCAAAAACAGAATAAAATTTAAAGTTGAATAAGGGGGAATTATAAACGAAAATTAAACCGGATTTAGAAAAGGCCGTGCAATCACAGAAAACCTAGTTATAGTTCAAAATAGAATAATTAATGCCTTTAAAAATAATAATACTGTAATTATAGGTTACCTAGATATTAAAGCTGCACTATTTTAATCAATAAATAATCTAAAATTAAAATATTACAGGAAATTATATAGTCCGTCTAGAAAGTATCCGGAAAACAGAAAGCAGAATTATAATTTTTCGGTATATATTTTTATTACTTAAATTAATACAATTATACCAAATAATTCATCTTATTTACTTATACAACCTCCATTTAACTCTAAACACTTAATTAAACGTTCAGGCAAACCCGAAACAAGGTCAACGCTATAATGTTCGGTGATGGTAGTCCAGGCCTGTTAAATTGACCGAATCAATTTTTTTTTATTTCGTGGCGCTACTCGTTCCACTCCGAACTTCCATTAGTCCCCATATGTTTTCAATGGGACTAAGATCTCGTGAAGCTGCTGGCCATGGAATTGTTCTCATGTTTTGTTCTTGCATCCAAGCTGCAGTATATGCAGAAGTATGGCATCTTGCCGCCACCCCTCTGGATATAAAGCATGAGCCGTTTCAAGAAGAAACCCATTTAGAATTTCACAATATTTTCACTACAAGCAGGTGTAGCACCAGGCACAGATATTGCTCTCCAAACCATTATTTTAGTGGAAAATTTGGAAATTTGAACAGTAACTTGTTCTCTTGATAGGATTTTTAGGTGATTTACACAAAGCTGGAAACAACTTTCGTCGGGTATAAAACATTACCAAAGTTATCTTCTCGAAAACATTGACAAAAATCTATTCTTCAAATCTATTCTTCATTGCAGGGACTTTCTTTGGTTGCCTTGATATGTAGCCTTGTTATTATAGTGACTTGCGGGCAGTTTCTGGACACACGTTTATTCTTGATTTTGAATCTGTTTTCGAAACCCTAGGCGCGTATTTTGTCTTTCCGAAACTGGTCCATGCCTCATATCTCCCCATTTTTTACCTTCTTTATTGTCTCATATACTGCACTTTTACCGAAATCCGTCAATTCCACTAATGCTTTAACGTTTCGAACACCTTTTCTATACAAATATTCCACCAATTTCCTTTTTTCTAGATGTGACATTATTACTCGAAACTTAAGCCTACTTGCAATCAACAATATGTGAAATATGGTATTGTTAGGTAATTTTGGCCATGGCCTATTACTGGCACAATCTACGGAATACATTACTTTCGCCTTAAGATGTTACAAAAAAAATATGATAAAATTAGGAGAAAGATTAAATTCCGGATACTTTCTAGACGGACTATAAATATAATAAACAGGTTATTTTCAAGAAAAATAATTATTCGACACAACATTTCAAAAACATAGTGAAAAAAGGGAGAGCTAATTAACGGATTGCCACAAGGATCATCACATAATACGAATAATATTTTCAACATGGTATCTAAGGGTGTTAAAATGTTGCCTTATGAAGATGACATAATTTTAATTACAGAAGGTAAAAGTATGACCGATATGAGAAGATCCATAAATGAAACACTCCAAAATCTTGGAAGTTGGATGAAAGAACATTGTTTAGAACTCAAAGCTGAGAAATCACATGCGGTAGCGTACAGCCAAAGAAAAACTAAACAAATACCACCAGATCTAAGATATAATAATGATGTCATTCGCTATGGAAAAAAATCTAAATATCTATGAGTGTTACTAGATGAGAAAATTAAACTCATCAGTTACATCGATAACATAACTGCCAAGGCACAAAAGGGTATAAACATCATGAGGTCAATATCAGGTACCTGGTGGGGGGCCGATCCGAAAGTCTTAATGATGATATATAAAGGACTAGTAAGGTTATACTTAGATTTTGGCATGATTCTAACAATTAACACCTCACAGCAAAATTTTAACCGTCTAGACAGGGTACAATATAGAGTATTGAGAATTGTACTGGGCGCAGTGAAAAGTTCACCCATACCCTCACTTTTAGCAGAATCGGAAGAACTTCCTCTCGCATGTAGAAGAATTTGGCTTGCCGAGAAATACATTTCAAACATAGTTCTTTAACTAATAGTATAATTTACCTACTAAACTTTATAAAAATCAAAACCAAAAAAAAATTAAAATTATATCAACTTCCCAATTTTAGAAGGGCTAGATAAAGCATTAGTTGTATACCCAAAAATAAAAAAAAATCGAAAACTTGTCATGCTTCCTGTCAGAATATGAGTCCCAATTTTATAATATACCCATTGTATCCTTAGGGCTGAATAAAAATTCTCCCATCAACCTTATCTTCCCTACAATAATTGTTGAAGAAAGAAACAATAGCCAAATATTCTACACTGACGGATATAAAAACAAATTAAACAGAACAGGAATAGGAATATATTATGATCACAAGGGAAGCCAATTTAAAATAACATCCAGAATTGCTGACGATTACACTATTTGTTCTGCAGAATTGCTCGCTATTACAGTGGCTGTTGAAAGGATTTCACAAAAACAAATTCCTAAAGCGCTAATACTTTCAGACTCCTATAATGTCATTCAGAAAATAAAACAAAGAGAATTAATTGTTGGCAGCAGACTCCATACAATTAAAGGCCAGACAAACAATTTGGACTGCACATAAGGAAACCATTACAATTGAACTAGGATGGAAACGAAGCCCTATAGGCATCAAAGGCAATGAAATTGGTAATAAACAAAAAATGACATTACATTCAAACTGGTAGAATTTAGAGACACATTTCCAAACATTAAAAATGACATCAAGTTACTTTGGGAGAAGGAATGGAAAGAACTTAGTAAAATAAAAGGAAAACAACTATTTAATGAATAAATTAACTTCTAAACCATGGTTCCATGAAATAAACCTGGACAGACAAAAAATATCCACAATTGGTAGAATGTGTTGTGAGATGACATGCTGTATATATATCACGATGACAAATCAAACGTAAGAAATTTCACATTACTGTGAATTCTCGGACAAGTTTGAACGTCTATTGTAACGTTAAACAATTATTATTCATTTTAATGGTCGTGACGCCCATTAATGAAAGAAAGTTCAGCTTTAAGTGCCTGCTCAACAAACGACCAAAGAATTGAATTTTACATGTCAAAACGAACCTTATGATTTTTTTATAAAATTGAGATTATGGAACTTTCCAAAACTATTAAAATGTTACTACAAATAACTTTGAGTGATCTACGTTGCTTCAATTAGCACTGTGAACAATATTTCAAACCCTTTCACAAATGAATAGGGAATCAAGTATTCGATATGAATGTTTAATGGATTGACATAAATTAACTAACAGGACACTATTCACGGTAAAGTGGGTAATTAATTTTATGTCAAAAAATATCACCATTCAACTGACAGAGTTATAGTCTGAAAGAGTGAAAGAGAAAGTTCTACCCCCAAAAAACTACATAAATTAACCAATTTACAAACATTCAGTTATTCAACATCAGGCCGTACATAACTAAATCCACTCTGGATCGGTCGACATAAAAAAGTGTGACAATTCCTCGCGTTCGATAGATACAGTGTGCGTAAACTATATCTAGATCAACCTGAAATGTTAAAATATCTCTCGCGTTACGACGCAATACGCGAGATTAGTGTGACGTCACAATTTGAAGCTGTATCCAAACAAAACTTGTTGCCATAAGAATTTCCATTTGAGTCTAGATTTTTGATTATTTAAGCGTTTCATACATGTTTTTGAAAGGAATAAATTGTTAAAAAGTAAGTAATCGTATCTACTCAATATCAAAAATAATAGTATTACTTTTTTTCAACTACATGTGTGTAAACATATTCAATTTTATCCAAAAACAAATAATATAAACAAAAACGTTTCCAAATTTCTTTATTACACAGAGAAATATTTACTTGTAATACAATGGTTTACAGTTAATAGAAAAAGGAAAGTAAGGTACAATTAGGAATTTCAATTTAAAATAGCAAACGTTTAAAACATCATAGCAACTATAACAACTTATAAAAAATATAAAGCGAAATATCTGTAACGACAAATAATAATGTATATATTTATTATGGGTAGATATACATTACAATATCAAATATACAATCAACACGTACAAGAGTACAAGTTTGCTTTTACCTTGTTTGCAAAGATTGATCATGTACAAGAAAATAGTTGGCTAATTTTCTTTTTGTTATATTTATCTTTATGTAGGTACCTTGTTAGCTTCATCCATTTGCTTCTTACTTTTGAATCCTGGAAATCTATAAAACTTACATTTCTCTCTAACATTATAATGCTTACAGCCTGATGGCCAGCACAGTACAATTATTCTTTATGTGAGGAAACCTAAAATTAGATAATACAGATAGAAGAAGAATTAAAAACAATTGTATTGTATTTCAGAAGTTTATAATAGGATGTTTAAGTTAGTTAACTCTTTTATTAAAATTATATTGTTATACATACCTATTTTGGCTGGAATCGAGTATATTTCTTTGAAAATATTTTAGTGTATATATAAATGCCTAAATCAGCAGTTATATTCAAAATATAAGGGAATAATCTCTGGTCCAAAATCACACCAATGGTACCTAAATGGCTAGTTATGTTTGTTTGGATACAAAATTGACATAACCTAAGATTATGACGTCACCACAATACCGCGTATATAAAACGTGCAAATTTCTGTGACTTCGTTCGAAAATTAGCGGAAAAGTATACATATCTACCACACGAGCATTTAGTATCTTTAAGAAAACTGTAACCAACTAACAACTCGCTGTGGACATTCTTGTTGCACTATCTTGTTACTGTTTTGTTGTAAAGTGATTTACGTGTTTAAAATTGTCGTATTTAAGTGTTTTATTAAACATTACTTGGAATTACGACAGGTCCTTCTTTCCACAACCTTATCGAAAAAAAAAACACATCTACTTAGGTGCAGTAGTGAACGACAAACTCATCAGTCCACTCCACTAATCTAGTTCATTACAAATCCTAAGAGAATGAGAATAGGACATTGCCGTACACAATAAAATCTAAACAAAATTGGAGTTAGTGAGTCCCCCTTATGTGAATGTTGAAAAATTAGTAACCTTCAACATATACTAACTATTAGCGTTGATTGAGAAGTACGGGAAGATACGCAACCTTACGGGCCAAAATGTAGCTTGAAAAGTGTCCGAGAAATAGATGGCGATAGTGTCGTCAAGCCCGAAAATTTTGCCAAGGGAGGTGTGGCCAGTAAGTACGGTACATTTTATCTGTTCGCTTTGTACGCTCGGTGGTGCGCTATTAATCTTTAGTTGGCAGTTGATCGGTATCGGTAACTAGCAGTTTCAGTGTTTTGTATTTTTGACGGTTTCGTTGTGCTTCATACATTTATTAAATTATGGAGACGAAAAAACAAAATGCCTGTAGTTATAGGGGATGTTGCAATAAGAAGAAAAATAAAGACAATACTATTAGTTTTTTTAAATTCCCAGTGTCTAAATCAAATATACTTTTTGAGTGGATACAGAACTGTGGAAATATGGATATGGAATGAGAGATTTTTCGTTGAGCCGCCAGAGGCTCCACCTTACAAGGGTCGTGACTAGGGCCATGAGGCAAGCGACGTAAGGGGAATGAGAAACGTTGGTGAGCACAGATTTTTGTATAGGCATTGCGTATCTTCTCAATCAACGCTATTAGTGTACAATATTAACAGACCTGTGCGAGATAAATTCTACTTTGAAATCCTTAAAACTTTCTCAATATGTGCTAAACTTAGAGTGCATGCTTACTAATCCTAGTGCTAGAAGTGCTTCAATAAGATGTAGCATCCTTAAAAGACAATGATATAAAATCTAATAAAAATAAAAATTCTAATTTTAAACTTCAATACTGGGAGGAGTTATGGTTGACGGCCAGACACGCGAAAGCGTGACTCTTAACAGCGAATAAGAATACAAATTGTTATCTGGGCAAATAATCCATAAGGATTGAAACCAAAAAAGGCAAAGAAGAAGTAAAAAATTCGGTAAAACAGTAGGATATACTATCTTAACCTACAGGTGCACTAATTAAAAATGAACTTTAAAACATGAGTAACCCTATGATGTGTTTTGTTAAATTAAGGTGAATTTGTACAGGATATCTTGGTGTTGCATTATATAAAGGCATTTTCTGTGACTACGTATATGCAAATATCCGACAATCGCTATTTTTGGGATATCCTAGTGTTACTCTGAGACGATATAGGATATACAAATTTAAATGGGGACGTGTAACGGTTAGCGGAAAAATAGCATTAGGACAGTGAACGAGTTAAAAAGAAGTAAATAAAAAATTTACCTGTTTTGGGATTTTTTCATCTTACTGTTTATTTAGCTAATAATGAATGTACCTATGTGTTACTTTATAGACGCATAAAGTATAAAGTTTTATGTATGTATACCGCAGAGTTAAATTAAAATCAATTTATTGACCTTGTGATACCCAACCGTTTAGAACATTCCTGCATTCTTTATAAAAAAGGATAGAGTTGTGTTTTCGTGAAAACCAAGGACATTTTGAACACCTACTGATGATTACATTTTTCATATTTTTTATCAAAATTATTTTAATTTACTCTTTGATATCCTTTGATAAATTAGTTACTACAGTTTTTACTTTATAATCTTCAAATCAAAATATTCCGAAACGGTGGAGTGAACAATATTACTTCGAAACAAACTACTTTGATTGACTCTATGCATTCTGTTTACCTCAAACATAAAATTTACATTAAAACGTTGTTATTAGTATAGATACGATATTTAAATCACCTGATTAATTATTTTTGTATTTGTAGACCCTTTCCAACACACTTTTTTATATGTAACATTTAATTTTAAGGATCTAAGGTCGTGTCATTGGCCTTTTAGTTAAGCTTTTAACCCAGTTTAAACAACCAGTAGGTAACAGAAATAAAAATAAAAATTCACTTCTCATTAATTTATACAATTTGAATCGTCTATGAGCAGTCGAATAATTTATTCAACATATATACCTTTCCTAACCTCACTTTGGAAGTATAAATAAATTTAAATATACATAGGCACTGATGAATATTAATATGCCACAAATCAAGCTCACTATATGTGTGTAATTAACATAATTTTATGTCCTCGTTTTTTTTTTATTTCGTATTCTTTGTTGAATTGCTCATAGTTCCATAACTTTGGGATTAGAATGTGCCAATGATTAAATACGGTAGTGAAAAATTTGGACGTTTCTAATTTGAATTTAACATCAATGAGTATCAGTAGAAAATTCTTATTCATTGAATATTCTGTATTTTATGAGATTTGTGTGTGTCCGGTTCAAATTTTCAAATCGATTCTTCGACCACTTCTAGTCCTCAGAATCGACATGTCGACGTTTGAGTAATTAACTAATTAACTTCAAAAACTCATATTAGTGTTTTTAAATGAAACTCACGGTCTCTAGTTAATTCCACAATATAATACAAGTTATTGAAAATTCTAAAAAATTGACAATTGTTTCGATAAATCAATATCGTCGTCAGAATTCTGACGATGATATTGATTTACCATAGCACTCGTTTTACTGGATCTGGTGAGCTGAAAATTAATTGGCATCATCTGTGAGACACCCTAAACAATATACAATCATAAAATTGGTAACTTGTAAACACTCTGGAGGCTGTATCGTACTAACAACCCGAAATTTCTCCAAAAATTACCAATAATGTGGTACTTCAAGTACTGATCAAGATTGGGAAATCTTGAATTGTATAGATTACGGAATTTTTGTAAAAACGTGTAAAATATTTGTAGATATGATTTTTTTTTGCATCGGTTCACCATTGTTGTACATTATAATAATAATAATAAATTTATTCGGGAAAAAATATACATAATATTAACAATACACATATAAGACAAAACAATATCATCCGAATAAACCAAATAACCACGGAAGTATAGGTACATACTTGTTTGTGGTATAAAAAAAACTACATCTACTAAAAATATTTAAGAATTGAATTACATATTAGAATATATGAATATAATTATAATTTTTTTTCATATCAATTATTTTATTCATTAGCAAAGACAATAAACAATATGTATAACAAGAAAATTATTACGACAAAACTGGTAAAGCAGATACAATAATACAAATCACAACAGGTATTGAACAAACATATTATATTACAACTCGCTTAAGATCTGTATAGGTTGCGCGCGAGCGTTCTCTTCTTTAATTCACGTTTCAAATACATTTTATCCCTATTTCAATTTGCTGCCAGATGCATTATTGCATTGAGTATTCCTTTATTGCTTCCAACGTTTATATCTCATTTTTTTTTTGTTACATCTTAAATCTACACATTTAAAATATCTCTCTCAATCAGGGAGTGAATAGTAGACCTCTCAACATGTAAGATAAATAATTTCATATATGATTTGAAAAGCCCTATCGAGTTAATTTCTAATAAATAATTTTTGTATGCGGTTGGTAAAAAGTTATAAATTATGGTACTTAGAAATTTCAATGATTTTTGTCCAATGGTTTGGTTTTTTATGGCAATTTCTATATTTTCTTTAAGTTTGTATCGGGTGTTGTAATTGTGATCGATTGTTTGGAGTAGTGTTGATTTATTCTTATAAACGAATATAAGGACATTGTAGAAATATGTCTGTCTAATATCCAATAACGATGTTTCTGAGAATAGAGAGTTAGTTGGGTAAGTATTTGTTTTTTTTGTAAATTATTTTCAAAAACCTTCTTTGTATGACTTCTAATTTTTTCAGGTGTGTTTTTGATGCAGAACCCCAGCACAATATAGCGTAGTTAATTCTGGATTCAACAAGTGAGTGGTACACTACTCTCAGATAAGCAGGTTTCAAGATAGTTCTCATATATTTGATTTTGTATAATAGTGGTCTTAAATTGTTTGCAATATTATTTATATGCAAATCCCATCTAAGATGGGAGTCTATAATTACTCCTAGATATATAATACTATTCTTCAATTTTATTATTTTTTTCCTGACTTGTCTATTCTTAACTCGGTAAATTGGGGTAACCTATTTTTATAGCTACAGAATGGGACAAAAAACGTCTTTTGAAAATTAATCGTCAGCTGCCTACAGTCAAACCATTCAGAAATATTGTTAAAATCTGTCTCAATTTCTTCCTTCAGCTCTTGCCACGTATTACCCTGGTAAAATATCGCCGTATCGTCAGCAAAACCGATGATGTTTCCTTTAGTTTTCAAATGAAACAAGTTATTAATATATATTAAGAATAGGGTTGGTCCCAGAACTGTGCCCTGAGGTACTCCAAATTTGATTCTCCTATTGTGGCTAATACAAGCTTCTATTTCAACAGCTTGTTCTCTATCGCTCAAGTAACTTTTAAATAAGTTCAATGGAACTCCGCGAATTCCTATATCCTCCAAGGCCACCAGGAGCTGACTATGAGATACGGTGTCGAATGCCTTGGCAAGATCCAGGAACACGCATATTGATGGCTTAGTTGTACCCAGTGAGGCATAGATTTGGTTTATCAAGGCAACTATAGCATCACTTGTTGAAAGTCCTTCCCGGAAACCAAATTGAGATTGTGATAAAATATTGTATCTATTTAAATATGCAGTTAACCTAGATTTTAGGGATTTCTCGAAAATGTTTGCAACTGTTGATATTAGTGAGATAGGTCTGTAGTTTGATAAACATTTTTTATCCCCTTTTTTAAGTATTGGGGTGATTATGACCTTTTTAAATTCTGCTGGGCACTTCCATGTTTCGAAAATGGAATTGATCAAATCTACTAAATATGGAGCGATTACTTCTGCATTTTCTTTGATAGCTTCAGATGTAATGTTTTCTATACCTGGTGCCTTTTTATTTTTTAATGTTTTAATAATGTTTAATACTTCTGACTCTGTTACAGGTGTTAAAAAGAAGGATGTATTCATCTGAATTTGATCGTTTTTGCAGACAGGATTAGTTGGAATATTTATTTCTCTTGCTAATTTTTCTCCAACGTCAGCGAAAAAGTCGTTAAATTTTTGTGCTATATGTATAGGTTCCTTAGCCGTGGCTCCATCCTCTGTAACTATTCCCTCTATTTTATCTTTATTTTGATTACTATTACTATTTTTACAACCTTTTATCAGAGTCCACAATTGCTTCGAACTATTTTCACTTTCTGTTATTCGCTATGAGTAATAATTTAACTTTGCTGCCTTAATAGTTTTATCGACAATTCTCCTGTAATTTAAGTACTCTCTCTTTTTTTCGACATTTACAGGGTCTTTAGAACGTTCCCTGTAGAGTTTATTTCTTCTTATTTCTTCTCTGAATATAAGTTATTACACCCTTTGTAATCCATTTTTTCTTTTTCATGAACCCACGATTCACTTTCGTCGCAATCGTGTTAGATGAAATGTATGAGCTTAGAGTTTTTATTAAGTAAGTTGCCTTTTGATCTACGTCAATATGGTTTTTATATTCGGTCCAATCATGTTTGCGCAAGTGTTGTTTCAGTTTGTTATAGTTTACGTGTTTTATAGTATGCTCCTTTTGGGATTTTAATGTTGGAGATGATGGGATAAATGCAAAAATCCCCCCATGGTCACTTATAAATGTGTCATACACAGATGATATGCAATTATCTACGTTGTTCTTCCTGCTACTATAAAAATGTGATCGATGCAACTTTCAGACAAACCATAAACTCTAGTGGGCTTATTTATTAGATAACAAAAGCCGTACACTTCCATGATATTCAAATAATTGGAAACATTGTCGCTAGTCAATTTCAAATTTATATTGATATCGCCGATTAAAATGTGCTCGGTAATTTTTAATTTACTTGCTTTTTCTAGGTATGTCTCGAGATCATAGAGAAATGCATCATCATTAACTGGTGGAGGCTTATATATGGAGGTTATAGCCATTTGATTACTATTTTTCGTTTTTAATATTACTTGTATGGCACGACACATTCCTATAGATATCACATTATGTTTATATTCAAATTTATTTTTAATATAAACTATAACATTCAAAGCGTAAATTCATTTTATTTTGTAGCTTTGTTAAATATTTAGAAAATATAACGTTTCGCACTATTATTTGTAAAGTAGGATTGTTTATACCAAACAAAATATCAGGTTTCACACTATTATTTATAAAATTGTATTGCTTCGAGCAAACGAAATAGCACATTGAAAAATTCATGAAAGATCTATTGTCACATTGTATTTGAATTTCTATTGTTAAACAAGGCAGCATCTTTTAATAATGGATCGGTGGCGGAAGGTCTGTAATGAACATTTGAATAACCTTTCAGAGTAAAAGGTTACAATAGGACAGTCTCAGCTCTTGAACGTTCAATAGAAATCGAAATATCTATAGGATGAGTCCATTGTAGATTCTTGTCAATGGTTCCACCGGGACAAATAATACTGACCAATAAGAAAGGTTTATTAGCTTTTAGTCCCACCAATCTACGTGTAAACACGCCTCTTTGAAGGTTTCTATTTAACACGTCTCACAACGTGAAAAAGCTAGTTGTCGTTACATATCGAAGTAATCTTCACTCAAATTCAAACAGTCATCAGAGATACTAAGTCTAACATAGCGTTACTTAGTTGCTATTCGAGTCAAGTGCGTACTCATAAGTTGAAACACATCGTTTCAAAGTGTAGTCAAGTTGAAGCATACCGCTTCTCAATTAGTGTTCGAGTCTAGTGTGTACTCAAAGCCGAACAAATCGTTCTTAGTCAGTATGCAGTTAGCACCCAAGTAGAAGTATACTGTCACTACTATTGGTCACCTCATCAAGTCGAAACATAACGTTTTTCCGAATCATTAAGTTCTTGTTAACCTTCCGATCCGAAACCCATCGAAATTCAATCATTCATAAATTTGTACCATTCATTGTAAATTTGTATCAAGAGTGACTGCTCGTCACTCGTCACTCGCGCCATGTCACGTCTCGACTGCGCCCTCTTTTATATATTTTTCCGCTAGACGACAGACATTCTTATACCGAAAATTTCGTCTTTTCCCTCTCTCCGCAATTCTATATTTTTCAATTAATTGAAAAGTATTTTATCTACGGGCAAAGTATGCATACATTTGCCATATAATTCATATATGATCTTCCAGTTGCAGCATCAATGATAATTTTCCATGTATTTATTAAAAAGATACTCAGTTCTAAAAAATAAATGTTGTACTTTTGTTAAAATATTTCTAAAGTTGAACGTTGGTCATGTGCGGTTTCGATATTTCGGAAAGAGTATCAATGTCGCCTCCGGTGATCCATTTCTTGCAGGTGTGGTGGTCGATTACTGAGTTTCATCCGCACCGATGCCCTGAATCTCGAATCGGGGCGTTATTATTGACGTCGTTCCCAACGTCATGCATACGCAAACCTGAGAATGCTCTATTTGCGAATAGTGTCTAAAATGATGTTCTCGAGCACTGTTACTAAAATCATCGAATTGTATCGTCCCTCACAATAGCGTCAGTTGATATTACAATACAAATGGCATTTGGTTATGTCAAATGTAAGGGTGCATTCAGATGCTACGTCGGGCGCGTTTTATGCGATCAGATGCTTACATCTGGTACCTAGTCGGGTCGTTCAGATGTTAACGGTAAATTTTACCAATCGTCCAACCATTTAACCCAGTCGACACATCGGTAGAAATTGACCTACATGCGCTTTACATTTTATAATGCATGATTGAGAAGTTTGGGTTATGTTTACAAAATTACAAATAATAAATTAATATTCAACGATACTTTTTACATTTTTTTCTACACCCACATGTATATTATCCATTTTCTGCACAATTTACATAATGGAAATGTGGCCATTTCGGTTAACTGAACGCATATGATTTCATTTACATCCTAGAATGTATATAAAATTCACCAATCAGCATTTGCATTTAGTACCCGTCAACTCTTCTTTTTTTCAATTTCAATGTAACGTCAAGATAACTTGTCAAAATATTTCTTTAGTTATCAAGAAAAATATTTTAGTAAAATGAGTGATTCCAGTGATGAATCAAAAAACAATAAATATTACTCCATCAGATATTCGTTTAGCCGCAAAGGAGATGTATAACACACAATGACCCCAAAAATCAAAAAATAAATATGAATCTCTGGTAAACGGAGTTAAAAATATTATCAGAATATGTTATCACTGCTTATTTGAATGAAATATCGAATAAAAACAAGCTCTCAACCCTTTGGACAACATATTCTATGTAAAAAACAATGATAAATATTAAAAGTAACATTGATTTCAAGTTACCGTAAATTGCGTTTATTTCATATAAGTTTGTGATGGATAAGTGTGTTAACGCACAACTCTAAATGTATACAGAAGAGAATATAGTTGGCTCAATCCCCGCTTCATGCGTTTATTTTTATTGCTGACATTTGTACTATAAATAGTAATTTTCATAAGATTTTAGTTAGTGTTCATTTTTGGAATTTATGGAGTACGTCTTCGTCAAAAATTGAAAATTTTAAAGATAAATCATGTAAAGATTTAGAAAATGAATTTCAAATTAATTTAATTGATAAACCAACCCAGATCCTTCATAATTTCTTGTATGTTTTACGAGGTTTCCAAAAATATATTCTGCTTTGACCACCAGATTTAGAACAATTTTTTGTTAATTACCAAAAAGGAAAATGTTCGAAGAAAGTAGTCGGAATTAACAAAATTGGTAATCAGACAAAAATAATTGCTAAATTTTTAAAATTACCAGATGCGAATTTAAAATTGCTTAACAACCAACAGAGACACGGGTGCGTCTATAGCTCTCCTGTCTGAACCTTCCGACCCTGAAAATAGACAAATAACCAATGAAAACTGTCCTGAAAACTCGAGATCTTCCATTTGAAGGCACAAATGTGCGTTTGGTTATATGGTTGAAATCCGTTGTTTGTGTTTTCTCATGTTTCAATTAACATCCTTGCTCCCAAGTTGTACACCTTTTCTTGGTTATGCCGTTATTCTTTCATCTTTTCATTATATATATATATATATATATATATATATATATATATATATATATTAATACACGTCCTCTATTTGAAATTTAAAGAATAAGTAAAACATAAGGAAATATATTTAATTTTAGTTGTCATACTCTCGATACACACTGTACTCTACGTAAATTCCGAAATTTTGAAAGATTCAGTAGAAATATCAAACATGACATTTCATAATTTCGATGACATTTGAGTAGAATATATCTAATGATAGATAGAACATAATAGGATTTGGGGAAAATATTTGAAATTGTAAAATATAGAGGTCTCTGCTAGCAAGATTACAAATGTAATAAAAGAATTGAAAATTATAGATTAGTAATTTTTTCAAAAACAAGAAAAAATCGGTAACCAACAGAAAGGAGAATTATTTATTTTGTAAAAATTTAGTCAGTAGCTTTTTATCCTTTGAAGAGACAACATCAGAATAAGAGTTGTCTCGAATTTTTTTGGTAGATTGCATAAATTGCATATCATACAATCAGATAAATAACCCATATAATAAATTCAGTGCGTACATAATTCGGATAAGAATTGTATCGTAAAAGTGTATGTGGTTCCAGTTTTTCTAAATCGTATATATTTAGAAAGTTGCAGTTCTAAATACGTTAGAATAAGTACGAGATTTCCTGATCCATTGGGTGAGTCCTCTCCAGTTTTAAATTTATTTCTCGAGAAATATCAGGCCTTAAATTCAATACAGTTAAAAGATGCATCTATATAAAAAATTTTGAAATATACCAAATTTATTGATACATATCATTTACAACATCAAGTGAATAGACCATTTTGAGCAGAAGTTTCGGTATTTGACATTGATACACGTCAAGTGTAAATTATTATTTGAACGTTTGATAATAATTCATTAGGTTAAATTTTAGCATAGTTGTAATCTAATTTTAAGTTTTTTTGTAGAGTTTACGACTGTTGTTCTTTTATCATAATTTTTGGGAATAACAATTTTGTTAATTTTGCGTATCTGATAGTATAATATATAATTTTGATTCTAACTACCTGTAGTATTAATTCAGTATCCAATCTCATTGAACTTATAATTTTACATTCATAAAATTTTCAATTTAATCAGTGACATTTGGTTGAAATTTTTAGTGACAGTAAATTAGTAAATGTCATAAAATAATTAAAGGGCCTTTTATTATATTGAATTAACAGTTATTTGAGAGTTTGATAATAGTGAAACATTTAATTTGGAAATATCTTAAAAAAAATTTGAAGAATTAATTTTGAACAATTTTGATCTCACCCTGAGATAGGAGTAATAAGTTGATTGTACATAAATTTATCTTTATATTGATATTTATTGGCGCCGGGCATGTTTAATTTGACAATTACTGTCAAATTTGAAATGCAATACGTACTTAAGTGGTATGCACAATAATTGTCGCTGCGACAAGATAGTATAATTTATTTCCATATCGTAGGGCAATTATATCTAAAGAATTGAAATATTACAAATTATCTCCAAACGTGGGCAATTATATTCAAAGGTTTGAAAATATAGCAATTGGCACCCAAAACGTGGAGCTCGATTAAAAATTTGCATATAACTATAAAAATATAGAAATTTATTGATATTATTATAAAAATAAATTTAAATATGGAAAAAAGAATGACGTTAAGAGATGGTAAACAGGTAGGAGTTGAAAGTGGATCTGAGGAACAAAGCCAAGAAAGAAGACATAGTATGGGTGATTTTCAGGTGCAGTACTTGGAACAAGGAAGGGAACAATCAGGAGAAGTTTTGACGGGAGATGAAGCAGCAGAACAGGATGATAGAAGACAGGAAGTGCAAAGAGGAACAAGTCAAAATCATCAGATGATGGAAATGATGCGACAATTATTTGGAAAAATAGACGATATGAGGGGAGACATAAATAATATAAATGGGAATATGAACAACATGAATGGAAAGATGGATAAACAAGAGGAGAATATGAACAACATAAATGGAAATATGATTAGTATGCGTGAAGATATGAATAATATGAGTGGATATTTAAATGACAAGATTGATACGATGAAGGAGGAGATTAAGGGGGATATTAACCATATTACCGGAAACATGGTCAGATTGGAAAAGAAAATAGAAGAAGGAAAAATTGAAAATTTGAAGGAGATTAAGAAAATTAGGGAAGAGAATAATGAATTTAGAAAGAAAATTGAAAAGGTGAAAGAAGATATGAAGGGCCAGAATGAAAATTTACGCATGGAAATTCAAGAAGTTGGCAGTAAAATCAGAGAAGATATTAACAAGAAGGTGGTAGAAGATGTTAAAGAATTAGGAAGATGCCTAGAAGAAAATTTATCTGGAGTAATTCAAGTAGAAGTCGATAAACAAAATGAGAATATAATTGAAGAGATACAGGCTATGAAAGTACAAGGACAAACAAATGAAGAAGTAATGCAAATGTATGAACAGAATTTAAATAAGAAATTTAAAGACTTAAATGGAAGAATAGAAGAACAAACAGGAACATGTATAAAAAGGACTGAAAATATAGATAAATTATTTAGCAAGGAATTGGAGGAAATGAATAGAAAATTACAAGAAACTGTAAATGAAATAGAAGATAATCTTAAACAGAATGGAGGTGGAATGATACGGACTGGAAATATCGACTTTGGGGTGAAATTTGATGGAAATATAAATGTAATTCACCCAAAAGTATTTATTAAAATAATCAAAAGCAGAATGAGAGGAATAAGAGACATTGTAGAGAAGAAAATTATTATCAGAGGAATGTTATGTGGACATGCTTTATTGTGGTTCTGCAATAAAGAGGAACAAATACCTGATGTGGATGAATTTGAAAAACAATTTTTAAAATATTTTTGGGGAGAGATCCAACAGGCAAGTTTCAGAGAGAAAATTTGATTATAACCAGAGTAAAAATTTCAATGCATATGCAATGAAAATGTACAATATGCACAGTATTTAGAGCCAAGTATGCGAGAAGAAGAAATGGTTCTATATATATCCACACATTTTGATCAACAAGTATCGGAAACTATTGGTATACAAAATATCAAGACGATAGAAAGTTTATCCAATTATCTAATGAGACTTGAAAGAAGTAATAATGAAAAAAGAAATGAAATTAAAAATTTTAATGGAATAGGGGGGAATGGAGATGGACATTACAGAAGAGATATGAATAATACATATGAAAATAGAAACTATAGAAACAGGGATTTTGATAACCGAAGAAATGATAGACATGTAGACAGGAATAATAGAAATGAAAATAGAAATTATAGAAATGAAGACCGAAGATATGGAAATGGAAATAAAAATAATGATAATAAGTACTTCGAAAATAGAAGAGATACCACAAATTCGGGCAGAAGAAATGATAATGAAGACAGACATGAAAATTGGCGACAAGATAGATGGATAGGAACAAATAATTATTATGATCGAAGAAACTTTGAAAGAAGAAATGATGATAGAAGAAATGGTACGTTGGAAAACTAAGAAAGAAACTATGATAGAAGAAATCAAGAAATAGAAGACAGTAGACAAGTAAACATAATACAAGAACAAGAAAGATATGATGATCGTAGTCAAACTGTAGATGAAAATTTTACTTAAACCGCTTTCACGTGCATAATGTTATTTTTTCTAAGTATGAACATCCAAGAGAATTTGTTGACATTGGGGAGATTGGGGAAATCCATGACAATTTAGGTTTAATATTTATTGGAGGTAAATTACAAAATATGGGATGTAAAATTCTGATAGATACAGGATCAGAAGTAACGTTAATAAGTCAAAGGATTATAGACAAGTGCAGGAAAAATAATATTATGGTGGTAAATACCAATAAATTATCACTAGTGGGAGCGAATAATAAAAAACTATATGATACTAATAAAATGATATTTGAGGAATTACAATTGGGAAATAATTCATTCAGAGTACAAATGTTAGTTGTAAAGAATTTAAATTATGATATAGTATTGGGGTCGGATGAATTAGACAATCACAATATGATTATTGAATATAAAGAAAAATTGGTACGCTGTAAAGGAGAAGACATTGAATTCATCAAAGAAGAAACAAACAAATTAGAAGAAGATACCTTTTATGTAATGAATCAAATCAATGAAGAACATAAAATAGATTTACATTTGTGTAAACAAAAATATATGAAAATAGTAATGGAATTGATAAGACGATATAACAAATTATACAATGAAGAAGTACAAGTAGCAAAGAAATATATACATAAACTTGAAATGAGCAAAGATATATCAAATTTCAAAGTAAAGACATATCCAATCCCATATAAATTAAAGGATGAAGTATACCATGAATTAGAAAATATGTTAAAAGATGGAATAATAGAAAGATCAAATTCACCATATATTAATGCAGTTACTTGTGTACGAAAAAATCTGGAGAAATAAGAATATGTTTAGATGCAAGAAATATTAATAGCTACACAAAGAAACAATACGAAAGTCCCATGAATATAGATAGTATATTTGGTAGAATTACCAAGGCAAAGATATTTTCAAAATTAGATCTGAAACATAGTTTTTGGTTAATTCCATTAGAAAAAGAAAGTCGAAAATATACCGCGTTCGTGATAGATGGAGTAGTATATCAATTCTGTGTGGTACCTTTTGGATTACAGAGCTCCTGTGAAGCTTTAGTAAGAACACTCCATACCATTTTAAACAAATATGAAAAGTTTTACTTCATTATATAGATGATATCCTTATATATTCGGAAAATTAAGAAAAACATAAAGAACATTTAAATACTATTTTCAATGAACTAGAAAATGCTGGATTAAAATTAAACATAGAAAAATGTAAATTTTATCAAGAAGAGATACATTATTTGAGCTATGTTGAAAAACAGATATGCTAATAATAGAATACATCGCTGGATTCTATTACTACAAGAATACGATTTTGAAATCGAATATATTCCTGGAAAACAAAATATAATAGCAGATGCTTTGAGTAGAGAGACAGAGACCACATTTGAACAGAGAAAGTATAAAATAGGTATCAATACAATACTACAAGAGGAAGGATTATATTCATTGGAGAAAATTAGACAAGATCAACAAAATTTAGGATCAAATTATAAAAATAATGCTATTAATATAGAAGAAATATGGTATAAATGTTTTGAAGATAGAGAGGTATTTGTAATTACACAAGGTTATGCGAAGGAAATTTTAAAAAATCTACATGAAGAATATGGACATGTTGGAGCAAGAAAGTTATGGATGCTTTTCAGAGAAAACTATATTACAAAAAAGGATTTATCAATTGCCAAGAATATTTGTAAAATATGCACTATATGTCAACTCGCAAAGGAGAAGAATTACCACAATAAAAATTTGGCAAAGTCAATAGTGGCACAGAATACATTACAAATTGTAGCTATAGATTTTATAGGCAATCTAATAACGAGCATACAAGGAAATAAACATATATTTGTTATCACAGACATTTTCACAAAATTTGTTAAAGTTTACCCATGTGAGAGAACCAATGCAAAAACTGTGATAATGTTTTTAAAAATGTACATGGAAAAATATGGAACTCCGAAAACAATAATTTTAGATCATGCAACGTATTTCGAAAGTGAAAAATTAGCAAAGTTTAGTCAAAATCAGGAAATCAAGTTGAACTTTATTAGCATTAGGAAACCGTCATCAAATCCAACAGAAAGATACATTAAAGAGATAAACAAATATCTAAGAATATTGTGTAATCAGGATCACTGTCAATGGGAAAATAATTTAAATCAAGTGGAAAGATTTTTGAATCAAGTACCTCATGGTATTACAAATGAATGCCCAGAGTATTTATTTACAGGCATAATACCTCAAAGAAATTGGATAGTCAATCGAAAATCAGAAATGGAAGATGTTATGAATAAGGTAAATGAAAGATTACAAAAACAAGCTAAGAAATATATTAAAAGGATGAATCAAAAAAATAAAAAGAAGACCGTTTTTGAAAAAGGAGAATTTGTAATAGTAAGCGGCGGGCGTAATTTCGGCCGGTAATCCCTTGGCCTACCTGCATAAATCAAAGGGTACCATTTATGACAGGGGTAATTTCGGCCGAGGGGTTGATGTTTACGATGAGATTAAAATATTGGTAATTACGCTTAATAGTTTCGTTTAAATGTATAAAATTCACAAATAACAGGTATAAAATTATTATAGCTAGTCAGTATTATAACTTATCTTTAAGCTACTAGTCGATAGAAAGCATAAAATATATTATTTGTATACGATGGCATCAGTTTCAGTAATTAAGAGTTCACGCGGTTGTGACTTACTAGTTGTAGAAAAGTTTCAGTTTTGTAAACAGGACGTATTAAAAAGTGGTGAAGTACGTTGGAGGTGTATAAAGAAAAATTTAAGATGTTTAGCCAAACTGTACACTGTTGGTGCGGAATACACAGTTACTAGAAGTGAATTAATCCACAACCACGAGTCCGATGAAACTACGTTGGAGAGAAAAATAGTGACGACTTCATGCAAGCGCAAAGCTGAGGAAGACATATCGGAGAAACCTTCAAAAATTATTAAAAGGGTTCTTTCAAATCATTTGCCAGAGAATTTGTCATCGATAGATGTCAGTCTAATAAGAAGAAATTTGTACAACAGCCGCCGTAAGCTCTTACCAGCCCTGCCTAAGGATATTCACGATGTACATTCTGTACTCGATAGTTATGGACCGAAAACCACAACAGGTGAAAATTTTTTGTTTATTAACAGCACAGCTGATAATATCATTGTTTTTTCTTGCCATACAAATATAATAAGTTTATGTAAAATGAAAGATTTTTACATGGATGGCACATTTTCTTATTGTACAAAATATTTTTATCAGTTATTTACCATCCATGGACTGGAAAATGGGCATTATGTTCCTCTTTTGTATTGTCTGTTGCCCAATAAGACCAGTGACACATGTATGAGACTTTTTCTGTTGGTAAAATCTAAAATTTTTGAACTTTATAATATTGTTTTTGAACCGAAGGAGGTATTTGTGGATTTTGAAATCGCAATTCATAACGCATTAAAAGTTGTCTTTCCCAAAACCAAACTAAATGGTTGTAGATTCCACTTGCACCAGGCGTGGTATAGGAAAATACAATCATTAGGGTTAACCCAAATGTATAAAGATAAAAACTGCGAGGAAAGCAAATGGCTTACTCATACTTTTGGGCTAACTTATTTAGACCCCTCTGAAGTTGAAGATTGTTTCATATTTGATCTCATGTCATACAAACCGGACCATAAACTTATAGATAAACACGCAGACTATTTATTAGAAAACTACATAGCGCCAGAATCTCATTTTCCACCAAATATATGGGCATATGAAAACCCATCAATTAAAAGAACCACAAATGCCTGCGAATCATTCCATTCGCACTTTAATTCTAGTTTTTATTCAAGTCACCCTTCTATATTTATTTTTATAGAAAAATTAAAAGATTGTCAGATCGATGCATATTTAAAAATAAAAAATTTAAATATTCCAGCAAAAATTAAAGACACACAAGTAAAAAACAAACTAAAATTTATCGAAAACATGGTAAATATGCTTCGATCTGACAATATTTCTAGAATTAATTTCGTTAAATCTGTATCACATCAAAACGTTTTTTAAAAATTTATAGTTTACCTAAGTTATAGAAATAAGTTGATGTAATAATTTTATTGAAATAAAGAAATATTTTAATATAAAGCATTCTGTTATTTTATTTGATTTGCGGCCGAAAATACCTATGAGATAAGGAAGCAACTTAAAACCTCCGGCCGAATTTACCTACCGGCTTTTAGTACCTGCCCTTTTTCCGGCCGAAATTACATCCGCCCAATAGTAAGATCATTACAAGATCGGAGAATCGGTGCGCGAAATTAGTATTACCATTTGAGGGACCTTATGTTGTAGGCAATGAAGGAGCACAAAATAGTTATCAATTACTAGACCCCACTACCGGTAATGAAAGAGGAGTTTTTAATATAGAACAGGTGTATAAATATTATGCATAACTTGGAATAAATGATATTATGTTACGTGAAATTTTAAGATAGATATAATATAGTTAATGAGTTTTATGAAATTAGTAACAATAGTTTAATTTGATTAAAAGAAATTTTTTTTATCAGTTAATAATCATTTTCAGAACAGTACTAGTATACTGAAATAATAGGATAATATTTGGAAAATTTAAAGATGAAATTACAATGATATACAATAATCGATTTATCATTCTTTTATTAGGGGGATTTAATACACATCCTCTATTTGAAATTTAAAGAATAAGTAAAACATAAGGAAATTTATTTAATTTTAGTTGTCATACTCTCGATACACACTGTACTCTACGTAAATTCCTAAATTTTGAAAGATTCAGTGGAAATATCAAACATGACATTTCATAATTTCGATGACATTTGAGTAGAATATATCTAATGATAGATAGAACATAATAGGATTTGGAGAAAATATTTGAAATTGTAAAATATAGAGGTCTCTGCTAGCAAGATTACAAATGTAATAAAAGAATTTCAAAATCTCACTTGGTTATTGAAAATTATAGATTAGTAATTGTTTCAAAAACAAGAAAAATCGGTAACCAACAGAAAGGAGAATTATTTATTTTGTAAAAATTTAGTCAATAGCTTTTTATCCTTTGAAGAGACAACATCAGAATAAGCGTTGTCTCGAATTTTTTTGGTAGATTGCATAAATTGCATATCATACAATCAGATAAATAACCCATATAATAAATTCAATGCGTACATAATTCGGATAAGAATTGTATCGTAAAAGTGTATGTGGTTCCAGTTTTTCTAAATCGTATATATTTAGAAAGTTGCAGTATTCTAAATACGTTAGAATAAGTACGAGATTTCCTGATCCATTGGGTGAGTCCTCTCCAGTTTTAAATTTATTTCTCGAGAAATATCAGGCCTTAAATTCAATACAGTTAAAAGTTACATCTATATAAAAAATTTTGAAATATACCAAATTTATTGATACATATCATTTACAACATCAAGTGAATAGACCATTTTGAGCAGAAGTTTCGGTATTTGACATTGATACACGTCAAGTGTAAATTATTATTTGAACGTTTGATAATAATTCATTAGGTTAAATTTTGGCATAGTTGTATTCTACTTTTAAGTTTTTTTGTAGAGATTACGACTGTTGTTCTTTTATCATAATTTTTGGGAATAACAATTTTGTTAATTTTGCGTATCTGATAGTATAATATATAATTTTGATTCTAACTACCTGTAGTATTCATTCAGTATCCAATCTCATTGAACTTATCATTTTGCATTCATAAAATTTTCAATTTAATCAGTGACATTTGGTTGAAATTTTTAGTAACAGTAAATTAGTAAATGTCATAAAATAATTAAAGGGCCTTTTATTATATTGAATTAACAGTTATTTGAGAGTTTGATAATAGTGAAACATTTAATTTGGAAATATCTTAAAAAAACAAATAAATTTGAAGAATTAATTTTGAACAATTTTGATCTCACCCTGAGATAGGAGTAATAAGTTGATTAATTTGACAATTACTGTCAAATTTGAAATTCAATACGTACTTAAGTGGTATGCACAATAATTGTCGCTGCGACAAGATAGTATAATTTATTTCCATATCGTAGGGCAATTATATCTAAAGAATTGAAATATTACAAATTGTCTCCAAACGTGGGCAATTATATTCAAAGGTTTGAAAATATAACAATATATATATATATATATATATATATATATATATATATATATATATATATGTGTATATATATATATATATATTGTAATTTTTTTCTAATTTATTTAAAACGTAAACGGGTGGGATAAATTTCAAACACTCGGTATGGCTACTTACTAATTTATTTAAACACTAACTCACTAACACTTAATTTATATATACTAAACTAACCACTTAAATTTAATTTATATGCGCACAAACTTGATTATTAATCAGCACTTTACTGTTCGGTGTATTTTTGTTTATTTCTCGAGATCACTTTATCAACTAACTCCTCCGCTGATCGGTCCTTATTTATATTAATGCCTTCCTTATTAGAAAATTCCGGGCTGCGGCTTACACACAAAAATAATTGATTCTGGCCTTTTCTAGATAAGTCTGGTCACAAAAGCAATGCTTAGATAAGATAGTCCCAAACAGTTATAAAAACACTGCGTATCCGCCAAAATTTTAATTTTCATACCTGGCTTAGACAGGGTCGGATTTAGGGTCTATACCAGTGTGCTATATAAAAATTTTATCTGAATAAATTTCAGTCAATAAATTGAGAATTATTTGGAAGAATGTTTCTTTGTAAGTATCAATTGAAAATAGAAAAAGGTTGATAAATTTAATATACGACATGGTATATCTTACGTGATTTCAAAAATTTTTGTGATTTAAATTTGATTAGGTAATTTAATTGTTTATTAAATAGAAATTTTATTCTTTCTAGAGTAACTTGAGACGTGTAAATGGCGCAAAGTTTCACTAACATCCGTAGATGGCAGTTTTGGTAGTATATAATAAACTATTAATTTCGACATTAACGTTGTCAGATTAAGATTATTAATATAGTTGAATGAGGAAATTCAATTAAATTATAATCAAAAACAAGTACCATACCACCCGTTGTACTGGCTCTAGTGAGCTGAAAATGAATAGGGTTCATCTGTGAGATGTCTTGAATAATATCATGAAATTGGTGACTTATTACACTTCGGAGGCTGTATCGTGCTGACAAACCGAAATGTTTCAAAAATAGATAAAAATGTGGTACTTCAATTAACATATCACCCGTTGTACAGGATCTAGTAAGCTGAAAATCAATAGGTTTTATCTGTGAGGTGCCCTGAACATTATCCGATCATAAAATTGGTCACTTGTATACACTCCGGAGGCTATATGGCGCTAACAAACTGAAATATTCAATTATAAAATTAGTGACTTATTGCACTCCGGAAGCTGTATCGTGGTAACAAGACATGCTACGAAAAGGGGCCGACGACGACAACGACGACATATATAAAGGATTTTTTCCTAAACGCCATTTTTTCGTGTTTCTCTTGCTGAAAAAGGAAATAATAACTAAAAAAATCCAAAATTCCAACTTTTTTTGGGGTAAAGCAATACTTTTCTCGCATACTAGATCAGGGTCGGGCGGAAAAGTAAAATTACAAAGATGAACAATCGGCAATGAAGTAAATTTTTCATAAAAAAATATTTTTTCTACAATCACATTGAAAAGTAGGCTTTTTCGCTTGTCATTGACAACAAAAAGTTGACGTTTCTTGAGGGGAGTTACTTTACGTTCGCTGAGCGTGAAAAATTGCAAAAAGCTCGTTGCCCATAACAACCGATACTACAAACACAATTCTATTGACAGTGACAGTGGGAATCATAGAGCAACTAGTTTAATCAAACAACCGTCACAACAAACATATAATTTGAAAGTATTTGATATGAAGGTTAGAGATAAGGAGTACAATCGTCTGAAGAGACACCAACTAGGGCAGTTACTGATGCAGGGACTGTTTAAAAAAGTGAGTATAAAGTATTTGACAGGTACTTGAAATAAGGGGGATGAATTTATCAATAATTATTTATAATATATATTTAAGTGATTGTAGAAAAAATGTTGTATGTATTGCGAGCTAAAAGTGAAATTATTGTTCTCAAGCAATTAACGCGTTCCGCATCGCGTTACGCGTTAACCCTTGCTTTCGAACAATAATTCCTCACTTTTCGCTCTTAATACATAAATAACTATTACAAACTCTTGGTTGGAAATACGATAGAGACAGGTGATTTTTTGTCTTTGCGCACACTTTTCACAATACAAATTTTACTCATAATTGTTCAAATATTCACAAAGTTCACGTTCCTTATAACAATTCTTTGAGGTTATAGTCACTAAATTATTTTGCTACATTCACACCATACCCTGCTATACGAGCGCCATTCTGTACTGTTTTTGAACTGTTATTTACAGCGTACAGCTGAACACTTTTTCAACTTTTCTCCCATATGAGATGATTCTCCTTACCTCTAGCCTCCATACATGAAATGAATCAAAACTTTAGAAAGTCAAAACGAAGGGGGTACTGTTACTTTGTCTAAATATTTTCACTATTTTCACGAAGTAATTACTCACAGACTATAATGATTACCTTACGAAACTAAGTTTTATTAGCCAAAAAAAAACTGCCTACCCATATATAAAGAAGTCAGGTTAGGGAATGTAGAAAAACAACCTGATGAGCATATACGTAATAAATAAAATTTACTGATAACTGCCTATATTTCCAAAAAGCGAAATGCGTTCTATTAAGAGTGAGAGGTCCGACTACACTCTGTGTGGCCATGCTAGTTATGCGCAAGTGCTGTATTTGCCGCCTGTAATATTTTTAAACGAAGATATTTGAGTCAACAAAAACTACATGTCTGATTTGACCAAATAAAATGCAATTATGTAATTACATTTTTGTTCACTTCTAACATACATCTCTAATAACGTCTATTATAGTTGTCTAGGTTACTTCAAAAGGAATAGAAATGAAGTAGATAAACATGAAATATATAGTGAGCACATAACCAATTAGAGTTATTATTTTTATAAATCATTTCTTCGATATCTACACACTAATATAGCCATACAAATTGACAAATTAAATGTGACGATGGAGTACCTCATGGGATGATTTGTTTTCCAACGGAATTTATTTTTATATACCTGTAGGCCTATGAAAATTTAAATTAGAACCAATCTCATCACATAAAAAGCACCGTTGTGGAGACATAGTTTTTAATAAAAATCTAAATAAAATAAACACGTAAAAATCACAACACAATGATAAAACAAATAAGAAAATCACTAAACATCCAAACCACAGCCAAAGTTTACTATGCTGTGTCCAAACAAACAACGATAGAGAAAATAAAATATATTATTTGTCTATGCTAACAACCTTTACAACTCCCCTGAAGGTCTTAAAGCGTCAAAGCGGGAATGATACAGCCAATGATATTAAACAATGCAACGTCTCGTGACTCGCATGCGCGTATTGATCTTGGCCACAGACGGTGCAGTCATATATATGTCGGCACTCTGATGATCGCCACGCTTCCCTCACCGCTAGGCGCAGTATATTTTATTTATACTCGTATGTATATGCTGATGAGTTCTCCTGAAAGTATCTTGTACTGGTAACAAGAATTAATAAATGATTTATTAACAAGTGTGCTAGTTTACGTATCCATAGACAAATAAAACATTTATATATTTATTTATTTATTTATTTACAGAAGCAAACAGGTTTCCCTTATTCTATGCAACTGTGATTACAAATTAGTACTAATACTGCAACCCTTGCATATAGTTTATGGGACCAAAACGACTGAATGTACACATAAGGTTAATTCTCTAATATTAGATCTGCAATAGATATTTTAAATTTACACAGTTTAATTCCTAGCAGTCCAGTGTCGAGATTTTGACTTACGCTATTGTATAGCGGACATATTCTATCTAGCGAATTTATCGAAGGTGTTAAGAATAAATAGTTTCTAGGACGGGTTCTATGATCGGGTACGTACAAATTTAATTGACTAAGATCAGCTGAGTCTATTAAATGTTTGCACAATTTATAAAGAAAAATTGAATCTCGACGTTTTCTCCTGCAGACTAATTTATCAATTGTAAACTCTGACTTTAATGGATCATAAGACTCATATTTAGGGGACTTCTTGTGTTTTTTAAAATAGATATATTTAACGAACTTATTTTGTAAGGCTTCAATTTGGCGACTCAGGCTTATATTAATAAGTGAACTCCAGATGATGCTACCAAACTCCAGCTTGCTTCTCATTAGCGAATTAAAAATACTTCTAATTGACTTAACATTAGTAAAAGCATGGGTAGTACGTGTTATAAACTCAAGTAATTTATAGGATTGAGAAACAATGTTAAGTATATGTGATTTAAAGCTAAACTTACCAGTGAGTAAAATACCAAGGTCTGTTATCTCCTTTACTCTCGTTAATAGAGCATCCCCCATTGTATAATAAAAATGGTTAGGGTTTTTTTGGCGACTGAATGTCAAAACAACACATTTGCTAGTGTTAAATGGTAATTTATTAGTTAGCGACCAATTATATATTTTGTCAATGTCGTGCTGTAATTGGTGTCAGGTTGATTCTGAGCGATTAGTGACTAGTGGTTCCAGAACAGTAAATAGTAAGCCAAGCTAGAAAAAGGAAATCTATTTCAGACCCCTTGAACCTCTTGTGCTAGATGGCAATATAGTCGAAAATTTGCAAATTTGAACAAAAATTGAAAGTATTTTTGACTGCCACAGATTTAGATAGTAAGCAAGATAACAAAAAAATTGCCGTTTTCCTCAATTTGATTGGTGATGAGGCCCTCGATTTGTATAACACAATCAATATTCCAGCAGACCTGAAAACAATAGAAAATATTTTGAAAGCCTTCTCAGACTATTGTGCTCCAAAGAAAAATGTCATTTTTGAGGATTTAAGTTAATTAGTGTGGTCCAGCAATAAGGGCAGACCTTTGATAACTTTTTTACAGAGCTACGAAAGGCGGTAAGAACAACAGATACCGATCAGATGATTCGTGGTAGAATAGTAATGGGAATATTCGACAAAACCACAAAAGAGAAACTGTTGCGAGAGTCTACATTAACTTTAACCAAAGTAATAGAATTCTGTAGGGCAATAGAAGCAAGTAAAACCCAATCTAAAGCACTACAAAGTGAACCGAGTATTCATGAAGTTCGATCATTAAGACAATCAGCTAATTATCAGCTAGCGTCATGTACGTTTTGTGGCTATAGTCATGCCAGTGGAAGATGCCCCGCGTGGCAAAAGACATGTGCTAAATGTCAAGGACGAAATCATTGTGCCAGTATGTGCAAGGAAAACAAAGTCAAGGAAAAAATTAAAGAAGATGTCCAAGACAAAGGTTATTAAAGTGTAAAAAGAAAGGAAAAAGTAGTCAAGAAAAATGTGTACGAAGTAGCTAAGTGTGTAAAACCAGAGTGTAGTGATAGCAGCAGTGAAACCGAAAGTGAAGAATTGGAGTTTTTTGTCAGCTCAGTTGACAAAAAATGTAAAGAAGACAAGCATGGTAAACTTGAAGCAGGAGCTGAAGATAAAACTATCAATAATATAACTATGTGGACCGAAAAGGTATTTATTGACAATAGCTTAGTTACTTTTAAAATAGACACAGGCGCAGAAGTCAGTGTTTTGCCAGTAAATATTTTTAAAAAGGTAGCTCCAGAAGCTAAAATTTTAGAATCTAACATTTCGTTAATACTTAAGAGAAATCAAACTTAACTGTTCTACAAAAAACTTTTTAAAAACGCTATCATTTGTAATAATTGCCATTACTAGGGCTTAAAGAATGCTTGAAATTAAAATTAATTAAACGAGTAGATTCTGTAGCATAAGAACAAATTCCGGAATAAGTTAAGTTTAACAATCTTGAAGAGATAATTACAAAGAATCATAAAGTTTTTAAAGGGTTAGAAAAATTCCCTACTCAACATCGCATAACTGTACAGGAAAGTGCAAAACCACACATTTGTACAATTAGGCGAGTTCCAAAAGTTCTGCATGATAAATTAAAAAATAAGTTGTGTGATCTTGAGCAAGAGGGAATCATTAAAAAAGTAGACAAACCTACGGAATGGGTGCATCCGTTGGTAATTGTCCGAAAACCTAATAGTGATTTGCGGTTTTTCCTAGATCCAAAAGAGTTAAATAATGTTATTAAACGTGAACATTTTTTAATTCCATCTGCTGATGAAATTGCAATAAAATTTAGCCATAAACAATATTTTACCGTACTAGACATGAAAGATGGTTATTGGCAGATTGAATTGGACAATAAAAGTTCAGATCTGATGACTTTTGTTACACCATTTGGAAGGTATCAATTCACAAGAATGGCCTTTGGAATATACTCAGCTCCAGAAGTGCTCCAGAAAAAAAATTCTGAGATATTTGGTGATCTTGAAGGAGTTGGAATTGACTTCGATGACTTGATAGTCACTGGTTCTTCAGAGGCTGAGCATGACCAAAACTTAAAACTTGTTCTAGATAGAGCTTTAAAATATAATTTAAAGTTCAACAAAAAGATCCAATTTAAACAAAATAGTGTAAAATATATAGATCAAATATTTTCAAAAGACGGAGTTAAAACCAATTTTAAGTATATACGAGCTATTCTTGACGTACCAACACCTAAATCCAAACCAGAGGTTCTAAGATTTTTAGGTATGGTTAAATTTGTTGGAAAGTTTATATCTAATATTTCAAAAGTATCTGCCCCACTGAGGAATTTAACAAGATTGGACGTTGAATGGGAATGGATTGCAGATTGTCAAACTTCAGTTGACAATCTAAAAAAGTTATTGACACATTCCCCAGTTTTAGCGTTTTTCGAAATGACAAAAAACATTGAATTATAAACTGATGCGTCCAAAGATGGACTAGGAGCTTGTCTTCTGCAGGAGGACAAGCCTGTTGCATTTGCGTCAAGAAGTTTAACTAAAACAGAGTAACAATACGCTAAAATTGAAAAAGATACTCTAGCCATCCTATTTGGCGTAAAAAAATTTCATTATTTTATTTATGGCCTTCCTGTTAAAGTTCACAGTGACCACAAACAAAAAAAAACCTACAAAATATTCTGCCAAGAATTTTGAGAATGCGACTCAAACTACTTAATGACAATTTGACAGTTTCGTATAAACCGGGCAAGCACATGTATATATCAGATACACTTTCAAGAGCATATTTAAAAAATAAAAATGACAAATCTGATTTGGAAATAGAATATACCGTCCATTCCCTTGTCAATACGTTACCTATGTCAGATGAAAGAAAAAATCAGTCTAAACAAGAACAAAACGCGACTCACAACTAAAAATTGTTTTCGATTTCATTGCTAATGGATGGCCAACTCAAAAAGGCAAAATTCCACAATCAGTTCGAGTTTTTCAATTTGCCAGGAAAAATCCTAAACAAAATTTGTTATCTTATCCATTGCCAAACCGTCCAGGGGAAAGGGTAGCTACAGATATATTTACGTATACCGGCCAAAGTTATGTTGTTCTATTTGACGCGTACTCAAATTGGCTTGAGCTGTTTTCAAGTAGAGACAAAAGTAGATAGCATAATTAATCAACTAATGACAGTTTTTTCTAAATTTGGATCTCCTGATTTTTTGGTATCTGATAATGTACCCTACAATAGTAATAAGATTAAAGCCTTTGGTAGGAACTGGAATTTTACTCACATTTTTATAAGCCCATTTATCCCCGTTCGAACGGATTAGCTGGGAAAGCAGTAGCAATATCTAAAAACTTAATTAGAAAATCATTGGAAACTAACAAAAATCTAGATATTCAAAGTGGTCTTTTAAATTATAGAAATTCACCCCTAAAAAATATGGTGTACTCTCCATCCCAACGTTTAAATAGCAGAAGAATGAAGAGTAAGGTACCAGTTTCAGCAAATTTGCTACAACCAAGATTGTGTGTGAATGTCAAAGATAAAATGCAGCAAGTCCGAGAGTCCAGTGCAAATATTTATAACAAAGCTTCTAAAAAATTAAGACCAATAGAAAAAGGTAGCAATGTCACTGTATATGATCATACAACTAATACTTGGAATGCTGCTAAAGTCTTAGATATTCACAACACTCCTAGATCGTATGTACTACTAAACAGTGCTGGTAACACTATTAAAACAAACAGACAGGATTTAACAGTATCGAAAAACGAGTTTAAAATCACAACTGATGCAGATAATGATAATAAATTTTGAATATTCTGATAGTGATGCCACTGAGGCGCTAAGTCGGTCTAGCACAATTAAGGATGATAATGTTAATCAAGAACCTCACACTTCGTTAAAAATGTGCCATATGCAGAGTTTACTCCCAATTTGTCTAGCGGGGCCCAACCCAATGTGTTCCAAACAAATGACGGTTTAATAACTTCCCGTTTTGGACGAATTATTAAAAAGCCTAATAAATTAAATTTGTAAGTAAATATTCTATTTTTAAGTGTTATTTGTTAGTTTGTAGTTAGATTATAAAATTTTGAAGAAGGAGATGTATGATATGGTAGGCAACCAGTAAACATTACATACAATAGAGTGTGTTGCCTACCCATTTATAAAGAAGTCAGGTTGGGGAATAGAGAAAAACATAACCTGAGGAGTGTTACATCACAGCCTAATAAACACACAGCCCAGACTCTTAACGTCGGCACTTTGATATTATTTATTGAAAATCTGTGACCTTGAGGACGCCATTTGGGGGTAAATCTCAGAGTTGGCTATGGGTTTATTCTAGTACCGCTGGCAGGGCCGTACTTAGAAATTTAAAGTAAACATGAGAGTATTATGTTTATTTGAATTTACATAGATACTTATAAAAATAGAATATAGGCAAGCTGTTCTTGTTACGTGAAATATTCATATTTATTATTTAGCTATATCACCGCATTGGGAAGTAGGTAGTTCGATTAGAAAGAAAATCAAATAACTTGCGAGATCACACGTTAATAGACCACATACAATCAAAAAGTTAGTATGCTAGAATTGTATGTGCTTTTAGAAGCATTTGATAAAATTAGCCTACCTATAATAGTTTAGAAGATAAAAAAGATCGATATATACATCGTTAGAGATAATTGAAGGAATTTTTGTAGATAAGTATAGTGTCAAAGGATAATCCATATGTGACAATTTTAAATGAAAATTATATGGGAGTGTTATAATCAAAATTAACGATATGCAATTATCAAATTCAGATTAATTTAATACGTATAACTTAAAAAGTGAAACAATCAACCCGGAAACAGAATTAAAAAAGACATAAGATCTAGATATGTGTTCACATGTGAAAAACGATTTATTAAAATTGTGCGATACTTTCGCATGTATTTTTACAATTAATAATAGTTTCACTCACGGAGTAGTGAGATTAGTAAAAAAATGAAATGTGTCCAATAAAGACGTTAAATAAACAATACTAACATTACAAATACAAAAAGTGAATACAATAACACAAACCAACATTTAAATAATAATTGTTCTATGTGACATAATAAATTTGTAACTTGAAGTATTTACACAAATATATACTTCCACCTATTGATTACGCCATATAATCAATTTATTACGAATATTTTTTTGATCTTTAAAATTATTATTAATATGTTTTAAAGTATAATAAAGTCGTATGCGTAAGTACAATTTTAATACAAACTCTTTGGGAAATTTCCCACAAGGATGCGCAAGATATTGCCTGTGTACAAGTTGGAAAAGATTATTGCAAATGTTGGTCCTTGCTATTAGACAGTGGAATTTTGTCTGAAAAATTTCTTCAACATTCGCAATAAAATCCACAAAAATGTCTGCTGGATTTTTTAAATTTCCAAAAATAGTTTTTTCGGAATTTTCGTATGCCCTAAAATAGATATATAATGAAGAATCATCTAATTCTTGTCGATGGTTTGAAAATGTTATGCACACGTCGCAACTATGTATATTAAGGGCTTTTTTTAACAGATAGCCACAGATATACCGTACAAAATTCTTGTGTAGCATCTCATCTTGCTGATAATCTGTACCTATAAGTTGAGTGGTAATTTCTATTGGCATGTTTTTTGTAGACGGTACCGCATGTACATCAGGTACATCTGCCAACTTCAAAAGTATGGAATCTGGATCTGCCTCACAATTTTCGGTCCCTGAGTGGAATATTTTTAAATACACTAATTTTTTAAATGTTCTTTTAAATTGAATTGGAGTAGGATTTCTACAGTTGCCATTTTGTTGTCTGACAGAACCGAAAAAATTCTCCAGACAATCTGGTCTAGTTAAAAGATAATTAATTTTTTTCTCATTGAAGTCATTCCATAAGCTCCGAATGCTATTTATACTAATCCTAATACATTTAAAGCTTTTGATCCTATTCGTCACATTTTTGTTTTGTTCGTTTATAATTTTAATTTTGTTAAAAAGGGCAGTGCATTCATTTAATAATTCCACCTGATGGGGTAAATTCTTGTAAGCTCTATTATATAATTTTGCGGAAGAGGTACTGGATGAATTGAGCATATCAAATAGTTTGTCCATTTGGATACAAATTCTGAAGTGTGATATGATTCGGGCGGCAATTGTCCAAATCTGATATAAACATTCATGCCACTAGAAACCGTTGCGCTAAATACTTGTAGAGCATATTTGGCTTTCATTTTTTCAAATGAACTTGGAAAAATATGGGACGTAGTTAATTTTGGTGCCGCTCTTACTGCATATTTTTTGTCATGCTCATAAAATGATTTTATAAATGACCATGAAATTTTGTGATTGTCAATTAAGAAATCATATTTTATAAGCATATTCCTAATGGCTTTAAAAATGTGCGGAATGTCAAAAATGTAATAAATTTTTTGTCCCCTACAGTAAAAATAAGGCCGATTTGCAGTAACACCCAATAAATTAGACAAAGGCATATAATTCGATCCCATATCTGTTGTGACAGCACATATTTTCAAACCTATCTCGCCCAACTTAGTAATTGCTTGTGCTTCAATTATTTGCTGTTTTAATATATCCGCAGGACATGAAGAATGGCAAAAACTAAATGCCACAGGTTGCTTCCATTTACTGAATATTCCTCTTAACATTAAAACTGATACATTTAATGCCGGTCGTAATATATTATTTGTATCTTCAATTTCTGAAAGACCAACGACAGCATCAGTTCCTCGATTATAAAATAAATGTGCTTTGATCGACATTTCGTCGATACATAAAACACAATATTTACTTTTGTCATCGAAGCAATCGGCTTTCATTTTTAACATGGCAAATACTTGGGGATTATTCAAGCCAGAATTTATTTGCACATGTTGTAAAATCCTTAAGAGGGTTGTAGGTGATGGCAGACAATATTTTTTTACGAGTACTTGTCTGTAAGTTCTCGGACCAGTAAAATATAACGCTAAGCACTCCAGTTTAAATTCAAGTGAATATCTTCGTCCCTTAGGTTTTTTTTTGATTGACTAATTTGGCAATTAACTAGACGAGCTACTTCATCGTTGCCACAAAATTTATAAGTCAGTCCATAAAATTGTTCCAAACTTATTTCACTTTCAATATTTTCGAATCTATGTTCTAAGTCCACAACTCTCTTCTTTAAAGCCATAATCTCATTCTTGAGATCTGTAACATAACTACGATATTTCCTCTTTCGTGGACTATTATGGGACAGATCACTGCTAGTTTGTGTGGACGAAGTAGAACGTGGAGTTTGGCAGTTTACATCGGCAATAAAACTTTGATCTGAGATTGCACCTAAAATAAAACAATAATAGCGCTCAAATAAAGTTCTTAATACCTGAATAAGTTAACTAACTGACAGCGATCTAATTATTTGTTTTGTATTACAAATTAACAAATTATTCAAAATTATCAAGAACCTGAAGCACTTACCTATATATAAAGCTCGGATTTATAGCAACAAAAAATGAAGAGAAATGCGCTTATATATGCAAAGATTTTACTGAAAAAGACAGAAAATCTTAACATATATAAAATAAAATTTAAAAAAGACAAAAAGATGGATGTTACGAAAAAAAGTAAAATATGCAAAAAAAAACACTTAAAATAGACAAAAAGGGCAATTTGCCTATAATCCGAGCTTTATTTAGGTACCTACTAGGCGATTTTGAGTAACTTTTATTCATAAAAAGCCTTAAATTATTCATTTTAAATTCCAAGTAGTATACACTGTATTGAACTTCGGCGTATCCGAGAAAAGTAAAAAGTATAATCACATTGTAGGTACAATATATTATTCACCTGGATTAATAATTATATCTTGCAAAATGTTTATCCGTGGCATATTTTTCTCTGATTTATCCAGAGATTTCAAGTCATACAAAGGTGTGTATGTATGATCAAAATTAGGTCCCCTAGAAGATCCCTCTTGTAATGGGAATAATGTTGGAACCGCCTTCGGATTTAACCGATTGCATTGATCATTTGTGAACATTTTCAATTCAAAGTGGTCCTGACAAATCCTGTGACTTTTATTTAAAGTATTTACTACACCTAACAAATCTTCCCTATTACAAGTGACAACCCAAGTTCTGGCTCTAAAATAACAAAGTATGATTCGAATGTTAGTTTCAGTTTTGAATAGGCCGGTGGTGAGATTTAGCATGGCCGACAACAACTATTTATATTTAAGTAACATAGATATGTATAATTTACCTTATGGGATCTACAGGAAATCTAAAAAAACTTTTTTTGCATATATAACTTTTGTTTTTGCAAAATTTCGCGGCACAAGAACGGCCCATTATAGTCAGTTTAACAAAACAACGGAACTTCAGAATTAATATAAAAATCTCAACGACACTAACTAACTAAAATAAGAAAAAGAACTGTTTTAACACTCAAAAATCAAATACTAAGTCAAACTAATCTGAATTTTTATAACTAACGATTAAAAGACACCCAAGTACGTACGACAATGGTTACGACTAGCTCCTTCTGCATTCTCGTCACTGATCTGAGAGGTTTTATCCCGAAGGGCGTGTATGCGCGAATAGCTGCGCATTCTGTTCCCGCCAAGTAAGAGTCTCTGCTGTGTGTTCTATATGCTGTGGTTACATCATCTTTTATTAAAAGTATCTTGTACTGGTAACAAGAATTAATAAATGATTTAGTAACAAGTGTGGTAGTTTACTTATCCATAGAGAAATAAAACACATACTAATGGCATTTAAATAGCAACGATAATAAAACAATATTGAATCTAAAAATACAGAGTGATTTCACTACATTTCCCCCTGTATCATTTTGAGACATAATCCTTTATATATCTGGGTCTACGACGATTTATATCAGATCTCCCTTCCGCTGAACCTCTTTCTTCGGCTAGATCTCTAGTCATTTGATTATAATTCAGAGTTTTGAGTTGAAATAGGTTGACTCATGAGACTCGGTTCTTCTGTAATATTCTCAATGTCGGAATACATTTCTGGACTCTCGATTGGATTTCAGGTTTCTTCCGTATGAAGAATAGTCTCATCAAGAATTTTAAGGTCTCCACGAGAAGCCAAATGTTTTATGGACACGTCGGTTTCACTACTATTAGATATTCTTACTAATGCATATTCAGGGTTTGCTTCGAGTAGCTTCGCCTTCTCCATGAGTGGTTCATATTTGTCAGTAATTACTGCCACACCACTGCAATCGCTCGAATCAGCCTAAACTAAAACGAGCATTTGTCAAATCACATATTTCCCTTATATTCTTGTCAGAATACTATTTCATATCGAAACAATTGTCAAATATCTTAAAATTTTTAACTTTTTATTCAATATATTGTGGAATTATTTAGAAACAATAAGTTTCATTTAAAAACAGTAATATGCGTAGATTCCACGAAGTAAGGGTCGAGATAGTTAATTTAATTATCATATGTAATGGATAACCATTGGATGCTGCAATTTGTTCAATTGTTATATTTCTCTATCAAAATTAGATTTGTTCATAGGAACTGAAAATGCTCTATGTATCATTGGATTATATGCTGCTAATTTATGTGACATGGCATGATTGGAATTATATGGAATAGTTACATCAGTGTGTGTTAGTTTTATATAAATTGATTACTCAAGTACAATGTTAACTCTTTAAATTCTTAAATCAAGAAAATTGATTGAGTTGACTTCTAATGAAATTTAATTTTTGGGTGTAAATTATATATATGGTTGAAAAATACATCTAATTGTCGTTCACTACCTATAAAACAAGCTAATATGTCATTTACATATCTATACCCTTTTTTATCAGTTCAATTGAGTATTTAGATATATCCGTAATTATTAAGTATATTGTTAAGTTTTCTGCTAATATATTATTAGGAGTATTAACATAAGAAACTACAGGTCTAATTCGTTTCGATATTTTATCTAATTTAATGGTTCTATATCATTGTGGAGATTGAGGTTATGTTTACTGGATTATTTGATTAATGTGAAAATATAAGATAAATAATACTGATTGCTTGTTCTAGTATCATCAAAACATTCTCTTGAAACCCCCTTTTAATGATATGGGTTTGTTAGTTAAAAATGCTTAATTGAAATGAAGTGATCTTTCAAGTATCAGAATGAAGAAAAATGAAAACCGCTCTCAAAAGACAAGAGTTACTTAATTAATTTTGATGAAAATATCATAGTGATAATTGAAAAATATAACTATTATCACCTGATACAAGGTGCCTTACATATTACATGAAAGGACATGTGCTATTTAATAATATGGATATTAAGTGGGAATTGCTAGAAATCAAGAATGGAAGAAAAATTAACATACTTTGAAAAACATTCTACATTCCAAAATTTGTACCATTTATATTAACACAATAAAATGTTTTCATAATTATAAATTTTGTTTGTTTCATGCTAAGAAAATTAAATTGCGGAAAAGTTGCAAATTTACATGATTGAAAATAGGCCATTTAGTCTGAAAACACAGAACGTCGTGTCACAACTTTGCCTCAATCTAACCATAGTTGTATCAGTTTCAGAGTTTCTGTTGATTGCTTTCAAATTTTATTTGACATGTAGGCTCTTTTTTCAACTGCATGTGTAAATATATTCAATTTTATCTAAACACAAATAATATAAACAGAAAGTTTTCAAATTTCTTTATTACACAGATAAATATTTACTTGTGCCTTACAGTTAATAGAAAGAGGAAAGTAAGGTAAAGTGAGAAATTTCAATATCAAATGTTTAAAAAAACTTACAAAGCAACTGTAACAACTAATAAAAAATGTAAAGCGAAAGATCTGTATGGACAAATACTAATGTATATTATTGTAAGGATATTGATATATACAGTACAAAAGCAAACATACAATCAACATGTAGAAGTTTGCTTCTACCTTGTTTGTAAAGATTGATCATGTGTGTTGTGGAGATTGGAACTGAAACATTTTTCCTTCATTATGCAAAAAAATAGTTGGCTTATTTTCTTTTTTCCATCTATAAATAATTTTTTGGTTTTTATATAATACATTGTTATTCGTATTATTACTTTTCCGTCTAACCCATCTAATATGATTGAAAAGTATTGGTATACCCCAAAAAAGTTGGTATTTTGGATTTTCTTGACTTATTTTTACGTTTTTCAGCAAGAACAACACAAAAAAAATTGTTTTTAGAACAAAAATCTGTCTGTATGTCGTCGTCGTCGTCCACTTTTCGTAACATGTCTTGTTAACACAATACAGCCTCCGAAGTGCAACAAGTCAACAATTTTATGACTGAATATTGTTCAGGACATTTCACTAAAGCCAGTAGAACAGGTGCTATAGTACTTGAAGTACGACATTTTTACCATTTTCGGAGAAATTTCAGTTTGTTAGCACGATAAAGCCTCCGGAGTGTAAACAAATTACCGATTTCATGATTGGATAATATTCAGAGCATCTTATATATGAATCTGATCAATTTTCAGCTCACTAGGGCTAGTACAACAGGTACTATGGTACCTGAAGTGTCACATTTTTGGAGACATTTCGGGTTGTTAACACGATACAGCCTCCGGAGTGTATACAAATGACCAATTTTATAATTGGATATTTTGCAGAGTGTCTCACAGGTGAACCCTATTGATTTTCAGCTCACTAAAGCGAGTATAACGGGTCCAATAAATCCAGATGTACTACATATGTACAACCTATTTTCTCTCTGTCTTTCCACTCTTGACGATTCAAACAAACATATGGATATACCTACTATGAGCTCCAACTTATATTACAATATTGAAAATGAACTGGGAACGGTAAATACAATTTTAAACACAAATAGATAAAACATATAATATTTTTGGAATGTAAAATATGAGATTATCATGCTCAAAATCGTTTTAGGAATGGGAAGCATCTCTTGTAAGATCCATGGAAAAGCCTGGTATGGAAAAAAAAGAGAGGGCTACAGAAAATGGACAACTTTGTTTAGATGGCACACTTTGGATCACAGTGTATGTGGATGGTTCTTGGAGTAAACGATCCGATCGGTCTGGTAGCTATAATTGGAAAACATATGAGCCAAGTACTATTCATAGCAGTGAGAAGTAAGTTTTGTACTATATGTACCAGAGCTTCCAATGGCAATGTAGTTGTAAAAAAACACATCCACTACAAAAATTGGGATAAATCATCTCATGCAATGAAAGTTGATATGGTTGGGGAAGAATTTAACTGCAAAGGAAACATGTATGGTGTAAGGTATTGTAAATTTACAGCGGACGGTACGAACCATGTCTTAAAAAATTATGGAAAACGCCTCAGGGAAATAAAAAAAGATGCCAGAATTACACTAGCACGAAGAAAACTAGTTCCTATTAAAAAAATTGAGGTCTTAATAAAACGAGCAAAAACCTGATTGATCTCTTAAAACAAGATTTAAGAAATGGGCTACACCGCGTGTTTGGAAATCACTCGTCTTGCCGTCCTGGTACGTGCAATTCTGTGGGAGACATTACTGGCAATACGATTCCACAGATGCAGTCAACGTCTATATTTGATCACCTGAATTGTACATGATTTTTTATGTTTTTATATAATGCATTGTTATTTGTATTATTTATTTTGGGAGCACTTGACCTTCTTGCAAGAAGATCACACCTGCTGATAGAAAACCAAAACAATAATAAAGCAGAGAGGTTAATGAATATTGTAGCAAGATTCAATCTCTTTCCTTCATTTCCAGTCACATTTTTGTAGGGACTTGTGTGCCACCCAATATGTGATGCATTATGCCTCAGACCTAACAGATGGACTCTTATTTGATATGACCCCCTTTGTACAAGATTCAATCTGTTTCCTTCATTTAATCTTGCTACAATATTCATTAACCTCTCTGCTTTATTATTGTTTTGGTTTTCTATCAGCAGGTGTGATCTTCTTGCAAGAAGGTCAAGTGCTCCCAAAATAAATAATACAAATAACAATGCATTATATAAAAACATAAAAAATCCTGTACAATTCAGGTGATCAAATATAGACGTTGACTGCAGCTGTGGAATCTTATTGCCAGTAATGTCTCCCACAGAATTGCACGTACCAGGACGGCAAGACGAGTGATTTCCAAACACGCGGTGTAGCCCATTTCTTAAATCTTGTTTCAAGAGATCAATCAGGTTTTTGCTCGTTTTATTAAGACCTCAATTTTTTTAATAGTAACTAGTTTTCTTCGTGCTAGTGTAATTCTGGCATCTTTTTTTATTTCCCTGAGGCGTTTTCCATAATTTTTTAAGACATGGTTCGTACCGTCCGCTGTAAATTTACAATACCTTACACCATACATGTTTCCATTGCAGTTAAATCCTTCCACAACCATATCAACTTTCATTGCAGGAGCTCATTTATCCCAATTTTTGTAGTGGATGTGTTTTTTTACAACTACATTGCCATTGGAAGCTCTGGTACATATAGTACAAAACTTATTTCTCACTGCTATGAATAGTACTTGGCTCATATATTTTCCAATTATAGCTACCATACCGATCGGATCGTTTACTCCAAGAACCATCCACATACACTGTGATTCAAAGTGTGCCATCTAAACAAAGTTGTCCATTTTCTGTAGCCCTCTCTTTTTTTCCATACCAGGCTTTTCCATGTACCAGGCTTGTACAAAGGGGGTCATATCAAAGAAGAGTCCATCTGTTAGGTCTGAGGCATAATGGATCACATATTGGGTGGCACACAAGTCCCTACAAAAATGTGACTGGATGCTCCCCTGGTCAACATTTCAAAAAATTTCTCTCCCAACATGTTCGTGAAAGGAAAAAGCATGAAGCTACTAGCTCGAGACAAAGTCAAGAGCTCCAATTATGCTGAGTGCAACAAACATGCTTTTTTCTACGATAAAAAGTAACAACTTTTTTGCACCTGTGCAATAAAGTTAAAGTTTTGACACAGTAGATAGAGTAAAAAGGCACTTTCATAGAAAAAAATATTATGCATACTGCCAATGTATATTTAAAATGTGTTTTTAGACCCAGGGGCAATTGTATATAACTAATAGAAGTAGATATTACTTTGTTGTGTATGCCTTCGATAATATAGATCTGTATATAGAAGAAATTGAGATAGATAGAAAAATATGGGCCGAAAAAATGCTTCCGAAACTTAAGTAATTCTATACAGAATGTATAGCTCCTGAAGTAATCATAAATCAACTATGAAAAGGGCAGAAATGTATTGACCCTCCTTATAACAAGCAAGCAATATCAAAATATAAGAAAAAGAAAAGGCTGACAAGACAGCATACAGATATGGACGCTGATACTACTCCATAAGTACAAAGAGTAACAAAACTTATTTACAAAAAATCTAATTTCTTTTCATTTTCAGAAATGACAATTTCACTAATATGGTACCGCAGGTCCATTAATATTTCATAAAACAGTTTCATGATAATTTTCCGTAAGTAAAAACACTAACAAGACCTATTTACAAAATTCAAATTTCTTTTCATTTTCAGAACGGACAATTTCACTAAAACGGAACCTGATGTAACCTGCCCGCACAGGTCCCGATATATATAGCAGTGTTCGCTATAACTATTCTGTAAGTAAAAAATGGTAACACCTACTTAGAAGAAGCATCTAATTTTCTTACTTCATTTACAGTTCTAATTATTTAACTAAAACTAAGCCTGATGTAACTGCCCGCACATGTCCAAATACTTTTCATATAACAATGTTCGCTATAGCTATTCAGTAAGTAAAAACTAAAGCGATGCCTGATGTAACTTTAACGGAAAGTTTATAAATTTTTGTTTTTTTGTATGAGGATTAACAAAATTGAAGATGCAGTTCAGTTGCCATGTATGCATAAAAACAAAGAAACTGTATTCAGCACTTACGTATATCAAATTTGGAATATGGCTTCCAAGATAAAATGGATTATTCATATAGTTTTGCTGAATTGGGAGTTAGGAAAATAATTTGGTAAGTAAAAATATTATTTATTTAATGAAAGTTCACGGAACTACACGGAGCAAGACTTCAATAAGTGGATGGGGGTCACCACCATTTTGTGAGTATTGAATCGTAAAAACTTGATATTTATATAAACTTTTTCTTTTCTTTTTGTTATAAGGAGAAATGGTAGAGAAAAATGGAAGATGAACTCCAGTTGCCATGTATTAATAAATATGAAGACAAATACATTAAATTCGTAATAATAATTTTCTTAATATTTTCATAAAATTTTTTTATTTGTTTCTTTTCAATAAAAACATACACCAATTTTTGCTGTAATTTTGTTGAATAATTAATAAGAGTCAATGAAAAAGCGGACATGTCTGTTTATTGCTATAATAAACATTTTTATAGTTTATCTAATTAATTAGCATTTCTTTGCTACAATTCATTTGAATGATTAAGAGAGGTCAGTGGAGAATCAGACATTCTGTATTGTAATAAATATAAAAACTACCTACTTACTTACTCTGTACTTCAAATTTGTAATACTACAATTAAACAAACAGAAAATGATTTTGTTTTCAATAAAAGAAAACACTTTTGCAATGGAAAAACAGGCATGTCCGTTTATTCCAAACTCGAGGAAAATGCAAAAAGTGTAACATTTCGATACATAACCTGGAAAAATTGAAGATAAAAAATATATAACATTTTTATTCCTACGTTTCAATAATAAAAGATTACATATTGTATTACGTTTTGACTAGAATACGAAATGTCTAATTTGTTCGTCATCTGTCATTGAAGCTCTATACAGCGGCATCCATCAAGACGGTGGAACGGTTGAACTAAGGTACAAAGTTGTTCGTTTGCAAAAATTTGCGTGCAACAAATCTAAAAAAATACAATCATTATGAATAGAACCTAATTATTGTTGTTTGTCGGTATATATTTTCAACGTTATTAAGCCATAATAAGGAATCCTAAAAAATGTATGTCATTACATAAAAAACAAGTGTACGTATTGTGAATATGCGTGAAAAAGGATAGAGTGTATAAAGTTTGTGTGCTCATGTTTACTGTTAGTGGCGTCAGGGTAAAGGTCAATTTGAACGACTGTAGTTAAGAAGAAGCTGTAATTTTGCCTGCAACTATACTTATTGATGTTCCTCTAATTGAATTATAATAACGTACATTAAATTTTGGGAAAAATTCTATTCAGTTTTCGAACAATCGCAGTTTTCCAACAACAATCTTTATATATAAAAATGATTTCTTATTTTTCACTTCAAAACCTAATATCACTTCTTTTTATCAGTTTCTTTACAATTTTATTCAATTAATTATTGATGTAAAAGAAACCTGATATTGACAGCGCGGTTCGTGATGAAGTAGAGTATCACTTTCAATATTGTAATGAAATAGGAGGTGTGTTTGTTTTAAAATAGTTTTCATTCTTCCGTCTGGCACGATCTTTTAATATTTGTACACGACTTTTAAACACGTAAAATCAATTCATTTCGCTACATTGTGATATATTTGAATAATTTATTATTAAAAAAATACTGTCCATGTGATGGTAACCATGCTGTCAATCGTTTATGTATATTTTATTTTTCCATTATATCTGAACCTTTGTTAGATTGGGTGGTTCTGTGGACTCTATATAAAATTAGACAAATTATGGTATTATTAACATAAATGATTATGGTTCGATATTTAACAAAAGTTATAATTATCTAAAAGACTATAATACACTATTCTAAAAACTTATAAACAAAAGTCCATCCACATAAACCCGAAACAGCCCTCACATTCACACAATAGTTCTTTTATAGTCCTGGAACATACTCAGACAGTCTGTTATATTCTCTCTCTCCCTACACGTAGATTTATAGTCGTTTCTATGGAAATTTGAAAATAGGTTAAGGATAAGGATATGTTCCTTTTTTTGTATGAAGTAGAAAAGAAGAATTGCCCAGACCATAATAACATTAACTCCTAAGAAAAAAAGGAAAAATAAAACCAAATTATCTGCATTTTTAAAGCGACAACGAGAAAATTATAACCCGAAAAAATCAAAAGTATTACAAAAGACCAATTTGATAAATTTCTTCAGGATGCAACGAATAATGTTTATTTAGTAACAAAGGTAGGTACTTCCTTATTTTTTTTTATTACTATTACATTTACTAAATCGTTGACAACAATATCCTTTAGAAGATTAATATTTAAATTGACAACAATTAACGTATTTCGAACTTAAAACGTTAATACCACGATAGCTCAGCGGTAGAGTTTTTGTGTTCCGTCTCGGAGGTCTGTGGCTCGATTCTCAGCGCCGGCCGGTTTTTTTTACTTATTTCAATGTTTGTTTTTAGGTTATATTAATATTTGGAGTCACGGGAGCCTGTAGATCAGATAAACTCGTTCATTTGAAGTACAGAGAAATCCAAGATATAGGAAATTTAATTTTAGTAAATATCACAAACACAAAAAACAACGGTCGTTTACTATACTTGGCGATTTTTATTTGAACTTGCTCAGAGAGTATACGGCACTTCGTCCGGATGATATGGATCTGCAGCGATTTTTTATTAAATATCAAAACGGCAAATGTCACCGTGTGGTAATAGGTATACATAAAATTTCAAACGTTCCAAAAGACGTTGCTATTTTTTTAGAAATTAACAAACCCTCATGAACATACGGGACTTTGCCTTCGTAGGAATTCAGCAACTATTTTAGTTGACAACGGAGGGGACATTACTGCTTTAAAATAACATGGTGGATGGAACATGTACACTAATGACAAGATTGTGAATGTCGAAGCCGAAAGCGGTGGCAGGGGCCTAAATTTAAATAACTGCAGTATACAAAACTGCACCTTTAATATTACAATTAATAAATAGGTAATTCTTATGCAAGCCATAACTGTTTCTTTCATATTAGCATTAATAAATAGTTGAGATATAAACAATGTATTCAATTTTTTACTACTTGTAAATTGCATTATTTTTACCCTTGAAGAAAAAATATTATATATCACTCGGAGCAGAAGACCCATTATATGTTTTGCCCAGTTTGCACAGCCTCGGCTAACGCAGTGCAAGAATCTGGGCTCAACAATAATGATAGCCTTCTACTCCTAGTAACATAATGTACTATTTAATCGTCACTTTTAACGTAACCTCCAAATTTTTTAATTGTCACTGTCAAATTAACTTATCATATCGCGAGTCTCATTTAACCTATCACTTCTTATGACTATTAACAAACATTTTTATATCAATTTTTCGAAATTCTAGTTAAATATTACAATTATAATAATATTGACAATATTAAAATCACTTATATTTATTTGTAACTTTTAGAAAACATAACAATATAATGTGAAACAGCCACTTTTATAAAAAATAGAAAAATACGTCAAAATCCATATAAAGGTTGAGTTTTTTTGCTCATTTGTACTCGTTATAACTTTTTACCACTTCTCCCTGTGGTCATCCATCCCATTTTTAAAAATGGATTTTCCTATAAAAGGAGAATCAAAAACTGTATAATACCTAAAGTCTACTCTAACTAAATGATGTTTTGATTGAGACAAAACATACTGACCCAAAAACTGTTAGACGTTTTTTAATCGAATTGTCAAATAGGTATAGTTTATTTACGATAAAAAGACGATGATGTCATTTTTAGTTACTTTCCTGCTTATCAGAATAAATATTAATTTACCAACCGTGAATACAATTTATCCCAAACAGCCAGGACAATTTACAGCTAACGGGTTGGCAAAACTTCAAGACGTTGTCAAATCAACTGGTAAAATTCCCCAATTTGTTTTGACGTTTATTGACATTCGATCATCGTCTAATATTTACAAGTTTTTTGGTACATTTAAATTCATTGCTTCTTTAAGATTAAAAAAACAGTTATTTCCATAACTAATTATTTAGGCAAATCTGCAGTGTGTGGTTAATAAAATGCCGAAGCAGATGAACAGAAAATGTCAAGAGATGATAACATCTTTGTTGATCTATTTTGAACGAGAATGCCGAAATGACGTAAGTAATAGTATTCGCTATTTGTATTCATCATTATTAATATTACTGTTACATATTTAAATGTAAATGATTAAATGTTTTTAATGTTAGGTTAGGTTGATTAAACTTGATAATATATTATTCTTTCACAAATTGAAGTAGTTTTATTAAAGAGAGTTGCAGAAGCTTTACAACTTAACGTTACCACTGTTAACCGTATTGCCGCCAAGCATAATAGAGGCGAACAGCCTAAAAGCCCACCTAAAAAGAGACAACCCATAAAACCTACTGTTGAAATTGATAACTTTGATCAAAATGCTTTCCGAAATGTTATAAATGAAATGTATGGAAACAGTGAGTATATTGAATTTACTGTTTTATTTTATTCACAATTAACTAACACAATATTTTTTCAGAGGAACACATAACCTTGAAAACTTTAAGGGACACACTCCAGGAGCGTGAACTATTTAATGTTGTTTAACATCACTCTGGAAGATAGTGAAAAATTTTGGATTCAAATACCAAAAATATTATCCTCGTCGTGGTTTAATGGAGTTGCCACATATTGCATTAAAACGTGTACATTTTCTACATGAATATGTCAAGATAAAAAGGGAAGGTTTATATCAATTTGTGTTTTTGGATGAGACCTGGATATTTAAAGACGGTACTGTTGGACGTTCTTGGCAAGATTCTAACCATAGAAGCGTGAAAAACACCAAAATTGATGGTCCAAGGTAATTGAATAATAAAATTTAGCAATTAATGTATGATGTACTAACATTCTTGCCATTCTAAAACATTTTCAAAGATTTACTAGTCACACTATTTTATTTAAATCTATATAATTATTAATAGTTGTTTTGAGCTATGCAGTCTATCTAGGAAACCTAGTAGTAATTTGTTATTTCCTTATTGTAGGTATATAGTATTGCATGCTGGTTCCTCTTCTGGATTCATTCCTGGAGCAGGGCTGGTTTTTTCTTCCAATAAACAAGATGGTGAAATGAACCGAGAAAATTTTTTGCATTGGTTTGAATACCAGCTTTTAGTGAACATGGAAGAACCTGCCACAATTGTAATGGATAATGCAAGTTATTACAGTACAGTGATCAATAAAGTACCAACAACAGTTACCAAAAAGGCTGATATACAGAACTGGTTGATACAAAATGATATTCCTTTTGAAAAGATTTTCCTCAAAACCCAATTATTGAATTTAGTACAACGGTAAGTTGATATAAACATTTTTCAATATATTATGATAATACTTAGATAACTTATTTTGTTTAAATATATGCATTTTTGTAGGAATAAACCACCAACAGTATATGAAGCTGACATATTATCTGAAAAATATGGTCACAAAGTGCTTCGACTTCCCCCTTACCACTGTATGTTCAACCCAATTGAACATATTTGGGACATAGTTGGAAAAAGTCTTTAGAAAAAATGACTCCTCATATTTGGTCAAAGGCAGTAGAGCACACTGAAAAAATTATACAAGATGGGTGGGATACAGAAGTAGTATTTGATAGACAGTATGTGCCTCCACTTATTATTAATTTTGACATTGACGATGAAGATAGTGATGATTTTATAGTGGTGTAGTGGAAATCTTTTGTTTCATTTTTTGGATATTTTTATCCAATTTGCTTTATTTCCACCTTTTCAAAATCACTAATAACTATTATTAAATTAATTAGGTACAAGTATTTTATAATACACAAATTAAAACAAACACAGTATCTCTACATAAATCATACTGATAAAATGGGAGATTTTTATTTTTATATCTTGTAACAAAATATTATTCTGTGTACCTATATTTTTCTTTTCCATTCTATTTTTATTATAATAAATATAATAGATATTGTATAAAGAAATAATATTTAAATTTGCATGAAGATGATTACAGCTTGTATTGATTCCTTTTAGCGTAAACCCTTGCAGTGCTCTTGAAGATGGTTCTATAGAGCATTGAATCAGGTATAAGGACCTACAGTTCGTCATTTAACCCTCTTCTATGTAAAATAATTAAATGTCAATTCGAATATAGAATGATTGGTTACGGTTTCTTGTATCTTATCCATAGTTTTTCATGAATAAATATTTATATTAAATTAATCAAGCCTATTATACAAGCCTTTTATTTTTAAATAAATATTTTTGACTTACGCCCTACGAGGCACGGAACAGTGAAAAAGAAGAACTGTCAATCTAACATCAGATTGACTTTTCTAGTTTTCGTTAAGTAAAGGAAAAAACTATAGCTTGGCAACATCACAATATTTTTTTTTGCAGCGTCATCGTCTTTTTATCGTAAATAAAATATATACATTAATTGTATCGATAACATTTGATTTGTAATTTTCAGTCACAGTTTATATATGCTGCTAATTACCTCGACTGTCAAGGCAAATTGCATACTTTTTTTTTATTTAAACAACAAAAACCTGTACATAAAAACGTTCTCAATAAAAAACATAAATTATTCCGTGCATTATAAACGCGTTTCACCGTTTCGTGATAAAACACAAACAATATCTCATTTTTTTGTTATATGTAGGTATAAGAAATAAATATACTGACATTCTAATCATATCAATAGAAATCGTGGCTTAATCTCGTTGAAAATATATAACAAATAATACATTCAAAAAGCTTGCCGTCAAACTAACATTCCCTCACACAACTTCCAGTGCCGTAGTAAAACATGTTCTAATTGTGTGAAATGTTAATTGAACAAGAATATTGAGTTCGTGTACCAGTTGTCTACAAGGTGTAGGTACTTTTTGTCGAGATGATAGTATACAACTATACCGGTCCATATCATATTCTTTGTATTACTTAATTTCACCACGTTTTACTCACATTTTACGTCGTCAAAAATATTTGCATTTCACTCGGACAGCTGCTGACCTCAAAAATCATTAAAGTTTCTAGCTGTCTCCTCATCTCCGAACCATCATCGTTTTCAAGGTCCCTTTTTAACAGCCCTTCCTCCAGGCCAAGGGAGTCCCATTGAGCCCAATATGCCTTGAGTGTCGGTGAAAATCTTGACACTTCTTGCCAGGTAGGTCGCCGATTTTCTTCCTTCCATTGCCGAATCTTCTTTAGGTGAGGATCATTCTCCTGATCTTCTCTGATCCTGGTGGCTGACCATTCATCGTTGACTACAGTAGTTCTTTAAACTGCAGCTTCTCTAGATTCCGCCTTGTTGTAGTGGGAACAGTCCGTTGGGCACGGCCGTCTGGACAGGGAGTCGGCATTTCGGTGATTCACACCAGCTCGATGTTCGATGTTGAAATCGTACTCTTGAAGTCGTTCAATCCACCTAGCGATCTGGCCCTCGAGATTCTTGAACTGCATCTTTCACTTGGGTGCTGCATGATAAGTCCGGATTAAGAACTTCCTACCATCGAGATACTGGTAAAAAAGTTCCACGGACTTCACTACCGCCAAAAGTGACACAGTAGCTTCCTTCTGGTTTGGAGAGGACTTTACTGAAATATCCCAGCACTCTTTCTTGTCCTCCTTGGATCTGTGAGAGCACTCCTCCAATTCCTACGTTGCTTGCTGTAGTGTCAAGAATAAAGTCTCCCTCTGGTAATGAATATCCTAATATCGGCGCTATGGTTAAATGCCTCTTCAAGGCTTCAAAAGCCGTTTGACAGTCTTCGTCCCATTGGAAAGCTCTTGTTTCTTCAGTGAGTCGAGTAAGGGGCTTGGCAATATCTCCAAAGTTCCTTATAAATCTCCTATAATATGTGCAAAGTCCAAGAAAGCTCCTAATTTGATGTTTGTCGGTTGGTTGCGGCCATTGCTGAATGGAAGCAATTTTCTCTGGATCCACCGCCACTACTCCACTTCTCACTATATGACCTAGGTAGTTGACTCGGTTTTGGAATAGCTGACATTTCTTCGGGTTTAACATGAGCTGGACAGTTTGGAGTCGTCTCCCAAATTCTTCAGGTGTTCGTCAAATGTCTTCCACAGTACTACGATGTCGTCCAAATTCACCAGGCATGTCTTCCAAGACAACCCACTCAAGACATTTTCCATGAGTCTTTCAAATGTCGCGCGTGCATTACAGAGCCCGAAAGGCATGATTTTGAATGGCCATAATCCAGATCCGGTGGTAAAAGCAGTCTTCTCTTTGTCGTTTGGGTCCATTGCGACTTGCCAATATCCAGACTTCAGATGCAAGGTTGAAAACAGTTTGCTGCTAGACAAAGTATCTAGCTCATCGTCGATTCGAGACAGAGGGTAGCTGTCTTTCTTCATCACGTTGTTTAGCTGGCGATAGTTCACTTTTGACCAGCTACTGATAACATCTGTTCGAATCGGTCATTGGAATTGTCAGTTGCCGTTGTTTGTCGGACGTTTCTGGTACGCTGGATCCAATCTTGGTTTCCTTCTTGATGGTAATTTGGTAATCGTCCACGTTTATCACACGTACTGGGATCTCATTCGCCGACGTAACCAATCCTTTTCCAATTAGTACTCCTTTGCCAACTTCATCGTCGTGGTTCCTTGGCTCCATCATAACCGGTGTACCTTCCTCCATGATTCCCTGTAGCCGTGCCACTATTATGGTTTCGATTCGTGCAGGTAGAACGGTATTGTTACGAAACAGCACCCTGGTATAGTCCCTAAAACCGACTCTGTCTAGGCCAGGTATAAAAATTAAAATTATGGCGGATACGCTCTGTGTTTTTTTTATAACTGTTTACGACTTATCTTATGTAAACATTGTTTTTGTGACCAGAGTTATCTAGAAAAGGCCAGAATTATTTGTGACTGTGTAAGCCGCAGCCCAGAATTTACTAGTAAAAACGGCTTTAATATATAAGGGACTGATCAGGAAGAGTTAGTGGAGTTGATAAAGTGATCTCGTGAAATAAATACACCGAAATAGCAAACAGTAAATATAAATTAGTTAAGTGTTCATATAAATTAGTTTAAGTGAATATACTGTATATATAAATTAAGTATTAGTGATTAGTTTAGTGTTTAAATAAATTAGTAAGTAGCCATACCGAGTTTTTAAAGTTTATCCCACCCGTTTACGTTTTAAATAAATTAGAAAAACATTACATTGGTGTCAGCAGTGGGATAATATAAATAAATTGCTACGTAAAATGGCCAAGAGATTAAGGGATCGGAAAGTGGCGGAATTAAGAGCAGAGTTGGAAGATCGTGAGTTGGAAACGTCCGGTAAGAAAAGCGAATTAGTAGAAAGACTTAAAGTAGCACTGGAAAATGACGGCTTTGATCCAGAAACAGTTTTATTTAATGACGAGGCTTCCACCTTAATCTCGTCAATTTCTGCTAACATGGACGAGAAGATTTCTGCCATGGAAGAGAACGTGGACGAGAAGATTTCTGCTATGAAGAACGACATTGCTGATAATATTTTTGCTAACATGGACGAGAAGATTTCTACTATGAAGAATGATATTTCGGCTAGCATGGACGAGAAGATTTATGCTATGAAGAACGACATTTCCGCTAACATGGACGAGAAATTTCTACTTTGAAGAACGATATATCTGCCGATATCTTATTAATGAAAAACGACATTGCCGCTGACATTGAAAATGAAATTTCGTCTCTAAAATCTGAAATCGAGGATAAGATGTCAACAATGGACGAGAAAATCGAGTATAAAATGTCAACGATGGACGAGAAAATCGAGAATAAGATTACAACGATAGACGAGAAAATCAAGGAGATAGAAGAAAAGATTGCCGATTCAAGAACGCGAGGCACGCCAGAGGAAGAAAAAAAGACCGAGCAAACGAAACCTTGAAAGCCAGAAACACTACCTAAGTGTGAAGACATTGGCAGTTTTACCCGAGTCAAGGCCCCGACGGTTCGATGGAAAAATGTCGCGGACCAATTATGTGAAACAATTTGAAGCAGTCGCTAGAGTGAATAATTGGTCCGATAGAGAGAAGGCAGTGAACTCAATCATCGCGCTTCGCGGAGATGCCTTAGATGTACTCCAGACGATACCTTTGGAAGAAACGGATGACTTCGAGCAGCTGAAGAAGAGGTTGGACATGCGATATGGTCATGAACATTTAGAACATTTGTACCAATCTCAGCTGAAGAACCGAAGGCAGAAACGTGATGAATCCCTTCAAAAATATGAAGTGAACATTGCCCGACTAGTTCGATTTGCTTATCCGTCAGCACCAGAGAACCTGATGGAATGTCTGAGCATCCAGGCCTTTATTGATGGCTTACGTGACCCGGATATGCAGAGGACGCTTCGTTTAGCCCATCCGAAAACATTAGTCGACGCATTGACAGCTGCCCTTGAATATGACGCAGCAACGAAGGCTTCAGGATATAACAAAATCAGGACCATCCAAGAAGAAGGTGACGAAGACAGATTTGACCAGTTCGTCAGTTTAATGAAAAATATGATGGACAAGAAGCCGAGAAAGATCAGATGCTGGAATTGTGGCGAGCTAGGGCATATACGTAGTTCATGTAAGCGCCCCAAGACTCCTGCAAACCAAGAACTCCAGTCACTGGAAAACTAGAACGGGTCGGCTACGAGGGGGCAGCACCGACCCATGATCGTTCCAAAGACCCTCTCATACTGATAGCTTCTCTCAGATGTCGCAACGACAGTGTATATGTGGATGGCGAAGTAAATGGCAAGAAATATGCTCTGCTGGTTGACACTGGAGCAACTAGAACCATTATACGACCAGAACTAATAAACTCCAAGAAGAAGCTTTTACCAACGAGACTGCGACTGCGGACCGCCACAGGTGAGAGTGCCTACGTTTACGGTGAGACACAATTCCAATTGGGAATTGGCGCAGAAAAGTTCACGCATACGGTAATCGTAGCTGACATTGAAGAAGACGTGATTCTGGGAATGGACGTAATGAATGTACATGGTTTCCAATTAGACTTCAGAAACAGAACCATTAAAGTGGGTTCCGAGGAGGTATTCCTGCATCCATATGAAGGCAGCGCGGTGTTGGCAGCTGTACAGGAAGTTACAGTTTTACCTGCACGAACCGAAACCATGATAGTAGCACGGCTACAGGGAATCATGGAGAAAGGTACACCGGTTATGATGGAGCCAAGGAACCACGACGAAGAAGTTGGGAAAGGAGTACTAATTGGAAAAGGATTGGCTACATCGGCGCAAGAGATTCCAGTACGTGTGATAAACGTGAATGATTACCCAATTACCATCAAGAAGGAAACTAAGATTGGATCCTGCGTACCAGTGACGTCTATAGTTCGTCAAACAACGACCACTGACAATTCCAATGCCAGATTCGAACAAATGTTATCAGTAGCTGGTCAATCTTTGGATCGAGCTGAAGAAAAGAGAATGAGAGAATTTCTCTCGCAGTATCGGGACTTATTCGTGCCAAAAGGAGGAAAGACTGGCAGAACATCAGCCGTCAAACACAAAATCGATACTGGTAATGCTAAGCCAATTAGACAATCAGCTCGAAGACTTCCACGAGCGAAGAGAGAGGAAGCTGAATGAATAATTCGAGAGATGGCAGGAGAAAAAGTAATAGAACCATCTACTAGTCCATGGGTGTCTCCAGTAGTGCTCGTCAAGAAAAAGGATGGAACTACGAGATTCTGCGTGGATTATCGCCAGCTTAACAACATGACGAAGAAAGACAGCTATCCTCTGCCTCGAATTGACGATACGCTAGACACTTTGGCCGACAGCAAACTGTTTTCCACCTTGGACCTGAAGTCTGGTTATTGGCAAGTGGAAATGGACCCAGAAGACAAAGAGAAGACTGCTTTTACCACCGGATCTGGATTATGGCAATTCAATGTCATGTCATTCGGGCTCTGTAATGCGCCTGCGACATTTGAAAGACTCATGGAAAATGTCTTGAAAGGGTTGTCTTGAAAGACATGCCTGGTCTATTTGGACGACATCGTAGTACTGGGGAAGACATTTGACGAAAATCTGAAGAATTTGGAAGACGTATTCAAACGACTCCAAGCTGCCCAGCTTATGTTAAACCCGAAGAAATGTCAGCTATTCCAAAACCGAGTCAACTATGAAGGAGTGGCGGTGGATCCAGAGAAAATTGCTTCCATTCAGCAATGGCCGCAACCAACCGACAAACATCAAATCAGGAGTTTCCTTGGACTTTGCACATATTATAGAAGATTTATCAGGAAGTTTGGAGACATTGCTAAGCCTCTAACTCGAGTTACAGAAGAAGCAAGAGCTTTCCAATGGGACGAAGATTGTCAAACGGCTTTTGATACCTTGAAGAGGCATTTAACCACTGCGCCGATATTAGGATACCCTTTACCGGATAGAGACTTTATTCTGGACACTGACGCAAGCAACGTAGGAACTGGTGGAGTGCTCTCACAGATCCAAGGAGGGCAAGAAAGAGTGCTGGGATATTTTAGTAAAGTCCTCTCCAAACCAGAACGAAACTACTGCGTCACAAGAAGAGAACTTTTGGCGGTAGTGAAGTCCGTGGAACACTTTTACCAGTATCTCTATGGTAGGAAGTTTTTAATCCGGAATGATCATGCAGCACTCAAGTGGTTGATGCAGTTCAAGAATCCCGAGGGCCAGATCGCTAGATGGATTGAACGACTTCAAGAGTATGATTTCAACATCGAACATCGAGCTGGTGTGAGTCACCGAAATGCCGACTCCCTGTCCAGACGGCCGTGCCCAACAGACTGCTCCCACTGCAACAAGGTGGAATCTAGAGAAGCTGCAGTTTCAAGAACTACTGTAGTCAACGAGGAATGGTCACCCACCAGGATCAGAGAAGATCAGGAGAATGATCCCCACCTGAAGATGATCCGGCAATGGAAGAAAGAAAACCGGCGACCTACCTGGCAAGAAGTGTCAAGATTTTCACCGACACTCAAGGTATATTGGGCTCAGTGGGACTCCCTTGTCCTGGAAGAAGGGCTGTTGAAAAGAGTCCTTGAAAACGATGATGATTCTGAGATGAGGAGACAGCTAGTTATCCCGAGAACAAGTGTAGCTGAGGTACTAAAGAAGTTACCCGACAGTCCATCGTGAGGTCACCTGGGAGTGAAGAAAACCCTTCAGCGAGTTCGTGAAAGGTTTTATTGGATGAACAGCTCCGACGATGTGAAGGACTGGTGTGAGAAATGTACGACTTGTGCTACGAGTAATGGACAACATCGCAAGAGAAAGGCACCAATGAAACAGTACAATGTTGGAAGCCCTTTCGAACGGATTGCTTTAGATATCGCTGGGCCATTTCCAATGACAGAAAATGGTGGCAAATACATACTGGTTGTAATAGATTTTTTCACAAAGTGGGTGGAAATTTACGCTATCCCGAATCAAGAGGCCACAACTGTCGCAGATGTATTGGTGAAAGAATTTATCAGCCGATATGGAGTGCCCTTGGAAGTCCACAGCGACCAGGGAAGAAATTTCGAAAGTCCTCTATTCCAGAAGATTTGCGAGAAGCTGGGAATGAAGAAGACCAGAACAACAGCATTACATCCACAGTCAGATGGAACGGTCGAGAGAATGAACAGGACTATTGGAAAATACCTGTCCAAAGTAGTATCCAGCCATCAGAGAGATTGGGACCAGTATCTTTCCCTATTCGCATTGGCTTATCGATCTGCTGTCAATGAGTCCACGGGTGAAACACCGGCGAAAATCCTGTTTGGGCGTGAAATGAGGCTTCCTTGTGACCTGGAATTTGGTTGTCGGCCTGGAGAAGATCTAGCAGGCGAAGACTACGTGATCCAATTGAGAAGAAGGCTGGACGATATTCATGAATTAGTTCGAACCAATCTTCAAGTTGCCAGCGACAGAATTAAAAGTGGGTACGACACGCAGGCCACAGAGGGCGGTTTTAAAGAAAGGGACAAAGTATGATTACAGAACCCGACGAGGAGAAAAGGATTTTCTCCAAAATTACAAAAATCCTGGGAAGGTCCATACTTAATCAAGAAAAGGATCAATGATGTTATATATCGCATAAGCAAGATCCCCAACGGAAAACCAAAAGTAGTTCACCAAAACCCACTAGCCCCATTCGAAGGAGACCATGACCTAGAGGAAGGAGTAAACCTTTTTCAAGATGTGTCTGACCCTACCTTCGATGAATTTATGGGCGCGTATGGAGGTACCGGGAAAGCTAGATATGGAGTCATTTCGGAACAACAACAAGATTTGTTCACTCTCCCGGAAGATTATTCACTGGCATACAACATCCCCGCCCGTATCAAGAACGCACGAGGGTTGGCAACCGTCTTTCGAAAGAAGTTCGGGCAATTAGAAAAACTTGAAGACCAGATTCCAGCCCCTGGCAAGACACTGAAACTGAAACATAATTTGCGGTACGTCTTCTACGTGGTAACTAAAAATGAATTCCAAGATCGCTCTACCTACCGCGATGTGTGGGAAGCACTTCGAAACCTCCGAGACCATGTGTTGGAATCCAACGTGAAGAAACTGGCTATGCCTAAGATAGCGAGTAACCAGTTAGATTGGCGAATCATCAGGAACATGGTAGAGATTATCTTTCAAGATACCGGTGTCCAGATATTAATTTGCAGCTACAACCCCCGTTATCAGTATCCGATTAAGACGGTGCCCTGCTATTTCCATAAGAGCGGAAAGTGTAGAAATGGGGCCAGTTGCCGATTTAAACATCCAGTCTCGGCTACACAAAAGTTCCAGGAGGAACTTCCATTTAAGGAGGGGGTAATGTTACGAAACAGCACCCTGGTATAGTCCCTAAAACCGACTCTGTCTAAGCCAGGTATAAAAATTAAAATTATGGCGGATACGCTCTGTGTTTTTTTTATAACTGTTTACGACTTATCTTATGTAAACATTGTTTTTGTGACCAGAGTTATCTAGAAAAGGCCAGAATTATTTGTGACTGTGTAAGCCGCAGCCCAGAATTTACTAGTAAAAACGGCTTAAATATATAAGGGACTGATCAGGAAGAGTTAGTGGAGTTGATAAAGTGATCTCGTGCAATAAATACACCGAAATAGCAAACAGTAAATATAAATTAGTTAAGTGTTCATATAAATTATTTTAAGTGAATATACTGTATATATAAATTAAGTATTAGTGATTAGTTTAGTGTTTAAATAAATTAGTAAGTAGCCATACCGAGTGTTTAAAGTTTATCCCACCCGTTTACGTTTTAAATAAATTAGAAAAACATTACAGTATCTTCTTATACAGCTGCCAACACCGTGCTGCCTTCATATGGATGAAGGAATACCTCCTTGGAACACCTACTTCAATGGTCCTGTTTCTAATGTCCAATTGGAAACCATGTAGATGCATTACGTCCATTCCCAGGATCACGTCTTCTTCGATGTCAGCTACGATTACCGTATGCGTGAACTTTTCTGCGCCAATTTCCAATTGGATTTGTGTCTCCCCGTGAACGTTATCACTCTCACCTGTGGCAGTCCGCAGTCGCAGTCTCGTTGGTAAAAGCTTCTTCTTGGAGTTTATTATCTCTGGTTGTATAATGGTTCTAGTTGCTCCAGTGTCTACCAGCAGAGTATATTTCTTGCCATTCACTTCGTTATCTACACATACACTGTCGTTGCGACATCTAAAAGTAGCTATCAGTATGAGAGGGTCTTTGGGACGATCATGGGTCGCTGCTGCCCCTTCGTAGCCGACCCGTTCTAGTTTTCCTGTGACTGGTGTTCTTGGTTTGCAGGAGTTCTGGGGGACTTACACCAACTACGTACATGCCACATGCTAGCCACAATTCCATCATCTGATCTTTCTCGGCTTCTTGTCAATCATTCTTTTTATTAAACTGGTGAACTGGTCAACTCTGGATGGTCCTAATTTTGTTATATCCCGAAGCCTTCGTTACTGCTTCATATTCAAGAGCAGCTGTCAATGCGTCGACTAATGTTTTGGGATGGGCTAAACGAAGCTTCCTTTGCATATCGGGGTTACGTAAGCCATCAATAAAGGCCTGGATGTCCAGACATTCCATCATGTTGTCTGGTGCTGATGGATAAGCAAATCGAACTAGTCGGACAATATCCACTTCATACTCTTGAAGGGATTCCTCACGTTTCTGCCTTCGGTTCTTCAGCTGGGATTGGTATAGATGTTCTAGATGTTCATGACCATATCGCATGTCCAACCTCTTCCTCAGCTGCTCGAAATCATCCGTTTCCTCCAAAGGTATCGTCTGAAGTATATCTAACGCATCTCCCCGAAGAGCGATGGTTAAGTTCACTGCCTTCTCCCTATCGGACTAATTATTCATTCTAGTGGCTGCTTCAAACTGTTTCACATAATTGGTCCACGATATTTATCCATCGAACGTTGGGGCCTTGACTCGGGTGAAACTACCAATGTTTCTGGCTTGCAAGGTTTTGTTTGCTCGGTCTTCTTTCCTTCCGCTGGCGTGTCTTGAGTTCTTATATCTGTGCAACGGCTACTTCGTCGAAGAGCTACTCAGGTGTCGGTTATATACTAGTAGAGACCCAAGGAGTAGGTCTTACCGGTTCTCGGGTAATCCTACTTATGTTTACGTAACGAGACGGAAAGATAAGTGGGCGCCACCCTGAGTCCTACTAGTCTATAAGTTACCTCACATCAACTAATCCCAGTCAACAAAACAAGAAGTTGGAGGGCTATAAAAAATATGAACAACGTTATTTAAAATTTACAAGTAGTTTTATTGAATAACAATTATATGTTGGATGAAAATTGAAGATAAAAATGTTATTAAATTTTACAACTTAATTTATTAATTTAAAAAAACTGAAATTTCAAATAAAGATTAGATTCTGAAGGAAATTAAAGATTAAACATGAATTTAATATTTTACAAAGATATAATTTACATGTGGTACAAACTATTAAGTTAATTAGTCGATGAACACTAGTTGGAAATAATCTATAGTTTTTACGATTGTGGACGTTAGTACTTTCCTTGTTTTTTTCTTTTCAAACGATGATTTGGATGACGTCCAAAGGAATCGGGAACCAATCAGCTGGCTGCGTCAAGTTAAGTCCAGTCGGTTCTGAATAGAGCCGTGGTCCCACCAGGTAGAATTCATCAACGGAAAAGGCTTATGTCGATACGAAGGCTTAGGCCAGTGAAATAACTTTAGGCCGGTAAGAAAAAGTGCTAGAAAAGACACTTGAATCAGATATAGTTCTCGAATTCAGTAAAATGCAGGATATCTGGAGATTGAAATTACAGTAGGTACAAGTAACATATGTACAAAATCCTGTATTTTACAATATTTTAAGAAAATTCATTAATTTTAGAAACAGAAAGCACAATAAAAATCATAACAAATGTTACCAATTCATTTCATTTTATTTTAATGGTTTTCAACGTAGAATTCCATTGGTATAAAAAATAAAAAACCAGAACACGTGGTTCATGTTCCTGTATCAATATTTTGATAGAGATTTTAGAAATAAAAGCACAATAAGAATCATAAGAAAAGTTACCATTTCACTTAGTTACAATTTAACATTTCTTTAATGTAAAATTCCATTGTTATAAAAAAAATATGAAGAACCAGAACAAAATATATATAACAAAAACGAAATCGACATAATATATCTCTGGTACTGAATGTTTTAACTAAAAATTAATTTGAAACTATTAAGTACCATGTAAAAAAGAATTAGCGGAGAAATATTATACATTTTAAGCGTAAACACTTACCATTCCAATGAATGCACTTCGATACGGTAGATGACAGATAAGTAGATGAATTAAGGGCCGAACCTCAGCGCGCATTGGCTTAAATATCCAAATGAAAACGAACTCTTCCGAAAACTTGAAACTCGACAACCATCGACAAGAAATATTATTCGATGTTACGAGGGGTAAACGAAATTTACGTTACTCTTTCATCGACGAGAAATATTACGAGTTGTGAGCGAAATTCACGTTACATCTGTCATCTTTCTTTCTAACTCCTTGATTTTCTCGACCATCGTTGTCCTCATATTCTCAATCTTCTGGTCCATTGTTGTAATCTTATTCCCGATTTTGTCGTCCATAGTTGACATTTTATTCTCGATTTCAGATTTTAGAGACAAAATTTCATTTTCAACGTCAGCGGCAACGTCGTTTTTCATTAATAAGATATCGGCAGATATATCGTTCTTCATATCAGAAATCTTCTCGTCAATATTAGCAGAAATGTTGTTCTTCATAGCAGAAATACGTTTTTTACATTCGTTGAAATTTTGTCTTCCATGGCAGAAATATCGTTCTTCATATAAGAAAAATCGTTCTTTATAGCAGAAATTGACGAAATTAAGGTGGAGGTCTCGTCATTAAATAAAACTGTTTCTGGATCAAAGCCGTCATTTTCCAGTGCCACTTCAAGTCTTTCTACTAATTCACTTTTCTTACTGGATGTTTCCAATTCTGCTCTTAGTTCCGTCACTTTCGGATCACTTAATCTGTTGGCCATGTTTACGTGATTATTCATTTATACTATCCCTCTTCTGATACCAATGTAATGTTTTTCTTATTTATTTAAACGTTTTTATACGACGGGTGGGATAAATTCATACTGTCTACTCACTTAATTTATTTATTCACTAAAATATTCACTAATTTATATTGTATTCACAGTATATGCACTTAAACTAATTTATATAAATACTTCACTACTTTTTATTTTCTTAGACTTAATATATATATTTACTTGTTCACTTGTTTATCCCACGAGATCACTTTATAAACTGCCTTCTCCCGCTGGTCGGTCCTTTATATATTAGTGCCTTTTTATTCCAGATCATTCTAGAATGCGGCTCACACAAAAACGGCCTACCTGGAAGTGTCTAGATAAGACTAGTCACAAAAACAATGTACCTGACTGGAAATTAGATAAATTCCTACTGTCTACTCACTTAATTTATTTATTCACTAAACTATTCACTAATTTATATTGTATTCACAGTATATGCACTTAAATTAATTTATATAAATACTTCACTACATTTTATTTTCTTAGACTTAATTTATATATTTACTTGTTCACTTGTTTATCTCACGAGATCACTTTATAAACTGCCTTCTCCCGCTGGTCGGTCCTTTATATATTAGTGCCTTTTTATTCCAGATCATTCTAGAATGCGGCTCACACAAAAACGGCCTACCTGGAAGTGTCTAGATAAGACTAGTCACAAAAACAATGTACCTCACTGGAAAGTAGATAAGAATAGTCGCAAAAAAATAATGTTAAACAGTGCGAAGAAATCCCGACGTATACGCCAAAATTTTAACTCTCATACACAACGTAGGCAGAGTCGGATTCATGCACAACACTAGTGTGCGATTTCGTAACATTATCAATTATGAATAACATGTTAAATAATGTAGTGAATTATTACAAAGAATGAAAGATATTTTTGGTGATGATATTGCTAATAACGCTTATATACTAATTTCAAAACAAACAAAATAAATAAGCAAAATGGCGGATTGTATCAGCGCTATTGAAGTTAGCAAACGTGTCCTGGCCGACATTTGTGTAGTTTGTTTCTCAGCGCTAGCAAGCGCTTTTCTCTGCCAAACACACGGAATACAATACCTACTGAGGCGTGAGGTCACATGTGTTTTCGTGCATAATTCAAAATAGATAGAATAAATTGCAATAATTCACGTTAAAAATTATTTTATTGCTGAAATAATGTATTTTTCGGAAATAGCAGAGGTGTACATACAGAAGTGGATTTCATAATCTGTCATCATAGCTATTGTTTATTGGATAAATTGAAAACAGCGGAAATTATTAAAAAGATACTGTCAAACAAGTTGCAATGAACCTGTGCCGGTGAAACTTCTTCTGAAAGTTCAATTCCAGCAAAGACATTCAGTGGCGCAAGTAGGGTCATCTGCGCCCGGGGACATGACACAAAGCCCCTTCTAGGACCGACAGAGTCTGGAGGCTCACTGCGCCCCTAAGAAATTTTTTTAATTTTACGGTTAATATGGTTCGTTTTCGAAGCATCTGGTATTTTAATGAAATAGAATACAGATTAATAATTCTCTATACCATTGTAAACAATTTATTGGAAAAAAATATACTCTACTAATTATACATGACTGGCATAGACATAGTCTACAACAAATTGATCCTCCTTGGTTTGACTTTCACAAACTCGTCAATCACGTTGTCAAAATTAATATGCTCAAGTGTTTTTCATTTGATGCTAAGGAGTGCAAGATCATCCAGACGATCTTGTCCCATTGAAGCACGTAAATAAGCAAAGTTTCTGCATCACTTCTGGTGTCAGGCGTCATAGTTGCATGTTCTGATAATTTTTCCAACAGCCCTACTGATTCATTTAGTCCTTCATAAATAGCTTTAACAGCTTCTGATCGCGCACTCCAGCGTGTTTCAGACACCCTCTTCACTGTGATTGGCACAACTCTTTTTAATTCTTCCCAACGAATACGAGAATTCTGAATACATATTAATTCAGTCTATTGCGCTTGCGCATAAGTTCAACGCATGCGCTTATATACCTTACTACAACAAGAAGACGCTATTCACCGTCCATGCAGTGTATAAACGATTTACGCTCTCCCAGCGTGTATACAGTTATGAAAAGTTTTAATACGTTATATCAATTTAAATAAAGCAATTACATATATATGAACTTTTTAAATAATGTGTGTGAAGTGTAAAGAAAATAGTATTAGACAGAACATGCATGCGTTAAAAGATAATAAAAGTGGAAATTATGTGAAATTTTATGGAACATGTGAACATTAGCAATTTTAATTATTATACCGTTTTTACGGTTTTCTCATTTATATTTAATTTTACAAAATCTACAACCTAGATTACTGTTTCATATCTATGTAATTGATTATTTTTAAATTCTTGAATTTTTACTGTTTTAGTCTTACATAAATTATTTATTATTTTCGATTTTTTTGTTATTGTTCAATATAAAATAAATAACCAATAAATTTAAGTTGGTAATAAAATTACTAGATTTCATTACTTCCTGTTTATAATACATCGCTTTTATATATGTTTGGGCTGTGTTCCATTTATCATTTCTCATGAAGCTTTCAACCCTTTCTTTAAATTGTTAACTTTTATTATAAACACCTGCAAATATTGATAAGCAATTATTGAAATAGATATTAATTGATGTTATTTCAGGTTTCAAATCTAAATGGACTTTTATTTTTGCTGAAATTCATATGGCTGTGTTCAGATCAATGTGGAACTTATTGACATTGGCGTAAATCTGGAATTAATTGTGCAGGTAACTTTTGATACTTATTTAAATAATGTTGTATTTAGAATTTCTATTCATAGTCCTTTTATTAATCAATCATATTGATATCTGATATTATATTTATGCATATTTCACTCTTTCTATTGATTTCATATCTGAATTGTCAGTAACTTTCATAAGGTGGTTGTGTCTACTGCTACACCTTCCTGAATAATAGATACATTTTTAATGTTTATTTATTTATATTTCAAGACTAGTTCAACATATATATATATATATATATATATATATATAATATATATATATATATATATATATTGTGATTTGTTAGGTGTGAGAAACCTAATTATTATTGTTAATGTTGAGTTATTATTAATTATTAGTTTTGGTTTGCCCGGTATATTAGAAAAATTTAAAATATGTCATGAAATAATTATACCTTACATGAAAATTCTATGATCTCAGGGTTGGGTTCATATGGTAAAACGAAACTATTTTAATTTTAATTATGAGCGCCAAATAATAATATCCTTGTATTTAAATAAAAAAAAATTTAATCAAAAATACTTGCTTTAATTTCTTTATAAAATCCTAGAAACGGTCCTGTATGTTTGATTTCAAAACCCCTCTCTGATTCAGAAACGTCTGGTCAATAATGCCAACTGTTGAATAATAGATGGAGCAATCATCGAGAAATGAAACTTTTCAACAATGCAATTTCAAGTCTTTCAAGTGAAAAACGTTATTTAATATTTAGAAAAACAAATACATTATTCATTTGCAAAAACTCATAAAAACAAACTATCTACGATGATCATTCATTCAACAACAACATACACTCAAATGAATTATTATTATATGTGATTACAAACTATGCAACATTATATACACATTTAAAATCGGACCATGTTACAAAATTCTCTATGAAATAAAATGGCGAATATAACGATGGTTAAAGTGTATGAAATATCAAAGTTCAAATATTTGCACAACACAAGTGAGTTTATTTAACCTTTTTATTTGAATGAAATAGTTTTAAATACTTGTTCACTTTTCCTTTTAATTCACCTCATTGATTGTTTTTAGATTACCTCCTGGAAAACCACACAATCTGTCGAGCTTGGGTAATAGCCAAAATTGATGTTATATTTCATCCACATCAATACATTTTAGATGGAATTCCATAGTACAGCTCTTTCTGAAATGTATCGTGGAGACACCATTTCCACGATACAAAACTTTACTTGCTTATACAGATAACATTTTACGGTTAGTGTTAAGGAATCACTTGTATTTTCAATTTTGCCGCTAAACGCATCATTGGCGCATGATTGATAAACCGTCGACGTGCCCAGAAAGTAGTACCTTGTCGACATTCGCACGGTATACATGATTTTATAAAACCACCGGTAAATTGTTTGGACGAGATTCGGTCAAAAGAAGTGTACCAAAAACGACATCCTCAACCCTCCCAGGCGCCTGGATACGACGGCAAGACAGCTTCATCAGGTAGGAGCCTTATATATATATTGTTTTTATTTATGCGTTGATGATGTGCTATTTTTTTTGTTAATTAACTCTTCGAAATACAGTCCATTAGTCCCTTTTCATATTTCCAACCCTTAAACATTGGTCCTTCTCACGCGGATTAATATACCTCATTTATACCCTTTTACTTTTTCAAGTTAAGTTCATTTTTTCGGTACATTTTAAATTCGTTTACCGGTTTCTCATTCATTTTTTATGCAGATAAACTCTGTTTTGGTTTATTCCACTAGATGTTATTATAATTATCATTTCACCGTCAAATATCAACAGTTAAAATCAAATTTAAACGTAAATTTTGCATTCTTCTTTGCTAGAGAATTTTTATTGCTTTGTTCGAAAATATTTATTAAAATATTATTTCCAGTTCTTAATTACCTTTTCAATTTAACTTTTTCTTGGCATACAAGAACCACATTGACCTTGAGCAGGTGCTTCGATATTTGTTTGTTTATAATTTTCAAAACAATTATTTATATTTGTAATGGCTCCACCATCAGATAAATTAACAAAAGCGAATTTAAATCGCACGCTTGCTCACAGAAGATTACAAGAGACTCATCAAGCAGGTCTTGATGCGTTAAACGATGAATCCTTGAAATCCATTTTCTTAGCTAGAGCAGAGGATCTTGATGTTATTTATAATGACTTCCAAACAGCCCATAATACTGTCATTTCTCTAGTTAGTGATGATGAGTTCGTAACTTACGATACAATGCGTAGTTCGGCAGATAAAGCATTTTATGGGGCTAAATCTATCAAGCACGATTTTTTAATCTCGAATTCCGTCAATAATTCGGTGACCAATTTAAATAGAACTTCTTCACATCAACGATTTGTAGCAAAGCTTCCAAAAATTAATTTACCGACATTCGACGGAGATTTTAAAAACTGGTCTTCTTTTTATGATCTGTTCAATTCGCTTATTCACAACAATACTGATTTGTCCGACGCTGAAAAATTTCAATATTTGCTTTCGTCACTAGACAAAGAACCCTTATCTTCAATTAAGGGTATTCCCCTTACTGATGCAAATTACCTTATAGCATATGAAATGCTGGAGAAACGATACCAAAACAAACGGATTCTGGCTACTCACTACTATAATGAACTTTCGAATGCAGCTTCAATTCAAATGTCTACTTCTAAGGAGCTAAGGAAACTTCTAAATACCTTTTCTGAAAATGTAGCATCTTTTCGAGCTCTCAAATTTCCAGTTGATCAGTGGGATTTTTTGTTGTTCAATATGCTTATGAATAAACTTGATACTAAAACTAGAACTGATTTTGAACTTGAAAATAGCTTAAATTCAGAATTGCCTACTTACAGACAATTAATAACATTCTTAGAAAGGAATTGTATAGCTTTGGAATCGGTTCAATTTTCTATTATTATCCCATCTACCCATGTAGATAAATCCAAAAACAAGTTTTCAAACTCAAAAAATTGTAATAAACCTTCAACATCTACATTTGTTGCAAATACACAACAAAACAGTAGTAACTTGAAGTGTATCTTATGCTCCTCCTCTCACCCACTGTATAAATGTCAATCATTTTTGGCCAAGATGCCACAAGAAAGATTTTCTTTTGCTAAGCAGCACCAGTTATGTGTTAACTGTTTAGTATCTCCCCATTCTATGAAAATGTGTTCATCCACACAAAGGTGTAAAATTTGTCGATTTCCTCATCATACTGTGTTACATTTTCCAAAAAATTCTCCTAATTCTAATCACATAAATAACTCGATTTCCGCTTCTGACAATCTCACGAATACTTCTAGTGACAATTCTAGCTCTTCAATTACAAATGGCCATTGTATTACAAATACTTTAACGTTACCACAATCTACAGTTTTATTATCTACTTGTGAAGTGCATATTAAGGACATTCGAGGTAATTTTCAAAAAATCCGAGTTTTACTGGACACAGGCTCCATGGCTAACTTTATATCCGAAAAATGTATTAGAAAACTTGGACTTTCTCGCAAACACTGCTCTATTCCCATTGAAGGCCTCAATGGAATGACTACCTTTACAAATCGAGGCACAGCACATTGTATCATTAAACCATGTAGCGCAGAAAATCCTGTTTTTTCCTTCGAAGCTATTATTATTCCTCAAGTTTGTTCTGATCAGCCGAAAGTCTTTATTAATCCCGCAGAATTAACATATATTCAAAATTTAAACTTGGCGGACAGTAAATTTCATGTTCCCGGACCCTTGGATATGATTCTTGGAGCTGAATTAATACCTTTAATTTTGAAATCAGGTCGTATATTTGGAAATCCGGATCAACCTGTCGCTTTAGAAACTGTCTTTGGTTATATTCTTCAAGGACGAACAAACTGCTCCTATGCCTCAAACAATTATTCTTTAAGTTGCCATGCATCTTTGGATGTAAATCTTGATATCCAATTGCAAAGGTTTTGGGAGGTCGAACAGGTTGTCAAAGCTATTTTCCCAGCATCCCCCGAAGATAAGAAATGCGAAGAAATTTATAAGACTTCCACTTTTCGAGAACCTTCTGGACGATTTTCGGTACCTCTGCCATTTCGTCAATCTTTCCCCAATTTTATTGATACTTATACACAAGCTCATCGGAGATTCTCAATGCTAGAAAATAGATTTTTAAAATCGTCTGAATTACATATCAAATACTGTGAATTCATGCAAGATTATCTTACCAGTGGACATATGATTCCGGTCCCATTGGACGATTATAAATCTTCATCTGCTTATTATATACCCCATCACGCCGTCTTTAAAGAACAACTTTCAGGTTCTCAAATAATTTCCAAAATTAGAGTTGTGTTCGATGCGAGTTTGCGTGATGTACAGGGTGTCTCACTTAATGACACTCTTTTAGTTGGCCCAAAACTTCAACGTGATATTTCTACAATACTTTCAAGATTTCGATTTTTCTCTCATGTTTTTGTCTGCGATATAAAGCAAATGTACAGACAAATTAACGTACAATCTCAATTCTGGAATTATCAAAGAATTATTTGGCGCTTCAAGCCCACTGAGCCTCTTCAGGAATTTTTTTTGCGAACCGTAGTCTACGGAATTTCGAGTTCTCCGTTCTTAGCTCTACGAACTTTGAAAGAATTGGCCACACAAGAGCAATCTTCTTTTCCTCGAGCATCTAAAATGATTCATCATCAATTCTACATAGATGATGGCTTGCTTGGAAGCAATGATCTAAGTTCAGCCATTTCACTTCAATCTGAATTAATTCAGCTCATGCAACGAGGTTGTTTTCAATTGAGCAAATGGGCAAGTAATCATCCTGCTCTTTTAGCTCAAGTAAGTCATTCCGATCGCCAAGAATCGTGCAACTTTGATAAAGATGAACCATCCTTTATTAAAGTGTTAGGGCTCAAATGGGATCCTAATATAGATTGTTTCTCTTACACTTATATTCCATTTGAACGGCCTTGTACAAAACGAAACATCCTGTCTGAAATAAGTCGAGTTTTTGACCCCCTTGGATTTATTTCCCCATGTCTTCTACTTGCAAAACGTATTTTACAACAATTGTGGGAATCCAAGACTTCCTGGGATGATACCCCTTCAAAGAATATCTTGGATGTCTGGTCAAGGTTTAAGATAGAAATGCCGAATTTAGCTAATATTAAAATTCCGCGCCATGTAGGTTCCAGTTCTATTTCCCGGATTGAGCTACATGGGTTTTGTGACGCCTCACAAGTTGGCTATGCTAGTGTTGTCTACTTCCGAATTCTCGAATCTTCTGGACTTGTGAGAACGTTCTTAATTTGTGCGAAATGTCGAGTGTCTCCATTAAAAACACAATCTATAGCAAGACTTGAACTTATGGGTTCCGTTTTATTGGCCGATCTAATGCACTTTGTTAAATAAAGCTATAGTGACCTAGTCGTTTTTGATGCTATTTATGCTTGGACAGATTCTATGGTAGCTCTTGCTTGGTTATCTTCATCTCCACATAGATGGAAAACATTTGTAGCTAATAGAGTCAGTCATGTTCAAGATCTCATTCCCCCCTCTCTTTGGTATTATGTTCCATCTTCCCAGAATCCAGCTGACTGTGCTAGTCGAGGTCAAACCCCAGCACAGCTCTTAGAAACTCCTATTTGGTGGTCAGGTCCTGAATTTTTAGCTCAGTCTAGTAATACATGGCCTACGCAGACTAATAACAAATTAAATTTATTTGAAATCTCTCAGGAAGAACAAAGGGTTATACTATCTGCCTGCACTTCTTCTGACAATTTCATCTTCACCCTTTTAAATAAATTTTCCTCTTTATCCAAGATTAAGCGAATAGTAGCGTATTCTCTCTTTTTTATTAATAGCTTAAGGTTACAATCTCAGTCTCAAATAAGCGTGGATGTAGATAATGCCTTCAAAATCATTATAAAATGTGTTCAGCGACATACATTTTCTGACATTTTTCTCAAAATTAAACACAATCAACTATTACCTAAGCCTTTTAGAAAACTCGCCCCTTTCATTGACTCCTTTGGGTTGCTTAGAGTTGGTGGTCGAATCAGAAATTCGGAGTTTTCGTTTGATGTTAAACATCCTATTTTGCTACCCAAATCACACCGACTAACCCACTTGATAATCGAAGCAGTTCATCAGGAACACTTTCATCCAGGTTTAAAAACATTACACTATTTATTATTACAACAATTTTGGATTTTATCTCCACGTAGTGCAATTTATAAATGTCTTTCAAGTTGCATTCGTTGTTTTCGTTGCAAACCAAGATCTTACAACCCATACATGGCTGATTTGCCCTCTATAAGAGTTTCTCAAGTCAAGGCTTTTTCATCAGTTTGTATTGATTTTGCTGGTCCATTTTCACTTTCGATGAGTAAACATAGAGGTGCAAAAACCTACAAAGGTTATGTTTGTGTTTTTGTTTGCACATCCACAAAGGCTATTCATTTAGAAGCTACTTCAGATTTGAGTTCTGAAACTTTCTTAGCCGCCTTTAGACGCTTTATCGCTCGGCGTGGAAGATGTCTCACCATTACCAGCGACCAAGGCACAAATTTTAAGGGTGCTAATAACGAACTCCTTGACATGGCTAAAACTATCGCGCAGAAATTGGCCATTTCTTGGAATTTCAACCCCCCCGGTAGTCCACATTTTAATGGCCTCGCCGAGGCGGGAGTAAAATCGTTTTAAAACTCATTTTTATAGAGTCTTAGGTACTCAGATACTATCCTTTGAAGAATTCTACACCCTGTTGTCGCAGATCGAAGCACTTTTGAATTCACGCCCGTTGTGTGAAATTAGTAGCGATCCAAATGATTTACAACCTCTTACGCCGGGGCACTTTCTAATTCTTGAACCCCTCACTAGTCCTATTCCCGAGGTGGATCTAACGCATTTATCTTTAAACAGATTGAATCGATGGCAATTGCTGCAACGTATGCGGAGTGACTTTTGGAAGCGTTGGTCGCAAGAATATATTCATTCTCTCCAAGAGAGATTTAAATGGACCCAACCTTCACATCCTATTGTTAAAGGTGGTTTAGTTTTAATTAAAGACGAACAAACGCCTCCACTGAATTGGGAACTTGCCAGAGTTATCGATGTGCACCCTGGTCGGGACAATGTGGTTCGTGTGGTTACATTGAAAACCAACCACGGCGTTATGCAACGCCCTGTGGTAAAAATTTGTCCCTTACCGATTAATTAATTTACTCTCACTATAATTAACTAAAGTAGTTAAGTCGTTTTTTTTTTTTGATTTAAGCGCGGGAATATTCTATTTATTTTTTTCTCTCACTTTATATATATATATTTTTTTTTATCTTTATATTCCATTTGGTTAAAAAACATTCGTTTTGGTGGGGTGAATGTTAAGGAATCACTTGTATTTTCAATTTTGCCGCTAAACGCATCATTGGCGCATGATTGATAAACCGTCGACGTGCCCAGAAAGTAGTACCTTGTCGACATTCGCACGGTATACATGATTTTATAAAACCACCGGTAAATTGTTTGGACGAGATTCGGTCAAAAGAAGTGTACCAAAAACGACATCCTCAACCCTCCCAGGCGCCTGGATACGACGGCAAGACAGCTTCATCAGGTAGGAGCCTTATATATATATTGTTTTTATTTATGCGTTGATGATGTGCTATTTTTTTTGTTAATTAACTCTTCGAAATACAGTCCATTAGTCCCTTTTCATATTTCCAACCCTTAACAGTTAGTATTCTATAATTTTTACTAATTTCTTATTAAATCTATGTTTATCTGCTTGATTTATAAATTTGTTGAGTTATATTTAAGAATAATGTATTTCTTTTAATAGTTACCACTCCAATGGGCAGCTTTTCGAATAGTTTTTTAAATTATCTTCTCAAAATTTAGCTTTTCACCCATTCACTCCACCAAAAAAGAAATTCTAGCTAGTCAATAGTGTACATTATCAACAACTTTTTTATTCAATTTTTTCAGTTTTTAATACGCTTGCCACTGATCAAATTATTTCAATTTTGATTCACCAATCAAAATTGACTATAAAAATTCTTGTTGACAAATCCCACTTCAAGTTTTAAATTGCTCATCTATCCTTCTAGGACATTCCGTTTAAAGTTTTTAAATGATTAAATCTGATATATCACTTCCTTTAAAATATATTCCAAAACATTTAGAAATGACAGCTCTTTTTATTTCAATTAGATCTATTCGGAATGACAATTCATTTCACAAACGTCATACTTTTATAAACTTAACGTTATTATTATTTTGACTTTTTACCTTGACATATACTAAATAATTATATAATGTTACCAGAGAATTTCTTTCAATATCTAATTATTATTTTTGAAAACAAATCATAATGTTTTCACTTTTACTGTGTGAGAAATAGATTGTTATAATTTATATAATGTCACGTTCAAAATTCTCTCTCTCAAAGGCTAGAAATCATGTTATATATTTCACATATGTGTATTTACAAAGTGTATTGAAAATTTCCTTCATGATTCTTCAGTTTGATTCTTGTTTATTTTCTCTATTGAAAAATGAATGATACAGATTGTCTCTATTTCGGACGATTCAAGAAATAATTTAAATTCTAAAATTTTGTATTTGCATATATGTAGTATGTAGTATTTCATTCCATATTATAGTATACAGAGTGTTGCAGGTTCCTTTATATGTTGATATATATATATATATATATATATATATATATATAGGAGATAGTCTTTGACGACTAATTAGGTATAAAACCACGAATATTGGGGTAACGGCAAGTTAATTACTCTTGTTACTGTTTTTCTTCCAAGCTTTCGGAAACGTTTATTTCCATTATCAAGGATAAGTAAATTGAGATTGTTATAAATTGGTAAATATATATTTGAATTTTTCAAAAAAAATTTTTTCAATCATAAATCATTTTGACAGATTCATGAATGGAAACATTTTCTTCATATGCTAAAATGTTTTTGAAAACAAAAGAAGAAAATAGGTTATATTTGTAATATAGGTTAATAGTTATTAGAATATTCTTCTTTTATTATATAAAATTCAACCTCAAATTATTATAGATGTCATCATGTCATCTTAATAATTTAAGAGTATTGAAAAAATTAAAATCATTTACCTAAAATAAAATTATTTCTAAAAATCATCAAATTTTATTTATATAACTTTAATTATGTATAAGAATTTGAAATTTAGTTATTTTTATTATCAATTGTTAGTAGATAATAATAAATATCACTCAGATTATTATGGTCACTTTTTTTGTTGATAGTATTAGGTTCTTGAAATATATGAGCCATTTCTAACAAAAGTCTTTTTTGGTATTTGGTTGTATGTCCAAAATATTAACAGATTCAAAATCCATAAAGTGATCATTATCAATTACATGTTCAGATAAAGCACATCTTTCAGGATGTAACTTACAATCGCTCTTATGGAGACTTATACGGTTCTTTAATTTCTGACCAGTGTGACCAAAATAATAATCTGAGTGATATTTATTATTATCTACTAACAATTGATAATAAAAATAACTAAATTTCAAATTCTTATACATAATTAAAGCTATATAAATAAAATTTGATGATTTTTAGAAATAATTTTATTTTAGGTAAATGATAAATGACATCTATAATAATTTGAGGTTGAGTTTTATATAATAAAAGAAGAATATTCTAATAACTATTAACCTATATAACAAATATAACTTATTTTCTTCTTTTGTTTTCAAAAAAATTTTAGCATATGGAGAAAATATTTACATTCATGAATCTGTCAAAAAGTCAAAATGATTTATGATTGAAAAAACATTTTTTTTAAAATTCAAATATAATTATACTTACCAATTTATAACAATCTCAATTTACTTATCCTTGATAATGCAAATAAACGTTTTCGAAAGCTTGGAAGAAGAACAGTAACAAGAGTTTTCTTCAACTAACTTGCCGTTACCCCAATATTCGTACTTTTATATATATATATATATATATATATAAATATATATATATATATATATATATATATGTATGTATATATAACCGTTGGAACGGGGGGTGATTTTGGCATCTAGGAACACCAAAACGAAAAACTGCATTGAAATTTTTCCGAAGTCGCGTCGTGCTACTCTCTACAATAGCCCTATTTATTTCTGAAATAAGCCTAAAAATGCATTCTTTGTGTTTCATACGACTTTATTTAGAAAGCCTGTACTTAAATCTAGCTGTTCCATACTCAGAGTTAAAAATTTAATAATATGGAATCAATAGCGTTTTCTGAAATATCGTGTTCTGATGTGCCTGATGATGTGGGGAAAGCGTCCGATGTTAAAAGGGATGTTTCCATTATACACTCATTTGAAGTTTCTGACAACTCATAAGGTGAAACGTACGGGATGGGTGTTTGAAATGCAGTGCCATATGATGAAGGAGTAGAGTATATTTCCATATCTGCATCAAATAGAATGTTTGCGAAGACTCTTTAAAATGCCCTGAACAATATCCAATAATAAAATTGGTTACTTGTATACACTACGGAGGCTGTATCGAGCTAACAAAATGAAATTTTTCCAAAAATAACAAAAATGTGATACTCTAAGTACCATAGAACCTGTTGTACTTGCTCTGGTGAGCTTAAAATCAATAGGGTTTATCTATTAAACGCCCTGAACAATATCCAATCATGAAATTGGTTACTTGTACACACTTCGCAGACTATACCGTGCAAACGAACATAAATTTCTCTAAAAATGACCAAACATTTAGTAAATATATATATATATATATTATAGAACACGTTCTACTTGTTCTGGTGAGCTGAAAGTCAATAGAGTTCATCTGTGAAACACATTGAACAATATCCAATCATAAAATTAGACACTTGTATATACTACGGAGGCTGTATCGTGCTAACAACCCGAAATTTCTGCAAAAATTACCAAAAATGCGGTACTTCAAGATCCATAGCACCCGTTGTACTGACTCTAGTGAGCTGAAAATCAATAGAGTCCATCTATTAGATGCCCTGAATAATATCCAAGCATAAAATTGGTCACTTATATATACTCCGGAGGCTATATCGTGCTAACAAACCGAATTTTTTTCAAAAATGACAAAATTTGGTACTCTGATTACCATAGCACCCGTTGTACTTGCTCTGGTGAGCTGATAATCAATAGGGTTCATTTGTGAGGTGTCCTGAACAATATACAATCATAAAATTTGTGACTCGTTGCAGTCCGGAGGCTGTATCGTGCTAACAAGACATGTTACGAAAAGTGGCCGACGACAACTACGACGACGACATACACAAAGAATTTTTACTTTTCCGCCCAACCTATCTAATATGCGAGAAAAGTATTGGTTTACTCCGGTTTACCCCAAAAAAAGTTGGAATTTTGAAAAAAAAATTTTAAGTTTTTCATCAAGAACAACACGAAATAAACGGTTTTAAAGATTAAAACTAACTTTTCCGCATCTGTGAGATGCCCTGAATAGTATTCCATCATAAAATTGTCACTTGTATACACTTCGGAGGATGTATCGTGTTAACAAACCGAAATTTCTTCAAAAGTAACCAAAAATGCAGTATATCTGGATTTATAGGACCCGCTGTGCTCGCTATAGTCAAATGAAAATCAATAGACAACTTGAATCAGACAGCTTGAAAAATATCCAATTATAAAATTGGCCACTTGTATACACACTAAAGCCAGTACAACGAGTGCTATGGTACTTGAGGTACCAAATTTTTGTCATTTTTGGAGAATTTTCAGTTTGTTAGCACGATACAGCCTCCAGCGTGTATACAAGTGACCCATTTTATGATAAAATATTGTTCAGGACGTCTCACGGATCAACCCTATTGATTTTTAGCTCACTAGAGCTAGTACAACGGGTGCTATGGTACCTGAAGTGTCACATTTTTGGTCCTTCTTGGAGAAATTTCGAGTTGTTAGCACGATACAGCCTCCGGAGTGTATACAAGTCACCAATTTTATAATTGGATATTTTTCAAGGTGTTTCACAGATGTACCCTATTGATATGCAGCTGACTGGAGCTAGTTCAGCGGGTCTTATAAATCCAGATATACTACATTTTTGGAGAAATTTCGGTTTGTTAGCACGATACATCCCCCGAAGTGTATACAAATAACAATTTTATGATAGAATATTGTTCAGGGCATCTCACAGATGAGGAAAAGTTAGTTTTAATCTTTAAAACCGTTTATTATTCTAAAAACCATTTTTTCGTGTTCTTCTTGCTGGAAAACGAAAAAATACTCAATTTTTTTTAAAAATTCCTACATTTTTTGGTGTAAACCAATACTTTTCTCGCATAATAGATAGGGTTGGGTGGAAAAGTAAAATTATAATTAGTATATTTTAGTGTATTTTTACTTTTCCGCCCAACCAATCTAATATGCGAGGAAAGTATTGGTTTACCCCAAAAAAATTGGAATTTTGAATTTTTTTTGAGTTATTTTTACGTTTCTCATCAAGAACAATACGAAAAAACGGTTTTCAGAAAAAAAATCCTGTGTGTATGTCGTCGTCGTCGTCGTCGTTGTCGTCGGCCACTTTTCGTTACATGTCTTGTTAGCACGATACAGCCTCCAGGGTGTAACAAGTCACCAATTTTATGATTGAATATTATTCGGGACATCTTATGAATGAACCCTATTGATTTTCAGCTCACCAGAGCCAGAACAACAGGTGCTAGTACTTTAAGTACGACATTTTTGTCATTTTTGGAGAAATTTCAGATTGTTAGTACTATATAGCCTTCGGAGTATACACAAGTGACCAATTTTATAATTGTATATTATTCAGGGCGTCTCAAAGATGAACCCTATTGATATTCAGCACACTAAAGCCAGAATAACGGGTGCTTTGGTACTAGAAGTACCAAATTTTTGTCATTTTTGGAGAATTTCAGTTTGTTAGCAATATACAGCCTCCAGAGTGGAAACAAATGACCAATTTTACGATTGAATGTTGTTCAGGGCGTCTAATACATGAACCTTATTGATTTTTAGCTCACCAGAGCTAATACAACAGGTGCTAATGTACCTGAAGTGTCACATTTTTGGTCCTTTTTGGAGAAATTTCGACTTGTTAGCACGATACAACCTCCGGTGTGTATACATGTGACCAATTTTACAATTGGATATTTCTCAAGGTGTCTCACAGATGTAGTCTATTGATTTTCAGCTGACTAGAGCGAGTACAGCGGGTCCTATAAATCCAGATATACTGCATTTTTGGTTACTTTTGAAGAAATTTCGGTATGTTAACACGATACATCCTCCGAAGTGTATACAAGTGACAATTTAATGATAGAATATTGTTCAGAGCATCTCACAGATGCGGAAAAGTTAGTTTTAATCTTTAAAACCGTTTATTCTGTATATATTCCAAAACAAACAATGATCTTACTTACTACGCAACGCATGCATGAGTATTCTAAAAAGTGAAAAACAAGATTAAATAAAAATACAGTACTGTTACTAAATCGCACACTGGTATAGTGCCTGAATCCAAATCCGTTTGTGCGTGAGCCGCATTTCAGAATGATCTGGAATAAAAAGGCACTAATACATAAAGGGCCGACCATTCTCGGCTACACAAAAGTTCCAGGAGGAACTTCCATTTAAGGAGGGGGTAATGTTACGAAACAGCACACTGGTGGGGTCCCTGAATCCGACTCTGTCTAAGCAATGTATGAAAGTTAAAATTTTGGCGTATGCGCCGGGATTTCTTAGAACTGTTTACTATTTTTTGTGACTATCTTATCTAGACATTGTTTTTGTGACCAGTCTTATCTGGGAAATTCCAGAGAGCCGATTGTTTTTGTGTAAGCCGCAATCTAGAATTATCTAGTAAAAAAGGCACTAATATATAAAGGGCCTACCAGCGAGAGAAGTCAGTTTATAAAGTGATCTCGTGAGACAAACAAGTGAACAAGTATATAATCTAAGTAGTGAAGTGTTTATATAAATTAGTTTAAGTGCATATGCTGTGTTTGTAATATAAATTAGTGAATAGTTTAGTGAATAAATAAATTAAGTGAGTAGACCTACCATGTGTATGAATTTATCCCACCCGTCGTATAAAAACTGCAGAATTGGAAGTTCGTGAGTTGGAAACGTCCGGTAAAAAAAGTGAATTAGTAGAATGACTTGTAAGTGGCACTGGAAAATGATGGCTTTGATCCAGAAGCAGTTTTATTTAATGACGAGGCTTCCACCCAAATCTCGTCAATTTCTGCTAACATGGACGAGAAGATTTCTGCCATGGAAGAGAAGATTTCAACTAATGTGAAAAACGATATTTCTGCTATGAAGAACTACATTTCTGCTAATATTGACGAGAAGATTTCTGCTATGAAGAACGATATATCTGCCGATACCTTGTTAATGAAAAACGACATTGCCGCTGAAGTTCAAAATTAAATTTCGTCTCTAAAATCTGAAATCGAGAATAGAATGTCAACGATGGACGCGAAAATCGAGAATAAGATTACAACGATGGACGAGAAGATTGAGAATAAGAAGCCAACGATGGACGAGAAAATCAAGGAGTTAGAAAGAAAGATGACAGATATAAGAACTCAAGACACGCCAGCGGAAGAAAAGAAGACCGAGCAAACGAAACCTTGCAAGACAGAAACACACCCTATGTTAGGAGACATTGGCAGTTTTACCCGAGTCAAGTCCCTAACGTTCGATGGAAAAATGTCGTGGACCAATTATGTAAAACAGTTTGAAGCAGCCGCTAGAGTGAATGATTGGTCCGATAAGGAGAAGGCTTAACCATCGCGCTTCGGGGAGATGCCTAAGATGTACTTCAGACGATACCTCTTGAAGACACGGATGATTTCGAGCAGCTGAAGAAAATGTTGGATATGCTATATAGCCACGAACATCTAGAACATTTGTACTAATCCCAGCTGGAGAAACGAAGGCAGAAATGTGATGAATCCCTTCAAGAGTATGAAGTCGATATTTCCCGACTAGTTCGATTTACTAATCCATCCTCACCAGAGAACATGATGGAATGTCTGGGCATCCAGGCCTTTATTTGTGGCTAACGTGACCCCGATATGCAGAGGACGCTTCGTTTAGCCCATACCAAAACATTAGTTGACGCATTGACGGCTGCTCTGGAATATGAAGAGGCAACGAAGGCTTCGGGTTATAAATAAGTCAGGACCATCCGAGAAGAAGGTGACGAGGACAGATTTGACCAAATCATCAGATTGATAAAAAGTATGATCGATAAGAAGCCGAGAAAGACCAGATGCTGGAATTGTGGCGAGCTAGGGCATGTACGCAGTTCGTGTAAGCGCCCCAGGACTCCTGCAAACGAAGAACCCCAGTCACAGGAAAACTGGAGCGGGTCGGCTACGAGGGAGCAGCACAGACCCATGATCGTTCCAAAGACCCTCTTATACTGATAGCTTCTCTCAGATGTCGCAACGGCATTGTATATGTAGATGGCGAAGTGAATGGCAAAATATATACTCTGTTGATAGACACTGGAGCAATTAGAACCATAATACGACCAGCGATAATAAACTCCAAGAAGGAGCGTTTACCAACGAGACTGCGACTGCGGACCGCCACAGGTGAGAGTGCCAACGTTCACGGGGAGACACAAATCCAATTGGGAATTGGCGCAGAAAAGTTCACGCATATGGTAATCGTAGAAGACGTGAGTGGACGTGGGAATGGACGTAATGAATCTACATGATTTCCAGTTGGACTTTAGAAACAGAAGCATCAAAGTGGGTTCCGAGGAGGTATTCCTTCATTTGTGTGAAGGTAGCACAGTGTTGGTTGCTGTACAGGAAGATACCGTCCTACCTGCATGAAGCGAAACCATAATAGTAGCGCGGCTACAGGGAATCATGAAAGAAGGTACACCGGTTATGATGGAGCCAAGGAACCACGACGAAGAGGTTGGCAAAGGTGTACTTATCGGAAAATGATTGGTTATGTGGGCGAAGGAGATCCCAGTACGTGTGATAAACGTGAACGATTACCCAATTACCATCAAGAAAGAAACCAGCATTGGATCCAGCGTACCAGTGACGTCCATAGTCCGTCAAACAACGACCACTGACAATTCTAATACCAGATTCGAACAGATGTTATCAGTAGCTGGTCAATCCTTAAATCGTGCTGAAAAAGAAAGAATGAGAGAATTTCTCTTGCAGTATCGAGACTTATTCGTACCAAAAGGAGGAAAGACTGGTAGAACATATCAGTCGTCAAACACAAAATTGATACTGGTGATGCCATGCCAATTAGGCAATCAGCTTGAAGAGAGAAGAGAGAAGCTGGGAATGAAGAAGACCGGGATAACAGCATTACATCCACAGTCAGATGGAATGGTCGAGAGAATGAACAGGACTATTGGAAAATACCTGTCCAAAGTAGTATCCAGCCATCAGAGAGATTGGGACCAGTATCTTTCCCTATTCGCATTGGCTTATCGATCTGCCATTCTGTTTGGACGGAAAATAAGGCTTCCTTGTGACCTGGAATTTGGCTATAGGCCTGGAGAAGATCTCGCAGGAGAAGACTACGTGATCCAATTGAGTAGAAGGCTGGACGATATTCATGAATTAGTTCGAACAAATCTTCAAGTTGCCAGCGACAGAATGAAAAGTCGGTACGACACGCAGGCCACAGTAGGCGGTTTTAAAGAAGGGGACAAAGTCTGGTTACACAACCCGACGAAGAGAAAAGGATGTTCTTCAACACTACAAAAATCCTGAGAAGGTCCATACTTAATCAAGAAAACGATCAATGATGCTATATATCGCATATGCAAGATCCCACCAAAACCGACTAGCGCCATTCGAAGGAGACCATGACCTAGAGAAAGGAGTAAACCATATTCGAGAAGTGTCTGACGCTACCTTCGATGAGTTTATGGGCGCATATGGAGGTACCGGGAAAGCTAGATATGGAGTCACTTCAGAGCAACGACAAGATTTGTTCACTCTCCCGGAAGATTATTCACTGGCATACAACATCCCCGCCCGTATCAAGAACGCACTAGGGTTGGCAACCGTCGTTCGAAAGAAATTCGGGCAATTAGAAGAACTTGAAGACCAGATTCCAGCCCCTGGCAAGACACTGAGACTGAAACACAATTCGCGGTACGTCTTCTACGTGGTAACTAAAAATTAATTTCAAGATCGATCTAATTACCGCGATGTGTGGTAAGCACTTCGAAACCTCCGAGACCATGTGTTGGAATCCAACGTGAAGAAACTGTCTATGCCTAAGATAGCGAGTAACCAGTTGGATTGGCGAGTCATCAGGAACATGGTAGAGGTGATCTTCCAAGATACCGGTGTCCAGATATTAATTTGCAGCTACAGCCCTCGTTATCAGTATCCGATGAAGACGGTACCCTGTTATTTCCATAAGATCGGAAAGTGTAGAAATGGGGCCAGTTGCCGATTGAAACATCCATTCTCGGCTACACAAAAGCTCCAGGAGGAACTTCCATTTAAGGAGGGGGTAATGTTACGAAACAGCACACTGGTGTCGTTCCTGAATCCGACTCTGTCTAAGCCATGTATGAAAGTTAAAATTTTAGCGGATGCGCCGGGATTTCTTAGAACTGTTTACTATTTTTTGTGACTATCTTATCTAGACATTGTTTTTGTGGCCAGTTTTATCTGGAAAATTCCAGAGAGCCGATTGTCTTTGTGTAAGCCGCAATCTAGAATTATCTAGTAAAAAAGGCGCTAATGTATAAAGGACCGACCAGCGGGAGAAGTCAGTTTATAAAGTGATTTCGTGAAATAAACAAGTGAACAAGTAAATAGTAGTGAAGTGTTTATATAAATTAGTTTAAGTGCATATACTGTGTATATAAAATTAATTAGTGAATAGTTTAGTGAATAAATAAATTAAGTAAGTGAACCTACCGTGTGTATGAATCCATCCCACCCGTCAGATAAACTGTTTTAAATAAATAAGAAAAACTATTACACTACCAACACTAATATAATTAATACAAGTTCTCAACGTTTTCGGTTCGTATTGACTCCTCGCCAAATTATGTTGTATATTTGGTTGTCGAATGAAACAATCCCGGTTACTTTGACTTATGTATTTCCTCAAAATTGTAAAATCAACTAACATAACCGGACATGCCCGAAACCCCCCACTCTCTGTCACTCTCTGTCGTTCTGTCATCCCTGACGGTGATAATTCGTTGTCGAGGCCACCGAACATGAAGCCTGCAGAGATGCCAACGAAAGCGATGAAACATCAAGAACATCACAATCGGCAAAACTAATTATTTTTCCAGCTCGTTCTTGTAGGAATAGATTGGTTATACAGGGTGTCAAGGGACTAATGGGAAAAAAGTCAGGAGCGTATAATCTGAGCTAAAATAATGTTAGTACTTCATATAAACTTTTTCTATGCAGGCCCTCGTTCTCGACTTATAGGCCTCCAAAGTTTTAATTTTGAATTTGGTTTTTATTTTTATTTTTTGTCCTAACTATTTGATCTTTATAAAATTTACAACAAAGCAATACTGTACGTGTATGTTTATTTTGGAAAGGTAAACAAATTTACAGTAGTACCTTGAAGCCAGGGACGGACTACTCGCAATGGTTAGTGAACCAAAAATTTTGCAGGGATGGAACACCCAGTATGAAATTATCGAAATTCACTTCCCCACACATTAAGCTAACGAAAAGGTAATCTTGTTGAAATTCGATAAAATAAGCCGTTTGGCTAATATTTACAGTTTTATTAATGCACTACGTACCAATATACGCATTCGCCATTTTTACACAACGAGGTAAGACTATCTTATTAATACGATGTCCAAGATTTACCTGCAGCACTACAACAAAATAATTTAACGATAGCAGAAGATAAAAAACATTAACGACTTATTAATTCGAAAGTTGGTAAAAACTTTTTAAAAGTGTTTTTACCGTTTATCAAGTAACCATAGGATTAGTTGTCAAACGTTGGTAGAATAGTTCGTAGTCAGTACTTGTCAATCATTCATAAGTCCTTAATTTAACAGTTACAATGGCAGAATTCACTTTTATTGAGTACGCAGATATGCATTTAATGTTTGGACTGGCTTCTCGAAACTGTTTAGAGGCCAGAAGGCTTTATGCAGAACATTTTACAAACAGAGCATTGCCATACAGACAAATGTTTGAGCGTACTGATCTCAGGTTACGATGAACAGGTTAGAATAAGTAAATGTAATTTTCCATGTATACAAAATAAAATTTTAAATTTTAGGAAGTTTTTTGCCAAAAAAAGGTGGATAAGGTCCAGTACGAAGCGTACGTTCTGTGGCAGTTGAACAAGACTTGTTAAATGCAGTTGATAATGAACCCTCAACGAGTTTACGAAAATTATCAAAAGAACATAACGTCTCGAAATTAGTTGTTCATCGCGTCCCAAAAGAGCAGCTGTTATGTCCTTTTCACATAACAAAAGTACACAGTATGACAGTGGCTGATTATCCTGCACGACTTGAGTATAGCCAGTGGTTTCTGCGACAACAACAGCAGACAATACATTTATTAGTAACGTTCTCTTTATGAACTAAGCTGGTTTCAGAGATGGAGTCATAAATTCTCATAATATGCATTTATGGGATGATGTGAATCCACATGGCATTATCCAAACTAGAAGCCAGCATATATTCATGGTTAATGTTTGGGAAGGAATAGTTGGCAATGGTTTGATAGAGCCATTCTTTATTGACGGTACTTTGACCGGTCAGAGATATTTGGAGTTTTTGGAAAATGAGTTATCGAACCTGTTTGATGATGTACTACTACAAATTCATAGGAATTTATGGTTCATACATGATGGGGCCCCTCCTCATTTCAGTTTAGATCTACGACAGCATTTACACATAAGGTTTCGATTGGTCGTGGAGGCCCTTTTCAATGGCCACCGCGATCAAGAAACATTAATCCTATGGATTTCTTTCTCTAGGGCTATCTCAAAAGTAAGGTATACGCAACACCTGTTCAAACAAGGCAAGATTTAATAGACAGAATTGTGTTACACTGCAATGTTATTAGAAATAATATGGGATTGCTCTTTCAAGTGCAAAGAAACAACCTTCGTAGACTTAGAATGTGCGTAGAAGTGGGATGAGCTCAAATTGAACATTTATTAGAATAATGTTAGTTTTTGTTGTTGTTTAGGACGACATAGTACTTATGGCAAGATCCAGGAGAGAACTGATAAGCGTATTTAAGCTACTAGAGGAGAAGGCAAGAGAACATGGTCTAGTGATCAACGAGAAAAAAACAAAATACATGGTAATGAAGGATAATGAAAAAACCGATATTATTATAAATTGTAATGGAAACAAAAGTTACAAAATAGAAAAAGTGGAACAAATCGAATATTTGGGAGTCACTATCACAAATAAAGGAGACGAAGAAAGGGAAATAGAAAAAAGGTTAACAAAAGGCAGTAAAGCAGCAGGAATGGTATCACAGATGCTTAACTCAAAAGACATATCACGAACAGCAAAAATAAGATTGTACCAAACAATAATAAGACCGTCAGTTACCTACGCTTGTGAAACCTGGACAATGAACAAAAAAGAGCAGAATAAACTAGAGATATGGGAACGCAAAATGCTCAGAAAGATTTATGGTGGAATAAAAGAAAATGGAATATACAGAAGAAGAACAAACAGAGAATTATCAGATTTGTATAATTACCCAAGTATAACCCATATAATTAAAGCACAGAGAGCGAGATGGTTAGGACATATAGGTAGAATGGCAGAAGATAGATGGGTAAAACGAGTGCTGAAAGGGGGAGAAGGTGGTAAAAAGAGAAGAGGAAGAACAAAGAAGAAACGGTTGGAGGAGGTTAGGAGAGACCTGGGATCAGTGGGAGTAAGGGACTGGTAGAACGAGGCGAGGAATAGAAAAAAATGGAGAGAGTGAAAGATCTCGAAGCCGAGGGCCAGATAGGCCTGTAGTGCTGATATATATATATATATATATATATATATATATATATATATATATATATATATATATATATATATATATATGGGATTGCTCTTTCAAGTGCAAAGAAACAACCTTCGTAGAAGTGGGATGAGCTCAAATTGAACATTTATTAGAATAATGTTAGTTTTTGTTGTTGTTTAGGAATTAGTTTTAGTCTAATGTTTTATAACTTATGTTTTTTGAGGTTTCCTTTATGGTTTAATAATGTTGTGTTCCTAATTTTGATTAAAAGCAACTAATTACGTTGTTTGCGTACCTATTTAATTCCCATTAAATAAGTTCTAAATGTTTTTATCATCTGCTATCATCAAATTATTTTTTTGTAGTACTGTAGGTAAATCTTGGACATCGTATTAATAAGTTAGTTAGGTAAATTGGTACGTAGTGCTTTTTTAAAACTGTAATATTAGCCAAACGGCTTATTTTATCGAATTCCAACTAGAGTATCTTTTCGTTAGCTTAATGTGTGGGGCACTGAATTTCGGTAATTTTATAAAAGGTGTGCCATCCCTACAAAATTTTGGGGTCACTAACCATTGCGAGTAGTCCGTCCCTGGCTTCAAGGTACTACTGTAAATATGTTTACATTTCCAAAATAAACATACACGTACATTATAGATTTGCCGTAAATTTTATAAAGATCAAATAACTAGTACAAAAAATAAAAATAAAAACCAAATTCAAAATTAAAACTTTGGAGGGCTATAACTCGAAAATGAGTGCCTGCATAGAAAAAGTTTATATGAAGTACTAACATTATTTTGGCTCAGATTATACGCTCCTGAATTTTTTACCATTAGTCCCGGGACACCCTGTATAGATTATAAAAAATAATAGCCCCAACTTTGTGCCCTGTGGTACCACCACACATAACTCTTTTTTCGGCACTTTTTTGGTTTTGTATTTCAACGTATTGATATATGTTTGATCTCTTAAACAAATTATGTGCTGCGTAACTGTTGCTAAATTTTTTCCAATCCGCTATGTCTTGAGGCTTTGTTATCATTTTACTACCATCCCTTATAACAGCAGAAATATTGTTTATCTTTTCAATTTTAATTATTTCATTAACGGTTTTCCATAGCTTTTCTGAATCGTTTTATTCTTCTTTTATTCGTTTGTTATAATAATCATTTTTGCTGATTTCATCTGCGTTTCTTTTTGAATGGAATTATAGTTATATTTTCTCTAGTCGTGTGTGAATATATGAGAACTCTAAACAAATATGAGAGTGTCGTTGTTATACTCGATAGTCGAAATTGTGTAAAGTGACGTCATCGGTTATCTACCGATTTAAAGTGAACTCCATGAGCGTATCATAGTTTAAGGGTGCGAATACTGAAATATCTGGAATTTCAATTTTTAACATTTGAAATAATAACTTATCACAAGTTGTTCATAAGTAAGTTAAAACAAAATAAAAAAATGTTTAAAAGTCAATTCCAACTTACTACTACTAAAACTAAAGAAAAGTTGTTTGTCAAGACCAAAATAAATTACCAATAAGTATAGGTATGTTGCGAGGTCACTTGTAAAATGTCTGACTAACTGGAAGCGGTATCACTCCCTGACGACTCCTCAGAGTTATCGCTTTCTCCTCCTATATCGATAATGAGTGGTTCCGTCATTACTTCTACACGTATGTCTAAATCCCAAAACTTTATTTCTTCTTTTAATACGTGTTGAGTACATTTACGCCAACTCTCAGCAGTAACGGTATGCAGCGCCTCGTCAAACAGTTTCTCAACGTCAGCCATTTTGAATGTACTGTTTTTTCTCGCAACATAATTTTTCACTTGGGCCCAAACCAGCTCGATGGGGTTTAACTCGCAGTGGTAGGGAGGAAGTCTAACAACTGAGACGTTGAAATCTTTCGCCATTTCATCGACAACGTACTTAATATAACTGCTTTTATGTTTCCGTACGAGAGATAATAATTCAACTTTTAGCATTGCCTCGTTGTGCGGAATGCTTTTACTTTCTAACCAATCAATTATAACCCTCTTGCGGCTAGCTGAAGTAGGTATTTGCTCCAGTCGACGAGAGTGGTATGAAGCATTATCCATAACTATCACTGAACCAGGAGTTACCTTTGTTAAAATTGATCTAAACCATGTTTCAAACCGGTTACCATCCATCTCTTCATGGTAATCGACAGTTTTTTTGGACTGAAAACTTAGTAATCCACCTTCTACAAATCCTTCCTCGCTGCCAATGTGAGTGATAATCAGTCGACGTCCTTTCCCAGAGGGAGCTTTTAAACCGGAAGAGAAACCCTCTATAAAGGCTTGTCGATTGCTTCGTATATTCATGTCTTGCCACACTTTTGACACAGTGTGGCCTTCATTTAACCATGTTTCGTCAAGATGATATATGTGCCGTCCTTCGTTACGAAACTGTCGTATCTGTTTTAAATAATTTCTCCTCCATTCCACAATGTCATTTCGTTCAATTAAGGCACTGTTTCTACTTCTTGTTTGGTAACGAAAATTCATTAATTTTAAAGTTCGTCTCAAAACTTTATCACTGATGTTTGGTAAAGTATCATCAGCTTCTATTACCTTGCTCAATTTAGCTACCGAGGGGATTTCATTCCTAAAATAAAAAGAATGTATTTCCCTACGTATAGCATTCCGTGTTTGGTCGTCCAAAACAATTTTCTTTCTTCCCCTACTTTCCGGTTTACAGTTTTCACCTGGTTCTCTTGTCAAAGATCCGTCCCGCGATTTCTTTAGAATATTGTATATAGTACTCTCAGAAACTTTAGTTAAATAACTGCACTTAATCACAGCGTCACTAACACCCAACTGTTTGTCCATGGCACGCAGTCCTTCGTACACATTTAATATGAGGACTTTTTCTTCCCGAATTAAATTGTTACGACGCCGTTTTTTATCGCCAACACCGCTACACTCCGCCATTATTGTCACTAAATATACCGATATAAATATTACAATAAATACCAATAATAACCGATTTATCACACAAAACCACAACACAAATACTGATGTTACGTTCATGAAGAGAATAAACACCTCACATAACTGTTTACTATCACTGTCTCATTCGCGTAGCTCGATCTATCTATCTCGTTCTCAAAGCCGGAACATTGAAGCGACTCTCCAACATTGTCAAATCGGCGAGTTTTTCACAACAAACTTTGCGTTCAAGAAATATACATAAACACTTTATTTCACATTTCAAGTAAACTAATTATTATTAGTCTGCTTGAAATTTGAAATAAATATATTAAATTGGTATTGACTTAATTACATTGCATCTTTTGTACCTGAAATATTGACACAATGGATTTGAAGTGTATTTATAAAATACAGCATTTCTCTCTAGAATACATATGGCAACTGCGCTTTAACCAAAGTGTTGATTAGATAGCTCTGACTCACTTTACACAATTTCGACTATCGAGTATAGCAGACGAAAATCGGCATTTGGCAGAGTTTTTGCTCAAATTAGAAAATGTACTGATGTCACAACACGGGAGAGTTGATCTAGTTAATCAAAACATTTGCAATGATCTTCAAGAATTAGTCAATAAAATTTATCTGAAATTAATAATTGGTTCAAGGAGCGAGATATTTTGTCACTTAAGTACTAACGTATCGATTTTTTTTCATTGTAACCTTGTTACAGAAACTATTCCTTTCAAAAAAATATCATGGTACGTCGCTGCCTTGACTATTTTATTTATCCAAAAAAAAACCTATAAAAATCATTGACCCCCTTAACCTTCAAGTTAACATATTTTCCACCCTGCTCAATCTCTACCCTTATCTTCATTCTGGAGTTCTCATGCTTATCGAAGACATTAAATATGGCCCGTTAACTGCCAAGTAGTTAATAGCATGTAGCTAGAGGTGAATATACTGTTATCGCTAGACGTTACTTTTTATTTCGAGTAATGTGATAGGTTTGCAACAAAAAAATGTGATGACATATTTATTATACAGGGTGGTCCTTAAGTAATTGTACATAGAAGTATGGTAGATTCCTGACTTTAAAATATTACTGTTTAAACCAACTTGCTTTAATAAAATGTTGCTAATAACTAATCTAAGGAATATACAGGATGTTAAAGGTTAAATTTTAAAATTTCTTTTTTGCAATAACTTTAACGTTTTAGGATATGTATACATAAAAATTTCGAAATAGAGGTTATTGGACACGAAAAATCATAATCTGGTACCTAATTCGATGTAATTTGTAGAGGGCGCTACATAGGGCACATTTGTGGCATCAATGTGCCCCAAATTTTTTTGCTGTTTAAGTTAGCGGTATTTTTGTAAAAGAATAATGCCTATGTAGAGCCCTCTATGCCTATGTAGAGCCCTCTACAAATTACATCGAAGTAGGTACTAGATTATCATTTTTTTCGTTCCCAAAATCCTCTATTTTCAAATTTTTATGTATACATATCCAAAAACGTTAAAGTTATTGCAAAAAAGAAATTTTAAAATTTAAACTTTAACGTCCTGTATATTCCTTATTAGCAACGTTTTATTAAAGTAAGTTGGTTTAAATCGTAATATTTTAAAGTCAGGAATCTTCTATGTACAATTACTTAAGGACCACCCTGTATATCGGATAGACGGAACAAATAAAGTATGTTGAAAAATAAACACTACTATTTCGATTACATGAAATAGTATAATGTAAAATAAAATTGGAATTCAATTTAAAAAAAAACAGAGTTAAAACAATTCGTAAACTTTTTTAGATAAAAAAATTCGTCGTTACCGTTTTTTGTGAGATATTTCAGATTAGTTTTCGAAAAGTAAGTGTGAGAAATGTATTGACTAAGTACGTAATTGATTTCAAACAGCCATGATTTTCTTTCAAGATATGCGGCAACATCCCGCGATCGTACTGTCTGGAGGTTAGTTTTTGAAGAGCAGCGGTGTAATCTTCATTCCTTTGTATTTGTATAATGATATTTTAAATGTTGGGAAGAGATTAGTATAAATATTTTTCACTCACCAAATAACTTCCAATCCTTATACCAGTGCTGGAACTCCGAGACTGGAATAACTTCAGCTCGTCGGTTACGGCAGTTTGAATGTATTCCAGTGTCCCGAAATAAATTCCCTTGATGTGATTTTTTAATCTCGGGAAGAGGAAGTCACAAGGATTAATGTCAAACTAATAATGATACTGCGCAGAGATAAGTAATCCCTAGATATTCCACGCAGATTACCCAAGGTCAAACCAAAATCATTACTCAGGGGACAGAGCTGTAGGTGTCGCCAGCTGTGCTCTTCTTGTTTTTTGTCATCGGGATTCGGGGTTTTCTGCTTTTGTTGTCATTTTTTAGTAGTCGCTATTTTCTATGCAGGTTTTAGCATAACTTCAGCTGATTTTATTTTTATTGAATTCTGTATTGTTTCCGCTTTTTGATTATTTCTGTGTTTTAAGTGTTTTTAACATTATTCTGGATTTTTAAAGTGTAGTTTTAGTCGGAACATTCGTGGTGTAGTTAATTTTAGTTGTAGATTATTGTTTTTAAAAGTTATACCAAACCACAGTGATTGAACACAATGCCTTTTCATAGTAATTATTGTATCCCTGGGTGTATTGAAATATCTAAAATCCGCCACATATTTCCAAACCCCATAATGGATTTACAACGATTTAACAAATGGCTGGAAAATATAAACGATGCTACACTGAGTGAGATGGACATTTAATTAGACATGCTTATACCAGCTAATAGTGGATAGTACGTAATTTAGTGCATAGTGTTTAATTCATAAAGTTATCAACTTTGAACTTTAAGCATTATGATTGTACACAAAATGCTAGCACGCAGGTGCAATCTTTTGATTTGTAAAATTTGTTGTTTCTCGTGAAATTTTCTTCTGAAATCATTTAAAATCCAAAAAAAAACCAAAATACACTTTAGAACAATTCAAACAGAGTTGATCGAACCAAAAAATGGTGTAAGTTAAAGGAGACAAAAGAAAAAGATAAAATAATTTTCAATTATTAAAGCTGTCAATGGATAAAAATTTATAAACACATGGTTAGACCACATATAACCCAAGTTTAGACAGCAAATAGTGCATCATCGATAATTCATAATGTTCAATTCATAAAGAGAAAAATTGGTGTTTATCCAGCATTTAATTTTTGGCATCTGGAAGTGAATTGAAAGCTTTGAATAGTTGATAATTATTTTTAAATAATTTTGCACGGTTTCTACTAAAATGCCTTCATCTAAATTAATGTTTTTTCTAATTTATTTTAATTGAACTTTAATCAACAGAATATTAAAAAAAACAATAAATTTTGGGGTTATCCTAACTAAAATCATAGAAAAAGTATATATATTCGACATATATATACTTTTTCTATGACTAAAACTCGGCTGAAATCATGAAACATCAAATTTTACAAAAATCAATAAGATTGCGTTTACATTTTAAAGTTTTCTTCACAATCATAATGCATAAAGTTAAAAGTTGTCAACTTTATAATTAAGCACTATACACTGAATTACGTACTATCCACTATGAGCTGGGTAAACGGGTGTATTGAAATGTTAAGTTTCAATAATTATGTACTATGAATTATGAATTGTCGATTATACACTATTAGTTGTCTGAATTACGCATTATTCATTATCAATTGTGAATTATGAATTAAAATTATCGACTATGCTTTATTAGCTGACTATACCCATCTATAGTCAACTTAAATTATGTCAGAGACAAATATTCTTACATAAAGCCTATAAAAAATTGCAATGCACCTCTTCAATAATATAAAGTTTAGATTGTTGTTATGGATGACATGTGAAATAAGATAAGATGTATCAATTGGAAACAATATGAAGTGATATTACAATTAAAACCAACTTCTTCTAACTGAAAGACTAAATATGATCCATGATGGGATTATGCACAACTACATGCATGCCCAACTATCACTTGTTTGTAGTGTTTCGTATTTTTTTGGTTGAAAAATATTTTCAATGAATGTATTTGAAATGAATATACAAAATATGATACCTATATTTTACTGTTATTTGACCACATTTACTCTGTCCCTCTCATTATTGGTTTTATCAACATCACTGGCCCTTTTTATTAAACGGTTTTATTTAGCTCACCCCGTTTGTTTTATTATTTATTATTTATTCTTGGGTCAAATTTAGTAATTCAAATTTCACCCTCTTCCTGTCAACCGATTAATCTGAAATTTTGTATACACTTTGGATTTTGGTGACAATACAATTATGTTTATTTATTATCATTATAAATTCAAGATGGCCGCCGCTACAATCCCATCAACATGGGTATCAAATGAAAGGGCTCAACAAGCAGAATACAATATACTATAAAAAATTTAAATCCAAGATGGCGGCCGCTACAAAATGGCGGATAACGTAGGTTTTATCAATCCCATCAATATGGGTATCAAATGAAAGTGCTCAACCAGTAGAATACAATGTACTATATAAAATTAAAAACTATTTGCGAATAATGAGGCAACAATGGCATCAGACAGAATTTTTGATTGTCGACGAGATTTCCATGGTGTCTTATCAAATGTTATGCATGATGGACGCTCGATTAAGGCAAATTAAGAACTGTGAAAATGAGTTTTTTGGAGGAGTAAACGTATTACTTTTCGGTGATCTTTTACAACTGCCTCCTATAAAACGATCAGGAACACCTGTTTTCAAACAGCCAGAACATCTCCAACCAACTACACATCTCTGGCGTTTATTCACGCTGTGTGAATTAACTGAAAATATGCGTCAGCAAGGTGACCAGACTTTTATTGATATTTTGAATGCTTTGAGAGTCGGTGAGCTAACAACCCAACATTTTAGTATTTTAATGGGAAGACTTCTTCGAGACACGAGTGATGAGTTTGCAATAGCCAAAGCGTTAACGGTATACCCCACAAATCAACAAGTTAACGACCACAACTCTGTTGTATTGAATTTGTACAGAAATAATGGTGCTCGCATTTACAAAATAAAAGCGCAGGATCAGCTAGTACACGCCACACGAAATGCAGACAATGTGGATACAGCTACTATAATACCAGCTGATATCAACAAAACTGAGGGTTTACCAGCGGAACTGGAAATATTTGTGGGGACAAAAGTCATGCTACGGTCCAATATTGACGTTTCAAAGGGATTAGTAAATGACGCTATAGGCTACATCAACGAAATCGTTTGGCCTCAATTTCGTCGAACTCAGATGTATGCAACAGATGTACCTTCCGTCCGAATTGATTTCGCAAGAGACGGAGTACATCTTATACACCCGAAAGCCATACAGTTTCCAGCTAAGTACAATTACGGGACGGCTGAAACAAGAATGTTGCCTTTAATACTATCATGGGCTTCTACAATACATAAAATGCAGGGCAGCACTGTAGATTACGCAGTCGTATACTTAGGTGCGAAACTGTTTGAAGAAGGTCAAGCCTACGTGGCTCTTAGTAGAGTAAGATCTTTGCAGGGACTACGTATAGAGGAGTTGGACTGCAATAAACTAACGGCCAAGAAACCTTGCAATAATGAAGCACTAAATGAATTAAACAGAATGCGAAGTAAAAACTAAAAACTAGAAAATAGAAATAGGTAAAAAACTTTTTAAGTTAAACGGTTTTGTGTTAAACATACATTGCAATGTTTAAGATAAATGTACCTACTAAAAACCAAAAAATAAAAATAGGTAAAAAAACTTTTTAAGTTAAACGGTTTTATGTTAAACATACATTGCAATGTTTAAGATAAATGTACTAAAAACCAAAAAATAATAAAATAGATACAGTCGTGGGAATTATAAACATATGCATAGACTAGACTAAAATAAAACCGTGGGGCACGTCAATTGTCTACAAATTATCGACTTAATGTGCGATAGAAGAATCGTTTAATTCGTCGTTAGGCAGTTGGCCCGCAGACGGTGAGGAAATTACTTACTATTTTCTTGCTCATGGAAATTCCAATAGTTATACACTCCATGTAAATAAAAGAGACGTTTCAACTAGTTTATCGTTGGACATTCACACTGCTGGCTGGCGAGGAATCGTTTCACTGCTCGTAGTTGGTCTTTAATCGACAAAACGTGCCCCACGGTTTTATTTTAGTCTAGTCTATGCATATGTTTATAATTCCCACGACTGTATCTATTTTATTATTTTTTGGTTTTTAGTACATTTATCTTAAACATTGCAATGTATGTTTAACATAAAACCGTTTAACTTAAAAAGTTTTTTTACCTATTTTTATTATTAAACGGTTTTATTTAGCTCACCCCGTTTGTTTTATTTATTCTTGGGTCAAATTTAGTAATTCAAATTTCACCCTCTTCCTGTCAACCGATTAATCTGAAATTTTGTATACACTTTGGATTTTGGTGACAATACAATTATGTTTGTTCATTATCATTATAAATTCATGATTGCCGCCGCTACAAAATGGCGGATAATTTATGTTTTATTAATCCCATCCATATGGGTATCAAATCAAAGGGCTCAACAAGCAGAATACAATATACTATAAAACATTGAAATCCAAGATGGCGGCCGCTACAAAATGGCGGATACGTAGGTTCTATCAATCCCATCAACATGGGTATCAAATGAAAGGGCTCAACAAGCAGAATACAATATACTATAAAAAATTTAAATCCAAGATGGCGGCCGCTACAAAATGGCGGATAACGTAGGTTTTATCAATACCATCAATATGGGTATCAAATGAAAGTGCTCAACCAGTAGAATACAATTTAATATTTAAAATTGAAATCTAAGATGGCCGCCGCTACCAAATGGCTGATAACAACTTTTTATCAATCCCACCAATATGGGTATCAACAAATATAAAAATAGGTAAAAAAACTTTTTAAATTAAACGGTTTTATGTTAAACATACATTGCAATGATTAAGATAAATGTACTAAAAACCAAATAAAAATAGGTAAAAAAACTTTTTAAGTTAAACGGTTTTATGTTAAACATACATTGCAATGTTTAAGATAAATGTACTAAAAACCAAAAAATAAAAATAGGTAAAAAAACTTTTTAAGTTAACGGTTTTATGTTAAACATACATTGCAATGTTTAAGATAAATGTACTAAAAACCAAAAAATAATAAAATAGATACAGTCGTGGGAATTATAAACATATGCATAGACTAGACTAAAATAAAACCGTGGGGCACGTCAATTGTCTACAAATTATCGACTTAATGTGCGATAGAAGAATTGTTTAATTCGTCGTTAGGCAGTTGGCCCGCAGACAGTGAGGAAATTACTTACTATTTTCTTGCTCATGGAAATTCCAATAGTTATACACTCCATGTAAATAAAAGAGATGTTTCAACTAGTTTATCGTTGGACATTCACACTGCTGGCTGGCGAGGAATCGTTTCACTGCTCGTAGTTTGTCTTTAATCGACAAAACATATGATAAAAGTACTACTCGCTCACCACTATGAAACCCTAAAACTCGCTTATAATAGAGCTTGCTAGCTTGTTTCCACATTCTAGCCCTACTTATCACACGTCCATCGTTGTCGGTTGAACAACTGCCTAATTATAGTGTAACATTACAAAACAAAAATTTTAATCAACGATTGTAGACAATTGACGTGCCCCGCGGTTTTATTTTAGTCTAGTCTATGCGTATGTTTATAATTCCCCCGACTGTATCTATTTTATTATTTTTTGGCTTTTAGTACATTTATCTTAAACATTGCAATGTATGTTTAACATAAAACCGTTTAACTTAAAAAGTTTTTTAACCTATTTTTATTTGCTCTGATGACACATCACTTATGTTAAATTGTTAACCCTAGCCATATAATGTAACCATGAATAACTAGTAATACTTCATATGTTTTTTTCATGCAGTAAGCATGGTGATTTACTTTCCCCATTTAAAAGTATTCAAAGAGTGGGGATTAGTAGAAATATGTCACCTAAAAAGAAAAAAAATGTACTCTGTAATGAAGCACATGTACAAAAAGTACAATCAAGTGAAAGCCATTGACAACGTATGTAATGCTTTGTGATTCCACAGAACGGTTTCGGACCTATGAAGTCACCTTTAGAGCCTTGTTTAGCTAGATGGTCCGCCAGTTCATTACCTGCAGTTTTTCTGCTATATTTGTTATTATTTTACCGTCTATGTCATATAATGTATTGAGTCGATTTCCTCTTTGTAGCCCTGCTAGTTCTTTGACCTTTCTATGTACATTAAAGCTGTCATGTTTTTGTTATAATTTTCAATTTCTTCACATTTAGTTTTATAAAAGTTCTTTTGCGACTTTCACTACCTTAATGTTAATATTAAAATCAAAATTTCACATTAAAGAGCTGTTCCAAATATTATTGAAAATATTTTATGAATGTTTTGACCTCCATATCATAAGATCTATATAAAGCAGAAATAATTATTTTACGGTTTAAGATTAGAACAGGTAATTTTAGAACCTATCTTTACGATTTCATATTTATATTCTGAACACTTTTTAATGTACACTAGCACCATCACAAATATCAACTCCTCCACCATTATATAATACATCGTAGCTTGAAATATATAAATCATTCATATTTTCAATTTTTCTGGTTTGTGTTAAAATGACACATTCTATTTCCTTGCTAAATTCAGATGAATATGTTTTTAACCCATCTACATTTTTCTATTAATAAATTAATATAACAGCAATGTTGAACTTTTACTTATCCCATGTATTCGAAATCAAAGAACATCCATTAAATAAAATTGATGTTGAAGTAGTAATTGCCACGGCAATATTGTGGTTTCTTCTGATTTTAGACTAATATTTTAATTATTCAAGTGATAGTCATTTTAATAAGATTTTCAAATTTTAGGAAAATTTAAGATGCACTCAAAAAGTACCTATTTTCAATCAACAAATCAATAAATTTGTAAAATTCATACTTCATTTTCCAGAATAAATTTTGTAATTTCTCCCAAGTTTAATGAATTCTAAATATATTTACATCAATGTGTTACGGACTACTATTCTGATTCAAGAAAACAATCTAAGAATAATATTGTTAATATGGCAACTTCAAATTTTGTGAAGGACAATAGTGCTATTCAACACTTCGATCTTGATTCCGATTAGGTTTATAATCGAAATCGTAAACGGATTGATATTTGTTGAATGACCAAAAAAATTGTCATTTGGCATGTCATTTTACAGATCAAATAAATCAATATTGAAATAACCTCATTATTTTGGTTCATTTCACGTGTATTTCACACTTTTCACAAGTTCATTTAGTTTAATCACGTTTAATTTTATAGAAGCTGTTCTGATAGTTAAAAATGTAATATACAATTGCAAAATATCACACATCACATAATCCATAGACAAACGGTAGTTTATTTAAATTTTTCGACCAATCACATGCTTCCGATTTTCGATTGTTTTCCATAGCATCATAATTTTAGACCGATTATAATCAGAGTGATCGATTGATATCGAAAATGTATTGTTGAACATGTTGTTTATTAAATGACAGGATATGATTGTAATCGTCGCATTGTCGCATTGAATAGCACTATTATGTTGAAAAGTTAGCAGAAATTACGATTTTGACATTATTTTTTGTAAAAAGTAATTACGTAATTTTTTGGAAATAGGTATTTTTGGTGCAATTCAAATTTTCTTTTTTATCATGCCAGTCCAGTGAAAGTATAGAATTTAAATTTCCCGCCGAAACCAGTCTTTTAAATTTCCCACTGAAGTCAATATTTTAAATACCGATGACAGAAAAGAAGAAGAGCACAGCTAGCGACGCCTACAGGTCTGTCCCCGAGTTAAGTTTTTGGTTTGATCTTGGATAACGTATGTGGGATATCTAGGGGTTACTTATCTCTGATACTACGTACTGAAAAACCGATGTCTAAAAACTCGTTCATTGTGCTGCTCTATTTTAAAGGCGCATTTTCGTGACGCGCCCCACAGTTGAAATAGATGTTTTATCTCCCCAATATGTCTGTCGGCCGTCGTCGATGTTCCAAACGCACAAGATGCCAGATTCTGTTGACATTTTCATCGGTTCTTGAGAATGAATAAATGATAGCTTTCCGCTTCGTGGTTCATCTTCAAAGGACTCTCTTCCTTCAGAAAATGCCTTAAACCACCGAAAAACCTGGGCCCCTAACAAAACATTTTCCGTAGGCCTGTTAAAGTTTTGCAAAAGTTTCCGGTTTGCTGTGCCCAAGTCTGAAGAAAAACCTATTAGCACACCATTGCTTGAAATTTGAAATTGGTGTCATCTATTTTTAGAACGAACTAGAAATAAACGGTTTTAAAGAAAACCAACTTTTCAGCATCTGCGGCCCTGAATAATATTCTATCATAAAATTGTCACTTGTATACACTTCGGGGGATGTATCTTGTTAACACACTGAAAATTCTCCAAAAATGAGAAAAATATGGTACTGCAAGTACCATAGAACCCGGTGTACTGGCTTTAGTGAGCTGAATATCAATAGGATCCATCTTTGAGACGCTCTTAATAATATCCAATCATAAAATTGGTCACTTGTATATATTCCGGAGGCTGTATCGTGCTAACAACCTTAAGTTTCTCCAAAAATGACAAAAATATCGTACTTAAAGTACTATAGCACCTGTTGTACTGGTTCTGGTGAGCTGAAAATCAATAGGGTTCATCTGTGAAGTGTCCTGAATAATATTCAATCATAAAATTGGTGACTTGATCAACTCCGTAGGCTGCATCGTGCTAACAAACTGAAATTTCTCAAAAAATTACTAAAATTTCGTACTTCTAGTACCATAGCACCCGTTGTGCTGGCTCTGGTGAGCTGAAAATCAATAGGGTTCATCTAAATTACAAATAACAATATTCAATCATAAAATTGGTGAATTGTTGCACTCCGGAGGCTGTATCGTGCTAACAAGACATGTTACGAAAAGTGGCCGACGACGACGGCGACAACATACAGACAGGATTTTTTTTCTAAAAACCGTTTTTTTGGGTTGGTGTTGGTGGAAAACGTAAAAATAACTCAAAAAAATTCAAATTTCCCACTTTTTTTGGGGTAAACCAATACTTTTCTCGCATATTAGATAGGTGGGACGGAAAAGTAAAAACTGTCTCACGAAATAATCGCTACAGACAACTAAACGACTTTAGCGAATTCAAACTTTTGCCCATACACCACATGTACGTCCATTGGATGTACAAAATGGATATCATGGACGTCTATTGAACGTCTGGTTGTATACAATGATACGTCCAGAAAAAGTCCGGACCTCACTGGATTTTACATCCTATGGACGTACATTTAGAATGTACAATGGACTTCCGTACAGGATGTACAATGTACGTCCAAATAGGATGTACAATGGACGTAGGGGAAGTTGGGGGAATACCGCGCGCCTAAGAAGAAATGACTTTTTCCCTCACGTAGACTGATTTATGTTAGTAACTTAAGGAAATACTCAAAACCTTATTATTAATAATATTTTGGATTTGACAAATAAATTTATGAGATAGTAGTAAAGCGCGGTATTCCCCGGATAAAGAATAATGCAGCGCATGCTCTGGATAATACCGCGCACCGTGTCTAATATGCCAAACTAATAAAAAGAATTATAAAAAGCCAAACTTATTAAATTTGTAAATGTTTTAATGTTCGATATACTACATAAACAAAAAAGTCCCTAACAAATTTTCAAGGTACCAAAATATAGTGAAATATGGCTCGTTATATATTTAAATTCATTTTTTTGCTGCTGCAATACACATATCGCAAGTGAATCAAACAGCTGTACTCCATCCACTACACTCAGAATGTGAACCAATCTGAACATTAAGTACAACGGTACCATAATTCATTATGTTGTCCAAATTATTAACAAATCAATCAAACGTCATTACTTTGAGAGTCCACATCATCTAATTCATCATCATCGCATAACTGGCTTTCGTCATAGCTTTCAGAATCGTCTACTATTTTTCTTACACAAGATGTTTTTCGTGACAGTGTTTTTTCTTTCACTGCCTTATTTAACAATCTTTCTCTCTCTCTATTTCTCTTTTTGTCTTCTGTAAGAGTATCTTCTTATTCGCTTTTTCTTTTTTTTCTTTATTTGCTTGTTTAGCTTCAAGTAATTTTTTCAATTCAGTGGAAGTAAAAATCTCCGAATGTTGTTTTTTGTGGGATTTGGTTGCAGTTTTTTTCTCAGTCACTACTGGCAGCGGCGCTATTTGTTCTATAAGATTTAGTGAGTCATTGAGAGATGAGTTCACTTTTAAGATCTGAGTAGGTTTTCTTTCGCTTTGAGGAGGAGTGATTTTATGTTCTGCTTGCTTACTGGTACTAGGTTGTTGCTGGGTATTAAAATGAACTTTCCTTACTGTATTATTCTGTTTCGAAGTTCCAGGCTGTTCCATATTTTCTTGGTTCGATTGATCCATTTCATTAGTGACAGTTTCACTTAAGTCAAGTGGCATTTGAATATTAGTGACGTACGTGTGATCTACTGTAAAAAGTCATCATCTGAAAATGTATCAGAGTCCAGGGACCATATTCCAGCAGCCCTGAATCCAGAAATTCCTTTTTCCATTGAAGCTGCTTTTAGATATGCTTTATTAAAAAGACCGGCTAGTTCATAATGCGTAATTTTTTCGTAAGCACGATTTTTAAGATATAAATCACATTCCCGATTAAAAGCCGTTTTGGGAGGTCCGAAGAAAGTTGAGTCGAGTGGTTGAAGTTTATGTGATGTATGCGGGGGAATTGATACCATAAAAATTCCAATAGCTCTGCAATATTCATATATATTTAGTGAAATATGCAGCACAAGCAGCACCGTATCATCGGTTGTTGCCTTAACGAACTAATCGAAATGTACGATCCACTCATAAAATAAATCTTCGTTGATCCATCCATTTTTGGAACAACCATAGATAGCACCAATTGGCCCATCTCTCTCCAATGTATGCAACATACGCGCCCTCGGAAATATGAACATCGGTGGCACGAATTGTCCTGACGCACTTACTGAACAAACTAGAGTGACATTTTTTTCCCTTTGCCAAGATGTTATCGAGCCAACTTGTTTCTGGCCCTTTGCAGCTAATATTTTTCCTGGAGTTTGCACAGTCGATATTCCTGTTTCGTCCACATTGTAAATACGATTGGCTGTAAATGTATGCTTTTCCATAACATATTCTAGGTTCTTGTAAAACCGGTTTACTTCAGTTTTGTTGAAGGCGGTAATACGATTTTGACTTGTACCTTCTGGTTTTAGAATGCTTATCTGGGAATTACGCTTTAAAAATAGTCTTCACCAGCCAACTTCTTTTCGTTATCGAATCTTTGTTTTCTTTGTTTTTTTACTGAAAAAATCATAGGCCACAGATCTCACTCTTAAACGAATTATCCCGTAGAAAACATTTACTAATTTAATAATGTGTAAAGCAAGGGCTTGCTCCTCTTTCTTGGTGAACACTGGACGTCTTCCCAACTCAGATTTGATCAAATTGTTGGCTTTTTTTCTATCCCTTAAAGTAGATTAAGTTATACCGAATGCTCTACCAACTTCTCTCACTGCTCGTCCGGCTCCTATTCCATTCATAGCCATTCGTAATTGCTCCTCACTTCACTGACCTCTTATTGTTGTTTTTCTTTGATATGTCCTTGGCATTTTATCAATAATAAAAAAATCCTACCAACCATAAGGGGTAATTCTGCGCAGCGTGCAATTACTCCAGAATAATTGCGCGGTTTTCCCAAGTACGCCTCCGATCAAAAACAGTTTTTGGCAAAGGGTAAAATACTACTGAAATGTTTATAGTCAAGATGAAACAGTATATATTTAGCTACAATTTAAAAAAACGATACTGATAGCATATAATACAACAAACTTACCTCCACTTAAAGACACCAACAAAATTACATAAACATAACCTAAAACGTACAGATCTCACTTACTTTCTGCAATACACTGAAATCACAACGAAACTTTTGGCGGATGTTTTTTTATAGCAGACGAACAGTTCCAGTGTTGCCAAGTCTTTCGTACGTCTAGAGATTCTGAATAACCTAGATGCTCGTTATTCCCCCGTTGCGTGGTATTCCCCCAACTTCCCCTATATACAGAATGTACAATGGACATCCATACAGGATGTACAATGGACGTACAGACAGGATGTATATTCAATTGGTCCATTGAATGTACAGAAAATGTTGTCAAAGGTTCACTTTAAAGTTTTTACGTAAACAACGTAGACAGTATATGTTTGTATACTTATTTTATAATCAAAAATAGCACATCTTGCAATTATAAATAAATAAATAAAATATATAAATAGAGACATTTTGATAAAACTCATAAAACGGTAAACAAACACTAATAACACAAAAGTCACTCATTGGACTTCACTTCCTTTCTTTGGCTCTTCAAAGCCATTTCGAAATTGCTTCTTCAACCTCCTCCTGGTTTCGTTTGAAATGTAGGCAGCTTCTGAAGATTCAGTTCAATAAAATTGTGCTGTCATACCAACAGAATTACTAAACTGCAATTTACAACCACAATATTATGTGTAGTTAAATAATGAAATAAGTAAATTGTAGTACTGTTTATCCTAAAGAAATCTTACTTTCGAAAATAAGCCTTACTTTCGAAAATAAATAGAGCAAATATTTACAACTTAAAAAAGTTAAATTTTGAGTATATTCAACAAGTGATGATTTTCAAGATTAAAAATACATTTGATAAAAACTCCACAATTAATACAATAAGAACCTAGTAAATTTATTTACTTATTAGGAACGGTGGGTGATTTTTTCATTTCCTTTATAGTGGTTGAGCTGTGGAGTACATTACTTTCTACAGTATAATTATGTTCAGCCTTATCATCAGATATTTCTTCACCAGATTGATAGGCTCTTTTACAATTTTTGTTGAAAATTGCGTTTCTGGTGGTTTTTGGTAGTGCCTTTTCATGTTCACGATTCAGGTGCCTCCTAATAAATTGAAAAAAAAGGGATTTACAAGCAGACATGACATAAACATGACTATAGAGCTACTGAGGTGACACCCCTTGATCATTTTTTACGATTAACTTTCTACTATATACTCGTATATTATCATAACTTGTAATACTGAATAACATCTACATTTATAATAAACTTAGATAGATTTACAAACCCACTATACAACTAGTGATTATATTACATAAATACATCACTGTCACTGTCGGCCAATTTTATTCTATATTGAGGATTATAAAACCGACACCTCATTAGTGTTTCATGAGAATTAAATGTTTTAAACATTCTACCCATGAGTTGAGTATATTGCATGAATGATATTGCGATTTGTTTGAAAGCACTCTTGAATTTTGCCTATTCCCTGTGGTTATCATAAACCCACTTCTACTTCACCTTGCTACAATCATTTGCTTAACACACCAGACCAGACAGTACACAACACAAACCTAAATTTTGGATTATAAAATTCTCCAAAATATTCAAAACGTTGTGACATTTGCAGAAAAGTTTACATGGAACACTGAAACGATAACACGTTCTAGCTTATAACAAAGAATACACCAACAACAAGAAGCGGAACTTCGGCTTTTTGACAATTCATTTTCTGAATGCGCATGTGTGATAGACGCCATTGTTTTATATGAATTTTACGTCAATGTCATTCTTTGTTGTTAAACAAAAATATGCTTTTTATTTGTTTATTTACTTTGATTTTGAACAATACCGTTTAGTAAAAGTAACGAGTGGCACTCTTAGTGAGAAATTATTGTATTTATGATGGGAAGAATAAGCTGTGAAGTTCGTGGATGTCACTCAACAACAGGAGAAAAAATAACTGTTTGGTTTTCTCAAAGACCCTGTGAGGTAAGAGAAATTGTTTCTATATGCAATGTATTATAGGTATATATTCATTTTTCAATATTTTACATTTTATTTTACATGTTCCTATGCATTGTAAGTTGTGTAAATCTATGTTTTTGTTTGTTAACGTTGATCTGTCCCTCTACCTTTAATAACGTATATAATGATAATATAATGTACTACAATAAGCATTCTGCTGACGAGCCCTGTTCTGCAAAAACATGTTGAATGAAAATACATAATATTCAATATAAATTAATAGTTGATTTCTCTTATAGACATGTTATAATATAAAACTATACCTACCTTTATTTACTTTTTGGGGTACAGCTATGGTTGGAAGCTTGTAAGCGTAGAGATTTGTTTGGAAACACTACAGATGCTTTACAAAAGAATTTATAGGTTGTGTGAACTTCACTTTGAGAAAAAAATTGTTTCCAAAGGAGGATATTCCAAGCATTTGTTTCAGCTAGCTGCCCCTGCCATATTTCCATGGTTAAAATGCAAGAGACATATTAGTAGTATCGGGGGGACTTGAGCACCCCCCCGGCCAATTTTTATCCAGTCGGCCATTTTTTATCCAGTCAGCCATTTTGTATCCAGTCGTCCATTTTTTATCCAGTCGGCCATTTTTTATCCTTGTAGATTTCTATAGAGGTGCCGTCCATTTTTTATCCATTCGGCCATTCTTTATCCGTCACCCCTTTTTTATCCTTGTAGATTTCTATAGTGGTGTCAGCCATTAGTGCTTATGATTTTTTTATTATCAGCGTTCTTATCTCTTTTGATGTTCCCCAAGAGATAATAGGATGAGTAAATGTCAGCTGAAGGTCGGCGAGGTTGACATAAAACAACGTTACTACAATCAATATACAGGGCGTGGACAATGCCATAAGGGCACTCTGCTTGGATTTTCATCGAACAAAACAGGATGTACCAAATCGCCATTAGGTCACTACGACGACGATCAATATATAGGATGTCATTGGACTCAGACACGTTCGATCGTTATACAGGCTGTACAAAGATACCATAAGGGCGCTACAATGTATTTCTGCTATTATTGGACGGATTGAAGTCGAACAAACGCCATTGTGATAGGTAGAGCATTTTATAGTATGTACAAAGATGTCATAAGGGCGCTACAATATATCTCGGCTATTATTGGTCGGATTGAAGTCGAACAAACGCCATTGTGATAGGTAGAGCATTTTATAGGATGTACAAAGATGCCATAAGGGCGCTACAATGTATCTCTGCTATTATTGGTCGGATTGAAGTCGAACAAGCGCCATTGTGATAGGTAGTGCATTTTATAGGATCTACAAAGATGTCATCATAAGAGCGCTACAATGTATCTCTGCTATTATTGGTCGGATTGAAGTCGAACAAGCGCCATTGTGATATGTAGTGCATTTTATAGGATGTACAAAGATGCCATAAGAGCACTAACAAAAACAATAGCCTCTACGACGTCCAATATACAGGGTGTCGACGATGTTAACACTCTGTTTGGTCGGAAGTCGAACAAACTGTGTTAGGCAATACAACGATCAATATACAGGATGTACAAAAATGCCATAAAGGCACTACGATGTATACGTCACAACAACGTTATACGGGGTGTCAAAACGACATCGGCAACGACAACGATAACGACAACGACAACGACAAAGACAACGAAACGCATCAGTTGGATGTACAGAGAGAGAAAAATAGCATTATTTTGGACATGCGCAATGGTTACAGAAGTGCTTATGATTTTTGTTTTTTGTTATCAGAAGAGTATAGACGAAAATTGAAGGAATTTACTAAAAAAAAATAAAGATCGGTATAACAGTGCAATGATATATAAAACCAAGGAAACTATATCTGTTGATCATTATAATTACTACTTAAGAAGACAGTTTGAAAGTGGAGAACTTCCTAGATTTATCTGTTCTTTGAAGACTTCATATTGTGGGTCTCCTAAGTGGTTTCAAATTTGAAACTCTAAATTCAATTCTTGTTTCTTATCACAAATATGTAGAACTTCTAGTTTTGTATTAGGTGTCAATGAAATTCCATACATTGTAAAAATCTCGAATTGAGGAATGAAATCAATAACGTTACTTTTTATAAAGAGAGAGAATAGTTATGAAATTTAAATAATATTCTTAGAAATTCACGACGAACGAAATCAAGGTGTATATTAACATAAGATTCCAAATTATGTTAGCCGATAAACGCACAAGCTTATCAGCGAGTTTTTCCGTTTTCGCCATTCAAGCGATACCATAGGAACTAAATTAACGATATACGAGTGAAATAAAAAGTGTCTATTAATAAAAATATTATTGAAATAGATCTCTCTCATTGTAATAATTACTCTATTCGATCACTGTATTCGACAAAAGACATCGATTCAGACAAATGCATCGATTTTGGGCATAACAATGTCCAGTTTTCTTTTGCCTATATATGCCATATAAGCTATGTTGAGCATCCAGCTTTTGTTATCCCATCTTGGATCTTTAAATAACATATAACTAGGTCTGCTGAGCGATTTTGTCATTTCTTCCGATATTTAGATAGATTCAACCAAGCATTATATATGTAGATGTCGACGATATCTACCAATAATAAGAAATATATGGCCAATATTACAAGTCCAGTTTTCTTTTGTCGATATATACCATATAAGCTATGTTGATCGATTTTGTCATTTCTCTTGATATTTAGCACTGTTTACAGAGAACTAGTAACATTAAGCGACGATAGATTCAACCTAATGTAGCTTATTCACGTAAATTTCTGCGATATATGCCTATTATAACAGATATATGGCTAATATTGGAAGTTTCTAGGACAATTCATACAAATTTATCGATTTTGAGTAAAACTAAGTCCACCTTGGTTATCCCATCTTTTGTCTTTATATGACATATAACTAGGTCTACTGAGCGATTTTGTCATTTCTCACGATATTTAGCACTATTTATCAAGAACTAGTAACATCAACCGACATTTGTATAGATTTAACCCAGCATTAAATATGTAGATGTCTACCATATCTACAATAATAAGAAATATATGACCAATATTGCAAGTTTCTAGAACGATTCAGACAAATGCATAACAAAGTCCAGTTTTCTTTTGTCGATATATGCCATATAAGCTATGTTTAGCGGTTTTGTCATTTCTCTTGATATTTAGCACTGTTTACCGAGAACTAGTAACATTAAGCAACGATAGATTCAACCTAATCTATTTTATTTACATAAATTTCCGCTACATTTGCCTATTATAACAAATATATGGCTAATATTGGAAGTTTCTAGAACGATTTAGACGAATGCATCGATTTTGAGCAAAACTAAGTTCAGCTTTTGTCATCCCATCTTCTGTCTTTATATGACATATAACTAGGTCTACTGAGCGATTTTGTCATTTCTCTCGATATTTAGCGCTATTTACCGAGAATTAGTAACATTAACCGACATTTAGATAGATTCAACCTAGCATTATATATGAAGATGTCGACGATATCTACCAATAATAAGAAATATATGGCCAATATTACAAGTTTCTAGAACGATACAGACAAATGCATCGATTTTATACATAACAAAGTCCAGTTTTCTTTTGCCGATATATGCCATATAAGCTATGTTGATCGATTTTGTGATTTCTCTTGATATTTAGCACTGTTTACCGACAACTAGTAACATTAAGCGACGATAGATTCAACCTTATGTAGCTTATTTACGTAAATTTCTGCGATATAAGCCTATTATAACAGATATATGGCTAATATTGGAAGTTTCTAGAACGATTCATACAAATTCATCGATTTTGAGTAAAACTAAGTCCACCTTTGGTTATCCCATCTTTTGTCTTTATATGACATATAACTAGGTCTACTGAGCGATTTTGTCATTTTTCACGATATTTAGCACTATTTATCAAGAACTAGTAACATCAACCGACATTTCGATAGATTTAACCCAGCATTAAATATGTAGATGTCCACCATATCTACAATAATAAGAAATATACGACCAATATTGCAAGTTTCTAGAACGATTCAGACAAATGCATCGATTTTGGGCATAACAAAGTCCAATTTTCTTTTGTCGATATATGCCATATAAGCTATGTTGAGCGATTTTGTCAATTCTCTTGATATTTAGCATTGTTTACCGAGAACCAGTAACAATAAGCTTCGATAGATTCGACCTAATCTAGCTTATTCACGTAAATTTCCGCGATATTTGCCTATTATAACAGCTATATGGCTAGTATTGGAAGTTTCTAGAACGATTTAGACGAATGCATCGATTTTGACCAAAACTAAGTCCTGCTTCTGTTATCCCATCTTTGGTCGTTATATGCCACATACCTAGCTATGTTTAGCGATTTCGGAACTTCTCCCGATATTTAGCACAATTTACCGAGAACTAGTAACATTAACCGACATTTGGATAGATTTAACCCAGCATTATATATGTAGATGTCCACGATATCTACCAATAATAAGAAATATATGGCCAATATTGCAAGTTTCTAGAATGATTCACACAAATGCATCGATTTTGGGCATAACAAAGTCGAGTTTTCTTTGGTCGATATATGCCATATAAGCTATGTTGAGTGATTTTGTCATTTCTCTTGATATTTAGGACTGTTTACCGAGAACTAGTAACATTAAGCGACGATAGATGCAACCTTGTTCGAATTTGGTTTTTAATTACCAAATTCTCCCGTGATTCTATTTCAATTTCCCCTGTATAATAAAAGTCGAATATTATGCTCAAAACATATAACTAAATATATCCTTATTTTCAACAGTTAATATTTCTTTACTTCACTAAAAAAGTCATTTAAATTTACTAACACCTAAGAAAAACAGATAAATATCGTTTTCTGAAATTCAACTGAACATATCAAAGTCCCCGACATCTTATCTCTTCATAAAAACTCTCTTCCAAACTCTGTTATCTGTATCTACAAAACCGTTGAAAACCCCACAAAAAACATCTTCATATCTGCAACATTCACTTGTTGTTCGAACGTTACATTTTAAAATACTTTTATCCCATTGGCTAGTTTCTAATAGTTTACTCATTCCTCGATCCTACGTCATCAACCATATAAATACGAAAATAGCCTCATTTTTACTGCACTTCCCAGATAGCTTTCACACTTCTCAGACACCCTCTTTCATCATATAACATGCTACAACTTCGTAAAACCAGCCGGCGTTTTTAACCCGGGAACCATCATGTGTCCGTAATCTTTATTCTTTTAATAAACCAACATAGTATGTGCACAATACTTTCAGTTATCGCGAAAAGTCAAGTGAATTCTTAATTGTCGAAGCAACAGTAAATAACTTATATTTCATGACAATATAAATCATAACGTGATATCAGTGTTTTAATTTCATTCTACGGTTCATCGTTACTTCAGTGACAAACGGCCGTAGTGGTCCTTCGCAAAGCCAAAAATACATTCCCTCTAATTAACCCGAAGTAAAAGGGGTTAAATTAGAACATGGTCCTGATTCGAGACCGGATAGAACCAGAAAATAGTGAAGCACAGTCCTAGCGAGAGCAGTGAAACAGCCCTTGGAGTCCAGAGAATATAGACCCTCAGCGTTCCCGAGAACTCTTCGAGAATTTCAGTCAGCAGAAAACAGACATTAGATAAGGTATTTATCGATAATAAAAGATTTTGTATATTTGCTTATCAACCAACGTAAAATTTTGTAAACATAGAATATAGTGTGATACGAAATTCAGTGATCTAACAATGCAAAAACATTTATCACATTTTACAATTTAAAATTACAGTCATGTATATTAATATTATAAGATAATATAGTTAAAACTGATGAATATTTTCATATATTTGCGTATCAAACGATGGAAAAATCTCATAAATTTAACATACAGTGGTAGACGAAAGTCTGCACTCAAACACTTTAAAATAATTAACATTGCTATGGATTTATAATAAAAGTCTTTGATATATTTTTTATGCAACATAAACTTTAAATAATTTCACCTTAATATTAACTTGGATATATAATAACATTCTTTGACATTGTTTGTGTAAAATAAAATATTATACAGTGTGGTTTAAATAATTTCACCTTAATAGTAATTTGGATTTTTAATAAAAGTCTTTGATATTTTTAATGCAACATAAACATTTATATTATACAGTGTGGTTTAAATAATTTCACCTTAATATTAATTTGGATTTTTAATAAAAGTCTTTGATATTTTTAATGCAACATAAACATTTATATTATACAGTGTGGTTTAAATAATTTCACCTTAATATTAATTTGGATTTATAATAAAAGTCTTTGATATTTTTTATGCAATATAAACATTTATATTATACAGTGTGATTTAAATAAGTTCACCTTAATATTAATTTGGATTTATAATAAAAGTTTTTGATATATTTTTCATGCAACATAAACATTTATATTTATATTATACAGCGTGACTTAAATAATTACACCTGAATATTGATTAATTACAATAACATCGTTGAAATTTCTTATAAAACATACATTCATTGTACAGTGTGTCCTAAAATAATTACATATTAAGATTGTCATGGAACCATAATAACACTAGTCGGTATTGTTGTGTGAGGAAACCAGGTACAATTACAGTGTCATTTTAACTTGCAACGAGTCGTAGAAAACTGAACAGGCACGGCTGGTAGCAAAAATATAAAACAAATATATTACGCTAATAAAAAATAAGCATTGTTCAAACATAACTATTCATTTACATTTCATGTTAACCATATAATTAATACATCAGTTACAAAATGGATTCATTAAAGACGCAACGTGCAAGTTGCAAAGCAGCAATTACTCGTATTTACAACTGGTTCCATAACAATCTGGACGAGTCAGACAAGTATGCTTTCAAATCCCGAATAGTCAACTTAGAAAAATATTACTCTAAATACTCTGAGATTCAAGACCAAATTGAAACCATAGCCGTAGATACTGAAGTAGAATTCGATGATAGAAGTCAGATTGATGAAAAATATTACTCATTACACTGCAAGCTACAAAATGCTTACGAAAAATTAAACCCTAAAATCAATCAACCTAACCAATTATCTGTACAGTCTCAGAATGAAACTCATATTAGATTACCTTCCATAGAAATACCGATTTTCTCAGGAGATAGCACTAAATACACTGCCTTTATAGACCTTTTTAACGCACTAATAGTGAATAACACCCGGCTTACATCCAAGACTGAAAAATTCTACTATTTGAAATCATACTTGAAAGGTGACCCGCTCAATTTAATTTCTCAATTACCGGTAAATGAAACCAATTTTGATGTAGCGTTGGATTTACTAAATTCAAAATACAATAATACACGGCAGATTGTTACTGCCCATTTTAACCGTTTGACAGCCTGTAATAACATTTCAAAATGTACTGCCCAACAATTAAGAACATTCACGTCCGAAGCTAGATCTATCGTAAAGTCATTGTTAAATCTAAATATCAGTAAGGAAGAGTTATTTGATGCACTAATCGTTCACATATTAAAAACAAAATTAGATTATAATACAAAAAGATCTCTTGAAGAAAAAGAGACTGATCAAAATCTAATTGCTAGTGATAATTTTTTTGATTTCTTGGAGAAAAAATGTACGGTCTTAGAAAACTTGTTAACCCAAGATCCCAAACCTGATACATCCCATCATTATCGTAATCAGTCTTCTAATGTGACCACACCAACCAACAGAGTAGCATTATTTGCAAACCAACATTCGCATCCCGAACAAAACCCACATCATAACAATGGTCAACGCAATCAACCTTCGTCTAGCGCATACCCTACTTCCAATTATCCATCTTCAACATGCTCATTTTGCAAGGAAACAGGCCATAAAATTTATGGATGTTCCCAATTCGGACGGCTGTCTATCCCCGATCGAAGTAAATACATTAGAGACAATAAAATGTGCTTTAAGTGCCTAGGTTCCACACACACAGTTACTAACTGTAAATCAGTTAAATCATGTTCCATATGTCAAAAAAGACATCACACGTTACTCCATTTAGACAATTATTCTCCTAGACAAAACCTTGACACAAGACCTGTCGAGAGAAATGATACTCCGACCGTCGCCATGGCCTATTCTTTTCATTCCATATTAAATGAACCATGCAACCTACACTCTCTCGAAACACAACCTTCAACTCAACATTCACTCGCTAATCACTCGTTACCCAACTCACTTGAAAGGGACACCTTTACTCAGCTATGTTGTGGTACAACTCGTAGCTCTAACCCCATCAACATTTCAACATGCTCATTCTGTAACAAAGCAGGTCATAAAATTTATTCCTGCCCACACTTCAGAACACTCTCTATACTTGACCGCAAAAAATATATAATAAATAACCAAATGTGCACAGCATGTCCGGGTTTCAGACACACATTCGCCCATTGCTCGTCTACCGGTGTTTGTGCCATTTGCAGAAACAAGCACCACACTTTACTTCACTTCCCTCACACCCACAAACAAAACACATCATTGAGATCTTTGAACATAAACCCTAACCACTCACCACCAATGCAACAATCTCCAGAATATTATCGTCAAGAAACGTACTGTTCTGGACAAGACTCATTCACAATACCTTACGGATAAACTCTCTCATACTCATTATACTCATTCTTTGGTGTGACCACACCACTTTCAAATCACAACTTACCCTCAAAAACACTCTTAATTCACAAAACACTCTTAACTCTTAAATAAATAAATTTCAAACCAACACTTACACTCGAATAAACGATTCATTCATACTCAACGCTCTTTCAGTGCAGGATAGCACTCATGCATTACTTAAACTCTTTCTCGTCAAGAAAACAATCCTTTAGTCCTCTGGAAGAGGACAGTGATACTTATATACTTGAAACTATGTGAAAAACTTAAACTTATACTTGAACATTGAGAAACAAATACTTTAACACTTAAAACCCTGGACGATTAACAAAAAAAAAAAGCTTAGACACTTTGACATGAACATTACTCTCAAGTGAATACCTGGATAAAGGTATTGAAATGAAGAAGAATATACTTGGTTGAAAAGATGAAGATACTTGGTTGAAAAGATGAAGAAATTTGGTTGAAAAGATGAAGAAACTTGGTTGAAAATATGAAGATACTTGGTTGAAAAGATGAAGATACTTGGTTGAAAAGATGAAGAAACTTGGTTGAAAAGATGAAGAAACTTGGTTGAAAATGAAGATACTTGGTTGAAAAGATGAATATACTTGGTTGAAGATGAAGATACTTGGTTGAAAAAGAAGATACTTGGTTGAAAAGATGAAGAAGATACTTGGTTGAAAAGATGAAGATACTTGGTTGAAAAGATGAAGAAACTTGGTTGAAAAAGAAGATGCATGGTTGAAGAAGATGCATGGTTGAAGAAGATGACACTTGGATCATATAAACACTTGGGTGACGTTTAGAAGAAAACGGCATCCCCCTTTACTCATATGTTACTTAAACAATCACATTGACGACACTTTGAATTTAAAACGACTTGACAAAAACATTATATACATATCTTACCCTCATTTTCTTGGCGAGAACAGAAATAACTCCTTTACATTAATTAAAACATTTTAAAAACTCATTCTTACCCGCAAAAGAGTCGGGTCCCCTTAACACAACCATTAATCATAAAAACATATACAAAAACAATCTCGAAAGAGTTAGAAAAAACTCTTTCATCATACTTAAACACTCGTGGTCACTACCTTACATTTACTTTTATGCTAACTCACACATGAATTATTACTTGCACTCGCATACAATTGCACCTTAATCAAACTCATACTCATTCTCATATTGGCACTCAAAGCTCACATTCATAATACTTTTACACTTATTCGTACATACTCGTATTTACATTTGCAGTCACATTCATTCATACTTACTCTTACTACTTGTTGTTGCACGCATTCGTACTTGCTCTAGTCTCATGAGCATACTCTCTTTCGTTTCTCTCATTATCTCATTAAACACTGGGAAGTCCGAGGTTCCTGGACCGTTACTCGTAAAACAAACTGGTACCACACTTGTCGAACAAGAATCGACTTAAACATTCTCTTTCGTTTCTCATTATCTCATTAAACACTGGGAAGTCCGAGGTTCCTGGACCGTTACTCGTAAAACAAACTGGTACCACACTTGTCGAAATAGAATCGACTTAAACATTCTCTTTCGTTTCTCATTATCTCATTAAACACTGGGAAGTCCGAGGTTCCTGGACCGTTACTCGTAAAACAAACTGGTACCACACTTGTCGAACTAGAATCGACGTAAACATTCTCGTTCTTTACTGCATTTATTATTCTTTTATGTGAATACCTGGACAAAGGTATTATTCTTTTATGTGAATACCTGGACAAAGGTATTATTCTTTTATGTGAATACCTGGACAAAGGTATTATTCTTTTATGTGAATACCTGGACAAAGGTATTATTCTTTTATGTGAATACCTGGACAAAGGTATTATTATCTTCTCATTGGTTACAACTCTAGTCCATTTCTAGAGTATATTGCTTACATTCTTATCGTTTACAACTCTAGTCCATTTCTAGAGTATATTGCTTACCTTCTTATCGTTTACAACTCTAGTCCATTTCTAGAGTATATTGCTTACCTTCTTATCGTTTACAACTCTAGTCCATTTCTAGAGTATATTGCTTACCTTCTTATCGTTTACAACTCTAGTCCATTTCTAGAGTATATTGCTTACATTCTTATCGTTTACAACTCTAGTCCATTTCTAGAGTATATTGCTTACATTCTTATCGTTCACTACTCTAGTCCATTTCTAGAGTATATTGCTCACATTCTTATCGTTCACTACTCTAGTCCATTTCTAGAGTATATTGCTTACACTCTTATCGTTTACAACTCTAGTCCATTTCTAGAGTATATTGCTTACACTCTTATCGTTTACAACTCTAGTCCATTTCTAGAGTATATTGCTTACATTCGTTACACTCATGACGTTAGAGTCCTTACAACACTCCAACCTCAAATCTTATTAATTCGTTACATTCATGACGTTAGAGTCCTTACAACACTCTAACCTCAAATCTTATTCATTCGTTACATTCATGACGTTAGAGTCCTTACAACACTCTAACCTCAAATCTTATTCATTCATTACATTCATGACGTTAGAGTCCTTACAACACTCTAACCCCAACTCTTACATTCGTTACATTCATGACGTTAGAGTCCTTACAACACTCTAACCTCAACTCTTACATTCGTTACATTCATGATGTTAGAGTCCTTACAACACTCTAACCTCAACATTTATTCAGTCGTTACATTCATGACGTTAGAGTCCTTACAACACTCTAACCTCAAATCTTATTCATTCATTACATTCATGATGTTAGAGTCCTTACAACACTCTAACCTCAACATTTATTCATTCGCTACATTCATGACGCTAGAGTCCTTACAACACTCTAACCTCAAATCTTATTCATTCATTACATTCATGACGTTAGAGTCCTTACAACACTCTGACACCAACATTAGGTTACTTTACAACCCATATACACCTATTTACATAGTTACTCTCAAAATTATTCACTTTCATTCACAAACCTGCATCAACACTGTACACACACTCACGCTCCATACCCTTTCACTAACATCAGCATTCGATGTCTGAGAGCAGCCATCTCTCACCTCTCTTCCATTCTTCCCGCGCCCCCAATATGTTCGAATTTGGTTTTTAATTACCAAATTCTCCCGTGATTCTATTTCAATTTCCCCTGTATAATAAAAGTCGAATATTATGCTCAAAACATATAACTAAATATATCCTTATTTTCAACAGTTAATATTTCTTTACTTCACTAAAAAAGTCATTTAAATTTACTAACACCTAAGAAAAACAGATAAATATCGTTTTCTGAAATTCAACTGAACATATCAAAGTCCCCGACATCTTATCTCTTCATAAAAACTCTCTTCCAAACTCTGTTATCTGTATCTACAAAACCGTTGAAAACCCCACAAAAAACATCTTCATATCTGCAACATTCACTTGTTGTTCGAACGTTACATTTTAAAATACTTTTATCCCATTGGCTAGTTTCTAATAGTTTACTCATTCCTCGATCCTACGTCATCAACCATATAAATACGAAAATAGCCTCATTTTTACTGCACTTCCCAGATAGCTTTCACACTTCTCAGACACCCTCTTTCATCATATAACATGCTACAACTTCGTAAAACCAGCCGGCGTTTTTAACCCGGGAACCATCATGTGTCCGTAATCTTTATTCTTTTAATAAACCAACATAGTATGTGCACAATACTTTCAGTTATCGCGAAAAGTCAAGTGAATTCTTAATTGTCGAAGCAACAGTAAATAACTTATATTTCATGACAATATAAATCATAACGTGATAACAGTGTTTAATTTCATTCTACGGTTCATCGTTACTTCAGTGACAAACGGCCGTAGTGGTCCTTCGCAAAGCCAAAAATACATTCCCTCTAATTAACCCTAAGTAAAGGGGTTAAATTAGAACACAACCTAATGTAGCTTATTTACGTAAATTTCTGCGATATGTGTCTATTATAACTGATATGTGGCTAATATTGGAAGTTTCTAGAACGATTCAGACAAATGCATCGATTTTGGGCATAACAATGTCCAGTTTTCTTTTATCTATATATGTCATATAAGCTATGTTGAGCATCCAGCTTTTGTTATCCCATCTTGGATCTTTAAATGACATATAACTAGGTCTGCTGAGCGATTTTGTCATTTCTTTCGATATTTAGCACTATTCACCGAGAACTAGTAACATTAACCCGCATTTAGATATATTCAATATAGCATTATATATGTAGATGTCCACGATATCTGCCAATAATAACAAATATATGGCCAATATTGCATGTTTTTTGACAATTCATCGATTTTGAGCAAAACTAAGTCCATCTTTTACAATAATCATCTTTTGTCTTCATATGACATATAACTAGCTATGTTAAGCGATTTTGTCATTGCGCCCGATATATAGCACTATTTTCCGAGAAATAGTAACATCTACCGACATTTAGATAGATTCAACATAGAATTATATATGTACCTGTCCACGATATCTGCCAATTATAACAGCTATAAGGCGAATATTTGAACAAAACTTTGTCCAGCTTTTACAATAAACCATCTTTATATGACGTATAACTAGCTATGTTGAGCGATATAGTCATTTCTCTCGATATTTAGCACTATTCACCGAGAATCAGTAACAACCATTATTTATATAGATTCAACCTAGCATTATATATGTAGATGTTCACAAGATCTACCGATAATAACAAATAAATGGCTAATATTGGAAGTTTCTAGTACGATTCAGACAAATGCATCGGTTTTGAGCAAAACTAAGTCTAGCTTTTGATATGCCATCCCAACTATTCCCGTTATATACCATATAACTTGACTGTCTCGACCCTTACTTCGTGGAATATGCTCATATTAGTGTTTTTAGATGAAACTCAAGGTCTCTAGTTAATTCCACAATATAATACAAGTTATTGAAAATTCTAAAAAATTGACAATTGTTTCGATAAATCAATATCATCGTCAGAATGACAGAAGTTACATTTCATTTTATGCCTACCTGATGTTTAGTAGTTAATTTTGGCTAGACCAAGAAGTAACCTAACTTGTGATTGGCTTAATATATGTTTATAGAAAAAAGAAGAAGATGTGATATTACAAATATTGAAGCTTAGATAATATTAGCCCTATGGTGATATCCTGGATATCATTTTTCCAATTAAGATCAGTATAACTGTGCAATGATATAGAAAACCAGGAAAACTATATCTGCTGATCTTTACAATTATCACTTAAGAAGACAGTTTATTAGTGGAGAATTCCCTAGATTTAACTGTTCATTGACAACTTCATATTGTGGGTTTCTTAAATGTCTTCTAATTTCCAGTTCTTCAAGGAAATCCAGTTCTTGTTTCTTTTCACAAATATTCAGTACTTCTAGTTCTGTGTTAGGTGTCAATGAATGATTGGTGTCAAGTAGATGTTTTGCGTAGTGGGATTTATCTGGTTGTTTTAATCTGTATGCTCGTAAGTGCTCACTGTATCGTACTTCAAAATTCCTAAGGGTCTGACCCAAATAGACAGCATTACATTCTGGACATTTGAGTTTATATATACCTGACTTCTTTAATAGTGGTATTTTTGTTTTTACATTTAACAATTTTGTACTAACGTTACTTTCTGTTTTAAAAGAAATTGTTGCATTCGTTGCTGAAGATATTATCTTTGAAATATTATTAGAAATATTTCCTGCATATGTGATGGTTTTATAAGTTTTAATTTCATCAGCTTGTTTAGGATATATTAGTTGTAATGCCACTTTTTTCTCTTTTTTACTAATTAGCCTATTTATCATATCTAATGGATAACCGTTAGATGTTGCTATTTGTCTAATTGTATTAAACTCTCTATCAAAATTACATTTGTTCATAGGAACTGAAAAAGCTCTATGTATCATTGAATTATATGCCGCTAGTCTGTGTGAGACAGGGTGATTAGAATTGAATGGAATTGTCACATCAGTCTGTGTTGGTTTTCGGTAAATTGAATAATCAAGTACATTATTAACTCTTTGAATTTTTAAATCAAGAAAATTGATTGAGCTATTTTCTTCAATTTCTAATGTAAATTTAATTTTCGGGTGTAAATTATTGATGTGGTTGAAAAATACATCTAATTGTCGTTCACTACCCATAAAACAAGCTAATATGTCATCTACATATCTATACCAAAATAAAATATTTTTCGAAATATTACTTTCAAAGATCTTTCTTTCTAAATTGTCCATAAAAATGTTTGCTAAAATAGGTGATATAGGGCTTCCCATTGGTAAACCTTCATTTTGAATATATATCTTATTGTCAAAAGTGAAATAATTCTGATTAATGCATACATCTAATAAATTAAGTATATCTGATATTATTCCTGGATTAATATTTTTATCTTCTAGTAATTTTCTTACAAGTATTAGACATTCTTTAGGAGGAATTTTAGTAAACATATTAGTTACATCGAACGATATGAGTTTATAGTTATCTTGCAAGTGGATTGATTTCAACTTTTTGATTAGCTCTATTGAATTTCTAATTGAGTACTGAGATTCATATCCGTAAGTATTGAGTATATTGTTGAGCTTCTTTGCCAATATATTATTAGGAGCATTAACATAAGAGACTACAGGTCTAATTGGTTTCGTTATTTTATGTAATTTAACTGTTCCATATAATTGTGGACAATGAGGATTCTTATGTATGATAGACCTCTTTTCGTAATCATTTAAAAGATAATTTGAATTATTAACAATATCCCTTACATTATTAGAAAACTTCTTTGTTGGGTCTGCTTTAAGAACTTTTACATCGCTGGATTTTATAAAGCTATATACTTTGGAATTGTAATTTTCAGTCGTCAAAATGACAGTAGCATTCCCCTTATCAGATTTTGTGACTGTTAGGTTATTATTCTCTACCTTCTTTTTTATTGCGTTTAAAACTGAATTGTCATTTTTTGTTTGACGTTTAACTTTTGAAGGTTCAATATTTTTGATTAAATTGGCAATTTTTAATTTCTCATAAAGAAAATTATTTGAATTAGATTTTAAAGCTATTTCTGACTCTGTAGCTATAATTTGTTTAATATTATTCGTAAATTTAGGTGGTATGCTGTACTTTAAACTTTATTTAAAAATTCTATTTCACTATTTGTAAAATTAGTGTCTGAAAGGTTTTCAAATCGTGGTGCAAAGTGTGTTGGTATGTAGGTACTTACAGATTCATGATGTTTTGAGTATTGAATTTTATGTTGTGTGTGTTCAAGGTTCTGTAGCTTCTTTTCTTGTTTCTTAAATTTCATATGCTTCATCGTGCTTACATTTTCTCTAATTTTGTCATTCAAACAGTCAAATTCTACTGGATGTAATTGGAATGTGAGTTCTGAATGTACAACTTTTATGTAGTTGTCTAAGGAGTCTCTAACTTTGAACCATTTTTTACATTCAGATTTTATCCAAACTCGTTGAGCACATTTTATAGCTTTTTGTGCTTGTGGTGTTTTAGTGTGACATTTTATATTCACATAATTTGGTATTACCTTTTTTCTAAGGCATTCTTGGTTAAACCAAATGTTTTGTGATGCTTTGTAACGTTTTTGTAGTAACTTCTGGTACAGTCGGGTCAAATCTTCTCTCGAAGATTTTTTAATGAATTTGACTGTCTCGACCCTTACTTCGTGGAATATGCTCCTATTAGTGTTTTTAAATGAAACTCAAGGTCTCTAGTTAATTCCACAATATAATACAAGTTATTGAAAAATCTAAAAAATTGACAATTGTTTCGATAAATCAATATCATCGTCAGAATGACAGAAGTTACATTTCATTTTATGCCTACCTGATGTTTAGTAGTTGATTTTGGCTAGACCAAGAAGTAACCTAACTTGTGATTGGCTTAATATATGTTTATAGAAAAAAGAAGAAGATGTGATATTACAAATATTGAAGCTTAGATATTATTAGCCCTATGGTGATATCCTGGATATCATTTTTCCAATTAAGATCAGTATAACTGTGCAATGATATAGAAAACCAGGAAAACTATATCTGCTGATCTTTACAATTATCACTTAAGAAGACAGTTTATTAGTGGAGAATTCCCTAGATTTAACTGTTCATTGACAACTTCATATTGTGGGTTTCTTAAATGTCTTCTAATTTCCAGTTCTTCAAGGAAATCCAGTTCTTGTTTCTTTTCACAAATATGCAGTACTTCTAGTTCTGTGTTAGGTGTCAATGAATGATTGGTGTCAAGTAGATGTTTTGCGTAGTGGGATTTATCTGGTTGTTTTAATCTGTATGCTCGTAAGTGCTCACTGTATCGTACTTCAAAATTCCTAAGGGTCTGACCCAAATAGACAGCATTACATTCTGGACATTTGAGTTTATATATACCTGAGTTCTTTAATAGTGGTATTTTTGTTTTTACATTTAACAATGATAAATAGGCTAATTAGTAAAAAAGAGAAAAAAGTGGCATTACAACTAATATATCCTAAACAAGCTGATGAAATTAAAACTTATGAAACCATCACATATGCAGGAAATATTTCTAATAATATTTTCAGCAACGAATGCAACAATTTCTTTTAAAACAGAAAGTAACGTTAGTACAAAATTGTTAAATGTAAAAACAAAAATACCACTATTAAAGAAGTCAGGTATATATAAACTCAAGTGTCCAGAATGTAATGCTGTCTATTTGGGTCAGACCCTTAGGAATTTTGAAGTACGATACAGTGAGCACTTACGAGCATACAGATTAAAACAACCAGATAAATCCCACTACGCAAAACATCTACTTGACACCAATCATTCATTGACACCTAACACAGAACTAGAAGTACTGCATATTTGTGAAAAGAAACAAGAACTGGATTTCCTTGAAGAACTGAAAATTAGAAGACATTTAAGATACCCACAATATGAAGTTGTCAATGAACAGTTAAATCTAGGGAATTCTCCACTAATAAACTGTCTTCTTAAGTGATAATTGTAAAGATCAGCAGATATAGTTTTCCTGGTTTTCTATATCATTGCACAGTTATACTGATCCTAATTGAAAAATGATATCCAGGATATCACCATAGGGCTAATAATATCTAAGCTTCAGTATTTGTAATATCACATCTTCTTCTTTTTTCTATAAACATATATTAAGCCAATCACAAGTTAGGTTACTTCTTGGTCTAGCCAAAATTAACTACTAAACATCAGGTAGGCATAAAATGAAATGTAACTTCTGTCATTCTGACGATGATATTGATTTATCGAAACAATTGTCAATTTTTTAGAATTTTCAATAACTTGTATTATATTGTGGAATTAACTAGAGACCTTGAGTTTCATTTAAAAACACTAATATGAGCATATTCCACGAAGTAAGGGTCGAGACAGTCAATTTCATTAGAAAATCTTCGAGAGAAGATTTGACCCGACTGTACCAGAAGATACTACAAAAACGTTACAAAGCATCACAAAACATTTGGTTTAACCAAGAATGCCTTAGAAAAAAGGTAATACCAAATTATGTGAATATAAAATGTCACACTAAAACACCACAAGCACAAAAAGCTATAAAATGTGCTCAACGAGTTTGGATGCAATCTGAATGTAAAAAATGGTTCAAAGTTAGAGACTCCTTAGACAACTACATAAAAGTTGTACATTCAGAACTCACATTCCAATTACATCCAGTAGAATTTGACTGTTTGGATGACAAAATTAGAGAAAATGTCAGCACGATGAAGCATATGAAATTTAAGAAACAAGAAAAGAAGCTACAGAACCTTGAACACACACAACATAAAATTCAATACTCAAAACATCATGAATCTGTAAGTACCTACATACCAACACACTTTGCACCACGATTTGAAAACCTTTCAGACACTAATTTTACAAATAGTGAAATAGAATTTTTAAATAAAGGTTTAAAATACAGCATACCACCTAAATTTACGAATAATATTAAACAAATTATAGCTACAGAGTCAGAAATAGCTTTAAAATCTAATTCAAATAATTTTCTGTATGAGAAATTAAAAATTGCCAATTTAATCAAAAATATTGAACCTTCAAAAGTTAAACGTCAAACAAAAAATGACAATTCAGTTTTAAACGTAATAAAAAAGAAGGTAGAGAATAATAACCTAACAGTCACAAAATCTTATAAGGGGAATGCTACTGTCATTTTGACGACTGAAAATTACAATTCCAAAGTATATAACTTTATAAAATCCAGCGATGTAAAAGTTCTTAAAGCAGACCCAACAAAGAAGTTTTCTAATAATGTAAGGGATATTGTTAATAATTCAAATTATCTTTTAAATGATTGCGAAAAGAGGTCTATCATACATAAGAATCCTCATTGTCCACAATTATATGGAACAGTTAAATTACATAAAATAACGAAACCAATTAGACCTGTAGTCTCTTATGTTAATGCTCCTAATAATATATTGGCAAAGAAGCTCAACAATATACTCAATACTTACGGATATGAATCTCAGTACTTAATTAGAAATTCAATAGAGCTAATCAAAAAGTTGAAATCAATCCACTTGCAAGATAACTATAATCTCATATCGTTCGATGTAACTAATATGTTTACTAAAATTCCTCCTAAAGAATGTCTAATACTTGTAAGAAAATTACTAGGAGATAAAAATATTAATCCAGGAATAATATCAGATATACTTAATTTATTTGATGTATGCATTAATCAGAATTATTTCACTTTTGACAATAAGATATATATTCAAAATGAAGGTTTACCAATGGGAAGCCCTATATCACCTATTTTAGCAAACATTTTTATGGACAATTTAGAAAGAAAGATCTTTGAAAGTAATATTTCGAAAAATATTTTATTTTGGTATAGATATGTAGATGACATATTAGCTTGTTTTATGGGTAGTGAACGACAATTAGATGTATTTTTCAACCACATCAATAATTTACACCCGAAAATTAAATTTACATTAGAAATTGAAGAAAATAGCTCAATCAATTTTCTTGATTTAAAAATTCAAAGAGTTAATAATGTACTTGATCATTCAATTTACCGAAAACCAACACAGACTGATGTGACAATTCCATTCAATTCTAATCACCCTGTCTCACACAGACTAGCGGCATATAATTCAATGATACATAGAGCTTTCTCAGCTCCTATGAACAAATGTAATTTTGATAGAGAGATTAATACAATTAGACAAATAGCAACATCTAACGGTTATCCATTAGATATGATAAATAGGCTAATTAGTAAAAAAGAGAAAAAAGTGGCATTACAACTAATATATCCTAAACAAGCTGATGAAATTAAAACTTATAAAACCATCACATATGCAGGAAATATTTCTAATAATATTTCAAAGATAATATCATCAGCAACGAATGCAACAATTTCTTTTAAAACAGAAAGTAACGTTAGTACAAAATTGTTAAATGTAAAAACAAAAATACCACTATTAAAGAAGTCAGGTATATATAAACTCAAATGTCCAGAACGTAATGCTGTCTATTTAGGTCAGACCCTTAGGAATTTTGAAGTACGATACAGTGAGCACTTACGAGCATACAGATTAAAACAACCAGATAAATCCCACTACGCAAAACATCTACTTGACACCAATCACCTAACACAGAACTAGAAGTACTGCATATTTGGGAAAAGAAACAAGAACTGGATTTCCTTGAAGAACTGGAAATTAGAAGACATTTAAGAAACCCACAATATGAAGTTGTCAATGAACAGTTAAATCTAGGGAATTCTCCACTAATAAACTGTCTTCTTAAGTGATAATTGTAAAGATCAGCAGATATAGTTTTCCTGGTTTTCTATATCATTGCACAGTTATACTGATCTTAATTGGAAAAATGATATCCAGGATATCACCATAGGGCTAATAATATCTAAGCTTCAATATTTGTAATATCACATCTTCTTCTTTTTTCTATAAACATATATTAAGCCAATCACAAGTTAGGTTACTTCTTGGTCTAGCCAAAATTAACTACTAAACATCAGGTAGGCATAAAATGAAATGTAACTTCTGTCATTCTGACGATTATATTGATTTATCGAAACAATTGTCAATTTTTTAGAATTTTCAATAACTTGTATTATATTGTGGAATTAACTAGAGACCTTGAGTTTCATTTAAAAACACCATATAACTAGCTATGTTTAGCGATTGCGTAATTCCCCCGATATTAAGCACTATTTACGGAGAACTAGTAACATAAACCGACGTTTTATATAAGCTATGTTGAGCGATTTTATCATTTCTCTTGATATTTAGCACTGTTTACCGAGAACTAGTAACAATAAGCGACGATAGATTCAACCTAATCTAGCTTATTTACGTAAATTTCTGCGATATATGCCTATTATAACAGATATATGGCTAATATTGGAAGTTTCTAGAACAATTTAGACGAATGCATCGATTTTGAGCAAAACTAAGTCCAGCTTTTGTCATCCCATCTTCTGTCTTTATATGACAAATAACTAGGTCTACTGAGCGATTTTGTAATTTCTCTCGATATTTAGCGCTATTTACCGAAAATTAGTAACATTAACCGACATTTAGATAGATTCAACCTAGATTAGATTAGATTAGATTTTAACGGGGTTACTGTGCACTGAAACCAAAGGTTTATTGTGCCCCCCCCCCCCTATCAGAGCTGTTGTGGCTACTACTACAGCTCGCCTTCCAGTTCTAAGGTTCTAATGAACTCTAGTATTTGGGACGGCTTCAGCGAGGTTAGGTCCTCACTCTCACAAGTGTCTTGTCCAAAGCATTTCTTGCGTTGGCTTGCAATGGCGAGGCATTCCTGAACTAGGTGATCAGGAGTTTCATCCTCCTCCCCACAGAATCTACACTCGTCAATCTCTGCTAGACCTATTCTCATTAAGTGCTTCCTAAGGCGGCAGTGTCCTGTAAGAAAGCCCGTGAGGAGATGTAGCTTATCTTTACTGAGGTCCAAATATTTTTTGGACCTAGGAGTGTCAAAGTACCCCAGGAACTTTTTGGAATGTTCCAACTCGGGAAGGCACCGCCAGAGTGCTTCTCTTTCGGTTTCCTCTTTCTTCCGAAACTCTTTCTTGTAGGAGCATTTTGCTACACCACAGAAAGGCTCCGGGCCAATAAAGGGCATTTGTGCTCCTTTCCTGGCAAGTGTATTGGCCTCTTCATTTCCCGTGATTCCCGAGTGGCCAGGAACCCAGACTAAAGAGACCCTGTTATTCTTGCCTAATTCATCAAGTTTTCTTCGGCACTTCCATGCCAACTTTGAGTCAATGACATGGGAGCTCAATGCTTTGATAGCTGCTTGACTATCAGAATGGATCGATATGTCACATTTCTGGTAGTTTCTTTCTAGGTTCATTTCCACGCATCTTTCGATCGCAAGTATTTCTGCCTGAAAGGCGCTCGGGAAGGAGCCTAACGATAATGAGTATCTTGTGCCAGGCCCAAATACTCCAGCGCCTGCTCCAATGGTGGTTTTTGAACCATCCGTATACCATCTAATGGTGTTTTCTTTGAGAGCTTGGGTGGTGTATTCCCTTTCCCAGTCTCTCCTCGTATTTAGTATCGTAGTGAAATTCTCTTGGATGCTTACTTTCCTGATCATTTCGTCACTGGGAAGATTCGCTAATGAGGTGTATCTTGTCAGAGAGGACCAAGCTCCCTGATTTTTAATACTCTCATTGCCTGAACCTTCCTTAGATATTCTATCTAAATGTCGGTTAATGTTACTAGTTCCCAGTAAATAGTGCTAAATATCGGGAGAAATTACGAAATCGCTCAGTAGACCTAGTTAAATGTCATATAAAGACAGAAGAAAACTGGACTTTGTTATGCCCAAAATCGATGCATTTGTCTGAATCGTTCAAGAAACTTGCAATATTGGTCATATATTTCTTATTATTGTAGATATGGTTGACATCTACATATTTAATGCTGGGTTAAATCTATCCAAATGTCGGTTGATGTTACTAGTTCTTGATAAATAGTGCTAAATATCGTGAGAAATGACAAAATCGCTCAGTAGACCTAGTTATATGTCATATAAAGACAATAGATGGGATAACCAAAGGTGGACTTAGTTTTACTCAAAATCGATGAATTTGTATGAATCGTCCTAGAAACTTCCAATATTAGCCACATATCTGTTACAATAGGCATATATCGCAGAAATTTACATAAATAAGCTACATTAGGTTGAATCTATCGTCGCTTAATGTTACTAGTTCTCGGTAAACAGTGCTAAATAGCTTATATGGTATATATCGACAAAAGAAAACTGGACTTTGTAATGCATAAAATCGATGCATTTGTCTGTATCGTTCTAGAAACTTCCAATATTAGCCATATATCAGTTATAATAGACACATATCGCAGAAATTTACGTAAATAAGCTACATTAGGTTGCATCTATCGTCGCTTAATGTTACTAGTTCTCGGTAAACAGTCCTAAATATCAAGAGAAATGACAAAATCACTCAACATAGCTTATATGGCATATATCGACCAAAGAAAACTCGACTTTGTTATGCCCAAAATCGATGCATTTGTGTGAATCATTCTAGAAACTTGCAATATTGGCCATATATTTCTTATTATTGGTAGATATCGTGGACATCTACATATATAATGCTGGGTTAAATCTATCCAAATGTCGGTTAATGTTACTAGTTCTCGGTAAATTGTGCTAAATATCGGGAGAAGTTCCGAAATCGCTAAACATAGGTAGGTATGTGGCATATAACGACCAAAGATGGGATAACAGAAGCAGGACTTAGTTTTGGTCAAAATCGATGCATTCGTCTAAATCGTAAAACTTCCAATATTAGCCATATATCTGTTATAATAGGCATATATCGCAGAAATTTACGTGAATAAGCTACATTAGGTTGAATCTATCGTCGCTTAATGTTACTAGTTCTCTGTAAACAGTGCTAAATATCAAGAGAAATGACAAAATCGATCAACATAGCTTATATGGTATATATCGACAAAAGAAAACTGGACTTGTAATATTGGCCATATATTTCTTATTATTGGTAGATATCGTCGACATCTACATATATAATGCTAGGTTGAATCTATCTAAATGTCGGTTAATGTTACTAATTCTCGGTAAATAGCGCTAAATATCGGAAGAAATGACAAAATCGCTCAGCAGACCTAGTTATATGTCATTTAAAGATCCAAGTTGGGATAACAAAAGCTGGATGCTCAACATAGCTTATATGGCATATACAGACACAAGAAAACTGGACATTGTTATGCCCAAAATCGATGCATTTGTCTGAATCGACGTCTTTTGTCGAATACAGTGATCGAATTGAGGAATTATTACAATGAGAGAGATCTATTTCAATAATATTTTTATTAATAGACACTTTTTATTTCACTCGTTTATCGTTAATGTAGTTCCTATGGTATCGCTTGAATGACGAAAACGGAAAAACTCGTTGATAAGCTTGGGTGTTTATCGGCTAACATAATTTGGAATGTTATGTTAATATACACCTTAATTTCGTTCGTCGTGAATTTCTAAGAATATTATTTAAATTTCATAACTATACTCTCTCTTTATAAAAAGTAACGTTATTGATTTCATTCCTAAATTCGAGATTTTAACAATGTATGGAATTTCATTGACACCTAATACAAAACTAGAAGTACTACATATTTGTGATAAGAAACAAGAATTGGATTTAGAGTTAGAAATTTGAAACCACTTAGGAGACCCACAATATGAAGTATTCAAAGAACAGATAAATCTAGGAAGTTCTCCACTTTCAAACTGTCTTCTTAAGTAGTAATTATAATGATCAACAGATATAGTTTCCTTGGTTTTATATATCATTGCACTGTTATACCGATCTTTACTTTTTTTTAGTTAATTCCTTCAATTTGCGTCTATACTCTTCTGATAACAAAAAACAAAAATCATAAGCACTTCTGTAACCATTGCGCGTGTCCAAAATAATGCTATTTTTCTCTCTCTGTCCATCCAACTGATGCGTTTCGTTGTCTTTGTCGTTATCGTTGTCGTTGCCGATGTCGTTTTGACACCCCGTATAACGTCGTTGTGACGTATACATCGTAGTGCCTTCATAGCATTTTTGTACATCCTGTATATTGACCGTTGTATTGGCCTAACACAGTTTGTTCGACTTCCGACCAATCAGAGTGTTGACATCGTCGACACCCTGTATATTGGACGTCGTAGAGGCTATTGTTTTTGTTAGTGCCCTTATGGCATCTTTGTACATCCTATAAAATGCACTACCTATCACAATGGCGCTTGTTCGACTTCAATCCGACCAATAATAGCAGAGATACATTGTAGCGCCCTTATGATGGCATCTTTGTACATCCTATAAAATGCTCTACCTATCACAATGGCGTTTGTTCGACTTCAATCCGACCAATAATAGCAGAGATACATTGTAGCGCCCTTATGTCATCTTTGTACAGCCTGTATAACGATCGAACGTGTCTGAGTCCAATGACATCCTATATATTGATCGTCGTCGTAGTGACCTAATGGCGATTTGGTACATCCTGTTTTGTTCGATGAAAATCCAAGCAGAGTGCCCTTATGGCATTGTCCACGCCCTGTATATTGATTGTAGTAACGTTGTTTTATGTCAACGCCGTCGACCTTCAGCTGACATTTACTCATCCTATTATCTCTTGGGCAACATCAAAATAGATAAGAACGCTGATAATAAAAAAATCATAAGCACTAATGGCTGACACCACTATAGAAATCTACAAGGATAAAAAAGGTGTGACGGATAAAAAATAGCCGAATGGATAAAAAATGGACGGCACCTCTTTAGAAATCTACAAGGATAAAAAGACCGACTGGCTAAAAAATGGTGGACACCACTATAGAAATCTACAAGGATAAAAAATGGCTGACCCCTCACAAGGATAAAAAATGGCCGACTGGATAAAAAATGGCCGACTGGATACAAAATGGCTGACTGGATAAAAAATGACCGACTGGATAAAAAATGGCCGGGGGGATGCTCAAGTCCCCCCGATACTACTCATATTTTATTGAATCATCCACCAACAAAAATAGATATTCAGTCTGGTAAATATTAAATTTAAGTAGACATTACAAGCAACTGTTACTAATATTTATTTTTTGTCACCTGGCCACAGTATTAATTAATACTTTCTGACAGGATTAATTGATACTTTACGACAGGATGAATTAATACCTTCATGGAATTTGTGTAAGGGAATGATTATTACAATTACTTTTATAATTGCAGTTACCACACCATTACAGCAACAGCGACATTCATCTCTCAGGCCGCTTCAATACATACGAGTGACCGTGATGCTTCTCCACTGCTTGGTAAATATAATATACATCAAAATGGATGGCTTTCTGATAACTAGATAAGTTAGTAAAAAATTAAGTGTTTGCAAATGTGAATTTAACTAGACAAAAGTATCACCTACAATGTTCAGCTTACCTGTGTCTCACTTAAAAGAATCTTGGTTTTGTTATAAAAGAGTATTTTTTATGATTTTGTTATGATAGAGAAATGTTTTTATATTTATCCCATATTCACTTTGTGGCAGTATTAACTATCAGTCTCTGATATGCTATTTATGTGTAAGAGAATTCTTCTGGTAAAATAGATACTAGAAAATTAAAGTGTCGGATTAATAAAACAACACATTGTCTATAATAAAACCTACTCATACACTTCTGTGTCCATTAATATAATCTTCCTGTATTTTTCTTTTCAGATAATCAACCTTTTAAAATGGACGTTAGGGGGAAGTACTGAGTTACGACCTGTACCATTACAATCTCCTTCGACTTCAACACAAAGCATGACTTTTGGCACACTACGAAAGCAAACGTCTCTGAACAAAATCCTCTCTATTAGCTGCTTTTAACCACATTTTAGCTCTAAAATGTAACAGTAGATTTAATATGGGTTTGAAAAGTATACAGTTTGGTTTGGTTTACCTATACATCATCCTTGTCCAGCTTTGGAGGAACATCTACATCTACAATATAAGCAAACAAGTCCTCCTTTAGAAGCCATCACAAAAAATTAATCTAGTGCCGCTAGAATTATTGTACAATTATAAATAAAGTAATAGATGACTATTTTACTTATCTACCTGTCCTATACAGTTGTAAATGTCAGGTATTATTATTATTTAATATATATTGACCATTTCTACACATTATGTTGCAGACATTAAAATATTTTCTCTAGGTGTAAAATATTGAATTATGAATCTGGAAGAGTGTAACTGTTATATTATATCATGGAAATTATACAAATTGTACATTTAAGCACCAACAATATTGTAATTTTATACCATCATGTATATTGAATTTTTTCCTTCTGTAATCTGGTATTCTAAATATATAATCTATATTACTGTATTGGTTTTAATATCTACCCTATCCTACACATACTGCTACTTAAATACATATTTGCACATAATGAATTCCAATATCAATATAAGAAAATAAAAATCATTTGATTAAACAATAGCTTGTTATTTTTAGTAATAAACTGTTCTTCAAAATCAGAAACTTAAACTATGTATAAAGAAATGCTAAAGCATATTTTTCACAATATTTGTTAAGCCCAAGCGTCTCGTTAAATTAACTTTATTAACTGACAAATTAAGTTTAATTCATTTAATAAATAACTGTTTTAAAGGTACAAACTTTTCCACATCTGTTAGACATTCTGAACAATATCCTATTATAAAATTGTCACTTATATACACTTCGGAGGCTGTATCGTACTAACAAACCGAACTTTCTCCAAAAATAAAGTATATATGGATTTATAGGACCCGTTGTACTCGCACTAGTGAGCTGAAAATCAAGATGGTTCATCTGTGATACACAATGAAAAATATCTAATTATAATATTGGTCAATTGTATTCACTCCGGAGGCTGTATCGTGCTAACAACCCGAAATATCTCCAAAAATGTGGCACTTGCAATGCCATATTACCAGTTATACTAGCTCCAATGAGCTGAAACTCAATAAGTTTCATCTATATAACGTCCTGAACAATATCCAATCATGAAATTGATCACTTGAAGACACTCCAGAGGCTGTATCGTCCTAACAAACTGAAATTTTTCCAAAAATGACTAAAATTTGGTACTTTAAGTACCATAGCACCCATTGTACTGGCTCTAGTGAGCTGAAAATTAATAGAGTTCATCTGTGAGACGCCCTGAGCAATATCCGATCATAAAATTGGTCACGTGTATACACTCCGGAGGCTGTATTATGCTAACACACTGAAATTTCTCCAAAAATGTCGTACTTCAGGTATATCACCCGTTGTACTGGCTCTGGTGAGCTAAAAATCAATAGGGCTCTTCTGTGAGATGTCCTGAACAATATTCAATTACAAAATTGGTAACTTGTGGCACTCCAAAGGCTGTATCGGGCTAACAAGACCATGTTACAGGTTTTTTATGCTTACATTTTTCATTGACAATTAATACTTTCTCGGAATAATGTTTTGACAATACATTAGTAAACAAATTTTTGGAATGTTTGATTTACATTTTTTTCTGCCTGTAAAATATATACCTTCACAATTTTTTAACCTTTTTCTCAGTGTAAATGTTTATTAGCTTTCTGTCAACTTCAGTTTTACAAGGTCACGAAATTTTGCCCCCAGAACATCAAACGATTTATGCCGGCTTTCGCTTCTTGTTGTTGGTGTATTCTTTGCTTATAACCTTAAAACTTGACTACTTGACTTGAGATGTGGCTGGATCGGCGTATTTGGCGTGGAGATAGGCGGCGGGTCGGAATGCATCATGAAACTTCCTTCTTTTTAAATTGTGTTTTCATGCTTACGAATTCAAAATTTTTTGTTTCCACACCAGAATCAGGTAAATATGCAGGATTTATTTATTTATTTATAAATTTCAGATGCTGAGAATTTTAATAAAAAAAACATTACATAGGTACCTAAGTTTTCTTATACCGAAACTAGAATTCATATATTTGTACGAAAATCTCACAAGTCACATGGATGAAAACTTACCCTTATTAAAAATTCTGACATCCAGGGAAAGCACAATTTGTAATTGTTACTTTCATATAAAAGTGGCACACTTGATACTTAGAATGGTTCACTAACAGCCATTTGTATTATGGAAAAACTACCATTATAAGTCTCAAGTGATGTAACACTTTTATATGACGGGAACTGTACGATGGATCCAGATATGTACATATTATGGACATTCTGGCATGTATATTTATAGATGATCATTATTCGATTTGATCGAACGTAATTCATCCATTGGATGAATTTCGTCCATCCTTAATACGTATCGAGATTATTAGTATTTATTATTTTGTCAAAACAGCCTCAAATGGCGCTTTTCTATTCCACTGAAACACTCCAAAAAGCGCTCTAAATCATCGACTGAGGTTTTGGTTAGCACTCACTTAAAAAATAGGTCCTCATAGGCAATATTCATGCAAAATACAATCTATAAATTCCTTTGATATATTTATAGAGTGTCACTTTACAACTTCATCTTTTTGACAACCAATTTCTGCAACCACTTCAACAAAAGCTAGTCAATAATGTCGATTTTATTTGGACAGTATCCAGATAACAATTCTCAAAGTAAGTTTTCATTTCCACAGTGTTTTTCCATCAGAAACAATGTTATATCAATCAACACTTCAACCAAAACGTTCAGATCGTCAAAATTTCACCACTGCTTTCTGAATATTAATACTTAATTAAATAAAAACGGTTTTAAAGATTAAAACTAACTTTTCCGCATATGTGGCTGTGAACAATATTCTATCATAAAATTGTTACTTCTATACACTTCGGGGAATGTATCGTGCTAACAAAACGAAATTTCTCCAAGGACCCGCTGTACTCGCTCTAGTCAACTGAAAACCAATAGAGTACATCTGTGAGACACCTTGAAGAACATTCAATCATAAAATTGATCAATCGTATACTCTCTAGAGTCTATATTGTGCTAACTAACTGAAAATTCTTCAAAAATGACAAAAATATCGTACTTAGAGTACTATAGCACCTGTTGTATTGGCTCTGGTGAGCTGAAAATCAATAGGGTTCATCTGTGAGATGTCCTGAATAATATTCAATCATAAAATTGGTGACTTGTTGAACTCCAGTGTCTGTATCGTGCTAACAAACTGAAATATCTCAAAAAATGACAAAATGTCGTACTTCAAGTACCATAGTACCCGTTGTACTGGCTCTAGTCAACTGAAAATCAATAGGTTACATCTGTTAGACACCTTGAAGAACATTCAATCATAAAATTGATCAATCGTATACTCTCTAGAGCAGTGGTGTCAAAGATACGGCCCGCGGGCCACGACCGGCCCTAAAGACATTCTAATCCGGCCCGCTTTGCTGGAGTCAACCAATCACATAGGCCTGCTGTGAATGGTTGAAAATATGCCAACAATAGTTAGAAATTAATGTTATTATGTTTTAAAATCTTGTAATTTTATATTTATATTCTATAAATATTATAATTAATTGATATAATTGAACATCCTCCACGGGTGTATTAACCAAACGTGTCTAACCAATCATGGCCAACCCGAGCATTTTACTGTACTCTACGGCAACGTCGCCGATGCAATGCCAGAGACGAACAAAAGGGCGGGGGAGTGTGCTGTGAACAGTGCAGCAGTCAGCTCAGTCAGTAGCCAGACAAACGTTGTTCACAAGAATATTTATTCTTTTGCGTTAATTGTGCTTGTTGTGTGTAATTTATTTGAGTGCGCCTTGCGTCTGTTGCAATGTCTTCTAATAAACGACGGAAAGTTGATAGCGAGTGTCGAGTTTTTCAAAGTAAGTGGGAACTATTGTATTTTTTCATTGAATGGAAAGGCAAACCACTTTGCTTGATTTGTAATCAAACTATTGCTGTTTGCAAAGAATTAAACTTGAAAAGACACTATGAAACCCATCATAAAGAGAAGTTTGACAAATTCTCTGACGAGATCAGACTAGAAAAACTAGAATGTTTTAAAAGTAAATTGAAGGGACAGCAATCGTTCTTTACAAAGGCCAAAGTTGATAGTGAGAATGCTATGAGAGCGAGTTATGTAATTGCACTAAAAATTGCAAAGAAATCGAAACCTTTTAGTGACGGCGAATTTGTTAAGGAATGTATGTTAGATGTGGCTGAGATTTCATTCCCATCCCAGAAACAATCTATTCAAGATATACCCCTGTCCAGAAATACAATTGCTGGCAGAGTAAATGAGTTGGCGGATAATTTGCATAAGCAACTTAGAGAAAAAGTGAAAGAATTTATTTTTTATTCCATTGTTGTCGATGAAAGTACCGATATCAAAGATACAGCGCAGCTTGCTGTGTTTATTCGCGGAAACGATAAAAACTTTTTCATTACTGAAGAACTATTGAAATGTGTACCTTTGAAGGATACTACTACAGCTCAAGATATTTACCAGGCGATTGAACAATTAATTCAAAATAATGAACTTGATTGGGGAAAATTATGCAGTATTACGACTGATGGTGCACCAGCCATGGTTGGAAAAAATGCTGGTGTTGTAACGAAAATACGTAAGAAAATTTCAGATGAAGCTACACCTGAACACGAATTTGTGGGGATCCACTGTATGATTCATCAAGAGTCCTTGGCATCTAAAATACTTAAAATGGATCATGTCATGAAGCCAATAATTAAAATTATAAACTTCATTCGGAGCAAAGGCCTAAATCACCGTCAATTCACACAATTTTTAAAAGATCTCGATGAAGCACATTCTGATATTATATACTTTACAGAAGTTCGTTGGCTTAGTCGCGGTTCAATGTTAAAGCGATTTTTCGAATTGCGTGAACATATTGTTAATTTTATGGATCAAAAGGGAAAACCAATTAATCATAGCGACGAATGGTGGCTTGATTGTGCTTTCCTGGTGGATATGACGGAGCATTTCAATAACTTGAACGTTAAGCTTCAAGGCAAAAACATGATTGTCACGCAAATGTACTCAAATATACAGGCGTTTGAGATAAAATTAAAGTTGTTGGAGTCCCAATTGCGAGATCAAGTACTTCACCACTTTCCTAGTATTCGAGCACGTGGTACGTACAGTGCAGAGAAACTAACAGAGTTTACTACTCTTCTACTTGATCTTATAACGGAGTTTGAAGGTCGTTTCGCAGATTTTCGCGAATTGAACTCCTGTGAATTTCCTTTGTTTAATAATCCATTCACCTTTGAAGTTGCCAAGGCGCCAACAAATATGCAAATGGAACTAATAGACTTGCAATGTGACACTGTTTTAAAAGACAAGTTCAAGGAAGTTGATATTTTGACATTCTACTCAAAATATTTTAAAAGTCATGGTAACTATCCCAACATGAGCAAACACGCTGCTCATATTTTATGTATGTTTGGAAGTTCATATATATGTGAACAGATGTTTTCAATAATGAAAATCAACCAGTCTAAACACCGTTCGAGACTGACAGATGAACATCTTCAAGCTATTCTGAAAATTAGTACATCTGATTTGACACCAAACATCGACGACATAATGAAGCTGAAACGATGTCAAGTATCTGGGTCATCGAAATAGTTACTATATTAAACTTTTATTTATCTATTGTATAGATATAACTTTTTTTTATTTTATGTTATTTTATATATTTCGTTGAATAAAGATTTCCGTTATGATATATAAACAAACTTTTTTTAAGCCGGCCCCCCAAGCATGCCTCGAAGAAAAAATGGCACTCATGTAAATTGAGTTTGACACCCCTGCTCTAGAGTCTATATCGTGCTAACTAACTGAAAATTCTTCAAAAATGACAAAAATATCGTACTTAGAGTACTATAGCACCTGTTGTATTGGCTCTGGTGAGCTGAAAATCAATGGGGTTCATCTGTGAGATGTCCTGAATAATATTCAATCATAAAATTGGTGACTGTTTGAACTCCAGTGGCTGTATCGTGCTAACAAACTGAAATATCTCAAAAAATGACAAAATGTCGTACTTCAACTACCATAGCACCCGTTGTACTGGCTCGTGGTGAGCTGAAAATCAATAGGGTTCATTTGTGACATGTCAATGTTCAATCATAAAATTGGTGACTTATTGCACTCCGGAGGTTGTATCGTGCTAACAAGACATGTAAGGAAAAGTGGCCGACGACAACGACAACGACGACATACACACAGGATTTTTTTTTCTAAAAACCGTTTTTCCGTATTGTTGTTGATGGAAAAGGTAAAAAAAACTAAAAAAAAAATTTTAAATTCCAACTTTTTTTGGCGTAAACCAATACTTTTCTCGTATATTAGATAGGCTGGGCGGAAAAGTAAAATATGAATTCTGTATTTTTTGCAACCATATGTGTGTCAGATCGAAACTTATAATGTAATTGTTGATCGAAATATTTAGTTGGGCACCCCAGTGACCAGAATTTGTTATAGCTGAGATTTCTAATCTTCACTGTTAATCAGCAGATTAATGTTATTTCCAGGTAGGTATTTTGCCTTTATTATGTTTTTTTAGTCATCATTTTTCAATTGCTTTATTAAGGTCTTATTAGACTCATGTTTGGGATGGTTAGACTAATAGAACATTGACAGAAATTCGGTCAATAGCTAACGGCCATATCATGGGTACCTATACGACATAGGTGCCAGAACATGATTTACTAAATTTACGGGATAAAATTTAACTGGGTATGTTTTTATAATATTCAATTTTAAAAATAAATACTAAGCAAAGTCAAGTAAGAAAATGTATTTTACCTATTGTCAAGTAATTAATGTTTTGGACGTTGGTAACTAACTGATTTGTGCCAAGAGCTCAACGTTCCACATTATGATTCAAAAATCATAGAAGCCCAGTGTGCCATTTACATATTCCATATTCTATTATTCAATTCCCAGTCCAGCCTCAGAAATATAAATATTATGTTGGTTTCGACACCTCTACTTACGTAAACGAATTAATATATTTAATTTGTGAGTTTCTTTTCCGATAATAATGGCAGCAATAACTATTTTTTTCGAAATGATACCAGATGTCACCAGTTTCTGTAGAGGGTGCACACATTTGTATATAGTATTGCATAACAATCAGAGATAAATTATAAAAGTTTTAGTTTATCTACAGTTCATAGATAACCTTTATATACAGAGAGTAGGGTGTAAATAAATAAAAATGTTTTTATATATTATGTTTTGTTAAATCATTGTAATTTATAAATTGTGCATATAATTATGTCTTTGTTGAGTGTAAACATAAGAAAACTAATAGTTTTAGTATTAGTTGTCTGTTTATTTGGACAAATAACGCATTCAAGTTTTCCTGATGTTTATCCGAAAATACCTATAGAAGAAATCACTGATGACCCTGGGGTTCCCCTCATATTAACACCTTTTATTGAACAAAACAGAATACAGGATGCATTGTTAGCTGCAACTGTGTATTTTAATGGTTTTAAGAAGATTAAAAGCTTCGCAGGATATTTAACAGTAGACAAAACTTTTAACTCTAACCTATTTTTCTGGTTTTTTCCAGCCTTAAATGATTACACAAATGCTCCAGTTATTTTGTGGCTTCAAGGGGGCCCAGGTGCTTCTTCCTTAATTGGTCTATTTGGAGAAACAGGTCCATTTAAAGTAAAACCTGAGAAAGGATTAAAAGTTCGACCATATTCATGGGTCGAAACACATTCTGTTATCTACATAGATAGTCCAGTAGGCACTGGCTATAGCTTTACAAATGGTGGTTACGCTCAAAATGAAACGAAAGTTGGCGAGGATTTATATGTTGCTCTCATACAATTTTTTACTCTATTTCCAGAGTTGCAGAAAAACGAATTCTTTGTAGCTGGAGAATCTTATGGTTAGTATTGATACATGTTTTAATTATATTTATTTAATAGTAATAAAAAATATAACAAGATAATAATATTGTCCTGAATTTGTTTGTTCTTAATATGCATAAAAGTTAGATCCATATTGTAGATATATTTTGATAGAAAAACTGTGGTGTAAGAAAATGTATGGTGATTATTAATAGGTTTGATCATACTTATAGGACAGGTTTATCTACAGTTTTTTTTTTTATTTTTTCTTGGTTAGCAATCAAAACAAACACAGTCATATGAGCTAATGAAATTGCTTCAGAGCATATAAGCTTTACTATGGGCACAATTACTTTCTTTTGGCAAGTCCTCTTCAACAATTTTATAGACTCCGTTTCACAAGAGTTGAGCAACCTGATGTTGGAAGATTGACAATTGCAGATACCAAAATCTTTCTTGTTTATCTACACCACTTATTAACAACCAATGGGGTAGAACGAAGATTTATGCCAATTTATTTTGAGAACAAGTTCATGTGTACGACTGCAACTTAAGGTGGCTTCTGTTGTAATGGGCTCTACTGCAGTAAAAATGCACTTGAAGAAGCTTTTATTAACTTTACTAAACTGACAAAAATGTATTTTTTATTGTCAATCATACATACTAGTGAACTGTCAAAATCTTATTTCTAGGAGTACAAAACTATCCGACACACAACATAGAACACTAAGACAGAAACTCTAGCTATATTCATCACGCCCCCTCAATTTTAATGTTGGAATTTTAATAATAAACAAACATTCAAATTGTTAAATGAAATAGCAAAAACTTTAGGATTCTACAAAAGACCTATTCTGTAATGATTCTATTTCTAAAATTAACAAATTTTTCTTTTGATAAAGACTTCGTGAACATGTCGGCAATATTTTCAGAAGAACAAACATACTTCAATATAAATACCTTTTTCAAACATAAATCTTTTATAAAATGGTATTTTATTTCAATATGTTTTCCCCTTTTTGAATTTTCAAAATTTTTAACTGTGGCAATGGCGCTTAGGTTGTCACATTGCAAAATAACTTCACTAAAATTTCCAAACTCGCTCAAAATTCCTTTAAGATTCACCAGTTCTTGTGCTGCTAAGGACGCTTCGGCTTTCATGGAGCTAATAGCAACACAGGTCTGCTTCCTCGAAAACCATGAAATAGGTTTATTGTTGTGGAACACTATAAACCCACTCACACTTTTTCTGGTTTGCTTGTCTCCAGCCCAATCTGCATCGCACATCCCGACTAATCCTGTCCTTACTTTCGTGTAAGTCAGTCCAAATTCTTTGGTAGTGTTAAGATAACGTAACACTCTATTCACTGCATTCCAAGTACTAGTAGTTGGTTTATCAAGGTATCTGCTCAACAGTGATACACTTTGACATATATCAGGTCTCGTTGTTAGTGAAATATATATCAGACTACAAATCAATCTTCTATATGGAACATTTTCTATGATTTCCTCATCTGGAGATACATTGAAGTTGACTTCCATTGGAGTTGATATGGATTTGATTTGTTCCATGTCAAATTCTTTCATAAGTCTTTTTATCATTTTTGTTTGATGTATTTTCAGTCCATTTTCTGTAAATTCCATTTGCATGCCTAAGAATGTTTGAACTTGTAACAAGTTTTTCTTCTCCTATTATTAGAGCGTCGTCAACATATAAAACTAAGTACGACATTTTCTCTAACATATAAGCAGTAATCGTAGTCCAATCTTTTAAATTGTAATTTTGTCATAATTTCATTAAATTTGATATTCCATCATTTTGGAGAGTTTCTTAAACCATACAGTGCTCTGTTTAGTTTAAGGTATCGACTTTTACTTGCCAAACCTTCAGGTTTTTTGATAAAAACTTCAATGTCTAACTCGCCATTCAAAAATGCCGTTGGAACATCTATTTGTTTGATCTCTCTTTCCATCGCAATTGATAACATCATTCCTATTGTTGAGATTCTACAAACTGGTGCATAGTCAAATTCTTCCCCTTCGTAGGGAACCTGAAATCCCTTTGCAATTAACCTTTTCTCGTACCAACTTCTTTTAGCTTAAAAATCCATCTAGTCTCAATTGCTTCTGTCCATGTCTGTAATGTTTCATGAGATTTTAGGTCCTTTTGGATTGATTCTTGCCATTCTGGTTGTTCGATGGCTTCTCTAAATGTTTTCGGTACTTGATATGTTGAAGAAAGAAGACAATAAGCAACATAAACATTACAGTCTTTTAAATATGATGGCATCTTTGCAGTTCTTCCTGTTCTTGTTATTCTCTCTTCTCGTACTTCAGGTGTATCATGATCTATCACTTCAGAGCTCTCTGAAGTAATTTCTTGATTTGAGTTAGTTTCCTCCATGTCATTGTCACGTTCAGTTTGGTTATGTTCAATTTCTGGTGTTTCAATTTCTTCTTCAGTAAAATGTCTTAATGTCTCATTATCTGAAATTGTTTCATCTTTGGTTTTGTTTCTTTCTTTATACTCCATAACTGATTCATCAAACTTTACATCCCTTGATCTTATAACTTTTTGCTCATCAGGTAACCATAAACTCCATCCTCCACCGCAATAGTCAACCATTACAGCTTTCTTTGCTCTAGCATTTAACTTGTTACTTTTTGGCAATACTGTGTACCAAGATCGACAACCAAAAACTCTCAGTTTACTCCAGTCATTTCTATTGTGCCAAATTTGGGATGGTGTCATTCCTCTTGGTAAAGCTCTTGTTGGTAGGCGATTCAACTCATAAACTGAACATTTTAGTGCCTCACACCACAAATATTTGGGTATTAGTGATTCAATTATTTTTGTCCTGATCTTATCAAGTAATGTTCTGTTCATCCTCTCAGCAGTCCCGTTTTCTTGTGGCGTATGGGGCATGGTATACTCTAATATTATCCCTTTTTTCTTGCAGTATGTTTTATTAACATGGCTAATGAATTCTCCTCCATGATCTAGACGTATTGTTTTAACTTTTACTTCTCTATGTCTTTCTGCTTTTTCAATATAATCTATCAAATTTTTGTCTGCCTCATATTTAGTTTTCAATGTATTTACCACTACAAAATGTGAATAATCATCAATAATAGTTGGGAAGTACCTTGAGCCATCAAAATCTGTTGGATTAAGTGGAGCGCATATATCTGTGTGGATTAATTCACCAATTTTTGTGATTCTTTTATCAGAATTCCGCAATGAACACCTAGCACCTTTGCCTTCCCTGCAGGTTGAGCACACTTTAGTTTCTGTGGGCAACTGCAACTGTACCACGGCGTCATTCCCTGGATGACCCAGTCTTCTGTGCCATAAGCTTTGTTCTACAGTCATATTGCACTGTTCAAGTTTATCTTTCCTTTCTGTTTTATCTATTATTAATAAGTACAATCCTTTATTGAATTCGCATGTCAACGAAAAATTCTTCACAGCTATGGTTGTTTTGTTCTTTTCTAGAATAATCTTGTGTCCCTTTGATGTAAGTTTTGATGCTGATAATAAGTTATGCTTCAAATCCTTAACTATCAATGCTTCTATCGATATCTTTTGTCCTTGATATTCTGTTTTCAATGTTCCCATTTTATTAGCTTGTAATGTCTCTCTTAAAAGTCTTCTTTTAAGAAATGATTGCTCGCACCTGAGTCCAAAACCATTATTATTTTCCCATCAATTTCTGAACATAAATTTGCTGCATACAGCTGAATTTCCCTCTCATTCTCTTCTGTAACATGGGCTTGATTTATGTGTTGTCTACTACTCTGTTCACTTCCTCTCGAGCCTCGCCTGTAATTTCTTCATCCTCTGGGACGTCTGTTATATTAACCTCTACCTCTATCTCTTTTAGGGCATGCTGCAAACCAATGCTGTTGACTCCCACATTGGTAGCAGCCACTAGAAGCTTTAAAACTAGATTCAATGTTGTTAAATTGTGTGTTGAGTTTGAGTTCTTCGTCTAGTAGTCTATGTTTCACATTTTCTATAGTTTCTAAAGCAATCACTCAAGGCTATATTTCGATGTAGAGATAAAAGTAAGTGGCATGCTTTGTATCCTTCATCTAATATTGATCCTCTCTCTTTCAGTTCTCTTATTGTAGTATCAAACCTCAAAAATAATTCTTCTAGTCTCTCAATTTCTTCGTTTTTCAGGTTAATCAATTTTCTCCACAATGCTAATTTAGTCAACGATGAGGTTCTTACAAAGACAGCCTTCAAATCTTCGATTTGTTCCTTTGCACTTATGCATTCTTTTATGATGTCTAGATGTTTATCAGAAATACCTGACACTATGATTGATTGCACTTTCACATCCTTTTTGCTCCAGTTGTCTTTGTCGGTCTGACTCGCTGTTTCTGCTGATGGTGTTTGATCTATGGCATCACTACATCCCTCTCTCCTACATATTGCCATTATTCTAAACAGCCAATTATTAAAATTGTTTGCTTCTAAAACCGATATCGTATACGAATTCATTTTGCTTGGTTCTTCAGCCTCCTTTTTTTTACGTTTTCAGTTTGACCTTGCTTGTACTTGGTATCAATTTGTCGACCCTTTTCTCAGTCTGCTTACAGCCGTTATATTTAGTTATTCTTGTGCTCTGTGCCCATAACCTGTTGTAATGGGTTCTACTGCAGTAAAAATGCACTTGAAGAAGATTTTATTAACTTCACTAAACTGACAAAAACGTATTTTTTATTGTCTATCATACATACTAGTGAACTGTCAAAATCTTATTTCTAGGAGTACAAAACTATCCGACACACAACATAGAACACTAAGACAGAAACTCTAGCTATAGCTTCTTCTCTCATGAAACGAAGTCTAGATCTATTGGCCAATTTTATTTCAGTATTCTTCCATCTAGTCTTTCTAAAAGTAGATATAGTAACATGTTTTCGTGGCTAACCAACTGTTCAAGGTGTTTCTTGTAGAATTAGGTTCAACACATACCACAGTGCATTAGTTATCATGCGAAGTATTTTGGACTGAGTTCGCCGGCTGGATTGTACTTTTATAGAGGAGGAGCTTATTTTCAAGTGTTCATTTCAATTGTCTGCTAGGTAACCAGCATGTCGTTTATTTAAATACATTTGTTCATGATTTTCTATTCCATGTGTGTCTTGTTTAAAGGTGGAGCCTAAATTTCATGTTTGTATATTCTTCAAATTATCAGGTGGACAATGTTCTTTTTTTACAGGGAGTCAGTTGATTGGGTAAAGAATTTTATACGTTTTTTCAAATAATAGACTATAGAAAAAATAATAATAAAATTTGTTTTAAAAATGTAAGTTAATTATAACCTTTATTTCGAAGTGCCCCTGCCTCGTTGCGAGAAATACTTATTTTGTTCTTAAAACAATACTATACAAAACGACTGTGGTTTCGAGTCATTGCACTTTGTATCAACAGAAAGTGAAAGCAGAGGCGTTAAAAAAAATTCTGCTGATCTATGAGTAATAAATGTTTATCGACAATCCCGTTCAGTGCGTAAGTTCCGAGTTGCAATTTTCAGGTCTTTGAATAACCTATAATGTTTATTTGTTTTACTTAATATGATGAAATTACCTAACCACGTCTGAAATAATTAGCTTTTATTTATCGTAGCGAAATTTCACTGGAAATGGGACTTCAAGGAGACAAAATCAAACGCTCCGGGCCCGTGTTACTAAGTACAAATAAATATCGGTTTAACCCTTGTTTATCTACGAGGTGGAAGCGAATTATGTGGCGTAAAACAATAATCAAATAAATAGTGCCTAACTCCTGTCGGTTATATGCACCCTAAAGAAAGCGAAATGTTCCTACAATTTTGGAGAAAACCTTACTCTGTCATCACACGCGATAAACTCATATCCTATATAACGAGCGGTGCCCAAATTGTGAGCCTGGACCTGCAGTACTTAATTGAAACCTGCCAACTTGTCCAATCCCCGTGAAAGAATAAATAATAAAATAAATATACGTTATAGCTTCTACCTATGTATATAGTTATGTTATAAATACCAAGTTTAGAACCAGCGTACAATAATAAAACGAATAAATTTCTCCTCAAGAAAAAAAACTTAAATCTCAAACTTGTTTAAAAACTGCTGCAAACTCCCTTTCTCCGATCTTCGTTACTGCCTGTTTTCACTATCTTTCTAGAAACCGCGGGTAACGCTAGTAACCGGTATCGAGCTATGTTGAACTTCGAGTAGAGGGCGAGTTTTCCCGTTTTGTGTCACCGACGGGAGACAGTGTTCACCGTCAAGGATATCTAAGTATCCCTTTTAGACCCTGACACAACGGTGAAAAACTTCTTCCTCTGAAGCCGCTAACACCAAGAAAACTGATACCCGTGACAGGGAAAGGATTTTTCCCTTCGCGTTTTTCGCCCGACACTGTCTGTCGCTCTGACTGCTATGTACCTGGTTTTTACTATTAATTAGGTTTGGGGCTTTTTTGTTGAATTGCAAAAATCCATTTTTTGTTTTGAAGCGACATCAATTTTTCGTTATTAACTAGTTGTATACAAAACAATTATTTAATTTTGACCTAGTAAAATGTTTTATTTGTTTCAAAGCTGTTATGGTTCTGTATCATTTTTCTAAACAAAAAGTGGGTCGCATTCCACTTTTTAATTATATTTGAAATAAAATATGTTTTACCGTGTGTTCTGAAAGTTGCTAATTTAAATTTTTCTATTTGGTATTCGCGTTTATTACAATACAGTCCCAGTTTGAAGTACAAAGTTGATATAACCAGGAACTGTAATATGAGCACTTTCACTCATACTAAATATTCATTGATCATATTCTGCATAATACTCTTTTTAGGTGGGAAATATGTACCTGCCATTGCTTATATTATCCACAAAGGTAACACTCAAGCGAAAATAAAAATCAATTTGCAGGGTATATCTATAGGAAATGGTTTTTGTGATCCAGAGCATCAGATAAACTATGGAGATTATTTATATCAATTGGGACTCATTGATTCTAATTACCAACAGATTTTCCAGCAAATGGAACAACAAGGTAATGTCTTTTTTAATATAATCAACTAGTACTTTTTTAAATTTTATCTTATGATCATTAAAGATAAAAATTCGTGATAGTAAAAATCATGAGTATAATAATCTCATTTTTCGCTTGTTGAAATTAATTAAGATAATCATTGTAATAACAATGTTTTACAGAAAGTTTGATTCGTTTTTCGATGTATTTTAGTATATTAACGTTTTTAATTGCATTTTAAAAAATGAAGTGATTATGAGATAGTTTCATATGGTAGGTAATAAGTTCTTGTAGCTGATGTATCTAAAAGTATACAATAGAATCATACATTTTAGGTATTATATGTACCTAATTGAACATTATTATATGTACCCAAATGAATAATTGTCAATTCTTTATTTACATATCAATGAATGAATTAACAATTCTACTATAAGAAATACTACTAATGAATTGTTGTTACCATTGATTGGATATTTTTAATATTTTCAACTGAAATGAATTTTTGTAGACAGTTGTATATTTCAAGAATAAATGACATGTCAAATCTAATTAGGTACTTGGACAATGGAGAAAGCTGACACAATAATGTCTGTATTCCGAAATATACATCAGTGCAGTGGCCAGCAGTGACGTAACTAGGATGAAGTTTTGGAGGGGGGTAGGGTGATGAAAGGTCCGTGTACTGGAATTTTTTTTCAATTTTAAGACCTTAAAACTGCATTTTAGCTTTGATTTTCTTGTAAAATTGTAGCCTATAATTCCTAGCTTTTAATGTATTTCAATCAAGTAGGTTCTGGGAGGGGGGACTCTATCCCCCCAGTAGTTACGCCACTGGTGGCCCGTGGTGATGACATCATGAATCCGACGCTATATTGAACTGGTATGCCGCCATATTGTACTGTTGAGAAAAGTGCAAGGGCGTCGATATGGGGGGGGGGTAATGGGGGTAATTACCCCCTCCCCCCTCCAAGAATAAATAGTAAATTATATTTTTCAATTAAATTTTCGTTTCTATCATCGCGCCATCGCGAAGCGGAATCCCGAATCGGCATTCGCGTTCGTTCGAACTCGAACGGCAGTCTACAGGCGTCTGGCTTTAGCTCTCTGGCAATGAAACCATATGAGTGGAACTGACAACGCGAGTGGACAGTAAAATAACATCGCTTTGTGTTTGTGCAATGTGAATTTCAAATTGAGTGCTACCAGCTACCCAGATCGCGAGAGATAAGTAAATATGCTTCATGTTACTATTGATATACTTATAACTTAATGTAATACTGTAGCCTTCATCCTACTGTACCTAATATCCCATTAGGCATAAATAAATACGCATTAGCACTGAATCAGGTAAGATTAAACATGTAAATATATTTTTGTATGTGTTTATTAATTTGTATTTATTAAACTTTTTGCAGATTTCAGAAATGAGTAAACTTGGTTTGCAGAATACTTTAGATGCATTTCTGAGTAAAAAAAACAAAGGAGATACCGCCAAACTTCCAGAAGAAAGTAAAGCGTCTAGTTCTGGGTTAGATGAAAAGGCGGCTTCATTCATTAGTATCAGTAGTAGTACCCGGTGTAGTCATACATCAACATCGTTGGAGGTGGAAGAGGACTCAGGATTGACGAATTTTGGTTTGCCAGTAATGCCAGTATTGGAATCGCAAAATATTGAAAATTTTACCAGGTCTGGATCAGGATAAGGACAACATATCAGATTTTGACAAAAATCAAATACTGATTAACGCTTTCTTTCCCGGAAAAAGTTACACTTTTCCTTACTCTGTCCATTCTAAGAACAAAAGGGATGTTAAATGCTACTTGTCACAAAATCATTTTTGTTCGTTTGCTTGGTTAACATATTCTAAAAGATTAAATGGTCTGTTTTGTAAGCGTTTCGTTCTATTTGCCAAATTTGGCGGTATTCATAAGGCCAAGATGCTTCAAAAACTTTTATTTAATCCTTTACAAAAATAAACAAAACTTTATGGAAAAGACTGTGATCTAACTCGACATACCGATTGTTCTTATCACAAAGAAGCCATGCTTCATGCTGACAATTTTAAAAATACTTATGATAACCGGGATAGGGAAATTGTAAATATTTTCAACGTAAAGTGCATCGAGCAAGTTGAACTAGATAGAAAGAAAATTAAAGCTATTCTAGGAACAATAAATTTCTTAGGAATACAAAATATACCTTTGAGAGGTCATTTAACTAAATCTGACCTAACTGATTCGTCAGAAGTAAATGAAGGAAATCTTAGAGAATTTTTAAGGTATTGTATACAAACATCTGGTGATGATGTTATGTTAAAAGGTCACTTCGAATCGTCTTCCGCGCGCACCAAATACTTAAGTGTTTCTGTACAAAACGAACTAATTAAATGCTGTGGGGATGAAATTGGAAAAGTCAATAAACCCAAATATTTTAGCATAATGTTTGATACAACGACAGACATCGGTAATATTTCTCAAATGTCAATTATAATAAGGTATTTGGATGACAAACTTTAATACGCTTCAATTTTGTTGTTGTGCGAATTTGGTTACAGAAACTTTAAAATATAATTCTTCGTTCAATTTAACATTATTTTGACTTTAAACGTATATTAGGAAATCCAGTGTCATCAATTTATGGGAATCATTTATAATATCGTACAACTACAAACAATAAGCGATAGGTAATAAGAGAGTTCTAACATTATTTTGTTGTGTACTAAACGCATGAATTTGTACGAACGTGTATGATTACGTTAACATTTGAAGGGTACAGGGGCAAAAAGATGAATGTCACAAAAACACGTTTCCGAGAAAAATGGTTTTGAAAGTTTGAAGACTGATATCATACATCTGAAAACATAAAGGTGTGAAATATTTTTTAAACTTCATATAGTTATATCGTCTTACGTATGTAAAACTACTATAGCGATATATAATGACCACAGGCGTAGTGTGGTGGTTATTCAGTAAGTGCCCCTCGTATAAACTACGTCCACCATAAAAGTATTATATCTTTGGGAAAGCACTACCTAGTAACTGATCTTCGGGGGTTGAATAAACAACATCATTTAGAAAACTCACTGGGATTAGTATATTTAGAATGAACACAGATTACAATACCTTATACATTTTAACTTATTCAAAATAATAATAAGGAATGAATCATCGGTTAGTTTACACTTTGTTTTTATAGGAAACATGCAAGTCAGTCACCCGTAGGTATGACCTTCCGCGTATGTGAACGCGATATTTACATTTAATAGAAACGTGTTTCTTGGTGTTCGCCTGACCTTAATCAGATCGATGCCCGCTATTAACATTGGAAAATATAATCTACACAATTTAATCTTTTTCTATGAAAATGTCTTTTTTTCAATACTGTCTTTTTCGGGATCATCACAATAGAAAAAAAAATTATTAGGTGACCTCATTAAAAAAACGTCAAAATATATGAAATATATATTTTTATGATAGTTGAAAATAAACATAATTTCAATAATACTTTTTATTGTGAACGAACATTATTTTATCTAAAAAAGAAAAGTGTTATTCAGCATTGAGGATATGGTGTAAATTTTCGAAATAGCTACTTGCTCCAGGATTTTGACAAAACTTCTTCAATTCTTGGAGGTTCTGGTACTTTTTGAATGGTAATGGAAGACGTTCCTTGTACTTTCGACTTGGTAACACGAATTGACCAGCAGGCAATAAATCAAGATTCCTCTGTTTTCGCTTCGGTGATATCACCACAGAAGTAGTACAGGGTCCATTGTAAGTTTCACGATACTCTATCATTCTGGGCATTCCTTCAAAAATTGTCAGTTCGTTTATAGGTCTGCTCTCGAATGGACACTTTTTGAAAAAATACCCCGAAAGATTTCTAATACTAATTTGAATGGATTAGGCTTTGTCCTGGCGTTCAAGATCTGTTCATTCCATTGTGCTGGAAGCTCTACAGTGGCTTTCTGGTTTATTAATCCCATATTTCGATCACACTCTAGATAACTATGTCCTCTCACGGGAAAAGTCATCTTCATTTTTTTCAGTCGCTTTGTTTTATGTACGATGAAATGCAGAAAACGGAATAAAGTATAATTCTTATTTTGGCCGCCACACGAATCACAAAAAATTTCTAATTCTTCTACTCTCAAATCCAAATAATTAAAAATGAAGTGGAACAGCATAGATGCTACTTCATCAGCTCCTTTTTTTGCTGCGGTTTCTGTATAATTATAAAAAAATGATTCACCTGTAGATAGCACATGGATATTGAAGAAGTAAAATGAAAGTTGACATTTATAGTAGACATCATTGGTGCTTATATTAGGAATTGGTAAATTTTTCTGGAAATCCATGGTTATTGCCTCTGTTTTATTATTTCTCTGTGCATTGAGGTGTGCCATCTTCTTTCTTTTATAAAAGGTATCAGCCTTCAGAAGGTGAAGTTTGTGTTCTGTTTCCAAGACTGATAAGTTCGCTATTTGTTCGGGATCTTGTACCATACTTAGTTTCTTCGCCTTATACTCATCGAAACTGCTGCAAGTGTCTGTTCGTGGATATCCAAAACTGATGTTGAATTTTGTCACAAAAATAGTTCTGTAGGTTTCATAGGAAACTTTCATCCCAGGATATTTTTCCAGATACATTTTATGCATCTTTTTCACATTCAGCTCTTCAGGCAAATAGATCCTTTCAGAATCGTGGAGGCTGTAATGCGATCTTCTACCCTTGAATGACTTGATATGTTCATAAACCGCGTTTGAAGTTGCTTCTTCAAGTTAGTTTTTATGGTTAGTATGTCGACCTCGCCTATCTATCATGTTGCACATATCCAGAAGTGATCAGCTGCTTTTGGATACCTTGAAGATGTTTCGCAGATATGCCGTGTAATGAAAGCATTGCTTTATAACATATCGGTATTTCTACAGAATTATCATCATGCTGAATGCGAACTTTTTACTTATATGAGAATGAGTGGTAATCGGCGTTTTCATCGTTGATTTTCCTGCTCCGATGTCTCTTCACCAGGTGAAATGAAATCAGACCCCCCAAATAGAGATTCTGTTCGTCATGTGATTCGAATCCATTAAAATGTTTAATAATCAGTTTCCGATCTCCTTCTGTGATATGTTCGAAACATTTGAGCTTGGTGCAATCACAACTTACACCTGTTTCATGACTCTGTAGTCGCAGTTTTTTTGCATCTCCCATACGTCCATGGGAGGCCCTCTTTTTAGAGTTCAATGAAATATTTTCATTCGTTTCGTCAGTCATTGTATAGTACCTGGAACATACTTTATTGAATTCAAATTACCAAAACCAAAGTGTCGAATTCACTCACTTTCTCACTATAGCATGCGTATAAGGAATCTATCAGATTATGCTTTTCTGATGATATTATCACTGCACACTTGTGTTCTTCTAGACAGCTAAAATCAAACTGAATTAATCATGCAAAACAGCACTGAGAAAATACACGCCAGTGGACATTCATCTTTTTTCGCCAGAACGCAGGGACATTCATCTTTTTTCTCCTGTACTGGTAATTTTAAATTCGCTGTTACATGCCAGTTTCATTGTTTTTACCTGGTTCGAATCACATATTGAATTCTAACGTATTTGTTCTCCAGTTTGGCACCATAATCTCAAAATGGCCGTTTTTGAACATTCATCTTTTTGCCCCTGTAACCTTCATTTGTTACAGATCTATGTCTGTGTTAGTTTCACTCACTACAGACTTGCGTTCGATGAGACGATTCTGAATTCGGATTAAGGAATCGTTGTTGACAATTGATGGACGGTTTTTCGCGTACCGAATTACTCGGAAAAGGGAGTTATGACTCATCCATGCAGTCGCTCACTCGAAACTGCATGAGGGTAGAGTTGGAACTTCCGCGAATTGTTCTTTGTCGTCGACAGTCAACACGTTGGAGTTACTGTTGGGTGATTCAGGCGACAGAGTTGGGTTTATTGTCTCAATTAGTTAATATTGAGAGTATGCGAGCATTTTACCTTTCTTAATTAACTAAAATTACAGCCAACTCTGACATTTACACCCAAATGGCGTCCTCGAGGTCACAGATTTTCAATAAATAATATCAAAGTTCCGACGTTAAGAGTCTGGGCTGTGTGTTCTTTATGCTGTGACGAGGGTTCTAATTTTGTCGGTGGACATTCATTTGTTAGTTGGGTATTTAATGGTGTAAGCCGTTGAATTTTATATCACATTTTCGGATGAAATAATTAAATATTTCACCTTATATTAAGGGATGACCGACGTGTGAAACATGTTTCCCGGGTATCGATGAAGATTTTTTCAAGTTGTTGGAGATTATAGACCCGTGGAAATACAATTTTTTGGGAACAGATATTTCTACGCAATAGATGTTTTTTTATGGTGTAATTCCAGTCGGATGTTAATTTGCATACACAAACTTTCAGGGGGAAAACATCATTTAAGTAGGCCTTAATTATCACATCTAGGGTGATAACAGCACTATATTAGGACTCGATCTGGCCAATTGGGTTCTTTCTCTTCTCTTTTCTCTTCTGGTTTTGGGCTTTGATTATTATTTTAAATAACTCCAACCTGAGATACTGTATGGGTCAATTTTGAGTTAGATCAACTCATATGGGAGAAAATTTGGATGTTTAACGTGGACTTGAGGAGTACGATATGGGTTCGTACAGCTTTCTACAGGAGTAGGAGTTGGTTGCCACCGCTAGCAGTCATCGAACAATACATTGTGGATTTCATGCAAGTTTTAAATCTTGACTTGTTCATGTAAAGTACATTTTGCCTATAATATCAGTCGGTGTATGTTGTAGATAATTGGTTTGTCCGTTACTGTAAGCAACTTGTGGTAGTCAGTTTATGACCATACTTATGTTAATCAAGTATTAATCACTATGATCAACATATAATATCAGATTATAGCTGTCATATCATTTACAATTTGCGAATGTGGATTGGTGATAACTACACCCATTGTAAGGTTATGTAAACGTTACTGTGGCTATTCAATTGTAATATTTTGAGTTATTCGAGTTGGTGGTAGTAATCGTATGAGCTCATATGATATTGCGCCATATTATATTTTAATATTTTCAAATTTCATATTTAATTGCGTAAACGTTATTCTGTGCATAGATACGTATGGTATACTGTATTGATTTAACCCTATAATGTATTCGAGACTCGAGTATACAGTTTTCTCATTTTTATCAGGTAATTGAGTACTCGTTTGAGAAATTTCATTTGTATGTAATTACTGGTATGTACATATTTATACCCAACGAACAATCCAGGCTGTAACGTAGGATTTCAATTGGGGGGAATTATTGGATTTTACCTGGGGGGTTATATAGGATTTTACTAGGGGGGTTTATAGGATTTTACTTTAGGGGAATTATTGGATTTTACTAGGGGGGTTGTATAGGATTTCACCTATATAGGATTTTAATAGAGGAATTTATAGGACTAAGTGCCATTGGGTACTTGAGGGTACAGCCTGTCATAACTCTTTCGTACAAATTGTACTCAGCGATTGAGTTACTACTGGGGAGGGATACATTGGTTTTAAAGGTACGGGATATATATTCTTGCTTGGGATGTTTGTATATTTGTAAATATTTTTTGGTATATCATTCAATCGAGGGGGAATTTCACTTACCTATGAAAAATTGTGGTTAGGATTTATGGGATTTTAGGACATTTGGGGGAATTTCTTGTAATTTTTGTAATTTTATGATACACTTGTACGTAGTAGTTGTACTTGACTTTGTAAGATTTTCTTGACAAAACTAAGTCATTTATGCACCGAGTTTGAGGTTGTAGAATCTTAGTGTGAATAACGGTAGGTGGCAACTTAACATAAGAGAGAATTTTCTGGGTTTATTGACTGTCATACCGAAAACTATGACGAATGTACCAAAGAACCGATACTTTCAGGTGAAATTCTTGGAAATACTGTAATATCGTTTAATGATAAATTGGGTCTACCATTTAAGAATTGCGTGGGCATAGCTACTGACACGTGCAGTGTCATGTTGTCGGAACAAAGGGGTGCTGTTTCACAAGTTCAAAAATCAATGAAAACGCTGTCAAATGTCCGTATTATAATCACTGCCTAAATTTATCTATCTCAAAAGCAAGTACCGTACAAGATATTAGAAATTCTGTAGGTATAATAAAGGAAGCAATAAGGAATTAATAAGTTTATGCGAAACTCGTTGGGCGGAGCGGCATGACGCAGTATTAAGATTTCAGCATGAAAAAATAATAGAAATTTTGGAATTAATTGCTCAATGGAATGACAAAGAGAGTCTTCCAAAGCACGTTCACTGGTAGATTCTCTTTTAACAACACAATTTATAATATCTTTACACTGTTTGTCCTATTGTCTAAGTTTAACTAATAGCCTAAGCAAAATCACTTGGCAAAAATAAAGCTCAGGCCCTCGTTAACGATATTCTGTCTATACTAAATGAAAAAAGGAAAAACGTTGAAACTTGCTTTTCCGGAATATTTAACAACATAGAAATCCTTCACAAGAAATTGAACTTAAATTTAATGATGCCTCGAATTACCCAAAGACAAACACATCGAGTTAATACTGGAGGTTCTATTGAAGAATCCTTCGAACAAGTATTGTTATTCCTCTCTTAGATAACGTGATTGAGGATCTTAAGTTTCGATTTCATAATGAGTTGCACAGAATTCTTAACATAAATCGTTTAATTCCATCAAACATCAATGCGGACTATTCTTCAATAAAACAAAACTTAGCAGAATATTTATCAAATTTCACGAAGGAAGGCCAAGCTTGCTTATTGTCTCTCATAAATACCGAGTTCGAGCTTTGGTTTAAAAAATGGGATGGTGCAACTGATGAAAATTTGCCTAGTTCGGCATTATCTGCTTTACAGGTTTGCGATAAGGATGCTTATCCAAATATATACCTAGCTCTGTATTCAATCTCTGTCATGCCTGTGGGTGTTGCAAGATCAGAAAGAAGTTTTTCAACCGTTAAAAGATTGAAAACGTGGCTTAGAGCAACAATGGGCCAAGAAAGGTTAGTGGCATTAGCATTGCTACATATTCATAGGGACATAGATGCTGTACTAGAGAGATTTGCAAAAATGGAAGAGGCATTTACATTTGACTTTGTAAATTTAAGTTCATTTTTCCTTTTTAACTTGTAAGTACTTGCCAAAGGACATATGCTATGTTCATGTTATTTTTTCATTTGTGACTTGTTTGTCCAAAGAAGTTGTTTATTATTTGTAAGATGGTAATAGATAATATAATAGACGTTTATGGCTGTTTGTCCAAAGAAGTTTATTTTTAGACCGGGAGGTAGTGACAGATTTACGGAGGTATGGATATTCTGATGATAATAAGCCATAAATTAATGAATAATTCCGTGTTCTTCATATATTTATCAGATGTTTTAAATGCGAGGTGCCATATTGAATATGCGCAAACGGTATGCCATTTTTTTGTTAGCTGTCCTATACGACCCTATGGACTCACGCAAATGGTATGCCACTGACTTTACCAGCAGCTTTTTCGTTTAATTTCATTTTAAAGCACATGTCAGCCTGCTAGAAATCGTATAAAAACGTTTAATTTGCTAACAAAAGATATCTAACTTATATAATATATGAAGAACATGGAGTTATTCATTAATGTATGGCTTATTATCCTTAGAATATCCATACATCATATACTCCTAGAGTCATACTGTAAGAAATTACGTCTCAGAATCTGTCACTAACTCCCGATCTATTTGGTTTCTAATTCGAATATATGTTATTATTGGCTCTCTACAATATGTTTTTTTTATTACCTAAATCAAAAAGCCTTTACCCACCTACCCCCACGCTTCAAAGAAAGAACATTATCGACGCCCCTGGAAAACTGTGTTGTAGTGTAGTTTATCATCAAAATCAATTATTTAAATTAATGGCATCTTAACAAAGTAAACAATTACTTCTGGTAGATAAAGGAAATAACAGGTCAAGTTAACGCGCTGGCAAGTATATTTCGGAACAAATCAACATTATGGCCTCAATTCTTGACGTAATTACCACTGGCTAGTATAAGTACTGATGTATATTTTGATCCATTTTAACTAAAAATTTCTGCGTACCCCTCTAGATTAAAAGCACAATTTTGAAACCGACTTTAATTAGTTTTTTTTTTACTATTTCAGGTGTTAACTACATTAAAAATCAACAATATGTCGAAGCTGCCGACATATTCGACAAACTACTGAATAACGATTTTAGCAATAGTTCATCAGTCTTTACAAATGCTACAGGATTCCAAAATTACTTCAACTTTTTATACCCTACAGATCCAAACGGATTAGAAATACAATATGCAGGAAAATATGTGCAAAGAAGCGATGTAAGAGCGGCGATACATGTAGGCTCAACACCGTTCGGCACAGCGGCTACGATAGTAAAAAATAATTTACAAGCCGATTTAATGCAAAGCGTAAAGTCCTGGATATCTGAACTACTGAGTAATTACAGGATATTATTTTATAACGGACAGTTAGATATAATCGTTGCATATCCTTTAACAGTAAACTTCTTACAGAATTTGGAATTTAATGGTGCTGACCAGTATAAAACGGCTAAAAGGTACCCTTGGTATGTTGGTACTGATTTAGCAGGTTATGTAAAACAAGCTGGAAATTTGACAGAAGTATTGGTGAGAAATGCTGGACATATGGTACCAGCTGATCAAACTCAGTGGGCTTTTGATCTCATTAATAGGTTTACAAGAAATAAACCTTTTTCAACATAAAGGAAGAAATAAAATGAATCTCTATAAAATACTGCAATAAGTATGGTTATTATATTATAATCTAAACTTGTAGATTTAATAAAAAGTTTTTATTTTTATTATTATATTCAGGAATCAACTTGAAGAACTAACACTCCCTTCAACATACCTCAAACTGGAGAATAAAATATACTATTATACTTGATATCGGCTAATGTCATTATCAGTCGGTTTTGAGCACTGACATGGAATGAGCGCACCGTATTCAGTATTCATTGTGCAATGAATACAGAATATAGACCGAAAATTAAGAGAGAGAAAAAGCGAATGTGTGGCCAGTAGTTGTCCCTTCCTAGTATTTTTATTGCTCCACGTCACTGGCTTTTGTTATTACATGCTTGCACAAAAGAGACCGATACAGTCGCTTTGTCTCTTTCTAGAGAGTAGTCAACTTTGTGTGGATAACTCAGTTCATTGTCTATAGTTTTGAGTCACTAAAAGTACAATTCATTTGATCTGTAAAATTGTTAAAGTAGATTTAAACTTTTGAAGACATTTTCTGAAAAAAAATGCGCGAAAAAACAGTGTTAAAATAATAGGGCATTACAACTATTTTTGAAAAGTATCGGTTCGATCCTAAGGTGCTAATAATAAACCACTACAAATTTTTTATTTAATCGATAGTTGCTCAAAAATACAATTAAATTTTACATTTTCAATTTTCTCGTGTAGGTATTTTCTGACTGCTTATTGCTTATATGCTATGTCAATTTTTAGATTTTTTCTCGTATAGAATAAAATACCCTATTGCAGAAGTCAGGATTGACTACCTTATTTGTGGACTATAGAGGTAGTATCTAATGAAGTAGCCCGTACTTCAATATATGATTATTTCTAGCTCATTTTGTATGTTGAAAACATAATTATTACTGTTTTAAATTAAACTAATTGTAGATTCCACAAAGTAAGGGTCGAGACAGTAAATTTAATTGAAAAGATAATATTAAACGTTTCATAGATCACGAGGATAGTAATTTTTAATCGAAACGGAGCAATCAGAGTGCCATCTTGCTGTTTTGAAACGTAATTGTTGATGAATTTATTTCTTTTTGCTGCTCTACTCTGTATAAAAAATTAAATTTTCTAACGAAATGCCAGTTAAAATGTATTTAAATCAATTGATAAAAACGATCGATTAAATCTGGTAGACCTAATATCAATTAATATACAATAACATTTCAAAATATGTTATGATAAAAACAGAATCACTTGAATTTGAGGACATTTTTTGTAACGATTAAAATGAAATCTTTTTTATCTCTGATAATGACTAATTTAAAGATGGTTTCTGTGCTTATCAATGTTTATTTTTTTTTAAATTCTTAATTACTATGTTCAACGTGGAACTTGAAGTCGAACATTTTTTGTAAAAACAATTTTTTTCTATCTTTCGAAATAAAGTGGTGAGGGGTATTTGAATGTTGTTTTAAATAAATGCATGTAACTTCGAAACGGTTTAATGGATTTGGATAAACTTGGTATCATTGAAAAGAGCATTTCTTGGGCTTTTAGGTTTCTCGCAATCATGACAGTTGTGACCTACACGACCGCCGATAGAGGGCGTTATTCGATATTACAGTAGAACCTCGTTAATCCGAACTAATTGGGACCGGGGGGTTCGGATTACAGAACATATTGTGCTTTTCACAAAACAACAGCTAAAACGTGCCTAAAATGAATTATAAGTGATAAAGAAAGAAGAGAAATGCATTGCATTGTAGAATACTGTATTTTTTATGTACATTATTAAATTTCATAACCATAGAGTTAAAAAGTATTACAGTAGAAAAACGTATACACTACAATAATGTAAAATTATATGTATGTACGTACATATTTTGAATAAAATAACATAATCAAAGTCTTAAAGTTTAAAAAAGTCTGTCATGTGCGTTTTTTGGCTGCTAAGTCTCGAATTTGCTTTAGGACCATCAATTGCGGTAAGCAGCATTCTGGTTGCCTTTCGTACCAGTTCATTGCCATATCTAATGAACTAATCTCATCGGCATGGGATGGTCCCAAATCAGAAGTTTCTTCATTATAAATGTGGTATCCTGGATCATTCTTGTCACTATTGATCCACTCTGTTGCGTCAGTAACGTCACACTCCTCACACCCAGGAATAGCGTGACAAAGATCGACAATCTGAAATTCTTCATGTTCTTCACCACAATTACAATTTTCGACTTCATTGTTCTCAGGCACAGGCCATAGCTTGTTCCAAGCTTTCTTCAGATTTACTCCTGTTACATTTGCCCAAGAATCCACCAGAATATAGCAACAGTCCAATAAGTTTATTTTTTTTTTGTAAACGCAATCACGCTTCCTTCGTCTCTCTCTGCTAAAAGTAGCCGCCGAAGCAATTCTTTCCTGTACAATCTCTTGGTTTTCGTAATGACTCCCTGATCCATTGGCTGGAGGAAGGCTGTTACGTTTGGAGGAAGGAAAATAACTGAGAAGTCTTCATTAATGGCGTTCAGTGTATCAATGTCAGAATGAGGGGGGGCATTGTATCGATTATTAACAGGGCATTTCCTGATTTGCCTTTCTCCTCTCTGAACTTTTTTACCTCTGGGATGAATGTGTATGAATACCAATCGAGAAAAATATCAGCTGACATCCAAGAGCTTTTTTGTGCTTTGTAAGTAACAGGAAGACATGTTTTTAAAACAACGGGGCTTCTTACTGTTACCAATAAGCAGCAATGGAAGAGAGTGACTGCCACTTGCATTTGCGCAAACCATAGCTGTTACCCTGTCTTTGCTTACTTTGTATCCAGGAACTCGAGTTTCATTACGGGATGCAAGAGATTTTCTCGGCAATGAGCGCCAATTCACACCGGTCTCGTCAGCATTGTAAACACCATCCCTTGAAAATCCTGCATTAACTACACTTTCTTTAAACATTTTTACAAATGCTTCTGAAGCCACAGCGTTACCAGATAAGCTTTCCTCTTGAACATCAAGTTTTCTTATTCCATGCCGTTGCTTAAATTTACTCAGCCAGCCACTCGTCGCCTAGTCTTAAAGTCAAGAGGTCCATTAAGTTTCTGATTGAAATGAAGAGCCTTTTCGCAAAGAAGTGGACCTGATATTGGTTCACCCAAGCTCCTTCTTTGTGTGAACCACAAATACAGCGCGTCCTCAAGAGCCATATTATTAGCTGGTTTTAAGGTTTTCCTGTTTTTATGTCCTTCACTACTGTCCTGTCTACATGCGTACTGCATTATGGCATCTTGTTTCGATTTAATATCGGCGATTGTCGACTTACCAACTCCAAACTCCCTGGCCAACGAGGCACCACTTTCACCTTTTTTAAGCCTTTCTATGATTTCTAGTTTCTTTTCCATGTTTAAAGTGTTATGTTTGCGTTTTAGTGACGACATTGTAACGTACTGTACTGATACGCAATATTCAACTAAGAACTGTACCGTAGAGTTGTAAAATAAACACGTGCACGCTCCGAAAAACAACACACGTCCACAGTGACAACAAAAGTTCGACTGAACACCATGATACAATAAAATAGACTAGACAGTTTGATGCATAGGCGGTATGTGGCACAACGTTTCTGCGCAAGTTCCCCGCGCATGGAGTCTCTACTGTCGCGAACTACAAGACTGTTTTACATAAACAAAATAGAAAAAAGTATCATAAGTTTCAAAACATCGCCTTTAATGTGGATAAATATTATAACATATCCTAGTATATTAACTTTTACGTCATTAAAAATGAAAATATACAAAACCAATCTTACATTAGTTGGTGTGAATCTGGTTTCTGTTTGTCAAATGCAAAGTGACAGTGTCAAAAATAATAATTCCGAAAAAGAAGACAATACAAGATTGAGTATTTTTTAATTTATTTAGGATTTAGTTTTAATAAAGTAAATAAAATTAAGTGAACCTTTAAAATGTCACCACCCGGTAAAACTCGTCGTAGTTGTATAGCAAAAAATTGTAATAATACATATTTTTGGCCGCTTCGTAATTTGCTGTTCAAGAACAAAACATTTTTCAAATTTCCATCTGACATCAAAGGTTGTGTGAAGATCATTTTGATGATGAGGCATTTACAAATTCATTACGCAAAAGACTTAATAAATTTGCTTTACCTTTGCAACCCTTCCATCATACACCACCAAAAGTATTTGAAGATAATAATAATAAAACTCAAGCTTTTGAAAATACAGTATTGCCCGTAAAAAGAAAGCTTATTTTTTGTAACAATAATTATAGTCTTAAAGAAACTGAATTTGAACCTTTGCCTAAAAAACAATGTTTGGAATCTAGTATTTTAAGTAAAATAAACGAAACTAGGGTCAGTAATTTATCTCCCAAGAAGAAGAAAATGTATTACATTGATAAAGATCAGAGAAATAGAATTTGTAAATTAAAAAAGGCACTTATCAGTAGTAATAACAAAATTGAAAAAGCAGTTAAATTTTCAGAATCAAAGTTATTTCAAAATTTTAATTCAAAATTAGATCCAGCAGGCATTGAGTTTTTAAAAAGTAGTACTGCTAACTCTAAGAAACATAAACCCTCATGGTCAATAACGGATAAGGCCCTTTCATTAGCCATTTATAAGAAGGGACCACGAGCATATAATTTTTCAAAACGTTTTATATATAGCTTTGCCCAGTAAATCTACTTTACAGTCACTTCTAAGATCAGTGCCATATTTGAAACTGGAATTAATAAAGCAATTTTTGATAGGCTTAAAGAAAGGGTTGTCATTCTGCATGACATTGTTTATCATTTTCTACCACTTTTAGGTCATGTAGAAAATATTACTGAAAAAACTGAACTCTGCAAAAAGTCATGTAAATTTTGATTGGTTCACTTGTCGAGAACATGCATCATACGTATTTTCTCAACTCATAAAAGTGTGTGTCCCCTTATTAATTAAAAAATATTATAATGATGGTAAGAGGACTAACAAACAAAAATAATTATTATTTTTTGGTAACAATGTACTGCGTTTAATTTTATTTTGTTTCAGACCTGTTCCTGTCTTCATGTGAAGGGGAATCTACTTTTTAAATGTTTTTATTAAAATATTTGATGTTGTATTGGATAAACTTTCTTAAGTATAATGCTGTAATTTGAGTAGAAATACGTAATTTTGTGATTAATAATAATATGTAACTGTATGGTAAATTAATGATATAGATAATAATAGTTTTTTCATGTTTTGTGTTACCAATTTAAAACATTATTTAATATTCAAGCTAGTGTGCCATGTTTACTTTTAGTTTTCGCTAAGTATATGTTTATGTTGTGTATTTATACAACTGTAGGTTTCCTCTGATTTACATGTTTTAGCTTTTTAATTAATTTAAAGAAAGTAAATGTGAAGTTTCTTGTTTTCCGAAATAAAAAAGTTAAAAAAAGGTGAGAGCTGGGCAGCTATGGGAATGGCGGAGGCTGCAATAGAATTTTTTTGAAAAATGTACAGTCGTGTAGTAGGAAAAATAACTTATTATGTGGAAACCCTGTTAAGTGATATTATGTTTTAATAATAGGAGATATTATTGAAAATTTAAAGTTTTTGATTATTGTAACTGATAATTTAATCAGATGTTTTTGTACCTTAATATTATCGTTAACTATTAGAATACGAATTTTAAAGTTATCAATGTAATAACTTGTATAAATAACAGACCTATGTATAGTAAACAAATATTTTATTAATTTGTTTTTATATTATGTGCAGGTTAATAAAAATTTTAAATGTGTACAGTTTTATTATTTATTACCTAAATCAGTTGTCTCAAAATTGTTTATTATTATTATTTCATTACAAAAATGAAATATAATTTTTTGGAATGAAATAATTATATAATAAACAATTTTAAGACAAACTGTAAAATTTACCTACCCATAATCCAAACTACCAAATTTGAATATCCCGCCTGTAAGAATTAGTTCTGTTCCCCGCAAGGGGTGCGCTGAGATCGACGCGATGCCAGCTGTTTATATGGGATCGAACACTCCTAATATGTTTATTTTTCTATGGTTTTGTTGTATCATGACTGAGCACAATATGAAAATATGTACAGCTGTAATGTCAAGAGGAAGGGAGGGGATAGGTCGTTGACTCACTTCCCGCGTGTATAGTGTATTCTGTATACAGGCAGTTATCGACTTACGACGAAGATTAAAATCCATTATTGTTTACATACTTTTAACTCATTATTTACGCATTTTTGCGACGCATATGCATGTATGTAAACAAAAATTTCTGTTTTATTCTCGCAGGAAGAATTTGAAGCATTCATATACATATGTACATATTTTATGCCGCGGCAGCGTTCGGATTACGGAGGCTCGGATTAAAAAGGTTCTACTGTATAACCAAAATATTGAATTTTCTCAAAAAATTTAAATGCGATGATATGACTTTTTTGGACATGAAAATAGACAAATGACCAACCAATAAGCCTGCGCAAAACGCATCTTAAAATATTTTTCCTAACTCAAATTATTAAAAAAAAAAACTAAACCAGGAAAATTCATTAAAAATGCATTGGTTGCTTTCGATAAGAAGGCAAGTAGTCGGCCATGGAAATAAAAGACAAACTCCTATCTAAAATATTCACGATAAATTTTTTAATAGTGTTATACGATCTGTGCAAGAAATGTCAGTTTATTTAGTGCTGTGATCTTAATAAGTCACACGTTTTCGTATTTATAAGCGATTTTCCTTTTAAATAAAGTTGTGGTTCTGAAAAGGACCGATTTTGAAAAAAGATTAATGCCTTCTGTGTTCAAATTGCCTTCCGTCATATATTATTAAAAAGATTATTTATTATATAATTTGTACCCTTTTACAATAAGTTTGAAAAATACATGACAAATGTGGGTCGGTGTTCTGGCAGTTTTTCAATCTCATTGTGTGTATCGTCTGTTTATCGACTATGTCGCTCCTTGCCGTAGCATTATCCATAGGTTCTCGTTTTATACAATAACCTTGTCCCGTTATGTGTGTTTGACTCTTATCATATTTCGGCTGTGTATTCCCTGAAAAGTAGCTAAAAAACAGGGTTTCAGAAACGATATGGGGTTTACTTTTCGAGAAGGCAACATGACTGACGTTGATTTTGATCGTGTTTATTTATTTATTTCTTTGGATTGATTTACACTTATGTGTTAAATAGGTTTGGAGTTAATCAACCTTGTTATGTAATTAGTGTTTCATGCAGAAGTCTACACCCACTCTGTCTCGGATGTCTCCTGCGCGATTTGCGTCTCTGAGGTTCCTTCCGTCATATTCCACGCATTGTTCCAGTCTTTCTTGAGTCGACAGAACCGCAGCCTCGATTTCTGCCTCTGTGATAGTTGACGAATTGAGTTTCGAATTCTGTTTTCCATATCCATTAGTGGAGTTTGCCTTTTAAGCATCCCCACAAGTAAAAATCAATATGTGTCAAATCGTGAGATATTGCCGGCCAAGGCTTCCCCTTCCTATCCAGCATTCTCGAAAGCTCCCGTTAATATGGTTTCGGACATATTATGACGGTTTACTCTACCATCATTACTAAAGGTAGCCTCGTCGGTCCAGAGAATTTCCATTTTCCTCAAGCAAATCTAGCGTCCATTGACAATAAAATTTAAACTATTATCGAAATCTTGTTCATTTATCGCCTGGTGCAAGACTATGTGGTAAGGGTGTAATCTAAAAGTAAAAATAATATAATCAGAAATACACTGAATTGTGTATTTGAGATTATGTGCTAAGATACTTGGAATAAGATAAAATTATTTTATTTACAACCATATATGTAGTGCTGTCATTACTAACGTCATTGAAAGTTGGGAAGTGTCGCATTACACACCTCTATTTCCCGCCCTCACTTCCCGCCCTCATTTCATCTATTCTAGATAAATATTTTCTATATTCAAAAAAATAAAATATTTTTTTTACAAATTTTATAATACCTATTTAATGGCAAACAATAAAAAACAACAATGAACTAAAATACAACAAACTACTTATTGGCATTAATCGTTAAATTTGAATTATTGTAAGCGTTTATTGAAATACTTAGGTCTGTACCAGCGCTGGACCCTTCAACAGTTGTCTCTTTGGGCGACAAATTAATTTCATGTTGAATGACTGAGGTTTGTGAACTACTTGCAATAGCTACATAAGACATGGCACATTGGGACAGCATAGTGGCAGTTTTCGTTTTATTCTCTATTGAGCCATCCACATAACCTTCTGCCACAGTACTAGATTTCCATCCTCCCAGGCTTTTTAATTGGAGTACACCTGCACCACTGTTGGCAAGTAACATAGCGACGGTTCTTCGAGTGCGTGTCCTGTGAAGCCTTTCCAGTTCTCTAAATTCAAAAAGTAGCAATTTTTTGGGGAAAATTAGCTATTGTATTGTGTCCAATTGGTTGATTTCTCGCTATTCCTCCTCTGAACTGAACAAAAAATATATCGTTTTCTATGTTTTTTCTCAAATTTATGTAGTCTCGATGATCTTCACCCATACTGGATCAGTAATGAGAAATAATCTATTTGTATGTGTTTTAGAATCTGGAATCTCAACCGAAATTTTTTCTTCCAAAAATGCCAAATCCAACATTTTCATTTTCACTAATTCGTCCGTCTGACAAGCTCCAGATACGCCTATCATTATTGCTACCTAAAACAATAAGAAAAATTAATACCAGTATACTTGTATTAGCTCAAACACGTTTGTTTTTTTTAAATACCTATTTAAAGAATCAGAAATAATAACTTACCTTCATCGGTAGAAGATTATTTGGAGCTTTATTTAAAAAATCCTCTATATTCTTTCTCGAAAATACGTTCGATTTCTTGGGCCTAAAGCCCACATTTTGTCGTTTTAGGAAGGCTAGCAGAGTTTCCCATGTTTCGAAATATCAGTTTTTTCTTCAATTTCTAGCATCGTTCGAATCATACTGTACATTGCCCACAAAGTAGACGGCTTCTTTTGTCTGGTATGTTCTCCAAAATATGCCAGGAGTACACTTTCGGAACCGATATTTTTAACCTTTTTTTCTTCGCACAACTTCCTATATAATTCAATGGCTTTTAGATACCGATGCTTACTTTTCTCTGGCACCAAGCCCTAGGCTGCTGCGTGAGCAGCCTGTCGTACTTCTGGTGGGGTACAATCCATAAATTCTTCGTCGGAAGACATGTTTTTCAATTTATAATTCGCGAATTTAATATCCAACTTTATCTGACATTTACTCATATTGGTGACAATTGTATACCCCGTAGTCACGGTAACAATATATCTACTTGATTATTCTGAGAAACCGCGTTCTTGGTAATTTGTCCTTAAATGTAATATTTTAGGAATGTTCAGAACGAAACAGAGTTTTATTAATTTTGATCGAAATATGATGGTTGTAAATAAAATAGTATACAAACCTCGGTAGGAAGTTTCATTCCTGTCTCGAGATCATAGCTAACCTCGACGCTTTGCGTCTCGGTTAACTAACTGATCTCACGACAGGAATGAATCACTTCCCACCTCGGTGTGTAATATACTATTTCCTACGAACACATAGGAAAGTAACACATATCGCACTCTCTACTTCCATGGAAAGTGACCTTTATTCTCACGCGTGCGGAAAGTAACTTTTTATATTAATAATAAAAAGGTCTTTATTTACAATAGTGTATATCCCTAATTACATGTAGCTCAAGAAATATGCAATAAATATAAGTAATGCCGATGTTCTGACCATTTCCGAACCACTTGTGTACGTTTGAGGGTATGAGTTAGCTCCTTGCTCTTGTGGTATCATCCAATTGTTTCTGGGTGGGGAAGTTACTTTGTCCCTGGTATAGAATTATGACTCCCTAGTATTTTTTTCGACTGGTATGTCCCTGAAAAGCAGCTGAAAAACAGGGTTTCAAAATCAAACGTTGGGTTATAGGTTATGTGAGACGGTAACTTGGCTGAAGTTGGTAATGATACAATTTTGTTTTAGTTGATTTATGATATGGACTTGTTTTGAGGAGTAACCACGTTACCTCCTAAGTTGAAGCAGTTGGTTGTTGGAGATAACAATCAGTTATATGTATAGCGACCCGTGCAGAAGCCTACACCCACTGTCGCGGATGTCTTCTGTGCGATTGGCGGCTTTGAGTTGTTCACGAAGATTTTTTGGGAGACAGTGATTGTAAAAATTAAATGAAATTTTTGATATGTTCCGTGTAACCAATGAGGTTTTTGGAAGTTTGGGGTAGCTTGTTTTGTATTTCATTGCCATGCGGAGACACTTGTTCTATACCACCTGCAGGGTATGGAAATTGTGTTTTGTGTCAGTAAAATACACTGGGGCAGCGTATGTCAAGATTGGACAGATGATTTGTTTATATATGACAATCCCATTCATGTATAATAATTCCCATTTGTGAATACAAAAATCGTAGTTTGCTGTCGGCTAAATAGGAAGGAAGAGAGTTTGCAAGTGGATAAAAATATCGGATAAATTACGTTACCGTAGCAACCCTAGCATTTAGGTACTGTCTGTTTACCAAGCAATGCACGTCAATTTGACAATTATAAATGTCAAAAACAGAATGAATTAAACAGCATATAACAATTCCAAAAAGTTTGTCGAGATTTGGAAATATTTGCAAGGCAGAAATAGTAAGGGAGATTGAAAAATCAACTCCAGAAAATACCAAGAAAACTCATTCCTCCATATGGAATCAATTTAGTGAATTTTGTAAACAACGAAACTTCAATTTGGAAACCGAACAGTTAGTGGAAGATGTGGCAGAAATATTGATGGACTACATCAGTAAAGGAGCAAATGTCTACTGGACCAATTGTATATAATAATTGTATTTTTAACAATTGTTCTTTCTAAACATTATGTTTCTACTCATTGTTCATTTAGTTTGTTAAATAAAGTTTAATTGAATTGAGTTTTTTATTCATGGGATTGTCTTACCAAATACCACGCGAGCTCAGATTTAGCAGGATATTTTTTCCGGTGGTTTTCTCATACTTTCATTGGCAATTTAACTCGATCTGTTCAGGTTCAGCTCTCGTTAAATTGCCAATGAAAGTAAGTATTCGAAAACAACCACAAAAAATATCCGGCTAAATCTGAGCTCTTGTGGTATTACCCCCGATTAATTTATTCGCCGTTGAGAGATAGCTATTTTTGCATATGATGGGATATAATCTGCTCATTAGCGTTTGTGTTACCTTGTAAAGTATATCCTAGATAACTTAAAGTGTTACTGGGTAAAAGGTGTTGTCCGTCAATGCACAGTTGATATTGCAATGAGCTGTTTTTCCTTGTGATTCTTCTGAGTAACAAGTACTCTGTCTTGGATGTGTTGATAGTTAGCTTTTATTCTCTCTCAGGTATGGTATGATTTGTGTGTTTATGTGTGTCTGTACGTTGTGTAGTGCAGTGTCAGAGACTTTTGCTGATGCTACAAAACAGGTGTCATCTGCATACATGGCTGTTAGAACTTGTGGTGTAGTTGGTAAATCGTGGGTAAATATTGAATATAACAAAGGTGATAGAACTGAGCCCTGAGGAACTCCGACTTTTATGGGGAAAGGTCCAGCCGAGCCTTCATTGATGCTTACATAAAACTTACGGTTAGTAACATATGAGTGCACTATATTAATTAAGTATTTAGGTAAATTTATTTTGATTAATTCATAAATTAATCCCTCGAGCCATACAGAGTCAAATGCTTTTTGTATATCAATAGTGACCATAACTGATTTGTTCTTTTCTCGAAATCCCTCTCTAACGTGGTTAAGTACTCTAATGATTTGTGCAATAGTACTGTGTACTTCCCTGAAACCGTATTGCTCGGGCGGTATAATGTGGTTTTTGTCTGTGAAATTTTGTATTCTTTTAAAAATTATGTTGTCTATGACCTTTGCTATGTTATTCAATAAGGAAATAGGTCTGTAGCTATCCACATAACATGGTTGTTTGTTAGCTTTGATGATAGGTATGATATTGGCAATCTTGAGCATATCGGGATAGTTGCCTGTTTTAATTTTATATAGTTGGTTATATATGTGAGTTGTACAAGAGCTTTCTTAGGAAGATTTTTTAATAGAATGATAGGAATGACATCCCTTCCAGGGGCTGTTTTATTTTTCAACGATTGTATGGTGTTATAAATTTCATTATATGTGGCCAGATTTGTTGTGTTTGGTGTGTGATTTGTGTAGGTAGTTTTGAACAAATTGCGTAATATTATTGTGTATTTTGTGTGTTATTTGTGAAATTATTTTGGAAATACTCTCCAAAGTTTTCTACTATTTCAGATTTATTAGTGACAGCTTGTCCATTAACAATAATTTTGGTCATTTCGTTATTCTTGTTTTTTAGGCTTCTAGCGATTTTCCAGAGAGAGTTATCTACTGGTTTTAGTTTCTCTAAGAAAATCTTCCAAGAATGATTTTTGTATTCATGTACTAACGTATTAATTAAGTTTTGGTAATATTTCAGCAGTATCTTGTCATTGCTGTCTGGTAGTTTGCCATTTTTTACGAATTTTATTTTTCTCGTGTGATTTTGGTTATATGATCGGGTAAGGTATTGTTGATTTGGAAGGTTTAAGAGAAATTGTGTTATTTCTGGCAGTTATGATGATATTTTGCAAATTTTTAATTATGTTTGTTAACTGTGTTGTATTTTCTATTTGATTAGTAATTATTAAATTTTCATTAATCATTTTTCTGAATTATATCCAGCTTGTAGTGCTGTAGTCATGGATTTTTTTAGTGGGTGTGTGTATGTTATATGCAATTTTTAATTCTATAAGGATGGGGTCATGATCGGTGTTGAGGTAGGGTAAGGTTTTCATTTTGGAAATATTGTTTATATTACGCCCTATGGCTAGATCTATTGTACTCGGAGTATAGTGTTAGAATAAGGGAAATGGGTGGGATCATCTGTATTGAAAATGTTACAGTCACTGTTATCACAAAATCTGAGGAGAGTATTTCCATTTGTGTTAGGATATTTAGCATAGGAGTCCCATAGCGGATGCTTACAGTTTAAGTCACCCACTATGAGGACCCTATTGTGTGTTTTAATAATGTTGAACAAATCGATCTCTTTCAGCTTATTATTGGGAGGAATGTATGCTCCAACGATTTTAATTTTATTGTCTAACAATATAGCGATATGCTCAATAGAAGAATTATTTTGTTGCAGCAGTTGTAAACTTATGCCTTTTATGATGAATACTACGATACCACCTCCGCCGACATTAACGGGGCGGTCTTGTTTAAAAAGACTATATTCGGGGATTCGAAAGTTAACAGTTTTGTTAGCTTTAAAGGATCGTCTCAATTAAGAAGAATATATCTGGTTTATGAATGTCGAGAAAATGTCTGATGAGATGAAGTTTATTAAAAACTCCTCGTACATTACAGAAAATTATTTTGAGATGATTTCGTTTTTGAATTCCTGTTTCACCACCTACCTGTCTAGATGTCATATTTATCTATTCCAGCGACAAAGTTGTTATAGATAGTGAATTTCTCCAACTTGTTAGTGGCAGCTTTCATTTCGTGCAATAAGTCAGAGACAGCCCTGGTCAGTTAGTCCAGGTTAACAATTTCGTGGAGTTGTTTAAATAAATCGTTTAGATGTGTGAATTGACTTATATATGTAGTGGATTCCTGGTTAACGGTTTGACTGCGAAGATTAGGGGTAGAGCTTTGAGGAGTTGGTCTAGATACTGCTTTGGTGGGAAGGCTAGGGAACTCTTGGGTTGTGGAGCGTGTTTTCTGGTTCCATGGATTAACAATAGGAATGGGTGCGGGAATGAATGTTGTGGCTGCTGGCTTGTTATTTGTGCTTTTAGTTCTTTTAAGTTCTAACCATTCTCTTCGTTTTATGTATTCTGGTCAGATTACATCATTGGCAGGATGGTCACCTTTGCAATTTGCACATTTTGCAGGTTTGTTCCTGTCCTTCGGACATTCAGGTGTTAAATGTGAGGCCGCACATTTGAGACATCTAGGGGCTCTACCGCAATTTGATGTGGCATGACCCCAGTGCTGGTAGATGTGGCATTGTATGATAGGTTTTGTTTGACGTCTGTGCTCCCATTGGGCACGTGTGTGCTCGATTACTCTTGCGTTTTTGTTTAAAAAGTCCAGAGTGACTTGACAATCAGTTATCACCAAGTATAGTGGCCTACCCTTAGTGGTCATCCTATAAATGTCTTTAACTATGATTTTATATGTTTTGGTAAGTTCGTCCTTTAAGTGATCGAGTTGGAGTTCCTCCGCTAACCCTCGCAATACGAAGGCATGAGTTTTTTCCTCACGTCTGGATTATGTGTGAAATGTCACTTTCTCTTCCCGTAATGTTTTCTTTAGGCAACTGAAGTCAGATACTTATCCTTTGTAAATATTATGGTAGAATTGTTAGTATATTTAATTTCGAAATGACTTTTGATTTCTCCTTTTATTACACTAACTAATTGTCTGTGTACAGAAACATTGCCATCAATAACGATGGGAGGGCAAGTGGAGGAGCTTTTTTTGTTGGCGGTGCTGGTAGTTTCTTTAGTTTTAATTCGCTTACTATCTTGTTTATTTACGTTATCTTCCGAGCCGCTGGATGAATCGTTGAATTTTATAAACCTCAATTTTTTACGTTTCTTTTGGGTGGTGTTGGATTCGCGTAGGTCATCATCAGATACTTCTGATAACGAGTCATATTTGTTATGAGTAACTGCGGTTTGTTGACTTTGGGATGATTGTTTGATAATCTCAGTGAATTTTCTATACTTTTTCGGTTTAATAAAATCTGCGGGCATTACTTCGGAAACTTCCATTTGTTCACTTTGCGTAACAGTGGTAATAGCGTTTAGATCCTCTACATCCTTGGGCGTCATGTCTAGTGTTCTGGCTGTAATTGGCTTACTTATTTTAATCAGGTTCTCGTACTGTGACTTAAATTTGTCGGTAGTTGGTTTTTCGGCGATATTTTCAATTTGGTCTTCTACTTCCTGAGCCCAGGATGGGTTCGTTTGTTTATGTACTTGGGCCTTAGTAATTGTCATTTTTATGGGCAGGTTTTTTGTTTGTGAACTGTTTGAGTCCTCTGAGGTGGATTCCCAATTGTATCTTCTTCCATATTGTTATAAATAAATTTCCTTTTGGCTATTTCTGATTTTTCTGGCGTTGAAGTTCTATTTGAATTATTTCCAAGACACGTGGGTATATCTAGATTTAGGCTTTGTACTTCGATATTTGACTGAGTTGTAAGAACACTTGTTAATCGTTAATTCTTGTGTCTTTTTATTGTTTATTGTGTGACTATTAACTTCCAATGTTTCTGTGGTAACTATTTATTCTGCCACTTTACAAAATGCGTTTTTACGATAATTTTTTAGCTCGGAAAGTGCGTCGTTGCCGGTCTAGATAGGAAAATTGACTTAACTGCTTGGTAAAGTGACAGAACTACTTTTCCGAGCTCTTATGTCAAAATGTTCATTAAAGACAAAATACCAGATAGGCATCTAGGATGAACTTTTATTGAAAGTGGCTGGACATCGAGTATGGAATTTTATGAAGCTTGGCTAGGCATCGAGGACGGGCATTTATGAAACTTGGCTAGGCAATAAATATTCTGAGTGAACGAATCTAGTGTGTACACCATACCCAGACAGTTCTAATAAATATTCTGTTCATGTATTATTGTCAAATTATTGGTGGCTGCACAAAAAATATTGTACGCGCCACACTCGGAAAGTGTATTTACAGGGCTCGCATGCTTTCAGGGCTCAGCCCATTATTCAGTTATTGTTAGGCAACACTTGAATGAAACATATTCAGACAGATGGATAGGAAGCCTCTTTCCCTGGCCAGCAAGATCACCTGACCTGACTTGGCTAGACTTTTATTTGTGGGGACGAGTAAAAGATTGTGTCTTCCAAACGAGACTTACGACAAGAGCAGATATTGAAGAAAGAATTAGAAATGCCATTCGCAGCTTAACACCAGCGGAAATAGAAACGGCCGGTTTTTCTAATCGAGAAAGTCTAGAGCGATGTGTCAATAATAATGGCAGGCAATTTGGACATTTGCCAAGACAATCAAATGTGTTAAAATATATTTTTTTGTAGCGAACATGCTTATGTTACCTATATTAGTGATCATCGTATTTAATCGTAATTTTTCACATTTTACTTTTCCGCCCAACCTATCTATATGCGATAAAAGTATTGGTTTACCCACAAAAAAATGAAATTTTGAAAAAAAATTTTGAGTTATTTTTACGTTTACCATCAACAACAACACAAAAAAACGGTTTTTAGAACAAAAATCCTGTGTGTATGTCGTCGTCGTCGTTGGCCACTTTTTCTTACATGTCTTGTTATCACGATACAGCCTCCGGAGTGCAATAGGTCACCAATTTTATGATTGAATATTGTTAAGGACATGTCACAGATAAACCCTATTGATTTTCAGCTCACCAGAGCCAGTACAACGGGTGCTATGGTACTTGAAGTACGACATTTTGTCATTTTTTGAGAAATTTCAGTTTTTTAGCACGATACAGCCTCCGAAGCTCAATAAGTCACAATTTTTATGATTTAATATTATTCAGGACATCTCACAGATAAACCCTATTGATTTTCAGCTCACCAGAGCCAATACAACAAGTGCTACAGTACTTTAAGTACGATATTTTTGTCATTTTTGGAGAAGTTTCAGTTTGTTAGCACGATACAGCCTCCAGAGTATATACAAGTGACCAATTTTATGATTGGATATTATTCAGAGCGTCTCAAACATGAACACTATTGATATTCAGCTGACTAAAGCCATTACAACGGGTGCTATGATACTTGAAGGAGAATTTTCAGTTTGTTAGCACGATACAGCCTCCAGAGAGTATACGATTGATCAATTTTATGATTGAATATTGTCCAAGGTGTCTTACAGATGTACCCTATTGATTTTCAGCTGACTATAGCGAGTACAGCGGGTCCTATAAATCCAGATATACTACATTTTTTGTTATTTTTGGAGAAATTTCGGTTTGTTAGCACGATACATCTCCCGAAGTGTATACAAAGTGACAATTTTATGATAGAATGTTAATCAGGGCACCTCATAGATTCGGAAAAGTTAGTTTTAATCTTTAAAGCCGTTTATTTTACGATAAGTCAAGATGCGGCAGGTTTTCACTAAAATATAAGAAATTTCAAACTGCTTTAGAATATGTTACTAAAATAGTAACGTTTCATTTAATTATTTTTAAAAAAATCGTAAAAATAAGTATAATCGCTGCATAAAGCGACCTCTAGTTTATCTGTTTTAAAGTAATCGATAAAGTATATATGAACGGTCTTCATAATCCACTCAACTCTCTTTCATATGAGTCCAGAAATAGTCGGATAGGTTGAATAGTTAACAAAGTATTAAAATTTAAACACTGAAAAATATACGGTCTTACTTCTCGCTTATTATGGCAGAGACAAAGAAATGTCACTATAGAAAATTATTTGGTATTAAACGGGCTTTCAAATGATGATATCAAAGTTCATTCTGCGATTTTCTGAGATAATAATAATTTTAGAATTGAACATAGCAGTAACACCCCATCGGGGTGAAATTTTGAGGTTGAAAATAATTTCAAGCAATTTGTCTTGGCCACTTTTACTATCAATATTTTTCCCCACAACCTGGGACAAATACTTATTTCCGTGATACAGCCGGTTACCGTGATTAAAGGACCACCCAGTACAATTTTTCTATTTGGATACTGGTATAAAAAATAATAGCGTTATTTATATTGATGTTCAGAGTTGAATGTTCAACTATGTTACAAAATTTCGTACATTTACATGTTATCTACAAAATTTCAAATTTAAATATCCTTAATCTGATTACTAAATTGATAATATATCTTAAAATTCGACACTCTACACATTATTTATACTTACGTTCTCCATTATTCGAACAGTTCATATTTAACCATGTGTTCATCATTTGTATCAATAGTTTTGCTTAGTTTATATCTTACTAATGCCGATTTAGCAAAAATTGAATTAAAATATGAAGTGAACGATTCTGGAAATCCTTTGTTCTTAACACCGCTAATTGAAAATAGCCAATTAGCAGAAGCAAGACGTCTAGCTGAGGTACCATCTGATATTTTCAAAAATGTACAAAGCTACTCAGGATACTTCACAGTAGATAAAAATTTTGATTCCAATTTGTTCTTCTGGTTCTTCCCAGCTAAAGAAGATTATGAAAACGCCCCTGTGCTACTTTGGTTACAAGGAGGTCCAGGTGCTTCATCACTGTATGCCGTGTTTAAAGAAAACGGACCATTTCTTATGAAATCCGGGCTGGAATTAAATCCTTACTCTTGGACCAACACCCACTCAGTTATATACATCGACAATCCAGTACAAACAGGTTACAGCTTTACAGATAATGGTTTTGCTCAAAATGAAACAAAAGTTGGTGAAGATCTTTATGAAGCATTAAAGCAGTTTTTCACCCTTTTCCCAGAATTACAAACTAACGATTTCTTCGTAACAGGAGAGTCGTATGGAGGAAAATATGTTCCAGCGGCTTCATACACTATTCTTAAAAACAACCCAACTGCCGATTTGAAGATAAATTTGAAAGGTATGGCTATTGGAAACGGATTATGTGATCCTGAAAATCAGATGAAATATGGTGAATATTTGTATCAAATTGGATTGGTAGATTCTTCAGGAAAAGAGCAGATTGAACATTTGGAAAATGAATGTAAGTGGAACAATTTCACCTAAGTTATTTATTAGTTTTGTTTAAGAATGTATACCCAATACTAAATTTGAAGTTTAATAAAACAAACTAAAGTATGAAAGAAAAACCAATGTTTTAAAACTATATATATTTTGTAGAATTTTTTATGCAAAAAATCTTTCACAGATTTTTTGACAAATTTTTAACGTAAACGTTTTTCTATTTATTTAACAAAAAAATTTCTAAGTTTGGCATAACTTTTGAGTTACACATATTTATTGTCTCACTAATAGAATTCAAACTCTCTAGGACATGCATACTCATGCATATCTATGATCTGCTGATATTACCTAAATTAATTTATATTGTTCTTATAATTTAATTGACCAATTTTTGTTTCAGTAATAACGACCATACATAATAAAGACTTTAAAAAAGCCTTTCTTCTATTTGATGATCTGTTAAATGGAGATCTAAATGGTGGGCAAACTCTTTTCAAGAACTTAACGGGCTTCAACTTCTACTTTAACTACTTGTATACTGATAATCCTGGAAATAATGATATAAGTTACTCAGAATTCCTGCAAACTTCGGATGTACGTAGAGCAATTCACGTTGGAGATTTAATTTACCATGATGGTGTGGAAGTTGAACAACACTTGGTAGAAGATTTAATGCAGTCTGTAGCTCCTTGGATCTCAGAATTGCTTAGTAATATAAGGGTGCTTTTCTACAATGGTCAATTAGATATTATAGTTGCTTATCCTCTTACTGAAAACTTTTTGAAACATTTGGACTTTGATGCAGCTGAAGAATACAAAACAGCTGTTAGGCGTAAATGGTACGTCGGGAAGGAATTGGCAGGGTTTATAAAACAAGCAGGAAATTTGACTGAAATTGTAGTTAGAAATGCAGGTCATATGGTACCTGGAGATCAACCTGAAATAGCATTGGATCTTATTACAACATTTACTAGAAATAAGATTAATAATTATAATTAGACAATTTTTTGACAATTGAGTTTGTGAATAATGAAACAATTAATTACATTCCAAAAAAAAATTATAATGAAATGAAATTATCAATATTTCTTAATTAGTTCAAATACATTATTTATTTTAGTTTGGTATATAATAAATGCTTATTAATAATCTATTGGCCAAATTAAATAAATTCACAAAAATAATTACAATCACATCTAGTTAAATGCAAATAAATAATACAGTATAGTCTGTTTAGTTCAATTTTGTATATAACAACCAACCTTCTTTAGCAATGTAACTATAGGCATATGTTTGGTTTTAATATGAGTCACTATGAAAGTACATCTGTCTGGTTACAACGACATTGAGCACGAGCGTTAACGTGTTTACCAATACATAAATCATCAGTTAGAAGCAATCTGATGATTAGTGAGTACACATACCAAAATGGCTTCATCAAATCAAAAAGAGTTACAACATTTAGAAGCTGACCAATCGAATGTAACGATTGCAAAGTAATTTGGTGTAAATCATTCCACGATATCCACAATTAAGAAAAATAAAAACAAGATAGAACCTTTGTTCAATACGAATGTTTTAAAACCTAAATGTGCAAGGGTGTCATCTCAAGAACAAATTGACGTGATGCTGTTACAATGGTTTAAGCTGCAACGTAATTTGAGAATACCCTTGGGCCTATTCTTCAACAAATGTTTTTTCTCTCTCTGATGCTCACATAAATACATTACAGTGACTATTTTAATAAAACAAGATTAAAATTGTTAGTTCTTTTAGTACGATGTAATATCACTGGTCCCTTGAGCATCATTATAACTGAATTCCACAGTAATAAAAAACTAAAGAATTAAAATCCTATGAATAAATGTCATGTAAATTATATTTTCTACTTTCTTTACAATAGTTTCATCGTAACCAACCTATTCTAATTCATAATTACAAATTGTTTACTAAAATAAAATATTCTAATAGGATGGTTAATACTTTTTAAATAAGCTCCTATGCAATTTTTTCAAGAATGACTTTTTTGGGCTGTAAAGTAAGAATTCCGAAGATGTACATTTGTGTTTATTTCAATAAACTAATATTTACAAAAAAAGAGCTACATAATGGAGTTCTATAATTACTCTTTACCGTTCAGGAACTTAGATAAAAAGTCTTTAGGTTTTGGCTCTACCGTTTCTTTAAAGTAAGTCATTACATGTGATTTTTGTTTCCATATATTAACCACTTCCTTTAGTTCCATTTGACCCTAAAATTTCATTAAAAATACTTTGTAGTTCAGCTACTGTAAATATAAAATAAAAACATACCTTTATAACCAACATATCAATCAACCGAATATCTTTTATTTCATCAAATTTCGTAAATTCTTCTCGTAATTTAGTTTTACATTGTTCGACTGTTTTGGGAATATCATAATGTTTAACTGAAAAATACAATTACTAACACAAAATCAATGAATTTGAAAAAGTATTTACCAATATAAGGCAGTTGTCTGAACCAAGCTTTGTACAAATTTAATACCCTTTTTCGTGCTTCCTCGCGATTTAAGGACAAAATAGGCTTAACTTCTTTAACACTTTTCCTTACGGCTTGTGAAGCCATTCTAAAGAGTGTATTTTTATTAAAATAATTAAATTCAGTGATGTAATTAACCTATATTATTTTGACATTCTTCTTCTCGTTCCTTTTTTGGGCTATATCCTGTGGGATAATTTACCCAGTATTTTGACACTCTAACATAGCGAAATTACATTAATTGATTTGTCTATGGACACTATATGATGGTGGGTCCTCATGTGCGGACTATAAGCAGAGCGCACTGGTGTTCGATGACGTGGTTGGTTGAAATGATCACGTGATCTATCAAAACTGCGCGAATTACGCCAACAGTCCGCTGAAAAGTATAATTTGTCTCTAGTTTTCGGCGTACTACTCATAGATCAAAAAGTACTACTGGCGTTTAATGACAGTAGTGAGCACGTGCTAGATAAAGACATTATAATGGTTGCGGTTTGTTTGCAGTTTGATTTATTTTTTTCCTAATATTGAAGCTTTGTTCTGCTGTAAATATTTCTATTACCCATAAGCCCTTTCTTCTACTAATTACTGGCATTTATTTTTGCAATCGATAATTTGATTGCCAAATTAGGTAGGTATATATCACTTTCCTTTTTATAAGTATTCAACTGAAGACACAATAAAAAATACAATATTAATTAACTTTCAATGAAGACTATTTGTAAACAAAATGTCTACGCTGAAACGGAATAAACAGAAATCGTTCAGGATCCAGTACGCTGAAACGAGCGTATGCGCTGTCAAATTGAGTCCGCTCCAAATCCGCCCATGAGGACCCACCTTGAATGGCGTTCAATTTGCACGCTCCAGCGTAAGGCTACATTCGTAATCAAATCGCTAGCCAAGTGGCACTTTGGCCACAGCATATAAAACACAAGGCTGTGCTTTGACACTCAAGTCGGCACGAAATTTACCATTCACAATAACTTCAAAGTCGACTTTAAATAATTGTCAGGATTCCTTCAACATATGGTCGAAGCATGATTCTGTCTGTATTTAGTTCAGTCTGAGGTTATAATATATAATTTGGATTTATTTTTATAGCAGTACCTATATCTTAGACTAGGTAAGAGAGAGGACGGGTAACGTGCATTAAGTTTGCGCATTGCAATTGTGTCCAAATTTTGAGGAGACGCAATTTTTTGGTGACAAACATTGCTGGTGACATCGAAGTTATTTTGTGGAATTTTGAATACATTTTCAGTGAAAAAGTATAACATTTTAGTGATTTAATATGGTGGGTTGTTCTGCTTATGGTTTCAAAAGCCGAAGTGAGAAAAAGGAGCCTGGAATTACTTTTCACAGGTAAATAATGAAATGTTGTACAGTTGAAAGTTTAATAATTTTCGAAATATTTTCGTTACAAGATAATTTAAGAAAGAAACTCGACTACAGTGGATTAAGAATCTTTAAATTTGCTTATCTGTAGTTATTAAATTAAAGTCTTTCAATTATTTCATGGGTAAATGACAAATTAATGGCTTGAATTATTCCAATGTCAAAGTTTTTCCCATTGGCGGGGAATTATGTTTTCATTCGGAAATACTTGTCTAAAATGTATTAACATCTGTGTTGAATAAATTGACTTTTTGTAAAAAAAATACAATTTACTTGTTTTAGGTTTCCTATGAATGATTCAAAGGAACTTGCCCTTTGGGTTCAAAAAATGCATATTCTTGACTGGCATCCTACAAACAATGATAAACTTTGCTCCAGGCATTTTGACAGGAATTTATTTTACACTATTGGTAAAAAAACGTATTTGCTTGATAATGCAGTACCGACAGTATTTGAAGAATTGCCTAAATACCTCCAGGGGGTGCCACAAACAAAACAGGTAAGTCAAACTCTACTACAATATTGATTCATAATATTTTGTAAAAGGCTGATCAAATGTATTGTTACAGGCTAGAAAGAGATCTTTTCATGAAATTTGAGAACCTTCCTCCTCTACTTCTCTAACACAATCCATGCATAATGAGATTACTAGTTCTAACATGGAGCAGGAAACACGTAGAGAAAAATGTCTTAAAAGGCAGTTATTACAAGCTGTAAATAGATCGAAACAAAAATCTAAAACAGTAAAAGTATTGCAGCAAAAAATCAGACGCTATAAAACAATAATAAAGAGCTTAAAACAAGTTATTTCAGATTTAAAAAAAATAATTTACTATCTTTAGAGCATTCCAGGATGCCCAATAATTTACCCGACATCACCAGCGAATTATTGAAGCGCAAGTTGGGAAAAAAACAAAATATTCTTCAGAGTTGAGAAAATTTGCTATAACCTTAAGTTTTTTTTCTCCAAAGGGCTATGATTATGTTCGGCAGGTTTTTAATACATGCTTACCTCATCAAAGCACCATTGGAAAATGGTTTAAAAATGTACATGCAGAACCAGGATTTTCTTCAGCGTCCATTGACCTCTTGAAAGTACAGATACAATTGTCACCTGAAAAAAACTTGTTGTTGGCTCTCATTATTGATGAGATTTCCATTCGCACTAAAGTCGAGTGGGATGCAAAGAAATTCCATGGTTACGTAGATTATGGCATTAATCTTCAAGATGATGAAAATAATATGGCAAAAGAAGCTTTTGTCATGATGGTTAATTGCATCAATGGACAATGGAAATTGCCAGTGGGATATTGTTTTACAAGTGGATTAAGTGGTGAGCAGAAAAGCTCTCTTGTATCTCAATGTATAAAACTAATTCATGGAACAGGAGCATCTATTGTTTCATTAACTTTTGATGGAGCCCCCTCAAACATTTCTATGCTTCAAATTTTAGGATGTAAAACTGATTTTTTAAATTTAAAGCCCTATTTCTCTTTAAATGAGAAAACTGTGTACGTATTTTATGATTACTGTCATATGCTAAAATTGGTAAGGAAAATTTTTATTGATGGTAACGGAGAGTTTATCAAGTTGAAAAATTGGAAGTACTTCAAGATTCAGAGGGGTTACCCTTGGGTAATAAAGTTAGAAAGGCGCATCTCAATTTTTTCAAACAAAAAATGAAAGTAAAACTGGCAGTACAGCTGTTAAGTAACTCAGTTGTAGATGCGTTATCCTATTGTGAAGAAGAACTAAGTCTTCCAGAATTCAAAGGGTGTCGAGCAACCTGTGAATTTATTAAAACCTTTAATAATGTTTTTGACATATTAAATAGCAGGTCGCTGCTACCTCCAGGATTCATAAAAGCACTGTCAAAAAAATATTGTTAAAACAACAAGTTTTATAAATGAACAATCACTTATATTTCAACACTAAAGTTTGCAGATAATGGGGATTTAATCATAAAATCTAAAAGGAAAACGGGATTTTTAGGGTTAATTACCTCTTTGAAAAGTTCATTGCTTCTGTATAATGAGTTAATTACTCAAAAACAAATAGTATTATATCTTCCAATATATAAAACTAGTCAATATCATGTAGAACTTTTTTTCAGTTCTATACGCTCCAAAGGTGGTTGGAATAACAACCCAACTTGTCGACAATTCACGGCTGCGTATAAAAGATTATTAGTTAGGACAGAAATTCGAGACAAGGGGGTAGGAAATTGCATTCCTTTAGAAGTTATACCTATTTTAACAAGATCAAGTAGGTTTCAAAATCCCGATTTACATAACAATTCAAATGTGTCAAGGCTTGCAATTTCTGAGAATAATGAACCAAATGAAGATTATAGTTTGCAATCAATTTGGGGGGATCATGATTATATAATGAACAGTAACATTATTAGTAACTGTTCACTCCAAATTGTGGTTTATATAGCTGGTTTTGTGGCATATCAACTCTTAAAAAACATAAAGTGCGAAGAGTGTTTAGGCGCATTGAGCAGTAGTCGAGAAAATTTTTTGTATTCACTTATATCAAAAAAAAATCGTGGAGGTCTTGTATACCCATCTAAGGACATTGTCGAAATATGTAAGGTTTGTGAACATTTTTTACGTGTTCATATAACCAATCTCACAAAGAATAATTTTATAAAAATATTGAAAAGTAAAATTATGTTTACTTGTATTGAAAATAATTATTTCAATAATTTGGAAGAGCATGTATTAAATTGTAGCACTAACCATATTTACTCACTAATAGAATCTGTAATTTCAAAGTATCTTAATATTCGAATTCATTTCATTACAAAAAGGCAGTCTGAAATCACAGATACTGTTAGAAACCTGTTGACAAAACTAATATTGTTCAAAGGGCAATAAGGTCACCTATAGAACCTTTTCTGTATATGTTCGTTGGTCTAGCCAAAATAGTATATTGTATAAGAATTGTTGAAAATGAAAGATTTCGAGTGTGAAATCGATTTTCAACACACGTTGTACACGATATTTTTCCGACGACAACAAAAAACGCAGAGTTAGTATTTATTTTCTAATTAAAGTTTATGATAAGGTTACTACAATTTTAAAATTGCTTGTAGATGGTTGTTGACCATTTTATATTCTCTAGTTGATACGAAGTATTGAATTTTGAGCGCATCACACTCATAATTACAGAAAATTCAATAATTCTCTCCAATTCCCTGTTTCACTTGCTAACAGTTCAAAAGTCAAACTTAAAATGTCAGGTAGACATCAATAATCACCGACATATGTGCAAAATAATTACACACTGCTGATTTCTCAATTTTTTCATTTCACTCGTTTGCAATTTTAAATTTTCACTTAGAGAAAACTGTATGAAATGTGCCATATTTTATAGTGGTCGTCGGAAAATAATTATTAAACATCAGGTAGGCATCACATGAAATATAACTTCTGTCAATCTGACGATAGTAATATATCGAAACAATTGTCAAAATTGTTTTAGAATGTTTACCATTTTTTCAATATATTTTGGAATTATTTAGAAACAGTTTCATCTAAAAACGTAATATGAGTAAATTCCATAGAGTAAGGGTCGAAACAGTAAATTTCATTTATTTTTATATTTTTTCTCAACATATATATATATATATATATATATATATATATATATATATATATATATATATATATACTCATTATTGATTTCTTTAAGTTCAAATTAAATGTTTAATTTATATTCTGATAGGTATTCCATTAATGATTATTTCTTTATACAATTTAAATAATAACTTATTTCTTTTTTCTGAAATACACATCAAAATTCTCAATTATACTTGCTTACTTTTATGTCAACTTGTACTGTTCTGAGTAGTTAGACATTTATTGTAACATTTTTTTAATAAACATGAGAAAAACTAAAATTGAATCTATTAATTTTCCTCACATGTGTAACCAAAAATAAAATATTACATTTCTTTCGTTCTGGTAAAACCACACAATTGCATTGCACGTGATACGCCACTGAGCTAATATGCGTGGTGACAGTTGGCTTCAAATTACAAGCTTGTGTTACTCGTCCTCTCTCTTACCTAGTCTAAGACCTATATACTGGAGTTTAGTATTGATGGACAACGCGGAATATCAATTCAGTGATGAATTTTCGTTACAGTGCATTTCGAATTACAAACTATTCTACGACGAAAACCAAACTGCACCAACAATTGCCTTTTTTAAAGCAAAATCAGGATCGTCGCAAGTATAGTAGAAGTAATGTCCTCCTGCTCCATTTTATTTCTCATCAGTTGTACGGAAAAATCAAGAAAAACAAACCAAAAACACACAATTCGATGAAAATGTCAAACAGTTTGACATATGGTGTTGAACCAAGCACAAGTACAGAAAAATCAAGCTCATTATACAAGCAAGCTACAATTGTGTCTACCTTAGATACAATTTCATCTTTCAAAGGTAAAGCTAAAGTTTATAGTACTTGCATGAATGCATCATTTGTTTTTATTTTTAGATGGTGGCTTTAAAAGTGTGAAACTAACGGAAGCATTAATAAAATTTATTATTCAGGATAATTTGCCATTCAATATTGTAGAAGGTAAGGGTTTTCTGTCTTTGATGAAACAAGTGGCACCTTTATACAAAGTACCAACCAGAAAAACCATCAAAAATAATGTTGATAGAAAGTTCGAAGTGATTTCAACAGCATTTAAAAATATATTGAAAAAATCGAAGTATTTCACAATTACGACGGATATATGGACTGCCGATATGCAGACCAAAAGTTTTATGGGCATCACTGTCCACTTTGTACATGACATGAAGTTAACATCAGCGACAATAGGTATTGTTGAATTATCAGAGTCTCACACGGCAGAGTATATGGCTTTAGAATTGGACAAAGCTCTTCAAATTTGGGGAATATTGATCCTAATGATGTTGTTGCTGTAGTGACGGACAATGCAGCCAATATGGTCAAAGCTATGCATGACAAATTTGGGAAAAACCGACACATCCCATGCTTCGCACATACCCTCAATGTGGTGTGTGAAAATTCACTTACAAACACAGAGGGTTTGAGTATTATTATTGACAAGATACGATCAATAGTAGTATGGTTTAAAAGAAGCGTTAAGGCTAGTGATCAATTAAGAAAAATACAAATCGATGCAGGAACGATAGAAGGAAACATTAAAAAAATAATTTTGGATGTCAAAACTCGCTGGAACTCCACATATTACATGATAGAGAGATTTCTACTAATGTCATCTATGGTCAGCAATATTTTGTTTTCCGATGTTAATGCTCCAAATATGATTACTGCAGCCGAAGTTGGGCATTTACGAGAAATAGGCAAACTTTTAAAACCACTAGAAAGGATGACAGTAGATATAAGTGGCGAAAGTTACCCCACAATAGATAAACCAGTACAATAATTATTCGCCCCAGTATGAAGTAGGTAAACACTTGAAAACAACATTATTAAAAGAAATCGAAAAGAGGTTTGGTGCTATTGAGAAATCTTATATACCAGCTGTTTCCACAATATTGGATTCTCGATTTAAACAAATAAACTTCAGGGATCCTCAAACCCTGGGCACTGTGATGCGACACGTCAAAAGTGAGATCGCGACTTTCCAACGCACTTCTTCATCAGAATCTTCTGATTCGGATACTGAAGAACCGGAATTTGATATATGAGCGCACACTAAAAAAAATGGACAAGGGAAATCACATAAAGATAGTTGGAGAAACATAAATAGTTTAGCTAATAGATACATTATGTATCACCTTCTGCTATTAAATCAGTGTTATAATTTATTTTTTGTAAATAAATGTAGAACTAAGTTAGCCTTTCATTGATAGTAAGGAATTATATATGTATTTGTAGTTATGTAATGAGCTTATAAATGATTGTTTTTTGTCGATGTTGGCTTGTGAAATTGTTTCTAATGACCCTAGGGGTTTTATCTAGTTTTTTTTGTTTTTGGAAAAAATAAACTTTTATATAAGGGTTTCGTTTTTTTATTGTCCCTAAAGTGTGTGACATTTAATGCATTACAAAAACAATTATTTTACACTGCAAAATATAAATTGTATTTCATTTTGACATGTGTACATTTCGATACATATTTCTAATATTAACGTGAGTAAAATCAATGAACTTCAACCTCATTGCTCAAATATTTTGATCTTATTGACAAAGCTATGTAAAAATATATTACTATAATAACACTTAGTACATAAACGTTATACGTATTATGAAGAGACAAGAATTATTACTAATTTAAGTACAAATCAAAATAAAACATTCATTAAATCTTGAGAAATAATAAAAGTTGCAAAGTAATATTTACTAAATGTTTAGCTTCAAAACTAAAACATAAATACTTAAGCATCATAGACACCACCGTCTCCATAAATTCAATTTGATCATCCTAGTACTGTTGAGGCATTTCATCAATATCCATGACCTGTTGACAAAGTAATTAATTATAACAATTTTCAGCATCTATCAATACATAACATAACATTGCTATTACTGAAAATTAACATTTTTTTTATCAAAATAAAGTGTACAAAACATGCTCATCGAGTATCTTTTCATGACCAGGACGATCAGTTACACATATCCCAATTAATTGTCATTTATCTCTTGAGAAAATTTACATAAAAAAGGACTACTATTAATTATTTTTTACCTTAGTGTCACTCAGTTTTGTCCTTTTATCTCTGCGATTCTTTCGGTCAACATCTGCAGCCCTTTTATTTTTTACTTTCTGAGACACATGTCCCATATATTGAGATGGTACCCCGTCAGGGTGTTCTTCATCTTTGAGGACAGTAAGTTTACCTAAAATGAGTTAATACCTACTTGAGTACAAACTACGTAAATTAGGAGCTAGTATAGAGTTTTGATATATTTGATAAGAAACCTACCAGTTATAAAGTGTCTACAGCAAACTTTCTGGTGTTTCAATATAGATTCGGTCTGATCGTCTCTCTTTATTGCTGCAATCCATGCCACAGATATTCATGCAGCCCTGCGAAGTTTGGTCAAAACGTTTTTCTTCGTTAGAAACCTGTGTTTTGTCTCTGCGGGAACAAAACGAAACTTCATCACGATTAGAACGGCTTCCACAACCAACTATAATACATATCGAAGACAAACATTACACTATTTAAAAACCACAATTTACAGCCAATAAACAGAAAGAAAATCGATTTAACGTGGGTTAAACAATCACACTCTACAGTAACTTTGTTGTTTATTTGAACTTCACCGCCATATTGAATTTATTTTGACAGGTCGTTGGATTGCCTAATTGCGCAGAAATCCGCTCGTTACGAAAAATTGTGCTTTTCCCAACTGGTTGCACAAATAATGATTATAGGTGGTGATTTAGTCAATCATCATCATTTTAGGCTAATAATGATGTGGCTCAAGATATAGCTGATAAGATCTGATCTTTCGTATCGCTGTAAATTGTCATTCTTTGTCCCAAACTGACTGGCACATGGCAGAACTAAGTCTTCCTTTTTGTAGAACTCTGCAAGAAAATGTGAAAAGTTTGCAAATAAATATAAAAACAATGAACACCCGTGTTTTATTTATTTTATTTCCCAAATATTGAAACATAGTATAAAAAAATGTATACACAACAAAATATAAGAAGTGTGAACTGAAACAAACACAAACTTATTTCAAACATAGCTTGGACAATACTGTGGGCTTCGTAGAATTGTAGAGGAACTTCAGTCATTCCCAAACAATCCATGTGGTACCATTTTATTTTCCAATTACCATTATCACAGTCATAGGTCGTTTGTCAACAATCGGAACTTGTGAGGTAACATTCATATTTTTAAAATAGCCATAAATATGTGGTATCCAACAACCTTCTACTAAGGACAAGATAAGTATTAATATTGTTAATATTGGTTAGTGGAGGAAATTTCGTCGCATCTGTGCAGACCTACTTCACTTTTTAAAGTGAAAGGTTTCAGGTTACAAATAACACTTAACTTTTGATTATAATGGTTCGCCACATCAGGATCCTCCGTTGATAATCATTTGAAATACTCAGTCATTGTGATAACTTATCAAAAATAAAAAATCGCACAAATAACGATTCTTCGCAAAAATCGAAAAAGATCTCACGTTGTATGACACAACGCAACTCTTATTTGTTCGTCCTCTGACGGGCATATTGAATTCAATCAGCTGTTTTCGTAGATGAGTGCCCTATTACCAAAACAAGTCCAAAAGAGGTTAAGTGGCATGAAACGTGCGGGTGCGAGTCGGGATGATTGGCACATTTCAACATGCGCACTTCTGTTTTCAGATAAAAATAAAAGTTGAAAGGCTTTCATCTCTTATTTTATTTTTATATGAGCTGTATAAACGCTTATATCGTTACCCATAAGGTCAACTTTTATTTTAATTCTTATTTGGCTTTATAAACCCACTTACGTCCAAAAGACGTTAGGTGACGAGTTACGTGCGCATCGCGGCGATTGACACATTTCAACATGCGCACTACCGTTTTCAGATAAAAATGAAAGTGAAGTTGGGTATCTCTTATTTTATTTTTATATGAGCTGTATAAACGCATACATCATTACCCATAAGGTCAACTTTTATTTTAATTCTTGTCTGTATGAACCCGCTTTAATAATACACAAACACACACACAAATATATACATATGAATATCAGTTTCTTTTGTTAAATGAAGGTTTTCCTGTGAGTAGGTTCGTCGTGATATTTTTGAAAATAGGCTTACTAGTAATAAAAATTAGATGGTGGAGGAACAAATGCACTATCCACAAAAGATCAATGTGTGGGAACGAATTAATAATATTATTATCGGACCTTATTTTTGGGATGACAACACAACAGGTGAAGACTGAACATTTTTAGAATTAGAATTTATTCCAGAATTAACCAGACTGTTTCCCTATGATATTAATCCTCATCTCGTGAATAGATTAATTTGGGTTTAGCAAGCCTCCTCATTATCTTCTTGGCATTCATCAGTTTCTCGACATTACATTTCCAAATCGTTGGATTGGAAGAGGAGCTATAGAATGGTAAGTAAGATCTCCGGATTTGACACTAGATTATTTTTTGTGGGGTTATTTAAAAGGCGATGTGTATGTGAATAGACCACGGACTATCGAAGGACTCAAAGACAGAATTACAGAGGAGATAGCACTACTTTCTCTGGGAACAACTAAAAAAGTATTGAATGAAGACTGGATTTATGTGCAAAGAAATGGATGTTGTTAACATAGTTATGAACTAATAGAATAAAACATTTTTAACTGAAACTCTTATATTTACATTTTTTTTTTGTGAAGGTATGGAAAACTGAGTTATTGAACATTACTGTTTAGACCCATTGTATATAAATGGAATTTTATTTATTTTCATCAAACTGTAACTAGAACAGCAAGTTGTGTTTTGTTATTTTCATTGTGTCCTTTTTTATGTTTTTTCATACTACTACTGTCGTAAAATCCTCTTGAGCAAATATCACATGTGTATGGCTTTTCCCCAGTATGTATCCTGGTATGAACTTTTAAGGAACCTGAGTGATTAAATGTTTTATCACAAAATTTACAATTATAGGGCCGTTCCCCACTGTGTTTTCGCATGTGGTATGTCAGATGACTTTGTTGAGAAAACCTCTTATTACAAATAATACACACAATAGGTTTTTCTCCAGTATGAATCCGGCTGTGTTTAGCAAGACTATTTTTTTGAGAAAATGCTTTTTGGCAAATTGAGCATACGTAAGGTTTGACACCAGTATGAATCTTAACATGAGAATCTAATAGTGTTTTAGTGGAGAATTTCTTTCCGCAATTACTACACAAAAAATTTTTATCACAATGAGTGTGCATGTGTTGTTTAAGGGCTTGCGGAGATGTAAATGTTTTGTTACATTCTTTACACATTAAACTACTCAAATCAATTTGGTTATCTCCAATTTTGTGCAAAGTCATGTGATTTCCTAGAGCATGTTTGGTTATAAAACTCTTCCCACAAACACAACAAATACAAGATTTCTGACCCAAGTGTGTTCTAATGTGATCTGCCAGTGTGGGCGCTTGAATGAAACCCCTTCCACAAATGTGACAAACATGGGGTTTTTTATCCTTATGTTGAAAATTATGTCTAGAAAGACTTGATCTAAACCTGAATTTCTCACCACATATTTTACACTCATATGGTCTTTCCTTTGTATGAGAGTTCATGTGATCTTTAAGTTTATATGTACTGATAAGTTTGTTACAAACACTACATGCTTGTTTTTTTCTTCTTAAATCAGCTTCACTTTTTCTATGTGTAATGTAAGCTGTGTATGAATGAAACTGTAAACTACAGAAGGAGCAAATAAAAATGTTGGTATTATTTTTTGATGAACTCTCCTCTATTTGTTCATTCTTACAATCTGATATATCACTGTCTCCATTTGTATTTAAACTTTCATCAAAAGCATCATTAGCCTGTTGATTACTTGTTTTTATTTCAGTTAAAAACCTGTTCAATATAATTTGAGACTGATCAATTTTGTCCTTAAATGAATGAAACTTTATAAGTAGATCTGCACATATTGTGCATATATTCTTTGGTAAATTGTCGGTTGATTGTACCTGAAATTACTTTAATGTATATCAAAAATATTTGGAAGTAATATTCAACTTACTTTCAGTAATGAAAACATGGATAACAAATCACTATATAATATATCTTTAGAATAGCTTTCAAACAGATTCGATGATCCGTTTTTTCTGAGACATGTTCTGCACACATCCTCAATATTTTGTATAAATAAACATTCATTTTCATCAAGCATTTTACTAAAGTAGAATTTTTGTATTATTGACAGAATACAAGAATAACCTAACCAGAACCATGAAACACAGACCACAAATCTGATTACCCAGGGCTGCTGAGTTCGAAAATGACACACGAGGGCGCTCGATTAACTCTAGCCGATCGAAAACTCTACGAATATTACACGATGGCCACGATGCCAATTAACTCTATGGGTGCGTTCCACATAAAGCCCACAACGATCGCAACGCCCACTTTATCGTTCCACTTAAGGCCCGTGGTCGTCGCAAGCGGTCGTTTAACGTCATTGATGACGTCACTGTTTGCGACCGCGTCTCGACCACCTCGCCCATACAAATTGATGAGTCTGAGTGGGCTTTCATCAAAACTTGGCGGCCATTCAAACATGGCGATAGTCTCTCATTCGTTTTGTCAAAAACGCAACCATAAATTCACGGGAATCCATGATGAATTAAATTTTACCCCTGCCTATGCGAAATATTTACACCAAACTGCACCAAAATTATTCTATTTATTATTATACACACAAACTGCACGTTTTCACCAAGCCGCCATATTGTGAGCCTACCCCGCTTAAATGTGCATTCCACTTATAACTTTCGCCTACAACGACCGCGGTCTTTTTACGTTAGTGGAACGGGTATTTCAGCGGTCTTGGTCGTGGGCGTTGTGGGCCTTAAGTGGAATGTACCCTATACTTACTATGCAGTTCGAAAACTACGTTCTCTCATCGATCGAGCGTCGCTTATTTCAACCAAGTATTTTCAAAATTTACGATCACCTGACATGCGCAGTGCTTTGTTCTATACTTGTTTACTTCTCGTCTTTTAGGTCGCGTTCATCCGTACACACAATACCTGATCGATCAGGTAGTGATCCCGAGTCGCGTGCATGAACGGTTCATTTTACTATGATCGCTCACTGATCGCCCGCCATTTTAAAGATCACTTTTATTTTACGATCCGCCCCTGATCATAGCGCTCACCCCACGTGTTTGTTTTGTTTGCAAGTTTTGAGTATAGTAGTTGATTTTTTATTTATTTAATGTTATTGTATAGTTTGAAGTAGAATTTAGTATTAAATATGTATATAGTATTGTATATTATAATCTTAATTTAGTAAATAGTGTAGAAATAGTTATATTAAATTTACTGCTTTGTATTATATTTTAATTTATTGTATTGTTTTCATGTAGTTTTTGAAATATGTTGTATTAATAAATCTAGTTGAGTACCTATTATCTTGTGTAGTATAGTAGAGAACCCATATTAAAATTACGGTAAGTAGAGTAGTCTACTTTAATAGTAGTGGCTTTGTTAGGTTATATTTATAGTAGGTGTAAGGTAGTACATAAGGTGCGTTCTTTTTGACTGAGATCTCAGTTAATCTCAGCTCACATCAGTAATGTGAGCGTTCTTTTTGTTTTACTCACTTTGAGTGAGCTGAGATTTTTCCTCCCCCTTCACCGATGCTGAATGTGTTGTAAGGGGGTATCAGTTGGAATGGAGTCGGAAATAAAGTGGAGGGGATGAAGAAATATTTGATTTGCTTGGTTTATTTGTAGTTTTAACCAAGGTTATCTAAGGTTTTAACCATTGCCATATAAACAATAAACACACATAATCTATTTTTCTTTTGTTACAAATTATGGATACATTAATCAACATTATTAGATGCTGATACGAATCTGTTGTATAGTTTAAATCTATCGACAGAGCGCGCGCTACAATTGAGATGTCGTTCTTTTTGGTGCTTACTCACATCATTTTATCTCAGATCACCTTAACTGAAGTGATCTGAGATCTGTCAAAAAGAACGCACCAATAGTACCAACCGAACGTGCCTGAGGGATCAATGATGATTGATGACATGACACTGACAGTGGAGAGGCGGGAACAGTGGAAAATGCAAAGATTATATTGGGAAAATGGGTGATTTGTGGTGGAAAAAGGGGTTATGTAGACGTATGTTGTAAAACCTAAAATAAAATCTCTTTTAAATATAACTATGTATTTATAATAAATTACAACAAACAGTAGGTAAATAGTTTAATTTTGAGTCATATTGAGTATTCAATTAGTTGAGGGGTGCATCAGTTATGTGTTGATGAAGCGGGATTCATGGAAATGGATGAATACTTATGACTTAGATCCACAATTAAAATAATATTTCTGAAAAACAATGTAAACAGTAGAACAAAATCAGAAGATAAAAAAACTACCTAACCAAATTTCTTGAATATATAAACATAAACAAACGAATGACAAAGACATATCGATGTCACTTTAAATTGTCGGTTCATTAGGGAGATTTTAAGCCACCTATTTGAACAGCAATATACTTTATCCGTTATACATCGCATGCGTAATAGCGCTAAAATAAAGGACAATGTTTTAACCGATATTGCTTTACGTTATTAGAGTGGAAATAACGTTCCGTAAATAAAGGATATTGATTTTGCCCTGGTGCCACATGTAGAACATTTATATTTTATCGTAAACGCCAAAGTCTATGACAAATACATGTAAAAGTTAAAAGATTTGGGTTTAGTCTTTAGTATTCATAATTTTGACCACTGTTGTTAAAATATGAAATGAAAATATTTCATAAAATTAAATGTTATGGCAACATCGGATATGGAGAAACAGCCTCAACTATAGAAGAAGACGAAAGACGAATTAAGGTTGTTAAAATTTAAAAAAAATATCGTAAATAATTATTTAAACTATAAGTCTTCTCACGTGTAAGGTTATACAATGTAAATCAGATGTAAATAAAAATATAAAATGTTACCGACATCAGCAGCCCGATTCTCATTACTCGAGACGTTACGACTCGATTCGAGAGGTGTCAGTCGGGATATATTTCGATATCGAGTGAAATAGAATTCTTATTACGTCTCGAGTCGTAGCTCTGTTTTTATTCGTAGTATTCCGTAGCAGTTGTGTTAATAAACGGCGATTTATTTTTATTTACTTTTGTTTTGAAATCTGTAAAGTGTCAAAGAATATATTTTTACAGATTTATTAAAACATGTTACCAATTTTCCATGTTGCTGCACAGCAAAATCAAATTCGTCGTGTTAACCAAGCCCTACGTGATAAGAGGAAGCAAATTCGACAAGAATTTGATATTAATGTGTTATCAGATACAAGATTTATAGAATTATTTAGGGTGAACAAAGCTTTATTTGATTTCCTATGTGAAATATTGGCTCCACATTTAGCCGAACCCAAATATCAATCTGGGGTAACAGTAAGGCAAAAAATATTAGTTGCTTTAAGATTTTATGCCACTGGTTGCTATCAGAGAAGTGTAGGTGAAGATTTTAATTTGGGAGTGAGTCAAACATCTGTACATAGGTAAATACTCTTTGTATGTTTGATAGCATCATTTTTTTTACTACTTCCATACTTAAGTCCAGCTGCCAATGTTTAGTTAACAAGTTTGTAAATTAAACCTGCTTCTATTTATTTTTCTTATTGTAGATATATTCATGAAGTGACTGAAGCTATTAATATCCATTTGTGCCGTGAATTTATTAAATTCCCAACAACAAGAAGGGCGATAAATGAAATAAAAGAAGATTTTATGCGTAAATTCAACTTCCCTGGAGTAATTGGCGTAATTGATGGGACTCATGTTGCCATTTTGAAACCAAGTGTTGAAGAGCACAATTTTATTAATAGAAAAGGGTTTCATTCATTGAACGTGCAAATTATATGCGATTCTAATTTAAAAATACTTTCGGTTAATGCAAATTTTCCAGGTTCAACACATGATTCATTCATTTGGAGAAATTCAGCAGTCAAAAATTTTCTCATCAATGAGTATAGTCAAGGTCTACGAAGAACTTGGCTCTTAGGTGATTCTGGTTACCCTCTTCAGCCAATTTTAATAACACCATTTTTAAATGCTTTGGAAGGCTCTCCCGAATCCAGATATAATAGTGCACATCTTTTGGCAAGAAATTGTATTGAACGGTGCATTGGAGTATTAAAAGCAAGATTTAGATGCCTGCTCCGAGAAAGGGTGGGAAGATATACTCCAGAATTTGTAGGAAAACTTGTGAACACATGCTCTGTGTTGCACAATTTGTGTATCAATTTTAATGTTAACATTGACATTGAACATAATGAAAATCAAGAAGATGGAGACAATAGACAGGAAAATCATAATATCGGAAGAGCAGATTTTCAGGTTCAAGAGGGTGAGGCAGTCAGGAGAGTTATAGTTCATACATATTTTAATCATTAAATATGTATATTATTTGCTTTTTAATAAATATTTTTATTATCCTGTTATTTGTTTTTCAATTAATTCAGTTTTAGGAAATATAATAAAAGAAAAGGCTCTCAGAAGAAATTGTTTATTGATATCTCATTAATTTCAATATTTGAGTTTGTAGAAAACTTGAGCAAATATTTTGTCATATATGTGGAATTTCATCCATAGATATGCATTACAAAAAATATATAACTAAAATAGTTTTACATATTACATAAGTGAGTTTAGAACATTTACAAAAAATTAAATTGTATCCTAGAATTCAAAAAATAACGTTACGAAACTAAAAGAAATAACTATTAAAAATGAAATGTTTGTTTTATATGTATTAAGGACTGTACTTATTTGCCTCTAAAATCTGACATAATTCTGAAAATTTTTTGTCCACAGTAGAGTTGAGAGACTTAAATGTATCATTCATGTTTTTTAAATTGTTATCAATACTTCTCAAGAGTTGAATGGTTTCTTCATAATAACCATTTATTGATTGGTCATTATTCCTACCTCTTAAACCAGCTTTATTTTTTTTTTGAACTCTTGGAGTGGCTAAATAGTCATGATCATCAAGGTCAGCATTGGTTGCTTTCCTCTTCCTTTGATAATTTAGATCAATATTTTGGGAGGTAGATTGTATAGGAACAACTTCGTTCTCCGAGTTTGATATACTAGAATGATCATTTATACTTTGTGTTGAATTACCATCCTGAATTTTCTCAAAATGTTCAAACTGCAAAAAATATTCTGTTTAAAATATTGAATCATATCACATGTTAACTAAACAAGTAGTACAAAACATTTATTAATCCATTTGTTCAACAACAATACCCCCATAAATCTTATTAGCAATAAATATGTGATACGATGCTTAAACTGCTCACAGAAGTAGCAATAAATTAGAATAGCGGTACTGAACATAAAATTGCCTATAGAAAAGGATAAGCGCTTGCCTGACTGAAGCATCCAAGAAGCAATTCCAATCTACATTAGCTCCTTGAAAAGAAAGTTTAATACTATTAAGAAGTGTTTGATGTTTTGTTTTGCATAATGTGTTCTCCATGAACTAATAAGTTTTAACTATATGAATACATTCTTGAAGAGAGTATTACTTGGACATGGCAATCACATTACATCCTTGATGTCAATTGTACGAATGTATAAAAACAACAAGCCAAGTTGTTGCTATAGTTTAAATATATTTAAATACAATCAGAACACTTTTATTCATTGGAAAACCTTATACCTATTTATATAACTTGGTTGGGTACTTACACCTTTTTCTTCAACACCACAACCTTGATAGAAGGTCTTGCCAAGAATATTTAATATTCGGCAGTCTATTTCACTTAAATTTTTAATTGTTGGAGGACCTCCACCAGTCCGAGTTTGTTCTTTTTTCAATTCTGAAGCTCTTTTTTTTAGATTTAATTTATAGTCTGACCATGTCTAGAAAATTAAATGATATAAAGCATACTGAATTCTTAAATAATTATTTTAAGATTAAAAAAATTGTATATCTAGGTAAAACAAAACTACAGTTGTATAGTTAGAAGTGAGCGTAAATTACGACACTACTTTTATAGTGATATTTTATTAATTAATGTTAACTACATTTATCTACTTGTTACTTACCCTTTGCCACTTCTCAATAGTTCTAACACCAAATCCAAGGGAGTTTAAATTGGTGGCTAATTCACTCCATAATATTTTAAACTGTTCCCTTGCATTTGAGCAAGACAGTCTCCCACGGGCAAGTTCTATGTGGTTTTCCATGAAATCGGCGTACATATTTATATGTTCCTCTCTTATTTTAAATGACATTTTCGTCTTAATACAAAAGATCGTGCGTTGCTCGCAATACTATACACAGGCTTGAGCTTGAGAGTGATGTCCCAGAATAATGTGATAATTTGGGGTTATATGCCACTAAAAATTGAGGTTATTTTTCTTTTTAACAGTGTTTTCGAGAGCTCAGGATGTCCCGAGTCGATTGACACTTCCAAGCGAGATATCACGAATACGTTTTCTACATGAGAATACGAAAACCGGGCAAATCGACACGTTACGTCTCGAAATCACCAATAAGAATCCCGCTGCAGTATCGGTGACGTCTGTCATCTGTCACGAGTATCACGTAAATAACGGAAGAATGGGATAGCTTAAAAACTCAATTTTGAAATACGTTATTAACGTACTGTATTTACTTTAATAGCGGATAAAGGGATATAACGTATGATGCTCCAGTTGTGGCTTAAAATCTCGCTATTGGTGCGAGCGCTGAGCGCTACTTTCGGAGCGATCTTTAACTGGTGTGGAAGAACGCGCCATAGCGCTTTCGATTTACCTGCCCCGTCTGAACCGCTGAACTAAGTGCGTAATCAGTTCAAAATATGTGTTCGATTATGGTTTTCAGACTTGCACTCCTCCAGTTTCACGTGTTCGATTTACAAGCGGCACTGTCCGAGTGCACCCTCTGTTCAATTGTACTTGCACTGAAACGAAAGACGGTGCAGTCCGTCCAGTTCAATTTTAAATGGCGCCAAATATAAAAAAAAATTCAAATTAACATCGCTAATATAACTGTATTACTTTCATCTACAGATAGTTGTTCGGATGAGAAATATTTCTTATAAAAAAGATCTCGATTTTAGCAATGTGATAAGGAAATATTCACATGAAGAAGTAAGTGTACCGTTTTTCGTCGGAAAACATTTTTCTTAAAGTGTTTTCTATCTACTTGAAGAGTAAATTTGTATGTTTCGTTTATTATGAAATATATATATATTTTTCATGGTGCTGTTCATGTTCATATGGTGTCTTGCTCCTTGCTTTCCTGCTGGTTGTTTGTTTTTCGCTTTTTGACCGTAACCTGGGTTATAAACACTGCACTGGCAGTTGAACAGGTCTTCGATTTAAAATATACTCTTTAGTGCAATCAAATGAACTAGCATGCCCTCGTTGACTTTTGTGACGTCATTTCAGGGCAAACTGAACTTGCAGAGTGCAGGTAAATCGAAAACACTATTATACTGCCAAATATGTCACACCATGGAATGAACTCTCGTAGCGTACTTTTTGAACAAAGTCCAGGAGTTAGTTCATAATATATTGGAAAGGTGAGGAGTGAACTCTGACAGGATAACGTATTTGTCAAACCATTTTCCTTAGACAATGGTCAAATGCCGGATAGACGCCTAGGGAGAAACCAACTTGAACGATTAGAGCGTGCCTTACCGATTTGTAGGTCAACTCTGTCAAAATTTGACATTGAAATGTGTTGTTTATTTTACGTTGGTTGGTTGGTTGCAGAAATACAGGGAACATCGAATGTTTTTACCTTTAACATTATCACCAGTAGAATTGGAAAATCTTTTATTCATTGAAAATGATGGCTAACCTTATGTTTATAATTTTTTATAAACGCTCACTTTCTACGCAAGTATAACTCTTACACTAGGTGGGCTCAATTTGCACACTGTTTTCACACCGTAAGCTCTTTTCGCTCCAAAACCGTTCGAGATGCCCCTTTGGAGCGAAAAGTGCGGCGCACCTCGCGCTCGTTTTTGTGATTTCAGAGTGAACGGAGTTGACTCCTAAAGCCCTACTTCGACAGGTGGCACGTTCGGAGTGGGCATGCGTGTTACAAACTTTCCTCTGATTTTTAGGGTTTGTTATTCTTTTTTTATATAATCGGCAAAACAATGTTTAATTCTCCTGATAATTCTTCCATTCACTTTTTCTATAACTTCTCTATCACATTCTTCATCCTCAGAATCGTCAAATAAAGTTTCTCTGCAGAAATTTATAATGGGCAGTGTTTGAGAGTGATCCGTTTTCTGCCGAAATGATTCAATTAACTTCAAAATAGTACTTATTACAAACCATTTAAGATATAATAAGGCTGTAGGTACTTACCAACAACAAACTATGCAAATTATTAAAAGAAGTGAGGTTACATAATTTTTATACACTCAAATCCGCTCCAACGCGTTTGAGATAGACATTCTCACTCCAAACGCTCCGGTACCACGTGATTGTTACGCCGCTTTCACTCCGCTCCAGCACCGTATGACCAAATCGAACGTACCAACTCAAGGCGCTGTTTTGTGAACGCACCCCAGCTGTTACACCCGGTTATCGGAGCGATCTTTCACATGTCAAAATTAATGACATATCTTGAAAGGGTTATCTATAGAAACGGGGAAACGAGCCATACACATTCACCAATCATTGCAATGTATTGTCAACTTTAAGATCGATATACTAGTTTGCAATTGGTTAACAAATTATCATGAGTCTAAATTTGACGGTATGTTGAAATATCTTAACAAATGATGAAAATTTGGAAATTAGAAAAATGTGAATTGTGTTTCAAAATGTTTACCTACATTCTATACGACTAACCATATTAAACGACAACCCTTATAAGGTAAATGCGTGTTAATTTCTCTTTAATAGATTCCTAAATTAGGCAATAAGAAAGTCTGATTAAAGCCATCTGAATGCTTAAATCTGAAATAGATACTATGTCTGGAAAAACAACTATCAAGGGTAATCCTTCTCAATACGTTAAGCTCAACGTAGGGGGTTGTCTGCATTACACAACCATTGGCACTTTAACAAAACATGATACAATGCTTAGGGCAATGTTCAGTGGAAGAATGGAGGTATTGTCTGATTCAGATGGTAAGTTTATTATAATTACGTATTGCCTTAATAATTTATTAAAAATTGTTTTAGGTTGGATTCTCATTGATCGATGTGGTAAACATTTTGGTACCATCCTAAACTTTTTGAGAGATGGAAGTGTTACTCTTCCTGAATCAACAAAAGATATAGTAGAGCTCCTAGCTGAAGCCAAGTACTATTGCATAGCCGAATTAGCTGAATCTTGTAACAAAGCTTTAGCTAAAAAAGAAAGAGGAGAGCTAGAACCTACATGTAGAGTACCTTTAATTACTTCTCAAAAAGAAGAAGAAAGTTTAATAAGTTCCACTACAAAACCAGCTATTAAATTATTGATAAACAGACATAACAATAAATATTCTTATACCACTGCTTCTGATGATAATTTATTAAAAAATATTGAACTCTTTGATAAACTTAGTCTTTGGTACAGCAACAGGGTTCTATTTTTGAAAGATGTTATCAGTACAAGTGAGATTTGTTGTTGGGTGTTTTATGGACATGGAAAAAAGGTAAGTTCTGTCCTACATATACAGGTTATCCTATTATAAGTTAATGCATCGCATTGTTTTTTTTTATTTTAAAATATCCTTATTTACAATAGTTTTTATAATATTTACATGGGTATCTAGAAATAAATATATGTACAATTAAAAATACATACATATAAGCCGATGGTCTGGCAATTCCAGCTACCCCTGTGTTAGTCTGGAGAACTACATGGCTTTTTGCTATGAGCATTATCCACTTATTGTCATTTGAGACACTTACTTTGTCGCTGGTATAAAAATATGACTCTGGCGCTTTAGACTGGTATGTCCCTGAAAAACAGAGCTTCAAAATTGAACATGGTGTTAGTTTATGTAATGCAGCAACATGGCAGATGTTGTTTATACAGTGGTATGATTTAGGTTGTAATAATTTGTGATTTGAATAGGGGAAACTGAGTTGACCCCTGATTCGATAATATAGGTTGTTAGGAGTTGAACAACTTGTTATGTGAATAGATTACCATGCAGAAGCTTACACCCACTACAAGGGTTTCTTCTGCTTAACTAGCGGCTCTGAGAGTATTTCGCAGATTTGTTGGCAGACAATGGTTATGCTTTTGGATATTTTTGTTATGAATTCCTTGATAGTGGGCATGTCGGCTTGTTCATGTAACCATGAGGTTTTTGAGAGTTTAGGGTAAACTGTTTTGTATTTTATTGCCTTGCAGACACACTTGTTATGCACGACCTGCAGTGTATAGTGTATGTAAGTTATGTTTGGTGGCTGTGTAGAATACTGGTGCTGCATATGTCAGTATTGGTCTTATGACCTGTTTGTATATCATGGGTTTGTTTGTAGTTGAGAGACAACTATTCTTACAAATCAGAGGGTATAATTTGCTCATTGCAATTTTCGCTTTTTGTACCTGCTGTGCAATGTGAGCAGTGGCATTGGTATTCCCATTCACTGTCTACCCAAGGTATTTTAATGTGTTACCCCATCAATACATAGCTGTGATTGCAATGGGCAATTATTCCTTGCTCTCCTCCTGAGTAATACAATACTCTGTCTTTGAGGCATTGAATGAAAGTTTGTTGTCTCTCATGTATGGTAAGATGTGTACATTTATGTGTGTTTGAATGTTTTGGAGTGATATGCCTGGTGTTGTTGCTGATGAGAAAAAGAAGTGTCATCTGCATACATGGCTGTTAGTATTTGAGGAGAGGGTGGTTGATCGTGTGTGAAAAGGGAATATAGTGAGAGGGGATAGAACCAAACCTTGTGGAACTCTGACTTGTATGGGGTACGGACCCGCTGAGTCTTTGTTTACCAAAGTAAAGAATTTACATTTATGATGTTAATTAAGAAGTCCAGAAGTTTGATTTTTATTAATTTAAATAAAAGTGCCTCGTGCCATACAGAATCAAAGGCTTTTTAGATCAATTTTGACCATTATAGATTTATTTTTGGCCAGAAATCCTTCCCTTATGAAGTATGACCTCAATCACTCTTATGATTTGTTCCACTGTACTATGTCCGCCTCTGAAACTTGGATTCTTTTAAAGATGATTTTGACTATTACCTTTGCTATATTATTTAACAGGGAAATATGTCTGTAACTATCCACATAACAAGGTTGTTTGTTTCTTTGATAATGGGGCTGGCAATCTTGTGCATATTGGGGTACTAGCCAGTTTTTGTAATGTAATTAGTTATGTATGTTAGTTGTACTATGTCTTTTTTTGGAAGACTCTTAAGGAGGATGTTTGGGATCCCATCTCCTCCTGGCGATGTTTTGTTTTTTAATGATGGTATTGTGTTGTAAGAATTATTTATATAAATATTTACCCCATATGTAGGTATTCATTACTTGTCATGTGCTTCTGGAAGTTTTGTTTCAAGTTTATTAGTTACCCAATATATCATAATTATTGTCTCTGGGATTATCACTCTGCTGCAACTTTTTTATGGGATTTCTTCTTCATTTAACAATAATATAAAAATAGTCTTTATTAAAGAAATGTACAAATGGTACTTGAATAGTGGTGATGCTAGAGACTCTTTACAATAGATGAAGGTTGAGACAACAAAATTAAAAATTACTTTAAAGTTCAAAATAAAATTAGGAAAATTATAGAATATAGGTATTACTAGACATTTAGCATTCATTGTTTCACGTTCCTTTTAAAAGCACCGAGATTTATTGTTATTAATTCAAGAGGCATCCAACTGTAAAGTTTACATGATATATTAACGTTGTTGAAAAGTGCAGAGAGGTAACAAATAATGTTCAAAGCATGACTATTGTGAACTTGGCACACCATATTTAAAAATCTTCAATTTCTTCAAATTATAGGAACTATTTGAAATACTTACATAGAGCTCTAGAACTATCCAAAAGGAGTCCAGATCTATAAAAAAAATTGAAGATTTTTAAATATGGTGGTTGTAAGTGTCTCAACTGCCTATCCTTTATACTAAAATTTATTATTGTAGAATACGTAGAGGTCATGGACCTGGCAGTCCGAAATAAGGATTCACATGCGTGGCTACCAAAAATGCCGATGCTGAACATCTCTGGTTTTAACTCACCGCTTTTAAGCTTCAGTAGTGCATTTATTTCAATGCAGAGGTAACAATTACTGGTCAAAAAGTTGTCGGTTGTATTATATTCTTTTTTACTTTAATCCAAGTAAAAAAATAAAACATACCAGATGCTATAGAGTCTGGTACGCAACTCAGTGTTGGAATTTAAAAATGATAGATACGCTACACTACCTTCACTTTGAGGAATCTCCTTATTCAGCTATTCAATTACTATCAAACTGCACAGTTTTTCCATGTATGCAAAATTCATCTTGTCTTCGATTTTGCAATCAGAATCTGCCAGGAGATGTTTGTCCCTTGGAACCCTTAAAATCAAGTCTCTGAGATGACCAGAGGTGGCAGTATATTTTCCAATTGGCAGATTTATTCCTGGTTTCAGGAGACGAGTTCGCATTTTTGTTAAAATATGGGTGGTGTCCTGTACATAACATTCTTTATTTTTCTCAATGCTGCAGTGGTACCATTCCCAATCTGGAACTAGCAAAGAATAAAGTAGATCTGTATCTTCTGTGGTCGTTTTGTTTGTTTCTTTAAATTCAGGTGCTAAACGAGACATCAAATCAGTATTTACACACATTGCTCTTAAAGTGCGAGTATCACCGCCTGAGGAAAATCCCATAATTGCGATGCCAAATTTTTTAGCTTCTTCCTTCATCTATTCCCATCTTAAAGTGACCTGCTCAGTAGTAAATGAATTATCAATTCCGAATAAGGACAGGCAGTATGTCGATGCCCCAACATGTAACGGTTGAGACATTATTGCATAAGCATATGCTGCTTTTACTATAGTTTGAAAAAAAGTCTTGATTGTGTCACTAGAAGTGGCAGGAAAAGTATTTTGTTGAGGCAGGTCATCACTCAATGGCAAAACAAATCCTATATCTTTATTAGATTTGCTGTCATATCCAATTTTGCCTGTCACACGAGAGCCATCCTCAGATACCCATATCATTTTTGGTAAACCTCTATCAGTTAAGTGTTTCAATAGGCCTTGAAAATTAAATCTACCTTTTTGAAGAGCCTCATTTTTAGTGTTTAAAAATCTATTTAGGTTAGAAATGGAATGTAAACTATTCTTTAAATTTGCTTGTAGTGTTTCATAAAGTAACCTACCTCCAATATAAAACAGGTATACGCCGAATTTTTTTGTAGCATCATTGTATCTGTTACGATTGTTGGGGCAAGTAGAATTATTAAGTGATAAATCTTGCAACATTTTGAGTAATCGCGGTATATCAGGCACGGATGTATCAGTATTTTGGACAGTTTTTATTTCACTTATATTCTTTAGAAGTTCTTCACTCAGTTCACTATTTCTACTTGCTACTTCGATCACTTTTTCAGCGTTAAAAAAGTAATTCGTGATTAAACTTTGGTTGTCTAACAAGTTTTCTCTAACTTGTCTCTCTTAAGTTTTTGATGACGGTACTTCATTCTCATCCTGACTGTCTATTTTGCATATTTGATTCGATGGGACGAGTATGGTCGCTGCTATCTGAGAGGGTACCAGAACCAGTGCTCACATATTTTTTTTTGGCATACTATTGGTGGAATCTGAGGCAGAAGATAAAACAACGTCACTAAGAATTTGATGATTTGCCGTACAAGATCGGATTCTTCAAGGGATTTTTGGTTACCAAATAGGAACTAATGGACTGCTGCTGAGGACTCGTTGAAATTTCTACCAATACACCTAACCTAACCTAACCGATACATCGAAAGTCGTGGTGGTTTGTGTTTTAAGATGTTTGATCATCAAGTGTGTATAAAAATTTGAGTGAATCCAACTTGTTTGATTTTTTCCAGGTTCAAGTATTTTCAGGAGTTTGTATGTTGCGTTACAGAAGCAGGTTACTAGTGAGAACGTACTATAATGTTGGTCCAGTGAAGTTACGATTTTAATATTATCAAATTTATGCTGAAACGTTTCCCAAAAATTAGTATTTGCTTTTACTTTTGCTCACTTCTTCTAATTTCGAAAAATTACGTGCGACAGTTCACGGCAGGTCTCTGATTGGTAATCGCTCATAAGATTATCCTCGGGATTGTCAAATCCCTGCTGGGATTCTTCACTTAAAAATTCCGAAGATTCAACACAAGTTCTAGGCCTCTTCTTGAGGGGCCTTTCTTGATTACTAGACGCAGACGTTTGAATTTCTTTTTTGTGAGATTTTCGTTTCTTTTTGACATATTCGTCCATCCAAAGTGGGTATTGTTGGTGTGCTGGTAATATTTTGTAAATTTTTGGGTTTTTACTATATATTCCATAGTATTTTGGTCGTTTCTCTTCATCGATCAGCTGAGTTAAATCAGTCCTTGCAAACTTTTCTATTCTCATCTCAGCTATTAAAGCTTCAGTTTCATACCCACAGCTTTTTAGTAAGTTTTTAAAACATTTTCGGCCAAGGCTAGTCTTGACTAGACGTCTGTTTATCGCTCCGAGTTACTTGTTTAGTTTTGTCGTAATTTTTGGTCGAAAAATTTCGTTTTTTTTTCGTGTACTGTTGGCTACAATCTGATTGTTACTTTTCAACTACTTTGTGAAATGATATCAATGCAAGCTTTACGTCAAATTTGATTTATTCAATTTTCAATCGGTTTATACTCATAAAATAGTTAGTTGCTTCCAGTGAAAATACTCGTCGCCTGCATTATACCATTAGTCTGTGAGCCAGCATGGTGGTTTGTAGCAAATGTTCAACCTCGATTAATAATAAAACGCCCGGACTGAAATGTGCTGGCCGGTGTTCGAAAATCCTATCACGGCAAGTGCGTGAGTTTGAGCAGGCAGGAGGTTTCGGGCTTTTAAGTTGATGGTGCTGCATGGTATTGTTCTGTATGCAGATCCACTGGCGAAAGCAAACGAACATCATTACTGACGCTTATCAACGAATAGATAATGATGATAGTGATGTATCTGGGGAAGAATCTACATCAAAATGTACTTTAAAGATTGTTAAGAGTATTCAGTTAGCTATGAACAACCTAAACAAACAACACAATGAAGTGCTGAAGTCAGTCAATTTCTGCAGCGACAAAGTATCTGATTTTGAAGCTCTAATTAATAAAATGAACGAGAGGCTGGATTCAATCGAAGAGTTATCAAAAGAAAACGCCATACTGAAAAAAGATTTGCAATCCCTCTCTTCTCGTGTAGAAACACTCGAACAGAATCTACGTTCTAAAAATGATGAAATACAAGGAATTGCAGAGAAAAGTAATGAAAATTTACTACATGTTATTCAGAAGGTAGGTGAACATATTGAATGCTCTATTACTGCTGATGATATAGATACTATTTTTAGAGCAAACTCTCGAGTTCCCAGCAAACCTAAACCAATTATTCTTCAATTACTGCATAAAAAGAAAAGAGATGACTTTATAGCCGCAGCCAAAAATAAAGCGTCGTCAATCTGGCAGCTCGGCCCCTTGACTAAAAGTGGATCAGATTTCAAATCAGTTGTTCGTAAACGATCACCTGACAAATTCTTTAAAAATGTTACTGAAAAAGGCGAAAGAAATAGCACAGCTGAAACATTTCAAATATGTTTGGATTAGAAATGGTGGCCTGTTTATGTGGAAGGATGATAAGAGTCATGTAAAGAGAATTTTTTCTGAACACGACTCGAACAATCTGTTCTTTTTACCTGGTAATTATAATAAACTGTTTTTGCAATGGCTCTCTCGGCTTTTTACCAAAACGTTCGAGGTTTGAAATCTAAACTAACGACTATTTTTAAAAACTCTTTAAATTGTGACCAAGTTATTATATGCTTAACAGAGACTTGGCTTAATAACACAATTGCTTCTTCCGAAGTATTGAATGATTCTTTCACAATCTTTAGGCGCGACCGGGAAGATTCTGAATCTACCCATAAAGAAGGAGTCCTAATTGAGTGAAAAATAGCTTCCATAGTGTAGTGCGTGGTGAGTGGATGTCTGACGCTGAAGATCTGTGGGCAACTGTCACTTCTCAATCTTTCAAATTTAATATTTGCTGTATATATATATATATATATATATATATATATATATATATATATATATATATATATATATATATATATATATATATTCCTCCAGGCAACTCAATTGCTTTGAACTTGTTCTGTACCAAGCTTCATGCTATTATTGAGGATAATCCTGAAGATACATTTTTAATATGCTGTGATTTTAACTTGCCCTGCATAAAATGGTCGCTAGACCCCATAAACAATTACTGTACACCCTCACATTTTTCAGATACTAATTCTAATCTGTTTATTGATACAATTTCTTGTTGCAGTTTTTATCAATTTAATAATTTTACCAATAAATCAAAAAACACACGAGACTTAATCTTGAATAATAATTTGATAATCGAAAATGTCATTGAAAGTGAGTTTCCCCTTGTTTCTGAAGATCATTTCCACACAACATTGGAGTTTAACATGAAATATTTGAATTTCACACGCGACAATCAGAAGATCAATTCAGATATCGAATTTAATTATAACAAGGCAAATTTTGACTCAATTAGAAATAATTTATTTTCTATTGACTGGAACAGTGAATTTCTTAATTTAAATACTTGTGATAGCACTAATAAGTTTTACTGCCATTTGGAGAATATTATTAACAAACATGTTCCAAAATATCCTAAATATAAGTCAAAATTCCCGCACTGGTTTAGTCTAAGCACCAACAAAGTTGTTAAAAAAAAGAAAAGATTTCATGTAAAATGGAAAAAGTACTCTAATAACTTGGATTATTTAACATTCAAGCTTTTGAGGGGTAGGGCAAAGTATTTAATTAACCTAGATTTTGATAATTGTATAAATAATATTGAATCTCAAATAACTACAACCCAAAGCACATTTGGCAGTTTATAAAGTCCAAAAAAGACAATTCTGGTACTATCGATGCCTTTAGGGATAGTCTGTAATAAGAGTCTGATTACTGATGGCCAATTAATCTCCAATACCTTCTCAAATTACTTTAGTTCAGTCTTTAACCCTCCTAACCCTAACTCCAGCAAAACAATTTCAAATAATGATATAAATATTAATTACATATCTTCGTATCACATCCCCTTACACAAAATTGTCGATAAAATTGGCAACCTCCTGGATAAACCCGCTGGTGCGGATAAAATACCAACCCTATTAATTAAAAATTGCGTTAACGAAATAGCCCCTCCATTGTGTATATTATTTAATCAATCTATAACAGAGGGCTATTTCCCTAGTTTATGGAAAACAGCCTTAATAATTCCTATTTTTAAATCCGGTAGTAGATATTTAGTCGAAAATTATCGTCCTATATCTAAACTTTCTATTATTGCCAAATTATTTGAATCAATTATTTTTGATTATTTGTTTAGAGATGTTAAATATATTATTGATGAGGAGCAACATGGTTTTATGAAAAAACGTTCTGTTGAAACGAACCTCTTTACATATAGTGAATATTTATTTGAATACATGCATGAAGGATTTCAGGTGGATGCTGTGTATGCCGACTTCAGCAGGGCCTTTCACAAAATTGATCATTCTATTTTGTTGGATAAACTTGGTGCGGTCGGTATACATGGTAATCTATCAGATGGTTCAAATCTTACATAAGTAACAGGTCACAGGCAGTAGTCATAGGTAAATATGTATCACCCTTCAGTGATATAACTTCAGGGGTACCTCAAGGATCCCACTTGGGACCATTATTATTTAATATCTACACCAACGACATATCTCAATGTTTCAAATTCAAGTACAAAAAATATGCGGATGATTTAAAAATGTACCTTAAAGTTGGCAATGTTGGGGATTCTCAATTGGTACAAAGTGACTTAAACAGACTTGTTGCTTATTGCAAAAAAAACTTTCTTTTCTTGAATTTAAAAAAATGCTTCGTGATCACTTTCTCTAGAAAACGATGTATACTTGATTATCAATATTTTATTGAAAACCATCAGATAGAAAAGGTATCACAGATAAAAGATCTAGGAATTTATTTTGATTCAAAACTTATTTTCGACCAGCATATCAATTATATATCAAAAAAAGCTAATCGGGCGTTGGGGTTTATTATCAGGACTTGTCATGACTTTAACACCTCACATTCATTACAAACTCTATTTATGGCCTATGTAAATAGTGCCTTGAGCTTCGGATCAATAATTTGGAATCCACAGTATATTCTATACATCAATAGACTTGACCATATCCAGAATAAATTTATAAAGTACTGCAGGAAGAAGTTGTTTCTTAAGGATAATATTGTTTCAGTTAGGCGGAACTTGAGTTTAATTCCCCTGGAAGATAGACGTCAAATAAACGATGTTAAATTTGTATATAAGATTGTTGATAATCTTATTGACTCCAACGAGATTACCAGCCTCATTAGATTCAATGTTCCGGCCTATGATACAAGAGATTTTAAACTTTTTTATATTAATTTCTCTCTCTCCATACAAATAAAATAATATACCCAACAAAGTCTATCATAACATATTCAACAATTTCAAGAAACACTAAAAAACTCCCCTTGCTAAAAACAACTGAATGTGCTGCTAATAAAATTAACCAAAACATCTTTTACAAATAATTTAATTTAATAGATTCTATGACAAAATATATAAATTGTAGATAGCTAGGTATATAAAGAAAATCATAGATTAGGTTTTTGCCCTTGAAACCCCCTCCCACCCGCACCATTTTAGTTGCTATTATTTCAGTTATTATTCATCAGATAGTTAAAATAATACAATTTTAGTGACCACCGTCCCAAAAATTACAAAAAATTACACGCGACATCGAATATTTAAAAGTATCCCTTTCTAACCCTTGTCAAATTTTGCAACCAAAATTGGTAAAAAAACAATAACGTCGTAGGGAATTTTGTATCAATTACAATACTTCTTCTTGCGAGGGAAGTAAAAACAGTAATTGTGCCGCTTTTGTCTGGTGTTATGAAATTTCAAAAAACAATTAAGGCGACACATCAGTGAACAGAAATTCCGACGTCATGCCATTGTACAAGACGGATGCTGCGCTGCTGTCTCTGACTAAGCTGACCCACGTTCTGAATCATATTTTCGCACCGGCACCGCCGCTTGATTTTATCGTGCAGAAACGATTTAACTTTGATTTTTAAATTTTTTACCAGCATGTACAAATTAACATCCAATAGGGGTAGTATACAGCCAGTGTTTTAAAATATCTTTGACTTTAAAAAATACAAATTCAAATAAAATAATTACAGTTTCCGGCTCTATAGTGCCCTACGTAAAGTATGTTACTTTTTTGATAATATGCATATTAACAATGAAAATTTGAAAATAAATCAGTTCACATTTCTTTTTTTACATATTATCATATCCAGTATGCAAATATTAAAATTTCTTCTATTTTTGAGGTTATAAAATGTATTTATTATTCGTACAACACCATACAACATATTTACTTACTATATAATGAACGCATTATAGTCACTTTTGTGATATACTACTGAGAGAATGAGTACTATTTGGATGGCATTAAAATGAAAGGAACGAACCCACAAAATACAAAAAAGTTGGGAAATGGTACATTTGAGTATAGTTTATATTGATCTAGTTTTCAGCAGAAAGGAACCAACTTAATGTATATAATATTTCTTAATAGAAAAAATCCATGGATCAAAATTAAAGTTGGTTATTTCAAGAGAAGGAAACCAAGTAGGCATTGGTTTTATTTTCTTATAAATTAAGTATTATATATTCCGTATAAAAGAACCACTAGATATTGGTCTCTATCGAAACATAATTTAATTTCACTAAAAAGAACCATGTAAAAATAGTTCTTTTGGTGAAAAAGGTGCACCAAATTAAATTTCAGCAGGAAAGAACCTATGGTAATTGGTTCTCTTTAGTAAGCAATTTTTCTTGAAATCAAATTAGGAGAAAAGAAACCAATAGCTATTGGTTCTATTCACTGAATAAACTTGACTTGTCATCGTGTCACAACTCGTCAGTATTAACCTATTCCTCGAATGATCAATAAGTGGTTTAGGTTATGTTCATATTTTTGTCGAAGTTTACATATATTAATATTAAGAATTAATTGAAATAAGTTAAGTGATGTAATCGAGTATGTCGCGTGCGTTTAACCGAATTGGCGATCAAAAAATGTCAAGGTAAGTGTATTATTGTGTTTTCAACAACAATTGAAGAAATAATTTTATTCTCCCATAAATATTGACATTCAATTGAAAACACCCTGTATAGTCTACCATTCATATTTTTTTGTTGTTAGCTTCAAGCTCATCTGATTGTCCTGAAAATGATTCTACAACCGACACTAATCTGTACCACAGTAAGTATTATCAATATTTTTGAAGTTTAATGTTCAGTTTTTGTTCCAAAAAATAATTATTGGAACAAAATTATTCTTTTTTATAGAGAACGGTTTTTCTGAAAATATTATCCAGCATTCTACTAAAAATGGTGAGCAACTAAAAACACTAAATTTTTATTACCGAACATTAAAATACCTGTTTTCTTTTTAAGAAAAAGGCATCTCTGAGCGAATCAACGAAGCATTGGTCAAATATGATGATATTCTACAAGGAAATAATACAGAGTTAAACTGGGATAAGAACAAAGTATTATTGTATGACACTGAAATGGCGGTTAATCTAACAACTTCCGATTTTCCAAGTTTGGATGTAATATTCTCATGAGACGCAAATGATATGCCAGAAAATATACTATATGAAGATAGTTCTGGATCTGGCAAAGAAGAGCCAATAAACTTAAAGGCCCACGATTATGAAAATATAGGCGATCCGAAAATGATCTTGATTATATCCCCAATGATGCAATGATCAAGAAGAGAGCGATACTTCTGAGCTAAGTTCAGATTATGAGCATGAAGTTTCCCCAAATAATACGAGTCCTCACCCAATTAAGAATACAACAAGAAAGTCCAGGGGTAGGAAACTATAATTTGATCACCAGACGGCTGTTATTGCAAAAAAAATGAAAAACAGCAACAAGGAATATTATAACTACAAAGGAACTCTTGTAAAAACCGAAGATATTTCATGACTGTCAGTGCCTTTGTAAAGAAAAATACCATGATAAGCTTAGCCCACATATTAGACAACAAGAATTTAACAAGTTTTGGGGATTAGGGGAATACACCACATAAAATGCAACTTTTGTTAAAGAAAAGGAAAAACTACGTCAGTACACCAATAGACCATCAAAAAGACAATTTTCCACTGTTTATTCTCTCAGAAATGTAACAGTTTGCCGTGAATTTTTTAGAAAAACATTTCAAGTATCTACTAAAAGAATAAATACGGCCATACATAAATCACGATCTGAAGAATTAAAGGACAAAAACAAGGAGGGGTAAACGAAACAAGCGAAAAAAAATTAGATGCTATTAAGGAACACATAAACAAACTTCCACGTTACAAATCACATTATAGGAGGCAAACTACTGACTCATTTTCTTGCACCTGACATGACCTTGGCAAAAATGTATGAATATTTTTAATTTAAAAGTCTAAAGAAACACACCTGTAGCACATGTGATGATTCCTTTGCTGCAAGGATACAGTCTACAAAAGATGATTGAGACAGACAAGCTTTAGAGCAAAAACATAACAAACATATTGATCTTTGGAGATAAGCTAGAGAACTTAAAAATAAAGACAATCAAGAAGCAGAACGGAATAAGGAGTTTGAATGCATAAGTTACGACAGAAAACACTGCCTCTTCTACGTATTCCTACCGGCATCATTTTTTACAATAGACAGTTGTGGCTATACAACGCGGGAGTTCATTCCTTTAAGAAGAAGCAAGGCTGCTGCTATGTTTGGACCGAAAATCAAGCAAGCCCAAGAAATCGATTCCTGTTTAATAAAATTGATTGAAACGGAAGTAGAGAATGGAATAAAAAAATTGTTTTTGTGGAGTGATTGATGCGGCGGACAAAACAGAAACATTAATATGGTTCTGATACTAAAATCTTGCCTTGAAGCTCATCCCACACTAAAGATAATTTCTATGAAGTACCTCGTTCTGGGCACAGTTTTTTGGCCAATGACTTTAGTGATATTGAAGGAACATGTACAAAGGCTATATTTATCAAGTGACTATATCCATGTTATGAGAAGTGCAAGAACGAAAAACCCTTTTGTTGTCACTGAAATGCAAAGTAATGACTTTTTTTGGACACACAAACCAGAAAAATTTATAGTAAATTTTAAATCCGAATATTTAGTAATAGACCTTGAATGCAGAGCATCAAAAGGAAAACAAAAAACTACTATCTACTTCAAGGATTCACTTGCGCCAATATGGGAAAACTGATAAGGAATACCAGCTCCGAAGTTAAAAGATTTAAAATCGTTTCTTCATCTTATTCCAGCATGCAAAAGAATTTTATCGCAGTTTGACTGGTAGTCTCGAAGTTAAAGACGATGTTGATGGGTTTTGTATTCCTCCAGATTTTGAAGTGGATATTGAAGAAACTTAATTATTATAATTATTGTTAACATCATATTTTTTTATTCTTGTGTTCATTAAAATTTTTTTTAGAGAAATCGATTTGTTTGATTTATTTTTTACATGTGTGTATATAAATAATTGTGTTTTTATTTCCCTAAAAAGAAGTTACATCAAATAAATTCCTATTCTACAAACAAAAATTACCATTTGTGAATGTAATGTGGATTTAGAAACACAGGTTTACTTCACGTGCCATTTTCGCAAAACATAAGTCATGTTGGTTGGTTCCTTTCAGCCTTATGCCGTCCATTTGTTCTCAATTTAGGCAAAGAGCGAAATAACTACCAAACCATGCGTTTGGCGAACCAAAATCAAAGACGAAAGACGGCGCGTGGCGACCACGTGTTGGCCGTTTTATGCGAAGCAACGTTGCGCGATCTACTAATTCACTTTTAATTTCTTTCTAATTCCCCACAAATTCCACTATTTGCTTACTAATACCCTGCGGAATACCCCTCATAAGAAGGATGTAATTGATTTTATCAAATGCCGAATAGTCGATAGAAACTGCTGCAACACCCAATTTTTTGTCAAGAGCTCGAATAATATTGTCTGATTTAGTAGGGCAGTAGTTGTGCTGTAAGATTTTCGAAAACCAGACTGGTTTTTTGGTAAAATTTGACATCTTTCAACAAATTCAGATATTTGTAGCTGATAACTACAAAAATACAACATGATAGGTATAAAATCAAATAAACATATTTTCCAGTTAAGTTTAGATATCAGAACTCCCAAAAATTCTTAGATTGAAGAAGCTTATAACAAAAATACCACAATTCAAATAAAAATGTTTTCCACAAAATAAACTTAAAGAAGGATGAGAGACGTAATTTTTACATACTTATAAATGTTTTAGTATTTCGATTGATTGGTGTCTAAGAATCGTGAACATAGTCAGATATATAGTCACTTAATCGCCACTGTATTAAGAGGTTTTTGAACGCCATTTATATACTCAACCCAATTTAACACTGCATATTCAACCTAACCTCACAGTTAATTGCAAAAACTGCAAATAATCACTTGCATCGCACACAAACTTTCAACACTCAACACTCCCAAACCAAATGTGAAAGTAAAATTCGCGGCGCGCGGGTGTTCAAAAGTTCCAACCACAAATAACCAATAAGACGAGATCGACAATCACATCGGTAATGTTCGGACCAGAAAAAACTGCATTTCGATGCTAAACAGCCGTTTCTTTTTAAAAATTTATTGGATATCTTAATAACCGTTATACGAGGACTGCATAATTGTAAACAGTTAATCTACTTTGTTGGTACTGAATATAGTATTAAGTGGGTACCTAATTAGGACTAGTAGGTGCTGAATTGAAACAATTCAATGAGGTCTATAACGAAATGACTATAATAACAGCAATTAGATTTCCAGTTAACTACATCATTTTATCGAATAACTGTTATAAAAATGTTTCAACAAAGTCAACATACTTGTGATAATTATGCATATGCTAGTAATCACTTGAATTGTTTTAACCACTATTTGATTTTTTGTACCAGTTATTAAGGGCATCTTAAGAAATAAATCTAATTAGGGCATTTTACTCAGTGTGCGCAACCCTTTCTAGGACTTTTGACAAAGTGGGCAGGAGACTTGTATAGGTCAAGTTTACATACATTTTTTGGATTCGCTTTTTTAGGTAAAGGGTTTGCTTCCATAAATCAGGAAAAATCCTACTTCAAGGCAAGAGTTAATAATGCTTGTTAAATGTAACGAAATAACAGGTAGACTGATTTGTATCATAATAACGTTTTTTTTCATCAATTCCCTTAGCCTTTGAATATGTGTTTTTAATAATATCAATAATTTCTCTCACCTCAATCAGTTTAAAATTAAATGTGTTCTCATTAAATATATTATTGTCATAGTAATGAAGAATATCTTCAGAAATCAAACTATTGTCGAAAACAGACATAAAATAATCATTGACTGCAATGGGGTTGCTAAGACATTCGGTTAGCCATTTTACCTATACCAACTTTCATACTTTTCATTTCGGACCAGAGCTTTTTAGAGTTTTTTTGTTGCTCAATGAAAGTCAAATATGCGCGCTTTTCTCGTCTAATAGATGCCAGTGCTAAATTTCTCACGGCTTTAAAATTGTTTAGGGTCACCGGGGATTTGTTTGCTTTGTAAGCTGAAAAGGCTTGTTTTTTTCTTTGTCTGAGAATTTGTTTAAGCGCAAATGTCAACCATGCGGCTTTAGTATTGGTAAGTATTTCGACCTTTTAATTATATTACGTAAAAAAGAGATTTCATCCAAATCCACACAAGCCAAATCTTAAGAATTTACCCGCCTTCAAAATTGGAAAGATCTCTAAGGGAATAAATTTATGGATTTTTGCAAAAGGGGCAACTTGGCTAACTTGTTTCATTCATTCATTCATTCGTTTGGGTAGTGTTCAACAGCCCGGGCACTTGACCTAAGTCATTTTACCGTTCCCAATATTGTCTACTTCCTCTCCAAAAGTTTCGTCCCTTAGTTCGCACTTCCTACAGAACGGTTCAGTGACTTTTCCCATTTTATATAAATGTTTCCTTAGGGTACAGTGTCCAGTAACCAAATCGGTAACTGTCTTCAGGTGTCACTTGCTCAGTTTCAATAAACTGATTGAGAGTTCTTTGTTTATATTTCCCAGTAAGCTTTTTGTGTGAAGGTGACCTTCTGTCAACCTCCATTTGATTTGGTGTTCCTTGTCTAGCTAGATCCAGATTTCCCCTCTTATGTAATACTTTGTGATTCCACAGAACGGTTTCGGACCTATGAAGTCTCCTTTAGAGCCTAGTTTAGCTAGCTTGTCCGCCAATTCATTATCAGCAATCCCATCATTTCCCGGCACTGTGTTTCTTGCCAGCTTGTTAAGGGACTCTTTGCAGGTTTTAACCAGTTTAGATTTCGTGGTTGGATTACTGATAGCTTTCAGCAGTGCCTGGCTGTCAGTATATATTTTTTCCGCCTACCTCTATCCAAAGTATACACTTCCTGGCCTCATTGTAGGGAGCAAAGTCGTACTTTTCCTCCCTAGGAATGAAAAGAACTTTTCGTCATAGTACGTTATCAATGAAATAATTTTTGCAATTCCGAGATTAAAGTGATCACTTTAGTCTCACATGTTAGAAACTATGTTAGACCCAAGGGATATAAAGGGACAGTTAAAATCCCAAGGGGTACAAATAAAAACGTACACCCCCGATGCATAGCCAAGCATTTTAGAAGTCCGTCCTCGATGCCCAGCCAAGTTTCGTAAAATAAGTAGTATTTATTAATTTTGTTTGTTAGTTTCATAAATACATTATTGAAAATGTCTTGTTATTTGAGGGATGCGGAAAAATCATATGTATGACAGGGGTGTAAAGTGCGTTTTCCTCCCTTGTTATACAAATAGCTATTATTCTTTGTCCGGTATAACTTCTCTTGATGTTTTCATCAATATAGGCTATAGCAGTAATTGTTTCTTCCTAAGTACATTTATACCAGCCCCAGTGCCGTGGTTCGTTTTAGAACCATCAGTGAACCAGATGATGCCTCCAAGATTACACGAGTGCATCACCTGTTGCCTAGATGGAATAATTATATTCACTCGCTCAGTGAATATATTCTTGTACCTCTTGCTTAGTAGGTGCACCACCCATAGTTTTGCTCCTCCAAGGTCCAAAATTTAAATAAAAGACCATATACCTTCGCTCGTTTGGGTTTCCATCAGTTCGCAGGATTATTTACCATTTACCATTTAGTTTTGCAGGATCGCCATGTGGTGGTTATTTAGCAAGTGCCCCTCGTATCTACTTCTTAAACCATCGAATCATTCATATTCGGGAAACACCATTTATTCATTAGGGTTAAATAAATACCACCGTTTATCAAAACTCACTGGGACAATATATATATATATATATATATATATATATATATATATATATATATATAAAACTACGTATACAATTTACTGGCCATGTGTAACACACTATAAACATTAGTACTATTAATAATAATCTCAAAGAGAAATGAACCCTCTCTTTATATATAGGAACTTCTATATAGGTACTGTTATACCAACACAGTCAACGATCTTTCCGCCGACCTTGTTGACGCATTATTTTGTAATAATGTCTAAATTAAAGTGTAAGTTAAATAACTGTCATCAGTGTAACGAAATAGTAACTCTATACTTCGTTGTATTTTAAATCTAAATCAAAGTGTTATAACTTGTATACCCCTAATTAAATATGCTGTCACCACTCTGATAAAATCTATCACCAAGATATGTAAGATAACTTGATCACAATACCAAAAGAGCATCCCTACCTTTTCCTTGGTCACTCTGTATTGATCCCGTCCTTCGATTCCACCAAATTCTGCTTCCCGTGCGCGGCTGAGCGTGTAAGGCAATCCAGTCCGATTGGTTTTTGCTAGGTTCGCCTGGTCTTAAAACGGATGAAACTTCCTTTGCCAGGACAGGGTTTGTCCTCCTCGTCTCCGTCACACGTCCACGTTTGTTACTCTTCCAGAGGGGGAAATTTTTGGAGTAGGGGTGATAGTAAAAATAATGTAGAACCTCCACGTTATACAAAAAATATATATAATAAAATAATCTCTCCAAATCCTCCTATACAGCTATACATATATATTTAAAATTAAACTACAATCCCGTATGATTAAATTAATCCCAATTCCCCTATACATATTTATCTAAAATTGGTTTATCATCAAACCTACTCCTGTATATACTACAATTATAAAAACAAAATCAAATTTATGAACAGAATTCTCGTTTGTTCGGTGGTGCGGCAAAACTAGCCCTTTTATCGGCTTGGTCTTTTTATTCAAAAAAAAATTGCGTGAAAGGCGTATGTTTTATATATTCGTTTCTCAATCCTTCTATTCTCCGGTGTCGAGAAAAATAAATAACTATTACGTGTAAATACCTTTATATGCAACAATGATTCATTTTACGTCGTTCAGTCGTCATTGACCTTCAGGGAACGAAAGTGAACTTTTTGTTCTATAAAGCAAAATTCTGATGAGCTAAGTAAAACAATTTAAATTATTTATCGACACTGGCGTTACAAGTTGCGAAAGTCCCCAGTAATATAATTACCTACGATAAATTTATGCGTTTACGCTGGCAAAATAAGAAAGAGTTTTAATTTATAATTTACGGCTGAACAAAAGACTGATAACAATATTTCTCTACAATAGATTGACTTATCAGTGCAATTCCGCTGAAACCCGTGAAAATATGGAAAACATACGCTCCGGCCTCTCGGCAAAATCTAAATTATTCCAGTACACACGGTAAATTATATATTTGTCAGGACGATAAACTCAATCTGAAGAGTGAACAGCTATGTCCCGTCTCTTTGAAAAAATCAACAATCAAACAAAAAAAAATCTAATAAATATTTTTGCTGTCGCTACACCTTGTATATAGCAATTGACCTATCCACCCAAGTTCAGGATCCAGCTCGACCAATAACGAGTAAATATATCACTAGTAAAAATTATCCCAATCTGAATTTAATTCAAAAACTTACTGCTTGATAAACGTCCTCCGTCTCGCCGGGAATTTTCTTGACTTTTCTTACTATCTGCTTGTTCACCGCGAGTCGTGCCAATAAACGGAATCGTGCTATGTCGAAAGGCAAGTAGCGTAGAGGGTAAGTTTTTACCACTCGTACCGCTAACACTAAAAAACACTAGTACCGTTCACCGTGGCAAGGGAAAAAACCTTTCCCTTCACGTGATCGACCCCAGGTACACACTCACTGCCGCTGCTGGTCTGTGTACACTTCTTTTTTTGTTTTCCCCCGACTTCGGTTTTGGGGTTTTCGTCGAGTTGCAAAAAACAGCTTTTGTTTTTTGAATCGTGCTAGTTTTTTGTTATTGAAATAATTGTATTCAAAACAATTATTTCGCTTTGACCCAGTAAGATGTTTTTTTATTTCTCTATTCTGTTTTGGCTTCGTAGTTGTTTTATTAAACATTATGTGTGTCGCGTTCCAGTTATTATTAAATGAAAAATAAAATATGTTTTACCGTGTGTTCTGAAATTTTCTACCATAAAATTATCTTTTAGGTATTCATTACTTCCCCCTTTGTAAAAGTATTGCGACCTCCCTGGTCCAATACCTTTTTTTTCAGAACCCCCGTACAACTATTCCTACCCTTAATTAATATGTGGCTGTCGGCTTACAATAGTGGCCTATAATATTAAAGTTAATGTTACAGTTTTATACATTTCACATATTTATGTTACATTTTCTCAATATTTATGATCGGCACTGTATTTGGCAATTTTTTCGCTATTACCCTTTTTATCCTTGACCTAGGTCGCGACCATTTACACTCGCGACACTGCTGCTCAGTAGATCGTTCATCTGGCGACTTCTGTCTGTCCAATGCTGTGACCTCGGGTGGCTCGCCTCTTGCTGCGTTATTTGGTCCATCTCTATTGTTTCTTCCTCTGGTTTCCTCGTCTGATGTGAGTGAATTATCCATGTCGTTAGGGAGTCCCATATGCTGCCTATTAGTGCTATACTGCATCCTAAAGTTTGGTGTATACGAATTCCATTTAGTATGGTGCCTGCTATGTATTTAATGGTTTGGAATGTGAAGTATATTCCAATTATTCCACTTATGACTGAACCTAATTCTGTGAACCATGCCCATGTGTGTTTTAGGGTGGATTCTGCGAGGTTCTTGATTTCTTTTGTATCAAATGTGTTTGATACGGTGTAACCTTGACTATTGGCATTCATTCCCGCTGCTCTGCGAGTAATTATGTTCTCTACTGGTTTTCTCTCTGTCCCAAATGTGAGGGCTCTTTGTGCTGCGTTGACTTCTTCTTGCGTGTACAGACCCTTCGCTCCTAGTGGTTGAATGGGGTCGAAATGGAGGTTTATTTCTTCTTCTACTTTTATTGTTTTTGGCTGGTTGGCTATTGTGGGATGTGGCGTTAGACCTATGCATTGATCATCTATAAAATAAAGGGGTGGTATCATGTTATTGCAATCTATCTCTTCTGCGTGGTTTTGTATTATTCTGGTTAGTGGAGCCATAAATTTTGTTCCGTTGTTTACTTTTATTGGTAGTTCGTTGTAACATCTGTTTGTTCCTCTTATCTCGACTGTTACTGGTATGCATTTTATGATATAAAGTACTTCGCCTAATACTCTGCCTATGTGTCCAGGTTCATTTTCCATTAGTTGGCTGACTGCATTAGGTAGTGTATGTGCCATTAGCAGTCTGTTTTTGAGTATTTCTCGTTTCGTTAAGCATCTTCGGTGTATTGTATCTGTGTAAAACATGTTTACGTCTCGTTTATATGCTTGTTCAATATAGAGTAGTTTACTATTTACATAATTCATTAGATCGACGTTTTGTGTTAAAATTGGCATTGTCGGATGTAATTTTTGTGTGTTTTGAAGTGTTATGACAATTCGTGGGTGCTCTGTTTGCCATACTTCTATTCCACATAGTATGTTTCTTTTTTGTAATGTTAGTGCGAATACTTTGTCTTTTTCTTCAATTACTATTAGTTCTTCTTGTGTTTTTGTGTTTGTGATTTTGTTGCCTATGCCTTCGTATAACTGGCTCAGATGGTCTTCGCATGTTGTTGGCTCATAACTGGACCAGGTGGATTCTCCTACCGTGGAGTCGAAGCAGTAACCATTCGTGAATTTGCAAGTTATCTCTCCTTGTAAGTGGATCTCGTTCGTTTCTAGCGTTACTGTAGCTAGATAGTCTTTGGTTGTTATTTTGGCTGTTGCTATTATCACTACGTCGTTCCAACTTCTGCCGTTTTCTTGGTATGTGATACCTTTACATGTTCCCATATTGTCGAGTGTGCCGCCTATTTTTATTGACGCTGTTGTGGTACCGTTCATTAGTATGTTGTCTATTGTTTGTTGGTACAACTTCATTAGTTTATATCTGTGGGTGTTTCTGCATTCTTCTGCTCCCAATTTGTGGATGTAGGTTGATAGTCCTCCGTTGACGACTGATGTGTGGCTGTGCATCCCGCAGTAGAACATGAATTTTGTGACTTCTATTACGCATGACCATACTTTTTGCATTTTTTATTTCGTTTCGTTGAATCACTTGTATGTCTGTTTTTTCACTCGCGTACGTTTTTTCTGGTTCCGGACACTTTTGTATATCTTTTAGTGATAACACTGTGATATTTGTGTTGGGGTGCGAACACTCATACGCGATTAGCCCAACTGCTATATGTAGCCCGCACATGACGAATGTCACCCAGGTCAGGATAGTATTTTGTCGTGCCATTGATTTGGTTTTGTTATCCTAAAAATTTTTTTAACATTTACAATTGTTAATACAACTTATCTTTCTTACAGACATTTTTTAAACATTTTTTTGTTACAATACTATGTTATCTACAATTTTGTCATGTTTATATGACATTTCCTCATTTGACCGAGCTTCACACTTATTTAGGACTGCCAAATGAGCTCTACTCTTTGAAAAGAAGAGGAAAAAAAACTCTTTAAACTTATGACCCGTGATCTTGTTCCCACTTATTTATTTCTATATTTAATTGCTTTTGTAGTCCCCTTGTATTTATGAATTGAAAAAGACTTACTTACGTGAAATCATTTACTTAAATCGTACTATTAGTATCCTTTGCCCATATACTTGGTTATAGTGACTTATGGTCTTTTATTTCCTTATTCTGTTATGATTCCTAACTTACTTAATTATTCCTATCCCCTTACTTTGGCTTAACCTATTAATTGAACCCGTAAATCTGTTTGGATTAATAATATGCTAATATATACATGTATGCGTGGTCGCGACGTTTTAGTTACGCCGTTTCAAGCTCATCGTTATCCATCTGGTACTTATTTTGGTCTTGTTTCTTTTGTAGTTAGTCGTCTGTCTTTGTCCTGTATTCTGTGTTAGTCTCCTTTCGGCATTAAATGTTTTTGTGTAACTGGGTGCACTTTGTATCCTGTTTCTCACTCTGGCGGATCGTCTTATCTCAGGTGGAAGTCGTAGTGAGAAGTGTGGTCTTTGTTCTGTTCTATTCCCTTTATGTCTGGTTTGGGATGGTGGTTTGTTTTTTAGTGGTTGTAGATCCTCGTTCATTGACCATAATGGTAGTGCTGCTACTTTTCCTGGATCTACTTCATTTTCTTCCTGCTCGTGTGTTTCCTCTAACTCTTCTATACTTCCCAAGTTCTCTATATCTTGTAGTATCTTATGTTCCTTGTCCTCTATTTTTCCGTGGTATGTTCTTAATCTGTTGATGTGTACTATTTGTGTCTTCTTCCCTTTTTGTGAAATGATTTGATATGTAACCGGTCCTACCTTCTCTTTTACTTCGAAAGGTCCTGTCCATTGGTTTTGTAATTTCTTTGATTTTCCTACTTTCGTGCTTATGTCGAGTAGGTATACTGAATCTCCTGGTGCAAATTCTCTTAATGCTGTTTTTTCGTTATATCTGGCTATCCTTTCCTCTTTTGCTTTCTCTGTGTTTTTTAGTGCTGTCTTGTATACTTGACTTAGTCTAGCTTCTAATTCTGACACATAATTGTTGTCGATGTCGTATTTTATTCTTTTCGGTGTGATGAATTTTTCAAATGGTAATGATTGGTCTCTTCCGTGTAGTAAAAAATATGGGCTGTATCCTGTTGAAGTGTGTACGCTACCTCTGTATGCCATAAGTACGTATGGTATCCATTTGTCCCAATCTCGTTGATCTGGTGCTATGTAGTGTGCTAACATGTCTTTCAGTACTCTGTGTAATCTTTCTATTTGACCGTTTGTCGTTGGCGCATAACTTGCCGTGTGTAGCCTCTTTATGTTTAGTAACTTGCATGCTTCCTGCATTAGTTCTGACATGAAATTTGTTCCTCTATCTGTTAATAGCTTGTGGGGTGTTCCGTGTCTTGATATTATTTGTTCAACGAATGCTCTTGCTACTGTATCTGCTTTCTGATCTGGCAACGGAATTGCTTCACAGTATTTGGTAAAATGGTCTTGGAATGTTAGTAGGTATTTGTTTCCTTCGCTTGAGGTTGGTAGTGATCCTACTATGTCCATAGAGGTTATTTCCCATGGTTCTGTGACTTTTGTAAATTTTTGTAATGGAGCGTTCTTGAAGTGGGGTGACGTCTTCCGTCTGTTGCATGCGTCGCATTGTTTGCAGTAATTTATTATGTCTGTTCTCATCGTTGGCCAAAAACAACGTCTCTTTATTGCCAATAATGTTTTCTGTTGTCCTTGATGACAGTATATGGGTGAGTCATGAAAGTCTTCTATCAGTTTGGTGATATAGCTTTTCGGTATTACCAGTTGATCTCTATGTTCTTCCTGCTCTTGTCTATATAAAATACCTTCTTTGTCGATGTAGTGTTTTCTTTTTGTTTCTTCGTCCTTGTCCATTTGTTGTAAGGTGTTGTTGCAGAATTCATCTCGTTTTTGTGCTTTTTTCAGCAGGTCTTTGTCCCATATTGGCTCCCAACCTTCTTCTATTTCTATCGCGTAAATTTTTTTTGTTTCCCCTGTGTTATCTGGCCTTAGAATGATTATTTTGGTGGGTATACCGTAAAATGTAAATTGGATCATTTTAGTAATTTCATCCCAACAAAGTCCTGGAATTTGATCTTTGCTTGCTATGAAGGTTATGCTCTCCTCTTTGTTTTCTTCGCATAGTGTCTTTAACTGTTGTATTATGTTCCACATGATTTCATACGAGGTTTCTTCTTTCACCGCTGCTCTGTTTACCCCTATGTAGAATTTTGCGTCCAACGTGTCCCATTCTTTAATATCTTCTATTCGATTCTGTGCGGCGTCCGGTAAATTATATGTGGCTTCTATTTCCTTTATCAATGGATCTTGGTTTGGCTTATTTTTGGCTGTAAATAGTCCTATTGCTTGTTCTTCTTGTATGGATACTAACTTTCCTTCTTTTTCTAGTATTTTGTCTTTTGCTGGTACTTCGTTTTCGTTTTGTATTGTAAGTAATCTTCGTATGACGTCTCTATGTAGTTGCACGTTTTGTCGAACATTCTGCTTAGTGCGTCTGCATTTCCGTGTTTCCGTCCTACTCTATGGATTACTTCGAAGTTGTATTCTGCTAAGGTTAATGCCCATCGTGTTAATCTTGAATTTGGGTCCTTCAGTGTCAGTACCCATTTTAATGCTCTGTAATCTGTGATGATTGTGAATTTTGTCCCGTAAATGTAGCATCTGAATGTTTTAATTGCAAAAATCACTCCTAGAAGTTCTTTTTCAGTCGTTGAGTAATTTGTTTCTGCTCTACTTAGTGTCGTGCTCGCATACGCTATTGGTCTTTCTCTACCGTCCCTTATTTGGCCTAATATTGCTCCAACACCTATGTTCGATGCATCTGTCGATAAGATGAACGGTTTGGAGAAGTCTGGGAAAATTAGAACTTTGTCTGACGTTAGCGATTCTTTTAGTTGGTCCATCGCCTTAATTACTTCCTCTGTTATTTTGAAAGGTGTGTCTTTTTTGGTCAGGTTTACTAATGGTGCTGCTAATTCGGTTATGTTTGGTATGCACCGTCTGTACCAGTTTACTAGTCCTAAGAAACCTCTTACTCCTTTTACGCTTTTTGGTAGGGGGTATTTGTGTACTGCCTCCAATTTCTGTGGATCTGGAGCTACTCCTTCTTGTGAGATGATATGTCCTAAATATTTCACTTTCTTTAACATAAAATTGCATTTCTTTGGTTTCAATTTAATGTTTGCTTCTGTTAATCTATTGAATACTTCTTCTAATTTTTCTAAATGGTCCTTTTTTCCTGCATAGTTAAATATGATTATGTCGTCCAAATAAACCATGCATTTTATTCCCGTTGTAGTAGATCCGATATGTTTGGTAGAGGGTAATATTCTTTTTTTGTTACTGCATTTAGTCCTCTGTAGTCTATGCACATTCTCACTTTCTCCTCTTCTTCGAAAGTTTGTTTTACCACTAATACGACTGGCGCTGACCATGGGCTGGATGATGTCCTGATTACTTTAGCTTCTAGTAGCCTATCTATTTCTTTTTGAAGTACTTCTCTTTGGTAATATGGTATTCTGTATGGAGCTTTGCATATTGGTTGACTTCCTGCTTCTATGGTTATGTGGTGTTTTACTTTTGTAGTGCTTGTTAGAATTTCATCGTCGTCTGTGAATAAGTGATGGTACTTTTGTATTAACTTAATTAGTTCTTCCTTGTACCTTGTATCTATATGGCCTAGTTCGAATTTTTTTCTGATCCATTCATCTGTTTCATGTCAAATTTCCTGATCGTGTCCTGTGTTTTTGTTTGTGGTACTGTGTCCTCTGTACATTCGTATGCTTTTCCTAGTTTGGTTCCTTTTGTTAGGTGTATTTCTTGTGCTGATGTGTTTATTATTCTAATTGGAATCTTTTTCCCGTTATTAGCTATGCTATTTGCTAGTCTTATTGCTTCTGGTCCTTTGTGTTGTGTTTCACACGCAATCGTATTTCCTCTTATGGTATGTTTTAGTGTCCCAATTGTGTGAACTTCGGTTAGTGCCGGTATACTTATGCTATCTTCTATGTATACATCTGTGAAGTTTCTGTTAGTTATTGTTTCTTTTATTCCTTTGTTCTTCTCCCTGGTTTCTGTTTCTCCCTTTTTCCCTGTTTCTGATTCTGTACTATTCTTCTTTTGTTCTGTGTGTCCGTATCTTTCTTCGTAAATTTTTGTTTCCTGCCATTCTTCTTTCTTTGTGTCGATTTATTTCTTCACTCTGCATAGTTCTATATTTTCGTCTCTGTAGCCGTTTTGTCTCTGCTTGTCTGTTTGATTTGCTCTTGATTTATTTTCTCTTGTCATTGCCTTCTCATTTTTCTCCATTGTTCTGTGTTCTGTGTCCCTTCTTTTATACATTGTTTCCACTATTCTTAACCATTTCTTCCAATTGTTCATTTCTGTAGTGTCTGGTTTTTTCCTTATTGTTGCCACTTGGTCATTTGGTTCTGTGCTTCTACCGTTATCTATTGTGCTCTCAACTTTCCTTGCGTTTATCAATGGTATTCTTTCTTCCCATATTTCTAATGAAGGCTCTCCTTTGTATGATATGATTGCTTTTTGCTTTTCTAGGAAATCTCTTCCTAAAAGAACTGGTATTTCTCCCATTATTTCGTCTTCTGCTGCGATGGCTCTTGTGTAAATGTTGTGATTCATTCAGTTTGTGCTTATCGCCAATTCCGTCGATCCATACAGCTGTATTGTGTGTCCTGTTATCCCTTTTAGAGTTAATTCTTCTATGATTCTTTTGTCTAATTCCCAGTCTGCAATTATTGACCTATTTACTAATGAATACGCTCCTCCTGTATCTATCATACATGGTCTGTTTATACCATTCACCCTTAACATTACTATATATGGGGCATCCTCGTTTGTTATTGATGTTGCATCATTGTGATACATTGTTTCTTTTTTTTTCTTTTTTTTCATTCTCGGTTTATCCTTATTCGTTGCTTCTTGGTTTGTTTTTTCCCATTGTGGTTTATTTAAATCTGTTTCCCCTGTTAAATTTGCTCGGCCACTTGTCCGGGGACTAACTGTGGTCCTTACTAGTTTAAATGTTTCGTCCATTCTTTTTTACTTGTGTGTCCTCTTTCTTCAGACTGTCCTCTTCTATCATCGTTCATTTGGCGTCTGTTTCTCTCGTAGTTCCCAAAATCATTTTGTTGAGACCTCCTCTGTGTTTCTTGTTTATGATACTCTTCCCTTTGGTTTCTGTGTCTGTTATATTCTCTGTAGTTTCCTTGTTGTGTTTCCTGGTTTTCCCCGTGATATCTAGTTTTCTCCGTTTTCCATGGACTTACTTTCCCGTTGGTGTATCTGTCGTACTTCGTATTTCGTTTGTTTGCTTCGTCGAACATTTTCTTTCTACATTCTTTTGCCCAATGTCCTTGTTTTCCACAGTAAAAGCATGTATTTGTTGGTTCGTCCCCTTTCTCTCTGCAATCCGGTGCCCAGTGTCCTTGTTTTTTGCAAATTTGGCATCTTGTCCCTCTTTTTGTTTCTTCTGCTTCCTTTGTCCTACAATTAGCCATCCAATGCCCCTGTCTGCCACAGAACAAACATTTCGCGTTCTGCCTACATTCTTCCGAAGTGTGATTCGACCTTCCGCACGTTGTGCACCTCAGTTGTTCACTCATAAATGCGACTTTCTGGCCACTGTTTCTGCCGCTTGTCATAGTTACCGCTGTTTCTTGACAACTAACTATTTCTTCTGCTTCTTCTAGTGTCATGTCGTCTTTGTGTAAAATGTAAAAACCTACCTCCCTTAATAAGTCTTTTCTCAACCCCACTTTGAATTGGTTTATTAATACCGAATTATGTTTTTTTTGTATGTTTGGTATTTGTTCCCTACTTGCGCCCTTTATATCCTCTTCTAGTATCTTGTTTCCGATTAATTTTAGTCTGGTGCAGAACGACGCTACGTCCTCATCGTGTCTTTGGTAGCATTGCACCAGTTGCATCCACCAATCCGCTATCGATTTTTTTGGTACAAATTTCCGTAGTAGTTTTTCTCTAAATTCCGAATATGACACTGTGTCCAACCTAGGATCCGCCTTGAAAAAATCGTGTGCTACGCCCGCAAGTTTAAATTTCAATAATGTTAGTGTTTCTGATTCCGTCCACCCGTCTAATTTAGCCCTTAATTCGAGTTTCTCTATGTATCTAGCCGCATCTCTACCTGTGAAATCGGCTAACGTCGCCGCTATGACCCCTAATGGTTGTGCCTGTGCTACCCTCCATGTGGGCGGCATGCTGCTTGTGTCTCCCGTGGTTTCTTGGCCTCCTTGACTGCCTGTACCTAACCTATTTTGTATTTCGAGTGGCATATCGCTGTCTGAACTTGGTTACTTTTTTATATTTATTAATTGAAAACAAAAAAATTTTTTTTTCAACTTAATAACCTTATATTACTCCTACCTTTCTGGCTTCTACGACGCCTGAAATGGATAGCTTTTGGTGCACGGATAGGATGTTTTAAGGATGGGTTAACTTCCCCCTTTGTAAAAGTGAAGCTCACGTAGTTTCTGGAGTATGATGTATTCTAACAAATGGAACTTAAGACGAAAAGAAAAAAAAATCAATTGTATGACGGAGTAGTAAACCAAAACTAATTTGTTTTAATGTTATTCGTCCCGCCAATTGATGACTTTTGTACCAGTGGGTAGCTGCGATGACGGTGGAAGAGTGTCGGCTAGCTCTCGGTGTGTTCCAGCCTTCTCCCCTCCTGTATGCCCCGTTTACTGCCTATTGCAGCCTCTGATTACAGACCGTACAGCTTCACCGTTCCCTGTATTCTCTTGTGCTGTAGCAAGATTGGCATATAATCTTGGCCTGACAGGAGTATCTTGTGTGAAGATCCGGCGTCCCTGCTGACTTATAACCCTGTATTGGAGATTCGCGATTTGACGACTAGAACGACCAATCCTGTATCGGGAACCGCTGTGACGACTTGAACGAACAACCCTGTATCGGAAAACCGCTGTGACGATTTGAACGAACAACCCTGTATCGGAAAACCGCTGTGACGACTTGAATGAACAACCCTGTATCGGAAAACCGCTGTCACCAGATGTACAACTCTACCCTTCGTTACCGAGTTGTTTCTCAACAAAAAAACCGCTGCCACCAGTGTAATAATGTCTAAATTAAAGTGTAAGTTAAATAACTGTCATCAGTGTAACGAAATAGTAACTCTATACTTCGTTGTATTTTAAATCTAAATCAAAGTGTTATAACTTGTATACCCCTAATTAAATCTGCTGTCACCACTCTGATAAAATCTATCACCAAGATATGTAAGATAACTTGATCACAATACCAAAAGAGCATCCCTACCTTTTCCTTGGTCACTCTGTATTGATCCCGTCCTTCGATTCCACCAAATTCTGCTTCCCGTGCGCGGCTGAGCGTGTAAGGCAATCCAGTCCGATTGGTTTTTGCTAGGTTCGCCTGGTCTTAATACGGATGAAACTTCCTTTGCCAGGACAGGGTTTGTCCTCCTCGTCTCCGTCACACGTCCACGTTTGTTACACTTCCAGAGGGGGAAATTTTTGGAGTAGGGGTGATAGGAAAAATAATGTAGAACCTCCACGTTATACAAAAAATATATATAATAAAATAATCTCTCCAAATCCTCCTATACAGCTATACATATATATTTAAAATTAAACTACAATCCCGTATGATTAAATTAATCCCAATTCCCCTGGTATAACTCTACCTATACATATTTATCTAAAATTGGTTTATCATCAAACCTACTCCTGTATATACTACAATTATAAAAACAAAATCAAATTTATGAACAGAATTCTCGTTTGTTCGGTGGTGCGGCAAAACTAGCCCTTTTATCGGCTTGGTCTTTTTATTCAAAAAAAAATTGCGTGAAAGGCGTGTGTTTTATATATTCGTTTCTCAATCCTTCTATTCTCCGGTGTCGAGAAAAATAAATAACTATTACGTGTAAATACCTTTATATGCAACAATGATTCATTTTACGTCGTTCGGTCGTCATTGACCTTCAGGGAACGAAAGTGAACTTTTTGTTCTATAAAGCAAAATTCTGATGAGCTAAGTAAAACAATTTAAATTATTTATCGACACTGGCGTTACAAGTTGCGAAAGTCCCCAGTAATATAATTACCTACGATAAATTTATGCGTTTACGCTGGCAAAATAAGAAAGAGTTTTAATTTATAATTTACGGCTGAACAAAAGACTGATAACAATATTTCTCTACAATAGATTGAGTTTTCAGCGCAATTCCGCTGAAACCCGTGAAAATATGGAAAACATACGCTCCGGCCTCTCGGCAAAATCTAAATTATTCCAGTACACACGGTAAATTATATATTTGTCAGGACGATAAACTCAATCTGAAGAGTGAACAGCTATGTCCCGTCTCTTTGAAAAAATCAACAATCAAACAAAAAAAAATCTAATAAATATTTTTGCTATCGCTACACCTTGTATATAGCAATTGACCTATCCACCCAAGTTCAGGATCCAGCTCGACCAATAACGAGTAAATATATCACTAGCAAAAATTATCCCAATCTGAATTTAATTCAAAAACTTACTGCTTGATAAACGTCCTCCGTCTCGCCGGGAATTTTCTTGACTTTTCTTACTATCTGCTTGTTCACCGCGAGTCGTGCCAATAAACGGAATCGTGCTATGTCGAAAGTAGCGTAGATGGTAAGTTTTTACCACTCGTACCGCTAACACTAAAAAACACTAGTACCGTTCACCGTGGCAGGGGAAAAAACCTTTCCCTTCGCGTGATCGACCCCCGGTACACACTCACTGCCGCTGCTGGTCTGTGTACACTCCTTTTTTTGTTTTCCCCCGACTTCGGTTTTGGGGTTTTCGTCGAGTTGCAAAAAACAGCTTTTGTTTTTTGAATCGTGCTAGTTTTTTGTTATTGAAATAATTGTATTCAAAACAATTATTTCGCTTTGACCCAGTAAGATGTTTTTTATTTCTCTATTCTGTTTTGGCTTCGTAGTTGTTTTTTTAAACATTATGTGTGTCGCGTTCCAGTTATTATTAAATGAAAAATAAAATATGTTTTACCGTGTGTTCTGAAATTTTCTACCATAAAATTATCTTTTAGGTATTCGTATTTTATTACAATTTATTTATAAATCAGTCGTGATTCCTTAATATGCTACTAACCTTACTACACCTCGTCAGTGACCTTCAAGTTCACTGGCCGCTAGCAATATTTGAAATTAATATCTAATTAAATCTAATAGTGTCTTTTGGGATCATCACATCATCCCCTCTTGGAAGAGAAAAATTATCCCTGATAAATTTTCGATACTATTTATAACATTAACGGTTCTCGCATTGTTTATTTATTACACTAATTTTCGTGTTTTTAAACACTGCTTGTTTGTTTACTATCTCACCTCACTTGATTACAAATATTTTCGTTATGGTATTTATACAATCGATTTTTATGAACGATTTGTTTTTTATTGTTTTGAGATATAATCTCACAGTTTACTCCTTTTACTTCCGTTATTTTGAACGGGCCTAAATAATATGGACCGAACTTATTTCTTTCTCCATTTTCCAGAATTACCCAATCCCCTACCCTAAAGTTTACGGGTGACAATTCCTTTTCGCTTTTATTTACTCTAATTAGCTTATTTTTTATCAAAAACTGCTTGGCACTTTCATTCGCGTACTGTAACTTATATTTCAATTCTTTATCATACCTTTCAAGATTGTAACATGGTTCTATTTCTACATTTAAAAATTCTGGTATGTTGGGTTTTATACCATATAACAACTCAAAGGAGTGTATCCGTGATACGTGTTTGGTGTTGTATTATAACAATATGCAAACATTTTTACAAATTCACACCAGTTATCTCTAAAATGTTTAATAAAGTTTCTTATGTATTCATTAAACGTTCTGTGTAGTGTTTCACAACTGCCTATTGCTTCGTGGTGATATGCCGTTGAAAAATTGTGTTTTATTTTTAAAAGTTCCGCTAAGTTCTTCATTATTTCGTTCTTATATTCTGTTCCTTGATCCGTTCTTATTTCTTTCATCAAACCATAGTTCGGTATAAAGTTGTCAAATATAGCTTTTGCTATTGTGGCTGCTTCTTTGTTAACGACCAGTATCATGACCGCGTATTTTGTTAATTCGCATAATATTGTGATACAATAACGGTTCCCATTGTTACTTTCTACAAAAGGACCTTCGTGTCTTTATAAATGATATCAAACGGTTTTATAGATATGTCCGTGATGACAAATTTCTCTTTATGACTAGGTTTTGCTTTATCCACTTGACATTCGTGGCAATTCTTTACATACTTCCGTACATCTTTCTCCATGTTTTTCCATCTAAAATTTGCTCTCAGTTTCTTTAATAATCTATTGTTTCCTACATGTACTCCAAACATTGGATCATTGTGATATCTTTCTAGAATCTTTTGAATCTCTTCTTTCTGCTGTACCGTTTTTGGTACTTCGCATATACATACTTGTATATTTTTCAACCTTTTATTCCCTTCTTCTTTGTTCACTTTTTGAATATATAATCATTTGCATATATCTTCATTCTTTTTACTTCAAATTTTACCGAAAGCTCCTCAAGCTTTTCCAACTTTCGTCCTAAGTCGAAGTTGTGTATAGCGGTAAATAAGGCTTCATTAAATTTCAATTTATTTTTGATCCGAATGCTCATCCTTATCGAGATACGGTTATTTTCGAAATGTAAAATTGACAATTTATTCACCTCTTAGTTGTTAAAAACGTTTATCATTGAAGGTTGTATTAAAAGTTTTCCGATTGGTTTAGTTATTTTCCTTATATGTTGATTTATTCCATCCTGTATGTATTTCTCATTTATCAGTAATGTATTATCGATTATCTTAGCTTTTGCTCTACGTTCTTTCGCCTGTTTCATATATCTTATTAACTGTTTTCTCTGTTCCAGTATATCTTTTGGGTAATCTTCATCAATATATATATCTTTGTTCCTTTTAATTTATTCGTTCCTTCCAAAGTTTCTACTTTCTTATTCACGTCTTTCATCATTATTAGTACTGGCCTATTTTTGTTACTGTTTCTGTTTCCTATTCTCTTACATTTCAAAATATCTCATTTATCATCTACTGTGTTATTAACCTTTTTCATTACATCTTCTAATTTATTTTCTAGCTGCTCCTCATCTTCTTCGTTGCCTTCTTCTATACCATGTATTACCAAATTCTTCTCTCTAAAATTTTTCTGGGTCTATGTCACGTTTCGTTGCAAAAATTCTGTTTTTTCCTTGAGTTCCATATTTTCCAACCTTAATTCGTAGTTTTCTTTCTTTAAGTGTGCTATTTGTCTGCTAATTTCTGCAATGTTATCTTCTATATTGCATATTCTTTTGTTATTGTGATTATTTTAATTGTCATTACTGTTGAATTTCCTCTCCTTGTTGTAGTCTATATATCTACTATAACCGTTTCCTGGGTTGTATTGTCTGAATGTCCTTCCTGGGGGGTTGCCGTTGTACAATCCGCTGTTGGTACTTCTCCTATGATTGTTCCTAAAGTTAAAATCTGATTTCCTGAAGAAATTCCTATTGTCCTTCATGTGTAATACTTACTATGCATTCTACTGATACCAGCTTAGATAGTACTTCTTGCGTGTTTTCAAAGCTTCCCGCTGCTATGATCGTTTTCGTTGCGTCTGGTGTGGCGTTCATCGTCACTGCCTTAATCGTTGCTTCTTTGGTGTATTTTTCAGCTAGACGTTCTGGCATCCTTTCTGCCACGTATGCTGCCTGTAGCTTCTCTGCCAGTTTCTCTATTTCTGTCGCGTATTGCGTTATGTCCTTCCCATTTTGCCTTACTTTATTAAGTTTCGCTAAGAGAAGGCTTGGGTTATCTCCTCTTATTCCTGATTTGAGTTTGTTCCTAATTTCTGTAATAGAACTTTCTGTCGTTATTAGGCTTCTAGCTTTTCCAGTCAGTCTTGTTTTAATTAGCAGAATCGCATTTTCTTCATTACCCGTCGCGTTTATTTGTAACAAATCTAATGAGTCTAAAAACGATTGTAACTTGCTTGCTTCTCCGTTGAATTCAGTAGGTAATACTTTACTCGCGAAGTTAAAAAAAATCATTCATACTTGTCATTTTCAATTGTTTGCTTAATGCTTGTAATACACCCGTATCGATCTCCTCAAATATAGAGGTAGGTATTTCAACAATACAATTTAGCGCTTGAAATGCCCTAACAATTTTATCCCTAATCTTATCTGAATAATTTTTACAACTTTCTTGTTGTACTAAACTTAAGTTTTTCCAATTTTTACCTATCAACTTATCAAAATTATTATAAAGAATTATTATACTATTAATTACTTCAATGTGTATATCTAGATTTTTAGGAGTTTCCTTTTTCAAAACTCTTTTTCCCTGTTTATTTATTTCTTCTACGATTGCCTTTAGCTTATATTCAAAATTTTCCCACGTTATTAACATTTAAAAGATGTACCATTCGTTCATAAAAATAGAGTGCATAAGTACTTACAATTTTATACAGTCAAAGTTCCTGACGTCTGCTTCGCTGCAATGCCTCGGTTGATGTCTCTTTTTAATACCCTTCGATGCGTTTTCCATAGGGACCACATGCATTTTAGAATGAAAGCTACCGTTATTATGTACAATAAGACGATTATCTGTGTTGTAAAATTATCTTGCTGCACCATGAAATTATTGTTTACTGTACCAGTTTCTTGTACCTCTTGCTTAGTAGGTGCACCATCCATAGTTTTGCTCCTCCAAGGTCCAAAATTTAAATAAAAGACCATATACCTTCGCACGTTTGGATTACCATCAGTTCGCAAGATTATTATCATTTAGTTTGCAGGATCGCCATGTGGTGGTTATTTAGCAAGTGCCCCTCGTATCTACGTCTTAAACCATCGAATCATTCATCTTTGGGAAACACCATTTATTCATTAGGATTAAATAAATATCATCGTTTATCAAAACTCACTGGGACAATATATTTAAAACTACGTATACAATTTACTGACCATGTGTAACATACACTATAAACATTAGTACTATTAATAATAATCTCAAAGAGAAATCAACCCTCTCTTTATATATAGGAACTTCTATATAGGTACTGTTATACCAACACAGTCAACGATCTTTCCGCCGACCTTGTTGACGCATTATTTATTTATAAATCAGTCGTGATTCCTTACTATGCTACTAACCTTACTACACCTTGTCAGTGACCTTCAAGTTCACTGGCCGCTAGCAATATTTGAAATTAATATCTAATTAAATCTAATAGTGTCTTTTGGGATGTCCTTCCCATTTTGCCTTACTTTATTAAGTTTCGCTAAGAGAAGGCTTGGGTTATCTCCTCTTATTCCTGATTTGAGTTTGTTCCTAATTTCTGTAATAGAACTTTCTGTCGTTATTAGGCTTCTAGCTTTTCCAGTCAGTCTTGTTTTAATTAGCAGAATCGCGTTTTCTTCATTACCCGTCGCGTTTATTTGTAACAAATCTAATGAGTCTAAAAACGATTGTAACTTGCTTGCTTCTCCGTTGAATTCAGTAGGTAATACTTTACTCGCGAAGTTAAAAAAAATCATTCATACTTGTCGTCATTTTCAATTGTTTGCTTAATGCTTGTAATACACCCGTATCGATCTCCTCAAATATAGAGGTAGGTATTTCATCAATACAATTTAGCGCTTGAAATGCCCTAACAATTTTATCTCTAATCTTATCTGAATAATTTTTACAACTTTCTTGTTGTACTAAACTTAAGTTTTTCCAATTTTTACCTATCAACTTATCAAAATTATTATAAAGAATTATTATACTATTAATTACTTCAATGTGTATATCTAGATTTTTAGGGGTTTCCTTTTTCAAAACTCTTTTTCTCTGTTTATTTATTTCTTCTACGATTGCCTTTAGCTTATATTCAAAATCTTCCCACGTTATTGACATTTAAAAGATGTACCATTCGTTCATACAAATAGAGTGCATAAGTACTTACAATTTTATACAGTCAAAGTTCCTGACGTCTGCTTCGCTGCAATGCCTCGGTTGATGTCTCTTTTTAATACCCTTCGATGCGTTTTCCATAGGGACCACATGAATTTTAGAATGAAAGCTACCGTTATTATGTACAATAAGACGATTATCTGTGTTGTAAAATTATCTTGCTGCACCATGAAATTATTGTTTACTGTACCAGTTTCTTGTACCTCTTGCTTAGTAGGTGCACTATCCATAGTTTTGCTCCTCCAAGGTCCAAAATTTGAATAAAAGACCATATACCTTTGCTCGTTTGTATTACCATTAGTTCGCAAGATTATTATCATTTAGTTTGCAGGATCGCCATGTGGTGATTATTTAGCAAGTGCCCCTCGTATCTACTTCTTAAACCATCGAATCATTCATCTTCGGGAAACACTTACCATTTATTCATTAGGATTAAATAAATATCATCGTTTATCAAAACTCACTGGGACAATATATTTAAAACTACGTATACAATTCACTGACCATGTGTAACATACACTATAAACATTTGTACTATTAATAATAATCTAAAAGAGAAATGAACTCTCTCCTTATATATAGGAACTTCTATATAGGTATTGTTATACAAACACAGTCAACGATCTTTCCGCCGACCTTGTTGACGCATTATTTATTTATAAAACTGTCGTGATTCCTTAATATGCTACTAACCTTACTACACCTTGTCAGTGACCTTCAAGTTCACTGGCCGCTAGCAATATTTGAAATTATTATCTAATTAAATCTAATAGTGTCTTTTGGGATCATCACACCCAGTTGTATCGGTATGTCTCCCACGAACGTTGTTCGGGCTCCACACGCCTCCCGATTTCAGTCTGAGGATCGCCATCATTACTTCTGCCCTAACAAAAAGTTACAGAGGAGGAAGGTCTATAAGAGCCGTGCTGTTCGTTGCCCCGGTAATACCGAGGAGAGCTTGTCTTTGGATTGTAGTTAATTTATTTTCTACCGAGGGCACTCTTGTCCTTCTCCACCAGACTATCGTTCCATAGGTGATCGTTGGCCTAATCACTGTTGTGTAAAGCCAGTGTACCACCTCAGGTCGTATTCCGCAGGTTTTGCCCATAACTCTTCTGCATTGCCAGAACAGCCTGGTTGCCCTGTTAGTATTTTTTTCCAGGTGTGTCCTCCAATTCAATTTAGAATCAAGTGTCACACTCCCAGATATTTCACCTCTGGATATTTCTAGTTTTCTTCCGAACAGTTGTACTCTTTTATTAGTAAAAGCAACTAGTTTGGTTTTCTATGGATTGACTGTATGGTCCTCTTTAAAGCACCAGTCTTCTACAATTCGTAGCGCTGCTTGTAAGACATTCGCAACTGTCTCCGGGAATTTACCCTTTGTAACAATAACTAGGTCGTCCGCGAAGCCCAGCGTCCATATACCTTGATCATTTAGTCTGCAGATCAAGTCATCCACAATTAAATTCCACCTTGAGGACATCCTTTAGTTGTCCTGACGGTGTACGTTGTATCATGCATGTGTGCCGATATTCTCCTATGCTCAAGCATTGATCTTATCCATCTGCATGTGGTATTGTTTATCCCTCTTTTTTCGAGGGATTTGTTTATTGATGACATCGATGTGTTTTCAAAAGCAACTTCGATGTCTAAAAATGCTGCAAGGGCTATTTCTTTTTGGTTCAGGCTCCTTTCGAGGCCCGAGACCAAATTATGTAGGGCAGCTTCTCCTAATTTCTCTGCCTGATAGGCCCATTGTAGTCTGTGTAGAGGGATGCTCTTAAGCACTCCTTCTTGCAGATGCATCTGTATTACTTTTTCCATGGTTTTCACCATGAATGATGTCAGACTGGTTGGTCTGCAGGATTTGGCCTGGGTGTACGTTTCTTTCCTTGGTTTGGGAATAAACACAACCCTCGACTCTCTCCATGCAGTTGGTATATACTACTGTCTTAGTATCAATGAATTGTTCCCTCATTTTTTTAAGCTTCCTTCTCTCGGTACCTCAAATTTTTCCACATGGAGCTTTCTGATCCACAGGATTCACCATAGCGTCTCCCCGTGGTGTTGATTTTAGGGTTTCGGAAGTATCAGGTTACGCTGGAGACGCTGTAGTCTCCATTGCCTCCGTATCCTCCAAATCCCTTTTACCAATGTAATAATCCCGACAATGGGGAACATGCATAAAAATTAAATTTTAAAAATATGTGTCACAACCGTAAGCTAACATTATTAAAAAGACCACAGTTTACAACAAAGCTCACTTTTTATGTTTATATATGAAATATAAGCAATTAAAATGTGTTAAATTCAAATCATTCTTGTAACGCGCCGCCATTGGCTGGGAGCAGCTGTGACGTCAAACAGCTCGTTTACCTTGCCGATGTCAACGCCCAAACGCTGCATCGTAGTTGCAGATACGGATTTGAGTCTTGCTACTGGAGAGATAAATATTCTTTTTGTATTGTGTATTGGAGAGAAATAATTTGTGAATTGTGTGTTATATAAAACAAATATTTAAAGATGACTGACACCGGTTTTTTAAAAGGACAATCTGACAACTTACCACTAGTGAATATCTTTATGGTGGCGTCCTTCATAAAAAACACGGAAAGCTTTTCTCTTGCTAAAGTTCGGGGTGTCAAAGCTAACAGGTAGGTTTATTCTATTTTAATAGAAGAAATATTTAGTCCTTTTATTTACATAATGCAATAAATTGTTGGTTTGTATTTAGTGTCCCTGATTTTAGTTTTAAATAAAATAGTATTGATGAAAATAAGTATTGATTTTCATAATAAAACGTTTGGCATAAGAATATGTACTATAGAAAATATTATTTACAGATCTGGAAGGCATTCATATGGAGATTCTGCAATAGGATGGGTGCAGGTTCGAAGAGCTACAAATATATGCACTGTGAAAGCTAAAGTTACACCTGAGCACAATGTTACTAAAAAACAGTATGCTGTAACTTGCAGTATAGATGAAGAATCTGAAAAAGTGTTAGAACTTCAGTGCTATTATGACTGTGTTGCTTCTAAAGGTAAAATTTAGTGAAATCTGAAAAATATTTTGGTTGCAATTTTTAATTAGTAAAAGAATCATTTTTGAAAGTGCTTATTTTTAGGTATATGTAAAGCATGTGCTCTGTGTTGTATAAAAAGATTTTAGTTAAGTTAAGCTCAGATGAAGGAAGCTCACTTTTTTTTACAAGAAGTTATAAGCCAGGGACTGGAAAATAATTCTGAAAGCCAGATATTAAAACATTTTAAGCCCGATAGAATAAAGGAACATCTTGGTGTATATCACTTGATGTTGAAATTTGTTAGCAGTGATGGAGCATCAGGTTGTTCAGAATTTCTAGAATTTTGTTGTCAGGAAATGGATACCAAGCTGTGCTCTGAAGCTGCGGAAATGACCACTAAACAGTCCAACTCAGGTTTGTGGTTTGACCTGCGGTATGGAAGAATAACTGCATCGAAAATATATGATGCAGCGCATTATAAGAAATCAGATGATGGCTCCTTGGTGAACCAAATACTTGGTGTAACCAAACTTCCTGCTACAGAAGCAATGTCTCGAGGGGAAAAAGCTGGAGCGAGCAGTTGTCAAATGTTTGGAAACTAAATTGAACATCAAACTCAACCATACAGGACTGCAGCTTAATGGAAGGCATCCAATTTTTGGGGCTTATCCAGAGGTTATAACTGAGGAATTTGTAGTAGAGATAAAATGTCCGAAATGTGATAAAATTGTCTGCAACTATTTAACAAAAAAATAAGGAGATTACAGCAAAGTACAACGCTCAGACACAACTACAGATGTTTTTATTTATCAAAAAGGAAACTTAATTTTGTGTTGTGGATCCTGATTTTGAAAATAATTCCAAATTTTCTTATATATGGGTAGAATACAATGAAGAATATACAGAGATGTTAATGGATGCCGCATAAAATTTTTCGCGACACTATATTTCCACATTTATATAACTCTGCTAAAAATAAGATATAAATAAATTGTTTATTTAAAATGTGATAATAATTTGTTGTTATTTAATAAAAACAGTTGAGATTTTATTATTTTCTTTAACCCTGTATGTGTTTAGGAATAGTTTAATCAGGGGTTCAATAATAGTCTAATAATACAAAATGGGTCAGTATAATAAAATTAAAATAATCTTTATTATATCAAAAAATTTATACAAATGTGGAAAATATCAACCAATGTATTTTAATTACCACCGAGATAGACACCTAATGTATACATTATTAATGAAATTACATAAACAGATTGAAATTTAGAAACTTACATTTCTAGAACAAACAACCTTTTTAACACTTACTTTGAAAGCAGGTAAACTTAACTTTTTAAAATTTTGTTTATATTGTAATATTAATCTCATATTACTTTTAAACTCTTTATTAACACATATTATATTTTTACAACAAACCTCACAAATAGTGGAATATAATATGTACAAATTTATTTTTTAAAATCATGATTATTTGAGAACTAGTTATTAAAATCAATAAGGGATATTTTTTCATAATTTTATATTAGACTAAAAAAATAGTTATCGTCCTGAAATTATTCCTGATTGTAAGTTGATCAGACCACATACTATTTTGATAATTTTATCTGAATAAGGCAACCATTTATTATCAATACAAGCATGTGGAGCTAAAAACAAAAATTCCCTCAATCTACGAATTACTCTTTCTACTTGAATTCTCAAAGAAGTCTCGAGTAGCTCATCTTTACTAGGTTTTGTGCCTGCAGAGACACTAGGTGGCCTAATTAAGACACAACCTTTGGCCACAAGTAAATGTTCGATATGTTTGAATTCCCTGTCTGCCATGACAGTAACATTTGGAGGCAATATATCTAAAAAGTCACTATTTTCTACAATGACTGCATCAGATGTACGGCCTCCAAATGCTGTTGATATATAATTTATGATACCATCAGGTGTACAAGATATTAAATATTTAAGTGTATTACATTTTTTATACTCTGACCACGTCAAAGATTGTTTCAGTGCACCTGTTGTTTTCTCTATCTCTATTTCTAAACAATCTATAATACATAGGACATTACTATATCGAGCTCGGAAAGCTAATGGTAAATTTCATTTTACAGATGAGACCCGAGGCTGAACTATACATTTTCTTTAAAATTTGCAAATGACTGGCACAGATTTTGAAAATATTTTTGAAGTGTTACTCTCAGTTGTGCCAAAATCATCTGCTATCATTATAAATGGAAGTCCAGTTCTGATTTTTTTGAAAGTTAGAAATATATACATAGTTTTTGCAATATTTTTCTAATAATTGAATGTATAGTATGCATATTCTGGTAATCCCATATATAACCTAGGTCTATTTCGCAATTTGGTAAATATACAATTCATTGACAGATTTTTAAATTCCTTTTTCTTTTCTTCATTAATTACTTTCACTTCATTGGGTGTTAGAGAATACTCCCTACTTCCACTGCTTATTTCACTGAAATTTTCATCACAATGGGGATCACTACTTTCGTTGCTTAGTGTATTATTAGAAAAACTTCTCAAAAAACTGGTTGATTGTGCAATTTCTACTTCTGTTGGAATAGCTCTTATTGGCGATAACCCAACCGTAACTCCACAATGTAGTTTACATTGAACAGCTTTACTTCTAACCCTCGGATATGCTTGTGTAGACATCACTTTTGGAAACTGCAGTTCCTAATATTGGCACAGTGCTACTTGTTTCCAATTGAACTTCAGTGGTGTGAATGCTGACTGTTGGATCCTTGCTACTAGAAGCAACTATCTGCAAATTATCTTGATTAACGACTGGATCTTCTATCATAGAAAAAGAGCAAGGCTACCGCTTCATCAACAACTCTTCTTTTAGCTCTCTTAACGGCTGCTGCTCTGGGTTGATTTGTGAAACATATTTTTCTATCTGGTTGACAATCAAATATATGAGGCAATATACAAGCTTTCATTTTTTTCATGCCACCCATTAACTTGAATTTGACATAGTTCTCCATGTCCTTTTCGAGCTAAAATAAATAAAATTAAATAATGCATGTCTTTAAAGGCAAAAAGAGAATTTAACTTAAAGTGATATTTTTATGGTTACTATTTAGTACTATTTTTCAGCAGACAAATAGGCAAAAAGTTAAATTGATTATTTTTTGACGTTTCTTAAAACCAATGAAATGCTTCTTTATTTGACACAAGGGTAAGTTTCAACCAATCATGTCATTATTATAGTGGGAATAAAGCTCTTGTGATTATTCTGTTGCTTGTATTTGTCTAGCAAGTGTCAGATAGTTGTCAAAATAATTATCTAATTGTGTCAACGTTATATATAAAATGAGTGAACATCATCGGTTTAGTACCTTTTCTGATGAAGAAATAACGAATAAGATTATAGAAACTACTTCGAAAAATACTCTAATAAGTAATCAGTCTATATGGAGACAATTTAAGACCATTTGGCAATAGCCACTCGAGCCCTGCGGGCTCTCGTGACTATTGCCTGGCAACAAGTTTTCAAAAAATCTGTCAAATTATTTTCAATTTATTCTCACTCTCTTGTTATATTACTACTGAAAATATATGTATATCTGTTATTTTCGAAATCAAGTATGTTTTTACACTTACGTTAAAATGATCTTCACATACGTGGGCAGTAGTTTCCTCAGAAATATTATTATTATAATATTTTAAACGACGGCTTTTATCTTGTGGTACACGTATAAATAACTTACTGGGCGTTTTAACCGTTGTACTAGAACACAGTGGCATGATGCAGTATTTGTAGTATTGTTTTTATGTTTCCTCCATTATTAATATTAAAGAGCAAATCGAAACGAAATCTATTCAAAAATCACTCTCACAACGCAACCCATCCTCAAAATGCCAAACACAGAACACAAAAGACTGCCAAAGTGGAACGAACGAGCTGTCTAACGTCACGACCGTTCCCGCGCGTTACGTTTCGTTTAAAATGACTAGGTCGCGGTCACTACTTCAATTGTCGATTAAAAATAAAATATTGCGATTTGTGGGCTAATATTTCGTATATGCTGTTTTTATAGATAGTCAAATATATTCAAGAAATAAAAAAACTCTGCTGTCAAAATGTCCCTAATGGACCGAGAAGGCAGCGTAGCTGGCTGTCACCACCCACGATTTCGCGGGAAACAGGAGTCGTCGGCTCCTGGAAGAAATGTTCGAAAGGGTTGGCTTCGGCTTCCGCTGCTACCAGTTGTCGTTGGTAATGAGAGGCCTTGTGCTGTAGGGTTACGTCAGTTAGAGGGGTGGGTACAAGAAAAATCTTAAGTGTAGTTAGTTCTTATGGGTATATGTTATGTATTCATATAATCATGCTCTCCTGGTTGAGAAAATAAACTAACCGATAATGATTTCTTTAACGAGTTTAATATAAAAAAAATCCCAATGACACAGGACCAATTGGACAGGCTTATTTCAGTAACAATTTTGCATAAAACCCAAAATATAACATAGATACAAAAGTAATAGAATGTTTTGAGATGTACAAAAAACCAAAGTAACAGAAACAAAAAAATAAAAAAAATTCTGGTAAATTTGTGAATTTTCTTAAGTAAATGTTTTAATGTACGATTTAGAGAAAAATGTTAAATATAAAAGTTGTAGAACGTGTTGTCTATGAAAAAGCTCAGTAACTTTTTTGCGTCAAATGAAAAACAAAGAAAATACGATTTTTTTTCAACTTTGACAGGCCGCCATTTTGTTTTTACTGGGTCGATTTGGCTAATTAACGAACTCGTCCAAGATTTTGGCCTAACCGATTTTTGTAGCGAGTTTGGTTTCGATCCGTCAAAAAATACGCATTCTGAAATAAGCCTAAAATAAAAAAATAAAAAGAAATTACACCAATTGACAAACGTCAGGAATAATTGTATGTAGAGTCTTGTGACTGTAAATAATTAAAACCAATGATAGGATCGAGAGAAAACTTGATATACCCTGTTACATTAACGAGAATGGAGCTCAGAATAAAATGAAATTTGTTAGTTTGAAAATAATCGCCGCAACCTGAATATTTTCGCGCACCTATATATGAGACTATGAAATTAACAATTTAGTATTCAACCTCAAATGTGCTCCCTATTCCTGATTCATACGGAGAGGTATCACCATCGAATACTCGTATGCGATATAAAATAACATAGATTAAAATTATATAGATAGTATCATGGATGCGGGCTGGCAATGTTAATAATTTGACCAAACTACAAATAAAGTCATAATTCACAGTTAGTATAATTTTTAAATTAGAGTTACCAATTCTCAGACTGGGTGTTCACAAAAACGCCGACGACCACGACTCGCGTTTCGAACAAAAAACACCCTTCAGAGCGCTTACAGTAGACGCTTCCTTGTAATCTTCTTTTCCCCTTTTCGAAAAAAATTAAGCTTGATAAGTTAAAACACTACGTCTTAATTATATGTTACTTAAACTCAGGACTCCTAAAAAAAACCGTTATCCGCGAACCCCAAAAAACTAGACCGCTTCCGACCGCGAGTTTCCACCAACTCCCCTTCAACTGTTACATTTTCGTAGCTTCGACATTTTCCCTATGTCAGCATCGTTTATTTTTCTGTACCTGTTAATTACTGATTGGTGGAACTTATCGTTCGACGTAATTGTGTAATAGGTTTTTTACCTCGATCAACAATGCATTTTTATTTAATTCCGCAAAATTTCGTTATTTTGACGCAATTATTATTTCCTGTTAAAATATTATTTTTTCTTTTTTTGCAATAAATTAGACCGCTTTCTTTAGTTTAAACTTTACAATATAAAAGGTAATTTGTTATACAGGGTGATCCTCCCTATGTTTCTTGTTTTGGTATTTATTACACTAAGAGTCTCTTTAGATAGTGTTTTTTTCTCTTAGTCCATAAATATTCCCACGAGTATTGGAGAAAAGAGGTCGATACCTGCAGAGCTCCTTATGCAGGTACAAGGCTATATACAACGGGATGCGCCAGGTGCCCCGAGGTTAGTGGTCTAGGAACCGACTGTCCATCGGCCATCGATCCCTTCGGCGACTACTCGACCTTAGGATTTGGGAGGTTTTTTATAGTGGTCCTCATCCACGTAGGCCGGGCCATTAACCCAAGCTTTCCGATCCGCATAGCTCTGCATACCCCTTGCTCTAGTAAGGGGGTCGTTGCTCTACCATACGATTTGTGTCACGAGCTTTTCAGCGATTGGGTATTCGGAAATGGGCACTGTTGGGCGTTTATAGCCCTCATCCCCCTTATTTCCCAATTGACCAGTTCTTCTTTCCTGTACATACGTACGGGACGTCTCTGGCCGTCCCCTATCCGCAACCCGGGGACGCTCCTGATAGGTAGCTCAACCAATTACCCTCCGATACTCTCCGGTATCCAATGGTAATGCAGAGGAGAGTCGAAATCTTGGACAAGGCGTAGCAGGTCCTCGAAAACTTATCAAGCACATTTGGCTAACTTGTTATCAGATACGGGGTTTGAATCGAATGATATGCATTCAGTGAAATTTTGACAAATATTTGTGAAAACTGGATCTAACAGAGTAGAAGATTCGGGAGTGACTCATGTAGGTTCTTTTACTATATTTGTAAGACCGTAGCTTTCAAGGCAAGTACTTAGCAGATTATCTGTTTTTTGTAAATCAACATTTACGTTATTAACAATTATAACATTATGATTACTAGTTATAATGGAAGGTAACAAATTACCAAGGGCGGTGATGCACTCTCAAACTCTGATCCAGAGGTCTGTACAATATACCTATGACAAATATTTCCTGGTTTACGCTAACTTTTATCCATAAATATTCTACATGGTTTCTATATTAATTTTAATCAATTCTGGCCGGAAAGAAGATCCGACATATATCCCAACATCACCACCAATACGATTTACTCTGTCTTTTTACGAATAAAGATTAGCTAGGAGTACTTACATTTGCAGTTGGAATAGATTCATTTAACCATGTCTCTGTAACGGCAAAACTATCAAAATTGTCTGTTTCTGTAATATTGAGAAAAACATTGGAATTAGGTAAAAGAGAACGTGTATTTCTAAGGATAAATTTAATATTATCAATTATTTGTTTAGATAAAAAATTACCCATAGTTAATTCTTGATTTGAGGTTATCAACATGGTTTTTATTGTGACAGGTGTGGCATATTTTGTCCCTTCTTAGATTTTTGTTTAAGCTATTTAGAATTTCTTCAATTTCTGATCGGTTGTTTTAGAGTTACATTCCATTTAATGTTTATCATCATAGTTATCTTCCAATAGTACTGGAAATGATTCTATTGTACCTGAAATCATTAATTTTAGACACACATTTGACTAATTATCAATCTTTTGCCATCTCAAAACGGTATATTATTGTTTATTGAAATATAAAATATTTATAGGTATCAGAAGTATGTTGTACTTCAATTGTATATGCAACAGACAAAAAACACACAAAGGTTGAATGCCCAGAAGCGAGAATATATGAAGAAACTCTAAATATTCTTCTGTATGAAAATAGAAATGCTCCTGATCAGGAATTAATGCAAGCTACGTCAACTAGAGGGGCAGTTAGTGGAATGTCATCGTATACTAGTGATGAAGAGGAAGACAGACCAGGTAATAATGTTTAAAAATAAGATGCTTAGTTGCAGTATGAAATGCATACTTGTTTGTCATTTTCATTGTTTTCTCCTTGTTCATCCTGTTAGTCGTTTCTCAGTTTATTATATAATATAGTAAGAAGTAAGTATAAAAGTACACTTCTTCATATGATTCAAAATAATTTATCAGACAACAAAATAATTCAATGAAGTTGATTGTTCACATTTTACGATATTTTTTCATCGCAGTAAGAGAGTCTTTTTAGCACTTCACATGATAACCAGTACTATCATTAACTTCTTCTGACAAAGAAATATCATTAAATTTTAAATAATGTAATTTTCTAATTTTTCAAATCGATTTACTTTTTTCTAAATTAGTATGTGTAAAATGTATAGTTTTATGTGTAATGAAAAAAACGATAGGAAGAAAATGAATTTTACGGGTAGTTACGGCACACAGTAGTCGAATCCCTCGATGTCGATGATTCCAAAATTTCAGCCCTTCTGGTATTGGTCCAGTTGAGTGCAAAGGTAAACATTTCTGATAAAATTCCAGCTATGCAAAAACTCCCAAGGCCAGCAATCAATAGATAAAAAGAAATAAAAAATCCCAGATAATGAGTCCTAAAGGCATAAATTATAACAAAATGGCGTCCGCCAGCAATGAATGAATGTTTGGTATTTCGACCTTGCGACTCGCCGAGCAGTGGAATAGAACTGACTTATCCATTACCTGCGCCAGGTAAGTGCCCGTGGCGAAAATGGCAGGCGTACAACAAATTAACAAACGATATACTTATCAGTCTGGCAATTTCTCGCGTTGAACGGTATTTAACGTTAGAATCCGTTTCACGACAGTTGAATACACCTGAAGTTGCAGTCATATGCGCCGCGCCAACTTGTCAAAACCACCGCCATATTGTAAAATTGGAAATTAGTAGCGTCACGATTTCACATTTTGTAGGTTAACACAAAATTAGAATATTAATAATAATTTATTTATCGTGATATATGACAGTTCATTTGAAGATTGGTGGTTTATTTAAATTTGTATCGCTATGTTGCTTATAGGTTATGGTTACGGAAAACAAACAATACTAAAAGTATAGTGAAGTGTAATATTTGAATTAAAAACAAAATAATTTGCAAACTTACCTGAAGTCGCAAGTAGGTACATCATTTTAGTACAAAAATAGGTAACAAAAACACAAAATAGGAAGTTATAAAATTGTTTATTTTAATTTATGAAAAATAGAAGAAAAATTCCAATTTAACATAAAGTAAACACAAATTTTAATTATAAACTAAATACCCTTACACAAAGATTTAAAGACACATTCTGTAACTTGGTTTACCCCAAGGGGGATTTATTCAATAAAATAGGTTACTTCTTTTTGATAATTCAATTTAGTTACAGATGTCTCCCCTATATAGAAATAATCTTCTGATGCAGTGCTGGCACCATCTGAAACAAACTCGCTTTCCTGCAATATCCTGTCAGTTGTAACACCTGCTGTTAACTTACTATATTATTTTGAGTTGTTACTTCAGTCTTTTGGCACGTATTTCATCTTTGTGTCCCACATGTGTTTCCGTGATTTGTACCATTATATTTCCTCTAAATTATAACAATAAGTAAGTTAAAATATAATATTCAAATTATAGTTGTCTGATAAGTAGATACCATCACTTTCAATGTAAAGTTTAGTTCTTGATGGACACATTCCATGAATACGGATGCTTCCACAGATCTTTATATTACATTTTTTACCCGAAGACAAAAATCCTAAAATTATGCATACATTAAAACTATGAATTATAATATATACAAAATGGATTCTTTCCTATTTGTAAGTTTTTTTCTGTGCCTGCAACAATAAACTTCTCTGTTCTGTAAATATCTTCAAACTGTAAACTCTTGCATATTCCTAAAATATAAAACATATTGATTGATATTAATATTGTGAGTATTAATGTCTTCTTATAGACCTGTGTTATTAATCGCTTTCACAGTCACTAAGAAATTCTATAGTACTACTACTGCTGTAGGCATCCTCTGAAGTACATTCGTCAGACGATCCTCTATTTACAATAAACTTAAGAGAATTTACAGCATCATCAAAAATGTGTTCTTTTTTTAATCCATTCAGATTCACATTTCTTTACATGTTCATAAATAGAACACCATTCTTGAACTGATACTTCAAAAAATTTCTTCTGGACTAATTTCTCTACATCATCCATTTTCAATGTGGTATTGTGCACTGCAACCCAGTAGTATGGATTAAGGCACATGTAGGTATTACGGGCAATGAAAAAGTAGATCTGTTAGCAAAATCATCTGCAGAAAACGGACAAAAACTAGTAGGATTTAAAAACCCATTTACAGACTATTATTCGATACTCAGAAAGCAAACAAAATAAAAATGGAACACAGGTTTCCGAAAAAGCATCAAAGGTCGCTTTTTTAAAACAATACAACCAAATATCCCAAATGAGGTATGGTTTAAAACATACCAAACAGGAAAATCATTACAAATATAAACAGAATGAGGAGCAACCATGCCATGTATCCTGAGTATCAATTTAAAATTGGACTAGTAAATAGTCCAGACTGTACATGTGGTAGCATAGGAAATCTAAAACATGTCATCCTAGAGTGTCGCAATAATACCTTACACATCAACAAGCTCTTTCATCTGTTAGTCCAAAAAAAAATCCCATTACCCATTAATCTGGAATATGTACTAAGCAATCAGGAATGTTTCACTGCATTACATCAATATATAAATGACGCGGGTATAAAATTGTAAATGTAGAATAAGTCTGTGTTTCCCACTCTTTTGTTTACCCATCCAAGGATTAACACCTGTGTCCCTGTCTCAAATAAAAATAAAAAAATATATATAAAAAAATAAATATAAATAAAAAAATAAAAAGAAATTAAAAGATTAAAAAAAACAAAACAAAAAAGAATATTAAAAAAAAGAAAAAAAATCTTAAATTAAAAAAGGCTATAGAAGCATGTAACACACTGAAAGTGACTATGAATTAAAAAAATAATGAATTAAAAAAATATTAAAAAGAAAAAAATGTGTGCAGAAAAAAGTTAAAAAAACAAAAAAAAAATTGTAACAGAAAAACAGTTAATCAATTGATATAGTTTATCTTATCAATTGATATAGTTTATCTTCCATACTGGGAAAATTGACAAACCATAAGGTAATAAAGACTATCTTGAGTATACTTTACAAGAGACGAAGTTTTGGCCAGTTGGCGGTAGCCAGTGCCATTAAATGAGTTAAAAAAACCCAGTTCTTAACCAGTGCCCAGATTTTTTCTATTGGGTTGAATTCCGGATGGTAAGGTCGCAGCGGTAATACTTTATGCCCATGTTCCTCCAATAAACAGTCCAATTTATAGGAAACGGGAATACCTAACCAAAATGTTTTTATTACTTCATATAGAGTGGGATTTGTTTTATTGCTTTGCTAGATACCGATGTAATACTCTTTTCAGTTTTTACATATTGGGTAATAGTTGCTTCTGAAACCATTGCATGAAATTTGCATGGTTCATGTCATCCTGGTAGTCTCCACTTTTAGAACCTAAACACATCTATAAGTAACAGTAGTATAACTTTCGTATTATAGAATGAATATCACCATATTTAAAGAGTGTGTTTCTCTAAATTAAATTGAAACAGGTTATATCTGATATACAGTGTTTACAAATATATGGGACAAATGTTACTTACAAAATAACACTTTTCAATATACAGTTTATACTAACCTGAACGGAATATTAATAGGGCATTAGAAATAAAACCTTTTTCTCCACCTGCATGTACAATCACAAGTCTCTTCCCTTTTGAAATTGGTTGTTTCAAACCTTTCCCTGTTACGTCGTACCATCCCTTGGATTGCACGTGCGAGCTGTGGATGTATGTTTCATCTGTATATACAATATTCCAGCCTTCAGTTCTATATTTAACAATATTTTCCAAGAAATCAATTCTTATAAGGCGAATATCATGCGATTCCATAATCGTCTTGTGTGTGCTGCCATCTACAATAAAGGCATTATTTTAAATTAAATTCTTACTTATGTTACATATTAATATTTTTAATTTTACAATGCTTATTGTAGTTTTATCTTAATTTTTGTTCTGATCATGAATTTGTTCCACTCGTTCCAACATTTTTCCCCAATCACAAAATAATTTTCACTTAAACACTTGTACCTTCAATAACTAATAAAAAGTACCATACTTTTTAGCCGCCGCCACAAAGAAGTTTTACTTACAGTAAACTCAGGTAAAACAATGTTTACTTTCTGGAGAATACGTTGAAAAAATTAATATACTTAAATATAAAATAATTTTTCTAAAACATTGTTAAAACTAATTCTATCTTGAAAATTCGTACTAAAAGTAAGCTGTCAAAAGTTTCTTGTAATTAATTTTAGTATCTTTATTATTATTTAATTTTATCAAACTTACAGTTTAAAGTATCGAATCATTTGCACTTCTCCATTAAGTGAAAGAATTTAAACGTACAATGGGGACTGATCCACCCCAATTAAGCGGATTTAGAAAGCACGTGGAGTGTCAAGCCATTTTATATATATAATACCTTTTTTCCCTTGGTCTATATTGTCGAGGAGATCCTCTTTTAATACCAAAAGCTTCTCTTTTAAGTCTGGCATAAGTACTTTTACTCACACCAGTTGCTTTTAGAGTTAGCAAGCTCTCTGCAATTTAGAAACATAATTATTAAACAAATCAAAACTAAATCAAGGTATGTATTCTACATATCAAATAAATGTTTGCATTTTTTTTCAGCCCCTCTTGCAACTTTGACAGAATGAGACCAAAATTATAATTTTCGGTGGTCCGGTTTAGGTTCTGAGGAAAATGGGACTTGTGAACCAGACTATATCTGTCATTGGTTTATTTCTTGTTGTCTTAGAAACAAACGTTACATGTTCTTGTAAGTTTTTTAATACTGTGTTTATAACATTATATAAACTTGTCTTGCAAAGCATAGAGTTTGTCTGTGTATGAGATAATTAATAAGCATTAGTATTTTCTTTACAAATAAAACATAAATCATTCACTTAGAATATTTTATTTATATCTAGAAACTTTTCTTATTAATCTGCCAGAGTGCCATACATTATTTTTTATTTGACTTACCGATGTTTTTGTATAGGAATTTGAATTCCAAGTTCGTTTCAGATTGCATGAAAGTTGCAACGTTTTTTATAATCTGCCTGCCTTGACTATGGATAGTTTTTCCTCTGATACCAACAAGTTTTTTAGAACTCATGTTTTCGTGTTAAATAAAACAAACAGCACTCACTTATAAACTAGTTAAACGTCTTAAAACATTCAAAATCAAAAATATTCAACAAATAAACAACCATAAACATAACCCTCAAATGTCAAATTATAAAGTGGCTATCGGCATAAATCATCGTCCTACGCCAGTGGTCGTTACCAAGCGACGTAGATTAACCAGACATAATTTGGTTTCTGCGATTGTCAATGTTCCAACTTCAGGTCTATTCAACTTTCGTGAAACGGTCTACAACGTATTTTTCACAGAAAAAAAACTTTGGACTTCTCCATAACATCTTTTGGATTTCTACGGGCAGTTTTCTTCGTAGTTTCACGTTGACAGCAACGAAAACAAATAGTTTTTCGGAGGTTTTTAATGATGTATTTTTACACTCGAGTACCATTTATAACCCATTTTTTGAGATAGGAAAAGGCAAAATAACAATACACTACATAAATACAATATACGAACGAATACAAATGCTTTATTTTGCACCCCGTGACGTCACAGTGTTCATCTCGGGAAGAATCATGTTGAACTTTTGTTTTTGGCGGGCTTTTTTTAGGATTCTAATTAATTTCCATTTTTTCCAGAAATTGGATTCTTTATGATAAAACAAATATGATATAGGTATAAAATGTGATAATTATTAATATGAAATTATTTCCTCAGATTAGTCAAATAGTCTATACATACAGTGTGACCCACTTGAGATCGCAACACCCAGTTATAGCGCTTAATTGACATCTGATTAACTTAAAATTTTGGTGGTTTAAAAAGGTCGGCAAGAGGACTATTTTTGCTTATTAACATTTTATTAATGTCAATAGCGTACATTTTTAGGGGGCTTTAAAACGTCGATTTTTCAAAAAAAGTTATTAGCGATTATCAATATTTTACTTTATGTCAGTAGCGTACGTCTATAGGGGACTTCAAAAACTCGTGTTTAAAAAATCCTGTAGGGCCAAATACATTTATTTTGGATTAAATAAATAAACAAAATTTTTATGAAATTTCAAGTACACCAATTTAAAAATAACCAAACACTAAGTAAACAAAAAATAACTTAAATAGCGGTGGCTTCTACCAAACCTCCATTAAGTTCAATACATTTGTCATATCGTTTCCTTATGTTCTGCACTGCATTCCTTATCCGTTGGGGTGTGATTTCTGCACAAGCTCAACGTATTCTTGCGCGAAGGTCTACCCGATTTGTTGGACGTGATTTGTAGATCTTTTGAGTTACAGTACCCCATAGGAAAAAATCTAGAGTTGTAAGATCGGGGGATCTGGACGGCCAATGAACTAGTTGACTACCTCGGCATATCCAACGGTTCGAAACATTTGCATTTAGCCATTGCGTAACAATCCTTGCGTGTAGATTGAGCTACCTTCTAATTGAAAATAAAAATTTTGTCTTGTCCGAAGTGGAAGTGCATGAATTTCATCAATTATTTCATTTCTTAAAAACTCTAAAAAAATTGTGCATTGAGGTTTCCGTCGAGAAAGAAAGGTCCAATTATTTGGTCCATACGTTGACCTTCTCAGAATATTGTCGTTTACAGTTTATCGTCCAATGTGGGTTTTCAATAGCCCAATACCGTATGTTTTGGGGTGAAACAACCCCATTTGTTGAAAACGTAGCTTCATTACTTTAGAGAATATATTCCAAAAAATGTCTATTATTAAGATACACTTCTTGAGCCCATAAACAAAAATCCATACGTTTGTCTTCATTGCCAGCCTCTAAAGTATGGAGAAATTTGGTTTTGAAGGCTTTCATTTTTTGCTTTTTGAGACTTCTTCGAATAGTCTGTCTTGACAAATGTAAATCTAAACTAGCCTGTCTTAAACTTGTACGCGGATTATTTATAAAATGGTCTAACACAATTAGATGTTGAACATTATTTCTTCTTACATTATTTTTTAAAATGTTCTTACTTACAGCTCCAGTTGCATTAAATATATTTTTTATTCTGGGTATAGAGCTAATGTTAATAGGAAGACGATCTTGATATCTATCGTTAGATATTCGGCATACTTCTCTAACGCTTCGGTTGTTGTCTCCATAAAGACGTATAAATTCAATTTTTTCTTGTACCGACAATTTTTCAACCATTTTAATTCAGAGAAATAATTATTATTTTAATAACGAGTTCAATGAAGGAAACTTAAATTATTAAACTTAAACCGACATTTGCACAGCAACCAAAATCAAATCCTGCTTTTAAATTTTGTTTAAATTACCTACATAAAATTACGAGTGAATACCAATCATAGGAAAATGTTTATTTAGCTGCAAAGCTCGTTTTTCAGTAAAACGCAGTAGGTACCTTAAAAAGGGCAGTATCGAAATTTTGTGATCAAATAAAAAACAGTTTAGACTGTGATGTTGGAAAATGAAAATAACGCAACGCTTGGGGGGACGTACTACACCAAAGACAGGTAACTAACATGACTCGAATTGTACATTACTATTCCATTCTCGACGCGCGTTTCGCTGACCATGTCAGCATCATCAGGAGATTATGTTAGTGGTTTTTAAGGGTGCTCTTTACATTGGGGTCAAAATGTATTTTTTAAAACACGAATTTTTGAAGTCCCCTATAGACGTACGCTACTGACACGAAACCAAATATTGACAAGGGCAACCACTTAACTAATTGTATTTTACTGAACACCAAAATGTGAAGTTCATAAAACGTCGACTACCGTGTATACAGGGCCGGTCAAAAACCAAAAAAACAATTTTTGACGACATCTCAGACACCGGTGAAGTGACATTACTCGAAATTTGGATTTAGGGGTTTCAAGGGATACTCTCCACAATGTGGTAACCGAAAATCCAATAAAAAAATCGCTAATAACTTTTTTGAAAAATCGACGATTTGAAGCCCCCTAAAAATGTACGCTACTGACATTAATAAAAAGTTAATAAGTAAAAATAGTCCTCTTGCCGACTTTTTAAACCACCAAAATTTTAAGTTAATCAAATGTCAATTAATCGCTATATCTGGGTGTTGCGATCTTAAATAGGTCACACTGAATATGAATGACAGATTGTGCCACAGTAGATTTTATAATATTTTAAACCATTTTTTGGACTATTTTGTCATAAATTTTTTTTACCAGAGTTATTCGGCATAGGGTTTCCGATATACGGCTAATCGCCACCCTGTACATCTTCTAATTAAGGAATTACTGGAACCAGTGGCTATTTTCATACTGAACACACTATTTACTACCAGTACTCCAACACTCACAATTACACTGTCTGACGCGCGTTTTAATAACCGAGTTATCGTCTTCAGAGACCAAAGTTAAACTTTACCAGTTTACTTGGTAGAAAATAGTGTGATCAGTATCTTCTTTAATTAACAAATGATTATTTAAGGATATAATATTGTATTTCGAAAAACTAAAATATTGGATAATTTTTTTAATTGTGATTTTTTCTTATTTTGCAGTTCGTCCTTGAGTTTTGATTGCTCAGTGGCGAGTATTAAGTAATTTATTGCTTTATTTAATATTAACGCAACGTTTTCCGTGAAATTTGTTTTACTAATTTATGTAGTTCAATTTCCGTAATTAGAAAAACATAATATACTCTAAACAAATTGCCTAATTTAAATCTAAGAATTTGTGGATTATACAATGTATTCGGCTTACTTATGGAAAAATAAACTCCTGAATAGAATAGAGCATTAATTGAAACTAATTGTTATATGATTAATTTGAACTTATGGGTATGCTGGTTAAGCTGGTAATCACAAAATATTTAAATTCTAATGAAATAGTTGGAATTATTTGTTCACTGTTAATAAAGTTGATAGTGGATATTTCTCTCTTAATGAAATAGTATTAAAAATTCACAGTCATAATTATCTTTGGTTATGCTCATGGACGAAGCATAAATAAGTCAATTCAAAGCCATAATCACGAAATTGAAAAATATATAGCTTACAAAGAGATCCATTAAATGGAAATAATTGCAAAGAACAATGAACTAGAAATTACTAAGAAACAATAGACTAAAATATTTGTGAGCACTTTTTAACACCCGAACTCGGCCTGATGTCTCATTGGCAAGCTGTTGAAATTTCATACAAGATTTGTATTAGTCTCCAAGTATGTGTTATCATTAATAAAAATCATGGATAGCAAAAATATTTTTTTTTAAAACAAGAAATTCAATGAAATCTTAGTATTTTTCGTTGTCAAGTACCCAGAATTTTACAAGAAGTTCAAAATGTTATAAATAATTTTATCCAGGAATTTATTAAACAGTTAATGTTTTATTTAAGATTTTTCAATGTACTAAATATTATTGTTTATATTACTTTGTTTCTGTGATTTATTATTGTAATTTTATGTTATTTATATTATAGAAATAAAAATAAGATCTAACTGTAATAAGTTTACAAATAGAGATATTTTGTTGAATCTATATTTGTTAATAAATAACTGATGATATACCTTTCTTTTTCTATATCTCCTCCGAATTTCTTCAACATGAACCGATTTTAATGAAAATTTGGAATTAAGTTCCTACCACCCTCTAGATCAACAGTTGTATATGCTTAAGGTGTAATTTTTATTTTAAGGGGGCGAAAACCACCCCGTTTGCTAAAAACTTGAAAAAATAAGTTATTTACATTAAAATAATATCTAAATATATAGAAAAAATATGTTTATGCTGAGAGTTATAATTTACATTATTTTTTTTACCGTTTCAACCCTTAAAAGTCACTCTTAATAATGAAAAATTACAAATAAATGGTTTTTATAATCTTAAAAAATTTTTATAACAAATGTATTGTAGATAAAAATCATTTTAATAGTTTATAGTACAATAAATATTTAATTACCATAATTCAACCCTTAAAAAACCACCCCTAACAAGATTTATAAAAAAAATATTTTTTTGACAAATTGAAAAGATTTGATAATAATACACGATAACGGAATATAATTTATTATTAAATTTTAACGGTACAAATTACCGCATTGTTTTAACCCTTAAAAACCACATCTAACAGCAAAAAAGTGTTTAATTTTTAAGTTTTTACCATATCACTGTAACCCTTCAAAACTCAACTAAACAAAAATTAAAACCACAAATAAACAATTTCGAATGGAGTAAAACGAAACACGTCTTTTTTCTTTCGGTTTCGTAAAAAAAACAGACTATATGTACATTGGCGTAGCTAGCCAGGTGGGGCGGGAGGGGCAAATATATAAGGGGGTGCTTTATGATTCTCTAGAAGCACTCTTATTATAATGAAAATACGGTATTTTATATTATAAAATTATTAAAAAAAAAGAATAGTAACAGTAAAGTTGTGACATTATCATACTATTCGAAATGAAAACAAAAATAAATATTATTTATAACGACATAAAAATAGAATTTATTTATTTTATGCTAAAATAATATAATAGTAAACACTCTGTTACACTTTAAACTGAAAAAATTCACAAAATAATTCTTCTACTATATTGTTTTAAAGTTGTCTATTACATTACTGTTTTAAATGAAACTTACTGTTTCTAGATAATTCCATAATATATTGAAAAAATGTTAAAAATTCAAAGACATTGACAATTGTTTCGATATTGCTATCATCGTCAGAATGACAGGACTTCTGTCATCCTCATGTTGTACTATTTTTTCAGAGCCCGTTTTAAAACTTCTATTTCCTGTATTGGCATCAGCCCAAACTCTTTTATTATGACTTAACATGAGCCAACAAAAAAAATATTTTATTAGCCCTAGGCGAATAAACTAAACATTCTCGTATTTGATGTTCTTCTTTTCCAGATTTATAGTAGCAGTTTACACTGAATCGCCTATTGTAGGAATCCAGTTTAAAATTATAATTTTTTTTAAGTCTTGGTTGGCAGGGTCCTTCCAAAATTAATGTATTTTTAAATAGTAATGGATCTGAACTGTACTCAAATGAACTAATTCCACTGCTCAAAATTGGGATCGATTTCTGAAAATGAAAACAAATTTAAAATAATGGCTGAATAATGTTGACTCTATAGATCTGTCAATGTTTCCACAATGTCAGATTCCTTTTCAACCATTTCCTGGTCAGATTCTATTTCAACCATTTCCTGCTGAGATTCGATATCTACCACTTCCTGGCCAGATTCTATTTCTACCATTTCCTGGTTTTATTCCATTTCGGCTATTTTCTCTCCTTTATCGTCATCGCCGTGCTTACTCGGAAATTTTTCGCATGTACCTTTCTCACTTTCTTTTGAACTTTCAATTTCGGTGCCGGAAAAATCAAAACTCGGTTCCTCGATTGGAATGCTGGGAACATCTTTAATTCTACAATGTCGTTTAAAAATGTATATATTATTGCAACTTTTTACTCAAAAAGAAACATAATAGTAATAAAAATATAACTTTCTCACAGACTATTGACCAATTGGCTCATTGATAACAAGATGGAGTTCATTTTTTCAACAGCGCTTCCAATATTAACATCACTACATGCAATTAAGGTGTCATCAGCAAACAGGTCACATTCCACAAAAATCTCAATATCATTTATATACAAAATAAAAAGTAGGGGCCTAAAACACTTCCCTGCGGAACACCTACATCATTGACCACATCGAAAGATATTTGGTCTTTAAAACGTACCCGTTGCTTACGGTTTGTTAGATAGTCTTTTAAACAATCGTGTACTTCACCACCAATACCATGTTGTTCAATTTGTTAGCAATATTTTCCTATCGATTGTCTCGAATGCCCTCTTCAGGTCTAGGAAGACGCCAACAACACATTTATTGTTGTCTACTTGAGTTCTAATATAGCCTAAGAAAGATAAGTTTTAATGCTGATTCACAAGACTATTTTTTTCGAAACCCAGACTGATTATTCATTAATGTTGGATTTCTTGAAATGTGCTTCAGTAATTGTTCATAAACATTTGTTTCTAGAAGTTTCTACATTGGAGGTAAAGTATTTATTGGTCGGAATTCTTCTGCTTTGGTGGCATGTGTTAATTTTTGAATAGGTACAATCTTTAGACTTTGTGGAATTTTACCTGCAGTTACAAACGTATTTATAAAATTCAGGATTACATGGCCAATAGATTTAGTATTATCCATACCCTGGAGGATATCCTGAATACTTCCAATAAAATATTCGTTGAAACTTTCTGCCATCTGCATACTGTCTTTCAATATTGTTTGCCCATCAGCAGTTACAAAACTAATGTTTGGTGTAATGTCTTGATTATTATTATTCACTATTCTTTTCAACGTTTTCCACATTTCTCTGGGATTATTATTGAACCTGTCTATCTTATCAATATAATACTGTTCTTTTTTTTTTGCTTAAGGAGCTTTACTACACCATTCCTGAGTATCTTGAATTTTTGCCACCTTATTTGTTTATCATTATTTGAGCCTGAACACGTTTTGAAATCTGTATATGACCTATCCCGTAATTTGATTCTATCATAAACCTCATAATCAAACCACGGAAGATGTGATTCAAAATAGCAAGTCTCAATAAGTGCAATATAATCAATAAACAGTTCACATTTTTCCAAAATTTCCTGATAAATAAATTCAGTATCAACTGAGTCCAAATTGAAGTTCTGCATCTTTAATTCTGATTTAATGTTCCTCAAATTTCCAATACTAAGTTCTAAATTTTTTAATGTTATCGTATGGTTTAACAATATTATATAAATTTACTGATATCACGGAATGGTCAGTTATTTTTGGACAATCATGCACAACAACCCTCAAATAATTTTGATTACTTAAAACATAATCAACTAATGTTGAACTGCTATCTGTAATACCAGTTTGTTCAGTTACACATTGTTGAATTCCATATGTTGATAAAACGCTTTTCATTTTATTACTATAAAAAGTATCCGACAAGAAGTTTATATTGTTATAACTTTCACAACTTTATTCAATACTTGGTAAAATACAATACTACTTATTAACAATTCAACTTATTAATACATCAAACTATTGACTGACTGACTCTGCCACAACTGATCTCTATTTATATATAGAAAGAACTTTCCAGAAAGGACTAGAATATTCTATAACATACTAGTACGTCAATATGGAACACAATAAAAAAATCTTGAAAATTCTAGACTGTTACCTTGACAGGTGACTGTGACTATTTCGCCTATTCCGCCCTCTTCTTATTTTCAGTCCAAGCTGTCATTCTGACATTCATAGAACAGGTGTAACATTGCTTCCCCTCTTCAAGTTATTCGCCTCGAATAACAGGGACTTCGACGGCTTCTTGAAACCACTTGGGTGGGTCATCACCGTAATAGCGAGCCAATATCTCGATATAAACTACCTTAGGTTTACTTTTTGGTGTCAAATGAATGCGATAAATTAGGTCGTTGATTTTCTTGACCACCCGGTAGAGACCTTCCCAATTTCGTTGAAGTTTCGGAGTTAACCCTTTCTTTCTTCTGGGCTGGTACAACCAAACTGCATCACTGGGCTTAAATATCTCTTATTCAAGGTTTTTATTCAACTGCCTCTTCATATTTTCGCTGTTTAGTTTCAGTCGCGTCCTTGCAAACTCATTAATCTTCTCTAACTTTTATTGGTCTTCATCATATTGAGGCAGGCTTTGGTATTCTTCTCGGGACGCTAGGAAGCTTTATTTCTCGACCAGTGACCAACATTGAAGGTGTATAGCCTATGGATTCATGCAGTGCACTCCGATAAGTTAAGAGGAACAAGGGAATCAGTTCACCCCAATCTTGCTGGTTTTGGAAGACAAATAACGATAGATATTGGCAAATTGTCCTGTTATGACGTTCTACTAAGACATCAGACTGTAGATGCATTGGTGTAGTTCGAGTTTTCTTAATCCCGAGGATTTTCATTAATTCTCCACAATTCTGATTCCAAATTTCTTCCTTGATCGGAATGTACTTCCAATGGTACTTCGTGTCTTGCGATGACATTATTCATAAATGCGTCAACGATGGTTGCAGCCTCTTGGTTAGGGATTGGTACTACTTCTAGCCACTTGGAAAAGTAATCCATAGCTACCATTAAGTACTTGTTACCTTTTTCTGTTTTTGGTAGTGGCCAGAGTATGTCTACAACTACTCTCTGAAATGGTTCACCAGGCATATATTGAGCCATTTTTCCACAATTTCTAGTTTTTGGTCCTTTCTTTCAGCTCCATTAGTCGCATTTCTTACACCATTCTGTAACGTCTTGGCGACATTTGACCCAGTAGAATCGTTCACGAACTCTGGCTAAGGTTTTCCGTAATGTCCTCCTGAACGACTGCTATGAAGTTCTTCCATCACTTTACGAACAAGTGATTTAGGCAAGACAAGTTGGTGGATCGTAAATACACAGTCAGAGCTCTCACACGTCCGATGGAGTACACCATCGCGAAGATTAAGGGAATCCCATTGAGCCCAGTATATTTTCATCGTTGAACCATACTTGGACACTTCTTGCCAATCGGGTCTAACTCCATTTTGTAGCCATGGCCGGACAACTTTTAAGTGTTCATATTAACTGTATATATTAAGACATTTTTATATTTTACCTTCATTCGTTTTGACAAAGCTACTGTGTTAGTGAAACGCGTCAACAAGTTTAAATTGAACAGTAGTTCAATTATATGAAGATTTAAACAAACTATATTGTTTTATTTCATCGTTCAGTATGGATCTTCATCAAGTAAAAGCCTCATCTATTCAATTTTTGAAGAAAGCTGATATCAGCTATTTGGCTATATGGTATTTTAAATTACTTTTAAAAAGTGCAGTGTGTACGCAAAATTTGTGGTTCTTCGGGCAGTGTTCCAGAAATCACGTATTCCCTAGATACATGAAATTAAAAACAGACAACAAGAGCAGTCCAGCCAACAAAGCCAGTATCTATGGCAAAGAAAAATGGTTAAAAGAAGAAAAGAACATTCAGTATAGTAAGAGATATATTTTTAGTATTTATGTTAAGGTAATTCATTCACAACTATCACATATACTACATCCCATAGAGTTTGACATTTTAGATAGGGACATAAGAGATAAGATTAAAGTAATTATTCACAAAAAGTACCAAGGACAAAAACGTAAATTAAAGTCATTATTAACCAACAAACCAGTATCAAGAAACCCACAAACCAAATTCTCAGAACATAAATTTTTTAATAGATTCGTCAATCTTTCAAATACAATTTTTTCAGATAAAGAAATTCAATTATTACAAAAATGTTTTAAACATAATATTCAACCCACATGTTCATTGGATAACTTCAACAAACTAGGTATAGAAACAGAAATTAACTTGTATAATATTCCAAATAATTCTAATCTAAAACACAAAGCTTCAGAAATTATTAAAAAAGAATTCGTCGAGTTTAACAAACCCAATTTTGAATTATCAGCCGCCAAATCAATTCAACAAAAATCAAAGTCAAATAGTCTTATTTTCACAAAAGCAGATAAAGGAAATACGGTAATAGCATTACCTAAAGAAGATTATTTATTAAAAACCAACAATTTTATTCAGGCAAGCAATTTTGAGACCTTTAAAAAAGACCCAACTAATAAATTTCAGAGAGAAATAAAATTAGCAGTAGATAACGTTAAATCAATAATTAACGATAAAGAAAAATATAAATTATTTTTACCCAATCCGCAACACCCTGAACTTTATTCATTAATTAAACTCCATAAAGAGGGGTACCCTATCAGGCCAGTTGTTTCTTATTTCACAGCACCTTCATTCAAAATTTCAAAGATTCTCATAGATGTCATTTCTAAATATTGTTCATTCATACCTCGATTTTCAGTTAAAAACTCAACGGAATTAATTAATAATATTCAAGATATAATACTACCCCATAATTCTAAATTCATATCGTTCGATGTAACAAATCTATTCCCTAGTATACCTCCTAAAGAAACTATAACTCTTGTTGATAACTTGCTCACATACAATAATGTTAATCCTATAATTCACTCTGATATCATTACTTTATTAAAAGTGTGTTTGAATCAAAATTATTTTCATTTCAATGGAGAGGTTTATAGCAGTAAAGATGGTTTGATTATGGGCAACCCTCTCAGCCCCCTACTAGCAGAAATATTCATGGATAATATAGAAAAAATAATTCATGAACACCCCCTTAGTAAAAAATTTATGTACTGGCACCGATATGTGGACGACATTTTAGCTAGCTTCATCGGTACAAATAGACAATTCGAGAGCTTCATTACTTACATAAACTCGATTCACAATAATATCAAATTTACCGTAGAACTTGAACAAAATAAGTCTATAAACTTTCTAGACCTTACTATTTCAAATATAAATAATAAACATGATTTTTCTATATTTCATAAACCATCACATACAGATATTACAATTCATAATAGTTCGGTCCACCCATTCAGTCATAAACTAGCAGCTTTCAATAGTATGATAGACAGACTCTTAACAGTCCCATTAAATATTAATAATTATACCAAAGAATTAAATATCATAAAACAAATAGCAGTTAATAATAATTACGATCCAAATTTAATTGACAATATCATAAATAAAAAGATAAAAAAACAGACTTTAGAACAAGTATTCCCTTCAGATAAAAATAATAGACAATTTAAAAGCTTAACATACTTTGGAACACCATCCTTAAAAATTAAATCATTTTTAGAAACTTTAGACATGAATATTTCCTTTAAAGCTGATCACAATTTATCCAAATTCATTAAAAATAATAAATCTAAATCTTCAAAATTAAACAAATCAGGAGTTTATAAATTAAAATGTGGTAATGACAATTGTGATAAAATTTATATCGGTAGAACTTTTAGAAATTTTAAAACTAGAATTTCGGAACACAAACGTAGCTATGACAACAAGAAATTAGATTCTAACTATTCAAATCATTTATTAGAAAACCAACACATTTTCGACCCAAATTTTGAAATTCTCCATGTAGTCGGTTGAATTTATTAGAAGCCCTAGAGATTAACAAAAATAAATATTCAGGTAATCTCCTTAACGACCAAATAGATATCAATCAGTCTCCTTTATTGAACCTCTTTACCTAGAAGATAGCTTAGGAATGTTTGTAGTGAATGAATTTCCAGGTCATATCTTTTAATACCATTGTTAACCTTAGTAAACAGATCTAGCACTGTATATATTAAGACATTTTTATATTTTACCTTCATTCGTTTTGACAAAGCTACTGTGTTAGTGAAACGCGTCAACAAGTTTAAATTGAACAGTAGTTCAATTATATGAAGATTTAAACAAACTATATTGTTTTATTTCATCGTTTAGTATGGATCTTCATCAAGTAAAAGCCTCATCTATTCAAGTTCATCTTTCTTTTGAAATTTTCTTAGGTTTTCTACTGCCCACATGTTTTCGTCCGAGTCGCTTCTTATTGTTGTTGCTTGCAGCTATTCTATCTTTTCATCTTTGTTTATTTGGTTATTATTACTTTCCTTTTCCTCAATTCTTTGGCAATATCTGTATTATTGTTGAGTACATGGCCTTCTGGATAGGGTATCCGCATATCCGTGATAGCGACCTTTTCTATAAACTATTTCGAAATTGTACTGCTGAAGTCTTTCTAACCATCTTGAAATTTGTCCTACAGCATTTTTAAAATTCATCAGCCACTGTAGTGCTTTATGGTCGTTTCTGATGATGAAGGTTCTGCCATAAACGTATGTGTGAAAGTGTTCAATAGCCTTTACAATTGCTAACAGTTCTTTTCTTGTAACGCAGTAATTTTTCTCCGCCCTTCCCAGGGACTTCTGAAATAAACAATTACTTTTTCTTCGCTATCTTGTTGCTATGAAAGGATACCTCCTATGTCATATTGTGAAGCGTCGCAGTCGAGAATAAATTGACTTTTTCTTTAGGGTACGCTAAAACCGGTGTAGTGGATAACCTCTTTTTCAATTCAGTAAAAGCATGTTAGCATTCTGGATTCCAATCGAATGATGTGTTGTTTTCAGTAAGTCTGTGTAAAGGTTTGGTTATCTTTCCAAAATTTTGAACAAATTTCCGGTAATATGTGCAAAGACAAAAAAATTGACGAACCTCATGTTTATCTCTTGGTTTTGACCAGTCTTGAATCGCTGAAATTTTTGCCGGATCAGTTTTTATTCCCTCTGCTGACACAACGTGACCCAAATATAAAACTTCACGTTGAAATAAGGAGCATTTATTGAAATTCAATTTTAAGTTTGTATTTTTCAGTCGGCTAAAAACTTCTAGATTGTTTAGATGTTCGTCGAACGTTTTTCCCATTATAATGATGTCATCTAAATAACACAGAGCGGTTTTCCACGTCAGTCCTTTTAACACCATTTCCACAAGTCTTTCAAAAGTAGCTGGAGCATTGCATAGACCAAATAGAAGTATTTGAAATCTATAAAGGCCATTTCCAGCAGAGAAGGTTGTTTTATTTCTATCATCGGGATGAACTTCAACTTGTCAGTATCCGCTCTTAAGTATAATGTGTAAATTTCGGCCATTTTTAAACACAGAATATGTGCGTATCGTGGGGCTATGAGCTCTGTTTCTAACTCGGCTCTGCGAGGATGTACGTTGTTTTGATGTTGTCTGTATGATAGGGTGTCCAGTGAATCGTCTATACGTGGCAGAGGATGGCTGTCTTTTACAGTAACTTGATTTAATTTGCGATAGTCAACGCAGAATCTTGTACTTCCATCTTTCTTAGTTACTAAAACAACTGGAGAACACCACGGTCCAGATAAATCTTCAATAATGTTCTCATCCAACATGTCTTGTATCATATTCGCTACATCTTTTTGTTTAGCGAATGGGAGTCTTCTTGGGTTTTGACGTATTCTATGGTGGACTAAGTTGGTTCGCCTTGTACATTTTCCGGTTTCGAAAAGGCTAAGGTGATTCAAGACAAATTTCTTCGCCTTGCTAGCTTCTGCGGGCGTTAGTCTTTGATGAGTGTCTCTATAAGTTGGTCGTCGACTTTATTTTGTGGCTCTTTTTCGGGTTTGGGATTATCTCGTAAATTCACTATGCTCTTCACTGGTTCACAATATCCCAACTCGTGATTTTTCTTTAGTTCAACTGGTCTCCTATATGTATTGGCAACGCGAATGAGAATTGGCTGTTCTATTTTTACCAGTCATTTGGCTACCGTTACTCCATCTTCTGTCGGTTCACGTGGTTCAATAAACCCAATAGTCAGATCTTTAAAATTTTCTTTAAGATGAGCCATGACAATGCTTTCTGAATTTGCCGGAATTCTTATATCTTTATCTACTATAACTTTCATTTTGTGCAATTGATCATTTTCACCACTGAGGATTACTTCTTCGTTGTCGATGGATAAAATTTTGTTTTTCAAATCTATTACAAATTTGTCTTGCATAATGTCTAACCCCAAAACACATTCATCCATAATGTTTGCTACCAAAAATGAGTGAACTATGGCTGCGTTTCCAATTCGAATGGATGCTCGTCCCAAAATCGGAGTAGTCTGACCAGTTGCGGTTTCCAGCAACATATGTGGGCGTACAAATGATATAGTTGCTGCAACGGCCACTTCATCGAAGAGCTACTCAGGCGTGGGTTATATACCTACTAGTAGAGACCCAAGGAGTAGGTCTTATCGGTTCTCGGGTAATCTTACTTATTTTTACGTAACGAGACGGAAAGATAAGTGGGCGCCACCCTGAGGCCTACTAGTCTATAAGTTACCTTACATCAACTAATCCCAGTCAAAACAAGAAGTTGGAAGGTATATAAAAAAATATGAACAACGTCATTTAAAATTTACAAGTAGTTTTATTGAATAACAATTAGATGTTGTATGAAAATTGAAAATTTATTTACAAGTAGTTTATTAAATAAAAATTATATGTTGAATGAAAAATTTAAGATAATAATGTTATTAAATTTTACAACTTAATTCATGAATTTAAAAAAACTAGAACTGAAAGTAAATTGAAATTCAAATAATAAATTAGATTCTGAAGGAAACTAAAGTTTAAACATTAAATATTTTACAAAGATATAATTCACATGTGGTACAAACTATTAAGTTAATTAGTCGATGAACATTAGTTGGAAATAATCTATAGTTTCACGATTGTGGACATTAGTACTTTCCTTTTTTTCTATTTCAATGATGGTTTGGATGACGTCCAAAGGAATCGGAAACCAATCAGCTGACTGCGTCAAGTTAATTCCACTCGGTTCTGAATAGAACCGTGGTCCCAGCAGGTAGAATTCATCAACGGAAAAGGCTGTAACAATCATTTTCACGATTGTTACATTTTTTTTTTTGTTAATAATGGTAGTTCATATTATTATGTTTAATATAGCTGAGGTAAATTTATTCTCAAATCAACTCCAAGATAAAACTTAATTATAAATTTTTTGATATTTCGGTTTACATAGTTGTCTACCGCCCCTCGTATTTACAATATACATAAATTCGATTAGGATTGTTATAACTGGTGTTCGCCGAGAGAGTTGCTTTTCGACCGTGAATGTGAATATAACTTTGATATAGTAACGGGTCTCCGGATAGAATTCACATGAAAGTCGAAGACAAGTTTTTTGGTTCTGGGCTCAGAGTTTTTGTGAGTTTCTTTTGAGTCTTACTTTTATGGTTAAAAAATGGAATGCTACGAGTTCTTAAGCCGCAGATATTGATTTTCCAAACAAATTGTAAATATACTAATATGGTAAGGAAGTCAATCTATCCTCCTACGGAATCGGGAATCGTTTGGATGTTCCAGTAAGTCCTATTTTCCACCTTACAGTACAACTTGGATTTAGCGTTGGAGCCGTATCTACCGGGATTTGGGATATTTAATTATCCTATGATGTAATGCTGTTCTTGCTAGGAGTACTGTAATACAAAGTTAAGTAATTCTCTTCACTTTTTCATTAAATGCCTTATCAGCATTAGCAGAGTCCATTCAATTTTTTATCTTCACGCTAGTAAATGGTTTTAAGTGTCTTTCAAAGTTAACACTTTACAGTGAACTTTTATATAGGAAGATCAACTTAATTATAAATTTTGTTGTCAAACCAACCTTCTAGAATCTTCATAGATGTAAATAATATTTTCATATTTGATGTATAAAGTGTCTTTTCTGACTATAACCAGTAATTTTAAGTAATTTCGACGTAATGCCGGTTTTGTAATATAGTATAATCTTCGTAACTACTTTTATTGAAAATAGTCTCAAATTGTTTGGTAGGACTTAATAAGTAGAAATTATTTTGTAGATGCCTAAATTTGTAAATACTGAAATTAAGTGAGGTTTCTTGCTTGCTGATTTGTTTAATTCGAAGTACTGATCACTTTAGACTTTAAGTATTATGACCACTTGTTTTTATAGGGGACAGTTGTTTATTTAATTCTATACTTTTATCTTAATTTCAGCATCATATGGTAAGATTGTCTACTTATTTCTTGTTTGAAATTCTAAGTACCAATTGTTGGAGCAGTGGTAAATCAGTATTCGTATTCCCAGAATGAAATATTTTTTATTTTAAAATTTTCTTCATTCAGATACCACTTATTTCACCCAAGTATCATTGACGTGAAAATTTTTTCGTTTGATTTGTTGAAATTATCGGTTTTATTTTTTTATTTCGGAATAAAATGAAAATTGATAGTTCGTTAATTGAAATCATTGAGCATAACCTGATGTAAGACCATCAAAATTAATTTCAGTTTCATTAAGTATGCAATTATTCTTGACCTTAAGTAATGTTACTTACTCAATAGGTTTCACCGAGCCATAAAAGTTATCTTCACCCAACTAGTGATATACGCTTAAGAATCAGATCATCTTGTGTCTGATTTCATTTGTTGATTATTTCTGATTAATTATAAATACTCCAAACCTAGTTACTTAAAAGTAAATCAAAACTTTGTACTTGTTACTTCAACTACCTTTTAATGAACGTACGATCATTAAATGTATAATTGAAGATTTTTTTTTATCAGTCCTCTCTGGTTTTGATCATTAATACTTAAATAATTAATATTATTCAATATTTGCACAAATAGGTGATTGGCTCATTACTTAGTGATAACTATTGTTATTGGTTTAGAGCAGCTTTATTGATTATTTACTTGGAATAATCTTGGCTGGGTAGCGTCCATTTTTTGCTTAGATCACTTCCTTACAGGAAATAAGTATTGTATTTTAGTTAATATCACTTTGGGGTCAGGTTTATTTTACTATCAGGTTTTGTTTGTATCGCCTTATTATCTTTAATAAGTAATTAATCTTGTTTGAGGATAAAGTAGTTTTATATAGATTCGGTCATTTATGAAAATTGTATATATTTTTATATAGACTCGTATTGTTAATTCGAATTATTAATATATGTATATCTGTATATTTCGATTATCTAGTTTTCTTGGTTCCAATTTTGGGATCTGGCGCCTTCTATTACCCACGATCCTAGCCGCCGGAAAAGCTGTATTACAGTCTGAGTTGGCAGGGCAAACACTACTTCAAAAAAAAGATAAAAAAAAACTTGCACAAAACAACGCTATAAATAATAAATGGCGACCAATGTGGGGCCATTAAATTTAAAAAATTGAACATTAAAATAAATTCAGAATTTTAGTGCAAGTGGTTTGGATCCTCGGTAAAGAAAATATAAATAAAGAGAAAACTAGATATAGGCAGTCTTATCAATTGAATTTTTATTGGTATTTCTTATATTTTTCTGATTTTTTTCTGGTATTTCTTACATTTTGCTTATATTATTGTCTAATATTGTTGAAATTTCATTAGGTAATAATGGGATTAAACCTTAAATATTTGTTGGCTGATGAGATTGATTTCGAGCTCAGAATTCGTGGAATCTGTAGTAAGGAAATAGCTAATGTGGACTTGAAACGAAGTATCTTACGTGGACATATAACAGTAGAACAAGAAACCAAAGGCTTTTCATATCCAGATGTTCATATGGACTTTGAAGCGGAGTTGCAAAAATGTCGGAGTAAGATAACTTTACTTACTGGTTTAGTATCAAATTTCTTTTCTGATAAACGTCACCCCGAATATAAAAAGTTGAAAGCTCGATTATTGCACTTAACTAATAGAATAAATTATATTAAAACTCATGAGGTTGCGTTAGCAGATTCTAAAGCTCAATTATTAGCTCAGACATTATTGTTAATAGATAAGTTAGAGAAAAAATCTGAAAATCAGGTAAATTTTATAGAACTTGAAGATGAAAATCATGAATTAAATCGTGTTAGCTCTCCTAATCCGACTGCACAGTCTGAAATTCTGCAAGGTTTTGACGAAATTTTAAATGTGAGTAGTAGTATTTTGAAACTGGATAATCAGTCATATATATCCCCTGATAGAAACGGTACAGAAAGCTCAAGAGTAGAATTAACAGGTCAAAGTAGGAATGAGTTACCACACAATAATCATATCAATAGAAGTGTTAGGTTTGAAAATAGTCCTGTTTCAGTAAGTACATCTCCGTCTAGCATTGTACAAACAACATCAAACATTAATCGTAACTCTGCTGGAAACTTACCTTTACATTCACCAATTTTGAACCCACTTGCACATAGGTTGAATCAAAACATGAATTCAATAATGGAGCATACTAGCCAGCCCGGTCAAATAGATGGCATCGAATCACAAAATTCACAAATAAATTCAGCAGTTCCGCCGATACCATCTCATGGATCACTAAATGCTCAGCCACAGAATTTGAACCAATTATTACAACCAATTCAGACCTTTCAGCATTCTCCTAATCAAATAAGATATCCTCTAGAACTAACTGCCTCATTTGTGAACCATCTAAGTACTAGTAATATGTTGAGTCAGAATCCTAATCATCAACGAACTCAAATTAGAAATTCGCCTAGTTACTCAAATGCAAATCAAAATATACCTAATGTAGATTCGGGTAGTATGAATGGACAACAGGCTGTTCCCAATAACTCAAGTAATAATTTTGGTTTACCGGGTAACTTGCAGAATTTTAATTTCCTTCAATCAGTACCAACATTGAATGGTCCAAATACCTCTTCAAATACTGTTGTACCAAGTTTTCAGGAAAATAGTTATCGATCTCCACCTAGAATTAATTTAAAATTTAATGGTACAGGTCAAAGCTTGCATAGTTTCTTAGAAAAAGTAAATGAATTCTGTCTTACACATAAGATTACTAAAAATACTGCACTTAATTTTGCTCATGAATTTTTCGATGGTGATGCCTTGATTTGGTATCGTGCCAATCGCCATCAAATATCATCTTGGGATGAATTAGTACGTCTGTTATGTTTGGACTTTTTGCCGTTTGATTTTGAAATTGTATTATGGGATGAAGTACGTGCCCGTACTCAGGGTATACATGAAAGACCTCTAATATACATTGCTGTCATGGAAAACCTCTTTAAACGTTTTACAAATCCAGTACAAGAATCAGTTCAGTTGAAATTAATTATTCATAACCTTTTGCCTTATTATCAACAACATCTTGCTTTAAGCCAACCAAATAGTTTAAATGAATTGAAAAATATTTGTCGTGTTTTAGAAAATTCTAAGATAATGTCAGAAAAATTTCAACCTCCTCCATCCCGTAGTTCTACAACCTTAGAGACTGAGTTAGCTTATAGAAAGCCATTTGTGAGATCTCATTATCAGAATAAAAACACACATGTAAGTGAAGTGACGGCTCAGAATGATCTCCTTATAGTAAATGCTGACGATAATAGTCAGGGTCCCTTTTTGTCAAAAAATAGTTACTGTGCGCCAAATAATTTCTTGCCTGATAATGCCATCTCTTCAATTCCGATTGCTTCACCTCAATATTCTCAAAATGTAAATAAGTTAGATTCAGAAATAGGAACCCAAATTGAGGCGGTTCGTAGTCAATCCCTGAAATGTTGGAATTGCGAACAAGTTGGTCACAACTATTACAATTGTAAGCAAAGAAGGAGAGTATTCTGTTTTGGCTGTGGTCTTAAAAATGTCAGAAAACCCCAGTGTGATATTTGTAAATCAAAAAACGGAGAGAACGCCGCTTTTCAATCGGTCGAAGTCGGCGAAAATCAACATTAAAAACCGATAAATTTTATTTGCAGGATAACTGGTCTGGTTGGTTAAATGCAGTTTCACATTTTTATAAGCATAATGAAATATCACCTTTATACCTAAGTAAAAATAATTCAGATTCTAGACCTTATTTAGATGTATACATTAATGATAAACGAATAACTAGTTTGCTTGATACTGGAGCTATGAAAACAATTTTAGGGAAGGGAGGTTTTGAGTTAATTTTGAAAATGAATTTTAAAATAATTCATTGTCCAGATATTATGAACGTTTCCACGGCAGATGGAAAGTCTCAAACAGTTCATGGAAGCGTGGTTCTGCCAATAACAGTAGAAAATAAAACCGAACAGTTAAATGTGTTGATTGTGCCCAGCATCAGACAGAACTTAATTCTGGGAGCAGACTTTTGTCAGTTATTCAATGTTAGTCTAGATTTTTCATTGGGAACTTATAATGTTGCATCTCTCGACTTAAATGAAATTATAGTTAAAGAACACTTCAAAAAAGTTAAGATTCAAACCGAACTGGATTTGACAAGTAAACAGAAGATACAATTAAATCGAGTAGTTGAACATTTTAATGAATTAGTCTCTGATACTCTAGGTTGTACTGAGCTATTAGAACATAAAATTGAAGTCACTTCGAATGAACCTTTTAGAAAGAGACCATTTTTATTATCACCTTATATGCAAGAGCACTTAACTGAAGAAATCGATCGTATGTTAAAGCTAGGTGTGATTAGGCCTTCTACCTCTCCTTATTCTGCTAATGTTTTACTTGTAAAAAAAGATTCAGGAGAATATCGTGCCTGTTATGATGGTAGACCTCTTAATAGTATATCTGTTCCACAGCCTTATCCATTACCTTATTTGAGACGAATACTTGATAAAGTTAAAGATGCAAAATTCTTAACATCCATTGATCTTAAACATGCTTATTGGCAGATTAAACTTTCTGAAAATAGTTGCAAATATACCGCATTCTCAGTAGTAGGACTAGGTCATTTTGAATTTGTACGCATGCCATTTGGTTTAATGAATGCTAGTCAAACTATGCAGAAACTGATGGACAGACTCTTCCCCCCTTCAATAGAAAATAACATTTTTGTATATTTAGATGACCTGGTTGTATGTAATAATTCTTTTGAAAGTCATATCGAAACCTTGACTAAAGTATATGAAACATTAAAGTTTGCAGGTTTAACCATAAACGCTAAAAAGTCTGTGTTTTGTAAACCAAGTCTGGTTTTTCTTGGGTTTATTGTAGATAAAAATGGGTTACACACCAATCCTGAAAAGGTAGAGGCCATCTGTAATTACAAGAAACCGAAAACGGTTCGTCAATTAAAAAGTTTTTTAGGAATGGCAGGATGGTATTCACGTTTTATTAAATCATATTCAGATTTGATAATACCCCTTAATTCAATCATGAAAGGCCGACAAAAATACCAAAACATCACGTGGAATGCAGAGGCCAATGAAGCGTTTGAGAATATTAAAAAATGTCTTGTAAGCACGCCTGTGTTAAGAAGCCCGGATTTTTCAAAGACATTCACCATCCAAACTGATGCAAGCCAATACGCTCTTGGTGCAGTGATTACGCAAGGTGAAGGAGAAGATGAGTATGTTGTAGCCTATGCTTCTAGGGTTTTAAATAAAGCTGAGAGAAATTATGATGTGACTACTAAGGAATGTTTAGCAATTGTACATGCAGTCCAGAAGTTTCGTTGTTACGTTGAAGGTACAAAATTTAAAATAATAACTGACCATCATAGTTTACTTTGGCTGAAACGTTTAGAAAATCCTACTGGAAAACTTTGTAGATGGTCAATATTTTTATCACAATTCGATTATGACTTGATTTTCCGACCCGGTAAATGTAATATAGTGGCGGATTTTCTTAGTAGATCACCGCCAGACCCCTTAGTTAATGAAATATCCATTGAGAACATTGATAGAACAGATAGATGGTATACAAAATTGTATAATAATATCAACAGCTCCCCTGGTAATTATCCCACTTTTTGTATTGAGAATGATTTAATTTTAAAACATGTAGAGCCGAAACACAATATATTAATAAATCAGAAACCTTGGAAAATTGTCATACCTAAATCTAATCGAAATAGCATATTAAATGAATGTCATGATATTCCATTGGCGGCACATTTTGGGTTTAAAAAAACGTACAATAAAATACTAGAGCAATATTGGTGGCCGGGCATGCGCCATGATATTAAGAAGTATATAGCTAACTGTCAAATTTGTCACGAACAAAAGGCATCTCAGTTAGGTAGAGCAGGGTTAATGGGTGCCCCTAAGAATATTTCACTACCATTCCAACTAATATCTATGGATATACAAGGTCCATTTCCGCGTTCAAAATCAGGTTTTTGTTATTTATTGGTAGTGGTAGACTGGTTTACCAAATTCACTTTTATTCATAAAATGAAAAGAGCTTTAGCTTCTGAAATCTGTAAATTTCTAGAGCAAATTGTAATAACCTATTTTGGCACACCAAGTATTATTATAGCTGATAACGGTTCTCAGTTTAAATCAAAGGAATTTAAAGCACTTATAAATAAATATAAAATCTCAAATATTTGGTTTAATGCAAGGTATCATCCGCAGTGCAATAACGTTGAACGAAGTAATCGGGTAATTTCGACTGCAATAAGATCATACATTAAGGACAATAAAAATCAACGTAACTGGGATGAGAATGTTCACCAGATTTGCAATGCAATAAATAGTGCCACTCACGAGGTAACTAACTTTTCACCAGCATTTCTAGTATTCGGTAGAATTTTACCCCTATCGGGAGAGTATTATGGCTTACTTTCTAGTAAACAATTATCACCTTATAAGTTTGCTGACAGGAATGAGTTGGTTGGTGAACTTTCAAAATTACCTGATATATATAGAGATGTTCATAAAAATATGAAAGCTTCATATGATCGTAATAAAAAATATTATGATTTAAGGAAACGTGCTGTTGAATTCAATGAGGGTGACGTGGTTTATAAAAGAAACTTTGTTTTGTCAGATGCTGCAAATTATTTTTCGAGTAAATTGGCCAAGAAGTATATTAAATGCAAAATATCTAAAAAGATTTCACCTATTATATATGAACTTCTGGACGACGAAGGAAAACCTCTTGGTCGCTTTCACATTAAAGATTTAAAAGCTAGTCTACATGCAGATTCTAATGATGAGTAAGATACCAGTTAATCTCGCTAGTCTTAAGTTTTGTTGTTAGGTAAGCAATAATAAACATATATTGTTACCTTATTATTTTATTGCGAATTTTTTTGTAGCAGTTTATTATGGTAATATTGTACTAGATGAAGATTTTTCCGAATGTTGGTTGACTTTTATCTTTGTGAAGTAAACATAAGAAAATCCCAAGTGGGAAGATATTGTAACAATCATTTTCACGATTGTTACATTTTTTTTTTGTTAATAATGGTAGTTCATATTATTATGTTTAATATAGCTGAGGTAAATTTATTCTCAAATCAACTCCAAGATAAAACTTAATTATAAATTTTTTGATATTTCGGTTTACATAGTTGTCTACCGCCCCTCGTATTTACAATATACATAAATTCGATTAGGATTGTTATAACTGGTGTTCGCCGAGAGAGTTGCTTTTCGACCGTGAATGTGAATATAACTTTGATATAGTAACGGGTCTCCGGATAGAATTCACATGAAAGTCGAAGACAAGTTTTTTGGTTCTGGGCTCAGAGTTTTTGTGAGTTTCTTTTGAGTCTTACTTTTATGGTTAAAAAATGGAATGCTACGAGTTCTTAAGCCGCAGATATTGATTTTCCAAACAAATTGTAAATATACTAATATGGTAAGGAAGTCAATCTATCCTCCTACGGAATCGGGAATCGTTTGGATGTTCCAGTAAGTCCTATTTTCCACCTTACAGTACAACTTGGATTTAGCGTTGGAGCCGTATCTACCGGGATTTGGGATATTTAATTATCCTATGATGTAATGCTGTTCTTGCTAGGAGTACTGTAATACAAAGTTAAGTAATTCTCTTCACTTTTTCATTAAATGCCTTATCAGCATTAGCAGAGTCCATTCAATTTTTTATCTTCACGCTAGTAAATGGTTTTAAGTGTCTTTCAAAGTTAACACTTTACAGTGAACTTTTATATAGGAAGATCAACTTAATTATAAATTTTGTTGTCAAACCAACCTTCTAGAATCTTCATAGATGTAAATAATATTTTCATATTTGATGTATAAAGTGTCTTTTCTGACTATAACCAGTAATTTTAAGTAATTTCGACGTAATGCCGGTTTTGTAATATAGTATAATCTTCGTAACTACTTTTATTGAAAATAGTCTCAAATTGTTTGGTAGGACTTAATAAGTAGAAATTATTTTGTAGATGCCTAAATTTGTAAATACTGAAATTAAGTGAGGTTTCTTGCTTGCTGATTTGTTTAATTCGAAGTACTGATCACTTTAGACTTTAAGTATTATGACCACTTGTTTTTATAGGGGACAGTTGTTTATTTAATTCTATACTTTTACCTTAATTTCAGCATCATATGGTAAGATTGTCTACTTATTTCTTGTTTGAAATTCTAAGTACCAATTGTTGGAGCAGTGGTAAATCAGTATTCGTATTCCCAGAATGAAATATTTTTTATTTTAAAATTTTCTTCATTCAGATACCACTTATTTCACCCAAGTATCATTGACGTGAAAATTTTTTCGTTTGATTTGTTGAAATTATCGGTTTTATTTTTTTATTTCGGAATAAAATGAAAATTGATAGTTCGTTAATTGAAATCATTGAGCATAACCTGATGTAAGACCATCAAAATTAATTTCAGTTTCATTAAGTATGCAATTATTCTTGACCTTAAGTAATGTTACTTACTCAATAGGTTTCACCGAGCCATAAAAGTTATCTTCACCCAACTAGTGATATACGCTTAAGAATCAGATCATCTTGTGTCTGATTTCATTTGTTGATTATTTCTGATTAATTATAAATACTCCAACCTAGTTACTTAAAAGTAAATCAAAACTTTGTACTTGTTACTTCAACTACCTTTTAATGAACGTACGATCATTAAATGTATAATTTTGATCATTAATACTTAAATAATTAATATTATTCAATATTTGCACAAATAGGTGATTGGCTCATTACTTAGTGATAACTATTGTTATTGGTTTAGAGCAGCTTTATTGATTATTTACTTGGAATAATCTTGGCTGGGTAGCGTCCATTTTTTGCTTAGATCACTTCCTTACAGAAAATAAGTATTGTATTTTAGTTAATATCACTTTGGGGTCAGGTTTATTTTACTATCAGGTTTTGTTTGTATCGCCTTATTATCTTTAATAAGTAATTAATCTTGTTTGAGGATAAAGTAGTTTTATATAGATTCGGTCATTTATGAAAATTGTATATATTTTTATATAGACTCGTATTGTTAATTCGAATTATTAATATATGTATATCTGTATATTTCGATTATCTAGTTTTCTTGGTTCCAATTTTGGGATCTGGCGCCTTCTATAAGGCTTATGTCGATACGAAGGCTTAGGCCAGTGAAATAACTTTATGCCGGTAAGGAAAAGTTTATGCCGGTAAGGAAAAGTGCTAGAAAATACACTTGAATCAGATATAGTTCTCGAATTCAGTAAAATGCAGGATATCTGGAGATTGAAATTACAGTAGGTACAAGTAACATACGTACAAAATTATGAAATGATATCAAACAACGTGGTTCATATATCCTGTATTTTACAATATTTTAAGAAAATTCATTCATTTTAGAAATAAAGAGCACAATAAAAATCATAAGAAAAGTTACTAATTTATTTAACTTTATTTTAATGGCTTTTCAACGTAGAATTCCATTGGTATAAAAAAATATAAAAAACCAGAACACGTGGTTCATGTTTCCTGTATCAATATTTTAATAGAGAGTTTAGAAATAAAAGCACAATAAAATTCATTTAATTTTATTTCAATGGTTTTCAACGTAGAATTCCATTGGTATAAAAAAATGTATGAAGAACCAGAACAAAATAGATATAACAAAAACGAAATCGACATCAGCATATATCTATGGTACTGAATGTTTTAAAGAAAAGTTAATTTGAAACTATTGAGTACCATGTAAGAAAGAATTAACGGAGAAATATTATACATTTTAAGCGAAAACACTTACCATTTCATGGAAATGCACTTCGATACGATAATATACGAACTCAACAATAAGTAGATTAATTAAGGGCCGAATCTCAGAGCGCATTGGCTCAAATATCCAAATGAAAATGAACTCTTCCGAAAACTTAAAACTCGACATCCATCGACCAGAAGTATAATTCGATATTACGAGGGGTAAACGAAATTTACGTTACTCTTTCATCGACGAAAAATATTACGAGTGGTGAACGAAATTCACATTACATTGCCCTAGTGTCGGCAATAAATTTGCAATCGTGATTTTCTAGTTGTCCCCTAACAGATAAATTTCGGCCATTTTTAAACAAAGAATATGTGCGTATCGTGGGGCTATGAGCTCTGTTTCTAAGTCGGCTCTGCGAGGATATACGTTGTCTTGATGTTGTCTGGTTATTCAAGCTCCTAACTTGGCTTCGAGATCTTGATGGAACTCTACATGTTCTCTGCAGATGTCCAATTCTTCCGCAGTTGGAACATTTCCGGGTTTTTTGAATAGGTGTACGCCATAATTTCGGTTAAATTCTCCTCCTCGAACTCTATTGCTCGTAATTTTGGACGTCCGGTTTAATACTTCCTGTAGTATCAGATGGTGGCGTAATCGAAGGGTTTGTTGCATTTCTGTATCTCTTAAACCATCAATGAATGCTTGAACGCCAAATTGTTCTAAAAATCCTTTAGGTGTCTGTGGATAGGCTAAACTCAATATTCTTTCTATGTCACTTCCATATTCTTGGGGGCTTTCGTCTAATTTTTGTATGCGCACCTTCAATTGACTTTGGAAAACTTGTTTTAAATGTTGCTGTCCATACCTGTTCTCCAAAGCTTGGATAATGACGTCATAGTTTGGGTTGCATTGGGGTAATAATTGCAGAATGCATGCGGCTTGTCCACGAAGAGCAATGATAAGGAAGGTGGCTTTCACCCATTGGCACTAGCTGCTGCTTCAAATTGGCGTCGATATGTCTCCCAAGATGATTGGCCATCATATGTAGGTGGCTTGATAACCTGGTTGTGTCTCAAATTTACTATTTCAGTTCTGGCACTATCACTAATGAAACTGCTATCTTTGGAATTAGCTTCTATTTTCTTTACTAATGCATCTAATGTTTGTCTTAGGCAAAGCTGGTCTGTTTTTAAATCTTTCTCTGTCGTCTTTAAATATTTCTCTACTGTTTTTAAATATTTTTCTACTGTTGCCAAATCTTCCTTAACTGCCGTTATATCTGTTTTTAGGCCTTCCTCCATTGTATCTATTTTGTTATCTAAGACCGCTATTTTACTTTTATAGGTAGAACTAAAATCGGACAGTACCTCTAATGTTTGCTTCCTTTCGTCCTTCTCCACGTTCCTCCTGTGTTCCTCTTCTTCCTTTTCTTGTTTTCTACGGTTTTCCTCTTCCTCCTTTCCTTGCATTCTTTTCTGTTCCTCTTCCTCCTTTTCTTGTTTTAATTCTTGTTTTTCTTGCTCCATCATCTGAAGAAACCATGCTGGTGCTCTACTATTAGCTTCCATATCGGTGTCGTATCGAATAGGTGTAACAATATTAAAGTCGCCAACTAAAATACATTGATTTATCACAAATCATTTCAAATTCTTCAATAAATTTTGAATCAGAACTTGACGGTGAGTGATATAGACAACCAACCAAACAGAATTTCGTTATGAAGTCAATTAAGTAACTGACACAAATAGTTGTCTATTAATTTGAAAGTTTTGAATACAGAAAAATAATAGTCACTCCTTACATACAACATAACACCTCCCATGTGTCTACTATTTGAATCGCATCTTACATTATAATAATTATCGAGTTTTATTTCAGTTTGTTCAATATCTGATGTTGTTCTGGTTTCATTAAGTAAAATGACTTCTGGATTGTAACAAGTAATACTTCCTTGAACTTGATTCCGGTTTTTTACAATACTTTGTGCATTAAGATAGATTATATCTGGATTATAAGGTATATCAGGGCCCACTATACATTTTTTTTTGTTCCTGTTTATTGACGATTGTAGACTTATTATTTATAAATGTAATTGTTTTATTATTACATCCACTATCAATGTGATCTTTGAGTTTATCCTTGACAAGCTGAAAGTAGTCTCGCTGAATTTCGGTTTAATCACTAACAAATCTAATGCCAGGAACATCACACATATGTTTGTTTTTGAAAACAAAATTTTGCATCATTAAATGACTTAAGAATAACATTAATAGGTCGAATCTTGTTTGGGATATACTTTCCCAATCTGAACATTTTCATGTCACTTATCTATATTATTAAAACTTTTTAGTAGTTTTTACAGCTTTGTTGTCTTCTGAGACTCTTTCTTGTTGGGATTTCAGATTTGATTCATTCAGATTAAGAATAATAATATTTGAAGCATACATCTGTCTCTCTACCATTTCCCCTATCCAGTCTTCTCTATCTTCCAGAAGACTAGAATTTATATTTCCTGATTCAACTGTACTCCTCAGCTTATCCAATTCGGCTTCCAATTTATCCATTTTCATCAGGAGTTTGGGAATCTGCCGAACTCCACTTTGACAATCTTCACAATATAATTTGAGGACCCAATTCTGAGCATCCTCTATGTGTTGACCTTTGACAGCTATCGCATAATAATGTAGGCTCTCTAGTTTTAAGCTTACAGCTTACACACTTCATAACTATGAGTTCAGGAATAATTCGTTAACCACCCGGACTATACATAAATTCTTAATGGTAAGATACAATAAAATTCGAAATGTCCTGTTAACATTAAAATTTAGACTATTATTCCTGGACTATAAGTAATTATCAGTAAACTCCAAAAACACCAAAAAACATGTTTTATGACAAAAAGCTGGCCTAACTTTTTAATGAAGAAAAATAATTGACTACGCAGGACCAAAAAGCACAATTAATATTTTTAGCTTGAATTTTCAAATAATAATCTTTTGATCACTGCACAGAGCATGTAAAACACTACAATCTGATACGATTTATAAATATTACAACTCAACTTTTACACACAAAAAATACTTTTTTACAGGAGCACCATCATTAACTTTCTGATTGATTGATATTATCAGATAACTTCCTCTATTTTGAAGCCAATAAATCGATCCAAAAACAATTTTGCAGAAAATTTCAACAGCTACAAGTTCTGTTTAAATTGTCGTTTTTGAGATTTTTGCGGTTAAAAGGCTTCAGAAACTTGTCTGGCTCTATTAACTGCAAACTTCCAACAACCATATTTTTGATTATTTTGATCTTACAGAAAACAAAATATTATGTGACAAAAAATCTAACTTTTTTTTACTCTTCCATATTATTTGTATCTTTTTAATTTTTTTTCTTATTTACAAAAATTGGTATGCAAATTTTCATAAAATAAAAAAAAAATTCATTTATATTATATTTTCAAAAATAAGCATTTTAAACCCGCTTAAACTTATAGGACATATTGTTAACGCGTAAACAAAGTAAATTGTTGAAGGAGTAATTTCAATTTTGCATTTATAAAAAGTTTATCAATTTTTGTACTGATTTTTTTTCAGAAAAAATGAATGGGTGGTCTTATTTTTGTTATGCTAATTATTATTATTATTTTTTATGCTAATAACTTGAAATGAAATTCATTTGAATGCTTTTGTATAGTAATTCAAAAAATGTATGGGGTAGTTTTCTTCAAAAATTGAAATTTTGTTTTATTTATTTTACGTTAAATGCATGTAATTCAATACCCGCCAAATAAAAATTTATTTTCAAATAGCCGTATCTCGGTACCTATTGCACGTATACAAATGAATAAAAAGCTCAACCTTTTCCTTTTTTTATTAGCTTCATTTTAAATACATTTTTTGTAAAATGTGAATTTTCGGACTTATTCGAGAAAAACTGTTGGAAAATGTGTTTTTTAACGAAAAAAGAGCATTTTCAATCACAAATAACTAAGAAAATATTCACTAATAGAAAAATATCTTTTACTTTTCCGCCCAACCTATCTAATATGCGAGAAAAGTATTGGTTTACCCCAAAAAAAGTTGGAATTTTGAAATTTTTTTTTGATTTATTTTTACGTTTTCCATCAACAACATCACGAAAAAACGGTTTTTAGAAAAAAAATCCTGTGTGTATGTCGTCGTCGGCCACTTTTTCTTACATGTCTTGTTAGCAGGATACAGCCTACCAAGTGCAATAAATCACCAATTTTATGATTGAATATTGTTAAGGACATGTCACAAATGAACCCTATTGATTTTCAGTTCGCTAGAGCCAGTACAACGGGTGCTATGGTACTTGAAGTACGACATTTTGTCATTTTTTGAAAAATTTCAGTTTGTTAGCACGATACAGCCTCCGGTTTAAACAAGTCATCAATTTTCTTATTGAATATTATTCAGTATCTCTCACAAATGAACCCTATTGATTTTCAGCTCACCAGAGCCAATACAACAGGTGCTACAGTACTTTAAGTACGATATTTTTGTCATTTTTGGAGAAGCTTCAGTTTGTTAGCACGATACAGCCTCCGGAGTATATACAAGTAACCAATTTTATGATTGAATATTGTTCAAGGTGTTTAACAGATGTACCCTATTGATTTTCAGTTGACTAGAGCGGGTCCTATAACTCCAGATATACTACATTTTTGGTTATTTTTGGAGAAATTTCGGTTTGTTAGCACGATACATCCCCCGAAGTGTATACAAGTAACAATTTTATGATAGATTATTGTTCAGGGCCACAGATGCGGAAAAGTTAGTTTTAATCATTAAAACCGTTTATTTGTTTAGAAAGTAGCCCTTTATCGATTTTAGCAGTTATTTTTAATATTATACCTTTCACTCTCGAAAAGGGGTGGACACCACGGCACTATATAAACTTTGTTTCTAGTGCTATTCTCTACTTACTGCCCAAATTTCAGGTCAATCGGACCATGTTGCTAAAATTCAGAGGGACTTATTGGACTAATAGCCCTTTATCTAAAAAATACCTGAAATATTTATTTTTTAGACACGACGCCATCTGAAAGTTGCTCGTTCTGTATTCATTTCCATACCGAAAGTTGCGTTTTGAGTGTTCCATGTAGTGAAACTGACAGTTCCGTACTGCAAAACACTTTAGGGACGCACATTACTTTTTGCAAATAATTAATAAATTAATATTGACATTGCAAATATCATTAATTTGAATAAATATATATGTGAATATTTTTAATGATGTGTCTAATTGATTTTGTGAAACGATATTTTTAGAATCTGGTATAGGTATATACAGGGCAACTAAAAATACATTGGCGTAAGGGGAATTTTAGAATGTTGTTAATTTGAAAAAATATTTACGAGAATATTTTTTAATGATGTTTCTAATTGAATTAAGTCTTACCTATGCGGGATCTTGTGAAACGATATTTACAGGATCTGGTAGATATACAGGGCAACTAAAAATACATTAAGTACATTATATTGTTCAATAAATAAAATGTTATTAACTGTCTCGACCCTTACTTCGTGGAATCTGCTCATATTAGTGTTTTAAATGAAACTCACGGTTTCTAGTTAATTCCACAATATAATAAAAATTATTGAAAATTCTAAAAAAATGACAATTGTTTCGATAAATCAATATCATCGTCAGAATGACAGAAGTTACATGCGGAGAAAATTATAAATGTTCAAGAGAAACTGCTAATATTTTTAACCAAAGACATCCTGGCAAAGCGTTCATTTTACAACTGTAGCAAGATTATTAAAGAAGTTTAAGGAAACTGGTTCAGTTGAAAACAAATTTAAAGTGCCTCATGAATAAACTGTGGTTAATGAAGAAAATAGTTTGGAAGTGCTTTTGACTGTTGCAGAAAATCCTTAAGTATCCATAGCGCAAGGTTATCAAAACACTAATATTTCTTCAACCTCAATTGGCCGCATTTTGAAAAGCAATAAGTTTCACCCATACAAGCCTAAATTTATTCAAGTTCTGAAGGATAGAGATTATGACGCCTGGGTTGACTTTTGCGCTTGGTATCAAGGAATGATAGAAGATAATCCAAATTTCACAGAAAATGTTTTATTCTCCGACGAATCTAGTTTCACATCAAAAGGAACAGTAAGCTCACAAAACTGTCGTTGGTGGGCAAACACAAACCCCCTTTTTTATAGCAAATAAAGACCAATACAGATTCAAGGTTAATGTATGGTGCAGAAATTGGAATTGTCAAATTATTAGTCCATTTTTCTTTAGAGAAAACCTTAACGCCAGACGTTATTTAACTTTGTTGGAAAACGGATTAACCCAATTTTTGATGGTATCCCACTGAAAAAGTGAGCCAATCTTCATTTTCAACAAGACGGTGCATCAATTCACTCAACTCGAGAAGTATGAAGATGGTTACATAGCGAATTTGGTGATCATTGGATGGGTCGCTCTTCAGTAAATCATTGGCCCGCTAGGTCCCTGGACCTAAGCCCTCTGGACTTTTTCTTTTGGGGCTATTTAAAAAACATGGTTCATCGAGAGCGTCACACATTTAGAACAATGCATAAGGGATTGCGTATATGCTTTTAACCAAGCTACGCTCCGAAATGTTCAAAGAGAAATGTATTTCAAGACGCTGAAATTTATGGAACAAGATGGAGGACATGTAGAATTTTGAATATGTGTTTTGAAATAATAAGTTATTTATTAGTATTAAGTTAGTGGGTAACCTGATGAATATTGTTTCAAAAAATAGTAATTAAGTTGGCCAACTAATGCAATTTAGTATTACTTATTATTATGAGTAGTTAATGAGTTTTAATAATTTAATGAAATATTTATTCAATATATCAAAAATGATTCTTTTCAATTGTGGTATCAGTACTAAATTATTTTAAACTTCACAAATTGACTACATACAGGGTAATGATAAAATATAACAACTTACATTTAACTATTTTATATATCTTCAAGAATTTAGTTGATTAAAAAAAAATTATGAGACGCCTATGTTGTTTAATTTGCATAAAACATCCAACATTCAACCTTGAATATCTACAACACCTGCGCAGGGCAGATTTCCACTATAACTTCTTGTATTGAACAACATTACACTTAAGAAAACTATTGAAATATATACTTTATGATATATTATGCAGTGATTTTCCTTTAATTTTGTACAAACATACTTTATAATAATAAATATTAAATAGATGAACTATATGTGAAACAGTGAAATTTGTGAATTATGAAAGTGTTTACAATTCCTATAAACTAAATATATACAAAATACATACATTGGAAAATCAGGTAAGTCATTATAATTATAATGGAATAATTATATGATATTATTATATAGCTTTTATTCTTTACGGTTCGCATATATATTGATCTTTGGATCCAAAGAGATAAAAAAATCACTAACCTGGTTTGAGAAATTCCATTTTCTCAAAATGTCTGCACTTAAGGGTCACTTTACACTGGCGATGATTCTTAAATTCTGGATACTTTGATGGAAAACTTGTCTCGTTCGGGAATATTTCTTTGCACTTGTTAATAGGTTTTTTGGACACAAATTTAGTTTGTCCAATAATTGATTATAGATAATTTAACCGTTTTTTATTTAAAATCTTAAATAGTTCGCCATGGAGCTGTTGTTCCTTTTGGCTTGCTTTTCACCATAGATTAGGGAAGGGATTTTCACTCTCTTTTCTTTCGAATCAACAAGCTTTGTTGAAAATGGATGTTCATAAACTACTAGATTTTAGAAATTTACAGCGTTTGATTTCCATCCTTTAATGTCCAATATCACTTTATTTCTGACACAAACGTTCCGTAGTTTGTTGTTATTTACCTTTTATATTGATAATTGTTAATAAAAAGTTTATTATTATTATTAAACATTGTTTTCATAATTATTTCATATAATCAAAGTCTTCTGATTGGACGCAACTTATTGCCTAATTTCACAATTCTAACAACATGAATAATACTATATTGTATATGTAATTGTTCCATTTTATCCTTGTTTGTTATTCATCATATTATTAAACATAATATCTCAATAGTTTTTAAAATTTGATTTTAATTATTCATCATGTACTCTCTTATTATTAGTTGGTACTCATGTCAACATATCATGATATTTCCGTTTTCTTTGACATTTCTTAATTAACAATAGATCTCTATAAATTTATGTTTTTAAGGTGTAAATAATTGAGTGTTATTTTATTAATTAATTAATAGGGAACAAAATAACATGGTAATAGGTGGTTTCATAATGTAATATGTGATTAATCGATTTAAATATTAATCTACATTCCTTCGGTGTAATATCTCTTGTGATAGTTGTAATTCATTTTAATAAAAAGGATATTTTTGCTACTGTCTTTCTGGCCTGTATTTCAGTATTATTTGGAATTATTTTAACTTTAAGTGTACAGTATTATATTTTGTATGTTTACTTAAAGAAGAGCCTAATAGCAAAGCCATCGCTAACGAAAGATTGAGTTGACTACAATCTACCTCAGGTATTTATTGTAAACAAGAATGCTTCAGTAAATTATCATGATGCTTTATAATGTGACAGTTCCATTCCTCTTACACACAAAAATATAATAAATTTGTCGCTGCAATGCATAAAAAAAATTGGTTAGAAAATATTGAAGATCTTAACAGAGAACTATTAATAAAACGTTAAATGTATTAAATTGTACGTTGATAAGTAATAAAATAAAAGCAATATGGAAAGAAGAATTACACTCAGAGATGGTAAACAAATACGAACAGAAGGAGAATCAGAAGAAGAACGAGAAGAAAGGAGATATGCAATGGGTGATTTTCAAGTACAATATTTGGAACTAGGGGGACATAATCAGGAGAATGATGAAGAGACAGAGAGAAGCGAAAGAGCCTTTCCAATTGAAGAACATGAAGAAACAATGGGAAGTAGAGAAGAGATGGTAGGACAGAATCAAGGAGAAGGAGCTGGAAGTGAACAAAATAGAATGATGGAACTGTTACAACAATTATTTAATCAGAATGACACTATAAGCAGAAAATTTGATATTTAGAGAGAAGAAATAAAAGAAATAAAGACAAATAATCAAAGAATGAGAGAAGAAATAAAAGAGGAAATAAAGACGAATCTAAAAGGTACACAGAAGAAAGAATCCATGAAACAAAACAAGAAATTTGAAACGAAATGTTAGGAAGATTAATGGAAATGGAAGAAATACAATAGAAAGTTTAAAGAAAAATGAAAATGAATTAAAAATTAAAATAGGAGAGAATACTAAAAAAATAAAAGGGAATAGCGAAAGGATAACGAAATTAGACAGAGAAATAATGAAGACAAATAGAGACATACAAAACATAGAAGAAGATCTGAATAAAGAAATAAAAATTAATTTTAAAACAGCAGAAAAAGAGAGCTACAAGTCTATTGGAAATGGATATAGTAAATATATACAACCGGGTTGAGAAAATAGAAGATATGAAAATAAATTTAGAAACAAGAGAAAAGGAGAATAACAACATAAAACGAGAATTAAAATTGGACATTATACACATACAAAATCTAGTTGAGGGAGTAGACGAAATAGGAGCCAAAATTGATTATGTAGGAATTAAAACAATATATGGAACAACAAAATTCAAATTTAATGATAACAAACTACTTCCGAAAGTATTAATGAAAAATTTAAAGGAAGGTTTCAAAATAATATTAGATATGGGGGTAATAAAAGAAATAATAAGCGAAAATGAAGAACATTACGTATTGATGTAGTTCACAATACAAGAGGTAATAAAATTGTGTTAAATTAAAAGTATGGGAAATTTATGTAAATATAGTTAAAATAGATAGAAATTAGGATGTGTAAATATATAATTAGAACAGATATATATATATTAGGGTTATAACTACAACAATTTAAATAATAATTTCTCTACTTATAATAATAGAAATTGATTTACCATTAGTAACATTAAGATAATTAGATATAGATAAAATAATAGTATTTGAACAAATAAAATGGAAAATAATAATCTACAATTCGATAACAATAATTCTAATGATAATAATGATTAACAAATTTGAAAAACAACCTTAAATTTGTTGAATGATAAAAAAGTATTTAAAGTAACATAATTAGGTGCAAAAATAATAGAAATATATAGAGAGGTAAATGAAATATATAATGGCAATTATAGAGATACAACTAATGGTAATTACGAACATAGATAGAATGTAATTATTGGAACAGATGTACTGGAAAGATATAAAGATAAAACTATAAAATTATGAATAGAAATTGAAATTTGATGGATGATGAATAGACTTTGAAAATAAAGACGTGGTGGAAGAAGAAGAAAAAAGGTTAATGTTGAGTATAATGAAAATAAATAATATTGGAAATAAATAAAATTATTATTATGAAGAAGAGGAATGGAGTGGAATTATAGATTGCATGGATGAATATTATATAATTATGAATAATTTAATGAATAGGAATGAGAAAATAGTTTCGAGGGAATTGAGAGAGGAGAAATTATGTGCATGGAATGAAAGTGAGAGGAATTGAATATTCTGAGTCAAAGATGCATCCATTACTATATGAAATAAAAGATAATATTAGAAGTATGCAAATCATTAGGAGAAGGAACTACAAGGAAAGCATATACACCATTCATAATTTCATTAGTTTCACGAAGAAACATAAAGATGTAAGCATGCCAAAATAATAAAATATACTATTGTACCTCTATATAAAGCACCAGTATGAAAATATACTAGATGAGATCAATAATTCAAAAGTCATTCACTAAAAATAAAAACAATGAAATTATGGGATGATATTCACAAATAATAACAGATAATTATTATAAAAAATACTACATTATAGTTAAATAAGGAATTGTAAATAAATAATAGTTTTATAAACAATCCTGATAAAAAATTAACTATGGGAAATGTAGAATATTGTAAGTAGGATAATAAATAGACCAGGGTCGATAATTTTTGAAGCCAAAAAAAATTACAGTAGGATGAAACCCATTAGAAAAGGAGGGGAATATGATCAAAATGAAAGGAAAAATAAATTACGGTCGATCCGAGTTCGGGAAGTGGGATGGGGTGAGTTTTTATGGGTAAAAAATGGTTTATCTTGATTTTCGTCAAAACTACAAGTCCTATGGCAAAGTTGTAGGTAATAAAAAGATCTACAACTTTTGTATTCGCAATTTTTTCACATAACCTCAAAATTTAGGTGAAAAATTCAAAAAACCAAGTTTTTGTTTTTTAATTTATCTTTTTCAAAAATTTTTTTTTCTACTTAATTTGGTGAAAACTTACCTTATTATGTCCCAAATACACTGTAATTTGTTTGATTCAAAATATTTATTTTTTCGCCTTATTCTAACTTAATATCAAAAAGCACCCTAATTTTCAATCGAAAATTCTGACGTCAAAATATCGGCTTTTTTCAAAAAGTCTGAGGGCTTTTTGTTCGTTGAAATATCTACTTTCTGATGGTGTAAAAAATATACATTACTATAGGAAATGTTCTCGGAAAATGCAAAAAATTGAAAAAAAATTTAATTCGAAATTTTTTTTTAATCACTATGTACAATTTCATCAAAAAAATGTGATTGCTGCAATTTTTTTTAGTTAAAAAGTGTATTTATTTAATTGGAATTACATTCATGTCATAGAAAATCTCATAAAATATAAATATACATGTAAATCGTACTATTGAATTTAGATACTTAATTCTGATTACGTTATTCATTATATTTTTTTTTCAAAAACGTTCCATAACCAAAAATATGCATTGGTGACATTAATCGTAACTTTCAACCAGGTAATCAAACGATATTTTTCACGAAATAAGCAATATGACACCTTCTTCAACTGTTTGTCATCCTATTTAATCAAATTTTTACGTCTATTTAAGTAACAGCAACGTTTCTTCCTTTTTATTTTAATATAAAAATAAATTAAGTAAAACTAGATGACAATCTTTATAATATATTATCACGTATCTGTGGATGTATGAACATCTAATTCAATCATAGAGGGTGCCGATGAATTCATTTTATCATTAGGAACACTGTTGCCAAATTCAGTAGTACTCGCTCTAGGACCAGGTATGTGTATAGTTGATTGTCTATTTCTGGTTAGGATTTGTTGTATTGTGGGTCTAGGAACATTGGATTCTGAAACGAAAATAAGAATTAAATTTATACTTTCTGATTATTCAGTTAAAATTTAGAATATTCTAAATACATTTTATTATTAAATATAACAAAAATGTGCGATTGCAAAAATGTCCAATCCATTGTAAAAATCACAAAACACGAACAACTGACCAAATTGGTATGAATTACTGGGAGGTCCATGTACTGGAATTTTTTTCAAATTTTAAGACCATAAAACTGCATTTTAGCATTGTTTTTTTTTATAAAATTGTAGTCCACAGTTCCTAGCTTTTAGTATATTTCAATCAAGTAGGTTTGCTGTGATTATGCTTTAGATTTCTTTTCATTTTTAGCGTTCGGAGGGGGGAGGAGGTTGTAAGCAATGTCTAGTATGGAAGAAATAAATTGTAACTGTTTACACAAAACAAAAAGTAGTTTTCTACTATAAAATCTACATACACACAGAGAAATTTAACAGTCCTACCAATCTACAAAGTTATTCAGATTTGAAAAAAAAATAAGCCTGAAGGGATGCAAAAATTAAAAGCATTAGAATCTGATGAGTTACAACCTCAATGTCTTGCTTCTTTGTGCGTTTTAATTACGTGATTTCTTTTTAAATAACCACCTTAAGTTCTAGCCTGTGTTTATTTTCAAATAGTGTAGGATGTCTTTGTTAAGGTTCGTGGTATGAAATTAAACGTCACTGCTTAATATGGAAAAAGCTTTATTCCGAATAACAACAGAAATAACAATATGGCATGATATGCCTACTTCGCTTATCTATCATCAACCATGATACAACAAAATAGAAGATATGATCTCTAGCCGTTCGAAATATCGTTCACCGTGCGCATGACGTCACGCAGAGAGTACAATTTAAAACCGTGAGCGCAGGCTAATGCATTTTATGTAATAGAACTTGCGTATGATGCGTTGCTAATGCATTCTGAAGGAAAATGAGGATGGTTCAGGTTGAATGAGATATTATTAGTATTATAAAGGCAAAGAGAATTCATGTAAAAGTGTTATATGGAATCGGAGAGCCTACCAGAGCAAAACAATAATTCTAAGATCTGATTGAAATCTCTTTGCTCACTTCGTAAAGTAAATAATTACTGCACTGATACAAAAGAACATATTATTATACTTTTTGGATTTTTTGACATGATTTAATAAACATTTAAATTTGTAAATAAATATAAGGAATAAAACAATTAGCAAATTTTAATACTTAATCGGTTGTTTATTCCAAAATAAGTATACTACAGAACAACAACTCAGATACTGTGGAGCATTCTTCAAAATAATAATAATAATAATGAAATTGTTATTGGTAATACCAAAATATCAAATTAAGATTTAAAAATATTATTTGTCAACTTGGAATCAAGAAAAGATTTATTTATTTATGTATTACCGGAAAAGCACATACATCTATTTATAGGACTCATAGCACCATATGTTGTTCTATGAAAGGTAACTTGATGGCGAAGATCCTGACAAGGAATGCTAATCCCCATATGACTCAAAAGATCCGCACAATCGACCTGCCCATTTAGGAGTTTAAATATAAATATAGCCCCCAACATATCTCTACGATTACCAAGAGGAGCTAGTGATTTTTTTTTCAATTTCAGCATAATTATATGGTCTAATATTCTATGGTATTAAATTTATCGTCGCGTTTAGACGGATCCACTCCCGTATCATTTTTTTGTCTTTTGGAAAGGTAAAAAAGCTGACATCGTGTGCAAAGCCTTTCACGTGATTGTCTGAATCACAACCATACACTACACATCTCATTTTGACTAATTTTTGCTAATTTTCAACAATAAAAATGTAAAATTAACCGACATAAACATATCCAATAATGTAACTGCAAACTAATTCAAGGCGTTCACTCTTGGCGTGACGTCAGAGTCAGCATGCGTAAAATAATATCTTCTATTTTATTGTATCATTATCATCAACTGTGTCTCTGAGGGAGTCCAGTTATAATCTACATATGGGCGCACATGCGCACTGTCTACATGGGCGCCCATGCGCACTGTTTGCATGATATATACAATGGCACACAATATAAATGTATTACTACTCAACACGCCTCCCTACATTTATATTGTACTTACATTACTTTAGATTTAATAAACCTCGAAATTTTTCAAATTTCCCTCGGCACAGGGCCTTCGTGAGAATGTCGGCAGTATTCTCATCTGTATCTATTTTAATAATGTTAATAAATCCTTCTTCCACACATTCATGTACATAATGATAATGAACCTCTACTTATATATTTAGAATTTTTCGAAAAATTACAATTTTTTGCGATATCGATTGCACCAGAATTGTCTTCGTATATATCAATTGGTTTTTATTAATTTAAAATTAAAGGTGTTTAATAATTCTTTTACAAATTTCAATTCACTTACGGCTTCCGACAAAACTACATACTCTGCAAAAGTCGAAGCCTTTGTTACAGATTTTTGTTTTCTTGATTTCCAGTATATTACATTACCAAATAGTCTAATAACATAATCAGTAGTAGATTTTCTGTCTATATTATCTCCTGCCCAATCGGCATCAACATAGCAATCAATAACATTCACATTTTCATTTTTCTTATACATTAGGAGAGACTAGGGAGGGTTGATACGGTTAATCCTTGACCTAGGAAATTGAAATAAGTTTTCATTCAATGATATCGGTTTGTGCGGCCTTTTATAGCCAACTAAGTTGCCATTAATTGTAGGAGGTTAAAACATGTCAGTTTAGATTATGGTAGGAGATACCTGGTATTTTTTAATAAACTGTAAAGTGTATCAACCCTCCCATGGTAAGGGAGCTTTGATACGGTGTAAAGGAGGTTTGATACAAAATAGATAAACCATAAAATACGCCAAACCATAAATTTTATTAGACCTAAAAGTACTCATTATTAATTGCCATTGTAAAATTTATTAAATTTGACGGCAAATGATAATTTTCTTGTGGATCTGGCAGTCCCACCTACAAAATTTGTTGTCGGTAGCTTCATAACTTCTTCTTCAGAACCAAGACCTTGGTCTTCCACGTCAGGATATACGATATGGTATCCAGGCTTCTTCCGCCGCATAAAGTTTATTAAATATTCATCTCCCACTTTTTCTATAGCTTGTCCAAAATAGTGCTTTATTGTCTTTTTTGTTGTAAATCTTACTAGAACATAGTCCTTTAAGTTTACTATTCCTCTAAAAATAAACTTCTTTCTCATTTTCTATTCAGTTATTTCATCCGATGATGCTCGATCGAATACAGAATTATCAGATTCAGATTCCTGTTCAATTGCTCGTTATTTCTTCACTTTAACAACATTGTTAGTACACATAAGGTTTCTTTTAAATATACCCGTGTTTTCTGTTCTTGCCCTTTTTCATAGTATTTTTTTATTTCTTCCATATTTGGGGTAGGAGTCAGAACTTTTGTTTTTGAAGGTCTTCTTCCTGATGTTTGTTGTTTTCTTGGTGGTGCCTGCGGCAATAGCTTTATTTCTTCGGGAGTCTTGTATGAGCAGGAATGCTCAGGCCTCGGCCTAGGAGTAGATTCTGGGATATGTTCTCTACCAACAGGTAATGCCAGCGTATCATTCACTGGGGGACTTTGTGACTGATGAGGATTAGTAACTTTTGCAGTGAGGAAGTCGTGATCGGTAAATTGGTGGCAATTGTATGGGTAGATACCAGTTTGAGAAAACTCTTTGCTAATATTCAGTGGAGTAAAAGCTGGCTGATATGCAGTACCAACAAGCGCGACAATATCTTTCAAACAAATAGTTTGGCCAGGATTTCTTACCATTAAAACATCGCAAGCTTCATTGAAGTACGTTTTGAACGGACCGTATACCGCAACATCAAATGGTTGCAAGCGGTGACTTATGTGTGGCGGTATGGTTAATAAGACGATGCCATTTTGCTTGCATTTATCTAGACCTCCAGGGGATATGTGGCTGTTGTGATTATCCAAAATAAGTAAGGATTTCTTAACTTTGCTACATTTTGAAATATGACAGATATAATTCGAAATTTTCAGATGTCATCCAACCGCTTGGATGAGTAGCAGCTTTGGATCCTGGTGGTGCACCAATGGTCAAATAATCTTGTTCACGAACACGTGGGAAAACAAAAAAAAAGGAGGAATAGAATTTCCTATGGCACTTATGGTACACAGGACTGTTACTGTCTGGCCTCGTTCTCCTGAAGTAACTTTGGATACTTGTTTTTGTCCTTTTTTTGAAATGATTTTGCTAGCTTTGTGGAAAGTCTGGACGCCAGTCTCGTCACAGTTGTATATTGAATCTGTAATAGTTATAATAATGATATATGAAATTAACTGTCGCGACCCTTACTTCGTGGAATATGCTCATATTAGTGTTTTTAAATGAAACTCACGGTCTCTAGTTAATTCCACAATAAGTTATTGAAAATTCTAAAAATATGACAATTGTTTCGATAAATCAATATCATCGTCAGAATGACAGAAGTTACATTTCATTTTATGCCTACCTGATGTTTAGGTTTATAGTTTTCTTGTATCTATGGCAATATCAATACCCGAGGTATTAATTACAATTTTGTAGATTTTTTTTATAGAAATACGAATAATTACTGTTACCTATTGTGTAAATATATATAAAATTTATGGTTTTTGATTATTTATCGGTGTAGAAAAAATAGCGTATGCAACTCTCATGTTTTGGTTATTAATACACTCGCATAAACCATACGAAACTCGCCTTCGGCTCGTTTCGTATCCCGGTTAATACTCAATATATTTGGTTTGACTCAGTTCCATTTCATTACGATACACATCATAACTTAACAACAATTCCAAGGTAATCTTTATTATTACCTAGGTCTTTCATCTTAAACTTTTCAGATAACAAAGTTTTAAAGTTATTCACATAGTTTATATCTTTGCCACAAATTAATAAATCGTCAACATAGATTAACAAGTAAATATTATTATTTCCGTCTTTAAGTACATAAAATCAATGTTACTTCTCTCGAAAACAATACTTACTAAAAATTGATCAAGTCAATCATACCAAGCCCTTGGGCTTTCTTTTAACCCATACTTATAGAGCTTTTATTAGTTTACAAACCTTATTTGAACCGTCCTCATAACCTTTTGGTTGTCTAACATATATTTCAGAATTTACCTTACCATTTAAAAATGCTGTCTCCACATCCATCTGTTCAATACATAGGCCCATTTGACAACAATATGACAGTAGGATTTTTATAGTTTGGATTTTGGCTACAGGTGCATAAACATCATTAATCTCATCAGTTTGTTGAAAACCTCTTACAACTAACCGAGCTTTATAAGTATTACCAAATTTTTTTGAATATACCCATATTTGACATTCAAAACTTTATTATCATTTACATTTTCGACTAGCTCCCAAGTCTTATTTTTATTTTGTAACGAGGTTTTCGTTACTAAGAGGTTATTTTGTGTCACCGAGTGTATTTTCACTTTGTATTTTCTGTCGCTGAGTATATTTATTTTATATTATATATTACCCGTTAGGTATTCTGGCCTCCGTATAAAAATTATTTCATAGTTTATGTCGCCGAGTATATACCCAGGCAGCACAGAATATCCACTAGATATCCAGTGAATAGCCCAATATCCACTGAATATCCAGTCCATGTAAGATATCTATGGGGAATCCACTGAATGTATTTCATGGATATGAAAAAAAATTATTTTATATTCTACTGATAATATATTGATTAATCACACAAAAAATTATTGGGAAGGAAGTTCTAATACATAATACCTTCAATACATAAATGTCTTAATCTCCTGATATTATATCCATTGTATATCCATGGATATCTATTATTACTTTCTGTCGCATATTTTGTCTTTGTTGAACGTATTTTTAGTTTTATTCAAGACGTGAAATTGAAAAAAGATAAATATACCTAAATTGAGTTATCAGTTACGAGTTTAATCAACAATACGAATACGGCATAAAACGTGTTCTTAACACACAACAAATATCTCATGACTTAACGTTTAATGCTATAATAGACAATAATGCATACATCAGTGTATTTTCATATTACATACCCGCAAAACTCAACCAACCATACACGATGGTACCTCTGTTCTCTCATTGGTCGATGCAGGGGTTGACCGTTTCATTTAGCCTCGTCATTTTTGTTGTTAAGTTGTAGGGTAGGTTATCATAGTTTTAAACACGTGCAAAAGTGGTTGGTTATTTTTAATCGCTAGTTTGGATTTGGAAAAAATAAGGTATGTATATGTTTCTTACCTTAATTCTGAATATTTTATTGATATTTATGATTGATTACCTACATTAAAAGCGTTTTGTATGTTTATACAATGTAAAACACCATGGTGTGAAAATGTGAAATAGGTTTTTCCTCGGATTTTACTTTGTTTTATGATAAACTGTGCTGGGGGCTCGGCTGATTTGATTAAAAAATCTTCTAAGCTCAATAATGATGGTGTTCAGGTGATAATAAATGTTCTTATTACAGGTATGTGCTTGAATACAAGACGCGGGCCAATGTTCAAAACGTTATTTTACAAAAAAGTTGAATCTTATTCGGGCGTACCTATACTGTATATAGCTGACCTTGAAAATATATAATCTTTCTTTTCTCGTTCTTACAGAAAGAACCGTGCAGATTAGACGACTTGGGTGGCGAGGAAGAACAATTATTGATGTATATGCAAATATGTATATTATATAAAATAAAGTATTTTCTATAATTCTATTCCATAGTATATCATTTCATCATATGTCAAATATTACTACTATTATGAAAAATGTAATTCCATTTGTACCTTCTTACTCACAGATGAATATCTGACTAGTACCTGCAGTTGAAAATAGAAGATGGCCAACAAAAACAAAGCTTACCAAAAGTTGTATATATCAACAGATCTGGAATAAAATTAACTGGAAATAATAGTTCTGGTTAATCAGTACAAAATATAACAGATATACGCGATGAGTATTTGAATATTTTTCATTGAACCACAATATTCTACAGTCGTCCACTTAAATACTAGACTATCCACTGTGTATCTATAATATTCTGTACTGGTTGACTGGATAAACTATTTTCTGTTAATTTTATTCCAGATCTGTAGACATAAAAAACTTATGGTTTGTATTGTTTTCGTTGGACCACCTTGTATTTCCACCAGTAGGTATTAGTGATATATTCTCAGATTTTCATGTTTGAGGAGGAAGGATATACCAAATGTGAAAATAAAATATCCTATTAATATCCATGGGACGTTAAGTGGATACATCAAATGTGAACATAGGATATCCATGGGATATTAACGCGAGATCCAGTAGATATCCATAGGATAACACATATATCCTAGATATAGGCGGACATATGGATATCCATTGTATGTCTATAGGCTATCCATCTATATCTAGTGGATATACAGGATATCTATAAAGGATATCTTGTGGATGTCTAATGTATATTGTGTGCCGTCTGGGTATATATATATATATATTATAATTGTGGATTTATGATATCTAATTAATTTTATATTTATATTTAGTTTTGTTATTTTTATATGTAACCTCGGCTAGCTCAAAATTTAATATTTTTTCTAAGTTTATGTTTATCTAAATTATTTAAATCCTCAGTCGGAAACATGAAACTCCTCCCTTTGAGTTCAGGATGCATTAAACCAATGATTGATGAAATTTATTCATAATCTTACCTTTTTCCTTTGTGATCTCTTGATGACACTAAATCTCTTAAATAAAAAGATTGAAATACGAAGATAATGTGAATTTATTCATGGATGTGATAAGAATAAAAAATTACCAACACTTTAATGTAAAACTATTTAATAAAATATTTCGGAACTATTGATTTAATTTGAACATTAAAATTTATGAATTTTTGCCACCCTATATAACATGTATTCTTAGCTACAAATCGTTCTCACTATTGCGTCGGCGCATAATATCCAAACGCATGCGCTCCTGTAATATAATATGATACGAGGAAAGATTTTCCCACTATAAGAAGCGTCTATTCAGTTAACATGCCACCAGCACGTTGGTAATGGTGAAGTTTTTTTAAAAGTTATAAAATTCATACCATCAATTACATATACGTGTGTAATTCGAACATAAACATGTGAGAGTTATGAATATGAAGAAAGTGATAGACAATAGTTAGGCATGCAATAATTAGAAAGAAGAAGTGAAAATTATTGGAACATTCATGATGCACGTGATATATCTAATGGATGAAATTACAAAAGGTGAGTACAATAACTTTTAGTGATTAAATATGCAATTATCAATAGACAAATTTTTGATGCATCATATTCTAATTGTTTTTTGACCTTTTTTTAATGCATTATTTGATTCGAACGTTCTAATAATAATTTGATTGTTCACTTTGATATATGTTAAATGGAATTCCAAATAATTTTATTTATAAAACACAGACCTTAGTTTTTGATATCACTGCCGGCTGCAACTCTCATCTTCTAATTCTTGATGATATCTCACAAGAGATATGCACCTTCAGTACTGCTTTATCCTTACACAGGATTAGATACACTTGTTATTAGTTTGATTTTACGTTTTGATGTAAATTTAACGTTTAAGCATTTTTTTTAAACAAAATTTCACAGAGAGCCATCTCCATCCACACGTCCTCTCTAACAACCCCAAATCGACTTTTCTTGTTTTTAAAATCAACAAGCATCTCGGCTTCCCCAATCGATAGCTCACTTATTTGTTATTTTTAACAAAAAATTGTCATTTTCATGTCTTTTAGTTATTAATTTAAAATACTTGAATTTTTTTGTCCTGGGGGGTAATCACACTGATTCACTATTATTTCTATTGCACTAAGGAATCTATATTATGTCCTTTTTTCCTTATACAATAGTTAATTTGTTGATAATTATGTTGTTTAGCTATTTTGATAAATGTTTATTTTTACTAAATTTACCACCTACATTAGTAATTTACCTATATGTAATTGATTCTTTTTTTTAATTTTGAATTTTATTCTATAACTATTCTATATAAACTCTTGATTATTTTAGTTTTTTTTAATTAAAGTCCTATATACAATAAATAATCAATGATTTTATGTTGGATTCATTACTTCCTGTTTATATTCATTTCCTTTTCATAAGTTTGGGCTGTGTTCCATCTATTTGATGCCATACCGTTTTCAACCCTTTATGAAATTACTGAATGAATGCATGAAATTCTAAACTTTTACTATTAAAACTCATGTGAATAATGTTAAGCTATTATTGGACTGATTACTTTTTAATATTATTTTAGGTTTCAAGATATAATATGAAATTTCTTACTGCGGAAACTCCTATGGCAGTGTTCAGCACAATGTGAAATTCCTTGACATTGACATCTATTTGGAATTACTTGTACAGGTAACATTTAATATTTAATTAGCTAATATTGTTTTTGGATTTTCTATTCTTTATCCCTTTTTTAAACAATCACATCAATATTCAACCAGATTTATTCATATTTCATTCTTTTTTTTATATTTTTATATTTGACTTGTTATGGATTTTTTTTATAATGGTTAATTGGTTAATGGTTGTGTCTACTGACACACCTTCCGTTATAATATTGTGTTATGTTTATTTATTTCAATTTATTTACAAAACTAGATAACTAGTTCAATATATATATATATATATATATATATATATATATATATATATATATATATATAAATATATATATATTCATTTATATTATGTATCACCCGTTACTTATTCGTTCCTTTGTATACAAACCATTTTTTTAGGTGATGCCGCCAACTGTATTTTCATTTGATAGTTTATGTCACCGAGTATATATCTAATTTATATTATGTATCACCCGTCACTTATTCGTTCCTTTGTATTTAAATCATTTAATAGTTTATGCGCAGAGTATATTTTCATTTTAAAGTTTATGTCGACGAGTATATATAATCATTTGTATATTGACTTATAAGTAGTGTAACGTATTATAAATCTCCGTGAACATTTTATTTTATTTTATCCCCTGGTTTCGGGGTAGAACCAATTGTTGTAACAGGATTAATAGTTATTCAAAATTTCGACATTTTTATTTCTTTCTTATCTAATTGCGATGGAGAAATCATTTTTCCTGGGTAAAGTATTCATTTCGATTTTAAAACCCAACATTTGAATGTACTGGTCTCCCCACTGCAACGAGGTAGATATTGGTAGATGCGCGCATGGCCGAACTAATCGAGAGGGAGGTGGAACCGTAAGATTGGACGGTAGGTAGATTTTAAAAATCGAACAGAGTACCGAAGTGCCAGCCGACCGAAGCAAAAGCGAAAATTGTGCATCGTCCGCCGTAAATTGCTTAGCTTGTTTTGCCGATTTTTCTTATTGAGATTTTTTCGTTGCTGTGAAGGTAAGAGCTTAGTTGATTTTATTTTAAATTCTCGATAATTTAGTCGCTGTAAAGGTAAGAGTTTTAGTAATAATTAATCCGAAAATATGTGGTCTTTTCAATTATCAATTTAAAATATTTATGTAGTTGATTTTCATTTTAAAATGAGTTGGAATATCTTGTACATTGGAGTGTGGTAAACTATTTATATATCGCATCTGATTTAATACCTTTTGTTAAAATCATTTAACATGTGCGTCGACCCCGCCAAATTTATTAGATCTATTCAAATCCAATATTGTAGAATCGCCGTTACCTCGGCTACCTTCGACCCGATATGCGTAGCGAACTACCGAAAATCGCCATTCCATGTCCGAGTACCACAGCGGCACCATGCGAATCATCTCTCGTCGATTTTGGTTCCTTTGTAGTTTCCTGGTTCAAAGTGTTTTTGAAAGAAATAAATAGTGATTAGTTTAGAATTATAATGAAGCCTAAATCTGGTAAGATAACTAATAGTCATATTTATTTGAAGATATTGATTTAATTGCCGGTTACCGCCAGACAACAATTTTTTCGCGGTGTTGCCAAATCTGGGGTCCGTTGGATGCGAGGTGGATTACACTTAACTTTGTTTATAATAATCTATTTTGAATAGCGATTAATTGGTGCGGGATTATTATGTGCGCAAATTTTCATCTTATGTACAGACGTATATGTGTGTCACATTCATAATTTACAATTTTCTCTTTAATGTACTGTTGGAGCTTGCAAAGCATAAATCGTTAGTAACATTTATTGGTAGTTTTATTTATTATTTTCCGTGGTAACACGGTGGTCCTTCGATTGTTATAGCTACAGGAAGGCCCCTATCAAAGAAAAACTATAAGGAATTTCTTTGGCAGCCTGCTGCAGTCCACTGAAGGCGTAAGGTCAAAGGAGTTTTAAACATAGTTTTTTGTGGTCCTTCGAGCCGGATCTTTTGAACATTATAGACTCGCTTTAGGTAAATGCTAATAGACAATATAGACTAAATTCGTTAAAGCAAAAGCAGAAATTTAGTGGAAAAACAATTTTTACATTTCCGTGATTAGAATAAAATTTATGTGCGCGAAGTGCCGTCCGCAGGGATCGGGAAATACGACTTGGTTTGGCAACACCGTGCTACGTGGGACTTTAAATTTACAAGCAAATATGTATTTCAACATGCAGCTGCATGAAGCCTCGCTCAGCAGAAAAAATTAAAGAAGGAGCTTTGAGAACATAAGATGTCGGCGCCTTTATGTTTTTTCTTTTTCTGTTGTGTATGAAATTTTAGACTTTGTTTTTATAACGTTTTTCTATTATGAATGTTGTTGGAACACAAACTGACTTGCCATTCTAAGAAGAAATTTTTCAGTTTAGTATTCAAAATACTGTTTAATTTTTATCTAGAATAGAGCGCCTTAAATTTGATTTTTTTTAAGAAACTCAGGAATTCGCAATTACTAATAGCACTGAGTTATTAAAGTATGGTTTTTTCTTTAAATTTAATAGTTCTCGTTTAAAATTTGGGAATAATTTATTTGTTCATTGCTTATATTACTCTTGTATATTGTCGTATTTATTTTATGGTAATTACAATTTTAGTACTGTATACGATTATTGACGTTTTTACTGTGTTAATAATTAGTTTCCGGTTAATTACTCTTGTCAAAGATGACTTCGCAATTATCACATTTAAAAAATAAACGAGCCGGTGCTAAGGCCCAACTTACACGGTTTGAAAGATTCTTAGCTAATATTACTGGTGAAGAAGAATCTTACCTTCTTAAAATTAAACTAGATAGTTTAATAGGACATTATAGTAACTATCAAGAAATTCAGTCTGAAATTTTAGGTATAGCTTTAACCTCGGATGAAACTTTGTCTGACAGCGGACCAGAGGATCTCATATCTGATAGATTCGAGTTATGCATAGCAAAATTTAGTTCTTTATTCGACAAAGCTAATAAAAATACATCTCGCTCTAGTGATAATTGTAATGTAGTTTTACCCAAAATAAATATTAAACCGTTTACAGGTCAGGCGTCAGAATGGACGTCCTTTCTTGATTTGTTTTCAGCTTTAGTTTTGAAAAATCCTAAACTTCAGTGTGATAGCGAAAAATTTTATTATCTAAAAAGCTTGCTTCGTGGCCAGCCACTCGAATTAATAGATAGTTTAAGTGTAACTAACCGGAATCTAGAGGTAGCTTTGGACATTTTAAAAAACACTTATGAGGATAAATCTAAATTGTTAAATTCTCTATTCTCATCATTGTTGGATCAAAAACCTATAGTTAAGAGTAATGCGGCTAGTTTAAGAGATTTCTACGTCGCATCCAAAAAGACACTAGAACAAATAAGAAATCTGAATTTAGAATCAGAACTTATGTTCGAGACTCTGGTGGTCTTTCTTTTAGAACAAAAATTAGATTTCATTACTAGACGAGAATTTGAAAACGAAAGAAAACCAATGGAATTAGTAAATACTCATGAATTTTTTGAGTTTATTAAAAGACGCTATAGTGTGTTAGAAAACTTAAATTTATTTGACTCTGGACATAAAAAGGAATCCAAACCACAGGATAGTAAACCTCGTGTCACTTTGCATACTAGTTTTGGTGATAAACCCCATATCCAATCTTCTTCATCTCAATCCAATAGGTCTGGTTGTGTACTCTGTTCAGACACCTCACATTTATTATATCGCTGTAGTAAATTCTTAGCTCTTTCACCCGTTGACAGGCATAAAGTTGCAAAAACAAACAAATTATGTTTAAACTGTTTAAGTTCTCAGCATTTAATTGCTAGCTGCAAATCTCTTCATCGTTGCTTGAGTTGCAGTAAGTCTCTCTCCTTCATTTTGAATTTAATTCTAATTCTCGTTCTGCTAATAGTAGCAGTTCTTCAAATAGAAGTGCTCCTCCCGCTCGTAACTCTGGAAGTTCTCCGGATCCTGGACCGAGCTCCAACATGAATAGAGTTGCAAATGTTGTAAACAGAGATTCTTCTCAATGCAATTCCATTGTAAGGAACAATTCGGAAGTAGATCATGTTGTCTCCTCTTCCAGTGTCCAGCAATCTTCGCTGGCAGCAACTAGTTTGTTTGATAAGATTGTGTTGTTACCCACTGCTATGGTAAATGTACATTGTAAAAATGGGAAAACTATAACAGTTCGTTTGCTTCTCGACTCTGCAAGTCAAATGAGTATAATCAAAAGATCCCTTGCTGATTCTTTAGGTACTCCTTATAGATCTCACGTGGTAAATATTTCTGGTCTTGGTAATAATAGATGTACCCATAGTAATAATGTCATAGATGTTGTTTTTAGCTCTTTGGTGGAACCCTTCAAGGTTTTTAATATAACTTGCTCTGTCATTGATCAAATTACCAATAAATTACCTCAATTTGTTATACCGCCCGATAAAATTTGTTTACCAGATCATGTTAAATTGGATTTAGCTGACCCTTTGTTTTTTGAACCTGGGGAAATTCAAATATTGGTAGGGGCGGATGTGTACTTCTGTCTTCTAAAAGATGAAATCTTCAGGATGGGGGATAACATGCCCACGCTTATGAACACTCATCTAGGTTATGTAGTAGCTGGCCCTGTTCCAGAAATGCGCGTAGACAAATGCAATAAAACTAATTTTGCTCTTTCCTTTTTAACAGTAGAAAGTGAAAATTTAGTTGATGCTCCGAGTATTGACGAATTAATTGAGAAGTTTTGGAAAATCGAGGACATTCCTGATTCAGAGGGTCATTCCTTTGAAGATGAACTAGTAGAAAATATTTTTCTTCAAACTACCAAAATTTTACCGTCTGGAAGGTATCAAGTAGACATGCCTTTGATAGTAGATCCTAGTAAAAAATTAGGTCATTCACTTTCGATAGCCAAGCGTCGTTTCAATCACTTGGAGAAAAAGTTCGAAATAAATGCCGATTTTTTTGAAACATACAAGCAAGTCTTGACTGATTATATTTATTTAGACCATGCTAGAGTGGTACCGCTTTCGTTGTTTTGTAATCTCACTAATGAGATTAAATACTTTGTTCCTCATAGAGCAGTTATACGCTCTTCATCTGTTTCCTCTAAATGTAGAATAGTTTTCGACTACTCGTGTCGATCTGACACTGGGGTCTCTCTCAACGATCTTACTTATAAAGGGTATCAAGTCCAAGACAATTTATTCGACATACTTTGTCGCTTTAGATCCTTTCGCTATGTTTTATGTGCGGACATCCAAATGATGTACCGGATGATTGAGATAAACCCTGCTCATCGTCACTTGCAAAATGTGCTTTGGCGTGACAGTCCTGCAGATGCATATCAATGCATAGAACTTTCTCGGCTTAGTTTCGGCCAAAACTGTGCCCCATACCTAGCGACTAGAGTCCTCAAAGACATCGCTTTAAATAATACATCTTTTCCTCTAGCTCAGAAAGCCCTGCTTTCGCAAACCTACATGGATGACATTCTTAGTGGAGTCAACAATCATGACGAATTAGAAACTCTTTATTTTCAATTAAGCACAGTACTTAGTAAACATGGGTTTAAACTGCACAAGTGGCATTCAAACTCGTTAAGATTCCTCCAGTCTCTCTCTCTTGATCCTAACTTAGAATTGGATTTAAATTTGGAAAATTCTCCTTGTAAGATTCTTGGCATAAAATGGAATTCTTCCCTTGATTTACTCCAAATTAGTGGTTCAGCCCTGCCTGACCTGCCTTGTTTGACAAAACGAAGCGTTTTGTCCATTATCGCTAGTACTTTTGACCCTTTGGGTATAGTAAACCCTCTAATCGTACTTGGGAAACTTATAATGCAATCTCTCTGGCAACTTCAGCTAGACTGGGATACTCCTATAAAAGACGTCAATATTCTTAAGCAATGGAACATGTTTGTCAAAAATCTTTCCGATTTACCTCAGCTCGCAATCCCTCGACTTCTAACGCAAAATAAAAAGTTAATTCATGTCTCTTTGCATGGTTTTTGTGATGCCAGCCAAGTAGCTTATGGTTGTTGTATATATTTAGTAGCCTCTTATTCGGATCACTCTATTTCTTCTTCACTTGTTGCATCTAAGTCTAGAGTCCGTTGAAGGCTAAATTGACTATTCCTAAACTAGAGCTCAATTCTATGGTTCTTTTGTCTAATTTAGTTGTCCGAATAAAAAACATTTTCTCTTCATGTTATTCTTTCCAATCCATAAACTTATGGTCTGACTCCCTGGTTTCCCTTTCTTGGGTGAAACACAAGGCGAGTAAATTCACTCCTTTTGTGGCTCGGCGTGTTCTCACTATTCAACAGAATAGTGCAGGTTCAACCTGGAGACACATTAGATCTCATTTGAACCCAGCTGACATTCTTTCACGAGGAACTTTTTCCAAGGATGTTCAGCCCTTCTGGCTACATGGTCCTGAATTTTTATGTCAAATTGAAGACTATAATTCATTAGATACATTTTCTATTGTTGATGTATTGCCCGAAGTTAAAAAGGTAAATCTAGCTTCTCTCAAATCTCCGGTTAATCCCTTAAAGGAATGGTTCCCAGAGTTTCCTCAATTCCAAAAACTGCGTGGATCCATTGCTTATCTATTTCGGTTCATTAACAATTGTCGCAGAGTCAGCGACAAAGTTACTGGACCTCTATCCGTAGAGGAACTTCGAGTTTCCTTGGATTTTATTATACTTCAAACTCAGAAAGAGCATTTCTCTAGAGAAATAGAAAATCTATCTCAAAACAAGCCCCTTGTACACAAATCACTCCTACCGCTCAACCTTTTCCTAGACAATAATAGAATTATACGTGTAGGTGGCAGACTTCAGAATGCCGAACTCAACTTTGATAAGAAGTTCCCAATGTTACTTCCTTCTAATGATATCATAGTCACTAGATTAGTAGAAAGTGAACACCGTAGACTTGGGCATAGTGGTCCACAAAATGTTTTAGCGAACCTTCGTCAAATTTATTGGCCTCTTGGTGGAGTACGTACCATCAAGAAAATTCTCTCCAAATGCATTACTTGCTATCGGTTTCATGCTCAGTTTTCTTCACAAATCATGTCCCCATTACCAGCTGATCGTGTTCAACCAACTAGAGCTTTTTTCAAAGTTGGTGTTGACTTTGCTGGACCTATCTCATTACGATCCTCAAGACTTCGTAAGGCCCCTTTGCTCAAAGCCTATATAGCTATTTTTGTGTGTATGGTGACTAAAGCCATACACATCGAATTGGTCACTAGCTTAACGACTGATGGTTTTATAGCATGTTTAAAAAGATTTATTGGTCGTAGAGGTAACCCCAAGGTTATTTATAGTGACAGAGGCACGAATTTTATTGGTGCCCGAAATCAATTGAGAGATCTCGCAGATTTTCTCAGATCTAATGACACTCTTGAAAAAATCTCAAGTTATCTTACTTCAACCGAAATTTCTTGGAAATTTATTCCTTCACGCTCACCCCACTGGGGAGGTCTATGGGAGGCCGCTGTTAAGAGCGCCAAATCCCATTTGGTTAGATTATTAGGCACGTCTATCTTCACTTACGAAGAGACTGCCACCATTCTCATTCAAATTGAGGCCATTTTAAATAGCCGTCCATTGTACGCCCTATCCAACGATCCTAATGATTTGTTACCATTGACCCCGGGTCATTTTCTAATTGGTTGCCCCTTGACGGCCTTTCCCGAAGAAGACATCAGTGAGACTCCTCCTAATAGATTGTCCTTTTGGACTCAATGCACCCAGATCCAACAGAGATTCTGGAAGCGCTGGTCAATTGATTACTTGCACCAATTGCAACACCGTCCCAAGTGGCAGACGGTTGAAAAAAACCTATCTGTGGGAGATTTAGTTCTGGTCCTTTCGGAGGACAGACCTCCCCTTAATTGGCCTGTAGCTAGAATTTTAGAACTTATCCCTGGTCGTGACGGTAAGTTCCGAGTTGCTAGAATAAAAACTAGTGATGGCGAATACACTCGCCCCATTGTTAAATTAGCCCTGCTCCCTTTAGAAACTTAGTTCACCCCTAACACAGTTACTTTCTGAGTCCGGAGTACTTCCTGGCAATAACCCATGGCTAGTGTGGACACCAACGGGCAATATTCTAGACCTCCGTTGTTTCTTTATAGGGACTTTATACTTGTAGAATATGGTTTGTTTACTTCTTCTTTTTTTGTTTGTTCTCCCCTTTGTTGTTTCTCTCTTCTAGTACCTTCCCCCCCCAGTATGTTAAAATCATTTAACATGTGCGTCGACCCCGCCAAATTTATTAGATCTATTCAAATCCAATATTGTAGAATCGCCGTTACCTCGGCTACCTTCGACCCGATATGCGTAGCGAACTACCGAAAATCGCCATTCCATGTCCGAGTACCACAGCGGCACCATGCGAATCATCTCTCGTCGATTTTGGTTCCTTTGTAGTTTCCTGGTTCAAAGTGTTTTTGAAAGAAATAAATAGTGATTAGTTTAGAATTATAATGAAGCCTAAATCTGGTAAGATAACTAATAGTCATATTTATTTGAAGATATTGATTTAATTGCCGGTTACCGCCAGACAACAATTTTTTCGCGGTGTTGCCAAATCTGGGGTCCGTTGGATGCGAGGTGGATTACACTTAACTTTGTTTATAATAATCTATTTTGAATAGCGATTAATTGGTGCGGGATTATTATGTGCGCAAATTTTCATCTTATGTACAGACGTATATGTGTGTCACATTCATAATTTACAATTTTCTCTTTAATGTACTGTTGGAGCTTGCAAAGCATAAATCGTTAGTAACATTTTTTGGTAGTTTTATTTATTATTTTCCGTGGTAACACGGTGGTCCTTCGATTGTTATAGCTACAGGAAGGCCCCTATCAAAGAAAAACTATAAGGAATTTCTTTGGCAGCCTGCTGCAGTCCACTGAAGGCGTAAGGTCAAAGGAGTTTTAAACACCTTTCCCGAATTTTCTTTCAGTGGGTTTCGTTGATATTAGTTCCGTTCTTTAATACCTTTTTCTTCGATTTTGCAAGGAAAATTCCTGATTGAAATATCCGTTTGCGCCAGGCATACATAGACGCTAGGGATCCCGGATATTTTAAATCTCGAATTCCCAGTTGCAATACCTTTCCCGAGTTTCCTTTTAGTGAGTTTGGTTGATATTCGTCCCGTTCTTTTTAATACCTTTTTCTTCAATTGGTAGGGACAATTCCTGATTGAAATATCTGTTTGCGCCTGGTATACATAAACGCTAGGGCTCCCGGATATTTTAAATCTAGAATTCCCAGTTTCAATATCACCCGAGTTTTCTTTCAGTGGCTTTTGTTGACATTAATACCGCTCTTTAATACCTTTTTCTTCGATTTTGCAAGGAAAATTCCTGATTGAAATATCCGTTTGCGCCAGGCATACATAAACGCTAGGGCTCCCGAATATTTTAAATCTCGAATTCCCAGTTGCAATACTTTTCCCGAGCTTCCTTTTAGCGAGTTTAGTTGATATTCGTCCCGTTCTTTTTAATACCTTTTTCTTCAATTGGTAGAGACAATTCCTGATTGAAATATCCGTTTGCGCCAGGCATACATAAACGCTAGGGCTCCCGGATATTTTAAATCTAGAATTCCCAGTTTCAATACCTTTCCCGAATTATCTTTTAAATTTAGAATTTCCGGTCTTTGATAACTTTTCCGATTTTAGGGAGAATCTTGATTGATTCTAGAATCCCCCGTTTTCATTACCTTTTCCGAATTTTCTTTTAGTGGGTTTTCTTGATACTAGTTCCGTCCTTTGATACCTTTCTCGATTTCGTTCAAATTTTAGTGAGTTATTGACAATTTAAGTCTAGAGCCCCGATCTCTAGTATTGTTTTCCCGATCTGATAGTTTTCTTTTTAGTAACGCCTGACCCGTTCGTTGCATAAGAGTTTATCAAATATTTGAATGAAAAGACCACCAAACAAAATAGTTTTGTTTGCTTTTTACCGCTTCTTTTCTTTGCATGTACGCTATTTTATGATTATAAACCACTCTCGCTTATGTCCTGCCTGCTTCGTCGCTAATAATACATATGCGCTTTTGAGTATTGTTTATTTTGTATATATAACGGCTGGGTAGAAAGTATCATTGTAATAAAACTGAAATAAACCTGATTTTAAACCACTCTCGCTTATATCCTGCCTGCTTCGTCGCTAATGATACATATGTGCTTTTAAGTATTGTTTATTTTGTATATATAACGGCTGGGTAGGAAGTATCATTGTAATAAACCTGTGTTGTGTTTTATTGACCTATTATAGACTAGTACTTCCTTATGGTAGAGTAGCTGCACGAATTTTAGCTTCTCCGTAGTGTGGATCAGGATAATAATATTTATTTCAGGACTAGCGAGAACATTTGTTTTATATATTTAGCAACCTCCCGAATTTTGACGACAATAGACCCCTGGAATTTACCGTACCTCCATCTGAGGCTACCTGGAACTCTCGACGAGTGAAGTCGAAGGGCGGTGGAGACAACCACGTTAAAAATCTGGCGCCCGAGAAAGTGTAGGGTTTCAAAGGTGTTAGAAGCGACGTTTCCGAGGCGTTAAGAGATAGAGCAAGATGCCGCTACCAATAAATCACGCGCAACGCAGCGCACCGTCTTCGCCGTAGGGAGGAAAACGCGTCACAATTTAAACAATCAATTTCTTTATTCATGGCATTTATCCCAAACTGACTTTCTTCTGTTTCTAATGCCTCCTCAACTGTACTAGGTACATTTGTGCTACAAAAATACTGCTATTATATACATAGTCTTCAAATTTCTGGGGAGTTTTTCTTGACCTCATTTGGGGGTTCAAACTCTCCATTCATACTTTCATTATCAGAACTTTCAATTTCCAAACCCTTGCTTGCATTATCACATTCAAATGCATCTACATCCAAACCTATGCATTTTGCGTATTTTTCAACAATATCCACGAGTCTAGAAACTATGACTCTGTTATTTAAAGGAACACGATATCCGACTTCACTATAACCAATCAAAATTCCCATATCAGCCTTTTTGTCCCATTCCGAAAATTTTTTCTGTTCCGGTCGTCTAACAAAAACTTTACTCCCATATAAATACCAATTTGAAACGTTCGGTCTTTTGCCAAAAAATGTTTTTCTTTCAATCGTGTTGGTTAACGTTCGAATCTTTTGTAGCGCAAACTATTTCTGGCCAATATCTCTTGTGTGTGTTTGCTTCGTCTAATAAACAACGCGACATATTCATGATCGGTCTGTTGAAACGTTCCGCTGTTCCATTCAACTCATGTACATAGGTCGAACAATTATTAAAACTAATGCCTCTTCCTTTAGCGAAACTGTAGATCTTACCATTCAAATATTCTTTACTATTATCACATCTCAAGAATTTTACATTTTTTCCTGTCAAGTTTTCACATTCATTCACATACTCAACCAGACAATCATATACTTCTGCTTTGGATTTCATTACACACACTTTAGAAATTTTAATGTAATTATCAATGAACGAAACAATAGCTATTTTTATAACAAGAGAGGAAAGTTGATCGTTCAAAGGAGGAAAAGGCACTTTACACCCATGTTATACATATGATTTTTCCGCCTCCATCAAATAACAAGACATTTTTAAATTATTTATTTATGAAACTAACAAAGAAAATTAATAAATACTACTTAGGGACTTTTACGAAACTTGGCTGGGAATCGAGGATGGACTTCTAAAATGCTTGGCTGGGCATCGAGGAGGAACTTTTATGAAACTTGGCTGAGCATCGAGGACGGACTTCTAAAGTGCTTAGCTAGGCATCGGGGATGTACGTTTTTATTTGTACTTTAAATCCCTTGGGATTTTAACTGTCCCTTTATATCCCTTGGGTCAAAAAGTGACACTTAAGTTTGTAACATGTGAGACTAAAGTGACCACTTTAGTCTCGGAATTGCAAAAATGATTTATTTCATTGATAACGTACTATGACGTCACTTTTACTTTGTTCCCTACAATGGGGCCAGGAAATGTATACTTTGGATAGAGGCAGGCGGAAAAATATTTTTCACCTTGAAATCCTGTAGTAGTAAACGGTCCACAAACATCAGTATGAATAATTTCTAATATTTCTTTTGCCCTTTCTCTATTATTTTTAAATGGAACATTACCCATTTTATTTTCTATACACGTTTTACATTTCATATATTCTGATTCAAGTTCTCTTGGAATAACATTTAACAACTGATTTTTCGACAAAACTTCTAAGTATTTAAAATTTACATGACCTAACAACCGATGCCATTTTTCTTTTTCACTCATATTACCTATATTTACACAAGAAACATAATTATTCAACTTATTTTTCATAAAATATAACACATTATTTTTTACCACTACAGCTGTAACTTTACCTTCCATATCAATAATTTTAGCTATTTTACCTTTATAGATTATTGTGTTATTTTCTGTAACATTACTCACACTAATTAGATTTGATTTCACATCTTTCACAAAAAAAAGCATTTTTTCTACGCCCTATCTTTAAAGTACCTTGTATTTCATCGGTTTGCAGCGCTTAAAGTAGTTCTTTATGGTTAGAGTGAAAAAAAATAAAAAAGTGCCATAACGTTATTATTATTTCACGCTTCCCATAAGCTAACACAATGAATCTTGGCTGGGCATCGAGGAAGGACTTTCATGAAACTTTGAATACGTATAATTGTAATTTACCGAAAGAGCTTAATTAAAACATCCCAAATTTCTATTTGAATTTTATTTTTTTGTATAGGGCTGTAGAAAAAATAATGTATGCAACATGTGCATAAAGTATCTTTTTTTCACTCATGGAATGGACTTTTTCCATTCGTGAAAAATTACCACTTTATGCACTTGTTGCATAAATTACTATTTCATATCGACTAATTCTTTCTTACCAAACGCATTAAAAATACTTTTGACGTTACAAATTTTCGTTGCTTTAACAATCCTATTGTCACATAACCTGAATAAACGTTAACAGATTCTTTTAATATCGTACATTTATCAAATAATTTTTCGTCTTTAATTATGTGGTCCGTACAACCACTATCTAACAGCCATTGTATTTCATTACTTACAATATTTAAATCAACGTTATGCACCGCATGGTGAGCAACTGATGTAACCCACGACCTATTTCTTTCTTCATTTTTCCTTTCTCGCTGTTGGTCGACGCAATGCGCACTTCCACTGTGCTGGACGCTCGGCTTCTCCACAGCCATAACACGTCGGCTCGTGTCGACTTTTTGCAGCAAAAACGTTTGACTTTCTTTCATGACCTTCGTCCTTTTTATTTTTTATTTCAGCCATTTGAATCTTACTTTTTACGTAATCCGCTGTTTGGTCTTCTTCTTTCAACGTGTCAATTAGGTGATCAATATAACTAAATGAGTAGGGCAGAGTATATAGTTCAGTTTTTCATTTTCAGACACTTTTGCACCTGCACTTTTTAAATCATTCACACATTTTTCAAAATCCCAAAAAAGGTCGCAGAGTCTCTATACTTTTTCAACCTTATTCTCTCCAATTTATTTCGGCAAATGATTTGCAAGGTCAAAGATTCTTTTAGGTACATGTTGTCGAACTTTATTATTATTCCGTAAGCTGTCCGTTTTGACAGTCGAATTTCTCGAAAACTGTTTATGTGACATGTATGAAATTTGGCAGATATAAACAGTCAAAACTACTGCTTATATTTATTATAAAATGACTTCCGTTCTTCCTGTCATTTCGGGTCACGTGACACCAGCATAATTTTTCTAAATGGGACAACCGGTATAATATCACAATTTTAGATATATCATTCAAAAACAAATTCAACGATACCACATTTGTCATCATTGTATTATTCAGTAATGATAATAGGGGCAGTTAAATGAACATCTGTATAAATTATTTTATTGTAAACGTAACATACCGAATTTCCAAGTAATCGAAAAAATTAAATAAAATGTTCGAATTGATATCCATGTACATTGACAAAATGTTCAAACCTTGTTAAAAGATTTCTTGTAAGTGCTGCTGTAATCATTTTGTATATAACTGTTCGACATGCCTCTTTCATTTTATCCTTTAAATCATCTAAATCAATTGGAGGTGTGGCATAAACTCGACCTTTCAAGTAACCCCAGAGAAAGAAATCTAAGGGTGTAATATCCGGCACATAATTGCACCATTTTGACCAATCCATTTTTCAGGAAACGTGTTATCAAGATATTCTCTAACTGGCCAAAAAAAGTGTGGAGATGCTCCATCTTGCTACCATCACTTTGTTTGCCTTTCATGTAAGGAAATATCTTGAAGTAATTCTGAGAGAGTATTTTGAAGCAAATCTGAGTATCTTTGCCCCGTTAAGTTCCTTCATAAAAATAGGGACCAATCAACCGACCGTTTAATATACCGCACCAAACAAACATTGCTTACCCATATTGTTTGAAAATTGGTTTCGCTTATCTAGTTTGGATTCTCCTGCGACCAATATTGATAATTATGGCGATTAATAATACCATTGTTATGAAGCCTCCATTTATCACTCCATAATATTTTTTCTAAAGGGTTATCATTACTTTGTATGAACGTTTCAGCAATAAAATTTATTTTCCTTTCATGATCTGTCTGAGCGGTCTTTTGACGAGGAACTTGGTTTTTACCGCTTGTAAAAGAAGCAGTTCTTAGCTTTTGTTCGACATAGACAAAAGTATTTTTGCTTGAAGTTACTCTATCTCTGTACAAACCTTGAGCATGAGTTTTGTTTTTTCCACATATTCCATAAATAAGTAGCATGTCAACAAATTAATCGTAAATGAAAATTGAAGTCATCATTTACTTAATTATTACAGTGTCTTCACAAGATTACGACTAATAATTATTGACAGTTCTTGAAGAAACTTCACCTATCAATAATGAATGAGCTTATATTGTTGCTACTATAGTTATTTATTCCATAGCCACCTAAATTTTTGAGTGCAAAATATTGCTTTAATAAATTTGGTGAAAGTAAATAGCCCTTATTATCATTACTACACAATACAATGATGACAAATGTGGTATCGTTCAATTTGTTTTCGAATGATATATCCAAAATTGTAATATTATACTGGTTGTCCCATTTAAAAAAAAATGTTGGGGTCACGTGACCCGAAATGACAGGAGAAACGAAAGTCATTTTATAAGAAGTATAAGCATCAGTGTCGACTGTTTATATATGCCAATTTTTATAAATGTCATATGAACAGTTTTCAAGAAATTGGACTGTCAAAACGTCGTGGGACACCCTGTATAGTTCATAGCTTTCAGATCATTTTCCTCCCATGTTTCATTATCATTTTCCGTTTTAACACGCGTAACTACATCATCACATTTTTTTTAGTTTCAAAAATAACATTACACTTTTTTCCACATGCCATAAGTCTTCTTCATCAAACACCGGTACAGCTGTGTCACTGTTTCGCGCCATTTGCATCACATGTTCTTTCCTTCGTATACAGGATAGTTTTTAATTCGACGATATACTTATTGAACCACGCTCTGCTACTATGTTAAGGTTAGTGGTATGAAACGTTTCTGCTTAATATGGAAAAATCTTTATTCCGAATAAAACAGAAATAACATTATGGCATGATATGCCTACTTCGCTTATCTATCATCAACCGTGTCTCTGAGGGAGTCCAGTTTAGTGATGGGATCCATCGAATAAAAACTATCGAATAATTTGATGGTTGCCATTTATTCGAATTATTCGATATAGTCAGAAAAGTATTCATGAATAAATGTATGTGAAAGAATTAGTAGAAGGAATAAAATTATTCGCGAAAAAATGAATGAATTAGTAGTATAGGTAAGTAAGTGACTAACGCGTTCATCTAAAATACCAAATTATTCATGATTCATGAATAAATTCTGTTAGTAACTATTTAATTACTGATGCGTTGCAAATTAATAACTTTTAAATGTTTTTATTTTAAAATGTGCAAAATTAAGAATCAATAGTGACTTTTCTATTTTCTGATACTATTCACAAAAATATGCTGTCCAAATTTTTACTAGACAGTTCAATGAGATTATTAGTTATCTGGCCAGCCTTAGGAAAAATGCTTTCTGATGGGAGGCACGTGGCTGGCACGGAAGAATATAGCTAAAGCACTTTTGAGACATTTACAGAAGTCCAGGTGACTTTCCATTCTGTTTACAATGCATATCAAGATAATTTTTAACTAAAATGTGTGCTGCTAACAGTGGAATAATTTTTGGGCATCTTCAAAACCTGATTTTTAAATCTGGGATCAAGACAAGTACATTTAGCACATTTCATTACAAATTTATTCGAATGAATTCATGCGATGGTTAGATTCATTCATTTAGTAATTATTCGATATATAAATTTATTCGATGGTTTCCATCTCTAGTCCAGTTATAATCTGCATATGGTTGCACATGCGCACTGTCTACATGGGCGCAAATGCGCACTGTCTGTATGATATATACAATGGCACACATTATAAATGTATTACTACTCAACAGTCTTTCTTTTAACTCGAAACATTCTAAATTCTTGGGGGGAAGGGGGTAACTTACCACCCTTGGGTAGTAATAATTTATGCCATCTAAAAATGTATCTTATTTACTTGAGGAACACCATATGTTTGCAGTTTCTAAGAATATGCTTGAATTGCCGTAAACCATTGAGAGGCTCGTAGCGTAATCGTACATTTGATAGAACATTTTGTCCGCCAGCAGTCAGATTGGGTGTTTTTGCTCGAAGGAAATTTCAGCGTTTTTCAACCTACCTACGACACGGAGATGACCGAGTAAATATAAAAATGGTTTCGAGGATATCAGTTGTTTGTTTGGTAGATTTTTGTTCTTTAAAAGTTCCGCTATTTCCGTTGAAAAGGACTGATTTTGAACTTATTTGATGCTCAAGTGAAATGTATTCATGAATAAATGTCTTGTATTTCGAATAGAGATCGGGATTAGGTTGTTTTTCTAAAGAGAAAAATCGATTTTTAGCAACAGTGAGTGACTTTTTGTGTTCTGTGACAGATTTTAACGGAATATCAACTTGGAAATGTCCATTTTCGAGAATCTTAGTTGTCGATTTGAAAATAAATTCCAAAAGCTCATCTTCGGTTGAGAGATTTAAATTTTGGAGTTTCTTCGATTTACCAGAATTTTGCGAGAATGTTCTGTAATTCTGTGTCCGGGTTGAAAATTACGGGCTCACTGGCTACATGATACGAGAAAGCGGGTGTGTGTTTTGATTATTGCTGGGAGTTCAGTTTTCCCGAGATAATGTAACTCAAATGGGTATTAAAAAGTGTGGGTAGACCGTCACCTATTTTGATGCAGCTATAGGTTAACAAATCATAATAAACATCTGCTCCTATTAATAGATCGATTTTACCGGGCGTGGCAAAGGTGTTCTTAGCTAATTTATTTACAATCCGCGAAGGTATTGTTACGTGATTACATTCAACTTCATTTGGGGGATAGTCGTAATAATTTTCTCAAGCACAGAGTACTGGTTTCAGATATGCCTGAAATATTTAAGTTTTTCTTGTACGGAGTATAGTTGAGCTTTTGTACAAGTTGATTGCTAATGAAATAATTTTTTGTTGGTTTTCTTGAATGCGTTTATCTTAACCAGTTTATAGCTACATGCAAATTTCTATCATTCACTTGTAATTCATCTACAATACGTAAGGCATCACTTTCAAGATAACTTTTTAAATACTAAAATTTCTCAGCATCTTATTCTAATTGTGAATTTTCTAGGACACTAGTTTTGAACAGGCTATAAATACTTTCCCATTCAGTGTAATTCACGGAAAATTTCTTTATTTTTATTTCAGGGAATCTAATACCTGAGTTATAGTTTAACTCAACTCTTGTTTCCCTAACTGACTCATTGATACTTTCGGATATAGTTACTTTTTTAATCGCTCTAGCTAATTGACTCCTAGTTGTACGATAATCAATTTCTATTTTGTTCCTATCTTCCTGGTCTGCGATTTTTTCATTCTTCGTAGGTGGGTAAATTTCTAGTTTATTTTGTGTGAGTTTGCACTGGTTAAAGTTTTTGATGAGTTCTTTTTGTAGAATTTCCAGATCAACGATATCTAAGTTTAATTCTGCTTCTAATTGGATATTACTTTTCCGCCCAACCTATCTTTACCCCAAAAAAAGTTGGAATTTTGAATTTTTTTTGAGTTATTTTTACGTTTTCCATCAACAGCATCCCGAAAAAACGGTTTTTAGAAAAAAAATCCTGTGTGTATGTCGTCGTCGTCGTCGTTGTTGTCGTCGGCCACTTTTACTTACATGTCTTGTTAGCACGATACAGCCTCCGGAGTGCAATAAGTCACAAATTTTATGATTGAATATTGTTAAGGACATGTCACAGATGAACCCTATTGATTTTCAGCTGACCAGAGCCAGTACAAGATGAACCCTATTGATATTCAGCTCACTAAAACCAGTACAACGGGTGCTATGGTACTTGCAGTACCAAATTTTTGTCATTTTTGGAGAGTTTTCAGTTTGTTAGCACGATACAGTATCCAGAGAGTATACGATTGATCAATTTTATGATTGAATATTGTTCAAGGTGTCTCACATATGTACCCTATTGATTTTCAGATGACTACAGTGAGTACAGCGGGTCCTATAAATCCAGATATACTAAATTTTTGGTTATTTTTGGAGAAGTTTCGGTTTGTTAGCACGATACATCCCCCGAAGTGTATACAAGTAACAATTTTATGATAGAATATTGTTCAGGGCCACAGATGCGGAAAAGTTAGTTTTAATCCTTAAAACCGTTTATTTTTTATTCTTGTGGTTCTACTTTCGATGGATTAAAGTTTTTAAATCAATTGTTGAGATTTTTAGTTTAAGTTTATAACAAGAGCAATAGAGCAAAAGAGTGGCTGATATTTTTTATCATATGCTACGAATTTTTGAGATAATGTCTTATACGAGCTACTATGATTTTACATAGAAGGGTACATATATGAACTTAAATAATATATTAAGCAATTTAAAGAGTTCAAAAATAAATGTCTTTCTTAAATATTTTTTTCAGCGAGATAGTGATGTACAATAAAATTGAAATAAACTGACATTTTCCAATCCAGCTGCGAAATACCTACAGCTCCTGCTTACAGGTGTAAGTTTGTAGATGATTCGATCGGTTTTGTTGGTCTGCTCTTAGGTTAGCGAGAGAGTTCATTTTAATTTACGTCTATGAGATAATGTTGAGTTTAGAGATGCACTGGTTTTAGATCTGGCTCTGTAGGTCCATCTTTTGGTGTAGATGAACTAGATTAGTGGAGTGGACTGTTATGTTTGTCTTTCACCGATGCACCAAGGTTTTGTTGTTTTTCTTCTATCAGGTTTTAAATACGACAATATTAACAACGCAAATCAAATCTTGCAAAAAAAGATATTAAGGAAGATACAACAAATGATGCGGCGAGCTGATAGTTAGATAATTAATTGCAGTTGTTCACAGATATTAGTTGCTCGTATGATAAATATGTATTTCTCTCCGATTATTATTGAACTAAAACACTTGTAGTTATCACTGTTGTATTTCGCGTCGTATCACGATAGAGATTTTTATACGTTTGGGTAAAATCGTAATTTTCCCAGGTTAGTATTAAGTTTAGTGTAGAGTTCATTAGTTTAGGGTTTTATTCTGATTGGAGAGATTCACTGAGTTGTTAAGATACCAGTTAAACTGTGATTTTCACCACTTCTTTCTCAGACGAGAAATTTTTCACTACTCGTAGTTTGCTCAAGAATTCGTCTTTTTATTACAAGTAAACGTCGGTCCACATTTGAGGTCTCGACGTCGGGGAAACATTGACAATAGAGATAAGTTTTGCCATTGTAACAGAGTAGGGGATGTACTCTTACCCATAAATGAAAGTTTCTATTTTTTGTCCCACAACCATATTATTCTTGGCATGAGGTAAATTATTTACGTCAACCATTCTGGAACAGCATCAATTATTTAAGGTAATTGTTATGTCATTCTAAATGTTTTTAGAAAGGCCCATAATTCTTTCTTATGAACAGATTTTTCAAGTGCCTGGTTCATGTAGAGAGGACTTCACTTTTGGTTCCATACACTTTTCCGATAATTAAGTACAGATTGAGGGAGAAACTTTTTGTTAATTTGTTATCGTGATATATACTGCTCGCCAAATCGCAACAATTTCTATGTAAAATTTATTTTAATTTTATAATTATTTTGGGGCGCCCCAAGTACTTACTTGTACATACTAGTTGTTTGCGATTACCAATTACCTACTCAGGGATTATTACAGGTAAGTACCCGATGTTTATTGGAGTCAAGACGAAATTTCTTGGAACCACTGGCATAGCATAATTTCAGAAAATGTAACATAATCATATAACTCACCCTTCAGTTCTCCCTTTTTAATCATACTCATTCTCTTAAAGAATGCGTCATCTAAATAGTTTATGGTAGGTGCAGCTTTCTTTCCCCTTTTCTTTGCTAACCAATGGATTGTATCCCTTTTCTTCACAGAAACATTTTCGTCTTTGTCGTCATCGTTAATTCCTTGCAATCTATTAAAATAAAATATCTTTCAAATAATATACTTTAAAAATTAAAAAACAATGCACAATTGATTGTGTCAGCGTGGCCGAAAAGAAGAAGGCTTGGGTGTCACTGGCCCACGAGTTTAACTCAAGCGGAGAACATTGTTTTGTAAGTAGTAAATATTATGTTTTATTAAATTAATGCTGTTTGGAATAAAGGTGAATTTCATTTTATAATTTCTTCTAAATAGCAAGATTATGTTTTAAGTAATATAATGTATATTTTTTATAGAGAACACCTGAACAATTGAAAAAATGTTGGGAGAATATGAAAGGGCGTGTAGAAAAGGGGAGCTAGCCACTGAAAAAAGACAGAGAATGGGCTCAGGAGGAGGTCCATATGTGCCAGCTCCACCCTCTGAAATTGATGATTTACTCAATACGAATATTGATATTGAAATCACAGATACTATAGACAATGATACACTGTTTGAAACAAAAAATAATGAGGAAACTATTATCGTGCAAGTATTAGATGATAAATTGTTCATTAAATTAGTGTACGAAGGATTGTATATTATATATATATATATATATATATATATATATATATATATATATATATATTCATACTTATGATATAATATAAATACAAAATATATTTTTTCATTGCATATTTTGGATCTGATATTATTTTTTTTCATCTGTTGCAAGAGTTTTTATACCAACTTCGATATTTGTGATAAAGTCTTGAATAGGAAATTGATTTGTATGTATTGAAAATTTCGGAACGAGACTTAAAATTAATTTGATGTTATTTGGTATTTGTAAGATTATACAACCAACTTTCATTCAGTTTGTATTGTTCAATGTTGTTGTGTTTCTCCATTAAGTTAATAATTTTATTAATGTGTGTTGATTTTATTTTTTCGTTGATGTAATTATTTTTGATATTAATATTTTCAAAAAATGGATTATAGGTGTGACATGGATAATTGGATATAATATTATTTCTTAATTTTTCCACCTTTCCGTTTAAGAAATTGAGTTTAAAATGTGATTCACTAATACATAAATAAATGCAACTGATGTAGAAAGCATTCAAAATGTAGTTGTATTTGTTAATATACTTATTGCTATGGAAATTAAAATTCTTCTCTTTATATTTAATAAAATTAGGAATTATGTTGAGATTTTTCCATCTTACTAGAAATTGTTGTTTATTTTTTTCTTTAATAATGTCCAATGTAGTCTTCTTATAATCCTTGAAAGGGTAGCAGAATATGGCACGTTTTACCAGGCCTTTTAGATATATTTATTTTTGGGTTAGTGTGGAGTTTAATAGCTACGGGCTTCTAGGTTGGTGCGGATTGTGATTTCTTCAGCATGTAGAGAATTATTTACAAATATTGCTACTCCTCCGCTAGCTATTTCTGCATTAGTTCGATTTTTACAAAAAATCTTAAATTGCCTAAGGGGTTCGTTATTATTGTTTCTGAAATTGGTTTCTTGAAGACAAAAAACGTCACAGGTATGTTTGGATAGGATAACTTGCAACATTGGTAAATGGTTATAAAAGCCGTTGATATTCCATTGCAAAATTGATGTAAGAGCCATGGAGATTAATAAAAAATTAGAAAGAGGAGGTAGATTTTGGATTAGTAGGTCGATGTTTGTGATGATTCACTTTCTGTTTCTGAAACGACTGTTTCTGGTCTGTTCTTTTGCAGTTGGGTTAAAAGTTTCTTTTTAAGTTTAGTGCATCTACTTTTGATTGACCTGTGTTCAAAAGATGGGTAAATTGTTGTTAACATGTCTATTAATGCCGCAAAATTACTTGCGTAATTTTCTATTATGCTGATTGGGTCAGGTGAACCGTAGACATTTTCGAACATATCAGATATCTGATTGTAGTCCAAGACGAATGGAGGATTTTGTTCAGAAACAACTTTTCTAACTGGTTCCATGAGAGTTTCTGTAGGGATATCCTGTTTGTTTTTTGGCTTTTTGTTCGGTCTGTTTGGTTTGTCAAAATGATATTCATTTGAGTTCACCAGCTCGTTTTCATTAGTTTGAGGAGGGGGTGTAAATATTTCTTCATAACTACGTTTGGTGCTGTTTTGTTGAATTTCTTCCATGTTTATGGAAGAAATATTCTGGGAATGATATATTATAGGGGATTCTGGGGACCTCAGCGCTTGGAAAGTATTGACTTGGGTGTTCGTCGGTTGGTAGGAAAGTTGGGTAGAAATTTGAGACTGTTCATTTAATTGAGCTTGGGAGGTTTTACAGTTTGCTGCCGTGTGGCCTGGCTTGTTGCAGGAAAAACATAGTAGAGTCTCTTGAGATAGGTGGATTCTATAAGCCTTGTTCTCATGTGTAATCATGAGACATTCAGGTATTTGGACTGTAGGTGGTGAAATAAAGATTTGTCGTCATTAGTGCGTTATGCATTGTAAATTCTTTCTTCAAACCGGTGTGAAATTGATAGAAATATGACTAATAAAAATCATTATTTTGATATGAAGCTATGAAATTTTACTTACAGTGCTTTCTCTATGATGTGAGAACACTTCTAAAGTTACTATGAAATGTGTTATAAAATTTTTGAACTATTACTATCGAAAAAGATCTGTTTTCACAAAAACTGACACTATTCAGGCTACAGTTGCCAGGACTAGGAATCCACCCTATACATTGTATGATTTGATATCACATCTTTTATGAGGGGTGTACTTGCATGACCTATTTTTACCTCGTCAAGAGGATTTTGGACTGCCATTTCTTGTTGTTTATAAGAAATAAAATGTTGTACGTCACACCTCCGGTAAACTTTGTCCAATTTCGGTTTCGGTATTCCAGATTGCATCATCCGGTCTTACTCGTATTATAAAAATGTTTTTACAGGATATATAACGTAAACAACTATTACAACGTTACTTCGTTTTTTCATTTTTTGTTAGCCTAAAAAAATTATTATTAACATAATAATTATTTTTTAAATCTTTTATGACGTAATCTACATAGGCATATGAAAAAGGATAAATTCCTTCAAGTGTTCAGAATACACCAGAACTGTTTTAAATTAGTACTTAGTACTTTTAGAAAATGATTTTATGTAACTTACTTGCTTTAGGGGCCGCGACCGCATTCCGAAATTGATGTGCGGGGGTCTATTTTCAGTGTTACATTAAAAAATAATGCAGATAGAGTTTCGGTAGGAAATTTCCTTCTCTTTAAGAACCCCTTTTTTATCTGTTGTAATTTATTATGTACTGAAAAACGATTTCAATACATTTTTCTAGACATCATTCCGGATCGAATCAGCCATCGCACGTATTTTTACGAGTTTTATCTCTATTTTCCACCGTTTTCATCTTGTAAACTAGACTAGATCTGAATATTGATAATTCTAAGTGAATATTCTCAGAAGCGAAACAAAAGTATCAGGCTATAATAATTATTAAGAAGGTCAACTGTTTTCATTTAAACTTTTTTTACTGAAATTTACGAACGAAAGTCTAAGTTTATGTTCACTTTCTTTTACATAAACATAATTTTTTTGATATACCTACATTAATATTACAATTTTATAAAATACCTTAATTTTGATGATATAAGCAATATATGTATATGTTGTAATAATAATTTATTTACCTGATAAGTTTTTTAAATATTTTAATGGGGTCATTGTCTAGTAGAGACTCTTCCGTAATATTTTTCACTTTAGCAAAGCCAAAGATACTAAAATCTATGGTTGTATTCGCCATGATTTGACAGTAAGTTCCAAATCGGTGAATGAACATAGCGATGAATTGCACTAACATCAACGATGCGAATGCGATTAAAAAGACAAATCCAATAGGTTGAAGCTGCAGATATGTTTTTTGAATTATGAACTGAAAACGTATAGAAATTTGAATTAGTTAGGTAGTAGTAGTATAAATTGTGAATAATGGCGAATTTAGTTTAGTTTACTTTATATACAGGCTGTTTCATGACGAGCTTACACTATCTATATATTAGAAACTACTCTCACGATTTTGATAAATATTGGTATAGATGCATAATAGGTTACGGCAAATTTATTGAAAATATTTTGACAGACATGCCATTTCCGGTTATACCGGAAGTGAACGACAACTTTGTTATGTTAAATGTATATTATTTACTTTTCGGATTCTACATTAAATTTTAATGTCACTTTATGTAGAATACCCCAGATCAAAAATGTATACTTAAGGAGATATTAATTTTTTTAATGAAAAATTGACAGATGCAGACCTTTATTGAAAATTCTGTGTGAACATCCCCAATGCCCCAAATAAAAAATATCTTGTCGGGTTGATTGGTAGGACGATCAAGGTAATTGGTGACATGTCGAACTTAAATTTATAATCCGAACATAATATAAGAGCTGAAACTCATCTTTTTCAGACGCTTTATAATATAATACTTACTTCATTTTGGCTTTCGAAATATGTATAATTAACTTTAGGACTAATGGGCCAGTTGATGTGGATAATATCTTGTTGCAAGTTGAGTAAATAAATAACCAATACAAAAAGCGAATTTAACATGAAGAAGGTTATAACCATTCTGTCTCTCAAATCTTTCAACTCCTTGTCAACAATTACCTAAAACAACAAAATGGATTGAATATCAAAAAGACAGGCTTAAGTAAATCGACAAAAAGGGGTATATTTATAATTTGTTGACCATCTTTGTAAGGATTTTAATATCTAATATTCTTCTTTTTTATTATTATATCCCGTGGACAAAAGCTACTTCCTAAAGAGTTGCAGCATAGGAGTGACCCCGTCGAAAGCCAAAAATTGGCAGGGTCAAATATATGCTTCTACTCTTTAGGAATTTTAAAGAAAGGGCCGCCAGCTTGTGGCTTTGGTAAACGCCACAAGGCTGGGGATAGGCTATTTATCAGTTAGGAATATTTATATAGGCCTTAGGTAATCATAGTGCTTGAGGGATCTACAGTGTTTTATGTATTTCTAAAAGTCTCAAGAAAATTGAAACACTTTTTGAACTTCTTAGATTGTTTTAGGGGTATATAATAACATTTTAGAGATTTGAAAATATTTTAGAGATTTAAAGAAGCATTTTAAAGATTTAATAACAATTTAATATGACACACACGTTTTTATAGCTGTAATCGTCGATATGATTTTTCAAACTCGAAAAGTCATTCCTCCCAAGGTGTCCATCTTTGATCGCGAGTATCTAGTGATCCGCACTTGGTTGGAGAAGTGTGCGTTTTCTATCAATACTCTACTATGTTAGGGCTATCGAATGAGGTCTGGAGTGAACGGTTAAAACATGAAACATATTCATTTAAAAATCAAGTATTGGTTTTTTTATGCTCGAACCCGCCAATAATTATGAATTTTTGCTCCGCATTTTTTGCACAAAAAAGCAAATACACTGTATCAAAAATTAACCTGATTTTTAATAATGTTATACCTAATTAAAATATACGTAATAATTTGTTTTGCCCGAATAAGATTTTTGCCTTTTTTGTGAGTTTTTTGAATAAATTTTTTAGTGTCTTCAATAGCTCAATAACTTGAAAACATATTACATAAATATCTGATATTTATAAAACGTGTACGCTAACTCAATACTACAGACAGTGGATTTTGATCTAGCTAGTGCTGTTGAGCATATGAATACTGTTATTAGTCAGGTCAGGAATATGAGAGAGAATATAGATCAGGAATTTAAAAATACTTTCGAAAAATCCGAAGCACTTATAAAGTCTGGATGACCAAGAGTGCCTAAAAATCCCTAGAATAGTTACACGTCAGCAGAATCGTTTTAATGTCCTGGTAGCCACTGCAAAAGAATATTTTCGAATCAAAATTGCAATTCCTTTTTTCGTACAAAGACTTCTCTTTGTACGAAGAATTTTTGGACCTCTATAGGTTTTCTACAGAATTACAAATATGCAAACAAAAATGGACTAATTTTCCTCAGGCAGGAAGACCAAAAAATGCTGTTGCATCATTATCTGTATGTAATCCATTATGTTTTCCAATATACATATCCTTCTATGAATTTTTGCTACGTTACCTGTATCTACAGCTTCGACGGAAATATAATTTTCAGCGCTGCGACGTTTAAAAGACTATTTGCGCAATTCAACTGGCCAAAAGCAGCTAACAGGTCTTGTCCTTGTAAGCGTGCATTGAAACATTAAAATTGAGACCACAAAGGTGTTAAACCGTTTTGCGAGAGAAGAGTACAGAAATATTCCTTCATTATTATAATTGTTTTTTAAATTCTAATGTTAAATAAGTTGTTTGAGTTGAATCCGTTTATTTTTCATTAAAACCCGTCCTCAATTTTCCAAATGTCACTGACCTGATCCCCCTCCCCCTCCCTTCCGAAATATTGGTCTCTAGATACAGCCCTGTGTTCCAATGTATACTTTATAAATTATGTAGGGAGCTGTCTCAAAAAGATGTTATGTCTTATTTGGACAGAATAAAATATTTACAATTAATCGATATACAATTTTGGAACGTGTACAATAAGGACACTGAACATATACAAACATATAAAAACAAGTTTGTTGATAAAATATTAAAGGTGGTTACCTCAGAACCAAATTCACGATATACGAGTGAAATCAAAAGTGTTATAGTATTTTTATTTTGTTACTGGATGTATATATTTTGGTTACTAAATTCATTACACAATTGAATTATGATAAATTTGACTTAGATTTTTCATGTCTTGTTTATCGTTCAATGAATTCTTTTCTATTTTTATATGTACCATTTCTTTGATTGCCAATTTATGGTAATTGGAATGCTGGGTTAGTATTTTTGTACTATTGAAGTCAAATTCATGGTGTTCCCTGGTTTCGTGTTTATGTAGGGCGGTGGACGCATTTTTTGTGTACTTGTGTCCATTTAAGCGATTTTCTAGAATTTGTGCTGTCATACCTACATATTTCTTCGGGCAGTTTAAACATGGTATAGAATACACTACGTAAATTTTTTTTTTGGTTTTAATTGGGCTTTTCAGTTTAGTGAACAATGGCGATAAGGTATTTTGAGTTCTGTGACATACGTTAATATTGTGTTTAGATAAAACGTATTTCAGTTTTTCTGACAGTTGGTTTGTGTATGGTATTGATATGTATCTGTTATTATTTATTTGAGTTTGTTTTTGATTATTTTTATTATTGTAGTAGAATTTGAATGTGCGCTGTTTAAAAATTCGTTCTATGTTTTTTATCGGGTAGTGATTGTTTTTTGGGGTGTTTTTGACATGTTTTAGAACTTCCGGACGGTATTCTGGATAAGTAAGTTTTATAGCTCGGTTCGTCAATCCAACAATCCAACACTGTTTTTTGGTGCATTGTGATGATTAGAATAGTAATTAAGATATCGGCCGGACCATGTCTCTTTTTGATATAGTTTGGTTTTTATTTTGTTGTCATCGGTTAGAATTAATGGTCTAGAAAATTTATTGCATTCTTCTCTGTGTTTGTAAATTGAAGTTTTGGATGGAAACTATTAAAAGAATTTAACATATTATCAATTTTATCTGACGGGATAGCGGCTATGCAATCGTCAACAAATCGTTTAAAAAACAATACATTGAAATCTAAATTCCCTAGTACGCCTTCCTCCAGATGTTCCATTACTAACTGTGCTAAGGTTGAGGATATAAGAGAACCCATTGTAAAACCATCTAATTGTTAGTGTTTTTAAATGAAACTCACGGTCTCTAGTTAATTCCACAATATAATAAAAGTTATTGAAAATTCTAAAAAAATGACAATTGTTTCGAGAAATCAATATCATCGTCAGAATGACAGAAGTTACATTTCATTTTATGCCTACCTGATGTTTAGTAGTTATTTTTGGCTAGACCAAGAAGTAACCTAACTTGTGATTGGCTTAATATATGTTTATAGAAAAAAGAAGAAGATTTGTTATTACAAATATTGAAGCTTAGATATTATTAGCCCTATGGTGATATCCTGGATATCATTTTTCCAATTAAGATCAGTATAACTGTGCAATGATATAGAAAACCAGGAAAACTATATCTGCTGATCTTTACAATTATCACTAAAGAAGACAGTTTATTAGTGGAGAACTCCCTAGATTTAACTGTTCATTGACAACTTCATATTGTGGGTTTCTTAAATGTCTTCTAATTTCCAGTTCTTCAAGGAAATCCAGTTCTTGTTTCTTTTCACAAATATGCAGCACTTCTAGTTCTGTTCAGGTAGGCATAAAATGAAATGTAGCTTCTGTCATTCTGACGATGATATTGATTTATCGAAACAATTGTCAATTTTGTAGAATTTTCAATAACTTTTATTATATTGTGGAATTAACTAGAGACCGTGAGCTTCATTTAAAAACACTAATATGAGCATATTCCACGAAGTAAGGGTCGAGACAGTTAATTTCATCTAATTGTTGATAAAAATTGTCTTGGTATTCATAGTAATTATTATTTTGTATTAGTAATATTCCTTCTATGAATTCATTGCATGACAGAGTTGTGTGTTCTCTTAATAAGTTCCATTTTGTTTTTAGAACAGTTGTTATTAATTCATTTGGGATGTTAGCGTACGTTGAGATAACATCCAGTGATATGATTTTATAATTATGTGGTATATTTATGGTATTTATAAAATGTTTAAAGGAGAATGAATCTTTAATGTAACAATTATTTTTTCCCATTATATTTGATAGACAATCTGAGAGGTATATAGATAGATTGGATATATGAAACTATTGGTCGTAAGGGTACATTTGGTTTGTGAAGCTTTGGTAAACCATATATCTTCGGTGCTAAAGCGTTGTTGATTTGTAGTTTTTTAGCCTCAGATTTACTAATAGAATTATTATTTAGTAATTTTTTAATGAATGTATTGCTGAAAAAATTTTGCTTCATCAGATTTTAGTGGTTTATAAACTTTTTTGTCATTTATTTTTTCCCTCATTTTTTATCATAGTCAATTGTATCCATTACGACAGTTTTATTGCTTTTATCAGGCTGTAATATTGTTATTTGTGGATTATGTCTAATAAATTGTTTTGTTTTATTTAATCGTTTTTGTATATTTTTTTGTAATTTATTTTCTTCAGTTTTTTATGGTGGAGTTTGATTTTATGATTAGTTATGATATTGACTCACTCTGCTCTAATTTTTTTTATGTGTTCTAGTTTATCAAAAATTGTTGTTTCTATACAGGCTATGTGTTCTGAATGAGGTAGTTTATGTTCGTTGTTAATGGGAAGAGCAAAATTTTTTCCTAACGCTAAAATCTCAGCTACATCATTAGGTATGTCAGTGTTTGATATATTTTTTATTACAATCTATCTAAATACCTCTCAGATTGTCTATAAAATATAATCAGAAAAAATAATTATTACATTAAAGATTCATTCTCCTTTAAACATTTTATAGATACCATAAATATACCATATAATTATAAAATCATATCACTGGATGTTATCTCAATGTACACTAACATCCCAAACGAATTAATAACAACTGTTCTAAAAACAAAATGTAACTTACTAAGAGAACACACAACTCTGTCATGCAATGAATTCATAGAAGGAATATTACTAATACAAAATAATAATTACTAACAATTCCAAGACAATTTTTATCAACAACTAGATGGTTGTACAATGGGTTCTCCTATATCCTCAACCTTAGCACAGTTAGTAATGGAACATCTGGAGGAAGGCGTACTAGGGAATTTATATTTCAATGTATTGTTTTTTAAACGATTTGTTGACGATTGCATATCCGCTATCCCGTCAGATAAAATTGATAATATGTTGTAGTCTATTTCTTAATGTCTGACAGCACAGTAACCTCATTAAATATTCAAATAGAAAATTATCTCTTACAGAGTGCTCCTAAGAATTTAACAAGTAAATACTAAAATTCTAATGCAAAACAAGTAGGTGTCTGTATTTGTTATCTGTACATCCCTGTTTCAGCTCAAAATACAATATGGTAATAAAACTGAACAATGCCAGCAAAAGGATAAACAGTGCGGCAGTGGCGATATTAGTTCATTTTGCTTATTTAATTGGATTCGGTCAACATTACAGTTGAAATAAAATTCATTCGTTTAGGCCTATTAACAAGTTACATTTTCATTTTTATCAAATTAAATTAATTAAAGAAAATATAGTTTAATTCTCATAATTCAAATTTATTGACAATGAATTAATGTATATTAAGTAAAGTAAACATACCATTTATAGGAAATATAAAATTCAATCTATAGTATCATCCTCTTCGCTGGCCATACAAGAATCATCCGAAGACTCGTCGAGAGAGATCACTATCGGTTCTATAGCTTGTTCTATGAGGTTATCTAAAACCCACATTTTCTCTTCCTCTTTAATCACATGATTCACAGCATCTCTCCAGTTCTCTTCAGTTATTGTTGTCAATGAGTACTTCACGAGTTCACGAACATCTTTCATTTTAAATGTTTTATTATGTCTAGCTACATAACCTTTCATTTGAGCCCATATTAACTCTATCGCATTTAGTTCACAATGGTATGGCGGCAAACAAAGCACTGTTATCCCACGATTCTTGGCTATTTCATCAATAACAAACTTTTTAAATTGTAGCTTGTGATCTGAAGCAACTTTTAAAAGTTCTTTTTTCAACGTATCATCTTCAAATGGTATATCTTTTACGATTAACCAGTTTCTAATACCAGCTTTTCTCCAAGAGGTAGATGGAAGATTTTCGGTTAATCGTGAATGGTAAGTGGCATTGTCCATAACGATTACAGCATTATTTGGAATTAATTCGACCATTTGTGTAAAATAATCTTCAAAAACATCTGCAGTCATTTCTTCATGATAGTCTTTGGTTGATGTTGACTGAAGCTCCAGTAAACCACCTTCAACGAACCCTTGATTGCATCCAATATGCGTTATTATTAGTCGGCGATCTTTACCGATAGGAGTTTTCAGTCCAGTAGATAAACCTTCTATGAAAGCTTGACGACTGGTTTGAATACTTTTGTCCTGCCAAATTTTTTTTACTGAATGTCCTTCATTGAGCCACGTCTTATCTAGATAATAGATTTGTCTTCCCTGCTGTCTGTATTTTCGGATATCTCGTAAATACTGGCGTCTCCAACATATATTATTTCTTCGTTGTCGATTAGCACTGATTTGCGACTTTCCTTCTCCCAAGTAAAATTAAATTTGTGTAATATTTTCCACAAAGTTTTTCTCCCTATGTCAGGCAAATTCTCGTCCTCCTTCATCTTTCTTAGAATGATGTCAAGGGTTGTGATCTCTTTTTTAAAATATAATTCATGTACTTTTCGTCTTATTGTATTTTGCATATGTTCATCAAGGTCAAAAGGTTTTCTTCCAGTTGACTTTTTAGGTGGAGACATATTTCCATTTTTCCTCTCTCTCAGAAGCCTGTAAATAGTAGATTCACTAACTCCTGTCATATTGGAACATGTCGAAACTATATTTCTAACAATAGTAGCCGGCATTTGATGTACAACAGCATCATGCACATTTAACACTACAGTCTTCGTTTGTAAGCTAAGCACGCTCTTACACTTTACTGGGGTAAAACTTGAAGAAATTTTTCAAAACACAGTTAACACTTATGGAACATAAGCGACTCTAAGCAAAACAAATTATACAAATTTCGGCGAGACCAAGTATCACAGTATATACCTGCAAACTTTCTAAGTAGTCATTGGGACAATCCCTAGTAGGACCCTATTGTAATGTGTCTTGGAAATGTTATTATCAACATTTCGAAAATCAGAAAGTAATTATCTGGAAAATGAATTGATAAATGGTTTGTTAATATGTTTCCCAAGAATTGACCTGCTTCAAATTCTCAAGATAATAAATGAAATATTCAGTCAGAATAGTTGCTTTACAAGATTATTTCAAAAATAATTTATTGTTTTAACTGTATGTACTCTACAAATGTATGAAGGTCAGTTAGTTGTTTTAACTAACCGAATTTACATTTATATTACCTTTATATATCAGATCGGGTATAAAATTAAGTAGTAAATAAGTTCCTTAGATGAACGGTGACGCCTATGGTTTAGTACCTGACTAGCATCTGTGACCTTTTCGCGTGCTGTCAGACAATAAGAAGCAGACTATAAATTCTTTTAATAGTTTCCATCCAAAACTTCAATTTACAATCGAAACAGAGAACAATACAATACATTTTCTAGACCTAACATTAATTCGAACCGATGACAACAAAATAAAAACCAAACTATATCAAAAAGAGACATGGTCCGGCCGATATTTTAATTACTATTCTAATCATACCAATGCACAAAAAAGCAGTGTAATTGTTGGATTAACGGACCGAGCTATAAAACTTACTTCTCCGGAATACCGTCCGGAAGTTCTAAAACATGTCAAAAACACCCTAAAAAACAATCACTACCCGATAAAAAACATAGAACGAATTTTTAAACAGCGCACATACAAATTCTACAACAATAATAAAAATAATCAAAAACAAACTCAAATAAATAATAACAGATACACATCAATACCATACACAAACCAACTGTCAGAAAAACTGAAATACGTTTTATCCAAACACAACGTTAACGTATGTCACAGAACTCAAAAAACCTTATCGTCATTGTTCACTAAACTGAAAAGCCCAATTAAAACCAAAAAAAAATCTAACGTAGTGTATTCTATACCATATTTAAACTACCCGAGGAAATGTGTAGGTATGACAACACAAACTCTAGAAAATCGCTTAAATGGACACAAGTACACAAAAAATGCATCCACCGCCCTACATAAACACGAAACCAAGGAACACCATGAATTTGACTTCAATAGTACAAAAATACTAACCCAGGATTCCAATTACCATAAATTGGCAATCAAAGAAATGGTACATATAAAAATAGAAAAGAATTCATTGAACGATAAACAAGACATAAAAAATATAAGTCAAATTTATCATAATTTAATTGTGTAATGAATTTAGTAACCAAAATATATACATTCAATAACAAAATAAAAATACTATACACTTTTGATTTCACTCGTATATCGTGAATTTGGTTCTGAGGTAAACACCTTTATTATTTTATCAACAAACTTGTTTTTATGTGTTCAGTGTCCTTTTTGTACACGTTACAAAATTGTATATGGATAAATTGTAAATATTTTATCCTGTCCAAATAAGACATAACATCTTTTTGAGAAAGCTCCCAATAAGGAGCGAAACGTCAAAGTATATAGAGGATATTTAGTTTTTTATTTATTTATGACCTAAACCCAAGAACACGAAATCAAAAATATTTTGAATGGTCAAAGAAAATTAAGAATTATTATTATTATATATATATATATATATATATATATATATATATATATATATATATATATATATATATATATATATATATACAGGGTGTCCCGGGACTAATGGGAAAAAAGTCAGGAGAGTATAATATGAGCCAAAATAATGTTAGTACTTCATATAAACTTTTACTATGCAGGCCCTCGTTTTCGAGTTATAGGCCTCCAAAGTTTTAATTTTTAATTTGGTTTTTATTTTTATTTTTTGTACTAGTTATTTGATCTTCATAAAATTTACGGCAAAGCTATAATGTAAGTGTATGTTTATTTTGGTAAGGTAAACAGATTTACAGTAGTGCATTGAAGCCAGGGACGGACTACTCGCAATGGTTAGTGATCCAAAAATTTTGCAGGTATGGCACACCCTGTATGAAATTATCGAAATTCACTTCCCCACACATTAAGCTAACGAAAAGGTACTCTTGTTGGAATTCGATAAAATAAGCCGTTTGGCTAATATGTACAGTTTTATTAATGCACTACGTACAAATCTACCTAACTAACTTATTAATACGATGTCCAGAATTTACTTGCTTTTCATCAAAATTACAAACATAACATTATTAAACCATTAAGAAAACCTCAAAAAACACAAGTTATAAAACATTAGACTAAAACTAATTCCTAAACAACAACAAAAACTAACGTTATTCTAATAAATGTTCAATATGAGCTCCTCCCACTTCCACGCACATTCTAAGTCTACGAAGGTTGTTTCTTTGCACTTGAAAGAGCAATTTCACACTATTTCTAATAACATTGCAGTGTAACACAATTCTGTCTATTAAATCTTGCCTTGTTTGCACAGGTGTTGCGTATACCTTACTTTTGAGATAACCCTAGAGAAAGAAATCCATAGGATTAACGTCTCCTGATCGCGGTGGCCATTGAAAAGGGTCTCCACGACCAATCCATCTATTAGGAAGCCTTGTGTGTAAATGTTGTCGTACATCTAAACTGAAATGAGGAGGGGCCCCATCATGCAAGAACCATAAATTCCTACGAGTTTGTAGTAGCACATCATCAAACAGGTTCCATAACTCATTTTGCAAAAAACTCCAAATATCTCTGACCGGTCAAAGTACCGTCAATAAAGTATGGCTGTATCAAATTATTGCCAACTATTCCTGCCAAACATTAATCATGAATCTATGTTGGATCCTAGTTTGGATAATGCCATGAGGATTCACATCATCCCATAAATGCCTATTATGAGAATTTATGATTCCATCTCTGGTGAAACCCGGTTCGTTCGTAAAGAGAACGTTACTAATAAATGTGTTGTCTGCTTGTTGTTGTCGCAGAAACCACTGGCTATACTAAAGTCGAGCAGGATAATCAGCCACTGTCATACGGTGTACTTTTTTCATGTGAAAAGGATATAACAGCTGTTCTTTTAGGACGCGATGAACAACTGATTCCGAGACGTTATGTTCTCTTGATAATTTTCTAAAACTCGATGGTTCATTATCAACTGCATTTAACAAGTCTTGTTCAACTGCCATAGTACGTATGCTTCGTACTGGACCTTCTCCAGCTTTTTCTGGCGAAAATCTTCCTAAAATTTAAAATTTTGTTTTGTATACATGGAAAATTACATTTACTTATTCATACCTGTTTCTCGTGACCTGAGATCAATACGCCCAAACATTCGTCTGTCTGGCAATGCTCTGTTTGCAAAATGTTCTTCATAAAGCCTTTTGGCCTCTAAACAGTTTCGAGAAGCCAGTCCATACATTAGATGTTTATCTGCGTACTCAATAAAAGCGAATTCTGCTATTGTAACTGTTAAATTAAGGACTTATGAATTATTGACAAGTACTGACTACGAACTATTCTACACAACGTTTGGCAACTAATCCTATGGTAACTTGATAAACGGTAAAAACACTTATAAAAAGTTCTTACCAACTTTCCAATTAATAAGTCGTTAATGTTTTTCATCTTCTGCTATCGTTAAATTATTTTTTTGTAGTACTCTAGGTAAATTTTGGACATCTATTAAAAGTTAGTTTTACCTCGTTGTGTACTTATAAAAATGGTGAATGCGTAAACTGGTACGTAGTGCATTAATAAAACTGTAAATATTAGCCAAACGGCTTATTTTATCGAATTCCAACAAGAGTACCTTTTCGTTAGCTGAATGTGTGGGGAAGTGAATTTCGATAATTTCATACAGGGTGTGCCATACCTGCAAAATTTTTGGATCACTAACCATAGCGAGTAGTCCGTCTCTGGCTCCAATGCACTACTGTAAATCTGTTTACCTTACCAAAATAAACATACACATACATTATAGCCTCGCCGTAAATTTTATGAAGATCAAATAACTAGTACAAAAAATACAAATAAAAACCAAATTCAAAATTAAAACTTTGGAGGCCTATAACTCGAAAACGAGGGCCTGCATAGTAAAAGTTTATATGAAGTACTAACATTATTTTAGCTCAGATTATACGCTCCTGACTTTTTTCCCATTAGTCCCGGGACTATATATAAAAAGATGTACGAATATATATATATATATATATATATATATATATATTTATATATATATATATACATATATATATATATACATATATATATATATATATATACATATATATATATATATATATATATATATATATATATATATATATATATATATATCATGTATATAGAGGGTGTCCCACGAGGTTTTGGCCAGTATATACCTCAAAAACTATTTGAACTACAATATTGAAATTTGGTAGTTTTAAACCGCAGGTAGTATTACACATTTTAAGCAAGTAGTTACTTTGCTACAATATCACGTGTTACCATTTTTAGAAAAATTAATGGGACAACCTGTATATTGTTCCACTGCTGTAAAGGTCTCTCTTATACTATTCGGCGATACCTATTTTTTGTGTTAGGTACTTGTCAAAAGCGTCAGTGTCAGTGAACAGTCGTTCACTGTATTATTGTTGTTAAAATTTTTGTGACTTGAAACTTATCATGCCTTTACGTTTCACTTATGACGAATCTGTCGATATGCTCTGATCATCTATGTAGAATGTGAAAAAAATAAACGGTTTTAAGCATTAAAACTAACTTTTCCGCATCTGTGGCCCTGAACAATGTTCTATCATAAAATTGTTACTTGTATACACTTAGAGGGATGTATCGTGCTAACAAACCGAAATTTCTCCAAAAATAACCAAACATTCAGTATATCTAGATTTATGGGACCCGCTGTACTCGCTCTAGTCAACTGAAAATCAATGGGTACATCTGTGAGACACCTTGAACAATATTCAATCATAAAATTGATCAATCGTATACTCTCTGGAAGCTGTATCGTGCTAACAAACTGAAAATTCTCCAAAAATGACGAAAATTTGGTACTTCAAGTACCATAGCACCCGTTGTACTGGCTTTACTGAGTTGAATATCAATATGGTTCATCCTTGAGACGCTCTGAATAATATCCAATCATAAAATTGGTCACTTGTATATACTCCGGAGGCTGTATCGTGCTAATAAACTGAAACTTCTTCAACAATGACAAAAATATCGTACTTAAAGTACTGTATCACTCGTTGTATTGGCTCCGGTGAGCTGAAAATCAATAGGGTTCATCAGTGAGATGTCCTGAATAATATTCAAACATAAAATTGGTGACTTGTTAAACTCCGCAGGCTGTATCGTGCTAACAAACTTAAATTTCTCAAAAAATTACAAAATGTCGTACTTCAAGTACCATAACAACCGTTGTACTGGCTCTGGTGAGCTGAAAATCAATAGGGATCATCTGTGACATGTCCTTAACAATATTCAATCATAAAATTGCTGACTTATCGCACTCCGGAGACTGTATCGTGCTAACAAGACATGTAAGGAAAAGTGGCCGACGACAACGACGACGACGACATACACACAGGATTTTTTTTCTAAAATCCGTTTTTTCGTGTTGTTGTTGATGGAAAACGTGAAAATAAATCAAAAAAAATTTTCAAAATTTCAACTTTCTTTGGGGTAAACCAATACTTTTCTCGCATATAGAAAGGTTGAGCGGAAAAGTAATACCAGACGTGCTAGAGATTTATATTGAAATCGTTTCCGCGACCGAACAACTCTAGGTAAAATACTTTTACTTATGTAGAACAAAAGTTACGACATGCTTCTTTTCCAACCGGAAAACATCAAAATTCTCGACGTAAGCTTATTGTAACGGAAGATAATATTATTAACAGTCTTGCTTATATTCAAGTCAATCCCCACGTTTCAACTCGATGTTAGCAACAAGAATTAGGAATATCTAAATCTACTATTCAGAGGGTGTTAAAGCAATACAAATACCAGCCTTTCAAAATATATTTAACGCAACTAACTCCTGCAGATCCACAAAGGACACCCGATTTCAATGCTGAAGTGTCAATTAAAATCGTAGAGGACCCTTTTTTCTTAACTAAAAGATTGTGGAGCGACGAAAGGCGTTTTCACAACAACAGTACAGTTAATAGACATAATTGTCATTACTGGTCGGCTGAAAATCCCAGGTGGACGCGAGAAACGCATTTACAAACTATTTGGGGGATAAATGTTTGGTGCGGTTTGTTTAATAGCCGCTTGCTTGGGCCGTATTTTTATGAAAGGACTTTGACAGGCGAAAGGTATTTAGATTTTCTCCAGAAAATTCTTCCCCATTTGCTTGAGGACATTTCACTAAATGAGAGAGAGTGACAACAGGATCCTCATTTTGCTCAGCGAGTAACGTCACAGCTGAATGTATATTTCCAAGATAGATGAATTGGGAGAAATGGTACAATACATTGGCCAGCTCGTTCACCAAACATAACCCCGTTAGATTTTTTTCTTTGGTGATATTTAGAAGGATTAGTTTATGTTACAGCTCCTACCGATGTAGATGATTTAAAAAACAGAATCAGAGCAGCTTACCAATATGTTACACCAGAAAGTATAGAAGCAGTATGCACAAGAAATTTACTCAGAAAATTTGAATGCTGCATTAATGAAGGTAGACATCAATTTGAGCATCAACTTTAGTAAAGGTGTTATTGTATTCCAATTCGTTTTGTTTTTCAGCTCTCTTTGTTTTTCAAATAAAAAACTTTATATATAAACATTTGTTTGTCGTTTCTAAGTACCTAACACAAAAAAATAAAAAAATAGGTATCGCCGAATTAGTATAAGAGAGACCTTCACAGCAGTGGAACAGTATACAGGGTGTGTCATTAACTTTTATAAAAATGATACCACGTCATCCGAAACGTGACATTGTAGCAAAGTAGCTGATTGCTTAAAATGTGTAATACGGTATATAACTGCAACATTTCAATATTGTAGTTCAATACAGTTCAACTACTAATTCTCTCCTCTCTTTTCTAAAGTCAAAGATAAAACACCTTTAATGTACCAAACCAACGTTATTTACAAAATAAATTGCTCGCAGTGTTCAGGATGCTACGTTGGTCAAACGTCATTCAATTATGACGAGACTGAAATTCTGCAGAAAGTTGACCATTACAAGAATCGTTTATTTTTTGAAATGTATCACATCAACAAGCAAAAGGATACTATTAATCTCAAATCTGACACTAATAAACTCAGTAATATTTATTGTCACCTGTTAAATTCATTTTAAGATTGTTTTGCCACATCAGATATTTATATGTTCAGATTACTCATTTTATTGTTCCCCCTTTTAATTTAAATTATATTGTTACCTGCCTATTCACACTAGAACCGTTTTTGTAAATTAGTAATTAGTCTAGTTGTGGCTTGACATGGTGTACATCAAATTTTATTGACTCTTAAAATCTGTAAGTGTTTATGTTCGCTTCATTGTTATTTTATTTCTATTTTTAATTATTGTAGTGTATCCTGATGAAGCTATTAAACAATGGCGAAATATGGAGAATGGGAATATAGAGTTTTAATTCTTATACTGACCGTATACCTGATAATCATCACCTTTTGCTTAGATTAATAGTACGGTCGATAATTACCACAGAAACATATGAACAATAAGCAACGAATAGATTAGTGGGTATTGCACGCAAATATAAGAAGGGACTACTGAAAAGAGTGGTAACCGCAGACATGCATGTTTCTGACTCATTAGCCGTCATCGGTACGGTACAACCATGAAAAGATGTGAAACATGGGAGCAAAGGTGTTGTATGAAACATGAGAAAATATAACAGAATTCAGCAGGATAGTCAAACACAACATTTGTGTCAGTAATATTAGAAGATCTCCAATATTCGAGACAACAACCAACATAGACACGGAGGTGCATATAACACTCCCGTCTGAAACTTCCGACCCACATTAATGAAATAATAACAAGATGTACGAATAGTGCGTGACCTATGAACAATAAGCAACGAATAGATTAGTGGGTATTGCACGCAAATAGAAGAAGAAGCTACTGAAAAGAGTGGTAACCGCAGACATGCATGTTTCTGGCTCATTAGCCGTCATCGGTACGGTATAACCAAGAAAAGATGTGAAACATGGGAGCAAAGCTGATGAATGAAACATGAGAAAATATAACAGAATTCAGCAGGATAGTCAAACATCCATTCCCAACGTTTCTAATCAACTCTCATGACATAGGAGACACAAAACCCCCAAAAAAATTTTCATCTTCCGACAATTCAATCACCCACCTCGCCTCTATTAACTATCCGCAACGCAACGTGGTTCGTCTTATTCATTTTCCACCTTTTCTAGACACTTTTAAATTCCCCATTCCCTCATCTTCAAAACCACGTTCGCATAAAAAACATCCAATTTCGACGCTAATTATTTCTGCCTCTCTCTCCGGTTGATTTCTAGCAAAGACACACAATTCACCCACCTTTTTTCTCAACTTCCCAGATACTTTTCTAAAACTGAATTTTCAGCCCTACCTCAAACAAGCCAAGTCAATACGCGCACACAAACCACCCACAACAACACCCCCATCCAGCCCTGAAGAGGATACGAATCATATAACAGGGCCACACTCCAAACAAAAACAAACCCAAATAAACACTACAAGCCCCAACTTCAAAAAATCCACGAACTTCTCTCTCTCTCTCTCTCTCTCTCTCTCTCCTCTCTCAAGAATCAGTATATGTCAAATTTGACATCATATAAATTCCGATGACATTTACATAGAATGTATTCAATGATGGATAGATCATGTTACAATTTAGAAGAAATATTCAAAATTTAAGAAAACAGAGGTCACTGCAGGCATATCTATAGTGATAATAAAAGAATTCTCAAATTTCTTTGTAGTTAGAAAACAAATTTAGATTTTTTTTAAAAAGAGGAAAGTTTGTAACCACAGTAGAAGGTAATTATTTATTTGAAAAAAAATAGTGAGTGGAATTTTATATCCCAAACAGACAACATTGTATTTGAGATTTGTAAAAATAGTATAATCAATAATTACAAAGCTTCATTCTATACCCTTTATAAATTCAGTGCGTGTGTGTTTTTGGAAAATTTAATCGTTTGTTAAAAAGGTGAATGATCCAGAATTCTAAATTACATTTAGAATAGTTTGTTCCTGTCCATAGTAGTGGTGAGTCCGTTCCAGTTTATTATTATTTCTCGAAAATATCAGGCCTTTGAACAAAATTAAAATAGATGCACCTAAGTTATAGGAACTATTAATTTGAATTCAAATGAAATACTGAATTCGTATTGAAAAACTGAACAATTCGAAGAATTTATTTAATAAAAATTTTGGACTGTGATCGTGGTACTTGGCATTTATCTGAGTCAAGTGACAATTCGAAATTTTGAATTTTTTTGAAAAATTTATAAACTTTGAAATTAGATATTAGGTGTTTTTTAGTTTGTGATTTCTTTAGGAAAATACGATTTTGTTATTAGATATAAAAAAGGGAATAACTGAAAATTGAATTTTTTAAGAAAATTATGGTAACTGGGAAAAAATTTATAATATATTTCATCAGGATATTACTAAAATGCAGCAAAAGGGCTGCTTGTAGCTAGGTATAAAAAGCTACACAAATCAATGTAGATACGATCAATATGGTAAAAATAACGTACTTTTTTCGATGTTTCATCCAGTGGATACAAATATTTTTGAATGAGTTTTTCAAAGAATTTCTTTTCGGGATTATCAATATAGTCCACTGGGCTGTTTATTAGTTGGCCATCATAATACCAGCTGTTAGGTTCCACATCATCTGATGGTGCTTCCATAGATTCTTCATCAGTCTCATCATTTTCATCGTCTTCGTCGTCTTCATTTTTAGCAACACCCTCCAAATATGACGTTGATGGCTGAATGATTCCACTGGTAATAGAAGTCCTGGAAACAATAAGTAATAAAAACGTTTTAAAAGCTAAAAAAAATACTATAGAATTATGGAAGAGAAGAGAAAAAATTAATAAAAAGAAGTCAAAGAAGATATAGAAAAAATGAAAAATATTTTATTGGCAATTAAGTTTCATTGCACAGCAGTCAAAAACTGTCACGAGCTGATGAATGAACTATCTTAAGATTGAACTCTAGGGATTACTAGCCCAATTAAAGCTATAGTAGTATCATATTGACGAGGATATTAATAGTAGTTTATGTTCGAAAAAATGAAAGAAATGCCTTTAATCTTCTTTTATGCGCCATTCTAGTAGCCTCCATCTTCGTCTGTCATAAGCTATCTCTTTCCATTCCATCACTACTGCCTCTAACCACTTCTTCTTCGGTCGGCTCTTCCGCCTTTTACCTCTTCTCTCTTCGAAAATGTCTCTACTGGCATGTCTCTCAACTGCTATTCTGCTTACATGATCTAGCAATCTTATTCTTTGTACCTTTATATGATAAGTTATGTTCGGATATCCATAAGCTTCCCCTACTTCTTTATTAGTTAGTCTTCTCCATACCTTGACCCATCTTCTAGTTTATTGCGTCCAAATATGAGTATGTGGGATTTCTAACCGTAAAGTACTGTTGACCTATTTATCGTTCTGTATATTCGTATCTTTGCTGGTTTCGAGAGTACTTTCGATTTCAATAAATTACCGAGAGCTCCTACTACTCGGCTTCATTTGGAAAGATTTTTATATAGTTCATCTGTTTTGTCATTCTTATTGTTAGTTGTTACCTATAGGCAATAAAAACTGTTGACTTCCTCGAATCTATATACCTGGCTGTCTGTTCTAAAAGTAACCTCTTTCATTCAGTCGATTGTATCTTGTTTCATCTCCATATATTTTGCTTTCTTTGTGTTTATTATTAGGCCATATGTCTTCGCCATATTTCCAAATTTATTAAGTACTAGTTTCAGCTCCCGTTTTTGATCTAGTTATCAAAGTAACATCAACGGCATATGCAATTACCTGATGTTTACAATGGTATATCATTCCATTAGAATGAAGTTCAGCTTTTTTTATAATATCTTCTAGCACCAAATTAAATGAAACTGTTAATAAGGGATTTCCCTGTGTCAGTCCTTGTCTTGAAATAAATATTTTTGAGACTTTTCCTTCTACCCATAATTTCGATGATGTTCTTTCAAGGGTTAGTTTTATCAACTAGTTTTTATGGAACTCCTAGATTGCCCAATGCCTCATACAATTTAGTTCTTAAAATGGAGTCAAAAGCCCGTTTAAAGTTAATAAACAATAAGTGTATTCCTAAATGTTCTTCATCATCTTTATTTTGTATGATTTTAATGGTGGATATCTGGCCTGATGTTCCTCTTCCTTGTTTGAAACCCCTTGATATTCTTTGTTATATATTTCCGTAAGCCTATTTCGAATAATTCTGGCAAATACCTTATAAGTAACGTCTAATAAAAAATGTCCTCTATAATTCTCACAATAAGTCTTATCTCCCTTTTTGTGAATTGGGCAGATAATACTACTGTTCCATGTATTTGGTAGTTATTCATTTCTTCATATTTTTCTCATTAATTCGTAGATCCTCTATTGTAGTACTGCTCCACCTGTTTTCAGGACTTCGGCTGTTACATTTTCTCCTCCACTTTTATTATTTTTGCTTTATATGTACAATACTTTGATCACTAATCAATAAACAAATGAAACTAATAAACTGTGAGCTTAAGAAACTAAACAAAAAAGATTTATGTCAGAATGTGAATGTTTACCTGGTAGCTCTAGTTCCTGTGAAAAATTCAGTTCCCCGAGTAGTTCTTCTTCGTTCCGTATCCCCGTTAACTCTGGTTCTCTCTAATATGTCTATCTTTTGTTGTAACTGTTGAATAGAAGTTTGTATATTTCTAAGTATTTCCCTTTCTTCTCCGTTGTTGTCGTAAGTACAACACATCAACTTAACCAAACCTCCTACGGAGAATTCCAGTGATCCAGTGTTATCGTTTGGCTTGCCAAAGAATGAAAAAACATTTTTTTCTGGGGGTTTTGGAGCAGGTTCTGAATTAGATTTGTCGCCTTTCTTTTTGTCCTAGGAAAAAGTATGGAACATCTTATAGAAGTGAGCATACACAAATTTCTAAAAACAGCCAAAGAAATATGTAGAGCAATAAAAAAGATAAATATCTCATAAAAATAGTCTGCAAGAATTTTAACGATTGAAAACAAAAAGTTCTAGTATAATCAGTAGCAAGTTTTGTCAACGTCTAAAAATATTCTGAAACGGTCCAAAATAGAGCTGCCACAACAAAAACAATTATGTAAAGGAAACACGTTTTTCTATACATATGACCAATAATCCTATAAATCTATTCACCATCAACACATTAAAATACCATAATCTACTACTTATTAATAAGTATATATTTAGAGCAGCGAAATAAATGAGAGCTCCATACTTACGCACCTCTTTAGGTTTGACTATAACCGTTACTTCCCTTGTTCCCCACGATACATTGTTCATGTTGAAAATAGAGTAAATAACCAATAACATGTACATGCTGGGAACGGTAACGTAATAAATAATTCCATATTTTAAACAGTAAAATTCCTGCGGATGTAATATGGCTGCTATTATGAAGGTCCCACCTGTAGCTATCAAGAACAGTGACGAAGGCGCCAACCAACCATCGTCTTCGATTTGTATCATTATACCGACGAATACTGTCATCATAATCAAACCGTATAGTGCACTAATCATCGCCGCAAAAAATAACTACAACAGAAAATAAAATTGAACACAAAAAGTAAAAGGTGATCATAATAAAAGAGTCGATCTTGTCAATAGGTTGTGGTTGAAATAGCTGACTGGAATGGCTAATATCCACGTATAAGTAGGCCAAGCTACAGGACATTTGTTATGACATTAATCAATTCAGGAAAGTGACTGGCCCATCAAAAAAGGTATTTTAGTTGGAATTTATGAAACCGTGATATTCATACTGAACACACTCTTATTACCGCTACACCAACACTCACACTTACACTATCTGACGCGTGTTTCAAGCTAATATTACATTGACCGGCACAAAAAGCGACTCAGCACAATTTTTTTTTAATATATGATCCACAATTCAATATATATATATATATATATATATATATATATATATATATATATATATATATATATAATATATATATATATTGAGTTGTGGATCATATATATATATATATATATCTATATATATATATATATATATATATATATATATATATATATATATATTAATACAGATCCTCTATTTGAAATTTAAATAATCAGTAAAACATAAATAAGAATAATGTATAAAACCACGAATATTGGGGAACCAGCAAGTTAATCAAAGAAAACTCTTCTTACTGTTTTTCTTCCAAGCTTTCGGAAATGTTTATTTCCATTATCAAGGATAAGTAAATTGAGATTGTTATAAATTGGTAAATATAATTATATTTGAATTTTTTTAAAAAATTTTTTTCAATAATAAATCATTTTGACATTTTGACAGATTCATGAATATAAACATTTTCCTTATATGCTAAAATGTTTTTGAAAACAAAAGAAGAAAATAGGTTATATTTGTAATATAGGATTATTATATAAAATTCAACCTCAAATTATTATAGATGTCATCTTAATAATTTCTTCATAATTACATTTTATTTAAAATTATTGAAAAAATTGAAATCATTTACCCAAAATAAAATTATTTCTAAAAATCATCAAATTTTATTTATATAGTTTTAATTGTGTATAAGAATTTGATATTTAGTTATTTTTATTATCAATTGTTAGTAGATAATAATAATTATCACTCATATTATTATGGTCACTTTTTTTGTTGATAGTATTAGGTTCTTGAAATATATGAGCCATTTCTAAGAAAAGTCTTTTTTTGGTATTTGGTTGTATGTCTAAAATATTAACAGATTCAAAATCCGTAAAGTGATCATTATCAATTACATGTTCAGATAAGGCACATCTTTCAGGATGTAACTTACAATCGCTCTTATGGAAACTTATACGGTTCTTTAATTTCTGACCAGTGTGACCAACATATTTTTTATCACAATTTTTGCAAATACCAAAAAAAGAATTTTCTTAGAAATGGCTGATATATTTCAAGAACCTAATACTATCAACAAAAAAGTGACCATAATAATCTGAGTGATATTTATTATTATCTACTAACAATTGATAATAAAAGTAACTAAATTTCAAATTATTATACATAATTAAAACTATATAAATAAAATTTGATTTTTAGAAATAATTTTATTTTAGGTAAATGATTTTAATTTTTTCAATAATTTTAAATAAAATGTAATTATGAAGAAATTATTAAGATGACATCTATAATAATTTGAGGTTGAATTTTATATAATAAAAGAAGAATATACTAATAACTATTAACCTATATTACAAATATAACCTATTTTCTTAATTTGTTTTCAAAAACATTTTAGCATAGAAGGAAAATGTACATTCATGAATCTGTCAAAATGTCAAAATATTTATGATTAAAAAATTTTTTTTTAAAAATTCAAATATAATTATATTTACCAATTTATAACAATCTCAATTTACTTATCCTTGATAATGGAAATAACCGTTTCCGAAAGCTTGGAAGAAAAACAGTAAGAAGATTTTTCTTTAATTAACTTGCCGTTACCCCATTATTCGTGGTTTTATACCTAATTAGTCGGCAAAGACTAACTCCTGTATATACATACATATATATATATATATATATATATATATATATATATATATATATATATATAACGCAATGGTATCCCCGAGGCGTGAAAAGACCAAGAAGACGCCCCAACTTAAGATGGGACTACGACATAAAGAAACTCGCAGGATCAACTTGGGGCCGCATAGCTAGCAATAGACAACAATGGGCCCACATGGAAGTGGAATATATAAATATGTAAAGGGAGGCTACACCATAACAAAATGGTTGAATAAGCTGCATATGATGATGATGATGATGACGTATATATATATATTATTATTAATTTATAATTTTTATAATTTTATTTAGTTTATTTATGGGCGCCATTTTATAATTATTCCCTTGATTGACTAGCTCAAATTTTTTAATTAATTATTTATTTATAATGTTTATTTAATTAGTCGGAAGCATGAGAATCCTCCCTTTGAGTTCTGGATATAATAATCAAAGATTGAGGAAATATATTCTTAATCTTACCTTTAACTTACAACCTCTGAAAGAAACAATATCTGTTAAATAAAGCGATTGAAATATGACAACAATGATGTTGATTATTTAATCATGGATGTGAGAATAAAAAAAAATCAACACATAAATGTAAAGCTGTTTAATAAAATAATTTGAAAATTTTTAACCTGATTGGTACATAATAAAATATTTTTGAAACTATTAATTTGCTTTGAAAATTTATTCTTATGGAATTGTGCCACCCTATATCATACATGTATTCTCTATAACAAAATGTTCCCACTACTGCGTCGGCGCTAAATCTCCAAACGCATGCGCTACTATAATATACATGAAAGAAGGAGTTTTCCTTCCATAAATAACGTTTCACAGTCAACACGACGCTAGCGTGCTTGTGATAAAAAAATTTGTTAAAATTATCAAGTTTCTATAATCAATTACATATAAGTGATAATTTATAAACTATATATGTGTGTGTTTAAAGGTCAAGAAAGTGATAGTTTAAAGTTATACATGCAATAGCTGGAAGGAAGATATAAGATTTAATGTAACATACATGATGCACGTGATATTTCAAGTAGATAAATTTACAAAAAGGTGAGTACACTAATTTTATAGATATTAAAGATATAATTCTCTATAGATAAATTTATGATGCATCATATTTTATTGTTTTTGGCCTTTTTATGCGTTATGTAATTCGAAGGTTCAACTAAAGATTTGAGTGTACACTTTGAAAATGTTAATTGGAATTCCAAATAAGTTTAAGCAAAATACACAGACCTTATTTTTGCTATCACTGCCGGCTGCACTCGCATCTTCAAATCTTGCAGATATCTCATAAGAGACACGCTCCTACTGCACTATGCAATACTTACACATGATTGAATACCCCTATGATTAGTTTGATTTAACTTTTTTTTATAATTTTAACTTTTAAACACCTTTAAACAATTTTATACAGAGAGCAATCTTTTATCGACGCATCCTCTATCACCATCATAAATCAACCTCCTTTGTTTTCAAAATCAACAAGTCTTTCAGCTTCCCTAGTCCATAGCTCACTTATTTGTTTTTTTAATCACTAAAATTGTTATTATCCAGTCTTTTAGTTACTATTTTGAAAAACATAAATTTATTGTCCTGGAGGGTAATAACACTGATTCATTTAAATTTCTATTGTATTAAGGAATTTTAATTAAGTCCTCTTTTCCTCCTACAATAGTCAATTTTCTTATATTCATGTTATTTAGCTAATTTGAGAAATGTTAATTTTTACAAATTTTACAACCTATATTATTAATTAACCTATATGTAATTGATTCTATTTTAGTTTGAGTCTTGTTTTATAGTTATTATACATAAACTCCTGATTATTTTTGTTTTTGTAATTAAATTTCATATATATTATCAATAAGCAATGATTTTATGTTGGTAATGAAAATTCCCTAGCAGGCATTACTTCTTGTAAATATTCATTTCCTTTTTATACATTTGGGCTGTGTTCCAACTATCTTCTCCATCTAGTTTCAACCCTTTGCAATGAATGAATGAATACATGGTATTCTAAACCTTTGCTACTACTAAAAAAAATTATGTAAACAATGTTAAGTTATCGTTAAACTGCTTATTCTTTTCTCTTAATTTAGGTTTCAAGCTACTATATGACGTTTCGTCCTGCAGAAATTGCTATGGCTGTGTTCAGTGTAATACGGAATTCCGTGACTTTGACAACCAATCAGAATTACTGGTACAGGTAATATTTACTATCTATTTAACTAATATAGTGTTGGAATTTTTATTCTTCATCCCTTTTTTAAAACATTCACATCAATATTTCACCCGATTTATTCACATTTCAATCTTTTCATATTTTAATATTTGACTTGTTATTGAGTTTATTCTAATGGTTGTGTCTACTGACACTCCTTCCGTTACAATAAGACCCTTTTATTATGTTTATTTATTTCAATATATTTACAAAACTAGATGACTAGTTCAATATATATATATATATATATATATATATATATATATATATATATATATATATATTATAATTGATTTTATGTTTTATTTATTTATTTGATACAGTATTATTTAATATAGTATTTGTTTTACCTCGGCTAGCTCAAGATGTTAATTTTTTATTAACTGTTATATTTATATTTATTTATCTCAGTCGGAAGTATGAGACTCCTCCCTTTGAGTTCAGGATGCATTAATACCAGTGATTGACAAATTTAATTCAAACCTTACCTTTTTCGTTGTAAAATTTTTTATGAAAATTAATTTCTGAAGTTTCTCCTATATAAAATTATTGAAATATGTTGACAATAGAAAATTTTCTGATGGATGTGATGAGAATAAAATACCAACACTCAAATGTAAACAATTTAATAAATTATTATGAAAATTTGCAATAAGATTTAAACATTGAAAATTGTGTTTTTGTTCCACCCTATATCAGATACATTTCTCGGTATAAGAATGTTCCTATCAGTGCGTCGGCGCATAAATCTGAACGCATGCGCTGTTATAATTGAAACGATAGGAGGATACTCTCCCCTCTATAAGAAATAGCTTTACTGTTAAACACACTACCAGCGCGTCTATAATGGTGAAACAATTTTAATGATAAAAACTTTAAATAATCAATTACATATAAGTATACTTAGTTAATATTATGTGAGTGAGTTGAAAGTGAAGACAGTAATAGGCAAATAGTTATTCATGCTGAAGATAAAAGAAAGAATGAGAGGTTATGTGAAAATTCATGATGCTCGTGAACATATACAGTGAATTATATTATATCAAGTAAGTACAAATATTATTATTAACTAAAACTGTTTAATTCTCAATTGAGATAAAATTATGATGCTTCATATGATAAATGTTCTTGGCCATTTAATGAATTTATTCAATTTTAACGTTCTGATAAATTTTTAATGTTCACTTTCTTTATAAAGAATTATATGGAATTCCAATGAATGTAATTGTAAAGACACAGACCTTAATATTGAATTCTCTGCCGGGCTGCAACTCGCATCTCCAAATTCTTGTAGATATATCTCAGGAGATATTCACTTTCTACACTTCTTCATCCTTACACAGGATTATAAACAATAGTTAAATGCTTTGATTTACCTTAGATTGTGTTTTTTAACATTTATACCAATTTCTGATAAATTTTTAAACAAAGAGTCTCTCTATCGACGCTTCCTCTCCATCACCCGAAAACTCTCTTCTCTTGTTTTCAAAATCAACAAACTCCTCGCTTGATTAATCCAAAGCTCACTTATCTGTTATTTTGAATAAAAAATTGTCATTTCAAAGTGTTTTAGTTCTAAATCTGAATTATTTAATTTAATTGTTCTGGAGGATATTCACACTAGTTTACTATTATTTCTATTGTATTAAGGAATATATATCACGTCCTTTTTTCATAATACAATAGCTAATTTACATATAAACATGTTGTTTAGATATTTTTATAAATAATTATTTTTACAAAAATTACAACCTAAATTATTAATTTACCTTTATGTAATTGATCCTTTTTTTTAATTTTCAATATTATTTTATATTTATATCATATAAACTATTGATTATTTTTGTTTTTGATATTATTTTTCAGTATGCAATAAATAATCAATAAAAATTAAGTTGGCAATTATAAATTTACTAAGATTCATTACTTCCTGTTTATTAATTTCCCTTTCATAAGTTTGAGCTGCGTTCCATCTACCTTTTCATATACAGTTTTCAACTCTTTATGAAATTATAAATTTTTACTATTGGAACCTGTGTAATTATGCTAATCAAACACTAGACTAAATATTCCTTTTTTAATTCTTTTAGGTTTCAAGTTATAATATGGCAATTAATATCTACAGACATTCCTACGGCAGTGTTCAGCACATTGTGGAACTCATTGACTTTGACATATATTCGGAATTACTTGTGCAGGTAACTTTTTGTATTTAATTAAATAATATTGTGTTTGGTATTTGTTCTCATAATCCTTTTTAAAATAATCACATTCATATTTAATAAGATTGATACATATTTCATTAATTTTTATATAACTTTATACTTAAATTGTCATTTTCTTGCTAATGGTTGTGTCTACTGACACACCTCCCGTGATAATCTATACTTTTTATGATAGTTATTTGTGTAAATTTGTTTCCAGAACTAGGTAACTAGTTCAATATATATATATATATATATATATATATATATATATATATATATATATAATATGTATATTACCAGTTTTGTCGTAATAATTTTCTTGTTATACATACTGTTTATTATCTTTGCTTTATATTCATATATTCTAATACGTAATTCAATTCTTAAATATTTTTGGTAGGTGTAGTTTTCTTTTATACCACAAACAAGTATGTACCTATACTTCCGTGGTTATTTGGTTTATTCGGATGATATTGTTTTATCTTATATGTGTATTGTTAATATTATGTATATTTTTTTCCAGAATAAACTTATTATATTATTATATATTAATACATATCCTCTATCTAAATTCTAAAGAAAATATTGGAATAAGGAAAAATGTGCATATTTGGATGTAATACTAGTGATACACACTGTATTATCAATAATTTTAAAGTTTCAATATACAAATAAATTTTGACATTTCAATTTCGGATGACATTAATGCAGAATATACTTTATAACGATTTGAAAACAAGAATACAGATGTCTCTGTTAGCAAAATTGCAATTAAATTAAAAGAATGAAAATCTCTCTTTGTTATAGGAAAACGTAAATTTATATTTAATAAAAAAAAAGAATTTTTTGGTAACTAAAGGAGAGGAGAATTATTTATATAAAAAGTTGATTTTGATACCCCCACGAGGCAACATCGAAATAAGAATTGCCTCAAATTTATTTAAAAATATCATAGTAATTTATATGAATATTATCAGATCATCAAATCCTGCATTGTAAAGCCAGTGCGTGTATAATTCGCAACTTCGCAACGAATTGCATCGATAAAGTGCGGGTGATTTTCCGATTTTTAAATTATTAATTTAGAAAGTTGTTCCTGAATTATGAACACTGTTTAGAATACGATCGAGTTAACCAGTACCTAGTTGGTGAGTCCTGTCCAGTTTATTTACATTATTTCTCGAGAATTAATAGGCCTTTATTAAAAATATTTCAAATTAGATGCATCTTATGGTAATAAATTCGATTGAAATTACAGTAACGTTACTCAAATAAAATTCAACGTCAAGCGAAGATAATTTTGGAATAGACAATTTAAACGGAAATTTGCGTATTTTGACATTGATATACATCAAGTATATAATCAAACATTTTGAACTTTGATAAATTATTTAGCGAGTAGATTTATAATTATAGGTTGTTTTAATTTTAAGGTTGTTTCTGCGTTTATAATATTTTTGAAAAGTTCTAATTTCTTGTAATTTGTTATTTGATAATATATTATATAAATTTGAATTCCAATCACTCTTTGGTACTCATTTCATATTCATTTCTCATTGTATTTGATAATTTTCAGGCTATAGAAATTTTGATATAATAAGTGACATTTGGTTAATTTCCTGACAGTAAAATCATATATGTTATAAGATAATTCAATTGTCTCGTAGTATATTGAACAAACAGTTACTCTAGATTCGGAATAGCGTAATACGTAATTTGGAAAATTCTTTAAAAATTTATAAATTTGAATTATTATTTGAAATATTTGATCCCTCCCTGAGGTAAGAGTAAGTCGATTGTGTATTGATTTATCTTTCACAATATAAAATTTAATATTCATCTGAGCCGGGCATATTAATTTGACAACTGCTGTCAAAAATTTCAATAGGTTATATTCAGTGGTAAAGGCATATTCACAAGAGTGTAGTTACAATAATAAATTGTGACATCTACAAATTAAAAAATCCATATAGATAAAATCATAATATAATTATTAAAATATATATAAAATATGTGATAAAATGGAAAAGGGAACTGACGAAGTAAAAATCCAAAGTTTAATGGAGATTAAAAAAGTTGAGAAGTAAATTTATGAGATACAGTCCATAAAAGTACAAAGACAAACCAAAGATGAAATTGTAGACATTAATTTACAGAATCTAGGAAGTGATGCAAATTTATGAAGAAAATATTTATTGGAAAATAAAATACTTAGATGTCAATATAGTGAAACAAATTGTGACATATGATAAAAGAAATAATAATTATAATAAGGGGATACAACTTAATTGGGAATTGAAGAAAATGAACAAAATATTACAAGAAGCTATGGAAGAGATAGAAGAAACCACAAGACAAATTGAAGAACGAACAATTTATACAGGAAATGTCAAAATAAAAGTAAAACTTGACAGAAATGTGAAATTAATTGATCCAAGAGTTTTTATTAATATAATTGAAAATAAAATGATAGGAAGTGAACATATTATGGAGAAGAAAATAATTAAAATTACTTTAAATGATATGGAAGAATTTTAGATGCAAATTTCAATGCATTTATTGGAAGAAATTAATGAGATATGGGACTTCAAAATTGAAAAAGATATGGTGCAGAACAGAAAGAAGCGACAGAAACCCATAGAGAATCAAACAATAAGAGAAGAGAATAAGACCAAGTTTCGGAAAAGAAAATAAAATTGAATTATATGAAACGATTATTGGAACGAAATCTAGGAACGAAAGGGAATTGTACATGGTAAGGGATGGATATAAAAACGATATGTAAATAAAAGGTTTATGATTAACAAGTAATATATAAAAACATATGTGAATAGAAATTATATAAACAAGAAGAATTGATAGACATGTTGATATGAATTATGGAAGTGAAAATAGAAGTTACAGAAATGAACAACGAATATACGGAAATGGAGGTAAAATTGATGACAATAAGTATTTTGAGAATAGAAGAGATTTTAGAAACTTTGATAGAAAAAATGATAATGAAAATAGAAATGAAATTAAGCAACAAAATAGATGGACAGGATGAAATAATTACATTTATAGGAGCAAACGGAAGGAAGTTATATGAACTCAGCAAATCTATGATACAACAGATTGAATTAAAGGATGAAAAAGAAGTTGATATGTAAGCATTGTTGATAAAGAAGTTAGAAACAGACATAGTTATTGATGAATTGATGAAATATAAGGAAATAATTGATTTTGAATAGATGTATAGAATTAAATGGTAAGATAATTGAATTTGAGGAGGTAAATATGGAAGTATTGGCAATTGAAGAGGATAATAGGAAGTTATGGAATATAAAGAGGGATGGAATTATGGTAGAATTGGAGTTAATGAGTGGAAATAAGGAATATGTAGAAAAAGTGAAGAATTTGATAATGAAATATGAAGGATTGTGTGAGAAAGAAATTAGAATGGCTGATAATTATGTTCGTGAGATAGAATAAATAGAAGATGTGACAAGTAATGGTAATTGGACAGTATGTAATGAAGAATATTATAAATTTATAAATGAATTATTAAAGATGTATGAGACAAGAATGTCGAATGAACTAAGGGTTACTTAATGAAAATATGGATAATCATTGTAAAAAAATACTGAGAAATGTTGAAACAAAATCATATCCTGTAACATATAAATGTTTAGACAGATTAGAACAGAGTTGGAAACCTTTGAGACCATGAAAAAATTTTATCAACATGTATATAAGAAATTTTAGAATGATATTATGTTACGTGAAATTTTAATAGATATAGTAGATTTAATAAGTTTTTATGGGAATAAGGAATAATAGTTTAATACGTTTGAAGATAATTTTTTCAAGCGATATGTTAATAATTATTTGAAAGATAAATTATAATTATATACAAGAATCGATTTATCATTCTTTTATTAGGGGGATTTAATATATATCCTCTATCTAAATTCTAAAGAAAATATTGAAATGAGGAAAAATGTGCATATTTGGATGTAATACTAGTGATACACACTGTATTATCAATAATTTTAAAGTTTCAATATACAAATAAATTTTGACATTTCAATTTCGGATGACATTAATGCAGAATATACTTTATAACGATTTGAAAACAAGAATACAGATGTCTCTGTTAGCAAAATTGCAATTATATTAAAAGAATGAAAATCTCTCTTTGTTATAGGAAAACGTAAATCTATATTTTTTTTAAAAAAGAATTTTTTGGTAACTAAAGGAGAGGAGAATTATTTATATAAAAAGTTGAGTGAGTTGATTTTGATACCCCCACGAGGCAACATCGAAATAAGAGTTGCCTCAAATTTATTTAAAAATATCATAGTAATTTATATGAATATTATCAGATCATCAAATCCTGCATTGTAAAGCCAGTGCGTGTATAATTCGCAACGAATTGCATCGATAAAGTGCGGGTGATTTTCCGATTTCTAAATTATTAATTTAGAAAGTTGTTCCTGAATTCTGAACACGGTTTAGAATACGAACGAGTTAACCAGTACCTAGTTGGTGAGTCCTGTCCAGTTTATTTACATCAAGCGAAGATAATTTTGGAATAGCCAATTTAAGCGGAAATTTGCGTATTTTGACATTGACATACATCAAGTATATAATCAAACATTTTGAACTTTGATAAATTATTTAGCGAGTAGATTTATAATTATAGGTTGTTTTAATTTTAAGGTTGATAGAAAATTCTATCTTTGTTTCTGCGTTTATAATATTTTTGAAAAGTTCTAATTTCTTGTAATTTGTTATTTGATAATATATTATATAAATTTGAATTCCAATCACTCTTTGGTACTCATTTCATATTCATTTCTCATTGTATTTGATAATTTTCAGGCTATAGAAATTTTGATATAATTAGTGACATTTGGTTAATTTCCTGACAGTAAAATCATATATCTCATAAGATAATTTAATTGTCTCGTAGTATATTGAACAAACAGTTACTCTAGATTTGGAATAGCGTAATACGTAATTTGGAAAATTCTTAAAAAATTTATAAATTTGAATTATTATTTGAAATCTTTGATCCCTCCCTGAGATAAGAGTGAGTAAGTCGATTGTGTATTGATTTATCTTTCACAATATAAAATTTAATATTCATCTGAGCCGGGCATATTAATTTGACAACTGCTGTCAAAAATTCCAATAGGTTATATTCAGTGGTAAAGGCATATTCACAAGAGTGTAGTTACAATCATAAATTGTGACATCTACAAATTAAAAATCCATATAGATAAAATCATAATATAATTATTAAAATATCGAAATATAATAATTTGTCACCCAAACGTGGGGCAAATATTTTTAATAAAACATAGAATATATTATAATATATATTGTTAATGTCGAAAATATGAAAAATGATTCATGGACTGTATTTCTGTTGGTTATATAAAATAGAGCATATCATCAACACTACGTATAAAGAAAAAAAATACTCGATAAGGCTCCTACCTGGTGAAGCTATATTGCTGTCCGTTATCCAGGTGCCTGGGATGGTTGAGGATATGTTTTGGCACACTTTTTCGGTTGGTTTTTGTCAGAACGATTTTACCGGTTTTTTATCGAAACTAATGCTTACCGTACACAATTTTACGAGCTAATAATTATCTGGACATGTCGACATTTTTCTCAAACATGCGCCAATGATGTGTTTTACACAGCAAAATTTAAATACAAGAGATTCCTGACCATTCACCCCTCCAAAACGAATATTTTCAACCAAGTGGAATACAAGGACAAAAAAAATATTATGTGAGACAAATAAATAGAATATTCCCACGCTTAAATCTACAAATATACTTAAATACGACTAGCTAATTAAAGTAATAATAAATTAATTAACCGGCATGGCGCAAATTTTTACCCAGGGCGTTGCACATGAATAACTCTAGCAAGTTCCCAATTTAGCGGAGGCGTTTGTTCATCTTTAATTAAAACTAAAACACCTTTAACGACAGGAGGTGAAGGTTGGTCCATTTATATCTCTCTTGAAGTGAATGAATATATTCTTGCGACCAACGCTTCCAAAGGTTACTCCGCATACGTTGCAGCAATTGCCATCGATACAATCTATTTAAAGATAAATGTGTTAGATCTACCTCGGGAATAGGAGTATGGAGCGGTTCAAGAATAAGAAAGTGTCTCGGCGTAAGAGGTCGTAAATCATGCGAATCGCTACAAATCGCACACAACGGGTGTGAGTTCAAAAGTGCTTCATAGGATAGTACCTGAGTACCTCGACTCTATAAAAATGAGTTTAAAATGATTTTACTCCCGCCTCGTCAAGGCCATTAAAATGTGGACTACCTAGGGGGTTGAAAATCCAAGAAATGTACAATTTCTGCGTGATAGTTTTAGCCACGTCAAGGAGTTCATTATTAGCACCCTTAAAATGTGTGTCTTGATCGCTGGTGATGGTGAGACATTTTCCACGTCGGGCGCTAAAGCGTCTAAAGGCGGCTAAGAAAGTTTCAGAGCTTAAATCTGAAGTAGCTTCTAAATGAATAGCCTTTGTGGATTTACATTCAAAAACACCTTTGTAGGTTTTTCCACCTGTATGTTCACTCATCGAAAGTGAAAATGGACCAGCAAAATCAATACAAACTGATGAAAAAGCCTTGACTTGAGAAATTCTTATAGAGGGCAAATCAGCCATATATGGATTGTATGACCTTGGTTTGCAACGAAAACATTGAATGCAATTCCAAAGACATTTATAAATTGCACTACATGGAGATAAAATCCAAAATTGTTGTAATAATAAATAATGTAATTTTTTTAAATCTGGATGAAAGTGTTCCTGATGAACTGCTTCAATTATTATCAAGTGGGTTAGTCGGTGTGATTTGGGTAACAAAATAGGATGTTAAACATCAAACGAAAACTCCGAATTTCTGATTCGACCACCAAGTCTAAGGAACCCAAAGGAGTCAATGAAAGAGGCGAGATTCCTAAAAGGCTTGGGTAATAGTTGATTTTAAGAAAAATGTCAGAAAATATATGTCGCCGTACACATTTTATAATAATTTTAAAGGCGTTATCTACATCCAAGCTTCTTCGAGACTCAGATTGTAACCTTAAGATATGAATAAAAAAGAGAGAATACGCTACAATTCGCTTAATCTTGATTAAAGAGGAAAATCTATTTACAACGGTAAAAATGCAATTGTCAGAGGAAGTGCAGGCAGATAGTATAACCCTTTGTTCTTCCTGAGATATTTCAGATAAATTCAACTTGTTATTAGTTTGCGTAGGCCATGTATTACTAGGCTGATCTAAAAATTCAGGACCTGACCACCAAATAGTAGTTACTAAAAGCTGTGCTGGGTTTTGACCTCGACTAGCACAGTTAGCTGGATTTTGTGAAGATGGAACATAACACCAAAGAGAGGGGGAATGAGATCTTGAATATGGCTGACTCTATTAGCTACAAATGTCTAAACAAATAGATTTCAGTGAAAAATTTTTACTATCACCTTAAATTAATCAATATTAAAAAATTGTTTTGAGCGACAGAAAAATATGCAATTGTTATACTTATATGTAGTTAAGTATATAAAGTTATGAGAATTCAAAGAACATAGCTACTGCGTAATTATTTTTACCTTTTTATAATTTTTAGGCTCTTATGTTCGAAATATTCCTGTTAAAAAACATTCCCCAGATTCTCGGGGGGGGGGGGGAGTGCCCCTACTGCCCCCCCTGGAGCCGCCCCTGCCTGTGAGACGAATTTACTCGTTCTCCCTTGTGCCTGATGGCAGTGGTGACAGCGCTGCCTAAAGAGAGAGTTATTTATTTATTCCAAACAGGTTTTATAACCTAATTACATGAAATTAGTATTAACAACTCCAAAATATATTCTAACATTTTGTAGTATGGCTATTGATGCATAAAGCAGTGATATTGATTAATGCAGAGAATGAAGACGAAAATAAAGAGGACTAATTTCCAAAAGTGTCCCTTCATACACCGAACTTCTTAATATGTTCACAAATATTTCTATCTCCAGATTTGTGTATAGGAGAGTATAATGATAATTTCCATTTTTCTGGAAATTGTACGTTTGTGAGTATATTATTATAGATATGCAATAAAGGTGTTGTAACGAGGTTTTCGTTACTAAAAGGTTATTTGGTGTCACCGAGTGTATCTTCATTTTGTATTTCGTGTCGCTGAATATATTTATTTTATATTATATATCACCTGTTAGGTATTCTGGCCTCTGTATAAAAATTATTTTATAGTTTATGTGGCCGAGTATATATTCATTTTATATTACATATCCCTGTTGTATATTCTGGCCTCTGTAGGAAGAATGATTTGATATTTTGTGTCGCCGAGTGTATTTTCATTTTGTATTTCCTGTGAGTATATTTATTTTATATTATATATCACCCGTTATGTATTCTGGCCTTTGTATATAAACCGTTTTATAGTTTATGCGCCGAGTATATTTTTATTTTATAGTTTATGTCGTCGAGTATATATATTAATTTATATTACGTATCCCCATTATATATTCTTTCCTTTGTATAAAAATCATTTTATAGTTTATGCCACCGACTATATTTTCATTTGATAGTTTATGTCACCGAGTATATATATATATATATATATATATATATATATATATATATAATTTATAATAAGTATCAAACGTTACATATTCGTTCCTTTGTATACAAACCATTGTATAGTTTATGCGCCGAGTGTATTTTCATTTTATAGTTTATGTCGACGAGTATATATAATCATTTGTATATTGACTTATAAGTATTGTAAATCTCGGTGAACATTTTATTTTATCCCCTGGTTTCGGGGTAGAACCAATCGTTGTAACAGGATAACAGTTATCCAAAATTCCGATGATATTTTTATTTCTTTCCTATCTAGTTGCGATGGAGAAATCATTTTTTCTGTGTAAAGTATTTATTTCGATTTTAAAACCCAACATTTCAATGTACTGGTCTCCCCACTGCAACGAGGTAGATATTGGTAGAAGCGCGCAGGTCGAACTAATCGAGAGAGGTGGAACAGTAAGGCTGGAAGGCAGGTAGATTTTGAAATCGAACAGAGAGTACCGAAGTGCTAGCCGACCGAAGCAGAAGCGAGAAATTGTGCATCGTCTGCCGAAAGTTGTTTGGCATTGTCTTCCCGTTAACCGTAAATTTCTTGTTGAGTTTTTTTCCGCACTGTAAAAAAATTCCTCGATAACTTCGTTGCTGTAAAGGTAAGAGCTTTTTAGTAATAAAAATCCGAAAACTAAATGGTCTTTTCAATTATAAATTTAGAGTATTCACGCAGTTGATTTTTATTTTAAAATTCTCGATAATGTCGTTGCTGTAAAGGTAAGAGCTTTTAGTAATAAAAATCCGATAATATGTGGTCTTTTCAATTATCAATTTAAAATATTTATGCAGTTGATTTTCATTTTAAAATAAGTTGGAATATCTTGTACATTGGAGTGTGGTAAACCATTTATATATCGCATCTGATTTAATACCTTTCCCGATTTTCCTTTTTCGTAGGTGTCCTGATATTAGTTCAGTTCTTTTACATTTTTCGATTTGTAGGGAAAATTTTTGATTCAAATCTCCGGTTGCGCCAGGCATACATAAACGCTAGGGCTTCCGGATATTTTAAATCTAGAATCCCCAGTTTCAATACTTACCCGAATTTTCTTTTAGTGGGTTTTGTTGATATTTGTCCCGTTCTTTAACACCTTTTTTGATTTGTAGGGAAAATTCTTGATTGAAATCTCCGGTTGCGCCAGTCATACATAAACGCTAGGGCTTCCTGATATTTTAAATCTAGAATTCCCATTCTTTGATAACTTTTCCAATTTTAGGGAGAATCTTGATTGAAATCTCCGGTTGCGCCAGGCATACATAAACGCTAGGGCTTCCTGATATTTTAAATCTAGAATCCCCAGTTTAAATACCTTTCCCGAATTTTCTTTTAGCGGGTTTTGTTGATATTAGTCCCGTTCTTTAACACCTTTTTCGATTTGTAGGGAAAATTCTTGATTGAAATCTCCGGTTGCGCCAGGCATACATAAACGCTAGGGCTTCCTGATATTTTAAATCCAGAATTCCCATTATTTGATAACTTTTCCGATTTTAGGGAGAATCTTGATTGAAAACTCCGGTTGCGCCAGGCATACATAAACGCTAGGGCTTCCTGATATTTTAAATCTAGAATCCCCAGTTTAAATACCTTTCCTGAATTTTCTTTTAGTGGGGTTTCTTCTTGATATTAGTTCCGTTCTTTGATACCTTTTTCGATTTTTAGGGAGAATCTTGATTGAAATCTCCGGTAGCGGCAGGCATACATAAACGCTAGGGCTTCCTGATATTTTAAATCTAGAATCCCCAGCTTTGGTACCTTTCCCGATTTTGTTTAAATTTTAATGAGATTCCTAACAACTTAAGTCTAGAGCCCCGACCCTAGCATTGTGTTTTCCGATTTGATAGGGAGAATCCTGATTGAAATCTCCGGTTGCGCCAGACATACATAAACGCTAGGGCTTCCGTACATTTTAAATCTAGAGTCCCCGATCTTTAGTATTTTTTCCCGATCTGATAGTTTTTTTTTGAGTAACGCCTAACCCGTCCGTTTCATGAGAGTTTATCAAATATTTGAATGGAAAGACCACCAAACTTTCAATAGTTTTTGTTCGCTTTTACCGCTTCTTTTCTTTGCATGTACGCTATTTTCTGATCATAAACCACTCTCGCTTATGTCCTGCCGGCTTCGTCGCCAATTACTGCATATCAAATATACATATAGCTAAGTAATACATATGTGCTTTTGGGATACACGGATATTGTCTTCACTTATGAGTATTTTTTATTTTTATATATAACGGCTTGGTAGAGAGTATAATTGTAATAAAACTGAAATAAACCTGTGTTGTGTTTTATTGACCTATTATAGACTAGTACTTCCTTATGGTAGAGTAGTTGTTTGGCTGCACGAATTTTAGCTTCTCCGTAGTGTGAATCAGGATAATAATATTTATTTCCGGACTTGCGAGAACGTTTTTTTTATATTTAGCAATAACCTCCCGAATTTTGACGACAATAGACCCCTGGAATTTACCATACCTTCATCTGAGGCTACCTGGAACTCTCGACGAGTGAAGTCGAGGGGCCGTGGAGACAACCACGTTAAAAATCTGGCGCCCGAGAAAGTGTAAGGTGTCAGAAGTGACGTTCCGAGGCGTTAAGAGGTAGAGCAAGAGGCGGCTACTGATATATCACGCGCAACGCAGCGCGACGTCGCCTCCGAGGAGGAAAACATTTTCTTCCTAGTCATTCATAGCATCCTTTTAGTATGTATGGAGGAATTCCGTCGGATCCAGCCGCTTTTTTGGATTTCAGTTTTTTTATTGCTATCTCATAATCATTTATTGTGATCTCAGAAATATTTAAAATAGGATTATTACTAATTAAATCCTTGAAGTCGGTATTATAATTAGACTGCTCGGGGCAATGCACCGATGCAAAATATTCAGCAAATTTTTCTGCTGCTTCCCCTTCGACAACTTCTCCATCCTTAAATCTAAATGTTCAAAATATATTCATATTATTACTTAAACTGTCTTCAACTTGACGCAAATACTTTCTATTCTCGGTGATTATATATTTCCTTCAATACCTTTTTAATATCCGATGTAAACCATTTGGGAAATTTTTTGAAGTTTGTATAAACTTTATATTTGGGAGCAGTTGTTTCAAATACACTATAAATTTTTTTATAAAAATTATCCAATGCAATATTTACATCTGTCTGATCAGTAATGTCATCCCACACTATTTCCCTTAGCATTTTGCTCATATTTTCAGTTTGCTTTTTTAAAATTGTAATTATTACTGTTGCCAGGCTTGGTGACCACATTATCGATTACTTTATTAAAAGTTACTTTGATGTCTAGAGATGGGTGGAAACAATCTTTCCTTACTAAAGGTAACAGTTCATGAGATACTATACAGTTATTTATCATTTCGGCGGAAGTAATTACCAAGTCTAGAGTTTTATTTTGATGATTTTTTATGGTATTGCATAGCGTAAATGAGTTATAACTTAAAAAGTCAATAAGAACGTCTAATTTAGCGCTAGTATTAGTAAAGTTTAAAGTTTTACCTTGAATTTCCGGTAAGTTGGAATCACCCAGAATAAATGTATTGTTAATACTAGAGATATGTTGTTGCAGTAATTCCAAGTAATTAACATAATCGGTAAGATGAGCATACGAAGGAATGTATATGCCGATAATTTGAGCTTTTAATTTATTATTTATTTTTATATCAACTATCACTATCTCAAAAATCGATCGATGCTGCACATAATTTAAAATTTTGTATTTTCGCTGTACTGCTATCATGACACCCCCGCCCCTAGATTTTCCGGTTATTCCCAAATTTCTATCTGATCTTATTACGTTATGCACATTTAAATCAACAAGTTCCCCATCTGCTATGCCCTCATGAAGCCATGTTTCAACTGCCACAATTATATCATAATTATTTGGTAAGCAATTATTGTAAAACTCAGCCGTCTTCGTCCTTAATCCTCTACAGTTGTGAAAATTTATAAAAATATCTATTATGTTGTGTATAGTCATTGAGACTCCTGAACTATTTAAATATATACAAAAAGGAATTATAGAATAAACCCTGGGGAAACTCAGCACTTATTAGAAAGCGTTGACTTGAAACCTGACAAATCATCCGACTAACACGCAAACACCACTTAAATTATACACTTTGGTCACAATCTTACTGTTAAAATAATTTTTAATATATATAAAAAAGTAGTCTTAATAATATTTTTACAGATTTCAAAAAAACTCTTAGAATCATCCTATATAACAGGGATGGCCAAGAGGTCGACCGCGGTCTACCGGTCGACCGCGAAGACGATTTAGGTAGCCCGCGAGAGTAAAAATAAACTGAACAGAAAATATTTAAAAATAATATCATTTATTTTAAAATATTCCTTTTCGCGCCAAGAACACGTCTATATAAGTAGGTACTCACACGCTTCGGTCTGTCGTAACTCGTAACGTGGTATATTGTCGCGTGCGTGTGTGTGAGTCAGTCGTGTAAACGCGACTCACCGCTAGTATATTGTTGTCTCTTTTCATTTCGCACTGTTTTCTCTTTTTGTGACCTCTCCCACGAAGGATCGGCCAAATAATAACAAGAGCCAGTACTAGTTTCGACTTGAGTGGGAACGTAGGTATTTACAAGTAATTTGTTGCGTCGCGATTATTAGAAGTTAACGTTGGGGCCTTGAGACTTAGTGTTTTTTAACTATTTTATCAGAATGAGTGGGCCATCAAGTTCGAGTGCTAAAAAAAGTAAGACTTACCATTATCACAGTGAGTGGGAAGAGGAATTTTTTTTCTTTATGGTCAAGGGTAAATGTGTGTGCCTAATCTGTAACTCAAGTGTCGCATTACCGAAAAGAGCTAATGTTGAAAGGCATTTTAAAACTACACATTCCAAATACGCCACCGATTTTCCATTTGGCAGTGAAAACCGGAAGATAAAAGTACGTGAATTAAAAAGCAGTTTAAACGCACAACAATCTTTTTTTACAAAACCTGATTCGAATCAAAAGCTGCAACACTGGCGTTATTTGCTGTTACAGAAATATTAATAAAACGAAAGAAACCTTTCGAAGATGGAGAAATGATCAAGGAAGCCATGCAGAGAGCTGGAGAAGCACTTTTTAACAACTTTAAAAACAAAAAAGAAATTATTACAGCAATAAATGATATTTCACTTTCACGGAACACAGTAATGCGACGCAGTGAAGCCTTAAGTGAAAATTTGGAACAATTACTTAATGAAGACTTGCAGAAATGTTGTTTCTTGTCACTACAGTTTGATGAATCCACCGATGTAACCGACATTGCTGACTTGTGCGTTTTCGTGAGCCTAGTTTTTGAAGACATGACAACAAAAGAAGAATTATTGACAATGATTCCATTGAAGGGGAAAACCAGAGGTGAAGATATTTACAGATCTTTTAAGAGTTTTGTAGGAAATACTGCATTTCCGATACACAAACTAGTTGCTATCACGACAGATGGAGCACCCGCTATGCTGGGACAAAGAATTGGTTTTATTTCATTGTGCAAAAATGATGACAACATTCCAAGTTTCACCAACTATCACTGCATTATACACCAGCAAGTTTTGTGCTCTAAAATTCTGGAATCAGATGTTATTATGAAAATTGCTTTTAAAATAGTTAATTCTATTCGAGCCAGAAGTTTACAAATGCGTCAATTTCGAGCTCTTCTCGAAGAGACAGAAGCCGAACACTCAGACCTTTTGCTACACACAGATGTTAGGTGGCTTAGCCGTGGTGCCTTTTTGAAGAGATTTCGCCAATTACTGCCAAAAATCAAGACATTCGTTCAATCAAAATGAGAAAATATACCTGAGTTTGAAGATGAAAAATGGCTTACGAAGCTGGCCTTTCTTTGTGACATAACAGAAAAACTCAATGAGTTGAACCTAAATCTTCAAGGGAAAGACAAAACAGTCATTGACATGACATATTTGATTAAAACTTTTAAAAGTCAAATTCAAATTCATGCATCTCAATTAAAACGAGGTGAACTAAAAAATTATAAAAACATGGAAGAAGAATGTACGCACAATTCAAATCGAAACTACAAAATTTTCGCTGAACAGCCGGAGAATTTGCATCTGGAGTTCGAAAGAAGGTTTGCCGATTTTTCCGCTCTCGAAGAAGTGCTAAGTTTCATGGTATTCCTTTTGAATGAAAACATTGACAGCTTGACCGTTAAAATCGGCAACTTAACCGATACTGAATCTTTTGTGGTCGAAGAAGAAATAATAAAAATGAGAAGCGATATATTTCTGAAAGCTAGAGCATCTGGTAGTACAGAATTTTGGAAAGTGATTTGCAAAGAAAAGTTTCCATGCCTACGAAAGGTGGCTTTATATTTGACTTCATTCTTTGGTTCTACCTATCTTTGCGAATCAACGTTTTCAACTATGAATGCAATAAAAACCAAAAATCGTTCCCGCTTAACAGACGCTCACTTAACTTCCTGTTTGCGCATCGCAGTTACTTCGTACACTCCCCAATATGATAAACTTGTGGAGAATATGCAGTGTCAAACATCCACTCAAAAGCGTAAAACGCAATGAAAAATTCGAATTAAGTATGTAATATTCAATAAATAAATACATACAAACTTATTACAAAAATGTTTTATTTCTCTCTTCTAAATTCTACCTTGCAGTCGACCGCAGGAAGTATTTTCGAGCACAAGTAGACCTCACAGGTCAAAAGTTTGGCCACCCCTGCTGTATAAGATAGTTTATTTGCGTCTGCTTCGATTTTGGGCACTTTATATTTATAGAAATTTTTTATAATATTTTAACCAACAGCACGATTTTTTTTCAAAACAATAATAACTATACTCTCAAACGGAGGCCGACGGAGCCATAAATCATCAAATAAGAGAGAGTTCGGTGCGGTATACTACGCAAAGGGAATACTTGTTTTATTGATATTTTATCAGATTTTGCCAAGAGTACTGAATATTAGGGTTATAAACAAACATATTTTTGTATTTTCTTAAATTGTTTGGGAATCAGTTTAGTATTAAGTCACAATCTAAAGCTATAGAGTAATAACATCGTTGAACTAAAAAATAAGATAACCATGAGTGACCTGAAAGCCTTGCCGTGTGTTAGTAACAGTAATAGTTACTTACCAATTACAAGTGAATCAGAAAGTGATTAAGGTGTAGTACCATCGACGTCTGAAAAACTTAAAAGACATCTGCCTCATATAAAATCCGAGAAAAAACGAAAGATGTCAAATACACTGGATACACATATGCCAACGACTATACCCAAGTCGACGAAAAGCTAATTTAGTATTTCAAGCTGCCCGGGATAAAATGTTGAAGCATTATAAGAAAACAAATTGAATCTATTGCTCAACTCTAATACTTGATCCCAGACATAAAGCAGAGACTTTTGGTTTGACACCATGGGGGGTTGAGTTGAAAGAAAAAACATTTGAGTCAATATACGACGTGTACCGTAGCGAGTAGCAAGCGCTAGGCTTAGCAACAGAGGAGGTTGAAGCCGGTATATCTAAGTATCTAATGATGCTATTATAGATTTTGATAAGCTATATTCAGCACCATCTACCTCATCAGTCTCTGGTACTTCTCAGTGTCAAAACCGAACGAAGGAAATAGAAGATTACCTTAGTCAACCTAGAGCCGACAGCAACGAAGATATCTTACAATGGTGGAAACCAGATGAATTTTCCTATCTTGGCGAAAATGGCGGGAGATTTTTTGTCCATTCCGGTTACTGCGCTCTCAGCAGAAAAACTGTTCTCGAAAGCCTGTTTAATGATCATTAAACACCGTAATAGAATCAACAATGAGTCCGCCCGTTGATTACTGTATATTAATTCTTGGAGACAAATACTGGAATAATGTAAAATATGATGTGAATTTGTTGTATTTTCATTTTTTGAATTAAAAGTGAAATTTATTTTGTGAGCTATTTATATAGAAACTTTTATATTTTGTTGTGTTATGTAGCTGTATGCGTTTTTTATTAAACTTTTTCTAAGGGTTATTAAAAATTAGTATTTAGTTGTTTAATGTTGAATATATTGATTAAAATAATGACATAAGTTCTATAATTGTAATTGTGGCCTATCCTATACTATAACTTTAAAAAATAAACGGTATTAAAGATTAAAACTAACTTTTCCGCATCTGTGGTCCTGAACAATATTCTATCATAAAATTGTTAGTTGTATACACTTCGGGGGATGTATCGTGCTAACAAACCGAAATTTCTACAAAAATAACCAATAATTTAGTATATCTGGATTTAAAGGACTCGCTGTACTTGCTCTAAAAATCAATAGGGTACATCTGTGAGACACCTTGAACAATATTCAATCATAAAATTGATCAACTGTATACTCTCTGGAGGCTGTATCGTGCTAACAAACTGAAAATTCTCCAAAAATGAAAAAAATATCGTACTTAAAGTACTGTAGCACCTGTTGTATTGGCTCTGGTGAGCTGGCAGTCAATAGGGTTCATCAGTGAGATGTCCTGAAAAATATTCAATCATAAAATTGGTTACTTGTTGAACTCCGTAGGCTGTATCGTGCAAACTGATATTTCTCAAAAAATGACAAAATGTCGTACTTCAAGTACCATAACACTCGTTGTAATGACTCTGGTGAGCTGAAAATCAATAGGGTTCATCGGTAACATATCCTTAACTATATTCAATCATGAAATTGGAGCCTGATTGCACTCGGGAGGCTGTTTCGTGCTAACAAGACATGTAAGGAAAAGTGGCCGACGACAACGACGACATACACACAGGATTTGTTTTCTAAAAACCGTTTTTTCGTGTTGTTGTTGATAGAAAATGTATAAATAACTCAAAAAAAAATTTCAAAATTCCATTTTTTTTTGGTGTAAACCAATATTTTTCTCGCATATAGATAGGTTGGGCGGAAAAGTAATAAAAAAATCCCAAACATTAAAAAACATATCTAAATTTCTTAATGTAAATCAAATTAGTATTTAAACATAAACATTATTAAAACTAAAAAACTATCTTTTGCATTATTTTTGCTTTTTCTGTATAGTATGTTCCGTATATGAGTGAGGAAAATACACTTTACCGCACGCGAGTATGTAAAATTGTTGACAAAATTTTCATTTGCTGAAAAATGCAAAAAAACTGGTGTGCAGTTCTTTATTAAGCAATAATAATTTCAGTTTATTTCAAATCTCAGCTATTGGGCCTGCTAAAAATTGGTTTTTATAGGACATAAAATCTTTGATATATATTTTTTCAAACTTATGATCTTACGAAATTATAGGAAAATATTTAAAAAAAGTAACGCAGAAAAATATCTCAGATTTTTAGATGATCAAAAAAATAGATAAATACTTAGAGTAAATTGGGGGAATATGCCGCGCTGGGTAATACGCCGCAGTTTGATATTTCCGTTCCAAGTCAACATTTGGCAACAATGGTCGTTCATCCATATTTGTGTCAGACAGAAAACAAGCGTGAATCATTCGCAAATCGAAACCATTAGTTTTTTAGTGAGTGACGTCGATATAAAGGTAAGCACCGTGTAAAATAGTTTCTAATGTTAAGTTATATACAGTGGTGAAGGAAGTCTTAAGCAGATTTCGTCAATTTTAATAGAAGTGTGTCAAAGAATGATTCATAACCTTACTCTTTTTTGGCGGAACACTCTGTTAAACGTATGATAAATATGTGTTTTGATTTTATTTGTCATAAGATGCAATATGGGGTATTATGCGTCACATTTTTTCAACTGCGGCGTATTACCCCGAGCGTATTACTCTTACCCTTACCTGCTTTTTTTTGGTTTCAGATGCCTCGTACTTTTGTTCGGAAAAACGTTAGAGCTTTATGGTCAGAAGAAGATCTTGGCAATGCCATTGAAGATCTTAGACATGGTAGAGGATCTGTTCGCCAAATTAGCTGTACTTATAACGTTCCTGCCCGTACTTTGATGAGAAGAATGCGGTCTGGAAACCTCCGCAAAGAAAAATTGGGCCGCAAAAGTTGTCTAACTTCAGATCATGAAGCAAGTTTGGTAAAATACATCCAAACTATGGAAAAGCATGGATTTGCACTTACATCAGTTGATGTGAAAAAGATTGCATTTTCTTTTGCGGTTCAAAATAATATTTCAAATACCTTTAATGTCGAGAAAAAGCAAGCTGGGTATGACTGGTTTGTATCGTTTATGAAAAGACATCCTGAATTGTCAATTCGCCAAGCTCAAGGAATGTCTATAGCGCGAGCGCAAGGCATGTCTAAGAATGAATGCGAACGATATTTTGATCTGTTGCAGAAAACATTAACAGATAATGACTTAATGAACACCCCGAGAAAAATATTTAATATCGATGAATCAGGGCTACAACTTAACAATAACCCAGGAAAAGTTATTGCCACTAAAGGCACCAAAACCGTAAACTGCGTTACAAGTGGTGAGAAAGGTGAGACGGTGTCAGTTATAGCCTGTGTTAATGCAGAAGGTCATTTTCTTCCTCCCGTTTGTATCTTTAAAGGCAAGAAGAAAAAACAAGAGTTCGAAGATGGTTTGCCTCCTGGGGGTAAAGTTATAATGAATGAAAAATCGGCATATGTAACAACAGATATTTTTAAAATATGGCTTCGAGAGCACTTTATTGCCAGAAAAGAGCCAGGTAAAGTATTGCTCATTTTAGATGGCCATTCGTCGCACTGTTCGGATGTAGAATTATTAGATTTAGCCGCAAGCAACGATGTCATCATGTTGTGTCTACCAAGCCATACGACACACTGGCTTCAGCCACTAGACAGATCGTTTTTCAAACCTTTAAAAACCTATTGGTCACAAGCCTGTAATAACTGGATACATAATCATCCTGGTCGGAAATTGCATAGGCTACAGTTTCCAGCACTCTTAAACAATACATGGTGTAAAGCAGCTACGGTTCAAAACGGGGTTTCGGGTTTCAGAACCTGCGGAATCCATCCATTTAATGCAACCATAATTCCCGATCATGCTTTCATCCAGCATACTCCCGCGACAATTCCTAGGAACAATAATTTAGAACAAAATGCTGATGGTGTTATTCCTGATGATGCCGACAACAATGTTGAAGATAATCCTAATGATGAGGTCAATAATATTCATAACAACGAAGTATCATTTGAAGCGATCGTACCTATTCCAGCTATACCTGGTCCAAGTGGGTGTCAGAAGAGAAAGCAGCATGCTCAGTTACTTACATGCCCAGAAACAATTGCAGAGAAACGAAAGAAAAGAGAAATTAAAGACAAAAAGGAAGCAGCAAAGCTAAAACGTAAAAAAAATAAGATGGAAAAAGATGAGGCCGATAAAGAGAACAAAGGAAAAAAGAAGACATTCACTCAAAAGAAAAGACGTGATGCTAATCCTGATACTAGTTCATCAGAAAGCGAATTAGAAGTGCCTACAATGGAGAGCGGTGAATCAGAATTGGAATACGATGAATCAGAATATTGTGCACAATGCCGTGGATACTATTTTGATAAAAAAGGACCAAAATGTGATTGGTTGCAATGTGTGCAATGTAATCATTGGGTTCACGAGATATGTACTCCATCAAACATATATTGTGCAGATTGTGTTCCAGATCAGACATAAGATTAGACATAAGATTCAGTAATATATAATATGTAATGTTGTAAAAATGAAGTTTTTTTTTCAGTTTCATGAAATATTTTATTTCTTACGAGAATAGCATGTTGCCATATTACTCATCGTATGATGCCATATTACCCATGGTATGGGGTAAAATGGCAATAGAGTATCACTATGCATTTTTACTTCTAATCTTTCGCTGTGTGTGAATATGGCATCGAGCGACTCTGAACACATACATATATTGTGTAAGCTCTAACATGCAGCCATCGTGTTTCAGCTAGGCGCGTTGGTTCTTAGAATGTGGGCATTTGAATTTTATGTTGCCATATTACCCCAATTTACTCTATATTTCGATTCACTTATGAGCATCCATGTATAAAAAAATTGAATGCACATTTATATAATTATATATAAAATAGTTCTGGTGATAACACCGCAATTAACTATAAATACACGAAATGTTTTAATATCACAGGGACAAATTTAAATAAGTGATTCCTTAACTCGAAATGTTTATTTTTACTTGAACAAATTACCTATTTACATGTTAAAATTTGCCGCTGTAGTACTTAATGCTGAATACCCAAAATTTTCATGTTGACAAATAATGTGCATTTCTTAATCCTTTATTTACTTTAAATCACTTAAAAAACTATTTATTTTTAAATTTTCTTTGAAAAAATTGCCTCCAATAAAAATCTATCAAAAAAGTGCTAGGCTTGCAAGAGTGTTGGTGGAAGACCAACACCAAAACTGGACCCTGCAAGATCAAGACCACTTATTATACTGCAAGACCAAGACCACAAGATGCAAGTGTAAGACCAATACTAACCCGGTCTTGGTCTTGCATTTACCCATTAGTACTTATATTATTTTATTTGTGTTATGTGTAAACCGAACAAAAAATGGCCTTGATTGCTTTCTACTTTATTTCATGCTGTTTTATTTTATTTGCTGTATAAACTCAACTTTAGAGCCCTAGCCACATTAGCCGAGTTGTTCCTTGTTCTACAAGAACAATTGGATCTTCACCAATATTGAACTTGATTGAGTCGATGCCACGATGTATGGAGGCTGTAATATGGGCGCGTGGAGGCAATACGAGGTACTAATTCAGTAAAACTTGTAAAATTATTAAATTTTTCATCGAGGTTGCATGATTACTTCTTATGTTATAAATAGAAAAATGCGATTTTTCGGTTAAAATCCTTAATAAAAAAATGTATAAATAGCTTGTCCAAAACATTACACAAATAAATTAGGGTAGCACAGTCGGTTTTCTGAATTGACTTATGGCAAAAATCACTTATTTGATGCTCTCTATTGCTTGTCATAAAAAGGCGCCAATATGTTACAACTAACAAATACTTGTGTTAATAGTCAAATACTTTTTCCCTGCTATCTTACCTGTGTATCCGATTTGCATGTGGCACAAATTATGATAAACAACAGCACTGGTATAAGATTAAGAATCAGACTGTAAAATTGCGAAATTTTAAAAGCAGCTATGAATGCTCCAACTAACATAAGAAATATAGTTCCAGGTCCAATGGCAGTACCGATCATCAGAACCATTTGGTACAAGATGTAAAGTTTCGATATATTATCATTAACACTGACAATATATTTATAATCGGTTAAAAGGTCCATGATATTAGCTGTGGTTGAAGGCATCCATCTTCTTCTTTGATTATAAAATTCGTTGAACCCTTCTGGGCAGTGAGTATAAGCATCGGATGCAGCTGAATATTCTACACGATAACCTCTTTGAAGTAGTAATGTACATAACCAACGATCTTCCCCTAAAATAAGTACCTCGTTGTAGATATTTTATTCATACTCACTATAAAACTTTAGTGTTTTATATGTCAGAAAATACGCCATAAATCACTTGAAATAGGTTTATTTTCCTATGACTATTTAAAAATATTTATATTATATATTTCTATTGGTTAATGTGAGTGACTACTCAGCCAATGAGTTTTTGTTTCACTACTTAATTATTTTAAACCAATGAAAACATCTATTGTCATTACTAAACTATTTAAGAGCCAATCGGAACATTAAGTAATAATGTTGTAGTGATATTTGTTTTCTTCGGTCGACAGCGCTGGCGACATATGCCAACATTCAAATTGTGCGGTGTCATTTTGGTATAAATTATGAAGCAAAATAAACGAAGTTTAGTATCGAAAAAATAAACTCGTTTTTATGATTGAATAGTCATAGAAAAAGAATAGTATCCTACTCGCGGGTAATGGCTATTACTTACTAGGATGATTACTTTATCTTCCTGAGCAACACTAATCATTACCCGCTTGTTGAATAATATTGTTTGTCATCAATATTCACGCTAACACACAAAACATTATTATCCTTTTAGGCTTATTTCAGAATGAAATAGGGCTATTGTAGAGAGTAGCATGACGCGACTTCGAAAAAATTTCAAACCAAACTCGCTACAAAAATCGGTTAGGCCATAATATTGGACGAGTTCGTTAATGAGCCAAATCGGCCGAGTAAAAACAAAATGGCGGACTGTCAAAGTTGAAAAAAAATCATATTTCCTTTGTTTTTCATTTGACGCAAAAAAGTTAATGAGCTTTTTCGTAGACCTTAACACGTTCTACAACTTTTGTATTTAACATTTTTCTCTAAATCGTACATTAAAACATTTACCAGACATTTTTTTATTTTTTTGTTTTTGATTTGATGCCAAAATGTTACTTTGGTTTTTTGTACATCTCAAAACATTCTATTACTTTTGTATCTAATTTTTTATTTTAAGTTTTATGCAAAAATGTTACTGAAATAAGCCTGTTCAATTGGTCCTGTGCCATTGGGATTTGTTTGTTTGTTTTATTGGTGGAAGGAGAAAATGTTATTCTAATGGGAGACTTAAATAGCAAGGTTGGGAATAACTACATATGAATTTAAAGATACTACCTAATGGTGAAACAGTAAAAAATTATAATGGCGTAAGACTACTTGACCTATGCGTTGTAAATGACCTGATTACAACAAACACCAAATTTAAACATAATGATATTCACAGGTTTACCAGAGAAGCACCTACACGGAATGAAAAGTCTATCATAGATTATTTAATGAATAATTAATAGGGAAAACTTAAGTTAATAACATATGTTCGTATATACAAAGGAACCGAAGTAGCCAGTGACCACTACCTACTAATTATACAAATAGTCGACGAAAATAATGGAAAAGTCGAGAAAAGGAAGAAAATGATTAGAAAAAAGTAAGAAGTCACTATATGAAAAATGAAGATACTAAAACGAAATTTCAACAGAAACTACATGAACTATGCACAAAAACTAGCAAAAGAAGTCATGCAACAGTGGAAATTAGATGGCAAGATTTTAGACAAAATATTCTTATGGCAGCAAAAGAGTTATGTAGAACGTAGTATATATATATATATAAATATATATATATATATATATATATATATATATATATATATATATATATATATACTACGAAACAGCCCACTGGTATAGTCCCTAATTCCGACTCTGTCTAAGCCAGGTAAGAAAGTTAAAATTATGGCGGATACGCAGTTTTTTTAATTGTTCACGATTGTGACGATCTTATTTTTGAGTAAGCCGCAATCTAGAATTCTCTAGTAAAAAAGGCATTAATATATATAAAGTACCGACCAGCAGTTCAGTGGAGTTAATAAAGTGATCGCGACAAATAAACAAAAATACACCGAAATAGCAAACAGTAAATAAGTGAATATAAATTAATAAAGTGTTGATATAAATTAATAATTAAGTTTGTGTGGATATAAATTAAATTTAAGTGATTAGTTAAGTATATATAAATTAAGTGTTAGTGAATAGTGTAGGGAATAAATAAATTAGTAAATAGCCATACCGTGTGTATATAGTTTATTCCACCCGTAATAAAAACGTTTACTGTTTAAATAAATTAGAAAAACATTACATTGGTGTCAGGTGTGGGATAATATAAATAAATTGCTACGCAAAAATGGCCAAGAGACTATGTGACCTCAAAGTAGCGGAACTAAGAGCAGAATTGGAAGATCGTGAGTTGGAAACGTCCGGTAAGAAAAGTGAATTAGTAGAAAGACTTAAAGTGGCACTGGAAAATGACGGCTTTGATCCAGAAACCGTTTTATTTACTGACGAGGCTTCCGCCTTAATCTCGTCTATTTCTGCTAACTTGGACGAGAAGATTTCTGCCATGGAAGAGAACATGGACGACAAGATTTCTGCCATGGACGAGAAGATTTCTGCTATGAAGAACAACATTTCTGCTAACATGGACGAGAAGATTTTTGCTATAAAGAACGACATTTGTTTTAATACGGACGAGAAAATTTCTACTTTGAAGAACGATATATCTGCCGATATCTTATTAACGAAAAACGACATTGCCGCTGACGTCGAAAATGAAATTTCGTCACTAAAATCTGAAATCGAGAATAAGATGTCAACGATGGACGAGAAAGTCGAGAATAACATTACAACGATAGACGAGAAAATCAAGGAGTTGAGGAAAAGATTGCCGACTCAAAAACGCGAGGCACACCAGAGAAAGAAAAGAAGACCGAGCAAACGAAACCTTGCAAGCCAGAAACACTACCTAAGTTTGAACACATTGGCAGTTTTACCCGAGTCAATGCCCCAACGTTCGATGGAAAAATGTCGTGGACCAATTATGTGAAACAATTTGAAGCAGCCGCTAGAGAGAATAATTGGTCCGATAGAGACAAGGCAGTGAACTTAACTATCGCGCTTCGGGGAGATGCCTTAGATGTACTTCAGACGATACCTTTGGAAGAAACAGATGATTTCGAGCAGCTGAAGAAGGGGATGGACATGCGATATGGTCACAAACATCTAGAACATTTTTAACAATCCCAGCTGAAGAACCGAGGGCAGAAACGTGACGAAGCACTTCAAGAATATGAAGTGGATATTGCCCGTCTCGTTCGATTTGCTTATCCATCAGCAGCAGAGAACATGATGGAATGTCTGGGCATACAGGCGTTTATTGATGGCTTACGTGACCCCGATATGCAGAGGACGCTTCGCTTAGCCCATCCCAAAACATTAGTTGACGCATTGACAGCTGCTCTTGAATATGAAGCAGCAACGAAGGCTTCGGGTTACAACAAAGTTAGGACCATCCAAGAAGAAGGCGACGAGGACAAGTTTGACCAGATAGTCAGCTTGATCAAAGGTATGATGGATAAGAAGCCGAGAAAGATCAGACACTGGAATTGTGGCGAGCTAGGGCATGTACGTAGTTCGTGTAAGCGCTCCAAGACTCCTGCAAACCAAGAACCCCAGTCACAGGAAAACTAGAACGGGTCGGCTACGAGGGGGCAGCACCGACCCATGATCGTTCCAAAGACCCTCTCATACTGATAGCTTCGCTCAGATGTCGCAACGACAGTGTATATGTGGATGGCGAAGTAAATGGCAAGAAATATGATCTGCTGGTTGACACTTTAGCAACTAGAACACTTATACGACCAGAGATAATAAACCCCAAGAAGAAGCTTCTACCAACGAGACTGCGACTGCGGACCGCCACAGGCGAGAGTGCCAACGTTCACGTGGAAACACAAATCCAATTGGGAATTGGCGCAGAAAAGTTCACGCATACGGTAATCGTAGCTGACATTGAAGAAGACGTGATTATGGGAATGGACGTAATGAATGTACATGGTTTCCAATTAGACTTTAGAAACAGAACCATTAAAGTGGGTTCCGAGGAGGTATTCCTTCATCCATATGAAGGCAGCGCGGTGTTGGCAGCTGTACATGAAGATACCGTTCTACCTGCACGTAGCGAAACCATGATAGTAGCACGGCTACAGGGAATCATGGAGGAAGGTACACCGGTTATGATGGAGCCAAGGAACCACGACGAAGAGGTTGGCAAAGGAGTACCAATTGGAAAAGGATTGGTTACGTCAGCGAAGGAGATCCCTGTATGATTGATAAACGTGAACGATTACCCAATTACCATCAAGAAGAAAACCAGGATTGGATCCTGCATACCAGTGACGTCTATAGTTCGCAAAACAACGACCACTGACAATTCTAATGCCAGATTCGAACAGATGTTATCAGTAGCTGGTCAATCTTTGGATCGAGCTGAAAAAAAGAGAATGAGAGAATTTATCTTGCAGTATCGAGACCTATTCGTACCAAAAAAAGGAAAGACTGGTAGAACATCAGCCGTCAAACACAAAATCAATACTGGTAATGCTAAACCAATTAGGCAATCAGCTCGAAGACTTCCACGAGCGGAGAGAGAGAGGAAGCTGAAAGAATAATTCAAGAGATAGCAGAAGAAAAAGTAATAGAACCATCTACTAGTCCATGGATGTCTCCAGTAGTGCTCGTCAAGAAAAAGGATGGATCTACGAGATTCTGCGTGGATTATCGCCAGCTTAACAACGTGACGAAGGAGGACAGCTATCCTCTTCCTCGAATTGACGATACGCTAGATACTTTGGCCGGCAGCAAACAGTTTTCCACCCTGGACCTGAAGTCTCGTTATTGGCAAGTGGAAATGGCCCCAGAAGACATAGAGAAGACTGATTTAACCACCGGATCTGGATTATGGCAATTCAACGTTATGCAATTCGGGCTCTGTAATGCGCCTGCGACATTTGAAAGACTCATGGAAAATGTCTTGAGAGGGTTGTCTTGGAAGACATGCCTGGTCTATTTGGACGACATCGTAGTACTGGGGAAGACATTTGACGAACACTTGAAGAATTTGGAAGACGTATTCAAACGACTCCAAGCTGCCCAGCTCATGTTAAACCCGAAGAAATGTCAGCTGTTCCAAAACCGAGTCAACTATCTAGGTCATATAGTGAGCAATGAAGGAGTGGCGGGGGATCCAGAGAAAATTGCTTCCATTCAGCAATGGCCGCAACCAACCGACAAACATCAAATTAGGAGTTTCCTTGGACTTTGCACGTATTATAGAAGATTTATCAGAAAGTTTGGAGATATTGCCAAGCCTCTAACTCGAGTTACAGAAGAGTCAAGAGCTTTCTAATGGGACGAAGACTGTCAAACGGCTTTTGAAACATTGAAGAGGCATTTAACCTCTGCGCCGATTTTAGGATACCCATTACCAGAAGGAGACTTTATTCTTGACACTGACGCAAGCAACGTAGGAATTGGTGGAGTGCTCTCACAGATCCAAGGAGGGCAAGCAAGAGTGCTAGGATATTTCAGTAAAGTCCTCTCCAAACCAGAACTTATGGCGGTAGTGAAGTCCGTGGAACACTTTCACCAGTATCACTATGGTAGGAAATTTTTAATCCGGACTAATTATGCAGCACTCAAGTGGTTGATGCAGTTCAAGAATCCCAAGGGCCAGATCGCTAGATGGATTAAACGACTTCAATAGTACGATTTCAACATCGAACATCGAGCTCGTGTGAGTCACTGAAATGCCGACTTCATATCCAGACGGCCATACCCAACAGACTGCTCCCACTGCAGCAAGGCGGAATCTAGGGAAGCTGCAATTTCAAGAGCTACAGTAGTCAACGAGGAATGGTCACCCACCAGAATCAGAGAAGATCAGGAGAAGATCCTCACCTGAAAATGATCCGGCAATGGAAGGAAGAAAATCGGCGACCTACCTGGCAAGAAGTGTCAAGATTTTCACCGAAACTTAAGGCGTATAGGGCTCAGTGGGACTCACTTGTCCTGGAAGAAGGGCTGTTGAAAAGAGTCCTTGAAGACGATGCTGGTTCCGAGATGAGGAGACAGCTAGTTATCCCGAGAACAAGAGTAGCTGAAGTACTAAATAAGTTACATGACAGTCCATCAGGAGGTCATCTGGGAGTGAAGAAAACCCTCCAGCGAATCCGTGAGAGGTTTTATTGGATGAACAGCTCCGATGATGTGAAGAACTGTTGTAAGAAATGTACGACTTGTGCTACGAGTAATGGACCACATCGCAAGAGAAAGGCACCCATGAAACAGTACAATGTTGGAAGCCGTTTCGAAAGGATTGCTTTAGATATCGCTTGACCATTTCCGACGACAGAAAATGGTGATAAATACATACTGGTTGTAATGGATTATTTCACAAAGTGGGTGGAAATTCACGCTATCCCCAACCAAGAGGCCACAACTGTCGCGGATGTATTGGTGAAAGATTTTATCAGCCGATATGGAGTACCCTTGGAAGTCCACAGTGACCAGGGAAGAAATTTTGAAAGCCATCTATTCCAGGAGATTTGCGACAAGCTGGGAATGAAGAGGAGCAGGTCGCATTACATCCACAGTCAGATGGAATGGTCGAGATAATGAACAGGACTATTGGAAAATACCCGTCCAAAGTGGTTTCCAGCCATCAGAGAGATTGGGACCAGTATCTTTCCCTATTCGCATTGGCTTATCGATCTGCCGTCAATGAGTCCACGGGTGAAACATCTGCGAAAATCCTGTTTGGACGTGAAATGAGGGTTCCTTATGACCTGAAATTTGGCTGTCGGCCAGGAGAAGATATAGCAGGAGAAGACTACGTGATCCAATTGAGAAGAAGGCTGGACGATATTCATGAATTAGTTCGAACAAATCTTCAAGCCAGCGACAGAATGAAAAGTCGGTACGACACGCAGGCCACAGTAGGCGGTTTTAAAGAAGAGGACAAAGTATGGTTACACAACCCGACGAGGAGAAAAGGATTTTCTCCAAAATTACGAAAATCCTGGGAAGTTCCATACCTTATCAAGAAAAGGATCAATGATGTTATATATCGCATAGGCAAGATCCCCAACGGAAAACCCAAAGTAGTTCACCAAATCCGACTAACGCCATTCGAAGGCGACCATGACCTAGAGAAATGTGTAAACCATATTCGAGATGTATCTGACCCTACCTTCGATGAATTTATGGGCGCGTATGGAGGTACTGAGAAAGCTAGATATGGAGTTACTTCAGAACAACGACAAGATTTGTTCACTCTCCCGGAATATTATTCACTGGCATACAACATCCCCACATCTCCGCCCGTTTCAAGAACGCACGAGGGTTGCCATCCGTCTTTCGAAAGAAGTTCGGGCAATTAGAAAAAACTTGAAGATCAGATTCCAGCCCGTGGCAAGACACTGAAACTGAAACATAATTCGCGGTACATCTTCTACGTGGTAACTAAAAATTAATTTCAAGATCGATCTACCTACCGCAATGTGTGGGAAGCACTTCGAAACCTACGAAACCATGTGTTGGATTGGCAAGTCATCAGGAACATGGCAGAGATTATGTTTCAAGATACCGGTGTCCAGATATTAATTTGCAGCTACAGCCCCCGTTATCAGTATCCAATGAAGACGGTGCCCTGCTATTTCCAGAAGATGGGAAAGTGTAGAAATGGGGCCAGTTGCCGATTCAAACATCCAGTCTCGGCTATACAAAAGTTCCAGGAGGAACTTCCATTTAAGGAGGGAGTGATGTTACGAAACAGCACACTGGTATAGTCCCTAAATCCGACTCTGTCTAAGCCAGGTATGAAAGTTAAAATTATGGCGGATATGCAGTTTTTTTAATTGTTTACGATTGTGACTATCTTATCTAGAAATGGTTTTTGTGACCAGTCTTATATAGAAAATGCCAGAAAGCCAATTGTTTTTGAGTAAGCCGCAATCTAGAATTCTCCTGTAAAAAAGGCATTATTATATATAAAGGACCGACCAGCAGTTCAGTGTGGTTGATAAAGTGATCGCGACAAATAAACAAAAATACACCGAAACAGTAAATAAGTGAATATAAATTAGTAAATTAATGATTTAAATTAATAATTAAGTTTGTGTGCATATAAATTAAATTTAAGTGATTAATTAACTATATATAAATTAAGTGTTAGTGCATAGTGTAGTGAATACATAAATTATTAAGTAGCCATACCGTGTGTTTAAAGTTTATCCCACCCGTAATAAAATCGTTTACTGTTTAAATAAATTAGAAAAACATTACAATACTGTAATGTTTTTCTTATTTATTTAAAAGAGTTTGTCCTGACTGGTGGGATAAATTCATACACACGGTAGGTTCATTTACTTAATTTGTTTATTCATTAAACTATTCACTAATTTATATTATATACACAGTATATTTAGTACACTACTATACAGTAATTTATATAAACACATCACTACTATTTATTTGTCCACTTATTTATTTTACGAGATCAGTTTATAAACTGACTATAAGGCAAGTAGGTAGTCTCTTTATATACCAGTCGGCCGTCTAGAGTATTATTCTTTCGGCATATTTCTCGAATGCCGGCTCAATCCTTAAACGATCTTCGGAGAACCTGTCTATAAAAAAAACGGTCACAAAAAATCCCAATAGACCTTCCCAGAATTCGACGCGCTCGCCATTTTTTAACACTGTTAAGATAAGGTTACAGGACCGTACTTAGTATCTACATCGGTGTCCGAGTTCGTAACATTACCCCCTCCTTAAATGGACGTTCCTCCTGGAACTTTTATGTTGCCGAGACTGGATGTTTGAATCGGCAACTGGCCCCATTTCTACACTTTCCGATCTTATGGAAATAACAGGGCACCGTCTTCATCGGATACTGATAACGGGGGTTGTAGCTGCAAATTAATATCTGGGCACCGGTATCTTCGAAGATCACCTTTACCATGTTCCTGATGACTCGCCAATCCAACTGGTTTTGGTTCGGTTAAAGAGACCCAGGAGGCATGTCACAAAATATCTGAGGCTCTAAAAAAAGGAGATTTATCGTTAAGAAAGTTTTATTCTAGTAGCCCTGAGATCCTAAAAAATATTAGTGACGCTTGGAACTCTGTGAGGCATTCGTTATTTCCAGGCTAGTTACAAGGGTACTTAATTCCTTAAAAATCAAATTTAATAATTGCTATTTATGGACGGACTCTACCATAGCTGTGTTGGTTAAAAAAACCGGCAAATCAATTTAAAACATTTGTTAGTAATCGTGTTAACGAAATTTAAGAAGCAATTTCTTTTGCACAGTGGCGCCAATCGGATAATCCCGCCGATTTATTATCCAGGGGCGTCTCGCCTGAAAATTTATTAAGATTTAGCATATAGTGGTATGGTCCTAAATGGCTAACCGAGTCCCGCGATAGCTGGCCTTTTTTGGAACTGACGCCGCCAAAAGAAATTCCTGATATAAAAAAACATATATCATCATTCGTTCTACACACAGAAGGCGATTTATTTTTAATAAGAAGCTTTTCAAATTTACTTACGTTGAAAAGAAGTGCGGAATATGTATTACGCTTTATTAACAATTGTAAGGTCAAAAGGGATCAGCGTAATTTCGGGCCATTTGTAGTCGATGAAATTAATTAAGCATTTATTTACGTTTTAAAGGCCGCACAAGGCGAAAGCTTTTACAATGAGATACAACAACTATTAACGAACAAAACTACTCTTAAAAATTCAAGCAGCATCACAAATTTATTTCAATTTATTGACAAAGAAGGTATTCTTCGCGTGGGGGTCTTTTGCAAAATTCGGAGTTTACCTACGATAAAAGGCATCCAATCATCATTTCATCTAATCACAAACTGACGAGGCTAATTTTTAATTACTATCACCAAAATTTATATTATGTCGGGCCGCAATTACTTTTAGCCAACATTAGACGAAACTGTTGGCCAGTAAGGGGCAGGGATTTAGCTAGGCGCATAGGTGTACAGCTACGCACATAGGTGTACAGTTTGCTTTCGCGCTAAACTGCCCATCATGGGCAATTTACCTGTCCAGCGCCTCCTACCTGGACCACCATTTAGCTAGCGGAGTTGATTACGAAGGGCCGTACTTAATTCGAGACCGAAAGGGGAGCGGTTCCTAATTAACAAAAGGTTACATTTGCATATTTGTTTGCTTTAGCACTAAGGCGGTTCATATTGAACTTGTTACTGATCTGTCCAAGGAAACATTTTTGTTGGCACTAAAATGATTTATTTCACGTAGGGGAAAACCCAGACACATTTTTTCGGACAAAGGTAAGAATTTTGTGTCTGCAAGTACGGATTTTAAAGAGCTTAGTACATTTTTTAAATCAAACAAATCATCAATTATTGATTCATTGTGCAAAGACGAGATAGATTGGAAATTCTCACCGACATATTCACCCCATTTTGGGAGTCTTTGGGAAGCGGGGGTTAAATTAATGAAACATCATCTTAAAAAAGAGTTCTATCAAATGCACACCTTACTTATGAAGAATTCTACTCGTTACTGACGCAGATTGAGGCAATAACAAATTCGCGCCGTTGATGCCGTTATACACCGACCCCAACGATTACACCACTCTAACGCCCGCCCATTTTCTTATTGGTCGCCCTATAACCACATCAGGCGACCGACAATTTACACACATCCCTATAAATCGACTATCACGCTATTAACTGACGCAAAAATTATCACATCATATGTGGGAAAGGTGGAACAACGAGTATATCTCTGAGTTGCAGAAGAGAGCCGAGTGGGTTGCTACCAAAGTTGATAAGGTTGTCGAAGATCGTCTAGTCCTTATTAAAGAGGACAATTTGCCACCCATGAGGTGGAAACTTGGCGCGTTAGTGAAGTGATATGTTTGATCGGCAGAGAAACTGAGTATCTGCCGTCTTCATTTTGTTTATGAGTGGCGATGAAATGTTGCTCTGCTAAAATGTCAAGAGGATCTTGAGGTGTGGGATTCGAAACATTCTCAATTTCCCAAAATTTGGTGAGGTCATGGAAAATCTGACAAGTAGATATCAATGAAGTGATTCGTTAATTTCGATCACGTGTTTGGATAGGACCAATAATTGTCCAACCAAATATGGTGCTGATAGCAACCGGGCCAAGAGAGCTGGGAACAAAAGGTTGAGGTATTAATAACTGGGGGTAGACGTCAGCACCCAAAAGTAAGTCTATTTTGTCTGAGCGGTGAAATTCAGGATCAACCAAAGTTAAATATCGAAAAGCACGAGCAACTTCGGTACTAATGTTAGAAGGAGGCAAATGATCAGTAATATGAGAAACCACTGATGGGTTTATGTCAATATTATTTGGAGAAAGTCTGGAGAAAAGTTGGCATAGGATAGTACCAGGAGAGGTAGAGAAATGTCCGCCAATGCCTGATAACGGAAACTGGCAAATCGTAAATCTTTTGACTCAACTGGTTAGATAAACGCTTTGAGATAAAGGAGAGTTGTGATCCGGGGTCAATAACTCCCCGTACGGGAATGTAACCTTTGCGCTCATCTAAGATGCGTGCACGAAAGGTATCCAAAAGTGACGCTACAGGCGTTGAGGTCGCACACGAGAGCGTGGAAGGAGATGCGGGTTGTTCGACAGAGGAGGTAGATGCAATATTGGATTTATTATTGACATGATCCGAGGTGCGATTGGACGCGGAACTGTTACCTGAATTGTCTAATTGAAAAGGGTGTAAGAGAGTATGATGATTACGAGAATTGCATTTACGGCAGCCAGATGTAGATTTACATTCTGATTTCAGGTGGGAACCTAAACAGTTGAAACAACGTTTGTGTTGCTTGACGAAATCGATCTTTTCATCTCGAGAAAAAGGAAAAATGCGGAACAGGAGGACAATGAGTGTGCCTTGTGACAAAATATACAAGAGATGATTTTTGAATCGGAGTGAACAGAACGATGTGAATTTTAATCTGAAGAATTTGAATTGAGACTGGCAATGAATGAACTTGATCTAGAAGCGACCGTGGTACGAGTAATGGGGTTAGAACTTGCGGGGGTAGAGATTATTTCCAATGCTCTGATCTGATGTATTACAAATTCCAACAAATCATCAAATCGCGGAACTCCTTCTGAAGATTGTCGATCTTCGAAGGCTTTAGCGGTACGTGTATCAAGATTATTTAATAATAAAGTTAACAAAATGAAGTTGGCTAGATCATCGATGGATAATGCTTTAATAGCCTGTACGGAATTTTTATGCGTCTCGTGAAAATGTTTCAAATTGCTGAGTGAATTAGAAGAAATTGGTTTGAATTTGAGAATTTTATTTAAATAGGCTTAAGCTATTCTGCGGGGAGATTGATATCTGTTGACCAGAGCCGTATAAACTAGTTCGTAATTTTCACCTGTTAGCTGTAAGCTAGAAACAACTGAGAGAGCACTTCCGCTAAGGTTGGAGCGTAAGAAATGGAACTTTTCGATAGGGGAGAGAGACGTGCTATTATGTATAAGGGATTTAAACAGTGCGAAGAATTCAGGCCATTTCTCAATGTCACCAGAAAAAGTCGGTAAATGAATTTTTGGTAATGCAACATTACTTTGAGAGCTCGGACTGACGCTGATGACAAGTCGGTTTTTCACTATTAAGTTGTACAAACTTAGCTCTTATTTTAAAAAGAATAGTGCGAAAAGAATTGGAAGGTGCTTCTGTATCGACGTTAACCGCTGTAGGTGATTAGTTTAAAATCATCTTGCAATCGCGCGGTATCATCATGATATACCTGCGCAACAGCAATTTGTTCATAAGTGCAATCTTTAACTGCATCCCAGCTGCTAGTAGCATCGGAGAAAATCGTTTGTCGCCTTGCTACGTATTGCATCATTAATTTACGGTTTTTTTCATCAGCAGCCATTTTGAAAAACGTAAATTAACTTACAATGAACAAGAAACAGTTGATGAAGAATAAGAAATGAAAGATATAAACAATGGAAGAATAAATTTAATAGTCTGAGAATGTATCGTCCTGCCCGGGTAAACGTAAAATGTTTTGAACGCGGATAATTACTAATTAATTAATTCGAGTGCTACGAGATAAAAATAATTGAATGATAACCAGAATTTGACAATGATGAAAAACCAGTTAATTACTTCTAGTTTTTATTAACCACGAGTCCGATAAACGTACCTAGGAAATTTGTTCCAATTTTAAAATAAAACAAATTTTTAATGAATTCAAAAAATGCGGTTTTGATAGATATATGAAAATATTATTCGCAGTTAAACGTCGACTTGCTAACTGCAAAATAGAACAATAGATCCATCTCGTACTGGGCCAAAATGTTAACTCAAAGAACAATGAACTGTAGATTTATTAATTATGCAATTAGCGAATCGACAACATACACAATAAACTCTAATTTAATGTACTTACCAAAGTACCACACACTATGAGTTTTCACAATCGATCGCTTGAATTATAGTGGATTATATTGAAAGTCCTGGCCTTTGTGACACCAACTAAAGTTTATTCCAATGTCTATATTTGCGAATAATATTACAACAAAATAAAAGAACTTGACACACGTCACGGTTTTAACAAATTTGCGGTTTTACAATGAGAGATTTTTGAGTTATTGAACGAACTGTTCCTCAGCGAGAGCGATAACGTTAATGACCAGAATTAAAAACTAGTACTTTATCAAAATGTACAAGAACTCAGTTTTGAAATTTAATGAGCATTATCCATGAGCGGCGCGCCGAGTTTTATCGAAACTAAGGGGGTGGCGCGAACAGGCCATCCATAATATACGGCAGTGAGTCCTGGACCCTAACAAAACAAAGTGAAAGTAAAATAATCGCTACTGAAATGAGATTCATGAGAAAAATAAAAGAAATAGCAAGAAAATAAAATAACAAAGGAGTTATATGAAGCCCAGCACAGAGACGCCACGCATGAGTTGGGAAGACCAAGTTCGAGAAGAGGCGTGGAGAGAGGTTAGAATATTAGCGCCGAATAGGAATGTTTGGAAGATATGCGTGATATATAATAACGGACAATTATAATATGAAATTGAGTGCAATCATTATATAATATTATATTTATAATGTCCTACATCTAACGGTAACTGAACAATATTGATGAAATAATACGATATTAGACGACTTCCATCCAACTTGACGTTTGATGCTTTTTAAAAAGGTGACCAACTTGCTCTATTTTGAGATATATATCTGTGCACTTTTAATGTCGTCTTTAACCTACAATATTTTGTTTATGATGCCGCAAAATTTTTGTTAATTTCTCCTTTTACACCATTTTTTCTTTCCAATGATTGAACTCGGCAATATTTTTAATATGCGTCCTTTGACTTCCAAGGTAATAAATCCAAAGTTGCTTTTTGAGAGTCTTCAAATATTTCTTAAGGGATAAACTCGTTCTCATAAATCTCCTCTATCTTTTCCACTTTTTTTACAAATGTAGCCGATGAAAAATCGAAAATACATTGTAAATACACCTCCCGATATTATTTAGCTAATGCGAAATTTCATTGATTTTTGAGGTTACAGTCACTATCAAATCATTTTTTTATGACATTAGAACAGATCGAGTAAACTCTTACCTTTAAACATACGTGTGTGAATAAAATACTGTCTAAATTCCACATACAATAAATAATTATTTCTAATAAGTATACAGAAGCCTAATTGATAATACATGCCTTGATCGTATTGTACGAAATGTCTGGCTTCAGTAGCTTCAGTAGTATATTTGGCCATAACGTTATCATCCATTAACGCACCAGCTCTAAATAGGGAAAAGCATCCAGGACTACAAAGTACGCATCCGATGACATGCTCAGTCGCCTTTTGTAACCAATGTCCAACAGCATACTCAAACACTTGATACCAAGCCATTGCACCAGAGCCTATAGGATGGATCCTTCCACAAGCTGCTCCCAATGTTGGATTCTTCTTCATGTATTCTACAAGCAGATGAACAGCAGCTGGTTGGAAATCAATGTCACCGTCCAAAGCAAGAATGTACGTATTTTTCGCCATATTTTTTATTTGTTTAGGTGTTAAATCGTCGTTATCCATAATCCTAAAACAACAAATATTTACCATAGAGTAGGTATGTGATAAAATGTATGCATGCGAAAATAAAATAATAACCGGTCTTTGAAACGTGATCTCCGGGTACGATTTCGATAGTTTCTCCCAAAAACATTCAACTAAAGTTGAAGTCTTTAGTTGAATGTTTTTGGTTTCTCACTATTATTTAGCTAGGTGTGACTGCAGATTATACCATACCACTATTTGGTTCTAATAGGGATGTTGACTATTTTAATGTTTAAACCGTGCATTAGTCCCAAGTATAGCTGCTAATATTTATTATTATTTTTTAGATATGACTAAAGCCTTAAAAAACTTGTATTTTAAATAACGTTTCAAATTTCGCGCGAAATCGCCAATACTCCATGTCATCGCTGTGGCATCATAAGTTCCAAAACACTAGTGAGATGTCAATAGAGTTTTTTCGTAATACTTAGCTGTTGTTATAAAAGATCAATTCAAAGTTTTATAAATATTGTGCGGTGCATCAATGTGCGAGTACCACAATAAAGACACGTCCCATGTTCGGAAAATAAAAGGAAATTGGGATTCCCACTTGCTGGCAGAGATCCGGCACTTGTTACTACACTGTATTTTTGTGAAGATCACTTCGATGTAAGTTTTAGTAATACTATTTGTTTATTTTTCTCATATAAGATAGTATTTATCAAGTTTTCATAGAGAAAAATTAGAATTTTTATGATAAAAAATAGATAAATGAATGTATGTAATTGTTGTATTCTAGTTGCCGAATAATATTGATGATTATTGACTACACAAATAACAATAATTGGCATATAACTTACATGAAGGTCTTCACACTTCTGAATTCAGCAGAACAGAAATTACTGTGTGTTGTAAAGAAATTTGCCACCGTAAAACAGTCAATTCTCGGCAAATTCGAACTGTTTACCTTAATAAATCCACTCTCCATTATGTTTGTATTCGTTTTTAAAAATGAAACAAGCTAATTTCGATTTAATTACTTAGAAACCAAAATCAACCAAACAACGAAAAGTTTTGACAGCGTCAGATGATTTTGCGGAACACTGATTGGTATTCAATGTCACGTGACTTGAAACTGATTTATTTAAATTTTATTTATTAGGTAATAATTAACTGGCTCAAAAATAAGTGTAACATTGTGTTTTTTAGTATTTATATGATAAAAACTACCATCTTCGTTAAAATAATGTTGTTATTTGGATACAGTCAACATACCTGCTTCTTAGTGCCGCGGGAATAACAGTAATAACGCCTCGCAGGACACGAGGCAAATAGTAATAAAAAAACGTTGTTAAGAGTTAATAAAACAACTCACTTGAATCCTAACAAATAGTACATGTACATAACTTGAGACCATCTCTTCTTAGACCTAATCTTCGCTTTATCTTTTAAGTGTGCGATCATTTTTGTCTTTCCTGGTAAAGTCCAAACCAATCTGCCACCATATGGAGTGGGATATACAGTGGGTGGTTGTATTTTAACATTAACTGCATGTACCTTACTAGCTGCATCATTGACAGAGTCTATTAAATCCAATACGTATTGATTCACGTGGGGATCCTGATCGTTTTGTGAAACTCTTATAAAGGCATCATCGAAGAATATGTGAGCTGCAATATATGTAATTCATAAGTAACAATTTATAACGATAAATCATTTAGATCAGGACAGATTTGAGGAGCTCTTAACATCTAAGTTTGACAGCATAGTAGATAAAAGAGGAGCTACGATTACAAACGCACACATGAGCGCGGTTCTACGGGATAACAGTGAAGCAATCAATCATGTTTGTTTTCGTTTCGACCTTCAGCAATTCTTTAGACCCGAATTATCAGGAAGTACCAACGTATTAGTATATACAAATACTTTTTTCTACAGCCGTTTCGGAAATAAAATTGTTGGTATGATTTACTAAATCGATATTACCACTTTACTCAAACGGTATCGAAAGTATTCCTTCCATCCAAAAAAAATCAGAACTTTTTACGAAAATTACTATTCATTGAATTTTGTGTAAGGCTTATTTCAGAATGAAATAGGGCTATTGTAGAGAGTAGCATGACGCGACTTCGGAAAAATTTCAATGCAGTTTTTCGTTTTGGTGTTCCTAGATGCCAAAATCACCCTCCGTTCCAAAGGTTATATATATATATATATATATATATATATATATATATATATATATATATATATATATATATATATATATATATATATATATATATATATATATATAGTATATATGTATGTGCTATAACGAAATTTGTAAGCACGATAGAGGGCGTATTTTTTGACGGATCGAAACCAAACTCGCTACAAAAATCGGTTAGGCCAAAATCTTGGACGAGTTCGTTAATGAGCCAAATCGGCCCAGTAAAAACAAAATGGCAGCCTGTCAAAGTTGAAAAAAATCGTATTTCCTTTGTTTTTCATTTGACGCAAAAAAGTTACTGAGTTTTTTCATACACCTTAACACGTTCTACAACTTTTGTATTTAACATTTTTCATGTAATAATAATAATAATGTAATAATGCGTCTGAAGCGAGAGATAAATCGATATTTGGTTTAAGTACTCGACATGCGAGATGGGCAGAACGAACGACATACAAGTTAATTCCGTGCATGAAAAATCATCGCTGGAAAAATCTCTCCATAATATATTTTGTAAAATACTTTGATCAGGGTTTGTGGAGATCTGTCTGTACTTTTTTTGTATATCCGCTGTCAATGCATATCTAGAATTCGAATAATTCGGGCTGCATCTTAGGACCTTTGAGAGATATGTCATTAAAAGAGAAAGAGGAAGTCGTTTTACAGGAGAAATCGATGACCACTCGCGCACTCGGTGGTTTTGCTGTATTCTCTCAGAACAGATAGGTGGGCTACAAAATAATATTTTCGTTGGAGGAGTTGGAGAGAGATAAAGAAACAAATTTGCCATGTTCGAGAGAAATATATTTATTATATATTGTTTGTATTCTGAGAAAAGAATTGAGTCGTGAGTAAATTTCCATTCGAGTGATTCGAATCTACGTTTTGCTGTCAAAAGAGAATCTCCAAGTTTTCTGTGAGCATTGTCTTTTACGAATGAGATGTGTACTTGATATCGTCCGTTGTCCAAGATTTTCGAGGTGGACCAGAATATTTCAGCGACCTTTTCTTCTTCAACCGATAAAGAACGCAATACATTAAGATCTACGTCATTATTATGAGAGGTAATGCATTAGAGTTTATTTCGAACGTAGCCAATAAACCTTGAAGATTTTGATTAGGATGACAGGTTCAAGCGGCGCGGACAATCGTTTTAAAATTAAATAGGTTTTAAAATATATAATATTTATTCTTGTGGCAAAAGGTTGTAAATTCCATACAAGTGCGAGAATTTATCGGAGAGAAAAATGTATATTCGAACAGTAGTTGCAGGTATTTTAAAGACTAAATGATGCATAATACACTGGGCATCCATAGGACCCAATGTGCTACACGATATTCGTTTAACAGGTAGACATTTTTTTTCAATTGATTTGTAAATGTATTTATTTTATTTTATTGATAATGTGCGTTTTTTACATATTTCTAATTTTGTCTCTTGGATTATTCTTTGTGCCATATTAAGATATTTCTTACTTTTAAGAAACCTTTGAACCTTATTATTACGAATCCGCACACTGGCGTAGTCAACGAAGCCGACCCTGTTTTAGTTCGATATCTAAAGTTAAAATTTTAGCAGGAGCGCACGGATTCAAGAGGACTTTACAAGAAAGTCGATTGTTTGTTGAGCGACGCAATCTAGAAATTTCAGGAATCCGAATATTCCAGAAAGGGTTTTGATATATAACTACCTGCGAACCGTCAAGCAGTCTACATTTTAATCAAGTCCTGAGTAGAACTAACAATAAAAGTGAACCGTGTTTAATATAAATAGCGTACAGTGTATTTAATATAAAAGGAAATTTAAATGTGTAAATAAATTAATAATAAATGAATAGTCAAGTGTATAAATAAATTAAGTAAGTAGATATATCGTGTGTATAAATTTATCCCACGTGTTGTGATACAAATTATTTAAATAAATAAGAAAAACATTATATTTTTAGTTCTTAAAAGTAATCATTTATGTATTATGTAGCATTAGTATTATTAAAGATTAGGTATTATTAAAAATGAGCACATTTTTCATTCAATTTTTTTGGGAAAACTAAAATTGACCACCCCTCCCCAGGACCGAGGGCTGTATACACACCTGCAGTAATCTGTCTTGAATATCTAGTTATGAAGTTGTACTAATTAGAAATGTAATATTTTGGTTGTGATAATATATAGTTGGCGTGAAATATATAGTACCAACATTAAGCTGTTGGCTTTTCGTTTGACTGGAATACGAGGATATCATCATAGTCAATTCAATATTATAATTTAAAATGCTCGGTTAACGATAAATTCATTTAATATTATAATTTCAACTAATAATCTTTAAAATGTAGTTAATAATTTTCTAATTATTGAATACGTTTATCGACTGTCTAACGCTTATTTTTAACCCGCAAATATAGAGTGCCATCCTACTTTTTAAAATACTTACCATTAATGTGTAAAACAAAATACATTGCTTTAAACAAAATTAACCTATTTATATTTAAAAACATCTTAAACATAACACCAGATAATTAACACTACCTTATATCTCGTTTTATTAAAAAGAATTAGAAATATAAATTTCAAATAACATATTATTTTTCACATCATTGACTGTACTGTAACAAATATTTTTGAGAGTGCGTTTTTTATACGAGCACAGGTGTCCACTTTTTAGTTGGTAGTTTGACATCAAGAAAGAGTGTAGTATTTTCTGAGGAGTTTGGGTAAGTATAGCAATTATATTTTTAGATAAAAAATTAAATATTTACAATGTGGCGTCCTTGGGAAATATCGAATTCGGCCCAAAATATTGTGTGTAACAACGACGAAAATTTAAATAATGGTGATGGAAGTGAAAACAGGATTCGACTATATTTAAAATTGGATGTGTATACGAATCTTTGGGAAAAGTATGGTCTCGATGAAGAAACAGAATTAATGCAAGCAGTATCTGATTTAACAGAAGTTCCTCTGTCAACTATACATAAAATAGCCAAGAATGGCCTTATGAACGCAAGAAGCGATGTGTTGAAGGATTGGTCAAACCTTTAGATGTGTATGTAATAAAATTAATAATAACCACCATATATGACTGTTACAAAAGTATTGAGTGAGGCCGGTCCTGGTAACAGTACCGATACCAGCTTTTGTAAGCAGCTCTTACATATTCCAAGCTCAAAGTGGAATAAACAAAGAGTTTAAAGTGAAAACAGTATACTATTGTGCAGTTTATAGGCAGTTCTAAATATACCTGTAAGTCAATAAATTCCATCTAGTAATATAAGAGATATTTGGTTTTAGAAATATCAATATATAAATAAGTCGCAGTCGGTTGTTTATAATACCAGTTTTTATTGTTCTCTTGATATCGGTCAGGTTTTGCCTGACCCCATTAGGACAGGACTGTAGTTGGAAACATTCTTCTGCGAGTATCAATGTAAAATAATAAATATAAAAAATGCAATTCAAGATACAAATTGCACTTTAGTATCAAGAACTATAGTGATAGACTGTAAAAACTTTTTTAAACAGTTAGTCATCAGTCACTGGCAAAACTGCTGGTCTAGATCTCAATCAAAATTGAGGATAGTGAAAAAAAGTGTTGCCTGGAAATTCCTTCCAGCCAAAAGAAGAGATCAAATAATATTAACTCGACTTAAAATTTGACACACTCGTTTCTCCCACGGCTTTTAATGTCTCATATGTGAAACATGTCAGCATCCAGTGTCGGTAGTGCATGTGTTAGTGGAGTGTACCCGTTTTGCTCATCAAAGATCGCGGTATAATTTACCAAATAATATCACAGACATTATCGGAGAAAACTGTGACGTTGAAAAATTGTTACTTTTCCTGAAAGCGGTTAACTTACTGTATAAAGATTGAAATTCCTATTATGTGCATCACTTAAATCTAAATTTATTGTTGACCGCTAATAACCCTAGGGGTTGATACTCAAAAATTTCAAAAAAAAAGTATTGAGCTACCTACGATTGAAATAATAAGAAATAAATTGACAAATAATGTAATGGGCTCCGAAATGGCTGTAAGAAAACTATTGAAAACTGGATGTAATTGGGATTCAAATTCAAACGATTAATAATCGTCAGTCATGGAAAGCAGAAGAATAGTGGATATGCGATATACAAACTTGGAACAAGTATCTAAGTATAGACAAGAAAACCGGCCAATTGTGTATTTGGGCAAAACTTGGTATGGTACACACGACACTATTAAGACGGTTAAGAAAGGAGGGACTGATGGGTCAAACATTCCTATGCCAACATTGCCTGCAAACAAAGGATCCAGACTTATTATTGTGCATTGCGGTGGAAATGAAGGATGGTTTCCAAGTGCCTAAAAAATATGTGGAGAAAAAATGGTGCATTGCAACGTTGACTATCATAAGAACATGGTTTGAATTCACATTGATCCCAAACTTAGGACTAAATAGTGTCGTAGTTCTTGACAACGCTTCTTATAATTTACGACAGCGCAATAAAATACCAAATAAAAGCTACAGGAAGACCGAATTACAAAATTTTTTAATGGATAATAATTTGTAGTTTGAAGATTCTTATACAAAACAACAACTGATTGAAGTTTTACAGACAAAGAAATTTAAACAATTATACACCATAGAGAGTATTGCTGAGCATGTACACTCTATAGTGAGACTTCCTCCTTATTTTCAATCCCATTGAGTTAATTTGGACACAATTCAAACAGAGATTAAAAAAGTAATCAAAATTGAAGATGAGTAAAGAATATTGGGCAAGTCCATATTAATGGGGGAAATAAATTTATTATTGATTTACAAGACGATAGTGATAGTGAAGCAGATGATATGGGAGACGGATTAATAGAACTTTTGGCAGAAGAAAATTAATTAAGTTTAATATATTTTTCATGTTACTTATACAGTGCTATTCAAAAGTCCCCTCCCCCCTCGTATCTGTTGAACGGCTAAACTTACATTAATAAAATTTGGAGGGTGAAAATAAAGTGTTGTAAACTTCTCTACGAATGGTAACAGGTGACGTAATAGTAATAGATGACGTCACAGTGCCACTCTGGCCAATAATTTTAAATAGGACCTTATGGCAAGTGATATCTCGTTTGAAAGGCATTGGCATTGGCTACATAGCCATATTAATTTTGTTTGGGTTTAAATTAATTTTGACGGATAAATTGAATAAATACCAAAATTATTGAAATTAATTTTTAATTTTAATTAATCAAATATCAACAATGGATTCTTATAGCAAGTGTTCGAAATGTGCTCCGTCTACTTCCTGACAGTAATACATCCTATTAGTATACTCTTGTCGTACTCGTTAGAATGTGTCAGCTGAAATAGCATTGCATTCTTCAGTAATTCTTTCTTTCAAAACGCCAATGCTATCTGCTGCCGTAGTATAAACCTCGGATTTCAAGTACCACCATAGAAAAAAATCTAATGGTGTGAGATCTGGTGACCGAGGTGGCCATTCTATAGGACCTCTCCGGCCAAACTATCTACCTTGATATTCTTCATCCAGGTAACGTCTTACTGCACCATAATAATTTGCAGGAGCACCATCTTGTTGAAATGTTATTTCCAGATGGCCGAATTCATCTTGATTATCTTCCAGAATTTCAAGAATTAACGGCTCAATTGCATTTTGTAACACCTCCAGATACACTTCACTGCTTAAATTTGAATTTAGGAAAACAGGACCAACTATGTGGTTTCCCAAAATACCTGCCCAAACATTGACTTTTTCTGGAAATTGGGTATGTTGTTCACGAAAGGTGTGAGGATTTGTGTCACTCCAATACCTTACATTTTGTGTATTCACATTTCCATTGAGGCAAAAAGTACTTTCGTCACTAAAACAAATTGTTTTTGTGTAATGTGGGTTTTGACTAATTTTATTTGTCATACATTCACAGAATTCGAGTCTTCTGTCGGGGTCGTCATCCGAAAGGTGGTGCACCATTTTTAACTTGTATGGATGAAATTTATTTTTAGCCAACACTCTCTGTACTGTACTTTTACTTACTTCACAGATAGACGCAACTTTAGTTGAAGAGGAAGTAGGGTTTACTACCATTTCAGCAACTATATCAACTTTTTTATCATCACTAAATGTTGGTCGACCAGATCGTTTGGCATCTTGAACACTACCTGTTACTTCAAACTTGTGAAGAAGCTTCCTCAAATAAGTTCTCGAGATATGGCGATCTGGGTATATCTCATTAAATAAACGTTCCGCTCCATGTAGATTCTTTCTAGCTGCACCAATTATTAAGATAGCTGCTACTTTGTCGGCTTGAGTACGTACCATTTTGCCTATGTAAACACTTAAACGTCTCGTTAAACAATAATAAAATTAAATATTTAAGCTATTTAGAAAAACTTTGCGAAGCAACAAATACTATTAAATTAAAAACGTCAATTTTTTTGACAAATAACCAGAGGCGGACTGAAAAATCTTCAATATTTAAATGTGAAATAATACTTTTGGTATTTATTTAATTTATCCGTCAAAATTAATTTAAACCCAAACAAAATTAATATGGCTATGTAGCCTTTCAAACGAGATATCACTTGCCATAAGGTCCTATTTAAAATTATTGGCCTGAGTGGCACTGTGACGTCATCTATTACTATTACGTCACCTGTTACCATTCGTAGAGAAGTTTACAACACTTTATTTTCACCCTCCAAATTTTATTAATGTAAGTGTAGCCGTTAAAAAGATACAAGGGGGGGAGGGGACTTTTGAATAGCACGTACTATAGTAATGACAAACAGGAGTTAGACATAATATTTGTTTTTAAAGAATTGTTTTATTCATTGTTATAAAATTTCTTTTTTTTTGTTATTTCTTCATAGAATTTAGTTTGGTTCATAAAAAATCGAATGGGATACAAAAAAGGCTCAGTTCACGTCTGATATCCCGATTAAACCGAACGCCCTTTCAACAATAACGTAACAAATTGGTAAATAAACAAAATATTAGGCCCTTTCAGAGTTTAGCTCCGCAACATTACTTAAAGAGGATATACGATTACGTTGCACTATATGTTTTACGCCAACTATACCTACACGAGATAGTTGATGAAAAAAATACCATAGAATTGGGAATAGAGTTTAGTGAAATAATATTTACTTTCATATTCGTAATAATCTGGCATATTGTATTGTATATAGCTTCTGACAATTCTATGAGCACACTGATCTTCGTCCATTCTCAATACGGATTTTAAGAACTCCACCATCTCTTCCTTGGTTTCATGCCACATCGTACCACATGCGTATATTTTTGTAATTTGATCGCTCTCAGTAGAAATATCATCTGGATCTACAAAAATTGGTTATCTTACAAGGAATAATCTAGATATTTAACTTAATATTCAGTATGAAACCTGATAAGAAAATGTGATTTCCTATCTGAATATTCAGAACTGTTAAATATTTTATCAAGAACCCCCCCCTTCTGCATTGGATATCTACTATTAACAAAATGATTACATACTATGAGCAGTTATCAACTTTATAAGACTATCTTGCTGCTTTCGCCTGTTCAGAGCAACCGATTGGTCGATCAAAAAGGCATCGTACATTGGTTTAAAAAACAATTTTTCAGTGGGGACTAGTTTATCATGATCGCTAGACCACATATGGAGGGTAATCCATGTTTGGGATAATAACCATATTAACCATATCCAAGCATATTGATGACCAACAAAATCTTCGAGGTATGTCAAACTAGGTGTATTGAAGAAGAGGTAAGCCGGGATGGAATCTGCGTAGGCGCATTCGTTTCTGTTGTACATACCGCACATTGATATCAAACCTGTTAATAAAAATGAAGCATTTCGTTAATTATACAGTGGAGTAAACAAAATATAGACATTATTAGTTTTTCCTTTTTCAATTTATTTTGAAGTATGTGAAATTTAACAAAATATATTATTACGTACAAAGTTCATCTACTTTTTAACTACAGGGTGGCAGAGACCCGACGATTTTTAATCAAAGGGGGAAATTTTTTTCCGGTATTTTTGACTTCGCTAATTTCACACCCTAGCGGGAGTAAGCATCACCTCAAAATATTTAAAAGGCATTAGGGGTCGAGTAAGGTATCATTTTAAATCCCTTTCAATTATCTTTACAACAGTCTGTAAATTTTAAAATTCAGCTAAACACTTTTTAATAAATTACATTTTAAACTTTAAATTATGTGCTTGTTTAGTTTTTAATAAGATTTTTAAGTTTTTTTTAAATTTGAAACAAAATCGTAAAAATTACACCCAGGTCGTTGAGTACACCAATTGTTCAAATGATGATTTTCTTACTTTGCATTGTTAAGCTATTGCATTAGCTTCTATCGCGGGCCTTGAGCGTGGAGACCGAATCCAGAAATTCCGTAACGAAAATAACCTGATACGATATGAGGACTGTCCAGTAAATTTTAATACCCATATGCTTATACGAGGACTGTCCAATAAATTTTGATTTTTTTATGATGATACGAGGACTGTCCAATGAATTTTAATTTTTTTATACTTATACGAGGACTGCCCAATAAATTTTAATTCTTTTATACTTATACAAGGACTGCCCAATAAATTTTGATGTTTTTCTTTTATGACTATACGAGGACTGTCCAATAAGTTTTGATTATTTTATGCTTATACGAGGACTGTCAATAAATTTTAATTCTTTTATACTTATACAAGGACTGCCCAATAAATTTTGATACTTTCATGACTATACGAGGACTGTCCAATAAGTTTTGATTATTTTATGCTTATACGAGGATTGTCGAATACGTTTTGATTGTTTTATACTTATACGAGGACTGCACAATAAATTTTGATACTTTTATGATTATACGAGTGCTGTCCAATAAGTTTTGATTATTTTATGCTGATACGAGGACTGCTCAATAAATTTTATTACTGATATGATTAAACGAGGACTGCACAATACATTTTAATTCTTTTATACTTATACGAGGAGTGTCCAATAAATTTCGATTATTTCATACTTATACGAGGACTGCCCAATAAATGTTGACACTTTTATGATTATACGAGGACTGTCCAATAAGTTTTGATTATTTTATGCTGATACCAGGACTGTCCAATAAATTTTGATACTTGTATGATTATACGAGGACTGTCCAATACGTTTGGATTATTTTATGCTGATACGGGGACTGTGAAAGTGAAACTTCTAATGCTAAAAAAAGAGCTAAAAATAAAAAGAAATTGTGAACGTTAAAGTGTAAAAGTCTATGCAATAGCTTTACCGCGGCAGTCTCCGAGTGCCACACGTCTTTTTTTTTGTAATTTTTTTATCACGTTTGTAAAAGACAAATGGATACGATACGGACATACAAGGAACGAGAAATTAGTGGTTTCGTATGTGGAAGCAAAGTTTGGTTTAATTGTGTTTTTGAAAATTAAACACCATGGTTTATTTCATTGCGGATAGGGTAGACATCATTTCACTTTATTTCATGAACAATAAGTGTGCAAATGTAACGGCTCAGTTATTTAATGAAAAATGTCATGATAAATAGAAGTAGGTGTGTTATAGAGTTAGTGAAACAATTTCAAGAGACTGGAAATGTAGCTATTAAAAAACGAGAAAATAGGCCGCCTGCAATTAATGAAGCTAGTTGAGTGGCAATTCTGGGACATCTAGATCCTACGTTAAGTACAAAGCAAATAGCATTTGTGTCTGGGATCAATCGAACTAGCATTCAAAGCATTTTGACGAAGAACAAATTCCGTCAGTATAAAATACATTTAGTGCAGGAACTTAATAACAATGATTATGACCGCCGTTTGCAATTTTGCGAAATAATGAGTGAACTAGAGGCGAACGATCGACAGTTGCTTTTTAATATCTTTTTCTCCGATGAATGCAGCTTTTTTATGAACGGTACTGTAAATCGTTATAATTGCCGCAGCTGCTATATTGAAAACCCAAGAATTTTCCAGGCGGTGCATACACAGCAACCGCTAAAATTGAATGTATGGGCTGGCATTTTCGGTGACCGGCTGGTGGGTCCATATTTTTCACCCGGTAATTTGACTGGCGAAATGTATTTGCAATTACTGGAAAATCCTATTGATCCTATCTTGATTCATATTATTGAAAATGACCAACAGTATAGTGAAGATCATTCAATGTTTTAACAGGACGGTGCTCCTCCGCATTAAGTTTTCATTGTTCCTCAGTATTTAGACCAACATTCTCCACGACACTGAATTGGGAGGAGGGGTAGCCTTAAATGACCTCCACGGTCACCAGATTTGTCCCCCCTTGATTTTTTTGTGGGGATACCTGAAAAGTAAAAGCTACAAAACACAACTAGACTCTTTAGAATATTTGCGTCAAAGAACATTTCGAACAAAATCTTTATTATTGTATGGACGCGGGTGGACATCGAGTTGAACATTTAATTTAACTAATATGTTACTAAACAACTTAACAAAATTAAAATTTCGAAATAATTTATTTATTAAAAAGTATTGGGCCGAATTTTAAAATTTAAAGACTGTTGTAAATAGAATTGAAAGGGCTTTAAAATGATACCTTACTCGACCCCTATTGATATTTAAATATATTGAGGTGATGCTTACCCCAGTCAAAAATACCGAAAAAAGTGTCCCACTTTGATCAAAAGTCGACGGGTCTCTGCGTTTTCTTAAAACGTTGACGCAGTTCCTGATAATGGCTCTGTTTCGTTTTCGCCCAGACACCCTGTATAGAGAATACGCCATAAATCTCATTTTACAGTGTGTTATGACTTCCAATAAATAATCTGATTGAGTCACCTCACTGAGCCAAATTAAATACATTATAAATAATAAATTGACATTCAACGTGAGAATGTAATCCTTATCTTTAACTCCCTTCAAGTGACAGTTACACCCCCTAAATTTTTTATTTTAAATAGACAGTTTGGGCTGGTAATATATCGTTTGTAACGAAATCACTTACTTACAAACAACACCTGAAATAGTACTGTAGTTAAGAAATTTATTTTTAATTTTTAGTAGTATTTTGAAGTTGTCTGGGGCTGTAAATAATACTTTATTCTTAATTAAGTACTAGGTTAACTGTCTCGACCCTTACTTTGTGGAATCTACTCATATTAGTGTTTTAAATGAAAGTTACTGTTTCTAGTTAACTCCACAATATATTGAAAAAATGATAAAAATTCTAAAAAATTGACAATTGCTTCGATAATACCTAAATGTCATCGTCCGAATGACAGAAGTTACATTTCATTTGATGCCTACCTGATGTTTAATTATTTTTGGCTAGTCCAAGAAGTGATTTAAGTGACTTAATATATGTTAATAGAAAAAAGAAGATATGATATTACAAATATTAAAGCTTAGATATTATTAGCCCTATGGGGATATCCTGGATATCATTTTTCCCAATTAAGATTAGTATAACTGTGCAATGATATAGAAAACCAGGAAAACTATATCTGCTGATCTTCACAATTATCATATATCACATCACATACATCAAGAAAGTTTAAAAGTGGAGAACTCCCTAGATTTATCTGTTCATTGACGACTTCATATTGTGGGTTTCTTAACCCTTTCTTTATCGGGCACAAATGCATATGCAGTGTCTCTATTCCCGGACTTTTTGGAGTGCCATCAAACCCAGTGACGTATATATACGGCATATCAGAATTTAAGCAAGAGCAAATAACCTACTACAAACTTAATTGACTTTCAACAACTTTATTAATGTAAAAATACATTTTCCAAGAATATAACATTTTAGTAAACTTCTTTTGTGTGATATTCGCCAAAACAGGGAGAAACACACAGTCCCACGTTACATTCGCTGCATATATATCTGGAATCCCGTCTCTTCTTTTTGTCGCGAATTTTTGATTGTGAGCAAACAATGCATCTTCGTACTTTGTTATTTGGTACGGTAGTTGGAAAATGCCGTGAAGTAAGGCGTTGTAGATTTGATGCAGTAAACTTGGTTTGCGAACGTCTTGGTACATTGTATCGGTAACAAAGGGTTTTTCGTTCATATGGAATATGCAGATTTTGATTGCAGAACATTTTAATAATTAAGAGGGTAGAAGGGAAGTGTCAAAAATTGACTATATCATGTTGTTAGTGTAAATGGCTACAATTACCTACCTCTCAAGCAACTGTCGCGTAAGGCTCAATTGAAAATCCGCTAGTGCCAACTTCTCTTGATGTTGAGTTAGGAATAGTGCATGACTATTCAAAACACATAAATAAAGAATGTGGAAGAATAGTTTCTTGTAGCACTTCAAGGTTTTTCTAACACATTCTGTAGAACTGATCATCATATCGGTCCTGTCAACTGCCCCCATATTTTGGTTGTAGTGGACTACACATTCGGGCTTTTTCACAAATTCCCCTGTTTTCCGGTTTTTCTTATCCAACTGTATCATTTGGTCATTGTGAAAAGTTGTCAGCATGTTGACTTCCCGACGATCTTTCCATCTGACTGCCAGAATATTGTCACTGGCCATCGACGTTGTCTCTCCCATTTTCAAATTACCTGATAAATTTGGCATATTCTTTCTATTCGCCCTAACTGTACCGCATGAGTTTGTTTTATGCTGAAATAAGTAGGTAGAAAGTGCTGGCGAGGTATATCAATTGTCTGTGAAAAGAGAGTGCCCTTTATCCAAATACGGTTGCATTAGTGTCGTTACAACTGACCCCGACACTCCCAGGTCCTGATACAGCTCTATTTTTGTTTGCTTCCCTGTATATACTATAAAATCTAGAATATACTCTGTCTCACAATCGCACAAGAGAAATAGTTTGATGCCAAAACGATGGCGTTTTGTTTTTATGAATTGTTTGAAGAGCAGCCTCCCTTTGAAAAGTACTAAGCTCTCGTCAATCACCAAGTTCTGGAACGGCGAAAATTTATGAGCAAATACGGTTTTAACTTTTTCAAAAACTCCTCGTAGTTTATGAAAAGAGCCACCTCGAATTTGTTCAGCATTATCTGCGAAATGTAACATACGCTATATCGTTTGAAAGCGATTCCTTGACATCACTTTCCCGAATATAGGAGTCTAAAGTAATTCATCTGATGACCAATTTTCCATAAGTTTATTTTTTCTATGGCGAGCAGCAAGTAGGAGTACAGCAATAAAATCAAAAAAATCTTCTTTAGTAATTGGGCTCCAAATAATATTTTTATTTAAACGTGATCTTCACGCCAATCCCGTGATCTTCACTACCTGCCCCACTATCTGTCGACTCAGGCTGATACTCACTTCCACTGTCAACGTAAGGATCTGCACCGGAATCGAAACATCCCAAAATGTTATTTAGATCGTCATCCGTGAGGCCGCATACACCACCATAACTCTCAACTCGTTTTATTTTTTGCGACGGACCCGGATCACTTGACTCCATTTTACTTGCGTATCTCACGTCGTACTAGTTGTTCGTAACGAAAATAACTGCGAAGTGCGACTGAAGGGCGTTCTTTCTGCTAACCGACTAAATGGCGCTCTGCCAGGTTTCTTCTGCCGTCTAGAGGTCACGCGATATTTCGGAATTTTTCGGTATTTTTCGTTGATGTCGTATATATGCGGCAGTGGTTCGAATGTCACTTATTTATAAACGTATTAATACGACACTGGGCCTACAAACACGATTAGACTGTCGTATAAATGAGACGGTGGGTCGGAAAGCATGTAAAAAAATAAATAAGTGTCATATATATGAGGCGGAGGGTTCGGAGACATTTCAACGGTGAACGTATATATACGGCAGTGGGGCTGAGAGACAAAGTATGTTTCGCCGTATTTATACGTCACTGGTAAAGAAAGGGTCAAGCAGACCCAACAAAAATGTTTTCTAATAATGTTAGAGATATTGTTAATAATTCAAATTATCTTTTCAGTGATTACGAAAAGAGGTCCATCATAAATAAGAATCCTCATTCTCCACAATTATATGGGACCGTTAAATTACATAAAATAACGAAACCAATTATACTTGTAGTTTCTTATGTTAATACTCCTAATAATATATTGTCAAAGAAACTTAACAATATACTTAATAGTTACGGATATACATCTAAATATTTAATTAGAAATTCAATAGAACTGATCAAAAAATTAAAAGCATTCAACTTGCAAGATAACTCTAAGCTTATTTCATTCGATGTTGCCAGTATGCTCACTAAAATTCCTCCTAAAGAATGTCTAATACTTGTAAGAAAGTTACAAGAAGATAATAATATTAATCCAGGAATAATATCAGATATACTTCATTTATTTGAAGTATGAATTATTTCACTTTTGACAATAAGATGTATTATAATATTTATAATATATTGTATTCTTTTATAGTTGCCCCACGTTTGGGTGACAAATTATTATATATCTAATGTTTTAATAATCATAATTGAATGTATGTATGATATATAACAATATAAAATATTAATTGTCGACGTTTTCACAATTTGTGATTGTAGCTACACTATTGTGAACACACCTTTACCACTGAATATAACCTATTTGAATTTTGACAGCAGTTGTCAAATTAATATGACCGGCTCAGATGAATATAAAATTTTGTACTTTGAAAGATAAATCAATACACAATCGACTTACTCACTCTTATCTCAGGGAGGGATCAAAGATTTTAAATAATAATTTAAATTTATAAATTTCAATGAATTCTCCAAATTAAGTATTATGCTATTCCAAATCTAGAGTAACTGTTTGTTCAATATACTACAAGACACTTAAATTATCTTATCACATATATGATTTTACTATCACTGGAAATTAACCAAATGTCACTTATTATATCAAATTTTCTATAGCATGAAAATTATCAAACACAATGAGAATAGATATGAAATGAGTACCAAAGTGAGTTGGAATCAAATTTATATAATATATCATCAGATAACAAATTACAAAAAATTATAACTTTTCAAAATTATCATAAACGAAAACAAAGATAGAATTTTCTATCAACCTTAATATTAAAACAACCTATATTAGGAATCTACTAGCTAAATATTTTTATCAAAAGTTCAAAATGTCTGATTTTATACTTGATGTATATTAATGTCAAATACGCAAACTTCCGTGCAAATTGTCTATTCCAAAATTTTCTTCACTTGATGTTGAATTTTATGTGTGTAACGTTACTGTGATTTAGATCAAATTTATTATCATTAGATGCATCTATTTTTTGAAAGATATTTAAGAAAGTCCTATTAATTCTCGAGAAATAATATAAATAAACTGGACAGGACTCACCAACTAGGTACTGGTTAACTCGTTCGTATTCTAAAACGTATTTAGAATTCAGCAACACTTTCTAAATTTATAATTTAGAAACCGGAAACCACTTGCACTTTAACGATGTAATTCTTCTGCGAAATATACACGCACTGGCTTTACAATGCAAGGTTTTATGATCTGATAATATTCATATAAATTACTATTATATTCTTAAATAAATTTGAGACAACTCTTATTTCGATGTTGTCTCGTGGGGATTTCAAATTCAACTGCCTAAACTTTATACATAAATAAATCCCTTCTCCTTTGGTTACCAAAAATTCCTTTTTTTAAAAAAAAATACAAATTTATTTATTTTCCTATAACAAAGAGAGATTTGCATTCTTTTATTATAATTGCAATTTTGCTAGCAGAGACATCTGTATTTTGAAACTTCAAATATTTGTTTTCAAATCGTTATAAAATCTATCTATCATTAAGTATTTTCTACATTAATGTCATCCGAAATTGAAATGTCAAATTTTATTTGTATATTGAATCTTTCAAATTGTTGATTATACAGTGTGTATCACAAGTATTACATACAAATATACATATTTTTCCTTATTTTAATGTTTTCTTTAGAATCTAGATGGAGGAACTGTATTAAATACCCCTAATAAAGGAATGACAAATCGATTCTTCTATATAATTATAATTTTATCTTTCAAAATTGCCAAATATCATACTAGTATCTTAGTAACATAGTAATATCTTTCAGATAAATATTAACATATCTCTAAAAAAAAATTATCTTCAATCAAATTAAGCTATTATTCCTAATTCCCGTAAAACTTATTAAATCTACTATATCTATAAAAATTTCACGTAACGTACTGTTATTTGTTATTCTAAAATTTCCTATATATACGTTGATAAATTTTTTATGGTCTCAAATGTTTCCAACTCTGTTCTTCTCTGTCTAAACCATTTATATGTTACATGATATGATTTTGTTTCAACATTTCTCAGTATTCTTTACTTTGATTATCCATATTTTCATTAAGCAACCCTTAGTTCCTTCGACATTCTTGTCTCATACATCTTTAATAATTCATTTACAATGTTATAATATTCTTCATTACAGTCTGTCCAATTACCATTATTTTTCACATCTTCTATTTATTCTATCGTACACACATAATTATTAGCCATTCTAATTTCTTTTTCACACAATCCTTCATATTTCATTATCAAATTCTTCACTTTTTCTTCATATTCCTTATTTCCACTCATTAACTCCAATTCTACCATAATTCCATTCCTCTTTATATTCCATAACTTCCTATTATCCTCTTCAATTGCCAATACTTCCATGTTTACCTCCTCAAATTCAATTATTTTACCATTTAATTCTATCTATCTATTCAAAATCAATTATTTCCTTATATTTCATCAATTCATCAATAACTATGTCTGTTTCTAACTTCTTTATCAACAATGCTTACATATCAACTTCTTTCCATCCTTTAATTCAATCTTTTGTATCATAGATTTGTTGAGTTCATATAACTTCCTTCCGTTTGCTCCTATAAATGTAATAATTTCATCCTGTCCATCTATTTTGTTGCTTAATTTCATATCTATTTTCATTATCATTTCTTCTATCAAAGTTTCTAAAATCTCTTCTATTCTCAAAATACTTATTGTCATCAATTTTACCTCCATTTCCATATATTCGATTTTCATTTCTGTAACTTCTATTTTCACTTCCATAATTCATATCAACATGTCTCTCAATTCTTCTATTATCAAACCTTGTTTATATAATTTCTATTTACATATATTTTTAAGTATTACTTGTTAATCATAAACCTTTTATTTACATATCGTCTTTATATCCATCTCTTACCATATACAATTCCCTTTCGTTTTCTAGATTTCGTTCCTATAATCCTGTCATATAATTCAATTTTCTTTTCTTTTCCTAAACTTCGTCTTATTCTCTTCTCTTATTGTTTGATTCTCTATGTGTTTCTGTAGCTTCTTTCTGTTCGCCACCATATCTCATCAATTTCTTCCCATAAATGCATTGAAATTTGCATCTCAAATTCTTCCATATAATTGAAATTGCTTTTTATTATTTTCATATCCACCATAATCTCAATTCGATTCATTTCATTTCCAATTCTATTAATAAATATTCTTGGATCAATTATTTTCATATTTCTCTTAAGTTTCATTCTGATTTCGACATTTTCTGTGTAAATTATTCGTTCTTCAATTTGTCTTGTGGTTTCTTCTATCTCTTCCATAGTTTCTTGTAATCTTCTCTTCATTTCCTTTAATTCACAATTAAGTTGTATCCCCCTATTATAATTATAATTTCTTTTATCATATGTCACGATTTGTTTTACTATATTAATATCTTTCGCCTCCTGTCAAAATATGAGGAATATTTCCATAGTGACGTTTCTTAGCCGTTCGCAAAAAAAACAGTCAAGCTTAGTGAAGTTTCGTTCATTTCTCCAATATGCAGCGCTTTGGTTATAGTTCTAGTGGTGAAATAGATTCAGAAATAAAAAATTTGACACCAGAAAATACCACAAAAACAAATAAGTATGTTTGGAAACAGTTTACGCAGTTTTATGAACATCGAAATTACAAACTTTGTCCTGAAAATTCGATTGAAAAACTAGCAGATACACTAAAAGATTGGGCGTTCAACATAAAATGTGCAGTACAGTGAAAACAATTTCGAATATTTCTGCTAAAATTTTACAGAAAAAGTTTTGTGAAGAGTTCAACTGCTGGCGACATACGTCAAGATTCAAAGTCTGCTGCGCTGTCATTTTGTTATAAATTGAAGACTGTACGCCTCAGAATATTGTAGCTACCGCAAAGGCTGCAGCGGAAAATATTTTCCCCAAACATTCCTGTCAAAAATACGAAATAGTGTATTGTACATTTATGGATTTATATTGTTATTTGTTTAACGGCCATAGAAAAAGTATAGTCTCCTAATCGCTCGTTGAGTAATATACTATTATACAATAATATACTGTAAAAGCAGTCATTCTGGATAAAACAGGAGCATAGTCAGACTTTGAACGCGTGAACTAAAACTTAAACTGCAATACAATTGTTTTATTGCGTTTTAATACTGTCTCAAAGGATTTTCTATAAGTAGTAACAATCAATGACAGGTTTCTCCAGGATGTCTATTTTTACAGAATATGACGCAGACTCTGATCTAAAAATTCCAATTTCTCCTAAACCGTTCGTTTTGTCAGCTTCAAACAACGTACATTTTCATTAGTAAGGTAAAAGACTCAATTATCGTCAGTGTCCTAGCTATCGACACATTTTCAGTCATTATCAATAAAATAAAGGCATACGTATTAAAAATGAAAATTTTGAAGTGTTATACTCCTTGTCAGTGTGTTCGCTTGCAATCGGAACGGCGTGGGGTTGATCCAGTCAGTGAATGTGCTAATAAATACAAGGAACCAGTGTTGTCTTATGGGAGAGAAATTCCCTTTTGGGAGGGATTTAAAAGCTTATGTGGGAAAATGGGATATTTGAATAAAAAGCGGGATATTTAATCAATGAATTAATTGAAAACGACTTTCAAGCTCTTGGAGCGCTATTTCTGGTGCGATTTCGGCGGTACGTGGTACACATAATATAATATATGATGTAGGCAGTGAACTGTACTACAGTTCACTGGATGTAGGTAACTACACTTTAGCTTTCAGCTGCTGCAACAGAAATGGCGCAATTCTTTTTCTGCAGGCATCTGATTTATCGCAAATGACAAAGAAGTTCGGGAATCCCAATTCGCTTTAACCAGTTTAACCTCAATAGTAGTATATACTAGTGTTTTGCAGTTTTTAAGATTTTGATTGTGTTTTTTTAATCATAAAAATGTCGAGTAGTGAAAGTAGTTGCGACGAACCGATGGCTAAGATTTCCAAGACATATAAAAGCAAGAAAAAAGTGTTTTGTTTTAATTGGCTAGAAAATGAACAATTTAAAGGTTGGTTAGAACCCGTGAAAGACAGCAAAAATTTATTACGATGCAAAGCGTGCAGAAAAACTTTAGTGTGTGGCAAAAGTGAGTTGCAGAAACACGCAAAAACTGACACCCACATAAAGAATATAATAAGCATACAGAACACTGGAAAAATTGATATGCTTTTTTCAAAAAGCACGAGCTCGATAGCTCTAAAACAAGAAATTGAGCATGCAAAATCTGTTAAAAAAGCAGACATAGCAATTTCGGCATTTATTGCTGAACACAATACTGCATTCTCAATCGTGGATCATCTAATACCAGTGTTAAAGAATGTGCTTCCTGACTCGAAAATATTAAAATATGTTAATTTAAAAAGAAATAAATGTACATCAATAATAAAAAACATTATTGGACGAGTAGAAAGTGAAGAATTGATAAGCATCCTTCAAAAGGTTAGTAAATTTTTTTTGATACAATATTAAAATTTATGTATAAACTTTATGTAAATTTTTAGGAATACTTTTCAATTCTAATAGATGAAAGTACTGATATGGGTACAAATAAAGTTCTATGTGTATTGGTTCAATACATTGATCAAATGAACAATAAAGTATCAGTACAATTATTAGAATTGTTAAAAATTGATGCTACCGAGGGAACAGCAGAAAAACTATATTTAAAATTCAAAGAATTTCTGGAAGCCAAAAATATACCAATCCAAAACATAATGGGAATGGCTTGTGATGGTGCCTCAGTTATGATAGGAATACATAATTCCTTTTTTTCAAAATTAAAAAGTGATGTACCCCATGTCATTTTATTGAAATGTATTTTCCACTCCGCAGCACTTGTGGCGAGTAAAGCCTGCGCAAAACTTCCACCAGTTATGTTATAAACAATGTATGTACATATGTCGGTGGAAGTTCTAAACGTTGTGATCAATTAAAGTAAATACAATCATACTTTGACATGAAGCATTACAAAATTTTAAAATTATCTGGCACAAGGTGGCTAGCAATGCATCAATGTGTAGAAAGAATTCTTTTAAATTGAGATGTACTTGTTTCTTTTTTTAATATTGCTGTTTTTGAAGATAATTTAAATGCAGCCAAGTTTATATTCGAAAATTTAAACAACAAAATTATTAAATGTTACTTCTTTTTTCTAAAATATGCATTAAATTTTATGAACCAATTCAATGCACTTTTCCAATCAAAATATAATTTAGTGTACAAATTACAAAAAGAAAGTTGTGATATGTCCCTCAGAATAAGTCAAAATTTTTTGAAGCCTGAGGTTTTAAATTATAATAAAATTATTAAAACAATTTTGCATCCAAGTAATTTTTTGCCTCTAGAAGAGTTGTATTTAGGCCCTGAATGCCAACAATTACTTCCTTCTCTGTGCCATGATGAGCAACATAATTTTAAGCTTAAAATTTTAGAATTTTATGTCACCATTTGCGAAGAAATGCTCAATAGGCTACCTTTAAAACAAGATCTTTTTGAAGAATTTTCTTTTATCGACCCAAAAGTAGCTTTAAGTACTACTAAAAACGAAAAATTAAAAAATCTAAAAAACATACTTGCAAATTTTAAAAATATTATTGACATACAATTTTAGATAAGGTTAATGGAAGAGTACCTCTTAAGCGAAAAATTGGTCCCGACACCGTATTGACAACAGTAGAAGAACATCATCTTGTAAATTGGATGATCCAGAGTTCCAAGTGTGGTTTTCCGGTAACCAAAAATCAATTATTGGAAAGTGTCCAAATGCTTATCAAGGAACTTGGTAGAGAGACACCATTCACTAATGGCAAACCTGGCAGACGTTGGTTCGAGTCTTTCATGCGGAGGCACCCAGAATTATCTCAACGGATTTCTCAAAATTTAACGAAAGCCAGGGCAAATGTAACAGAGGACAAATTAAGAGCTTGGTTTGCGGAAATTGAAGAGTATATTCAGACCAATGACCTCAAGGAAATATGGAGTGATCCAAAAAGAGTTTACAACTGCGACGAGACTGCATTCTTTTTAAGTCCCAAGGGGGAAAAAGTTATCGTGCGAAAAGGTGAAAAAGCAATTTATTCAGTCATAAATAATGATGAAAAGGAATGCGTGACAACTCTTTTGATGTGCAATGCTGCCGGTGATATTCCACCGCCTCTAGTAATGTTTGCGTACAAAAGACTTCCCAATTATATAGCTACAAAAGTACCCCCTGATTGGGCACTAGGTCGATCAGACAACGGTTGGATGACTGGCGAATCATTTTTTGAGTATATTTCGAACATTTTTTTCGAATGGTTAAAAAACAACAACGTCACTTTTCCAGTTGTACTATTTGTAGATGGCCATTCGTCGCATCTGACCATGCAACTAAGTGAGTTCTGCTCTAAAAATCAAATTATTCTGATTAGCCTTTTTCCGAACTCAACTCACATTCTTCAACCGCTTGATGTGGCGGTATTTAGGCCACTAAAACTAGAATGGAAGAAGGCTGTAACTAATTGGAGAATTGAAAACAATGGAGTCAAGTTTAAAAAAGAAGACTTCGCTCCGTTACTTAAGAAAGTTATTGATGGTTTTCGAAGCCAAATGCCAAGTATTTTAGCCAATGGATTTAGAGCTTGTGGTCTTTTCCCACTCCAACCTAATAGTATCAAGTTTGAGAAATTTTTCAATACTAGAAACAAACCCAATGAAAATGCGACAAATAATGCTGATAAAACACTCGAATTTAACGTCTCTGATACGAGAAAATTCCTTAAATTTTTCGAAAGCAGAATTCAGGACAAAATTGAATTATTTCAGCTAAGTGCACAGGAATGGGAAGGGCCTTCAGAAGATAAGAGCCTGTTTTTGTTTTGGAAAAGCCTCAAGGAAGATTGTTGTCATGTAGATACACAAACAGTAAACAACCCCATTGTGATTACAGTACTTCCTGATCAAGAATATACCAAAATTAATGGGGACCTGGCAAATACTTCGGATGCTTGTTCCCTGGGAAGCATAGATATTCTCAATATTACTTCAGACGATGTTGATGTAGATTTGTTGTATAATATTCAAGACAATACTGATGACTTTAACTATACACATAACGGAAAACTGGCAGATAGATTAACACCGATACATGATATAGCAGAGTATAATGATGATACTCACTGGAAAAATAATGAGGAATACTACAAAACCCCGGAGAAACAAAATACATTAAGAGATGATAGAACACCAACTAAAGATACGACACCAGAAGAAGGGACCATACAAGAAGAAGGGACCAAAAAAGAGGGGGCCATACCAAAAGAAAGGACCATACCAGAAGAAGTGACAATTCCAGAAGAAGAGAAAACATCAGGAAAACCTCAAACTTCAGGAAAAAAGATGACCCAAGTCGAAGAGAAGACTTCGGTAAAAGTTAATAAAACATCAAAAAAAGAAACGACTTCAGAAGAAAATAAGGTGACAGCTCGGGTGACAGATAGAGATCATACAAGAGGTAGGCAGACACTGTCAGTAATGCAGATCCTGACAGATAGAGAAAAAGCCCCAGAAAGACAGAACACGTTAGAAAAAGAGAATACGCCAGACAAACAGAAAACGTCAGAGAAACCAAAATCGACAGAAAGTGAGAAAACTCAAGATAAAGAAAATATTCCTACGCCCTTCAAAAAAGCTTTATTCTGGGCCCCCAAAGATGATAAAAAATTAGAAGTTAAACGGAAACTGAAGGAAAAGTTACCAGCGGTAGCATCATCACAAAAATGGCAAGAATACCAGCGAAAAAAAGAACAAAAAAAGCAAATTGAAACTGACGAAAAAGAAAAGAGAAAAATAGCAAGGCAAACGAAACAAAAAAGGAAAACAGAAGTGACTAAAGAAATCAAATATAGCATTGGGGATTATGTCATAGTGAAATATTATGACATGTTTTTCCCAGGCTTAATAATAAGTAATTCTGCTGAAAATGAATATAGTGTTCGAGCAATGGAAAAAAGTGGCCAGAACTGGAAATGGCCAAAAGTGGAAGATAAATTAGATTATAATGTCAACGACATTATGCGTGTGATTACAAAACCTAAACTTATAAATAAACGTGGTATATACGAGGTTCCTGAAATAAGTGGGATGCAATAACACTCTTCAGTGTGATTTTTTTTTATACATACTTAGGTATATTTAAGTATTTTGTTTTTCTTTAAGTATAGTAAAAAATTGCTAATGTACTTAGTATTCTAATGGTTGCAATATAATTTTTTATTTTTGTTTTGAACATATCTATAATAATACAGAATTTATTTTATTGAATTTGAAATGAATTTTTATTTTGTTAATAAACAATTTTTCAATGAAGTTTTTGAAATTCATTTCTTAATTTCTTGATTACTATCGCACAAAACTTCAAATTCAGAAATAGGTACATTCCTACAAAAGTCTTTCATTTTTGAATTTGACATTCAGCAACCATCTCTTCTCTGCTGAAGAGTGGCTTATTTTAATGTTTAGTGTCAATCGACATATGTCGATAACTAGAACTGTGGGTGTCGATAATTGATACACTCAATATTTTCCTGTGTCGATAATAGAGATATTATATTTTAACAATACTTTTCCACCCATTTATTTTTCAGGTTAAATAAAATGTTTGAAATGTTATGAACATTGTTCACAGATCAATAATGAACCTATGTTTATGCCTATTGTATAAATATAAATGTAAGGCTTTTTATAATGACTATGCAAACCACAAAGGCATCATAACTGTGTCGATAACTGGGGCGTTTACCTTAAATAGATTGGAGCTATTATTTTTGGAATTTAGATTTTATACAGGTTGTCCCTGTTAAAATTACGGATTGTTAACCACTGGGCACAACCCCCCTCTGGATTTCTGTGTGTAATGTAGATTCATTTATAACGTCAAACACAGCACATGAATGTACGTAATCAATCACCAAAACTTTATAGTATTCCAATGTATAGTTTAGAAATTATATGTGAACGTAAGTAATTATTTCGAAAGCTTAGAGACCTATTAGTCCCTGGACAGCCTGTATAATTAACAAAAGAAAACAATTAAATATTCACGCGCTTAAAATTATATCTCTTCATAGAATTATTCACTTGTGGCAACCAATTAAATGCAGATTTAAATTGTATTATTGTTGTCTTGCCAAAAATACAGTCTACATCCTTCCTCAAATCTCTCATACAACAGAGTGTCCAAAGTTATTGTTAGTATCCAAATAGATATATTCTTGTTACTTATACTTAAAATTTTTTTTGACATAAACTCGCATTAATAACAAACATACCAATATTATATGTGTTAAGAAGTATGCTGACTGTATGGACGTACGGGGTATAGCAAAAATTTTAATATTCAAGTTTTTTTGTGAAATCTGTAATTTTTGTAAATATTAGTTAGTATTTATTCTTAATTTTAATATAATTGTGTGATCAATAAGTATTATATTATGTTAATAATTCTGTTTTAATCAATAACTAGTGTTTTTGTTTGTATTATTTTTACAACAGCAAACATTTTGTAATTTATTGAATAATAAAATAATATATTTTAAAAAGATGTTTTCTTTTATACGCATCATTAGTTCGACTTTTGAACGACTAGGATCATGAGGATAAAAAAAATGCTCCACAATTTACCCATGACCACACTTTTTTTTTAGTTAATATTGGTTGAACAACGTTTAAAGTAGGGAAGCGCCATAGTATGGCTTCTACTCTCTCTCCATCGGAGAGGTTGAAGACCACGCTGGTTCCGAATCCATTTATACTTAAGCACTTACCGTTCGTCCGCTGAAGTTTAAGTCGGACGGACAAACACTAGAAGCTAGAATACAAGACTTTGATTCTTCGTCGACTCGTGTTTAGAAGTCTAAAATCATGACACCTGATCCCGCTACTTACTACGTTACTGAATTCAGTTCTTTCGTCGTCCGTAAGCCCTTAGAAGGGGTGTGGTGACATAATGTATTGCGTCTATCAATGACTTGCCTCCATGATTCCATATCATATGCATATTATATTGCATCTTGCATGCTTTCCCCCATTATAATATTCATTTGATCTATCCAACGCGACGGTGAGCATCCCCTTGATCTGCGGACCTCAACCTACCCCCCTATGATCAGCCTCTCCGTTGCCTCTGATCCTCTGGCAATGTGTCCAGAGTATTTTAAGTACAATATATATATATATATATATATATATATATATATATATTTAATGACCGTTAATACTCAATACTGTGACAGTAGTAGACAAGCCTCTACGGAGGCAAAATCAATAAAAGGGTTTGAAAATGGTTAAAATAAAATAGACCGAAACGTTACCATTATAAGCAAGTGATTTTATTTCTGACCGAAACCCATGAAAATATAAGAAATATATTTTAAGTACTGTCGGTGGACATGAGCAAATAGTCTGGTTTTGATTCCTAGTTGTTTCAGAATTGATTCATTGGTGCGGTGGGCTGTCCACGGTATTCGGAGCATTCTCCTATAGCACCATATCTCTAGAGCATCAACCCTGTGGCGGTCTGCCATTTTCACACTAAAAGTCTCTAACACATAAGTCGAGATAGGGACGATGAGGGTTAGCAGAAACCTGAGTTTGGTTTTAACTGTAATTGACGTGTCTGCCATATGCGAGTTTCGCACCATGGCGATGCGCCTGCGAATTTCAGGTTCGCAGTCTCCGCAATTAGTGACGATAGATCATAGGTATTCAAAGCGATGCGCAACTTCATAACCGGCTACAATTGTAGTGTCAGGGTTATTGCGAGATCAGCAGTAATCTCTTTGGTATTTGAAGCATTAATTTCCAGTTCGTAACATGTACTATATTCAGATAACTTTTGCATGATAGCATGGAGCTCGTGCTCGTCTTTTGCTATTATCAGGGTATCATCTGCTTACCTTAAGTTATCTATTTTCCTGCCACGAACAACGATGCCACCTTTACACTCTTCAAAAATCTCCATGATTATGTATTCGCTATATATATTAAAGAGGAGGGGAACTGTATTAATATATTCAAAATGAAGGTTCACCAATGGGAAGCCCTATATCGCCAATTTTGGCAAACATTTTTATGGACAGGTAAGAAAGAAAAATCTTTGAAAGTAATATTTCAAAAAATGTTTTATTTTGGTATAGATATGTAGATGACATATTAACTTGTTTTATGGGTAGTGAACGACAATTAGACATATTTTTCAACCGCATTAATAATTTACACCCAAAAATTAAATTCACATTAGTTGAAGAAAATAGTCCAATCAATTTTCTTGATTTAAAAATTAAAAGAGTTAATAATGTACTTTATTATTCGATTCACCGAAAACCAACACACACTGATGTGACTATTCCATACAGTTCCAATCATCCCATGTCACATAAACTAGCGGCATATTATTCAATGATACATAGAACATTTTCAGTTCCTATGAACAAATGTAATTTTGATAGAGATATTAACACAATTAAACAAATAACAACTTCCAACGGTTACCCATTACATATGATAAATAATAAAAAAGAGGAAACAGTGGCATTACAACTAATATTTCCTAAGCAAACTATAGAAATAAACCTTATCAAACCATTACATATGCAGGAAATATTTCTAATATTATTTTAACAAAGCAACAAATATAATGATTTCTTTTAAAACAGAAAGAAACGTAAGTACAAAATTGTTAAATGTAAAAACAAAAATATCATCATTAAAGAAATCTGGTATATATAAATTTAAATGTCCAGAATGTAATGCTGTCTACTTGGGTCAGACCCTTAGAAATTTTGAAATCCGATACAGTGAACACTTACGAGCATACAGATTAAAACAACCAGATAAATCCCACTACGCCAGACATCTACTTGACACCAATCATTCATTGACACCTAACACAGAACTAGTATTACATATTTGTGATAAGAAACAAGAACTGGATTTCCTTGAAGAATTGGAAATTAGAAGACACTTATGAAACCCACAATATGAAGTCGTCAATGAACAGATAAATCTAGGGAGTTATCCACTTTTAAACTGTCTTCTTGAGTGATAATTGTAAAGATTAGCAGATATAGTTTTCCTAGTTTTCTATATCATTACACAGTTATACTGATCTTAATTGGGAAAAATGATATCCAGGATATCCCCGTAGGGCTAATAATATCTAAGCTTTAATATTTTTAATATCATATCTTCTTTTTTTAACATATATTAGGTCAATCACAAGGTAGGTCACTTCTTGGACTAGCCAAAAATAATTAAACATCAGGTAGGCATCAAATGAAATGTAACTTGTGTCATTCTGACGAGGATATTTAGGTAATATCGAAACAATTGTCAATTTTTTAGAATTTTTAACATTTTTTCAATATATTTTGGAGTTAACTAGAAACAGTAAGTTTGATTTAAAATACTAATATGAGTAGATTCCACAAAGTAGGGGTCGAGACAGTTAATTTCATTAAAAAATCTTCGAGAGAAGATTTGACCCGACTGTACCAGAAGTTACAACAACAACGTTACAAAGCATCACAAAACATTTGGTTCAATCAAGAATGCCTTAGAGAAGAGGTAATACCAAATTATGTGAATATAAATTGCCATACTAAAACACCTCAAGCACAAAAAGCTATAAAATATGCTCAACGAGTTTGGCTTAAAGAAGAATGTAAGAAATGGTTTAAAATAAGGGACTCCTTAGACAACTACATAAAAGTTGTACATTCTGAACTCACGTTTCAACTACATCTAGTAGAATTTGACTGTTTAGATGACAAAATCAGAGTAAGTGTCAGCATGATGAAGCACAAGAAATTTAAGAAACAAGAACAAAAGCTACAGAAACTTGAACACACACAATATTTTTCCCAATTAAGATCAATATAACTGTGCAATGATATAGAAAACCAGGAAAACTATATCTGCTGATCTTTACAATTATCACTTAATAAGACAGTTTAAAAGTGGAGAACTCCTTAGATTTATCTGTTTATTGACGACTTCATATTGTGGATTTCTTAAGCAGACCCAACAAAAAAGTTTTCTAATAATGTTAGAGATATTGTTAATATTTCAAATTATCTTTTCAATGATTACGAAAAGAGGTCCATCATAAATAAGAATCCTCATTCTCCACAATTATATGGAACCATTAAATTACATAAAATAACGAAACCAATTAGACCTGTAGTCTCTTATGTTAATACTCCTAATAATATATTGGCAAAGAAACTTAACAATATACTTAATAGTTACGGATATACATCTAAATATTCAATTCGAAATTCAATGGAACTGATCAGAAAATTAAAAGCATTCAACTTGCAAGATAACTCTAAGCTTATTTCATTTGATGTTTCCAATATGTTCACTAAAATGCCTGCTAAAGAATGTCTAATACTGGTAAGAAAGTTACTAGAAGATAAAAATATTAATCCAGGAATAATATCAGATATACTTAATTTATTTGATGTATGTATTAATCAGAATTATTTCACTTTTGACAATAAGATTCATAATGAAGGTTTACCAATGGGAAGCCCTATATCACCACATTTTTATGGACAGTTTAGAAAGAAAAATCTATGAAAGTAATATTTCAAAAAATGTTTTATTTTGGTATATATATGTAGATGACATATTAGCTTGTTTTATAGGTAGTGAACGACAATTAGATATATTTTTCAACCACATTAATAATCCTCATACAAAAATTAAATTTACATTAGAAGTTGAAGAAAATAGTTCAATCAATTTTCTTGATTTAAAAATTCAAAGAGTTAATAATGAACTTGATTATTCGATTCACCGAAAACCAACAGACACTGATGTGACTATTCCATACAGTTCCAATCATCCCATGTCACATAAACTAGCTTATTGATACCCTGTTTTTCAGCTGCTTTTCAGGGAAAACTCAGCCGAAACATTCTAGGAACCATAGCTACGCCGAGGACAAAGTTAGTTAAATGAACAACATTTTTTGGATAATGCTGCTACCGCAAGGAGCCTTAAAACTTCATTCATGACACACGCCGACAGCATGAAGAAAGCCAGACCACCGGCACTTGCATTTCTTTATGCTCTCTGTAATTGTTGGGAAACAAAATATTTTAATAAAGACCTTTAAAATAATAATAACATAAACTAATGGCATATAATTCAATGATACCTAGAGCATTTTCAGTTCCTATGAACAAAAGTAATTTTGATAGAGAGATTAACACAATTACACAAATAGCAACATCCAACGTTTACCTTTTACATATGATAAATAAAATAATTAATAAAAAAGTATCATTTGCAGTTGTCGTATGTCAAACAGCTGACTCATTGAGTTAAAAATTTCTTCCCTATTTCAGGGATTTATCCATTGGACAATGGGTTAAAGGTGTTGTTTTTATTATTATTGTTTTATTGGATGCTGACTGTGTGCTAAGCATTGTATTTTAATTCGTGTATGTTGCTTCTAAATGTGATGATTTGTTGTACACCCTGACCATGGGGCACTGAGGATGGTTTGTTATTAAACTGAAAGCGCTCTGCTAAATAAATCATTGTACCAAAATATAAAAAAAAAGTCTTTTCTTGATAATTGTTTTTTCTCTGGTACACTCAGCTGACTTCACTCACTCATTTAATAAAAAAGAGTAAAAAGTGGCATTGCAACTAATATTTTCTAAACAAACTAAAGAAATAAAACCTTATAAAACCATAACATTTGCAGGAAATATTTCTAATAATATTTCAAGGATAATATCTTGAGCAACAAATACAACGATTTTTTTAAACAGAAAGTAACATATTGTTAACTGTAAAAACATAAATATCACCATTAAAGAAATCTGGTATATATAAACTTAAATGTCCAGAATGTAATGCTGTCTATTTGGGTCAGACCCTTAGAAAACTTTGAAATCCGATACAGTGAACACGTACGAGCATACAGATTAAAACAACCAAATAAATCCCACTACGCAAGACATCTACTTGACACCAATCATTCATTGCCTCCTACCACAGAACTAGAAGTACTACATATTTGTGATAAGAAACAAGAACTGGATTTCCTTGAAGAATTGGAAATTAGAAGACACTTAAGAAGCCCACAATATGAAGACGTCAATGAACAGATAAATCTAGGGAGTTCTCCACTTTTAAACTGTCTTCTTATGTGATAATTGTAAAGATGAGCAGATATAGTTTTCCTGGTTTTCTATATCATTGCACAATTATACTGATCTTAATTGGGAAAATCATATCCAGGATATCGCCATAGGGCTGATAATATCTAAGTTTTAATATTTGTAATATCATATCTTATTTTTTCTATAATACAAACATATATTAAGTCAATCACAAGGTAAGTCATTTCTGGGACTAGCCAAAAATAATTAAACATCAGGTAGACATCAAATGAAATGTAACTTTTGTCATTCTGACGATGATATTTAGGTAATATCGAAACAATTGTCAATTTTTTAGAATTTTTAACATTTTTTCAATAGTGGAGTTAACTAGAAACAGTAAGTTTCATTTAAAACACTAATATAAGTACTAAGTTTTTGTTAATTAAGTACTAAATTCATAGCTTAATAACATTACAATTGTGTCACATTAAATGTTCGATATGTCCTCCATTCTCGTCGATGCATTTATATACACGTTCCATAAAAAATCGTATCATATTAAACAACATCAATGGATAAAAAAAACCCACTGCTCTATTTATTTCTTCCCAAAGTTGGTCGCTGATTTTTATGGGATCCTTATAAACAAGCTCTTTCATTGTACCCCATACAACAAAATAGAGAGGATTCAAGTTTGGACTACGTGCTGGCTAAGGAAAATGGCAACCACGACCAATCCAGCGTTCAGAAAATTTGTTATTTAAATATGCTTTGACTGCTATCGTATAATACGGCGGTGAACCATCTTGCATGAACCACATATTTTGTCTTATATTCAGTGGAAATTCTTCCAATAGATTATTGAAATAATTTTGCAAAGAATGTAAGTAGTTCTCACCATTCAAATTACGAGGTAACTCATATGGTCCTAAGAAATTGTTACCAATAATACCACACCATACGTTTATTTTGAATTCGTATTGGAAATGGCTTACTCGTTTATCATGGGGATTTTCAATAGCCCAAAGATGATTGTTCCTTAAATTAAAAATACCACGGCGGTTGACGGTAGCTTCGTCGGTAAATAATATTCTGTCGACGAAGGTGTGTCTATTTCGGATAGCACTTGCAAATTGGTATCGTAAAGGTAGATCTGCTGGCTGGATCTGCTGGATCATCTTCAATGCGAACCATTATTTCGTCATATTTATCAGGCGTAAGTTATGACGCTTAGGATGAAACGAACCACTTTCGTCTAAATTCCTAAATAGATTTTTGAATGTTTGATGATAAGGTTGCTGCCTGTTTGGATATCTTCTCAAATATTCTCGTTTCGCACCACGTCCATTAAAAATTTCCTTTCCGTTAGCTTAATGTGTGGGGAAGTCAATTTCAATAATTTCATATAGAATGAGCCATCCCTGTAAATTTTTTGGATCACTAACCATTGCGAGTAGTCCAGCTCTGGCTGCAAGGCACTTCTGTAAATATGTTCACTTTTCCAAAATAAAAATACACGTACACTATAGCTTTGCCGTAAATTTTATAAAGATCAAATAACTAGTACAAAAATTAAAAATAAAAACCAAATTCAAAATTGAAACTTTGGAGGCCTATAACTCGAAAACGAGGGCCTGCATATAAAAAGTTTATATGAAGTACTAAAATCATTTTGGCTCAGATTATACGCTCCTGACTTTTTTCCCATTAGTCCCGGGACTATACAGACACACACACACACACACACACACACACACACACACACACACACATATATATATATATATATATATATATATATATATATATATATATATATATATATATATATATATATATATATAGAAGAAAGATAGTCTTTGCTGACTAGTTAGGAATAAAACTAGTGAATATTGGGGATTGCAGCAAAAAATTGGAAAAGATATACTCTTAGCGGAAAATGTCCAAGCTTTCGAGGATGTTTGTCCTCATCATCAGGGAAACTAGAATGAAAAAACAACAGTTAAATACTGTGGTCAAAGAGAATAATTAAAAATGAAATTCACAACCACGTGTGTACTTACCTCCGAAGTGAGGTTAGATTCCATAAAGATGTAAAATCGTAAACTACAAGTCGTAAATTGTGGAATATTTAAGTAGGAATTGAACCAACGGCCTAATCAATCGTGTCATAGCAACAATTGTGAATGTCGCAGCATTTTATAAAATAAAACCATTGATTTCATCTTCATGTGTCACCATACTAAACGCCGGCGAGGAAATGATATATTTTGCCTCCAAAAGGGAAGTGGCAAGAGACAAACAGTGTTACCAACGTCAACAATGAGCTGTGGGACAATGCCACTATTTTCGTAATGGCAGCTGTAGGGCAAACAAATGGTGTAACGAGAAGATGTAATATTGTTGAAAAGAGGAAGAGAGAAAGAAAATGTGAGACAGAGCTAGGAGAACGCTCTCATTTTTATTATGTTTTGAGTGCGTAGAGAACATCACTTCGTTTGGACTAACACAAGGGAAGAAAAGAGAAGACAACAGAAAAGAATATTAATATGTAATAATAAATATAGTAATTAAGTAATATAATAGTTCTCCAATCTGAATGTATCTACCAACACCAATACACTCAAAATTAGGTTTAATTAATTATTTGTTTACTTGAATGTATCTACCAACACCAATACATTCAAGGTAAGTTTATTATTATTATTATTGAATTAAAGTAATAAGGGTGGTGTTGTCAGGAGCAACATAGTTATTTCCCACCACTTGATGTGCAAAATTAGTATCTAAGGACAACAAAAATGAGTAGATCTCACTTAAGTGATCAATATCAGTTTTCCTGTTAATTACATTATTGTTTTGCGAAATAAAAGCCATTTCCAAGAATGATCTTTTCGTTTTGTTAGACTCAGTCGCTAACACCTTCACAGCCTCATAATTCATCTGATGATCAAGAGAATTTACATGAAAAGCTAACGCGCACCTCTCTGGGTGTAATCTAGCATCACTCTTATGTGAAACTATACGGCTAGATAGAGATCTTAAAGTCTGTCCGATATATTGTTTATCACAATCTCTGCAAGGAATACTGTACACCACGTTAGTAAGTGAAGTCAAGGGGTCTTTATCTTTAACTCTAGAGTAAATCGATCTGATTGAAAGAACAGTTTTATTAGCAATTTTAAAATCACCACATGAACGGAGCAATTTGGCAAGTCTCGGAGTTATGTCACTTATATATGGCAAAGTAGCGAAAACCGGTCGAGAAGGGGACACATCAGTTCCAACATCCGTCTGGGCTAAGTTAGGATGGCTATCTTCATGCAACAAATCCACAGCATTAGATGTGCTGAATAATATCTTATTCAATAAAGGTCTTGGATAAGAGTTATCCAAGAAAAGGTTAAGTAAAATATTAAGATTTTTATTATGAAAAACATTATTAGAAATTCTGAGTACTCTCTGCTTCATTTGTTTAACCAAATTCACTTTCATGGAATGTTTGTGGTAGGAGTGATAATTAAGATATCTACCAGAGCTGCATGGCTTCCTGTACCAATCTATAATAATTATATTGTTGTTACGAATAAATTTTGTATCTAAGAAAGGTACGGAATTCTCGAAGTCTTCCATTTCGATTGTGAATTGGATATTAGGATCAAAGCTATTAAATGTATCCAGAAGTTCATCAAGGCCTTCTCGAGGAAGTGCCAAAATAATGTCATCAACATACTTTTTTATAAAAAAAAGGAGTAAAAGAAAGAACAGGTATGACTGTATCCAGAACATCGTCCATGACATATGCTGCTAAGATAGGAGAAATTGACGCTCCCATTGGAGTACCAAAAGTTTGTTTGTAAATTTTGTTATTAAAGGAAAAATAAGTGTTATCAAAAAGAAAAACTATTAATTCAAGAAAAGCTTCCTTCGGGATGGGATCGTATCGGTGTCCATTGCTCCATCCCGAAGGAAGCTTTTCTTGAATTAATAGTTTTTCTTTTTGATAACACTTATTTTTCCTTTAATAACAAAATTTACAAACAAACTTTTGGTACTCCAATGGGAGCGTCAATTTCTCCTATCTTAGCAGCATATGTCATGGACGATGTTCTGGATACAGTCATACCTGTTCTTTCTTTTACTCCTTTTTTTATAAAAAAGTATGTTGATGACATTATTTTGGCACTTCCTCGAGAAGGCCTTGATGAACTTCTGGATACATTTAATAGCTTTGATCCTAATATCCAATTCACAATCGAAATGGAAGACTTCGAGAATTCCGTACCTTTCTTAGATACAAAATTTATTCGTAACAACAATATAATTATTATAGATTGGTACAGGAAGCCATGCAGCTCTGGTAGATATCTTAATTATCACTCCTACCACAAACATTCCATGAAAGTGAATTTGGTTAAACAAATGAAGCAGAGAGTACTCAGAATTTCTAATAATGTTTTTCATAATAAAAATCTTAATATTTTACTTAACCTTTTCTTGGATAACTCTTATCCAAGACCTTTATTGAATAAGATATTATTCAGCACATCTAATGCTGTGGATTTGTTGCATGAAGATAGCCATCCTAACTTAGCCCAGACGGATGTTGGAACTGATGTGTCCCCTTCTCGACCGGTTTTCGCTACTTTGCCATATATAAGTGACATAACTCCGAGACTTGCCAAATTGCTCCGTTCATGTGGTGATTTTAAAATTGCTAATAAAACTGTTCTTTCAATCAGATCGATTTACTCTAGAGTTAAAGATAAAGACCCCTTGACTTCACTTACTAACGTGGTGTACAGTATTCCTTGCAGAGATTGTGATAAACAATATATCGGACAGACTTTAAGATCTCTATCTAGCCGTATAGTTTCACATAAGAGTGATGCTAGATTACACCCAGAGAGGTGCGCGTTAGCTTTTCATGTAAATTCTCTTGATCATCAGATGAATTATGAGGCTGTGAAGGTGTTAGCGACTGAGTCTAACAAAACGAAAAGATCATTCTTGGAAATGGCTTTTATTTCGCAAAACAATAATGTAATTAACAGGAAAACTGATATTGATCACTTAAGTGAGATCTACTCATTTTTGTTGTCCTTAGATACTAATTTTGCACATCAAGTGGTGGGAAATAACTATGTTGCTCCTGACAACACCACCCTTATTACTTTAATTCAATAATAATAATAATAAACTTACCTTGAATGTATTGGTGTTGGTAGATACATTCAAGTAAACAAATAATTAATTAAACCTAATTTTGAGTGTATTGGTGTTGGTAGATACATTCAGATTGGAGAACTATTATATTACTTAATTACTATATTTATTATTACATATTAATATTCTTTTCTGTTGTCTTCTCTTTTCTTCCCTTGTGTTAGTCCAAACGAAGTGATGTTCTCTACGCACTCAAAACATAATAAAAATGAGAGCGTTCTCCTAGCTCTGTCTCACATTTTCTTTCTCTCTTCCTCTTTTCAACAATATTACATCTTCTCGTTACACCATTTGTTTGCCCTACAGCTGCCATTACGAAAATAGTGGCATTGTCCCACAGCTCATTGTTGACGTTGGTAACACTGTTTGTCTCTTGCCACTTCCCTTTTGGAGGCAAAATATATCATTTCCTCGCCGGCGTTTAGTATGGTGACACATGAAGATGAAATCAATGGTTTTATTTTATAAAATGCTGCGACATTCACAATTGTTGCTATGACACGATTGATTAGGCCGTTGGTTCAATTCCTACTTAAATATTCCACAATTTACGACTTGTAGTTTACGATTTTACATCTTTATGGAATCTAACCTCACTTCGGAGGTAAGTACACACGTGGTTGTGAATTTCATTTTTAATTATTCTCTTTGACCACAGTATTTAACTGTTGTTTTTTCATTCTAGTTTCCCTGATGATGAGGACAAACATCCTCGAAAGCTTGGACATTTTCCGCTAAGAGTATATCTTTTCTATATATATATATATATATTATAGTGGATATAGTTATATTTTAATATATACCTATATGATTTACCTTTATTTACCCGTTTTTACCTTCGGCTAGCCCTATATGATTATATGAAAATTTTTTAATTATATGTATTGTTTAAATTTTATATTGCAGTCGGAAGCATGAGACTTCTCTCTTTGAGTCCTGGACACCTATTAGAAAAAATTTTTACACATATGAACATTTACTTATTATGATTTCGTGATAGGTCTATTCCTGAATAAATTATATATCTTTATTTCAATCATCTCACCATATGATAATCGAATGAATGATTTAAACAATGTTCGTGAAAAGTGTTATGGACATTGACTGGAATAAGAAAAATACCAACACTTAAATAAAAATATTTTAATAAATTGTTGATGAAATCTTCAAAATTTTACACACACAAATATTCCTGAACCTCCCCTGTATTCTTTGATGGTCATGCGCACTGAACGCTTATAGTAGCTGCTTCGGCGCAACGGAGCAACTCTTCCGGTTCAACGTTTCTCGTCGTCACAAAATTATAGTACACAGTTAACGTGGAGGATGCAAACGTTTAACAGTTCAATGTTCATCAATTTAGTGCATTTAGAATAATATGGTTGAAAACTTATATTAAACAGTTACATATATAATTCAAGTTGTGAATTAAGTGTGTGTTTGATAGTTATAAGAATAAGTCAGCATGCAAAGCGGAAATTAAGATTGGAAAAGCATTTATGAGTGGTGTGAACTTTGATTATTTTACAAACGAAAAACTTTTTACAAGTAAGTACATATTTAATATCTAAAATTATTGTTGCAGAAAATTAGAGTTCTTTAATTATCCATGGATAAAATTTGGTATTCATTATTTTAAAGTTTCTTTGGTCAATTTTAGATTATTCAAATTTAAATGTTCAAATTAATTTCAAAAGTTCACTTTTTCTTTGTTTGTTTGGAATTCCAAATTAAAAAAACTCAAATAACACAGACCTTATATTCCATTCTCGGCGTGGTGGACCTGCAACATCCCGTCTCTTTTCTTAGGTATTCCTTACCCAAGAAATACTCGTTCGGCACGTTTCACTTTTTCACAGGGGTTAATCGACATTAATATTATGAATTTTTTTATTGATTTAGATTTAAAATTATTACTTTTACTTTAAAGTTTTTACAAAATCTTCTCAGAGAATTACATCCCAGTTCCTCATTCCCCAACTAACTCTCGACTCCCTTTTCTTTTAAAAATCAACAACATTTTTACAATCTCTAAAACACAGCCTCCTAATTTGTTATTTTATTCAACAATTGTCAATGATAATGTTTTTTTTTATGGAAATACTGAATTCTTCAATTAAAATAGTCTTGGAGAGTGAAATCACTTGTATAAATGGTTTAACAATATCTTATAGAATATATAAATAGTCTTTTACATGTATTACAATGGTTTCAATCCTTGTAATTCCTTTTTTTTTAGTAAATTTGTTTACAATTAATATACAATTTCTACAATCTAAATTTATGATTTATATATATGGAACTGTTTATTTTTTAATTCTTTAATTAGCACTAATTTCGCTTTATATAAACTCTAAATTAATTTCAAATTTACATTCTCTGTTTTATATTAACTTCCAACTCATTGAATTTAGGTTGGCAATATTATAACTAGATTCAATCACTTCCTTCATTGATTTCGATTTGATTACTAGATTTCTATGACATACAATATGGCTCTTATTCCGAATGTCATATTTCATACAGTTTTATTTTTATAAATTACTTTTTTCAAATTGCAGCTTTTTATTATATTTGCATATCGTTAATAAATTAGTGATTTGATTATTAATTCTTATTATTTTAGGTTTTGAACAAATTAACATCCTTTTCCCGATTCAAGTGTGGACATAGCAGCGTTCAGATTGATTTTAATGAAAATTGTTGACATTGACTTGACCTTAGGATTTATTCGTGAAGGTAACATTTTCTTAAGAATTAATTTCTATATTATCATTACCATTCTATTCCTTATCCTTAATCCATTTCTTAAATTGATGTACTCAATATTTTATAATACATTTGCTTAAGTCATTCATTCGTTTTATGTTAAATTTTGTTCTTAATTAGGTAGTGTCTAATGATACACCATACGTATATACAAAAAAAAATTCCTTTTTAATTCAATCTAATATATGAATATTTATCTATACTAGAGGACTGGCTTAACTCCCCTCAAATTTAAATTTTAAAAGGTGTCTATTTAGATAACTTCTTAAAATTTCAATTTCCAATCTGTAATCCATGCTAATCGATCTTTAGATTTCAGCTCAGTACTTACATTTCTGATAACATTTTTATTTTTATTCTTATTATTAAAATTTTTATGATATTCTTATAATTTAACCATATCAAACTCATTCCAAAATAATTTCTCATTAGGGACATAACAATAATGATTCTTACATTTTATTATCATAATTCTTATTCTTATTAAATTATTCATATCTTATATTCCTTACTCTTTTCCACCGTTTCTTATTCAAAATCTCAATACTTATACTTCCTCCTTTACCTATCTACTCTTCTATTTTTTCTATTTCATCTTTTATACTAAGAACATAATTTTTAATTATTTCAATGATTTCCTATAATTTCATATCAATTTTCAACCTCTATTCATTTATTTATTCTTATAGTCGAACCTTTAACTCTTTACTTTCTATCCATATTTATATTTATTTTCATATTTCTTAATCATAATTCATCAACTTTATTTCATAACTATATTCATTATATCATAATTTTCTCATCATATCTCCCTATCTCATAATAATTAATCATATCATATACTTTATAAATATTTCTTTCCATTATTTCACTATACTTTTCTCCCTAATTCCTATAAAATTTTTCTTGACATGAATATTTCCTACTTATATCTTGATTTGAAAACTTTCTTTCCTTCTCATCTCTTTTACTGTTTATTTAATTATTTCCTATCTTATCCTTCCTATTTCCTATCTGTCCTTATTAATGAGTGTTTATTTAATTTTATTATGTCCTTTATCTAAGAAATTCTCATAAAAATTTACTATTATACTAAAGCTTAACTTGCCATCTTTCTTTGATATTATTCATTTATCATTAATACATTATATTTCCTTATGTTTCAATTTTTTAGATTACATTAACCACGGATACTGTATGCTGCCTACTAGTACACTACCTATGAAAATTGAATATCTTATGTTTAACTTGGTCATTATCTTCACGTTGTATATGAGAATACATCTTATGAAGTAAAATCGAAAAAAAAACCTTACATCTACCTATACTACTATCTATTTACATGTAAGTAACATAATATTATCTATTTCTCTTATCACTCTTTTATGGTGAATTATACTTATAAATTGATTCTATATTAAAAATACCCCTAATCATGTTTGTTCCTGGGTATGCCAATTTATAACTATTTTGTGCATTATCATTTATTATTTCATAAGGTCCCTCGAATGGCAATTGCAATTTAGTACATTGGTCTTCTGCTTTATTAGATGTCTTTAATGCTCTGATTATAACCAATTCTCCTTTATTAAAGGTTGTTTTCTTCTTAATTTTCTTTTTCTGATCCCGTATATATTTTTCTGCATTCCTCCTTATTCTGATATTCACCTTTTCTAGTGTCTCTTCTAGAGTAGTATCTCTATTCAGAATCCAGTTTCTTTTGGGTTGGATACCTTTCATTAAATAAATTGGACTTTCACCTGTTACCCCATGTGGTAAATTATTTATAAATTCTTCAATTTTGTCCAAATTTTCATCCCATCTAATATGTGTCTTTTGACAAAGAATTCTTAAATATTTTAAGATTTCCTTTATATATCTCTCAGCTGGATTGGAGCTAGGTCTTCTAATACTAATAAATTGTAGTTTTATTTGTTCTTTATCACAATAGTGCTTTAATTTTTTACTTTCAAAGTATGTAGCATGGTCAAGTATAATTCTCTCAGGTCTTCCTACTTCTTCTATATATTTTTCCAAACATTCTATTACCACCTTAGCCGTTGATCTCTTACATGGAAAAGTTTTAACAAATTTGGTATAAACATCAACTATTACTAGTAAATCCTTATTACCCGATTCACTCCTAATTAAGTTTCCTATAAAATCCATTGCCACAATCTGTAATGGTTTATTTGTAATTATCGATTTTGCTGTCATGCTATTGTGGTAATTTTTTTCTTTGGCCAGTTGACATATTTGACAATATTTACATATTTCTTTCACTATACTCAAATCCTTCTTTGCCACATAATTTTCTCGAAACAAAGTCCATAGTTTTCTTGTTCCTATGTGTCCATTCTCTTTATGTAGATGACGAATAATTTCCTGTGCAAACTCCTTACTTATTACAAATACTTCTCTGTCCTCCAATTTCTTATACCACACTTCATCAATTTTATAGGCACCTTTAACTTTCTCGTTATCAAAATGTCTCTGATCTTCTTTAACCTTTTCCAATGTAAATATCCCCTCTGTTTGGTACAATTGGTTTATTCCAATTTGAAATTTGGTTTGATTGTTCCCTACTTCATCTACTCTACTCAATGCATCTGCTACCACGTTTAATTTCCCTGGAATATATTTGATTTCGAATTCATATTCTTGTAACAACAAGATCCATCGGTGTACACGATTATTGGCATAGCGGTTTTTCAACATAGCTGTAAGTGCTGAGTGGTCAGTTTCTAAAATAAACTTAGCTCCTAATAGATAGAATCTTAGTTTGCTAATGCAAAATACAACACTTGCCATTTCTAATTCTGTTATTGAATATTTCTTTTCTGCTAGCTTAGTCACTCTGGATATAAAACTAATAGGTACTTCTTCTCCATCTTGTATTTGAATTAATACCCCTGCCAATCTTTCTATTGAAGCATCCGTTCTCAAGATAAAAGGTTTGTCATATTGTGGATGAAATACTTTTAGGCTGTTTAGAAAAATTTCCTTTAACTCCTGAAATGCCTTTTCTCTTCTCTCGTCCCATTTCCATCTAATATCCTTCTTTAATAATTCTATAAGAGGAATTTCTCTCTTACTTAGATCAGGAACTAACTTCTTGAAATAATTGATGATACCTAGAAACCCTCGTAAAGTTCTTAAGTTATGTGGTGTTTTATACTCTAGGATTGCTTTAATTCTCTCAGGATTCATTGTTATACCAGTGTCACTTAAAACATATCCTAAATAATCCACTTCTCTTTTATAAAACTGACATTTCTCTAAGTTTAATTTAAGTCCAGCATTTTCTAATTCCTTTAATATTATTTCCAGATGTTTATGATGCTTCGTTTCTGTTTCAGAAAAAATCAAAATGTCATCTATGTAGTGGAGAGTGAAATCTTCATACGGATTCAAGATTGTATGCAACGTTCGTACTAAGGCTGCACAAGAACTTTGGAGTCCAAATGGCACTACACAAAATTGATACACCACTCCATCTACCATAAATGCAGTGTATTGTCTACAACGATGATCCAATGGAATTAACCAAAAGCTATGCTTTAGATCTAATTTTGAAAATATATTAGCCTTTATAATTCTTCCAAATATACCTTCAATATTTAATGGACTTTCGTATTGTTTTTTAGTAAATGTATTTATATTCCTAGCATCCAAACATATTCTAATATCCCCCGATTTCTTCTTTACACAAGTTATTGCACTTATGTATTGTGAATTAGATCTTTCAATAATACCGTCTTGTAACATCTTATTAATTTCCTGATATACCTCTTGTTTTAATTTATAAGGTATAGGATAAGTTTTGATCTTAAAATTTTTTATTTCTGGTATGACTTCAATTTTGTGAACATATCTAGTCGCAAGGCATACTTCCTCATTGAACAGCTTTTCGTGAGAATCAAGTAATTCATAGACTCTCTGTTTGTATTCCTCCGGACATAATTCCTCCCTCATGTTTTGTTCTTCTTCAGCAATGTGATTTATTTGTCCAATTGCACATTCGTTTTTTCCTATATCTGTTTGATAATTTGTTATAAACGGTATTGTATGATTATTATATATTATGTTTTGCATTTTATAATTTATTATAATTCTATGTTTACTTAATTCATCTGTACCCATGATTATGTCATATTTTAAATTTTTCACAATCAACAATTGTACTGATAAAACCTCACCATTTACTTCTAGGTTTGTCATAATGGTTTTAGTAGTTTCATATAATTTTCTTTCATTTGCCCCCATTAATGATATTTTATTTGTATTTATCACCATAATATTGTCCTGTTTTAAATTGTCTACTATATTTTGATTTATAATGGAAACTTCGGAACCCGTATCTAATAAAACTCTACATTTAATGTTATCTAAATTTCCCTCTATAAATACTAATCTATTTAATTCTGGGTTTGTTGGTTCTTCATCTAATATAAATTCTCTAGGATGTTGATATTTAGAAGAATAGACAATATTATGCACATAAGAGCAACTTACTCGAAATTTGGATCAGAACTCGGGCCCTGATCACTATCCCTTCTTATCTCTTCCTGGTTTTGTATCATGTTCACCTGTCTTCTATCTTCACCTCCTCGACTATCTCTTTGATCATAATTCCTGTCTCTGTTTTCATTTCTTCTGTCCTCTTCATTATTTCTCCCCTCTCTTCTGTATTGTTGCCAGTTCCGATTACGATTGTCGTTATTATTCCGTCTTCCATAATTTTGGTAATTTCCTCCATTATATCCATTATTCCGATTCCCATTATTACCATTCTGATACCCATTACGATTTCTGTAATTATCATATCTCGGATTTCTATCATCCCGTCCTGGTCCTCTTCTCTCGTAATTTCGATTTTCATAATTTCTCTGATCATTTCTCCTTTCATTTTCTCTTCTATTCTGTCCATTCCCATTTTCATTTAATCGATTGTCTCTTGTATCGTTATGATTTGTATAGCTCCGTTCCACTATTTGTAGATATCTTGATAAACTATCCATGGCTTTAATATTATGAAGCGCTATTGTTTCAGCTACTTCTGAATTGAAATGTCTGCCAATGTATAGCACTAATTCCTCCTCCTTCATTCCCGGATCTAAGTACTGGGCTATATTATATAATTGCATCGCATAATTATTCAGGTTTTTGCTTTTCTTATAATCAAATTTCCCGAAGTATAACCGCTCTCTGAATGTTGCTTGTTGCAATTCTCCCCAGAAATAGGCTAAGAATTGTTGCTCGAACTCTTCTAGGCTTTGTATTAGTTCTTCCTTATTACAAAACCACAATAAAGCATGGCCCTGTAATATGCTCCTTATAATAAGCTTGATCTCAACAATATCTCTGATTCCTTTAATTTTGTTTCTAATTATTTTGAGGAATACTTTGGGATGTTAATTGTTAATATTCCCATCAAATTTCACTCCGATTTCTAAATTGTGGAAATTTCCTGGGTATATATTGTTTCCTCCATTTCTTCTCAAATTTTCCTCCATTTCCTCTATCGTGATCCTTAATTTCCGAGTCATTTCTTCGATTTCTTTATTCATTTGTCGATTTATGTCGTCGGTTTTTGTTAGACTCATCCCCGTTCTCTCTTCAATCCGGCCATCCAAATCCTTAAATTTTCTATTTACGTTATCTTTCATCTGTTCCACTTCCTTTGTTATTTGTTTATTTTGTTCTGAGACCTCTACTTTAATATTCTCTGGTAAATATTCTTCTAGATCTCTTCTAAATTCTAATACTTCTTCTACTATGTTTTCTCTGATTTTCATACCATTTTCCTGTATTTCTTGTCTTATGTTTTTATTATTTTCCTCTATGTCTTCTTGTATTTGCCTAATACTCTTCTTATGTTCTTCTTGATTCTCCTTAAGTTCCTTAATCTCTTTGCAGTTTTCAAATCTAACCTCTTCTATCTTCCGTTCCAATCTGTTCATGTTTTCATGAATATTATGAATGTCTCCCCTCAAATTAAGCTCCATTCTATCCATATTTCCGTTAATGCTATTTATATTTCCATTCATATTGTCTATTTTTCCATTCAACTTTTGATCCGTTTTGTTCATGTTTCCATTTAACTCTCCCTTCATTGTATTCATCTGGTTCAACAATTGTTGCATCAAATCCATCATTTGGTTATCATTCCTTGTTCTTGTTTGCTGTTCCCTTCTCTCTTGTATTTCTTGACTTCTATCCAATCCTTCTTCTACTCGTTCTACCTCTATTCCATATTTTTCATCTCCTGTTCTCCTTTCTTCCTGTGCATCATCTTCCGATTGCTGTCCTTGGATGAGGTATTGCACCTGGAAATCTCCCATTCCATGGCTTCTTCCTTCTCTTTCCTCAGATCCACTATCATTTCCAACCTGCTTCCCATCGCGCAACATCATTTTCCTATTTTCCATTGTTCTTTGTTTTTAATTTTTTTTTTTTTAATATATTATTTTTATAATCGCCCCACGTTTTTGGGTGCCAATTTATAGTGGATATAGTTATATTTTAATATATACTTATATGATTTACCTTTATTTACCCGTTTTTACCTTCGGCTAGCCCTATATGATTATATGAAAAATTTTTAATTGTATGTATTGTTTAAATTTTATATTGCAGTCGGAAGCATGAGACTTCTCTCTTTGAGTCCTGGACACCTATTAGAAAAAATTTTTACACATATGAACATTTACTTATTATGATTTCGTGATAGGTCTATTCCTGAATAAATTATATATCTTTATTTCAATCATCTCACCATATGATAATCGAATGAATGATTTAAACAATGTTCGTGAAAAGTGTTATGGACATTGACTGGAATAAGAAAAATACCAACACTTAAATAAAAATATTTTAATAAATTGTTGATGAAATCTTCAAAATTTTACACACACATATATTCCTGAACCTCCCCTGTAGCCTCCCCTGTAGCTGCTTCGGCGCAACGGAGCAACTCTTCCGGTTCAACGTTTCTCGTCGTCACAAAATTATAGTACACAGTTAACGTGGAGGATGCAAACGTTTAACAGTTCAATGTTCATCAATTTAGTGCATTTAGAATAATATGGTTGAAAACTTATATTAAACAGTTACATATATAATTCAAGTTGTGAATTAAGTGTGTGTTTGATAGTTATAAGAATAAGTCAGCATGCAAAGCGGAAATTAAGATTGGAAAAGCATTTATGAGTGGTGTGAACTTTGATTATTTTACAAACGAAAAACTTTTTACAAGTAAGTACATATTTAATATCTAAAATTATTGTTGCAGAAAATTAGAGTTCTTTAATTATCCATGGATAAAATTTGGTATTCATTATTTTAAAGTTTCTTTGGCCAATTTTAGATTATTCAAATTTAAATGTTCAAATTAATTTCAAAAGTTCACTTTTTCTTTGTTTGTTTGGAATTCCAAATTAAAAAAACTCAAATAACACAGACCTTATATTCCATTCTCGGCGTGGTGGACCTGCAACATCCCGTCTCTTTTCTTAGGTATTCCTTACCCAAGAAATACTCGTTCGGCACGTTTCACTTTTTCACAGGGGTTAATCGACATTAATATTATGAATTTTTTTATTGATTTAGATTTAAAATTATTACTTTTACTTTAAAGTTTTTACAAAATCTTCTCAGAGAATTACATCCCAGTTCCTCATTCCCCAACTAACTCTCGACTCCCTTTTCTTTTAAAAATCAACAACATTTTTACAATCTCTAAAACACAGCCTCCTAATTTGTTATTTTATTCAACAATTGTCAATGATAATGTTTTTTTTATGGAAATACTGAATTCTTCAATTAAAATAGTCTTGGAGAGTGAAATCACTTGTATAAATGGTTTAACAATATCTTATAGAAATAGTCTTTTACATGTATTACAATGGTTTCAATCCTTGTAATTCCTTTTTTTTTTTAGTAAATTTGTTTACCATTAATATACAATTTCTACAATCTAAATTTATGATTTATATATATGGAACTGTTTATTTTTTAATTCTTCAATTAGCACTAATTTCGCTTTATATAAACTCTAACTTAATTTCAAATTTACATTCTCCGTTTTATATTAACTTCCAATTCGTTGAATTTAGGTTGGCAATATTATAACTAGATTCAATCACTTCCTTCATTGATTTCGATTTGATTACTAGATTTCTATGACATACAATATGGCTCTTATTCCGAATGTCATATTTCATACAGTTTTATTTTTATAAATTACTTTTTTCAAATTGCAACTTTTTCTTATATTTGCATATCGTTAATAAATTAGTGATTTGATTATTAATTCTTATTATTTTAGGTTTTGAACAAATTAACATCCTTTTCCCGATTCAAGTGTGGACATAGCAGCGATTTTAATGAAAATTGTTGACATTGACTTGACCTTAGGATTTATTCGTCAAGGTAACATTTTATTAAGAATTAATTTCTATATTATCATTACCATTCTATTCCTTATCCTTAATCCATTTCTTAAATTGATGTACTCAATATTTTATAATACATTTGCTTAAGTCATTCATTCGTTTTATGTTAAATTTTGTTCTTAATTAGGTAGTGTCTAATGATACACCATACGTATATACAAAAAAAATTCCTTTCTAATTCAATCTAATATATTAATATTTATCTATACTAGAGGACTGGCTTAATATATATATATATATATATATATATATATATATATATATATATATATATATAAGATGTACGAATAGTGCGTGACATATAAACAATAACTAACGAATAGATTAATGGGTATTGCACGCAAATAGAAGAAGGGGCTACTGAAACAAGTGGTAACCGCAGACATGCATGTTTCTGGCTCATTAGCCGTCATCGGTACGGTACAACCAAGAAAAGATGTGAAACATGGGAGCAAAGTTGGTGAATGAAACATGAGAAAATATAACAGAATTCAGCAGGATAGTCAAACACAACATTTGCGTCAGTTATATTAGAAGATCTCGAATTTTCGAGACAACAACCAACATAGACACGGAGGTGCATATAACACTCCCGTCTGAAACTTCCGACCCAGATCAATGAAATAACAACAAGATGTACGAATAGTGCGTGACATATAAACAATAAGTAACGAATAGATTAATGGGTATTGCACGCAAATAGAAGAAGGGGCTACTGAAACAAGTGGTAACCGCAGACATGCATGTTTCTGGCTCATTAGCCGTCATCGGTACGGTACAACCAAGAAAAGATGTGAAACATGGGAGCAAAGTTGGTGAATGAAACATGAGAAAATATAACAGAATTCAGCAGGATAGTCAAACACAACATTTGCGTCAGTTATATTAGAAGATCTCGAATTTTCGAGACAACAACCAACATAGACACGGAGGTGCATATAACACTCCCGTCTGAAACTTCCGACCCAGATCAATGAAATAACAACAAGATGTACGAATAGTGCGTGACATATAAACAATAAGTAACGAATAGATTAATGGGTATTGCACGCAAATAGAAGAAGGGGCTACTGAAACAAGTGGTAACCGCAGACATGCATGTTTCTGGCTCATTAGCCGTCATCGGTACGGTACGGTAATGAGCCAGAAACATGCATGTCTGCGGTTACCACTTGTTTCAGTAGCCCCTTCTTCTATTTGCGTGCAATACCCATTAATCTATTCGTTACTTATTGTTTATATGTCACGCACTATTCGTACATCTTGTTGTTATTTCATTGATCTGGGTCGGAAGTTTCAGACGGGAGTGTTATATGCACCTCCGTGTCTATGTTGGTTGTTGTCTCGAAAATTCGAGATCTTCTAATATAACTGACGCAAATGTTGTGTTTGACTATCCTGCTGAATTCTGTTATATTTTCTCATGTTTCATTCACCAACTTTGCTCCCATGTTTCACATCTTTTCTTGGTTGTACCGTACCGATGACGGCTAATGAGCCAGAAACATGCATGTCTGCGGTTACCACTTGTTTCAGTAGCCCCTTCTTCTATTTGCGTGCAATACCCATTAATCTATTCGTTACTTATTGTTTATATGTCACGCACTATTCGTACATCTTGTTGTTATTTCATTGATCTGGGTCGGAAGTTTCAGACGGGAGTGTTATATGCACCTCCGTGTCTATGTTGGTTGTTGTCTCGAAAATTCGAGATCTTCTAATATAACTGACGCAAATGTTGTGTTTGACTATCCTGCTGAATTCTGTTATATTTTCTCATGTTTCATTCACCAACTTTGCTCCCATGTTTCACATCTTTTCTTGGTTGTACCGTACCGATGACGGCTAATGAGCCAGAAACATGCATGTCTGCGGTTACCACTTGTTTCAGTAGCCCCTTCTTCTATTTGCGTGCAATACCCATTAATCTATTTGTCCGAATTTGGTTTCAATTACCAAATTCTCCCGTGATTCTATCAATTTCCCCTGTATAATAAAAGTCGAATATTATGCTCAAAATACATAACTAAATATATCCTTATTTTCAACAGTTAATATTTCTTCACTTCACTACAAAAAAGTCATTTAAATTTACTAACACCTAAGAAAAACAGATAAATATCGTTTTCTGAAATTCTACTGAACATATCAAAGTCCCCGACATCTTATCTCTTCATAAAAACTCTCTTCCAAACTCTGTTATCTGTATCTACGAAACCGTTGAAAACCCCACAAAAAACATCTTCATATCTGCAACATTCACTTGTTGTTCGAACGTTACATTTTAAAATACTTTATCCCATTGGCCAGTTTCTAATAGTTTACTCATTCCTCGATTCTACGTCATCAAACATATAAATACGAAAATAGCCTCATTTTTACTTCACTTCCCAGATAGCTTTCACACTTCTCAGACACCCTCTTTCATCATACATCATGCTACAACTTCGTAAAACCAGCCGGCGTTTTTGAACCCGGGAACCACCATGTGTCCGTAATCTTTATTCTTTTCATAAACCAACATAGTATGTGCACAATACTTTCAGTTATCGCGAAAAGTCAAGTGAATTCTTAATTGTCGAAGCAACAGTAAATAACTTATATTTCATGACAATATAAATCATAACGTGATATCAGTGTTTTAATTTCATTCTACGGTTCATCGTTACTTCAGTGACAAACGGCCGTAGTGGTCCTTCGCAAAGCCAAAAATACATTCCCTCTAATTAACCCTAAGTAAAGGGGTTAAATTAGAACATGGTCCTGATTCGAGACCGGATAGAACCAGAAAATAGTGAAGCACAGTCCTAGCGAGAGCAGTGAAACAACCCTTGGAGTCCAGAGAATATAGACCCTCAGCGTTCCCGAGAACTCTTCGAGAATTTCAGTAAGCAGAAAACAGACATTAGATAAGGTATTTATCGATAATAAAAGATTTTGTATATTTGCTTATCAACCAACGTAGATTTTGTAAACATAGTATATAGGGTGATTTAAATGGTTTCACCTTAATATTAATTTGGATTTATAACATTCTTTGACATTGTTTGTGTAAAATAAAATAGTATACAGGGTGATTTAAATAATTTCACCTTAATATTAATTTGGATTTATAATAACATTCTTTGACATTGTTTGTGTAGAATAAAATAGTATACAGGGTGATTTAAATGATTTCACCTTAATATTGATTTGGAACTATAATAACATTATTTGATATTTTTTATGTATTAATAATAAAACCGTTACACTAATGGACAAAGTGAATTGATATTTTGTATATAACATGCATTAAATGTAGAGTATCATTTTAACTTGCAACTAGTCGTAGAAAACTGAACAGGCACGGCTGGTAGCAAAAATATAAAACAAATATATTACGCTGATACAAAATAAGCATTGTTCAAACATAGCCATTAATTTGCATTTCATGTTAAATATAATAATACACGGCAGATTGTTACTGCCCATGTTAACCGTTTGACAGTTTGTAATAACATTTCAAAATGTACTGCCCAACAATTAAGAACATTCACGTCCGAAGCTAGATCTATCGTAAAGTCATTGTTAAATTTAAATATCAATAAGGAAGAGTATTTGATGCACTAATCGTTCACATATTAAAAACAAAGTTAGATTATAATACAAAAAGATCTCTTGAAGAAAAAGAGACTGATCAAAATTTAATTGCTAGTGATATTTTTTTTGATTTCTTGAAAAAAAATGTACAGTCTTGGAAAACTTGTTAACCCAAGATCCCAAACCCTAACCATTCACCATCAATGCAACAATCTCCAGAATATTATCGTCAGGAAACATAGTGTTCTGGACACAACTCATTCACAATACCTTACGGATAACCTCTCTCATACTCATTATACTCATTCTTTGGTGTGACCACACCAGTTTCAAATCACAACTTACCCTCAAAAACATTCTTAATTCACAAAACACTCTTAGCTCATAAATAAATAAATTTCAAACCAACACTTACACTCGAATAAACGATTCACTTTCATACTAAACGCCCTTACAGTGCAGAATAGCACTCACTCATCATTGCTTAAACTCTTTCTCGTCAAGAAAACAATCCTTTAGTCCTCTGGAAGAGGACAGTGATACTTATATACTTGAAACTATGTGAAAAACTTAAACTTATACTTGAACATTGAGAAACAAATACTTTAACACTTAAAACCCTGGACGATTAACAAAAAAAAAGCTTAGACACTTTGACATGAACATTACTCTTATGTGAATACCTGGATAAAGGTATTGAAATGAAGAAGAATATACTTGGTTGAAAATATGAAGATACTTGGTTGAAAAGATGAAGATACTTGGTTGAAAAGATGAAGATACTTGGTTGAAAAGATGAAGAAACTTGGTTGAAAAGATGAAGAAACTTGGTTGAAAAGATGAAGAAACTTGGTTGAAAATATGAAGATACTTGGTTGAAAAGATGAAGAAACTTGGTTGAAAAGATGAAGAAACTTGGTTGAAAATGAAGATACTTGGTTGAAAAGATGAATATACTTGGTTAAAGATGAAGATACTTGGTTGAAAAAGGAGATACTTGGTTGAAAAGATGAAGATACTTGGTTGAAAAGATGAAGATACTTGGTTGAAAAGATGAAGATACTTGGTTGAAAAAGGAGATACTTGGTTGAAAAGATGAAGATACTTGGTTGAAATGAAGAAGAATATACTTGGTTGAAAATATGAAGATACTTGGTTGAAAAGATGAAGAAACTTGGTTGAAAAGATGAAGAAACTTGGTTGAAAATATGAAGATACTTGGTTGAAAAGATGAAGATACTTGGTTGAAAAGATGAAGAAACTTGGTTGAAAATGAAGATACTTGGTTGAAAAGATGAATATACTTGGTTAAAGATGAAGATACTTGGTTGAAAAAGAAGATACTTGGTTGAAAAGATGAAGAAACTTGGTTGAAAAGATGAAGATACTTGGTTGAAGAAGATGCATGGTTGAAGAAGATGACACTTGGATAATATAAACACTTGGGTGACGTTTAGAAGAAAACGGCATCCCCCCTTACTCATATGTTACTTAAACAATCACATTGACGACACTTTGAATTTAACACAACTTGACAAAAACATTATATACATATCTTACCCTCCTTTTCTTGGCGAGAACAGAAATAACTCCTTTACATTAGCTAAAACATTTTAAAAACTCATTCTTACCCGCAAAAGAGTCGGGTCCCCTTAACACAAACACCTATAATCATAAAAACATATACAAAAACAATCTCAAAAGAGTTAGAAAAAACTCTCTCATCATACTTAAACACTCGTGGTCACTACCTTACATTTACTTTTATGCTAACTCACACTTACATTATTACTTGCACTAGCATACAATTGCACCTTAATCAAACTCATACTCATTCTCATATTGGCACTCAAAGCTCACATTCATAATACTTTTACACTTATTCGTACATACTCGTATTTGCATTTGCATTCACATTCATTCATACTTACTCTTACTCACTTGTTGTTGCACGCATTCGTACTTGCTCTAGTCTCATGAGCATACTCTCTTACATTTCTCTCATTATCTCATTAAACACTGGGAAGTCCGAGGTTCCTGGACCGTTACTCGTAAAACAAACTGGTACCACACTTGTCGAAATAGAATCGACTTAAACATTCTCTTTCGTTTCTCTCATTAAACACTGGGAAGTCCGAGGTTCCTGGACCGTTACTCGTAAAACAAACAGGTACCACACTTGTCGAAATAGAATCGACTTAAACATTCTCTTACATTTCTCTCATTATCTCATTAAACACTGGGAAGTCCGAGGTTCCTGGACCGTTACTCGTAAAACAAACTGGTACCACACTTGTCGAAATAGAATCGACTTAAACATTCTCTTACATTTCTCTCATTATCTCTTTAAACACTGGGAAGTCCGAGGTTCCTGGACCGTTACTCGTAAAACAAACTGGTACCACACTTGTCGAACTAGAATCGACGTAAGCATTCTCGTTCTTTACTGCATTTATTATTCTTTTATGTGAATACCTGGACAAAGGTATTATTCTTTTATGTGAATACCTGGACAAAGGTATTATTCTTTCATGTGAATACCTGGACAAAGGTATTATTCTTTTATGTGAATACCTGGACAAAGGTATTATCATCTTCTTATCGTTTACAACTCTAGTCCATTTCTAGAGTATATTGCTTACACTCTTATCGTTTACAACTCTAGTCCATTTCTAGAGTATATTGCTACATTCTTATTGGTTACAACTCTAGTCCATTTCTAGAGTATATTGCTTACCTTCTTATCGTTTACAACTCTAGTCCATTTCTAGAGTATATTGCTTACACTCTTATCGTTTACAACTCTAGTCCATTTCTAGAGTATATTGCTTACAATCTTATCGTTTACAACTCTAGTCCATTTCTAGAGTATATTGCTTACACTCTTATCGTTTACAACTCTAGTCCATTTCTAGAGTATATTGCTTACAATCTTATCGTTTACAACTCTAGTCCATTTCTAGAGTATATTGCTTACACTCTTATCGTTTACAACTCTAGTCCATTTCTAGAGTATATTGCTTACCTTCTTATCGTTTACAACTCTAGTCCATTTCTAGAGTATATTGCTTACACTCTTATCGTTTACAACTCTAGTCCATTTCTAGAGTATATTGCTTACACTCTTATCGTTTACAACTCTAGTCCATTTCTAGAGTATATTGCTTACATTCTTATCGTTTACAACTCTAGTCCATTTCTAGAGTATATTGCTTATCTTCTTATCGTTTACAACTCTAGTCCATTTCTAGAGTATATTGCTTACAATCTTATCGTTTACAACTCTAGTCCATTTCTAGAGTATATTGCTTACACTCTTATCGTTTACAACTCTAGTCCATTTCTAGAGTATATTGCTTACATTCTTATCGTTTACAACTCTAGTCCATTTCTAGAGTATATTGCTTATCTTCTTATCGTTTACAACTCTAGTCCATTTCTAGAGTATATTGCATACATTCGTTACATTCATGACGTTAGGGTCCTTACAACACTCTAACCTCAACTCTTATTCATTCGTTACATTCATGATGTTAGAGTCCTTACAACACTCTAACCTCAACATTTATTCAGTCGTTACATTCATGACGTTAGAGTCCTTACAACACTCTAACCTCAACTCTTATTCATTCGTTGCATTCATGATGTTAGAGTCCTTACAACACTCTAACCTCAACATTTATTCAGTCGTTACATTCATGACGTTAGAGTCCTTACAACACTCTAACCTCAACTCTTATTCATTCGTTACATTCATGATGTTAGAGTCCTTACAACACTCTAACCTCAACATTTATTCAGTCGTTACATTCATGACGTTAGAGTCCTTACAACACTCTAACCTCAACTCTTATTCATTCGTTACATTCATGACGCTAGAGTCCTTACAACACTCTAACCTCAAATCTTATTCATTCATTACATTCATGACGTTAGAGTCCTTACAACACTCTGACACCAACATTAGGTTACTTTACAACCCATATACACCTATTTACATAGTTACTCTCAAAATTATTCACTTTCATTCACAAACCTGCATCAACACTGTACACACACTCACGCTCCATACCCTTTCACTAACATCAGCATTCGATGTCTGAGAGCAGCCATCTCTCACCTCTCTTCCATTCTTCCCGCGCCCCCAATATGTCCGAATTTGGTTTCAATTACCAAATTCTCCCGTGATTCTATCAATTTCCCCTGTATAATAAAAGTCGAATATTATGCTCAAAATACATAACTAAATATATCCTTATTTTCAACAGTTAATATTTCTTTACTTCACTACAAAAAAGTCATTTAAATTTACTAACACCTAAGAAAAACAGATAAATATCGTTTTCTGAAATTCTACTGAACATATCAAAGTCCCCGACATCTTATCTCTTCATAAAAACTCTCTTCCAAACTCTGTTATCTGTATCTACGAAACCGTTGAAAACCCCACAAAAAACATCTTCATATCTGCAACATTCACTTGTTGTTCGAACGTTACATTTTAAAATACTTTATCCCATTGGCCAGTTTCTAATAGTTTACTCATTCCTCGATTCTACGTCATCAAACATATAAATACGAAAATAGCCTCATTTTTACTTCACTTCCCAGATAGCTTTCACACTTCTCAGACACCCTCTTTCATCATACATCATGCTACAACTTCGTAAAACCAGCCGGCGTTTTTGAACCCGGGAACCACCATGTGTCCGTAATCTTTATTCTTTTCATAAACCAACATAGTATGTGCACAATACTTTCAGTTATCGCGAAAAGTCAAGTGAATTCTTAATTGTCGAAGCAACAGTAAATAACTTATATTTCATGACAATATAAATCATAACGTGATATCAGTGTTTTAATTTCATTCTACGGTTCATCGTTACTTCAGTGACAAACGGCCGTAGTGGTCCTTCGCAAAGCCAAAAATACATTCCCTCTAATTAACCCTAAGTAAAGGGGTTAAATTAGAACACTATTCGTTACTTATTGTTTATATGTCACGCACTATTCGTACATCTTGTTGTTATTTCATTGATCTGGGTCGGAAGTTTCAGACGGGAGTGTTATATGCACCTCCGTGTCTATGTTGGTTGTTGTCTCGAAAATTCGAGATCTTCTAATATAACTGACGCAAATGTTGTGTTTGACTATCCTGCTGAATTCTGTTATATTTTCTCATGTTTCATTCACCAACTTTGCTCCCATGTTTCACATCTTTTCTTGGTTGTACCGTACCGATGACGGCTAATGAGCCAGAAACATGCATGTCTGCGGTTACCACTTGTTTCAGTAGCCCCTTCTTCTATTTGCGTGCAATACCCATTAATCTATTCGTTACTTATTGTTTATATGTCACGCACTATTCGTACATCTTGTTGTTATTTCATTGATCTGGGTCGGAAGTTTCAGACGGGAGTGTTATATGCACCTCCGTGTCTATGTTGGTTGTTGTCTCGAAAATTCGAGATCTTCTAATATAACTGACGCAAATGTTGTGTTTGACTATCCTGCTGAATTCTGTTATATTTTCTCATGTTTCATTCACCAACTTTGCTCCCATGTTTCACATCTTTTCTTGGTTGTACCGTACCGATGACGGCTAATGAGCCAGAAACATGCATGTCTGCGGTTACCACTTGTTTCAGTAGCCCCTTCTTCTATTTGCGTGCAATACCCATTAATCTATTCGTTACTTATTGTTTATATGTCACGCACTATTCGTACATCTTGTTGTTATTTCATTGATCTGGGTCGGAAGTTTCAGACGGGAGTGTTATATGCACCTCCGTGTCTATGTTGGTTGTTGTCTCGAAAATTCGAGATCTTCTAATATAACTGACGCAAATGTTGTGTTTGACTATCCTGCTGAATTCTGTTATATTTTCTCATGTTTCATTCACCAACTTTGCTCCCATGTTTCACATCTTTTCTTGGTTGTACCGTACCGATGACGGCTAATGAGCCAGAAACATGCATGTCTGCGGTTACCACTTGTTTCAGTAGCCCCTTCTTCTATTTGCGTGCAATACCCATTAATCTATTCGTTACTTATTATATATATATATATATATATATATATATATATATGTATATATATATGTATATATATATAGTATATGTATATATATATATATATATATATATATATATATATATATAGTATATGTGTATATAATTTAAATCCGTTACTACATAATAAATCAGTATATTTTGTAATCACCTGATATTTTATAATTTGTTGAACCACATTTTTCCTTATATTGTAATGTTTACCTTTTCTTTTGTTTTAGTTTATATTGTCAATCTAGAATCTACTTCAAATCTTGGAACTTGTAACTTTTGTTGAATAAATACTTTTTAAAAATGATTTTGTGTTATATATCTTATATTATATATACATAAACAATTCTCATCAAGCGATTTTTCTAAATAATTATCTTAACCCAATATCATTATACCTACCTATAAAATAAAATTTAAGGGATAGGCTAGAGCTATAAGTCTGCGTAGAATCGATCGTCTGCTGATAACGCAAGTGGTTGGTAATTTATGACCTTCTTAGATATATTGTCGCACTATACATGCCAAGCGATTATCATGAGCTTAGATGCGTTTGAAAGAAAAAACGAACCTTTCTACCGTTGGCAACTATTAATAGTGCCCCCTATCTATCATGCTCTATAATTTAAAATTGAATTTATAGATTCCACTGTGTATTTTTAATAGATTATAGGATATGAACGAATTCTTAGGTTTCTGTAACAATTAGTTATCATGTTTATATGTTGAAAAGTGTGGATTACCTGTTAACAGAACGGGTACTGCCAGATTAATCGGTAAAGCAAATCCTCCCGCTTGAATTTTAATTTTGCAAGCAAATTTGCTGAAAGCGTAACACACGTATGAGGATATAATGTTGATAAAAAATGTCCAGATAGGTGTCCAAAGTGATGTTTCCATTTGTATAGGTATTATGTCCGCTATTTCGTCTGTATAATTTATACCTGAATTTCCCACGACCGGCTGAATCTGCAAAATAAAAATTAATATGAGATGAAGATAAGAAGCTATATTTTACTTGAAACACGAAAACAAAGAAGTATCCATATGTAAATCCGTCATCAGACCGTACAGTTAAAGTTAAAGCAAAACGTCTGCAGTGGGCTGGACATGTAAGACGACAGATAGACGACAGAATCTTGAAACTAGCACGGTGAGAAGCTCATGCTGTTAAAAAACCGCCCGCTGAAGACATAATATCAGAAAGACCTGAGAATGCCAGGAATACAAAATGGAAGTGAAGCAATACTAGATAGGACGATATGGAGGCTACTCGTGAAAACAGCTTAATCTATTAGGGGTTGTAATGCCAAACACCATGGAGTAGTAGTACAAAAACAATTAAGTCGTAAATCCATACAATAATTTGATAGTACAATTTCATGTTTTTCTATTGTCTATTGAAAACAAAGACTGGTTACGAAATTGTGGTCATAGCACTATAACAACGCAGTGGAACTGCTTATGATGAATTGATTTCGTTTTGAGTTACTTAAAACAATTCGTAATGGCTTGGGGATACAGCAGTGATCCGCCTTAAAGCGTCAAGAGTAGACTTGTGAAATGAGTCGATTCAATAAGGTATTTTCTCAGCCCTTTCTTTTACTTTGCGATTGATCTAGAGTATAGTTCGCTTGCTGAATGAGATTTATAGAATTGTTACGAAATCGACCTGGTCTAATAGAATACCAAAAAGTTAAAGTGTTATAGACTTTTTTAAGAAAGTCGATTGTTTGTTGGGAGCCGCATACTAGAACTTTCAGGAATTCAAAGGTTCCAGAAAGTGGTTTTAATATATAAGCGACCGCCTACGAGCGGTGAGTTCAATCTACAGTTTGATCTCGTGAGAAGAACAGTAAACAAAAATAGTGAACAGTGTATATAAATAAGAAATGAAATATAAGAGAATAGTTAATTGTATAAATAAATTACGTAAGTGTGTATAAATTCATTCCACCCGTTGGGTTAAAAACTATTAAAATAAATAAGAGAAACATTACATTGGAGTCAGGTGATATGAATAAATAGGTACGTCAAAATGGCGCAGGGACTAAGTGACGGAACTAAAAGTAGAATTGGAAAATCGCGATTTGGAAACGTCCGGAGAGAAGAGCAGCTTAGATCAAGAAACATTTTTATTGAAAGATAAGGCTTCTACTTTAATCTCGTCAATTTCTGCTAATATGAAGAATGATACTTCTAATATGAAAAACGATATTTCTGCTATGAAAAACGAAATTTCTGCTAATACGGTCGAGAAGATTTCAACTATGAAGAACGATTTGTCTGCTATGAAGAGCAATATTTCTGCTATGAAGGACGATACTTCTGCTAATATGAACGAAAAGATTTTAACTATGAAGAACGATATTTCTGCTATGAAGTATGATATTTTTGCTAATATGAACAATATTTCTACCGACATCTTATCAATGAAAAATTACATTGCTGCTGACGTTGAAAGTAAAGTTTCGACTCTAAAATCTGATATTGAGAATAAGATGAGAACGATGGAAAATAATATGGACGAGAAAGTCAAGAAACTAGAGAGAAAGATGATAGGTTCAAGAACACAAGGCACGCCAGCGGAAGAAAAGAAGATAGAGAATATAAAACCCGGCAAGCCAGAAACACACCCTAAGATAGAAAACATTGGCAATTTTGCCCGAGACATGGCCCCGACGTTCGATGGAAAAACGTCGTGGACCAATTATGTGAAATAATTTGGAGCAGCCGCTAGAGTGAGTAATTGGTTCGATAAGGAGAGAGCAGTGAACTTAACCATCGCGCTTCGGGGAGATGCCTTAGATGTACTTCAGACGATACCATTTGAACAAATGGAAGACTTCGAGCAGATAAAGAAAAGGTTGGGCATGCGATATGGTCACGAACATTCTGAATACTTGTATCGAATCTAGTTGAAGAGCCGAATGTGGAAACGTGACGAAACCCTTCAAGAGACTGAACTGGATATTGCCCGACTAGTTTGATTTGCTCATTCATCAGCATCAGAGAGCATAATGGAAAGTTTGGGTACCAGATCTTTATTAACGGCTTATCTGACCACGATATGGAGTGGACGCTTCGATTAACCCAGACCAAAACCATGGTAGATGTATTGACCGCTGCTCGTGCATATGAAGCAGCAACGAAGGCTTCGGGATACAACAAAGGTACGATCATGCAAGAAAAGGGTGACGATGATAGACTTGACCAGATCGTCAACTTGATAAAGAGTATGGTAGACTCCTGCAAACCAAAAAGTTCAGTCACAGGAAAAACTAGACAGGGGCGAACATCGAACTGGTGTGAGTCACCGAAATTCCGACTCTCTGCCTAGACGGTCATGCCCAGCAGACTATTCTCACTGCAACAAGGTGGAATCTAAGGAAGTTGCAGTTTCAAGAATTGCAGTAGTCAACGAAGAACGGTCACCCACCAGGATCAGAGAAGATCTGAAGAATGATCCTCGCCTAAAGATGATTCGGCAATGTAAGAAAGAAAATCGGCGTCCTACCTGGCAAGAAGTGTCAAGATTTTTACTGACACTCAAGACATATTGGGCTCAATGGGACTCCCTAGTCCTGGAAGAAGGCTTGTTGATAAGAATACTTGAAAATGATGATGGTTCCGAGAAGAGAAGACAGCTAATTATCCCGAGAACGAGAGTAGCTGAGGTACTGAGGAAGTTACACGACAGTCCATCAGGAGGTCATCTGGGAGTGAAGAAAACCCTTCACCGAGTCCGTGAAAGGTTTTATTGGATGAACAGCTCCGACGATGTGAAGGACTGGAGTATGAAATGTACTACTTGTGCTACGAGTATTGGACCACATCGCAATAGAAAGGTATCCATGAAACAATATAATGTTGGAAGCGCTTTTGAAAGGATTGCTCTAGATATCCCTGGACCATTTCCGACGGCAGAAAAGGGGACTAAATACATTATGGTTGTAATGGATTATTTCACAAAGTGGGCGGAAATTCACGCGATCCCGAATCAAGAAGCCACAACGGACGCGGATTTACTGGTGAAAGAATTTATCAGCCGATATGGAGTGCCCTGGAAGAAATTTCGAGAGCCAGGTATTCCAAGAAATTTGTGACTAGCTGGGGATGAAGAAGGCCAGGACAATAGCGTTGCATCCACAGTCAGATGGAATGGTCGAAAGAATGAATAGGGCCATTGGAAAATACGTGTCCAAAGCAGTTGCCAGCCACCAGATAGACTGGTACCAGTATCTCTCCCTGTTTGCATTGGTTTATCTATCCGCCATCAATGAGTCCACGAGTGAAACACTTGCGAAAATCCTGTTTGGACGCGAAATGAGGCTACCTTGTGACCTAGAATTTGGTTGTCGATCGTGAGAAGATCTAGCGAGAAAAGATTACGTGATCTAATTGAGAAGAAGGATGGACGATGTGCACGAATTGGTTCGAAAGAATCTTCAAGTTGCCAGCGACCTAATGAAAAAACGGTACACAGGCCACAGAAGGCACTTTCAAAGAAGGGGACCAAGTATGGCTGCAGAACTCGACTAGGAGAGAAGCCTTTTCTCCATAATTACAGAAATCCTGGCATGGCTCGTACTTAATCAAGAAAAAGATGAATGACGTCATCTATCGTATCAGCTAGATCCTCAATGAAAAACCGAAAGTAATCTACCAAAACCGACGAAGGAGAACCATGACCTAGAGGAAGGGGTGAACCACATCCGAGAAGAGCCTAACCCTGCCTTCGAAGAATTTATGGAGAATATTGACAACATTTTTTCACACTCCTTGAAGAGTATTCACTGGCACACAACATCTCCACCAGTAACAAACACGTACCAGGGTTGGCAACTGTCTTTCGAAAGAAGTTTGGGCAATTAGAGAAACTTGAAGATCAGATTCCAGCCCCTGGCAAGAAACTGAGGCTCAAACACAATTCTATCTGGTAACCAACAACGAATTTCAAGATCCATCCACCTACCTGGATGTGTGGGAAGCGGTTCGAAGCCTTCGAGACCATATGTTAAAATCCAACGTGAAGAAATTGGCTATGCCTAGGAGAGAGAGCAACCAGTTGAATTGGCGAGTTATCAGGAACATGGTAGAGGTGATCTTCCAAGACACCGGTGTCCACATATTAATTTGCAGCTATACCCCCCAAATCGGTAACCGATGAAGACGGTGCCTTGTTATTTATATACAACCAGGAAGTGTAGAAATGAATCTATTTGCCGATTTAAACGTCCAATACCGGCTACACAGAAGTACCAGGAGGAACTTCCTTTTAAGGAGGGGGAACCGTTACGAAATCGCACACGGGTGTAATCCCTGAAATGAATGCGACCCTATCTAATACAATATTTAAAAGTTGAAATTTTGACTGGAGCGCACCAATTTTTGGGATTGACTATTTTTGTGTGATTCTTTTTATTGACATTTCGGCATACTAGAAATTTCAGGAATCCGAAGATTCAAGAATGTGGTTTCAATATATAGGCGACTTCCTACGAGCGGTGAGTTTAGTCTACAGTTTGATCTCGTGAGAAGAACGGTAAACATAAATAGTGTATATAAATCAGAAATTAAGTGTGTACATAAATTAAGTATAAGTGAATAGTTAAGTGCGTATAAGTGAACAGTTAAGTCCATAAATAAATTACGTAAGTAGATATACTGTGTGTATAAATTTATTCCACCCGTTGTGTTAAAAACCATTTAAATAAATAGGAAAAATATTACAGACTTATTGATGTTTCCTACCTGAGTAACATTGAAAGGATGATTACTCATGGCATCCGGTAATTTGTTGAATAAAAACATCACATTTCCTTCTCTGATCCATAATATTACCAAGGCGATGATGAAGAAGGTCAGACATTTAATTGGTGCTATTATTGCGTAAATGAAGTAAGTGTCAGTCTGAAATTCTTTACTCGCCGTTCCCATGTTGCTTATGAATTTTATAGAAGACTTATCAGAAACAAAATTCTGCCACCATCCAACTGAGATTAAGGTTAGAGATAAAGGAATTGTCAAGAGTATGAGTTTATCTTCTACCAGTGGCCAAATTATAAGAGCACTTGCTTGAATTATTATGGCAAGGATGTCCAATACATAACTTATTGTACCATTAATTTGAATTCTTTCCCTTGATAACAAATCTGAAAATAACGAAATGTGTATTAATTTTTTGATAATGAATTATATCAAATACATGAACTCCAAACTCACGTTTTATTAGAGAAACTCCTACTTTTTTTGAATTTTGTTCACTAACACGTCTACTGCAACTTTTTTGATAATTCCAATTAATAATAGAAAAAAACATCTACCTAAATGCATGGTTGCTTTTAATAATTTCAGATAAAAACTCTGGTAACAGTCACAGGAGTGGTGTAACTTGTAGTTCAGCAAATATAAAGTTTGACTGATAATGAATAAGAGATTATTGAAAAGGAACATTCTATTAGCAAAGTCTGACGTATGGAATGAAATGTTAAAGGATGAAAATATGATAGATTAGATAAGAAACCGAATTGGTGGATATTTGATATTACCAGCCGAAATATATTCATTTTATACTTAGTGGTTGCATAATTGACCTAAGGAGTAAGGGACTACCTAGGACATAGTTCTAATAGTCAGAGGCAAGTTCGAGAGCACTTTGTGTGATTTATTAAAAAAGGGCCTCAGAATCATTGAGCAATGGTGCTTGTCAGTGGGGCTAAACATTAACCCAAACAAGACCATAGTAGTTCCATTTACACGAAAAAGAACACTTCCAGCCATGAAACCCATATCCTTAAACGGGGAAATCATAGAATGGAAATCAGAAGTTAAATATCTAGGGATAACCCTAGACAGTAAGCTTCTGTGGAATAAGCATGTTGAAATAACTGCTAGTAAAGCAATAAGAGCTTTAATGGCGTGCAGAAATCTAGCTGGTAAGAGGTGAGGCTGTAACCCAAAAATACTGCGATGGATGTACGCCCTGATTGTGAGACCAGCAATTACGTATGGGGCAATAGTTTGGCATACAAAAGCAGGTAAGTACAGCACGAGGAAGACCCTCGACAAAGTTAAAAGGCTAGCCTGTTTGTGCATCACTGGAGCTATGAGAACGTGTACAACTAGGGCACTTGAGATCATTACATATCTCACACCTCTACATCTGGTGATAGAAAGATCTGCCCAAGAGGCAATTTTTAGAATATCTAAGGAAGGTTCAGGCAATGAGAGTATTAAAAATCAGGGAGCCTGGTCCTCCCTGACAAGATACATCTCATCAGCGAATCTTCCCACTGAGGAAATGATCAGGAAAGTAAGCATCGAAAAGAATTTCACAGGGGATATACCACCCAAACTCTCAAAGAAAACACCATTAGATGGTATACGTATGGTTCAGAAACCACCATTGGAGCAGGCGCTGGAGTACTTGGGCATGGCACCAGATTCTCATTATCGTTAGGCTACGCCACGAGCGTCTTTCGGGCAGAAATACTTGCGATCTAAAAATGCGTGGAAATGAACCTAGAAAGAAACTACCAGAAATGTGATATATCGATCCATTCTGATAGTCAAGCAGCTATCAAAGCATTGAGCTCCCATGTCATTGACTCAAAGTTGGCGTGGGAGTGCCGAAGAAAACTTGATGAATTAGGCAAGAATAACAGGGTCTCTTTAGTCTGGGTTCCTGGCCACTCGGGAATCACGGGAAATGAAGAGGCCAATATACTTGCCAGAAAAGGAGCACAAATGCCCTTTATTGGCCCGGAGCCTTTCTGTGGTGTAGCAAAATGCTCCTACAAGAAAGAGTTTCGGAAGAAAGAGGAAACCGAAAGAGAAGCACTCTGGCGGTGCCTTCCCGGGTTGGAACATTCCAAACTTTGACACTGCTAGATCCAAAAAATATTTGGACCTCAGTAAAGATAAGCTACATCTCCTCACGGGCTTTCTTACAGGACACTGCCGCCTTAGGAAGCACTTAATGAGAATATGTCTAGCAGAGATTGACGAGTATAGATTCTGTGGGGAGGAGGATGAAACTCCGGACCACCTAGTTCTGGAATGCCTCGCCATTGCAAGCCAACGCAAGAAATGCTTCGGACAAGAAACTTGTAAGAGTGAGGACCTAACCTCGTTGAAGCTGTTCCAAATACTAGAGTTCATTAGAACCTTGGAACTGGAAGGCGAGCTGTAGTAGTAGCGAGAAGAGCTCTGATAGAGGGGGCACAATAAACCGTTGGTTTCAGTGCACTGTAACTCCGTTAAAATCTAATCTAATCTAAGGGACCACCTCATACAATTGAGATAACTCTACTGTAAATGTAATATACATAAAAATGGACATGTCTGTTCCTATATCACTCTGCTGTGAAAACTACACAACACAGGTGAATAGTCTATGTATGTTGTGCTACCCCCAAGCTTCCCATCGTGCACTACAGTGGTTGTGTGATAATATATGTAAGGATGTAAATGATAAGAGATTGTGTAGGTAACTTATTTTTATTATTAACAATGTCTTTTAGAAATCCCCAAATAAATCCGTAGGGGTTAAATCCAGACTATTAGGTGGCTAGTTAATAGTTTCATCCATATTGTGAATACATTATTTAAATGATTCCGAACGGGTAGGGCATATGGGGGTGTTCCATCCAGCATCCAAATCATATCATCAAGTGGGGGTATCATATTATATATTATTGAAATAAAAGTAAAGACTATTTGAAAGACTTAAAAACTGTTATTTTCTTGTATCCCTTAAAATTTGCACGCTACTGAACTTTTAACACCATATTAACAAAATATAACCATTTAAAGAGAAAAATAGTCTTCTTCATTGTCTTTAATATTATTTTATTTACTTATTCATCTGACGTGGGGTTACCATAACTTATACTAAGTAAGGTTGAAATATTTGTTTTGTACCCAAACAATAATCATCGAGCTCTTAATATAATTATTTTCAATACGGCTCTGTAATTTTTGAAGATTTTTATTGTATGGGTTCAGTTTGGAAAACGTAATAAGAGTATAAGTATATGAAATAAAAAATTGATGGTAACCACAATGAAAAAAATGATATGTAATGTTAAAAAAATCCAGGTCCACAGTTTAAAATATTAAGTTATTGATGAATGTGGTAATCCGAAATAAAAATGACCTGAGAAGGGATATTATTTTTTCGATGAAAAAACCAGCGAGCGGGTGTTTGCAGCTAGTTGTAAATAAATTTAAATAAAAGCATACAAATGAAAAAAATTGTATGTACAGCATATAGTAAAGAAAGTATAAACATCGCTCATTTAAAAACTCACCTAAAGAGATTGTCGACATTTTTGTTGGTCTATATTCACGTTGAGTTTGAGAATCGTCTGTCATTTAGTTTGTTTACTGCCGCAGTTTGTTAATCTCAAGTGAGTTTTACAACTTTTACAATGGATAAAATATCGACAAAAAATCTATATTTAATTTAACATAAAGGCGAGAATCCATATGTGCCAATGCCCCGTAACGTAACACCGAACGTGATCGTCCCGTTGCAAGATGACACGGTTTGGCCCTGAAGCATTTTGGCAGTCAATCATCATGTAACCTTACCAAACGAGGTTACACAATGCCGCAACTTTCACAACAAATACAGCTAGCATCATCTTAATATATTTTCATCCACTACCAAATTTTGAAAAGGGAAACACGAAAATCTCCGCGATGGTGGGTCTTAAAATTATATCAAAGTAGAAAGATTTATAGTGGATCAAGCTTAATAGCGGATTTAAAATTCCAGCATATCAGTGGATTATATAAAATTTTCATTATAATCCATCCCACTGATTTAGAATTTTTGCTTAATTCAATTGGACCATCGATTATTTCCGAGGGATAGTTTTCGAAGGATACGTTTCTTTACTTCACACCATTATCAGCGCTATTAAAATAAATGTGTGTTTCGACACAGACCACTCACCACGACAATCAGCGGGCAACTAACTCACTAGAGATGGTCGTTTTTATAATAACGTTATTGGCATCGGATGCCAGTAAACGATGCCGGTATCGGATATTAAAATATCGAATAACGGATTTGCGATGCGAACATATCGATTCACAAATTTGTAAATTGCGATAATGATTATGTCGTGTTATCCAAATCCCACTATACCGAATCGCGACGATCATAATCGAACGTATCGAAACGATGAACGATGTAGACGTGTAGTTCTACACTGTAGAACGATTGATAGTGTATTATGTGTTGCCTATCTTATTAAAATTGTATACGTAATTTTAGCATAGGGCTATTTGCTATTGCTGGAATCTATCTACTCATTCATTACTTAATCACTAGATGTCGCATTCATTTTGTGAATTCCAAATTAAAATTATTTAGAACTGCATCAGTATCCAGTAAAAAGTTAAAAAAAGTGGTTATAGAGTTTAAGTAGTGTTGGAGTTTATAAGTTTAGTTTTTATTTTAATCTAGAATAATGAAAAGACAAAGAAGTAATAACCCTCTTTGGCAACATTATGAAAAAATAGATGAAGGCATTGCAATTTATAATTATTTCAATCAAAAAATTAATTACAGATCAACCACAGGCAATTTACGATCACATATGAAAAAAAAACACGCTCATATTTTGGCAGCAGCCGAAAATATGTCCTTCATATAAGAGTCTACATCTACAGCAGCATCTACATCAGCAGCAACCACATCTGCAGCATCTACATCTACAGCATCTACATCTACAGCATCTACATCTACAACTAATCATAAAATAAAACCTGATATCGAAACTGAAGTACCTTCAACAAGTGTTTCTGGTCCCAAAATTAAACGCCAAAGAACGATTCACTCTTTTATCCCCAAAAAAATATCTCTTGAAGAAAGAAAAACGAATAAACCGTGACCTGCTGAATTTATTTATTGAGGATATTCAACCTTTTAGTATAATGGAAGATAGTGGGTTTAGAAACTTATTACGATGGATTTCAGGGTACGATCCTCCTTCAAGAAAAACAATTTCGGCATCTTTGATACCTGCACTTTATCAAAAGACCTTAAACGAGTGCAAAACAATGGTGCAAAGTGATATAGAGTCTATTTGTGTAACCACTGACTGCTGGACATCTAAAGCCAATGAAAGTTTTATTGCGGTTACTGGCCACTACATAAGCAAAGATTTCATATCTAAGTCTATTTTATTAAGCTGTAAAGGTTTTCCAGGAAGTCACACTGCTAAAAATCTTGCAAACGAGTTAAGAAATATTGTGAGTGAGTGGGAACTAACAAATAAAGTTAATTTTGCTATATCAGATAATGCCCCTAACATCGTCAATGCGATAAAAGTTGAGCTTGGTTGGAAACACTATGAATGTTTTGGACATTCCATAAATTTAATTGTGCAAGATGCTGTTCTATTAGTTAAACATTCCATAGAAAATGTCAAAAATATAGTTTCCCATTTTAAGAGAAGCTCGCAAGCCCTGGAAAAACTGCTAGACTATCAAATAAAGCACATGGAAATTGAAGAGCCCAAACGATTAATCCAGGATGTATCTACACGTTGGAACTCAACGTATTATATTTTAAAACGATTTGTAGAACTCTATGAAGCTATAAAATCAACAATGGCTGTTACTAATCGCGACTGGCCTATTATAACAGAGGAAGAATGGACTATGTTTCGACTCTTAGTGGATGTGCTAGCACCATTTGAAGAGGTGACCAGTTCTCTAAGCGGTGAAAAATATATTACTGGAGGACTAGCTATTGTTTTAAAAAACTGTCTTAGTAATGCTTGCCAAAACTTTTTAGATCAAGACGAATACGTCCAGTTTACGGTAGTTCAAGAGATTATTCTTAAATTAAAAACGGGCATTGAAGAAAGATTTCATAACATAGAAAAAAGTAAAACTCTTGCCCTTTGTACCTTCTTGGATCCACGATTTAAATTAATGGGTTTTAACAATGATAGCGACAAAGCTGTAATAAAAAAACACTGCCAATAATTAATGGTAAGTTATATTAACAAAAACATGCACCTTCATCCAAGTACCGTCGAGGAAAAGGTTGAACTGAAGAAGAGTGTCTGGAATACTCTAGACCAATTGATTCAGGACTCTAAAGCTCCTGGGACTCCCCTATCAAAAGCAATCCGAGAGTTAAATTTGTACCTGGAGGACGAACTGTTACCTCGACAATCAAATTCGGGGCAATGGAACGATCCAACAAAGTGGTGGAAGCAACATTCCAAGGTATATTCAGTTTTGTCCCGAATATATCGTGACAATGCAACATAGTAATTACATCTGTTCCATGTGAACGTATATTTTCAAAAACGGGATATATAATAAGTGACCGCCGAAAAAGACTTTCTAGTACAAAGCTAGAACAGCTTATTTTTTTAAACGCTAATTTATAAAAAAAATAATTGTATTTTGTCTCATAATTTGTTTTTTCTGTTTGTTTTTATATGTTGTTTAGGTTTACTTATTTTTATTTCAATAAATTGACTATTGTTGTAATATTCATCAAATTTTATTATTGTTTTATCTCTTCCTGTTTTACTTTATTATTTATTAGATAGGTACCCATATCGAATTACAGTTAATCTGGCATTTTTGCTCTTGCTTTTTGCCGGCAAAGTTTAGTTCGAAACGAAATCAACAATGTTTCTTAACGATGCCGATAACGATACCGATAACGGATGCCAAAATCTAAATATCGATGCGCATCGATTCCAAAAATATCCGAAAACGCCCATCTCTATAACTCACAATGAAAATAGACGAGTGAGAATCGAATGCAACATGCAAAGATTCACGATACATTTGAAACGCGTAACCTTTACGAGCCGAACCATCGTTTGTCAGTTTTTAGCCGTCGCATCAAAGGACTACTACGTTACGCGTGGAAACAAGGTGGGACAAGTCATATTCAAAACTGTTGTGAAAGTTGCGGCGTTATGTAACCTCGTTTGGTTACGATATGAGGATTGACGACTAAAAATAATAAAAATTCTTCAGGAGCGAACCGTGTCAACTTGCAACGAGCCGAACCTGTTCAGTGTTACGTTAAGGTTATAGATGAGCGGAATAGTAAGTAACGCCTTTCACCGGGACTATCATGTGTTTATTGTGGCTAACACCTTGCTAGAGATCGCTGTACAATCCGCATCTTTTGATAAAGGAGGTAGTTGTATTATGCGAGATTTCTTTGAAGTCCGTGGGTTCAAATCGGGTAAAGCCGAAGGTCTGTATTCTGAGTATTACAAGTGCGGGGCAGGTACAGAGAATGGGCTCTGTAGTTTCATCTTCCACGTAACAGAAGCAACAGTCTGATTTTTGTTGCAGACCCATCCTTCTCAAGTGTGTTTCTAGACGACAATGTCTTGTCACCAGTCCCGCCAACCCAGGTAGGCAGTCGCCAAAGGGAGGACCAAAAAAGAGGCTCTCTAGAAGACGTCTAAGGATAGAAGAAGCCCTCGCTAAAGGCGAGAGGATTCTCTCCAGAAAAGAAAGACAGTTGGCGTGGAAGGAGAAGCATGGTTCTCCGGCTGAACCGCCCCTTAGCAAATCCGGTTCCTCTTGAACCCTGGGCGCAGAGGTGAAGCCGACGCAAGGTGCGAAACCAGAAGCTCAACCGTCATCATCCAAACACGTAACTCCAGGAGGGAAAAGGTTGCACTCGCAGCGAACTCCGGAGGAATCTGTAAGGATGACAAAAAGATCTAAGGCAGAGGGAAGCTCAGCGAGAACCTTAAAGGCACCTGAGTCCTTCGCCGAGAAACTGATGGTTGAAAAGATTGCAATTGTCCATGTGAACCATCCAGAAACAAGGCTGGACAAAGAGACAGCCTTAAAAATCAAAATGGAGCTGGGGAGACGTGCCCTACGGGGCGAAGACGTCAGAATATCCAGCTGCCACCCTGAGAACGGTGCAGTAGTTGTAGGCTGCGCAAATTCTATTACAAAGGTATGGTTAGAAGTCCAGTTCAAGCAGCTGAATCCGTTTGGCGAGATTCAGCTGAGACTGGACCCGGCCAAAAACCTTGTGAAGATGTGCAAAGTCACAACTTTTGTACCACGATCCACGGGAGCGGAGACCAAGGAAGACGTGATGCTTGGTCTAAAGAGCCAGAGTGGATTAAACACCGAGCAATGGGCTGTTGTGGGTGGTAATACCACGCCAGAAGGACAGTTGCTAGTCATCCACATTGACGACGAATCCCTGCAGAAGCTGAGGAAACTTGTATGCGCCCATTCGTGGGAGCAGAAAGAGTTCTCTTCAAGTTGCAGGGAGGATCACATAAAGATAGCAATGATGACCGCAGTGCTGCAAATCAACCTGCATCACAGTAGAGCGGCAACGACGACGCTCTGCCAGAAGATCCTGGCTAATGACATAGGAGTGGTTCTTGTTCAAGAACCATGGACCGTCAAAGGCAGAGTAATGGGAATGAGCGCTGCGAAGGGTACGTTAATCTACGACACTGATAATGCAAACCAAAGGGCATGTATTTTTATCAGGAATAATATCAAAATGTTGAAAATAACGGATTTATGTTCTAGGGACACTGCCGTGACTAAGGTAAACCTGCAGGCAGGTGATGGAAACATCAGAATCCTGCTTGCATCAGTGTATCTGCCATATGATTCCACAGAAGCACCTCCGTCCATGGCAATGAGGAGGATAGTGGAACACGGATCAGAGACGGGGAAGCACCTAATCTTGGGAATGGACGCCAATGCCCACCATCTGGCCTGGGGGAGCTCCAATACCAATAAACTTTCCAACAAATAAGGGGAAATTTGTTTAGGGAAGAGGTTCTGAACATAACTTTGGCCAGCCACTTTGTGGCTAGCAAAATTAAGGGCTGGGAGGTATTAGACGACGCCTTAGCGTCGGATCACAATTACATATCCTTTACTATTAAGTCGACCTATCAAAAAGAGACTTATAGAAACCCAAGGAATACAGATTGGGAAGCATTTCGGAAGAAATTGGAAACCAATCTAGCCTCACTTGACCCAGTCTCAGGGCAAGGGGTTGAGAGAATGACTTGTGACATTAACAATGCCATAATGAACTCATATATCGAAACCTGCCCTGAGACGGTCAGAACGACCAACAGAAATGCACGTTGGTGGAACAGGAAGCTCGAATCGATGAGAAGGAACGTTCGAAGGCCGTACAATCAGTGCAAACGCACAGGAAATTGGGACAGTCATACGAAGGCGCTCACTGAATTCAATAAAGCAATGAGAAAAGCCAAGAGAAGCTCATGGAGAAATTTCGGTCAGGACATTGAAAGTGTCTCTGACTGTGCAAAACTCCACAGAGTCATGACTCAAAATCCAGTTAACACTCCAGAGACCGTACTCAAAGAAGACGGCTCACACACGGATGGACCGGAGGAGACACTGGCAGTAATGCTCAGTACGCACTTCCCGGGATCCACCGAAATACAAGTCGAAGCAACGAGCGAAGTCAGAGAAGAACGGCAAGTTGCCCGCGGTCTGGCAACTCGTGATAGCTGGACTTGTGCAAAGTCCATAGTCACATATGGGTCTGTGACATGGGCTATTCAATCTTTCAATCCCTTCAAGGCGCCTGGAATGGACGGAATTTACCCTGTACTACTCCAAAAAAGCGCCAACATAATAACTCCAAGACTTGTGAATCTGTTCAGACTAAGCCTAGCCACAGGAGTTATACCTACGGTGTGGGAAATCTCCAAGGTGGTATTCATACCAAAATCTGGAAGACCCTCTTACGATACTGCAAAGGCTAATCGTCCGATAAGTCTCTTGTTATTTCTTCTTAAGGCATTAGAGAAGATGATGGATAGGCATTTGCGGGTCACGATGCTGGGCGACAAGCCGCTGCACCCCAATCAACATGCCTACCAAAGTGGCAAATCTTGCAAAACAGCCTTGCATAGCTTGGTGAGCAAGATAGAGCAAGCCGTTACTTACAAAGAAGTTGCACTGGCTGTGTTCCTGGATATCGCAGGAGCATTTGACAATACGAGCACTCACTCAATATTGTCAAAGCTGGAATCCAGAGGCACAGACAGGACAATCACTCAATGGATAGAGAATATGCTAAGCAGCAGGAGAGCACAAGCATCCCTGTGTGGTGTCACAAGAGAGGTGAAGACAGAAAGAGGATGCCCACAGGGAAGCGTTGTGTCACCGAATCTGTGGAATCTGGTAGTCTACGACCTTCTTGTCTCACTAAACGAGCAGGGGAAGTATGCTCAAGGATATGCTGACGATATCATCATTCTAATACGGGGAAAACACGTGGGCATCTGCCTGGAACTAATGCAGAGGGAAATGTCCGTAGTGGAGAGATGATGTGATGCGGAGGGATTGTCTGTCAATCCCTCGAAAACCATGTTGGTACCATTCACAAAACAGCGAATCGCAGAGATTACTAGTGTGCCAAAACTCTTCGGCAATCAGATAAAGGTTCCCAGGGAGGCAAAATATCTAGGAATCCGGTTAGACGACCAGCTAACCTGGAACAGCCATCTAGCGAGCATCACAAGCCGTTCTCAGATTACGCTAATGACGATGAGACGAGCAATGGGGACTAATTCCGACAATGGTAAACTGGTTGTACACCAGAGTAATCAGACCAATGATGCTGTATGGTGCGATCGCATGGTGGCCTAAAGTTCAGCAAAGCACAGCCGCCAAAACGCTTTCTAAAGTGCAGCGAGCTGCGTGTCTGAGCATAACAGGCGCCATGAAGGGCACCCCAACCGCAGCATTGGAAATACTGCTAAACGTCCCACCATTAGATCTCTATATACAGGGGGAGGCTAAAATGGCTGCATATAGAATGCAGTGCAATGGCAACTGGTGCAAGCACCATTCTATGAAACATACTAAAATACACGACACCATGAGGTGTGACATCATCGAAATGCCACCTGACAGAATGACCAAGGTCGTGGAAACTGAGATACCATATCGTGGCAACTTGAGTGGCAGATCCGAATGGGCCCAGGGAGAACCTCAACGCATGTTGAACAATATCACCTGGTACACCGACGGGTCAAAGACCCTAACGGGTACAGGAGCAGGCGTTTACGGCATCAGACCCAGGCAAAGCATAAGTGTTTGCCTTGGCAAAATGACGACCGTATTTCAAGCAGAAATAGCTGCACGAAGCGAATGCGGCAGAACATGCATAGACATTAAATATAACAAAAACACGGACAGTCGGGCGGCCCTTTTGGCCTTAGCAAGCCACAGCTATACGTCGAAGATAGTGTGGGACCGTCACAATACCTTGAAAACCTTGGCAAAAGACGATAGAATAATTCTTACTAGGGTGCCAAGCCATACAGGGGTAGCTGGAAATGAGGGAGCTGATAAGTGTGCCAAGAAAGGAGCTCATTTCACCCTCATGGGACCAGAACCAGCATACTGCGTTTCATACAGCGCCGTACGAAAAACTGTTTCCAACTGGGTGTCGCTGGAACAAAATCACGGGACATGCTCAGTCCAAAAGAATGCTAAAAGGACCATCGAGTTCCTACGCAGCAAATGCTTTTAGACTGGGTAGGAAAGAACTGCGAAAAGAGGTAGGATTCATAACTGGCCACTGGAAATTCAACGCACACCTAGTGAAAATGGGGATTGAAATAATAAATCCCATTTGCAGGATGTGTGGAGAAGTAGAAGAAACCGCAAAGCCCGTGGTCTTCGATTGCCCTGCCCTGTGCAGAAGGCGAGCTTCCTGTCTAGATATCTTCCTAGGCACAAATCAGGAGGGAATGCAGGAGAACATAGTCCGACGAATCTCAATGTTCGCTAAGAATTTAGGATGGGACTCTGCTTAATACCTGTGAGTGGGGGTGCACATTAAGCCAATCAATGGCTGAGCGGCAAAAATTAGGGCACCTGAACCCTAACCCTCTCGTGACTAATAAAAACCAGTCCTATCAGAATGCGCTATTATAGGACCTGTTGGGAGGCTTTCTTTGAGTGGTTTGCGATAAACGCCTTCGACTGTATGAGCCTTGGTGTGTCTTTCCAGATCCTAAGCGTTTTACACTTAGGCCAATCAGAGATGCAGGTTTTGGCATTGTTTATTGCAATGCCAACGACGGGTTCTGGTCCGATCATGGCAGAGTAGGCTCCTTTTCCGGCGAGCACGTCGGTCTCTTCATTGCCCTCTACGATGCTGTGCCTTGGTGACTTTGTTTCGCTTGCCCAGGTCGTCAAGGATCTGAATGCAGTTCCAAACCAGCTTATGATTCACTGGATTGGAGCACAGTGCTTTTAGAGTCGGCAGGCTATCTGAGATGATTTTAATAGACCTGTTCACCGGATGCTTGTTACCCAAATCTCTGGCGCCCAGCTCTATAGCTATCATCTCTTCTTGGAAGATAGTGGAAGACTTGCTAGGTTTAATGAGATTTTAACTCTTGGGTTAGTTCCATAAACTTAGGTCCTACACCGTTTTCGGCTTTGGAGCCGTCCGTGAACAACACATAGTCTGAGGGTGAAGAGAAATTGCCACTCCTATGCCAACCATCTCTCTTGGGAAAGAGGACGTTATATGCTTTTACTATGTGCAGCTACCGAGTCTGAGATCATTCCGAGTATGTGGTGATTAATGATTTTACTCAGCAAACCCGTAGGATCTCTTTGTAGCTCCTTGTTGCCAAGACTACTTGATATTGTAAGTCTGTAGGTTACCATCCCAGCTTCCCTCTCTAGCTCTATATGCAAAGGGATTAGGTTTAGGATAATCTCCATGACAAGTGTCGGTGTCGTCGACATAGCTCCCGTAATGGCCAGGCACGCGAGGCGCTGTATACCAGATAGCCCGATTATGGACGTCAGTTGCAAACCTTTTTGCCACCAGACGACCGAGCCATACAGTACCATTGGTTTAATAACCGTTTTATATATCCAGTATATCATCTTGGGGCTTATGCCCCAGGATTTTCCACATATCCTTCTGAGGTTCCATAGGGATAGTCTGGCTTTGTTGATTTTGTTTCCCAGATGGGAGTTAAAAGTTAATTTTTGTATCCAGGATAATGCCCAAATACCCCCCCCCCTCTCAAACTGGATTGGCACTCCAGATACTAAGGGTATCAGTAGTTTATCTAGTTTCCTTCTTAGTGTGAATAGAACGATTACAGTTTTGCTAGGGTACATAGATATCTGTACCCTATCGCACCATCTGCTTATCGTGTTTAGGGCTTCTTGAGGGATATTGGAAATAACTTCCTCATGCTCCCCCCTAACTAGGACTGCTAGGTCATCCGCATACAATTGGATCTCCACCCCCTGTGAGAGAGTATATTCAGCAGATCGTATACCAGAATCGTTCAGAGAAGGGGTGGGGACGTCCTCTCGTGGGCCTAAATCTGACCGTCTCTCCTTCCGATGGTGCTGAAATGTTGCGGTGGGTCAAAATGTTGTTTATTCAATTACAAACTAGATGTTCTTTCCATCTCCTATGAAAACCCGTGAATATAGACTGTGAGAGGGTGTTTTTGATCGCACCTTCAATATCTAAGACGGCACCCAGCGCAATATCTTTGTTTTTAAGAGAATTGTCGATTCTGTCTACAAGTTTGATTTGAGCAAGGCCAGTCGACTTGCCTGCTTGGTAAGCATATAACTGTGTTGGGAGAGACAATTTTTGCTACGAGGCTCCAGTCGTCTCCATCAGGCTCATACCGGCTATGTGGGGGGGAGCAGGCACTGCGGTGTTACGTTACAGGGTATTGGCACCTATAGATACGCGCCTTAAGGCTATCATTGTGACCGAATTTCTGGCAAAAAAGAATGTCCAACAGACAATGTTTTCTCAAAAAATGTTTGTGAAACGTTTATGTATTTGAATAATACATTTTGAAGATTCGTTAGTTAGGTTAGGTTACGTTAGCGTGGAAAAAAGTTATGTAATTTTTTATCTGATACAAAAGTATTTAATTTTTAGTTTGTTTACATATTCATGTATTCATACTTACTAATAATTGCCGGTATTAAGCAAACCCCATTAGTTAGCATAGCTGCTTTAATAGCATCCAACTCCGGAAAGATAATGAAAACTAGCAAAGCACTCCCAACTGTCGGTAAAATTTCTGTTAAACCAATAGTGAAGAAGTCAAAAGTAGCAGGATATTTCCATGATTTGAAACTAAGCATTCTGATCGATCTAAAGAACGTTCCTAGTTCTGGTACTATGTAGGAAATTATTATCAACCATATCCAAACAACTCTTTCTTCTTCCGGTAAATTTACTACATATTGTTGACGTTTGTCTAAAGAAAAAAAAAGTAAATACACATCACAGGATACAGTTAATCTGCATGATTCTTTAATGCAAAAGTTCCTTGGAATTGGGCATTTCAGAAAACCTAATTTTCAAATGTTGATTATGTCAACTTTTCATAAAACGTCTAATAGGAAATCGCATAGGATCACCCAGTATTAGTATTTAGAATCACCTCTGTATACTGTATATCTATGCTTCGATATCATTGAATCATCCCGTATATTTTGGCACTATCATACAGTACAATGTGGAAAAGTAAGTTTAATAAATTCATTATTTGGCTCTGGTGAGCTGAAAATCAATAGGGTTCATCTGTGAGATGCTCTGAACAATATCCAATTATAAAAGTGGGCACTTGTATACACTCCGGAGGTTGTATCGTACTAACAAACTGAAATTTCTCCAAAAATTACCAAAAATGTACTATATTTGAATTTATAGGACCCGTTATATTGGCTCTGGTAAGCCTAAATTCAATAAAGTTCACCTGTGAGATGCCTCGAAAAATATCCAATCATAAAATTGGTTACTTGTATATACTTCGGAGGCTGTATCGTGGCAACAAACCGAAATTTCTCCAAAAACTACTAAACATGTTGTATATCTGCATTTATAGGACCAGTTGTGCTGGCTCTGGTAAGCCTAAATTCAATAAAGTTCATCTGTGAGATGTCTTGAACAATATCCAATCATTAAAGTGGTCACTTGTATACACTTCGGAGTCAATATCCATTTATAAAATTGGTCACTTGTATACACTCCGGAGACTGTATCGTGCTAACAAACAGAAATTTCTCCAAAAATGACTAAAATGTAGTATATCTGGATTTATAGGACTCCTTGTATTGGCTCTGGTGAGCGGAAATTCAATAAAGTTCATCTGTGAGGTGTCTTGAACAATATCCAATCATTAAAAGGGTCACTTGTATACACTTCGGAGGCTGTGGTAACAATCCAAAATGTAGTATATCTGAATTTATATGACCAGTTGTACTGGGTCTGGTGAGCTAAAAATCAATAGGGTTCATCTGTGAAACACACTGAACAATATCCAATCATAAAATTGGTCACATCCATACACTCCGGAGACTGTATCATGCTAACAAACCGAATTTTTCCAAAAATAATCAAAAATGTAGTATATCTGAATGTATAGGACCGGTTGTACTGGCTCTAGTAAGCCTAAATTCAATAAAGTTCATCTGATAGATGCCTTGAACAATATCCAATAATAAAATGTGTCACTTGTATACACCCCTGATGGTGTATCATGGTAACAAACCGAAATTTGTCGAAAAATAACCCAAATCCATTGTTGGAAACCATATTTGAATGGGGATAATTATTTAAAATAATAGTGTTTTAAATGAAACTTACAGTTTCTAGATAATTCCACAATATATTAAAAAAATATTAAAAATTCTAAGAAATCGACAATTGTTTCGATATTAAATATCATCGTCAGAATGACAGAAGATACATTTCATTTAATGCCTACCTGATGTTTAATAATTATTTTTAGCTAGACCAAGAAGTGACCTACCTTGTGATTGACTTAATATATGTTAATAGAAAAAAGAAGAAGATGTGATATTACAAATATTGAAGCTTAGATATTATTAGCCCTATGGGGATATCATGGATATCTTTTTTCCAATTAAGATCGGTATAACTGTGCAATGATATAGAAAACCAGGAAAACTATATCTGCTGATCTTTACAATTATCACTTAAGAAGACAGTTTAAAAGTAGAGAACTCCCTAGATTTATCTGTTCATTGACGACTTCATATTGTGTGTTTCTTAAGTGTCTTCTAATTTCCAATTCTTCAAGGAACTCTAGTTCGTGTTTCTTATCACAAATATGTAGTACTTCTAGTTCTGTGTTAGGTGTCAATGAATGATTGGTGTCAAGTACTACATATTTGTGATAAGAAACAAGAACTATATTTCCTTGAAGAATTGGAAATTAGAAGACCCTTAAGAAACGCACAATATGAAGTCGTCAATGAACAGATAAAGCTAGGGAGTTCTCAACTTTTAAACTGTCTTCTTAAGTGATAATTGTAAAGATCAGCAGATATAATTTTCCTAGTTTTCTATATAATTGCACAGTTATACTGATCTTAATTGGAAAAATGATATCCAAGATATCCCCATAGGGCTAATAATATTTAAGCTTTAGTATTTGTAATATTATATCTTCTTCTTTTTTCTATCAACATATATTAAGTCAATCACAAGGTCGGTCACTACTTGGTCTAGCCAAAAATAATTATTAAACATCAGGTAGGCATCAAATGAAATGTTACTTCTGTCATTCTGACGATGATATTTATTATCGAAACAATTGTCAATTTCTTAGAATTTTCAACATTTTTTAAATATATTGTTGAATTATCTAGAAACTGTAAGTTTCATTTAAAACACTAATATGAGTAGATTCCACGAAGTAAGGGTCGAGACGGTTAATTTCATTTAAAATAATGTTCTGTAATATGGTTCCAGAAAAATGGAGTGCCGTCACATTATCACCAACCCAATATTTCAAAATTAGTTGATAGGGAAGCGAGGAACGATAGAATGGACAGCACGATCACCTGATCTTACGTTATTAGACTTCTATTAATGATGATGTCTAAAATAAAGAAAATTTTATTTAAAATTAGAATGCTCCCAAGTTATGCGCGGCGATCATTTTGGACATCTACTTCTTTGGCAATCATACTTTTTTTAAAATTATGAACACAAAAGTATTACCTATTAGTTTTTAGATGTACTGTAACGAATTTCAGATGATTTATTTATTTTTACAATTTATTTGGAAACGATAGCATTTTTGATTACAGAATGAAGAAACCTTTCAAAAGATATGTCCGTAACCCCCAAACACTATATGTTAGTATAATAAAAATCATTTTGGTTTGATGTTTTAAATATGACAAGGCTGACACAGTTTCCTATTTTATATGCATATATAGATATATATATATATATATATATATATATATATATATATATATATATATATATATATATTATCAGGTACACAAATAGAATAGTTAATTAACAATACCTGATAATATATATATATATATATATATATATATATATATATATATATATATTACTATTATTTAATTATAATGAATAATTTATAATTTATCTTTTTGTTAAGTTTATTTATGGGCGCCGATTTATAATTATTCCCTTGACTGACTAGCTCAATTTTTTTTAATTATTTATTTATAACGTTTATTTAATTAGTCGGAAGCATGAGAATCCTCCCTTTGAGTTCTGGATATAATAATCAAAGATTGAGGAAATATATTCATAATCTTACCTTTAACTTACAACCTCTGAAAGAAACAATATCTGTTAAATAAAACGATTGAAATACGACAACAATGATATTGATAATTTAATCATGGATGTGAGAATAAAAAAAAATCAACACATTAATGTAAAGCTGTTTAATAAAATAATTTAAAAATTTTTAACCTGATTGGAACATATTAAAATATTTTTGAAACTATTAATTTGCTTTGAACATTTATTCTTATGGGATTGTGCCACCCTATATCATACATGTATTCTTTATAACAAAATGTTCCCACTACTGCGTCGGCGCTAAATCTCCAAACGCATGCGCTGCTACAATATACATGAAAGAAGGAGGTTTTCCTTCCATAAATAACGTTTTATAGTCAACACGACGTTAGCGTGCTTGTGATGAAAAAATTTGTTAAAATTATCAAGTTTCTATAATCAATTACATATAAGTGATAATTTATAAACTATATATGTGCGTGTGTTTAAAGGTCAAGAAAGTGATAGATTAAAGTTATACATGCAATAGCTGGAAGGAAGATATGAGATTTAATTTAACATTCATGATGCACGTGATATTTCAAATAGATAAATTTTTAAAAGGTGAGTATAATAATTTTATAGATATTAAAGATATAATTCTCTATAGATAAATTTATGATGCATCATATTTTATTGCTTTTGGCCTTTTTATGCGTTATATAATTCGAATGTTCTACTAAAGATTTGAGTGTACACTTTGAAAATGTTAATTGGAATTCCAAATAAGTTTAAGCAAAATACACAGACCTTATTTTTGCTATCACTGCCGGCTGCACTCGCATCTTCATATCTTGCAGATATCTCATAAGAGATATGCTCCTACTGCACTATTTAATCCTTACACAGGATTGGATACTCTTGTGATTAGTTTGATTTAAATTTTTTATATAATTTTAACTTTTAAATACTTTTTAAACAATTTTGTACAGAGAGCAATCTTTTATCGACGCATCCTCCATCACCATCTCAAATCGACTTTTTTTGTTTTTCAAAATCAACAAGTATTTCAGCTTCCCTAGTCCATAGCTCACTTATTTGTTTTTTTATCACTAAAATTGTTATTCTCCAGTCTTTTAGTTACTATTTTGAAAAACATGAATTTATTGTCCTGGAGGGTAATAACACTGATTCACTTAGATTTCTATTGTAATAAGGAATTTTAATTAAGTCCTCTTTTTCTCCTACAATAGTCAATTTTCTTATATTTATGTTGTTTAGCTAATTTGAGAAATGTTTATTTTTACAAATTTTACAACCTATATTATTAATTAACCTATATGTAATTGATTCTATTTTAGTTTTGGAGTCTTGTTTCATAGTTATTATACATAAACTCCTGATTATTTTTGTTTTTGTAACTAAATTTTATATATATAATCAATAAGCAATGATTTTATGTTGGTAATGAAAATTCCCTAGCAGGCATTACTTCCTGTAAATATTCATTTCCTTTTTATACTTTTGGGCTGTGTTCCAACTATCTTTTCCATCTAGTTTCAACCCTTTGCAATGGATGAATGAATACATGGTATTCTAAACTTTTGCTACTACAAAGAAAAATATGTAAATAATGTTAAGTTATCGTTAGACTGATTATTCTTTTCTCTTAATTTATGTTTCAAGCTACTATATGACGTTTTGTACTGCAGAAATTGCTATGGCTGTGTTCAGTGTAATACGGAATTCCGTGACTTTGACAACCAATCAGAATTACTGGTACAGGTAATATTTACTATTTAATTAACTAATATAGTGTTGGAATTTTTATTCTTCATCCCTTTTTAAAACATTCACATCAATATTTCACCCGATTTATTCATATTTCAATCTTTTTATATTTTAATATTTGACTTGTTATTGAGTTTATTCTAATGGTTGTGTCTACTGACACTCCTTCCGTTACAATAAGACCTTTTTATTATGTTTATTTATTTCAATATATTTACAAAACTAGATGACTAGTTCAATATATATATATATATATATATATATATATATATATATATATATAATATTGGAAATGTTTATATTCTTGGGTTCATAGGTTGTTTTAAAATAATTAAAATACGATTGTATTTCACATTTTTCTATTGAAAATGGATAAAAATTTTAACGTTTCGCCTCCTCCTTGGAAGCATTTTCAAAACAATATCATTATAAGAATAAGGTACGATTAAAATATTTGTAAATAGATAAAAACATAACATTAGTAGGTTTTTTTAAAAAACATTAATAAAAACACAGAATTAAAATTGACGTACTTACCTTAGAATTTCAATGTAACGATACTATACGAGGGAAGTTGAAATGAGTTAATTAATCAGCTTATAGTAAATTTGACTCAAGTTTTTTATATCTTGTCTATCATTCACAGAAAACTCATCTTGTTTTATGTGTATCATTTCTTTAATTGATAATTTCTGATAATTTGTGTCTTGAGCTAAGATTTTTGTTTTTTTATAATCAAATTCATGATTCTCAGTGCTTTCATGTTTGTGTAAAGCAGTTGATGCATTTTTTGTATATTTGTGACCATTCATCCTGCCCTCCAAGTACTGTGTAGTCATTCCTATATAATGCTTCGGACAATTCATGCATGGTATGGAGTATATAATATTAGATTTTTTATTATCTTTGTACAAAGATAATAAAAAATCTAATATTATATACTCCATACCATGCATGAATTGTCCGAAGCATTATATAGGAATGACTACACAGTACTTGGAGGGCAGGATGAATGGTCACAAATATACAAAAAATGCATCAACTGCTTTACACAAACATGAAAGCACTGAGAATCATGAATTTGATTATAAAAAAACAAAAATCTTAGCTCAAGACACAAATTATCAGAAATTATCAATTAAAGAAATGATACACATAAAACAAGATGAGTTTTCTGTGAATGATAGACAAGATATAAAAAACTTGAGTCAAATTTACTATAAGCTGATTAATTAACTCATTTCAACTTCCCTCGTATAGTATCGTTACATTGAAATTCTAAGGTAAGTACGTCAATTTTAATTCTGTGTTTTTATTAATGTTTTTTAAAAAAACCTACTAATGTTATGTTTTTATCTATTTACAAATATTTTAATCGTACCTTATTCTTATAATGATATTGTTTTGAAAATGCTTCCAAGGAGGAGGCGAAACGTTAAAATTTTTATCCATTTTCAATAGAAAAATGTGAAATACAATCGTATTTTAATTATTTTAAAACAACCTATGAACCCAAGAATATAAACATTTCCAATATTATATACAAATGGTTGAAGAAACTAAATGAATCTATATATATATATATATATATATATATATTCAATATTTTAAGTAATTACCCAAGTATTTATTGCAGTATAGTCTTTTGATATTTGGTTTAATTTGCGATGTCATAAATAGAAGAGTTCCTTTAGATATAACAGCGGTTCCTAGGACAACCATGAACGTTACGATGATGGTTAGAATTTTGAGGGCCTTTACAGAAATATCTATATATTTGGACTCCGCCGTCGATCCGGTGACAATTGATCGAGGCGCGGTTTTAAATAAATTCCATTGTTCTCTTTCTTCATTACTGCAAATAAAAAAATCCAAGTTACCATCGTGATAATTCAGTATACAGAATACTCTGACGTGTTAATCAGGTTTCTTTGCAAATGAAATTTGTTTCATTTGTACATGGTACAAAAAAATTCAGTGAAGAACTAACTTGTTCGCAAGAAGAGGCTCGGCATCTGGTTCAATTTGATCTCTTCTCATTATTTCTGCCTATTTGTTTCAGGAAAAACCATGACCTATAATATAACAAAAATTATTTATTTGAAACATTTGTTATTAAAAAATAAAAATAAAATTTACATAACCATATCAACTGGATGTTTATGTTGATTATAGTAATCAAAAGGGGTATCTTAAATGCAGGCAATGCATTATTTTTTTAATTTAGTATCAAATGAAATGAGTTAATGTTGCGAACTTATAGATTACAACTATAGAGCAGTATCTCATTCTAGCCGATAAAAAGTCTAAATTTTGATCTTCACGGATGTTAGTTATATTTGTAGAATTTTTGCAGGTAGGTAACGAATAGCCCGAAACTCATAAAGGTTATTAGTAGGAGATCCGGATCTAAACCTACACCTATCATCCTTTTTCCGGATGAAATATATATATATATATATATATATATATATTACAACATTTAAAACATTTTGTAGATTTTCGGGTTATTGCGGCCACTAGACTAATAAAACTTTCTTTATCTATTTATATAAGCTTTTTCAACATATGTTTTGGATACCCATTATTTACAAATACGGAATACAATTGTTTTAAGTTTTTCTGTAGAAACTGGTCATCAGAAATATGTAATATTCTGTTTAAAGTCATTACAGTATTATACTTCTGATTTTTTGGGTGATCCGAAAATAATTAAGGTATCTACCTGATGCCGTGGGTTTTTAATACCAATCCAGAGCAACTCTATTATCATCCAGTCTAATCACACTCCTGTCCAAAAAAGGTATTCGTTTGTCCGTTTCAGTTTCAACAGTAAATTTGATGCTACTATTGAAAGCGTTAAAAGTATCCACGCAGGTTTGGATGTGACTATTAGGTACAGCACAAATCAAATCATCATCGTATTTATAAAGAAAAGGAAGATCAAACGGTAAAGTCGGAATCACTTCATCCAACAGATAATCCAACACTATAGTAACTAGAATGGAACTTAAATGCGAACCCATAGGAGTTCCGGATATTTGAGAATAAAAATTATTGTTGAAACTGAAATAAGTATTATTAAATATAAAACGAATGAGAGTGAAAAAGTTGTATTAAGATAAGGTGGTGCACACCTCAATCAAACTCCACTGAGGCTGCAGAATCTCTATTACCAGACCCAACGGCAGGTTGGTGAACAATGACTCTGCCCTTCATAGCAACAGCAACGAAAAAGTATCTTTGATATTATAATTAGTAGAATTTTCAAACACCTCTTTGAGGATATCAGCTACAAATTTAGAAATGTTGTACGTAACTGAGTTAATTGGACTAACAATTGGTCGAAGAGGAGCATTTTGTTTATGTATCTTTGGTAAACAGTATAATTTTGGGAAAGCTGAATTATATATAAAAAGGTTTTTAGCAAATTCTTCAGTAATATCGTTATTAAATTCCAAAAATTTTCTAAGATTGTTATACTTTAATTGTATGTTAGCAGTAGGGTCTTTATTTAATTTAGTCTTTCGAAAGGGCTTCCAACATTATACTGTTTCATAGGTGCCTTTCTCTTGCGATGTGGTCCATGACTCGTAGCACAAGTCGTACATTTCTTACACCAGTCCTTCACATCGTCGGAGCTGTTCATCCAATAAGACCTTTCACGGACTCGCTGAAGGGTTTTCTTCACTCCCAGATGTCCTCCCGATGGACTGTCGTGTAACTTCTTCAGCACCTCAGCTACTCTCGTTTTAGAGATAACTAGCTATCTCCTCATCTCGGAACCATAATCGTTTTTAAGGACTCTTTTTAATAGCCCTTCTTCCAGGACAAGGGACTCCCACTGAGCCCAATACACCTTGAGTTTCGGTGAAAATATTGACACTTCTTGCCGGGTAAGTCGCCGATTTTCTTCCTTCCATTGCCGGATCATCTTCAGGTGAGGATCATTCTCCTGATCTTCTCTGATCCTGATGGGTGACCATTCCTCGTTGACTACAGTTCACGACCGTCTGGACAGGGAGTCGGCATTTCGATGACTCACACCAGCTTGATGTTCGATGTTGAGATCGTACTCTTGAAGTCGTTCAATCCACCTAGCGCTCTGGCCCTCGGGATTCTTGAACTACATCAACCACTTGAGTGCTGCATGATCAGTCCGGATTAAAACCTTCCTACCATAGAGATACTGGTAAAAGTGCTCCACAGACTTCACTACCACTAAAAGATCTCTTCTTGTGACGCAGTAGTTTCGTTCTGGTTTGGAGAGGACTTTACTGAAATATCCCTGCAATTTTTCTTGTCCTCTGTGAGAGCACTCTACCAATTCCTACGTTGCTTGCGTCAGTGTCAAGAATAGTGTCTAGTAGTGGGTATTCTAATAACGGCGCCGAGGTTAAATGCCTCTTCAAGGTTTCAAAAGCCGTTTGACAATTTTCGTCTCATTGAAAAGCTCTTGCTTCTTCTGTAAGTCGAGTTAGAGGCTTGGCAATATTCCCAAACTTCTTGATAAATCTTCTATAATATGTGCCAATTCCAAGGAAACCCCTAATTTGATGTTTGTCGGTTGGTGGCGGCCATTGCTGAATGGAAGCAATTTTCTCTGGATCCACCGCCAGTCCTTGATTGTTCACTATATGACCTAGATAGTTGACTCGGTTTTGGAACAGCTGACATTTCTTCGGGATTAACATGAGCCGGGCAGTTTGGAGTCGTTTGAATACGTCTTCCCAATTCTCCAGGTGTTCCTCAAATGTCTTCCCCAGTACTACGATGTCGTTCAAGTAGACCAGGCATGTCTTCCAAGACAACCCTCTCAAGACATTTTCCATGAGTCTTTCAAATGTCGCAGGCGCATTATAGAGCTAGAATGGCATGACGTTGAATTGCCATAATCCAGACCCGGTGGTAAAAGCAGTCTTCTATTTGTCTTCTGGCTCCATTTCCACTTGCCAATAACCAGACTTTAGGTCCAAGGTGGAAAACAGTTTGCTGCCGGGCAAAGTATCTAGGGTATCGTCAATTCGCGGCAGAGGATAGCTGTCTTTCTTCATCACGTTGTTTAGCTGGCGATAATCCACGCAGAATCACGTAGTTCCATCCTTTTTCTTGACGAGCACTACTTGAGACATCCATGGACTAGTAGATGGTTCTATTACTTTTTCTTCAGCCATCTCTCGAATTATTCATTCAACTTCCTCTCTCTTCGCTCGTGGTAGTCGTCGAGCTGATTGCTTAATTGGCTTGGCATTACCAGTATCGATTTTTTGTTTGACGGCTGTTCTACCAGTCTTTCCTCCTTTTGGCACGAATATGTCTTAATACTGCAAGAGAAATTCTCTCATTCTCTTTTTTTCAGCTCTATGTTAAGATTGACCAGCTTTTGATAACATCTGTTCGAATATGGCATTAGAATTGTCAGTGGTCGTTGTTTGACGAACTATAGACGTCACTGGTACGTAGGATCCAATCCTGGTTTCCTTCTTGATGGTAACTGGGTAATCATTCACGTTTGTCACACGTACTGGGATCTCTTTCGCTGACGTTACCAATCCTTTTCCAATTAGAACCCCTTTGCCAACTTTTTCGTCGTGGTTCCTTGGCTCCATCATAACCAGTGAACCTTCCTTCATGATTCCCTGTAGCCGTACTACTATCATGGTTTCGCTTCGTGCAGGTAGAACGATATCTACCTGTACAGCTGCCAACACCGCGCTGCCTTCATATGGATGAAGGAATACCACCTCGGAACCCACTTTAATGGTTCTGTTTCTAAAGTCTAACTGGAAACCATGTACATTCATTACGTCCATTCCCAGAATCACGTCTTCTCCAATGTCAGCTACGATTACCGTATGCGTGAACTTTCCTGCGCCAATTTGTGGGCGTTGGGGCCTTGACTCGGGTAAAACTGCCAATGCCTTCTAACTTAGGGTGTGTTTCTGTCTTGCAAGGTTTCGTTTGCTCGGTCTTCTTTTCTTCCGCTGGCGTGTCTTGAGTTCTTATATCTTTTCGTTCATTTTGGAGTTTTTGTTTATTTTTTAATAACAGCGGTATGCAGTACCGATAGTCTCGTATAGCGCTAATTTTGTAGCTCCTCTCGGTTTAAGGGTTATAATAATGTAAAATGGACATTTATCCACTTAATTATTAGACATCAATAAATGCTCCGTGGTGAAATATTTTAAATAAAAAAACTGGATTGTACCACGACCAAAATTAAAAAGATCAGATTTCAAGAAAGGAGTGGGTTTTTATCATAACAACGGAATGTTATAGAAACAGTTTGTTGAAAAAATTAATAATACGAAATTGTGCCAGATAAGTGACGTACCCTAAGTAAAAACTTGTAAGCGAATACTATACCTTTAATTAAAAGATACCTTTATAGAAGGGTTATATATTTAATAAAATTATCAAAACGTTCTTATAGTGTTCAATTCTTTACCTACTCCAGATGTATAAAAACACATTTTTTTAAACTACAATTTTATTTGCATAGTAAGTATATACAAATATCAGGAATCATGAGGTAATTCACCATGTCCATAACGTTGGCAATAACTTAAATTACTGGTCAGTAGGGCAGTGCACTTGCACCAATAGAATAGGGATTGTCTCTAACTTGAAGTTTTGAGGCATAACGCGATTCCGCGTTTCCTTTGAGAGATAAGTGGTATTTACTCCAAACCATAATGTAGTTAAAGTTAATAAAATATGCAATATATGCACTAAACACCACAAACCTGCTGATAACAATCAGAGCCTAATGGCAAACCCACCCTTGTATGCCCTACCGACAAAATGGCCGCTCTGTCAAAGTCTCGTGACTCAAAATGATTTATAGTGTACTAGAATTCGAAAAGAGTAAGCCTGAAATAATAGTTACAGGTAATAATACACACAACGTCAAGAGTCTTGGATCCCCTGTAAATAGAGTGTTTTCATTACACATAGTTATTTTACTTATTGTTGTAAAAATGTACATGTTTTTATAAAGAGTCCTTCCTTGTCTCTGTATAAATGTTTCTACAAATATTGATATTCACAATATTATCAGTAAAGTGACAATTCTTTCAATTAATTTTTGTAAATTGTAATGCCAAGTCGTGAAATTTCTCCATCCAATCGACCAAGAACTACTACTTTACACGAAGCAGGGTATTCCAAACATCAGATATAGGAAATCTTGGGCATTCCTAGATCACCTGTTGTGCGAATAATTCACAGATATCAAGAACTTGGTACAGTGGGAACAGACCACGTAGTGGATGTCCTCGAGTGTCTAGTGCAAGGGAGGATCGTTATTTAGTGCAATACGCCCGCAGACACTGAACGCGAACGGCATCAGCTTCATCTGTAATAGTGCGTATACATTTGCGCAAAGCACACCGAACTTGCGGCGCGCGCGCCTCTTCTTCCATGCTCGTTGCATTTGTTGTTCCAGCAAAACTCCTATGATCCACGGAAAAACTGCAAACGTGTATTTAGAATTCAATTCAATCATTTTTTTATGTAGAACTCGTAATTATTATATAGCCTTTTCCTGTACTCTGGCTGGTTTTTACTTTTACATTTCTCGCGCAATGAAGTAATATTTTTATTACCTATATCAGTAAATATCCCCATCTCTGCTCTTATTGCATCTCATTTCATTGTTTTTCTCTCAACTAGAACTAGGAACCTACAAAGCGGATCGTTGAAAAAACGACAGGATATGGATCGAGGAGCGTATGTAACTTGAAAACTCGTACCAACTAAGACGAATCGGTGCGCTGGGTTCTAATGTATATGTACTTTAACCCATCAAGGACGGATTTAATTAAGTTTAGAATTTTGCAATAGTATATTTTCAAACTGTATTTTCAGAACGAAACAAATAGATTTGCTTAAAGAAATATAGTGAAATTTTTCTTACTTTCTTCAAAAATTAGTGTTGCCATATGGCAACGCGAGTAACTTACACTGCCCATGTTTCATTGAAAAAAATATTTTATTGATTGAAAAAAAAACTACATTCGTGTATGGTATTCAACATTGCACGATAAACAAACTCCTACATTACATTTGATGCATTTTTTGCGCATAATAGATTTGCAATTGTCGCCATTGCATCTTATTTTTTTTCTACTGGTGTGAGGAGGTGCCCTATATTATTATATCGTACATCATCGCCAACACGGCTGAAAGATCTGCTCGATTTACTAGCAGATGGTCTACCTTTTCCTTTCGGTGGATTCTTGTACTTGTTGAGGTACGTTTTGACAATTTCTCGACGAAAGTCTAGTTGAGTTATTTTGTTGCCAGACTGTTTGTACAGGACCCAGGCATTTTGAATTGCGGCATCAAGTAGCCATGTGAAAAGACACCACCACCATTTTTTTCCACGTAGACTAATCCTATAGCGTGCAATATTTTCATCCATCAGATCCGTGCCACCCATAGATGCATTATATTTGGAAATCAAGTTCGGTCTTTTTACTTGAACAATTTTTTTCTCCTTCGCTGAATATCGTTGGACACTAGCAAGTGGGGCTACCCCATATTTGGTCGAAGCTGCTGAAACTACATTATTGTCAGTCCAACGCGTTAGTAAAATTCCGTTGGTTCTATCCAAACAAGAATCGAAGTCACCACGTTGTTTCTTACTCATATCCTTTTTGGATAGTAACGGGCAATTTTTAGGGTCGGTTATCGCGAATGGTTCCTGTGGATGAGAAACCTCTTGATTTCAGATGACTAAGAAGGTGAAAGCTTGTAAATAAATTGTCTATGAATAGGTTGTATCGATGTTTTTTCTTTTCTTCTGGTAACTCATCCAAAAGCATCAGCAATGGAGCAGTAGATTTTCCAAACACAGTTTGGTATTCTGTGTTCACGCGCCTATCTTTGCCTTGATAGAAGGAAAAATTCACAAGATATCCGTATTTGTTGTTCAGCGACCATATCTTGTATCCAAATCTGATTGGTTTGCCTCGGATGAATTGCTTGCATGAGTGCTTTCCAAAGTATTTGACCATACACTCATCGTAATTCAAATCTTCTTCTGGAACAAAATAATTCAGAAATTTTTGCCGTAGTAGATCACTTAGAGGTCGCAGTTTATAGAATTTGTCATTTGGATCTAGTGCATTATTATCTGCGCAGTGTAGATACCGCCAAATTGTTAAAAATCGGTCTCTCCTCATTGAATCCTTCACTAGTTGGTTACCAAGATCTGCATCAGTACTCCAGTAATGTTTTTTTCCAGGTAATTGACAATATCCCGATAAAATCAGAATAGCAATAAAACATTTCATTTCATTCAAAGTAATTTGAGGACATGGCAAGTTTTTAAATTGTGCGTACTTGTTTGATTCTTCTACCAGTAAAGAAAGTACGTCTTGGTCTATGAATAACTCGAACATTTCTGTTGGGGTTAAAGTTTTAAAACTTTCATAATCCGAACGAAAATAATTTTCAGAACTTTCTACCAGATCGCCTTTGATCCATTGAATGTCCTCATAAGTAACTTTTTCTACATGTTCCGTATCTGGTTCAACTAATGCATCATCTTCACCATGTGAAACAAGTTGAGCTGGAGCATTCAATTGATTCCGAGATAAATTATCAACGAGTCCGCCTTCATCTTCCTCACCGGAATCCTCATCTGCCATCGCACCCTCACTCGGAGGCTCAATATAAATTTGGTCGACATCTAAATCATCATTATACGCAATCTGAAGAGCTTCTTCGAAAGTCAGCCCACCGCTAGAAGAAAAAAGCAAAATGTAAAGAGGTAGTCCACAGAAAGGACTCGTGTTGCCACATGGCAACATCGAGTTCCAAAGCTTCACGATCTCAAAGGTTTTTGCAAACTCCCGTTATTCTGCCGCCTCTACGTTGATAATATATTCCCAAAGCTGTTGTAACGAATTTATTTTCGAAAGCTGTAACAATTAATTTTTATTTATACTTACGTAAACTTGATATCCATTTTTGAGAAGTTTTCTTGATATTCCCTAACAAAATCGTGTTTTTATATCACTGGAGTGAACAGGCAAACACTACACACGGTTCTGTCAACTGACACTGCAACAAACTATTGCCGTGTATACCGCCATCTATGTTTTAAATGAAAAATCTGATGAATTTAAGGCAACAGAAAACTGTTAATTTCTGTTGCCGTGTGGCAACACCAGTCCTTGATGGGTTAAGAACTCAGTTTCAGGGTATAATACGTTTCACGGAAAATGGTATTGGCTAAACGATTATAATAAAACCAATTAGACCCTTAAGTTGTAAAACCTGAGAATGTCCATCATAAATGTAAAATGACCTGATTGTATTATAATAATTTGTAGGTATAATATTTATACATATAAGAAGCCCGATGAAGAATAAATTTAAAATACTGGAAATGACCTTCGCATCACAATAATATTAAACCAGGTAATTTTGTCTCTCAGAGAGGGATTATAGAGGAATACGGCTTACACTTTATGTTATTTTAGTGTTTGTATTTCATTGGAAGTGTTCATTTGAGTTACGGCGGCAAATATTTTTAAAACATTTATATATTATTACAGACATTTATAGCAAATATTTTATATCTCAACTTACGAAATAGACAGTATGTGGCCTCCGTGGGTAAAAAGTAATAGTGCTTCTTCAAGTGGTTCGTTAAAGAAAAATTACTTATATGACGCGAAAATCATTGTAAAAAATGGGCATAGTTCCTTACTTCAGCAAGGATATAACGCAGGATGATGCAGCAAGTGTAACCAGTAATTTGACGAAGGTGCCTCTTACTTCAGTATTGTTGGAAATACCATTGGATCAAGAAAAAAGCGTAAAGATTCCGGTTTCACGAAAAGTCTAAACGACTGGGAAAAAGATTTGATAAGGCGAAAAATGAAATCTACACTATGTACGATGAGCAGCGTATCCCTACAGTCAAAAGTCTAAAACTCCGGCTCATCAATGACTCAAATCAACTGTAGCTTCACTATTCTTTGGCTAGCTCTATCTGCATTGAGCTTTAAATATCGCAAAATTAACAAGAGACAAGTAGTAATGGAATCCACACGATTAATAAATTGGCGTTCTGAATATATAACGTAAATAAGAAAATACCGGTCTGAAAATCGCCCAATAATCTACCTCGACGAGATGTGGTTTGAAATGCAAGGCATCCCTTCAAAAGGATTGTCTGATTTCTCTGATAAGTGTAAAACAAAAGCACCATCAATTAAAGGGAAGAGAATCACAATATTATTCGCAGGATCAGAGAATGGTTGGATCCCAAATGCTTTGTGGCTTTCTGCCAAAAACATTAAGGACTCTTGTGTTCATTATCACGAAGATACGAAGGCAGAGCTTTTTAGTGCAGGGGCCACACTAGTGAGGACTGTTGCACGGAAGTGTATAGAGAATTTCTTTTCAAAACTTAGTTTCTATATGCCTAAGGATATGTTTTAGCTTGGGTACGCATTTCTGTTATGGGGAGGTTTCTCCCAATATGGCGCCCAAGATGGCGCATATGTAGATTTATTAGAAAACGTCTTATATCTCGGAAACTATTGCTGGTAGCTCAAAATTGAAAAGGACTAAAATTGATAAGTAGATAATTTTACATTAGATGCTTTAAGATTTATGAAAACAACATCATATATATTGAAATTTATTTAATTTTTTTTAAGGGTCATAAAATGTCTAATTTTAAAAGTCTAATTTTAATTATTGTGTGTTTTGTTTCAGAATTATAGAAAACTATTTGACAGACAAAAAACATGGAGGGAGTGCAACTAGTACCACCATCAACGAAATGGAAGAAAACCAATTTATCCGAAATTTGTGTTGTATGTGAAAAGGGAAATACTGGTAAAAAAATATATGGGACTGTAAATGGACGAGAGAAATTAATTGGTGCCTCTAACTGCAGTGATGATGTCGATTTAAAAAAAAGATTAGAAGATAGAGAAGTGTATCATCATCTTGACTGTTACAAAAAATATTGTCTACGCTCACAAAGAATAAAAAGAACCCGAAATTCTGACAATTCTACTTCCATAAATGGCACCAAAGACACTGGAAATAGGCAAAAGAAGCACTGCCATAGGCAGCAATGTGATGAAGTTAAACTTTGCATCATATGTGGAAGCAAAAAGTATAAAGGTGATGTTAAATTATATCGGGTCTGTGAAAAGGAAAGGGCAGAAAATTTTTTGTTAGCAACACGATACTTTCAAGATGAAGTATTTTCAAGGACAAGCACACTGGATGATGTTAATAGTGTATTTGCAGCAGATGTTTTCTACCACTCTTCCTGTATGAGTAGTTACTTATTAAAATATTCAAGAAACGCTGAGAATTTTGAAACTCTGTCTACCAACAGCACAATTACAGAAGGATTCCAAAAAGTAATTGATGCGCTAGACTTTTCCAAAAATGGTTATGAACTGTCTGAAATTACTGGTTTCATGAATTCGAAATGTCAGCTGGAAAATAAAATTTCAAATAGACAGATGAAAATTCTTCTTATCAGACATTTTGGGGAAGAAGTAACATTTGCATATCCGAAAGAACGGTCAAAGTCCCAGCTCGTATTCTCCTCTAAGATAAGTACGAAAAAAGTTGTTCAGAAATTGTTTGCTTCTAACAGTTTAAATGATACCGTAGAACAATTAGCCAATGAGCTTAAACAGTATGAATTTGATCTTGACAATAAATTCTGTGATGAACAAGACATTGAAAAGAGCCTCCTAAGCTTTCAACATAATAGACCTACGCTTTGGGATACGTTTTTCAACCAAATGATGGGATTATCTTCAGATCGAGTTGATAACCACAGACAAAGAAGGTCTGATACGCTGTTTCAGTTACTGTACTTTATCTTTCACAACGGCATGAAAAAAACTCCTTTTCACGTCTCTACAGCACAAGCAATTCATGAAACATGTAAATCTAAAACTTTAATAACATCTCTTAACCATGTTGGATTATGCTGTAGCTATGAGACAGTTCAGAGAATGAATCATGCCTTTGCCGCGAGATCTGTGGAACTAACGGCTGATCACCGTGTTCCATTACCATTACACTTAGCAAGAGACATGCCACTTAGAGCAGCTATGGATAACTTTGACCATCAAGAGGATACAAAATCAGGCATTGGTGGTTCACATGACACAGTCTTAGTCCTCTTTCAGAATGAAAAACAATCCAAAACTAATCTCCAGAGCCTATATTTGGATAACTTTACATTTAATAAACGCCAAAAAAAACTGAATGATATTTTGAGCTGTCAAAAACTCGTGCCATTTATTAAACCTAAATTAAGAGGAAACATTGATCCAGATTTCTGTCCAGCGGAGACCATGGACACACAAATAGTTTCAACATCAACAATTATTGACCTTACGTGGTCAATGGCACGATTTCTATCGAATTATGACATAACTACGAATAGTTTTCTAGATTTTAGCTTGGCACCGTCATGGAGCGCTTTTAACTCATTAGTTACTGAAAGAAAGCTCCAAAAAACAATTTCAGCAAGTGTTCCCATTCTTCCTTTTCCAGCTACCAATTATGCCTCTATATACACTACTATGGTGAACTTTCAAGATGTAATAACACAGGTAAATCAAGAGTGTGGATCTCTATTTAGTGACGAAGGAGTATACCATATAGCCAAGGAACTTCAGTTACAGTTTCCTGATAAATTTAAAAATATCTTTCTTGGATTGGGTTCGTTTCATACAACTAAAATTATAATAAACTGTCTTGGGCTATATCTTAAAGATGGCGGTATTTTTGAAGCTTTAGTGGAGACCGAAGTATTCGGTCCTAAAATTGTTGAAAGTGCCCTACAAGGTAATCACTACTGTAGAGGAGTTCGAGCGATAAACATTATATCAGAAGCTATTCAACGAATCCAATATCAACAGTTTTTCATGAAATTTGAAAATAAAAAGTACCAGCCACTCTTCGACCACTTAAAATCTTTGGCAACCTGGTGCAAGGATAAGGACTGTATTAATGCAAAACAGACAATTGAAGACATGGCTGGCCTTCTGCGGGATTTCCATGGTGACTTTCTTAACTTTATCAAAAATGGTGAAGAAAAATCAAAACTTTTTTGCTATTGGAACATTTTTCTGTACACTTTGTGCCCAATATTGAGAGATTTTATTAGAGCTGATAGAGAGGGAAACTGGGATCTTCATTTGTCTGCATTCAAAAGAGCACTGCCTTTGTTTTTTGTATTTGGAAAGGTTAATTACGCATGATGGGGCTCAGTTTACTATGAAGACTGTTTGAAACTTCCCGAGAAGTTTCCTAGTATAATAGAGTCATTCAATAGAGGTGAATTTGTTATTCAACATGGAGATAGAAAATTTAGCAGTGTTGGTATGGACCAGGGTTTGGAGATGTGCTACAATAAACCTGCTAAGGGTCAGGGTGGTATAATAGGAATGACCCGAAGAAAAGAGGCTATAGCATTGCAAGACATAATTAAGCATGAGACGTATTCAATAAATATGCTTCATAGAAGAATTTGTGGAATCGTTGAAAATGATGAGTATGATCTTCATCACGAATTTATTTTCTGAAACTATCACACAAATAGATAATCAGTGTATTGGAAAAATGGTAAATTTCATAACCAAAAGAATTAATATTTTTCCTGCAGAAGACCAAACCCATGTTCTTAATTTGGCGACAGGTAAACACTTGTCAGCCGAAGAGGCGGAATTAAAACTCAATTGTGTTAATGACGGTCAATTAAAATATGAAAAGTTCCGTGAAGAAGTTTTTATAAAAAAGTCAAAAAAACTACTAGATACACTTTCTTTAAAAAGAGGAAACCAGAGTAAAGAAAAGCCAAAACCTATTGATGTAAAACTGGAAACGTTGAATGCTCAAAGAATAATTGACATATCAAGAGATCGTGGCTATTCAATTGATAAATTGTTAACATTTGAGCTAACATCAACTTCCTTTTTTTTGACCAAAGATGGCGCGCTTTTAAAATCAAACAAGTCAGAATTGGTAAAAGAACTTGAAAGCCAAATAAAAAGTTCCTCCCATTGTCACCCCAATACATCCTGCCTCATTTTTGATTTTATGCTTCATGCTCGTACCATAGCTGCAGCTACTTCAGATTCAATTAAAAATTTTGGTGATTTTGCTGAAAGTATTCTAAAAAGAATAATTTATCTGTCAAAATCCGCCAAAAGGGTTGATATCGTCTTCGATCTATATGACGAGAATAGTATAAAAACTGCAGAAAGATTGAGACGCATGAAAAAAGATCCCATCAACATGACAATCTCAAGCAGTGTGACACCTTTGCCGAAAGACATGGATGCTTTTTGGGCATCAATTCAAAACAAGACACAGTTTCAACATTTTCGCCGAAACTATCTTATTCAACATAGGGACAGACTATCAAGTTCAATACTTTATTTGAGTGGTATGGCTGGAGAAGCAACACACAAAATAGAAGCAGATATTGTTACAGAAGAACCTCAGTTATGTTGTACCCTTGAAGAAGCCGATGAAAGAATATTTTTTCACATAAATCATGCCGTTAAGCATTCAAATGTTGAAAGTGTTTTAATAGCATCATCGGACACAGATGTATTTGTGTGTGCCGTTTACTTTTTTCATAAAGAATTTAAAGCTAATGGTTTAAATGAACTTTGGACTTATTCTGGGGTAGGACAGACTTTAAGATTTATTCCAGTACACGATGTGTGTCAAGCTGTTTCAAATCAAGTCATTGAAGTACTCCCTGCTGTTCACTCACTAAGTGGATGTGACACTACAAGCAAATTTGGCACAAAACACGCAGCTTTAAAAGTGGCTCAAGACTATGCATACTTGTTAAAAAACTTTGGAAAAGAAGATCTCTCTAATACAATAATTGAAAATGCTGAAGAGTTTTTGACAAGGATGTTATCTAAAGACATCAGGAAAATTAATGATTTAAGAATTTTTAAATACCACCGAATGAAAAATTTAGATTTCACCAAGCTTCCACCGACTTTATCTAGTACGGCATTACACATCAAGCGGGCATATTTACAGGCTAACCAGTGGTATGGTCTATTAGAAGATCTTGGTATACCTTATCCCGGTGACTATGGATACGAGCAGATGGAAACAGGATGGATTCCTCAAATTATCACCTAGCAACTTCCTCCTGATTTCCCTCACATTTGTTCATGTAAGACTTGTGCACGTCCAAACATCTGTATCTGTAGGAAGAATGAAGTTGGCTGCTCCAGGTTCTGTGCTTGTGAACTTCCAAAGTGCCATAATGATTGGAATTAACTTTTAATCACCTTTTAATACTATTTGTTACTAATAGTAGCTTAATTTTCTAATAATTTTTAATAATGTTGCAAATTTAATAATGTAGTGTTTGTATTAATAAAATTTTTTTTTTAATTCAAATTTTTTATGGTTTAAAAACACGTAAAATAATGCCCTTATCAATTTTAATACCTTGTGATTTTACGCTACGAGCTCTGGTTCCCGAGATATAGATCATTTTCTGGGAAAAGTATATATGGACAAAGCGGCCATCTTAGTGGCCATATTGGGAGAAACCTCCCCACACCAGAAACGCGTACCCAAACAAAAACTTATCCTTAGACATCTAAGAACTGAGTTTTGAAGAGAAATTCTCTATACACCTCTCTGCAACAGTTGTCACTAGTGTGGCCCCTAGACTATTTTGAAGATTGGTTTAAAAACTTTCTGTTACTCAGCATTCCGCCAAACAGCTTAATAGTAATGGACAACGCATGCTATCATAGTCGACAATTGCAAACAATTCCTGGCTCAAATAATACGAATTTGGAGATTCAAAACTTCATGGCTGCAAATGACATATATTATACAGAAAAAACACTTTTACAAGTTTTGGAGTCATTTTCTTTAAAGGAAACGTACGTTTGTGATATAATTGCAGACGAATTGGGACATAAAGTTATACGACTACCTCCCTGCTTCGGCGTGTTCAATCCCATAGAGCTTATGTGGTACCAACTTAAATCGAGCGTGCGCGAAAAAAATACTTCTTCGACTTTAAGTGGTACCGTGATAGAATCCAAAAGGAACTGTCTGAATGACATTCCTACCGAGAGTTGGAAAAGTTCTGTTAGTCATGTTATAATTGTTGAAAACTCGTACCGTCCTGTAAAATCAATTACGCCAATTATAATTAATTTAGATGAGGATAGCGATAGCGACACTCAGCTAAATGTAGCATAGAATTGTAACATTTAAATAAATTACTTGTATATCTCCTATATTATGCAAAATATAATTCCAATTTCTTAAGCTCGACTCTGTAGCACATTTGCATCGTTTAGTTGATGATTTTCTACACAATCGGATTTAATCAGGTAGTTTATTGCAGTCGATAAGCCAATACCATTTAGAGTGAAACTTATTATACGTTTTGCCGTACTATATCGACACCTACAGTTCGAAGACTCCCTGATGCAAATTTACGTGCTAGAAAACCACAACGGGCCTTCACTCTACTTCCTAGACATCGTGCTATCCATTTCCAATGGACGCGAGAGCATAGAGGTTAGTTTTTGCCCCAATGGAGATGAGTGTTATTTAGAGATGAAACCAGAATTGGACTGATTAGTGATGACAATCGACAAAGGATCTTGAGAGAACAAAGTCATCAACAGCGACTTAATTTTCCCCGCGAAGCTGCTCCCTATGAAGGGAGTACCGTAATGTTCTGGAGAGCAATAATGTTCAAACGCCGCACCCCATTAATTCGCATACCACAAATTATGACAAGTCTAATTTATATCAAACCAGTTCTTACACAGATTGTCTATCCCATACGAAACGATGTACCTAAGTGAAAAATTTGTGTTTATGAACAAAAACGCCCGACCACATCGCGCAAGAAGGGTTTAGGGCGCACTGGACGCAGGACATATCAGGAGATTGAATTGTCCAGCCGACTCTCCAGATATGATTCCAATTGAAAACATGTGTAATTTAATTACTAGAGCCATTCACAATCATATCAACCCACCTCAGACGAGTTAGTCGCAGCGGCGTTAAACGAGTGGAACAATAATTCACAAGAAACTATCAATCACATGATTATTTCAATGCACAGGCGTGTCAACATGTTTATATTGGAACGTGGAGGAGATCACACCGACTATTAGTCAGAGTTTAACTGTTTTATTACTTTTTGTTGATTTAATAAATTTTGTCCACAAACTTACATATTGGTTAGTTCTTAATTTTAGAAATCTCCTAGTTTGTAGAAAACTTTTTTTCATAAATAACATATTCAGTAAACAAAATAATTTTATGGTATTTTTTTTTGTTTTTTAAGAAACTATTTCTTTAACAAGACTGAGAGGAGGGGTTCAAGTCTTTCTTTTGACGTTGTGTAGTTGCAGATAATTTTATGGTAGCAAAATGAAAAAAATTCGATGAGAAAAATATTTGCTATTATGAACTACTCCAAAATACGAATAATAAAAATTACAAAACAGTAAAAAATTTCTTTTTTATGTTAGAAATAGTGCCGCAGAAAAAATCCACAGAGCTCTGCATATGAAGTGATATTGGTTTATTCTATATGAAGGTCAAAACAGTTCTGGCAACTGGAAAATAGAATAAAAAATGGGACCGGGTCGCAGCACGAGGAACATGAATTATTAACACACCTAGTAATTCTGGACAATCAGTTTTACTTGTCACAATTGGGTGAAGAAATATTAAGGAGGAACACATACGTCTAGTCGCTAAATCGTTTAAGTTAAAGCGTTGTAGCAACGTGTTTTGAGGTACCTATTCCTTGAGATGGATAAATGCTATCAGATTTGAACCACAACTACTTAACATTAGTGCTATTCAATGCGACAATCGATTACAATCATTTCCTGTCATTTAAAAAACAACATGTTCAACAATACATTGTCGATGTCAATCGATCACTCTGATTATAATCGGTCTAAAATTATGATGCTATTGAAAACAATCGTAAATCGGAAGCATGTGATTGGTCGAAAAATTAAAATAAACTACCATTTGTCTATGGGTTATGTGATGTGAGTGATATTTTGCAATTGTATATTACATTTTCAGTTAACAGAACAGCTTCTATAAAATTAAACGTGATTAAACTAAATGAACTTGTGAAATACACGTGAAATGAACTAAAATAATGATGAGGTTATGTCACTATTGATTTATTTGATTTGTAAAATGACATGACAAATGGCACTATTTTTTGGTCGTTCAACAAACATCAATCCGTTTTCGATTCCCATTATAAACAAAATCGGAATCAAGATCGAAGTGTTGAATAGCACTATTATTTCTGTGATTATATACCTCGATCCGTTTCTAACCAATCAAATGCCGTTTTACGACCAATCAAATGCCATTTTGCGACCAATCAGAAGTAATTTATACTGGATATTTTTTGACATAAGTGAATCTACCCCGGCCGCATACTTCAAAACTGCACATTGATACGAAACCAGTAACTAAATGCGGCGCTGCCATTTACTGGATTTCCACCGCCATTCCCTATGCGACTGCGACCGTTTTTATTCGAATGCGATATATCAATTGGTTTTATGCTGTCGCTGCCATTATGGGATGACAATTACTAAATTATCTATTAATTTGGATTGAGGTAAAGGTTCTATAAATATTTTTATGCAGGGTGATCCCATAGTATTAGTAAATTTTTTTGCAAAATGCTATTATGAAGAAAATTGACATCCCTAAGTTGTAAACAACAGCAAGGAACATTTCAAATTCGACTTTAAAAGACGGTAGCTACACCATGCAGCCAATGGCAGCGCAGCGTTTAACTACTGGTTTCGTATCAATGTGCAGTTTCGAAATATGCACCCCGGCCCACCTGCAACAGCCAGTTTTTAATGTGTCACATTAACGTCACATTTTTGTTAATTAACATGTATTTCAATCGATTTGGTGATGTTTCAATAGAAAATATACGGAAAAACGCCGAAAAGACCATAACGACGAATACGATAAAAACAAAAAGTACATAAATTATTTTGAAAATCTTCCATTTCGTTGTATATTTTCGTCTTTTTCGGTATATAATCTGACCATATACCACTCGACCTATAAATTTTGTTTTGACATTTTTCCGCAAATTTTCTGTAAAAATAGCCCTCGACAAAAATTCTTTTTAAAACAGATCCCCCCAGCTTCGCTGTCGGGATATTTTTAAAGAATCTGTATTGAAAGGTCTTATCTACAGTAAATTGCCTTGAGTTTCTGAGAACAAAACCAATGTTTCTAAACGCCTCACAAAGAATAATATTAATAGCTCAAAAAAGTTTAATTGTCAAATGTAACAAGATAATTGTATATTGCACAACTTTTAAATACATTATTAGAAATGTGATAATTAAAATATGGATAGGGTTACGTTTTCTAGTAAAAGTTACGGTATTATATTTGGGGATGTTAAGAGGAACTGTATTTTTTTCGCACTAATCAGAAATTGTATCTATATCAGAATGAAGTTCGTGGAAATCACTAATATTGAATATAGATATAGTTTTAGATCATTTGCATTGAAGAAGAACATTACAATGCAATTTCAAGACAGTCATTTATAAACATCCAAAACAACAACGGCCCAAGAACTGAATCCTGGGGCACCCCAGAAGATGCGTTAATTTCTACTGAGTGAAAACCACGGTAAGAAACAGTTAGTTTTCTTTCCATCATATATAACATAAAGAACTTGGTAAAATAATTAATTAAGCCAATGTTGGACAGCTTCCTGAGAAGAATACCATAAACCAAATGGCATCAACCTGACCACCGTTATCTAAGTGTGTTGCAGTGTATTGCGTTAAGCACATTAAATTCGAGACAGTAGATCTACAAGCATAAAAGTCATATTGTTCATTGCATCTTGATGGTTTCACAAGATGAAAAACAACGTCGTAAAGCAACGTTTCAAATACTTTCGACAATAAATAATTGTGATGGAGTGATAGTTCTCAGTAACAACCTTTAATCCTTTTACTTTTCCACCTAACCCTATCTAATATTATGCGAGAAAAGTATTGGTTTACGCGAAAAAAAGGTGAAATTTTGGATTTTTTCAATTACTTTTCCGTTTTTCAGCAAGAAAAATACGAAAAAACGATTTTTGGAAAAAAATCCTGTGTGTATGTCGTCGTCGTTATCGTCGGCCACTTCTAGTAACATGTCTTGTTAGCACGCTACAGCCTCCAGAGTGGTGCAGCAAGTCGCCAATTTTATGATTGAATATTGTTCAGAACATCTTAAAGATCTCTATTGATTTTCAGCTCACCTGAGCAAGTACAACGGGTGTTATGTTACTTGAAGTACCACGTGTTCGTCGTTTTTGGAGAAATTTCGGTTTGTTAGCACTATACAGCCTCCGGAGTGTATAAATGTGACCAATTTTATGATTGGATGTTATTCAGGGGCTCTCACAGATAAACCCTAGTAATTTTCAGCGCACCAGAGCCAGTTCGGTTCATCTGCGAGACGCTCTGAACAATATCCAATCATAAAATTGGTCACTTGTATCCACTTCGGAAGCTAACAAACTGAAATTACTTAAAAAATGACCTAAAATGTAGTATATCTGGATGTATAGGACCCGTTTTACTGGCTCTAGTAAGCTAAAAATCAATAGAGTTCATCTTTGAAGTGCCCAGTACCCAATCATAAAATTGGTGACAACATAAACAAAGGATTTTTTAAAAAACACGTTTTTCGTGGATTTCTCCCTATAAACAGAAAAATAGTTCAAAAAAAATTAAAAAAAATTGGCTCAACCAATACTTTTCTCGCATCGTAGATATGATTAGCGGAAGGTGAAAGTATAAGGGGCGTAGGTTATGTCCAGATCTTAGACTATAATACAGTTCAGGTTATTTGCTATAACTCATTTTTCACATATTACAGCTGCTATATTTTAATGGACAGAATCCAGGGATATTTTATGATATCACCATACTTTCTTTTACAAATACATACCAAAACTAAAATTAATGCTGACGCCATTTTCTTTACACCCGTGTCGTTCTTCGGGTATGTTTGGTAGACCAATCAAAATTGTGTCCCATAAAGAGCTTGGTGAGCGAAGACCTTAGAGAGGCTGTGCGAACGACACATAAGAGATGTAGTGATAACACAAAATCCACTGCATCCAAATCAACATGCATACACTCCAGGGAAATCCGCCGATTCGGCTCTTCATCTCGTGGCGGGCCGCTGGGTGCATTCATAGACATATAAGGTGCATTCGATAGAACAACTTTCCCTAAAATAACAAATGCAATTTCCAACAAGAATATCACCCTAACCATAAATAGCTGGATATATAACATACTCTCAAAAAGAGCCATAAAAATCACTGTAGATAACGTAACCATCAGAGGCTTGGTTGTAAAAGGTTGTCCACAGGGAGGGGTACTCTCGCCACTACTGTGGAACATCGTCTTAGACTCCTTGGTCAGCCGCCTCAACTATAGCAACTTCTACACAATAGCGTATGCAGATGACCTAGTGATTCTGGAGACGAGGAGACACTCTGCGCTTTAATGCAAGAGGCCCTCAATATCATAGAAAAATGGTACAAAGACCATTCACTGTCAATAAATACAAAAAATACTGAGATAGTTCTTTTCACGAAAAAAAGGAAGCTTGTAAAACATCAAGCCCCAAAGCTCCTAGATACCAAACTTAATTTCTCTTCTGAGGTGAAATATTTAGGGGTCAACTTCGACAGTAAGTTAACGTGGAACTCTCACTTAGAAAGTAGAGTTAAAAAAGCATATATTTCTTATGAACAGTGTCGTAGAACCATTGGCCGCATCTGGGGAATGTCACCTAGGGTCGCTGCCTGGATCTATACCACTGCCATCATCAGACCTATGCTGACGTACAGCGCAATTGCCTGGGGAGCTAAAGCAAACGAGCTGATAGTCGTCGGAAAACTGGATCAAATCCAAAGAACAGCATGTCTCAACACAATAGGAGGCATGAGAACCACACCAACAAGAGCTATGGAGGTAATCCTCGGTCTCACTCCCCTTGACATATACATCAAGGAGGTTGTTTTGATGACCATGACACGTCTACGCTCTACCGGTATAAAACCTGATGTAGGATCCGGTAAACCGATACGTAACTTGTAGCATGAGGCCCTCAGGGAGGTCCCACTGCTGCAGGCCAATACGGACTTGATTCCACAATGATATGCCTTCCACAGGCCCTACAAGGTAATCTTTGAAAACAACGCACAAGACCCATTGGAAGAAGGCGCAATCCGCATCTTCACAGATGGGTCTGAAACCAATGTGGGCTCAGGATGTGGAATTTTTTCCAGATCCCTGAATCTAAACATAAAATGGGCAATAGGCTGCAATGCAAGCGTTGCTCAAACAAAGCTCACTGCTATCTGCATCGCTGCAAAAGAGATTACCAAAAGGACAACCACAGGTAATAATATATACATCCTTTCGGACAGTAGACAATCACTACTAACCCTGAACAGACCACGCATTACATTAGGCCTGGTACTAGAACGTCACATGACATTAATCAAAGCCTGTAACAACAACACGGTCACTTTAGGGGAACAAGGGCCATGAGAAAACGAAAGGAAGCCGCATTGCAGACTCGACAGCCAGGAAGGCAGCCTCACACAAACTTTTGGAATCTGGCACTTTCATTGGTCTATCGGCGTCAGTAACGACTGCCCTATTAAAGGAACACTCTCTTGATAAGTTTAAGGGTAGATGGGACGACGCAGAAAGCTGCAGGCTTGCCAAGGAACTGCTACAGTATCCGGACAGCAAAGTAGCCAAAAAATACGTGACTATGAACAGGCAGAACCTACGAACAGCCACAGGCATTAGTCACTGCCACCTACGAAAACACCTCCAGAGACTAAGTCTGTCTAACACCTCACTTTGTAGAGGATGTGAACAAGAAGATGAGACTGCCGAACACATTCTTTGCGAATGTCAGACACTCTCTCATTTTAGGTTTCATGTATTTGGCGAGCAGAAGCTAACATACGCCAGTATGAGGGAACTTAATTCAGGCGACGTTATCGCCTACTTCACTCAAGTAGGCTAGGTGACGAGCTAGAAGGAAGTTTTGTACCTCAGAAGGATGCACAATGGGCTAATTGTGGCTTAAGTACTGTGGGGTCACCCGCCCTTCAAACTTTCACAGATACAGATCATTGGAGTAACCCAGTCGATGTTTTCTGGTTTATGTATAGAAAATAAGCAAACATTCCTAGAAAACCCAGTCGTCAAATTAAAACTCCAAAAAAATTTGAACACCTCAGTTTATATTTTGAGTTTGTGTTCAGATGTATCATTAGAACTAATTATGACTGTATTTCAAAAAATGCCTTAAATGTCCCAAAGATACATTAATAATAATAAAAAGTTTTAAAATGTATTGACATTTCACATAGTAGAGTTAATAATGTATTAATTCACTCTTACTACCCCCTTCCAGTTATCACAGTCACATCAATGCGACTTCAGTGGCATCAAGCATTTTCCTATATTTAGCAGATGACATGCAAATAAAAATCCAATGACTCAAAATTTAGTTACTATAATTACCAACAAACATAAAATCGAAAAGCATTATAAACTGTGCAGAAAAACTTATGTTAAACAAATATAATACAATCCAAATTGCATATACCAAATATTATTATACATCTAAAATTATCAATGTGCATTTTGGCCAAATTATTGATTTTTGTCTGAATTTAATATGGTTAACCAGATAAATTATTGAAACACTGACCTGATCACAACACTGGGAAATTTTTGTTCACTCTACTCCTGTGTTATCTTCTGAAATGAAGCTGGATCTCCTTCAATCTTGTAGAACAAACTCTATAGTTTGTACAGCAGGTAAGTTCATGTATTATTATTAAACGGTTTAGTTACACTTGACTCATAATGTTTTTATTACGATAATTAATGATTTAATGAAGTATTTTATCACTATAAAGTGATTACTTTCTTAAAATTCATATAGCGTCCCCTCTCAAATTTCAACTGCATATTTCTTATAAATTACTACTAATTCCCAATAATTTCTTCTTAAAATGTTTGACATGTTGTAATTCAACGTTTGCAATAGGTTTTGACTCTGATTTCTAATAATTTCCAAATATTTTACATAAATTTTATAAAAATTGCTTACATGCGTCCATTTCCCTTAGCATCACCTTCTCAACCTTTTGTTTCTCCAATCAACAAACTTTTGCTGCTAGCTTTGTTATTTTTAAACAAAACACTAACAACTTACTAGATATAATACAATCTGTTTTATCTAATGTTTGATACTTCGTTTAATGTCTGCATATTACTATTGTTATTTATTGTTCATGTAAAATTTCAAAATAATTTAATATTCCTATTTACATATGGAATACTTCAAAATATACCTCATTTTAATAAACAAAAATTATATCTATCCGACTTTAAATTCCAATATCAATACATATACAATCTCAAACGTTTCAAAACCTTTTATAATGCCTTTCAATTAAATTCTTATTCATTATTCCATATTTATCTAATATAAACTTGGCCTTTTATTTAATTCAGTCATCATATTTTTCAAATATCCTCATTGCTTTTCAAATAATCAATAGTTTACAGACATAAATAAATAATTCTATGGTTGAATATATTTCTGCTATCAGTGTTCTCTGCTAACTGACATGAAGTTTTTAATTGACACTTCTGTTATTTCTTTTAGATAAACATTGCAATTTTGTTTATATATTGTTATCAAATATTCTATTTATTATTGTCTGATAATAATTTATGTTGGATATTCTAAATACTACATACAAATTTTTATTTACGCTGTTGACAAGAAAGTGAATTTATAATTTACTAAGGACATGATTAAATTTTATGAAAATAATGCTGTTTACATTCTGGAATCCTAAGGTAAATAATTTCAATATTACTTATGTATTTCTTTAGTTATGTAGAATAACTGATATCATAGATGTTCGATTCAATAGGAGATATATATTCTTCTCATATTATCACCTGTGTGAACTAAGTAATCTCCACCTGTTACTTAACAAAGCTGCAAATTTTATACATTCGTGTCTTATTCTCTTTACCACTTCTTACTATAAGTTCAATATATATATATATATATATATATATATATATATATATATATATATTATTAATATATTTTGAGACTGTATAATTTTAATTTGAATATATTTTAAGATAGCTCAGTTATTTATTATTATATCGTTTTGTAACTATTATATATTTATTAATTCGGGAGCATGAAATCCTTTTTCTCTTTGAGTCCTGGCTTTTATATTGTTGTAATTGTTTAAATGAAAAGAAAACACATTATTTTGAAATCAATTTAATTTTAAATTTAATATTTTATATATTTGATAAAAATAATATGAGACGCCAATGGTTATATTGTATCTACTTATTTATTTTAATAATTCATCAATACGCATGCGTGAAAAACTAGTCATGCGCTTTAGCATAAAACGAACAATTCTTATATGTAAGAAGCATCTATACACATTATGCAAACATAGTTTGTTTACGATGCAGATAAATGAATGGTTCAAACACATAAAAGAATTTATATATATAAATCATACCTATATATGATACAAATTGCTGTGGGAAGAAAATAGTTATATACATAGATAGAAATATATGGAATTATATACAGATGGACATAGTTATAACATTGATAACTTTTCAATCATTAGATTTATGCGGTTACAAGATGTTGTAAGTACATATTTTAATTTATTTAAAATTCGGCCTTTTATTAATTTAAACGATTTATGCGATTAATTCACTATATAAAGTCTGTTTCTTTCTTTTTTAGATCGATCATATGTGCAAAAGTTTATCAATTTATGAAATTAAGTACTTATTTGAGTATTTTGAGTTTTTACTCTGATTATTGGCCAATAATGATTTAAAAACACTGACCTGTTGCTCTTGAATTGGGATGAAAGTCTCTGGATCCCAGGAACACTCCGCTGAAGCTCCAAAAAACCAAAATTAATGAAAATTTCGTAGATTCTTGCCGAAAAACTTGATACAATTGACTGTGAGTATTACTAAGATTGTATTTAATAGTACTTTATAGGTTTAAATGTCTTAAAACCGGGAATTTCTTGAATTTTCAGGAACACCATCACACACACTCCTCGCTTCTTGACACCAGCTTCCCTTCTTATTTAAGCGTCCCCTCGATTCTCTACTTTTTTCAACAAACAGTCTTTTGTTCTTTTTCAGGTCACTATTTCAAAGTTTATTTATTGATTCACAATTTGTTCTGTCATATTTTATAACCAATAAGATATTGTCTTTTGCAATCAGATAATTGAAACTTCTATCACTTATTAAAAAATTTCATACATACACTCTTTTACATAATTAGTTCATTTATAGAGTTCCTATGAGTTTTTTCATCATACAACTAAATTAAAATTGGTTATACATAGATACATTTAAATGGTACAACATCCAATATTGTTATTGATAGTATATCATTGTTACACTCATATTCATTATAAATATAAATTCTCTTATGTTATTTGTCTAAACTCTTTGCATTATATTATTTATAATAAACTTTAACAAATTTCTATTTATTGATTCAACGTTTATTTTATTTACCATATATCATTTGTATATATGTCATTATTTGTTTGTCGATGAAAATCTATTGAATTCTATTCTATTCAATATTTGTATTTGTTTTTTATTCTTAAATTAATGATTATGATGAATTATCTATAATAATATTTGTATTCTAATGTAACTACTTATATCTAATATTCTCTTGACTTAACTATATAATTGTTTCTTTTTAGGTGAACAGCTGGTTATGGTATGGAAATTATTCTTCGTCTTAGGCAACTTTATTTACATCATTACATTGGTTAGGTAATCTCTATATTTTGTATTATTATTGAGGTAATTCCTTATTTATTATATTGTTATAGGCTATTATTTAATATATCTTTATTTGATATGTTGTTTAAATTAAGAAAAGTGTTTCCTTTTTACTTATTTTCTTAAATTATATTATTTTCATATATTCCCATACTAGCAACATATTTTAATAGTACTTATTCTCTTACGATCTAGGATATCTGGTTCAATTCCCCTCAAATTTAAATTTAAATGATATCCATACCCTGGATATTTATTTAAATTTCAATTTTCTTATTATAAATGATTGATTTTATTTTATTCAAAAAAAAATTAACAATTTTATGGCATAATCTTACTTTCTTTAACTTTGTTTCTCAAATATTTGTTCACATATTTTCTACTACAACCTATTTCTTTCAATAACTGTCTCCTAATTCTTTCCTTAAAATACTCTTGATTAAGATCAATGTCAAATTATATTTTTAATATTACTTCATATAATACTTCTCTATTATCATTTCTTACTAACATCCACTTATATATCAACTTATTTCTTTGTAATTACATTATACTTCTATATACTCCTCATATCATATTTCTTTTCAATATTCATTATTCAATATAATTAATTATTTCTTAAATTCATATATATCAATATCAACTTCCTTATTCCTTCCTGTATTTTCAAGTAATCTATAAGATTCTTATTGACATTAAACATTACCTCCTATATTTTTAATCAATATCATTCATTATTATCCTTTCCTATCCTTTATTACTTACATCTTATTTCCTTATTTAAAAAATGTGAACTTCTATTCGATACTTGAGTTATTTTTATTTTATCACCTCTATCCTATATTCTTTAATAGTTTCATTCTATGTAAACCAGTATCTCTCATAAATTGTTTCCTTTATTTGCTATATATATTGATTTGCCATACTCAATTTTTTTTAAAATGTTTTAATTATAAGTTTTACCTAATCAATTTTTCTTTATATTATATTAAATTTATTTTTTTTAGGTTCTGAAGAAACAAACATGATGAATTTAATTGGATCACCAGCTGCCAAATGGAAAACAAAACTCTGTCTAATATCTACTTTATCTTTGTACACTACCTAATATTAAATTTTAAATCTATCCTTATGACTATCATTTCCTTTTTTCAAGTATTATTCGTAACATAACATATATACATTCTTCAGAATTGGGTTACTCATTAATAATAAATTCTATGTACATTATTTATACTTGTGTTACTCATTAATAATAAATTTTAATTTCAACTTCATTTCTGTATCCTTTCCCTTTTCATTGAATTGCATTTTCGTCTCCATATTTCATTCCTATTCTCTTGTTCTATTATTTAACTTGCTTTTCTTTTTCTAACCTTTTTCTTGCTTCCTTCTCTTGTTGTTTGATGCTCAATAAATTTCTGAAGCGTCTGTCTATTCTCTACTGTATCCTTTTTAACTTTATTGCCCCATATCTCATAAATTTCTTCCCATGAATCCATTATACTATGTATTATTTTAAAGAAAGCTTTTGTATGAATCATAGTCATCATGTTGTCCCATTTTATTCCTGTTACTACATTATTATAAAAATTTCTTGAACATCTTATACCTCCTTCATTTCTTCTTATACTATCTTCTATTTCTTCCACTGTGTCTGTTAATCTTCGATTCATCTCTTGTATTTCCTTGTTAATTTGTCTACCTAAGATTTGACTCCTTTTTTCATATATTCCTGTCGGTTTTGTTACTCTGCCCTCTAAATTTATAATTTCTTTATTCACTTTTTCGTAAGAATGTTGATTTACCTGTTTACTTACTTGTCCTTGTAATTTTATGTATCCTACTTCTCCAGTTTCCTTCTTAATTTCTTTAAGTTTGCTTTTAATTATTTTAATAAACACCTTCGGATGAATGGTATTTATATTCCCATCAAACTTTACTCCGATATCCATGTTTCCCGTATAGATTACTCCACCTCCATTTCTCCTAACGTTAAATTCAATTTCTTCCATGCCTTCCTGTAATTTTCTGTTCATTTCTTCCAGTTCTTTATGAAATGTTTGTCCAATGTGCTCGTTCCTCTCCTCACATGTTCCTGTTTGTTTTTGAAACTTTACATCTAATTCCTTAAATTTATGTTCCGCGTTTTGCTGATAATTTTGCATAATTTCTTCGATTGTTTGTTCCGTGAATTTTATATTTTCCACTTCTTTAGTTATGTCTTCATTCTGTCTCATTACTTCTGCTTGGATTGTTCCCGGTAAATTTTCTTCTATACCTCTCTCTAATTCTTGAATGTGTTCTACCATTTGATTTTCTATCTGCTCTCTAATTTTAATACCGTTTTCTTGAATTTCATTTCTTATATGTTTGTTTTGATCCTCCATATCTTCTCTCACCTTGTTTATCTGCTGTCTACATTCTTCATTTTCTTCCCCAAGTTTCCTGAATTCTTGAATACTTTCGGTTTTCACCTCTTCTATCTTCTTTTCCAATTTATTCATGTTTCCATTCAAATCTTCCCTAATATTCTCCTCCATTTTGTTCATATCTCCCCTCATATTATTCATATTTCCATTCAAATTGTCCTCCATTTTGTTCATATCTCCTCTTAATTCATCCTTCATTCTGATCAAAAATTGCATCATGTCCATCTGATCATCTCTACTTCTTCTATTTTGCATCTCCTGTGTCCTATCTTCTTGTCCTACAGCTTCCCCATCTCCTGTCATACTTTCTTCCTGTACATCTCCTTCTAATTGTTGTCCTTGTTCCAAATATACCGCTTGGTAATCTCCCATACCATGACTTCGTTCCTCTCTTTCCTCTTCTGATCCACTGTCTGCTCCTACCTGCCTTCCATCTCTCAACATCATTCGTTTTGCCATTTTAATTAAGTATTAAATTTTACAAATATAACCAAAATTTTTACAACGCCACACGTTTTGGGTGACAATTATTAATATATTCTGAATTATTTACTTACTTTTATTATGCAATTTAAATGTAGATGTTTATTATTTAGAATTTTTGTTTAGTTTGGCTAGCTCAGTTGGTTATTGTTATTTTGTTTAGTAATTTATTTTAATTTGATTATTCGGGAGCATGAAATCCTTTTTCTCTTTGAGTCCTGGCTTTTATATTGTTGTAATTGTTTAAATAAAAAGAAAACACATTATTTTGAAATCAATTTAATTTTAAATTTAATATTTTATATATTTGATAAGAATAATATGAGACGCCAATGGTTATATTGTATCTACTTATTTATTTTAATAATTCATCAATACGCATGCGTGAAAAACTAGTCATGCGCTTTAGCATAAAACGAACAATTCTTATATGTAAGAAGCATCTATACACATTATGCAAACATAGTTTGTTTACGATGCAGATGAATGAATGGTTCAAACACATAAAAGAATTTATATATATAAATCATACCTATATATGATACAAATTGCTGTGGGAAGAAAATAGTTATATACATAGATAGAAATATATGGAGTTATATACAGATGGACATAGTTATAACATTGATAACTTTTCAATCATTAGATTTATGCGGTTACAAGATGTTGTAAGTACATATTTTAATTTATTTAAAATTCGGCCTTTTATTAATTTTAACGATTTATGCGATTAATTCACTATATAAAGTCTGTTTCTTTCTTTTTTAGATCGATCATATGTGCAAAAGTTTATCAATTTATGAAATTAAGTACTTATTTGAGTATTTTGAGTTTTTACTCTGATTATTGGCCAATAATGATTTAAAAACACTGACCTGTTGCTCTTGAATTGGGATGAAAGTCTCTGGATCCCAGGAACACTCCGCTGAAGCTCCAAAAAACCAAAATTAATGAAAATTTCGTAGATTCTTGCCGAAAAACTTGATACAATTGACTGTGAGTATTACTAAGATTGTATTTAATAGTACTTTATAGGTTTAAATGTCTTAAAACCGGGAATTTCTTGAATTTTCAGGAACACCATCACACACACTCCTCGCTTCTTGACACCAGCTTCCCTTCTTATTTAAGCGTCCCCTCGATTCTCTACTTTTTTCAACAAACAGTCTTTTGTTCTTTTTCAGGTCACTATTTCAAAGTTTATTTATTGATTCACAATTTGTTCTGTCATATTTTATAACCAATAAGATATTGTCTTTTGCAATCAGATAATTGAAACTTCTATCACTTATTAAAAAATTTCATACATACACTCTTTTACATAATTAGTTCATTTATAGAGTTCCTATGAGTTTTTTCATCATACAACTAAATTAAAATTGGTTATACATAGATACATTTAAATGGTACAACATCCAATATTGTTATTGATAGTATATCATTGTTACACTCATATTCATTATAAATATAAATTCTCTTATGTTATTTGTCTAAACTCTTTGCATTATATTATTTATAATAAACTTTAACAAATTTCTATTTATTGATTCAACGTTTATTTTATTTACCATATATCATTTGTATATATGTCATTATTTGTTTGTCGATGAAAATCTATTGAATTCTATTCTATTCAATATTTGTATTTGTTTTTTATTCTTAAATTAATGATTATGATGAATTATCTATAATAATATTTGTATTCTAATGTAACTACTTATATCTAATATTCTCTTGACTTGACTATATAATTGTTTCTTTTTAGGTGAACAGCTGGTTATGGTATGGAAATTATTCTTCGTCTTAGGCAACTTTATTTACGTCATTACATTGGTTAGGCAATCTCTATATTTTGTATTATTATTGAGGTAATTCCTTATTTATTATATTGTTATAGGCTATTATTTAATATATCTTTATTTGATATGTTGTTTAAATTAAGAAAAGTGTTTCCTTTTTACTTATTTTCTTAAATTATATTATTTTCATATATTTTAATACTAGCAACATATTTTAATAGTACTAATTCTCTTACGATCTAGGATATCTGGTTCAATATATATATATATATATATATATATATATATATATATATATATATATATATATATATATATTGTAATATATTTAATGTTCTACTGTTTTTATAATTATGTATTATATGATTTTATTTGAAATTTGATTATTAGATGCTGTTGTTACAATCGTGGTAGTAACTACACTAATGTGAAAACACCTTTATCACTGAATATAACCTATTTGAAATTTTGACAGGAATTGTCAAATTATTATGCCCGGCTCAGATGAATATGAAATTTTATATTCTGAAAGATAAATTACTACAAAATCGACTTACTCGCTCTTACCTCAGGGAGGGTTCAAAGATTAAAAAAAATTATTAATTTAAATTTTAAATTTATAAATTTCCAAAGAATATTTCAAAATTGTCAATTATACTATTGCAAATCTATAGTGACTGCTTGTTCAATATATTCTAAGACCATTAAATTATCTAATGACATCTACAATTTTTCTGTCACTGAAAATTAACTAAATGTCACTGATTATATCAAAAGTTTTATAGGATCCAAAATTTTTCAAATTCAATGAAATAGGAGTTGAATTAATACCAAAGTGAGTTGGAATCAAAAATTATATATTATATACCATCAGATAACAAGTGAAAATGAATTATTATTCCCAAAATATAATAAAGAACAATAATCGTACTTTCTACGAACCTTAAAATTAAAAAAACAACCTATATACTAGAAGAACAACCTAATTAACTACTTATTCTAAACGTTCAAATCGTCGAAAATTACACTTGACGTGTATAAATGTCAAATAACTATATGCGATAAAATTGTCTATTCAAAAAATTTTCTCTTCTCTTCAGGTGAAATTTTATATATCTTTAACGTTAATTTTGTCAGTATTCAAAAATGTGATATAGATGCATCTATCTTAATTTTATTTAAAGGCCTGTTAATTCTTGAAAAATAATTTATAAAATCTGGACTGGACTCACCAACTAGGTATCAGGATCACTCGTTCTGATTCTAAACACGTCTTTTAGAATCGCCGGAACCACTTTTCTAAATTTATAATTTAGAACCCGGAAAAATCACTAACACTATTTCAATATAATTATTTAAGGAATTATTCACGCACTGATCTTATCATGCTAATTATTATAATCTGATGCTATTTTAATATATCAATTACTATTATATTATTCAGCAAATTTGAGAGAACTCATATTAGATGTTCTCTCGAGAGGGGTTCAAAATCCACTAACTAAACTTTTTCCATAAATAATTCTCTTCTCCTTTGGTTACCAAAGAACTCCTTTTTTAAAAAAAAATACAAATTTATGTTTTCATATAACAAAGAGAGATTTTCATTCTTTAATTCTAATTGTAATTTTGCTACCAGCGACATCTGTATTCTTTTTTTAAAATCTTTATAAAATCTATGTATCATTAAGTATCTTCTGCATTATTGTCATTCGATATTATTTATAATACATTGTATATCACTAGTATTACATCCAAATATGTACATTTTTCTTTACTTCAATGTTTTCTTTAGAATTTAGATAGAGTATATGTATTAATATATATACATATATATATATATATATATATATATATATATATATATATATATATATATATATATATATATATATATATATATATATATATATATACATATATATATATATATATATATATATATATATATATATATATATATATACAGTGGCGAGCAAAAAATTGAGGTCACCTTAAAATTTTCATGTTCTTTGAAATTCTACGTTTTCATATCGTATTCGCAAACTGTACATCATTGCATGTACTTTTGTAAGCTGAATGTGCTAAAGAAAAATGCATTTTTTTCTTGGATTCCATGATTTATTCTAAAAAGGAACAAATTAACATTTTGGGCGAAATTCAACATTTTGTTGTTAGGGAAAATATGGAACTAACAAAATTAAGAAACTTGACAATAATAACGTGTATTCCCTCCCTCCTCTTGCATTGATGACTGCTTGAAGTCGGCGCGGCATACTATGAATTAAGTTGCGGATCACATTCTGGTCGATGTTATCCCATTCCTCCAACAGCAATCTTCTCAGCTCCTGGGCAGTTCTTGGTGCTGGTGTGTGTCTGCGGATCAGTCGTCCCAACTCGTCCCACACATGTTCTATGGGATTCATGTCTGGGCTGCGGGCTGGCCAGTCAAACCGCCAAATTTCATCCACATCCAGATGTGGTCTCGCATTATCTTGCATAAAAATGCCAAGTTCCCCATAGTCACCATGAAAGGCATAGCATGGTCTTCTAGCACCTTCGTAATGTACCTGTGAGAGGTTAGGGAGTCATTTACTACGAAGACCAACTCTGTACGAGCTTGAGCAGTGATTCCCGCCCAAACCATAACTGATCCACCGCCAAATGGAAGACGCTCATCAATGCAAACTTCAGCATATCTTTCCCCAGGTCTTCTCCACACTCGTCGCCGTCCATCTGACCCAGTGAGGCAAAAACGCGACTCATCTGAGAAGAATACCCAGCCCCAGTCATCATCATTCCAGCGAACGTGATCTCTGGCAAATGTCAATCTTCAAGTCCGATGCGGGCGTTGCAACGGGGGACCTGGAGTCATTCTTCTACATGACTCTCCAGCAGCATGAAGTCTTCTTCTAACGGTACATCCACTAACGTTGACATTTCTCACTTCTTCCAACTGATTTCGCAGTGAAACCGCAGTAGTTGTCCTATTCCGCAAATTTCTGGACACCAAAAAACGGTCATCTCGTTGAGTGGTAACTCTTTTTTGCCTAGACCCTGGTCTTCTAGTGATCAGGCCAGTCTCCAGAAAGCGCTGGTACACCCTTTGCACACCACAAAGACTAGCACCATCAATTCTTGCAGTTTCACGTTGCCCCCTACCCTCTTGTAACAGCGCAACAATTCTTGCCACAACAATCGGATCGAAAGGAATTATGGGCCTCTTAAATCACTACACTTTGCAATCGTTAGGTTTTACACAAAGAATCAACAGTAAACTGGAAAACAGGCAAGGGAAATGTGAATGTTCAATTAGCGCAAAGGCACATTTTTCATAGAAGCCGTATTCTAATAAATCGAATGACAGCTGTCAAGTCTCGGAAAAAAATTGCTTCTACGCCTACTAATACTCTTATGTCCTTATCAATATTAACGCTAAAATTATTCGCAATTTCTGAAGTAACTTCAATTTTTTGCTCGCCAGTGTATATATATGTATATATATTTATATATATATACATATATATATATATATATATATATATATATATATATATATATATATAATAAATTGTTTTCATTTTCTTGGACCAAAGTTTAATATGTATTTGTGTACAGTTTCTTGGGTTTCGGTCCTTAGTAATATTTAAAATAGACTCTGAGACATCGTGTATACTTAATATATTTTACTTTATTTTAACGTTTCGGCTGCAATCCAAGCCTTTATTAGAAACTACAAAAAGTGTATAATAGAATAAAATTTTCAAGTCTATGCCTCACTCACATTAACAAAACAATCAATTGCTTACAATACTCACCATATTTAGAACAGTAATTTTCTCCATTGGAACATCACAATCGTTAAAAACATTTAAAGTAATAAATAATTAGAATGTTTTTAAATGTAATGTGGGAATCGCTGTTTTTAAATGTTTTTAACGATTGTGACATTCCAATGGAGAAAATTACTGTTCTAAATATGGTTAGTATTGTAAACAATTGATTGTTTTGTTAATGTGAGTGAGGCATAGACTTGAAAATTTTATTCTATTATACACTTTTTGTAGTTTTTGATGAAGGCTTGGATTGCAGCCGAAACGTTAAAAAAAGTAAAATAAATTAAGTATACACGATATCTCAGAGTCTATTTTAAATATTACTAAGGACCTAAACCCAAGAAACTGTACACACACACACACACACACACACACACACACACACACACACACACATATATATATATATATATATATATATATATATATATATATATATATATATTGTAATTATAGAAATTTATTTAAGTTAAAGAAATTAATAATCAATTTAATGTTTTCTTAGTTTCTTGATTCCATAGACTTAAAATATTATTTAGGTACTACCTACTACTACAAAATAACTTTTGATAGGAGAAATACCTATACGAGGTTAGTCCAGTAAGGTAACGTAATTATCAAATATTTTCAGGTTCATTTTGGAAACTGAATATGAACAACCTGCTTGATTAGGCTGAACACAGCTTTCAAAATGCCATACAATAGAGGCTAGTTTCCATTGAAATAATTTTGACTAGGCCATGCTGAGTAGAGAACGTTATAACATGTCGTTTCAAACATGAAAAAACCGTTATAAAACTTACTTTTTTTAAATGAAACTAGCCGTTTTTAAATAATTTATGATTTCATTATATTGAGGAATTATTTAGAAACAGTGAGTTTCATTTGAAAAATTAATAAAAGTAGATTCAACACAGTTAGGGTCGAACACGTTATATATTAGTCTATAATTGACGTTTATTTATGTCATAATTTACGTTTTGAATAAAAGTTAGGAGAGGCCTATTTTTAACGTTTCCATGACGTGAATAAAAGTATAATGAGCAACGTTTTTTTCGCGTTCTTATTTGTTTGACAACAACGTTATTAATCAGGTAGCCTTGACGTTTAAAAAACGTGATTAAACGTGAGAATATAACGTTGATTTCTCGTATTTATTTCTTTAAATCAACGTTGTTAATTATCGTTTAAAAAGCGTGATTATGTCCTTGTGCTCATTGGAACACTACAAATTATGGTAGGATTGGTAGGATCTGTAAGCGGCATAGAGGTAAAACCAAAAAGTTTAGAAAGTAGAATGACCTCCGAGAGCTTGACGAGCGGAGAATCGTAGTATTACATAGATAACTGAATTTAAAAAAATTCTAGAATAAATGTTAAAATTATTATTTCTTGAATTTTTTAATGTATTTCCGAAATATTCGCAAAGATAAAGAAACTTTAGAATTATAAATGACAACGATTTTCTCTTGATGTTTACGTTTGGAGGTCATTACACTTTCCATACTTTTTGGTTTTACAATAGAGTAATTTTATGTGCTACTACGATCAATATCTTCTGAAACTGCTGTAAATAACAATGATTCCAAAGAGGATTCAAAAAAAACTTCTGGAATATATGTTACAATTTATTCATGGTCTTATATAACCTTTACGAAATAATTCTCCATGTCGGAAATATAAAATAAAAATCCATTCTACCAATTGGAACGTTTTTGAAAGAGGCTCTTGAGTCAAAGCAAAAAGTTTTTAAAATATCGAGAATTTAATAATTTTCTCAAGAAACAACTAGGTATCATTATTGTTATCATCAGAACCTTTCGAATCACATCCAAAACCAGTTATTTATTGTCTGATACCACACAATTATCAGCAATGAATATATTTGTTTAAAGTTAAAGAAATATGGGAGATATTCCACAAGAGAAGCTATAACAAGAACTACTGTAAATGTATTTTCTATGAAATATTAATATCAACGATGCTGTTTTAACCACCTACATGAAATGACTTTATTTGTGGTTACAAGTACACTAACGGGAACAACAATAAAATATCACTAAGTAGATACAACTGATTCACAAGTTAATTGTGTGAGCAAAATCTCTTTTATTGAAAGATATTTTATTAGTACAATTAAAAACACCAATTATTCACACTTCTATTATCAGCTATACAATTTAGAAATATTTCACTATTCCTGACATTTGAAAGTTTGTTTTTAGATACTCTCAGCCAAATTTCGATTCGTAGTCTTAATTTGTTCCGGTCTTCCCATAGTTCTTCTTCTAAACATACTTCCTTAATATCCGTATCTACACTCACTTTACAATTTTTTCGTCCTATTTTGTGTAATCGATCATCTGACCTTCTGACATTCGTTGGACATGTCCATACCACCTTAGCTGCTTAACTCTTATGTCTTCTGTTATTGATGTCGTACTTTCATAATTGCTCCAATTATCTTATTTCTAACACCATCACATCTCGAGACTCCTGCTGCACGTTTCCAATAGTCCATCTCTGTGGCTTAGAGCATTTGAATTGTTTTTTATTTCAGAGGTCATTACTCACTGATGTACGTTGTTATATGATGTAATTATTCTATTATATATTCTGTGTTTGGTATTCTTTGATATGAAATTAACTGTCTCGACCCTTACTTCGTGGAATCTACTCATATTACTGCTTTAAATAAAACTTATTGTTTCTAGATAATTCCACAATATATTGAAAAAAATGTTAAAAATTCTAAGAAATTTGACAATTGTTTCGATATTAAAGTTACATTTCATTTGATGCCTACCTGATGTTTAATAATTAATTTTGGCTAGACCAACCTTGTGATTGACTTAATATATGTTAAGAGAAAAAAGAAGAAGATATGATAATAATATTAAAGCTTAGATATCTTAAGCCCTATGGGATGTAAGGGGTGATAGCTCAAAGGGAAAAATCAGTGCCAACCTCACCTGCTCGTGTGATGATGCAGATCATCCGGTGCACCCTGCTGGAAACAGACGAGGGAGGCCCTGGCGACCGAGTCACGGCGGTATAACCGTTTAAACATGAAATTGAGGAAATTCTTTTCATAATCCCACTCGCCAATACGTATGGCACGCGCGGCGGTTTAACTGCCAAACCTTCCAAAACTTACCATGCTGAACCTTAAAACAAATGGAAATAGTCCCCGGGTGAGTGGTGCTCAAAGCACTCAATCTAATACTGTACTAACAGTCAGCTCCACAGGATATGGGGGGAGTATAGATTTAGTGAAGAATATGAACAAGAAACACCTGTTTATTCCCACATACAATATCCAAACAATGCGAACCGAAGACCACCTCACGGAACTAGAGGAAGAATTAAAAAATATCAAATTGCACATCATCGGCCTGTGCGAAACACGATTGCCTGGAGAGAAGATGACAGCCTTAAAATCGGGAAACATTCTCTACCAAAATAACTCCGAAACAGATCACCACTTAGGAGGCGTAGCTTTTCTAATCAACAAAAATAACGATCATCTAATCACAAACTGACAAGCGATATCAAGACGCATCATCTCTATGACCCTCAAAGTCAACAGAAGGTATACTATGCTAATAATTCATACATATGCACCAACTAGCGCCTCAGAAGGCACAGAGGCTGAACAGATGTATGAAGATATTGCAAATGCCAGAAAAAGCACAAAAGCTAAATTTGTATTCTGCAGAGGGGACTTCAATGCAAAGATTGGTCAACGTTTGAAAGAGGATCCAGAAAACGTTGGTAATTTTGGATTGGGCAAAAGAAATACTAGAGGTGAAATGCTGCAGTTTCTAACACCTTTTTTCAAAAAAAAGCGAAGAGCGAAATAGACTCCATAATCTGTAACCAAATATCAATCTGCAGAGACGTGTCGGTAATAATACAGGCAGCGATTATAGACTTGTAAGGACGATTTTCTATCTTGACCTCCAAAGAGAGAGAAACAAACTTATTAAAATTCCTAGATTTCCTACTATAGAAGTAATAGAAAAGAAAAAGGATGAATACCAAACGAACTAAACAAGAGACTTGTAGTTACCAAGGAGCTAAGTATAGACCAATTGGCCCAAAATATAACAAAAAGTGTTCAGACCAGCGTGAAAAAGATATGCTCCACATCTGCCAGAGTAACGCAACACAACACCAAACTAACCACGAACACGTTAAATCTTATGAAAGAGCGAAGAAGTCTGGAAAGGGGGACAGCGAGACACAGCGAACTAAATAAAACCATTAAAAAGGATGAATGGTTTTAAAGATTAAAACTAACTTTTCCGCATCTATGGCCCTGAACAATATTCTATCATAAAATTGTTACTTTTATACACTTCGGGGGATGCATCGTGCTGACAAACCAACCGAAACTTCTCTAAAAATAAACCAAAATGTAGTATATCTGGATTTATAGGACCCGCTGTACTCGCTCTAGTCAACTGAAAATGAATAGGGTACATCTGTAAGATACCTTGAACAATATACAATCATAAAATTGATCAATCGTATACTCTCTGGAGGCTGTATTGTGCTAACAAACTGAAAGTTCTCCAAAAATGACAAAAATTTAGTACTTCAAGTACCATAGCACCCGTTGTACTGGCTTTAGTGAGCTGAATATCAATAGGGTTCATCTTTGAGACGCTCTGAATAATATCCAATCATAAAATTGGTCACTTGTATTTACTACGGAGGCTGTATAGTTCTAACAAACTGAAAGTGCTCCAAAAGTGACAAAAATATCGTACTTAAAGTACTGTAGCACCTGTTGTATTGGCTCTGGTGAGCTGAAAATCAATAGGGTTCATCAATGAGATGTCCTGAATAATACTCCATCATAAAATTGGTGATATGTTGAACTCCGGAGGCTGTATCGTGCTAACAAACTGAAACTTCTCCAAAAATGACAAAAAATATCGCACTTAAAGTACTGTAGCACCTGTTGTATTGGCTCTGGTGAGCTGCAAATCAATAGGGTCCATCAGTGAGATGTTCTGAATAATATTAAATCATAAAATTAGTGACTCACGATAGAAGAGATGCTCCAACAATTGAATCAGGAATCAAGGAAGGCGGGTCTAAAAATGAACTACGCGAAAACTAAAATAATGAGTCCCGAAAATACATGTATAATAATAGATGGCACCTATACCGAAAATGTGACAGAATAGGAGATTTGGGAAGGAGAACAGGTCGAAAGAAATTAGCAGAAGAGTGCAACTTTCATGGACATCCTTTGGGAAACTATCCCATGTCCTGAGGAACAACTTCATACCCATAAACTTAAAAACGCAAAGTTTTTGACACCTGTATCTTGCCTATATCCACCTACGGACTTAAAACAAGCGCTCAAACTCGAGCCACCGCCCACAAACTACGAGTAATGGAGAGGGCCATGCTTGGTGTAAGCCTGAGGGACAAAGTCCGAAACGAGGAGATTCGCAGGAGAATCGGAGTCATGGATGTTATCCAGAAAGTCGCTGAGCTGGAATGGCGGTGGACGGGACATCTTGCGTGACAAAAAAAAGAACGGTGGACACTAAAGATTATCCAATGGCGACCCCGGGAGACCAAGCGAGGCAAATGTAGACCCCCATTGCGATGGGTGAATGATATTGGGGACCTCGCCAGTAGAGACTGGTGGCATAAAGCTCAAGACAGGGACGGATGGAAGGGTTTAGGAAAGGCATCCAGGAGTGGATGAAAAAAGGCTGAGGAAGAAGAAGGGGATATACTTGATATCTTTTCCCAATTAAGATTAATATAACTTTGCAATGATATAGAAAACAAGGAAAACTATATCTGCCGATCTTTACAATTATCACTTGAGAAGACAGTTTAAAAGTGGAGAACTCCTTAGATTTATTTGTTCATTGACAAATTGATATTGTACGTTTCTTAAGTGTCTTCTAATTTCTAATTCTTCAAGGAAATCCAGTTCTTGTTCCTTATCATTAATGTGTAGTGTTTCTAGTTATGTGTAAGGTGTCAATGAACGCGTGGTGTCGAGTAGATGTTTTGCGTAGTGGTATTTATCTGGTTGTTTTAATCTGTATGCTCACAAGTGTTCACTGTATCTGATTTCAAAATTACTAAGGGTTTGACCCAAATAGACAGCATTACATTCTGGACATTTAAGTTTATATATACCAGACTTCTTTAATGGGGTTATTTTTGTTTTTACATTTAACAATTTTAAAATTGTTGTATTTGTAGCTTAAGATATAATTTATAATTTTTTGTTTCGTTAGTTTGTTCAGAAAATATTAGTTGTAATGCCACGTTTTCATATTTTTTATTAATTAATTTATTTATCATATGTAATGGGTAACCGTTGGATGTTGCTATTTGTTTTATTGTATTAAAATTACATTTGCTCACAGGAATCGAAAAAGCTCTATGTATCATTGAATTATATGGTGCTAATTTATGTGACATGGGGTGATTGGAATTATATGGAATAGTTACATCAGTGTGTGTTGTTCTTCTGTAAAATTAATAATCAAGTAGGTACATTATTAACTCTTTGAATTCTTAAATCAAGAAAATTGATTGAATTATGTTCTTTAACTTCTAGTGTGAATTCAATTTTTGGGTGTAAATTATTATTATGGTTGAAACAATATAATAATTTATACACCAAAATTAAATTCACATTAGAAGTTGAAGAAAATAACTCAATCAATTTTCTTGATTTAAGAATTCAAAGAGTTAATAATGTATTTGATTATTCAATTTCCAGAAAACCAACACACACTGATGTAACTATTCCATATAATTCTAATCATTCAATGTCACACAAATGATACATAGAGTTTTTTCAGTTCCTATGAACAAATGCGTTTTTAATACAATTAAACAAATAGCAACATCCAACGGTTATCCAGTACATATCATAAATAAATAAATTAGTAAAAAAGAAGAAAAACTGACATTACAACTAATATTTCCTGAACAAACTAACGAAATAAAAAAATATAAAACCATCACATATGCAAGTAGTATTTCTAATAATATTTCAAAGATAATATCTTTTGCTACAAATAAAACAATTTCTTTTAAAACAGAAAGTAATGTGAGTTCAAAATTGTTAAATGTAAAAACAAAAATATCCCCATTAAAAAAGTCTGGTATATATAAACTTAAATGTCCTGAAAGTAATGCTGTCTATTTGGGTCAAACCCTTAGAAATTTTGAAATCAGATACAGTGAACACTTACGAGCTTACAGATTTATACAACCAGATAAATATCACTACGCAAAACATCTACTTGACACCAAACATTTATTGACACCGAACACAGAACTAGAAGTACTACATATTTGTGATAATAAACAAGAACTGGATTTCCTTGAAGAATTAGAAATTAGAAGACACTTAAGAGGCCCACAATATCAAGTTGTCAATGAACAGATAAATCTAGGGAGTTTTCCACTTTTAAACTGTCTCCTTAAGTGATAATTGTAAAGATCAGCAGATATAGTTTTTCTGATTTTCTATATCATTGCACAGTTATACTAATCTTAATTGGGAAAAAGATATCCAGGATATCCCCATAGGGCTAATCATATATAAACTTTAATATTTGTAATATCATATTTTCTTCTTTTTTCTATTAACATATATTAAGCCAGTCACAAGGTAGGTCACTTCTTGGTGTAGCCTAAAATAATTGCCTACGTCAGGTAGGCATCAAATGAAATATAACTTCTGTCATTCTCACGATGATATTTAATATCGAAACAATTGTCAAATTTCCTAGAATTTTTAACATTTTTTTGGAAATATTGTGAAATTATCTAGAAACAGTAATTCTTTGATATGTTTTTGTCTTACAATATACCATTTTGTTCTCGATGGCTGCTCTCCATTTGTTATTTCTTTTGGGTAGTCGCTTCATCTGGTGTATATTTCTAATATACATTCCAAGTATTTGTATTTTGTACAATATTTTATCTGTCGTTGTAGTGTTGTAGTTGTTCTCGCATCATATTTCGTTGTTCCCCTACAATACACATGTATTCCGCTTTACTTGGGTTCAGTTCTAGTCCCCATATTCTATACACTTTTACTAGCTTCTTCGTCATGTATTCCAAATCATCATAGTCCTGTGCCAGAATAATCTGTTCGTCCGCGAAACATAAAATATAAATTTTACCATTGATCAATGTAATACCTTTGTTCTTATATTTTCTTTTCCAGTTTGCTAGTGCTTGTTCTAGATATATTTTGAAGATTCTTGGCCATAAGCAGCATCCCTGTTTCAGTCATTCGCTGACATAGAATCCTTGTGAGACTTTGCGTCTTAATACTTTGACTTTAGAAGGACTGCAATGGTAAAGTTTTATAAGGGTGACATTGATATTTGTCGTTTTCAAGGCTTCCCTGACGGTACAATCTTTCTTGAAGTCGACATGAAGCAAGTGAGGCTCTCGAGTTCTAGCTATTTTTTTGTCAGTAATCTGGGTAACTGAAAATAAATGATCTATAGTGGACCTTCCTGCTTTAAAACCTGCCAATGTTTCGGCTTCCATATTGCAATACTGCTCGATTTTACATTCTTAGAATCATCACTATATTTTTTTTTAATAAGATGATATTCCAGAGAGATTTGTTTGTTGTTTAAGGGGTCTGTAGATTACAAAACAGTTCTGATTTAGCTAAACTAGATAATAAAGATCTTATCTCTAATAGTACTTAACGTTGATAAAAATATATGTGACTAACACAATAAATTTCTTAGAACATATTATCATTTTCTCTAATTTCCGTTCGTATGATCAATCAATTAAGTCAACATATTTAATTAATGCACTGGAAATTCTGAATCTTGATCATTTTATTACATTGCGTCTTATTACAAAAAGAAAATCTCTATTCTCTCATTAATATTTGGTTAAATCGTCATATAATATTCATTGTTTGATAGAAAGTTCTATTCCATATTAAATATCACTTCAGAATTTCAAATCATTGTTCTTATTTAAATTCCCACACATTCATCAAGGATCCTCATTTGTATCCATAAGCTTTGAGCTGCAGTCTAAGCAAATTGAAAAACTGAATTGGTCTGAGAAAGTTATTTTGATTGATTTCGTTGTCAAATAATTAAATTGTATATTCCACAGTACGACAAATCGCTACGAGAAGTATAATCAGCGTTTCGATAGTTTGTTACCGCGACTCATCCATGCCCAGGGGAAAAGTTACGTGTTGCCAACTTCGTAGAAAAATTGGCATTTCTTGTTTCATAACCTCAAAATGTGAGCTGTCTCGATTTTTCTAGAGTACCCATGTCAGTTTTTCTCGTAAAATTACTAATTTACAAAATTATTTCCTTACAAAAAGAAATTTATCCAAAAAAAAAGGTCTTGTGCTTTCACTGTTGATACAAATTGAGATTTGGTTCTATAAGGATCCAAGCAAAGTATCTAGGGTAGGACTTGCAAAAATGTAACCAGTTACAAATGCTATCAAATGTTTTGATATTTACTAATTTTTTTCAAAATTACTTTAAATTATTTCGTCCTTGGTAGTAAACACCTTGACCGTTTCTTTGCTATGATATTGTTTTGATTTTTAGAAAGCAATATACTTACAAAAATCAGTAAACAACAACGCAAATCAGGAAAAACTTCACAAAAATACCAGGCACCAAAAGCAACTGGATGTTGCATCGGGATAATACACTTGTAACATATTACTTTCAATAAAACAGATTTTGGCCATTAAAAACATTCCTGTGGTTCCTTCGGCTTACTTGAGTTCTTGCGACTTTTTCATCTTCCTCAAATGGAAAAATACCTCAAGGGAACTAATTTTGGGTTACTCGAAAACATTCAAACGGTTTTAACCGACCAGATGAAAGCTATTCCAGTATCGGAGCTCCTGCACTGCTGTGTGGCTTCCGAAAGAAGTTATTTGGGAGAAATAGTATTATAGAATAGTAATTCTATAATATCATAACATTTGATTTAGTACAGGTATTCCTCGAAAACAGAGACGATGAACTGCGCGGAAACTTGATTGCGTCCAAGAGTTACATCGTTTATTTAACAGATCTGCTTTATTATATTTAATGACGTTAATTTATAATTGCATGGTGATGAGTTGAATTTAACAAAAAACGTCATAACTGCTTATGTGAGAAAACTTCTATTCAAACGAAATCTCGGATGAGCGGGTGATAGTCCATAAAAGGTTGGGAACCTATCGTCTAGAATTTTCTGCGAATCTCGATTTCGGTAATCAAAAGATAAAATTTCTAAGATAATGTTTTGTGATAATAGATTTAGTTTCGCCTTTTTTGAAAAATGAGAATGGGATTTGTAGTATGTTTTGTAAATAGCAAATTATGATATCAGTATAAAGTTTTATTACTTGATTAAATGATTTATTCAACATACCTAATAAACAATAACGATTTTTGTTATTATTATAAACTCCCTGTGATATTTTGTTATTATCATAAACTCACTGTGATATTTTGTCAACAAAAGTTAGAACTGCGACTACAATTTTAAAGGTGTTTGATAAATTGAATTAAAATCTAATCTTTAGCCTAGATAAGATATGATAATAATTCAAATGTCTCCAATAATAATTGATTACATATTTCTGAAAAACAATTGAAAACATTTTATAATGATGATTCTGGAAAATATATGTTGTATAAATAGTAATAAGTTTTGCAACCAAATATACAAGCATTTTGTAAATGTGTCTCCACCTGGGGATACAGCGCACCGGTATTGGATGTCAGATGTTATGTGAAAAAATGGGTGGTATGAATAAAAACGAAGTACATGCTAATACTACAAATTTAAGGATCTACTTCAAAGTATCTGCTCCATCATGAGGCATCTGGTCAGTTTCGGTAGAATCTGCTTAACGTTGAAATATTTACTACACTGCTTGTAGTATCTACTTTTAGCCCGTAGTATATGCTTCGACATGTGCAGCATCTCCCACTCCTTCTGTTCGGGGAGCAGGTCATGACAAGTTTATTAGATTTTCTGTTCCATCGTTTTTGTTACACAAAATTGTCAAGACTACCCTCGAGACTACTCGAAATATAATTTGCTATTTTTCTTGGTTGTCAATTAAATTATTAAAAGTAATAAAGTGTGTTCGTGATTGTGTAAAATGTCTTCAGAAGAAGAAATGACCCAGCAAGAAGAGTCCCAAAATGAAGATGTACAATTAGCATTTGTTATAATGCTAAATGATTTCAAGATACTGCTGGATAAAAAAATGACACCTGCCATCAAGTCTTCAAAAGATACAGCCCTTAAAGAGTTAACCAATATTTATAATAAAAATACAAAACAAAATTTAGATACTATACAAGTGTTAGAAAAAATTAATAATATGAAAAGCAAAATAAAGAAAATCCCGGATATGACAGCAACAAGAAATAAGAAAATTAACCTTACAGTAGTCGCACGGGGTCTCACAGATCTAGAAATTCTAAATTCAGTTATAACCCGGTAATATATGAATGTTACGTTCGGTCATTTTCGGTACCTTTCCGGAAAGTACCTGCTTAGGCTTACACCAATTCGCATTAGTTTATGTGTGTTACTCATGCTATGTTCACTCGCACTATAAATTTCGTCTCGTTTATTTAGTTACTCCAGTTGTCGCCGGTATTAAAATGCATCTCCTTCCTAAAGACTCCGAGGTAAGTTTGTAAATTAGTGTGTGTTTGATTTAATGTTTTTTTCCACTAAAATTATTGTCCCACTTATAGGTAGGATATGTATGAAGAAAGATTAATAATAATTTGGGTACCAAATACTATAATCAGTAGTATATGTTAAATTATAAATTAAAAATATATTCAGTGGGTTAAATCACTCTCAACTTGCACAATAATCAGGTCATCTGCAGCAAACGTCAAGTCTGTCTCTTTTTGATGTGTTTATTAACAGATTATAAATAAACCCCGTATTGGGAAAATGATTCAGATTAGAATATTTTATAATTTAACGACTGAAAGTTTTGAGTAATGTTGATTATAGTTTCTATTCAATTTTTTCTTAGGTCTTTGGGCAATGGATTCAAATAATTGAAAGAGGGGATATTCCCATAACAAGGAGAAAAAAATATCGAACATGTGCTATCCACTTTTACGAAGAAACGATGTTTGTTGCACATCATAATAGAACATACTTAAGATCAAATGCAGTTCCAAACTTATATATACCACCAACAAGAAGAAACAGCTACATAGAATTTATTCGTATGTTGGTATTTAGTTGATTTAATAAAGAAAAATAATGTGTTTAACCTGTCTTTTATGTTGGTATATTAATTCCATTTATCATATAATTCCTCATTAATAGCGTTTTCGATTGATAAAATTAGTGTAAACTAATGTATTCTCGGGCTCTTTAAAAAGATGCCTGAGAATGCATTCGTGTACCAACACTATTTCTATCAGTTGAAAATATAAAATAGCAAAAATAATCCTTTCAATATATTTTTAAAATCCCGATACTTCTAGCTGCAGCGCTCGAGCGAAAGGTTGAATAACTAAAATAACATTGATTAATTATTCAGGAGAGTGGCCCATCTATTTGTGTATATAATATTCTCTTATCTATGGTGTTACTTGCGGAGTTAGCAACAGTTGAAGTATGTCAGATCCCCTGCGACTACTAACGGTGTTATTTGTAGAACTATTTTGTATTTTGAATATTACTTGATGGGGTAAAAATGTAGCACTTCTAAATTGTTTTCTTCACTTACAATTATTTGTTTTCGTAGAAAATTATAATGTGTAGTTAAGAAGAAGAGCAAGCTCGTCTTGCGCGTTTACTTGATGAAGCTCAGACAGACGAAGAGATATATGACGATGATGATGAGCATATGGACGAAGATATTGATAATTATGAAACCAGAGATCAAGAATCTGATACCGAAGAAGAGATATCAGATAACGAACAAGAGGACGTAGACACGGACCGTGGTATTTGGGAAAAGACGGAAGTACTAAGTGGCGTAAATGGCTCCATCACAAAATGTTAGAACAAGATCACAACATATAGTCACTCATTTCCCTGGAGTAACGGCTCAATGTAAAGGAAAAAATACTCCCATAGATTGTTGGAAATGTTTTTTTGATGAAGAAATTATCAATGTGATTGTCGAAAGCACCAATAAATTTATTTCATCAAGCATACCAAACTTTGCTCGGGAAAGAGATGCTAAATTGACTAGTCAAAGTGAAATATTACCTCTACTTGGTATATTATATCTCGCTGGGATTACCAAGAGTGGTAGGCTAAACATTGAGCTATTGTGGGCTACAAATGGTAGAGGCATAGAGATTTTCAGACTTACAATGTCTATTGTAAGATTTCGTTTTCTAATGAGATACATACGATTTGACGATAAAGATATCCGAATCACTAGGAAAACTATAGAAAAGTTGGCACCAGTAAGACACATTTTTTATTTATTTGGCAGATGCAAAAATGTATTATACTAAAAATATGGAGGTATATGTCGGAACTCAACCGGAAGGACCGTTCAAAGTAAATAATGATGCAGCTAGTATTGTCAAAAGGCTTAGTGAACCTGTGTGGAACACTGGAAGAAACATTACTATAGATAATTGGTTCACCAGTGTTCAATTAGTTGATGACATGTTACTCAACCACCGACTAACAATTGTGGGTACAATAAGGAAAAATAAACGAGAAGTGCCCCTACTATTTCTCGATGGTAAAATTCGTTCACCATTTTCTATTATGTTTGGATTCAGAAATAACTCAACACTAGTTTCGTACATCCCCAGAAAGGGCAAAGTTGTGCTTTTATTATCAAGTTTGCATGAGAGTGACGCCATTGATAAGAATACTGGAGCAAAACTGAAACCTGAAATAATAACGACATACAATGAAACCAAGGGAGGTGTAGATAAGGTAGATAAATTATGTGCTTTGTATAATTGTGCCCGCAAGTTATATATGAAGGAAACGTTAACCAAAGTAAATTTTTGGCCAGAGGAAAATTTTTGGAAAAACTATTATTTGAACTTATTGACGAACATGTGAGACAGCGTGCGATAAACAAAAATGTTCCGCGAAACATAACTAGTAGAATAAATGCAATTTCAGGTATACAGGAGCCAGAAGAGATGCCAGAAAGAGATAACCATAGAGGAAAGTGTAAAGGTAAAAAGGGAAAAACAAGATATTATTGCACAAAATGTAAAATATACTTGTGTTTGGAACATTTCTTCGTTGTTTGTAACGATTGTTGCAAAAAAAATAGTTAATTTTTAGTGAAGTGAGATGCCCTTATATGCGAACAGTTTTTGCTGGTTCTATTTTTTCTACTTTAAGTGAACTTTTTTTTATTACTTCGACAGGACATATGGCATTTTAACATAAAAAATTTGGAAAGAAAACAAAAATATACGATGATGCCATGAAATGGGTTCTTTGCATTTTTATTTTTTTTGTGCATTTTTAATTTAGTTAGAACTTAAAATTTCAGGGGTGTCTTAATATTCTAATAAACAACAAATGTTCTTAAATCATCGTATTTTTCTTAAATATTAGAAAAAAAAAATTAAACTTGAAGGGGTCCGAGAGACCCACTGCGACTACTAGCGTCTATCTAAGAGGTGCGACTACCGTAAGGTTAAATTAAATGAGTGGCAACAAAAATGTTATGACATATCGAAGGGAAATGAGAATCCAGTCATTAAAAGAGTGCCAGGTAATCTAGTAGCTTTTTTGTGTAAAGAAATGGTAAATAAATGTAATGTTGTAATAATATGATATATGTGTGTAGTATGTTTCTAGTGTAGTCTAGTTTGTACATACGTATGTTGTAACGTAATTATGTGATACGTTTTTTAGGGGGTGTGAGTGCAGGCACCAGTAGAGATGAAAATGCAGATCGATTTACTGATGAGGAGGATAGGACACCTTTTAGTGATGACAACGAGCCAATTGAAAAATTGTAGAAAACATTACTTATTAAATAAATAAATGCTGCTATAGCTCAAGAAAAGGCCGCTATAGCTCAGGAAAAAGCTGCCGAAGCTGTGGGAGAAGCCGCAGGGGCTGTAGAGCAATTTGTAGAAGATTACTTTGCACGACAATGCGAGCATTGAAAATAAGTGAAAAATAGGAGTATTAGTGTCTTTTAACTACCCACTTAGTTACTTTTGTAAAGAGAGATTTAAAGTTCACGTTTTATTATTCTGTACTTAAGTTTATTAAGTTTCATTATTATTATAAAATAAATATTTATCTAAATACAAAATACCAAATTTTTTATTGATTTACCGTTTTAACGTTGTCGGTACATCAATTCCGCAATTTCATTATAGTGTATACCACGGCTTCTAATTGCAGCATTATTGGGTTCAGCATATAATGCAGGCATAACTGGTTCTTCTTCTACATCAGTTTCTTGAAAATGTTCATATGCATCGTTCAAAAACTTGGCACCATTATGTAAAATAAATCCACACATGATATATCGAACTGTATAGTTTAACATTGGAAATCTACTTTTCAACTGCCCAAAGCATCTTTCTATATTAACACGTTCTCTTGCATGTACTTTATTAAAATATCTTTCAATATTTGTTGCCGGATTTTGGAATGGTGTGAGCATCCAAGGAGTTACGGCATATCCGGAATCACCCAAAAGACATACTCTTTCTTGATTGTTGTACATAATAGAATATGTAGATGAATTATACCATATTCTAGAATCGTGGACAGATCCAGGCCATGTTGCATCTACGCTGGTAAACATTTCTCTACTGTCACACGTGGCTTGTACATTTATTGAGGCAACTCGTTTTCTATTAATATATTCGTCACCATGTACAAAAGGTTTTAAAATTTGGACATGAGTGCAATCAATTGCTCCAATAACGTTGAGTATATCGTCTGTAGTAGGGAACTTAAACCAATACTTTATCATCAATAATTTTTGACACAGTTGTTTAAAGAATTCCAACATCAACACTAACACCTTGCTGAAATCCACGGTCCGCTGTAACATGTTATATTAGTCTTTTATTATATATTTGGTGTAGGGGAGCCCGGGGCTGGTCGACGCACCAGGTTGGTTGACGCACCTCAATTTTTTTTAAAACAGTACACTTGGCAACGTCGCCGACCGCTTTGTCTTAAAGCCGCCATTAAAAACCACTCTCGAACGTTCGTTTCAGTTTGATATCATCAGTGGTGTTGTGTACAGTGCGGTTTGTTGTTTTTTTGCAGTGGTAAGTGATTTTTTACTTTTTTACAGTTTTTGTTCTAGAAACTTTATTTTTAAAGATAACTGTTAAATAGATTTTCTAAGAATAAAATAGTATAGGTGTAATTGCATCACACATACAAAAACGTGGTCAGGGGCTAGTTGACGCACACAACAAGGGGCTGGTTGACGCATGCGTCAACCAACCCCGAGTTTAAAATAGAATATTTTAATTTTTGTTTTATATTTTAGCGAGATGCGTTCACGTAAACGAACATCAGAAAGGGGTATCACTCCACCAGATATCATGCTAAGGGCAGTTAGAGAGGTTAAAATGAACAACAAATCCATTAGGGCAACTGCAAAAGACTTTGAGATCCTGGAGGCAACTTTGAGACGTTTTTGCAAAAAATTTACTGAGGAAGAAATTAATGGTGATGCCGCAATAACGACAAAAGTTGGATATTACAGGAATCGTCAGGTATATTATATTTTAAATTATTTTTAAAAATATTAAAGCTTCAAAAACTGCCTTACGTCTTTTATAATTTATAGGTGTTCACAGATCAACAAGAAAATCATTTGGAGGAATACCTTAAAACGGCAAGCGACATATATTTTGGATTGTCTGTCAGAGAAGTAAGAAAATTCGCGTATGATTATGCCACTGCTTTGCGCATTAAATACCCTGAATCTTGGAACGTGACAAAAATGGCTGGAGAGGATTGGTTTACATACTACATGAAACGACATCGTGCTCTTTCGGTAAGAACTCCAGAAGCAACCAGCTTAGCTCGCGCTTCTAGTTTCAACAGAGAAAATGTTTCAAGGTTCTTTGACAGCTTAAAAACGGTCCTCAACCGCCTAAAATTAGAAGCAGCACAAATATAGAACATGGATGAAACTGGGATTACGACCGTGCAAAAGCCTAACCGAATTGTTGGCAGGCGTGGATATAAACAGGTGGGACGCGTAACCTCCCAGGAACGTGGCACCTTAGTTACTATGGCTTTGGCGGTATCTGCAACGGGAAATTCTGTCCCACTATTCTTTGTTTTTCCAAGGGTTAAGTTCAGTCAACATTTTCTCGCTAATGGCCCTCCTGGAGCAGTTGGAACCGCAAATCCTTCAGATTGGATGAAAAAGAGCACTTTTTGGAGTTTGCTAAGCATTTTGTCAAGAACATTGGTTGTTCTAAAGAGAGACCGGTACTACTTTTGCTAGACAATCATGATTCGCATTTGTCTGTAGCTGCCCTTGATTATCTAAAAAGTGAAGGTGTAACGGCGTTGTAGTTTCCAGCCCATTGCTCACATGAGCTCCATCCTCTCGATCGGTCTGTCTATGGACCATTAAAACATTACGTTAATTCAGCCAGTGATTCCTAGATCACTAGCAATCCCGGACGAACGATGTTAATATACGATGTCCCTCTAATAGTTCGAGACTCACTGCCACTGGCAGCAACACCGAAAAATATTATGGCAGGATTCAAGGTGTCTGAAATTAGCCCTTTCAATAGAAACGTTTTTGACGATAAAGAGTTTTTACCAGGATATGCAACTGTCCGTCCCGATCCCGAAGAAACTAATGCTGACAAGGACGTGGTTCCAGTTCAGCTAAACTCGATTTTAAAACCACGACCGGGGTGTTCACAGGAACCTGATGATCTTAACCAGCCAGGATGCTCCAAAGATATAGTGTTAGCAAAAAGACCACTGCCTGGGAAAGAAAACAACATTTCAACTAACAGTTCTATTCAAGAAAAAAATGAGAGCTCGCCTCCTACTGTAAGTCCATTTAAATTGAAACCGCTACCAAAAGTCGGACCTAGAAAGCAGGACGCTAAACCTAATAGAAGAAAGCGTGTGACAGCAATTCTAACTGACACGCCAATAAAAGATGCTCTTGAAGAACAAGAGAAAAATGTAAAGTCTGTTAAAAGAAATATTTGCTCAAATAAGAAGTCCGATGCAAAAGAGAAAAAAAAACAAAAAAAAGGAAAATAGTCAAAGACGATGATGGGTCCAATGAAGAGGAATGCTTTTGCCTTTATTGCACAGATAGCTATAAAAATAGTGCCTCATCCGAAAAATGGATCCGGTGCATTAGTTGCGAAATGTGGGCACATGAAGCTTGTGCTGGGGAACCTGGCGTCTTCTTTGTTTGTGTAAACTGTGAAAGCGAATAATGACTTATATTTTTTTAAGCTATAATATTAAATTTGTTAATTAAGTTACCTTTTTTAGAATTAATGCATCAAGTTACCTTTTTTAGAATTTAATATATTTTTTTTTAATTTGGATTATAACAGATGCTTTACTTCACTTTTTTGTCTGCGTCAACCAACCCCATGGTATGCGTCAAGCAACCCCGGCCCGGGGCTGGTTGACGCAACCTGACATCCATCTTTACAAAAAAATTTATACCTAAGCTGTTGCTAAAAAATTTTTTTTTCTTGTCTAATATGAAAGGAAAAAATTAAACTTTCCTATTTGGTACCAAAAGCACACCAAAACTTAATAATGTGTAAGCTAAAAATGAAAATACAAAAAGTGCGTCAACCTGCCCCGGGCTCCCCTACTTTCTTTTATTTTTCCTATTTTTCTATTTAAGCATACCTAGGCTTTTTAAAAACACTTCCTTTTGCTGAATGTGTGTGAGCGCACAGCCTCTAGTATCATTTACTTCTGTCATTAGCTAGGTAAAATACGTTTTCCCTATTGAACCCAAAAGTATAACAGAAATAAAAACAATTGACAAGTTATACCTTATTTTCTGTTACCGGAACATTTTATGATACAAAATATCATCATTAACGTGTCGTCTTGCACTGTCGTCTTGCGTATTCCATCCATTTTCAAACAAAACTAACCGTAGAATTCTCAAGAAGTTGCTATTATACCAACTTCACTAACGTTAAGCGAATACTACAATTTCGTCTTGAAATCGAAGTATCTGCTGTAAGAAGTCGCTACTTCAAATTGCAGTAAATACTTTAGTCATTTTCACGAGAGTGCTACTTAGTATAGTAACTTCCGGAAAAATTAATAGTATCTACTTTGAAATGTAGTTTCTTCTTAGTTTTGAAGTACCTACTTTATAGAAAATGCTAATATTTGTAGTATTAGCATGTACTTCGTTTTTATTCATACCACCGAATGTATAACGAATTCTTCAATAAATCACAGTATTCAATAATCTAAGTTATTTACAACCATCCATAAATATTACATAATTCAGAATACAAATAAAACACTGTATAAATACAGGTATTCTATTCTACATCCCAGCACGAATTCTTTACCCATATTTTTCAAAATTTTCAACAAAGAAATTAATAAACTAGCTGTAATAGTTATAAGCAAGAAATGTTGCCGTAAATTCTAATGGTTGTTGTGAAAATGGAACAGACGTTTTCATTTAACTACCAAATGCGCAACAGACTGGGGAAAATAAACGGGGACAACAGTCAAAAATGCGCTAATTATTTCATTCCAATAAAATTCTCGTAACACTATTTTGTTTCACTGAAATATTGTGCTATTTCTGGCTGCATTTAATATTTTATTTTTGGACACGTGCCAGCCGTAGTGCCAGGCAATATAACTCTGCAGTTTGTTAGACCTTATAAACAGAAAATGTACTTTTTAGAAATGTAACAACTATTTTCTTGTATTTTTATTTTAGATTCGTTAATTAAAAATGGAAAAATTAGTGCGTTCTTGTGTTTTTTGGATTATATGTTCTTTCGTTTTAAAATATGTGATTTGTGTAAAACGTGAAGTCACCGTAGGTAAGTCAAATAATTTCCGGCAATAAATTTCGTAAAGTAAATAGTGTAGCACATGTGGGAGGAAACAAAATTATTCCGAGATCATAATTCAGATAAAATGGATGACATATTCACAAAAATACGGATCGGACGTATTAAACATCAAGGTTTATTGATCTTAAATAATGTGGAACAAAAGGTTAGGACGCACAACGAAACCACATATTTTTGGCCGATTGAACCTAATTTCCTCAGTACAAACAGCCCTTTGCAGTTACCCAATGTAAAATGATTTTTTCAAATATTTCGAGAGTTGTTGGATATATTATGAATATTTCCATCCAATAATAAAAATCCCATATGAATCAGGACATTTTTGAATAATTACAGCGACATAATCCCAGATGAAGCGGGACATATTCAGATTAAATTATATCCCAAGACCTAATATGAATTTAATAGATTAAACTGTCGCGATAATTTGAGCATGATTTTGCTTCAAAATAGTTGAATGTACAATAAATTGATAAAAACCAAAGACGAGGAAGCAAAAAACAAAATCGTGTAGTATAATCGATTTAAAAGTCGAGGGGTATACGGCTAGATTACTTCCTGAATAACTTAGATTGAAACCAACAACAAATATTTTTTACTGATAATAAAATTTTCATTTGGTAACATTTTTCAATAAATCCTAAATTTAATATTTTTGGTTTTAAGTAAGGGAAATACAGAAAATAATTATTTTGGCTTTGTATCAGTACAATTGTAATAAAAATTGCAATTTGTGCAGGGCTTAAAAATTTTGTTGATAATATCCAGATGATGAGTAGGATCCATTTGGAGATATGGTTTAACAGAAGATGCGTGATTTTTATCAGTTGCTGTTCTTGAACTTCACTTTTAGCTAGCTCACTAACTGATGTGGATAGGACAATTTCTGTACCAGCTAGTAGAATCGACTTTATTCCAAAAAGGATTCGAAGCTAAGAATAACCAGCCTATTTTAGTTATGGCCTCTTTTGCTGAGACTAACCATTTGCTGTACGTGAGCTTTTTATCGCCTCCCTGTGCTGTTTTACTGAGTATGGGGTTATATTCTATTCTACCTATAACAAGAAAGAAATTATACTTCCAGATAAAAACATTTTTAACATTTTACCTGTAGAATTTCCTTCATGGTCGACTTCTTCTTTAAAGTAACTTATAAGGCAGAAAGTGGCTTCTCCACCTCTCCACGATAATTCAATGGCTATTATATGGTAGCCTTTTTTTTGCAATCCCTCGGGAGTATTCATGTCCCACAATTCAACTATTTTTAGATGTTCTTCAACAATTAACGCGGAAGAACTTTCTTTTTCATATTTTGTTAAAAGAGCCCTCCGTCTTCGCCAAAAAATGAAAATAACCTCATGCAGTTTTTAGACAACATGCTTTCATGGAAATTTATCGGTAATTTTGATGCACTTGTGTAATTACTTCCGAAAATGTTTTGCTCAAGTAGAAATCCAATTAAATTAGTTAATTTGAGGTCATCTGATTGTACACAACCAGTCAGAACAACATTATACCGAAAACAGGCCCCATGTGCTCTTTTCACTCTATCACGTTGCTATGGATACTTTTTGATTTATTTCGATTTTGACGTTTCAAATATGTATATTTCAAAATGTCACGATTTTTAATTTACATAATGCATATAATTAATCTTACATTGATGATAATCCACACGCTGTAAAAGAGACGAAGCACCAGCAAATATTTAGCATAAATGTCTGGATATAGGTGTAATCAGTTATCAACTACCGGGACCTGTAGAGTTGTCTGGCTATTTAACAGGACGGGATTACCTTAACTTTGTTCAAAATAATTTGTCATTTAATTGACGACGTTCCCATAATGACACAGCAAAAAGTATGCTTCATGCACGATGGTTGTCCTGCTCATTTTAGTCGAGTAGTTCGTCAATTTCTTGCTACATATGGATTGGACGAGAAGGACCAGTCAATTGGTCTGCAAGATCGATCGCCCGATTTCAATCCAAGCAATTTATGTATTTGGGGCTACTTAAAATTATTATATTCAAAATCGTATTTAGCTGTGAGAAAGAATAGAAGGTGTATGTAAATAAGTTCATAATGATCCCAGAATTTTTTCAAAAACTGACGGCGTTATCTTCATAGAGCGCTAGCTCGCTTAGGAGAAAATATTGGATAAAGGTATAGGTTGGATAGACATAAAATCACATCTAGTATTTGTTATTTGCGTTTGGCAGAAGAGTTTCTGGACACTCTGTATAGGGAAGTAGCACACATGTTAGTTTTTATTTGGATAATGTCGAGTTGAAATGAAAATATAGTAGACAGTAGTTAAAAATTAGTATTAAATGAAAGCGAAAAGTGATGTGAGTAGTTAATAATAGTGTATATATTGTGTAGCGTTCAAATAGAAGTGCATATAAATAGAACCCAGACTGCTTTAAAAATCAATTCGATTCAATCGGTGCCCGAAGTGGGATAATTTAGTTTTATGTAAAAAAAAATATTTGATCGGGTATTGAATTATTGACTACAAAAGACTGTATTTGTGTGATGAGGATATTTTGAAAATTCGGTACTGTTTGAAAGACACCATAATCCTCCGCAAATTTTCATTAGAACAACCAAGACATTGACATTAATCAAAAATCGTCTGTCATTGTCACATCTCTCCTTATTAAGACTCGATAATAGTTTTCTCGCGATTTGTTTATAAGAAATTATGGAACATATTCAGTACACGCCACCTGAAGTTCAATAGATGTCATTAGAGACGTCGTTGGATCCATTGACAATTCTAATAGACAAGATTAGCAAAATTTTAACATAGATAACAATCCTCCAACGTCTTCAGTTGGAACCGTCCATGCCAACTCTATCTCATGTCGAAGAGCCACCAGTGTATGACGAGGACGCTGTAAATTTCTTAAACTTCTACCGATTATGTCTCACACATTTTCCATTTGGGACAAATTCGCTGATCTGGGGGGCCAAGGTAGGAGATGAATTTGAGCTTGATGGAAGTAGTCCAAGGCTTTTATGGATATATGAGGACGAGCGTTATCTTTAAGATTGATTGGGTTTTGAAGTGTCCTGAGGTAAGGAGCCAGATGAAGATCCAATATTTCTTCAACGTATCGATGTGCATTCATATTGTTCTCGATGAAAACTGAATGTGACATTAAGCCATAAGTAATGGCACCCCATATCATGACTCCAACAGTGCGATGTTCATGCCGCGAAACAAAATATTGAGGGTTACGACGTTCGCCTCGTCTTGTTCTCACCCTCATTCGATCATCATGTATGTCAAGGCAGAACCGGGATTCATTACTGAAGACGATATTGTCCTATTCCTGATTCCATACTAGTCGTTTTTGGCAGCACTGAAGTCGATATCTTTGATGTTCCAGAGTTAATGGCAACACCCACTGAGATCGGTATGAAAAAAGTCCAAACATTCTTATCCATCTATAAACACTTTGCATCCCAAGGACCCTCCCATGTACTGCAAATCACTAAGTTACTATTGTTCTTGTCGATGAGAAGCGATATCTTAGAGCTAACAATATTAGGCGACCATCTTGGCCCTCCGTTGACCCGCTTACTCTTCCTTTGCCTCTGCCTTCGGCCTTCTTGGCGCCATGCCTAATAACATCCGACAACGGTATCCACAATCCTGTATATTCAACCAGCAATTTATTGGAACGATAGTCCAGCTTCCGGAACACCAACAATTCGACCTTTCTCAAAATCAGTCAGCTGCCGATAAATTTGCATTTCCACTCTGGGCATGATAAACACTTGTGAATTCTTGTAAGGCAACGTTTAACAAAATATAAGCACGAATGTTCAACTGGTAGCGCTCAAATTATATATAATCTTGTATTAAGATTTTATGATAAACATTGTAACATTGTAACATGTTTCAATTTTAATTAGTTATTTAGGAGCGTTACTTATTCTTCAGCTACTCCCACCTCTAATTCAAAATCATTTTATTTCAAATGTTAAGAACGCGTCGAATGAATGTTTTTTCATTCGTAAAAATATCTATTTAAACGACGATTCGGGGGCCGAATCCTTCTTTTTATCATCCTTCGATGGAAAAATGTCGTGGACCAATTATGTGAAACAATTTGAAGCAGCCGCTAGAGTGAATAATTGGTCCACGCTTCGGGGAGATGCCTTAGATGTACTTCAGACGATACCTTTGGAAGAAACGGGCGACTTCGAGCAGCTGAAGAAGAGGTTGGACATGCGATACGGTCACGAACATCTAGAACATTTGTACAGATTCCATTTGAAGAACCGAAGGCGGAAACGTGACGAAACCCTTCAAGAGTATGAAATGGATATTGCCCGACTAGTTCGATTTGCTTATCCATCAGCACCAGACGACATGATGGAATGTTTAGGCATCCAGGCCTTTATTGACGGCTTATGTGACCACGATATCGACAAGACGCTTCGATTAGCCCAGTTGGATTGGCGAATCATCAGGAACATGGTAGAGATTATCTTTCAAGATACCGGTGTCCAGATACTAATTTGCAGCTACAACCCCCGTTATCAGTATCCGATGAAGACGGTGCCCTGCTATTTCCATAAGATCGGAAAGTGTAGAAATGGGGCCAGTTGCCGATTCAAACATCCAGTCTCGGCTACACAAAAGTTCCAGGAGGAACTTCCATTTAAGGAGGGGGTAATGTTACGAAACAGCACACTGGTATAGTCCCTAAATCCGACTCTAAGCCAAGTATAAAAGTTAAAATTATGGAGGATACGCAGGGTTTTTTTATAACTGTTTAGGACTATCTTATCTAAACATTGTTTTTGTGACCAGACTTATCTAGAAAAGGCCAGAATCAATTATTTTTGTGAGTGTAAGCCGCAGTCCGGAATTCTCTAGTAAAAAAGGATTTAATATAAATAAAGGACCGATCAGCGGATGAGTTTAGTTGATAAAGTGATCTCGTGAAATAAATACACCGAAATATCAAACAGTAAATAAGTGAATATAAATTAGTTAAGTGTTCATATAAATTAGTTTAAGTGAATATACTGAGTCTATCGGCGTCAGCGACGGCCGACCTACTAAAGGAACACTCCCTTAATAAGTTTAAGGGTATATGGGACGACGCAGAAGGCTGCAGGCTTGCCAAGGAACTGCTACGATATCCGGACAGCAAAGTAGCCAAAAAATACGTGACTATGAACAGGCGGAACCTACGAACAGCCACGGGTATTCTGACTGCTCACTGCCACCTACGAAAACACCTCCACAGACTGGGTCTCTCTGACACCCCACTTTGTAGAGGATGTGAGCAAGAAGATGAGACTGTCGAGCACATTCTTTGTGAATGTCAGCCACTCTCTCATCTTAGGTTTCATGTATTCGGCGAGCACAGGCTAACACACGCCTGTATGAGGGAACTTAATTCAGGCGAAGTTATCGCCTACTTCCGAGAAGTAGGCTGGATGACGAGCTAGAATGAAGTTTTGAACCTCAGAAGGATCCACAATGGGCCAATTGTGGCCTAAGTGCTGTGGGGTCTACCCACCCTTCCAACCTTTACAGATACAGATACTGAGTATATATAAATTAAGTATTAGTGATTAGTTTAGTGTTTAAATAAATTAGTAAGTAGTCATATCAAGTGTTTAGAATTTATCCCACCCGTTTATAGTTTAAATAAATAACAAAAACATTACAATATGTTATTATTCCTTTGAAGAACCCCCTATGTATCTTATGGAAAATGGGTCTCATTCAATTGGCTGAAAATCAAGTTTGATGTAGTTTATGATGATCGATCAAAGGTCTTCATGGGCACAATTTGATCTAAAGTAACCGTAAGTAAACGATAGAATTTTCTTTAATCAGATTGGATTTCTGTTGATTTAACAAAATCTTTATGATATAAAATTTTTATTAGTTTTAATATTATTAAAAAGCTATTCTAATAACTTTTTTGTAAACTATCTGTAATGTATGTGTATCCGTTAAACTTTATTAATTCAGTTTCAAAGTATGTTACGTTATGACAACTACAAATTAATATACCCTTTTTATTTCTTGCTTTCACTGAATGCGTTCAATAGTTTCCACTTTCCACACTTGTTATGTAATATGCTTACACAGTTTTATTTTTTTTAGGTTGGATACCTCGACAAGTTATTTTTTTCTAATTTTGTATCTGTTTTTTTTTCAAATTTACTATACTGTTCAATAATAATAGTGAATAAACGTTTTAAATCCTTTATTGCTTTTTTTGCCATTTTATTTTAAATGTACAGGGTGAGCAACTAAGAACGACTGTAGGCCACATCTCAGAAAAAAATCATGGTACAAGTTTCAAAAAAATTACCCTTAGGTAAGTGATCCTGAAAAATTGCTGGAAAACATTTTGCAGTCTCTAAAATATCCGCTAGGGGTGGAATGAACACTCGAAAACATAATACTTCAAAAAAACATACTAAAGGTGTCCTAAAAATACAATTTTTGAAATCTTGATGAGATTATGAAAAAATTTAACTAAGGAGATTTTTTGCCATTATTCTTCAAATAATGGGTGGGGAAGGTTCAAACTTATGAACAAATGTATAACTTTTTCGTTTTTTAACCGATTTTAGCTGCATTTAAAACAGTTTTTCTGTTTAATAAGATTGATATTAGATAATTTTGTATCCACTCGGAAATTTCAAATGTAAATTGAAGCATTTTGTAAATTTTTATATCTGATATCGTAAATCTTATATCTTGGAATAGATTCCTATTTTTTTAATCCCTTTTCATCAGAATTTAAAAAATGCCTCATTACATTTGAAATTTCCGAGAAAAATGGGAAAATTGTCGACTTTTTCACATATCGTTGACAAAATTGTAAACTTTTGTTATTTTTGTTAAGCATATCTTATTAAAGAGAAAAAACTCTTTTAAATGACGCCAAAAACATTGATAGCGATTAAAAAACAAAAAAGTGTTACATTTGTTTTTTAGGTTGAACCTTCCCCCACCCCTTACTTGAAGAATAAAGAGAAAATGTCCCTAACTACATTTTTTCATAAACTCATCAATATATTAAAAATTGTATTTCTAGGATACATGTAGTGTGTTTTTTTTGGAGATAATCACAATATTATGTTTTTAATTGTTCATTCCACCCCATAGCAGATATTTTAGGAACTCAAAAATATTTTCCAGCGATTTTTCAGGGTCATTTTCCTGAAGGTATTTTTTTAAAGTTGTACCATGTCTATTTTTTGAAATTTGGCCGACAGCCGGCGTTCTTAGTTGTTCACCCTGTATTGGCTGATTAGGCACAGAAACATCTATAAGGTGTCATCTAGAATGTTTGAGGTATATTATTTAGAGGTTTAAGTAATGTCAATATAACATCTAAGAGAATACACTGTACTATTTTTGAAATGTTGCATTTAGATCATTGATAAGATGTTATTTTCTAGACATTGCATTAACATCGACAAGATGTTAAAAGGCATTTCAGAATGTAACAGAAATGTTGTTTTAAGTTCGTTATAAAGACTTCCTTTTGAGGAATTTCTAGTAACATCTCAGTAATGTAAAAAGGCAGCGCTTTAATATCGCTGAGAAGTTAAGTTGAAACATCACAAAAGTTAACAGCCACAAGCTGGGCATAAGCGGTTGTATCAATGTGCATGTGATGAAAGCAAGAGGAAAAAAAGGAAGAACATTATCACAATGTTATGTTGAATTAACATAACTATAATATTTATTTGCATAGTGGTCAGGGTCCAAACCAACGACGGCTTAAGAATCTATCAATACCGCTGGGAGCTGTACGTCCCGATTCTCTCCAAGATAAGTCCTTAACTTATTTTCGGTAGATATAAAATCTTGAGCTGGACATTTTTATTGTAATACTGATTTTTATTCGTATTGTATTGTGAATACATGGATTATGTGAATTTATTTTTGTGTTAAATAAATCCATTTATCCCGTAATTTTTATTGATTCGCCATATCCCAGTTGAGGTAATAAAAAATAGTGTAACTGAGGCCGAATTCACCACCTGAGCAGAGTCCCAAGGCCGGATAAAGTTCATATAGTGACACTCAATATTTATAATATCACATATTCTTCTTTCTTCTATTAACACTTCTTGGTCTAGCCAAAAATAACTACTAAGCATCAGGTAGGCATCAAATGAAATGTAACTTCTGTCATTCTGACGATGATATTCAGTTATCGAAACAGTTGTCAATTTTTCATTATATTGTGGAATTAGCTAGAAATATTGAGTTTCATTTGAAACACTTATATGATTATTGTTTTATTTTTTCCATTTTAAGCATTTATGGTCCATCATTTGATATTTCATTTAATTTAACTCAATATCTAATAATTTATGAGTTAATGGAGTTAAATTGAATGAAATGTCAAATGATGGACTATAAATTACTATTTTGAGATTAAGGACAGTAGATTTGAATATACCGCCTAAACCTAAAATTACAGAAATCTTTTCAATATCACTCAATTGTTTAGTCGACAGGCTCTTTAGATGGCGCCACAATCAGTGTCTCATCTATCTGTGGGTTATCTGTGAGACGACAATCCACTGACGATAGGTAGGGATGGCACAAGAGAATACATTGATAACTATTTTCTATGCGTACACTGCAATATGTGTAACCTATGCGTGAGGAAGTATTACATTAAAACAATTATTGAACAACTTTTTTCGTCTTAAAGTGTTAAATGTAGTGGAAATATGATGAAAGGATATTTTTGTGTTTTTTGTGGAGGCTGATCTTAATCAGGCCAAGGGCTGCCATTGTTGTCTTTTCCTAAGGAACTTGAGCGGTGAGTAGGAATAGAGAAAATAAAGTAAGTTCATCCTTGTCCCAATTTAGGAAATACAGGGTGTTCAAAGCTATAACTTTATTTGCTTTTTTTAATATTATTATTGTGTTTCTTGGACTATTGACTTGAAAATTGGCAAATTTACGGATTTTGGTACGATAAAATTGATTATGTTAATATTTCTCATGTAGCTCATAGAGGGCGCTACTTACAACCTGTCGCTATGGTACATTAGATCATAACTTTTCATCCTGCTTACCTAGTGATAAATAGGTTTTACAATCTGAATATTTTAATCCATTTTCAAGCAAAACCGATTTAATGCAGATTATGTTTTAATCCTAGAAACAAAAAGCTTGTAAGGTTATTATTATCTAGAAAGTTAGAAAGTTTACAAGAAAACAAAACAAAAACTAGGAAATGTGAACCTTCAAAGCGGTTGTTCGAAGTGTGCACTATTCACTTCAATACATTTTGTAATCTAAACAATGCTTGCCTTTGATTTATCGACATCCGCTGTATTCTACGCCACAACTCCTCGGGCGAATCAACATTTTCTTTATATAACATACCTTTCATCCGTGCCCAAAACAAAAATCCATTGGATTTAAGTCGGGGCTTCTAGGTGGTGAAGCAAATTCACTGCCGCCACCAATCCAATGATGGGGAAAGACGTTATCTAAATATTCACGCACCGGCCGAAAGAAATGTGCTGTTGCCCTATTCAGCATAAACCACGTATATTCCCTTAAATTAAGTGGTAATTCTTTAAGCGATTCCCATAGATGTTAGGGAAGAAAATTTAAATACAGTGGTCCGGTGTCCGGTTAGAGAAGGTGAGAGTTGAAAAGGTCCATCAAAATAATTGTGACTCCGCACCAAACAGTTACTTTAAATTCATGCTGAAAATGTTACTTTTACAGTAAGGGGGTTTTCTAACTCCCACAAACGGTTCTTTCGCCAGTTGAAAACACAGCGTATAAACGTTCCCTCATCATAAGATATAAAAATTAGGGTTCTTATTTTACTGCTCTTCAAAAAAGTGACTGAGAGGTAGGAGGGCGGAAAGAGCTTGCGGCAACAAATTCTGGAGTGTAGTAATACAGGTGTAGCTTCTCATTGTTCAAAATTCTCCAAATCGATGGGTATTTTATGCCAATTTTTGCACTTAATCGAAGAGTACTTACACCTGGACTTACGTATACTCTAATCAAAACCTCGTCTTCCTGAACAACCGATATAGTTCTTGGAGCGCAATATTCACTTTTGGGACAACAAAATGCAGTAAGCGATTATAATAGGAGCTCATTCCTATTAGCAAAAAAAATTATCAAAAATTAAACGATATCAGTTATTGGTAGGTACCGTACTGAGATTCTAAAATAACCAAAAAAAAATTAAATTAGCCTCTACCAAAATATGAGACACTAAACGCCCCAAAAAAATTAGAGGGGTACCTCTACTAAAATATGAAATGCTAAACGCTTTAGCAAAATATTCAAGAAAAAATTAGAGGGGTAACCTCCAATAAAATATGAAATGCTAACATCTCAACGATATGACAAGAGAATAACTATATTCCTCATCTACAAAAAATAGTCACTAAATGTGATATAGGGTGGTTAACATCTCAGGTACACTAAACTCAAAACAAAAAAAAACTAAAACTACCAAAAATAAAGCAGGAAAAAGTATTAAGAGAACAAGACTAACTCAGAGTCATAGATGAATGAGAGTATCAATCATGTAGGAAAAAAACCTTGCGAGATATGTTAATCGCATCGTGGTTATTTATTCCCCACAATCAACTTCGCATCCCTACAGCTACCGAAGTGTAGACACGGTCGTCCAGCAACTACATTCCTTGCAAGAGGAAACGAAAGAATTTACAAAATCAAAAGAGAGAAAAAAATTAAAAAAAATTAAAGAAAACGAAGAAATATTTGTGCAAGCTCGGATAATCAACAAACCCATCGTTATGTAGGAACGCCATAACTAAAATGGAAATGTCCGAAGGAAATTCCAAAGAGAATAAGAAATGACTGGATGTCTAGATCTATAACACCGTGATGCAATGCCCATGTGACACATCCTTCCAGTGTGATAACATGACAAGTCACCAAACCAACCTTTCGGAAAAACGGCGTCCCGTAGGTACGATACGTTATGGAATTATGGCACACCATGACACACGTCTGAAATTCAGCTTTCCACTTAAAGACGTCACAAGACTAGCATTACACCTGTCACTGAACTAGTCCCTAACAAAAAAAAAACAGAATCACGGAAGACTTTTTTTAACAGGAAAGCGAAAACTTCCAATAATTCCGTCATGGGAGTGTCACTATATGACTTTACCCGGCCTTGGGACTCTGCTCAGGTGGTAAATTCGGCCTCAGTTATACTACAACTGGGATAAGGCGAATCAATAAAAATTTCGGGACAAATGGATTTATTTAACACAAAAATAAATTCACATAATCCATGTATTCACAAAACAATACGAAAAAAAATCAGTATTACAATAAAAATGTCCAACTCAAGATTTTATATCTACCGAAAATAAATTAAGGACTATGTTGGAGAGAATCGGGACGTACAGCTCCCAGCGGTATTGATAGATTCTTAAGCCGTCGGTGGTTTGGACCCTGGACTCTGGCGATTTCACTTCTGGCTTTAAACGGCCTACTTACGGGTTTCGCGTATGGGTACGGATACGGTACGGGCTGCAGAACAGCAAGAAAGCGTAACACCACACACAAAATATTATTTGAAAAATGAATATTAATTTGCTATTTAGCGAAGGATGATAAAGATTCGAATCGTGGTTTGAATAGATATTTTTACGAATGAAAAAACGGTCATTCGACGCGTTCTTGACATTTGAAATAAAATGATTTTGAATTAGAGGTGGGAGTAGCTGAAGAATGAGTAACGCTCCGAAATAACTAATGAAAATTGAAACATGTTACAATGTTTATCATAAAATCTTAATACAAGATTATATATAATTTGAGCGCTATCAGTTGAACATTCGTGCTTATATTCAATTATTTTTTGCTGTAAGTACTGTGCGAACCAGCCCATTCCGATACATAATTTATTCGAGTACAATGGTTTTAAACGTTACCTTACAAGAATTCACAAGTGTTTATCATGCTCAGAGTGGAAATGCAAATTTATCGGCAGCTAACTGAGTTTCAGAAAGGTCGAATTGTTGGTGTTCGGGAAGCTGGGCTGTCGTTCCAATAAATTGCTGGTTGAATATACAGGAGTGTGGATACCGTTGTCAGATGTTATTAGGCATGGCGCCAAGAAGGTCGAACATGAAGAGTCAGAGGCAAAGGAAGAGTAAGCGGGACAACGGAGGGCCAAGATAGTCGCCTAATATTATTAGCTCTAATATATTGCTTCTCATCGACAAGAACAATAGTAACTCAGTGGTTTTCAGTACATGGGAGGGTCCTTGGGATGCAAAGTGTTTATAGATGGATAAGAATGTTGGACTTCTTTCATACCGATCTCAGTGGGTCTTGCCAGTAGATTCCACGAAGTAAGGGTCGAGACAGCTTATTTTCAATAATCATATAAGCAGTTTATTTATTTTGGTATAAAAATACACAACAAATAATTTCTTTCACAAAGTACTTTTCTTAACAAACAGAATATATAATGTAAAAACAATGCAATAATTAAAAATAATTTGAGTAGCACACATTCTAAATTGGAGTATCATTAGATTTTTAATTGATGTTAAATCAAGAAAAAAGTAGAAATTTATTTATGATAAGTTTATATGAAATTATTTATTTATTATTATACTCCTATAAACACACAGAGCTGGACAAACTAGTGAAGTATAACTGCTAACTACTTAATCAAAAGTGTTAGCAATGAGTAGTTAACTATTTTTGGCAACTTTCTGTGAAAGAAAATATTTAAGTATAATTACTGTGATTGTTAGAAGAAAAGTAATTAAAATATTTTTAAAGTAAAAGTAGTTAACTACTGCCCAGCTCTGTGAACACAAGGTACCAAGTAATAACATATAAGAGTGCTAAACAGCACTTATGCCTGTACAACATTTGAAATAATATATCTAACATTACATTTCCACTTAAAACACATCTTTATTTCTTTACTGGAAGTGTTAAATAGGTCTTCAAGGCTCTTAAAAATCCCACCGTCTTGTGGATAAGCTTCTACAATTAACAGTTATATAAGTAAACGCACAAAATAATAACAGTAAATAAGTAAACACACAAATTTGCTTGAAAATTTATATCAACAAAAGAAAACAAAATGCGCTTACTATTGAAATAATAATCAAAAAATGGTTGAATGTTTAAATTTTGGAGTTTTTTTTTTTAATTAATAATTTTTTTGATTTCTGAATTATTGGATATTTTGGATTTTTGGTTACCGCTAAACCAAATATTTAGGCGTAATGGCTCAACAAAAGTAAATACTGACTTTCCCATAAATTGGCATACCATGGGCTATATATGAAAATCGTTTCTTAAGGAGTAAACTCAAAAGATAAGTACTTAGTGGAAAAATGGTGCTTTTGCTAAATGTAAAGCATTCATTTTCAATTTGTAAATACCTTTAAATGAATGCATTGGAATAAACTTTGCATTAAATAAAATTATCAACTTTTACTACTTACTGATCAATTAAAATAAATGAAAAAAATATAATAAACAAGATTGTCAATTTTACATATATACGATTATGAACATTTACATATTTATTAATTTATTTTTTAAAACTATCTACCTACGCTTGAAAAATGAAAGAATTTTATGCCGATTCGTAACACATTTAGTGAAGGTGGCAACGACTCAATACCTTCCATCCCATAGCTGGTGGGGGGAATAGCTTCCACGTGTGGTGAGTGTGGAAATGGCTCAACACCTTTACTGGTGTAGGGAATAGCTATAACATAAAATTAAACACAGATTATTGTTTTTTCAATGGGTACATTTTAAAATGTCCAAAATTATAGCAAACTATATTGAATTAAATTAATTGTCTCGACCCTTACTCCGTTTAATAATTATTTTTGGCTAAACCAAGAACTGACCTACCTTGTGATTGACTACAAGAAGTATGATATTATATTAACATATATTAAGTCAATTACAAAACTTCTTGGTCTAGCCAAAAATAATTATTAAACATCAGGTAGGCATCAAATGAAATGTAACTTCTGTCATTTTGACGAAAATATTTAATATCAAAACAATTGTCAATGTCTCAGAATTTTTAACATTTTTTCAATATATTGTGGAATTATCTAGAAACAGAAAGTTTCATTTAAAACTGCTATATTGAATACAATAAAACTAACCTTCAATTTCTGTTAATTGCCTCTCATATTTTCTGGTATGCATTTCAACTTTTCCAACTGGAGAATAATATGTATGGCTGGAAGGAATATCTAGATAAATGTTAATAAACTCTTTTTCTTTCAATTGCAGATAATAAATACCTTTAATTCCTTTAGGGATTGTCTCCTGTATCGTCCCGTCCTCTTCTACTTTGACGTGAAACAAAAAATTGTATGTTATATTCCCCTTCATTGAATAATCTAAAATATATACATATTTAATAACATTTAATAAATTTATATAAAAAAAAATTACTTACCAGGCTAAAACAGGGACGGCAAAGCTAACTTTCTTAATAATCTGCCTTCGACTTTTTCAAATTTTGAGAAACACTGTTTTTTAAAATGAAGGGTACATATCCTCCATTGTTTCCTCGTCGTCAAATTGGATAATTTATTCCCACTAAACGATCACAACCAGTATAAACGAAAATGACCGGACGAGAAACTCAAAATACGGGTCAGTTTTCTGTGACGAGCAATATGACATCGCGCATACGCAGTTATAAAAATCAATAAAATTTTATTACTAACGACGTTACAGTTTTCATTAATGTTTTGGAATTTTTTGAAATCTACCGATTTTAGTTACTCGACAGGCTCTATTGATGGTACGGTCTGCAGTGTCCCTAGCCTGTGTCGCTCTATTTGGTTAGTTGCTCTCAGGGCTTCTATACTTAACGGCTGTAGAATAGAACCACCGATGGAAAGTCGCCGTTGTTCTACTGACAAGGCTGAGACGTTATTCTTGAAATCCTGTTCTGTTATGGGCGAGAGAAGATCTATTACTATTTTTGAAGGAAACGACAAAACTAAGTTAAAGATTTTTATTTTGTAACTGAAAATAGCGTTAGCATTTATTAATAAGGAAGCCTGACGTGACAAACAGATTGTGTAGATTTTGCTTTGTGTATTAACTATTGTGTATAATATTATAATCAACACAACATAGACAAATTAAGATAATTTCTTCTTTATGCAACACAATAGGTATGAACTGAAACAATTGACAACTTCTAAATTTTCAAAACTAAGTTATATTTGATTCGAGAATGACAACGAATACCACAAGGCACAAACCACAAATAACACTTGCTAATGACTTGTCAAACATTCTTTATTCTGATTGGTTTAGACATTTGGCAACGCGGATCATACATTCATACCAATTTGCTTCCTTCTCTCGAACTCAAGAATACGGTTTTAGTTTACCAGTAGAAAGGTGATAGAAACGAAGTAGGGAGTACTCCCTGAGGAGGGTTCTAATCTGTTGCCATCAAGAATAGCCACCCTGGTAGGACCTTTTAGATTTTTAGAATTTAATTAAGATTCGGTTGCCGCGAATTAATCATGATGAAGCTGAAGAGCTTAATATACAATTAGAAGAAAGGGACTTCGATACTATTGGAAATAAACCAGAGCAGGTAGAGCAACTGAAAGAAAGCATTTTCGGGGATGGGAATTTAGCAACCGTTCAAGAGTTGTTTGAAAAAGATTATCTCAAAAAAATGGAGTTTTGCGATTGGTTGTTAACGGAAATCGCTTGGAATGTAACTTTTTTTGTATGCACATTTGAACAAAAGTAAATTAGGTTCAATTGAGTTATTTTTGGTACTAGAATATGTTATTTACGTCATAACCTACCTTTCACGTCTGCATATTGAAGGTTATTAGAGTGGTATAAAAACTTTCAAACACAAAATTATCAAGTTTGTCCACAATTTTATCTTATTCGGCAATAATGTTGCGGGTTTGGCATCCTCTCAATTTATTTGGTTATTCCTTTCGATTTATGTTCTACTTCCTGACATTTTCAGCTGCTCATTTTTCTCAGAATCGACTTATTCATTCGTTAAGTAATCTGCATTTTTGTATTACAGTAGTCCCACGTCAAACGTCTTTCAATACACAAATACACCTAATCGTCATCATCTGTGTTAAATCAATGTTTTTGGGTCCGTTGGGTATGGGTTGAGAGTTTTTTTTGTAATCGTGTTGGAAAGTTTATGTGCCACCGTTCATCGCCGTTCTTCTACCGGCAATAATTGTGGCGTTTTGGACAGATCTGCATCTCCGAAGAACTCCACCCAGAATCCATTCTCGCCCCATATTGTATAGTACCTACGTCAAGAACTAGGACCGTACTCTCGTGCAGTACAGCATGATGGCGTGCGCTGTTTTGATAAGCAGAGTAAGGGTCAAAACAATAATTTTTTAATTTGTTTGTTGATAAATCACTTTTAGTTTTTTTGGCCTAAATGATTTCGTTGTTTTCTTCTTCTTCTCTTGATTTGTCGCTTACTTATGTGAATCTGCATATTCGCAAAATGTCCAGGGTGAAGTTTAGATTAGATTATTATTATTAACGGGGTTGCACTGCAGCTTAAGGTTTATTGCGCTCCCGCCCCTCTATCAGAGCTACTCTCGCTACTTCTTCAGCGCGCCTTCCAGTTCCAGAGTTCTAATGAACTCCAGTATTTAGGATGGCTTCAAGGAGGTTAGATCCTTGTTCCTACAAGTTTTTTGTATGAAGCATTATTTGCGTTGGCTTACAATGGCGAGGCATTCTAAAAGTAGGTGATCCGGAGTTTCTTCCTCCTCCCCACATAATCAGCACTTCTCAGTTTCTGCTAAACTTATTCTCATTAGGTGCTTCATAAGGCGGCAGTACCCTGAAAGGGAGCACGTGAAGATATGTAGTTTATTTTTGCTGAGATCCAAATACTTTTTGGATCTAGAAGAAACCGCTTCTTCCGAAAGTCTTTCTTATAGTAGCATTTCCCTATACTACAGAAAGGCTACGGGCCAGTAAAATGCATTCGTGCACCTTTCCTGGCAAGTGTATTGGCCTCTTCATTTCCTTTGATTCCTGAGTGGCTAGGAACCCTAACTATTATTCTCACCTATTTCAAAGTATTCTTCGGTAGTATCATACAAGATTTGAGTCAATGACATGGGAGCTCGATGCTTTGACAGCTGGTTGACTATCAGAATGAACCGCTATGTCACATTTCTGATAGTTTCTTTCTTAGTTAATTCACACGCGCTTTAGATTTCAACCATTTCTGCCTGAAAGACGATAATGAGTATCTGGTGCTAGGCTAGAATATTTGTGGTGTATTTCCTTTGAGAGTTTGGGTGGTGTATTCCCTTTCCCAGTCTTCCCTCTTACTTAACATCGTAATGAAGTTCTTTTCGATATTCACTGAAAAATGCGCTGATGAGATGTACTTTATTAGAGTGGACTAGGCTCCCTGATTCTTAATACTCTCATTGCCTGAACATTTCCTAGATATTCTTAGAATTGTTTCTATCACCAGATGTAGAGGTGTGAGATCTGTAATGATCTCAAGTGCCCCAGTTAGGCACGTTCTCATAGCTTCGGTGATGCACAGACAGGCAGACAGGCAAGCCTTTGAACTTTGCCGAGGGTATTACTCGTACTGTTCTGATCTGCTGTGGCATGCCAGACTATTGCCCCATACGTGATTTCGTACATCTATCGCAGTATTTTAGGATTACAGACCCCAGTCTTACCAGCTAAACTTCTGCACGCCATTAATGCCTTTATAATTAAAATAAATACAAGGAATGCAGTTTAATCTTGATGTGAACTTTTTATTCAGTAAATTAACATAACTGTTCGCTTTTGACTGACAAGTTAAAATTGAAAATTTAAATCAAATCATTTATTTGTAGTCAAGGTAACGACTACCGACTGTCTTTTAGAACAATTAACATATAAAGTACAATTTTACTTTAACACTTTCCCTTGTTAATTGTTGTAATAATAATGAAATAAACAAACAAAACATCTTAGTACCCACTATGTTACTTTAAACCCAATTTATCGCGTAATATTTGTAATCATCTGTTTGTTCAATTTCTAGCCCTAAAAAGTATGAAGCTTTCTGTGAAGTGATCTTGAATTCTTTGCTTAAATCTTGTAAGAAAATCTTCAAATCTTGAGGATCTGTTGCGGCAACTAATCCATCATCTACGTACAGAGCCATGATAATACTTTTGTCATTTTCTTTTCGCATGAACAAACATGGATCTGCATCACAAACTTTGAAGCCGAGACTGATAAGATACTTGCCAAAACGTTTGAACCAGCATCTTGGAGCCTGTTTCAAACCATACAAACTTTTTTGAAGTTGACATACCTGATCAGTACCGTTTTTGTAGCCTTCTGGTTGCTGCATGTAAATAACCTCTTCAAGTTCGCCGTATAAAAATGCTGTAGATACGTCAAACTGTGCTAGATGCATCTGCTCACTTGCAGCTATGCTTAAAATCGACCGAATAGTTGCCATTCTTGCTACTGGGCTGAAGATCTGGCTATAGTCAATGCCGTAGCGTTGACTGAAACCTTTTATAACTAGTCTTGCCTTGTATCGATTGACCCATTTACATGGGATCGCTTTTGCTCCTTGTGGCAAAGTTGACAGCTTCCATGTGTGATTTTCATTGAGCGATTTCATCTCATCATCCATGGCTCGTTTCCACTGTAAACTTTCCCTACCTGAAACAGCTTCTTGGAATGATTGAGGAGTTACATAAGTGTCATTGGGTCAGTGAATGCAGAAAATGGATCGCAGATGGACGACCATCTGGATTGGTTTTAACTCTGTAGGTCCATTTACATGGGATCGCTTTTGCTCCTTGTGGCAAAGTTGACAGCTTCCATGTGTGATTTTCATTGAGCGATTTCATCTCATCATCCATGGCTCGTTTCCACTGTAAACTTTCCCTACCTGAAACAGCTTCTTGGAATGATTGAGGAGTTACATAAATGTCAATAAAATCAGTGTTTTCAGCAATGTGTGCATATTCTTGTAGGTAACTTGGCTTTCTCAACTTCGAGCGATCTCTCAAAGTTCTTGCCGGTACTGGCGAGGGCGTCGCTGGCTCTTCCTCGTCATCGGTTGCCGATTCAGGTTCCGTGCTTTCCGACTCGTACTCAAGTGGTTCATCTTGTTGAACTGGTATCTCGGGGTACTCCAAAGGCTCTTCTAGTTCGACTGGAACCTCAGGATTTTCCTCGGTGTTATCTTTCTGTAAATGAGAATCTTTGAGTGGTAACTGAACCTCATGATCGCAATCTCTCGTTAATTCGCGAAATTGAACGTCTCTTGAGACAATAACTTTGTGCTCTTCCTTGACATAAATTCTGTATCTTTCATCGTTATCGTAACCTATCAAATAACCCTTGATTGCTTTCTCGTCCATTTTTCTTCTCTTTTCTTTAGGTATATGAACGTAGCAAGTTGATGCAATGATGCGTAAGTGCTTAATTCTCGGCTTACTTCCAATCCACAGCTCGTAAGGACTCACACCGTTTACTGATGATTTGCCTGTTCTGTTCAATACGTACGTAGCTGTAGTGACTAATTCTGCCCAAATGGCTTCAGGAAATTTCACGTCGGGATTGGAGTACTTGAATGTTCTAGCCATTTCAACGATTGTGCGATTTTCTCGTTCAACGCAACCATTTTGCTGTGGTGTATACGGAGCTGTCAATCTGTGCGTAATTCCATTTTTCTCTAGAATAGCCTTGACCTCCACATTGTCGAACTCGCCGCCGTTGTCACTCAGCAGCGCCTTAATCGAATGACCTTGCTGTTTTGCGTGAGCAATCATTGACTGTAAAGCTGCTGTGACGTCAGACTTCTCTGCAATTATGTAGCAATATCGAAATTTAGTGAACATATCTTTGAATATGGCCATATACCTCTTCTTGCTAAATGATACATCAAAAGGACCACATAAATCTGTAGCAATCAGTTCTCCAGGTTGGCTTGCTTTTCTTCTAGTACCGAAAGCTAAACGATGGGCCTTACCGTAAACGCACGGTTCACAAATTTCTCTGTCTAACTTGACGTTAATACCCAATTCTTTTTGTAACAAGTTTTTCACGTGCTGCTTGTCCTGATGTCCCCACCTCTCGTGATACAGCTGTAATTGAGAACTATCAGTAACAGCAACATTGAAACTTACATTACCAGCGGGAAAAATCGGTTTGATAGCTGCTTTGAATAGTGTTCCGTGAACATTTCGGACTCCACTTAGCAGTATCTTGTTATTCACTTTGAGCGAGCACCACGTAGCTGTTGATTCAAACATACTGTTTAGGTTTCTGTCTTGAGCTGCTAGAACAGAAAACAAATTCTTCGATATGTCGGGAACGTACCAAACATCGTGCAAGGTTAGGATGTATCGCTCGTCGTTCACTGTTGATACAACTTTTACGATGCCTTTCCCTACTGCTTGCAAAAGCTCTTTTCCTGCAGCCTTTATGCCACACGGATTCTTGAATTTTTCAAAATCTACAAAGAAATCGAAATTATTCGTTGCGTGCCTTGTAGCACCGTTGTCGATCCACCAGTCTGTAGTGTTGATCTCAGTATTGAAAATCTCTGAAAATGACAACACAAGACCTTCCTTAACCTCAACAGCATTGCTCTGAAATTTGTTTTGGTTATTTTTGTGGTTAGCTTGGTTTTGAGAGTCATTAACGGACTTATTTTTGGATGGTCGTCCATCTGCGATCCATTTTCTGCATTCACTGACCCAATGGTTTTTCTTACCACAATAATTGCAGGTTGTACCTGCTCTCGACTTCTTTTTCGCGTCTTGTTTTTGCGTCTCGCCTTTTGCCACTAGAGCTTCTTGAGAAAATTTGTCGTTGTTGGTGCTTTTCTTGAAATTTCTTTCGAACATACACAACTGTGTAGTCAGCTCGTCAAAGGTTTTCTCTGTGTCTTTGGTGAGCAGCATCCAACTGGACCTAAATGTCTCAAATGCAGCAGGTAAAATATTGAGCGTTTTACACACAAGCATTAAGTCTGGTAACTTGTTTTCATTTCGAGCAGTGAGACCGTTGTTGAGATCACTCCAAAGACTTCTCAACTTAGCTAAATGTGTAGACACGTCCTCACCTAACATCCAACTAAAAGCGAAAAATGAATCACAAATTTGAAAAACTTGATCCTTGGATGTCGCTTCAAACTGCTCTTTAAGGGCCTCGAAAGCATCACGCGCGGTTTCTTTATCGATGATTTTCTCATACACCGCATCTGTAACTGAGCTAGCAATCATAGACTTTGCGTAGCTATTTGCCTTTCGAAAGAAATCATACTTCTCTTTGAATTCTTTTTGTTTAGCCGCACTAGCGCCGTCAGCTAGAGGTTCTGGTTTTTTAATCTTGTTATCGATAGCGTCTAATGCACCTTCATGATAATCGAGCAGATCACGAATCTTCCGCTTCCAGATCGGCCAGTCTGCCTCACCGGCCAAGGGTTTGATGTGCTTCGCCAAATCCATCTGTGGCTATTCAACGATACTTCACAGTCCAACCGTTTCTTTTACGAATTTATTCTTTCTTGAATAAAAACGATTCTAGTACACAATTAAGCGTTCTGGACCCATAACCAATTAAAATAAATACAAGGAATGCAGTTTAATCTTGATGTGAACTTTTTATTCAGTAAATTAACATAACTGTTCGCTTTTGACTGACAAGTTAAAATTGAAAATTTAAATCAAATCATTTATTTGTAGTCAAGGTAACGACTACCGACTGTCTTTTAGAACAATTAACATATAAAGTACAATTTTACTTTAACATTTATTACCTTACTCGCAGTAATTTCAACATGTTTATTCCACATAAGCCTACTATTTAGGTTTAAACCTAGATATTTAACTTCAGATTTCCGTAAATGCCGTTGCTATAGTCTGGGCTAATATTCAGCCCTGATAGTCTAGTAGTTAGGACCCTACATTGTGGGTGAAGTGTGACTCGGATTAAACGTCTAGCTAGACTTGTTCCAATTTGCTTTGAATATTCTCCGAAAGATGTTTAAGTTCTACTTTAATTATAATTTACAGACATTTTCTCTTTCAGGTGTACTCTTGAAAGATTTAACTTCCCAAATCAATATTCCATTAAATAGTACAATTTATAAAAAAAATATGTTTGAGCACATAGTTCCTTTCTCAAGTAAGATCTTGTCAGTGTCTGGAACGGATAATTTTGAAGCGAGCCAAACTTGTAAGTACATACGTCATATATACAACTTACTAAGTAGAGTTATAGACAGGGCCTACCAGACATACGATAAAGGCTATAACTTTTCTGTGCATTCTCTAAATTACTACTATAAACTATATCCAAATATTCAGGTCCAGTCGAATGGTTAACATCTTCCCAGATACAGTAGAAGATCGGGAGAAAGTTATTTATCTGCATGAATTTATGCACTTGGACAACGATCTCTTGGGTTATTTTGCACTTATATTGGTTCTGGAGGTGTGTAAGACCCTTCAGACTGGTCTGGCTTTATAAATACTGTTATTATTTCGTTCTTTAGTGAACATATCTAAATGCAAGACTTTATTGCACCCTTTTATTCACATTTCTATTACCTGATACTTTGCTCTGTCACCGTAAGTTAAGGTTTGTAACCTCCGAGCGTACTAACCTACTGTAGTGAGAATGCACATGAGCTTTACTAGGCATTATACTCTAAGCTATGTCAGGCAGGCCCTGGCTTTTAGTATATAGTACTTTTAATCTCGAATGAACATAACTTTTTGCAGTATGTAACATGTTGGCAGGAGATGACGGTGTAATAGCCGTATACTCAGACGCCATAAACACCATTCCAATATTAGAGTCGACTTGTACAAATTTTGAAGTACCATTCATAACGACTTCATGGAGAAACCCACATCCATCAAAAAAATTTGGAGAAGTAGAATCTGGCGCTTTAGTCAGTTTTTTTCCTGAAGCTGAAGCTTATGGCAAAGGTAATTAAAATAACTTTTAGAAATAAATGTATGAGAGATAACAAAAAAGTTTGTATTTTTCGCGTGGTAAGAAACAATACCAAACTCATAAGCCCTCTTATTGATTTCGAATGGTCCTGTTTTTCATTACCAAATCGGATTGCAGAACCATTGACTATTACAGCGCTTTCCAATATTCTTCTTCTTAAAGTGCCGTAACCTATCGTAGGTTGGCGATCATGTTGAATATTTTTATCTTACTAACTGCCCACCGGAATAGTTGCATTGATGATTGCCCGAACCATTTCCTAGGTTGGCCACCATGACCTGATTAGAGACCCAACTAACTCTCAGTATCCTCCGGTGTCGAAGGCATTGAGAGGGTAAATCGATTCCTCTGAGACTCTCCATGCCTCCGCCCAACGCCTCCTGTATACAAAAAGGCACCAAAGCTGGCAGCGTGACGTTATTGATGTAGTCCACTCGTTCAATCACATACGCGGAAACGTATACTAACAATACTACGCATGCTGCTACTTTAAAATAGTTCGCCATTTTTTTTGTTAAATGCAGATTCCCAGTTCCCCTACACCTGCCCAAAATAATGAGGTTGAATGTGAAATAGTTGCAATTTTACTTTTTATTTTTACAAATATAAATATACTACATTCTCCCGTACCTTGTTTCATTAACCCTACACTGCTCAATTTTTTAAAATTTAATGAAAAAAAATGCGTTTTGGGCTTATTATGCTCTAAGGATGAAGGGAAAAAAAAATGGAATCTAATTTTTTTATTAATTATAGTGAAAAATATAGTAGTATCAGATCTGATACATTGAGCATAACTGCATAGAAATATTATCCGTTATGAAAAGAAACAAAACAGTTGTGGTTCTTAATTAAACATAAATGTTTGCCACATTTAGGGCATTTAATGTAAGAAAACAAACAACAGGAACGAAATTTACATCGTTGTCTAGTTTTATCGTATATTGGCCATTGTCAGACTTACAAAGGCATTCTGCTATTTCTAGTCGAACATCAACCTGTGACATTAACTTTTCTATGTCGGCATGTGCCCGTCTATAAAGCAGCCATATATTACCGGTGTGAAGTTAGTAACCCAAAGCTGGTAGCTCATTTGCCAAACAATCCCGAACGATCAGTGGCGTCGTTAATATCATTTTGACTACGTAGAGAATGATGAAGTAGCTGAAAACAACAGCGCAAGTATCTTGAGGATTCACACAGTATTCAGCCGGAAGAAAAATCATTTAAAAATGGTCAAAGGGGAAGATTCATTCATTTATAGTGGATACATGAAATTTTCTCAGACAAAAAATTATAGCGCAATTTAAAATTTGTAGTGAAATGAAAATCCCAGACTCAAGAAAGATCATGGAGTCAATCTCCAAGGGGTAGTTTTTGGTCCTTTATTTTAGAAATATGTCCTTTTGACGGTGAATAAAATAACGCAGCAGCTCTAAATTTATAAACAAATATCCTAATGATACATCAAATACTCCACTGATAGGAAAATGACTTAGATAATTTCCAAGGGTTAGTTTTTGTTATTACCCAATTCATTTTGAGAAAGTAGACTTTTCCATTTTTGCCGATTTGACATCTAAGAAATTTAAAAAAAACTTGAACTTTTCACATTTTGTAGCAAATTTGATACGACCAAATTTTACAACAAGAATTTCTTCTTGCATAAAAGAAAGTCAAAATACAATAAATTCAAACATAAACTACCTACCTTTGCCACAAAGAAAACCTCTAAGAATATTTTTACGATTCACAAACGCAAAAATAACTGAACAAAAGCGGAGACTAATCTGCACAAGTAATGCAACCACGTGCGACTGTTCAAACATAAACAAACTAGCCGGTGGAAAGCGCGGTATATTCAATTTTCGACCGTATATACCTGTTCAATAAAGTTGTAGCGGATCTGATACGGTTCGTAGTAGACTGAAAAGTAAACTTTAGCGATAATATATGAGACAAGAAATGTTTGTTTCTGATTTGATGCATTAGGCTGAGCAGGGTTAACTATATAATATTCAAAAGTGAAAAAGATATGTTAATGTAGGTAAGTCAGTATATAAAGATTGGCAAATTAATTTTGGCAGTCGGAAGTTTGGCAACTTCCGATGCGCCGTAGCAAAGACGTATGCGGATTACAAGAGTTCACTTCGCTGGCAGAATTCGTAAGCTTCGTTTCGACATTACAGCTCAGAGAAAAGTGTGATTACCGAGGTTGTGCAATACTAACGTGTTACTGCGACTCTAGAAAATAACGTTGTTCATAAAAAGATGAGTGAGCATGGTCGTGAAATAATTATGAACGTTTTAACTTTCATGACCGAAGCTACCGAGCTACGCTCTCGTGATTTTGCCAGAACAGCTCTTGTTAAATTGCCAATGAAAGTAAGTATTCGAAAACAACCACAAAAAATATCGGGCTAAATCTGAGCTCTTGTGGTATTACCCCCGATAAAATCTTATATATACATGGTTATTTTCCAACTAATTTCAAGCTGATCTAAAAAATCATTAGGCAATAAAAAAAATTTATAAGACTTGGCCCAATTTTTGGTATAAGGCTGCAAAAATTGTGCCAAGTCTTATAAATTTTTTTTCTTGCAGAAATATTTTTTAGATCCGCTTAAAATTAGTTGGAAAATAACTATGTATATATAAAAATTTTATCTGAATAAATTTCAGTCAATGAATTGAGAATTATTTGGAAGAATGTTTCTTTGTAAGTATCAATTGAAAATAGGAAAAGGTGGATGAATTTTATATACGACATGTTATTTTACGTGATTCCAAAAATTTTTGTGATTTAAACTTGTTTAGGTACTTTAATTGTTAATTAAATGGAAATTTATTCTTTCTAAACTTGAGACGTGTACATGGCGCAAAGTTTTACTGACATCCATAGATGGCAGTTTTGGTAGTATTTAAATTATTTTTGTAGTTTAATATTTTAATTCGTTCTATTGTTCATTTAGTGATTCGTTTTCTCTACATGTGACAAGAATATATTCCTTAATCGAACATATTTTTTTCTAAGACTAGACGATCTACAAAATATTATATATACCTATATATATATATATATATATATATATATATATATTTCATTTATATTTCTTGGGCATTTTTGGTCCTGGATTAATTAAAACATTAGATGATTTTTAAATTTATATTGTAATACATTAACGTTTCGGTCGTTTTTGAAATTTGAAAATAATTAAGAAACTATGTATGATAATTGAATGAACAAATCGTAGAATAAAAATGGAATAATTACATATATGATATATAATTGTTCATGTTACCAAAAGTATATAATTATAATTTAAGTTTCCATCAATCACAGGACTTTTGAAAATTAAAATATTTAACAAGACAATTTATAGAACTGATTGTGACGTATTATGAAATTATGAACAATATAAAGTATAAATAATATAAAACAACAGGACATTTATGCGAATAATAGAGTGTTTTTGGACAAATAAGAATGACAATCAATCGCTATAAAAAATTGTATATCTAGTAGTTTATGAACATCCGCTTGAAGCAAGTTTGTTGATGAAAAAACAATTGAGTGTGGCGAGGAAGGTAGAAGCATAAGCAACTCCATGTCGGGGCTCTTCAAATTTTCTGCGAAAAATTATTAAAATTAAGTATTTAGGCCATTCTACAAAGTAGTTTTACAACCAGAGATCCTACCAAACGAGTCTTCTCTAAGTAATATGAGAAATTTGGGGATCTACAGCAGTGAGAAAGGACTCTAAAAGGTGCGGACATTTTGAGACAATCGTTTTCTCAAATAACAGGTTAGTGAATTTATTTCTTTGGGATCCAAAGACGAACAATAAATATAAATGATCATTCAATTAACTAATAAAATAAATATTAAAGGCCATAAATAAACAATACAAAGAACAATTTTGAAAAATAATTAATATCGTTCAATTTTATAGAGTATAACAATGATTACTCACCTCTTTTTCAATCTATCCATGTAGTTTATAAGAGATTTCTAAAAATACTTTTATAGTTTATAGTTGGTAATTTCATATATGTAATTAATCTGTTTCGTTGTTTATCACCATAGAATCTTTTCTTGTTTTATATAAGTTAAAATAACACACAACCACACAAATCAATCATATATATTTCAATTTTCTCAACGTTTAGCGTTATTTAATACTGTGAGATGTGTAACAAAAGACTGCTCTGCGCAAGCGTTGTATATTTTTGAAGGTTGACTATTAATTTCAGTATGCGATAGGAGCACATCATAGGCATTGCATAATTTTATTTCTATAATTAAATAAAAATTTGAAACTAAATAAATAATTAATTATAAGTTTTAATCGGAACATTCTTATCCATATTTTCTTTGAAACAATTTATTCATTAAATCAATATATAAAAGCATATGGTGATTTTTCAATTCATTTCAATCGCCCATGAATTCAACTAAGATCAGGAGTATATATTTTCATTCCCAAATATCAAAATTGATGAGCAGCCGAACGTAAAATAAATAAGGTAAGTTCGATAAACAAATAATAAGGTATAAATAGTGAAGTAATTATAAATAAACAATAAATAAATATGATTATCAATTCAATTGTCGGCCCAACGTAGGGCTATAATAAAAGAATTTGATATAATTGGCCCCAACGTGGGGCAAATAATAAATAAATTAATACAATATATATATATATATATATATATATATATAATGAAGTTTTAAACAAATTATATTGTTTTATTTCATCGTTATATTTATTTATTTATTTAAACGAAAAACCATCACTACAAAATACAACAGCATACAATATGGTTATGTTTACATTTAACTAACTTAACTAAGTAACAGTAACACAACATGATATTATCATAACAAGCATATATATACAATCACTTGAAAGGAACCTTAGTAAAGTACTCTTAAAGACTTGGAATGAGCCATTAAAAACATCCAATCTATACTCTCTATTTAAAAATTCTAGAGATCTGTCTATGAATGAATGTCTACCATAATAAGTTCTGTGAAAACTAATGGAAAATAATTTACAATGCCGCGGCGCTCTTTGTGGAACTTCAAGATATATTTATATTTGAGGCAGCAAGGATGGACATGATGCAATACCATTTAGTATTTAATTATTCTGAGAAATGTCAAACATAAGCTTTCTTTTATCCAGAGTAAGCAATTTTGGTTGATGTAAAATATGAGAATAGTCATGAACAATGAGATTCAAATTAAATCTATAATTACAATATATCTCAAGAATTTGTTTTGTAATCTTTCGAGTAATAACTTATAAACAATATAAATACTGAGGCGTCCAAATAACTGTTCCATATTCCAGTTGAGATCTGACCAACCCAACATAAACAGACCTCACAGCTTCCAGAGATAGATCATTACAATTCCTCAAAGTAAATCCCAACATCCTTTGAGACCCAACCACCAATTGATTGATATGCTCACCAAAACTTAAGTGAGAGTCAAAAAGTATGGCCAAATCCTTAGCCAATTATTTACTTATCAGCAATTGACCATCTATTGAATACGAGAATGGGATCATAGTTTCCTTTTTCCTAAAATACTTCTTATACCATTTTTCAACATTCAAATCCAACAAGTTTACCCGACACCGTTCAGACAGATTATATAGCATCCTTTGAATTAAACCAATATCGATGTCATTCCAAACCACTAAGAATAATTTGAGATCATCAGCGAACATTAAAAACTCACTCCTTTATATCATCTTTGAGATCATTAACAAACAGGCTAAACAACAACGGAGAACAGTGCCCCCCCCCCCCGGGGACCCCAGCACTTACACCAATTACTCTTGACAAAAAATTCCCAATTATTACCTTCAAACTTCTCCCACTAAGAAAACTAAACACCCAGTTCGCTAATTTGTCTGAAAAACCTAAATTTTTTAATTCCTCAATCAACAAGTGATTAACTCTGTCGAAAGCTTAGGAAAAATCAGTATATATGGCAACAACCTGATCCCCTCTCTCTAAGGCAGCAGACAGCTTTCCATTGTATATAAGCATATTGGTTAACGTAAATCGACCCCCCCCCCCCCTAAAGCCGTGCTGCTCAATAATTATAATCTCTTAACACTGCCAATTCAAACAGTTATACATCAACCTATCAAAAACATTTGGGATTGAAGACTGTATAGATACACTGCGATAATTTTTAATATCACTTCTTGAACCTGATTTAAATATCGGAGAAACAAAACTTTCCTTCCAACTATCAGGAAACATACCTGAAGATAAAGATAAATGAAATAGCTGACACAAAGGCAGCATTAAGGATATACTACCCTGTTTCAAGACCAAATTTGGAAAACCATCAGGACCAATCATTCAACGAAGAGATGCTTTGTTTCAATAAGTTGTTAATATAATTTATCAGATTGTAATACTAGTAATTGTTACATTCTTCATTCTAAAACAAATGTAACTACTCTAACCTTACCTGCTAAATTTTGTATCGGTTATGAACCAAATTTTAGAGGCCTATTCTCTAATCAGTAACAATATCATTCATAGACGTTCGGAACTGCATTGAAAGAACCAATGGAATGCTCAAAGGTGTGCAATACGATCCTGCATTTGTGTCAAGAATTATATATGCTTGTGTTATGCTCCACAACATTATTATAAAAAGGATTATACCTTCTTCATCTTCTTCGGCATTTTCCTATATTATGAGTTCGCTGTTATTTCGATCCACAGTTCCCTTAAGTTCCAATCTCCTTCTTTCGGAATATACAAATTGATGAATATCTAATTTAATAGGAAGATGACAACAATTTTGTCGATGAAGATGATATTGGACGATGCTCATTTATTAAATAGGGTTATTAATATAGTTTGGAATCAAATTATAAATAGTCTCTCTAATTGAGCAAGACTTGTATATTTTAATACAATAATTGAAGAACAATTTTCTTTAGTTTCTTGTGTTATGGCTCTTACATGGTACCATTTATAAGAATCAAAATAAAAAAAATCAATTATTAAAATAACAATTCCAGAAAATTCACAATTTCCATTTTAATACGATAATGTACTATAAATTCAAATTAACCCTTTTATAGGAAGATAATTGAAGTTGTTTTAGTGAATTATTTTTTTCATGTTATTTTACTAAACATAACGACAATGCAAGTTTTTTAAAACCTTACATAGGACAACTTTTTATTCTAAGTGAGTAGTACTCGTCAAGGCAGAGTAGTAGAAAATAATTTAACTACTTAGGAAGTACTACTCTATCACTTTGAATAAAAAAATTGGTCTGTCGGGTTTTAAAGAACTTGCACTGTATACGATTTTTCCCAATAATACTGATTAAAGTATATGTAACAGTTTGAAACAAAATTTGAAACAGAAAATGAAATAATACTAGACTCAGGTGGCTGTAACTCTGCAAGTGAGTATTAAATTCAATTGCTAACAACTTTTTAAAGTGCAATTTTTTAATATTTTCAAAAATAAAAGTACTTTCCTCTTGAGCTATATTGATACTTTATGACGAATCTTGTTTACTACTAATAAATATTGATATTAGGTTATCGCGTTTTAGGATTTAGAACATGTAGAAATGAAGAATAACTTAATAACTAAAATCAATACCAAAAAAGTTGACACCAACTTACGGGCAGGGGGGCACACTGTGGGCAATTTAAGAATATGAATCCAAGTCCAACACAAAATCATAATCAGGATACTTTACCCCAAGATTGAATTAACGCAGGTTTAGCATTTTTTCCTCTATTACCCTCCTTTCTTTGACATTGTTTGCAATTTCTTTCAGGATTGTTATTTTTTCACTTTCATCATTACAATTACTTTCTTTTAAAGTTGTAGTGATCCCTAAAAGACATTAAAGACAAAAGGACACTACCTTAGAAATAATAATATTTAATCTAATATTAATTATAGTATTTAAGGAGCATCGGCTGACCATACTCAATGTCATTCACCAAAGAAAGATTGTTTTTGTTATTTTATAAACAGACATGTATAGTTTACATATCGAGGTCGGCTGTGCAGAAAAACACAACTATGTTTCCTATATAATGGATGTGAACGAACCAGGATGAGATTATTATTATTGTTATTAATACTTCGAATAAGTCGTTTGATATAGTAGTGTATTTTTAATGTATTAAACTTGAACCCAGTGATTTTATAAATGTGTCGTTGTTTATTCTGTTCCCGAACACAGGTTGCAAGGTAAGGGGTCTCGTCCATAATAATATGCCCTTATGGTAAACATCGAGTAAACGAGGGACCCTTACTAAGTAACCACCACATGGCGATCCTGCGGAACTAATGGTAAAATTAATGGTAAAATATACATCGCCACTACATGGCGATCCTGCAAACTAATGGGACATTGTAATTATAAAATGGTTATGGTAGAATTAATGGTAAAATAGATATCGCCACTACATGGTTATGGTAAAATTAAAAGTATAATAATTATCCTGTAAAGTAAATGATAAGTTATGGTACAATTGATGTTATAAAGATAGAACTATATGGTTTTCTACTTAAATTTGGGACCTTGGAGAAAAGAAACAATGGGAGGTTCATCAACCAAACAGGAAGCAAAAGAAACAGGAATTGTCAATAACACTTTCATGGTACAGCAAGATAATGTTGCGATGCACATCATGGTATTACTATACATTATAACAATAGCTTTTATCTGCAAGTTCATTTGGTCAGTATGGAAAACACACCGAAGAGCGTTGAAAAGAGATATCAACAGAAGCAATGCAATAAAGCAGGCAACAGGAACTCTCACCGTATAAGTAATCTGTAAGTACACATGCATTCTATTCTTATGAACAAAGTTTTTTTTTCTTAAATGTCAATAACGTGGGAAGATTTCGAGAATAAATTACGATTGATTGTAGAAGAAGTTAATAAACAGGGGAAAAGGGTTTTGAAGAAAGAAACTCCTAAAAATCCTGATATACATATAGAAGTAATTAGTAGCATAGTAGGTCTTTACAATAATTTTACTATTAGTGTTTTTAAATGAAACTCAAGGTCTCTAGTTAATTCCACAATATAATACAAGTTATTGAAAATTCTAAAAAATTGACAATTGTTTCGATAAATCAATATCATCGTCAGAATGACAGAAGTTACATTTCATTTTATGCCTACCTGATGTTTAGTAGTTATATTTGGCTAGACCAAGAAGTAACCTAACTTGTGATTGGCTTAATATATGTTTATAGAAAAAAGAAGAAGATGTGATATTACAAATATTGAAGCTTAGATATTATTAGCCCTATGGTGATATCCTGGATATCATTTTTCCAATTAAGATCAGTATAACTGTGCAATGATATAGAAAACCAGGAAAACTATATCTGCTGATCTTTACAATTATCACTTAAGAAGACAGTTTATTAGTGGAGAATTCCCTAGATTTAACTGTTCATTGACAACTTCATATTGTGGGTTTCTTAAATGTCTTCTTATTTCCAGTTCTTCAAGGAAATCCAGTTCTTATTTCTTTTCACAAATATGCAGTACTTCTAGTTCTGTGTCAATGAATGATTGGTGTCAAGTAGATGTTTTGCGTAGTGGGATTTATCTGGTTGTTTTAATCTGTATGCTCGTAAGTGCTCACTGTATCGTATTTCAAAATTCCTAAGGGTCTGACCCAAATAGACAGCATTACATTCTGGACATTTGAGTTTATATATACCTGACTTCTTTAATAGTGGTATTTTTGTTTTTACATTTAACAATTTTGTACTAACGTTACTTTCTGTTTTAAAAGAAATTGTTGTATTCGTTGCTGAAAATATTATCTTTGAAATATTTTTAGAAATATTTCCTGCATATGTGATGGTTTTATAAGTTTTAATTTCATCAGCTTGTTTAGGATATATTAGTTGTAATGCCACTTTTTCCTCTTTTTTACTAATTAGCTTATTTATCATATCTAATGGATAACCGTTAGATGTTGCTATTTGTCTAATTGTATTAATCTCTCTATCAAAATTACATTTGTTCATAGGAACTGAAAAAGCTCTATGTATCATTGAATTATATGCCGCTAGTCTGTGAGACACAGGGTGGTTAGAATTGAATGGAATTGTTACATCAGTTTGTGTTGGTTTTCGGTAAATTGAATAATCAAGTACATTATTAACTCTTTGAATTTTTAAATCAAGAAAATTGATTGAGCTATTTTCTTCAATTTCTAAGCAGACCCAACAAAGAAGTTTTCTAATAATGTAAGGGATATTGTTAATAATTCAAATTATCTTTTAAATGATTACGAAAAGAGGTCTATCATACATAAGAATCCTCATTGTCCACAATTATATGGAACAGTTAAATTACATAAAATAACGAAACCAATTAGACCGGTAGTCTCTTATGTTAATGCTCCTAATAATATATTGGCAAAGAAGCTCAACAATATACTCAATACTTACGGATATGAATCTCAGTACTCAATTAGAAATTCAATAGAACTAATCAAAAAGTTGAAAGCAATCCACTTACAAGATAACTATAAACTCATATCGTTCGATGTAACTAACATGTTTACTAAAATTCCTCCTAAAGAATGTCTAATACTTGTAAGAAAATTACTAGAAGATAAAAATATTAATCCAGGAATAATATCAGATATACTTAATTTATTTGATGTATGCATTAATCAGAATTATTTCACTTTTGACAATAAGATATATATTCAAAATGAAGGTTTACCAATGGGAAGCCCTATATCACCTATTTTAGCAAACATTTTTATGGACAATTTAGAAAGAAAGATCTTTGAAAGTAATATTTCGAAAAATATTTTATTTTGGTATAGATATGTAGATGACATATTAGCTTGTTTTATAGGTAGTGAACGACAATTAGATGTATTTTTCAACCACATCAATAATTTACACCCGAAAATTAAATTTACATTAGAAATTGAAGAAAATAGCTCAATCAATTTTCTTGATTTAAAAATTCAAAGAGTTAATAATGTACTTGATTATTCAATTTACCGAAAACCAACACAAACTGATGTAACAATTCCATTCAATTCTAACCACCCTGTGTCTCACAGACTAGCGGCATATAATTCAATGATACATAGAGCTTTTTCAGTTCCTATGAACAAATGTAATTTTGATAGAGAGATTAATACAATTAGACAAATAGCAACATCTAACGGTTATCCATTAGATATGATAAATAAGCTAATTAGTAAAAAAGAGGAAAAAGTGGCATTACAACTAATATATCCTAAACAAGCTGATGAAATTGAAACTTATAAAACCATCACATATGCAGGAAATATTTCTAAAAATATTTCAAAGATAATATTTTCAGCAACGAATACAACAATTTCTTTTAAAACAGAAAGTAACGTTAGTACAAAATTGTTAAATGTAAAAACAAAAATACCACTATTAAAGAAGTCAGGTATATATAAACTCAAATGTCCAGAATGTAATGCTGTCTATTTGGGTCAGACCCTTAGGAATTTTGAAATACGATACAGTGAGCACTTACGAGCATACAGATTAAAACAACCAGATAAATCCCAATACGCAAAACATCTACTTGACACCAATCATTCATTGACACCTAACACAGAACTAGAAGTACTGCATATTTGTGAAAAGAAACAAGAACTGGATTTCCTTGAAGAACTGGAAATAAGAAGACATTTAAGAAACCCACAATATGAATTTGTCAATGAACAGTTAAATCTAGGGAATTCTCCACTAATAAACTGTCTTCTTAAGTGATAATTGTAAAGATCAGCAGATATAGTTTTCCTGGTTTTCTATATCATTGCACAGTTATACTGATCTTAATTGGAAAATGATATCCAGGATATCACCATAGGGCTAATAATATCTAAGCTTCAATATTTGTAATATCACATCTTCTTCTTTTTTCTATAAACATATATTAAGCCAATCACAAGTTAGGTTACTTCTTGGTCTAGCCAAATATAACTACTAAACATCAGGTAGGCATAAAATGAAATGTAACTTCTGTCATTCTGACGATGATATTGATTTATCGAAACAATTGTCAATTTTTTAGAATTTTCAATAACTTGTATTATATTGTGGAATTAACTAGAGACCTTGAGTTTCATTTAAAAACACTAATATGAGCATATTCCACGAAGTAAGGGTCGAGACAGTCAATTTCAATAATTTTACTAGGTTAATAGCCAAAAATTGGAAAAATTTAAATTCAATACAACAAGAGACTTGTAAAAGTTATTCAAGTAGGATTAGGGATAAAGCTGAAAGGGCATTTCAAGCGTTAAATTGTATTATAGACATACCTAACTCTATATTTGAGGAAATTAATACGGTTGTATTACAAACAATAAGCAAATAGTTGAAAATGGCGACAAGTATGAACGATTTTTTTAATTTTGCGAGTAAAGTTTTACCGAATGAGTTTAATGGCGAAGCAAGTAAATTACAGTCATTCTTAGACTCATTGGATTTACTACAGACAAACACGAATGGTAATGAGGAAAATGCTATCCTATTGATAAAAATGAGATTAACAGGAAAAGCTAGAAGCTTAATCACAACGGAAAACTCCATTGCAGACATCAAAGATAAACTTAAAGCAAGGATAAGAGGAGACAATCCAAGCCTTCTCCTAGCGAAACTTGGTAAAATAAGACAGAACGGAAAGGATGTAACACAGTATGCAACAGAAATAGAGAAACTGGCGGAAAGATTACAGGCAGCATACATATCGGAAGGGATGCCTGAAAGACTAGCTGAGAAATATACGAAAGAAGCAACGATTAAGGCAGTAACTATGAATGCCGCAACGGATGCAAGCAAAATGCTAATTGCAGCGGGAAGTTTTGAAACAACACAAGAAGTATTATCAAAATTGGTTTCAGTAGAAGGTATAGTAGGACAACAACACGTCTTACATATGAAAGATAACAGGAATTTCTTCAGGAAATCAAACTTTGACCTTAGGAATAACCATCGGAGAGGAATCAACAGAGGATGTTATAATGGTAATCATTCAAGAGGAACATTTAGACAGTATAATCAAGGAAACAACTACGGCAGATACGAAAATTTTAATAAAAATAGGAAATACAATAATAATGGAAATTACAATAATCGAGTCAACAGTAACGTGAGAATATGCAAGATAGAAGAGAAAATTGAAGAAATGAGTAGACAAATAGCGCAGTTAAAGAAAGAAAACTACGATTTAAGGATGGAAAATAAGGAACTAAAGGAAAAAACAGAATTTTTGCAAGGAAACATGACAGATACTCAGAAAAATTTTAGAGAGAAGAATTTGGTAATACATGGTATAGAAGAAGAAAACGAAGAAGATGAGGAACAACTAGAAAACAAATTAGAAGATGTAATGAACAAGGTTAATAAAACAGTAGATGTTAAAACAGATATTTTTAAATGTAAAAGATTAGGAAACAAAACCAGTAACAAAAATAGACCAGTATTAATAATGATGAAAGATGTGAATAAGAAAGTAGAGACTTTGAACGGAACGGATAAACTAAAAGGAACAAAAATATACATTGATGAAGATTATCCAAAAGATATATTGGAACAGAGAAAACAGTTAATAAGATACATGAAACAAGCGAGAGAAAGTGGAGCTAAAGCTAAGATAATTGATAATATTAGTGTTTTTAAATGAAACTCAAGGTCTCTAGTTAATTCCACAATATAAATATTGTGGAATTAACTAGAGACCTTGAGTTTCATTTAAAAACACTAATATGAGCATATTCCACGAAGTAAGGGTCGAGACAGTCAATTTTTTCAATTTTTTAATTGATAATACATTATTAATCAATGATAACGTATATAGTCTAAAAGAGCTAGAAAAAAAGAAGAATAACTTAGAAATACATACAGAATGGAATAAAGCAACATATAAGGAAAGTAACGAAACTAATCCGAAAATTTTGGATAAAATTTTCAGCGATAGAAGATTAAATCAATTAAGAGGTAAATACATTGTCTAGGAAAAATTTGAAATTTGATCGATTGGGAAGAATATGATTTTGAAATACAGTATGTAAAAGGTATAGAAAATTACGCGGACAGTATATCGAGAATATCCATTGAAGAACTTAAGGATTTATACATAAATAATTCACATGTCTTGGCAATCACAAGAGCTCAAATGCAAAAAGAAAAAGTACAAACAGCAAAGGATCAAAGGAATAAAGTGGAAACAAAAGAAGTAAGAATACAAAAACCAGCAGTAGTAAAAGTTTTAAATAACCTTGAGGCACATAAATTACAAATTTTACACTTTGAAAATAACCGTATCTCGTTTAGGATGAACATTCGGATCAAAAACAAATTGAAATTTAGTGAAGCCTTAAATACCGGTTTACACAACTTCCACCTAGGACGAACGTTGGAAAAGCTTGAAGAGCTATCGGTAAGAAATGAAGTAAAAAGAATGAGAATATATACAAATGATGATATATTTAAAAAGTGCACAGTAGAAGAATTTATAGAAATAGGAAATCAAAGGTTAAAAAGTATTCAAGTATGTATATGCGACGTACCAAAAACGGTACAGAAGAAAGAAGAGATCCAAAAAATATTAGAGAGATACCACAATGATCCAATGTTTGGGGGACATGTAGGAAATAATAGGTTATTAAAGAAACTAAGAGCAAATTTCAAGTGGAAAAACATGGAGAAAGACGTAAGGAAATACGTAAAAAATTGTCATAATAGTCAAGTGAATAAGGCAAAGCCCAGTCACAAAGAAAAATTTGTTATAACAGATACATCTATAAAACCGTTTGACATTTTTTACATAGACACAATAGGCCCGTTTGTAGAGAGTAACAACGGAAATCGTTATTGCATTACGATATTATGCGAATTAACTAAGTACGCAGTTATGATACCAGTTCAGAATAAGGAAGCACACACAATAGCAAAAGCAATTTTCGACAACTTTATACCAAATTACGGATTGATGAAAGAAATAAGAACAGATCAAGGGACGGAATATAAGAACGAAATAATGAAGAATTTAGCAGAACTATTGAATATAAAACATAATTTTTCAACAGCATACCACCACGAAACAATAGGCAGTTGCGAAAGATTACATCGGACATTTAACGAATATATAAGAAATTTTATCAAAGATTCTAGGGATAATTGGTGTGAGTTTGTAAGAATGTTCGCATATTGCTATAATACAACACCAAATACGTATCACGGATACACTCCTTTTGAGTTGTTATATGGGAGAAAACCCAATTTGCCAGAATTTTTAAACGCAAAAATTGAACCGTGCTACAGTTTTGGAAAATATGACAATGAATTGAGATATAAATTACAATACGCTAATGAAAGGGCCAGACAGTTTTTAATAAATAATAAATTAAGTAGAGTTAATAATAGCGAAAACGTTTCTTCACCCGTAAATTTTAAAATAGGGGAATTAGTTATTCTAAAAAATGAAGCAAGAAACAAATTTGATTCACATTATCTAGGTCCGTTTAAAATAACGAGAGTCAAGGGGGTAAATTGTGAGATTACATCTCCAGAGAAAAAACAACAGACCGTTCATAAGAATCGATTGTTTGTACTCAATGAGCGGAAACAATTATAAATAAGTGAAGTGTGTTGATAAACGAACAAGTAGTGTTTACTAAACAAAGACAAAACAAAAAACATTCATTAAAACAGTTTTAGATATAAGTGTTATCGAAAAATTAAAATGATAATTTTTCTCTTCCAAGAGGGGATGATGTAGTGATCCCTAAAAGACATTAAAGACAAAAGGTGGCTGTAACTCTGCAAGTGAGTATTAAATTCAATTGCTAACAACTTTTTAAAGTGCAATTTTTTGATATTTTCAAAAATAAAAGTACTTTCCTCTTGAGCTATATTGATACTTTATGACGAATCTTGTTTACTACTAATAAATATTGATATTAGGTTATCGCGTTTTAGGATTTAGAACATGTAGAAATGAAGAATAACTTAATAACTAAAATCAATACCAAAAAAGTTGACACCAACTTACGGGCAGGGGGGCACACTGTGGGCAATTTAAGAATATGAATCCAAGTCCAACACAAAATCATAATCAGGATACTTTACCCCAAGATTGAATTAACGCAGGTTTAGCATTTTTTCCTCTATTACCCTCCTTTCTTTCACATTGTTTGCAATTTCTTTCAGGATTGTTATTTTTTCACTTTCATCATTACAATTACTTTCTTTTAAAGTTGTAGTGATCCCTAAAAGACATTAAAGACAAAAGGACACTACCTTAGAAATAATAATATTTAATCTAATATTAATTATAGTATTTAAGGAGCATCGGCCGACCATACTCAATGTCATTCACCAAAGAAAGATTGTTTTTGTTATTTTATAAACAGACATGTATAGTTTACATATCGAGGTCGGCTGTGCAGAAAAACACAACTATGTTTCCTATATAATGGATGTGAACGAACCAGGATGAGATTATTATTATTGTTATTAATACTTCGAATAAGTCGTTTGATATACTAGTGTATTTTTAATGTATTAAACTTGAACCCAGTGATTTTATAAATGTGTCGTTGTTTATTCTGTTCCCGAACACAGGTTGCAAGGTAAGGGGTCTCGTCCATAATAATATGCCCTTATGGTAAACATCGAGTGAACGAGGGACCCTTACTAAGTAACCACCACAAAGTCTTGCACCCCAGTACTTGACGATTTTATTTCTTTGATGGTCTTTTAAGTGACTCTCCAACCGAGTGTTCAACTGGTTGATTCTTAGGAATCTTACTTTGATTTGGGGACTCTTTCTTTGATTCTTCTCTAATTTCTTCATTATTTGGTATGTCTGCAATTTTAAAATTTAAGTGGATATAACCAAATTTAAAGAACCACGTAATTCATACCTATTCCTATTTCAGGGACATGGATTTTGCCGTTGACTAATACCCAACCTTTAACATCTATTAATCGTTCTTCAGTATCTGATAAAGGTTTAGTAGGATACCCTATGTTTCCTATATCTTTTGTGATAATTCAATTCTTTCTTGTCTTTGCTTTAACTTGACACTTCCAGTCGGTAAATGTCCGAAATTGGTAAAAACTATAATAAAAAACATATGTAATTACTGCTTTTATGGATAATGCTAATAAAAAAAGAAAATCAAGTATTATACGTACCTATGTTTTTAAAAATAACAGGGCTTATAGCATCAAATTTGTTATTCCTAAACGATTCATTTTTGTATTCAATTCATCCAAATACATTATACATTGTGCCTATATTGTCTTGGTGTTTTAACTTTGTCTTTATCCATAATAAAAGTTACGTGAGTAAGTGAATAAAAATCTTATTTAACAAAACTTCTATAAACAAATATATAGGTAATCTTTTCCAGCTTAACACAACTACACAATATGTCAAAAATATACCAACCTTTATAAAATTGTAAAAATATTATCGTTATGTTTTGTCTTTAGATTTTAACGCAACGATATTATTACAGAATCTACTCTAAAAAGTATCCGTAACATGATAACGTTACCGTAACGAGAAGTTACAGAATAGCTGTTGCTGTTGGACTAAATACACTTCATGAAAATGTTCCAAATGAGTAAATTATTATTATTTCTTTGCCTCTTCAATTTGGGTTTGTAGAATTCATTTTTATAGAAGAAATTGATAAACATATTTGAAAAGCTTGTTTATATTTATATTTGATATAACAAAATGACAAATGACATTTGTATTGTAACGTCAACTGACGCTGTTGTGAGGGACGATACAATTCGATGACTGTAGGAATGGTGCTGGAGAATATATCATTTTTAGGAGCTATTCGCAAATAGAGCATTCACAGCCTTGTGTATGCATGACGTTGGGAACGACGTCAAGAATAACGAGATTCAGGGCATCAGGGTGAATGAAATTTAATCATCGACCACCACACCTGCAATAAATGAATCACCGGTAGCGACATTGATTTTTTTAGCGAAACCACACATGAAAAACCTTCAACTTTAGAAATATTTTTACAAAAGTTACAACTTTTATTTTTTAGAACTGAATATCTTTTCAATAAATACATGGAAAATTATCATTGACGCTGCAAATGGATCATATATGAATTATATGGCAAATGTATGCATACTTTGCCTGTAGATAAAATACTTTTTAATTAATTAAAAAAAATAGAATTGCGGGGAGAGGGAAAAGACGAAATTTTCGGTATAAGAGTGTCTGTCGTCTAGCGCAAAAATATTTAAAAGAGAGCGGAGTCGAGACGTGACATGGTGCGAGTGACGAGCAGTCACTCTTGATAATTAGATTATTAGGTATTTAATGATATAACATGAGAAGAGAGAAAAAGAAAAATGTACATTAAAATTCAATTCACTGAGTGAAACGGCTAACTAAGACTTAATATAATGAGAAAAAAAAATTAAAGAAAATAGAAGAAACTAATTGTGTGGCAAAGGACACACATTTGAAACAGGTCGCTTAAATTAACCTTTAGCGGTGCGCAAAGTGATAACCCGAATGACTTTATCCGCGCCGCGGTGAACTTCTGTGACACGAGCCAGTGGCCATTTTAAAGGAAGCAAATTATCATCTTTTAAAAAAACTTCCCTTTCAATAGGAGTACCTGGAAGTGTCCATTTGCTCCTCTGATGAAGCGTATGAATATATTCTCGATGCCGCCTAGTCCAGAAATCTTGCTGAATTAGCTGAACCAGCTGCCAACGAGAGAGACGCACTAGCTTTATATCCTGTAGGTCAGGGTCTATAAGGGTACCTACAGGTGTGAAAGTTAAAAAATAGGCTGGAGTGAGGGGAGGGAGATCATGAGGAACATAGCTAATTGGGCAGAGGGGTCTAGAGTTTAGAATGGCCTGTATTTGCACCAGAACCGTATATAATTCCTCGTACGTGAGAATCTGATCGCCTATAACCCTAGAGAGGTGAGTTTTCACGGATTTAATGTCTGCCTCCCACAGACCTCCGAAACTGGGTGCTGAGGGAGGATTTAAATGCCACTTAATGTAGTCCCTTTCAGTAGCACCTTGCATGGCTTGATCCAGTTGCTTACGAGCCCCAACAAAATTTGTTACGCAATCGCTGTATATATTATTAACGGAACCCCTACGAGCAATAAAAGGGAAGAAGCGCGGTAACAAAGGTGTCTGTGGATAGGTCTGAAGCCAATTCTAGATGAACAGCCTTTGTGGCCATACAAACAAACAGAGCGAGAAGCCTTAGGAGTTTTGGCTCCGCGATATCGTCTAAGCGTTATACAAAAAGGTCCCCCGTAATCCACACCAACATTTCAGAAGGGTTTCACTTGAGATAAACGAACAGAGGTAAATTGCCCATTAAGGGCTGATATGAAGTAGGATTAGCTCTAAAACATTTTATACAATGGGAAAATACTCTACGAATCGACCGTTTTGGGGCGAGGATCCAGAACTTCTGGAGATGTAAGAAGTGGAGAGTTTGCAGTCCAGGATGAAGATATTTCCGATGATAGTATTATATAAGTCGATACGTGAATGTATGACTACTGGGTAAAATAATAGGGTGCTTTTTATGAAAGGACAATCTAGAATGAACACGTCTACCGCTCACCCTGAGCAGTCCTTGATGATCTAAGAAAGGGCTTAATTTTCGCAAGTACTTTGATACACGAAGATTCTTTTGAAGCAAGGGTATTTCACGAGCTAATGCATTATATTGAGTAAATTTTATGAGATAGACAGAGCATTATCAAAATCACTTTCTGAAAATGAATCAAATCGTGCATTAGCGGGATTACGTGCATTAAGAATAAATCTAAGTACATAGCAAATTATTCGTTATATTTTTTCAAGACATGAAAAATGAGATAAAACAATATGAATAGGGGATTGATTTAATTCAACTTGACAAGTAGTTTTGTGTAGTTCTTCAGAAACTTCAAATTTTGATCGAGAGGTAGGCCAACCATCGTATGGTTCACATAACCAAGGAGGTCCCGCCCATCATAGGAAATTGTTGAAAATTTCTTGAGGGAATATGCCTCTTGAGGCAGGGTCTGCAGGATTGTCTGCGGATGTAACATGTCTCCAATTAGAGGGAGGAATCTTCTCTTGGATCAATGTCACCCGGCTTGACACCAAAGTAGCCCATTTGTGGGAAGAGCTTCGTACCCAAGAAAGGGCAATGGTGGAATCTGTGTAAGTGGATACATTTCTAATCTGTAAGGAGTCTAGAAGATTTGTCTCTACCAAATGCACTAATTCAGATAACAATAGGGCCCCACATAATTTGAGTCGAGATAAAGAGATTTTTTTGAGAGGAGCTACCCGGGTTTTGCTACACACTAAATGTGTTTTGATCTTACCATTCTCGTCTTCAGACCATAAATAAATTACAGCGGCATACGCCTTTTCTGAGGCATCACAAAAGCCAAGAAAATCATAGTTACAATTATGAGAAGAAGTTATTCGTCGAGGAATATGAAGTGAGGATTAAACTAAGCCAGAAATCAACAATATTATCTGGTGGAGATGAGTCCCAAGGAATTACAAGAGCCCAAAGTGATTGGACTAGTATTTCGAGAGAAACCGTTACAGGGGAGAGAAATTCTAATGGATCAAAGGTTTTTGCGAGTTCAGAAAGTATTAAGCGCTTAGTACAGCACTCATTGTTACTTAAGGCATTATAACACAAGAAAGGTTCCAACAAAGTCCTAAAATTTTAAGAGTAGTTTGACTATCAAAGTCAAACGAGGGCAGATCAACTTGTAAATCAGCAGCCGGCAAGGATGAGAGAAATTGAGTATTATTACTGGTCCATTTACGAAGGTAAAAGCCACCGCTAGATAGAAGGGCAAAAAGCTCCTGTTGAACAGCAAAGACTTCTTCTAAAGAACTACAACCAGAAACAATATCAACAACATATATATCCGTACGTAAAATTTGAGAATCAAGAGGGTATGAATGTTAATACATATCAGGAGAATAGTTCGAATGGCTAAAAAAGGCAAAGAAGTGATACCATAAGTGACTGCTTTGAGACGATAATCCTAAATATTGCCAGAAGAATTAAAACGCTACAAAATGCGTTGATAGTCACGATGAATCTTCTCTATAGGACCTGGCGAAACATCTGTTTTATATACGTGGTGAAACATACATTGTACGTACGAAATCTAAGAAGAATTGATTGGATATCTTGTTGAAGCTTGGAGCCTGAAACAGGATATCGTTCAAAGTAAGACCATTGGAGCCTTTCGTGGAAGCATCGAATACGACCCTAAACTTAGACATATCTGACTTGGCAATACAATGATGAGGGATATAATAGCTAGAAGAGATAAGTTCACTGCCGTGAACGGGTTCCATATGATCGGAAATTAAATAATCTTCCATAAAATATTTATATTGAGTATATAATTAAGGATTTTTCAACAAACGACGTTCTAAAGATAAAACTTTTCTTAGAGCGATGTCCCGAGAATCGGAGAAATCATATGGAGTATTATGAAAGGGGAGAGATACTACAAAACGTCCAGTCCTGACGTATGGAGTCTAAAAACAATCTTTCGTCTAAGAGATCATCAGACGATGAATGAGAGCCTGTTGAATTGAAGTAGTTTTTGAAAAATATTGATGAAATTTCAATTGTAATTGCCTTTCTTATTTCTTCTAAGCTAAGTGAAGCTGGTGTTCTGGGATTTCTTCAATAAAATAGGTTACTTCTTTTTGATAACTCAATTTAATTACAGATGTCTCAACTATATAAAAAGTAGTGCTGGTAGAATCTAAAACAAACTCGCTCTCCTGCAATACCCTGCCAGTTGTAATACCTGTTGTTAACTTACTATACTATTTTGAGTTGTTCCTTTAAATTATAATAACAAGTAAGTGAAAATATAATATTCAAATTATAGTTGTCTGATAAGTAGATATCATCACTTTCAATATAAAGTTTAATTATTGATGGACACTCCATGAATTCGGATGCTTCCACAGATCTTTATATTGCTTTTTTTATACGAAGAAAAAAGTCCTAAAATTATACATACATTAAAACTAAAGAATTATAATACATACAAAATGAATTCTTCTCCATTTGTATGTTTTTTCTGTGCCTGCAACAATAATCACTTTCACTGTTCTATAATTCTCTCCAAGCTGTAAACTCTTCCATATTCCTAAAATATAAAACATATTGATTGATATTAACTTCGTGCGAATTAATGTTTTCATAAAGACCTGTGTTATTAATCGCTTTTACAGTCACTAAGAAATTTTCTAGCACTACTACTGCTGTAAACATCCTCTGAAGCAGATACGATCCTGTATTTACAATAAACTTAAGAGAAGCTATATCTATACAGTATCATCAAACACGTTTTCCAAGAAATCAATTATTTTAAGGCGAATGTCATGCGATTCCATAATCGCCTTTCTATTTGTGTGCGTTGCTATCTACAATAAATTCATTATTTTTAAATAAATACTTATGCATGTTACATATTAATATTTTTTTTTTACAATGCTTATTGTAGGTTTATTTTTATTTTTGTTCTGATCACGAATTTGTTCCACTCGTTCAACATTTTTCCCAATTCACAAAATAATTTTCATTTTAACACTTACATCCTCAATAAGAAGTAAAAACTACTTATAAAAAAACTATACTCTTTAGCAGCCACCACAAAGAAGTTTCACTTACAGTAAACTCAGGTAAAACAATGTTTATTTTATGGAGAATATTTGGAAAAAATTAATATACGTTCACTTTATAAAAATATTTTTCTAAAACAATATTAAAAGTAATTATATCTTAAAAATTCGTACTAAAAGTAAACTGGCAAAAGTTTCTTGTAATTAATTCTAGTATCTTTATTATTGTTTAATTTTATCAAACTTACAATTCATACTAGGAGCCTTTTTCTCCAGGAAGCAGAGATTGTAAATGATATCCCGAATCATTAGCAGTGCTCCAAATTTTAGAGATGCCAGTACCTTTTTTACCTTGATCTATATTGTCCAGGAGATGTAGATGACCCTCTTATAATAGCGGCTTCCTTTTTAATTCTGGTGTAAGTACTTTTACTCACACCAGTTGCTTTCAAAGTTCGCTTTCTGCAATTTAAAAATATAATTATTAAAAATCAGCAACATTAGAACTGTAAAAATGACTAATAAATGTACTTATTTGGCTTTTTCAACATATCAAAATCAAATCAAGATATGTATTCTACAGATAAAATAAATGTAACACTATGGGTGTATTCCGAAATCTCAACAATACCCTGGCCAGTGGCTCTGACGTCATGAATCCGACGCCATATTGCACTGGTGTAAAAAGTGTGACGTTAGACTATGTGGGCGGGTGTGCAAATTATTTGAAACAAACACGACTCGTGTTACACGAGAATTACAGAGCACACTGACGAGAGCTATTGTCAGTACGCTGTGTCTAACACTTGTAGTTAACCTAGTCTCACACTCGACCCTTTTGTTCACAAATGCCGTTGATAAATAGAGGACATCTTCATGATTATCAGAATTTGATAATAGTTCATCCAATTCTGCCTCAGTTAACGGTTTATTGATATTTTTACTCATTTTATGCCGTTTTGACTGCTTGAGAGTCAGCCATTTTATAATTACTGTCAGAGTCAACCAAACTACAAAAACTTAAAACGCCGGCTAAAGTTAGGAAATGTTATCATTTCTGCATGCGCTACGCCGAATTACAACCGCTATACAGACTTGTGCTAAAAGGTTACCCTGACAGGATAACCAGATTGTTGCAGTGGACGCTTATGCGCATCGTTAGCACACAATGAAGAATGGCTAGGACGCGTATACGCGCCGTTAGCGGTGAACCTGTCAAGCGCTAAACACACAAAAAAACATAAATATACTACTTTGCATACTCAAAAACAAAATTGGCATGATTTTAGCGTGTACCAAGAAAACGTTAATCCATGCACGCTAAAAAGTGACGTTGTAGCTTTGATTACGTTACCCGTGTACAAAATTTTTAGATTTCCGTACAAGTTAGCGTGTACCTAGACACGGCGTTTTAAACTCGAAGTCAATTTATTACGTCAAAGCACTAGTGAGCACTGGCCAACATATTTCGGAACAAGTCACCAGTATGGCGTTAATTCATAACATCACAACCACTGGTCAGAATGCTGGTATGAATTTCGGAGTATAGGTTATATAAACTTATTGTAGGATTCTGATTTTTTTGAATGTAATCAAAGTGCAATTGGATTTTGTGATTAAACTGTTTATTTGTTTTAAATACACTAATATATTGTGACACCAGAAATTGAGACTGCTTTTAATTATACAAAATATAAAATAACAATATGTCCTTTCTGTCGGTGACTGCCTAGGGAACTACGTGTGACTATTGAGATATTCGAATTTTAGATTCGTCTGTCCTATGTCTTACTTTCGATAGAAAACGGCAGAAAAAGAACCGGGGGCATATCGCACGAAACGCAATTGAGATCACTATGTGATTTTGACCAATAATATAGTACCGGTGAGAAATGTTTCCTTTATAAAAAACATACATCATTCACTTAGAAGACTTAGAAGAATTCATTTATATCTAGAAACTTTTATATTGATCTGCTTGAATGCCATACAATATTTTTTGTTTGACTTCGATTTTCTTGTATATGAATTTGAATTCCTAGTTTCGCTTCAGATTACATGAAATTTTCAACGTTTTCTACAATCCACCGGTCTTGACTATGGAAAGTTTTCCTCTTGCAGCAACACGTTTTTTAGAACACATGTTTTTATATTAAATAAAACACACAATACTCACTTATAAACTAGCTAAACGTCTTAAAGTATGTAAAATCAAAAATATTCAACAAATACATGAAATCAGATACACAAACACAACCTCAAAAATATCACATAATAAAATGGCTATTGACATAAATCATCGTTCTACGCTAGTGGTCGTTACTAAGCGACGTAGATAAACAGGTCAGAATTTGGTTTCTGCGATTGTCAATGTTCCAAGTTCAGGTGGCTTCATCTTTCGTGAAATGGATTCTATCAACTTACTTTAATATCGTATTAATTTTTCCGTTCCTGTTCTTTCCTAACTGGTTATTGTTTTTACTGCAATTATTTTTTAACAAAGTGTTCGTAACACATGCCTAAAATCACAGTTCTTAGGTTTGTGGTGTGTAACAATTTTTAGAATTGTTTTGACAATATCTGTTTCAGTATGACTAGAACACTCTAACACTCTTCAAAATATATAACATGGTTTTGGTTCGTACGATGTAATAATGTAATACCAAATTAAGCATGGAAGATAGTTTGTTAAATGCTTCTAATAATATGTCTCCAATTCATTTATGACCATGCTAAAGATAATGTAAGCCACAGATACAACATTTGTTACTTCATCTCTCGAGAAGATAAAAGCCCGCCACGAATTAATTTTATTTGTAAGATCATATTTATCATCAACAATAATTGTTCTTCATATACTAATTTTTGTTTGCAAACGTCACATTTCAGATTTTTTAATGCAATGTAGCAACAATAACCACTCAAGTAGGTTATTAGGGGTTACGTGTCATTTATCTCCTGAAAGTTATTGTCATTGACGCAAATTTGTGAAGATTATTGTTTAGACCATTGGTTCCCAACGGGGGCGATACCGCCCCCCTGTGTGCGCTGCAGCCTTTTAGGGGGGCGGTAGCGGATTCAGAAGCAAATAATAAGCAGTCGAGAGGAATGGTGGAATAAAAATGATTTAATAAGGGTTAATAAGCAGTTTTAAATTAGCTTTAATAATAATACTAATAATTATAATAATTTCTTTTAGTTCAGAATAGAAGTATATGACTTGTCCTCGCACGTTGATAAGCGAACGCGCGATGTTCATACAAAATAACATGTTTCGACATGTTCGCACACAGACAAGTTGAATCATGCACGAAATGAAACGTATAGAAGCAACAGCTCTACGAATTTTTTGTTAGTTAGTTGTATGTGCTTGGCCGCGATATATAGTCGTGAATCATAAGCTCTGCCGTAGTAAATAATCGTGAGTGGTGTGTCATTTTATAAACATTACTATCTATAAATCTATTGAGAATTTAATTTTTGTATGAAAATGGCTGAATCTACTTCTAAATTAAGAAAGAAATGCCGGCAATGCAGTATTGAATATTTAAAATATGGATTTGCGGAATCTTCTACAAATAAATCATTACCTATGTGTTTAATTTGCCGAAAAGTTTTTTCAAATGAAGCTATGAAACCTTCTAGGCTACAAGAGCATTTACATAAAATGCATCCTGATAAGAAGAACAAAGATATATTCTATTTTCAAGAAATCTGAAAACAATATTTGAAACAGCCAACTATATCAAACCTTTTTGCATCGTCTTCTAAACGAGACGATGATGGGCAACGAGCAAAGTTTCATTGTTAATCGCAAAGGCAGGAAAACGACACACCATTGGCGAGGAATTAATTTTGCCGGCAGTCGAAGAGATATTAAAAACTGTTCTCCATCATAAGACACCATTTGATATCATTAAAAAAATTCCTTTCAGTAATAATTCAGTGCAAAGAAAAATAGATGAAATGGCAAATGACGTTGAAATATCATTATGCGATTACCTAAAGACTTGCAAATTTTCCATTCAACTCGATGAATCAACTCTACCAAGTAACGAAGCTCTACTCTTATCATACGTACGATTTATAAAAGAGGAAAAAATGCATCAAGAGTTATTATTTGCTAAGAATTTGGAATCTGATACAAAGGGACATTCTATATTTAATATCATGCAAGAATTTTTTCAAGAAAAAGAAATTCCTAATAGCAATATTTTGTCTGCTGCTACTGATGGTGCTCCAGCAATGACCGGGCGTCATAAGAGTTTCATAGCACATTTGAGATAAGCAGTGCCAAATGTACTCGCTGTACATTGTATTATTCACCGTCAGCATTTGGTTGCAAAAGAATTAAATGAACGTCTGCGTGCGTCCCTCAATAACGTTATTAAAGCAATCAATATCATTAGAAGCAATTCATTCAATGACCGTTTGTTTCATAAGCTTTGCAATGAAAATGATGAATACTATAATCGCTTGCTGCTGCACACAGAAGTACGTTGGCTCTCTAAAGGTGTTTGTCTGAATAGTTTTTTCAATCTATTGGACTCAGTGTTGGAATATCTTGAAGAAAACGAACAATTGCGCGAAAACCTGATTACGTCAAAAAATGACATCGCTTATTTGACGGACCTGTTTAAAGTATTTAATCAAGTTAATCTACAATTGCAAGGTGATGATTTAAATTTAATTAAAACTAAAAACGTCATAGCTGTTTTTGCAGGAAAACTTCTTTATTCAAAAGAAATCTTGGTAGAGGTGAGTACAACCATTTTCACACATTATCAGCAGTGTCTGCAAAACCGGAAGATTTACTTACTTACTGCCACCACTTGGAAGTTCTTCATGTTGATTTTACAGAGCGTTACCAAGATATTTTAAACATGGAAATACCAAGTTGGGTTATAGATCCTTTCGCAAACACAGCTACTGAAGGCTCATCAAAATTGGAAGAGGAGCTATTAGAACTCACAACTAACAAAGAACTGAAAGTACAATTCAAACGTGGTTAAATTTTTCGGTTTTTTGCAAATATTTACTATGAAATTAGAACATCCCTTCACATTTTTTACAGAGTTAGGACTGGCAAAAAAAATAATCTTGGTTCTGGAAGCCGTCAATTATTGTTTATTTGGAACTATGTACAGATGTGCTACAAATATTATATTACTCTAGAGCAATTCGTCTCTAATATCTACAATTTTATAACTCCTATTTACATTTTTACATTTGTTGCATTTAATGTATTAAGTCATACCACCAAACAAACAAACACTATAATAAAAAATATGTCTTAGATGTACAGGGATCATCAACTGTAAAATAATGATGTGCGTCTACAAATGATTCTCCAAAATCACTTTCTATATCAACTTCATCATCCTCGCTATCTCCGCCAAATTAATAATAATATTATCAACAGCAGTATCTAAAAGGCGGTCATTGTTCATAAATTCATCTTCAATCTTTTTAACGTGATCACATCTAACTTTCCAATCATTTGCAGAAAATGTGTCAAAAAATTCATTACAGAATTCTTTAACCTTTGTAAAATTGAAGGTAACATTTCGTTTGGCCACATATTCTTTAAGTGCCGCCCAAACACTTTCGCTCGGATTTAAGCTTGGGTGATCCATGTCGAATAAACAATTCATCAATTTTATAGTTTTATATTGCGATTTGTACATTTTTGCAACGTTATAAAGATCCGGTTTTAACATTTGTTAACTGTAATATGTTTTTTTCAGAAAGCCAGTTTTTTAATTGTTGTTTAGTCCAAGCAGTTGTGGGTAATTTTTCATTTAGAACATTGTGATATGGGGCGTTATCAATTACCACAACAACGTTTATTGGAGGGTTTGGAATACATTTCTCTTGTACCCACTTCTCATAATTTTCGTACGCCATTTCATTATGATAATCTACTGTTTTCGACTAGGAGTTCCACATAATATCAGCATTAGGTACAAAACCATTTTGACTTCTTGCATACACAATGATGAGCCTATTACCTTTTGAAACGGGTTTTCTTAATCCTTCGTTACTCTTATCGCTCCATCATTTAGGATGCGTGTGACATGAATGAATGTATGTCTCATCCATATAAATGATAGGTTTCTTCTGTTGTTCCTCAAATATAGTACCTAGGCGTAAATGTCTGTTTTCGTGACGTTTCATTAACAAACTTCTGTTGGTTTTCACGTTGGTCCAACGACAACCCAAAGAATGTATTTGTTTCCGCAGAGATTCGCGACTTCCTGCGAAGCCATAACTATCTGCAAAGGTTTGATGTACATTTCTTAACGTGGGTACTTTTTTCTGGAATATGTGATAATTTATTATGCACCTTCTAAGTACAGTTTTGTCGAATTGATCCATACGGATACTGGACGTTCTTTGTTTTTTAGTAGGCACATCAGTGTCAGCATTACTTCCTGCCATATCTTCTTTTTTAATATGGGAAATCGTTATTTGGCTAACTTTCGTAGCAGCAGAAACTTGTTCCATGACCTGACAATAAAATAAGTCGATATAAATGTTGTATTAAAAGTTTTTCTCAAGTGCATTTTTATACAACTAAAATGAGGAAGTAGTTAAATTTGTTTTCAGTGACCGTTTTTTGAAATACAAATTTTTGTCGTATTGAATTCAAAAATACTATATTACGTTTCAGTTCATTTATTGTTTTAAACGATCTTTAGATTTCAGTTCAAACCGCAATTGTAACTGAAGTCGGAAGATGGTTCAAACAAATAATAAAACCGAAACATAATAGAGATAGGTATGAAATGAGTATAATAATTATAATTTTAAGCTAAAAAACCTATTACATTTAAATAGGTATCTTATACAAAATAAACATGTGCCCTTTTACATACTCCTGTATACAGAAACAGAATAATTATTTATGCAACAAGTGCATAAAGTGGTGCTTTTCTCACGAATGGAAAAATTGATGCATGAGCCGCAACAATGCAAAAACCAAAAAATGTCTCATTTAGGTTGCTCTAAATGGACTAAAAATCGCGTCGATTTGTTTGTCCCAATAACATAAAATTGACACATGAGTGCATAATATACCTTGTCTCACCCTTATGTTACTTTTTTAAATCGTTTAACAAATAAATATTTTATGTACGAAAATCGATTTAAAAAATTTACTATCGAGTGTAAATTTGTTAAATAATTACTTTGGTTTAAAAATTTTATTGCAATAATTAAAAATTATCTTTGTTAATGGGATTGTTGACTTGCCATTGTTTGCCTCTTCGGACATGAAATTTAAAACGTTCATAATTATTTCACGACACTGCTCACTCAACTTTTTATGAACAACTTTATTTTCTGGAGTCGCCATAACAAGTTAGTATTACACTTTTATCTGAACTGTACTGTCGAAACGAAGCTTACAAATTCTTCCAGCGAAGTGAGCTCTTGCAATCCGCATACGTCTTTGCTACAGCGCATCGTACGTTGCCAAACTTCCGACTGGTAAAATTAATTTGCCAACCTGTAGCCTGCATGAGCCTCATTGCGATGGCCTATATGGATGACGTCACGGAGCAATTTTTATTTAGCGCTAAAACCTTGGAAAATTTAGGAGGTATTGCTCCATCGCGTATAACAGTACTGAGAAGATGAAATATTTGACGAGTCTTACTCTTAATTCAAATTTTAGGTCCCTATTGCAGAGTATCTTACTCATGTTTACAAATGCTTACCTATGATGTTCTATGCTTCATCTTATGTACCCGTTTCAGCTGTACACTATCGACTATCGATGTTAGCATTTAGTTATAGGTTATAGGCAAGTTGGAATGGGCTCGTTTCATGAATTTCAATGAAAATGTCACAAGATATATTGTGTCTGAACTAAGTATTTGCAACTAATAACGCAACTCTACGATTTCAAATACAAATGAAAAAAATTATTGAAATTTGAATTCTTGTGGTACACTGTGGTAGGTAAGAGTCAATGGCAAACAAAGAAATTTTGCGCTGTTGTCACGAAGGAAAACTTAGACTAGTTATCTTATTTCTTTAACACTCGTTAAAGAGAAACGCAAAGTACTGTCAAAACGTTCTCTTCCAAATAAAGTTCTCCTAATCGCGCGCCTCTTATTAAAAAAGGTAACTCTCGCTTAGTCAAAGAAATTTGGAAATATATATTTCAAACTGCAGTGATGATACATTCAAAATAGAAAATATCATGTAAAATGTATGTATAAAGAAATTAAATGTTCTCCATGTAGGTTGAGTTGTTTGCAAAACACAAATTGCGTTACCCCAGAATTCCGAACTCGATTCATTACCTGATCGCTTATTCTTCTTCTGTTTAGGGGAGTTCGAGTGTACTGAGACATCATATCCACATCCACTTGAGGAAGATTTGTTGAATTAGCTTCGGTGAAACCTGGATCCATTTGAAAGATGTCTTTTAAAAGGCAATCAAATAGAAGCACAGTTTCTACTATAAAATAATTAACTCAAACAACTAAATTGTCGGCGAGGATGATATCTGTTTGAGGTTGGTAGTGGATATTGATGTCAGTTGTCAAATTCTTCTAGTCGACTTTCAATTTGTCTTAATCAACTTGGATAGTCAAGTAGGATTCATCAACAGAACGTACTTTCTATCTGGCAACAAGGGCTTCTGCCATTGGTCGACTAACAGACGTTTATTTAAATCTAATAAAAACTTTAAATCTAATTTTCGAAGATATTTATAACTTTTTGAGATAAATATAGTTATCATAGAAAAATATATGTTATTATTAATCCTTCTGATATGATTTCACTTGTTAATTCATACCCATGAAACGAGTCCATTTTAGGTCGCCAATAGACCTTTTAATAGTTGAAAAATTTTTGTACGCATGTCCCAACTTCCGCCATGTTTTTCGGGCACTCTACTAATAAATAAGCAGTACATACCACATTTTAAATATAATTTGCTGAAAAAACAATAGTTATAATCACATATCTGCTATAAGTAATGAAATTTTAATTAATATACACTTATAACTAGATATTAAACAAGTATTTTATTTGAAATGAAAAATGTTATTGGTAAAAAAGGTGCAAAAAATATTGTTGTTATGGAGTATGCCGCAGTGATACGTAAAATAAATCCTATTTGGAGAGATTATGTGATGTAATTTCTTAGTTTCCCAAGGCCGAGTCAATGACACATACCCACCAGCAAAGTATCCAGACCCTATTAGTTATGTAAAAAACAAATCTTGCAATAAAGTAACTAAATTTAGTTATTAACGTAACAGTTAATACTCTAACCTCAAGTAATAAATTTGCTTTCTGATAAAAATCACAAGCACCTCACTGGATCAAAAATATAAAGAAACAAATTATGTACGCTCATTGTCACTAATAACTTTGGTTTTTAATTAACTGATATGAAAATTTAGGTTTACTTGACATTAAAATATCATCATAACATCTCAACTAATTCTGCTTTATTTCCTCTTTGACACAACCATCGTCGTAATTGAACACAATTATGGGCTTCTACTGTAGGATGTGATAATGATGCACTATCAATCAATTTTTCATTTAATTTTACTGGTATTAAAGGTGAAAATGTTTGTTGCCCGGCCATAATTTTGAGAAATGCCCGAAACTTTCATATTGCCGCCATTTAAACATGGTGGACGAGCGTGCGCTGAGCAAACTAGTAAAAGGTCTATTGAATATTTCTGTCATGGATAAAATTAAATAATATCAAAAACATGTCCGTCTAGGTTAAGCTAAAAAGACAGCCAGCCATCGTATTACTTATGTTATTGTAAAACATTTATCAACTGATGAATTAATTTTTGTTTAAACAGGTCTGGCAGAAATTGTAAAGAGTCTCCAATGGAATAGTTTTATAATTATATATGAAACCGAAGAAGGCTTAATACGCATGCAAGAAATATTAAAATTGCAAGAGCTTAGTCCTGCTTCTAAGAAAAATAACATCCTTGTTATGCAGCTTAGTTCTGGTTCGGATTACAGGTACATCATAAATTTGAAAAATTATTCACTATTGAAAAATTATAATTCTATTTATTTTTTAATATGAATATTCTTTAGGCCTCTGCTTAAAAAGATTAAGAACACAACTGAAGACAATATTATTTTAGACTGTCAAACTGAAAAAATATTACCAGTGTTAATTCAAGCGAAAAGTTTAGGAATGCTAAAATTACACAATAGATATTTTTTGACATCATTGGTAAGTTCATTTAATTATATTTTTTATCCACAATCACTAAATTTTGAGGTCAGAATGCAGCTGCTTGGCCCCTTTTAACATGATCTATAATACTTTATTGTTTTATAAATCATAAAACACTCCATAAAACAATCATAATGAACTTGTTTGTTAAGATTTAAGTCAATATTCACGCTAATAGACTAAGCAGTGTTTTTTAAGCAGTTTTTTTCACCGGTGAAGACTAATTAACTTCAAACGTAAGAAGTTTCTCGGTAGGTTCATTGCAACTTATTTTGCAGTATCTTTCTGAATCATATCTATTGTTTTCGACGACTAATTTACTAATTTGCTGTATTATGGTATATCTATATTTCTGTACCCTTTTTTCAACAGATTATTTTGACCACTATGATGATTTCGCAACCTTTTCATTAACATTGAGAAATAAGTTAGGAGTACAACATTCAGAATCAATTTAGCGATGGAATACCTGACGTTGATGGTTTCATACGATTCAGCCTTAGCCAGAAGAAGGCTCTAATAGTAGAAGTTACACCAAAAAGAAGATAGACCCCTATATAATTCAAGACTATTTCACACTGTTAAAAGATCTTACAAGAAATGTTCCTTCATCAAGAATTTATAATCGAGGATAAAACAGGTTTTTGCTTAGGCCCAAGTAGAATTAAAGTTCTTGTTAGTGTTAGCATATTCCACGAAGTAAGGGTCGAGACAGTCAATTTCATTAAAGTTCTTGGTCAGAAAAGAACAGGTGCTCACAAAGCAATAAATGGGTCTGGAATAGAAAACTTCACAGTGTTGTTAAGTACAAACGCTGCTGGGGAAAAGCGACTTCCGCATATTATTTTGAAAGTAAAAAACGTGTAGGACATATGGCTCCTAACAAAGGACGAAGGATATGTAGGAACAACTTATTCGGCTACAAAGAATGACTGGATGGAAGCCGAAACTTTTCAAACTCATTTCAAAAATAATTTTCTTAAAAATATATCCCAATATTGACCGGCTGTTTTATTTACGATGGACATAGTTCTCACGTAGCCATCTCTCTAGTCCAACTAGCAAGATAAGAAAACATAACCATTTGTCTAACACATTCCAGCCACGACCTTCTGCCAATGGACTTAAGTGTGTCTTCATCCTTAAAACTGAAATGGGGTTAGGATCTCTTAAACTGGCAATGGAAGAACTATGGCCACTATAGATTCAGTTGTAATAGATGGAGTTCAGAAAGCAGGAATTTTTTCATTTTACACTACTGTAATACCAACAGATAGATATGAACCAGAAACTTATAAAAGGCGGTAGTGCAGGAACAAAATATACAGTGTTGGGAACATTACGAGGGAATATACGTTTTACCGTCAATGTGTTAGAAAGAGACAAAATACATATAAATTCAGTGTATCATTCTTTTTCGCTAACAGGATATCATAAAGTGGAAAACGTGCAATGAAAGAAGTTAATGTTAGAAATACAGATGTGTAATGTGAACAGTTTAGTTTATTAAATGAGAAATAATAAGATTGTACTATACTGATAGCTTAATGCAATGAACAATAAAAAAATCAACATTACTTTCGTTTATCCCTTCATGATTAATTTACAAAGAAATAATTCGGTAGTAATAAACAAATTCACTATATTAGTTCGGTTAGTATTGGAATAAATAAAAATAACACGCGAAATAAAATTTGTATTAATAATAATGTGTTTCCAAATATCTCAATTCTCATTTTTCACTAACAGGATCTCATAAAGTGAAAAATACATGCCTAGAACGTCAGCGTTTTACAAATTATTTGTAGCTACTAACAGTATTGCCAATTTTCATTGTATATTTATATTAATTGTAAAATGCATTGTTCTAACACGAGAATAAGTTATAAGAAGATTTTAGTTATGATAACTCAAGAGGTTGTAACAGATCAAGATATAATTAATTCCATCTATTCGTTAAATATTTTATTGTAATGCTGGAAATTGTTCTAGTTTTAAGTTTGAAAGCGGTTAAAACCTTTACTTTTTTCAGATTTGGCAACGTGAAATTGGTCTCGAAACATCTGCTGTGTTTCGAATGTGAGTAAAAAAATTTGGTATCTTTATCGTTTGTATGCAAATGAGAACGAATTCTCTGTGTAAACACACACACAGTACAAATTAAAAAAAAAAGAAAATAAAAATAAAATCGAATTCTAATGCCTACAATTTTTAAATAAAAGTAATATTATGATATGTTATAAATTAAAAGATAAAACTTAATTCTTCAATGAGCTTAAATCAAATCCCCGTTTTGAGCTAAGCAGTAACGGAGACGGTTATAAAATTCTTGACGAACACGTATGAGCATTTCAAGCGTTATTTGCATACAAATTTATAAATTTTGTTCCCTTAGTTAATTTAGAGAAGAGGCTCTGTTTTCTTGAAACCCATAAATTCTCGATTTTATATAACCCCAGAAATATAAATCGTTGGGAGCCAGATCTGGAGATCTCGCAGGCCATCTTATGTTACCATTCGTGAAGATTATCCGATTGGGAAATTGTGTATATAGAAAATTTATTGCTAGTCGATAATTATGTGATGCACAACCGTCATGTTGGTACCAGATATCATTGAAGTTGACACCTAATTGTATAAGGGCAGGAGTAATTTGATTTTCCAGCTTGTCCAAATATTTCTGTCCGGTTAAATTGCCGTCAATAAAAAATGGTCCAATGTTCACCTAATATTCCAGCCCAAACATTTAACTTTTGGGGATATTGAGTAATATTATTGTAATGTTTGTGTAAATTTGTCCTTGACCAATATCGAATAACGAATGAATTATGTGCACCGTGTATGGGAAAAGTCGATTCATCTGTAAACAAAATATTTTTCGAAAAGTTTGCGTCCAATTGTATTCTTTCCATGACTATATCACAAAATTCCATTCTACGAAATTGATCGTCTGGAAAAATTCCATGGCTCTTTTTCAGTTTGAAACTGCGATAACCCTTTTTTTAATACAATCCGAATCGTTTTCGGATCAACATCAAAATCCTTTGCTAAATGAGTGGACGATTGTAGGGGATTATTTTCCACACTGGCACAAATTAAAATATCTCTTTCTTCTTTTTCGGGTTGGATTTGACGATTTTGTGTACGCGGGCCATTAGTAGGATTGACACATCCATGCTCTTCCATATTTTTTATAACCGTTCTCACTTGTTTTTTGCTAATTGGTTGGGCATTTTCAAATGCCACAATAAACAAATTTTCTGCTAATTCTCGATATGAATGACCCTGGTAGTACCATTTTACAATTTGTACTTTATGGTGTACTTGCATGCTCATTTTAATAAGATTTGCAAAAGTTCGTTCCTCATTCGCAAACAAACGTTTAGTGAAGTACCCAGATTGTACAGTTGAACATCTTCAAGAGGCGCACGCGCGATTCGTATTCGTCTGGTATAATAATCTACGCTGTCTTTTAATTCTCTGTCTCATGATTGTCCTTCTCCAATACACTGGTAACGCCATGTGACCATGATAATTTCCCTTTGGCCGTGAGAGTATATCGTTTTACGTTTAAATTAAATGTGACTGATTTTTCTCACGAATAAGAAGGAATTTTTTGAAGGCACTCTACATTCTAACGCGTGGATTGAAAATGAAGAGAGGGGACAGATGAAAGTAGAAGAATTAGAGCTGTAAGCGAAATCGTTTTATCAGGAGTGTATGAAACAGGCGGTTTATATTGAGATATTTTTGTACATACAAGACAGTAAATAACTATTAGCATGCGACTTATTTATGTTATGATACCTTGTTAAAGAGAATGGTGATACACTGAAAACACTTGTTTTATTACAACATATTGTCGCTTTTGCACTCTGTATTGTTGCCATAGATTATTCCTTATAATGTTATTGAAAATTATTATGCTTATATTCATTAATTGTACCCTCAATATTGACTAATGTAATTTTTTTAGCCATCTTCCAGTGATTTTTTAGTGGTACTTATTTCAAATACCTAGTAGGTAGGTTTTAATTTATTGTTCAAATCATATTAGCGTGTGCTACCCGAACTGATATAGTGAATTAGTTTATTACTACTGAATTATTTCTTTGTAAATTAATCATGAAGGGATAAACGAAAGTAATGTTAGTGTTTTTAAATGAAACTCAAGGTCTCTAGTTAATTCCACAATATAATACAAGTTATTGAAAATTCTAAAAAATTGACAATTGTTTAGATAAATCAATATCATCGAAACAATTGTCAATTTTTTAGAATTTTCAATAACTTGTATTATATTGTGGAATTAACTAGAGACCTTGAGTTTCATTTAAAAACACTAATATGAGCATATTCCACGAAGTAAGGGTCGAGACAGTCAATTATGAAAGTAATGTTGATTTTTTTATTGTTCATTGCATTAAGCTATCAGTATAGTACAATCCAGTTATTTCAACTTAAGAAAATCTGTTAAATTTGAATAAAAAAAACTGTTTAACGGTTAAACGTACTTTTTTGGAATGTTAATTTACTCATTTATGTTTAAGTTACCAAAAAACTTAAACTAATATAGGTATTTCATTTTTCAAATTAAAATATAAATCGTTTAGTAGGAGAGCCAAAATAATTGAACTTTTCTATTTTCTCATTGTATCGATCCATTTGCTATTATAGCAATATTGGCAATAATTGTTGATATAGTAACAACAAAAAATTGTTTAACAGCATATGTCGTTATGACTTAGTGATCGAATTGTGCAGATTAACTGAGATTTAAAAATAATGGAATGGTTAAGAAAACTCTAATTCTTACTTTGATCAAAGTTGAAACGAGAAAAATACTGTTTTATTGTGACCTATATCTGTTGTCAAAAGGAAATATGAATATTTCACAGGACAAAAAAACTACCAAGGTTATTGGGATTGTCTTATAAATTATAATTTATTATTTATACATCCTTGTATGCCAAATTTAAAGCTATTTTTTCGACTTCTTCATGACTGGGATTACAAACACCACTTTTTGATATTTTTTTCTTCTTTGTCGTACTGAACAACCTATTTTTTTATTGTATGCAATATTAATATTTTGCAAAGAAGCAGAATTAACAAGGTGGTGTTAAGACACTAGTGCTGCAATTGGTGGTATGGGGGCAATAGCTTTATCTACAATCTCAAGTTCCTCCAATGAAGTTGTAGCCTCAAGAATATACAAAAACTTTATTTTAATTCCATTTTTTTTCTCTTTAAATTCAAATAATTTGAACTATTCTTTTTACATAATTCTTTGAGAATGCAGTCCTCTTCAATAAAATTTTCTTGGACTTCGTGCATATGAAGACTATTTTCGTCATCTAAAAAAATAACATGAGAAGTCATAAAAACTATGAAAAAAGGAAAAATACGTAGATTAAATTGCACTCTGCAGAAAAGTTCCAATAAGCGGCGTAGATATTTTTTTCTGGGGTGTAATCGAACCTTTACATTTTTTTAGTGAGCTGCAAGAGATTTCCTAATAAATTTTCAGTCAATTTATCACTATTTATAATTTTTTAAGTTAAACTCCCATCTCTGTATGGTAAAATGTCACAATTTTGAATTGTCTTAAGATTTATAATTGGAGAGGTAGCGATTTCTTGCACTCCTTGCATTCAGAATTCATAATCAATAGAGAAAATAGTTTGGCAACAAAAACTGAATAAATTAGTACACAATAATCAAGGAACGTGAATAAAATTTACATATAATCTTGCACAATGATAAACATTTCTATTCTACATTCCGCAAAACCTTACAAAATTATTTAAAAGTCCGATACCATTGTTGCCAATGCCAGTATACTAAAACTGAATAAATTAGAGAATCGAGTATAGTTAGAAAGGTTTTAAAATTGCCAATAACTTTTTAATTATTGTAAAAATTATTTTCTGTCCCCTTAAAATAATCTTCCATCACATAATGACTTTGATTTGGCAATGCTGCTTCAATCGTCGACAATGTTATTCTTGTTAATTCCCATTGGTTAGGATCATCCGTGACCCTACAACCTACAACTCACTAGACGGTAGTCTTCTCGAAGGAAGGCGGTGCCTGCCAGACACCCCATTAGAAATACAGTAAGTGCACGTTTTCCACTTTATGATATCCTGTTACCGAAAAAGAACAATACACTGAATTTATATGTAGTTTGACTCTTTCTAACACATTGACGGTAAAACGTATATTCCCTCGTAATGTTCCCAACACTGTATACTTATAGCTGCAGCACCGAAAATAATCACTACCGTCGAAAACCATCTAACTACACCATTAGAATCTAGAGAAAATCCAGCTACAATAAATCTAAACATAGAATCAACATCTAAAGAAAATTCAGCTAAGCCAACAACATCCGTAATGTATAAAAGTAAAAACTGTACTCCTGTAAATACTCAGTTCAAATATTTCGCACAGCAAGCTCCAAAAAGTTAAATTTAAAAGAGATACTAACACACTAAATGAACACAGCAGTAGTGATAAATATGACAAGTTGGAAGCGATAGAGAAATAAAAAAAGGGAAAGAAAAAAATTATGAACAAATAACTCTCATTTTAAGACGATAGCAGTGATGCTAGTAGTTTTGATGATCGTGGTAGTGTTTCAAGTGCTTATATTGTAGATGAAGTAGAGGATATAACAGAAGAAATAAATTTACTGAACAAAATACAATTAGATGTGTCCACATTAATAGTAGATGATTAGGTTGTTGTAAAATTTAGCGGAAAGAAACAAATTAAAATGTATGTGGGGCAGATCATCCAGGGAGAACAATGCCTAGAGGATAAATTTTGTCAAAGAATTGGTAATCCCTCACCATTTTATTGACCCGTTGTAGAGGATACGAGTATAATAAATGAAACTGAGATTTGTATGCAGTAACCCTCGCCTGAAGAAGATAAAAGAGGAAAACATTTCCTTTCTCATTTGACTCGTATAATGTCGGTTAAATATATATTTTTTCTAATAAATGTTTTTTTGGACAAAACAAAATAATTTACGCTGAAAGCTGAAGAATTTGTTTTAGGTTATACTTACCCCGTACTACTAGGGTAAGTGGATCCCAAGCACTTCAAAAATAAAAAAATGCGCAGGACCAAAATGCAAATTGTGATGGATAAATTTCGATTTTCTACCATATACCTCAAATTCTGTAAAAAATTTTATAATTTCGACATATCATGTCTTCGAAGAGAAAAACAACTACTTTCCTGGGTAATACCTCACAGATTATTGAGTTACATCGCCTTCGAAGAACGCGACGTCGATCGACCCTTTTGTCGATACAGAAATAATTTCGACATATCAGTCTGACCGTTCTTCGAAGAGGAAAACTACTTTCCTGGCTAACGTCACGTTCTTTGAAGGAGATGTAATTCAATATTCTGCGTGGTACTAGCCAGGAAAGTAGTTGTTTTTCTCTTCGAAGAACGGTCAGACTGATATGTCGAAATTATTAAAATTTTACGGAGGTGTATAATAGAAAACCGTCAATTTCAAGAAAACCGAAATTTAACCTCTTATTTTATGAAATTTTAACATAGATCATTTTAGATCACGTGATGTTGATAGTTCCGTCATGTTGAGTGAGGGGCAAATAACTTTCACCGTCATTCGTATTTTCCATTTGCTTAGCACGGTGAACGTTGTGTCTAGTGACTTTATAAGTGTTTTTAGTGTGCTATTTTCAATATTTCGGAAAGACGTTTCGAAGTGAATATTATTCCAATACTCCCTGTCGTTGTGAAGTGCCGGTATGATAGAAAAATCGAATTAATAGAGAACATTGACCCTTATACAATGAGTGATAGTGAACTTTCAAAAGACTTTAGGGCCACACCAAAAGTTAATATTATACATTTAATGAACTAGTTAGTCCTTAGTTACATCTTCTACACCAGGCAACAGTTTATATAAGGCTTACAAATCCCTGCATGCTTTTAAATCTGCGAAACCGTAGAACGTGAAAAGTGGTTTCACTTCAAATGTGTAGGATTACTAGAAATTCCTTTGTCATAGACATGTCTCAAATGTCAATAAATATTTGCTACGGCACTGCAAACGGCTATAATTTTGTCAATAGCACTCGATATCATTTCTGAATGATGATAGGAATTGGGCCATAGCCGTTTGAATTAGAATTAACAGGATTGTACGTTTCATTATCTTCTTAGATCTTTCAAGCCTTTTAACACTTTGTTCTTTGATAGTAGTATATCCCATATGCATAGACGGTATCCAGTTAGGATTTTCTTTGTCTTCAAGATCAGCTGGGTCCCCTAAAATACAAATTGTGAAGTTGGGAGTCACTGTCATGAAAAGTAAAAAGACTAAGCTTTTATGGAAATACATACCTGATAAAAAATGTTTACTACAAATTCTTGCATCCAATTTGATATGTCGATTTTTTAATGCGATTGGAATTCTGTAAAACCGAACTTCATCCCTGTGTGTACAATTAGCACATCCCACAACTGCACAAAACGCTGGCATTTCACTCAAAATCGTGAAGACAGTACTTAGTCTGAATCCACATGACCAACCAATCAGAGTGCTGGATGCAGCACTCTGATTGGTTGGTAGTAGTTACGTGGTTACAACGGATCCGTGATCACATACTCATGCGGATTCAGACTTAGACTATGAAAGAGAGGGGACGCGTAACGTAGCGATTCACTTTGCGGCCAGTTGGCACCAAGCTGTAATCTAACTGTAACCAGTGGCGGGTCAAAAATAAATTAAACAATAAGAACATTTTTATTGAACATTTAGAATATTACAAACTCAACATAATTCGATGTAATATGACGTGCTATTGACCTTTAAATAAAATTATTTTTGTAAATTTATTTCTGATGGGATCTGAAATTTGTGATTGATTTTTAGCAATGAAATGCATTCTTATATCCAAATATTTTTATATTACCGCTTCTATTAAAAAATATATGTGGTTTGAACTACATCTTCATATGTGATCTTCCAGATTTTTGAAAAATCCTTTCTGTATACATTCAAACATTATTTTGCTTTTTATAGTATTAATGAAATTCTTCTCTCTTAAACAGTTTTTTTCATTATTGTTTAAATGAAATTCTGCAATCCTACAAATTTGGATCACATCATTTGATGGATAATTCAAACCACCTAGGTTTTTTCGGTATATAAGAGAGTTTAAAAAAATTTTTTTGTTGCCCACTAGTGCTCCAATACATTGCTCGCACTTTATAGTAATTTGTAATTTTCATGTAACAAATCCAGCTATATAAATTAAAATTTGTAAGGAATATTCACTTAATGTGTTTGAATTTATTAAATAATCATGATCTTGCCAAATTGTTCCCATGGAAAGATTTGTTTCGACATCTAGTTCATCTTCAATCAATCTGCCGTGGATATTATTTTCAGATTTTGCAAATCTCCTTGATCCTGTTAATATGGGGATGTCATCTAGAGGAATGAAATTTCCAACACCACCTTCTCGAATTTCCGCTCTTACCAACAACCGCTTGTAGGCAGAGGTGAATTGTCGAGTGCTTGGATTGTTATTCCAACCTTCTTTTGACCTGATTGTTGAGAAAAAAAGTTCCAAGCGATCTTGGCTAATTTTATAAAGTGGGAGATACATAATCGAGTATTGATGTACAAGTACTTCATCATATAATAATAAAGCACTTCTAAGTGAGATGGTGATACCTATAAACCCAGTTTTTCTAATGGAGTTCATAACTAATTGACCATTACTGAGTTTTGAAAATGATATATTCATAAAGTATAGCTTCATTTATAAAATCTGTAGTTTTTTTAATATTCTTGCTACATAATGCCTTTTTATATGAAGGCGGAACTATAGACCTGCTATTCAAAATGTCAAAAACATTATTAAAAATTTGAATAAATTTCACAGTGGCTTCACAATCCTGGAAATTCTCTAAGTTTAACTCATTTTTACAATTAGACAGTGCATCTGCTACAGAATTGCTGAGTAGTTGTACAGCTAAACGAACCTTCTTTTGCTGAAAAAAATTGACATGATATTTTCGTAATATATTTCCTAAATGCAGACCTTCAGAATCTTGCAATTGTTCCAATTTTTTTATATAATCCCATTTTACAAACTTGTCATCACTATCAATCAAAATTTGTTTATCACCTAGTGTATTTCTTATTAATTTGATCATATGGCTTGGATCATAAAATATATAATGATTGAGGTTCTTTATATTAAAATACGGTTTTAAAGTTTTCAACTCTGTTACACATCCTAATTTATTAGTCATCACAATATTTGATGGAGCCCCATCAAAAGTTAAGGAAGCCACCTGAGCACCTGTTTCCTAAATTAATTGTACACATTGTGTTACAAGGTAGCATTTTTGATCTCCATTCAGCCCATCCGAGAAAAAGTAACCAAATGGTAGTTTCCACTGACCATTAATGCAGTTACCTAGTAAAACAAATGCTTTTTTAGCCATTACACTTTGATCCTCTTGTAGAAGACCACCAAAGTCTACATATCCATGGGTTTTCCTTCCAACCCACTGTAATAATTTTCTTATCAACATTTCATCGACGATAAGAGAAATCAGTATGGGCCCGTCAAAAGATTCTACTTTCTTTTTAAGAGTCTGAAATGCTTCAGAAGTGAAAGCAGGATCACCCTCGACATGCTTAAACCACTTTCCAATTGTACTTTTATGTGGTAAACAGGTGTTGAATACTTTACGCACATAACCATATGCCTTTGGGGAGAAAAAACTAAGAGTAATTGCAAATTTTCTCAATTCTGGGGGATATTTAGTATTTTTACCTAATGAACGTATTCGTAATAATTTGCATACCTCAGGCATATTCTCGAGCAAAAGTGCATTTTCATCTGAAATTAAATTTTTGGCCTTTAATTCTCGAATAATAGTTTTTAGAGTGGTAATTTGCATTTTATATCTATTAACTTTCTCTCGTAATCTTTTTATTTTGTAGGATTTGACTCTGTTTTTTGATATTTCTTGAAATAAGCGTCGTCGTAGTTTTTTCTTCCTTGGGGTGTCTTCCAAACGATCCTTTGACGTAGAATGAAATGGTTCATTTAAATTATCATTCCCTTCCAATGATCTCTTTGTCCCCTATAATCAATACATCAATACAAGGATGTTATAAAATATAAGAACTAATAATTTAGACGTTTTAAAAACATCTATTCACGCATATGGTTTGTTTGAGACATTTTTAAAAATGATTCAAAACTCAAAATCTAAAATACTCACCCTTTTTGTGAAGACAGTGTTTGTAAATGTTTAGGTGGTTCCACAAATTTGGTAGGTACAGCTCCATGCAATATTCCAGTCTTATCACCTCGTTTGTAAAAGAATTGTGCCTCAAAATGTTTTGAACAAAGTCGGTGATTTGTTGTTGGTTCAAAATTTGCTAGTTTCATATTCTCAACCCAAGTTTTGCATTTTTCAGTATATTTGATTGGAAACCTAAAATAATAAATAAATCTTAGGCTGAGATCTACATATGAATAATATTTGTAAAAGTAATTGAACGGTATTTTATAGAATTTTATTTTTAAAATTCATCATGATATCATGAAACGCCACTGGCCCTAAATTTACCCGATTTGGATGAAATTTTATTGAATAAAACAATTTTATCAATGAACATATTAACTATTAGTTTTAAAATTTGTATAAATCGATTAAGAAGTATTATTACAATTCAAGATAATCTAGCTAGTTTGATATATTATCTAGTTCACAGATTATTTCAATATTAACAAGAACGTGTATTGGTTGTCAAATATAATTTATCTGTGAAATGATATTCCCTCCATATTTTTATCACTTCTGCTTTTACAACCATACGCTGAACACACAACCATTTCGATCACCGATTAATTACACTGTCTTTAGTTTACTTTTCAATAAAAAACGTTATAAATATAAAAAGTTACCATGCTTTAAATACACCAAAAAGATGGCCGCCGATCCAAAAATGGACGTCGACTCGAAATACACATTACGCGTCCCCTCTCTTTCATAGTCTAAGAGACAGTCGAATTTATCATATTCAATCAATATTGTTTGCCCCTCGTACAAGATGTCCGACCCAGGCTAGGGACACTGCAGACCGTGCCATCTATAGAGCCCGTCGAGTAACTAAAATCGGTAGATACTTCCAAAGAATTAACGAAAACTGTAACGTCGTTAGTAATCTAATTTTATTGATTTTTATAACTGCCTATGCGCGATATCATATTGCTCGTCCCCATCATCACATGTTATATATGTTATACTGTTATCATTTCTTAGTTCAAATGTAGAGGTTATTTTAAGGTTACGGTATTTTGGTGTATTTTTTAATTGCTATAGTGTAATATTTATCTGTTGTTTCGTTGCTTTATTGTTATTAATTGAAAAGACAATGTCAAAGTGTATTCTGAAGGAGTAATAAGTGGTGTACTCGGTAAGTTTTATTAAAAAGATTTGAGCATTTTTTCTTCCACAATTAACAACCATTATCTTCATTTTTATAAAACACAGAGAATTTTTACTAATTTAATCGACAACTTCAGAGATCATGGTTGTTCTTTACATTGGCTAAACTGAAAATTGCTGCATTAATAAAGTAAATATTTCATTTTACAGTTTTGTTCCTCCAACCCAGGAAGATAAAATTAATATGGCTGAGAAGCAGTGGTAACAAATCATTAAATTTGTCGACGAAGAAACGATGGAGGATATGATCCCTTCATTTTCAAAAACAGTGTTTCTTTGTATTTGAGAAAGACGAAGAGAGGTTATAAAGACAGTTTGATTTGCCTTCCCATATGACTGGAAATTAACAAAAATTGATGGTAAGTTTTATTGTATTCAATATAGCATGCTATAATTTTGGACATTTTAAAATGTAAATTGAGTGAACGAAAAGACGAGTACTGAGTGTGTAATTTTATTAAAATTCCAGGTAAGCGCTTTCATTCATCAGACCATTCTGAAAGCTCTCGTCAAGAAAAAAATATACAGAAAGGGTCAAAAAACATCAAACCTGGTAACTGCTACATACAATGAAATAAAATGTTTGATGTAACATCATTATTTAACTAAAATTTGTTAAAATTACTCTATAATGAGTGTGTACAATTGTAATTCACATAACGAAACGTCTAATTTGATTACCAACTAAATGATATGTGTGCACACCCTCTTTATAGGGTAATTTTAACAAATTTTACTTAAATAATGATGTAACATCAAACATTTTATTTCATTGTGTGTACATTGTACCTGTTGTATGTTTTTCTCTTGTCGACAGCTTTGAGAATGACCTAATGGCTGAAAGCGCTTAGCTGGAATTTTAATCAAATGACATACTCAGTACTTGTCTTTTCATTCAGTCAATTTATATCTAGTGTGTGTACACCATACTAAGACAATTCCATTTTAAAATGTATCCATTGAAAAAATAATAATCTGGGTTTTAATTTATGTTATAGCTATATTCCCTCTACTAGCTATGGGATGGAAGGTATTGATCCCTTGCCGATTTTCATATATAGCCCATGGTGTGACAATTTATGGGAAATGAAAGTTAGTATTAACTTTTGTTGAGGCATTACGTCTAAGTATTTGGTCTAGCGGTAACCAAAAATCCAAAATATCCAATAAAGATAAAAAATAGTTACAAATCAAGAATTCCTAAAAAAATCGAAAGCTTCAAAAAAGGGAATCAAAAAACCAAACAAATGTATACATTCAAACATTTTTTGATATTTTTTTGGCTTAGTACAAAAACATGTGTAAACCTATTATTTCGATAGTAAGCGCATTTTGTTTTCTTTTGTTGACATAAATTTTCAAACATATTTGTCTGTTTGCTTATTTATTGTTGTTATTTTGTGTGTTTACTTGTAGAACCTCAACCAGAAACGAGAAAGGACTCCATGAGACGGTGGGATTTTTAAGAGCCCTTAAGAAACAGTTTAAGAATCATAGACTGCCAGGAGCTGCAGAGTAACTTAAACTGCCTTATGCAATGGTTTCATAATAACGGAATGCTTTTAAATGTAGAAATATACAAATATGCAATATACTAGGTTTAAGCTTGTGTTATAAACCTATTTAATACTTCCAGTAAAGAAAGATGTGTTTTAAGTGGAAATGAAATGTTAGATATATTATTTTAAATGTTGTACAGTCACAAGTGCTGTTGAGCACTCTTATATGTAATTACTTGGCACCTTGTATTTAGAGAGCTGGGCAGTATTTAACAACATTTCCTATAAAAATATTTTAATTACTTTTGTTCTAGCATTCACAGTAATTATACTCAAATGTTTTCTTTCACAGAAAGTTGCCAAAAAATAGTAGTTAACAACTTATTGCTAACACTTTTTTTGATTAGGTAAGTAGCAGTTATACTCCTGCAGTTTGTCCAGCTCTGTGTGTTCATACGAGTGTAATAATAAATTAATATAAACTTAATGATACTCCAATCTAGAATGTATGTTACTCAAAATATTTTTTAATTATTGCATGGTTTTTAAACTATAATTTATTTGTTGTCATTATGTTTGTTAAGAAAAGTACTTTGTGAAAGAAATTATTTGTTGTGTATTTTTATACCAAAATAAATAAATTGTTTATATGATTATTGATTTATTTTTTCTAATTTAATTAACCATTTACGGTCCATCATTTGATATTTCATTTAATTTAACTCAACATCTAATCGTCATTAAGTTAATGGAGTTAAATTGAATGAAATGTCAAATGATGGACTATGAATGGCTATTTTGAAATAAAATAATGAAAATACAGTATATTTGAATATACCGCCAATCCGCCAAAACCTAAAATTACAGAAATCTTTCCAACATCGCTCAGTTGTTCACTCGACGGGCTCTTTAGATGGCGCCACAATCAGTGTCTCATCTATCTGTGGTCCGACCTATATATGACGTCACATTAAAATGATCTATTTTCTGATAAGGTCAATTCAAATAGAAGCTCTATTGAATTTTTCGGATTCATTTACCCCGGTGTACCTTATCATAAATTCAAATTATCTTGGAGGTAACAGTCTCTGTAAGAGTGAATTGTCAAATCATTTTTTGATTAATTGTTGGTGATGCCGATTGTAAATAAGTGTGATTGTGGATGGAGCGTAGAACGATGCATTTCATCCACAATTAAACGGTCGAGCAATATTTCTCTTGCGTTTAAACATTCTTGCGTGAGTAAAATGCTATTTAAAACACTTCCACAATAAAAAACCATTATTATATTTCGGTTTGTTTATTTTCTTGATTTTAGGATGCTCACACCTTAGATTTTTCATCTTTAAATACTACAGCCAATATCACTACCATACGACTGCATGACCCTAAAAGCGACGATTTCCGAAACACTATTCATAGATGGGAACTAACAGAATTTGAAAACCATAATAAAAGGGTTCCATTGGATTATTTGTCTATAAAGGTAATAACCGATCTTATATTTTAAGTGTTTTTACGGTAAAAATCGCATCTATTTTTCCAACTCTCATTCTATAGAATCTGTTCATTGTTTGTAACCCCCCTCAAATACAAGGGTTATCTACTATTTATGTTTTGAGAACTGGCAAAGCTGGTGGATTGGAATTCAGTCTGAAAGAGTGGTTGAGGCCTTCAAAAAGCGTGATTTAGAGCTATCATCTTCTAAGTTGACAATGTGCTTCGACGGGCACAATTCATATTAATGCACAAATGCATGCAAAAATATACAGTGCTATTCAAAAGTCGCCTCCCCCCCTCGTATCTTTTGAACGGCAACACTTACATTAATAAAATTTGGAGGGTGAAAATAAAGTGTTGTAAACTTCTCTACGAATGGTAACAGGTGACGTAATAGATGACGTCACAGTGCCACTCTGGCCAATAATTTTAAATAGGACTTTATGGCAAGTGATATCTCGTTTGAAAGGCATTGACATTGGCTACATAGCCATGTTAATTTTGTTTGGGTTTAAATTAATTTTGACGGATAAATTAAATAAACACCAAAATTATTGAAATTATTTTTTTAATTTTAATTAATCAAATATCAACAATGGATTCTTATAGCAAGTGTTCGAAATGTGCTCTGTCTACTTCCTGACAGTAATACATCCTATTAGTAAACTCTTGTCGTACTCGTTCGAATGTGTCAGCTGAAATAGCATTGCATTCTTCAGTAATTCTTTCTTTCAAAACGCCAATGCTATCTGGTTCCGTAGTATAAACCTTGGATTTCAAGTACCCCCATAGAAAAAAATCTAATGGTGTCAGATCTGGTGACCGAGGTGGCCATTCTATATCTTGTTAAAATGTTATTTCCAGATGGCCGAATTCATCTTGATTATCTTCCAGAACTTCAAGAATTAACGGCTCAATTGCATTTTGTAACATCTCCAGATACACTTAGGAAAACAGGACCAACTATGTGGTTTCCCAAAATACCTGCACAAACATTGACTTTTTCTGGAAATTGGGTATGTTGTTCACGAAATGTGTGAGGATTTGTGTCACTCCAATACCTTACATTTTGTGTATTCACATTTTCATTGAGGCAAAAAAGACTTTCGTCACTAAAACAAATTGTTTTTGTGTAATGTGGGTTTTGACTAATTTTATTTCTTCTGTCGGGGTCGTCATCCGAAAAGTGGTGCACCATTTCGAACTTGTATGGATGAAATTTATTTTTAGCCAACACTCTCTGTACTGTACTTTCACTTACTTCACAGATAGACGCAACTTTAGTTGAAGAGGAAGTAGGGTTTACTACCATTTCAGCAACTATATCACTTTTTTTATTATTACTAAATGTTGGTCGACCAGATCGTTTGGCATCTTGAACACTATCTGTTGCTTCAATTTTGTGAAGAAGCTCCCTCAAATAAGTTCTCGAGATATGGCGATCTGGGTATCTCTCATTAAATAAACGTTCCGCTTCATGGAGAGTCTTTCTAGATTCACCAATTATTAAGATAGCTGCTACTTTGTCGGCTTGAGTACGTACCATTTTGCCTATGTAAACTCTTAAACGTCTCGTTAAACAATAATAAAATTAAATATTTAAGCTATTTAGAAAAACTTTGCAAAGCAACAAATACTATTAAATTAAAAACGTCTATTTTTTGACAACTAACCAGAGGCAGACTGAAAAATCTTCAATATTTAAATGGGAAATAATAATTTTGGTATTTATTTAATTTATCCGTCAAAATTGAATTAAACCCAAACAAAATTAATATGGCTATGTAGCCAATGTCAATGCCTTTCAAACTAGATATCACTTGCCATAAGGTCCTATTTAAAATTATTGGCCAGAGTGGCACTGTGACGTCATCTATTACTATTACGTCACCTGTTACCATTCGTAGAGAAGTTTACAACACTTTATTTTCACCCTCCAAATTTTATTAATGTAAGTGTAGCCGTTCAAAAGATACGAGAGGGGGAGGGGACTTTTGAATAGCACTGTATAGATAGGCGAACATTTTTACAAGCAATAGAACCACTCGATAAAATTGATAAATTCATTTGTTGGTTTTCTCTATTCTCAATCCATAAATACAGTATAATACTCAGCGCTTTTTCCTATACTCGAAGCATTTCTGATAAGAGCTTTTTGGTATGATATTGAGCTCTTCCAGCAATGCCGTCTTCAGCTTCAATCGTTGCAAGATGAGTCTTTTTTATTTCGGGAACAGGAGATAGTTACAGAAGCCTACTATAAGGGTATTAAAGCTATAATAATACGAAACAACTTTTTTATGATGGGTTTATCGAATTAAGAGAAATTTGTATGTTTAAATAATTTTCTCAATCTAGAAAGAGGTATACGGATTAATGTTGTAAAACTTTTTCACGATGTTCGGAATAGTTTATAATTCCAAAAAATAACATATTTTCACAAGAAATTGAGTTTTTTATTCGCGCCAACATTCTAGTAGGTGCCATGGCATCTGCTTGTGTAGGAGAGAAAGTCACAATTCAGTTAAATAGAGTGGAAAATGTGAATACGAAAGTGTATAAGATGTGTGGTCCCTCAGTGCAATAATTCATCACTAAAAACTCCTAAGAAATTGTTTGTATATGTTGGACACAACAGATTAATGCGTAATATATGGATTACTCTTGCATGGCGAGATCCAAGATCTTTATATTTAAATTCGACAAAGTATTTACACTATTTTGTAAATTCTAATATAGTCTGTGCTTAATTACAACAAAATAAATGTCCACATTTATAAATATCATTATTTTATCACCATATGATAGCCTGGACGACTAAAACAAAGAGATAAATATGTAAACCTAAGGTTGGTATTAGAGGTATGTATTTTTAAAAATGGATTTCTTAGATTTAGAACTTTGATGTCATATATGGAAGCTTTGTGGTCTCCGCACTCTAGTAGAATGGTGTTCTGTCGGCTAATCAAGAGGACCCGAGTTCAAACCCGGGTTCAGACAACATCAAAATAAAAAATTCGGAGTGCCACATGTCGGAAGGCAATGGTAAACCACCCAGAGGATTCTGTCCAGTACAGCCTCTCTACATAGATGCTCGGATTCGTCGTTAAACTGTATGTCTCTTCTATCAGTAGTAACTGGAGAGCACAACACAAATAGAAGTGAGAGGTCGCCAACGTCCGATCGCGGATATGGCACTGTAATAAGAAGATGGAAGCTTTGACATGAATGAGGTCTGTTGAACAGAAATCTTTGTTTGATGCCAACATCGACAAATCTACTCTACTAAACACACAATTCACTACTACTACACCAACACTCACAATTACACTATCTGACGAGCTTTTCGACAACCAAGCGATTGTCTTCAGTTTGCCTTCGGTCTCTGAAAGTTGGTTATCAAAATGCGGGTCAGACAGTGCAATTGTGAGTGTTGGTGTAGTGGTGGTAAATAATGTGCTCAGTATGAATACCACCAACGGTTCCAAAAATTCCAACTTAAATCTACTCATTGTAAATTAGAGTTAATTGCCTTGGTAAACTTTGTTCCACGGTAACTTTTCTGTACTTATACACTCCGGAGGCTGTATCATGCTAACAAACCGAAATTTCTAGAAAAAATGTGGTATATCTGGATTTATAGTTAATTTTTGTATCGGGTAATACAAAAATGATGAAAAACAGATGAACAAAAGGGTCCTACAAATTTCTAATCTAATATTTCAACATAAAAATCTAAAAATACTTTTCTATGATATGATAACTCATATCCCTCATATCATTTGAAACTATTTAATACTTCTGACATAATACGAAACTAAGAAAGCAGTGGCATTAGAACTGCAAATAATACCTCTCCAATTTATATTTCTTTACCATACATAAAATCTGTCACATCTAATCTTTCCGGAATCTTTAAACAACATAATATAAAAATTGCAAATAAACAATTCCTTACAATAAATTACATTTTTAGTAAGATCAAAGACAAAATACCTAGTAACCCTAGTAATAAGTTAACTAATATAGTTTATGAAATTTCTTACAACAACTGTAATAAGAAATACATTGGTCACTCGAAAAGATCACTAACAATCGAATCGCATCTCATAAAGTGAGAGTAAATTATACCATGACAGATGTGCTCTAGCTGAACACGTGTTTAATGAAGGCCATTGAATGGATTATCTGCCAAAGCTTTGGCGAGAGTAATTATAAAAAATGTGTTTTTTTTTTGGAAACAGCGTATATCGCACAACAAAATGTTTGTTTAAATAAAAAACAAACATAATCAACCTTAGCGTAATTTATACCTATCTTTTAGATCTAGAAAAACAACGCGCCATTCAAAACTACCCTTAATTTGAAAATAAAAATTATGGCAGTTCAAGATTAAACAATTTGACGTCGTATTGGTTTTTGGATTTTTCATTATATTTCATTCATATATATATGAAGAAAAGTTTTCAAACCAATACACCAACTGATGAACAATCTGAAGAAACTTACTACTGGAAAACGATAGAATCTAACAATAAGGAATCAACTGAATAAGTGGTCGGATATAATAAACACGAAGCCAGGAAACATTGGATGACAACAGATATTATTTATAGAATGGAAGACAGACGGATAGCAAAGATCGAAAATAACATTACCAAGTACAAAAGAATACATAGAGATATACGTAAAAAAATAAGACAAATGAAGGAACAATGGCTGACAGAACAATGCCAAGAAGCTGGAAGGCTGAATGAAATACAAGATTCTTTTAACTTCCATACGAAATTCAAAGACATTGTAGGTTGTTACAAGAAAATGAGCAGAAGCTGTATCAGGCACAATAACAAAATAATAACAGAGAACAATCAGTTACATACGACTTGGAAAAACCACATAAAAAGTTTATATCAAAATAACCGCCCAACAATACCACTAACACATTATTAACATATGAATGATCCACCAATCCTTGTCTCAGAAGTGGAAATTGCTATCGCAAATCTGAAAGTCGGAAAATTACCTGAGGAGGATAAAATACATGCCGAATTGCTAAAAAAATCTTATGTCGATTATTCAATAAAATCAATGACTCCGGTAATATTCCTAATGGATGGCTTAGATCCACATTTGTTGCATAGCCAAAAAAAGACATATCTTATAATGCCGAAGACCACAGACTCATAAGCCTAATGAGCCATGCACTAAAGGCATTTTTTTTAAATCCTACATTCTAGAATATATAAGAAAATGTGAAGAGCACAGCGGTAATACACAGTTTGGATTAAGAGCGCGATGGGTACCAAAGAGGCTATGTGCTGTATACAACTATTGACCCAAAAATGTTACGACCGGCGAAAAGATGTTTTCGTAACCTTCATCGATTAGCAGTAAGCTTTTGAGAGCATAAAACAACAATACATAATAAAAGCACTGCAACAAATTGGTCTCGATACAAAATATCTAAGAATTATTCAAAATCTATACAGGAACCATTAACAGCACTACTACCATTAACAATACATTAACGACGCTGGAATTGGAAATAACAAATGGAGTACGACAAGGTTGCATTCTATCCCCACTCCTATTCAATATATATGTTATGGACCAAGTGATTAATAGGACATTGTAAAAAGTGCCCGCGCAGTTTGAAAAATGCCCAATTTGAGAGGGCAGAGTGATAAATTTTTTTTAAATAATCAAATAATCCGGGCATTATGTATAATGTGTGTCACCTATGGGGCAGAGTAATTAAAACGAGGTTTAATACCGTTATTTTTATTTCAAACAGAATCAGTATTTAAAAACAAATAAAATACTTCCTTTCATAGGAACTCTGCTAACCTATGATAATAAAATTGAAAATCAGACTAATCAGACTTATAATTTAAACTTATTAGATAGAGATTGTAAATCTCCTAGTTTTTAGTAGTCTTCATCATAGTTATTTTTTTAATTTAAAAGTTAAACTGTTGTTAAGACTGGTTACAAGTAAATAAAATTAAACTTTAAAAACTCCACAGAATTATAATATATATTTAGTAGATATGTAGAGGTTGTAAATCCTCTAGTTCTTACAAGTCTTAATCATAGTTACTTTTTTTATTTAAAAGTTAAACTTTTGTTAAAACTGGATACAAGTTAATAAAACTATAATTTAAAAACTCCAAAAATAACAAAAACTAAACTACTCATATAATCACAAAACTTATAAAACTTTTTTTCTTTTTATAGATGCTATGACTCACAGAAGTATTGTATAATCTAACTGAAAAGGAACTGTACCTTAAACAATGTTTATGATCAGGCTTATAATTTCAAGGAAAACTTAAAGAATTAAACATTGAAACAAAGTAAATGCCATAATTATTTGTTAGAACAATTGCCGCTTTGATGACACTTTGAGTTGCAAAATTTTTTGTTTTTGCAATAGCTGCATTTGTCAGACTTACATCCACCTTTGTAAGTACAACTACTGTATCCTTCCCCGCCACATTTGGAGGACATCATTACACTCTCTCTCTCAATGAAATATCTGTCTTCGGAATATCTACAGGCGAAATAAACTTTTCCCTGCACACTGTAAACTACTGGTTTCTAGAATAAAGTTGATTTAAAACACCATGTTTCGTTTCCAATTTATAAAGATTAGCGGGTGTTATGTCAATTTCAGTAGCAAGTATATTTCTTCCGTCACTACGACCTCGATCGACAGCTGGAACCCGGACCCTCACTGTATTGCCAACATTAGCTTCGGGATATTTAGCATTAGATGCATCCAACATTTTTTCGGCTTGTTTCTGCAAATTAATTAAAGCTGATTTTCTAAGAAGCATAACATTTTCTGTCTTGCGCTTCACGTTTTGTTTTGATGAAAACGTTTCGTCTTCAAATATTGAATTAAAATTCTAAGTTTCTTCATCCTGAGCATCGAAACTAATAGGTGATGAACATAAATGTATTGCATTGTCGGTGGATTCCACATATTTGGTTTTGTTGGACTCTACTTTATCATTTTCAATGGATTCTCTTTGGACTGTTTCATTTTCGATGGACTCAATTTGATCATCTTCATTAGTCTCTACTTGATTATTTTCATTGGACGCAACTTGCTTATTTTCGATAGTAGTACCCTCGATGGATAAGAGTTTTTCTAATTCTCCTTCTGAATTAATATCAACCAAGACCTCATTAGGTATAGAAGAACTTTTGAGTCATACTTTTAACTTCGTCCCAAACATGGCTTCATATGGAGTACAGTTAATGCCTGTTTGATGCGCTCTGTTTTTCATTAATTGAACGAACCTTAATCCTTCGGACCATTTATTCTCTATATCTTGGTTGGCTCTCTCTACCGACCCTTGGCTTTGAGAGTGCCTCGGTTTACCATGTCCAATTTTTAATTCGGGCCTCATGCTACAAGCTTCCTGGACAATTTTATTCGCAAACTCTCTGTCATTATCGCTTTGAAGAATGCTAGGTGCACCGAATATTGTAAAAATATCAAGGAGCTACTTCTTCGGCCTTTTTGGTCTTGAGCGGATGCAGCTGAACGAATTTCGTAAGATGATCTTGGTATATCAATATAAATTTATATGGACCATCTTCTTGGGTCTTCATGTCAATTAAGTCGACTTGACATCTTGCACTCATTTCGCTGCTAAAAATAGGTTTGACTACTAATTCTTTCTTCGGAACGTTACGTTTTTTTCACAATTGTCACATAAGTTTAAATAAATGACAATCATTTTCATTCACGTAATACCTGATTATGTTATCTTCTTTGACCGGGACAATTAATTTTTCCTCTTCTCCAATAGTCATAACATCGAATCTCCGCAAACGCTGATAATCTTCTGGTTTTTTATTTGACACTTTTGATTTTGAAATTTTCATCGTTCTAATCAATTCTGTGTTAGTTTCGTAACTGAAAAACTCAATATTTTTTCCTTTGAGTGAAATCAATTCTCTTAATCTTTCGTCAAATCGACGATTCATGTCGACTAATTTCGATTTATCCATTGCAAACTAACAAAATAATTGCGAAGTAACAAGTGCATTTCACTATAATTTAACACAGAATCACGAAAATATAACCTTCCACGCTTGTCTGTATTCGCTTTGAATGCAAAACTAAGCTAAACATGACGTTCGCTCGTAACCGTCTGCCTTCGCGGGCTCTGAATGGTCAGCGCGTGCCACTTGTTTGTTCACCCGCCCGCACCCCATGCAATGTCAACTACACAGAGTATTATTAGATTGCCCGAAAACTGCACAACAATTTCATAATGTCTAGGCAATGTGATAAATAAGGAACTTCAAATTATAATTAATTACTTCGCCCTAAGTAGCTTGTCATTATTCATAATGCCTGGGCATTAAGAAAAATGCCCCAACCTATTACTTGGTCCATAACATATACACTGAGAAGATTTTCCAGGAAGCGTTGAACAAACAACAAACGGGTTTAAAAATAAATGGTTTTTAAAAAATGTAACTAACTTTTCCGCATTTGTGAGACGCCCTGAACAATATCCAATTATGAAGTTGGTCACTTGTATACACTTAGGAGACTGTATCGTGCTAACAAAGCGAAATTTCTCCAATAATGACCAAAAATGTAGTATTTCTGAATTTATAGGACCCGTTGTACTGGCTCTAATGAGCTGAGAATCAATAGGGTTCATATGTGAAATACTCTTAACAATATTCAATCATAAAATTGGTCGCTTGCATACACTCCGGAGCTAACAACCCAAAATTTCTCCAAAAAAGACAAAAATGTTGTACTTCAATTACCATAGCACCCATTTTACAAGCTCTGGTGAGCTGAAATCAATAGAGTTCATCTGTGAGATGCCCTGTACAATATCCAATCATAAAATTGGTTACTTGAATACACTACGGAGGCTGTATCGTGCTAACAAGACATATTAAGAAAAGTGGCAAACGACAACGACGACGACATGCACACGGATTTTAAAACCGTTTTTCGTGTTTTGCTTGTTGAAAAACGAAAAAATTCAAAATTCCATTGTAGGGTAAATCAATACTTTTCTCGCATATTAGGTGAAGTAATAAATGGGATCCCCATAAACAACATACGTTATGCTGACAACACCGCTCTATTAGCAACCGATTTGAGGTAACTACAGGATATTATAAAGAACATTAACAAAGTAGGTACAGTTGGTCCGGTGAATCTTTTCCCATGCGTCATTAATATCTGATAACATAACCGACATAATTTTTAAGTCGTATCTCTTTCTATTAATAGTGAAGAACAGAACAAAATAATTTGACATTTGTCGGTTATGTTAAGAGATGTTAATGACGCGTGGGAAAAGATTCACCGGACCAACTATAATAGATATGGACTCACAATAAACATCGATAAGACCAAATTCATGGTCGTCAGTAGGGAACAGCATGATCAGGCAAAAATACTGATTGATAATAAACCCATAGAAAGAGCCAATCAATTCAAATTCCTAGGTTGCAGTATAAATGACAAAATAGACAGCGATATGGACATGACAATACGGACATCAATACCAAGAATTGCTCCTATTAAATTTGAAAAATATCTATGCTGAAGAGAAATATCCATGAACATACGGATTCGAATGGTGAAATGCTATATATGGCCAATAATAACATATGGAGCAGAGACGTGGTCCTTAAAACTAAAATCAATGAATTGCATAGAGGCCTTTGAGATGTGGACACTGCGTAGATTATTGAGGATCCCCTATGTAGATCATGTAACCAACGAGAAAGTTCTGAGAAGAGCCAACGTTGACCGCGAACTACTCAGATATATGAAACAACAGAAAATCTCCTATCTGGGTCTTATACTCCGAGGCAAAAAATATGATATCTAAAGACTTATACTAATGTGTAAAATATGAGGCAGAAGAGGTCCAGGGCGAAATCAGCACTCGTTATATTAGAAATTGGTGCGGAGTAAGAAACGTGGAAGATATATTCGCACTAGCGGCGCAGGGTCGATTGCATATGTTAACCTGCTTGGTGGAAGATCGCACGCTGTAAACTTTTGGCACTGGAAGAAGAAGAAGAACAATATCCAATCATAAAAGTGGTCACTTGTATACACTCTGGAGGCTGTATCGCGGTAACAAACCGAAATTTCTCCATAAATGACCAAAATGTAGTATATCTGGCTTTATTGGACCCCTTGAACTGGCTCTGGTGACCTGAACATTAATAGGGTTGACCTGTGAGACGAATGTCTACAAGAATGATCAAAAATGTGCTACTTTAGGTACCATAGCACCCAGTATACTAGCTCCGATGGGCTGAAAATCAATACAGTTCCTCTGTGAGATTCTCTAAACAATACCCAATTATAAAATTAATGACTTTATGCATTCAGGAGGCTGTATCGTGGTAACAAACCGAAATTGCTCCAAAAATGACAAAAATATCAGGTACCCGGTATACTGGCTCTGGTGAGCTAAAAATTACGAGGGTTCATCTGTGTGATGCTCTGAATAATACACAATCATAAAACTGGTGACTTAATGCATTCCGGAGGATAGATCATGCTAACAATTCGAAATTTCTCCAAAATTGACAAAAATGTGGTACTTCAGGTACCATAGCACCTAATATACTGGCTCTGATGAGGTGACAATCAATAGAGTTCATTTGTCAGATGCAATGAATAATGCCCAATCATAAAATTACTGACTGTATGCCCTCCGGAGGCTGTATCGTCCTAACAAGACATGTTATATAAAGTGGCCGACGACAACGACGACGTACACACAGGATTTTTTTCTAAAAACCCTATTTTTGTGTTTTCCTAACTGAAAAACGTAAAAATAACTCAATAAAAACGAAAATTCCAACTCTGTTTGGGTAACCCAATACTGTTCTCTCATCGTAGATAGGGTTGGCGGAAAAGTAATAGTCAACTAATGTTGAAAAACACAAAATAATTGACAAATACAAGTAAAAATAAACGGTTTTAAAGATTAAAACTAACTTTTCCGCATCTGTGGCCCTGAACAATATTCTATTATAAAATTGTTACTTGTTTACACTTCGGGAGATGTATCGTGCTAACAAACCGAAATTTCTCCAAAAATAACCAAAAACGTAGTATATCTGGATTTATAGGACCCACTGTACTTGCTCTAGTCAGCTGGAAATCAATAGGGTACATCTGTGAGACACTTTGAATAATATTCATTCATAAAATTGATGAATCGTATACTCTCTGGACGCTGTATCGTGCTAACAAACTGAAACATCTCCAAAAATGACAAAAATTTGGTACTTCAAGTACCATAGCATCCGTTGTACTGGCTTTAGTGAGCTGAATATCAATAGGGTTCATCTTGGAGACGCTTCGAATAATATTCTATCATAAAATTGGTCACTTGTAGATACTCCGGAGGCTGTATCGTGCTAAAAAACTGAAACTTCTCCAAAAATGACAAAACTCTCGTACTTAAAGTACTGTAGCACCTGTTGTATTGGCTCTGGTGAGCTGAAAATCAATAGGGTTCATCTGTGAGGTGTCCTGAATAATATTCAATCATAAAATTGGTAACTTGTTGAACTCCGGAGGCTGTACCGTGCTAACAATCTGAAATTTCTCAAAAAATGACAAAGTGTCGCACTTCAAGTACCATAGCACCCGTTGTACTGGCTCTGGTAAGCTGAAAATCAATAGGGTTCATTTGTGACATGTCCTTAACTATATACAATCATAAGATTGGTGACTTATTGCACTGTGGCCGACGACAACGACGACGACGACGACATATACACAGGATTTTTTTTCTAAAAACCGTTTTTTCGTGTTGTTGTTGATGGAAAACGTAAAAATAACTCAAAAAAAATTTGAAAATTCCAACTTTTTTTTGGGTAAACCAATACTTTTTCGCATATTAGATAGGTTGGGCGGAAAAGTAACAATATAAACTGTGAAAATATTCGAGAATCTATGAAGTTTTTTCGTGTTTACTTAGACGTGACGTAATTTGCTCCGATTGGTGTTTCATCATCATGAGGGATTGCGGTATTTTGTAGTTTTATTTTACCCTTTTATTATAAAAAAATACGTTTTTCTAAATTCCTGAATCGCATTTTATTAGATAAATAAATATATTTAGATTTTTTTTATTAATGTCATAGATGCCTATGTCAGACATATACTGGTGTCGTTATAGCATTCCTCCTAATACGTTACCGTTTTTTGGATTCATAGCCAGTCCCAACATACCAAAAATTTTAATATTCTTATTTGCAATTTGCTAAAACTCGATTTTTTCCTAATTTTAGACAGAAACCGTACTTTTCCATGATGCTATACTTCTCGTAACTGATAGCATAAATACAATATCAGTAAAATTCAACATTAATAATAAGCCGATTTCGTGTGATGGTACTGATACATCAGACTATGGATTTACTCTAAGGCAATACGTTCTAATTGTAAGTAAATGATTGTTCCTCTATTTTTCCTCAGACAGTAACTATATTGGAATTTTTCATTATAATTGAAAGAACCCATCTCCCATTGTGTATGGCTATAGTGGAGCGGCGCTCCAAGGAGATGTGAAGGTAAGCACGAAGAGAGCTCTGAGTAAAGAGAATTACGTCGTATAGTCGCGTGGATATAGGAGATGCAATTACGTACATTTTTATGCTTTTATTTGTATTGAACGATGAAATAAAACAATATAATTTGCTTAAAACTTCATTTATTTGAACTAATGTTCAATTTAAACTGGTTGACGCGTTTCACTAACACAGTAGCTTTGTCAAAACGAATGAAGGTATAATATAAAAATGTTTTAATATATGCACTGCATAACTACAGAATTCTATTTACTAATGTTAACAAAGGCATTGAAAGAAATTACCTGGAAGCTTTCTTCTAGGTGAAAACGTTTAATAAAGGAGAGTGATTGATGTCTATTTAGTCGTTAAGAAGATTACCTGAATATCTATTTTTGTTAATCTCAAGGGCCTCTAATAAATTTAAACTAAAGGATTTACCGACTACATGGAAAATTTCAAAATTTGGGTCGAAAATGTGTTGGTTTTCTAATAAATGATTTGAATAGTTAGAATCTAATTTTTTGTTGTCATAGATACTTTTGTGTTTCGAAATTCTAGTTTCAAAGTTTCTAAAAGTTCTACTGATATGAATTTTATCACAGTTGTCATTACCACATTTTAATTTATAAACTCCTGATTTGATTAATTTTGAAGATTTAGATTTATTATTTTTAATGAGTTTGGACAAATTGTAATCAGTTTTAAAGGAAATATCCATGTCTAAAGTTTCTAAAAATGATTTAATTTTTAAGGATGGTGTGCCAAAGTATGTTAAGCTTTTAAATTGTTTATTATTATTTTTATCAGGAGGGAATACTTGTTCTAAAGTCTGTTTTTCATCTTTTTATTTATGATATTGTCAATTAAATTAGGATCGTAATTATTATTAACTGCTATTTGTTTTATGGTATTCAATTCTTTGTTATAATTATTAATATTTAATGGGACTGTTAAGAGTCTGTGTATCATACTATTGAAAGCTGCTAGTTTATGACTGAATGGGTGGACCGAACTATTATGAATTGTAATATCTGTATGTGATGGTTTATGTAATATAGAAAAATCATGTTAATATTTATATTTGAAATTGTAAGATCTAGAAAGTTTATAGACTTATTTTGTTCAAGCTCTACGGTAAATTTGATATGATTGTGAATTGAGTTTATGTAAGTAATGAAGCTCTCTAATTGTCTATTTGTACCGATGAAGCTAGCTAAAATGTCGTCCACATATCGGTGCCAGTACATAATTTTTTTTACCAAGGGGATGTTCATGAATTATTTTTTCTATATTATCATAAGTCAAATAGTCTTATTTTCACAAAGGCAGATAAAGAAAATACGGTAATAGCATTACCTAAAGAAAATTATATATTAAAAACCAACAATTTTATTAAGGCAAGCAATTTTTGAGACCCTTAAAAAAGACCCAACTAATAAATTTCAGAAAGAAATAAAATTAGCAGTAGATAACGCTAAATCAAGAATTACCGAAAAATATAAATATTTTCACCCAATCCGCAACACCCTGAACTTTATTCATTAATTAAACTCCATAGGGAGGGGTACCCAATCAGACCAGTTGTTTCTTATTTCACAGCACCTTCATTCAAAATTTCAAAGATGTCATTTCTAAACATTGTTCATTCAAACCTCGATTTTAAGTTAAAAACTCAACGGAATTAATTAATAATATTCAAGATATAATACTACCCCATAATTCTAAATTCATATCGTTCGATGTAACAAATCTATTCCCTAGTACACCTCCTAAAGAAACTATAACTCTTGTTTATAACTTGCTCACATACAATAATGTTAATCCTATAATTCACTCTGATATCATTACTTTATTAAAAGTGTGTTTGAATCAAAATTATTTTCATTTAAATGGAGAGGTTTATAGCAGTAAAGACGGTTTGATTATGGATAACCCCCTCAGCCCCCTACTAGCAGAAACTTTCATGGATAATATAGAAAAAATAATTCATGAACACCCCCTTAGTAAAAAATTTATGTACTGGCAGCGATATGTGGACGACATTTTCGCTAGCTTCATCGGTACAAATAAACAATTCGAGAGCTTCATTACTTACATAAACTCAATTCACAATAATATCAAATCTACCGTAGAGCTTGAACAAAATAAGTCTATAAACTTTTTAGATCTTACAATTTCAAATATAAATAGTAAACATGATTTTTCTATATTTCATAAACCTTCACATACAGATATTACAATTCAAAATAGTTCGGTCCACCCATTCAGTCATAAACTAGCAGCTTTCAATAGTATGATACAAAGACTCTTAACAATCCCAGTAAATAATAATTATAACAAAGAATTAAATATCATAAAACAAATAGCAGTTAATAATAGTTACGATCCAAATTTAATTGACAATATCATAAATAAAAAGATAAAAAAACAGACTTTAGAACAAGTATTCCCTACTGATAAAAATAATAATAAACAATTTAAAAGCTTAACATACTTTGGAACACCATCCTTAAAAATTAAATTTTTTTTTAGAAACTTTAGACATGGATATTTCCTTTAAAACTGATTACAATTTGTCCAAACTCATTAAAAATAATAAATCTAAATCTTCAAACTTAAACAAATCAGTAGTTTATAAATTAAAACCTGGTAATGACAACTGTGATAAAATGTATATCGGTAGAACTTTTAGAAATTTTAAAACTAGACTTTCGGAACACAAATGTAGCTATGACAACAAAAAATTAGATTCTAACCCAAATTTTGAAATTCTCCATGTAGTCGGTAAATTCTTTAGTTTAAATTTATTAGAGGCCCTTGAGATTAACAAAAATAAATATTCAGGTAATCTTCTTAACGAACAAATAGATATCAATCACTCTCCTTTATTGAACCTTTTTACCTAGAAGATAGCTTAGGAATTTTTGTAGTGAATGAATTTCCAGGTAATTTGTTCCAGTACCTTTGTTAACATTAGTAAATAGAATTCTGTAGTTATGCACTGTATATATTAAAAAAATTTATATTATACCTTCATTCGTTTTAACAAAGCTACTGTGTTAGTGAAACGCGTCAACCAGTTTAAATTGAACATTAGTTCAAATAAATGAAGTTTTAAATAAATTATCTTGTTTTATTTCATCGTTCAGTATGGATCTTCATCAACTAAACGCCTCATCTATTCAGTTTTATTTGTATTGTTCACCACCGCCCACGTGTTTTTTCTCTCCCGCACAATGAATTTGTTAACGGAAAATTCTTCAATGAAAATATGGTGTGATGTAACACAAGAAAAATAACTCCAAAACGTTCCAGCGGAGCTTTGACACCGCTAGATCCAAAAAGTATTTGGTCTCATCAAAAACAAGCTACATCACTGGCTTCCTTACAGGACACTGCCGCTTCAGAAAGCATCTAATGACAATAGGTCTAACAGAAACTGCAGATTCTGTGGGAGGGAGGAAGAAACTGCGGATTACCTAGTTCTAGGCCATTCTAGCCAACGCAAAAAGGGTTTTGGTCAAGAAATTGTTAGAAGCGAGTATCTAACATCCTTGAAGCCATCCCAAATACTGGAGTTCTTCAAAACTCTGGAACTGGAAGGTGAGATGTAGAAGCAGCGACAATAGCTATGATAAGGGGAGGGGCGGAAATAAACCTTAAGGATGCATCACAATGTAACCCCGTTAACAATCTAATGCAAGAAAAGGAAGACTAATGCTCATATCATCAATCGAACCCGGTATTTTTATGGAGAGTTTCGTCATTTATTTCCTGTTACAAAAGTAAGAGATCTTTGCTAATTCAACTTCCATAAATAACAAGCTTAACTTTCAGAAAATCTTATTGAAATAAAGGAAATAAAATTTAAATTTCTGATCAAAAAGTTCAAAACCTGATGAAAAATATATTATTTCATGACACCATTTGTATGTATACTGAAACTTTAGTTTTTCTTAAAAATTCGGTTCTGAAAAACTGCTTAAAGGCATGTTTGATTACTTCGCTGTTATCACTTATAACAGCGCTCGTTCTCGCACTGCTCTTCTCCCCACTGGGCGATGCTCCTCTTCCCATTCATCGTCACTTGTAGCCCCGTTTCACTATGCGGTTAGCCTAAAAAATGAGCAGAAATGTATGTCACCTATATTTTTCGGAGCAATCCTATGGTTGTCTCTAATCTCCGCTTCCGAAATATTAAGAAACACAAGATATATTGTTACCGGAGGACTTTTGAAAGTATTTATGGTTTCTCGTAACAGTAATTTCAATTATATTTTAGAATACCCCATCGCTCACATTGACAGGTCCAATCAAGTTTAATGATCTTGGAGAACGAGTCGATTTTAATATCTATGTTGTTGATATCCTAGACGATACGATTATAGCAACTTGGTTCGCCAACAACGAATCTCTTATCTTAGCAAGAAGTGACAACCAAACTGTCGACGCAGCTATTTCTAATCTTCAAAAAATTACGGTTATAGTATCTTCAAGGTAAGATGTTTATATAGATATTGTAACACGATTGTGGATTTCTTGAAATGGTTTATTCAGAAACAAGGAATACAATTTACAATTCTCTAAAAACGTTCACAATTTCTCCCAAAATCGGTCAACTTCACTCCCGTCACAATTGTCAACTCCCACTTCTCCGCCGTCACTCCCCCTTATATAGTCATTTTCAATCTTCCAGAATGTTCCAGAATGACATTTCCAACCCTCTCGAATCAACGATCGAACAATCCAGAGCATTCTATTGCTGTGCAACCTAACTGACATATGACAACTCAAAAGGGAAAGAAAAATTCCTAATCTAAAACTAATTATCATGGAAAAGAAGAATACATAACCTAAAACTAATTAACAGGGAAAGAAGAATATCTAACTAACACTGTCATTACAATGTCACTGTCATTAACGGGTTCGTTACTCTGCCACCCTCCTTAAAATAATGCCTACTGGAATGAATCTGGCCTGAACTGGATTCCCCATTTCAAAATCTAAGTTGTTGAACTCGCTCTTCTTCAGGATGGGTTCCGTTGAATAGGGCCAGACGACCATGATGGATGACAATGGGCTTTCCCCTGAGAACTCTAACAATCCGATATTTGACGTCTTTTTGATAGTATATCAACCCTCCCAGGTCTGTTGTAGTTTGGGACATAGGTCACGTCGTCGTCGATGGTTGTAGGGCCATACCAAGCCTCCTTCTTGATAATCGATCTGTTCTATTTGGGTGTCGTCGTATCTCTTCATCCGGTCACTGTTTAATTGCAGCTTGGTACGCACCATTTCGGGAATATCCTCCATATTCCTACGGAGATCTTCGACATATTCTTCCCCAGCCTCTTCACCAGGCTTACAGCATAACACCAAGTCGCATGGCAGTCTCGTTTCCCTACTAAACAGGACCTTGACAGGTATTTGACCAGAATATTCCTTGATCCTAATGTAGCTCAAGAGCCACCCCAAATCGGCTGACGAATTCATTCACCAGGACATTAGCTAATGTGGTAGATTCTTGATTGGGAACAGCATAGGTTTCAACCCATTTCGAAAAATAGTCCATCACTACGAAGATGTATTTGTTGCCAGCATCGAGGTAAATTTCCCAGCACGTAAACACCAATTCTTTCAAAGAGGCTTCCAACCAAGTTGTAGATGACTCCTGAAATGTCATCATGAAGCTATTGAAGAATTTCCGACGCATTATTTCTAGGAACTACCAATTGTTTCTTTGTTTTCGTTCCGTCAGAGTTTTCGACCATTCTCACTAGAAGTCCATCATCTAAGGTCAATGAACTCCCACTGTGCCAAATACGTTTTCAAAATGGAAGGATACGCAGACCATTCGCGCCACGTTGGGCGCTGGTTTGCTCGCTTACATTCGTGGATCTTCCTCAGGACAGGATCCCTTTCTTGCTGGTCTTTCATTTGTAGGTTCCGTTTGTCAGGGGTTACTTCAATCGGTGCGATTATCCCTTCCTGTTGTTCTGAGAGGCTACAATGGCGACAATCTATTTGGCATGTCTCCGTGAAAGGGCATTAGCACTGTGGTGTCTTGTACAAGGACTATGCTCGATTTCAAAGTCCTATTATTGTAGTGCCTCCATCCATCTTGTTCCCTGACCTTCCGGGCTTTTGAAGTTTAGAATTCACTTCAAACTGGCGTGATCGGTTCTAACCATGAACCTTCTGCCGTACAGGTACTTATAGAAGTGCTCCACGGATTTAATAACTGCAAGAAGTTCTCGCCTGGTAACGCAATAGTTCTTTTCTGCCTTCGACAATGTATTGTTGTATCCGAGGACTCTCTCTTAACCGTCTTGTATTTGGGACAGGATGGCTACAATTCCTACATTACAAACGTCTGTGTCCAAAATCAGTTTTCCTTCTGGTAGCGGCGGATTATCAAGGTTCGGAGCTGACGTTACCTGTTTCTTCAATGAGTCGAAGGCTTCTTGGCATTCCTTACCCCAGAAAACGGTTCTTGTTTCTTCAGTTAGTCGCGTTAAGGGGTTGGTAATGTCCCCAAAATTCTTGACATACCGGCGGTAATAGAAACATAGGTCAAAAAAGCTTCGAATTTGATATTTTTCAGAGTTGGTAATTCCTGAAATGCTTTGATTTTAACAGGATCAATAGCGATTCCATCCTTGCTCACAACATGGCCTAGATAGCTAATTATCTATTGAAACAGGTGGCACATCTTTAGGTTTAATGTTAGATTGGCCATCTGAAGTCTTCTTCGAGGTTGGGTAGATGTTCTTCAAAATTCTTGCGAATTGTAATGACATCATCTAGATATACCAGACATTTTTTGCCAAGAATGGTTTCCTCCATCAGTCGTACGAAGGGGGCGGGGGGCATTACTCAGACCAAATGGGAGGACTGTAAACTGCCATAAGCCTGATCCGCTAGTAAAGGCGTTATTCTCCTTATCTAGGGAATTCATTTCCACTTGCCATTATTCGCTCTTCAAATCCAAAGTAGAGAACAATGTAGAACCCGCTAGAGCATCAAGGGCGTTGTCGTTCCTCGGCAAAGGATAACTGTCCTTTTAAGTAACGTCGTTAGGTTTACGGTAATCAATGCAGAAACGCATTGTTCCATCGTACTTTTTCACTAGTATCACGGGGGGAGGTCCAAGGACTACTGGTTGGTTCAACTAACCTGTTTTGAATCATCTCTTGAAGGGCAATTATTGTTTGACTTGGGGCACCCGCCGGGAAACTTGACAAATAGGTCGTGCATCGCCGGCATTGATTTTGTGTTTCACCACATCCGTTCTTCTGATTTTTTTTCCTGTACCAAAGACAGATTTGTATCCGCGGACTAGATCTATTGTTTGATTTCTTCCTGAATTCGACAGGGATGTATCTAAGTTGGCCATTAGCTGCTCTATCTTACCGGTAATGTCTTTTCCGTGGCTGTTGCCTGGTGAACCACGGCTGTAACTGACTCTAGAGTTCCCAATACTGAAGGAAGTCTGGGTGATGGTTTAGGTTTATTAAGCGCACTGGTACTTCTTGGGTTGATAGAACAAGAGCTCTGCCGATGAGTATTCCTTTTCCCAGAATCATATCGTCAGTCTTAGGTTCTATCATTGATGGTGTACTGTTTTGCTCTAGACCATATAGTTGACCAGCTATAACGCATTCACAATTTGCTGGTAATTCGACATCGTTTGCCAGAGTTATTGGAACAATGGCTAGTAGAGTATGGGCTGGTTGAGCATGGGAACTTTTTGCCGACCGTGGGAACTTTTTGTGACGTCACATGACCACACCCTTTGACCTTGACCTATTTTTGGGGGTTTGGCCCGGGCCAATTGCCAAAATTTTTGGGGGTGGCACGTGCCATTGCCAAAATGGGGGTTTGGCCCGGGCCAGGGCGGGGGATGGGGGTTTGGCCCGGTGGGGGGTCGCTGGCCCAAATGGGGGTGAGCGGGTTAGGGTAGCACGGGGGATGGGGGTTTGGCCCGGGCCAGATTTTTGGGGGTCAGTTTGCGGCTACGGGGGTTTGGCATTTTGGGGGTTTGGCCCGGGCCGCCAAAGAAGAAGCGAAGAGGGTTTTAAGGGTAGCGCCTACGGGGATTACGCAAGTAAGGGTGTATACAAGACAAGCGAAGAGGGTTTTAAGGGTAGCGTCTACGGGGATTACGAAGGGTGTACGGGGGTTATGCAATTTTAGAAGAAGCGAAGAGGGAAGGGTAGCACGGGGGAGGGTAGCCGGGGATTACGCAAGGGTGTATACAAGAAGAAGCGAAGAGTGTTTTAAGGGTAGCGTCTACGGGGATTACGAAGGGTGTACGGGGGTTATACAAAATCATCGTCGTCATTAACCAGGTGTCGCTTGCCATCATTGCTATAACGGCGCTAACTATTTGTTACCAGAGTGCCAAAACGGCCGTGGGTAGATGGGGTAGCGAGGCTACTTTTCCGTTACATGTAGGTCTAAAAAGACGCATTTCGACGATCTGCGCAACTGCTAAGGCCTTTCTTCATATCTCTGTTATTATTTGTCGGATTGGAGTCTAATAAACGCCAATATGATTGTTCGAATATTATCGTATACAGGATGTACAAAGATGCCATTAGGGCACTAGCACATATCTCTGCTATTGGTCAGATTGAAGTCAAATAAACGATATTATATTTTTTAGAATATTATCGTATACAGGATGTGCAAAGATACCAATACTAGCACATACTAGCAAGTAATGACGGTAGCGTCTACGGCGGTTATGCAAAAAGTGTGTATGTTGTTACGTGTATAAGATAGAGGGTGGTTTAGAAGCGAAGGGGTTTGGGTAGCGTCTACGGGGATTACGCAGGGTGTACGGGGGTTATGCAAAAAGTGTGTATGTTGTTACGTGTATAAGGTAAGAGGGTGGTTTAGAAGCGGAGAGGGTTTGGGTAGCACGGGGGAGGCGTCTACGGGGATTACGCAGGGTGTACGGGGGTTATGCAAAAAGTGTGTATGTTGTTACGTGTATAAGATAGAGGGTGGTTTAGAAGAAGCGAGGGGGTTTGGGTAGCGTCTACGGGGATTACGCAAGTAAGGGTGTACGGGGGTTATGCAAAAAGTGTGTATGTTGTTACGTGTATAAGGTAAGAGGGTGGTTTAGAAGCGAAGAGGGTTTGGGTAGCACGGGGGAGGCGTCTACGGGGATTACGCAAGGGTGTACGGGGGTTATGCAAAAAGTGTGTATGTTGTTACGTGTATAAGGTAGAGGGTGGTTTAGAAGAAGCGAAGGGTTTGGGAAGCGTCTACGGGGATTACGAAGGGTGTGAACAGGGGTTATGCAAAAAGTGTGTATGTTTTTACGTGTATAAGATAGAGGGTGATTTAGAAGCGAAGAGGGTTTTAAGGGTAGCGTCTCTGGGGGAGGGGGGCGTCTACGGGGATTACGTAAATAAGGGTGTACGGGGGTTATGCAAAAAGTAAATAGTAAATAAGGGTGTATACAAGAAGTAATTAGAAGAAAGAAAATATATGGAGGATTGTGTGTGTAAGAGATGAGGGGTAGTGCTCACGAGGGGGAGAAAAGACATTATGATTGTTAGATTATTATCGTATACAGGATGTGCAACAAATATGCCATTAGGGAACTAGCACATATCTCTGCTATTGGTCAGATTTTTATGGAACAAAAGAAATTATGATTGTTAGATTATCATCGTATACAGGATGTGCAAAAAGATGCAATTAGGGCACTAGCACATATTTCTGCTATTGGTCAGATTTTTATGGAACAAAAGACATTATGATTGTTAGATTATTATCGTATACAGGATGTACAAAAAAGATGCCATTAGGGCACTAGCACATATCTCCGCTATTGGTCAGATTTTTATGGAACAAAAGACATTATGATTGATAGATTATTATCATATACAGGATGTGCAAAAAAAATGCCATTAGGGTACTAGCACATATCTCTGTATACGATAATATTCGAACAATCATATTGGCGTTTATTAGACTCCAATCCGACAAATAATAACAGAGATATGAAGAAAGGCCTTAGCAGTTGCGCAGATCGTCGAAATGCGCCTTAAAACACTCTTCGCTTCTTCTTGTATACACCCTTGCGTAATCCCCGGCTACCCTCCCCCGTGCTACCCTTCCCTCTTCGCTTCTTCTAAAATTGCATAACCCCCGTACACCCTTCGTAATCCCCGTAGACGCTACCCTTAAAACCCTCTTCGCTTCTCTTGTATACACCCTTACTTGCGTAATCCCCGTAGGCGCTACCCTTAAAACCCTCTTCGCTTCTTCTTTGGCGGCCCGGGCCAAACCCCCAAAATGCCAAACCCCCGTAGCCGCAAACTGACCCCCAAAAATCTGGCCCGGGCCAAACCCCCATCCCCCGTGCTACCCTAACCCGCTCACCCCCATTTGGGCCAGCGACCCCCCACCGGGCCAAACCCCCATCCCCCGCCCTGGCCCGGGCCAAACCCCCATTTTGGCAATGGCACGTGCCACCCCCAAAAATTTTGGCAATTGGCCCGGGCCAAACCCCCAAAAATAGGTCAAGGTCAAAGGGTGTGGTCATGTGACGTCACAAAAAGTTCCCACGGTCGGCAAAAAGTTCCCATGCTCAACCAGCCCATACTCTACTATGGCTTCATCTTTTCGATGGAAATACAATTCTTCGGTCCCAATATGGAGGGTTCGTCGTCGAAGGTCCAAGCGAAACACGCAGTGATTTATCACGTCCATACCCAAGATGACATCTTCATTGATGTCAGCCACCAAAACCGAATGTGTTAGAGCAGTGGTACCAAACTGCAATATAGCATTTATTTCACCATGGACTTCGGCTGTTTCTCCAGTAGCGGTTTGTAATTTCCAACTGGAAGGCGACATCCTTCTGTGGTTGACGACGGTTGGTCGTACAATGGTTTTCATGGCCCCGGTATCTATTAACATGGTATAATTCTTTTAATCGATTTAGCCGTCAATGTATAAGCTGCCGGTTTGTTGTTTGATCGTAGCTAACTTTAATAGGAGAGTCTTTTCTATGATCTAGGTTCGATGTCGCCCTTCAGGAGTCGACCCGTTTTAGTTTTCCTCCTGAATTTTCAACAAGGATCTTTCTGTTATGCGGGCAAGCACTTCTTATGTGGCCAAATTCACCGCAACACCAACATCTCACGGGCCGTCTCTTCTTTGAAGCTACCCCCTCAAGACTTTCTTCACCACTTACTTAAGTTCACTATAGTTACCAGTCGCTGGTGGCACCAAGACAGGGCTGGTTATTCCCCGTAAAAGAGCAGGGCATAGTATAGCTTCGATTGCCGCTTAAAATTCCAATAACATCGATAATACATCCAACAGGGTCTTCGGACGCATTAGCAGCACCGCTCGTCGAATCTCTGCATTTAGAAGACCATCGACGGAAGCTTGGACTGCCAGATTTTCTAATAGGTCTTCTGTTGCAGATGGATAGGCACATCTTACTAACCTAGCGATATCCGTTTCGAATTCTTATATCGACTTTCCGACTTTCTGCTTCCGGGTCTCAAGTTGGGATTTGTATACCGTTTCCAGATGGACATGGCCATAACGCATCTCAAGTCGGCTCACTCGACCTCAAAGTCTTCTGCATCGCCCTCCTGAAGAGACTGCAACATATTCAAAGCCTCTCCCAGCAGAGACACGGCCAAAACATTTTCCATTAAAAATTGGTGGCTTGAAGGTAGGTCTGAGGTCTGCTGAATTTCAGACGTCCCCTTCGCCATGGTGAGTTCTTGGTCCTTGTTGCCTTCTTAATTCAGTATTTGATCCATTCATTTGCTGGGTTACGTCAGTGATCTGCCGAGTCAATTCTTCCATCATTCGATCAGCAACTTCGTCTTGCTGGGCGGTCATCTGACGAGTGAGTTCTTTCATTTCATTCGTAACCTCTTCTCGCTGAACGGTCATACGACGAGTAAGGTCTTCTTGAATATGTTGAATCAATTGTTCCATGAGCTCAGCCCTTTGGTTGGTTAATTGATCAGACAGTTCATCACAACGGTTGTATAGTTGTTGGTATAACTCGTTGTTCTGATTACCAATTTGTAATTGAATACTGGTTAACTCGTTGTTCTGATTACTAATTTGTTGTTGAATACTGGCTAAATCGTCTCTCTGGGTATATATTTTCCGGGATAACTCGTCTCTCTGGGTCGATATTTGTCGAGATAACACGTCTTTGTGGGTCGATATTTGATGGCATAACTGCTTCTTTAGAAAAATACTCCCGTAGTCTTCTTAGCAGAACCGTCTTGTTACCTTCGGTTTCCAATTCCCTCTCTTTCAACTCTCTTCTGAGCTCAGCAACCAATAGTTCATTTAATTTTTTTCCAGGCTTCCTTGTTTCTTCTATACCCCACACCTGACACCAATTGTAACACGATTGTGGATTACTTGAAATAGTTTATTCCCAAACAATCATTACAATTTACAATTCTCTTGAAACTGCATACAATTTCTCGCCAGATCGTTCAACTTCACTCCCGTTACAGTTGTTAACTCCCACTTCTCCGCCGTCGCACCACCATATATAGTCATTTTCAATCTTCCAGAATGATCCAGATTGTCATTTCGAACCCTCCTGAATCATCGATCGAACAATCCAGAACATTCTATTGCTGTGCAACCTAACTGACATAGGACACCTCAAAAGAGAAAAATGAATTCCTAGCCTAAAACTAATTAACAGGGAAATGAAGAATACCTAACCTAAAACTAATTAACAGGGATAGGAGAATATCTAACTAACCTAACACTGTCACTGTCATTAACGGGTTCGTTACAATTGACCTTCTCAGCACAAATTTTTTGTGCGCATGCGTTCAGTTCAGCCATCATTTTCGTACTGTTTTGTAAATAAGCGTGTTAAAATACATATGAATAAATAGTTAAAATCGACAAACATTAAACAAATAATATTTATTAAAAAGAAATTGGTCGAAAATCAAAATAATAAGTGTTTTAATTGAAATAATAAATTACTATACGACTATTATTATCTGTACGAAAAGGAAAAATACTTGGGTGTTGTTCTGGAGTATGTAAGAGTCATACGCGGTATAAATCATTTAAAGCCAATTCATAAAATGGGTATTTTGTAAATTTTCCTAAAACTTGCTTGCAGTATATAGTAGTGATAACTATAAATTGTACGCATAATCCTATGATTAAAAATGTAATATGATTATACTATCAGACATTTTTTAAATTTTAATAATATTCATTATCAATCTTGATGACAATTATAGAGTTTCTACATGTGCTGACAATAAATTATCATGGTTAACCTTACGGTAGTCGCACCTCTTAGACGCTAGTAGTCGCAGTGGGTCTCTCAGACCCCTTCAAGTTTAAATTTTTTATTCTAATATTTAAAAAAAATACGTTAATTTAAAAACATTTGTTGTTTATTAGAATATTAAGACACCCCTGATACAAAATTTTAAGTTCTAACTAAATTAAAAATGCACACAAAAAAATAAAAATGCAAAGAACACATTTCAGGGCATTGTCGTATATTTTTGTTTTTTTTTCCAAATTTTTTATGTTAAAATGTCATATGTTCTGTTGAAGTAATAAAAAAAAGTTCACTTAAAGTAGAAAAAATAGAACTAGCAAAAACAGTTCGCATATAAGGGCATCTCACTTCACTAAAAATTAACTATTTTTTTCGCAACAATCGTTACAAACAACGAAGGAATGTTCCAAACACAAGTATATTTTACCGGCATCTCTTCTGGCTCCTGTATACCTAAAATTGCATTTATTCTACTAGTTATGTTTCGCGGAACATTTTTGTTTATCGCACGCTGTCTCACATGTTCGTCAATAAGTTCAAATGATAGTTTTTCCAAAAATTTTCGTCTGGCCAAAAATTTACTTTGGTCAACGTTTCCTTCATATATAACTTAGGAATTTATACCAACCACGTTCATCATACTAAAGAATACAACCATCGGCCACCGTCTTGTGTTGCGGGCACAATTATACAAAGCACATAATTTATCTACCATATCTACACCTCCCTTGGTTCCATTGTATGTCGTTATTATTTCAGGTTTCAGTTTTTCTCCAGTATTCTTATCAATGGCGTCATTCTCATGCAAACTTGATAATAAAAGCACAACTTTGCCCTTTCTGGGGATGTACGAAGCTAGTGTTGAGTTATTTCTGAATCCAAACATACTAGAAAATGGTGAACGAATTTTACCATCAAGAAATAGTGGGGGCACTTCTCGTTTATTTTTCCTTATTGTACCCACAATTGTTAGTCGGTTGTTGAGTAACATGTCATCAACTAATTGAACACTGGTGAACCAGTTATCTATAGTAATGCTTCTTCCAGTATTCCACACAGGTTCACTAAGCCTTTTGACAATACTAGCTGCATCTTTATTTACTTTGAACGGTCCTTCCGGTCGAGTTCCGACATATACCTCCATATTTTTAGTATAGTATATTTTTGCATCTGCCAAAGCAAAACTTTTAATACCATATTTATTCGGTTTATTTGGCATGTATTGCTTGAAACTGCAACGTTCCCTAAAAGCCTCTAATTTTTCGTCTATCGTTAGATACTCGGATGGAACATACGATTTTCACAGTTTTCGACAAATAAATCAAAAATTTGTCTTACTGGTGCCAACTTGTCTATAGTTTTCCTAGCGATTCGGGTATCTTTATCGTCAAATCGTATGTATCTCATTAGAAAACGAAATCTTACAATGGACATTGTAAGTCTGAAGATCTCTATGCCTGTACCATTTGTAGCCCACAATTGCTCAATGTTTAGCCTACGACTCTTGATAATCCCAGGGAGATATAATAGACCAAGTAGACCTAATATTTCACTTTGGCTAGTCAATTTAGCGTCTCTTTCCCGAGCACAGTTTGGTATGCTTGATGAAATAAATTTATTGGTGTTTTCGACAATCACATTGATAATTTCTTAATCAAAAAAACATTTCCAACAATATATGGGAGTATTTGTTCATTTACATTGAGCCCTTACTCCAGGTAAATGAGTGACTATATGTTGTGATCTTGTTCTAACATTTTGTGATGGAGCCATTTTACGCCACTTCCGTCTTTTCCCAAATACCACGATCCCGTGTCTACGTCCTCTTGTTCGTTATCTGATATCTCTTCTTCGGTATCAAATTCTTGATCTCTGGTTTCATAATTATCAATATCTTCGTCCATATCATCATCGTCATATATCTCTTCGTCTGTCTGAGCTTCATCAAATAAATGCTCTTCTTCATAACTACACATTATAATTTTCTGCGAAAACGAATAATTGTATGTAAAGAAAACAATTTAGGAGTGCTACATTTTTACCTCATCAAGTAATATTCAAAATAAAAAATAGTTCTACAAATAACACCGTTAGTAGGCGCAGGGGGTCTCACAGACTTCACTGTTGCTAACTCCGTAAGTAACACACATAAACTAATGCGAATTGGTGTAAGCCTAAGCAGGTACTTTCCGGAAAGGTACCGAAAATGACCGAACGTAACATTCATATATTACCGAGTTATAACTGAATTTAGAATTTCTAGATCTGTGAGACCCCGTGCGACTACTGTAAGGTTAATTAGGATAAAATTATTCAATATTATTTACCTAATTTTATTTAGATAATAGATTGTATTGACACCTAACCTCGCAACTAGTACACTTATTTTGCCATTTCACTAACGCCCATGACACTAACCACATTTTCACAATTATGCACTTCAACTGAATTGTCAAAAATTATAGCACAATCAATAATTTGTTTTAATAATCGTTTTGGTTGTGGAGATAATATTCCATTCCCATCAATTATATTGCACAAAACAGTACGAAACTTTCAAACTCCCGCTCTTTATAAATGGCGGCTGCGCTTGCGTTTGTCAGGTGATGAAAAGCACTATATAGGGTTCGTGCCCGAACTATAGAGGCAGCACTTCCGTCGAAAGTAGAGCGCCCTAGTGTTGAATAAGAAAAACATTGTGATGTAAACAGTGTATAAATAACTTAAAAAATGCAAAAAAAATTGACGAGCTTGAGAAGTTTTTGAGAAATTTAATACCTAAACTACAAACATTTTATTTTACGGAACCAAAGTTATTTTCTATGTACTCAACAGACCTAGATTAATTATTTAACTGCAATATTAATGGTTATTGCAATTAAATAAATGAAACTAATCTTCGTCACTAATTTGTTCATATTTAATTATTCTCATACTTTATCAACATTATAGTATATTATACACCTAGGTTGAGAAGTGAGCTATTATTTACCGAGCACACATAATGTGCGAGTTAAATAATAGGCTTCTCAACCGAGGTATATATTCAACAGGAATGCTTTAACAACATTAAATATTTTTGTTATATTACAACAGAAATTATTATATATTGAAAAAATACACAATAAAATTTACAATAAAAAGCATTTATTTGTGTTATTGATAATTTACAATTTTCTAAACATTTATTTCGATGCAAAAGTAAACAGATGTGTTTAAAAAAATTTCAGACGTTTGCTAACTTTGTTATCATGTTTTTTTGTTGATTTGTATAGCTTATAGATTATCGTTTTATTATTGATATTGTAATGTTTATCAAGCTGCATACCACAAATACAATTTCATCAATGTAAGTAAGTAAAGATACTGGAACTTTAAAAAAAATTTAAATCTTTGAAGCTATGTTCTACCTCTTTTTGTGTAAATACGGCAAGAAACAACATATATTGTAGTTTAAAAAAGAATTATGAACGCTTATAATGCCAAACTGATACTGTTTACATCACTTTGTTTGTGTTTTTTTCCGGCAGATGGCATAATTGTCATCTTTCTCAGTCCCTATACTCGTGAACGAAGTATCGAATATTTCATAATTGTTATATATATTTTTCAAAAATAAATTCTAAAGTCATCAAACATGGAAGAACAGTTTATTTTATAAATTTTAAGTTAGTTTTTATAATTAGAAAATGGTGAAACAAAATTATTGCCAAATTGTATCAAAATTTAGGATTCATTATGTACTGTGAACTTGAATGCAATTAGGAGGAAAATACCACGGTTTTAACTAAATTAAGGTCAAAGTTAGTAACTTGTATTTCGTCCCCATGTTCTCATTACTGCTTGCATCCTTCTTGGCATACTCAAAAGTGGATTTAGAAGGAATTCTTGAGGATTTGCATTCCATTTCTTATGTGCTGCAGTTCGAAGCTCTTCTTTCGTACTTAGAACGGGATTTCATCGTCGGAAGCGGAATTTTGATGATCCCATATGTATCATATCGGGTTCAAATATGGGCTACATGGTGGCCAATCAAATGTTTCAATCTGGATATCATTTAAGAAATTGGTTTCTCTACCTGCTTCACACGGTCGAGCATTGTAGTGCATTAGTACAAATCTTTCGTATCCAATAAAGCCAACATACGGCATAACATGCTCTTGCAGGATGTTTTCAACATACAAGTCACTTGTCATACGTTCATCAGTTCCATAAGTTCGGTACGTCCTTCCTAAATAATACCTCCCCAAATCATTATACCGCCTCCTCCAAAACTTACACTCTTTATAAGATTGCAACTGGCGTACCATTCCCGAGAAAATTTTAGTGTCCAAACATTGTCCAAACGTCTTTCAAATTAGCCAGCATTATGTATTGCTGAAATACTCCTTGAATTTCTCCCAATGTTGTAGAATTGGTGAACCCTATTTGATGCATCGTGAACCAAAATATGAAGGGGAGATCTTAACCGGAAATTATCGTTATGAAGGCTATTCCATGGATTTAATAGATAAAATTGCGAAAATTATTGGGTTCAATTATCAGTTTGAAATTACTGATAAATATGGAAATTATGACAAAGCCGAAAAAAGATGGAATGGTTTAATCAGAGAAGTTTTAGAAAAGGTGAGTTGTGCGTGTTGTTTAATACGATTCCAATAATAATGTTTGGATAGTTCGTTATATTTAATTACATAAATAGATATAATTATCAATTTTATCACCCTTTACATCTGTAATAATGAAATTTGGTGAAGATGGCCGAATCTAAAAAGTTCAGTTGTTCATGTAACTAGGCTTATTGATTTGTTATTTTCTATTTATATTAATAACCGTAGAAAAGAGAAATGTTAGAACAATGATTTGTCAGGCCAAGTCAAATCGAAGAAAAAAATAGAGGAAATATCTACGATATTAAACTATTGATAGATACTAAAATTATAGAAGGACACAATCCAATTTGAGGAAGCAAACCACCAAGATATAGCGATTAAAGTGAAAGAACAAGCAGTGCAAAGTAAAGCGACAATATAATATTCAAAATGTTAAATAGTTTAAGAAAAAGAGTTGCACACTAAAATCTTGTAGAGAAAATGAGGACAGCAGAAAATTTCCTATGACTTGCCATTGCTTCAAAAAAAGTGACAGTATGTAGAATTTAAAATGTATAATATATGTATAATGATATAATATTAAATAAAATAGTACTAAAGAAAACACTACAGAGAGATAACTAAGGAAAATAATAGAGAACTAGTTAGATGGATTTTAAAGTGGCTTCCAGAAAGAAAGGATTAGGCAGGATAACCTATTACGTTGATACAGATAACAGTAAGAAACTAGAAATAAGTCTAGAAGTGGAAGAAGTTGAAGATGCAGAGCAAATTTTAAAAATAAGTTTAGCTACATTATGACATTCGAAATGTGTTAATAGTTAGGAAAAAGAGGACTAGAGTTTCTCACCAAAAGGGAAAATATGAAGAGGGGAGAAAATTCCTAAATACTAGAAAGTGGGTATAATTTTGACATTTTTCCAAAAAAAGTGACAGTATATAAAATGCAACAACTATAGACGGATAATATTATATAAAGTAGTATTCATGAGAGAATTACAGAATGATGACTGAGGAAAATATTAGAAAACCAATTGGGAGAATTCTAAAGAGGTTTCCAGAAAAAAAGAATTACGCAGGATAACCTATTAATCAGTTTTATAGACATACAAAAGCGTAAAGTTTCCAAATTTACGTGTCCGTGCTCTTCAAATTATTGAGGCAAGTCCTGATGACATGATTAGTAAAAATTATAAAATAAAGTCACTGTGATGTCATATTTGGAAAAAATAGTACATTGTGTATCTTGTAGCAAAAGCAATATATTTCCAGACGACAATATTCTTTTACTACGAGGTACACATACCAGAATCACTGTTTGTTTATTGTTGTGACAAAAGTCAGAGATTCACTACTATTTGGGTTTAATAACTACATATCGCTAAGAAATATTCAAAATGGACAGGTATGCGGGATACCACTGGAGATAATAAATGCTGCTGAAAATATCATTTTAAATTTATTGCCACATGAATCCAAGGCAAAATATAAACACGCTTACAAAAGTTTCGTCGATTATTGCCAAGAAAAATAAAGGGTTTTAAAGAGTATAACTAACTTTTCCGCACTTCGGTATACACTCCGTGCTAACAAACCGAAATTTCTCCAAAAATTATCAAAATGGGATACTTCAGTTACCATAGCACCCGTTGTACTGGCTCTGGTGAACTAAATATCAATTGGGATCATCTGTGAGATGTTCTGAACAATATCCATTAATAAATTGGTCAGTTGTATACACCCGACGGCTGTATTGTGCTAACAAGAAAAAATGGCCGACAACAACGACGACGACATACACACAGGATTTTTTTTCTAAGAATCCGTTTTTCGTATTTTTCTCTCTGAAAAACGTAAAAATAACTCAAAAAAATTGAGATTTTTAACTTTTTTGGTGCTAAACCAATACTTTTCTCGCATAGTAGATTGAATTGGCTTCCCGATCTGAAAATGTCATGATTTCCGATTTATCTAGAAAGTTGAAGGCATCTACGTTATGGTAAAATTACTCTTTGCTGAGAATCACACTCAGTACAAACAACAGAAGATATTCATATTACAGGATATTCCAAATTAAATGCTTTCACAAGTCGTGTAATAATATATTTAATAAATGTTCTTAATGTGTGTTAGGTGTGACAGGTGTGACTGATTCTGACGTCCTAGGCCAGCCAAGATTTCGCTGGACCGTCTTCGGTTTGGGAAAGTTCGTTGCATAGCAACGGACTAGAATACTAGAATGGCGTATTTTGAAGTCTGAGGTTGCGCCGGAAAAGTAGACATTCTTGAGCGATTGCAAAAAAATGTGATTTTATGTCCTTTAAGTCATCTGTAGACTAAAAACCCTGTAGGGCAGGCCCGCACCTAGAATTTTTGGCGCCTTTGTGCAAATTTAAGATAACGCCCTAAATTTGTATTACGTTGGTATGTTAGTACAGATACGGGTTAAGTTAGGTATTATTATCCACGATTGAAAAATTATTTTAAAAAGTATTCTCGTTTTTATATTTTACAAGTACAAATCATAAAAGTATTTTCTCATTGAGGTACATAACATAATTATATAGGGGAGAGTTGGACAAAACGGGATAGCTAACGTTTTTTGAGCAGACACTCTATAACCAAGCTATGGATATCTACGGTTTTTTGACTGTAACATTTTCATTGACCCCTTTCCATGTTTAAGTATAGTTATTTCTAAATATCTCGACGATACTATAGAAAAAGTCATATTATTTAAAAAAGGTAAAGTATCCCGTTTTGCCCTCCTGGTCTGGTAAAATGTGATTGTATTTAAATATGAATAGAAAAGATATTAAAGTAAAATATATTTTTGTATAAAAGTGTATATTTTCTTTTTTATTGCAAAGCGCTTTCGACTTTCGTCATCATCAGTGCTTCAAGTCAGGTAACAAGAAGTTTCAAATATGTAAAAAACATTGTTTAAAATTACAAAATCATATTTTTTTTTGCCTTTTTTTTACATAGCCACAAGGCCTGGGTTCTAACATGTTTTTCGTTAGTTCTCTTATAGAATAATATGATTTTGTAATTTTAAACAATGTTTTTTACATATTTGAAACTTCTTGTTACCTGACTTGAAGCACTGATGATGACGAAAGTCGAAAGCGCTTTGCAATAAAAAAGAAAATTATACACTTTTATACAAAAACTTCGCTTCATTTATTTAAACAAGTGTATTCAGCTTCACGCATTTATTTATTAAAATATATTTATTGAACTTGGAAACCGAACAGATTATGCATTTTATTTTTATATAAAAAACAAATTAACAGTTTAACACCCACAAAAATCGCATGAGTACGGCTCACCATCGTTCTCCACCCCGGCACAAGATTCGTGAGCCCAAAGTCGACAGTCCTGGCACATTACCCAACCGTCGTTCGCCTTAGATTTAGAATACAGTTCTGTACAATAAATGCAAGCTTCCTCGTCATCCTTCTCATCTTCTGAACTGCTGTCCTAGTTTTTATTTTCTTTCTTCTGTTTTCTTACCTCAGTGGTATATTTTTTCTTTCTTAATCCCTACTTTCCCTTTTTCTTCAAAATTTAGTTTGGGCTTCTTGTTTTCTTTAGATGCTTCAAGTTCTTCTTTATAAGGTGTCGAAGTTAGCACAGCCGTTTTTCCCCTTCTTTTATCATCAGCATTAATTTTTCTCTCTGCGTGAGGAAGTAGCACAACTTGTTGAGGTGTTACTTCAAATTTCGTGGTAGTGTATTAACAGGAGGGGGTCACATTTGCTTAGAACTTGCTGCAAGATACAGGAGGTGGAGTATTACACAAATTCTCCTTATATTTAACCAGCTGATGTGATTTTTTTGGTGTGGATGGATCTGGAGGCAATGACGGTGTTCTTGAAAAGTCAACAAATTTTTCTGCATCGTTTTGTTATTTACCTGCAACTTGGGTTTTTGATGATCATTGTATAACAAGCCTTTGTGGTATTGGTGATGGTGTACGTGGTGGAGGATGCCCATTATTTTCTTCACCCGAACCAATTGCAAGAATATTTATCGGCCTGTCCGTGGTTTCAGCTGGATCAAACATTCAATCTTCGAAGATTTCCGAATTGAGAGGTTGAATGCCCGTCTTTATAAATCCATTCACAACTGATTGGATACTATCAGCTTTCATATATGCATTTCCGAAAAGCTTACCCATCTGGGATATTGTAACTGGTTGCCCTGGATGTTGCTGCATCCATTGTTGAACCTCTGACGTATAATATGTGCTAAGTGGCGACATAAAACTGACGTCGAGCGGTTGCAAGCGATGCGTCGTATGCGGTGGAAAGCAGAGCATTACAACACCGGTACGTCTAGCTTTCTCTATAACGTTCAAGTTTTTTGTATGTGTGGTATGTCTGCCCAAAAGTAAGAGGACAGGGTTTTCTTTGGAGGGTTTGAAAAACTCAATAAATTGATTAAACTAATTTGAAAAAAATTTTTTTGCATGCATCCTGATGAATGATAAAAAGCTTCACTTCCAGGAGGAGCATTATCTAGCAGCTCCGGTTTTGCTCTGGATCTGGGAAAAAATAAACGTGGGCGGCAGAAACACGCCAGTAGCGCTCATGCAAATTTCCACAATGGCAAGAATGCCGCGTTCTGCTGAGGATATACACCCAACTTGCCTTTTCCCACGCAGTGATAAAAATTTAGATTTATTCTTTGGTATTGTCATTATACCCGACTCATCGACGTTGTAAATCCGTTCGGGTGGAATTTTATATTTTTCAAGCACATCGGAGAGTAACGAGAAGAATTTTTGTACAGCAGGCTCTAGCAAGTGATGTTGGCTCAGGGGTGCGAAGTTTAACGTTTGGATGTCTCCTTAGAAAACTGTATAACCAAGCTTTAACCGCCATTTTTTTGTCCCAGTTAAATTGATTAGCTAAGCCATTGCGTTGAGCTAACTGAAAAGCCAAACTGCGAAAGTCATTGAAAGTAAAACCAAATAATCGCTATTCCATAGACAAAATGTGTGCACCAACTCTTCTTCTTGCTCAGCACAGAAAACCGGTCTGTGACGCCCTAGACCCTTTTTTGCTGCGTCTAATCTTTCGAGAGATCCAGTTTGTATCTTTTTTACTCGGGCTTCAATAGTTGTCCGAGGTACACCAAATTGTTTCGAAGCTTTAAGGTAACCCATTCTTCCTTCGAGAACCTCTTCCACCGCCTGGCGCATACTTTCCTCATTTCAAGACTGCCGATCGGTTGTTCTTTTATACTTTTCCATCTTGTAATAGGCCTGTAAGAAAATAAAATATCAAATCCTCTATAAAATCTATACCGTTTTTGGTTGGACAAAACGGAATAGTATCCAGTTTTACCCGACCGCTTGGTATCCCATTTTGCCCGACTGCACGTTTCAAAATGTTTTGTTAAAATGTTTATGAAGAAAACTAATTATCATATTCACAAATTCAACAAAATATAGTTAAATATTTACAGAATCTTGAAAAATACTTACTGTTATTTATTTTGCTTGTTTAAACTAAAAAAATCCTAATTAACTGCTGATAAACCTAAATAGCATAACCACACTTTTTTAAACTGCCACCCGCCACTCACCATAGAACACGAATTAAGCGGATGAATCGCCTACTATATTTGAACAAACATTATTTTTACCGAATTACACCCCTGGTTGTCAGATATGGCGTTGCTTGTTTTTAAATATTGGCTGGTATCCCGTTTTATCCTGTTTTGTCCAACTTTCTCCCTTATAGAAAACAGAAATATATTCGAACAGTATTAAAACTCAAAATTTTAGTATTTTAGTTTCAAATATGTAATATGTGATACAAAATCACAAGAAATAAAAAAATATTTAAAACAAAAATACTCGTTAACATATCACAGGATGAAACTGATCGACAAATAAAAGAACATTATATTATTTTAATAATTTAACATGTCACCTTTTAAATGTTAATATTCAGGTATTATATATTAATATTTTAGTGAATTGAGGTTTTCGTGCTTTAATTTTTGCAAATTATTTAATTAAATGTTCGGTGTCGTAATTCTTTTAGCTGGTCCGATTCTATTGAAATGATGGCAAGATTACTTGGTCGGTTTTTCCCCATGGTCGACCTTAAATAATTTTTTATTATTTTGAGTTTTGGCAAAGATCGTTCTGCGGTAGAAACCGATACCGGCATTGTTAATAAAATACGAGTTGTTATGCTCGCATTAGGAAAAGAATTCATTAAGTTGTTAATTGTTATACAATTTAAAGTTTCTTCTGGAGACGTAATAACTTTGTCATCAAAATTTGGTAAATATCGCAATTCTTTAACAAGCGTTTTGTCTGTTTACAACTTGACATAATTCTAATTGTTCGTTTTCAGAATAATTTTTAAAATTATCAATATTCCATAAAAACGCGAAATTATTAGAGTAAGAAGAAAGTAATTGCTCATCTACTGATGTTATGACTACATCTAGAGCATTAAGAAAGAATTAACTTTGAACTTTAAAGTTTCGTCGTGGATCGGTTCATCGTCACATTCATAATCAAAATGTTATTTTTTATTTGTCGCGGTTTAAGACCTCTTTATTATGAATTTAGGGTCTATGTCTAAGCTGGATGCTATTTCATTAGCATCAATCCATAGATCATTAAAACCTTTATCGGAGCGGTATGCTTTCAAAAAATTATTCAAATTATTTAAATGATTATATCTGTGAGCCACATCAAAGTTCGGTTTTTGAATAATTTTACTAACAATGTTAACTTTACTTAAAATATTATACCACAATATAAGAATGCAAATGAACTCAAAATTTTGCAATTTTTTGGCCAACGATGCAGCCAAATTTTTGCATTATTTTCAAAATTTCCTTCGCTTATTTCAAACAGAGCATCATAAACCTCCCCAAGTTGATACCTTAAAGGAGTTATTGCATTTATTCAACTAGACCATCGAGTATACGATAAAGGTTTTAAAGTTGAATTTGTTACTTTACATAAATCAAATTTCAGAATAAACCAGCGTTTAGTAGAAACTGAAAAAAATATAAGTAGTTCTTGAACTAAAAAAAAAAAAATTATGTTCAAAGTATTCGAGTTTGCGGCATCATTGACGACTAAATTTAGGTTATAGTTGCATCAAGAAACAAAGAAAGCTCGCGGATTCAAATCCAAAATAAACGGTTTTAAAGATTAAAACTAACTTTTCCGCATCTGTGGCCCTGAACAATATTCTATCATAAAATTGTTACTTATATACACTTCGGGGGATGTATCGTGCTAACAAACCAAAATTTGTACAAAAATCACAAAAAATGTAGTATATCTGGATTTATAGGACCCGCTGTACTCGCTCTAGTCAACTGAAAATCAATAAGGTACATCTGTGAGACACGAACAATATTCAATCATAAAATTGATCAATCGTATACTCTCTGGAGGCTGTATCGTGCTAACAAACTGAAAATTCTCCTAAAATGACAAAAATTTGGTACTTCAAGTACCATAGCACCCGTTGTACTGGCATTAGTGAGCTGAATATGAATAGAGTTCATCTTTGAGATGCCCTGAATAATATGCAATCATAAAATTGGTCACTTGTATTTACTCCGGAGGCTGTTTCGTGCTAACAAACTGAATCTTCTCTAAAAATTACAAAAATATCGTACTTAAAGTACTGTAGCACCTGTTGTATTGGCTCTGGTGAGCTGAAAATCAATAGGGTTCATCTGTGACATGTTCTTAACAATATTCAATCATGAAATTTGTGACTTATTGCACTCCGGAGGCTGTATCGTGCTAACAAGACATGTAAGAAAAAGTGGACGACGACAACGACGACGACGACATACACACAGGATTTTTTGCCTAAAAATCGTTTTTTCGTGTTGTTGTTGATGGAAAACGTAAACATTTTTTTTTCAAAATTCCAACTTTTTTTGGGGTAAACCAATACTTTTCTCGCATATTAGATAGGTTGGGCGGAAAAGTAACATTTTATAGACCATTATGCCTACCACGCACCCCATTATCGTGACCCCGACCCCGCAAATCGTTGATATTCAAGCCTTCTTTCTCTAACGCCGACATCTTACTCCGAGACTCCGAACGAAGACGTCGACTAGCAAGAAGCAGCATCCCTGGAAATTCGGTCCCTGCTTCAAACCGGATCACTTCAGCAGCGACTTGCCAACGTATTCGCCGAATATAATTGAGATTTTAATCTCGATCTGTCCTTTATAGGACTTTATAGGATTTTTTATTTATGAAAAACTGCTCTTGCTAGAGCAAATTATTTATGAAAATTGTATTTTTTCCAACAACAACGTTGTGAAGAAGCTGCAAACAAGAAATCTACAGCCATCCAGCTGAAGACGGAAGGACTTCACAAACAACTCACCTCGCGCAGCTCCTCACCAATTATACACTCCGCCAATTCCCATGCCTCTCGTCCCAGTTCACACATCTCTGTGAACGAGACTCCCATAACTATCCGCCAATCTCCAGAGGAAGACTACACTCTCTTGGGTGCCATACCCAAGAGAACCCTATTAATCCCTACCCCACCTCCACCAACCACTTAACAACAACAACCAACCCAACAACCAACTCAACAACCAACTCCTCAACTAACTCAACAACCAACTCAACAACCAACTCAACAACCAACTCAACAACCAACTCAACAACAATCGACAAGACAACCCCGCCCCACTCAACAACCACGAACCGCCCAACAAACCCTACCTTCCCAACTGACACCATCACTTCAAACCCTGAATATTCGGAACCTACTTTCCAAATACACCTCCCAGAGGGAGTTATTTAACATGCTCAATACAAGCGAGCTGTTGAGGGGAAAAATCTCCTTCTTGAAGGCAATCCTGAACCGAACAGCACTCCTGAAAATACCCGCCAATATCCCACACAAAGCCCTTGCCAACAGACTCCGAAATTCATCGGTGACCCCCAGGTCATCATCGTCCCCCTAAATTCAACTTCCCGAGCCCGCTCACAATCGAGAACGCACAAACCCACCTTCTCCCTTGTCTGTAGAAATGTAGACACGTCCCTATCCGATAGAGAATTCGAGGACATCCTCCGCAACGAAGTGAACTTCAACTTCACCAGATCCTGGCGCATTATCTCCCGTCGTCTAAGCAAGCACACCTCCATGTTTCTAATCCTTACGGATTCCGAAATGGTTTACCACCATGCCCTCTCATATGACATCAAATTTCACGGTCTCTCACACCAGTGTGAGGCCTCAAACCCTTCCAACCCACTACCTGCAGTATCCAGATACTGCAACAGGTGCTCCACCACAAGCCACCTTGCTGAAAAATACAAGGCCACACCAGTCTGTCCCTCCTGTGGAGCATCGGACCACAAATTGCCCGAAGGCAAACGACCCTATCTGCAAAAACTGCGGCGGCTCACACCCCGCCTACCATCCTCGATGTCCAAAGCGGATGGAAACACCACAAAACCCCCAAGAAGTCGCACCCATCACCCTTGAAAAAGCCCAGCCCCATTACGATCTTTCTACAGGCACTAAAATCTTGATCCAGCTTTTGGCAACAACCATTATGAACGCAGTCTCGACAGCCCGTGGCTTAGTGACACCGTCACAAGTGGCGTGGGCAACCGTGTCCACTTTTCCTTTACCCAGAAATGCCAAAATTAAGTCATGGACTTTAAAATCGGGACCGTGAATTGCCAAGGTCTAGCCAGAAAGCGACATCTTCTTAAACACCTCCTACATTCCCAAAATATACAAATACTATCTATCACCGACACTCTCTTAAAAAATTCCCCTAGCTTTTCTGGCTACACCACATTCCACTTAGACACAGGAACTTCTACTGTCACGGCAACGGCCTCCCTGTCCCCGTCTCCTCTAACTTACCACAACTCATCATTCATCAGTCGACTGATGACATAGGTAATCACGCAGAGGAATTCCAATCCCTCTTAATCGATGCTCAAGACATCGCCGTACCTCTCACCACCATAAATGCCAACTATTATGCATTTCCGCAACTAATTATTTTTAAAATCCGTCAGAAAAGACAGTTATACGTCCGCACTCGAGATCCCGCTGTCAAGACACAATGGAAGCGTCTGAACGCCCAGGTTCGGTACAAAATCAATGTTGAAAAGCAGAGAAAATTGAAGGCCGATACAGCCGGAGTGGACTTCAAACAAGGGTGCGTGTTTTGGCAAAAATTCTACCGCCTCGTCGGCCTCAAGAGGAAGACGGAATTACATCTCGAAGAGCAAAGACAGAAGATCTACACCCCTGAAGACAAATCCACCGCCTTCAAAAATAACCTGCAAACTGTCTTTACACCACCTGACAATTAAATATTTATCAGGGGCTCTGCCATCGGAACATACCTCCTCACCTGCAATATAACTCGAAGCCCACACGTCCATATTCCACCAAATGAGAACTCTCCACTTCTTACACCCTTTACAATCGAATGAGTTCAGCAGGCCTGCCGAGCGGGGAGAAACAGTGCCCCCGGGTACGACTAAATCTCGAGACAGGCACGTAAAAACCTGCCAGAAGAGATTTTACCTCCGCTCTGCACCCTCTTGAACGCCTGCTTGGCATACTCTTACTTCCCTCCTTATTGGAAATCAGCCAACGTAGTTCTCATCCCCAAACCCGGCAACGACTCCACAAAGCCTGAATTCTACCGCCCAATTTCATTAATTAGCGTCCTAGGTAAAATCTTTGAACGTTTGTTAAAAGAGAGAATCTGGGACTTCTGTACCGAAAATAATATCATTCCGGCATTTCAATTCGGATTCAGGCCAGGCCACTCTTGTCAGAACGCCACCACCAGCTTTCAAACCAGCGTCACCCGAGCTTTAAACCAACAACGCTGTTCAGCCGCCATTTTCATGGACGTTTAAAGAGATTTCGATCAAGTCTGGCATGCCGGACTAGCGAGAAAGCTACTGAGCATACTATTGCCAAACCAAATCGTAAAATTATTATATTCCTACCTCACAGACCGATCGATAAGCGTCAAAGTTGGTTACAGCCTATCCGATTCATTTACACCCCAGACTGGCGTGCCGCAAGGCTCGATACTCGCTCCACTATTATACATAATTTATACGTATGATACACCAATACCACGACATCCCCTGGACAATATCCAACTATATGCGGACGACACCGCACTAATCATTTCCGCCACTGACATTCGCTCTCTCAATATTCGATCCCAAAATCTACTGACTCAATTTTCAAATTGGTGCAGGAGATGGCGGGTGACTCTCTACACCCAAAAAATCCAAGCCATCGTGTTTAAACACCCTTCCACTCAGAGCGAGCGACTTGTACCTACGAACTTTCGCCTCGTGCTCTGGGGAGAACAACTCGAAATCCGTAGGGAAGCCGTTTATTTGGGAGTGAGATTTACTCACACTCTCAACTTGATGGCCGACCTAACAGACACGCTAAATAAAGTCCGACGTCGAGTGAATCTTCTCAAGGCACTCGGCGGAAGCTTCGGGCGAACTCATCCAACCACCTTACTCCATACGTATAAGACATATATCCGTCCCATTATCGACTATAGAGCAAACGTTTATTGCACCCTTCCTGACTATCTAGTGAAAAAGCTTCGATCTTGTGAGCAATCAATTCTGAGATACTGCCAATACAAGGCACCCTACTTACCCAGTAACACCGTCTATGTCAATATCGACATTGAGCCCATTCCGTCCCGTCTGAACGACCTACAAGCCCGATGCGTTAGTCGCACTATCGAATCGGGCAACTAAATCTCGAAAAATGCCCTCCTCACACCGTGAATCGCTAACAGGCGGCCTGTTGGCAGAATACCCAAGAGAAAGCTCCCATTCCCTCCAGTACGGCTACTAGCCACGGCATACGACTAAATTCATTATCGATGGGGCATCTGGCAACAACTGAAATCGCGACCGACGCAGCGCTTAATATATAAAGTGTCATACTTTGCAATATCAGACAGAAAAGAAAACGTTTATCCGCTCGTTGGCTCGTTGCAAGCCAAACTTCAAGCTCAAACATGAATAAAATCAGATTTATTTGAGTTTACACAATTAATGTTATCATGTTACGTATTCGATCGAATAAATGCTATTATTGCGTACTCATATTTGGAAAACATATTATTTTCGAGAAACTCGGTTCCCTCGTTTCAAAGATTAAAAATAAAATAAAAAACAGTGTAATAACTAGGCAATTCCTTGATGTTTTTTATATCATTATAAATTTTGTTTTGACAATGTTGTTTCTTGCTTTATCTTTTTTTACTTTAGAGTTTTGAGGCTATTTGCCCTCGTGCACCTCACAACTTTGCCCTTATGTACGGCGCAGGCCTGCTGTAGGGACAAAGGTAGGCATATATTATATTAAATAATAATGGTTCCAAATTTTATAGTCTAAATTAGCTAAAAATTCTCCAGGCACCAATGAAATGTCATCGAGTCAAGTAGTATCCAAGACATAGTTGTCAAATCAAATTTACAATTTAAAGATAAAATTTCGAATATAGGTAGTTTCAACATATAGAAATATACCTTGATACAAATAACTAAATATCGATATTTATTTTTAGAGGGCTCATTTAGCAATATGTGATTTGACTATAACTCCAGAAAGGAGAGAAGTAGTTGATTTCAGTATGCCATTCATGACTTTAGGTAAGTATTTTGATAGCTTAATTGAACAGTAGGTATTTCTATAGATGTGTCCAAGTTAGTACTATTGAACTTCGCTTCAGTTCGTCGGGACCATACGGTTTACAGGATATTACACTCAATACGCATAGAACATAGTGTTGACGAAATGTCGCAATACTAGAAATTCCCTATACGGAAGAAGTTGTCGATTTTATTAAATAAATAAAATCTTCCTAACGATGTTGGGTATTAATAACAGTACCAATTTCACATCTAAATTATAAGAATGTGTTCCGATTGTTCCATAGTACATTTTAGTATAAAAATGATTTGATTTATTAACGATTATAGATTTTGGTTGTAGTTTTTCAAATTAAGTATTTTAAGTAAGACTTAAAAAATTCCGAACTGTTTTAGGTATAGGAATTTTGCACAAGATGCCGGTTAAGGGAGAAGGGAATATGTTCGGTTTCTTGGATCCATTTTCGCCAATTGTTTGGATATACACCTCTACACTGTATCTGATAATATCTGTTGTATTATTTTTCATCTCCAGGTAAGATATTTTTATCTCAGGTGTATTATGCATTAGTTAACATCAATCTTTAACTTATTTTAACCGATAAAATACTAAAATCAGTGATTAATTAATAATGAAGAGGCCGGTTTAGAATCTAATTAAAAGGCAGTTATTAACTTAATAGTAATTGGGAACTAAGAATTATCAAAGTAATTCTAATTAATAGTAAATTAACTTCCAACAAGAGGAAACGTTGAATGATTGAGTTAGATGTGAATATATGATCGTTCATTTAATGGTTTTTATCAATTTGTTCATTTCTCTCTTGAATCTTGAATATAATTAGCATTGATACTAGCTTTTCATCTACCTGGTATTTATATCTTTTGTTTGATCATTAGTAATCCGTGCGATTACATCGCTGATAGCTCAATAATGTCCATTCCCAATGTCTCTTGGTAAATACCTACAATTTCTATTTTATTATTATCATCAATCTCATGATCAATATGATCGTATATTAGTGATTTCTTCCTGTTGATCATTTGGGTGGGTATTCGAAAATTTGTAATAGCTTTTCAAATCGCTCAATATCTATATTTATATTCACCCATCTTGCATCTATTATTCTGTTCGTTCATTTGGTACCTTATCTTACTATAAATATGTTACACTCAAACGCCGAAACCGGACAATGACCGAAATGTTTACTCTCGCGAAGTTGACATTGCATATTACCGACTTCGCGAAGTGAGCATTTTATTCGGTCATTGGCCGATGCAAAATACTCAGTTCGCGTAGTGGGATAATATAAGTACTCAATTTCCGAAGCGAACCGAAGTAAAAACGATCTTCGGAAATTGAGCAAAACCATAATACCCAGGTGGGCAATCACTTTTACCCTCGTCGCGTAGTGTGTATTTTCACTTTGCGCAAACGCCGAATATCGTTTTTCTTCTGAGAAGACGTGCAGGTCGAGACATGTGGCTCCCACCATCCACTGCTAGTACGCTGTGGTGATACACTACACCGATTAGTGCTGAAGTGATCAGTGTTACTGCTACTACGTTTCTACGTTGTGATACACAATTAATTAGGTTTTTTTCTTTGTTCATATCTGAAGTGCTGTGTGTTGACTTATTTATAAATGCGGTTGTTGCGTTTTGTGTCATGTTATCAATGAAGGCATTATTTTACACCAAGCTGGAAGAGCTAATTTCGAAGAAAGATGGCCACAAAAATCGAAATTTTATATTTGAGAACCAACGATATGTTGAAATTATCAGCAAAGTAAAGGAGGCAAGAGAGAAGAGGAAAAATAGCCAGTCTAAAGATTATCGCAGAATCAATCGGTACGATATCTTAAACACAGGCGACAAAGAAATGCTAATAGGAAAAATAACTGGAGAAATGACCGATTCTGTCGCATTGATCCAATCTATGACACAATTCATACAGCACACTTACGAGTTGGCCATAAAAAAGAGGAAGCAATGGAAGCCGAACTGAAAAAGGAATTTTGTAACATTATCAGGGAGGTAATAAAAACGTACTTAGATCTGTGCGAAGCTTGCGCACTTAAGAAAAAGTCGAAAAGTAAGAGGCTAGTGGTTAAACCCATCATCATGACAGCATTGAATTCGCGATGCCAGGTAAGATATTTGGTTTTAATAAAATCGGCCACTCCGTTTCAAAATGGCGGCCATTGTTGTTTTCCAAACTGCTAAGCAATCCTACATATTTTGTATAGTAATAAATATTTTGGGTAGATCTAATTGACATGCAATCAGAGCCTGACGGCGAATACAAGTTTATCCTTAATTATCAAGACCATATCACCAAGTTTGTTGTTCTGCGTCCCTTGAAAACTAAAACAGCTGACGATGTTTCTGACGTTCTTTTGGATATATTTTGCTTATTTGGGGCTCCATATATCTTGCACAGTGACAATGGACGAGAATTTTGTAACAAGGTGAGTGTAAAAATCAAATTGTTATCGACATAGTAAAACTCAAATTAATCACGCATTTTTGCATTAACTACTAGAAAAAGTATATTGAATTTTAGAAGGGGCATAATTCGGTATGTAATATCATACAGTCATAAGTAAATTCAGGAGGGAGGTACGTTTCATGCTTCTAATATCGTTTGTGTTACAGAAAGTGTTCGCGCCACCCTCTTATTTTCGATCAAATTCGACGCGCCGCTCATGGATTATTTTCATTACATTTCAATACAGATTTTTTGTACAATTTGATAAAGGATTAGTTTTTAATTCTGGTCATTAACGCTTTCGCTGAGGAACAGTTCGTTCTAAAATAACTCTTTTAATTCTCTCTTTGTTAAACCGCAAATCAGTTAAAACCGCGACGTGTGTCAAGTTCTTTTATTTTGTTTTTTCTTTTATTCGCAAATATAGACATTGTAATAAACTTTAGTTAGTGTCACAAAGGCCAGAACATTCCACTATAAGTTAAACGATCGATTGTGAAAACTCATAGTGAACTGCAGACGCCGGCATCTTTGGTAAGTATATTTAAATTGGAGTTTATTGTGTATGTTGTCGATTCGCTAATTGCATAATTAACTACAACTACGGTCCATTGTCTTTAGAGCTAACATTTTGGACCAGTACGAGCCGCAAATATTGTTATATATTGCAGTTAGGGATTAGACATTTATTTGCGAATAGTATTTTCATATATCTTTCATTCACCGCATTTTTGGAATTCATTAAAAAAAATTTTTATTTTAAAATTGGAACAAATTTACTACGTTTATCGGACTCGTGTTGAATAATAGTAATTTATGCAACAAGTGCATAAAGTGGTACTTTTTTCACGAAAGAAAAAAAAGACACTTTATGCACATGTTGCATACATTATTTTTTCTACAGCCCTATACAAAAAAATAAAAATCAAATAGAAATTTGGGATATTTTAATTAAGCTCCTTCGGTAAATTACAATTATACGTATTCCAAGTTTCATCAAAGTTCATCCTCGATGCCCAGCCAAGATTCATTGTGTTAGTTATACGTATTCCAAGTTTCATGTAAGTCCATCCTCGATGCCCAGCCAAGATTCATTGTGTTAGCTTATGGGAAGCGTGAAATAAAGTTAACGTTATGGCACTTTTTTTAACGCTTTTTTACTTGTTTTCACTCTAACCATAAACAACCACTTTAAGCGCTGCAAACCGATGAAATACAAGGTACTTTAAAGATATGGCGTAGAAAAAAACTAGAAATAATTTAACTGGTTTTTTCATCATTGTCAAATTCTTGTTTTATTATTGAATTTGCTGTCGCCTATACACTGGTTTTTGATTCAATAAATTTTATCTTCTAGATCTCGAGTTAATTAATTAGTGATTATTGGCTTTATGATCATTTCACGTTTACCGGGGCAGGACGATACATTCTTAAACTAATAAATTTATTCTTGAGTTGTTTATATCTTTCATTTCTTATTCTTTATCAATTGTTTCTTGTTCATTGTAAGTTAATTTACGTTTATCAAAATGGCTGCTGACGAAGAGAACCGTAAATTAATGATGCAATACGTAGCAAGGCGACAAACGATTTTTTCGGATGCTACTAGCAGCTGGGATGCAGTTAAAGATTGCACTTATGAACAAATTGCTGTTGCGCAGGTATATCATGATGATACCGCGCGATTGCAAGATGATTTTAAACTTATCAATGATAAGATCAGTGATCTCAACTATCTCCTACCCCCAGCGAATAACGTCGATACAGAAGCACCTTCCAATGCTTTTCGCACCATTCTTTTTAAAATAAGAGCCAAGTTTGTACAACTTAATAGTAAAAAGCCGACTCCAACTACTACTCCTGTCATCAGCGTCAGTCCGAGCTCTCAAAGTAATGTTGCATTACCTAAAATTCATTTACCGTCTTTTTCTGGTGACATTGAGAAATGGCCTGAATTCTTCACACTGTTTCAATCCCTTATACATAATAGCACGTCTCTGTTTCCTATCGAAAAGTTCCATTTCTTACTCTCCAACCTGAGCGGAAGTGCTCTCTCAGTTGTTTCTAGCTCATAGCTAACAGCTCCCCGCAGAATAGCTCAAGCCTATTTAAATAAAATTCTCAAATTCAAACCAATTTCTTCTAATTCACTCAGCAATTTGAAACATTTTCACGAGACGCATAAAAATTCCGTACAGGCTATTAAAGCATTATCCATCGATGATCTAGCCAACTTCATTTTGTGACCTGTATCATTAAATAATCTTGATGCACGTACCGCTAAAGCCTTCGAACATCGACAATCTTCAGAAGGAGTTCCGCTATTTGATGATTTATTGGAATTCGTAATACATCAGATCAAAACATTGGAAATAATCTCTACCCCCGCAAGTTCTAACCCCATTACTCGTACCACGGTCGCTTCTAGATCAAATTCATTCATTTCTAGTCGCAATTCAAATTCTTCAGATTCAAATTCACATCGTTCTGTTCCCTACGATTCAAAAATCCTCTCTTGTATATTTTGTCACAAGGCACACTCATTGTCCTCCTGTTCCGCATTTTTTCCTCTTTCTCGAGATGAAAAGATCGATTTCATCAAGCAACACAAACGTTGTTTCAACTGTTTAGGTTCCCACCTAAAATCACAATGTAAATCTACATCTGGCTGCCGTAAATGTAATTCTCGTAATCATCATACTCTCTTGTACCCTTTTCAACTAAACACTTCAGGTAACAGTTCCGCATCCAATCGCACCTAGTGCATCTACCTCTTCTGTCGAACAACCACGCTCTCGTTCAGTTGTGCGACCACAACGCCTGTGGCGTCACTTTCAGGTACCTTTCGTGCACGCATCTTAGATGAGCCCCCGTACGGGGGGTTATTGACCCTGGATCACAACTCTCCTTTATCTCAAAGCGTTTATCTAACTAGTTGAGTCAAAAGATTCACGATTTGCCAGTTTCCGTATCAGACATTGGCGGACACTTCTCTACCTCTCCTGGCACTATTGCCTCATTTGCCTCCTTCTAACATTAGTACCGAAGTTGCTCGTGCTTTTCGATATTTAACTTTGGCTGATCCTGATTTTCACCACTCACACAAAATAGACTTACTTTTGGGTGCTGACGTCTACCCCCCGTTATTACTACCTCAACCTTTTGTTCCCAGCTCTCTTGGCCTGGTTGCTATCAGCACCATATTTGATTGGACAATTATTGGTCCTATCCAAACACGTGATCGAAATCAACGCAACACTTCTTTGATATCTACTTGTCAGATTTCCGACGACCTCAGCAAATTTTGTGAAATTGAAAATGTTTCGATTCACACACCTCAAGATCCTCTTCACATTTTAGCAGAGCAACATTTCATCGCCACTCATAAACGAAATGAAGACGGCAGATATTCAGTCTCTCTGCCGATCAAACTTAACGCAGCCACCTTAACTAGTAATCAGAAGGTTGCTCGTTATTCACTTGTTCAACTTATCAAACGTCTTGATAAGACTCCATCACTCAAATTGGAATACGAACAATTTTTAAAAGAATACTTGGAATTAGGACACATGTTCAAGTCTCTGCAACCCACTCAGTATATTATTCCCCATCATGTAGTAACTAAACTTACAAATCATGGCAACAAAATCCGAGTAGTTTTCAATGCATCTAGTCCCGACTCTTCCGGTCTGTCCCTCAATGATTGCCTAATCAAAGGACCCAAGTTACAGTCAGCTATATCAGACATATTACTCAATCTTCAACTTTCTCGAATTGCTCTTTGCTGCGACATTCGACAAATGTATCGACAAATTCTGGTACATGAACAAGATCATCACATGTAGCATATCCTCTGGAAACCCAAAGCCGATCTTCCTGAACAAGAAGCTGAGCTTAACACCGTAACTTATGGCTTAGCTCCCTCCGCTTTTCTTGCCATGCGCGTTCTCCAGCAACTCGTTCAAGATTAAGGACATCGTTTTCCTTTAGCTTCACAAGCCTTATTAAACCAGACTTATGTTGACGATATCATTTCCGGTGCGGAGGATATTGCATCCGCATTGAATTTGCAAATGCAATTAATACAATTACTTTCGTCTGGAGGGTTTGAACTACGCAAATGGTCGTCTAGTTACCCTCAACTTCTTAGAGACTTGCCTCCTAGCCATTTATAAGCTCCTCTACAGTTTAATGATGAGGACAATTCGTTAAAAGTTTTAGGTTTGAATTGGGAACCATCTCGAGACTGCTTTGTATTCAGATTTCAACCTTTTCAAGCGGCTTGTACTAAGCGTAACATGCTTTCCTTTTTAGTTAAAATTTTTGACCCGAATGAATTTCTGTCTCCTCTCGTCATTTCCTTTAAAATTAATATCCAGAAGATATGGCTCGCTAATCTTGATTGGGATCAACCAGTAACTTCTGAAATTGCATTACATTGGAACCATCTTATCAATAATCTTGATCGCATTGCCACGTTTAATCTTCCTCGTTGCGTCATTCCTAACAAGTATTTCGATCAAATACACCTGATAGGTTTCGCGGATGCCTCGTCTCTTGCTTATGCTGCAGTACTGTACATATGTTTCGAATCCGCTAACTCGCGTCATTCGTTTCTGTGGAAAGCGAAAACTCGTGTTGCCCCATTAAAAACACTCTCTATCCCTAGACTTGAACTTTGCGCCACAGTACTTTTAATTGATCTAATCAATTCGGTTTTGCATATTCGGTATCCGAAACCATTATCTGATATCAGACTTTTTTCGGATTCTGAAATAGTATTTACACGGTTACACACTCCCCCTCATACTCTCAAAACTTTTGTTTCACATCGAATTGCTCATATTGTAGGTCATTCACCTCCTAATTTAACGTGGTCCCACTGTACTTCTGCTCTCAATCCCGCTGACATGGCTTCACGTGGGTTATCTGCTTCTAATTTTCTTCAAGATAAGATATTTCACTTATGGACTCGAGGTCCACCGCTATTGACCGATTACCACCAGCAATGACCTATTCCCTCTCGCAGTACCAATTTGAACACCGAATATTTATTAGAGTTTAAACAGAGTCCCCTAGCACTCATCACTGTTCAACCCGATCCGTCATTAGAAGAATTCTCTCTACGATTCTCTTCCTTTACACGTATGCAACGAATTGTTGCTTGGATGCGACGTTTCTATTTCAATTGTAGATCCCGTAATTATTCTAAACCTCCCTCCGCAGGTCCTTTGAGCGTAATTGAATTACAAGATGCATTACGTACAATCATCTTGCGTACGCAGTCGCAACATTTTGCTGATGTTCTGAAGGATCTACGAGTCACTAAGACAGTTCATTCTTTTTGCAAACTGACCCCCTTTCTTGATGACCATGGGGTCCTCAGGGTGGGTGCTAGACTGAAAAACTCTCACCTAAATTACAATGCACAACATCCTCCGCATGACGAGATCTTGAGTACTTTATCGCAGCGCGAAATTAAGTGGATTTTTAATCCTCCATCTGCCCCTAACTTTGGCGGCCTGTGGGAAGTAGCCGTCAAATCTGTCAAGAATTTGTTGTATCGCTTGTGTGCTGAAATTACCTTTACTGCGGAGGAGTATGCCACTCTTTTTGCACGAATCGAAGGAGAGCTCTCAAAGCTTGAAAGAAGTTTAAATGAAGTGGACATCGAAGAAAGAAATACAGAGGATGAATCTGCTGCGGAAATAATGCCAAGTGCTGTAGACAACAACAAACATGTGGAAACAGAACCAATGTCCAGTGATACCATCACACTCTGTGATGTCGATTTTGACAAAGGAAATAGCTGTATTGAATGTGGTCAACACATTTATGATGAAGTTTTAGATGAAGAAAACCTAAACTTACCCCTGTGCACTCTATATTCTATAAAATCAGCCATAGAAGCAGCAAGGGAAAACTCTATAACTGCCTTAAAATGTCAGGCAGCCAAAATGTTGAAGAACACTGAAAGAAAACGAACCCCAGTTTCAGTCAGAGATAATGTATTGGTTAATATTCCCGATGTTAACCGGGAGCAACTAGTTCCTAGAAATGTAATGGCAGTATTCATAAATAAGAGCAATGACCTCCTTACCCTTGGTACGAGGCACGTAGTTCTAGACAAAGAGTTTTCTAGAAACCAGTTCCAGGTTGCTCCTAGTAAATTTATTTATACTATCGATGTACCGGATGAACAACTGAACGTCCGTAAAGAAGCAATTATGTCATCTGAGTCCAAGCAAGGTTTCAGTAGATGTGGTTGCAAGAAGAATTGTTCTGGCAAATCTTGCAAATGTGTAAAATTACAATTAAAGTGTAATTCCAAATACCACGGCAGCATCTTTTGTGGAAAAAAGTAACATTAATTAGAATGTGAAGCACCAAGAACCGTTTTTACCTGATATAACTCCATGTATTTTTTATGTGTTGTAGTTTTACTATAATATATGCTTTTTCAACTGAAAACTGCATTTCATTTCACGTTGTTACTAATGTATGTAGATTTATTGTAAGATCGTGTATGCTAGTTATAGGCTATTCGGAGTTTGCGCAAAGTGAAAATACTCACTACGCGACGAGGGTAAAAGTGATTGCCCACCTCGCGAAGTGGGTATTATGGTTTTGCTCAATCTCCGAAGAACGTTTTTACTTCGGTTCGCTTCGGCAATTAAGTACTTATCTTTTTCCATCACGCGAACTGAGTATTTTGCATCGGCTAATGACCGAATAAAATGCTCACTTCGCGAAATCGGTAAAATGCAATGTCAACCTCGCGGCGAGAGTAAAAATTTCGGTCATTGTCCGGTTTCGGCGTTTGAGTGTAACGTATATACGATCAAAGTATAACTTTACTCACTTATGAATCTAAATTTTGTATGCAGATGTTCTAATTTTAGCTTTTCGCTTTTGAACCCAGAATAGACAGCACATGTTCACAGTTAGTTCTTTAGACAAAATCAAAGGAATACAAAATTATGTAGAGCAGATTGAAAAAAACTGCAAGATGTCTACTGAAAAATTACAGAGATTATACAGTGCGTCCATAAAGTAACTAATAATTGTTTCATTCAAAAACGATTTTTTTTAGATAAAGAGAAAGATATGTTTTAGGATGACTCCGGGTGATTGGGAAAATCCACACCCGTGCGAAGACGACCCAGAAGAATTAGAAAATATCTGGGATGTAAAAAATTGTCTCTGGCTTACTCTTGGATCCATAATGACCCAAGGTTGTGACATTTTACCAAAGTAAGTTAAGCATCTGAATGGTAAGAAAAGAATTATGCTTCATCAAAAATTTCAGGGGAATTTCGTCCAGATTAGCGGTAGGTATGTGGTGGTTCTTCTCACTCATTATGACCAGTTCGTATACGGCAAACTTAGCCGCATTTTTGACCAAAGCCAATCTAGAACCACCTATAGATGGCGCGGAAGCTCTCTCGAAACAAACTAAGATCAAGTATGGTTGTTTGGCGAACGGAGCGACGGAGTCTTTCTTTAAAAATTCCAATTTTTCTACATATCAAAGGTAACAAATGCATTGAAATATATATTAAACAATTTTTTAATTTGTTTAGTTGGTTTACCCATAATTATCGGGATCTGAATACCTCTACTACTTTTATTGCCAACGAATTAGACAATTGATTGATGTACTTTCACTTTATTTTCTTATTAACTTCCAAAATCGCAATAACATTCTCACAAAAATCGAATAGAAATATTTGCCTGCAGTTTTTTAAATGAAATAAAAGTTGTTGTATTTGCTCTGACACATACACATACACATGACAACATGAAGATTACTTTTTTCAATAGGAGACCCTGTATTTTTGTTCACCATCGAATTCAGCGTAAAATTCTGCATCTAGCGCCATATTTCATTTTCTCATAAACTACGACGTTGCCAAGTTGGAGCGAAAAATATTAAAAATAAATTGGTGCACTATAAATGCTGCCTAGTAAACGTTATCAGTGATCAGCAACTGAACTTATTTAGTAGGAACGAAGATAAAGGATGGTTGAAATGTCTGAACAGAGTAAAAGTTTCGTTTGGGGTTCGGGGTTTGTTTTGGATAAGCATTAATACAGGAGATTTCAATTAGCAAAAACTTAATGTTTTTAAATGGAACACCCAGTATATTATTCTACCATATTTTAAAACAATTGTATCCCTCCAAATTATGTCCATATAATGTACTCTCTAAAATTGATTGTTTTGAAGAAAATTGCATTTTGAGTTTATGATTTAAAAATATTCATGTTTTTAACAAGTTTGCTCTGAATTGAAGTTTAAAATACTTTCATTTTCGTCAATTTTATGTCACAAAATCAAACCAGTCATTTTCTACCTTCGAAAACTGTAATAGAATAAATACGTAACGTGTAACGTGAATTTCGTTCACCACTCGTAATATTTCTCGTCGATGAGAGAGTAACGTAAATTTCGGTTACCCTGGTTGTCAAATTTTAAGTTTTCGGATGAGTTCGGTTTCATTAGGATATTTAAGTCGAGGCGCGCTGAGGTTCTGTCCTTTTTTTAACTAAATTGTTGAGTTGAGTTATTGTTGAGTTCCTTAATCCTACCGTATCGAAGTGCATTCATATGAATGATGAGTAGTTTCGCTTGAAATGTATAATATGTCTTCGCTAATTCTTTCTTACATTGTACTTAATAGTTTCAAATCAATTTCCTTCAAAACATTCAGTACCAGAGATATATTATATCGATTTCCTTTTTTTATATATATATTTTGTTCTGGTTCTTTATAGTAATTAGTAACTTTTCTTATTATTCTTATTGTGCTTTTATTTCTAAAATCTCTATTAAAGTATTGCAAGATACAGAAAACATGAACCACGTTGTTTTGGTTCTTTATATTTATTTTTATAACAATGGAATTCTACGTTGAATAGCCATTAAAACGAAATTAAATGAATTAGTAACCTTTCTTATGATTTTTATTGTGCTTTTTATTTCTAAAATAAATAAATTTTCTTAAAATATTCTAAAATACAGGATATATGAACCACGTTGTTCGATATCATTTCATAATTTTGTACTTACGTTACTTCTACCTACTGTAATTTCCATCTTCAGATATCCTGCATTTTACTGAATTCTAGAACTCTATCTGATTCAAGTGTCTTTTCTAGCACTTTTTCACCGGCCTAGACTTTGTTACCGGCCTAAACCTTTTTTACCGGCTTAAACCTTTTACCGGCTGAAATTTTACCAGCTTGAACTTTACCGGCTGGGACCACGGCTTGAACTTTCTACCGGCTTGGACCGAGGACTCTACTCAAAGCCGTCTTGATGCAGCTGATTGGTTCCTGATTCCTTTGTAAGTCAAGAGTTTCATCGTTGGAAAAGAAAAAAATGCAAGGAAAGTACTAACGTCCATAATCGTATAACATTATCGATTATTTCCAGCTACAGTTCATGTATTAATTAACTTCATAGTTTTGTACCATATGTAATTTAATATCTTCGGGTGGGCCCTACGTTGGGCGCCAAAATTGCAACGGATACTTCGCCGAAGAGCTACTCAGGCGTGGGTTATATGCTAATAGAGACTCAAGGAGTAGGTCTTACCGGTTCTCGGGCAATCCTACTTATTTTTACGTTACGAAACGAAAAGAGAAGTGGGTGCCACCCTCAGTCCTACTAGTCTATAAGTTACCTCACATCAACTAATCCCAGTCAACAAAACAAGAAGGTTATAAAAAAAATGAACAACGTTATTTAATATTTACAAGTAGATTTATTAAATAAAAATTAGATATTGAAAGAAAATTGAAATTTCAAAATGTTATTAAATGTTTACAACTATATTTATTATTAAAAAAAATTAGAGACTGAAAGAAAATTGAAATTTCAAAATGTAATATAAAAAAATTAGATTCTGAAGGAAAATTGAAATTTAAACATGAATTATGGATGCTAGAAAGTTTAAGCCGGTAAAAAAGGTTTAGTCCGGTAACAAAGTTTAGGCCTGTGAAAAAGTGCTAGAAAAGACAGATATAGTTCTTGAATTCAGTAAAATGCAGGATATCTGAAGATGGAAATTACAGTAGGTACAAGTAACATAAGTACAAAATTATGAAATGATAACAACGTGGTTCATATATCCTGTATGTTATAATATTTTAAGAAAATTTATTTATTTTAGAAATAAAAAGCACAATAAAAATCATAAGAAAGGTTACTAATTCATTTAATTTTATTTTAATGGTTTTTCAACGTAGAATTCCATTGTTATAAAAATAAATATAAAGAACCAGAACAACGTGGTTCATGTTTCCTGTATCTTGCAATACTTCAATAGATATTTTAGATATAAAAGCACAATAAGAATCATAAGAAAAGTTACTAATTACTATAAAGAACCAGCACAATATATATAAATAATATAAATATAAATAATATATATATATATAAAAAGGAAATCGATATAATTTACCTCTGGTACTCAATGTTTCAAAGAAAATTCATTTGAAACTATCAAGTACAATGTAAGAAAGAATTAGCGAAGAAATATTATACATTTTAAGCGAAACTACTCACCATTCATATGAATGCACTTCGATACGGTAGGTTGAGAGAACTCAACAATAACGACATTTTAGTTAAAAAAAGGGCAGAACCTCAGCGCGCCTCGACTTAAATATCCTAATGAAAACGAACTAATCCGAAAACTCAAAATTCGACAACCATCGACAAGAAGTATTATTCGATGTTACGAGGGGTAACCGAAATTTACGTTACTCTTTCATAGACGAGAAATATTACGAGAGGTGAACGAAATTTACGTTACAGTATCTACAAAACTCAAAATAAACGAATTAAACAAAAATAACTAACAACAGATAAGAAAGAACTAAAAAGTTAGATAAGTAATGTAATAAATGATCAAAATGACCACCATTTACTTCAATACAGTAATGTATACGATCTTCAAAAGCTCTACTAGCACGATGTAACATATCGACATCAGCAGTTCGAAAAATCTCTCTAATTCTATTCTTCATGTCTTCCTTAGTTGTCGGCGGTATTTTGTATAGTTGTAACCCTACCTAAAAAATCCATTTTTGTAAGTTCAGGTGAACGAGGTGGCCATTTATGGGGTCCTCCTCTACCTATCCAACGTCCGGGAAATTCATTATTTAAATGTGCATTGATCAGTTGGGTATGGTGAAATGGTGCCCCGTCAAATAGGTACCACATTCGCCGCCAAACATGAGCAGGTAAATGATGAACTAGTTGATGTAATTCGTTTTCTAAGAAATTTAAATAAAGTTGCCCATTAACACTTCCGCCAAAGAAATATGGGCTTATGACATGAGTTCCAATTATTCCACCCCATACATTGAATGACCACCTTGTTTGACTGATAGTCCGTACACAATGCGGATGATCTGTTGCATGATAATGGAAATTGTGTCTATTAACAAAGCCATTTTCACGCAAAAGTTGCTTCATCAGCCAATAATACAAAATTGAACAAATCTGTTTTGCTCAATTTGTTCTTGAGCCCACTCACAGATGGTTAAACGCTTTTCGCAATCATCATCCAATAGTTTCTGCATTCGCTGTATATGGTAAGGACGCATTTGGTTCTCAGACAGAATTTTTTAGACTATAGTACCCCTTATGTCGGTTTCTTTTGTTATTTCCCGTGTCGAGATAGGAGGATCTTCCGTAACTTTTAACATTACGGTCATCTCGTTACGCTCTGACATTGCAGTCCTCAACCTTTCGCGTTTTTCGTAAATTACATTGCCAGTTCTAGTAAATAGTTCAAGCACATTTTCCAATGTCTCTCTTATTTGGCTGTCTTCTATCTGGAAATTTTTGTTGATAAATCCTTTGTGCGAGTAAACGGTTTTTATCACTGGCTCCCAGTACAAAATTTCAATTGCTTTCTGGTTCCTAATAGTTACACATTTACAACACTCTGACTTAAAATGCGAAAACGTCAAATTCATGTGTTACCTACTTGTTAAAACTTAAAATGCGAAAACGTCAAATTCATGTGTTACCTACTTGTTAAAACTTAAAATGCGAAAACGTCAAATTCACAGGTTACTTGTTAAAACTATGGATATTTTCATTTCATTTGTTGGTGAGGTTATTATTTCTTAATGTAGTTTTGTAGATACGCTATTTATTTGACTGCAGTCTTTTAAGGTAGTGTCACAATCCTAAGTTAACCCGGCCTTGGGACTCTGCTCAGGTTGTGAATTCGGTCTTAGTTACACTATTTTGTATTACCTTAATTGGGATGAGGTGAATCAACAAAATTTTGGGACAAATGGATTTATTTGACAGACAAAGATAAATTTACATAAACCGTATATTCTCAATACACTACGAATAAATATTAGTTATTACAGTAAAAATGTCCAACTCAATATTTTATATATACCAAAAATAAGTTAGGGACTTGGGAAGACTCGGGACGTACAGCTCGCAGTAGTAGTCAAGGATTCTTGAGCCGTCGTTGCCTAGACTCTGGAACGATATGGTCCGGTGAGTGGATCTTGTAGGGTCCGTCAGGTCCGTAAGGATCCGTAAAGGTCCGTATAGGTAAAGACCGTGATCGGTCCGTAGAGGTCGGTACAGGCTGCAGAGCTGTAGGGAAAGAAATAAAAAACAGGAGAAACAGTAGAAAATTGAAAAGGAGGAATAAGATGAACAGGTAGGAGCTTATACTCCAATACATACAAAAATTGAATTTAATTTTCAAAATAAAACCACAGAAATCTGTTCATTTTTATCCGTCCTGTTCCCAAAATAATCAGAAAAACCAAATTAATCAGTGGAAAATAACCATATAGAGAATCTGTTATAAATTCGCTTCATAAAATAACTTTGGACGCCACCAGATTTTTTTAAAGAAAGATGATAACGGCGAATAAAAAACTGGGAACGCCATGACAAGAAAAATGTTTTTATAAAAACGAAATAGAATGATTTTTAAGCACACGGATTCAATTTGAAAATATATAGATAACTTACCAGCCAGAAGAATTAATATCACACACAAGTAATATTTAAAAGTGAATGCAAAATTGCTTCTTAGCAAAGAATGAACCACAGAATGAACAAACGACGATTCCTTGAATCGTAGTTTTAAATAGCCATTTAATGATGGTAAAAATTATCACCGATACGTTCCTAATATTTGAAATAACTTGGAATTAGAGGTGGGAGTAGCCGACGATAAGTAACGCTACAAAATAATTGATGAAAATAGTAACATGTATCAGCGACATGTTACAGTAGAAAATGACTGATTTGATTTTGTCACATAAAATGACCGAAAATAGAAGTATTTAAAACTTCACATTCAGAGGCAAACATGAATATGTTTAAATCATAAACTAAAAATTACAGTAAAGTAAAAGTACATTATACGAACATAATTTGAAGGGATAATATAGTTTTACAAAATGGTAAAATAATATACTGGGTATTCTATTGAGTAACTAATTTTTGTCATTTAGAGAGCCGATAATCGTAGATTCGAGTTATGCTACTTTTAGCTAAAGATCTAGCTTTTTATATTCTGTGAGATCAGTATTCATATTAAATATCTACAAGAATAAATATATGAGGATAAATTGGTATTGCCAGAAACTTTCTACCACTTTCTTACACAATTTTTATAAATACCTGTCAGTCTTCAGCTTGTTAACAAACCCTTGATTTGCTTGGCGGCGATCCGGAAGAAATACAGGTGTAGATGCGGTGAATGGACAATATAGGCGAGTTGTAGGAACACAAATGTGGCGGCGACGTTGAGAATCCAGGCGTCCCGAAAATAAAATAACGAGAGATTACAGAGGTGTAGAAACGATGCGATGAGGAACTGTGATAAGAATTCGGTAGTGTCCGAATTATTAATTAATTCCTGATTCTATAAAATCCGTTTCGAATGACCATATGTACGTATGTACACGTAAACTGTTAATTGCCGTACTGTTTTTCAAATTTAAAAAGTGTTTGAAGTTAAATAAAAATCAAATTCGGATACTATTACTATATTTACACTTATTATTAATTGTACAATGTTTCTTTATAGTTGCGAAAAGTTGCTACGTAATACTTACTCGTTTACTAATCAAGAATTGTGAAATATTCTTGAGAATGTGTAGCTCAAATAGAGAAACTCACGAGATATACATAGAGAGAGAGTTACTTCAGAGATACAACTTGAACGTAATTCAAAGCTGGAGCTGAACCGATTCACTTGAAGAAACTCTCACGACTGAGGATGGGAACTGAAATCTTTTAGCAGGAAAGATCATATGCAATCAATAAAATACGTGCAAATCTTATAACTCGAAGAGACATTTACTTTTCTAGGTAAAACTATATTGCATCAATAAACAAAGAAAATCTATCTTTACAAATTGTTATAGAATATTTTATTAGAGGAAATGCGTCAGAGTATATTTCGAACGTGGCCAATAAACATTGAAGATCATAATAGGGACCTACAAGGGATCACAGTGGTTCACGCCGCGCGGGCAATAGTTTTTAAAATACAAAGGGAAGTTGTGAATCCTGTCGCAGCACAAAAGCGCAAGAACGAATCAATGATATTTATTCTTGTGACAAAGGATTGTGAATTCGATACAAAAGAGAGAATTTTTCAGAGAGAAAAATATATTTTCGAACAAGTGCACTGTTTCACTTAACGGTGATGCTAATAGTCAAAATTGCAGCTAAAGGTTAACAGAAAATCCTCACTGCATAAGAGAAGAACACAAGCAAAGCCCTCAAAAGGTTAATGTTTGAGCAGAGATCTTTGTAAACCATATAATTGGCTTCTTTTTCATTGAGGACAATTTGAAGGGCGATAATTATACAGCACTACTTCAAAACATTGTCGAGCCAACTTTGGTAAAGGTATATCCAGTTTCAGCAAATTCGATATGGTTCCAGAAAGATGGAGCACAATTTTATCAATGTATAGTATAATATACAATATTTCCAAAGTGGTGGAGAGGGAGACAAGAGTCGATATAATGGCCTGCATGGTCGCCTGATCTTGCGTTATTAGACTTCTTTTTTGGGGTATGTGAAAAGTATGCTGTACAAAACGAAGCAAATCGATTCAAACGACTTAAGAGGTCGAATAACGCTAGCCACTAGGTAGTTCACGCCAGATATGTTAAATTAAGTTACAAGACATTTTTATGTAAGATTAGGATCTTGCCAAGACATTCGCGGTGAGCATTTTGAACATCTACTTCATTGACATTTGCGTTTTTTTTGTTTTAAAATTATGAACATAAGTATTATATATTAGTTTGTGAGTATGTACGATGGGTAATCAAATGATTTATTTTTTTGCAGTAACTTCGAATACTATAACATTTCTGCATAGAGATTGAAGAGGTCTTTCAAACGAGCACATTCATACCATCTCAAAAATAGGCGGTTTCAATTCACATTTTCACGTTGAAGAATATCAATTTAGAATTCAAACTTGTCGTGTTTCGGATAAATTTGTGGCGTGGCAAATAATTAATTTATTCCATCTGTCTTTTCCACACTTACTAAGCTCGTTTTCAAAGATTTTACTATAGAATCTCTCGAAATTTACATTTACTCCTAATGCACCAAAATGTTCCATGAAGGATTTTCTTTGCGCCACATTCCCCGAGAGAATACAGTTATTTGTTTATAGAGGGGGCAAAAAACGCCATCCCAACGTGACCTTTCGCAATGCTTCGGTGAAGTAGTATAAAATGTCAGAAGTTCGATTGATAGGTAAACAACGCCTAAGTATATCTTGCAAATTATGATGGTGCCTAGGGGTATCATCACTCTTAAAGTTATTCATTTGAACTCTCTACAAATATCTAAAAAAAATTAAATCGTATGGTGGGGAGGATCTCATGTTGTAACTGCTTGTATATGTATATTGTTCTCGCAGTTCCCAATGACGTCGTACCTGAAGTTGCCAAAGAGTGGAATAAACAAACAATTTAGTATATAAAAGAAATAGTTATAACCTTTATATTCAAATAAATTCTCCAAAAATAATAGTCCAAGAACTGATGACGAATTTTGGGAAGGTTCTTTAGGCAAGCTGAAATTGCAAAAAATTACAATGCGTCAATTGACGAATCCAGTCCTGGCGGTCATTTAACGAATTAGCGGTTATTTCGCTACTGCGCAGCATGTAACATTTGCAAAACAAATTCAAAAAAATATATTTTTGGCAACTTGAATTCTTTTTATCTTTTAATTTATTATTTCTAGAATTCAAAAAAAAATCCCAGACGTTTTTGTCGGTTATTAAGCATTGCCAAACGACTTCAAAATTATTTTTTTTAAATTACCAAAAAATATTATTTATGCAATCTGAAATTTATACCACGTATTTATTAAGTAATTTCAATAATACCTGCAAAATGCCTGACGGGTTGCGGGTTGTAAACAATTACCAGACGTTAATAAGGTTTGTAAATAAGCGCAATAAAAAGTCTTACGCGCATCCATGATACAAAAAAATAGAAAATATGATACTTAATAGTTCCAATTCGGTCAACTCGGCGCAACTGACGTCACAGGTGACTGTACATTTAAATTTATAACAGATTTGCGTCTGTAAAATGTATTTTAACACTTAAATATATTATTATATTACATTTTAAGTATGTATTTATATTGTGTTATATATTATTTTAAATTTAAGCACATACAATAGAGAATTTATTAATGTAGGTGTATATTTATGTTGCCCAAATAATATATATTTATTTTATATCCTGCAGTGTGAATATTATATGATTCAAAGATTTTTATAGATACATAAAAGTAAAATAAGTAATAAACTATGTCTGTTTGTTGGATGAAGTTATATTAAGAAAGTAGTATTTGTATATATAACTCACAAATACAATGCACTGAATAACATTTAATTTAAGTAAAGTAATTTTAAATTATTATACTCGTGGTTGGTTTTGTTACTGAAAACGTTGCATTATATTATTTAAAATAAGTATCGAGCATCTATTGAAAAATCTGTTTATTAGATTCATTTGATAAATATTAAAACACATTTATAATAACCAAGTCACTTTAATAAAAAGGAAAAAATAAAGTATATTTTATCTACATATATAAAAATGAATGTATGTACAATACATTTCAATAACTTACAAATAAGGATAATTCACAAAATATGTGAAACCTGTTTTAAAATTCCCGGTTTTAATTTTTTTCCACCAAGATCTTAGTGTAGATATAGCCTTTTTTGAGAAGAAGGCGGATAACAATAGCTCTTGAAATATCGTCTATGTTCCAAGTTGCTCTCTTTTCGCGATTTTCCAATTTTTTTAGTCGATTTGGAGTGAAAAAATTTCGATAGGCCTCATTTTTTACTTTGCAGACGATCAATCTCTTGTTTTAATTGTAATATAGTTGCATATCTCTCATCAACTTCTGTCTGAGTATATACAAATTAAGAACAAATGAATAAACACTTACAAAAACTAAACAACTAATTACATTCCTCAAACTTAACATTTTTACTACTCAATTACTTTTAAACGACCAAATAACTGTTTATTTACTTCTTTTTGAGAATATCTTCAATAAGTTTTGACCTATTTCTTTGTACTAATCGTAGTTTTCTATTTTGTACAGATTTATTCAATTATTTCGGCCAATTTAATGTTGGCAAAGTTCCTTTTATAATTCTCTACTAAGAAGTGTTTACTACAAACCCATATTTTACATTAAATTTGTCCTTACGTTTATATGCATTTATCCAAGCTTTTTGTAAATTGGCATCAATTGGAAAACGAAAGAACCTGATGCCGTTAGTGAAACTTTTACATTTATTATCCGTTTTACATAATTCCACTGCACGCCTCATTACTAATTTAGATAACACAAAAGACTACTGTGAAATCAAATGACGCCTAATAACACCAGTTTAACAATGAGATAATAATTATTCACTTCGACAAAAGTAACAATACAAATGAAAGTCGAAAGGTTTTAACGGTTACTTCTCACCTGTGACGTCACCCACGTGACCGTCGGATGCGCAATATCATATCTCCTTTATTTATTGTATCATGACGCGCATCCGTAAGTGCAGCAAGGATAGCTATCGAGCACGGACTTAGGATCCTAAGTCCGTGTTATCGAGGCATGCTTGCAGCTGTCGGGGCCCGAGCTCTTCGCGCTGTGATTGGCTATTGAGAAACTTTGTGTTTACAGCACTGAGTTTAAAACAGAAATATTTTTTATATTTTTTTTGCTAAAATTTAACAGTTGATTAAAAATTTGTAAATTATTAATTTCGTTCGCTGCATAAATTATTCAATTAAAAATTGAAGTATTTTAGTCTCGAAAAAAAAGAAACTTAAAAAAAAATTTAACTAAAATTAATTATTTATATTTAGTACAATTTTGTATTTGTGGAAAAAAATATGCCTTATTTTAATATACGGAGCATAGTTTCCGACTTTTTCATAATCTCCTGAGATTGTAATTTAAAATAACGATGATGAAACTAAGCAAAATCTGAGTAATTAATAATTTCTTTGAATAACTATAAAAAATGAAAAATCAGAAACTAGGCCACGATGAATAATTTTTTTTACTTGATAGGAACAACGATTTGTAGGATGATGGATTAAATGATTGAATTATTCTTTCATTTTTCATTTTTATTAAGTAAATAAATTATTAAAAATTGAAATATATAAGAAAGTTTCTTGGAACTAAATTACTCTGTTAATCTTCTTCGACTTCTTCATTGTTGTCGGAATCACTTTCAGATAATTCTTCTTCGCTATTGAAGGCACCACCTTCATCGTCAAGCAGATCTCCAATATCCGGCTCTGCTATAATTTCGTCGAAATCCTAAGAGATTGCTGAAGTATAATATTTTGTTAGTATATATTAAATAATAAAATCAATTAAATATAATAAAATGACATTTACTTGTATTTTGTTTTTCGTTCGCTTTTAAAGCATCTATAACGGATGGAGGCATGCAATCTCCTTCAAACCAGTAAAATTCTAATTTTCCATTTTGAAGGTTCAAACCGGTAGCTGCCAGCATGCCTCGATAGCTATCCTTGTCGCATTTACGGATGCGCGTAAGACTTTTTATTGCGCTTATTTACAAACTTGTTTATAACCCGCAAAATTGTCAGGCAATTTGAAGGTATTATTGAAATTACTTAATGAATACGTGGTATAAATTTAAGATTGCCTAAAGAATATTTTTTGGTAATTTAAAAAAAATAATTTTTAAGTCGTCTGGCAATCCTTAATAACCGACAAAAACGTCTGGGATTTTTTTTGAATTCTAGAAATAATATATTAAAAGATAAAAAAAATTCAAGTTGCCAAAAATATATTTTTTTGAATTTTTTTTGCAAATGTTATATGCTGCGCAGTAGCGAAATAACCGCTAATTCGCTAAATGACCGCCAGGACTGGATTCGCCAATTGACGAAATTGTAATTTTTCGCAATTTCAGCTTGCCTAAAGAACCTTCCCAAAATTCGTCGTCAGCTCTCCGACAGTAAGTAACATTGTGAAAAAATATCATGTATTTGCACTTAAAGTTTTTTCTACAAGTTATCTATATCAGTCGGAGGGTAATTCGCTGATCCGATAGTTCAAAAATAATTTAGCGTATAAATCAAATTTTACGCTCCGTGTAGTCAACTGTTGATATGTGAAATTTCTTAATTTCATAGAGCTTCACGTTCAGTAAACGAGCATACAAAATGGCGATAATTTAAAAAAAAGCAATAAAGTAGACACATTGAGATGCAGTAAAAAGCGCTACCGAAATACTAAAGATCCTGACCTTGATGATAAATTTCCTTTGAAGCCTTCAAAGCATTAACAACATTTTTAATATCATTGAGAGGCACTAACAAAGTATTAACGCCTAAGAAAACATGTTCTACGATAAAGTGTGGCTGCTGACCATGAAAGAAGAAAAAATTTAATATCTTCAAAACTAAATAAGTCTAAACTAAATTATCAGAAACAAGTATTAATAAGACAATAACCCCGTCGAAATTTTGTTAAGAAATTTTACACGTTAGCTAATGGACCCTAAATTTTCTACGCATAATAAAGGGCACGACTTGTTTCTCATCTCATCTAAATAACAGAATATAGCAAACAATTTAGACTCTATTTAAGAACTTTCTGCAAAACCTCAATTTTTACCGATTGAACTACATTAATTTGAAAAATAGAATTTTTTAAATTTTACATTTGCAATCTTCTGGAAAATATATAACAGGTAGTGACTTAACTTGAAATGCGACTAAATTTAAACGCTATATCGAATTGTTTGTATTCTTACTTCTTGATACGTTGAATATTTTCCGCTTTTTTTGATGACTATCTATCATTTTATATTTCCCGCATATTGTTGGGGCTATGTGCAAAGGCAACGAAGTGACCAAGAGCTAAATCGGGTCCTCTGAATGCAACACAACCACTCAAAATGTATTGAACGTCACCTAAGTGAGTCTTTATTGGTACTTCCTTCAATTTTCACTTGACCTTACATATTTTAGAGCTTGTTCATATCAGTTCCACAAAAAAGAAAGCTGGATTTAAATAGAAACTTCTTCGTAAGTACCCTTCGCGCCCCTCATTATTGCGACATTGGAAAAAGTAGTTCGGCTTAAAATTTATTATTTGATCCGCGCCTCTAAATTATAAATGTTTAGCAATTCCACGTCCAAAAATGGAGCAGGTTCAATCTTTTCATATGCACATTCGTAATAGTATCTACGTTTAAACCTGAATAAAAGTCCACCATTTTAATCAAAAGATTTGACATCTGAATTTGTACACAACTGATATAATATCTTTTGGGTTTGCATTATATACAAAGACTTTATAACATAACTCATCTCGAAGCCTGTAATAGTTATTTATGTGTCAAGCTCGGAAAGTGATACTTTCATGCAAGTTTCAAGGTGACGCTGAAGGTGGAGCTCTGAAAGCATGCGAGCCCTGTAAATACACTTTCCGAGTGTGGCGCGTACAATATTTTTTGTGCAGCCACTAATAATTTGACAATAATATAGGATAATACTTATTGCTCAAAATTTATAGCAAAACTTAACTCATTTATTATTAATATTTATGTTGAATGTGCAGTTATGCAAAGTACAATAATTATTAAACGTTGGTGTTCCGGTCAATTTAGAAATCATATTATTTGTGTTATCAATAATATTGGATTCGATTCTTGAAGTTCCAGGTTGGTGTTGTTAATATTTTATCATCAATCAGTAATGTGGCTGAAGTCCTGCGGAAACAATGGCAACTACATTTTGTTGGGTTAGGCAATTTTAGATATGTAGCTATTTTACAAGGGAAGTTTCCTATTAAATACATTCCAATTGTTTTTAAAAAATATAGATAATCTGCGATGTGTGATGTGATTTGGACGTAGGGCTATGTTCTATATAATTCTAAATGGAATTTGTTGAAAACGAGAAATGTTCTCTGTATGTTTGTTTTTGGGTTAGGAATGTTTATTATTAGCATATCATTCTTATTGTAACATGTCGCTGAGACATGTTACTATTTTCATCAATTATTTTGGAGCGTTACTTATTCGTCGGCTACTCCCACCTCTAATTCAAAATCCTTTTATTTCAAATATTAGGAACACATCGGTTTTTGCCATCGTTAAAATATCTACTTAAACTACGATTCAAGTGGAACTCGCTCTTTTGTTCATTCTTCGCTAAGAAGTAATTCAGCATTCTCCTTTCAAATAATACATTGTGTGTGATTTTCAATTTTCTTCGCTGGTAAGTTATCTATATATTTTCAAATTGTAATTGTGCGCTTACAAATCATTCTATTTCGATTTTTCTATTTAGTTAAAACATTTCGTTTTTTAAAAAACAATGTTTTTGTTATGGCGTTTCATAACTTACGGAAGAAAATCTGCTTTTAATTTAGCAACAATATCAGACCAAGTATTGAATTTACTACGGTTATTAAGAAACCATGTAAAAGCACTGCCTCGAAAGAGCTCACAAGACTGCAAAAATAATTCAGTATAAGAAATACCTCTAGAAACTCTAAGTAATTCAACCTTTTCTAAAAAAAGATGGAGTGATTTATTCTTTCCTAAGAATGAAATATTCCACTTGTAAACTGGATGATGACGAGACTGTGGGACTGAAGGAGAAGACAAAGAAGATGAAGCAAGAGGAATATGATTATTATGTGACTCTTCACTATCAACTGAAATAAAAGGAGTAGTTTTCATATCAAAATCAGATTCAAGTAAAAGTACATCCCTATTCAATGAATTTTTAGCTTGAACTTGTTGATAATCATCTGGGTCAATATTTAATCTATTTATTCTATTAGTTAAATGAGTTAACCTGGAATTTATTTTGCTAAAAACAGGTTCACGCTTATTTCCATTGAAATTATTTATTACTTCACTTAAGTCTTGAATAGTGTTACGAATCTCTAAATGATCCTCCTCAAAAGTGTACGTATTTATTGGCAATGAAAAACTACGGTTAGCTTTTTCATGAGCCAATAAACCATTAAGAGGTCTACGTTTTTCCTCAACAGTATCAGGTACAGTTTCATCTCTGATTTTAATTTCATATGAAAGTTCAAATGCCTTTAAATGACTTGCCTGCATTTATTTTAGAATAAAAAAAATTTAAAAATTGTCAATCAAAAAGCTAAATAAAGTTTACTTAGCTGTAGGGAAAGAAATAAAAAAAACAGGAGAAACGGTAGAAAATTGAGGATTGGAAAGGAGGAATAAGATGATCAGGTAGGAGCTTATACTCCAATACATACAAAAATTGAATTTAATTTTCAAAATAAAACCACAGAAATCTGTTCATTCTTATCCGTTCTGTTCCCAAAATAACCAGAAAAACCAATTTAAATCGGTGGAAAATAACCATATAGAGAATCTATTATAAATTCGCTTCATAAAATAACTTTGGACGCTACCAGATTTTTTTTAAAGAAAGATAATAACGGCGAAGAAAAAATGGAAACGCCATAACAAAAACATTGTTTTTTTAAAAACGAAATGTTTTAACTAAATAGAAAAATCGAAATAGAATGATTTGTAAGCACACAATTACAATTTGAAAATATATAGATAACTTACCAGCGAAGAAAATTAAAAATCACACACAATATATTATTTGAAAGGAGAATGCTGAATTACTTCTTAGCGAAGAATGAACAAAAGAGCGAGTTCCACTTGAATCGTAGTTTAAGTAGATATTTTAACGATGACAAAAACTATCACCGATGTGTTCCTAATATTTGAAATAATAGGATTTAGAATTAGAGGTGGGAGTAGCCAACGAATAAGTAACGCTCCAAAATAATTGATGAAAATAGTAACATGTCTCAGCGACATGTTACATTATCTTGCACGTTATCTACGGTCATTTTTACTAATTCATCACGGCGACATGCGCCGGCCAAGCCAATTACCAGTATAGTCTACAAAAAATTAGAATGTCAAAATTTCAAATACAGCCACTAAAAATTATTGAAAATACCTTAATAGCGAGATACTCATGATTTGAGGCTTCTGTCAAAATTGTATTTACTTCTTGTGTACTAAAAACTTTAGACTTCTCTGCTTTATATCGCACAGTTTTTTTTTAATCTAATAACTTCTGAAATTTACTAATATCAATATCCTTGCTTACTAACATTGTTTTGAGCATTGAATACAAACTCCATACAATTGATGATTTAAGTGTGTTTGATTTTATAGCTAAATAAGCTAACAAAACATCTTCATTTACTACCTTTATTTTTCTCTCTTCGCGCCATTTTTCTAAAAATTCATATTATTTTTCATACCTTTCCTTGGATTTTGTTGGTAATAAAGCATTAGTGGTGATAGCTGCCTCTCCTTTAATTTCGAATGGAACGTTTTCTACGTTACTTTCATCGCTACTCATTTTTAAATGGTTTAGAAACTTGTAATAATACACAAAGTGCATCAAAACGTCAAAAACATCTACTGACAGATGGCTACGGTATTGTCATGGCAACTGTATTATTTAACATACCCTTCGAAAATTCTCTCTGGCTAGATGCTGATATTTAGTCTTTAATAAACCTTTTGACATAAGAGCTCGGGAAAGTTGGTACTTTGCAGAGCAGTTCTGTCACTTTACCGAGCAGTTAAGTCAATTTTCCGATCTATAACGGCAACGACGCAATTTCTGAGTTAAAAAATTATCGGAAAAACGCATTTTCTAAAATGGCAGCATAAAATTTTTTGTATTTACACGCTTGTTCACAATAGTACCTACATACAATTGCTGCCAGTTCGCTTTTATTTATGGCAAATGAGGTTAACAAATCTTTAAAAGATTGACGACTATCGCATAAACAACTGGTGAGTATTTCAACTAACCAATTCAATTTACAAGTGTTGGATTTCATTATCCACTATCACTAACATAGCTTCTATTGGTTTCTATAGGTTTGAGGCCTTCTAGGTTGTCATTTCGCATTAGTCCTATCCGCTAGTACTTTTTTGTTCGAAAAGTCCGTCGATAAAAACTCTGTTACTGGTTCCAAGTAGCCATATTTTTCTGATTTTCAACCTGATTGTGCTCCATGTATTTTTTTCTGAAATTGTCATTGGGGGGGCGGGCAACTTTACTTTAAAGAATGAACTTTAACTAACCAGGGAAAGGAGGGATTTTGTTTTTGGTACTTATTTTTGGAGAATTTATTTCACTAAAAAGGTAATAAATATTTCTTTTATATACCAAGAATATTTTGTTTTTGTTGGTGGTGCATGAGAATACATTAGGAGTGGACTCCACTGATCTATACTTTTTTCGGAAATTGTCATTAAGGGGGCCAACTTTATATAATGAGGTTTAAATAACTAGGTGGAGAGGTGATTCTGTTTCTGTTGTGGTGCATAATAGTGCATAAGATGTGGATGCTGCTGCCATATATTCTTTCCGAAATTGTCATTGGGAGGGGGCAACTTTACATTAAATTTTGATGTTTAACTAAGTAATGGAAGGGGGGATTTTGTTTCTGTTGGTGGTGCATTAGAAGTGGACCCCACTGCCCTATACTTTTTTCAGAAATTGTCGTTGAGGAGGGCCAACTTTAATATGTATAATAATGTTTAACTAATTAGGGACAGAAGGGATTTTCTTTTTGTTGGTGGTGCATAGGAGTGAATTTGAAGTGGAATCCGATGTCATTTATTTTTTTTGAAAATTATCATTGGGGGGTCTACTTTACTTTTTATATTGAGGTTTAACTAAGTAGGGGGATGGGTGGATAGCGTTTATATGCCCCTCCCCCATAAACAAACAGCTGTAGTTTCTCGGGGAATGTGGTGTAAAGATAATCATTCATGGAGCATATTGGTGCATTAGGAGTGCATTACGACCATATATGTTTTTTTAAATATCTATTGGGGGGGGACAACTTGACTGAGCTCTAAACCTCCTATGTACAGAACACGACTTTATATATCTCGTTCTTTTTAAGGATGTGGTTGAGTATGCAACAAACGAAGCCAAGCGTATTTGAAGAAACCAATCCAGACGGTGTACAAAGAGTGAGAACCACCAAAAATTCTTTGTATGCCTTCCTAATAGAATCTACGCAAATTGAATATGAAGTAGAGACAAAATGTGATTTGAAGCAAATCGGGAGGCTACTAGATAGTAAAAGTTTTGGAATCGCCATGCCCATGAGTGAGATATTTTAACCCTACTAGTACTGTGCGGTGGGTAGAAATCCAGGATTTTAAAACTTGAAATTTCTTTTATAAAAATGGCAATGTTTTAGCAATTGGACAAAACTATTTTGTAGTAAAAGACACTTCATTATAATGTCAAAACTAGAAGTTTTCAATCCTTAAAATGAATACCACGGGTTTTATTCGTCACAATATAATAACAGTTCATTTATTCTCACATTATAAAACATATTGTTGGGGATAATACTATATCTATGCTAAAACAAATTATAGCTCGACCATTCTACCTTGGCACTTTGGATATGCGCGAATCAAATGGAGATAAAAAGTGAAAAGAAATAAAAATCTTTTTTACGATGGTTCGGCTACATACAACACCAGAGTCGTTTATATCAGAAGGACGTGGGTAATATTTTTAATTGTAATAATTAGATGCATTTATATATTATCTCAAAAACATGAAAAAGGACGTTTTATAAATATTTATTGATGAATAAAAATGACCAATATATTTTGTATTTATTAAATTAAAAATTACATTAATAAGTTATGAGTTACACAAGTATAACCAATTATAATTTTTTCGAGGTTTACAAAAGGTTTATTTTAAAATAATGCGATATAAATGACTGTCTAAAAGTATACATATAATTCATTACTAACAGTTTTAATACTTTAAAATATTTTATTTTAAGTAGGTGTTATTTACAATATCTAGGTGAACGATTCTTAATGGCCATTATTCTAATTTTTATAATTAATAGGTGGATGAAATACCTTCAATTTTTTCGAAATTTAAAATTTCATATTCTTCATTCTTATTTGAAAAATAAATACTCTTCCTTCGAATCATACTCACTTTCCACAATTTTTCAGATTAATTATAAATAGGTAACGATATCTTTTGCGAATTCCTTTAAATTTTAAAAAAGCCACAAATACAAATCGTCTAAATTTTCGGTACATCAAGAAATTTTTTAAGATGATAAATTCAACCGAATGTTTTTGTGTTAAGCTATTTTGAATCCGGTTCACAGAGACCGACATTTTATTAAGAATATTCGTTAAAAGTACATTCAAAATAAATGGGGATACAAATAGGCAAATTTTTCTGAACTGGCACCAAGTAAACCGCGATTTAAAAATCCATAATTGTTCCCAATATCGTGAAGATCTTAAAGTTGGGATATTGGGTCCTAATATCATAATATGTTCATTCTTCATTGAGGGAAAACAAATATTTAGAATTATTAGAAGATAATATCGAACCTGCAATTGAAAATGTTTCTGGCGAGAATGTTATTTGGTTTCAGCAGGATGGACGTCCGGCTCATTCGTCCAATGCAACTAAATTACATGAAAAAAATTCTTCTGGTAATAGTGGATCAATGCATTGGCAAGCTTGATCACTGGAATTAGCACCAAATGACTTTTTTTATGGATACATTTAAAATCTAAAATATAAAAAACATGACACCCCAATATTGATTATCTCAATCGGAAAATAATTGAAGAATGTGCGAAGATTTCGAATAAACAGTTAGTAAATGTGCGGCGAAATTTATAGTTAAACAATATTTAAATTTATTTACTTTAAACTAACGTGAATAATAATTTAAACGAAATGGCTTGAAATGTTCAAAATGCTCGCTGTTCATGTAATTTTATATTTTAGACAGAAATCTAACGGCTTATGGTCCGGAGAACGAGCAGGCCACTCTATGAATCCTGTACATTCAATCCATCAAAGTAGAAAATTCGCATCCTAGAAATCCCTAACCCGTCGTTCATAGTCGCGAGGTGCACCATCTTGTTGAAACCAATAATGTTGTAACTGTCCATTCTGTTGAAGTGCAGGAATAATTTGGTGATTCAATAAATCTAAATATTTGTCACTATTCAAGTATATAGAAAATGGGCCTATAACCCTATTTTCAACAATTCCCATCCAAACAATCAGCTTTTGTGGATATTGGGTATGAGCTTCACGAATCCAATGAGGATTTTCATTTGACCAATATCTTGAAATATGGCGGTTAACTGCTCCATTTAAACAAAAAGTTGCCTCGCCTGAAAGCACTAGATTAGCTGCAAAATGTTCGTCGTTGTTCCAAATGTCCATCAGTCGTTCTCAAAATTCCAACCGTCTGTCAAAATCATCGTCTGACAATTCTTGATCGAGTTGTATTTTATATGGATGGTACTTATCAATTTTTAATATATTTCCTTCAGAAACCATGGTTTAGTGTCAAATTTGTTCTAGAAGATTGAGGTGATTCCTATAAATCAATTGCAATGTTCTGTCTAATTACTTCGTTTATTGCGGTCCGCGGCCTTCCAGTTTTTGACAAATTTTTAACCATTCCAGTTGTATTTAAACATTGTAATGTTTTAGTAACCGTTGATCGTGATATGGGATTTCGTTCAGGATGCAAATCATTAAAAATATTACACACTTCTTCATAAGTTCTAACACGATCACCATAACCAATCATCATTAATATTTCAATACGATCTTTTCACTTAAATGAACCAATCTTACAATAATATAGTTCTGTCAATTAGCCTGATAGTTATCTACTAGAAAGTAAGTAATACATTTACCTATTCTTTACAGTAGTAACAAAAAAATGGCATCAGATGCGTTGATCTTTCCTGCAAAGTTTCATTAAGATCGTCCTTTTCGTTTTAAAGATATTTACTTGGTTCCATACGTTATCCCAGCCCTGTATACGTTTTATTTATATGATTATCTGTATAAACAATGTCGGATTGAATCACGTTCCACTAAAACTTTCCGGGTGCAATTCTTTTCAAAGCGATTCTCTACACCAATCATAATTGAATTTTTCGTAAAAATGTTGATGAATTTTCTTCAGCGTAGTTATGGTTTTATGCAATGTATGATCATTTAAAATGCTGTTTCTTAACTGGGTCTTGCTAACAACGTCATCTAGCATTGTTTTTCTCTTTTTGCCAGGCTTTTTGCGGAGTAGAAAATGAGGCTGCGTCGTGTTTTTTCCATTGATAGACTCACTGGAAATTCGACGAACAGTTCGTGAGCTAATACCAAGAGCAGCGGATACACGTTCACACCATCCTTTAAAAAATTGACCTAACTTCAATTCTTGTATAAGATGCGTTGTGGTAAATAGATTTAAATACGCTGTTAAAGGGTATAATTAGTTTCATTTGTGCTGCTTCTTTCTTCATCAATTTTATTAAGTTACTGACTAGCTCACGGCTTTGGCCATTTACAACTTTATTATGAATGTTACTCTTATAGTCCTTTTACACTTACAGTCAAATCAAATGAACACAAAACTGATGATAATAAAATTTAGTACGCCTCTGGAATAATTACGATGTCAAATGAGCTCTCAGTGTCGATAGGTGCAGTTAGTCACAGCGCATCTGAAAATTCTCAAGGTCGAGTGCCAAGCTAGGATGGTCGAGTATGCGATAGTATGCCTCATTTTACAACTCATTTTATAGGTTTGTCGCGTATGTTGCAATATATCATTGTATCAGAATCTTTTAAATTAATTTTTATCAATTTCTAGACATCTGAACAATCTGAAATTTTGTATACCTACTAAGGACCGATATCAATGCAATAATTTCATAACATTGACCTAATATCCTGACTGAACAAAGTGGAGTGCATGATAGCGCTACGCAGACTAAGGGTACGTTCATAGTGTATCATGTTCACTGTGATGCCTCAATACCTCGATACCTCGCGGTCACCTAGCTAAAAACAAATACATGTAATAAAATAGGACGGTTTATAACGAAGCAACCTCAATGCGATGCTTAGGTCGATAACTCGCGGTCGATCATCGATGCTTTTTCTAAAAGTCAAAAGTTTTGTGTTTTACATCGCGGTCAAGAGGGAACATCGATATGGAAGCATCAGCGATTGAATGAGACAACCCCTCCCCTTGCTCTTTCACACACATTCTAAACAGCAAGAAGAGACGCGTGCTTGCCGGCACTCAATTTGCCTATTTTGTTTGTATTATAACCTAATTACAATGAAAGACAAATTAATAGAAAAGGTGTTCGTATATGTACCGATATGGAATAAAAGGCATAAGTAGCATCACAATCGCTATCTATTGGCAAAGGCTGAAAAAATTGCCAGTGAATTTGGAGTTGATAGTAAATTATTTTTTGTTTATTTTTTTTATATGAATAATATAACATGTAAATTCATAATGGTTTAATAGCAGCTTTAAATATTCAATAACAGAAGGTTTTGTATTTTTTAAACCAAAGAACACAAGCACAGGTTCAAATACAAGTTATACAGTTACAGTAAAACTAAAAAACAGTCGTAATTCAAAATTGAGAGAATTTTCTGAAAAAAAATGAGCAAATATATGGCGTACATTCTTTGCATCACTTGTTGAAGAATTATGTGCTTTATTTCGTTGCAGTTCGCAATGCAGTGAAATTGATGGGTGTTCCAACAAATTGATAATGTTATTACACTCTTTATCAATTATTGTGCTATGTAAAATACATATTATCTTGATTATAATATATTCAGTTGTTTCTGCTGTTTCCTAATATTCGCCATTTTGAATACAATATACCAAATGCACTTTCGACATTTTTACAAGCCCATGATAATCGTTTGTTGAAAATGTCTTGTATTACTAACAAAGAATGCCCTGGATACGATTTTGAGAGATGTTCTTTTAAAAGGTAGGCTTCATCTGCAATGAATACATATGTCAGGGTATATTCACTGTTCACTGATAACGCAGAAACACTAAAAGTCCCTCCATTACTTTGCTTTCCATAGCCTCCTACATCAATAGACATAAATCTGTAATGTCCATCAATTAGTCCTTGCAGAACAAAAGAAAAATACGATTTATAGTTGAAAAACGTTGATCATGAGTAGGCTGGACATTTTATTCGGACATACTTTTCATCTAAAGCGCCAATGCAATTTTGAAAACCCCATAGTTTTTTAAATTCTTCAGCAATATTTAAAAAATCAAAAGTCTTGAACGCTCTCATATGAATAGGCTAAAGAATTGTCCACAGAATATCGCACTATTGTGGAACAATTTTAGAAATAGTAGAAACTCCCATTCGGAATGAAAAAGCCATCGCCCGGTAGCTACTTCCTGTTGCAAGATACATGCAATTATAAAAATATATAAATTTGTGGAGTAAGTGAAGAACCTGCAGAGGAGGGAATTCGGTCTCCTGTAGAAAATGTTGGAAACAGTAGCAGCTCGCGTGAACCAAGTCCTTCTTCCGTCGTTATCCTCTCGAAATTCAGTTTCAGTTCGACAGGATACAGGGAGCGTTTGAGCGACGAAACTAAACTTGGAAAGGAATTTATTGGTTTGGAGAGAGAAAAACTGGAATTAGCAAAGCGGAAGAACATCACAGATATAAACGACGAATATGTCGGGTTTTTCAACTCCCTTCTATCAACAGTCAAGGAATTACCGGCCAAAGAAAAATTCGTTTTTAGAATGAAAGTCCAAGAGATACTTTATGCCAAGGGTGCCAAGGGCCAAATCAACCCGAAGCATTTTTTTTTCAATTTGTAAAAATTTTTTGGAGTACGTATGTTTTTCAGTTTATAATATATTTTTTAGTTGGTAATACGCTTTTTAGTTTATTTAAATTATTACACCTGTTCTATGAATGTCAGAATGACAGCTTGGACTGAAAATAAGAAGAGGGCTGAATAGGCGGAGTAGTCACAGTCGCTTGTCGAGGTGACAGTCTAGAATTTTCAAGATTTTTCTATTGTGTTCCATATTGACGTACTAGTATGTTATAGAATAATCTAGTCCTTTCTGGAAAGTTCTTTCTATATATAAATAGAGATCAGTTGTGGCAGAGTCGGTCAGTCAATAGTTTGATGTGTTAATGAGTCGAATCGTTAAAATGTAGTATTGTATTTTTCCAAGTATTGAATAAAGTTGTGAAAGTTATAGCAGTGGTGACAGCGGTAAAAGTAATTTATGGTCAATACTAGAAGTACAAATTACGACACCGATATGGAAGCATGAAAAACAAGAAAAGGGGGAAGATGAACGGAAAAGAAAGTAAGAAAAGGAGGAAGAGAAAAACCACAGAAAACAAGAAAAGGAAGAAGAGGAAAACAGATGGAACTTGGAGATGGAGGAAAGGAAGCAAATATTATAGGTACTGTCCGATTTTAGTTCTACGTGTAAAAGTAAAATAACGGCCTTAGATAACAAAATAGATACAATGGAAGAAGGCCTAAAAACAGAAATAAAAACAGTTAAGGAAGATTTGGCAACAGTAGAAAAATATTTGAAAATAGTGGAGAAAGCTTTAAAAACGACAGAGAAATATTTAAAAACAGACCAGCTTGTCCTAAGACAAAAATTAGATGCATTAGTAAAGAAAATAGCAGTTTTATTAGTGATAGTGCCAGAGCTGAAATAGTAAATTTGAGACACAACCAGGTTATCAAGCCACCTACATATGATGGCAAATCATCTTGGGAAACATATCGACGCCAATTTGAAGCAGCAGCTAGTGCCAATGGGTGGAATGATTTCTCTTCGTGGACAAGGCCAACTTAGCTATGACGTCATTATCCAAGCTTTGGAGAACAGGTATGGACAACAACATTTAAAACAAGTTTTCCAAAGTCAATTGAAAGTGCGCATGCAAAAATTAGACGAGAGCCTCCAAGAATATAGAAGTGACATTGAAAGGAAATTGAGTTTAGCCTTTCCATAGGCACCTAAATAATTTTTAGAACAATTTGGCGTTCAAGCATTCATTGATGGTTTAAGAGATACAGAAATGCAACAAGCCCTTCGATTACGCCACCATCTGACACTACAAGAAGTATTAACTTTTGCTCAAGAATTCGAAATTGCTAAGACCATTTCCAAAACCGGCCGTCAAAAATTACGAGCAATACACTTTGAGGAATTTTACCGAAGTTATGGCTAGAGTCTAAAACCTACTGGAAGACACGCTACAAAGTCGTACACCAATTCAAGAGTCCCGGAAATGTTTCAACTGCGGAAGAATTGGACATCTGCAGAGAACATGTAGAGTTCCATCAAGATCTCGAAGCCAAGCTAGGAACTCGGATAACCCGACAACATCAAGACAACCTTCATCCTCGCAGGGCCCAGTTAGAAACAGAACTCGTAGCCCCACAAGAAACAACCCTAGAAGATCATCTCCATAACAAAGTCGATCACCAACACCTGATCGGCGCTCTCATACCGGCAACCAGGAAAACTACTAAAAGTCGACTATTCGGGGCGGTTGTCGACTAAAACCATTTAAAGCCCCACGACTCGCAGATATTCTTTGTTAAAAATGGCCGAAATTTAACTAATAGGGAACAACTAGAAAATCATGATTGCAAATTTATTGTCGACACTGGGGCAACTAGATCATTTGTACGCCCAGATATGTTGACACAGAAATACGCAAGAACACCTAAATGCCTTGTGCTGGAAACGGCAACTGGTCATACTACTTCGATTTTGGGACAAGTAACAGCATTTATTCGAATTGGAAACGCGGCCATAGTTCACTCATTTTTGGTAGCAAACATTATGGGTGAATGTGTTTTGGGTTTAGACATTATGCAAGACAAATTTGTAATAAATTTGAAAAACAAAATCTTATCCATCGACGACGAAGAAGTACTCCTCAGTGGTGAAAATGATCAATTGAACAAAATGAAAGATCTGACTATTGGGTTTATTGAACCACGTGAACCGACAGAAAATGGAGTAATGGTAGCCAAATGTCTGGTGAATATAGAACAGCAAATTTCCATTCGTGTTGCCAATATATTTAGGTGACCAGTTGAACTAAAGAAAAATCACGAGTTGGGATACTGTGAACCAGTGAAGAGCATAGTGAATTTACGAGATAATCCCAAACCCGAAAAAGAGCCACAAAATAATGCCGACGACCAACTTATAGAGACATTCATCAAAGACTTTGAGGAACTAACAACCGAAGAAGCGAGCAAGGCAAAGAAATTTGTCTTGAATCGCTTTAGCCTTTTCGAAACCGGAAATCTACAGGGCGAACCAACTTAGTCCACCAAAGAATTAATACAAGAGATGCGCCACCGAAACGTCAAAACCCAAGAAGACTCCCATTCGCTAAACAAAAAGATGTAGCGAATATGATACAAGACATGTTGGATGAGAACATTATTGAAGATTCATCTGGACCGTGGTATTCTCCAGTTGTTTTAGTAACTAAAAAAGATGGAAGTGCAAGATTCTGCGTTGACTATCGCAAATTAAATCAAGTTACTGTAAAAAACAGCCACCCTCTGCCACGTATAGACGATTCACTGGACACCCTATCCGGCTCTCAGTGGTTTACCACATTAGACTTAAAGAGCGGATACTGGCAAGTTGAAGTTCATCCCGATGATAGGGACAAAACAGTCTTCTCTGCTGGAAATAACCTTTATCGATTTCAAGTACTTCCATTTGGTCTATGCAATGCTCCAGCCACTTTTGAAAGACTTATGGAAATGGTGTTAAAAGGACTGACGTGAAAACCTGTCTGTGTTATTTAGATGACGTCATTATAATGTGAAAAACATTCGACGAACATCTGAACAATCTAGAAGAAGTTTTTAGCCGACTGAAAAATGCAAACTTAAAATTGAATTCTAATAAATGCTCCTTATTTCAATGTGAATTTTTATATTTGGGCCACGTTGTGTCAGCAGAGGAAATAAAAACTGATCCGGCAAAAATTTTAGCGATTGAAGACTGGCCAAAATCAAGTGATAAACATGAGGTTCGTTAATTTTTGGGTGTTTGTACATATTACCGGAAATATGTCCAAACTTTTGGAAAGATGGCCAAACCTTTACATAGACTTACTGAAAACAACATATCATTCGATTGTGATCCAGAATACCAAAATGCCTGTACTGAATTGAAAAAGAATTTGTCCACTACACCGGTTTTAGCGTACCCTAAAGAAGAAGGTCAATTTATTCTCGACTGCGACGCTTCAAAACATGGCATAGGAGCTATCTTTTCACAGCAACAAGATGGCGAAGGAAAGTAATAGCTTATTTCAGTAAGACCTTGGGAAGGGCGGAGAAAAATTACTGCGTTACAAGAAAAGAGCTGCTAGCAATTGTAAAGGCTATTGAACACTTTCACGCATACGTTTATGGCTGAACCTTTATCATCGGAAGCGACCATAAAGCTCTACAGTGGCTGATAAATTTTAAAAATGCGGAAGGATAAATTGCAAGATGGTTAGAAAGACTTCAGCAGTACAATTTTGAAACAGTTTATAGAAAAGGTCGCTATTACGGAAATGCGGATACCCTATCCAGAAGGCCATGCACTCAACAAGCATGCAGATATTGCCAAAGAATTGAGAGAAAGGAAAGTAATAATAACCAAATAAACAAAGATGAAAAGATATAATTGCTGCATGCAACAACAATAAGAAGCAACTCTGACGAAAACATGTGGTCAGAAGAAAACCTATGGAAATTTCAAAAGATAGATGAAGACTTAAAAGTTGTCCGGACCTGGCTACAAAATGGAGTTAGACCCGATTGGCAAGAAGTGTCCAAGTATGGTTCAACGATCAAAAGATACTGGGCTCAACGGGATTCCCTTACTCTTCGCTATGGTGTACTCCATCGGACGTGGGAGAGCTCTGACGGTGTATTTACGATCCACCAACTTGTCCTACCTAAATCACTTGTTTGTAAAGTGATGGAAGAACTTCATAGCAGTCGTTAAGGGGTACATTACGGAGTTGGGAAGACCTTAGTCAGAGTTCGTGAACGATTCTACCGAGTCATCTGTCGCCAGGACATTACAGAATGGTATAAGAAATATGACTTATGCAGCGAAAACAAAGGACCAAAAACTAGAAATCGTGGAAAAATGGCTCAATAACTGTCCAGTGAACCATTTCAGACAGTAGGTGTAGACATACTCGGGCCACTACCAAAAACAGAAAAAGGTAACAAGTACTTAATGGTAGCTATGGATTACTTTTCCAAGTGGCCAGAAGTAGTACCAATTCCTAACCAAGAGGCTGCAACCGTCGCTGAAGCATTTATGAATAATGTCATCGTAAGACACGGAGTACCATTGAAAGTACATTCGGATCAAGGAAGAAATTTGGAATCAGAATTGTGGACAGAATTAATGAAAATCCTCGGGATTAAGAAAACTCGAACTACAGCATCCCCAGTCTGATGGTTTAGTGGAACTTCATAACATGACAATTTGCCAATATCTATCGTTATTTGTCTCCCAAAACCAGCAAGATTGGTATGAACTGATTCCGTTGCTCCTCCCATCTTATCGGAGTGCACAGCATGAATCCACCGGCTATATACCTTCAATGTTAGTCACTGATCGAGAAATGAAGCTTCCTAGCGATATCCTCTTTGGAAAACCACCTCCTTCGTCTCGAGAAAAATACCAAAGCCTGCCTCAATATGCTGAAGACCTTCAACAAAAGTTAGAGAAGATTGACGAGTTTGCAAGGACGCGACTGAAACTAACCAGCGAAAAGATGAAGTGACGGTTGGATAAAAACCTTAAACAAAAGATATTTAAGCCCGGTGATGCAGTTTGGTTGTACCAGCCCAGAAGAAAGAAAGGGTTAACTCCGAAACTTCAACGAAATTGGGAAGGTCCCTACCTGGTGGTGAAGAAAATCAACGACCTAATTTATCGCATTCGTCTGACACCAAAAAGTAAACCTAAGGTCGTTCATATCGAGTGATTGGCTTTTACCGTGATGGCCCACCTAATTGGTTTCAAGAAGACGGCGAAGTCCCTGTTATTCGAAGCGAATAACTTGAAGAGGGTAAGCAATGCTACACCTGTTCTATGAATGTCAGAATGACAGCTTGGACTGAAAATAAGAAGAGGGCTGAATAGGCGGAGTAGTCACAGTCACCTGTCAAGGTGACAGTCTAGATTTTCAAGATTTTGCTATTGTGTTCCATATTGACGTACTAGTATGTTATAGAATAATCTAGTCCTTTCTGGAAAGTTCTTTCTATATATAAATAGAGATCAGTTGTGGCAGAGTCGGTCAGTCAATAGTTTGATGTGTTAATAAGTCGAATTGTTAAAAAGTGGTATTGTATTTTGCCAAGTATTGAATAAAGTTGTGAAAGTTATAACAATATATATTTTTTTGGAGTTCGTATTTGTTTTTAGTTTATAATTTGCGTTTTATAGTTTTTTACTTTATAATGAATAAAGAGTTTAATAGTTTAGTTTAATATAAATAACTTTTTCTTACCTTATTGTAACCACCAATCTATTTTCAGCATAAACTAGATTAGTATGTAGGTTGAAGTAGTTATTGACGTCGATGAGAGACTAAATTTTTCCAGGGATGTATTCAAATGTACTAACTGACTTCTCCAAGTTCTGTCATCATTTCATTAATAGAATGTGCTCTAAATTTTCGATTTGGTATAGAATTTAAAATCCACCATTTCGTTGTTGAACTCATGTCACTATCACTTTCACTAAACAGCATTTACTTGCCAAGATCTTTGTGCAACTGAAGAATTATTTCTACTAAACTCAAATCAGAAACGAAAAAACCTCGATAGTGAACATCTATGGTGATTTGGTATGAACACCTAAATATCGATGTAAAACAACGAGGTCAATCGCAAGGTATTGAATTATCGATGTATCGCAATGAAGGTGATTCACTATGAACGTACCCTCAAGTTTGCAAGGCTCGGAGAGGAAAAGCTCAAACCGACACGGCTGTGGAATATAATGAAAATGACGGGCCTATACAGCACACTCTAAGGTCTGATAGGAGAAATCACAATAAATCCGATAGGTTTGCAGTGGGGGAGGAGGCTTCGGTGCCATCTCCATTCAAACAAATCTACAATGAGACCAGTGCTTCTGAATTTCTTATCGCTAAATATTTGTTAAGAATATTAGAAAAAATTGGTTAAACGTTTTTATTTTTTTATGATTGCTCTTGGATTTCTGCTGACCTCACATTTTTATATTTTAACATCAGTAATAAGACAATGTTTGAGACCATGATTTTTGCAGACTCTCCATACAGAAGCGCGATTAATAGAGCAGTACTCAAGTTACAAGAATCAGGAGAGCTCGGAGATTTGAAAAAAAAGTGGTGGAAAGAAAAACGGAAAGAAAAATCTTGTGAAGCAGTATGTAATATTTTTTTTTTATTTTCAGAATGTTTCTGGAAGTATCATTTTCAATTTGAAAATTATTCAGTTTTTTAAGAGTGAAATTTGTTCAAAATGAAAATGAACCAAATGGTGATTTCACATGTTACTATTAAAAATGAACCAAATGGTGATTTCACATGTTACTATTAATTCATAAATGAAGAGTTGAATGTTAAAATAGTGAGCACGACAACAAAGGGTCAAGATCGTCGCCCAAGGTTATTAGCTCTATGAGATCGTTTCTCATGGACAAGGGCAACATCAGCTCAGTGATTTGCAGAGCATGAAAGGGTCCTTGGAATGCGAAGTGTTTATAGACGGATAAGAAGGTTTGGACTTTTTTCATACCGATCTCAGTTGGTGCTACCTTTAACTCTAGAACATTGAAGAAATCGACTTCAGTGGTGCCATGAACGATTAGTGTGGAATCAGGAATGGAGCACCATCGTCTTCAGTGATGAATCCTGGTTCTCCCTAGATATGCATGATGGTCGGGCGAGGGTAAGAAGGAGACGAAGCGAACATCGTAACCATCAATTTTTTGTTGAGCGGCATGTAAATCGCACTGTTTGAGTTATGATAGGGGGTACCATTACTTATGGCTCAAGTCTTCAATGAAGAGCAATATGAATGCACATAGATACATTCAAGAAATATGGGAACCTCATCTGATTCCTTACATCAAGAAACTTCAAATGTAGATTATCGTGACCCGATTGAAGTGAAATTTTAATCATTTACCTATTATGTACTGCCTGATATGTATGCCATATATTACCGGAATAAAATAATTTTTACTGGGTGTCTGGGTTTCTATGTCACTGATTATACAGTATCGGAAAAATATATCTTGGGTATAGACAGAAATCTGTAACAAGGAACGCAGTTATATTATTATACCACATAATCCAGGGAGACGGAATGCTGTCCTCCCCTGTTACCCCACTAGACTTAAAAGCACTGTGTAAAACTGGCTGTGATCTGACCAATCACGATTCTACAGAATTGCCAACTTAAAAAATCACTTCCAGTCTCAATGAGTGATTATTTGTCAGCCGTGGTTGCGAAAACATTCAAAAATTAAATTACCGCTGAAACATGCCGACTTTTTATACAACCGCAGAGAAAGTACAGATGGTTGTGGTACTTTGGGGGAAAATACGTAAAATATGTTGTGAAAGTTAATTTACACTCCATATTATAGTTTCGGTTGAAGTGATGGCTTGTTGTGCTGCCAGAGCAGGCCATTGTTGTTATATGTCAAATATGTTTTCTTCTTTATTAATTTAGATACAGTTATACTATTGTGTGTGTCATTCATCGTGGAAACATTTATAATACATTTTTATAACAAAAGATACTATAAATCTATTTATAGTGGATTTTGCAGATAGACCTATATCTACGGAAGTGAATGGTTTTGGTTCATTATGAAAATTTTAAAAAGAATTTAAGTTATCTAATAAACTTCAGTCATCTACTTCACAATTTATGTTGTAGTTCTTGACTATCATTGTTACAAAAAATTAGCTTTCTTTTTATTGAAAATACTGCACTTTAAAAAGCGTGTCTATTATTACTATGCTCAACTACTGTTGGTGTATGATGTAAGGGTTGAAAAAGTAAAGCAAATTTATGTCTTCTGCGTAATGTACTTGTATTTGCATAATCATCAAAATGATCTTCATACAACCTTTGATCATTGGAAGTATAAGGAAATTCTAAAATTGTGTACCACTGTTCCCTTTGATTATTTTCAGATAGAAAGTTGAAGAATGGTTTGTTCTTAAATTACAAATTGCGAAGTTGTCACAAATATTTACTATTACAATTGTTTGTAATACAACTATGATAAAATATACCTGGTGATGACATTTTAAAGGTTCATCAACTTTTAGTTAATTTATTACTAAAATGCTAAATAAATTAAAATGATCCTATTCAAACCATAACCGTGTTTTTAGCAATTTTTGTTTATGACACTTTGATTTTGACAATGAAACGCCATATTCACACCAAATATGTAAGATTTGGTAACCTGTCTTGGTGACGAGTCCCGGTATAATGACGTCGAGCGCATCCCCTCTTCGATCTATTCGAGGGGAAGTTTTAATGCTATCTCGATCTTTAAGCAAGTCATCCTCTACGCCTGGGGTTCTCAAACTGTGGGTCGCGACCCCCAGGGGGGTCGCGTGATGTGTCCAGGGGGGTCGCGAGATAAGGAGGAAAAAAACAAATCAGTCATAGCTGTAGTTTTTATTAATAACAAAATTTATAGGCTACACAAATTTGTAATACACATACAAGTTGAAAAAGGCCTAATACTATTTAATGGGAAACATGAGCTTGTTTGGAATTAACCAATTTTTTTATGTCCGGATTGAGTTTTGTTATACACAAAAGAATGTCATTTTCCAGGGTCAAACGATTTCTTGATTTTGTTTTGATATTCACCATTATGGAGAAACCTTGTTCACAGTTATAAGACGTAGAAAATGGCGTCAAAGTCTGTAATGCTTTCGTGGACAGTTCTGGGTATTCATTTTTAATACCTATCCAAAATTTGTCGATACAAGCACTGTTAAAAGTGAGTTTTGCTGACTGATCACTTGAAATTTCGATCAGTTGATCATGTTGACGAGCAGTTAGCTCAGCTTTTGTTACAACTTGATCACTGAACGGATTGACTACCCACAAAACCCCACTGGTATCCTTATTTGGAATGTAATCTGTCAGCTGTTCAATCAAACCTTCGAGATGAGAAGATACTAGTAAGGAGAGAGATGAAGTGTCAGGGGATGTAGCGTTAATACTTGACAGATACTCTATAAACTCTTGAGTTAGTGTAAAATTTTCAAAATCTTCTTTCTCAACTCTTGCGTTCCAAACACTGAGTTTTTTCACAAATGCATTTACTCTGTCTTGAGCATATAGCATATTTTTGTCTGGTCCTTGTAGGGATAAGTTCAAAATATTAAGGTGAGAGAAGATGTCAGCCAAATAAGCAAGCTTAACCAACCACTTTTCATCACTGAAAAAAGTGGAAAGTTCGGGTTTACTATCAACCAAAAATAACAACATTTCTGACTTTAATCCAAACAGCCTGCTTAATACATTACCACGGGATAGCCACCGTACTTCAGTGTGAAATTAAAGATGTTTATGCAAGGTTCCTACCTCTTCACACAAGTTATTAAACAACATACTCTGCAGCGGGCGACTTTTGATGTAGTTCCCTATCTTGACAGCTTCATTTCATTTAACACTTGCCGTAATTCATCTGGCATTTTCTTAGCTGCCAAAGCTTGCCTATGTAAAAAACAGTGGACCCAGCTTGCATTCGGTATAAATGATTTCAACCTGGCAATCAAGCCACTCTTCTTTCCCGTAAGGGCCATTGCTCCATCACTACAAATTGACACACATTTCTTCCAATCCAATTCAAAAGGTTCAGTTGCTTCGACAAACACCTTATAAAGACTTTCACCTGTTGTATTATTCGGCAGGGACTTACAAAACAAAATATTTTCGTGAATAACATCACCGTAATCGTACCGGATGAAGCATAAAAACTGAGCACAGTTGGCAACAACTGTTGACTCATCCAACTGAATTGCAAAAAAAGTACTGTCTTTTATTTGCTTCTTTAGCTGGTTCTGAACATCTTCAGCCATGTCACATATTCTTCTTGAAATAGTATCATTTGATAACGGGATTTTTTTCAATTTTTTAGCATCTTGAGGACAGATTATATTTGAAAACATATCAATTGCAGCAGGAAGAATTAATTCCTCAGTAATTGTATGGGGTTTCCCTTTTTTAGCAATCATGAGTGCTACCTCGTATGAAGCTTTAAGAGCATTTTTATTAACATTAGCAAGATCTGTAATGTTTACCTGTTGACCTCGAAGGGATAACAGTTTTCTTTGGAAAAATTCCACTGGTTTGTCTTTCAAAGCAAAATGTTCAGTTTCAAGATGGCGTTTCATTTTCGAATGCTTCTTGCTTCCAGCTGACAACACCCCACACATTGAGGTTTGTTTGCCAGTTTAGTGCAACAAATTGTATGTACGACTGGTCATGTTTGCGGAATTTTGTCTTTCCGCACTCACTAGCACTAGCATCACTACTTGACGACGGTCTTTTCAAAAACGTATCCATTGCTACTCTTTCCAACTGTATTTGCTCGCAATACTACTCACAAAGTACACACAGTGTTGAGTCAAGAAGCCAGACTGTCGTGTCGTCTGCCGGGCACCGGCTGGCAGAGTGCGCGCGCGCAGACAGCTGTGACTGCAGTATATTCTAGGCCCCATGAGTCATCATTGCTTTGTCCTTGTTCATGCCACGAAGTGAGTTATCCCACTTTCTCTTATGCCCAAAATTGGTGTGCGGAAAGTTACTGCAATCCTGTGTCGAGCAATTTGACATTATTTGAAGTTTGTGTTTTCTCCATATGGTCATATAGTTTTGTTAATCGTTTATGTGAATTGTTGTAAATTGTTGGAGTTGGACAATCAAAAATACAATTTTTGTCAGTGTATAAATAATAAATAATTACAGAATAAATAAAGATTATAAATAAATAATTAACAGAGTTTATTTTTATTTTAACTAGCATTCAATTAAGTTGAATTGCAACAAGACTACATTTGTATTGAAAATGTTAGTCATAGCAGAATTAAAAGCATCTGACAGTTTCCTCGGTAAACAATTGCAGAAAACCACTGCTCATTAATTTTACCTTAAACTGCTCGACAGAGGGTTGCAGTAATTTTCTGCACATTAATTTTCAGCATTATGATAAAACAAATCAAGTGACAACAATTTGTATTTATTTTTGCTAGTTAATAGTATTTTTATGGATAAAACTTAGCCAATAGTGTTTTTTTTTTTCATTTTTGTTTATATTTAAAAATAGGGGGGTCGCCGAAATACTAGGTCTAAAAAGGGGGTCGCAGTGTAAAAAAGTTTGAGAACCCCTGCTCTACGTACTCATTAAAACGCAATACTCAGGATATATTTTTTCCAATACTGTATGTATTGACTAGTATCATTATGATTATTATTGTATCGTTCATAATTAAACGACATGTTCTGACTGCGATACTGTGGCATTTTCCATGAATAAATAATATAATTTGCATTGGTCTATCCTAATTTGGCAGTTTTATCATTAACACTTTCGCTGCGCATGACGCGGATCTGAGTCCGATCGGTTCTCGACCGAATGCGCATGACGCGAATCCGCTGTTGGTTCCGAAATTGTTTATTTGATTTAGTATTTGTTAAGCATTGGACGTAGTCGTTTATATTTCAGGGAGCACTTAGAAGGACCATTGTGAATTGTCAATTTTCCGCCGTTTTCAGTTTAACGTTTTCGATTGAATTTTGGAGTTAGGTAAATATGGACGATCAACAACCAAGTTTGAAAGACTTTATTTTTTATTTTGATAGGATTTACGGTTCGTTTTCCCTTTGTATAAATTAAACTTTGTTTAGATATTATAATGCTCTTTACTTGTAAATTTACAACGAAGAATAAAAAACGGGGATTCGCGTCTTGCGCATGTAGCGCTGAAATTTAGTACAGAGTGCGGTTGACGCGGAACCGCGCTTATTATTAAAAAAAATTGTAAACTTCTAAAAACACCCAAACTAATCAAAATCCACATTTCCAAATTACGTTAATTGAAATTTTGAAAATTTTCATAAAAAACCTGATGTACATTGGGCTAACGACGTTAAAAATCTGTGAGCAGCGAAAGTGTTAACTATATTTCAAACTTACTTAACCATTGGTTTACCAAGAACTTTAGATGGACACTGACAATTAAAATTTCCATGGTACACTATACAATAACCAAATTCATAATCCATACATTAAAAGCTAAATATCCCAATAACGGTTCGATTCAGGTATAGGAAGTGGTTAACGAAATTTAAAGAAAAGTGTAGTTAAAGTTTTTTCTAATAACGTTCATAGTATTTTTACGTAGGCGTTTTGAACCATCCTGCACATTATTTTATTCACAGAATGTTAAAGTTTGTATTAAAATAGACAAAACTGAAAAAATCAACGTTGTAAGGGTAATAAAATTTGCAATATCTCAGTGAAAGGTAGCAAAAATTTATATTTTCGGTACTATCGGAAATAGTACGATGCTCTAAATATTATGGATTAATTGTGCGTATTTGGAATCCCCAAATTTTCAGATTTTAAGTATATCAAGGCTCTAAAACGGTTAGTTGGAACTTCCAAGGAATAAAAATATTCATGTAATCTTTCTCTTCCCATAATTTTTTAGGAAAGTGAGGAAGAAGATTCTTTAAAATTGGATCTGCGCAATGTTGGTGGAATATTTATAGTATTGGCAGTTGGTATAGGATTCTCTTGCTTATTTGCAGTCATGGAGTTTCTGTGGAATTGTAGAACAATATCTGTACAAGAACACGTGAGTATAATTTTCTAATCAAACCTTATTTTAAAATGGAATTTGTAAGTTTTTAAATGAAACATCTCAAAAGCTGATGTGATAATAATGTAATGAACAAAATGTGCTCGAATTATAAATCTTGCTGAATTGAGTAATGTAACAATCTTAGACCTGGTCACCTAACGCAGTCTTGTCACTTCTATGAGGCATGGCGATACTTTTTGCAGCTTGATTTCATTGCGTTGAATTGCATGTTCGTGCTGTCACTCGCGTACATCGTCTCGGGTTCCGGGCACTTTTGAACGTCTTCTAGTGAAATCACCGTAATGCTTGTGCTGGGATTCGAACAGTCGTAAGCAATTAACGCAATTGCTGTCTGTAAACCGCACATGACGAGCGTTACTCAGGTCAAGAGAGCGATGTGTCGTTCCATGGCCGTGCACTTATAGTTCGCTACAATTTTTAATAATTGCATTGTTAATATTCATCTTTTACAATTTATCATAATAATTATGTTCTTGAAAATGTTAAAATAATGTTTTCTACCTTTATATTAACGCTACATTTGCGTTTCCTATTTTTACCTTCTTTTTCTCAATTGACCGAGCTTTACAATCATTTAGGACTGTCAATTGAGTTCCTTGTTTGGAGTTTACAAACTTGCCCTTTGTTAAACTTCTTATAGGTGAATAAATACAACTTATTTATTCCCCTTGTAGATATTAAACTTGAATTTTTCCAAATATTTTTGACTAACCTTGCACAGCGGTGCAATTTGTTTCTTTAATTACTTTTACTGACCTACTTTATATTTCAATTTATTGATGTGTTACGGTTAGTAACATAATTAATTATTATTTTTCCTTATTTACTTTAACTTAGTACACAATAGAAACACACATATGTGTAAACTATGAAATATAAAAGAAGTTTGAATTTGTATGTACAATTTGATTTCGACGTTTTGTAATACGCCGTTTTATCTTAGTGTTATCCCTCTAGTACTTTAAAAAACTATCGTTAATTTCTATTTGTAACTTAATATTGTTTCCTCTTTTAGTTACTCGTGATTATTTTGTCTTGGGACTAAATGTGGCACTTACTAGTTTAGTTATTTATTTCTTCATCTTATTTACACTGTTAGCCTGTTTCTCTATAGTTTTCTGTTTTATTTTCTCCTGTTTGTTACCTGTGTCTATTGTGTTACTTGCAATTCCTTTGTTTTTGTTTTGTACCCCTCGGCATGTTTTGTTTCCATCTTATTTTTATTGTCTTTGGCTCCTTTGGCCCTTATATGCTCCGTAATACCTGTCTGGCGTACTCCTCGATACGTCTTGATTCTACTTTTTTTCTTTGGCTCCTGCGGCCGCTATATTTTCCATAATTCCACTGTTGTGTGTTCCTTGGCACGTCTTCATTCGCTATACCTTGGCTCCTTTTGCCTTCAATCTTCTAGTGTTGCGTACTCCTTCGGCACGTCTTGATTCAATATACCTTGGCTCCTACTGGCCACTGTATTCTTCTATATACCTTGGCTCATTTGACCTTCAATCTTCTAGTGTTGCGTACTCCTTCGGCACGTGTATTGCGGAAGTGTGTATTTCGCTTGTCGCTGACTTTGTGATTTTTTTCTACTACTAGTTGTATATATTATATTTTAAAATTTATATTTCGCATAAATGCTTCTTACTCTTGTTTATATACTAAAATAGATTTATTTATAACGTTCCTAGGTAATGAATGTTGCAATATTTTTTTTTCGTGATATAAAAATGATTTTTTTTATTTATGGGAGTAACTTATGAAATAAAAGTAAAAGGATTTAGCGATTGTAACCATCTTACTTATATAGGTGCTTCCAATAATGTATTAATCAACTTAATTATCCTACCTTTTTGGCTTCTACGATGCCTGAAATGGATAGGTTGAGGTTGTATGGAGTGAAAAGGATACTTTGTATGGGTTCGACTTCCCCATTTGTAGATATCTCGAGTGTTTTCTTATTCTTATGCTTAAGTGAGAAGATGAGAAAAAGAAGAGCACAATAATCCTTTGTGGAATACACACAAAAAGAAATAAAATGGAAGCACCGTTTGGAATTTACGCGAAACCAATGGTGGCGTAGTACCAGTTATTTCCAGATTTTTGAATAGCCTGTGGTACTCTCCCGTATGCCTTGTTTTTGCTGCCTCTAGCAGTCTCTGGTTACAGGCCGTACAGCTTCACAGTTTCCATGTGTCCTCTTTTGCTGTAGCAAGATGTGGCATATACTCTTGGCCTGACAGGAATTCGTGTCAGATGAATGACAGTGTAATAACTGCCGGTTGTTCCTGAACTGCAACTACGTATCTGAAAAATTTCTGTTTGAAGACTAATCGAGCCAACCCCGTATCCGGAAAACCACTATCACCAGTTGTGAAAAAATTGACCCAGTAACACTTTCATGGTGAAGCAGCTATCAACTCAGTCGATATTACTGAGTAGGATTATTTTTTTGACCTTGACTGGTCTAGATCCAGCGTGTTTTGCAGGGTGTGATTCTTCATCACGCACACTGATCTTGGTCTAGTGGAAGCTATGTGTTGCGCCATTACTAGACCCTGGTTAGAAAAACTCCGTTGTCACTCCTTTGTTGACAGAAGTATTCCACCTTACGCCGTTTGGCATGTTCACCTTAGGTAGGTCATTCGCCTTACTTGAGTATGGATTTTTTTCGTCCTTCTCTGGTCTAGATCCAGTGTGTTTTGTGCTAGCAGTGACACCTCGTGCAGGATGTGATTCTTCACCACGCACACTAGTATTGATCTAGTAGAAGCTCTGGTCGCGAAGGCTCTATGTTGCGCTATACTAGACCCTGGTTGTGAACCATGGTTTCCCCTCCTGGGTATGGTTGCTGTACCGCTTGTCACCGCTCGTGGGGTGTGGTTCCAGACAACCGGTATTACCTCTCGGAGCGAAATGGTTTGGGACAACCGCTGTCACCCTCCCTGGGTGGGGTTGTCCAATAGAGGATGGTTCGCAAACCGCTGTCACCAGTGTAACAATCTTAGACCTGGTCACCTAATGTAACGATTTTGTCCTTATTGTTTAGTTTTGTGTTTTCTTTTTTTCTGCAGCGTCCTGTCACCAGTGCCATAGGGCACAATAGAGCCGGAAATCCCCAGTTGAAGAACCTCGGGGGAGGGTGGTTTCCTGGCTCGAACGGAAGGGTATTCGTGGGTCCTCTTGGGCTTATACGATGTGCCAAGCCTGAATTCTAAGGTTCGTCGTGTCGTCCAGCTGCTTGTACGTCCCCAGGGTTCAATCCACCTATGTCGGTTAGAGGGATTTGTTGGGTTTAAAGGAAACAGTCTGGGTAGATAACATATATATTACAAACAAATAAATCTAAAGAAAAAAAAACAATGACTTAACTCTGATGCCTACGGTATATGATATAATATAATAATAATGTTGGTTGTCCGGCACTCAAATAAAACTCACGAGGGCTCCTAAATATATTCGCCCTCTCTTCCAGATATCGTCCGGCAACGACAACGAAGATCATTCGTCAGAGAAAGTGGCCAGGGTTTTCTTACGCAAAAAAAACGATCTAGCGTCTCATTACTAACATATAACGCCTTGACCTAGCTAACGGTTACTTCAGTGGCCTCCTTAACCTTTGAAATTACGTAATGAAAAAAATAGCTGAATTCGTATACCGGCCTTTCTGCTGATCGAGTGGAAAACTCCTTTGCCTGACAAAGTTCAACTAAATAATAAAATCCTATTGTTTAAGCGAATATAATTTATTGTTACCATTAAATATATTCCATAGACTGATATTGAAAATATTTCTCCCTGATTACAGAGTAAACAAACAATTAGTCTAAATAAATATCTCGGAATAAAACATTAGAACGCAATAATTGATATTAACTTTTGAAAGTGTGATCGGAGTAATTTACCTGTCTCCAGTTTATGGGGGATGTACCCCTCGCAAAAATTGCTTGAATAAAATTTTATAGTTGTAAGAGAAACAATAATTTCTGAAGCACAATCTCTCTGCCCAGCAAACACAAAAACATATTGAATACATATATGTTACATATTTTTTGAAATATAAAAGTCACAGTTATATAAATCTGAAGTCACAACTAGATAATATTTATGTATTAAATACTGACAAAGGCCGGCACTGCTAGAGAACAATAATGATATAAGAAATACATATTATAAATTATATCTCAAATATTTCCAAATTACTATGTAATATATATGTAAAAATGAGATAATATCTAGAGAATATTTATGTATTAAATATTACATAATATAGATGTAACAAAAGTTACCTAATTTTTCTCTTGCCTCACCCCTTACCAAAAATATTTTATTTCATTGGATCTATGAAAAAAGTCAGTGAAATTCTTAATTTATAATAAATTCAGAAAAATCTGTTGAAACATTATTTTTCATAGATGAAATGAAATACAATATTTTTAGAAGTGTTGATGGCCAAAAGATTAAGGAACTATTGCTACTGTATTATTCAATACCTACCTTATGAATCTTTCAAACTTAAAGCAACTTAATACAATTTAATATTTATATATTTTAAATGGTATTTATCTACCTCTCGAATTTAGTAGCTGGTACTTAGTTACTAAAAGAACACCAAATAGATGCATATAAGTACATTTATTTTATTAACATAAAAAAGAGAAACTAAAAACAAAACACCTAATGATAAAAAATATTGCAAAACTAAAAATATTCAAATACTAAATGATAATAAAATATAAAAAAAGAATGTAAAACAAATGAATATTCAAAAACAAAACAATAATTAACCATGGAAAATATTCTCTTCGAACACTTTTCGAGGTCCACTTGTAAGCGAGTTGGCAATATTAAGGGATATTATCCATTGTTTTGAAGGGTTACAGTTTCATCCATCTTTTCCCCCTGGAGTCTCTTTACTTATCCCTATCCACACCAAGGTGATTCGATCAAAATCAGTGCATGTCGTATTAAACTGTTTCAGCAACGTTTCTAAAAATGTAGGTGTATATATTATTTATATTAAATAAATAAATCATATAGTAACAATACCTTGAAATAACTTATTTGATTTTTACTTCCTTATTTTGTAGTTATTTCTATGTCCTAACCATGAGTGAGATGTCTCTAAATGATGTATTTCTGGTTCACCATCACCATTGTTAGATTGTACTACGTATCGTTTTTCTGTCTTATTGATAAATCACAGAAGTCTTTCAATGTTTTTCGTTTTAAGCAGTTATTTTGTATAAAATTCATAATTTATATTAATCTAAGTATTCGAATATAAATAACTTTCAACAGATAAGTGTTAATTAATCCATTTCAAGATATTTTGTCTGGACCTACTACCTGTGGTCAGAGTATTAAAGATGTGTATTTTATTTGATATTATTACAAAATCTACTTGAGCCCTAAGTATTTGTTTCGGATTAACGACTCCCTACAGAGGGAATTATTGTTAAATCATGTCTAAGTTGTAAGTTAAAACGAAAATATTATCTTGAAAAGTACTTTAGTGAGATAGGTATAATGTGATTTGTAATTGTTCACTTCATTGTAAATTTCAATATAGTTAACCTTTTTAATACGTTTGTTAAATAATCTTTTGTAAACGACATTGAACGGCTTCATCGGCGATGCCCCTTGCCTGTTGAAAATAATAATAATTACACTTACATGATGTGATCTCCATTCCTCCACAAACAAAACTAAAATCAAACACACAGACAAAACTAAAGAAAAACCTTTTAAAACGTTATTATACAGGTATGTGGGCAGATGGACTCGTGACAATTTAAAGGTTATAATATTGAAGAGCTTTCTTCTTTTCCTTTAGAAAGACACTAGACGAGGTTTGTAAGAAATACATATGAAATATATAAAATATTTTATGTAACAAATTTTACGTAATAAATATATATACAAAAAATTTCATATTTATGTAGCAGAATTTACATCTTGAATACATATAAACTTAGATATATCCAATATATAAAACATTTTATAATATAAATATTGAAAATATATAACAAAATTTATAAAGATTTTGTTACATAAATACTACATAAAAAATATATAAACATTTTATATAAAAATAATTCCTCCCCTGTTATGTATTTTTATGTAACATATACATTTGTGTTTGCTGGGTGATTACGGTAGTATACGGTTCAAGCTTCAGCAGTACACTTATATGGCCAGGATGAATAATCAGACACACAAAACAAAATAAAAATCAATACCAATATGATTTTCCAAAAAAAAAACAATAGAAAAAAATATTGTCAAGTTCAAAAACTTACGGTTTGTAAAATCTTGGTCGAATGTCACAAAAGAAAAGAGATAAGGTCTGATAAGCTATATCCGTTTCCAACACTTCACGGTAATCACTAGAAATCACTGTCAAAACGCGGGCCGTCGTAAATAGGAGTACCAGACGGCACAGTCGCTGTCCGACTCTGTTCTCATCGTCCAATTTCCTTCTATTTATTTCCAATATTTTGGGACGAGTTAGTTATTCAAAACATCAAACGTAACTTTGTTTTTGTAAGTCATTTACTTGTACTCGCTTTTATGTTTTTTATTTTCGTAATTGAAGGATAACTTTAATTAAATTTCTCTATGCATAATTCGTCTGTATTTTCATGATATTCAAAACATCGATGTTTTTTTATATCGATTTCTTTGCGTGACGACCTTGTGGTACATGTTTCGTAATTATTTAATTAACTTTTTCTAGCTCTGCTAACGAAACTAGGTCGCTTTTTTATATTTAATTCAACTTATATTTGATTTAAAGAAAATTTTTTGTATATATATATATATATATAGGGTGTTCCAAAATTCCCTTGCCATATTTGTGCTTATTACAGTATTCATAAATTGATTATAAAGTATATTCAAAATAGTAATTAGCAAAATCGCAAGTTTTCAAGTCCAAGATCACACATATTCAAGCAAGACCAAAACTAAGACCGATGAACCAGAGCAAAATCAAGACCGAGAACGCAAGACCAAGCCCAAAAGTGCATGAGTTAACTAAAAAATGTAACTTATCTTGTGAATAGGAAATATGAGAATATTTGTTATGATGACAGTATGTGTGATTCTCAGAATAAAAACATTTTATGTTCAACTCAATCATAATAGATTGATCTATGGCAACGTTGAGAATCCATAATCTGTCACTTTATTGGATATAGTCCATAATGATAAAGTAATTCGGACTCCTGTCAGTGTCAAATTATTTGAAAATTAAACTCGGAAACTTGCTAATATCTATTCCCCCATTGATATTTATCGTTAAACGTAGCATAGAATACTTACTCCATAAAGAAGATCTTTTATAAGAAACCAAGTCACTATTGAAATACGCCAAAATACTACCCTCTGTGGTAGAATTTTTTTTCCGCAAGAACCACAGTCGGTAATCCTTGTAAGCGCTTTCGTATAGAGTTTTGAATTTGCTGGGGCTCGATGCTATTAGTATTATGTTGTCTAAAAGTTCCATTTCTTCTGGTAGATCAATTTTCAAGCTACCAGAACCAATTAATAATGATGTAATCGACGCTTTCTGTCACATTTACAAACTTCACACATCTACGTATCTACTACAACGCAGAAGGCACACTATATAATAATTTCTATTGCAAATTTCACTAAATAAAATATAGTTTTTAGACATTTTTTTAATAGAACCTAAAGCTAAGTATGTTACTTATACATAATCAGACTTAATTAACCCGTCTTTATTATTGGCACCGCGCGCAAGCACGCTCTGCCAATAAACTCGACTCGTCCAATATATTTATTATGTACTTGTTACGTAAATAGCTATTATGTGTCTAAATTTTAAGGCAAGACATGAAAACAGGAAATGGTAAACTTTACTGCTAAAGGATCAACAAGAATAGTCTTGAAGGAACTATTTTTCCGATATCTTTTAAATACATGATCAAAATACGAAGCTAAACTAATGATATTTTGGAAATGCCTGTGGATATGGTGTACACACTAGATGTAAATTGAGTGAATGAAAACGACGAATACTCAGTGTGTATTAGTTTATTACTTTCAGGCTAAGCGCTTTCGGCTGTTAAGCCATTATCAAAGCCGTCGTCATTTAAAAAAGTAGTTGTCAAAGCCATCAAGTTGATCAAAAACAATACTCAAGATAGAATCATCGTTATGATTGAGTCATTGGAACAAAACATTAAAATACCCTATTGGTAAGGGTGTAAAATTATAATTCACATGATGTAAATTCACTCAAAATTAAAAAACTCTAGAGTTTTTTAACGATAATGGCTTAACAGCCGAAAGCGCTTAGCCTGAAAGTAATAAACTAATACACACTGAGTATTCGTCGTTTTCATTCACTCAATTTAATGATATTTTTACTTTCTTGAGTCCTTTGTAATGTTTTTCTTGCAATGGATGGCCAATAAATTCGTTCCAAAATTGGAATGGGAGGTCTTGAGGTGTTCCTAGCTCCCACAATTAATTATACCATTTTCTTGAGAAAGTTCGATATCATGTGCAAGGCTTAAATAAGCAAGATACTGCATTGCAATTTTGAATAGCGTTAATATAAATAGTAAATAGTGATTGTTGTTTATCGTTAAATAAATAGAAATAGAAAGTAATATATCTTCATTTTTGAACAGTACGGTCAACGGAAAAGTTTTCTAACGAACTCTTGAATTAAAATGGCGATTAACAATCTCGAACATCAACGAACTCGCTCTGCTCGCTCGTTAAATTATATCGATTGTTAATCGCCCTTATTAATAGACTTGTTCGTTAAATAACTATTAATTTACAGCCGAACTTTTTCTTACCACACCATGCGGTAAAAAAAGAATCCTCATGACCGCGCGTCTGAATGTCGTTTTCGACGCCTCTGGTAAATCCACCTCGGGAAGTTTGAACGATACATTAAAAACAGGACCTTGCATCCAGGATATCTTGTTCTTTATCTTATTACGTTTTAGATTGTCTCCAATTGTCATTTCTGCTGACACTGCGAAGATGTATCGATGCGTTAAAATACATGAAAACGATACTAAGTTTCAATTAACACTCCGGCGCAATAATCCGACAGATTCCTTAAAAATTTATAAACCACTCAGATTAACATACGGGTTGAGTCCTGCTTCTTTTTTAGCTACTCGTTGTCTAACGCAGCTAGCCCTGGAAAATGAAATTAATAACTCTGAAGCTGCTCAATCTATTTTAAAATATTTTTACATGGTTGACTACTTAGGTTCCGTAAAGGATATTCCATCTGCCAGTCTTTAAATTTGAGATTGGTGGAGATGAACTACTTTGTTGGAGTGGACTGTTGTGTTTGTCGTTCACCGATACACCAAAAGTTATTGTAGTTTTGTTTCACTTCGATTAGGTTGTGAAAAGTACGACTAGTCGTAATTTTAAGTAACGTTAATTAAAAACACTCAAATACGACGATATTAACAACGTAAATCAAATCTTGCAAAAAAGAGATATTAAGGTAGATACAAAAAATGACGCGGCGAGTTGATATGCTAAATAATTGATTACAGTTCTTCACATATATTAGATGCTCGTTTTATTAATATGTATTTCTCTCCGATTATTACAGTAGTAAATAAGCACACTTTGTATTTCGTTGATAGTGGATTAGTTTGAAATTTTATTCTGTTCGTAGAGATTCACTGGGTTTTTTAAGATACTTTTTTATCGGAGATACGATTATTCCGACTGATATGTCGGAGATGATTTTACAACTCACCCATCGGAAATGATTCTACAACCGATTCATCGAAGATAATTTTTACAATTGATAAATTTGCTCGATAATTCGTTTTTTTGTTACAGGGCGAGAGAAAGTTTAGTGATCATTTTTCAACCGAGAATTATTGAAAAGAAAACGTTTTGCTATACAGTTCTGTAAGTCGTAAAAATATTGTATTATATTAAGCCGACGCTTAAAATCTTGACTAAGGGTAACTTTCTAATTGACAAACGATATAGTTTGTAACAAAATAAGGCGTGTAAGTTTACCCATAATCGAAAGTTTCTATTCGTTTTCGTGAATCCATTATGGATTTTAGAAGGTCCATAATTCTTTCTCATGAATAGATTTTCAAACTAGTTTTGAGTACCTCGTATAAACATCCAGAGAATTGAATGATCAATTAACAGCGTCAAACCCTACAATTCACCTGGAGAGGATGGCATCTTTCCAGCACTTCTACAACAGGGATCCGATATCTTAATTCCCCACCTATGTAAGATATTCAAGATGAACTTCATCTTGGGATACATTCCAAAAAGGTGGAGAGAGGTCAGGGTCTGCTTTATTCCTAAGAGTGGCAAACGTCCTCCAGAGAAACCAAAGTCATATAGACCTATAAGCCTTCTTACTCAAAAGTATGGAAAAAATACTCGACACATACATGAGAAGTGAATATTTATCAAATACACCGCTTCACGAGGAACAACTTGCCTACTAGCCTGGCAAATCTACCTTAGATGCCTTACATTGTTTCGTAAGAGACCTAGAAAAGGCAATAGCCGCGAAATAAGTATCGCTATGTGTATTCGTAGATATAGAGGGAGCTTTTGATAACACCTCATATGAATCAATTAGCGCTGCTGCAACTGGAAAGGGTGTTCCACCTTCCATAATCAAATGGATTCAGTCCATGCTAAATACTAGGAAAATAATCACCTACCTCGGAGACCAGTCGATTACTATGAAAGCGGTGAAAGGTTGTCCTCAAGGAGGAGTGCTATCACCTCTACTGTGGTCACTAGTGGTTGACGACCTCCTAACAAATCTAAAAAGAGAAGGATTTCGTGTTCTTGGCTATGCCGACGATTTAGTTACAGTGGTCAGAGGTAAGCACGACGGCATCATTGCCGATCGCATGCAATGTGCCTTAAACCTCATAACTACCTGGTGTTCGAAGAAAGGACTTTCAGTCAATCCTAATAAAACGACACTTGTTCCATTCACTAACAGGAGGAAGTTAAGTATACGGACTCCAAGCTTGAATGGTACAACACTGTTTTTTTCGGAATAGGTTAAGTACCTTGGAGTCATCTTTGATAGGAAACTTACGTGGAACTCACACCTCGCACACATCACTTCAAAAGCAACAAGGGCTCTTTGGGCGTGTCGTAGGCTCTTTGGGAAAACTGGGGGTCTAAAACCAAAAATTTTCTACTGGTCATATATAACGGTTGTCAGACCTATCATCACCTATGCTTCGCTTGTATGGGGAAAGAAAACAACGCAACAAAGGGCTACAATAGAGTTGCAAGAATTGCAAAGACTCGCATGTTTAGGAATAACGGGTATAATGAGATCATGCCCTGGCGCGGCCTTGGAGGTAATGCTAGATCTCCCTCCATTACGTTTACATGTAAGGAAGATTGCTCTGCAAAATGCCTATAGGTTAACACAGGCTAAATATCTAAAACCCGGCGATTTGACAGAACATCTCGAGATACTAAGGGCTGGATCAACCCAATCTATGATGATGCCTAGGGACATAATGCCCGCTAAACAAGATTTCGAAGTAGATTTCGAAGTTACTCTAGATGTTATTATTAACGATCGTGAGTTAACATAGAACAAAATCTCAGAAATAACTAGGGGTGCCCTCACATTTTATACTGATGGGTCAAAAACAAACGAAGGAGTCGGAATAGGGGCTACAGGACCTAATCTTAGGTTATCAGTAGCCCTAGGTAACACTCCCACAATATTCCAAGCGATAGACTTCTGTGCTCAAGAGTGCCTCAAAAAGCGCCTCAACACAGCCAGAATATTTATTGCCTCCGACAGCCAGGCTGCTTTGAAAGCTCTAAGGTCTATAACTTATGAGTCCAAAACAGTCTGGAGCTGCAAACAATCTCTTAAGCTACTGGCTAGACATAACAAACTATCCACATTGTGGAAGAAGTCCGGAAATGGGAAAAGGAACTTAGTGCAGCCTACTGGAAAAATGTTCCAGGCCAAAGACAAGCAAAAAGGTTGCTACAACCTTCTGCTCGCTATGCTAAATCGCTCTTAGAGCTTCAGAAGTCTGATCTCAGAGCAATCACAGGACTCCTTACGGGACACTGCCCACTCAGATATCACCTCTGCAAGATGGGAAAAGTGGACAGAGGAACATGTAGATTCTGCGACAGTGCAGATGAAACGGCTGAACATATATTATGCCATTGCGGAGTACTTGTTCGCCAACGCCATAGGTACCTGGAACTGTTGTTCTTGAGACCTGACCAGGTAACAAAAATAGCTCCCAATCGGATAATAGGCTTCTTTAGAAGCCTTGATCTCTGGGACAAAAAATAGATGGAGGGTATACACTGTAACGCTTTTGCGTCTTTACTTAACGGATTGGCGCCTTAACTACAGGTGACGGGTTTCCTCGGGCGCTAGTTTATTAAAGTGGTATGCCCACTCGCTCCGGGCAGCGTCATTGAAGAATTAAAATACTCCAGGGGTCACTTATGGTGGTGACAAGAGTGTTGCGGCCGGTCGGGCAGATTTTACTTGCCTCCCCGGGTTCGTAACCTGGGTATTAGCTGCTTAACGTTCTTACCTATTTACGGAGGTTTAGTGGTAGTTGGAGTTGGAGAGAAGAGAAACCAAAAGTTACGTATTTACAAAGAGTCTTTATTACACAAAGAGCGGAAAAGTCAACCAACTAAACTAAATGTCCTCTAATTCGGGTAGGCGGGGCAAAAGCACTAGTACTAACTACTATACTACCGGTTCAAACGGTCTCTCCTACGGTAAACTACTACGGTAAGTTAAACAAAGCTATGCAAGCGTAAGCAAAAAAAATGCGGCGGGGGTGCGGTGGACGGTTAGCGGAAGCCAGGGGGTGCGGTGGACAGTTAGCGGAAGCGTGCAGAACTAATACGGATTGCAAGCGATCCTCTAGGTTAATCAAAGCTCTACTTTCGGGGATACGGCTCTCGGTTTCCGCGGTATTGAAATCGCGACGGCCACTACTAGGATGTGAATTCTCAACTTTCTAGTAGCGGACACGGTTTCCCTTGATCGGATGGCTGAAGGCCCAAGCACGGCCGCTACTAGGATGTGAGTACTCAACTTTCTAGTAGCGGACACGGTATCCCTTTACTTCCCCCGATCGGATTGTACGGGCGAGAACCATATACCCTAAGGTATAAAATGAAATAACACTCACCTCGGTTGACGATTCGGTTGATCGGTATCTGACGGTATCTAACGATATCGGCTTTCTGAAATAGAACGGGTTTGTGAGCACAATGATGTCTCTTAGATTTAATTCTCACCTGCGTATGCGGGCAAGGTATCGAGTCTACGGATAGACTGACGACTCTGAGAATCGTTCTGCTATACGGTATGGCTTGTTGGGGATACGTTGCGAAGAAGTAAGTGTCGCCGACTGTCGGTGCAGGTTACAGAAATTATATTACATTGTACCGATGTTATTATACGGACGGAGAAATACAGTGTTCGAACGCTTTATTTAATATTATACGGAAGATTGTGCTTTTGCCCGGTCTTTGAAAATGTAACTTCGTTACAACACAAAAGATCTTTTCAGGTCGCAGTGTGGAAAGGCCAGCTATTGGCCAATCGACTCCTTTGTAATATACAATATACATCCTTTTTACTATTCATATAGGCGAGGGAGAAAGTTGATCAATTTGTTTCTATGTTATACAATGCCCGTCAAATATCGACACACACTACTCACCAAATCACAAAATTCTCTTCCCGGAAATGAAGTCTCTGCTTCATTTAGGAGAAAGAGAGATTGACTCATTTAAGTTTAAATAAGGATAAAGTCAAAGTAAACGTTTTGTTGTAGATTAGACATACAACTAAAAGAGTCGAGACTGCAAGTTTCAAGGTGGTTCGCATGTTTAACACTTGCGAACGGTTGTGAGAATTTGGTATTCTCTACCAGTGGCATAAGCTGCGTATACTCACAAAAACAGCGAGTGGTTATCATCATTCGTATCTCCGACAAATCGTACGCACACATCATTTAAATCACTTTCATCTGTGGCTTATACCCGTCATTTTCGGTTTTATATTTTTAATTTCCTGTATAAAGTATTTGTTGTGTTTATTGTTCTTTATTAGTTTCCTCCAATTTTATCTTATAGTCGTAGTGGTGGACTACGAATAAGAGTATTTAAGTGTCGCAGTTCAATAAGGTATTATTGTAATGAATGATGATTTGCTATATATTACAAATATCGAATTATCGGCTTGGAATATACGTTACGCGTCCCCTCTCTTTCATAGCGTAAGCATAACATAAAATAACCCTTAAAAATAGTCTTTTATTCGACACTTCTCAAAAATGACTACGTTCTCAAATGTTATTTTAGCAGAAAATCCAAACATTCGCATGTCACTACGAAGAGTAGTCAAGAATACCGGACCTAGCATCCATTCGCACCTAGACCGATCGCATCGATGCTCATACGTGACTTTGCGAACGATCCCGAAAATAGCGCTGCTGGTTTCTTGTTTGGCGAGAGGGCATAGTTTTGTTATAGACCTGGTAGTCTCGCCTGTCTTAGTTTCTACGCGGACAACCCTGACGTTTCCGTCAGATCCGGTTATGGTTTCTATGACTCTTGCCATCGGCCAATTAAGAGGTGAAATGTTTTCTTTCTTTAAGAGGACCAGATCGTTTATTTGTAGGTTCTCGTGTTACTAAAATCCGAACTCAAGTCATAGAGGAATTTGAGTCCATTAAACCACATGGGGTGGACTTCAGGGCTGAATTTTCCACGTGACAGCATGTCAGATGGATTATCACTTGATCGCACGTACCGCCACTGGAAGTTTTCTGTTAACGTTTGTATTTTGGATACTCTATTTGATACAAATGCCGATCATCGACTTGACAATTTGAGTGTCAGTGCACAAATTAACAGAAGTTATATTGATTTTAGTTTCTAAACGATTTTGATTTTTTGGGTCAGGTGTGAAGAAAAAAGCATTCCACAGAGTTCAAGTCTGGGAATTGAGGTAGTTTTCACAGGTGAAACACGTGATTTTGCAGATATCAGAATGCAAAAAACTGTTTTATCAGTGTAAATAGTTCTGACGTAGACACATTCGCCATACACTTCGGTACCCGCATCTGAAAAGGAATGAAGCTGAATTTTGTTTGTTTTTAATGCTTGATTTGGCAGATGGTGATTAGGAAATCTTCCCATTTTCGTAAGATTTCTTTATCAGTGATTTTATCATCACAGTTACATTTTAATTTACAGATTTTCTGCATCAGCATTTTTCTTTTCACGATTGCGGGATTCACAAAACCCCGGAGGTAATAACACTGTGAGATATGCGATAGAATTTTTCTCTTGGTGAGTTCAGCCGGTTCAATAAATGATTTTAATTCGAAATATTGTTTTTCGAGGGATTCGATGGAATTACAGCCTGTTAAAATATCGTCTACGTACGTCTGTGTGAGCACAGGTCCGTCAAGCTGCCCCCCCCCCTGTTAGATTTTTTTTACCAAAATACTAGCTCACTTAAGGGCACCTAGCACAACCTAGCACAACAATTTTTATAGCTAGCACATCAACAGCCCTCCCGGTTGGAATTTTTTCGCCAAAATGCTAGCACAGATAAAGAGATAAAGGACACCTAGCACAATCTAGCACACCATTGTTTATAGCTAGCACACCAACAGCTTACAATAAAAATGCTTTTGAATTCGGGTGTGGCCAGGTTAACGCTAGATACCCCCCCCCGGTTGGAATTTTTTCGCCAAAATGCTAGCACAGATAAAAGACACCTGGCACAACCTAGCACACCATTTTGTATAGCTAGCACACCAACAGCTTACAATAAAAATGCTTCGGGTGGGCCAGGTTAACGCTAGCCCCCTCCGGTTGGAATTTTTTCGCCAAAATGCTAGCACAAATGAAAGACACCTAGCACAACCTAGCACAAAATTTTTTATAGCTAGTACATTAACAATGCTTTTGAATTCAGGGGGTGGAGGGTGTCTGCAAAATAATGCTATGGTTACACGATTTGTATGAAAATGTTGGATGTATTTGTACCTAAACATCATTTTCCTATAAAAAGTGGCCCCTAAACAGCATTATTGTTGTCAGCTGTTGCCAGATTGTGCGTGATATCTATATTTTCCCATCTAGCAGACTATTTGATTAATTAATAATTACCTATTACTTAATTAATAATTATCTATTTATTTTCAATTAATGCTAAAAAACGAAAGAATACAAAAAACCTTCACTTTTAAAAATTATTTTGTTAAATTCATAGTAATTTTAATAAAACAAAATAATTAAATTTAACCATTTAGTCACGGAACCAGAAACAATCCGTGCACAAATAAGTTGCAAATTACGTCACACTATAAAAAAGACAACGACAAACGTTTGCGTACAGACATATTGGATAAATAAATGTCCAAAAAAGCGAAGCCGTTGGATATGTCCTTTGGACAAATTGTGCAATCTGGGAAGGGACGGCTGATATCCCTAAAAATGTTCCAATATGTTGAGAATACATATTTTAGACTAATCGTGGTTCACTGTAGTCCTTATTTAAAAGAAACACTCAAACTTTATATTTAAATTTGCCAGAATATTTATTACCGAAGTTGATGGTTAATTAACCATTGTAACGATAACATAAATATTGCCTTTCACTATCAGATTTTTTTTAAATTCCTAAGTTTACTTAGAACGTGCAGCTTTTAATTCTTAGAGCTGGTTAATCAGAGCTTCAAATATTTCTGTGACAAATCATAAGATACCAACATTACTATGTACTTTTCAAAGTATTTAGTATGTAACTGGCAATGTATGTTTGCTCGGTTGCAATCTTGCAACTCAGTTTTCAAGCAGATATCTTCAACCGATTGAGCTGAAATTCTGTATATACGTCTAGTTTGCATGCCAATCCATGATTAGGTATGTGACGTCATTCTAAATTCAACATGGCGGATCACCAAAGTTGGCGGACTAAAGAAAGTGGACTAATTTTTTTATACTTTCTTACAATATGTGTATGAAATGGAAGGCAACAAAATTGATGACATAGGTATTTTTATTTTTCTAAAAACTAGGTATAATCCATCTGAAGTTAAACCAAGTATATCGTTAAAATTTGAATTATTTTTATAATGCCGTTTTTATGGGTCTTAAGAGTAAATAGATTTCTTGTAGGTACATCCAAACTGGCCGATTCAGATGTTTGGGTTAAGAAAGGGTTTCCCCGAAGGGCTGATGGTTGTAATAATATGTATTCTTTCTAATATTATTACAAGCAACATGGACTATACAAGTAAAACTAATGATCTAACTATTTTCACGAGTGTAATTCAATAGAATATTTGTCGATTCGACGACATAAAACTGTATTAATGCGAAATTTATACTATTTAAACAACATTACATGGTATTTAATCACCCTTTTTGGTTCATTTTCAATCACTTATTTTTGGATTAAACTTGAAGAATCGTTTTCAAACCGTGACATTTTTATGATATTTCAAGTTAAAATTATAATAATAACAACAATTGTTACTTAAAAGTTACTTGGATAGGGACTTAAAAGGGAAATTATCGGCCATGCCGGAGAGTTATCTCCGAAAAGATCCTGCCTCATTTGGAATTTTTACCATAAAAGTGGAATGTACCGAACATTTTTCGTAACTATAGTGAGAAATAATTAAACCAACCGTTTTACATATATATTCAACTTATTCATTTATCCATTTATTTATTCATCAAGTAAGTATAGCGTTATTTCACTGACCCCCACTCCCCAGAATCAAAAGTGTAGTTGGTGTGCTAGCTATAAAAAATGGTGTGCTAGGTTGGGCTAGGTGTCCTTTATCTGTGGTAACACTTTGACGAAAAAATGAAAAAATTCCAACCGGGGGGGGGGGCTAGCGTTAACCTGGCCCCACCCGAATTCAAAAGCATTTTTATTCTGAGCTGTTGGTGTGCTAGCTATGAAAATTGTTGTGCTAGGTGCCCTTTATGTGTGCTAGCATTTTGGTATAAAAAATGTAACCGGGAGGGGGGGGGCAGCTTGACGGACCTTGTGAGCACAGCGTTCGGGGCTAGAGGAAGATTTAAATTGTTACTTGCTATCTCGTTTAAAACTCTCGTTGAGAGGAACGAATTACAATTCATCCCGTACGTTATGGTTTTTAATTCAATACATTTTAGCAATTATTTTGATGAGTCTCTCCCCAAAATTATTTGAAGGAACACGTCTTTGGGGTTGATTCGAATTTTCCTAAACATTTTCTCTAAATCAACAATAAATGTGTATGTAAAGGTTCTGAACCTACACAAAATATCGTACAGGTCCGGCTGAACTTGATATCCTTTGCCACAAATATCGTTCAATGAAAAACCGGAGTTGGTTTTACTAGAAGCGTCGAACACGACACGCAGCTTGGTAGTACCTAATTCTATCTTGTTTATAAACTGTTGAATGGGGAATTAAATATTTATTTTCTGAAAGCGAATTTTGCGATTATAGAGATATTTCGCATGTTCAAGTGAAATGTATTCATGAATAAACTTCTTGTATTCCGAATAGAGATCGGGATTTTGCTGCAATCGTGTTTCTAAAAAGAAAAATCGATTTTCAACAACAGTGAGATGATCACCTAACTTTTTATGTTTTGTGACAGATTTTAACGGAATATCAACTTGGAAATGTCCGATTTCGAGAATCTTAGTTGTAGATTTGAAGATGAATTCTGATGGTTCATCTTCGGTTGAGATAGATTTAAATTTTGGAGTTTCTTTGATTTCCCAGAATTTTTAGAGAATGTTTTGTAATTCAGTATACCGATTTGAATTTTCGGGTTCACTGGCTAAAAATTTCTTTTTGAAACCATAATGTAATTTTTGTTGATACAGATAAGTTATTAATGCCTCTATTAAAACCTTGTGTTCAAGTTCAAGATTTTGTAAAAGTGTCCAGTTCCGCCTACAAATAGTAGCAGCATTTGATAGTTCGTTTGGATTGTACTTATTTAACTGTGGTATTTTCAGTAATTCGGAGAAATATACAAGTACAATTTTTGTTTTGTTTTCATAGGTTTCTCTTAACAAGTTTATTGCGAAATGCAAATTTCTGTCTTTCACTTGTAATACAATACGTTAGGCATCACTTTTAAGAAAACTTTTTAGATAATAAAATTTCTCAGCATCGGATTTTATTGTGATTTTTCGAGGACACTAGTTTTGAACACGTTATAAAAACTTTCCCATTCAGTGTGATTCACGGAAAACCTCTTTATTTTTATTTCAGGTAATCTAGTAACTGAGTTATAGTTTGACTCTTCTCTTGTTTCACTAACTGACTCATTACGGCTACTTTCAGATATAGTCAAGCTATTATTGATTTTAGGAGGTCCATAATTCCTTCTCATGAATAGATTTTTAAACTAGTAAAAGTTTTAAGTATATCCTTTTTTCTATTCATAAAGGCGAGTGAGAAAGTTCATCAATTTGTTTCTGTGATATACACTGCTCATCAAATCTCGACATACACTGCCCACCAAATCACAACAAAGATGTAAACAATATTTTAGTGTCTGGCGGGTTCGGTTTATGCCGATGGTCTTCAAATAATGATCAATGTTTAAATTTCGCCTAGCAATTAGATCCCTCTACTAAAACAGATTATATTATCAAAGATGAACAGTGTTGTAGTAAAACTTTGGGAACTATCTGTAATTCCTCAAATAATATTTTAAAATATGTTTCAAGCCCTGAATATGGTTCGGTCTTTACAGACAGACGAATTTTATTCATGATCAATCAAATATTTAATATTCTAGGCCTTATAGGATAAGTTATTATATGCACGATATAATTTATGCAAAAATTGTGGGCATTAAAAATAGGTTGAGATGATCCAATACCCGACAATTTCTCAATTTCATGACAACAGTTTTCTGATAATATGAAATTAATTGAAAATTTAAAAATTCCATGACACGATATTACTAAAAGATTTTATATCTATGAAAATGCACATTTTTCCTGACACTTCTCAAGACGATTATGGCACTGTAATCTATTTCAGGTCTATAAATTAATTCTTCTTTGAAGGTAATATCCATCCCTCGATTAGAGCTTTGCCCTGCATTGTTAGGTGTCGCATTAGCGAATACGTTGATAGAAGCTACAGAGAATGAAATTAAATTTAATAATATGTATTACAGGTGTGATTCAACAATTGTATTGGCCTGGATATCATCAGAACCCAGTAAGCAGAAAACCTTTAATGCAAATCGCATATCTAAAATACAAAGTCTTTCCCATATTAACCAGTGGTTCTTTATACCTACAGACTTGATCCAGCTAACTACATATCACGCAGTGTCGACCCGAGAGAAATTGAGCGATCATATTCCTGGTTTTCTTGCCCAAATTTTATTTTAACAAATGAAAAATATTGGCATAATAATATCCAAGTTCTATAAAATACCGACTTACCTGTAATAAAACAATCCTGCAGCAAAATGTTATTAGCAAAAGATTATGATTAATTTGAGGTTCTTTATAAATATTCCTCTTTTAATAAATGCATTCGCATAATTGCTTATATTTTACGATTTAAAAATAATTCACTGCTTAAGCCTGAAAAAGGAAATTTAGACAAGCTCCAAATGTCAGAATTAGACGAAGCCAAAATAGTTATCATTAAATATTTTCAACGCAGTTTGCGGCTGAAATTAAAGATTTAGTGCGAAACAATTAATTTTCAAAAAATAGTAAACATTTTCGTTTAAGTGTTTTTCTTACTGAATGAGATATCATAAGAGTTGGAGGTCGATTGAAAAATGCTAATTTGAATTTATTATTGTAAGATATTTTCATTTTAAATACTTGCGTCATTGGTTTTTAAGTTTCACCTTCCTCTGGAGTTCAAAAATTGGTCGATCTTCCAGCAGCCGGAGTACAACCTTCTAGAATATTTTCGGTACTTGGTGTAGATTACCCAGGTCCGGTCTTAATTAATAGTAGTTTACGTAACGAGTCCCGAAAGTGGTCTTTTACTGGACGAGTGGGCAAATTGCAGGGCGAGCCGCAAGCGAGTCCTGCAAGCCTGCGTGTCCAGTAAAAGCACTTTTGGGACGTATTACGTACAATATTTTTTTTTAAAACGGGCATTGTTGTATCATAAACTTCATATTATTCATGAAATTAACTGTCTCGACCCTTGCTTCGTGGAATATGCTCATATTAGTGTTTTTAAATGAAACTCACGGTCTGTAGTTAATTCCACAATATAATAAAAGTTATTGAAAAATCTAAAAAATTGACAATTGTTTCGATAAATCAAGTCAATTTATTAGAATTTTCAATAACTTTTATTATATTGTGGAATTAACTAGAGACCGTGAGTTTCATTTAAAAACATTCATATTATTCAGTTTACATTTTTATAACGAGAACTCTTTATTAACCAATTTTAATATTTTTTTTAACAATCGTTAATTTTTGGTTTACAAATATAAACATTATTTTTGAATAGTTATATTAAACGTACAATTGTTAGCATTACTTATCTGTAAGCACGCTTTTCAAAATTATTCGTTGACGTGAGATTTTTTGAACTGCTTACATTATAATGAGTTTCTGAGACAATTTCTGTGTTTGAGTTACCTGCTTTTTGAATTTTGTTAGCTATATCAATCTTATTTTGAGCTGAATTCTCAATGTAGCCTTCGGCAACTTGAGATGAACTCCAACCCCATGTCATTCTAAGTTTATGATGTCAGCACCTCCGTTAGCTAGCAAAGTCGCCGAACTACGCCTAAAGCAATGCCCTGTGTATTCCTTTGGGTTTGGCAATCTCAAAAATGTAGCTATTTTGGAGAGAGCATTACCTATAGTATGTATGCCTACAGGTTGTTTATTACATTTCCCTTTATTGTAATTAATAAAGAGACGTCGATGAGGAACGTTGGTTGGGCATAGCGCTATATACTTCCTATACAAATTTAGCTTTTTTCCCCATTAATAATGAATGATCTTGATTTGTTTGTTCTGGTGTTTGAAATTTCAACCAAAAGCATAGTTTGTTTGTCTTCTATGTCGTCAATTAATATATTAGTGATTTCTTCCCGTCGACATGCACAAGTATAACCCATAATTAACAACATTTTGGTCATTAGATATTGTTCGTCTGAAGCTTGTACTAAAAACTTATCAACATCCTCTCTATTAAGTACTCTAGACTTCTTTGCTTTATACCCTTCGGATTTTCTCTTCATAAACGCTGTGCATTTAAAAATACTTTTTTTATGTCGATATTTCTTCTGGTACGTAGCATGGCCTTCAGCATCGAATATAAACTCCACAACGAAGAAGATTTCAGCGTTTCTGATTTTTCTGACAAATATGCCAATAACACATCCTCACAAATGCTTATTACCTTCTTTTCCAGGCACCACTTTTCAAAAATTTGGTATGTTTGTTCATATCGTGTCCGGGACTTCGACGGTAATAAATCAAACGTTGCTTGGGTGGCCGCCTTAACAATTTCATCTGGTATAATTTCATCTTCCATTAATTCACAATCAAGTGCATCATTTTGAATATCCGTTTTACAATAAATGTCACGTTTTCAACTAAACGTTATAATATGTCAAGTTATTTTGTAGTTTTTAATAATACAAAACTCGGTTACTGTAGAAACCAATTGACCGCTATCTTAGACTAACTATTTTATTATTTTTTTCATTAAAGATAGGCCGGAAAGTAAATAAAAATGAGTCCGTTAAAACCTTTTACCGGACTATCACAATAATTTTCTGGCTCGGTCCGACAAAATGAGATTTTCTGACCTAAACATGAACTGGAAAGTACTAATTTCTGGCCGGTTTTAAAAAAAATAGTTTTTTGAGAAATACTAAATCCATAAAGGCATAAATATGTATTTTTGTATGTTTCGCTTCTAAATCCGTACATACCGAACTAGTAACAGAATTATTGACTAATCGTTTTTTAAATTCATTTAAAAGGTTAATCGCTCGCAGAGGTTTCCCTTCTGAAGTCTATTCGGATAATGGTACGAATTTTGTCGGCGCGTCCAAAATTATAAACGAAATAAAAAATGATATATTTCAAAAAAATTTAATTGATAATCGGATATCTTGGTATTTCATACCACCACGATCTCCACATCATGGAGGATTGCGGGAGAAGGCCGTACAGCTCACAAAATATCATTTAAAGCGGATTTTACAGAGCACTCTTTTAACTTTGAGAATTTCTATTCTTTATTGGTTCAGATTGAATCTATAGTAAATTCGCGACCTCTAACTCCCCTCAGTGAGGATCCAGACGATTTGCCTGAAAATCCATTGGACGTTAAACGTTCTTCGCTAAGCTGTCAATATAAACAAATACGAGCATTATTTGAACAGTTTTGGAGAAGCTGGTCTCGCAGTTATTTAAATACCCTACATGAACGTCCCAAATGGCAAATTGCAAATGACAGCTACAAGATTGGTCAATGTATTTTGTTACACGATGACACTGCTCCTTTGGCCTGGAAGCTTGGCGTACACCCTGGTGCGGACGGATATATTCTAGTGGTAACAGTTAAAGTGAAAAACGTTATATATATAAACGTCCTATCACTAAAATCAGTATTTCGCAAATTTATAGCAAATCTCAATTCATTGTCTCTAATATATAAACTGAATTATGTAATTTATTAGCTTATCGGAAATTAGTTTAAGATATTTTCTAATGTAGTTTATATTCATACCTTTCATCTTTATTAGGTTGAACTCATGTATTCAGCAAAACATATCTAATAATTTAATTAATATTCTAGTTAAGCTTCTTTCTCTCAAAGGAGGCCGCTATGTTACATTTGCTATATAGCTAGTACTATTGAAATAAAATTACCAAGGAAACACCTTGTTTCCGAACGCCAACTTTCTCAGAGGAAGAAAGTCAATAGGAGAAATTGTGAAACTTGAAAAACAAAGGCGGTAATATTAATTGGCGCTTAGCCCATTTTTTAAGTTATATTCGTTGAAATATAAATTATTTCAATAAATAATTAACATTAGCCTAAAGTATTAGTGACTATCAGTCATTCTCCTGAATCAGCGAAATTCAAAGAAAAAAAAGCTTAAAACATAATTAGTAAGTACACAAGACCAAGATTAAATAAACAAGACAAAGACCAAGACTACATGTACTTATTTGAAGAAGGCCAAGACCAACACCAAATGAGATAAACCAAGACCGATATCAAGACTATCTTTGTCTTCGTGTTGGTCTTGTTTTGCTACTCACTAATTTGAAAAGAAACTAACAAAATGCCAAAATACAAAAATTTTCCATATGGATAAGGTGGACATTTTGTAAAAAAATATAGTTTTTGGGGTTGTTTCTCTCACGTTGGTCCATTTGACATCTTCTGAACTGGGGATGAATCAATAATCAATGAACTTCTAGAGTCACAGGGATTTATTCATCTTAACTATTGCAATAATAATATATTAACTACTCTTAATTGCTACGGTGAACTAACTTAATATATCGATATAATGCTACATAGTATTTATGATACTATTTTCTTCTGTGTATTCTGAAGATCTTGTCAACGAGTTTAAATACTATAATTTACGTGGCTAACCTTTCTAAATATTTACTATTTAATGTTGATGTTGGTATTAAGCACATGCCTCAATAATTCAAAAGTCGGCTCGATCAACATTGTAACTTACATTCATTCCACTCTTTAGGAAGGGCAAAAATCTAATCAAAACAAAACTTGATTTCCCTTGCGTGCGCAATGACTGGCAGCCACTGAAATGGTACGAAAACTTTCGCAGTTCCTTTCTTCACGGGACAGGAAGCTGTGTCCAGTTGATACAAATATTTGGTGGACTTTCTATCCATAGCTAACTTTGACTTATTCTTCTGCCATTGAGCAATGTTTGATTCGCATCTTTTACTACGATTTTATGTATTTTTTAACGAAGGCGACAAAAAGTGCAACAACATTCACCCAAGTAATCACACGCACTACTACTTTCTATATTATACTCTTTAATTTGATGACATGAAGTTGAAATTAATTCCATTTTTACCTTTCCGTAAATTGCCACCAGATACTTGCTGAGCTGAGGATATTTGACAGATATAATTGAAGACATAGTTGACATAATTCATAAATGATTACAGCTGCTTATAAATATTTGTTTTAGATAACTTTCACGCACGCATTGAAAATCGAGCTGAAATTCGCGTGCAATATATTTTTAACCAAGAAAAGAGTCAAGCCGCTTTTATCGGAAGAAGGTTCATCCGAGAGAAGTGATAAAGATGATGAGAAGAACGAAAACAAAAGCATGATTCAAAGTATGTTACAGAGTATTGGGTCCAACTTGAACATAAATGAATAAAAAGTATTGTTTTTATTGTAGTTAAATATATCAATAAAATTGTTTGAAAATGGTGTTTTATTTACAGATATCATTTTTTGTTAATACCTTGATACTAAGTTATTTTCAAAGTTTACCTTCATTGTGTTATAACCAAATAATTAAGGTTATGCTACGTTTTTTACTCATATAATTATTCATTTGTATTTCAACTATTTCGAGAAATTAGTTGAATGTTTCAGACAGTGTCGAAAACGTATTCTATTCTCGTAAATTACCCGAATTTCACAGTCTTCTAACTTTTGAAAAATTGCACGAATTGTCCAGAAATATTAAGAAGGTTATATTGAGAAATTGCTTGAATTTTTGAGAAGGTTGCAAATAATGATCGAACTTCCATATACAGAGCATTTCAATTAACGTTCATTAGTATATCTACCGTAAAAATCGAGTATACTATGCAAGAAAAAATTGAAATTGTAAATTTATACTACGAGAATAAGAAACATACAGAAGCCACAGCTAGACTGTTTAATGCTATCCATCCCAAAAGCTCTGCTACTCATAATTACATAACTGAATTAATGACAAAGTTTTTAGGAACAAAATCGGTTAGCAGAAAAGAAACATCAACCACAACGATTAGTTAACTACGCCAATGGCAGTTGCCGTTTTATAACAACTTACCATACAAGAACAACAGTCAATATCACTGTGCAGTGTGCGTTTCTCGCAGCAGTCTTTCACAAATTCTATCCTTACAAAATAAAATAAGGACGTTTTCGACCGGCATCTATCGTTTTGCGAATTGATGAGTGAACGACTGAACGACATCCAGATATAGTTGATCCGTTAGTTTTTTACCCACGCGTCATTAAGATTTGATAAGATAATGGACATAATTATTAAGTGATCTGATTCTGATCAATTTTTTCGACTAATTTCGTATGAATATTATTGATGACGCATGGGTAAAGAACCAACAGATCAACTGTACAGTGCTATTCAAAAGTCCCCTCCCCCCCTCGTATCTTTTGAACGGCTACACTTACATTAATAAAATTTGGAGGGTGAAAATAAAGTGTTGTAAACTTCTCTACGAATGGTAACAGGTGACGTAATAGTAATAGATGACGTCACAGTGCCACTCTGGCCAATAATTTTAAATAGGACCTTATGGCAAGTGATATCTCGTTTGAAAGGCATTGACATTGGCTACATAGCCATATTAATGTTGTTTGGGTTTAAATTAATTTTGACGGATAAATTAAATAAATACCAAAATTATTGAAATTATTTTTTTAAATTTAATTAATCAAATATCAACCACGGATTCTTATAGCAAGTGTTCGAAATGTGCTCCGTCTACTTTCTGACAGTAATACATCATATTAGTAAACTCTTGTCGTACTCGTTCAAATGTGTCAGCTGAAATAGCATTGCATTCTTCAGTAATTCTTTCTTTCAAAACGCCAATGCTATCTGGTGCCGTAGTATAAACCTTGGATTTCAAGTACCCCCATAGAAAAAAATCGGAGGGGAAACTTTTGAATAGCACTGTATATTGTACAGCATCTGCTTCTCCCATGTATGTTCATTTGTACTCAATGGTGTAGTAAACCGACACAATTAAAGATCCTGCGCCGACAATGATCCAGACGTAATGCGGGAGTTCCATACTCAAACGCCACCAAAATTGAACGTATGATGTGGCATTCTAGTGATCATATAGTTGGACCATATTCTCTTGAAGGAAATTTAAATGTTTAGTCTTATCTACAACTGCTCATAGAAGCTGTTGATCCCTGAATAACACGGATTTTATAAAAATGCATATATGTCAAAAGCTTTGCTGGCGTTTCAATAAGAAGAGGCACCTTCACATTATAGGAGAATCCAAAAATGTGCAGCGTGTTCAATTTAAAAAATGGGAGGGGTGGCTATAGGGAGGAGGGGAGAAAGTTGTAACGAGTACATATGAGCAAAAAGACGTCCCCCTTTATACGATTTTTGACGTATTTTTCCATTTTTTCTAGAAAAGTGGCGGTTTCAAATTTATATAAGATAGATACCTAGTTATCATTGAACTGCTCTGTAAATCCATTGCAATGGAACAATGTGTGCATCGAATTGTTTTATTATATTTCAATAAAACTATCGAACCCTTACAGTAGTATGTGCTAGGACAGTTCTAATTCACTACTTCAAAAATCTCCGCTTGGTGGCGCTGAGAGTGGCGGCGCGCGCGTTTTTAATTTTAGGCCGCCATTTTTAGTCCTGTTTTAAAAATCTGAAAAAAAACTTCAGTGAGATTCGATCGCACAACCTTCGCGTCTATAGCAAGGCATTCAACACATGCCGCCATAAGCTCTCATATATATTATTAGCGAAGAAAGGTATTGCTGCCGCGCGCACGCTTCTTGCTGTAAAATGTGACGTAGTCGAGAAAGATCCGTTAGGATGATAAGGCGGGGCTGGTGCACGCTTCTTGCTGTAAAATGTGACGTAGTCGAGAAAGATCCGTTAGGATGATAAGGCGGCGCGCTACCGGGGAGCTTAAAAGTAACTTATGTTGAAATATTACTAATAATTTCGTACCGGGTGGCTTGAAAGTAACATATAATATTTTATAATATTTTATACGTACAACGCCAAACGTCACGTGTCACGTCAAACGTCACGTGTAACGTCACGTGTCCATATGTTGAAATATTACTAAGAATTTCGTACCGGGTGGCTTGAAAGTAACATATAATATTTTATGCGTGACACGTCGCGTGCTACGTCAAACGCAACGTGTTACGTCAAATGTCACGTGGTGAACGTTACGTACAACGTCAAACGTCACGTCAAACGTCACGTGTAGCGTCGCGTGCTACGTCAAACGCAACGTGTCACGTCAAATGTCACGTGGTGAACGTTACGTACAACGTCAAACGTCACGTCAAACGTCACGTGTAGCGTCGCGTGCTACGTCAAACGCAACGTGTCACGTCAAATGTCACGTGGTGAACGTTACGTACAACGTCAAACGTCACGTCAAACGTCACGTGTAGCGTCGCGTGCTACGTCAAACGCAACGTGTCACGTCAAACGCAACGTGTCACGTCAAATGTCACGTGGTGAACGTTACGTACAACGTCAAACGTCACGTCAAACGTCACGTGTAGCGTCGCGTGCTACGTCAAACGCAACGTGTCACGTCAAATGTCACGTGGTGAACGTTACGTACAACGTCAAACGTCACGTGTAGCGTCGCGTGCTACGTCAAACGCAACGTGTCACGTCAAATGTCACGTGGTGAACGTTACGTACAACGTCAAACGTCACGTCAAACGTCACGTGTAGCGTCGCGTGCTACGTCAAACGCAACGTGTCACGTCAAATGTCACGTGGTGAACGTTACGTACATCGCCAAACGTCACGTGTCACGTCAAACGTCACGTGTAACAGCTAATCGTACTACACCAAACGTCACGTGTCACAAGCTACGTCAAACAGCTCATTTGTAATATGGCTTCGGAAAAGTACAGTCATCGAATTGAAGAGTTTATTAAGAAAATTGGTGAATTAAATGAAGAAATTACTTTTTATGAGGATAAAAGTGAGGTTATGAGGCAAATAGAGAATCTCAGTTTATCTGGTGGGGAAGAAGTACGACAGACGTGGAGCAGTCTTAGTATAAACTGGTTACCTAAAGAGCTAGCATGCAGACAATTACCGCAAATTACTTATCCGTTAAGACGTATTCAGCCATGTTCAACAGAACAGAAAAGGATATAAAAAATGAAATTAATAATGTTTTCACCATGTCATGTGTAATATTAGTGGCTGTATTTGTTTTAATTTTAAAAATTATAAAAATAATAGTTTATCACAATTTCACGAAAGTGATATGGAATCCTTGAAAAAAGGTATAAATACATTTTTTGGTATTACGACAACGATAGTTCCATATTGACAATGTTTTCATACAATTTATTAAATATTTCGCTACCGACGATAGGATTCGAACCATCGATCACACATTCTCATGCGTTAATAGTCTTTTAGCATGCTAGCAAGACCACCAAGTTATTATCATATCAGAGTATATTGTGAAAGCGAATTTAGAATTTATCGAAATATTACATTTATTTTTAATTCAGATTGTATCACAACAACAACAAATATTCAACTGTTAGACGTTATCTGCATCGTTTTTAGATTATTATCGTATACGGGATGTACAAAGACGCCATAAGGGCACAAGCATCTCTGATTAGTCAGTTTGGAGTCAAATAAACACCATTATGATGAAGTCAATGACCAGAGGGTTTACAAGAATCATACCTGAAGACAGTGACCAGAGGGTGTCGTTGATCAATGGTAAAGAAGAAGAGATAAGCGATAAGTTTTACAATAATATACCGATATACGATGTGTTGTCATAAATATGTTACTACGATGATCAGTATACAAGATGTCTACGATACCAAAAGGACACAAACATCTCTGATTAGTCAGTTTGGAGTCGAATAAACACCATTGTAATGAAGTCAATGACCAGAGGGTTTACAAGAATCATACCTGAAGACAATGACCAGAGGGTGCCGTTGATCAATGGGAAAGAAGAAGAGATAAGCGATAAGTTTTTCAATAATATACCGATATACGAGGTGTTGTCATAAATATGTTACTACGATGATCAGTATACAAGATGTCTACGATACCAAAAGGACACAAACATCTCTGATTAGTCAGTTTGGAGTCGAATAAACACCATTGTAATGAAGTCAATGACCAGAGGGTTTACAAGAATCATACCTGAAGACAATGACCAGAGGGTGCCGTTGATCAATGGGAAAGAAGAAGAGATAAGCGATAAGTTTTTCAATAATATACCGATATACGAGGTGTTGTCATAAATATGTTACTACGATGATCAGTATACAAGATGTCTACGATACCAAAAGGGCACAAGCACCTCTGATTAGTCAGTTTGGGGTCAAATAAACACCATTATGATGAAGTCAATGACCACAGAGGGTTTACAAGAATCATACCTGAAGACAATGACCACAGAGGGTGTCGTTAATTGATGGGAAAGAAGAAGAGATAAGCGATAAGTTTTACAATAATATACCGATATACAGGGTGTTGTCATAAATATGTTACTATGATGATCGGTATACAAGACGTCAACAATGCCATAAGGGCACAAGCATCTCTGATTGGTCAGATTGGAGACAAATAAACATCATTGTGATGAAGACAATGACCACAGAGGGTTTACAAGAATCATACCTGAAGACAATGACCAGAGGGTGTCGTTGATTGATGGGAAAGAAGAAGAGATGAAGAGATAAGCGATAAGTTTTGCAAATATACAAGGAGTATCAAAAGAGTCATCTGAAGAAGTGATCGACAATGACCAGAGGGTGCCGTTAACCATCGCCGTATGTGTCGTATGACAAATGTGTCTTATGTCGAATGGACCTTCCGTCGTATGCCCCATCTGTTCTGTGATATCATGTAAATGGTGTGACGTAAGCAACGTTACCATTAGGACGCTAGCATATCTCTGATTGGTCAGATTGAAGTCGAATAAACGACCCCATGATTGTTAGACTATTATCGTATACATGATGTACAAAGACGCCATAAGGGCACTAGCATCTCTCTGATTGGTCGGATCGAAGTTGAATAAACACCATTGTGAAGAAGAGATAAACCACTACGTTCGATATACGGGGTGTTTGTCATAAAATTCGTTATTTCTTTCCCGTTATCAATTATTGTGGTTTTTTTTTATACGAGACGTCTGACGTTTGACACGTGACGTATGACAAGTAACGTGTGACACGTGACGTATGACGTCTAACACGCGACGTTAAACACGTGACGGTTGACGTTACAAACGACGTTTGACACGTTACACGCGACGTTAGACGTGCCGTTAGACACGTGACGTATGACGTTTAACATGACACACGACGTTTGACATTACGGGAAAAATCTAAAGCTACGTTTCGATGATCATCATCACATCTAAACACGAGACGTTTGATAAGTGACGTATGACGTTCAACACGTGACGTTGAACACGTGACGTTTGACGTATGACGTTTGACACGTTACACGCGACGTTACGTGACGTATGACGTTCAACACGCGACGTTAAACACGTGACGTTTGACGTTTGACACGTTACACGCGACGTTAGACGTGGCGTTAGACACGTGACATTTGACGTTAAACGTGATGAGGTCTCTATAATATTAGTATTTGTTAAACTCTCATGTAATATACTGGTTGAGAATATACAGGATGTCTTAATAAAAATGCGAATCATTCCATAAACAATTTATTATTTAGACATTACAATGGTAATACAGTATTCAAAAACCAATGCCGGAGACGCTCTACATTTCTTTGGGCACAAGAGTATAGACCAGTAGCGTGACAAGGATTTGGATCTCGTTCAAAGTTTCCTGTAGCACATGGTGTTCCATCAAACTTGCAAACATCAATAATGTGGGGAAACACACCAAAAATGTGACATTTCTTTAGTAGAAATTCTGCTTTCTGATGTCCGCGTACGTATATAAAATCGGCAGCATACAATAGCTTAGTTGCCAATATATCATTTAATTTGGAGTACTCAATGTCACCTGAAGAGTATCGAATACCATGCACATTCTTCTCCAAGTATGACACCGTCTTCTTATCCTGGTCGCTTAACGTAGAAATTGATTGGCATGGTAGGAATATGTAGTGACTTTGCTTAAAACCAACTTCAATGGTGAGTTCTTTGACAACAAAGAATCCATCTATAACGAAACCTTGAATGTCTACGAGTGCAACTCTCATGATGACGTCTGCTCGAATACTGACGTACTGCACTTCAATTTAGAGTCTTGACTATTTCTGTGAGGGGGAAATACTCCATTACGCAGTCGTGTATTATAACACAATATACTTTGGTGTTTTCGGGAAAACCAATGTTTGCTTCAATGTCAAGTTTTACATCGACTGTGGACGATTTCATACTTTCTTCTTGTTTCGAGCAATCGATAACAAACAATGCACGCTTCTTGAAAGAGGGATAATCCAACAGAGGGCGCTTCTGTGCCGAATTCGTATAGCTAGGATAAAATTCTGTATAGTTGAAATAGGCCTCATTGTAATCATTTTTAGTGAAATCCAACTGCATTCTTTCATTGGGATAATATTCCCCATTTAGCGATAGTCTGATACTTTGAATGTCGGCGTTGTCGAATAAAGTGGGGTCGGCTGTGCTGTTGTCACGTTTGTTGGTTTGAAAGAAAACAATAACATAACGAGGTCGTTCGACTGAAGTTGTAGTTTTAACAGCCCAAACTTCACGTCTAGCATTTCTGGTAATTGCAGGCAGTTCGTGTATCTCCCACTTTCTAAATGGAATAACTATAGGCTGATCCTTTTGAATGGCCTTCATAAGTTCCAACTTAATATCATCATTAGGATAGATATGCCTGATTTTCAATTCGATGCTGGTAATGTTGATGTTAACGGTTGTAGTGGAAAGTGTACCAGAAACGTTTTTTTCTGTGATAAGCACACAATCGTTATCGTTTCGAGCTCGAACCAAACGTATTGTTTGTCGTCCACACGTAATCATAGGATAGTCGTTGAAAATGTTGAAAATATGCTTTAGAGGAATTTGAAGGTTAAATGATTTGTCGCTGGTATTCAGGATGGGGTCTTTGGGATAATTCCACCCAGCTATAGCCATATGATTGGAATCTTCTTGATTGTAGCATGTCATGGCACGTACAGCGCTAACGATTCCAGGATCCCGAACAGTTTCCATCTCTCTTGCACTTTCACTATATGTACACGAATCGAAAAGGAAAGCACCAACATTATTTGCCAGCTTCACATCACCCCCTCCATGCACAGTGAGTGATCCTTTAATACACAACAAAGTTTCATTCATTGCAAAAAACGAATCAACTTGATTGATGCTGAATTCCACAATGTCGCTGCAACTGAACGATTTGATGAACGGAGCATATGTTCTGTACTCAGCTTTGCGAATCGATTCATCGAAACTAGGCTTGCGATAGATATCAAACATTGAAGGCATATCGTTCATACGAGAACGTTTTACATACTCGGTCGTCATTGTCGTTGTTTTTTCAACAAAAAACCCAAAGACTGCAAATACAATGTATTAGCAAATGTGAGCCGCTTCTGATGCTGCTTTGAAGAATGCCGCGTAACTAATGGCGTTGAATGTGCAGCAGAACGTCTTATATGATTAATTATCAATCCCATCTGTTGCTTCTCGCTCTAAGCTCCAACACCAAAGTGCTCTTTTCACCACGAAAGTTTATAGGATGACCGTCTTGGTCCACAGCCAACACTGTAATGTTGGTTATTTCACGTTGTGGTATAACAGGTAAATAAAGTAAATTATGTGGTGTTTCGTCAATGGCGTACCCAGGATCCACTTTTATGATAAATTCGTAAATAGTATGAGCAGGTCTGTCTGCGTCGAAGGCTCCCGTGGTAATGTTACATTCGAAACGTATGCTAGATACTTTTATAATTTTGACGGGTAGATCTGAAGAGTGCCATCGTTTGGGTTCGAGTATCTCTGTTGAAAATCCTAGTATCTTTCCTAGACTGTTGGGTTGTTCAAACGAAATTCTATATTTACTGAAAATCATGCACTGTAACGTATTATTGTTGGGTTTTAGTGCAAATATAGTTCCCGGTCTAAGTGAATTGCTGCCACTCAACTTCTCGAGTATATACGTTTCAATATCGGCGATTTCGTAACATCCTGTAGGTAAATCGAAACTTTGTAGCTTGTTGTTGTCATCATAGTAGTAAAACTTGCAATCTTCAATGTTTGGTATGCTATGGTATGAGTGGAATGAACGCAGCGCTAATTCGTAGTCTTTCTCCGGATGGAGTACAATAGGTGTAGGCGGTTGGAAGGTAAATACGTGATTTGAACTGTTTACTCTCAACAACTGCGACATGATGACTGATGTAAGTCGACGTATGAAGGCAGTTTAAATAATACATAGAATACTTTACAAGATTTATTTGACACACAAAATACATTTCAAGGTTTACTTAATGCACGTTGACAAAGAAAACAAGATGCTTGAGAACTTGCAGGACCGTCCCAATGCGTCGTCCAATCGGGGCGGTTGTAGTGAACGAAGCACGGCAGACGAATTTGTAGTTCATAACTTGTTTTGTAATCATTAGGAAGTTTATGCCATATATCTAGCAATTCAGACGGACTAACACATTCTATCAGGTATCGAATGGGAACGTCTTTTAGTTCTTCAGCAGTAAAACTTCTCAGAGGTTTTTGGTGTTGCGTTAATAATTTAATGTTCTCCATTGTTCCAAGGATGTTGAAGTAGAAATTTCAAACACAAATGTCCACAATTGAACTGATTGTAGTTTTGTAACTGATTGTTGTTATAAAAAATTTCAACTTTCCTTCCTCCCAGATACTTTACAAGTTCTTTGGGTGGCTTCAAATTACCAAATGAATCGAAATAATCAATGACATTATTTTTCTTTATATATGCTACCCAATGTGTTCCACTGTTTTTGGACGAGTCCAAGTTAACCACTGCACACTCTTGTTGTCGAGGACCGGATTTAGGTAGAGTGTCTCGCATGAAAACGCCTCGAAAATGTTTAATATTATATAATTTTGCATAATGTGCAATATCGGTGTCGTACAGTGGACGATTCGGTAGCTTCATCGCGAGTTTTTTGGCTTTTTCAAATACAATCCAAATCCTCGACCTCCAGCATACTTTTTCAGATATAGGCCATTTCCAACATGTTCCATAGCCTTATTATGACGTATGTCTTCTTCCAATTTCTTTCGAGCATTATTAGCATCAATAACAGTCTTTGCAACTCCTGCAGCTCCACCCGATAACGCTCCAAGAGCTGAAAGTCCAGCAAATAAAGGTATAAGAGGAAGAAAACCTCCAGATTTAGGTACAGGTATTACGCGAGGTACGTTAACTTGCTTCGATCCACCAAATTCGTGAATAAGTGCTTTAGCTGCTCTTAGGGCGTACATAGCAGTCTGTTTTAGAGATGATCCTTTTTTCATGGATTTCCCCACTTTCGCAACAAAATTTCGATGGAAGGAACGTCGTTTGTTTGATCCCATCCCCAACTTTCGTTTAACCTTCATGCCGCCTGTAACAAGTAATGCAGCACTCTTTTCTCCCAGAGTAGCGTCTTTTGCTTTGACTCGATCCCAAGCTTTATCTTCCAACACTTTGTCGGCTTTGTGACGTTCTTCAAGAGACTTGTTTTGCGAATATGCAATATCGTGCTGTTTACAAGCGTTGTCTAAAGGATTAATACCAACGTCACCACGTGCCAGACGTTTTTGTAACTTTGTTCCTGCTGTAAATGGAGAGAGAGTATAAGTATTTAACAGTTATAGTCACGTGATCACTTACGTCCACAATAATTGTAGGCGGGTAAATGAAGTTCAATTGGTAATTTATTGATTAGAGAATTTAAAAGACCTTCTCCCTCAAACACCAACATTAAGACTGATCTGAGACGATGTGATGATAGCCATATATATTGAAAACACTTTAATTGCACTCACCACAAAATGAGGATCGTTCAACAAGAACAGACGCTACCCATTGAAAATCTAGACTTTACATCTAAACCAAGTGTTGGTAAACATGGAAAACTACTACCAAATTCATTTCGGGCCATCATCTGCGGTCCTAGTGGGTGTGGTAAAACAAACGTCATGTTATCACTTTTATTCAATCCAAATGGCGCTAAATTCAAAAATGTTTACGTCTATTCCAAGTCATTGTTTCAGCCGAAATATCAATTGCTGCAGGAAGTACTAGGAGAAGTTAAAGGTGTCGGTTACTTTCCATTTAAAGACAATGAGGAAATTGTTAGTCCAAACGAAGCGAGATCCAACTCGATATTCATATTCGATGATGTCGCCTGCGATGGTCAACAGAAAATTCGGGAATATTATTCAATGTGTAGGCACAGAGACATTGATGCGGCCTACCTATGTCAAACATACTCAAAAATACCGAAACAACTCATACGAGACAATTGTAATATGATTGTGTTATTCAAGCAGGATGAAATTAACCTAAAGCATATATTTGATGAGCACGTGTCACCAGATATGACATTTGAAGAATTTAAAAAGATTTGCTCAGACTGTTGGTCGACCGACAAATATGGAACGTTGGTAATTGTAAAGGATTTTGCTTTAAATAGCGGTATGTATCGTATTGGCTTCGATAAATATATAAAGGTGTAAGTCAAGTGTACATGCTACTAGTCTGCATCATCATGTCCGACGATAAGGTTGCAATTGCTTTGCGTAAGAAGAAAGTTAATGAATTGGCGAGATCAATTCGCAAGAAATATTTAGCGTTAAAATTGGGCAAATCAGAGCGCGATGAGTCTCTTAATAATCTATTTAAACCGATATCTACGCCGCTAAAGGAAATTGTAGAGTCCTCAAAGACATTGCAGAAAACCATTTCAAATTTGAATCCAATTAAAAAGGAGGAGGAGGTAAAAAAAGAAGAAGAAAAACTAGATGATGTGTTTGTAGCACCGTCTTTTCTGGAATCGGAATCTGTAGCTGAAACAGATGAGGCGGGAGATATTATACGCCCTGAATCTCCAGAGGAGATGCGTCCTGACGTTTCGCATGAAGCTTTTCAAGAATATATGGAACAATACCCCGCCATCAGTTTAAAATACATTGAGGATTATTTTCAAAAAGATGATAAAATTGACAAAAATTACGGTCCTATCTATGATGATATGTTTGGGTGGATGTTGGGTAAACGTCGAATTGCCTTTGATAAAACAAACGGTAATATAAACGTGCTACAGGATGGTAACAGAGAGGCGGGATACTTGCCTGGAACTCGAGGATTGTACGAGCTGTTATTTTACAACGATCCGCAATATGAAGAGGAAGATTTAAAACATTACAAAATTCTGTTAAACAATACACAAGTCCATCTTGATACTCTCAATCGCCTTAAAGGTTCAAGTACTGACAAATACAAATATATAATTAAACCATTATTTAAAATACCGCGATCAGACTCGGTACCGAGTAGATCACAAAATATGTCTCCAACTCAACGATCTGGCTCCATGTCAACTAGAACTCGCCTGAAATCAATTCCACTTAATAAGGGAAGAGGACTTGGCTTAACGTACAACGAAAAACCTATGGAATATATTTATTGGGATGATCCAAATGAATTGGTGGAACGTTTGAAATTATTGATTGCTTCAAAAGAGGCAGGTAATACGTCCAACGACAACGAAATAGTTGCCATCATAAATGAGCTAAAAGAAGCCAATATAATTGAATAACCAAAAAAGTCTACTCATTTCAATCATGCCTGTCGATAAGTTCGGACACCGACGTCGTCATGCTAATGAACGGATTACACCTTATATGCCGAAAGTAGCACACACTCCGGACGGTAATATTGATGCTGAAAATGTGAGAATCTGTAATGTTAAGACGCCGACTACAAGTAGTAGCGATGCTGTCAATAAACTCTATGTCGATGAGCAAATGCAAGTGTATCATAATGAACTTGGAGTACTTCAAAACAAAATCAACGACATTAATTCATTTATTTCGAGAAATCCGCCAGTCGCAGCTCGAGATATGGCAACTAAAAAGTACGTCGATGATGTGATTGTTGTGACCAAAGATAATATGAGACAAGAATTCAAATCTTTTGTTCAAGGTTTTGGGGAAATATTTTTAAAAGATATACAACAACAATTCCAAGGAAAAATCGATAAGCATGAAGTATCCATAAACGAATTACGAACAAATTACTTGAAGAAAGGTATCAAATAGTATCGAAATGTCACATTTTTGGTGTGTTTCCCCACATTATTGATGTTTGCAAGTTTGATGGAACACCATGTGCTACAGGAAACTTTGAACGAGATCCAAATCCTTGTCACGCTACTGGTCTATACTCTTGTGCCCAAAGAAATGTAGAGCGTCTCCGGCATTGGTTTTTGAATACTGTATTACCATTGTAATGTCTAAATAATAAATTGTTTATGGAATGATTCGCATTTTTATTAAGACATCCTGTATATTCTCAACCAGTATATTACATGAGAGTTTAACAAATACTAATATTATAGAGACCTCATCACGTTTAACGTCAAATGTCACGTGTCTAACGCCACGTCTAACGTCGCGTGTAACGTGTCAAACGTCAAACGTCACGTGTTTAACGTCGCGTGTTGAACGTCATACGTCACGTAACGTCGCGTGTAACGTGTCAAACGTCATACGTCAAACGTCACGTGTTCAACGTCACGTGTTGAACGTCATACGTCACGTATCAAACGTCTCGTGTTTAGATGTGATGATGATCATCGAAACGTAGCTTTAGATTTTTCCCGTAATGTCAAACGTCGTGTGTCATGTTAAACGTCATACGTCACGTGTCTAACGGCACGTCTAACGTCGCGTGTAACGTGTCAAACGTCGTTTGTAACGTCAACCGTCACGTGTTTAACGTCGCGTGTTAGACGTCATACGTCACGTGTCACACGTTACTTGTCATACGTCACGTGTCAAACGTCAGACGTCTCGTATAAAAAAAAACCACAATAATTGATAACGGGAAAGAAATAACGAATTTTATGACAAACACCCCGTATATCGAACGTAGTGGTTTATCTCTTCTTCACAATGGTGTTTATTCAACTTCGATCCGACCAATCAGAGAGATGCTAGTGCCCTTATGGCGTCTTTGTACATCATGTATACGATAATAGTCTAACAATCATGGGGTCGTTTATTCGACTTCAATCTGACCAATCAGAGATATGCTAGCGTCCTAATGGTAACGTTGCTTACGTCACACCATTTACATGATATCACAGAACAGATGGGGCATACGACGGAAGGTCCATTCGACATAAGACACATTTGTCATACGACACATACGGCGATGGTTAACGGCACCCTCTGGTCATTGTCGATCACTTCTTCAGATGACTCTTTTGATACTCCTTGTATATTTGCAAAACTTATCGCTTATCTCTTCATCTCTTCTTCTTTCCCATCAATCAACGACACCCTCTGGTCATTGTCTTCAGGTATGATTCTTGTAAACCCTCTGTGGTCATTGTCTTCATCACAATGATGTTTATTTGTCTCCAATCTGACCAATCAGAGATGCTTGTGCCCTTATGGCATTGTTGACGTCTTGTATACCGATCATCATAGTAACATATTTATGACAACACCCTGTATATCGGTATATTATTGTAAAACTTATCGCTTATCTCTTCTTCTTTCCCATCAATTAACGACACCCTCTGTGGTCATTGTCTTCAGGTATGATTCTTGTAAACCCTCTGTGGTCATTGACTTCATCATAATGGTGTTTATTTGACCCCAAACTGACTAATCAGAGGTGCTTGTGCCCTTTTGGTATCGTAGACATCTTGTATACTGATCATCGTAGTAACATATTTATGACAACACCTCGTATATCGGTATATTATTGAAAAACTTATCGCTTATCTCTTCTTCTTTCCCATTGATCAACGGCACCCTCTGGTCATTGTCTTCAGGTATGATTCTTGTAAACCCTCTGGTCATTGACTTCATTACAATGGTGTTTATTCGACTCCAAACTGACTAATCAGAGATGTTTGTGTCCTTTTGGTATCGTAGACATCTTGTATACTGATCATCGTAGTAACATATTTATGACAACACCTCGTATATCGGTATATTATTGAAAAACTTATCGCTTATCTCTTCTTCTTTCCCATTGATCAACGGCACCCTCTGGTCATTGTCTTCAGGTATGATTCTTGTAAACCCTCTGGTCATTGACTTCATTACAATGGTGTTTATTCGACTCCAAACTGACTAATCAGAGATGTTTGTGTCCTTTTGGTATCGTAGACATCTTGTATACTGATCATCGTAGTAACATATTTATGACAACACATCGTATATCGGTATATTATTGTAAAACTTATCGCTTATCTCTTCTTCTTTACCATTGATCAACGACACCCTCTGGTCACTGTCTTCAGGTATGATTCTTGTAAACCCTCTGGTCATTGACTTCATCATAATGGTGTTTATTTGACTCCAAACTGACTAATCAGAGATGCTTGTGCCCTTATGGCGTCTTTGTACATCCCGTATACGATAATAATCTAAAAACGATGCAGATAACGTCTAACAGTTGAATATTTGTTGTTGTTGTGATACAATCTGAATTAAAAATAAATGTAATATTTCGATAAATTCTAAATTCGCTTTCACAATATAGTCTGATATGATAATAACTTGGTGGTCTTGCTAGCATGCTAAAAGACTATTAACGCATGAGAATGTGTGATCGATGGTTCGAATCCTATCGTCGGTAGCGAAATATTTAATAAATTGTATGAAAACATTGTCAATATGGAACTATCGTTGTCGTAATACCAAAAAATGTATTTATACCTTTTTTCAAGGATTCCATATCACTTTCGTGAAATTGTGATAAACTATTATTTTTATAATTTTTAAAATTAAAACAAATACAGCCACTAATATTACACATGACATGGTGAAAACATTATTAATTTCATTTTTTATATCCTTTTCTGTTCTGTTGAACATGGCTGAATACGTCTTAACGGATAAGTAATTTGCGGTAATTGTCTGCATGCTAGCTCTTTAGGTAACCAGTTTATACTAAGACTGCTCCACGTCTGTCGTACTTCTTCCCCACCAGATAAACTGAGATTCTCTATTTGCCTCATAACCTCACTTTTATCCTCATAAAAAGTAATTTCTTCATTTAATTCACCAATTTTCTTAATAAACTCTTCAATTCGATGACTGTACTTTTCCGAAGCCATATTACAAATGAGCTGTTTGACGTAGCTTGTGACACGTGACGTTTGGTGTAGTACGATTAGCTGTTACACGTGACGTTTGACGTGACACGTGACGTTTGGCGATGTACGTAACGTTCACCACGTGACATTTGACGTGACACGTTGCGTTTGACGTAGCACGCGACGCTACACGTGACGTTTGACGTGACGTTTGACGTTGTACGTAACGTTCACCACGTGACATTTGACGTGACACGTTGCGTTTGACGTAGCACGCGACGCTACACGTGACGTTTGACGTGACGTTTGACGTTGTACGTAACGTTCACCACGTGACATTTGACGTGACACGTTGCGTTTGACGTAGCACGCGACGCTACACGTGACGTTTGACGTGACGTTTGACGTTGTACGTAACGTTCACCACGTGACATTTGACGTGACACGTTGCGTTTGACGTAGCACGCGACGCTACACGTGACGTTTGACGTGACGTTTGACGTTGTACGTAACGTTCACCACGTGACATTTGACGTGACACGTTGCGTTTGACGTAGCACGCGACGCTACACGTGACGTTTGACGTGACGTTTGACGTTGTACGTAACGTTCACCACGTGACATTTGACGTGACACGTTGCGTTTGACGTAGCACGCGACGCTACACGTGACGTTTGACGTGACGTTTGACGTTGTACGTAACGTTCACCACGTGACATTTGACGTAACACGTTGCGTTTGACGTAGCACGCGACGTGTCACGCATAAAATATTATATGTTACTTTCAAGCCACCCGGTACGAAATTCTTAGTAATATTTCAACATATGGACACGTGACGTTACACGTGACGTTTGACGTGACACGTGACGTTTGGCGTTGTACGTATAAAATATTATAAAATATTATATGTTACTTTCAAGCCACCCGGTACGAAATTATTAGTAATATTTCAACATAAGTTACTTTTAAGCTCCCCGGTAGCGCGCCGCCTTATCATCCTAACGGATCTTTCTCGACTACGTCACATTTTACAGCAAGAAGCGTGCACCAGCCCCGCCTTATCATCCTAACGGATCTTTCTCGACTACGTCACACTTTACAGCAAGAAGCGTGCGCGCGGCAGCAATACCTTTCTTCGCTAATAATATATATGAGAGCTTATGGCGGCATGTGTTGAATGCCTTGCTATAGACGCGAAGGTTGTGCGATCGAATCTCACTGAAGTTTTTTTTCAGATTTTTAAAACAGGACTAAAAATGGCGGCCTAAAATTAAAAACGCGCGCGCCGCCACTCTCAGCGCCACCAAGCGGAGATTTTTGAAGTAGTGAATTAGAACTGTCCTAGCACATACTACTCCTTACGGATGTGGGATATTTGGTGGAATGCAACTTCTGTCATTCTGACGATGATATTGATTTATCGAAACAATTGTCAATTTTTTAGAATTTTCAATAACTTTCATTATATTGTGGAACTATTTAGAAACAGTTGGACTCATTTAAAAAGGTAATTTTTAAAAGTACTCTTCAACTCTTTCTTCACACTTCTTTCTATTCATAATTTTTAGTGCTTTCCATTCCACTTTTCTATTTATTACAACGTTTTTCTAGCTATACTCCTCAGTATCTTCTAAACTTTCGAGAATGTTGGCGCTTAAGAACTCTTGAAGAATTCAAATCTTCTTACGATCAATAATATTATCAAAAACCTATTCACAAATTAGAGAACACGTAGTACAAAATATCGTCAATTTAAAAAAAATTATCAGACAAGATACAGGAAATGTCTCTAATGAAGCTCGCGAAGAATACATTATTATTACCAGGATCATTCAGTTCTCAAAAACAATTAAAACAAGTAGTGCTGCTGCCATACAGATTAATATAGCTGCAAATAAGCTATGGAGAATCAATTTTTGAAAATGTTGAATACCCCCACGAGAAGCAGCATTTCCTCAACGGACGGCTACGAGACGTTTATCCATACTAAGAAGAAAGGAAGTCTTGTAGCAGTCATGACTTCAAGATAATTTCCTTTTTAATTGTTTCACAGAGTCAGACTTTCTATATTGTCTGATTGTGAAATGAATATAATTCAATGGTTTTTCTCGTGGCGAGATTTGTTTTATTTCATTAGAGTTTGTTGGGTACGGTTAATTTAATATGTTTGCACTTTTCACTTGTTTACTTTATTCATTTCTTCAATATAATGCGGAAAGTAACTTTCCGCACGGCTGTCAATAAGCTGTCAAACCTGTGAATCCTGTAAGATTTACAGAAGTAATTATTAATTGCTTTTCCGTATTGATATTATTTACATAAAAACGACTAAAAATTAATTATTTATAAAAAATAAAGAGGAGAATAGTAATTATGCGCCAAGGTAGAAAAGTGAGGTATTATTGTCGAGGTCCAGTAAAGACCGAGAAGCGAAGCTTCTAGGTCTTTAATGGATCCGAGACATTATTACACTTTTCTACCGTGGCTCATATAGCATTTTTTTCACTACTAGCATTTTATTTTTTTAAATATTCGTTTTTAAAACTAATAATAATCGAATATAATATGAATTTCAAAATTTTTTTGAAAAATCAAATCATCCATGCTTCTGTCAAATGTAAAATACAAACGTCACTCAGTCAATATTTTGCTGGTTGCCGACATTGCTAAAAATGAGCGATTCTAGTGGTTGTACTTCTCCTGAAATTGGAGCAAGGGCTGAAGAAGTGGAACTATTGCCAAAAAAATCACAGGTATTATATGAAAAGGCCTACATGGCATATAAAAAATGGTGCGATGAGAAGAATGCATTAAAAACGTCAGAAAATGTATTGCTAGTTTACTTTCAAGAACTAGCCCAAACGAATAAGACTTCAACTTTGTGGTCCAAATATTCAATGAAAAATCCGTGCTTAACATTAAAGAAAATATTAATAATTCTAATTATTTTAAACTTGTCGCATTTTTGAAAAGAGAAAATTCTTCTTAGGAACCCAAAAAAGCATCTATTTTTTCGAGAGATGACATAACGAAATTTATTTTAGAAGCACCAAATGAATTGTATTTGTCGAAAAATGAAATATTTTACTCCACGGTACAGAACTGCATCGGGAGTAGAATCTGACAGGAGTGATTTTATTTGTATGTGTCTACTCACCGATCCCAAGTTATGATAAGTGATCATTGATTAGTTTTTCGTAGTTTATCTGATTCCTCCGATAAAACTCACATTTGCTCAATCTCTGAATATATTTACAATGTCTCTAAATTCACAATAGTTAAAAACACATTATTGTCGTTCTTGATTTCCCTTTTAAAGATTGCTGGTGATTGCCGAAAATTAATTTTAAGGAAAATAAAAAAAATCCCAATGGCACAAGACCAATTGTACAGGCTTGTTTCAGTAACATGTTTGCATAAAACCCAAAATGAAAAATTAGATACAAAAGTAATAGAATGTTTTGAGATGTACAAAAAACCAAAGTAACATTCTGGCATCAAATCAAAAATAAAAAAATTTCTGGTAAATTTGTGAATTTTCTTAAAATAAATGTTTTAATGTACGATTTAGAGAAAAATGTTAAATACAAAAGTTGTAGAACGTGTTAAGGTCTATGAAAAAGCTCAGTAACTTTTTTGCGTCAAATGAAAAACAAAAGAAATACGATTTTTTTTCAACTTTGACAGGCCGCCATTTTGTTTTTACTGGGCCCATTTGGCTCATTAACGAACTCGTCCAAGATTTTGGCTTAAAGGATTTTTGTAGCGAGTTTGGTTTCGATCCGTCAAAAAATACGCCCTCTATCGTGCTTACAAATTCCGTTATAACACATACATATATATATATATATATATATATATATATATATATATATATATATATACAGGGTGTCCCAGGACTAATGGGAGAAAAGTCAGTAGCGTATAATCTGAGCTAAAATAATGTTAGTACTTCATATAAACTTTTACTATGCAGGCCCTCGTTTTCGAGTTATAGGCCTCCAAAGTTTTAATTTTGAATTTGGTTTTTATTTGTATTTTTTGTACTAGTTATTTGATCTTCATAAAATTTACGGCAAAGCTATAATGTAAGTGTATGTTTATTTTGGTAAGGTAAACAGATTTACAGTAGTGCATTGAAGCCAGGGACGGACTACTCGCTATGGTTAGTGATCCAAAAATTTTGCAGGTATGGCACACCCTGTATGAAATTATCGAAATTCACTTCCCCACACATTAAGCTAACGAAAAGGTACTCTTGTTGGAATTCGATAAAATCAGCCGTTTGGCTAATATTTGCAGTTTTATTAATGCACTACGTTTGGCTCATATTATACTCTCCTGACTTTTTTCCCATTAGTCCCGGGACACCCTGTATATATATATATATATATATATATACATATATATAACCTTTGGAACGGAGGGTGATTTTGGCATCTAGGAACACCAAAACGAAAAACGTCATGCTACTCTCTACAATAGCCCTATTTCATTCTGAAATAAGCCTAATGTATTAAAAAAATAACTTAAATATATTTTAGGCTGTTCTTCTGATTGGAATTGCGGGTGCCTGTAGAACAGATGAACTTTTAAATAAGAAATTTGAGGATGTGGATATACGAGGAACACCAAAACGAAAAACGTCATGCTACTCTCTACAATAGCCCTATTTCATTCTGAAATAAGCCTAATATTGTATTAAAAAAATAACTTAAATATAAGTGTTTTTAAATGAAACTCAAGGTCTCTAGTTAATTCCACAATATAATACAAGTTATTGAAAATTCTAAAAAATTGACAATTGTTTGATAAATCAATATCATCGAATTATCGAAACAATTGTCAATTTTTTAGAATTTTCAATAACTTGTATTATATTGTGGAATTAACTAGAGACCTTGAGTTTCATTTAAAAACACTAATATGAGCATATTCCACGAAGTAAGGGTCGAGACAGTCAATTTAACTTAAATATATTTTAGGCTGTTCTTCTGATTGGAATTGCGGGTGCCTGTAGAACAGATGAACTTTTAAATAAGAAATTTGAGGATGTGGATATACGAGAAGACATAATTATATTTAATGTTAATAAATGGTTCGTCGAGGAAATTTGTAATGATGGATTCTTTGTGGATTAATATTGTAAAAAATTATATATCACTCAGACCTGCGCCAAACATTAACAAACTGTTGATTGGAATAAGAAATTTAAAAGCTACAAAACAAAATATGGGTCAGAACACCATAAGTGGTGTTCCGAAAGAGGTAGCCAAGTTTTTAAAACTAAAAAATATAAATACTTTTTCTGGGCACACTTTAAGAAGGACATCTGCCACTATATTAGCAGAAGGTGGGGCCGATATTCTATCTTTAAAACGCCATGGCGGGTGGGAGAGTTCTACAGTGGCCGAGAGTTATATAGAAGAATCTATTGAAGATAAAAAACGCATAGCAAGGCAGATAATGATAATGGAAGTTTTCAAGAAGCTTCGACTTCATCCACCACAACGGCAAACATCAACAGTCTAACGACGGAGAATAATTTTAACTTTGAAAATCGTACAATTAATATTACCCCGTGCGGTGTTGCTGGACTTATGTTTAATATGACATGCAATAACTGCACAATATACAATAATTTTAAATAAGTACCTAAACAACTCTAGTTTATGTTTAGTATCAGTTTACTGTTTTTCCAGTCATATGTTATAAAGCAAGAATTGCAAATTTTATTTAATATTTATTTTTACTGTTGCGAACAATTAAAAGTTTCGACATAAAATATGAAATTGTCAATTTATATTGTCGGCCGGTTTTGGATGGGTCACCAGTCACTCCCGTTTCGCGTGACATGACAGCTGTGCAAAACGAAGGCAACGGATAACACATTTATCCAATAATTTTTGTTTTCATTTTATAATATTGTTTTGTAAAAATCGCTATGAAAACTGCATGGATAAGTCAATTGATTTTCATTTTTGAATAGGCAGGTGAATATGACCATTGAATATGAGAAATATTTTTTCATTTTGTATTTGTATCAGTTAACTTCACATTCTGTCAAATGGATTGAGATTTAGTTCTAATCAAGTAGGCTCTGTATTTTTCTACCTTGGTTAATAATGAACAACTTTTCTACCTCAACGAAAGTCAATAAAGTTAGTGTGATGATCCCAAAAGACATTATCTTAAAAGGGCATTATCAAAAGAAAAAAACATTATTAATTTCAATGTGGTCAGCGGGCATTGATCTATTAAGGTCAATCAAACACACCGAAAGCACGTTCATTGTAACATAAAAATATCACATTCATTTTGAATCCGGAAGGTCATGAATACGGGTAACTGACACATTCAAACGTACATTTCCTATAAATATAGAGTGTCGACAAATTCATGGATGATTTATTATTATTATTTTGAATAGTAAAAATGTATGTATCGTGTATTTAAAATTTGTGTTAATAATTCTTAATTATATTTATCCCAGTGAGTTTTTAAATGATGTTATTTATTCAACCCTTAAAGAATGGTTACGAGGTAAGTGTTTCTCCAAGATAAATGGTTTTATGGTTAAAGTAGTCTATACGAGGGGCACTTACTAAGTAACCACTACATTAGGTTTAGAGGCTAGTAGTGAAAAAAAATTGTTGACGTCGCGAATCGAAACCACAACCTTCCTGTCATCATACCAGAATCCTAAAACTGTTAATTTATTATTGTAACAATAACCAATTCACTTTTAATTTTTATCGTTCCAAATAATTCAATTTGTTCTCCAGTTGTATCTAATAAGTACTTACTTATTGTCATTTTTTCAAATAAACAATAATTATCGTTATTGCGTTATTGCGTAGCAATTAAGAATTTACTAATTTATAAGTTTATACATTTAATTTATGGAGTTTAAATGATATTAGCATTTTTATTGCTTTTATAAAAGCCGGGATATATCGGTACTTTTGAGATTACTTCGACGTGCTCATTCGACGATTGGTAATGAAAAGAGGAATATTGTTAGGTGTGAAACGTGGAACTTTGGAGAAGGAAGTTAGGAAGGGAGTGTCGAGGGATTACGAAATGTGCCTACGTGACTTCTGCCACGCTTTGTTGGATACAACGGTTATTTTAAGACAGAAGAAGAGGAGATAAGTTTTTATTTATTCCCGACTAGAAAGTTATATCCTTATGTTTTCATAAAGGGAGGTTATAATTGATATTTGTGTAGAGTATGGAATAATAAATAGATGTGATCAATGATTCATATTCAGGAATTATTTGTAATATGTATAAATGGAATGCGTAATAATTATTAGATCGGAATTTAAATCACAGGAAGAATTTAAGATTAATTCTTGAATTCGTACATTAATCGTATGCCCTTCTGGCAAGAAATGAAATTGCACCAAGCTATTGTAATTGGAGAAAACAATAAGCAAAAGCTTCAAATTTAATAAAACTTTCCTCACTAGTCATCACCCTTTTGAGCAAATTTGGTTCATCATTGACGTTCGACAGCTTCTGAGCGATTCTGATGTGATGGTCATTTTTGGTCAAACTTTGGCGATTTTGGAACAAATTTCGTTGTCACATTATCCTCAGAAATTTATGATAACTATTCGAAAGTTACTAATAACAATTTTTTTATTGGTGCCTCATTTTACCTATTTAAAGCATGCCTCAGCGTGTTTAAATCGAACTTTCAAACACGCACATTTTCAAAGTTACCATGGTAACAACAACAACTCAAGAAACGTAAGTCTCAATGAAAACTTTTTGATTATTGATCTGACAGTAGTACCTCGTAACGTCAAATAATAGTATATTATGCACCAAGCGACTAAAGTGACATATTTAATCCCGCGGGTGGTGTTTGATTCCTGACGCCAGAACGCAGCGGAGCCCGAGGGAAACAATCTACCGAAGGGATTAATGTCACTTTAGTCGAGAGGTGTATACGCTATTTTTTGCAATTCCGGTAATTCTACATACATTTCTAATAAAAATAAATACTACTTAGGATGAACTTTTACGAATCTTGGCTGGGCATCGAGGACGGACTTTTATGAAATGAAACTTAGCTGGGCATCGAGGACGTACTTCCATATTTTTGTAGTAATAATATAATAATAATAATAGTTTATGATTTCAAAGTGCACCAATAAAAAATAGCGTAAAGTATTCGTGGATAACTGGTCTTTCAAACACTTGCTCTATTTCGAGCACTCTGGCTGCGCCCTCGTGCTCGAAAAATCGCGCGTGTTTGAAAGACCTTTTTATCCACTTATACTTTAATATACTATTTTTCCACTGCTTCAATGTTTTCATTGACCCTGGAGTCCAGGGTGGGAATTCCCATTAGTAACGTCACAGCTATTTGTGAAGAGCAGGTACCACTTCCAAACATTTTTTTTCGTTCACAAATTCGGCACAGACAACATTTGAAGTACGTTGTAAAACTTGATTTTATTTTTCACATAAACAAACTAGCAATCGTCATATTTGCACAAGGCAAAGAAGATTTTGAGTTAAAGCCCGGAAAACTTTAAAGAATACGAAATATGGGAAATGTCAGTAAATTTATTAAAAAATAAGTATATATGCCTTGGTGCACATGACTATTAAACGGAATGACTATTAAATATTGGAAACAATATACCTACTATTCACAATCTGTGTTGTGAAGAGAGAATTCGAAGGACCATATTCACATTCTGTGTTGTGGGGAGAGATTTATATTGTATCTTCTTTGTGATTTAACTAACTTGATGATTGGGTGTGGTCGAAATTAAACATTTTTGCACTTATCACTCATTTTATTCACTTTATTATTGAAATTTTTATTACTGTATTGCAATCAAAAGCGTTACTATTGAGTTTATATTTTTGTAGTATTTTTATTTTAAATTATATTCAGCCGTTTACGTGCTATTAAAAGACCGGGCATTACCAGTATACCAGTATACGTGTAAGTATAGAAGTAAATAAGTATAGAATATATAAGTATAAGGTTTCTAATGATGATATTAGAGTGCTGTAAGGGGTCTTATATTAAGATTAGTGTAAATGATGGAGAGTGAGAGAGAGTGTGTGAGAGAGAGAAAGAGAGTTAGAGTACTCCAGTTTCTTTACTAGAGCCTCTTTTTGTTTTTTGAGATAGAGATAGAGAGAGAGTGTGTGTGTCTATGAGTACTCTACTTTCTTGACTAGTCTCTTTTTTGTTTTGAGAGTGAGAGGGAGAGTACTCTAGTTTCTTTACTATGTGGTGGTTACTCAGTAAGTGCCCCTCGTATACATTACGTTTACCATAAAGGTATATTATCTTTGAGGAAAACACTTACCTAGTAACCGTTCTTTGGGAGTTGAATAAACGACATCACTTACACAAAATCACTGGGCTTTTAATATATTTAAAATACACAAATATAATATCATATCATTTAACTTATTCAGACTAATAATAACAATTGAATTCTTGGTTCGTTACACTTCTAATTTATAGGAAGCGTTTCGGACAATGTCCTGCGTGCCTGACCTTCGTCTATTAGTTGATCGTGCTATTTACATTTTTAACCAGAACGCGCTTCCACGCCTATCTAACATTGACCTTCCTAGATCAACGCTCGCTAAATATTGTAATTAATATTAACCTAATTTAAATCTTATTTCTATGATAATGTCCTTTTAACACTACCGTCCTTTCGGGATCTCCCCATCATCCCCTCTTGGAAGAGAAAAATTATCATTTTAATTTTTCGATATTACTTATATCTATAACAGTTTGTGTTGATTGTTTTTGTTTTTGTTTACTAAACACTACTTGTTTGTTTATAAACACTCTTCACTTGTTTACAATTGATTCCGGCCGTTGTATTTATACATACGATTCTTATGAAGTGTCTGTAGTTTATTGTCCGGAGATGTAATCTCACAATTTACTCCTTTTATTGCCGTTATTATAAACGGACCTAAATAATGTGGATCAAATTTATTTCTCCCTTCGTTTTTTAAAATAACTGATTCCCCTATTCTAAAATTTACGGGTGAAGAATCCTTTTCACTATTACTGACTCTTCTTAATTTAATATTTATTAAAAACTGTTTGGCTCTTTCATTTGCGTATTATAACTTATACTTTAATTCTTTATCGTATCTTTCAAGATTGTAACACGGTTCAATTTTTACATTTAAAAATTCTGGTAAATTGGGTTTTCTCCCGTATAATAACTCGAAAGGAGTATATCCGTGATACGTGTTTAGTGTTGTATTATAGCAATATGCAAACATTTTTACAAACTCGCACCAGTTATCCCTAGAATCTTTGATAAAGTTTCTTATATATTCATTAAACGCCCTATGTAATCTTTCACAACTGCCTATGGCCTCGTGATGGCATGCTGTTGAAAAATTATGTTTTATATTTAAAAGTTCCGCTAAGTTCTTCATTATTTCGTTCTTATATTCCGTCCCTTGATCTGTTCTTATCTCCTTCATCAGTCCGTAATTCGGTATAAAATTGTCAAATATTGCTTTTGCTATTGTGTGTGCTTCCTTATATTCTTGACCGGTATCATAGCTGCGTACTTAGTTAATTCGCACAATATTGTAATACAATACCGATTCCTGTTGTTACTTTCTATGAACGGACCTATTGTGTCTATATAAATAATATTAAACGGTTTTATAGATGTACCTGTTATGACAAATTTTTCTTTATGATTAAGCTTTGCTTTATTCACTTGACATTTATGACAATTCTTTACATATTTTCTTACGTCGTTCTCCATGTTTTTCCACTAGTAATTTGCTCTTAGTTTCTTCAATAATCTATTATTTCCTACATGTCCTCCAAACATTGGATCGTTGTGGTATCTTTCTAATATCTTTTGGATCTCTTCATTTTGCTGTACCGTTTTTGGTACTTCGCATATACATACTTGAATACGTTTTAACCTTTGATTTCCTACTTCTATAAATTCTTCTACGGTGCACTTTTTGAATATATCATCATTTGTATATATTTTCATTCTTTTTACTTCATTTCTTACCGATAGCTCTTCAAGCTTTTCCAACGTTCGTTCTAGGTCGAAGTTGTGTAATCCGGTAATTAAGGATTCACTGAATTTCAATTTATTTTTGATCCGAATGCTCATCCTTAGTGAGGTACGGTTATTTTCAAAGTGTAAAATTGGTAATTTATGTGCCTCAAGATTATTTAAAACTTTTACTACTGAAGGTTTTTGTATTCTTACTTCCTTTGTTTCTTCGTTAATCCTTAGATCCATTTCTGTTTGAGCGTTTTCTTTTCGCGTTTGTGCTCTTGTGATTGCCAAGACATGTGAATTATTTATATATAAATCCTTAAGTTCTTCTATGGATATTCTTGATATGCTATCCGCGTAATTCGCTATACCTTTAACATACTGTATTTCAAAAACGTATTCTTCCAAATCGATCAAATTTCACGTTTTTCCTAGACAATTTGTTTACCTCTTAGTTGATATTTTTATCGCTGAAAATTTTATCCAAAATTTTCGGATTAGTTTCGTTATTTTCCTTAAATGTTCATTTATTCCATCCTGTTTGTATTTCTAATTTATTCTTCCTCTCTTCTAGCTCTTTTAGACTATATACGTTATCATTGATTAATAATGTATTATCTATTATCTTAGCTTTTGCTCCACTTTCTCTCGCCTGTTTCATGTATCTTATTAACTGTTTTCTCTGTTCCAATATATCTTTCGAGTAATATTCATCAATAAATATATTTGTTCCTTTTAATTTGTTTGTTCCGTTCAAAGTCTGTACTTTCTTATTCACATCTTTCATCATTATTAGTACTGGCCTATTTTTGTTACTGGTTTTGTTTCCTAATCTTTTACATTTCAAAATATCTGTTTTAACATCTACTGTGTTGTTAACCTTTTTCATTACATCTTCTAATTTGTTTTCTAGTTGTTCCTCATCTTCTTCGTTTTCTTCTTCTATACCATGTATTATCAAATTTTTCCGTGTCTGTGTCATGTGTCCTTCCAAAAATTCTGTTTTCCCCCTAGTTCCATATTTTTCATCCTTAAATCGTAGTTTTCTTTCTTTAATTGTGCTATTTGTCTACTCATTTCCTCAATTTTATCTTCTATCTTGCATATTCTCACATTATTGTTGACTCGATTATTGTAATTTCCATTATTATTGTATTTCATATCTTTATTAAAATTTCCGTATCTGCCATAGTTGTTTCCTTGATTATACTGTCGAAATGTCCTTCCTGAATGATTACCGTTATAAAATCCTCTGTTGTTTCCTCTCCGATGCTTATTCCTAAAGTCAAAGTTTGACTTTCTGAAGAAATTCCTGTTATCCTTCATGTGTAAAACTTGTTGTTGTCCTACTATACCCTCTACTGAAACCAATTTTGATAGTACCTCTTGTGTAGTTTCAAAACTTCCCGCTGCAATTATTGTTTTGGTTGCATCCGTTGTGGCATTCGTAGTTACTGCCGTTGCTTCCTTAGTATATTTTTCGGCTAGTCGTTCGGGCATACCTTACGATATGTATGCTGCCTGTAATCTTTCCGCTAATTTCTCTATCTCCGTTGCGTACTGTGTTACATCTTTTCGATTTTGTCTTACTTTACCAAGTTGCGCTAAGAGAAGGCTTGGATTGTCTTCTCTTATCCCCGTTTTTAGTTTATTATTGATGTCTGTAATTGAGTTTTCCGTCGTGATTAAACTTCTGGCTTTTCCCGTTAGTCTCGTTTTGATTAGTAGAATAGCATTTTCCTTGTTACCTGTCGCGTTTATTTGTAGTAAATCTAATGAGTCTAAGAATGATTGTAATTTGTTTGCTTCGCCGTTAAATTCGTTCGGTAAAACTTTACTCGCAAAATTAAAAAAGTCATTCATACTTGTCGCCATTTTTAACTGTTTGCTTATTGTTTGTAATACAATAGTGTCCTCAAATATAGAGGTAGGTATTTTAACAAAACAATTTAACGCTTGAAATTCCCTATCAGCTTTATCCCTAATCCTATTTGAATAATTTTTACTAGTTTCCTGTTGTACTAAACTTAATTTTTTCCAATTTTTGGCTATTATTTTAGCAAAATTATTATAAAGACCTACTATACTATTAATTACTTCGATATGTATATCAGGATTTTTATGAGTTTCCTTTCTCAAAACCCTTTTTCCCTGTTTATTAACTTCTTCTACAATTAATAGTAACTTTTCTTCAAAATCTTCCCACGTTATTGACATTTATAAATTTGTTCATAAGAATAGAATGCATAAGTACACACAATTATTTTTACACAGTAAGAGTTCCTGTTGTCTGCTTTGCTGCAATATTTCGATTGATGTCCCTTTTCAACGCTCTTCGGTGCGTTTTCCATAATGACCAAATAAATTTCAAGATGAAAGCTACAGTTATAATGTACAATAGAACCATTATGTGCATCGCAAAACTGTGTTGCTGTACCATAAAAGTATTGTTGACAATTCCCGTTTCTTTTGCCTCTTGTTTGGTTGATGAACCTCCCATTGTTTCTCTTCTCCAAGGTCCCAAATTTAGATAGAAAACCATATAGCTCCACTCGACCTTACCATTTATTTTGCAAGATCATTTACCATTATACCATTAATTTTACCATTACTATTTCGTTCGCAGGATCAATTGTACCATTTACTTTGCAGGATAATTTACCATAACCATTTGTTACCATTATACCATTAACTGTCGGATAATTTACCATAACCATTTTACAATTAATTTTTCCATTACCATTTTACAATAACCATTTATTTCCATTTTACCAATCATTACCATTACCATGTGTTCGCAGGATCACCATGTGGTGGTTACTCAGTAAGTGCCCCTCGTATACATTACGTTCACCATAAAGGTATATTATTTTTGAGGAAAACACTTACCTAGTAACCGTTCTTCGGGAGTTGAATAAACGACATCACTTATACAAAATCACTGGGCTTTTTATATATTTAAAATACACAAATATAATATTATATCATTTAACTTATTCAGACTAATAATAACAATTGAATTCTTGGTTCGTAGTAAAAGCAATTGTTAAATGTGCCTCAAATTTTCGTCATTTATTTATAATTTCCTCATGAGGACTTTCTACAATAGAAAGGAACCGAAACAATAGTAGCAGGCAAAAACATATTTCTATAAAAAGCCTTCAATACTCACAACATTAAAGCTAATCCATCGAACCAGTCATCGCGATAAAATTATTTTAAAATTAAAAACAGAAACAACACAAAACACGACGAAACGGAACTAAATGATAAAAGATGAACTCATTTTATGGAAAAATCAACAAGGCAATAAAAATTTGTCACACATTAAAAACAAATTAAAACATTAACATACAGGCCGGCACCAAACAATCAGTACCTACTACTGAAATTAAAAATGTTGCAATAAATGTTGCTAAGTTGATTCATGTCAGTCTTAAAATTAATTTATTGCTGATTGTCAAAAATATGACGCATCTTCAAGAACAAACGTTTTTTGTAATTCGTTTCTTGTTCCAAAATTCTCACACTATTAAAATCAAAATTATGATCTAGATTTTGGAAATGCAACGATAAGACACACGAATTCTTCCCGATGCGACTATCGCTTTTATGTTGAGTGATTCTATTTTTCAATAACTGTGCAGTCTGACCAATGTAACATCCCTGACAATCCTGGCAAGGCACAGAATAAACAACGTCACTTCGGTCCATAGTCAACATCCTATCTTTGGTATGAGAAAAAACGCTCCCTGCAGTGACAGTGTTGTATTTCACTGTTTTTAAATTTTTGTAGTTCTTGAAATGAGAGACAACGTTGTCAGTAAAACCCTTGACAAAAGGTATCTTTTTATAAGTGAAAGGATCTATCACAACATTGTCAACCGGCCCGTCAAAGAAATTAGAATTGTAAATTAACTTCTTGAGAATGTGTTTAGGGAAGCCGTTATTAGAAAATAAGAGGACGAGTTTTTTAAATTATCTTGTAAGAATCTGTCATCACTAATATGTATAACGCGATTATTCATAGCGATGACAGTGTTTAACTTCTGATTATTGGGGTGGTTAGAGAAATAGTTGATGTATCTACCAGAGGACGTTGGCCTCTGATACCAATTAAGAATGATGTTATTATTATCACATCTTATCAATTCAGTGTCTAAAAAAGGCAACTTGTTTTCTTTCTCATTCTCTGTACATGAGGATCAAATGAGTTGAAGATTTTGAGTGGTGTGTCAACAGAATCAAATGGGACAGCACAGATAATGTCATCGACATATTTGTAAATGAATTGTAAATGGAATGGTAATTTAGGGATGACATCATCAAACAGAGAATCCATAACAATAAGAGAAAGAATTGGACTGATAGGAGACCCCATAGGGGTAAAAGTTTACTGACAACAGCTACAAATTGTATACAGCATTTTAATTTTAATTTTTAACCTTCCCTGTTTTCATGTTTTTGACACTGTTACTAAGCCGAAAAAGAAGATGACTTAACAAGTCGAAACGCGTCTTTTGTGAGAAACGTTTGTATTTCTACCACTCCAACAAATAAACACAACTTTTCAGTTGGTAGTCATGATCGAACTTTTTGACATGACAGTTTAGTTAACTTCCTTTTGTTAATGTGTAATGTTGCTAAGAAGCACATGCTCGACCTTCAATTTGTCGGCATTTACATTTTCAAATTTTAAATGATTTTAATTATATGTTTGTGGTTCTCATTTACATATTTATGTGCTGTTATGGTTGATGAATGTGCTTGAAGTTTTGGATATTTTCCATCAATACGTACAACCTCGCTAACATTGTAAGTAAGGTTAGGTTTTTTCATTTATTCAAAACTTTTAAGTATTTAATTATATTGTAGCTCCCTAATGATGACAATATTCATTGTCGAAATATTGGAAATATAATGTTATAAGAGTACACGTTCGTTTTGCTGCTTCTCCTCCCAAATAAATTTTTCGACTCTATACATATATATATATATATATATATATATATATATATATATAGATATGTATATATATATATATATCTATATATATATATATATATATATCTATATATATATATATATATATATATATATCTATATATATATATATAGATAGATATGTATTAAGCCAGTCCTCTAGTATAGATAAATATTCATATATTAGATTGAATTAAAAAAGGAATTTTTTTTTGTATATACGTATGGTGTATCATTAGACACTACCTAATTAAGAACAAAATTTAACATAAAACGAATGAATGACTTAAGCAAATGTATTATAAAATATTGAGTACATCAATTTAAGAAATGGATTAAGGATAAGGAATAGAATGGTAATGATAATATAGAAATTAATTCTTAAGAAAATGTTACCTTCACAAATAAATCCTAAGGTCAAGTCAATGTCAACAATTTTCATTAAAATCAATCTGAACGCTGCTATGTCCACACTTGAATCGGGAAAAGGATGTTAATTTGTTCAAAACCTAAAATAATAAGAATTAATAATCAAATCACTAATTTATTAACGATATGCAAATACAATAAAAAGTTGCAATTTGAAAAAAAGTAATTTATAAAAATAAAACTGTATGAAATATGACATTCGGAATAAGAGCCATATTGTATGTCATAGAAATCTAGTAATCAAATCGAAATCAATGAAGGAAGTGATTGAATCTAGTTATAATATTGCCAACCTAAATTCAATGAGTTGGAAGTTAATATAAAACAGAGAATGTAAATTTGAAAATAAGTTAGAATTTATATAAAGCGAAATTAGTGCTAATTAAAGAATTAAAAAATAAACAGTTCCATATATATAAATCATAAATTTAGATTGTAGAAATTGTATATTAATTGTAAACAAATTTACTAAAAAAAAAGGAATTACAAGGATTGAAACCATTGTAATACATGTAAAAGATTATTTATATATTCTATAAGATATTGTTAAACCATTTATACAAGTGATTTCACTCTCCAAGACTATTTTAATTGAAGAATTCAGTATTTCCATAAAAAAAACATTATCATTGACAATTGTTGAATAAAATAACAAATTAGGAGGCTGTGTTTTAGAGATTGTAAAAATGTTGTTGATTTTGAAAAGAAAATAGAGTCGAGAGTTAGTTGGGGAATGATGAACTGGGATGTAATTCTCTGAGAAGATTTTTGTAAAAACTTTAAAGTAAAAGTAATAATTTTAAATCTAAATTAATAAAAAATTCACAATATTAATGTCGATTAACCCCTGTGAAAAAGTGAAACGTGCCGAACGAGTATTTCTTGGGTAAGGAATACCTAAGAAAAGAGACGGGATGTTGCAGGTCCACCACGCCGAGAATGGAATACAAGGTCTGTGTTATTTGAGTTTTTTTAATTTGGAATTCCAAACAAACAAAGAAAAAGTGAACTTTTGAAATTAATTTGAACATTTAAATTTGAATAATCTAAAATTGGCCAAAGAAACTTTAAAATAATCAATACCAAAATTTATCCATGGATAATTAAAGAGCTCTAATTTTCTGCATCAATAATTTTAGATATTAAATATGTACTTACTTGTAAAAAGTTTTTCGTTTGTAAAATAATCAAAGTTCACACCACTCATAAATGCTTTTCCAATCTTAATTTCCGCTTTGCATGCTGACCTATTCTTATAACTATCAAACACACACTTAATTCACAACTTGAATTATATATGTAACTGTTTAATATAAGTTTTCAACCATATTATTCTAAATGCACTAAATTGATGCACATTGAACGGTTAAACGTTTGCATCCTCCATGTTAACTGTGTACTATAATTTTGTGACGACGAGAAACGTTGAACCGGAAGAGTTGCTCCGTTGCGCCGAAGCAGCTACTATAAGCGTTCAGTGCGCATGACCATCAAAGAATACAGAGGAGGTTCAGGAATATTTGTGTGTGTAAAATTTTGAAGATTTCATCAACAATTTATTAAAATAATTTTATTTAAGTGTTGGTATTTTTCTTATTCCAGTCAATGTCCATAACACTTTTCACGAACATTGTTTAAATCATTCATTCGATTATCATATGGTGAGATGATTGAAATAGAGATATATAATTTATTCAGGAATAGACCTATCACGAAATCATAATAAGTAAATGTTCATATGTGTAAAAATGTTTTCTAATAGGTGTCCAGGACTCAAAGAGAGAAGTCTCATGCTTCCGACTGCAATATAAAATTTAAACAATACATACAATTAAAAAAATTTTCATATAATCATATAGGGCTAGCCGAAGGTAAAAACGGGTAAATAAAGGTAAATCATATAAGTATATATTAAAATATAACATATCCACTATAAATTGGCACCCAAAAACGTGGGGTGATTATAAAAATAATATATTAAAAAAATAAAAATAAATTAAAAACAAAGAACAATGGAAAATAGGAAAATGATGTTGCGAGATGGGAAGCAGGTTGGAAATGATAGTGGATCTGAGGAGGAAAGAGAAGGAAGAAGCCATGGAATGGGAGATTTCCAGGTGCAATACCTCATCCAAGGACAGCAATCGGAAGATGATGCACAGGAAGAAAGGAGAACAGGAGATGAAGAATATGAAATAGAGGTAGAACGAGTAGAAGAAGGATTGGATAGAAGTCAAGAAATACAAGAGAGAAGGGAACAACAAACAAGAACAAGGAATGATAACCAAATGATAGATTTGATGCAACAATTGTTGAACCAGATGAATACAATGAAGGGAGAGTTAAATGAAAACATGAACAAAATGGATCAAAAGTTGAATGGAAATATAAATAGCATTAACGGAAATATGGATAGAATGGAGCTTAATTTGAGGGGAGACATTCATAATATTCATGAAAACATGAACAGATTGGAACGGAAGATAGAAGAGGTTAGATTTGAAAACTGCAAAGAGATTAAGGAACTTAAGGAGAATCAAGAAGAACATAAGAAGAGTATTCGGCAAATACAAGAAGACATAGAGGAAAATAATAAAAGCATAAGACAAGAAATACAGGAAAATGGTATGAAAATCAGAGAAAACATAGTAGAAGAAGTATTAGAATTTAGAAGAGATCTAGAAGAATATTTACCAGAGAATATTAAAGTAGAGGTCTCAAAACAATATAAACAAATAACAAAGGAAGTGGAACAGATGAAAGATAACGTAAATAGAAAATTTAAGGATTTGGATGGCCGGATTGAAGAGAGAACGGGGATGAGTCTAACAATAACCGACGACATAAATCGACAAATGAATAAAGAAATCGAAGAAATGAATCGGAAATTAAGGATCACGATAGAGGAAATGGAGGAAAATTTGAGAAGAAATGGAGGAAACAATATATACCCAGGAAATTTCCACAATTTAGAAATCGGAGTGAAATTTGATGGGAATATTAACAATATACATCCCAAAGTATTCCTCAAAATAATTAGAAACAAAATTAAAGGAATCAGAGATATTGTTGAGATCAAGCTTATTATAAGGAGCATATTACAGGGCCATGCTTTATTGTGGTTTTGTAATAAGGAAGAACTAATACAAAGCCTAGAAGAGTTCGAGCAACAATTCTTAGCCTATTTCTGGGGAGAATTGCAACAAGCAACATTCAGAGAGCGGTTATACTTCGGGAAATTTGATTATAAGAAAAGCAAAAACCTGAATAATTATGCGATGCAATTATATAATGTAGCCCAGTACTTAGATCCGGGAATGAAGGAGGAGGAATTAGTGCTATACATTGGCAGACATTTCAATTCAGAAGTAGCTGAAACAATAGCGCTTCATAATATTAAAGCCATGGATAGTTTATCAAGATATCTACAAAGAGTGGAACGGAGCTATACAAATCATAACGATACAAGAGACAATCGATTAAATGAAAATGGGAATGGACAGAATAGAAGAGAAAATGAATGGAGAAATGATCAGAGAAATTATGAAAATCGAAATTACGAGAGAAGAAGACCAGGACGGGATGATAGAAATCCGAGATATGATAATTACAGAAACGGAAATGGAAACTATCGTAATGGGTATCAGAATTGTAATAATGGGAATCGGAATAATGGATAACATGGAGGAAATTACCAAAATTATGGAAGACGGAATGATAACGACAATCGTAATCGGAACTGGCAACAATACAGAAGAGAGGGGAGGAATAATGAAGAGGACAGAAGAAATGAAAACAGAGACAGGAATTATGATCAAAGAGATAGTCGAGGAGGTGAAGATAGAAGACAGGTGAACATGATACAAAACCAGGAAGAGATAAGAAGGGATAGTGATCAGGGCCTGAGTTCTGATCCAAATTTCGAGTAAGTTGCTCTTATGTGCATAATATTGTCTATTCTTCTAAATATCAACATCCTAGAGAATTTATATTAGATGAAGAACTAACAAACCCAGAATTAAATAGATTAGTATTTATAGAGGGAAATTTAGATAACATTAAATGTAGAGTTTTAATAGATACGGGTTCCGAAGTTTCCATTATAAATCAAAATATAGTAGACAATTTAAAACAGGACAATATTATGGTGATAAATACAAATAAAATATCATTAATAGGGGCAAATGAAAGAAAATTATATGAAACTACTAAAACCATTATGACAAACCTAGAATTAAATGGTGAGGTTTTATCAGTACAAGTGTTGATTGTGAAAAATTTAAAATATGACATAATCATGGGTACAGATGAATTAAGTAAACATAGAATTATAATAAATTATAAAATGCAAAACATAATATATAATAATCATACAATACCGTTTATAACAAATTATCAAACAGATATAGGAAAAAACGAATGTGCAATTGGACAAATAAATCACATTGCTGAAGAAGAACAAAACATGAGGGAGGAATTATGTCCGGAGGAATACAAACAGAGAGTCTATGAATTACTTGATTCTCACGAAAAGCTGTTCAATGATGAAGTATGCGTTGCGACTAGATATGTTCACAAAATTGAAGTCATACCAGAAATAAAAAATTTTAAGATCAAAACTTATCCTATACCTTATAAATTAAAACAAGAGGTATATCAGGAAATTAATAAAATGTTACAAGACGGTATTATTGAAAGATCTAATTCACAATACATAAGTGCAATAACCTGTGTAAAGAAGAAATCGGGGGATATTAGAATATGTTTGGATGCTAGGAATATAAATACATTTACTAAAAAACAATATGAAAGTCCATTAAATATTGAAGGTATATTTGGAAGAATTACAAAGGCTAATATATTTTCAAAATTAGATCTAAAGCATAGCTTTTGGTTAATTCCATTGGATCATCGTTGTAGACAATACACTGCATTTATGGTAGATGGAGTAGTTTATCAATTTTGTGTAGTGCCATTTGGACTCCAAAGTTCTTGTGCAGCCTTAGTACGAACGTTGCATACAATCTTGAATCCGTATGAAGATTTCACTCTCCACTACATAGATGACATTTTGATTTTTTCTGAAACAGAAACGAAGCATTATAAACATCTGGAAATAATATTAAAGGAATTAGAAAATGCCGGACTTAAATTCAACTTAGAGAAATGTCAGTTTTATAAAAGAGAAGTGGATTATTTAGGATATGTTTTAAGTGACACTGGTATAACAATGAATCCTGAGAGAATTAAAGCAATCCTAGAGTATAAAACACCACATAACTTAAGAACTTTACGAGGGTTTCTAGGTATCATCAATTATTTCAAGAAGTTAGTTCCTGATCTAAGTAAGAGAGAAATTCCTCTTATAGAATTATTAAAGAAGGATATTAGATGGAAATGGGACGAGAGAAGAGGAAAGGCATTTCAGGAGTTAAAGGAAATTTTTCTAAACAACCTAAAAGTATTTCATCCACAATATGACAAACCTTTTATCTTGAGAACGGATGCTTCAATAGAAAGATTGGCAGGGGTATTAATTCAAATACAAGATGGAGAAGAAGTACCTATTAGTTTTATATCCAGAGTGACTAAGCCAGCAGAAAAGAAATATTCGATAACAGAATTAGAAATGGCAAGTGTTGTATTTTGCATTAGCAAACTAAGATTCTATCTATTAGGAGCTAAGTTTATTTTAGAAACTGACCACTCAGCACTTACAGCTATGTTGAAAAACCGCTATGCCAATAATCGTGTACACCGATGGATCTTGTTGTTACAAGAATATGAATTCGAAATCAAATATATTCCAGGGAAATTAAACATGGTAGCAGATGCATTGAGTAGAGTAGATGAAGTAGGGAACAATCAAACCAAATTTCAAATTGGAATAAACCAATTGTACCAAACAGAGGGGATATTTACATTGGAAAAGGTTAAAGAAGATCAGAGACATTTTGATAACGAGAAAGTTAAAGGTGCCTATAAAATTGACGAAGTGTGGTATAAGAAATTGGAGGACAGAGAAGTATTTGTAATAAGTAAGGAGTTTGCACAGGAAATTATTCGTCATATACATAAAGAGAATGGACACATAGGAACAAGAAAATTAAGAAGAAAACAACCTTTAATAAAGGAGAATTGGTTATAATCAGAGCATTAAAGACATCTAATAAAGCAGAAGACCAATGTATTAAATTGCAATTGCCATTCGAGGGACCTTATGAAATAATAAATGATAATGCACAAAATAGTTATAAATTGGCATACCCAGGAACAAACATGATTAGGGGTATTTTTAATATAGAATCAATTTATAAGTATAATTCACCATAAAAGAGTGATAAGAGGAATAGATAATATTATGTTACTTACATGTAAATAGATAGTAGTATAGGTAGATGTAAGGTTTTTTTTTCGATTTTACTTCATAAGATGTATTCTCATATACAACGTGAAGATAATGACCAAGTTAAACATAAGATTTTCAATTTTCATAGGTAGTGTACTAGTAGGCAGCATACAGTATCCGTGGTTAATATAATCTAAAAAATTGAAACATAAGGAAATATAATGTATTAATGATAAATGAATAATATCAAAGAAAGATGGCAAGTTAAGCTTTAGTATAATAGTAAATTTTTATGAGAATTTCTTAGATAAAGGACATAATAAAATTAAATAAACACTCATTAATAAGGACAGGTAGGAAATAGGAAGGATAAGATAGGAAATAATTAAATAAACAGTAAAAGAGATGAGAAGGAAAGAAAGTTTTCAAATCAAGATATAAGTAGGAAATATTCATGTCAAGAAAAATTTTATAGGAATTAGGGAGAAAAGTATAGTGAAATAATGGAAAGAAATATTTATAAAGTATATGATATGATTAATTATTATGAGATAGGGAGATATGATGAGAAAATTATGATATAATGAATATAGTTATGAGATAAAGTTGATGAATTATGATTAAGAAATATGAAAATAAATATAAATATGGATAGAAAGTAAAGAGTTAAAGGTTCGACTATAAGAATAGATAAATTGACATGAATATAGGTTGAAAATTGATATGAAATTATAGGAAATCATTGAAATAATTAAAAATTATGTTCTTAGTATAAAAGATGAAATAGAAAAAATAGAAGAATAGATAGGTAAAGGAGGAAGTATAAGTGTTGAGATTTTGAATAAGAAACGGTGGAAAAGAGTAAGGAATATAAGATATGAATAATTTAATAAGAATAAGAATTATGAGAATAAAATGTAAGAATCATTATTGTTATGTCCCTAATGAGAAATTATTTTGGAATGAGTTTGATATGGTTAAATTATAAGAATATCATAAAAATTTTGATAATAAGAATAAAAATAAAAATGTTATCAGAAATGTAAGTACTGAGCTGAAATCTATAGATCGATTAGCATGGATTACAGATTGAAAATTGAAATTTTAAGAAGTTATCTAAATAGACACCTTTTAAAATTTAAATTTGAGGGGAGTTAAGCCAGTCCTCTAGTATAGATAAATATTCATATATTAGATTGAATTAAAAAAGGAATTTTTTTTTGTATATACGTATGGTGTATCATTAGACACTACCTAATTAAGAACAAAATTTAACATAAAACGAATGAATGACTTAAGCAAATGTATTATAAAATATTGAGTACATCAATTTAAGAAATGGATTAAGGATAAGGAATAGAATGGTAATGATAATATAGAAATTAATTCTTAAGAAAATGTTACCTTCACAAATAAATCCTAAGGTCAAGTCAATGTCAACAATTTTCATTAAAATCAATCTGAACGCTGCTATGTCCACACTTGAATCGGGAAAAGGATGTTAATTTGTTCAAAACCTAAAATAATAAGAATTAATAATCAAATCACTAATTTATTAACGATATGCAAATACAATAAAAAGTTGCAATTTGAAAAAAAGTAATTTATAAAAATAAAACTGTATGAAATATGACATTCGGAATAAGAGCCATATTGTATGTCATAGAAATCTAGTAATCAAATCGAAATCAATGAAGGAAGTGATTGAATCTAGTTATAATATTGCCAACCTAAATTCAATGAGTTGGAAGTTAATATAAAACAGAGAATGTAAATTTGAAAATAAGTTAGAATTTATATAAAGCGAAATTAGTGCTAATTAAAGAATTAAAAAATAAACAGTTCCATATATATAAATCATAAATTTAGATTGTAGAAATTGTATATTAATTGTAAACAAATTTACTAAAAAAAAAGGAATTACAAGGATTGAAACCATTGTAATACATGTAAAAGATTATTTATATATTCTATAAGATATTGTTAAACCATTTATACAAGTGATTTCACTCTCCAAGACTATTTTAATTGAAGAATTCAGTATTTCCATAAAAAAAACATTATCATTGACAATTGTTGAATAAAATAACAAATTAGGAGGCTGTGTTTTAGAGATTGTAAAAATGTTGTTGATTTTGAAAAGAAAAGAGAGTCGAGAGTTAGTTGGGGAATGATGAACTGGGATGTAATTCTCTGAGAAGATTTTTGTAAAAACTTTAAAGTAAAAGTAATAATTTTAAATCTAAATCAATAAAAAATTCACAATATTAATGTCGATTAACCCCTATGAAAAAGTGAAACGTGCCGAACGAGTATTTCTTGGGTAAGGAATACCTAAGAAAAGAGACGGGATGTTGCAGGTCCACCACGCCGAGAATGGAATACAAGGTCTGTGTTATTTGAGTTTTTTTAATTTGGAATTCCAAACAAACAAAGAAAAAGTGAACTTTTGAAATTAATTTGAACATTTAAATTTGAATAATCTAAAATTGGCCAAAGAAACTTTAAAATAATCAATACCAAAATTTATCCATGGATAATTAAAGAACTCTAATTTTCTGCATCAATAATTTTAGATATTAAATATGTACTTACTTGTAAAAAGTTTTTCGTTTGTAAAATAATCAAAGTTCACACCACTCATAAATGCTTTTCCAATCTTAATTTCCGCTTTGCATGCTGACCTATTCTTATAACTATCAAACACACACTTAATTCACAACTTGAATTATATATGTAACTGTTTAATATAAGTTTTCAACCATATTATTCTAAATGCACTAAATTGATGCACATTGAACGGTTAAACGTTTGCATCCTCCATGTTAACTGTGTACTATAATTTTGTGACGACGAGAAACGTTGAACCGGAAGAGTTGCTCCGTTGCGCCGAAGCAGCTACTATAAGCGTTCAGTGCGCATGACCATCAAAGAATACAGAGGAGGTTCAGGAATATTTGTGTGTGTAAAATTTTGAAGATTTCATCAACAATTTATTAAAATAATTTTATTTAAGTGTTGGTATTTTTCTTATTCCAGTCAATGTCCATAACACTTTTCACGAACATTGTTTAAATCATTCATTCGATTATCATATGGTGAGATGATTGAAATAGAGATATATAATTTATTCAGGAATAGACCTATCACGAAATCATAATAAGTAAATGTTCATATGTGTAAAATTTTTTTCTAATAGGTGTCCAGGACTCAAAGAGAGAAGTCTCATGCTTCCGACTGCAATATAAAATTTAAACAATACATACAATTAAAAAAAATTTCATATAATCATATAGGGCTAGCCGAAGGTAAAAACGGGTAAATAAAGGTAAATCCTATAAGTATATATTAAAATATAACATATCCACTATAGTATATATATATATAGATATATATATATATATATATATATATATATATATATATATATATATATATATATATATATATTGTTAGTTACCTCAATAGTAAAAGAGTTTGATTCTCAGCAATAGTCGAAATTTGACAAAAGCAAATTTGATTCTTTCTCAAAAGCAAAAGCTGAGATTTCCTTCTTTGCATAAAGCGTTGGAAAAACTGAAAATTTTTCGCACATCAAACGATCGGATTCTGACGGCCTTGCGGTTTTCTCATTTGACCGAAGATATTTTGCGAATTGAGTTTTGATCTTGCGATCTTTGCGCTTTATCAGAATTCCTTTTGAAATTTAAACAAAAGAACTTGTCTTGCAGTAATTTCTGCAACTGAAGTGACGAATTAAAGTCGAAACAAGTTTGAGAACGCCTCAGTCAAAATTGGGCCTATCTTAAACATTTATGGGAAAACGCATTGGCGAACCGAATGGATTCCCAATATACTTTTTGTTTGCGGGTGTGAATCATAACTTTCGATTTTCTTGATCTCATCAGTAGGGCAGAAAGAGTTCTAGAGCTTTGTATTGTCAGTTATCTCAAAAGCAAAAGAGTTTGATTCTAAGCAAAAGTCGAAATTTGACAAAAGCAAATTTGAATCTTTTTCAAAAGCAAAAGCTGAGATTTATTTCGTTGCATAAAGTATTGGAAAAACTGAAAAATTTTCGCACATCAAACGATCGGATTTTGACGGCCTTGCGGCTTTGTCATTTGACCGAAAATATTTTGCGAATTGAGCTTTGATCTTGCGATCTTTACTCTTTATCAGAATTCCTTTTGAAATTTAAACAGAAGAACATAAATACTACGCACTAAAGGAAATAAGTATAATATTGTAATATGTACACTATAATATATTCATACCTTCTTATGGAGAAGATTAGAAAGGAGGAAAATATATGCGTCATAGATAATGAAATTGTAAAAAAGTGTAATTCCCATGCACAACAGTAATGTCACGAAGGGTTTATATAATTTCACTCCGTATTTTGGAAGTAATTGTTACAAGTAACATATTGTATAATATTTATGTGAATTTTGTGCAAATGCACATTATTATTATTACATCTTGCGACGTAAAAATGTCATCCCTAAATCTTCAAATTGGAAGTAGGGGCTAGATAATGGAGATAATATCATTGGTATCAAGAATTTTATAGAAAAATAGATAATAATGGAGCTACTGCTATTACAGGCTGTACGCAGCAATATTAATAATAAGTAGCCTCGTATTGATCGTCGTCACAACTTTTTGCCTCATATACAGGGTGATTCATTACTATTGGGACATAGGCTAATGATAGATTGTTTGGACCAAAATATGGCGATAGGACCAAATATACCTCAATACAATATTGCTGTGGAAAAAGATAAAGGGCGTTAAAGTTGAATTTTTTTTCGTTTTTTGCTAATAATTTGACTGTATATTTATCGATTGTTATAAAAATCGACACAGAGGCATAATTGTATACAGGCAATATTATTTTATGTATTATTTGACATTTTGTTACAAGGGGAGTCTCGTGAAGGATTTCTGATGATGTAATTGACTGGTAACTTTTTTTGACGAAACTTTTTAGTGATTTTTATTCGAAAATATGACATCAACATAATTTCTACGTAATATTGGTACTCTTGTTCAAACACGATATTCTCATTCGTTTTCGAGAAAAACGCAATTTAACAGTTCAGAGTATCGGAAAGGGATTTCAAGTAACGGACAATAAAAAAACTTTTATCTTAAAGCATAATTAGAAACAATGTCACATAAAAAGATCAAATTAAATGTTCTACATGGCCTCCTCCGACTTCTATGCCTTTTCTAATTCTTCTAATAAAGGACTTTCGAACTTCAAAGAACATAATATTATGTCCCCTTATATAAAGCCACATTTTGTATTTTCCTCCAGAGTTCGTCACTCGAGTTAATTTCATTGGCATAAACTAAGGACTTCATATGTCCCCAAACGTAAAAATCAAGCGGGTTATACGCAGGACTTCTAGGTGAAAATCACTTCCTCTGCCAATCACTTCCTCTGCCAATCACTTCCTCTGCCAATCCATCATTGAGGAAATATGTCATTTAGATGATTTCTAACAACTAAAGGGAAATGAGGTGGAGTTCCATCCTACATAAACGACATTTTATTTCTTACAGCTAGTGACAGATTATCCAAAATATCCCTAAAAGTATTTTGCAAAAAAATTAAATAAGAATCTCCATTTAAATTTGGAGGCAGAACATACGGCCCTAGTAGTTGGTCGCCTATAATGCCACACCAATTATTCAATTTAAACTCATGCTGGAAATGTCTTTTTTTCAGAGCATGCGGATTTTTTTCTTCTCAATAATGGCTGCTTCGCCTCGTCTGGTAAAAGTCGCTTCAACGCTGAATTCTTAATAAAATTTCGGTCATCATTATGCTTGTTGAGAATACGTTGGCAGAACTATAACCGTCGTGGGAGATCTCTTGGAAGCAAATTTTGAACAGGAGTGAAGTGATAAGGGTGGAACTTTCCTTTCTAGAATTCTAATAATAGACGACTGAATTACTCCTGTTGCTGATGACAAACAACGTTAACTTACTGCAGAATTTTCATCTATTCAAACCAAAATTTCATCTTCTTGATTAGGTGAAATTTGTTTCGAACGACCACCTTAATTTTTATTGTGAAATGACCCGGTTTCGCCCAAACGATGAAATAGATTTGAAAAAGTTTTGTGATTTGGTTGCCTTCTGCCTGGATATAACAATTCATACCTTCTGGCTGCAGAGCGCCCGCAAAAATGTTCTTGTGCGTATACACAAATCATATCCCGCATTTCTTCATTCGTAAAATGATTGTGACGAGGCATTTCAATCAAAAAAGTATATGATAGCTTTAAAAAATGCAACAATTGACTATAAACTCGCAGCAAAAAATATTCACTGACAAGAAGTGTCATTTACCAGCAACAATTATCTGACAGTCCAAAGCACACTTTTCATAAATGAAATAATATTTGAAATCCCCTTCCGATACTCCGAACTGTTCAATTGCGTTTTTCTCGAAAACGAATGAGAATATCGTGTTTGAACAAGAGTACCAATTTTACGTAGAAATGATGTTTATGTAATATTTTTGAAAAAAATCTCTAAAAAGTTTCGTCAAAAAAAGTTACCAGTCAATTTCATCATCAGAAATCCTTCACGAGGCTCCCCCTATGACAAAATGTCAAATAATACATAAAATAATATTGCCTGTATAAAATTATGCCTCTGTGCCGATTTTGATAACAATCGATAAATATACAGTGAAATTATTAGCAAAAAACGAAAAAAAATTCAACTTTAACGCCCTTTATCTTTTTCCTCAGCAATATTTTATTGAGGTATATTTGGTCCTATCGCCATATTTTAGTCCAAACAATCTACCCTTAGCCTATGTCCCAATAGTTATAAATCACCCTAAATAATTTTTTTCTTTTTTTTGAACTTGCATGTGTTTTCTTAGTGTACTCTTCACCCGTTGTGTCTATTCAAATTGTTGAAAACCCAATTATGTTTTCTATGCGGCATATTCTAATTCTAGATCCAAAAACTGGCACAAAACCAACAAGGAAACCGCACAATTCGCTTGACATATTCTGTGTGCTGTTCCCTACGCGACATCGACTGAAATGTTATTTCTTATATTTAGCCTCACGTAAATATCTATTTATTAGAAGCAATGAAAAGTTTAACGTTGTTTTTGTTATTAGTGATTAGTGTTAACTTATGTTATTGTTTGAGACGAAGAGATTATAAGTTAGGTAAAGTTTGCAGAACTTTTTCGTACTATTTATAAATTAACAAGATAAATAGCAGGTGTGCGGCATCTGGTATTACTAGAAATAATTATTCCTTATGTTTTCAGCGGGTCCCAAAAATGTATCGAAAAAAATGTATTTATTGATATATTTCTTTGGTTGTTATTATTTGTGTCAAAAAAACTTTCTTAAATCGTTTCAGGTCATAAGTGGTCAGATTTCGACGGTTGTTGTGGTATGAGTTTGATGTTTACTGGCGAGTATATTTGAAAAACCAAATGGAGGATTCATATAGGTGCTATTTTCAGTGGAGTAATTTTTTTGAGCTTAGGTACCAAGACCTTCACTCTTCGTTTTATGTGCCCTTTAATTCGTATGATTTTGAGCATTGACTTCTACTATCTATCCTATCTTTTCCATTTCCAGTATATTATCTCTTTGGTGAGACTGACGCCTTGTCGTCTCATCTGGGATCTTATTTCCTTCCTCTTTCTCTTTCGTATCCATTATCTCCATTATTGTATCATGGTAGTTCACCTATTGTCTGTCGATGAAGCTTTGTTTTTAGCCTCTTGTTTAAAATACACCATCAGAATGATCCCGTACACACAGAAGTTGTAAAATTGCCATTTTTCCAATGGTTTAATTTACACATATCTTTGGCAAAGTCTGGCTGTGAACTATCAAATGGCACCAATTGCTATTAAAAAAATGGGTTAGCATGATTAAAAATATTCATTATCTCGTATACTGATTTCAAAAGGAAATGACTAATAAAAATAGAATATTTTGGCCTTTGTCATACAAAACGCAGGTCAAAATCTCCTAGAATATCAACATCACAGCAAACCGCACTGAGATTCAATACTCTGCCATTGTGGCATAGTGAGTACAACTCTTAACTTCAGCAGAAACAATTTCTGAAAGAATTTTAGAGTACATTTCTTGCGAAAACTGAAATCAATGAGCTCGTTTCATGGGTATGAATTAACAAGTGAAATCATATCAGAAGAATTAAGAATAACATATATTTTTCTATGATAACGATATTTATCTCAAAAAGTTATAAATATCTTCGAAAATTAGATTTAAAAATTTTATTAGATTTAAATAAACCGCTGTAAGTCGACCAAAGACAGAAGCCCTTGTTGTTAGATTGAAAGTACGTTCTGTTAACAAATCCTACTTGACTATCCAAGTTGATTAATACACAGTGAAAGTTCTCGCCGACTTTTTAGTTGTTTGTTATATTATTTTACAGTGGAAAATGTGTTTCTGTCTGTTTGCCTTTTAAAAGACATCTTTAAAATGGATCCAGGTTTCACCGAAGCTAATTCGACAAATCTTTCTCAAGTGGATGTGAACATGGTGTCTCAGTCACTAGAACTCCCCTAAACAGAAGAAGAATAAATGATCCGGTACTAAATCGAGTTCGGAATTATGGGGTAACGCAGTTTGTGTATGTGTGTTACATCACATGTTTTACAAACAACTCAACCTACATGGCGAACATTTATATTATACATACATTTTACATTTTATTTTCTATTTTGAAAGCATCATCACCGCAATTTAAAATATATATTTCCAATTTTCTTTGAGTACGCGAGAGTTGCCTTTTTTAATAAGAGGCACCCGATTAGGAGAACATTATTTGAAAGAGTACGTTTTGACAGTACTTTGCGTTTCCCTTTAACGGATGTTAAAGAAAAAAGATAACTAGTCTACTTATAAAGTTTTCCCTCGTGACAACAGAGCAAAATATCTTTGTTTGCCATTGGCTCTAGCCTACCACAGTCTACCACAAGAATTCAAATTTCAATATTTTTTTCCATTTTTATTTGAAATCGTAGAGTGGCGTTATTAGTCGCAAATACTTAGTTCAGACCCAATATATCTTCTGACTTTTTCATTGAAATTCATGAAACGAGCTCATTGTCTTCTCGTTTACTTCGAATTAATACAAGAAATTTGCCGAAAAAAGATCACGATTAACTGGACAATCCATAGTCCGATAGCAAATACGTTGAAGGCACAATATCGCACCTTGCTTAAGACTGATGAACGACAGAAGTTACTTCCTGCTATGGTATACAAAGGCACAACCGGGCATGCCTGTTAGTTTAGACCTGTCGTTTTCGCCACTTACCTGACCCCATCTGTGGTTGTCGACATGTAACGGCGAAGGTCCGAAAGTACAATATTAATGACAAATAATATTCGATCCTTCACCGGACAATGTTAATAATTTATTATGTTTTTAGGTTTGTTAGTACATCAAACGCCATCGGAGGCTGAATTGCCTCTAAACGACACAATTATAAAGACAAATCTAATTGAGAAAAATTCAATCTCATTAACCAGTAATATTCAAACTGTTTCTAAGATAGATATTTTTGAAACTTCTAAAATAGGTGAGTGGTTCCGGAGTAAGTGATTCTAGAATGTTAAAAACTCAAGTGCCATTTTCATATCGATCTTTAATAATTGGCTTTATAGTAAGCATTAGAATATGTTTTATATAGATACATTCGAGCTTGTGGAACCCATAACCTATAAGAATCAATAAAGCTCGTCAGATCTCTCTAAATGATTCTGATGTTCCACTTTTCGAAGCCTCCTTTCATTTTTGTTGTTGATTAAACTTTATCTTTTAGTTTGTAATTTGATAAGCGATGGAGTTGTGGCTGTATTTGGTCCACCTAATCGTATAACCACACCTGTAGTTGAATCTACCTGTAAAAGCCTCAATATCCCTTACATAGTTACTTCATGGAGAAAAACGAATACTGAAGAATCGAAAGTTTTTCTAAATTTCCACCCTGATGCAGATAAACTAGCTAAGGGTAAGTATCTGTATAAAACTGTCAAATTGCAGTTTCGGAAAAAGAAAAAATCGGTCAGGGGAATTTGATGGTTGTTCGATGAGTTATGTTGAGCAATTTTTTCACCATGATAGCCCTGTGAGATGGTGTCCATACAGTCGTTTAAAATGGTATGAAAAGATTCGTGAGACATAAATATGTCAGCAGATAGTGTGTGGGCCGCCTAAAGTGAGAGTATTCATTGTGATTGTCTTAAAGAATTGTCATAAAACTGTGAGTAAAAACTTCTTTAGAAAATTATATTTCAAGGATAGTTTTAAACATAAATGATTTCACAACATATAAGCCATTATTTTCGAAAATTTATGCAATAAAAACTTTTGTTTGAACAATAAGGTTAAGTAAATTAAAAATCTATTCGATAAGAACTGGAGGTCAAATTCAAGAATAGTATATTAAAGTATAAGTGGATAAAGAGGTCTTTCAAACACGCGCGATTTTTCGAGCACGACGGCGCAGAGCAAGTGTTTGAAAGACCAGTTATCCACGAATACTCTACGCTATTTTTTTTATTGGTGCACTTTGGAATCATGAAATATTATTATTATATTATTACTACAAAAAAATGGAAGTCCATCCTCGATGCCCAGCCAAGTTTCGTGAACGTCAAATAGTATTTATTTTTAGTTGACGTTACGGGCTGTCAGATCAATAATCAAAAAGTTTCTTTATTTATATTTAAAGGGAAACAATGTATATATGAATATATAAATACATTTTGCAGAAAAAATCAAATAAGACATTGGTTCCCAATGATAATATACAATTTAAAAACTAATAAAAAAAGTTGTCATTGATACTTACGTTTCTCAAGTTGTTGTTGTTACCATGGGGACTTTAAAAAACGCGCGTGTTTGAAAGTTGGATTTAAACACGCTGAGGCGTGCTTTAAAAAGTTAATTTGTGGCATCAATAAAAAAAACTTTATAGTCTACTAGCTAAAATTTTTACACCTAGTAAAGTAGTAGTATGTGCTAGGAGAGTTCTGGGACACTACTTCAAAAATCTCCGCTTGGTGGCGCTGAGAGTGGCGGCGCGCGCGTTTTTAATTTTAGGCCGCCATTTTTAGTCCTGTTTTAAAAATCTGAAAAAAAACTTCAGTGAGATTCGATCGCACAACCTTCGGGTCTATAGCAAGGCATTCAACACATGCCGCCATAAGCTCTCATATATATTATTAGCGAAGAAAGGTATTGCTGCCGCGCGCACGCTTCTTGCTGTAAAATGTGACGTAGTCGAGAAAGATCCGTTAGGATGATAAGGCGGCGCGCTACCGGGTTCTTGCTGTAAAATGTGACGTAGTCGAGAAAGATCCGTTAGGATGATAAGGCGGCGCGCTACCGGGAGGCTTAAAGTAACTTATGTTGAAATATTACTAAGAATTTCGTACCGGGTGGCTTGAAAGTAACATATAATATTTTATGCGTGACACGCAGTAATTGAATCTTTGGGGGGAGGGGTTTTTTAAAAAATATATATGTTGTTAATAATGTGTTGGGAGATTAGTTTCTTGAGGATAACAGAAGGGTGAAGATCATGTTAATAATTATATTAGCTGCAGCGCTATGTCCAGCACTTTGTGTTGTCGACCAGCAGTATGCTATGGATTATTTACAACGCTTCGGATACGCAAATGAAAATGATTTGACTAAACTTGAGGATTATTTGTTGAGTTTTCAAGAAAAATATAATATTCCTGCAACGGGAGAATTAGATGAAGATACAATACAACTTATGAATAGGCCAAGATGTTCTGTAAGTGAAACAGCTTCCGACGATGATCATTCTTTTAGAGTTAGATCAAAATGGACCAAATTTGATTTGAAATGGTTCTTCCCTCAGGCAAATCAAGCATATCTTGATGTAATCGAAAAGGCTTTTGAAGTGTGGAGTAACAGTTCAAAGTTCAAATTTGAATTAATACACAAAACAAGACCTTATGCTCCTGATATATCTATCACTGTTGTACATGGAAAACACTATTTTCGTGCAGATTGCCAAGGTAGAGATGAATGCCCCAGCGCATTTGATGGTCCTGGAAAGGTGTTGGCACATGGTTATTTCCCAAATGGCAACAGCTGTATAGAACTTCATATTGATGCTGATGAAAAGTGGGATTTAAGTTTAGATGGATCAAGTTCAGATGATGGGACTAGTCTACTCATGGTATTAATTCATGAAATTGGACATATCCTAGGTATATCCCATAGTGATAATAAACAAGCAATAATGTATCCATGGTATCAACGAAACGCGACCCCAAAATTGGATGAAGATGATAAAATGGCTTTTGAAGCTCTTTATGGACCCACCAATAAATATGCAAATAATCCTTTCAAACCTACGCCACCGACTACAGGTCATCATAGGCCCCATCCACCAAATAAAAATTTATGCGACATAACGCCGGAGTATATGTTTACTGCGATGGCTGGTACATTTGAAAATTATCACTTATATATTATTTATAAAGATTTTCTATGGAAAATGGATTTGAATTCGAAACTTATTCCCTCAGAACCAGAAATGCTCGATGATTATCTGCCCGAAGAAGTTGGCTCCATAATTCAGATTTTTCAAAGTTCTACCGGTAATTTGATAGCAGTCAATAAAGATGTTCGTAAATACTATATAGCAGATTTCCCAGGTTTGCGAATACTTGAGCAAGGTAATTTACTTATACCAAAAAATTCTCAAATAAACACAATGTTTCAAAGCAACCACGGAAAAATGTATGTATTTTACAATAACAATAATTATATTGAATATGATAAGAACTTAAAAAATGTCTTAAATAGAGGACAAATTAAAGATATTTTCCCTGGACTACCCGCAGATGTTACAGGAGCATTCCAGTACATTGACGGACACATGTACTTTTTCAAAAACACCACATACTACAAATATAATGAGTTTACCAAAAAACTTGTTGCAGCTGGACCCTTCAATTGGAACCTATTTGATATCCCATGTCCTAATGGAGACCTTTTAAATCATCTCAAGACTTTATTAACAAAAATAATTTCTTTTTATCAATAATATTTTTAAAATAAACTTTTGCAAATAATTAAATTGTTTTTCTGAAATTCTGTAATCACAACAGGAAATGATAAATATGAAAATCAACTCACCACAGAAATTTTGTGAAATTGATATGACTCAACCCACAATTAGAAAAAATCAACATAACAACAGGAAATGCGATATATCAAACGCATACAAAAATAATAGTTTATCACAATTTCACGAAAGTGATATGGAATCCTTGAAAAAAGGTATAAATACATTTTTTTGGTATTACGACAACGATAGTTCCATATTGACAATGTTTTCATACAATTTATTAAATATTTCGCTACCGACGTTAGGATTCGAACCATCGATCACACATTCTCATGCGTTAATAGTCTTTTAGCATGCTAGCAAGACCACCAAGTTATTATCATATCAGAGTATATTGTGAAAGCGAATTTAGAATTTATCGAAATATTACATTTATTTTTAATTCAGATTGTATCACAACAACAACAACAAATATTCAACTGTTAGACGTTATCTGCATCGTTTTTAGATTATTATCGTATACGGGATGTACAAAGACGCCATAAGGGCACAAGCATCTCTGATTAGTCAGTTTGGAGTCAAATAAACACCATTATGATGAAGTCAATGACCAGAGGGTTTACAAGAATCATACCTGAAGACAGTGACCAGAGGGTGTCGTTGATCAATGGTAAAGAAGAAGAGATAAGCGATAAGTTTTACAATAATATACCGATATACGATGTGTTGTCATAAATATGTTACTACGATGATCAGTATACAAGATGTCTACGATACCAAAAGGACACAAACATCTCTGATTAGTCAGTTTGGAGTCGAATAAACACCATTGTAATGAAGTCAATGACCAGAGGGTTTACAAGAATCATACCTGAAGACAATGACCAAAGGGTGCCGTTGATCAATGGGAAAGAAGAAGAGATAAGCGATAAGTTTTTCAATAATATACCGATATACGAGGTGTTGTCATAAATATGTTACTACGATGATCAGTATACAAGATGTCTACGATACCAAAAGGGCACAAGCACCTCTGATTAGTCAGTTTGGGGTCAAATAAACACCATTATGATGAAGTCAATGACCACAGAGGGTTTACAAGAATCATACCTGAAGACAATGACCACAGAGGGTGTCGTTAATTGATGGGAAAGAAGAAGAGATAAGCGATAAGTTTTACAATAATATACCGATATACAGGATGTTGTCATAAATATGTTACTATGATGATCGGTATACAAGACGTCAACAATGCCATAAGGGCACAAGCATCTCTGATTGGTCAGATTGGAGACAAATAAACATCATTGTGATGAAGACAATGACCACAGAGGGTTTACAAGAATCATACCTGAAGATAATGACCAGAGGGTGTCGTTGATTGATGGGAAAGAAGAAGAGATGAAGAGATAAGCGATAAGTTTTGCAAATATACAAGGAGTATCAAAAGAGTCATCTGAAGAAGTGATCGACAATGACCAGAGGGTGCCGTTAACCATCGCCGTATGTGTCGTATGACAAATGTGTCTTATGTCGAATGGACCTTCCGTCGTATGCCCCATCTGTTCTGTGATATCATGTAAATGGTGTGACGTAAGCAACGTTACCATTAGGACGCTAGCATATCTCTGATTGGTCAGATTGAAGTCGAATAAACGACCCCATGATTGTTAGACTATTATCGTATACATGATGTACAAAGACGCCATAAGGGCACTAGCATCTCTCTGATTGGTCGGATCGAAGTTGAATAAACACCATTGTGAAGAAGAGATAAACCACTACGTTCGATATACGGGTGTTTGTCATAAAATTCGTTATTTCTTTCCCGTTATCAATTATTGTGGTTTTTTTTTTATACGAGACGTCTGACGTTTGACACGTGACGTATGACAAGTAACGTGTGACACGTGACGTATGACGTCTAACACGCGACGTTAAACACGTGAGGGTTGACGTTACAAACGACGTTTGACACGTTACACGCGACGTTAGACGTGCCGTTAGACACGTGACGTATGACGTTTAACATGACACACGACGTTTGACATTACGGGAAAAATCTAAAGCTACGTTTCGATGATCATCATCACATCTAAACACGAGACGTTTGATACGTGACGTATGACGTTCAACACGTGACGTTGAACACGTGACGTTTGACGTATGACGTTTGACACGTTACACGCGACGTTACGTGACGTATGACGTTCAACACGCGACGTTAAACACGTGACGTTTGACGTGTGACGTTTGACACGTTACACGCGACGTTAGACGTGGCGTTAGACACGTGACATTTGACGTTAAACGTGACGAGGTCTCTATAATATTAGTATTTGTTAAACTCTCATGTAATATACTGGTTGAGAATATACAGGATGTCTTAATAAAAATGCGAATCATTCCATAAACAATTTATTATTTAGACATTACAATGGTAATACAGTATTCAAAAACCAATGCCGGAGACGCTCTACATTTCTTTGGGCACAAGAGTATAGACCAGTAGCGTGACAAGGATTTGGATCTCGTTCAAAGTTTCCTGTAGCACATGGTGTTCCATCAAACTTGCAAACATCAATAATGTGGGGAAACACACCAAAAATGTGACATTTCTTTAGTAGAAATTCTGCTTTCTGATGTCCGCGTACGTATATAAAATCGGCAGCATACAATAGCTTAGTTGCCAATATATCATTTAATTTGGAGTACTCAATGTCACCTGAAGAGTATCGAATACCATGCACATTCTTCTCCAAGTATGACACCGTCTTCTTATCCTGGTCGCTTAACGTAGAAATTGATTGGCATGGTAGGAATATGTAGTGACTTTGCTTAAAACCAACTTCAATGGTGAGTTCTTTGACAACAAAGAATCCATCTATAACGAAACCTTGAATGTCTACGAGTGCAACTCTCATGATGACGTCTGCTCGAATACTGACGTACTGCACTTCAATTTAGAGTCTTGACTATTTCTGTGAGGGGGAAATACTCCATTACGCAGTCGTGTATTATAACACAATATACTTTGGTGTTTTCGGGAAAACCAATGTTTGCTTCAATGTCAAGTTTTACATCGACTGTGGACGATTTCATACTTTCTTCTTGTTTCGAGCAATCGATAACAAACAATGCACGCTTCTTGAAAGAGGGATAATCCAACAGAGGGCGCTTCTGTGCCGAATTCGTATAGCTAGGATAAAATTCTGTATAGTTGAAATAGGCCTCATTGTAATCATTTTTAGTGAAATCCAACTGCATTCTTTCATTGGGATAATATTCCCCATTTAGCGATAGTCTGATACTTTGAATGTCGGCGTTGTCGAATAAAGTGGGGTCGGCTGTGCTGTTGTCACGTTTGTTGGTTTGAAAGAAAACAATAACATAACGAGGTCGTTCGACTGAAGTTGTAGTTTTAACAGCCCAAACTTCACGTCTAGCATTTCTGGTAATTGCAGGCAGTTCGTGTATCTCCCACTTTCTAAATGGAATAACTATAGGCTGATCCTTTTGAATGGCCTTCATAAGTTCCAACTTAATATCATCATTAGGATAGATATGCCTGATTTTCAATTCGATGCTGGTAATGTTGATGTTAACGGTTGTAGTGGAAAGTGTACCAGAAACGTTTTTTTCTGTGATAAGCACACAATCGTTATCGTTTCGAGCTCGAACCAAACGTATTGTTTGTCGTCCACACGTAATCATAGGATAGTCGTTGAAAATGTTGAAAATATGCTTTAGAGGAATTTGAAGGTTAAATGATTTGTCGCTGGTATTCAGGATGGGGTCTTTGGGATAATTCCACCCAGCTATAGCCATATGATTGGAATCTTCTTGATTGTAGCATGTCATGGCACGTACAGCGCTAACGATTCCAGGATCCCGAACAGTTTCCATCTCTCTTGCACTTTCACTATATGTACACGAATCGAAAAGGAAAGCACCAACATTATTTGCCAGCTTCACATCACCCCCTCCATGCACAGTGAGTGATCCTTTAATACACAACAAAGTTTCATTCATTGCAAAAAACGAATCAACTTGATTGATGCTGAATTCCACAATGTCGCTGCAACTGAACGATTTGATGAACGGAGCATATGTTCTGTACTCAGCTTTGCGAATCGATTCATCGAAACTAGGCTTGCGATAGATATCAAACATTGAAGGCATATCGTTCATACGAGAACGTTTTACATACTCGGTCGTCATTGTCGTTGTTTTTTCAACAAAAAACCCAAAGACTGCAAATACAATGTATTAGCAAATGTGAGCCGCTTCTGATGCTGCTTTGAAGAATGCCGCGTAACTAATGGCGTTGAATGTGCAGCAGAACGTCTTATATGATTAATTATCAATCCCATCTGTTGCTTCTCGCTCTAAGCTCCAACACCAAAGTGCTCTTTTCACCACGAAAGTTTATAGGATGACCGTCTTGGTCCACAGCCAACACTGTAATGTTGGTTATTTCACGTTGTGGTATAACAGGTAAATAAAGTAAATTATGTGGTGTTTCGTCAATGGCGTACCCAGGATCCACTTTTATGATAAATTCGTAAATAGTATGAGCAGGTCTGTCTGCGTCGAAGGCTCCCGTGGTAATGTTACATTCGAAACGTATGCTAGATACTTTTATAATTTTGACGGGTAGATCTGAAGAGTGCCATCGTTTGGGTTCGAGTATCTCTGTTGAAAATCCTAGTATCTTTCCTAGACTGTTGGGTTGTTCAAACGAAATTCTATATTTACTGAAAATCATGCACTGTAACGTATTATTGTTGGGTTTTAGTGCAAATATAGTTCCCGGTCTAAGTGAATTGCTGCCACTCAACTTCTCGAGTATATACGTTTCAATATCGGCGATTTCGTAACATCCTGTAGGTAAATCGAAACTTTGTAGCTTGTTGTTGTCATCATAGTAGTAAAACTTGCAATCTTCAATGTTTGGTATGCTATGGTATGAGTGGAATGAACGCAGCGCTAATTCGTAGTCTTTCTCCGGATGGAGTACAATAGGTGTAGGCGGTTGGAAGGTAAATACGTGATTTGAACTGTTTACTCTCAACAACTGCGACATGATGACTGATGTAAGTCGACGTATGAAGGCAGTTTAAATAATACATAGAATACTTTACAAGATTTATTTGACACACAAAATACATTTCAAGGTTTACTTAATGCACGTTGACAAAGAAAACAAGATGCTTGAGAACTTGCAGGACCGTCCCAATGCGTCGTCCAATCGGGGTGGTTGTAGTGAACGAAGCACGGCAGACGAATTTGTAGTTCATAACTTGTTTTGTAATCATTAGGAAGTTTATGCCATATATCTAGCAATTCAGACGGACTAACACATTCTATCAGGTATCGAATGGGAACGTCTTTTAGTTCTTCAGCAGTAAAACTTCTCAGAGGTTTTTGGTGTTGCGTTAATAATTTAATGTTCTCCATTGTTCCAAGGATGTTGAAGTAGAAATTTCAAACACAAATGTCCACAATTGAACTGATTGTAGTTTTGTAAATGATTGTTGTTATAAAAAATTTCAACTTTCCTTCCTCCCAGATACTTTACAAGTTCTTTGGGTGGCTTCAAATTACCAAATGAATCGAAATAATCAATGACATTATTTTTCTTTATATATGCTACCCAATGTGTTCCACTGTTTTTGGACGAGTCCAAGTTAACCACTGCACACTCTTGTTGTCGAGGACCGGATTTAGGTAGAGTGTCTCGCATGAAAACGCCTCGAAAATGTTTAATATTATATAATTTTGCATTATGTGCAATATCGGTGTCGTACAGTGGACGATTCGGTAGCTTCATCGCGAGTTTTTTGGCTTTTTCAAATACAATCCAAATCCTCGACCTCCAGCATACTTTTTCAGATATAGGCCATTTCCAACATGTTCCATAGCCTTATTATGACGTATGTCTTCTTCCAATTTCTTTCGAGCATTATTAGCATCAATAACAGTCTTTGCAACTCCTGCAGCTCCACCCGATAACGCTCCAAGAGCTGAAAGTCCAGCAAATAAAGGTATAAGAGGAAGAAAACCTCCAGATTTAGGTACAGGTATTACGCGAGGTACGTTAACTTGCTTCGATCCACCAAATTCGTGAATAAGTGCTTTAGCTGCTCTTAGGGCGTACATAGCAGTCTGTTTTAGAGATGATCCTTTTTTCATGGATTTCCCCACTTTCGCAACAAAATTTCGATGGAAGGAACGTCGTTTGTTTGATCCCATCCCCAACTTTCGTTTAACCTTCATGCCGCCTGTAACAAGTAATGCAGCACTCTTTTCTCCCAGAGTAGCGTCTTTTGCTTTGACTCGATCCCAAGCTTTATCTTCCAACACTTTGTCGGCTTTGTGACGTTCTTCAAGAGACTTGTTTTGCGAATATGCAATATCGTGCTGTTTACAAGCGTTGTCTAAAGGATTAATACCAACGTCACCACGTGCCAGACGTTTTTGTAACTTTGTTCCTGCTGTAAATGGAGAGAGAGTATAAGTATTTAACAGTTATAGTCACGTGATCACTTACGTCCACAATAATTGTAGGCGGGTAAATGAAGTTCAATTGGTAATTTATTGATTAGAGAATTTAAAAGACCTTCTCCCTCAAACACCAACATTAAGACTGATCTGAGACGATGTGATGATAGCCATATATATTGAAAACACTTTAATTGCACTCACCACAAAATGAGGATCGTTCAACAAGAACAGACGCTACCCATTGAAAATCTAGACTTTACATCTAAACCAAGTGTTGGTAAACATGGAAAACTACTACCAAATTCATTTCGGGCCATCATCTGCGGTCCTAGTGGGTGTGGTAAAACAAACGTCATGTTATCACTTTTATTCAATCCAAATGGCGCTAAATTCAAAAATGTTTACGTCTATTCCAAGTCATTGTTTCAGCCGAAATATCAATTGCTGCAGGAAGTACTAGGAGAAGTTAAAGGTGTCGGTTACTTTCCATTTAAAGACAATGAGGAAATTGTTAGTCCAAACGAAGCGAGATCCAACTCGATATTCATATTCGATGATGTCGCCTGCGATGGTCAACAGAAAATTCGGGAATATTATTCAATGTGTAGACACAGAGACATTGATGCGGCCTACCTATGTCAAACATACTCAAAAATACCGAAACAACTCATACGAGACAATTGTAATATGATTGTGTTATTCAAGCAGGATGAAATTAACCTAAAGCATATATTTGATGAGCACGTGTCACCAGATATGACATTTGAAGAATTTAAAAAGATTTGCTCAGACTGTTGGTCGACCGACAAATATGGAACGTTGGTAATTGTAAAGGATTTTGCTTTAAATAGCGGTAGGTATCGTATTGGCTTCGATAAATATATAAAGGTGTAAGTCAAGTGTACATGCTACTAGTCTGCATCATCATGTCCGACGATAAGGTTGCAATTGCTTTGCGTAAGAAGAAAGTTAATGAATTGGCGAGATCAATTCGCAAGAAATATTTAGCGTTAAAATTGGGCAAATCAGAGCGCGATGAGTCTCTTAATAAACTATTTAAACCGATATATACACCGCTAAAGGAAATTGTAGAGTCCTCAAAGACATTGCAGAAAACCATTTCAAATTTGAATCCAATTAAAAAGGAGGAGGAGGTAAAAAAAGAAGAAGAAAAACTAGATGATGTGTTTGTAGCACCGTCTTTTCTGGAATCGGAATCTGTAGCTGAAACAGATGAGGCGGGAGATATTATACGCCCTGAATCTCCAGAGGAGATGCGTCCTGACGTTTCGCATGAAGCTTTTCAAGAATATATGGAACAATACCCCGCCATCAGTTTAAAATACATTGAGGATTATTTTCAAAAAGATGATAAAATTGACAAAAATTATGGTCCTATCTATGATGATATGTTTGGGTGGATGTTGGGTAAACGTCGAATTGCCTTTGATAAAACAAACGGTAATATAAACGTGCTACAGGATGGTAACAAAGAGGCGGGATACTTGCCTGGAACTCGAGGATTGTACGAGCTGTTATTTTACAACGATCCGCAATATGAAGAGGAAGATTTAAAACATTACAAAATTCTGTTAAACAATACACAAGTCCATCTTGATACTCTCAATCGCCTTAAAGGTTCAAGTACTGACAAATACAAATATATAATTAAACCATTATTTAAAATACCGCGATCAGACTCGGTACCGAGTAGATCACAAAATATGTCTCCAACTCAACGATCTGGCTCCATGTCAACTAGAACTCGCCTGAAATCAATTCCACTTAATAAGGGAAGAGGACTTGGCTTAACGTACAACGAAAAACCTATGGAATATATTTATTGGGATGATCCAAATGAATTGGTGGAACGTTTGAAATTATTGATTGCTTCAAAAGAGGCAGGTAATACGTCCAACGACAACGAAATAGTTGCCATCATAAATGAGCTAAAAGAAGCCAATATAATTGAATAACCAAAAAAAAGTCTACTCATTTCAATCATGCCTGTCGATAAGTTCGGACACCGACGTCGTCATGCTAATGAACGGATTACACCTTATATGCCGAAAGTAGCACACACTCCGGACGGTAATATTGATGCTGAAAATGTGAGAATCTGTAATGTTAAGACGCCGACTACAAGTAGCGATGCTGTCAATAAACTTTATGTCGATGAGCAAATGCAAGTGTATCATAATGAACTTGGAGTACTTCAAAACAAAATCAACGACATTAATTCATTTATTTCGAGAAATCCGCCAGTCGCAGCTCGAGATATGGCAACTAAAAAGTACGTCGATGATGTGATTGTTGTGACCAAAGATAATATGAGACAAGAATTCAAATCTTTTGTTCAAGGTTTTGGGGAAATATTTTTAAAAGATATACAACAACAATTCCAAGGAAAAATCGATAAGCATGAAGTATCCATAAACGAATTACGAACAAATTACTTGAAGAAAGGTATCAAATAGTATCGAAAAGATATCATCAGTTGAGAACGTGTATGCGCTTACGAAGCATGTCGTCCAAAATACAGCTTGTTAACGAACTCCACAAACCGATGCGTAAAAATTATCCGCGCAGACGTACAATTGTCAAAGGTATAGATGATTTATGGCAAATGGATTTAGCCGAAATGCGACCTTACGCTCATCAAAATAAAAACCATAAAATGATTCTAGTCGTTATCGATTGTTTTTCAAAGTTTTTGTGGACACGACCATTAAAGACAAAGACTGGCGAAGAGCTTACTCGTGCATTCTCGGACATTCTCGCACACGCAGATCGAACGCCCAAAAATCTTCAATCGGACCAAGGAACGGAATTTTACAACAACAAGTTTCAACAATTAATGAAAAAACATGGAATTAATCACTATAGCGTATTTAGTACAAAAAAAGCTGCAATGGCCGAACGAGTAATACGATCATTGAAATCAAAACTATATAAACATTTCAGTTTAAATGGCACCTACAAATGGATAGATATTCTACCAGAAATTACAAACGAATACAATAATACAAAGCATTCAACTACCAAGTATAAGCCCTCCCAAGTCAATAAATCCAACGAAGAAGCTATTTTAAACCAAACCTATAAACATCTAAAGATTGCAGGACCACGAAAATTCAAAGTCGGTGATATTGTTCGTATAAGCAAGTCGAAACATGTCTTTGAAAAAGGATACACACCCAATTGGACGACAGAACTATTCAAAATCATTAAAGTGAAAATAACCAATCCTGCCACCTATTTGCTTGAGGACATGTATGGAGTACCAATCAGTGGAGGGTTTTATGAGGAAGAGCTGCAGAAAACGTCAAATCCAGACATTTACTTGGTGGAAAAGGTACTTAGAAGAAAAGGCAACAAAATGTATGTTAAATGGCTTGGATTAGACGGAAAGTATAATAGTTGGATTGGAAAAACAGATGTTGTTGTTGTGTAACCACTTTTCATTTCAAGTTATGAGAACTGTGGTTTTGTAGCGAAGAGAATTAACCGCAAAGATAGATAGGAGTTGATATAAATTGGAGTGAGCTGTAGGTTAGATTGTTAGTCGTCAATATGAGTTCTCAAGATAGCGGTTTTAGTAGCTGTGCTACAGAAAATTATAATTATAGTGCTGAATTAGATCGTATTTTGGAAATGTATGAAATAGCTGCTAAAAAAGAAGATCAGTACCTGTTGTATATCGAGTATCCTACACATACGAATTTCCAAATTGGTTGTGGTTTAAGTCCCGCAAGAACGTTCAGTAGCGCAATCACTCTATCAGCAACGAATAAACCTACGAAAATCTCCTTCAGCACTTTCGAATGGGCTACGTTTATCGATATTTTAAATAATAATTCATTCATAGATGAACCACTTCCAGCGTTTTACGATGATTATGAGCCGGAGACGATACAATGTGGCGACTACTGTACCATTCATCAAGTAATATTCGATTGTGTAAAATGGTTGGAAGTAATCAAACACGGCGTCAGCTTCCCTTTAACTCAACAAGATGTTCATCAAATTCTACAACTCCATTATCATCTAATTTCCCCTCGTCTCACCCATTTGGAATCTCTAAATTTTGGTGAATACTACAGAAATGTGATTGAACTTATTAGGAATTTTGCTCAAAATAATGGACATTTAAGTAAATTTGAGTTATTGTATACTATATGTGATTGTAGTGATAGCGTATTGTCTGTAGCACTTAGAGAATTTATATATTTCTATAAAGCTAAAGTTGTAAATGATTTAGATGCTGTAATAAATTGATTAATTAACATTATTGTTTGTTTTTATTTCCTCACGTCCTTCTCACGTCACGTGAGTCGTTTGAAGAATTTACTAAACAAAGTTACTATTGGTCACAAGCACGATCAATATACAAGATGTTGATGAAAAAAAAATTCATAACTAAGTATTACATTTTTATTGATAAATATTTATAATTTTGTGTAACAGAGTTTTTAATTGATTCAATAGCGTATCTTCAGGGCAGGGTACTCCAAATAGACTCCAAGTAAATGGTTTCGCATCAACAACTTTACGGATATATTCACTGTATTTGTAATATATGTCTTTGTAGAAAAAGTAAATGTATCCATCTGTATATCGAAATGCAGATGTTACGCCTTCGGGAACTCCTGGAAAGACGTCATGCAAATATCCTCTATTAATAGTATGCCCTTCTGCATTAAATTCAATGTAGGAATTGTTATTGTACAGCAGATACATCTGACCGCTATTGGTTTGAAATACAGCATTAATTACGGCATATCGGGGTATGGGAAGCGGAAAAGAGTCATATATATTCAAATTTGGAAATGCAGCTGCATAATATTGATTGTTGCTGAACGTAACTAAATCCCCCACAGAGTTTTGAAACACATGAGAGACGTTTGAGGATGCCAGTTCTTTTGGTAGGTAATCGACAATTAATTCTGGGGTTTTTGGTATATGCATATCGTTTAAATCTAGTCTCCATAAATATTTTTCGTGTCCCACATACATTCTATAGTTTGGAAAAAGTGGGGCCATCGCGAGAAACATAAAGTCCGGAGTACGAATTTCACACAGGTTCTTTTTATTTCCTCCTCCTCCTCTTTCTATAGGCATAATTCTTCTTCTGGGTTCAGATCGTGGCGTTGATTTTACTGTAGTTGTCGTCGCTGTAGTGAATGTAGAATTTTCGATGTATTTTCTTTGCGCCCCATACAAAGCTATCGTCGCGTTTTTATCGTCTTCATCCAGTTCTACTCTATCTGTTTGATACCAAGGGTACATGATGGCCGATTTAACTTCGCTATGCGCTAAGCCGATAGCATGTCCAATTTCATGAGTTAAAACCATTAAAAAACTAACCATCCCTTCTGGAACCTTGAAATCATCTCCAAAATACCAGTTTAGGTTCATATCTAGATGAATTTCAATACATTTACTATATGGGTTGGGATAATAAGAGTGACCCAACACACCATTACCAAGATCGAATGGACATTGATCAGTTCCATGACAGTCGCTTCGAAAATAGTGCTTTCTATTGGTGATAGTTATAGTAATGTCTGGTTTTATTTTGGTCATTTTCACATTTTTGAACTTCAAATTGGATGCTGATTGCCATGTATCAAAAGCAAGCTTCGCTGTTTTTAAATGCGCGTCGGTAGCTTGTGGAAAATACCAAAGTAATTCTGTTTTGTTCCATTTTGAATGTATAACATAATTATTATCACCCTTTATACATCGAGGTCTCTTCATCAAATCAATAGTTTCTTTATTAGGCGTTCCATCTACAGGAAGATTATATTTTTCTTGAAAATTAATAAGAACGGCTTCAAAGTCAGTTAATGAATTTTGACTTGAATTCATATAACCATATTTCTCGAAAAATGATTTAGCGTACGACACATTATCATTTTCGGTGCATGAGGCTGCAGAAACTAGGATCAATACATATATACTCTTCAACATCTTGAATGATACTAATCATTAGAGAATACAAAAACGTTATTTTATATTTTTTTTCTTATTGATATGATAAAATTAGAACATATTCGTTATTTCTTTCCCGTTATCAATTATTGTGGTTTTTTGATATTTCACATTGCTGTTTTTTCATCGATTATGAATGTAGCTAATATAATGAATTTATTCTCTACATTATTTTTTACTCCACCGTATATATAGGGAACATCGAATTCTGATTATAAAAATAATATGTTTTATTCGTCAGCAATACTGCAAAGTTTAATTTTAAACCTTGTGGTGAAAATGATAATGGATTATTGAAAAACATGTTTACAATTTTGATAAATTTTAATATTTTTACATAATGAAAATGCCCCCCGGTAGCGCGCCGCCTTATCATCCTAACGGATCTTTCTCGACTACGTCACATTTTACAGCAAGAAGCGTGCACCAGCCCCGCCTTATCATCCTAACGGATCTTTCTCGACTACGTCACATTTTACAGCAAGAAGCGTGCGCGCGGCAGCAATACCTTTCTTCGCTAATAATATATATGAGAGCTTATGGCGGCATGTGTTGAATGCCTTGCTATAGACCCGAAGGTTGTGCGATCGAATCTCACTGAAGTTTTTTTTCAGATTTTTAAAACAGGACTAAAAATGGCGGCCTAAAATTAAAAACGCGCGCGCCGCCACTCTCAGCGCCACCAAGCGGAGATTTTTGAAGTAGTGTCCCAGAACTCTCCTAGCACATACTACTTAAAGTAGACCATACACGTTAAACTCTTTAAATCAAAATAATTTACAATGAATGAAGCGGCAATTAACAAGTTAATAGGAGAGGCAACGAAAAAAAATATTAGGAGAATTAAACAATACAAAGAAAGAATTAAAACGAGCTCTAGATGCTACTGAAACGAATTTATTAATGAAAATTGAAGATCACAGCAAAAGATTGAAAGCCTTACAAAAAGAGAACGAAGACATCAAACAGAGATTAGAGTAAAACGAGAAAAATAAAAGAGCGAACTATATCGTGATTTTTGATATCCAAGAAGATAAGCATCCCATCGAAGTAGGAGATATATGCAAGAACCTGAACAGAAATCTAGAAATTAACCTCAAAGAGCAAGATATAACCAACTTTTATTATTTGGGAAAGTCTGATACTGCTCCAGTAAAAGTAGAATTCACTTCTTTTTTAACGAAAAAAGAGGTGTTTAAAAACATCAATAAATTAAAAGGTACTGGATTGGCTATTTCTAACGACTTTAATAAGGAGGAAAGGGAAGAGTACACTATCCTTAAACAATATCTAATCAGCTTCCGGGAATCAAGAGATCCTTCAAAGTGCTACATACGGGGAAGTAAATTAATATTGGACGGAAATTCCTATACTCTTGAGCAATTGAAAGCAGACTCTCTGGTGGAAGAAAATAAAACAAATAGTGAACCATCCACTCCTACAACAGCAACTTGTTTACCAACTCCACCTACTGCAAGCAATAAAAAAGAGATTGTAAAAAATAAACCTCACACCCGCTCTGGTTCTCAGTCAAAAAATAATTTTAGTTAAATATAACATCTATGAACCCCTACATTCGAGATTATGATTATACTCCCTTTAAAAATATAGAACTAGATTCTGTTAGTCAATATAACATGTTAAAAAATATAAACAATAATAAATTCACCGTTTTACAACAAAACATAAGAAGCGTTAGAAAAAATCTAGATGAGTTGAAAATATATCTGTCTGAATTTGGCAGGGAAATAGATTATGTTATTCTGACAGAAACTAGAAAAATTGAAAATATAAGTGATTTCAGTCTTCCAGGTTACGTTACATTATATAATAGTGGAGACGTTAATATTTGTGATGGAGTCCTGGTTTACATTAAAAATTGTCTAGAGTATAACCATGAAATAGTAAAAGTAGAACTCTGTAATGTTCTAAAATTATCTGTTTCAATCCAAAACCATAAAATAATTATTTCTGCTTTATACAGGTCCCATGATATCGAAACCAAAACTTTTATAAAATATTTTAAACAATATTTGGAACAACTTTCCGCTGAAAATTGTGATTTTAATATACTCGCCGGTGATTTTAATATTAATATTATGGAAGATAGTGACGATGTAATTGACTACTTAAATGACGTGTATTAGAACGGTTTCCATTCGTACATAAACACGGATACGAGACCTGACAGTGGTACATGTTTGGATCATATTGTATGAATAAACTGCGGGAAGAAAATTAAGAAAATAGCAAAGGACTGTGTGGTGACGTAACAGTAGCCAGTTCATAATTATTCATACAAGTGATTGCGTTTAATCGAAGGACCACCCCAAAATAGGGGAAAATAAGGAATCAATAATAACAATAAATTATAACGGTTTACTATAAAATATATTTCAATGAATGAATTATTTAACAAATAGTTAAAAATAGTCACCAGCAACGACACAAAAGATTTACAATAATGCAGGTAGGTATAATAGGAAAGGATAAGGCACTACTTAGTCATTACACAATTAATGTTGGCTATTTATTGAAAGGTGTTTACATTTTAATTCGAAATTGTCTTATGGCGAGATTTGGCAACATTGACTTGAAACAAAGAGCAAAGATGGAACTTCTGTCTTTTGAAATTTTGAATTTATATTAATTTATTGATTACTAAGTTCAAACACATCTTACCTTTTTCAAGATGCATTTATCACAACTGCGATAACTAACTATCATTAAACTTTTGGACGTTTGAGTATTGCCGCCTTTTTAGACCGGTAAACCAACCCACCTACTCACTCAATAACTTTTTCACAAGTAAAGATAAGCAGAGGGAGGAAACAACAAATAAAAGGTGGGGACAATTTCAAAGATGAGAATTAGCGGGATGTTTGCAAAGAGAGCGCGCGAAATATATTTAATTTGAATTTTGTTTGATAATTAACACATTATGTTAAATGGATTTTAACATACTGGGGGGAGAGAGGGAGGTACAAAAATGAATAGAACGCAAAGATACATACTATGAATTCGAAGGAAGAGGAGCTAACTTTACGATAGGGCGGGAATATTCACCGTCCGCCGTTCGAATTAAGGCTGCTCTAAACTTACCATCGCGTCCAGGAATTAAATCAATAATACGTGCCAAAGGCCAATTGAGAGGAGGTCGGTCCTCTGATAAGACTAAGACCAAATCTCCAATGGCTAAGTTCTTCTCAATTTTATGCCACTTAGGGCGCTGCTGAAGCTGGTGCAAATAATCTGTAGACCACCGCTTCCAAAAAATTTTAACCTGTTACAGGGAATTTCGGTAATATCCTTCTCAGGAAAAGTGGTAAGAGAGCAACCAATTAAAAAATGACCAGGCGTCAAAGGAAGCAAATCATTTACATCGTTAGAAATCGGATATAACGGGCGACTATTAAGAATAGCTTCAATTTGGATTAAAATTGTGGAAGTTTCTTCGTAGGTAAAAATGGAAGAGCCAAGGAGTCTGGTCAGATGTGACTTGGCGCTTTTGACTGCTGCTTCCCAAAGTCCACCCCAATGAGGGGATCGTGCGGGGATAAATTTCCAAGAGATTTCAGTTAAAGAAAGAGAATCAATTTCTTTATGAAAGTATTCATTTTGAATTTGTCGCATTATAAATGTATGAGAAGTATCAATTTCTTCTACAGTTAGGGAGCCTGTTTGCTTGTTACTGTTCTTTTTACAATTATGTCTAAATCTAAAAATAAAAGCTACTACACTTTGAACTTTAAGAAATTTAGGAAATTCCGAGAACCAAATCTTAAGGGGGTTCTGTCGGGTGTTAACTGCAACTAAAGCAACTTTTGTCACTTCGGGTAGGTCCTCGACAGGAGCAAATGAATCAAGAGAGTCAAAATCCTGTGTTTTTTTCAAAAAAGAGGGGCCGTACAACCAAAGTTGTCTAATTTCATTAGAAAAATTTCCACGTGACAACGCGTCTGCTGGATTGCTAGACGATTTAATGTGCCTCCACGTATAACCTACACTATTCTGTTGAATAGTTAGGACTCGTCTTGACACGAATGGATTGAATTCGATTGCATTTCGTTTCACCCAACAAAGTGAGACGAGCGAATCTGACCACAGATTGAGGGAAATGAATTTATAACAAGGAGACAAAATATTTACAATTTTTGCAAAAAGAGTTGACAATAGCACCATCGCACAAAGTTCTAATTTTGGGACAGTACGTTTGTTTTTAATTGGATTAACTCTTGATTTGGAGGCAATAAGCATACAGGAAATAGACTTATCAGAATAATAAGCTACTAAATATACACAACAACCATGCGCTAATAAGCTTGCGTCGCAGAAACCATGTAGTGCTACTTTCAGAATGTGTTTGTTTTCGACAAGAAGTTGAGGGATAGAGAACTCTGACAATTCATTAAGAGTGGTTGTAAAGGAATGCCATTGATTGAGAACTTTGCTGTCAGTGATAGGATCATCCCAATTTAATTTAAGTTGCCAAAGAGATTGCATAATTAATTTTCCAAGGACAATAAGAGGATTGACTATACCAAGAGGATCAAACGTGCTAGCGATTATGGATAGAACTATTCTTTTAGTCACAATAGAAATTTTGGGCAAGGGAGAAGTACTGATTTGAAGAGAATCTAGAGAAGAGTTCCATTTAAGGCCAAGAATTTTACATGGGCAATTTTCTAGATTTAAATCTAATTCTCCATTATTTTCGAGAGAGATTGATTGAAGAAACTCAGTGGAATTAGAATGCCACTTGTGCAAGAAGAATCCATGTTTATTAAGAAGAGTATTTAGTTCGAGATAAAGGGTTTTCAAATTGTCAAAATGATTGACTCCACTTAGGATGTCGTCCATGTAAGTTTGAGATAAAATAGCTTGTTGAGCAAGAGGATAAGAAGGATTGTTTAGAGCTATATCTTTTAAGACCCGCGTAGCAAGATACGGGGCACAGTTTTGGCCAAAACTAAGTCTAGAGAGTTCTATACATTTAAAAGAGTCAGAAGGGTTATCACGCCAAAGTACATTTTGTAAGTGGCGTTGTGCGGGATTAATTTCTATCATACGGTACATTTTCTCGATGTCTGCGCAAAGGACAAAACGATAAGTTCTAAAACGAGAAATAATATCAAACAAATTATCTTGGACCTGATATCCTTTATGAGTGAGATCATTAAGTGAAACTCCATTATTACAACGTGAAGAAAAATTAAAAATAATACATTTTGAAGAAACAGCAGAAGTGCGAATAACTGCCCGATGCGGCACAAAATATTTCAATTCATTAGAGAAATTAGAGTATAACGACAAAGGTACCACTTTAGCGTGGTCAAGAGAAATATAATCGAATAAAACCTGTTTATATATTTTAAAATACTCATAGTTATTAGAAAATTTATTTTCTAGGTGCAAAAAACGTCTTTTGGCGATAGATAGAGAATGACCTAGTTTTTTTCATATATATTAGCAATCATGGGCATATTAACCTGATATCTGCCCGACGGTAAAATTTTAGTGGTGTTCTTGAAAATATGCTCAACTACTTCATCTACGGCAGAAGAGCCTTTTGAGTCAGTAATTTTTTCCATGCATCAAAATTTTTCAAGGAGATTGTCAAGAGTATCTGTTTCAGGATCTGGATTACTTGAAACAATCAAAAAGGAAAATGCAGAATTCGTTCGATTGCTTTTTTCAAAGTGACCTTCTGGGACGGGACCAGCTACTACATAACCCAAATGTGTGCTCACGAAGGTAGGCATATTTGAACCCAAACTAATAACTTCATCCTTCAACAGACTAAAATATATGTCAGCGCCAATCAGGATATCAATTTCCCCTGGACTGAAAAACATGGGGTCTGCTAAATTTAATCTAACATGCGACGGGAAAGAAAATGTTTTAGGAGAGATGACATGTTGGGGTAATAATCCAGTGATGTTATTATCTATAATACTACAGGTGATACTGAATACTCGACATGAATCAATTAAAGAAGTAAAAGATATCTCAATCACATTTGTACTGTTTGTACATTTATTATTTCCCAAACCTGCAATATTTACTGTATAAGGACGAGAAGGTATATTTAATTTTTCAGCAAAAGACTTCTTAATAATACTCATTTGGGAAGCAGAATCAAGAAGCACGCGAGCAACAATGGTTTTACCATTTTTACAGTGTACATTAACTAAAGCTGTGGGTAACAGTACCATTTTATTAATTGAATGAGTTGTAGCAAAAGAAGACTGGGCAACTAAGACATTAGATTGGTTGTTAGTATGTACTGGGGGTTCAACAGTAGGGATATTAGTATTAACATGAGTGGTAGAATTTGCAGGGTTGTCAATATGGCTTCTCGGTACATGAGTTCTATTTACATACGGCTGAGTTTCTGCGTCTTTTTGATGATAAGGATTACGAGTAGGAGGATTAGATTCATTACTACGATTAATATAGCGTCCACTTTGACCATTTGACATATGTCTGGTATTTGGGGAATTATTCTCAAAATGTAATAGTGAATGATGTTGCTTTCCACAGCTCAGACACCTATGTAAAGACTTACAATCAGCAAATGAATGTTGGGAACTTAAACAATTTATACATAGCTTATTCGATTTAACAAACGTATGTCTGTTATTAGGAGACAAAGTTAAAAATTTATTGCATCTATATACATTATGTGTGCTCTCGGAACAAAATTTACAATTAGCTTTGTTTGCTAAATATGAGGAAGAAGAGGTAGAGGCTTTATCATTAACAGTTGTATGCAAACTAATTTTAGCTTTTTCAGAAACACGTGACTCCTTTTTGGGGCATGATTCAAACAAATTTACACTTTCTTAAACCATATAGCGTTTTTTAACGAATTCAAAAAATACATTGCAGGTTGCCAAATCCTCCGACTTTCGTTCAGATTCAAATTCTCTTTTAGAATGAAAATCCAACTTTTGTTCTAAGAGGAAAACAATAAGAGATTCAAATTTCTCTTCCGGTTTAAGACCGATATTATTAATGAGATCTAGCATTTTTCTAGCGGATATGTAAAAATCTTTCAAATTTGAGGCGTTATCCTTTGTCAATGATTTTTGTTCGATTAAGGATGAATACAAAGTATGCAAAAGTCGAGATTTATTTTCATACGCATTTTTTAGAGTTTCAATAGCAATTGTTAAATTTTGATTAGTAACGGGAAGAGAAGCAACGAGATCTAATGCTTGATCTCTAAGTAGACTTTTTAAATAATATACTTTTTCACTATCACTCTGAAGCTTATTATTATTTAAAACAAGAGCGGTGAATAAATCTATAAAGGAGGTCCATTCGGTACTATTTCCACCGAAAGGTTTTATATTAATTTTTGGAAGTGAAACATTTGAGTAGCCGGGAGAATGAGTAGCAGTACTAGTATTTTTCCTATTTTCAACTAGAGATGCCAGTTTTGCTATACAAGATTCAAATCTCTCCGCAATATCATCTTCTGCCTGATCACTATCTGACATAACGTCATCTATACTAGTAGTCATACCAATAATTTCCAATTGAAGTGATTTATAAATATCGTAATAATTAACCAAATTATCTAATTTAACTTTGAGAAGATATTGCTCTTCCTCTCTAGTTAGAGAGGCTACAAATTTTTCTATGCGAGTTAATTGCGATTTCGCACCAGTTCGTTTATTTTTTAACAAATTAAGAGGGTGAGCCATCTTAATAAAATCGCAAACAAATACTAATTAATTAATGTTTGAAACTCTATGCGTGCGCATGAAACAAAATTTTAACAAAATTATACAGATTTTACCATAGCGACAACTATAATAATAAGTAGGTACGCAGGTACAATACTTAAATCAATTTTGCAAATAGTATACAATATTAAAATAGAAAATATATACATATTATGTAAATCGCACACGAATTCTTTGCTTAAACAGATATATACCAATAATATTCAGATATCTGTATCAAATATAAACCCAGGTAGTGTAACAAATATTTTTCAAATTAATCAACAAATTTATAGCTAGCAAATTAAGAATATTGTTGATTCCCACAACTAAATACAGATCTCCTGCAACAATTACACATTAACCTAAATATAAAATGCATAAAAAATCAAGAAAAATACCTATAAACAAATTAAACAAATCAAGTTACCATACAAAAGCATGAAGAAATTTGTGTAGTTTTACACCAAATAAAATTAAATGTTTATGCTGTATTAGTGTCTATTCTATTCTTGAAGCAAAATATATTTCGCTACAAAAAAGCACTGAAAAACATTCAAATATGTTCTGAAATAAAATCCAGTGATGAATTTCCATATAAAAACAATTGGTCGAGTCGAGTCTAGCAGCCACACGTGTTATTGTAGATTTTTTTCTAGTCGCCGTTAGCCGACGACTCAAAGAACTTCTTTATTATAGTCAACTACTGTCATAGGTATGTTGAGTAATCTGTGAATGTAACAATTTAATGAAGACATTTTCTGCTGGTATGGATGGTTAGAAGTAAATGGAATCATATGATCTGTTTGAGTAGGTTTTCTAAAGATAGAGAAATTTATTTTGTTGTTCAATTTTTTAAGCTTCAAATCTAAGAAATTTAATTCCTCATTTTCCTCAATTTCCAGGGTGAAAGAAATGGAAGGGTGTAAACAATTGATCTTTTGGAGAATGTCCCCCGCATCTTAAGGAGAACCATCAATAACGGCCAAGATGTCATCTACATATCTAGACCAATGTAAAATATTTTTGAATTGTGATGTATTGTTGAAAATTAATTTTTTTTCCAAATTATCTAAAAATAAATCAGCTAACAAAGGAGACAATGGGTTACCCATGGCCAAACCTTGTGGCTGGCGATACAGTTTATTGTTGAAAACAAAAAAGTCTTGTGATAAGCAAAGTTTAAGCATTGAAAGCAACTCTATACTTCGTTGCTCCATCTTTAAAATATAAAAAAGATCTGAGTGAATAATTTCACCCCATAAAAGAGGGGGTTTTTAGTTTATTTGTTAATTTTGTGAAAAGGTACATCTAACTATTGTGCCTGTGATGCTGATCCCCTTTCAATGTTTCCCTTTTTTAGAGGTATTTTTTACCATTGACGTAAGTTTTTCAAAACTTTTTTAATTGTTTATCTCCTTTTTATTGTAATTACAAAAACATCTGTAATTTTAGGAAAGCTCCGATGATGGCATGTTTATTTGCCGAAAGCGCTTAGCTTAATTTTTTAATAAAATTTATTTACACATTTTCATCTTTTGAGAAAATACACCCATCAACCGTCTTCTACTTCCATAATTTTTTAGTTCGTTTTTTATGTTTGTATAATTATGAACATTCTTAAGGGTTATTTTATTGGGGGTGTTGGTATTTGTGTTTCCTATTCCCACAGCGATAACTGTCATGTAGTGATCAGTGATTCTTGTTTTAATTACGGCTGCAATCGTATCGTTTCTTTCCACTTTTTTCCGAAGCATAATATGTGTTAAAATCCATTTAACATAATGTGTTAATTATCAAACAAAATTCAAATTAAATATATTTCGCGCGCTCTCTTTGCAAACTTCCCGCTAAATCTAATCTTTGAAATTTTCCCCACCTTTTATTTGTTGTTTCCTCCCTCTGCTTCTCTTTACTTGTGAAAAAGTCATTGTGTGAGCAGGTGGGTTGGTTTACCCGTCTAAAAAGGCGGCAATACTCAAACGGCCAAAAGTTTAATGATAGTTAGTTATCGCAGTTGTGATAAATGCATTTTGAAAAAGGTAAGATGTGTTTGAACTTAGTAATCAAGAAATTAATATAAATTCAAAATTTCAACGGACAAAAGTTCCATCTTTGCTCTTTGTTTCAAGTCAATGTTGCCAAATCACGCCATAAGACAATTTCGTATTAAAATGTAAACACCTTTCAATAAATAGCCAACATTAATTGTGTAATGACTAAGTAGTGCCTTATTCTTTCGTATTATACCTACCTGCATTATTGTAAATCTATTGTGTCCTTGTTGGTGACTATTTTTAACTATTTGTTAAATAATTCATTCATTGAAATATATTTTATAGTAAACCGTTATAATTTATTGTTATTATTGATTCCTTATTTTCCCCTATTTAGGGGTGGTCCTTCGATTAAACGCAATCACTTGTATGAATAATTATAAACTGGCTACTATTACGTCACCACACAGTCCTTTGCTATTTTCTTAATTTTCTTCCCGCAGTTTATTCATACACAGTGTTGGTCCTTCGAGCAGGATATTGCTCAAAATTATATGATTGACCCGCATTTTATACCCTATTAGATGTCAACTTGACACTGGATTTGTTCATATCCATCCCTACATTTGTATCCTTAATGCGCTAGTCAAAATACACATTTATTCAACCCATAGACTATAGCTGCTTATGGTATAGCGATCTATAACCTGAACCTTTAATTTTTAATTAGTTGTGAAAGTGCTTAGTCATTAAAAGTTCCGCGACATCGCGATATTAAGTTGATTTGGCAACCGTGGACAGTTTCTTATTTTGCATATTTGGTTTGAACTGAATTCTTTGAGTCGTCGGCTAACGGCGACTAGAAAAAAATCTACAAGAACACGTGTGGCTGCTAGACTCGACTCGACCAATTGTTTTTATATGGAAATTCATCACTGGATTTTATTTCAGAACATATTTGAATGTTTTTCAGTGCTTTTTTGTAGCGAAATATATTTTGCTTCAAGAATAGAATAGACACTAATACAGCATAAACATTTAATTTTATTTGGTGTAAAACTACACAAATTTCTTCATGCTTTTGTATGGTAACTTGATTTGTTTAATTTGTTTATAGGTATTTTTCTTGATTTTCTATGCATTTTATATTTAGGTTAATGTGTAATTGTTGCAGGAGATCTGTATTTAGTTGTGGGAATCCACAATATTCTTAATTTGCTAGCTATAAATTTGTTGATTAATTTGAAAAATATTTGTTACACTACCTGGGTTTATATTTGATACAGATATCTGAATATTATTGGTATATATCTGTTTAAGCAAAGAATTCGTGTGCGATTTACATAATATGTATATATTTTCTATTTTAAAGCTAATATTGTATACTATTTGCAAAATTGATTCAAGTATTGTACCTGCGTACCTACTTATTATTATAGTTGTCGCTATGGTAAAATCTGTATAATTTTGTTAAAATTTTGTTTCATGCGCACGCATAGAGTTTCAAACATTAATTAATTAGTATTTGTTTGCGATTTTATTAAGATGGCTCACCCCATTAGATGACATCTTGGCCGTTATTGATGGTTCTCCTTAAGATGCGGGGGACATTCTCCAAAAGATCAATTGTTTACACCCTTCCATTTCTTTCACCCTGGAAATTGAGGAAAATGAGGAATTAAATTTCTTAGATTTGAAGCTTAAAAAATTGAACAACAAAATAAATTTCTCTATCTTTAGAAAACCTACTCAAACAGATCATATGATTCCATTTACTTCTAACCATCCATACCAGCAGAAAATGTCTTCATTAAATTGTTACATTCACAGATTACTCAACATACCTATGACAGTAGTTGACTATAATAAAGAAGTTTTAATAATCAAACAACTAGCTAAAACAAATGGCTATTCACCTCATATAGTAGATAAAATCATTAACAAAATTAAATATAAAAACAGGAGAAATTTAGCTTTTAGTCAGCACATAGATATTACAGATAAATCAGAACAGATATATAGATCTCTGCCCTATTTAGGTAATATTTCCAACAATATTGCTAGAATCTTAACTAGTCAAATACCAAACTTAAAAATTTCCTTTAAATGTAAAACAAACATAAAATCTTTATTCTCAAAGACCAAGGATAAAACGAAAAAACTAGAAAAAAGTGGAATTTATAGATTGGCTTGTGGGGACTGTCCTGTTGCATATGTGGGAAGAACAACTAGATCTTTAGAGGTACGTATAAAAGAACATTTATCTAGACCGGAAAAATCTGCTTTTGGTCACCACATTAATTTCAGTAAACATAATTTCTTCCAACAAAAAACAGTAAAATTTTACATAACATTTAAATGTAATGTAATTTTAAACCATTGTTTAAGTATCTTTGGGATTCTACCTTTACATTTAGTTTTATTTAAAGTTCATACAAATTTGAAAAATTTCAAACTCAATATAGTTTTCAAACTCTAATTAACTCCACTACTGTAGGTACAATAGTCACTTCCCCCCTTCTCTTTTTGAAATAAACTGTCAATTTTGTAGGTGTCTTCTACACCTTGTCTAGACAGTAGTAGACAAGCCTCTACGGAGGCAAAATCAATAAAAAGAATTGAAAATGGTTTAAATAAAATAGACCGAAACGTTACCAGTATAAGCAAGTGATTTTATTTCTGACCGAAACCCATGATAATATAAGAAATATTATATATATATATATATATATATATATATATATATATATATATATAATATTAAACATTATTATTATTATATACCATACACTACCCCATGGACAGGCTTTGCCTTTATGGGAACATATTCGGAGAGTTGATTTTCTAATACTGTATTGAATACTGCATGTGTGTAATTTTTATTATATTGTATTTCTGTAGTGTACTTTTGTCTGAATAAATTATATTAATTATTATTACATCCTCTTAAATCTTAATGATGATTTTAAGCGGTACTCTTTGCTTATCGAAATTAGTTATAATCTTACTAGGAAATTGTTTAGTAGATTTTTCATGATTTAGGTATTGCAGAAATTATAAGGAGTTTGGAATGGGTAGCTTTTATTATTTTATACGAAGACGAAGAAGGATTAGTCAATTTACAAGAAGTTATAAAACTTCAAAGCGTGGAAAGAACGGATAATCAAGATTTCATACGTATAGAACATCTTATTGGTGGACCAGACTATAGGTAAGCTATGTCTCTTTCTATTTTGTCCTATTTATCTGATAATTTTAGTTAAGATGGCACCTACTGTCGTCTCTGTTTCGGAGAATAATAATTTCGAAACAAAAGTTTAACCGTTTCCCGAATGAGAAAACAACTAGTTACAGTGCTATATTCTCTATACACAAAACTCTGATGGCTCGCAATTGCAAGGATCTGTTGACTGGGTCTCGTCAGCACAGAGCAATGCCCGCTCGTTCGGAGTCTAATCCGAATTGAAGACAATAAATACAGTCAGCGCTGCTATTTGGTTCGTGTAAGTCGAGGAACTTTTATCTCGAAATTATTATTTTATGAAACAAACAGAGGTGATAATAGGAACCATGTAAACTATATTAGATATTGAATTTTATTTCGCATTTATCGGGAAGTACGGTTAGATATTCTGAATTGTGATTCGCAATTGGAAGTGGATATGGCACCAGTTAGCGTCTCCTGGTGCGTGTAGACCTTAGATTATTCAAAGATTATATAAAATTCTTACGTATTGTTATTTCATATTTTGATATATATTTGCCAGATTAACTTGACTTAGTAATACATTTTGTTTTAGACACATATTCAAAAAATTTCAAAATAGCACTGAAAACAATATTATTTTGGATTGCAAGACCGAAAATATTTTACCCTTATTAACACAAGCTGCACAATTGGATATGGTAGATATACGGTATAACTATTTTCTCACATCTTTGGTAAGGATTATTTTAATAAAATTATTCTAACCGTAGATTAAAGACTCTATTGATTGGAAACAAATATAATATCAACAAATAGTTATCTATCTGTCTTATACCCAATATTTTATGATTAAATCTACATTTTGTTCTTAAATATATTGTAAACATTTCATCACTTCCATTTTATCAATAACTGTAACTCCTACTGATGGCCATAGCTTGTAATAAATAACGGGTTACACGTCTAGAGATGTTGTTTCTACTCAAGTTTTAATCTATACTGAATCGAATCATTTGGGCGAGGACAAGGTATCAGACGCCACCAGCTTTAAGATACCACAAGATTTTCAGGAAAATAAAAGTATAAAATGGAGTACCGTTCTGACATCGAATCAGAACGGAGGTATATATCGACAAACTAATTAGTTGGTCTCGAAATCTATTATTAATTACCTGTGCAAAAACTAGTAGTGTAGTCCAGTTAAAGTGATAAAGTAATAAAACTGTGAGTAACCTACATTTTATAAACACACTAATCTATATTATGGAAACTCGCTATAAATTAAACGAAAATGGAACCTGTTAACTGTGGACATGATCCATTACCCGAAAATTCCACAAACATTACCAACACAATGCCGAAATCATACTCCAACGTTCTAAGCCAAACCACGACTAAATATCCTACTAAAGATCAAGCAATTATTTTCAACGCCATTAATGGAGCTAAACTTCAGGACTACCTTCTTCAATTAGGACCACTTGTAGAACCAAAAAACATACTTTTTTCATCAAGGATATCAAACAACAGAATATGCGTTTATCTCTCGAGCAAAAATTGTGTAGATAATTTCCTTCATGGTGAAATTACCGTTAACGGAGAAAAAATCAAAGCCAAAAGACTATTAACTCTCTCGGAGAGAATTGTCTTATCCAACGTATGACCTAAAATTCCGCACGAAACTATATCTCGAAAATATAGGACTAAAATTATTATCTACACTATCCTTTCTACGAATTGGTGCAACAGATCCGGCATACACACAAATTTTAAGTCTTAGACGTCAAGTATATATAGCAACTCCTGTCACCCTTTCAATCCCTGACTTCCTGGGCATTCGCGATGATAATTCTTCTTATCGCATATGCATTACACAAGACAGCCGGGGATGTTTCAAATGCAAATTCACTGGACACCAAGCATCGAAATGCCCAAATACACAGTTCGTCCCTAATGAATCAGCAGCTCCCACTGCCTCAAACAATTCACTGCGCACACCATCACTACAGCTAATAAATTCTGACACCGTTGAATCCTCCACTCCAAAGACAAACCCTCAACACATTAATACCTCCAACACAAACACCTCTACCTCACTAAATCCACCAACCACCTTCTGTCCAGGCTCTTTAACTCTCCCGACGCCTACCGCCAGCACTACGGAAGACCAAATAATTGACAACAGCAGCACACTGAACAAACAACTATCCAACAAATGAACACATTCGGAAATCGTATCACCATCCAGCGAGGAGCTCCCACCATCTGATGACATACACACAGATTTTAAAACACCAAAGCGTCCACTGAAAGCAAGAAAGCAGAGTACATCCGATACTAACTTTACAAACGAACCAGAACACATTGCAGCAGCTACAAATATTTTTGAAGACCAAACCCACCCTCCTGTACTCAACATCGATCAGTTCAAATGTCTGAAAATTCATACGGCTTAAAGAACACAGATGCATTAAACTTAGCAACAGAGTACACTGCAAACATACAGGGTCTAATCGAACTGCTCTTACAAGTTTATCCTTACTTAACCGAGAGAACCACAAAAACTCGCTACACTAAATTAAGAAAAAAATTGGAAAAACATCTGGATATCTATACCTCCAGTGACAGCACCTAATGAAACTTAAAACTAATCTTCAACTCAATATTATAATGGAATTTAAATGGATATTATATCCACCTAAACATGCTCAAGTTATTATTAGCCGAAAACGCACCAGACATCATAGCACTTCAAGAAACGCACTTTAAAAACGACAAAACACACATCCTTAAAAACTACATAATTTTTTCTAAAAATCGTAACTGAAACAGAGCAAGAGGGGAAGTTACAATTTATATATAATCTAATTTGAAGACAACACCACTAAATCTACAAACAAACCTTGAAGCAATAGCTGTACGAATAGAAGAAACCAAATTACACATATGCAACATGTACCTACCTTCAGACATTGTGTTAGCGAAAAATTAACTGGAAATACTCATAAATCAAATACCAAATCCCCGTATTATTTTGGGAGACTATAATGGACATCATTACTCTTGGGGTTCACAAAAAATAGATGCAAGAGGTCGAAAAATAAAAAAACCTCAAAGATAACTCTAACCTTGCTTTGTTAAATAATGGAAGCATGACTCGTTTCAACGCATCTAATGGCACTTTCTCGGCCATAGACTTAACTATGTTCACTCCAAACCTAGTAACACAACTTGACTGGCAAGTTTAGATAGTCTACATGACAGTGATCAATTTCCTTTAATTATAAAAAATATAAATCTTATTCCAGCATCACAAATCATTAATCCTTCACCAAATTGAAATCTGAAAAAAGCAAATTGGGGAGGATTTGCATCACATATTGAAAATAACATACCTAATACTAATTTCTCTGCAGATATTAACTCTAAATTCTAGCATGGAAATATACGTTGCAGAATTTCTTAATTATAAATTGAACAAAGAGGAACTAGACATACATATTGAAGACTACTCACATCCTATAAACCCTCTGATAACAGAGGAAGAATTCGAGGACGCTTTATCCTCCATGAACAATATATCACCCGGCCCAGATGATATACCAGTTATCTTTCTTCAAAACTTACCTATCAGTGCTAAGAAACTTCTTTCGCAAATATTTAACTCTATATGGTCCAATCACACATTTCCAGAAATTTGGAGGAAGGTAATAGTCATACCTATTCTAAAACCCAACACATCTTCTTTACTACCGGAATCTTATAGGCCGACACACTCACATGCAACGCATGCAAGCTTTTTGAAAAAATAATCAATCGTCGATTACTTTGGTGCCTTGAAGCAAATAATCAATTTATATCCGAACAATCTGGTTTCAGAACTAATAGATCAACTTTGGACAATATCATCGAATTCGAAAGAGAAATGCACGAAACCTTCAACAAAAAACAAAGATGTCTAGCAATTTACTTCTACCTCAATCATGCTTTTGACAGAGCTTGGCACCACAAAATTCTCCTAAACCTACAAAACTGGGGATACCAAGGCAACATACTAGCTTTTGTCAAAAATTTTCTCTCAAGTAGGAACTTTCAAGTAAAGGTGAACGGAACAATTTCCAATACTAAAACACAAGAAAATTGAACCCCCCAAGGCTCGGTTTTAAGCCCAACATTGTTTCTTATTGCAATTAATGACATTACACAAAATATTGATACACCCATACAAACTCGACTATATACAGATGACTTGATTCTATTTATGGAAGGAAAAAACTTGAGCAGCACAGCTAATCTGCTACAAAAACAACTTCTTAAACTAGAACTATGGTCAAAAACGTCTGGCATGACCTTCAGTGCTGATAGAACAAAATTCATATTATTCTACAAAAGAAAAACAAGGCAAAAACCACCACTAAAACCCTATAACAAAAACTTGATATATGATGAAGAAATAAAATGTCTTGGCATGATATTCGATCAACACCTAAACTGGAAAAATCATATTAAAAAACTGATCTTCTCTTGTCAACCTGCACTTAACATACTAAAATCCACATCAAAGAAACACTGGGGAGCTGAAGGAAAACTATTGTTACTGATATATAGAACACTCATCAGATCCAAAATAGATTACGGATGTGTAGCCTACGCTTCAGCTACACCAAATGTTTCAAGACCATTATATACTCTACACAATAATGCACTACGACTAATACTAGCGGCATACCGTACAACCCCCACTAATAGTTTAAACTGTGAGGCAGGAGAAGCTCCACTCAAATACAGACGACAGTACCTTAGTCTTTCATATGCAGCTAGAGTACGAGCCAATCCCAACTCTCCCACCTACCACACCACATTCGGCAAAACTTCAACTAAAACGCAGTACCACAATATACAAAAGAACACACCAATATTTACAAACCACTGGCAACGACACTTTCCTTTCTGTAATTAACTGGCCTTCAGTCTTCCAACTAACTCCTCCCTGGCTGATCAGTCCTCCATCTGTTAACACATCTCTTTCACAATACAGAAAGCAATATACTAGCCCTCACATCTCAAAACTCTCCTCACAATCTCTTCTCAACTTTCAAGGTTACACTGAGGTATATGCTAACGCATCTAAAACCATAAAAGGAGTTGCAGCAGTAATGGTGGCACCCAGTGAGATAAAACGGTCAAACTGCCAAACACTGCCAGCATACTTACAGGCGAACTTCACGCAGTTCTAGAGGCACAAAACTTATACGTAATAGCCCCTAGGACAAACACCTCATAATTACCGACTCACTTAACGCTGTAGCTTTACTAACATACATCAAACGCGAGTTCCACAACCTTAGTAATCTTAAAAAAGATATTGCTTTCCTATGGGCCCCATCTCATATGGGATAAAAGGGAACGAAACAGCAGACACACACTCCCGTACCGCAGCAAACCAACCAAACACGTCCACATACCCCACAACTGCATCAGATTTAAAACCTTATTTCCGCTACCAGATACTTAACAATTGGAATACTGAATGGAAACAAAAAACATCCAAACTCCAACAAGTGGAACCCAACACAGGAAAATGGCAATACAACACAAATAAACGTCAGCACCAGTTCATCATCACACGACTACGTCTCGGACACACCAGGCTAAGGGTACGGACACAAAGAAAGCAGGTTAATCAACGCCTAGTTTCGGCGCCGAAAATCAGCGCTTACAAGTCATCTCATTAGTACACAATGAACGCCGGTTTTCGGCCAGTGTAAAAGCGACTTCCACAGTACAAAGATGTCTGATTCATCTTCAGATGAAGACTTGTTATTAACGGAAAATACATTTGTTATGCAACGCACAAAGCAAGGCATACATCCAGTAAATCGTGAACGAAAACTTTATGGTGAATATCACCATTTATTCCAATCATTGAAGCAACTCGAACAACGCTTTTTTCAGTATATGAGAATGGCTTTTGGGTTATTCACCTACATCTTGGAAAAAATATAAAATGCGGCTAACCAAAACGTGGTGTAGTTGGCACAAGCAGCCCATCCTTCAGGAAGAAAGACTCATGGTTACCATTAGGTAAGAAAATTGAATTTTTTTCAAAAATATTTATTAAACAAGTGAAAACATTATTTCTATTTAACCAAAGTCATACATTGAAACAAAAAATAGAAAAGTACTAAATTTAGTGAAGGCGGATAAGATATTGGAAAATCCTAAATATTTAGCTGGTCGTTTGGAGACTCTAGTTCTGCCAAAGATGTATACATAATATACATAATACTAGTTATTATTATGATTTGATGAAAAATTGTAATAAAGTACACTCACCTTCAATTTCCATTTCATTAGAAATTTTCATCCATAATTTCTGCACTATATTCCTGTTGCTGTGGGATTTAAGTCGTTTGTCCCACAATGCATTTCTTTGAAAAATCGCAAAAATCAGTAATTCGACATCCATTATCGCACGTCCAGCTCCGAAAGCAAGCGACCAAGAACTACAAAATCATTCCGGTGAAAAGTCGGCGCCGATCCGCACTGGCAACAAGCACCGACCTGCTTTGTTTGTGTGCGGGTGCATTTAAACGTGAATTAAATTATTGGCGCTTATAAGCGCTTGTTACCAGCAAGCAGGCAACCTGTTTTCTTTGTGTCCGTACCTTTACGCACGAACACCTAATGACTCGAGAGCCTATTCCACTTTGTGCCTTATGTGATAATACCATAACTGTGTCTTATATTTTATTAGAGTATCCATCATATGAAACTGAAAGAAGAAGCTTCAATATAGGAAGAACCCTTCAAGAGACAATTGGAGAAAATCGCAACCCTCAGAAAATTATTTCCTTCCTGAAAAGCATAAACATTTTTCACAAACCGTAACAATTCTTATTGAAAATTTGTATGTATTTGTAAACTACTCCGCTGATTACCCTAGCGGTAGAAGCGGTTATTATAAATAAAAAAAAAGTATAAAATACTGCAATCGACTGGAACAGCATATGACGTCACGCCTCAGTAAATCAGTGATGGTAACCTTTTATAAGAGTTATCCCTACCAACACAAAAAAAATCCCTACATTTTCCCTATTCATAAAATTCAATTCCCCAACACTAAAATTTGACAAATAAAAAGGCGTTTTTCTTAAAATTTATTTTGACAAAAATGTACTGTTATTATAAATCAAAATGCAAATTAACATTAATTTGTTGTCTCCATTTTGCTTGCTTTTTTTCGGCTCAGCAGTACTGCTTTCCTCAGAACTGGAAGTTGACTCTATTTTCTTCATTTATATTCTAAAATAACTATTAAGATTATATAGTTTTTTAACTAAAATTACTTGCTACTCACTGTTATTTTACTTGTTTTTACTTTATATTATAGGTTAAAGTATAAAACAAAACAGTTTAAACGTCAAATTACTATGAACGAATTTCCCCTACATTTTTAACAAATTGTAAATTTCTGTCCCTTTTCCCAACATACCTGAAAAAAATAGATTTTGTCCCTACAAAAAGAGAAATTCCCTACAGGTTACCATCAATGCGGTAAATATCAATTACCTCCGTGAGTGTTGCTTGAAGCCTTTGTTGTGATTACGCAATTTGATCGATTCCTACATCATTTCATAAACTAATTTGTTGATGGTACCAGGTTTTAATAAGGAAAATATCTCTAATTTGGCCACAATTGATTTGTTGATGTTGTGAGAGTTTATTGCATCAAATAAATACTTTTGCTCGTCTAAATTTCGAAAAGTGAAAACTTCCTTCTAAGTACATCATTATTAATCTTTAGCGTAAGTAAAATTTAATTCATACAAGCCATTTTTAAACTTAATGTAATAAGTTATTTGAGAGGTTAGTTTATCAGCTTATTTACATATTAGTGGCGTTCGAGGGTAATGCTTGCGTTCGTTTTGACTTTAGCTAGAAGCCCACAGGCGCGCCCAACATATAAACTTTATTCTTCTCTTCCCCTCGAGCACCAACAATTTTATTCGTCTTTCGTGCACATTAAGGTTATACTTCGTTTGTGATTTGTGTTATTATAGCAGTATTGATTATAATTTTTTCAGAGGCATAAGAAACCAAAAAAGAGTAAATTTCAAGAACCTAACGATAGAAGCTATTTTTTGAGGTTTTATTTTGTCGTATCACTATGGAGTACTTAGCCTGAGCAGTGTGGGCTGTTCGAGCCTGCAAATCGAATGGCACTATTATGATATTTGTATTGTCCTATCTTAATTTTTCTATTCATATTTTTGACACACGAAAAATGTATTGTTGACGTTCTTCGTTAAGCATAAACACAATGCAATATTTACTGAGACTTGACCATAAAACTCGTAATTCCAGAAATGGTCACGAATGCGAACCTTAGAAGACGAAGGGATATTAGCCACCCAGAAACCTTTCTGGGAAAGGCTATAGTGCCTCGATAAAGAGAGAATAGCTATCTGTACAAATTGTTTATTGGACCTTTTGTGAGTGGAAATGCGTCAGGGTATATTTCGAACGTGGCCAAATCAACCTTGAATATTGTGAGATGAACCTAAAAGGGATAACAGTGGTTCACGCCGCACAGACAATAGTTTTTAAAATACAAAAGAGGGTTGTAAATCCTGTCGCAGCACAAAAGGTTGTAAATTCGATACAAACGAGAATTTATCAGCGGGAGAAATGTATTTTCGTACAGGCATTTTAACAAAACAGTTGGTTAAATACAGATATATGATAAATTGGATTAACAATACTTGGACACTTTTTCTGTTTAGTCCAGCGGCTAACATTCTTATGAAAATGTTAAAATAACAAACAAATTTTGCGTTTTTGTCCATCTCGTACCATTTTTAATTAATGATACATTTTTAAATAAGTTCAGCAAGGAAAATTCGCAAATTGAAAAAAGAAATGTTGCTGACGCCATCACTCAAAGGTTATTCACCATGTATACTAAATTGTTACTTTAAAAAATAGTAAATTAAATGCAAAAACCAACCTGTTTCGGAATTTTTTCATCTTACTGTCTATTTAACTAATAATGAATTTGTGCGTTTTTATGGATGCACTGTATATATTTAATATCTTCTTACTTGAGTCGCAGAAGTTATATAACAAGAAAATGAGAACTGAACAAGATAATTATTCACTCTCGCGATTTAGATTATTTACCTTTCTTTTGACACGATTTACAGCTGAAGTAATATTCTGTTTTAGGATGCCCACACGGTAGACTATTCTTCTTTGAATCTGACGGCAAACCTAACAACTATGAGAATTTTCGATACCGATTCTGAAAATTTAAGGTATACTATACAAAAATGGAGCAACACCGCTTTCGAATTCTATCGAAACACCGTTGATCTACATCCTGAAACTATATCAGTAATACATTCATACTTACAGGCTCTAATTTCCAATATTTTTCACGATATTATTTTTCAGACTGAAACAGTACTCTTACACGATGCTCTCTTATATTTGTCAACTGCTTTGAAGGATATGCCACATATTTCACAAGAAAAAATTAATTGCTTTGGATTAGGAGAATTTATTGATGGACCTGCAATCATAAACGCTACAAAATATGTAAGAAACTCAAAATATAACAATAGTATGTATACTGTTTACGAGCAGGAGAGAAATAACACTGAGTATATAATAGTAATAATTATTGAAAAGTATTGATTCCCGTGATGGCTTTCCATTCATCTCGAACGCTTAAGTGAGGTTCTGGCCTGTTAGGTTTATTATGAGGTATGTGTATTTTGTGGGCGATATTTCCCTCGATCTTCTTCCCGACTTTTCGAGACCGTTCCTTCCAGATTAAGTCTTTCAAGACCGTTTATTCTAAATATATGATCAAAGAAAATCGTAATTTTCTCCTCCACCGAAATATTCAGTCTTTTCTTTATTCTAAGTTGGTCTAGAATGTATTGATTTGTTCTTTACTCAGTCCAGGATACTCTTAAGATTCTACGCAGCAGAACATTTCGAATGCATCTATTTTCATTTTATCTGTTGTTCATTAGGGTCCAGCATTCCTCTCCATACAGAAAAGCTGAAAACATAAAACTTTTGACCAATATCATTTTCGTGTTGCGGGATATTTGGTGACTTTTTCATCCTTTAGTTTGCTTGATCTTGGATTCTTTTTCTATCGCACTTCTATTTATTTCTTCACTGGATCTGCCCTTGTTTGGTATTCTGGTACCTACTATAAAAGAGTCTACTGTGTCAATATTATTAATCTTCTTTACATCACGCCTGTTATTATTTCAGCGATCTTCTGCTTATATCTCGTTTAAAAATTTAGATTTACAGCTTTGTGCACAAGATATAAATATTAAAATTTCTCTGAAGGAAGTAACTTTGTACTATTCTGCAGAAAACTCTGTAAATTGAAATTATCTTAAAAGTATGGCAAATTCACCTGATACTTATACAAGAATTTCCATCAAGAGGGCTCTCATAAACATTGACATATGGTTTATCCACAGTTGCATCGAAGAGCAGGATGTACCTATATATATTTGCAAAAGTCAAAACATCAAAAAATGTCCCAGCTAACATTGGACATATTATAGAATCCAAACTGTTGCACAAACAAATCTGTGAACATTATGCCAGGTTGAATGATGTAAACTGCAGACTCAAAATTGAAAACTCTGCACAATAGTACAAAGTTGTTTCCTCCAGAGGAATTTTGAGATCTTTTAAAAATGATCAATGCAGATTTGGTTTTGGAATGCGTATAGTTTCCTCTTTATTTCTTATGTTCCTAAGTATCGTGCCTTGAAATATTTCATCATAATAGAACTATGTGAGAGTATATCCACAGAAGTTTCATCAACTTCTTCATCAAATCTACATTCTGTTTTAAATAGATGTGCTAACTTGGCCCTATAAGGCCAGTATAATGCACTCATCGAATTTGTTTTGGTTGTCCTTACACCTGACTCGCTAATTAAATTAAGTTCTTGTCGCTGTTACCATCCGTACGATTTAGTATCTACAAATAATGATTCTGCTCCTTTATGTGCAAACTTTTTATCTCCTCCAAACATTTATTTGATGAACATATTCTCTATATCCTCGTCTTGAATTTTGCCCTCGAAAAATCTTCCTCTTCCATGATTACTGCTACTGTTCATTGTTCACTCCGATCTCTTATAACCTTGCTTATCACACTTGTAGCAAGTATGTACGTGAAAATGATTTAAATGACACCTGCTCTTTTTTAATGTAGTAGTCTTTATTTCCATTCTTCATCTAATAACTCTGCATTCACAAATTCCAGTAATTTCATTATTAAGTGTTTCTATAGCTGTAATTACTAATATTTTTCAGTGAGACATTGAACAATAATTGACTAGATTTAACATCATTAACTTTGTAGATATCTATTGCTCAATATCGTCAACTACCGTTTTCATCTAATAAACATTTTAGTCGGAACTTTCAATGATTAAAATTGCAGCTAGCAGAGGTAAACTTTCTAATGGGCTAATTTCTCATTTGTTTTATTTAGATATTTTTCAGCCCATAATCTTTTAAATTTTAGTAAAATGAATATAAGTTTTAATTGATATTAATTATTTTTTCTATGATTATTTAACAATATTCATATCATATATCCATTTTCTACTGGTATTTGAGTTATTACTCAGCCAGGGAGTTTTTGTTTCATTACTTAATTATTTTCAACCCACGAAAATATCTAGTATCATTAGAAAAATATTTAAGAGCCAATCGGAATATTGAGTAAAATTGTAGTGATTTTTGATTTATTAGCTTGGCTTCAACATTCAAATTGTCCGGTATCATTTTGTTAGAAATTATGAACTAAACTAAACGAAATTGAAGATTTAAGTGAGAATAGTTTTGAAATCTATATGCCAAATACAAACCTTTATAGTCAGCAACCCTATTGGTTAATGGTGGTGGTGATTTGATTTGCTTACAAAGAAGGGAGGAAGTCAACATCAGTAGTAGAAGGCTACATCGATGATTCATTACAAAATAAGATGGCTACAACAAAAAATATTTTGAATTCCGACAAACAAAATTCGATCACAACTACAAACGAGTCAACTAGCGAAAATATAACTACTACTGTCGGTTTGTATTCAAAAGTCTCTAATTTCACGAATATGAGTGAAATAAAATATAGCACAACTCGTTTTTGTTATTTAATAGTCATAGAAAAAGTATGGTATCCTACTCACGGCTAATGGCTATTACTCGCTTGCAGGATTACATTACTCGCCTGCAGCTCGTAGCACAAACTTCATCCTCGTGAGCAATAGTCATAATTACTCGCTCGCTGAATAATGTAATATTATTATAAATTATTTCTTTTACACTAGAAGATATAGAATGTAAACACATCAACCACTTTGTTGTATTAACAACTTCAACTCGCTGCTAAGAAGAGATATTAATGTAAATAAATCTTAACATTGTATATACAGTGTTAGGAATATTCTGAGGGCACATATGTTTTATCGTCAATGTGTTAGAAAGATACAAATACATATAGATTCAGTGTATTATTCTTTTTCACTTACAGGATATCATAAAGTGGAAAACGTGCAATAGCTTCATATCTAAACGTATGACTGGTAGGCATTTACTTCCAGTTTTCAATAAACAAGAAATGCATTCAGGATATTACTAGTCAGTTTACCACAGCAAAATGTATAAACAACAACTCATTATGTAAAAGTTCGCAATTAAAGAAGTTAAGGTTAGAAATGCAGATGTGTAATGTGGACAGTTTAGTTTATTAATTGAGAAGTAATAAGATTGTACTAAACTGATAGGTTAATGCAATACAATAAAAAATCAACATTACTTTCGTTTATCCCTTCATTATAACAACCAGATTAATGTACAAAGAAATAATTCTGAAGTAATAATCTAATTCACTATATTAGTATACGCTAGTATGATTTAAACAATAAATTAAAACCTACCTAGTAGGTATTTGAGATAAGCGTTTCTATATTATGAAAAAAATGCTTCCCCAACTACCAGAGTTTTGTAAATTTACATATCAATATTATTCAAAGAGCCGTTTCATCAACCAACATTCTCAATTTATGGCAATAAGCATCAAAAATTCATGGAATTATACACGATGATATAATATGCCACTAAAAAAATCACTGCAATCAACGGCGAAAAGCTAAAAAAATGACATTCGTCGATATTGAGAGTGCAATTAATGAATATAAGCATATTAATTTTCATTAGCATTATAAGTAATATTCTATGGCAACAATACAGAGTCCAAAATTGACAATATGTTGTAATGAAACAAGTATATTCAATGTATCACCATTCTCTTTAACAGGGTATCATAACATGCGAAATAAGTCGTATGCTAATATTTGTATTATAACAGTAATTAATTTATAAAAATATCTCAATCATAAACCGCCTGTAATTACTACGCTTCTGATAAAACGATTTCGTCTACAGGCGTAATTCTTCTATTTTCATTTATCCCCTCTCTTTATTTTAAATCTACACGTTGGAAGTGTGCCCATAAAATATTCCTTTTTATTCATAACAGAAATCATTCTTCATTAAATTTCAACGTAAAATAATAATTCTCTCATACTCAACGGGTCACATGGCATTACCAGTGTGTTAGAGAAAGACAATAGTGAGACAGATAATCAAAACCCGGCGTAGATTATTATACCAGACGAATACGAATCGCGTGTACGCTTCTTGAGAATGTTTATCTGCACGTCTGTGTACTGACTGGGTACGTCACTACACGTTTATTTGCGAATGAGTAACAATCATTTGTAAATCTTGTAAAATGAGTATGCAGATACACCAAAAAGTGCAAATTGTAAAATGGTATTATCAGGGTAATTCATATCGAGAAATAGCAGAAAATTTGTTAATTGTGGCATTCGAAAATACCCAACCAATTAGCAAGAAACAAGTGAGAACGGTTATGAAAAAATTTGAAGAGCATGGATGTGTCACTCCTACAAAACATGGACCGCGTACATAAAATAGTCAAACCCAACCCGAAAATGAAGAAAAATATATTTTCATCTGTGCAAGTGTGGTAAATAATCCTCTACAGTCGTCCACTCATTTAGCCAAGGACTTTGATGTTGATGGGAAAACGATTCGGACTGTATTAAAAAAACGGTTATCGTAGTTTTAAACGGAAAAACAGCCATGAATTTTTTCCAGGCGATTAATTCCGTTTTAGTGAAATGTGTTTTCGCCAATTTTTGTATTTTCTGAACACATCCAAATATTGCACCGCATTGCTGTTGATCATAGTAAAAACTCGTCGAACATGTGTTTTTGTGTGATAAATACGAACAACTAACTGAAAACCAGTATCATTTAGATCGTCTACTTCTAAATTATAAATTTCTACCCTTCGACAACCTCCGGCAATGCCAATTATGCGATAACTTTCACCAGTAAATAGTCTTTGTCTGGGGCGTCCCTCATAAATGTTTCAACTTCTTCCTTTGTTAGCACCTTCGACTGATTTGGATGATAGTCTACACTTTGTTTTTTTTTAAGGCTATTATCTTAGAATAACGGGAAATGTTGACATTCTCATTAACCATAATCATTGATTTGACCATGGAGTATTTAGATCATAATGAAGAGCTATTTGATGTTTCTAACTAAAAATTTAAGGTTTGAAAAGAATGCTTCTAAAAAACCACTGTTCTAACCACATCCAAAAAATTAGCCAACATCACATTTTCATCAGCACTTTTTACCTCGTATTTCTTACGCCAGTCGCAAAACATCGCATATTCTTTTTCGTACCTTCTCGAAGACTTAATTGAAATAATTTGCCCTACTGCTTCCGAACTTTACTCAGCAATTTTATTTGAATTATGAGCCATTCATTCGAAAAATATTTTTTCTGCTTCCGTTACTAAAACACGGGTTTAACATGCGCAAAACCACTCTTTAACCACTAGTGTTTAAAATGCGAAAAGTCACATCTCGTTTATCTTTTGTCTTTTAAACGTCACATCAAGTGTATCTTTTGTATGCTAAATTTCATGTTCCATTATAATTCTGTTTTATTTGATTTGTCAAGGTGGGTCCTCATGTGCGAACTATAAGCAGAGCGCACTGGCGTTCAATGATGTGGTTAGTTGAAATGATCACGTGACCTATCAAAAGCGCGCTCTCACTAATACGGACGGATTATGCCAACAGTCCGCTGAAAAGTAGAATTTGTCTCTAGTTTTCGGCGTACTCTTGGCGTTTAATGACAGTAGTGAGCACACATGCTAGAGAAAGACATTGTTGACTACGTTCAGATTATAATGGTAGCGGTTTGTTTGCTGCAGTTTGATTTATTTTTTTCACAGTATTGAAGCTTTGTTCTGCTGTAAATATATCTATTACCCAAAATCTATTTCTTCTACTAATAACTGTTACTTATTTTTGCAATTGATGAACTAAATTTACTTTACCAGATTCTGCTTGATGGCAGGCCTTCGCCACGAAGGACATTTCGATAATTTGACTGCCAAATTAGGTAGGTACATATCGCTTTCCATTTTTATAAGTATTCAACTGAAGACAATGAAAAATACAATATTAATCAACTTTCAACTACGCTCTATTTGTAAACAAACTGCCTACGCTGAAACGAAATAAACAGGATTCGTCAGGATACAGTACGCTGAAACGAACTTATTGCTCTGTCAAATTGAGTCCGCTTCAAATCCGCCAACGAGGACCTACATTCAGTCAGCTGTCGTCCGTCATATTATGAATATAATTAAAATATATAGTCCGTCTAGAAACTATCCGGAAAACAGAAAACACAATTTTAATTTTTCGGTATATATTTTTGTTGCTTAAATTAATACAGTTATAACAAATACTTCATCTTATTTACGTATTCAACCTCTATTTAACACTTCATTAAACGTTCAGACAAACCCAAAACTAGGTCAACGCTATAATGTTCGGTGATGGTGGTCCAGGCCTGTAATACTGACCGAATCAAATATTTTTTATTTCGTGGCGCTTCTCATTCTACTTCGATTTTCATCAGTCCCCATATGTTTTCAATGGAACTAAGATCTGGTGAAGCTGCTGGCCGTGGAATTGTTATCAAGTTGTGTTCTTGCATCCAAGCTGCAGTATATGCAGAAGTATGGCATCTTGCATTATACTGCTGTAACCGCCAGGCCTCTGGATAGCATCAGCCGATTCAAGAAGAAAACCATTTAGAATTGCACAACATTTTTGATTATTGACGGTACCATCAACTATACAAAGAGGTGTAGCACCATGCACAGATATAGCTTCCCAAAGCATTATTTTAGTGGGAAATTTGAATAGTAACTTGTTCTCTTGATTTTTAGATGATTTGCACCAAGCTGGAAGCAACTTTCCTCGGTTATAAAAATACTATCAAAGTTATCTTCTCGAAAACATTGACTAAAATCTATTCTTCTTTGCCTTTGTAAAGGTGCCATTGCAGGAACTTTCTTTGGTTGCCTTGATATGTAGCCTTGTCTTTTCAGTGACTTGTGGACAGTTTTTGGACACACGTTTATTCTTCGTTTATTTTTAAATCTGTTAGCCAATTTTCTAAGCCCTAAGCGCGGATTTTGTCGTCCTAAGGCAACTAAAGCGTTTAAATTGTTTCCGCTAATCTTACGCGGTATTCCAGAAACAGGTCCATGCTTCATATCTCTCCCATTTTTTATCCTCTTTATTGTCTCATATACTACAATTTTTCCGAGATCCGTCAATTCCATTAATTTTTTAACGTTTTGAACACCCTTTTTATACAAATATTCCACCAATCTCCTTTTTTCTAGTTGTGACATTATTATACAAAACTTAAGCCTGCTTGCAATCAACAATATGTGACAAATGGTATCGTCATGTAATTTTGGCCATGGCTTCCTATCAGCACAATTTACTTGATGCATTACGTTCGTCTTAGGATGTTACAAAAAAGGAATATGTTATAATTAGGAGAAAGATTAAATTCCGGATACTTTCTAAGCGGACTATAATATGATTTTTTATTCCTACTGGCGAAGAAAAAGTATAGTACCTCGTGTTAAAAACGTCTTTAGTCACTTGTTCTTTTCGCTTCACGCCTAGTAAAACTCGTGACTAAAGTAACTTTTTTGGCACTTGGTACTTGATATACTATTTTGTATTTACAAAAATTCAATATGTCTGCTTGATTACAATGTTACCTTAGTGATTTCTGTTAATTTTTATTTTTTTAAATAATAAGAGAATAATCAAAGGAGCTATTTTTCAGTAAAATTGTCAAATATGACATCTCATATTTTAATATAATTTTGCTTTTTATTTGAAACCGAAAACGGTATAAAATAGTATATTACATAACAAGAGTTGTAAGTTGCTTATTACATGCAAATACAAAAGTTGCTCACGCGCCGCGTAGCGGCGAGTGTGGTAATCCTATAAACATGTAATAAGCTTACAACTCTAGTTGTGTACTATACTTTTTATACGAACAACTTCATTAATAAAAATAAAACGCATGAATAACAAGTTGCATTTATTTATTAAACAGTAGCCAGAAAAAATAATTTAAAGTAAACATTTATTTATAGTAATTAATTGTAAAATTTTGGCAATTATTTATTACTATACCCTTATCCACCCTTTTCGAGTTTTCAAAAGTATCCGGTAAATTTTGGGATGACGGAGACTGTATGGTATATTCTTTTTGGATATTACTATTTTCAGTGTACGTAAATGTTTGTAGATTATTTTCAGCCGAATTTATAATTATATTGGCTGTCAATGTCTTATTATTTATTGAATCATCGACATATCCCTCAGCTGTAGTCGAAGACTTCCAACCCCCATGTCGTTTAAGAGCCATTGAATCACCACCGGCGTCAACCAAAAGAGTGGCGGAAGTTCGTCTTAAACAGTGACCTGTGTACTCTTTGGGATCAGGTAACTTCGGCTATTTGTTTAGGTACACCGCCTATTTTATTCAATCCTACCACTTGTTTCGTACATTTACCTCTTTGATAGTTTAGGAAAAATTGATTTATTTGCGGATCGCCAATATCTATATATTGTTTGCAAATTTTATAGAAATTACCAGAAATCTTGAAAGATCTAGGTACTTTAGTTTTCGTATCAGGGATTCTAACCAACAACATGGTACCTGAATCATTGATGTCACTAAGTTTAAGATTTACTACAAGCTCCACATATTCCAAAAATTGCAACAACCTTAAAATAAACGTTATTCTAAGTATATAATATTATATCATTTTTATTCTGTTAAAAAACATACCTTTACGAATAAATATTGCACATTTAAAATAAGTTGTATCTCATCAGAATGTAAGGTTTTCGATTTTTTGCTTTTAAAACTCTCGGATTGTCTTTTTAAGTAACCTTGAAATTTTGCGTAATTTTCAATATTGACATTATTCTTCAAAGTTATAGTACTCCTCAACATCGAACATATTGCCCATAATGAAGATGGTTTGAATTTCTTAGTGATTTCTCTAAAATATGCCATGAGGACGTTTTCAGAAAATGAACTTACATTGTTAGTTGTTCGCCAGTCCATAAACTGCCGGTATACATATTTTCATATCTTCCTCTTGATTTTTCTGGCAATATGTTGTCAGTAGGGTCCGCGGCTAACTGTATAATATTAGGTGGTGTGCTACTTAGTTCGTTTTCACTAGTTGATGAGCTCATTTTAATTATTTGTCTTTAAAACAAATGTGCATTCACACTAACAGCTAGTGACAGCGAGTCTTATTAATTATTAAACGTCAAAACAACCTCTACTCACTTGTTTCCATGGTTACTCGAAACCATTGACTGACTAGGCTTGGATGATAAATTGTTGTTTTTCTAGAACTGAAGCGTAATTTTTTTATTACGTGCTAGTCATTACGCGTCAGTATCCGTAATGATCTATGCACTTAGTAACCAAATAGGAGGTAATATGGAATTTACTAGTGTGATAGTAGAAAAATTACTATTACGGATCCCTAGGCGAGAAGAGTTTGTAATCGTTATCCTTTGTTATAATAACAAAAAATTGATGTTGGATCTGGCTGAATGACCCAGGTCTATGTCATTAAAAAACCATTGGCTAATCAGAATCCATATCCTGAATATAATTGCCATAAATAGAGGAATCTCAAAATCAGCGAACAATCAGAATGCTAGTTGATCTACTGACAGAACAGTTTTAGATTAAACCCTCACAATATCTGGTTGCAAACAGCTTACAGCATAAATAGCTTTTGCCAAAATGACGAGGAAATCTCAGAATATAATATTGTGTTACTGTGAATATCTGACAATACTCAGGGCTACGACTACAGAAGAAGAAAAATCAAATCTGAATCAAAGACAGCATATAGATCTACAAAGGTAGAGGTGGGATATTGGAGTAATCAGTAATAATAGAGCCTGCTTTTAGAAATGAATAATAATACCATTAGCAGTCATGGTTTCAAGCTATAAATTATTCCCAGATGTTTGCTTATAAGAATTTCGTATTTCTTTCACCGGAAGCAGTATTTTTTTATTTTGTTAATTTTAATTTATTGCATAGAAATATTTATTTACAGATAGAAGGACAATCGCCTTTAACTGGACCAATCAAATTTGATGATTATGGTAATAGAATTGATTTTAACATTTATGTTTACACTCATTTGGATAATCAATCAATAGCTACTTATCAAGCACAAGACGAAATTTTACAATTAACAAGAACCTCCGAAGAAACTAATTTAGCCTCTATTTCGAATTTGCAAAAGATTAAAGTGATAGTTTCAACAAGGTAAATTTTTTATAGTTAAACCTGTAAGATACAATAAAGTGAGAGTCAGGGCCTACTAGATATAACTACGTAAGATTATAAATGTTCGTGTGCATTATCACTACAGTAGGTAAGAATGCTAGGGGCTATGGTTCTTCCATTTAGATTTGCAGAATTCTTATAACAACCTCAACCCCAAAAAATGGGTGTTAAAATATTTTTAAATTCGTATTTTCTTGCCAGATGGCGCAATCTATCACTTACAATATATAATTGAGTTCAAAAAAACCTAATTAAGGTTAGTAAAAAATATCAACAACAACAAACTACTGCTCCTATTGCACAACTTTCATTTGAGTAATTTTTCAATATTACCTACTGTTAAGTATAAGGTGAAATATACTTTGGTTAACAGAAAAAAAGACAGTGTAAGTTCCGTATGGGTTAACCAATTTTCGTAAATGAAGCTCAATTTAAGGACGTTTCCAAGAGTGAATGCTGCTCAACCTATTAAACGCGTATCTCAATATAAATAACGATAACTATAAATTGAAAAAGGTTGAGATTGACTAAAATGATTCCATTACTTTTCCAAACTTGCCAAAGATAAACAGTTTCTGAAAAATAAGGAGGATTAAAGTACAAATAAAAATGTATGTTAAAAAATCTTTTAATAAATTTGGATTACTGGTTAAATTTTTTAAAGAATATACAGGGTGATTAATTACTAATTGGAAATAATTTAACAATAGAAACCTCACTTCAAATTGTGAAGATTTAACCCAAAACACCTAAATAAAATGTAGCTGTTTACTAAGTTACAGAGTGTTTTGTTGAAAAATTAAAATACTATTTGTGTTCAGTACTATAAACCTATTTTACGTATACATTTCAGATTTCGTAGGAAGTGTAGACACTGTACACCCTAATAAATTATGTTAAACAAACGTTTGACAGGGGCAAGTGACTAGTTAATCGTTCCCAAATTCTACACCACTGGCGAAATACAAATTTTAGCACAATTTTTCGATTGTCCCATACTTTTAGATAAATACTGTAATCTTTCCTCATATATTAGATTATATTTTAACGGGGTTACAGTGCACTGAAACCTAAGGTTTATTGTGCCCTCCTATCAGAGTTGTTCTCGCTACTACTACAGATCGCCTTCCAGTTCCAAGGTTCTAATGAACTCTAGTATTTGCGACGGCTCCAACGAGGCTAGATCCTTACTCTTACAAGTTTCTTGTCCGAAGCATTTCTTTCGTTGGATTGCAATGGCGAGGCATTCTAGAACTAGGTGATCCGGAGTTTCATCCAGAATCAACACTCGTCAATTTCGGTCAGACCTATTCTCATTAAGTGCTTCCTAAGGCGACAGTGTCCTGTGAGAAAGCCCGTGAGGAAATGTAGCTTATTTTTCTGAGGTCCAAATATTTTTTGGATCTAGCAAGTTCAAAGTTCCGCAGGAACTTTTTGGAATGTTCCAGCCCGGAAAGGCACCGCCAAAGTGCTTCTCTTTCGGTTTCCTCTTTCTTCCGAAACTCTTTCTTATAGGAGCATTTCCCTACGCCGCAGAAAGGCTCCGGGCCAATAAAGGGCGTTTGCGCTCCTTTCCTGGCGAGTGTATTGGCCTCTTCATTTCCCGTGATTCCCGAGTGGCCAGGAACCCAGACTAAAGAGACCCTGTTATTCTTGCATAATTCATCAAGTTTTCTTCGGCACTCCCATGCCAACTTTGACTCAATGACATGGGAGATCAATGCTTTGATAGCTGCTTGACTATCAGAATGGATGGATATGTCTTTCCAGGTTCATATCCACGCATCTCTCGATCGCAAGTATTTCTGCCTGAAAGACACTCGGGAAGGAGCCTAACGATAATGACTATCTAGTGCCAGGCCCAAATACTCCAGCGCCTGCTCCAGTGGTGGTTTTTGAACCATCCGTATACCATTTAATGGTGTTTTCTTTGAGAGTTTGGGTGGTGTATTCCCTTTCACAGTCTCTCCTCTTATTTATCATCGTAGTGAAATACTTTTCGATACTTACTTTCTTGATCATTTCGTCACTGGGAAGATTCGCTGATGAGATGTGTTTTGTCAGAGAGGACCGGGCTCCCTGATTTTTAATACTCTCATTTCCTGAACCTTCCTTAGATGGCCTGTTGGGCAGATCTTTCTATCACCGGATGTAGGGGTGTGAGATCTTTAATGATCTCAAGTGCCCTAGTTGGACACGTTCTCATAGCTCCAATGATGCACATACAGGCCAGCCTTTGAACGTTGTCGAGGGTCTTCCTCGTACTGTACTGACTTGCTTTTGTATCCCAAACTATTGCCCCATACATAATTCCTGAACTCATGAGCCAGTCTGCCGATTCATGGGACCCACAGTTCACCAGTATCATTCCACAACGGAAGTGGATAGCTGAGAAGTGTATTCCCTTCTATTTGCTCTGACACAGCTCTTCCACCAGAGTGTCTTCCAAGGTGGAGAGCTGCTCTGTTTTCAGGATAATCCCAGGATAATCCTTGGGCATTATTCCCACCCTAAAAGCCTTCTCTGTTTTGACAGCTGCTGCGTAACCAGTGGCTTGCCCGGTTACCGTTGCAGCTGTTTTTGTTTTTTTGCTAAGAGGTCGCCGCGGAGAAGTGATATGCTCCGTGCCTCTTTTAACCTTTATCTTCCCCGTTGGTGGTTCCTTCGGGGGGATTGGGCGCTGAATAACCTGCTTCCTGGCCTGTTCAGGGGATATTCCATGATTGAGAAGTCGCGGGTATTTCCGCACCAGTTTTGGGAGGTCGAACGGCATACGACCTTTGTGCCGTCTGGCCTTTTTTTCTTCTGTGAGGTGCCCGGATGAAGAGGTGGAGGTATCCACCACTTTTCCGGTGGAAGTTTTACTTTTTCTTTCTCTTTCTATATATTGTCCCTCGAGAAGCTAGGGTCATTACGGTCCACCGCTGCAGAGCCCCGCATGCAGAGGTAATAAGTTCAATACAATAGAGTTCCCCCCGATGCTCCAAGGTCGAAACCAGTAAGAACTATTCTTCTATATAGCCATGCATTCTTCGGCCTGGTATCACACCTTGACTTCAGGTTTTTAATGAGGTTATCTCCTCTTGGTCCAGGCAGTAAAGCCAGGACCCCTCATCCCACTGGCCCGCGAGACTTGACCACAGACAGTCAGGAGACATTGGTATCACAGGTGATTTCGAGGTGAGCTCGAAATTTCACCCGGCATCGTAACCCTGTGTGCAATCCCTTAGCCACGATACTGCAGCTGCGACAGGTAAAGTTGGTCCGCGGCAGGGTATTCGAGGGCTGCCAGTAGAGTTTTTATACACAACGAGTCCCCAGATATTTTTGCGCAGACCTCCTCCTCATATATAATCATCTCAGAGGCATTTCTCCTATCCGTCGCCTGGAGACGTGCCGGGTTGGTGCTTCACCCCCTCCACATGAATAAATATACGTACATACGTACATACCTACTGATGTGGACCCGGGTATTCCGTAGGAAGTGTACACCCTAATAAATTATGTTAAACAAACGTTTCACAGGGGCAAGTGACTGGTTATTCGTTCACAAATTCTACGCAACTGGCGAAATAGAAATTTTAGCACAATTTTTCGATTGTCCCTTACTTTTAGATAAATACTGTAATCTTTCTTCATAACGTGAAAGTCAATATTAATCGAAATATTTTAACTTGAAGCTGCACATTTTTTTAAATTTTAATGTGTAATAACTATGTCGATGTGTTGGGCCAGTGGATTGCATTTAATACGCAAATGAAACTTTAATCCGTATTAACTATAAAGATGTTGATATTTATTGACAAAAATAAAATAGGTCTTATAAATTTAAAATAACATCAAAATCGTTTAAAAATATTTTAAAGCAAATGAACTGATCTCTATTTTTAATTACAATCAGATAAGTGGAATTTGGTTAATACTTTTTCATTATCATGTTTTGTATAGCTGGGCTCTGATCTTAATTAATTGTTTCGATCTAGTGGGATGCTGTCATAGCTGTTAGTTGTTGCTAATGTCCCTTGAAATTGTGATTGTTGTACAATTTTACTAATCGTGAAAAACGAGACATGCTTTGTGTTTGTGTAAACTAAAATTATTCACATGTTGCTGCTGATGGCACATATCAACAAATGTATCCAGAGTTCAACCCAATCGGCAAACTTTCAGCAATATTTTTCGTCGATTAGGAGAATCTGGACAACTGACGTAACAGTGGTATGGGACGACCGAACATAATAACTGTGGATCAGGAGGATGATATTTTAGTGCGAGCTGCTAATAATCGGGAACTAAGCACTCTGCGTTTAGCTGGAGTAAGCTGGAGTAAGCCAGTCTTCAGTTTTGCGAAATTCAAAACAAGGAAAATTTACGACCTTTTCATTTTACACCGGCACAAAATGTATTGCCTAGAGATTATCCTTTAAGAATGAACTTTACTGAGTGGATGATAGATAAAAATTGAGATCGTAATTTTACGAACAAACTTCTTTTTAGTGTTTTTAAATGAAACTCAAGGTCTCTAGTTAATTCCACAATATAATACAAGTTATTGAAAATTCTAAGAAATTGACAATTGTTTCGATAAATCAATATCATCGTCAGAATGACAGAAGTTACATTTCATTTTATGCCTACCTGATGTTTAGTAGTTATATTTTTTTGGCTAGACCAAGAAGTAACCTAACTTGTGATTGGCTTAATATATGTTTATAGAAAAAAGAAGAAGATGTGATATTACAAATATTGAAGCTTAGATATTATTAGCCCTATGGTGATATCCTGGATATCATTTTTCCAATTAAGATCAGTATAACTGTGCAATGATATAGAAAACCAGGAAAACTATATCTGCTGATCTTTACAATTATCACTTAAGAAGACAGTTTATTAGTGGAGAATTCCCTAGATTTAACTGTTCATTGACAACTTCATATTGTGGGTTTCTTAAATGTCTTCTAATTTCCAGTTCTTCAAGGAAATCCAGTTCTTGTTTCTTTTCACAAATATGCAGCACTTCTAGTTCTGTGTTAGGTGTCAATGAATGATTGGTGTCAAGTAAATGTTTTGCGTAGTGAGATTTATCTGGTTGTTTTAATCTGTAAGCTCGTAAGTGCTCACTGTATCGTATTTCAAAATTCCTAAGGGTCTGACCCAAATAGACAGCATTACATTCTGGACATTTGAGTTTATATATACCTGACTTCTTTAATAGTGGTATTTTTGTTTTTACATTTAACAATTTTGTACTAACGTTACTTTCTGTTTTAAAAGAAATTGTTGCATTCGTTGCTGAAGATATTATCTTTGAAATATTATTAGAAATATTTCCTGCATATGTGATGGTTTTATAAGTTTTAATTTCATCAGCTTGTTTAGGATATATTAGTTGTAATGCCACTTTTTTCTCTTTTTTACTAATTAGTTGATTTATCATATCTAATGGATAACCGTTAGATGTTGCTATTTGTCTAATTGTATTAATCTCTCTATCAAAATTACATTTGTTCATAGGAACTGAAAAAGCTCTATGTATCATTGAATTATAGCAGCAATTTCTTTTAAAACAGAAAGTAACGTTAGTACAAAATTGTTAAATGTAAAAACAAAAATACCACTATTAAAGAAGTCAGGTATATATAAACTCAAATGTCCAGAATGTAATGCTGTCTATTTGGGTCAGACCCTTAGGAATTTTGAAATACGATACAGTGAGCACTTACGAGCTTACAGATTAAAACAACCAGATAAATCTCACTACGCAAAACATTTACTTGACACCAATCATTCATTGACACCTAACACAGAACTAGAAGTGCTGCATATTTGTGAAAAGAAACAAGAACTGGATTTCCTTGAAGAACTGGAAATTAGAAGACATTTAAGAAACCCACAATATGAAGTTGTCAATGAACAGTTAAATCTAGGGAATTCTCCACTAATAAACTGTCTTCTTAAGTGATAATTGTAAAGATCAGCAGATATAGTTTTCCTGGTTTTCTATATCATTGCACAGTTATACTGATCTTAATTGGAAAAATGATATCCAGGATATCACCATAGGGCTAATAATATCTAAGCTTCAATATTTGTAATATCACATCTTCTTCTTTTTTCTATAAACATATATTAAGCCAATCACAAGTTAGGTTACTTCTTGGTCTAGCCAAAAAAATATAACTACTAAACATCAGGTAGGCATAAAATGAAATGTAACTTCTGTCATTCTGACGATGATATTGATTTATCGAAACAATTGTCAATTTCTTAGAATTTTCAATAACTTGTATTATATTGTGGAATTAACTAGAGACCTTGAGTTTCATTTAAAAACACTAATATGAGCATATTCCACGAAGTAAGGGTCGAGACAGTCAATTTCAGTCAAACTTCTTTTTACTGACGAGGCCACATTTACACGTAGAGGAGTCTTTAACTGGAGAAACAGTCACAATGGGGATATTGCAAAACCCCATGTATTCTGTGAGTCACATTTTCAGCACGAATTTAAGATAAATATGTAGTGCAATATCTTTGGGGTCGATATGAGTTATCAGCAAATTTGAATGGTAACTCATATTTACAATTTTCAATTTTTACAAACAACTGTTTAATGTCTTTAAACCATATTTGTTGCTTAAATCAGTACGGGATATTGAAAATAATCTCTTCAATATATCTTCAATGTTTTTCAACAATTCCGGAGAAACAACGAAAATTCATATCCATGATTCTTCATCCGTGGAGATAAAAAAAGATTTTATATAATTTGAAAAGTGATTTTACTCATATACCCAGTTTAGTGAAAGAGATGAATACCCAAATTAATAACGTGCTCTCATTTAAAATACTTGTGCGCAACTTCGTCAACAACATCTTGAAATCTGTGAAAGACACTGTGACGCGCTTTCCCGCCGCTTCATCCTCCTGCACCTCTCGCGCAGGTTCCTGATCGACTGACGCGTCACTTTGGACACCCTCGATGCAAAGTTTTTTGAAACAAATACTCGGGCGCCAGATTATTTTACGTGGTTTACTCCACGGCCCCTTGAACCTCGGCGTCAAGAGTTCCAGGTAGCCTCAGATGGAGGTTACGGAAAATTCCAGGGGTCTCGTTGAATTTAACACACCTACAAAACCTATAAATATTAGACGGTAATGCTACGGGATATTAAGAAAACACTTATCGTATTTATTTGTATATTACAAGTCTTACTTAATATACACACATACAGATTAATATTCAACAATTTCTGATCAAGCGGTACCGAATCAATTCAATATATCAACAGTAAGCAAATGTGTTCAAGCCTTATGTTATTATGCACCATGCGAAATTAAGGAATGTGAGCAATGACACAATAAAACAGGTGTGAGCAAGCAAATGCAATTTGTTAATAACAGCGGAAGCGGTATAAGCAGTTTTGTAATTATGCGGTAAGCAGCAGTAAAACAATAATTACCTATCACGGTAGTCCACGGAATAAAACTATCTTCGCGGTAGGGATAGTCAATCGGGATAAGTGGAAAAATGTGACCAGACCAGTTTATAAAAAAAAACCAAAGAATTTAAACTAGATTATCAATCAATCTGTGGCAACAGTCTCGTACTTGATTGAGAATCTAATTTTTATAGGAAAATTTACACTTTAAATTTTTAGATTAATTTAAACCAGATTATCAATCAATCAGTGGCAACAGCCTCGTACTTGATTGAGAATCTAAATTTTCTATAGGAGCATTTACACTTTAAATTTTCAAATTAATTTAAACTAGATTATCAATCAATCAGTGGCAACAGCCTCGTACTTGATTGAGAATGTAATTTTTTATAGGGGAATTGACACTTTAAATTTTCAAATCAATTTAAACTAGATTACCAATCAATCAGTGGCAACAGCCTCGTACTCGATTGAGAATCTAATTTTTTATATAGGAGAATTGACACCTTAAATTTTCCAAATTATCGGTTAAAATTATTCTGAAATATTGGTCGGAGGATAGGACAGCGGTTACCCAAATACTAAACTAGATTATCAATCAATCAGTGGCAACAGCCTCGTACTCGATTGAGAATCTAATTTTTTATAGGGGAATTGACATTTTAAATTTTCAAAATTATCGGTTAAAATTATTCTAAAATACTGGTCGGAGGATAGGACAGCGGATTCCCAAATATAAGCAAAATAAAACTGTGTCTTAGAATGTAAATAAAATCTAATATGTATTTGAGTAATTTGAAACGGGACACTAGGTATAACTAGGTATAACAAACTTTTGCCAATAACTGAACAATAATTTTAAAAATGCCTTTTGAACGCTCGGTTTTCGCATTTATATTTTACTTCCTACCTAAATTTTGGCGATAACAGTGGTGAGGGAAATCGATTTAATTACAACAAGAAATATTTCTATTTGTACGGAACGACTCCGGTTTTAATTAAAATAGTTTATATACCGGGTGTCCTCGATAATTTAAATTTTGAAAAACGGAATTTAATACATTTTATATATTTCCTCAAATGATAAATCACGGCTTTTGAGTTACTAATGAAATAAATACTTAAATTAATATTACGGGCTTGAAACGGTACCAGAAAACAGAGTTGGAAAGTAAGTAACGAGTTATATTCACTTATTAAACTTAAAATACCATCGGAACAAAATCATATAATGCTTCAAAAAAAAATAACTCGTTACAACACGGGCAGCAATAGTTTTCGACATGCTTACGCGTTACATATTGTCCTACGTTACGACAAACAGACAGACAGCGGCCAGTGCAGTATACGCGGCAATCACGGCATAGGCACAGCCTAATGAACACAATAGGCGGTAAACGCTACCAGAGTGTCCTACACAGATCATATAACTACTATTGTTGAGCAACTTGCATGAGATTTTTCCGTGCAATAGTACATCTAGGGATTGTCTTGTACAGTGTTACTTGTTTGTAACGTTTACATCTTCTCACAATGTCCTCACTTGTTTTAAGTATAAATAAATAAAAACAATATAATTAAACTACGGTACAAAGCCCTAAGATAATACCGCAATATTAAATTATGATTAAAATAATGTAATTTAGTTTGTTAATAATTTTTAATGTTTTTATCACTTTGATTTTTGTATTTTTAAACCTGTAGGTGTGTTTCTTGTGTATACTATAAATTATTGCAATTTAATGAGTATTGTCCTTGCATACATACATTTTTAAAATATATGCTAGTTTTATTAGGCCAGAAAAAGAACAATTTATTATTACTTTAACACAATCCTGCACTATTATTTTTTGAACTTAATATTTAAATTATCTTATTTTGTACTGAAGTGTAAGAATACATGAAAGTACAAATTACACTAATATATTACCTAAACTTTCCATCGATTTTCCATTAGAACTTTGACTGAAATTTGGTAGTGGGCTGTCACTTTCTAAAACAACAAAAATAAAATGAAGTGGCTATCAAAAATAGTATGTTTATTTTTATTCTTTATCAAAAACCACTCATCTTCACAAAACACACTAAATTATTAAAATATCCTCAATTATTTCAGGAATTCTAGTATATATCCACTGGTAATTAGGAATTTTACATTATTTAATAATCAATCAACTACAGTATTTACCAGTTTGTCCCAAGTATAGAGTAGGTACTGCATCTCATTTTAAATTTGTTCTGTTATTTACGACTTGAAATTTCCAATCCTTAGAAAAGTGGACATCACAAACTCTATAGTTCCGAATGACTTTATCTTTATCCTGGGTGAGTAAATATTCATGGTTAATGCTATTCATCCACATACGGAAAAACTAACAAAAAAGAAATTGGTAATTATAAGGAAATTCCTATCGGCACATATGAAGTAAAATAAAGCAAAACACCTTATTCAAAACTATTTCTATTGTGAACAATGGGACAAACCAATTTATAATGTGAATGCTATGGGAATATATTCTTTATATACATAAGAATATTATATTTTTTAATGCGAAACATTGCGTTGACAAAAAAGTTATAAATATGCTATGCTTCATTAGTCCTACATTTTTAGGTCTTTATAAATAAAAGACTATAAGTTTGCAATTTAACACACCTCAAGATCTTTAGGAAAAGCATGCATTGGCTTTTCAGTGTTCGTAAAATAACAATTAGGTACACAACGTGTATATACCATTATAAAATGAAATAAGAATCAAATATAATATCAATAATATTAAAAAAAGATAAGAATGATGAAATCGAAATAACGAATATTCTATGCTTTGAAATTCATACAATCAAACATGAAAGATGATTTATCCATTAATTTGACGTTAAGATTTAAGATCAACAAGGAACCACCGTGATATCTAAAACAGCAGTTTTACCAACAATAAAATATACTTTTTACCAACTGCGGAACAGCAGCGCTTAGTTGTTGTTAGTCAGAACTAAAAAGTGAACAACCCCTGGTGTCCTACCTGCAATTCGTAAAATGCATCAGGATTAATGTAAACACAATCGTGGCTGATCGGCATAGACTGAAGCCATAGCTTAATTAAGCTGTGCTGCAGCGGCACAGGCGGAAATATCAACTATGTCGACTGCGTCAAAAACGCTTGAGCTGCGTGTGCCGCGCTGTAGCTGCTACGTAGGACACACCAATAAATTATTATTGCTTAGTGCGTTGGTCTATACAAATTGCAAATAGCTGTGCACAATTATAATTCTGCTTTTGTTTTTTTTTTAATTTGAATTCTACTATTCTACAATTCAATCTCTATTTCAGAATCGGCGAACCATATTTAATGTACGCCGAGTCCCCGGATGGTACACCGTTGCAGGGTAACGACAGATACGAGGGTCTAACGAAAGATTTGATGGATGAGATAGCAAAGATTCTACAGTTCCAATATGAAATTTACCTAACAGAAGGTAATATTTACGGAAAATTTATTGAGGCTGAAAAAAGGTGGACTGGTTTGATAGCAGATCTTCTAGAAGGGGTAAGTAAAATGCTATGATTCTATAATAGGTCTATGACTTGTTTTTTTCCTAGATTTTACCTCATTTGGTAATAAATGCTCCCTACATCGTTCTTCAAGATACATAAAAGATTTGAATTTCTTGATTATGTTCAATGCCTAATATCGTTGATTTTTAAAAGAAATTGAATGCTTAATAAGTGTCTGTTTCAGAGGGCACATCTTGCACTTTGTGATTTGACAATTAATCAACAACGACGATCATATGTGGATTTTAGTATGCCTTTCATGACTTTAGGTAAGTAGTTGAATATAAGCACAAGCGATAAAGGAGGAATAACATGTATTTCGTTCTCGTGATTTAGTGATAACTAATAACCAAAACACCTGCTTCGATGTTCTTAGTCATATATTTATTCCCTTGTATTCAATTAAGGCTGCGATATTAATAATCATAATTTTTTCACTGAAAGATTTATTTCTCTATTGCGTATTTTATTCTTATGATCATACATGCATATGAAGATATTATTATACTTAAATTAACTGTCTCGACCCTGACTTCGTGGAATCGGCTCATAATAGTGTTTTAAATGAAACTCACGGTTTCTAGTTAATTCCACAATATAATAAAAGTTATTGATATTGATTTATCGAAACAATTGTCATTTTTTTTTAGAATTTTCAATAACTTTTATTATATTGTGGAATTAACTAGAAACCGTGAGTTTCATTTAAAACACTATTATTATAATTACATTATAATATTACTTATAATTATTTTTTTTTCATGTTTTTTACACGAAAATGATCGCATTTTTCCGAAAGTTATCGAAAATAAGGGAAGTTTCGAGAATTTTTTTGATTTTTTCAGAAAGAGTCAGAAATATATTCAATTTTTAAAAACTCCTCGAATTTCCGAGAAAGATCAGGAAAGTTATCGAAAATTTTCAAACAACCCTCATTATTTTCAACGCCGTATCTGTTACACCCTTACATCTATCGACACATAACCACCACACAGTGCACAATGGGAAGCTTGGGGCTACTACTACATGGAAATAATATTCGCCTGTGATGTGTAGTTTTTTCTGCAGAGCGATATATGGGGACAAACTCGTCCATATAAGTATATTGAAAGACTAGCTGTACCCTACCCCGCTTCGCGGTGACACATTGTGGTTGCATGAATGAAAAATTAGGAACAAAACAAAGCATACTTTTCATAAAAAATTAATTTTGCAATACCTATGGGTACATATAATATTATTTGTTTTTCCATTATCTATGTAGAAGGCTATATGGTATGCCGACAACATATATATGTCTATGTGAGAAGCAATCCGCATCTAAATATAAACCACACAACTCTAAAGATTAACCTCGAACTTTATTAATGGTAATTGCGAACGCCAATCGAATTGGTAATTGGAATATTTTAACTTGAAATGGTGTTTCGGTCGGGACCACAGATAACCCACAGATAGATGAGACGCTGATTGTGGCGCCATCTAAAGAGCCTGTCGACTAAACAATTGAATGATGTTGGAAATATTTCTTTAATTTTAGGTTTTGGCGGTATATCCAAATTTACTGTATTTTAATGATTTTATTTCAAAAGAACCATTTATAGTCCATCATTTGACATTTCATTCAATTTTACTCAATAATGATTAGATGTTGAGTTAAATTAAATGAATTATCATATGATGGACCATAAATGGTTGATTACATTGGAATTATAGTTTATATTAATTTATTTATTTATAATTACACTCGTATAAACACACATAGCTGGACAAACTGCTGGAGTATAACTGCTACTTACTTAATCATAAAAGTGTTAGCAATGAATAGTTAACTACTACTTTTGGCAACTTTCTGTGAAAAAAAACAGTTCAGTACAATTACTGTGAATGTTAGAACAAAAGTATACAAAATATTTTTAAAGGAAAGGTTGTTAAATACTGACCAGCTTTGTAAATACAAAGTGCCAAGTAATTACATATAAGGATGCTAACTGACTGTACACTATTTAAAATAATATATCTAACATTTCATTTCCACTCAAAACACATCTTTATTTCTTTACTGGAAATATTAAATAGGTTTATATCACAAGCTTAAACCTAGTATATTGCATATTTGTATATTTCTACATTTAAAAGCATTCCGTTCTTATGAAACCATCGCATAAGGCAGTTTAAGTTACTCTGCAGCTTCTGGCAGTCTATGATTGTTAAAATGTTTCTTGAGAGCTTTTGAAAATCCCACCGTCTCGTGGAAGTCCTTTCTCGTTTCTGGTTGAGGTTCTACAAGTAAACACACAAAATAACAACAATAAATAAGCAAACACACAAATATGTTTGAACATTTATGTCAACAGAAGAAAAGAAAATGCGCTCACTATTGAAATAATAAATTTACACATGTTCTTGTATTAAGCCAAAAAAATATCAAAAAATATTTGAATGTTTAAATTTTTTTGGCTTTGTTGAATTTCTTTTTTTGGAGCTTTCGATTTTTTTAGGAATTTTTGATTTTTTTAGGAGTTCTTGGTTTGTTTTGGTTTTCAACTATTTTTTGATTTATTGATTTTTTTATTTTTTGTCTTTATTGGATATTTTGGATTTTTGGTTACCGCTAGACCAAATACTTAGACGTAATGCCTCAACAAAAGTTAATACTCACTTTCATTTCCCATAAATTGTCATACCATGGGCTATATATGAAAATCGGCAAGGGGTCAATACCTTCCATCCCATAGCTGGTGGAGGGAATATCGATAACATAAAATAAAACCCAGATTATTATTTCTTCAATGGGTACATTTTAAAATGGAATTGGTGTACACACTAGATATAAATTGAGTGTATGAAAAGACGAGTACTGAGTGTGTCATTTTATTAAAATTCCAGCTAAGCGCTTTCAGCCATTAGGTCATGCTCAAAACTGTCGACAAGAGAAAAACATACAACGGGTACAATGTAAATACAATGAAATAAAATGTTTGATGTTACATCATGATTTAAGTAAAATTTGTTAAAATTACCCTATAAAGAGGGTGTACACACATATCATTTAGTTGATAATTTCAAATTAGACGTTTCTTTATGTGAATTACAATTGTACACGCTCTTTATAGAGAAATTTAAACAAATTTCACTTAAATAATGATTTGACATCAAACATTTTATTTCATTGTATGTAGCAGATACAGGGTTAGATGTTTTTTGACACCTTCTGTATGTTTTTTTCTTGACGAGAGCTTTCAGAATGGCCTAATGGCTGAAAGCGCTTAGGTGGAATTTTAATAAAATTACACACTCAGTACTCGTCTTTTCATTCACTCAATTTACATTTTAAAATGTCCAAAATTATAGCATGCTATATTGAATACAAGAAAACTTACCATCAATTTTTGTTAATTTCCACTCATATGAGAAGGTAAATCAAACTGTCTTAATAATCCCCTCTTCGTCTTTCTTAAATCTATAGAAACAGTAGTTTTGAAAATTAAGGGATCATATCCTCCATCGTTTCCTCGTCGACAAATTTAATGATTTATTGCCACTGGCTTTCAGCCATATCAATTTTATCTTTCTGGGTTGGAGGAACAAAACTGTAAAAAGAAATATTTACTCTATTTATGCAGTAATTTTCAGTTTTGCTAATGTAAAAAACAACCATGATCTCTAAAGTCGTAGATTAAATTAGTAAAAATTCTGTGTTTTATAAAAATAAAGATAATGGTTGTTAATTGTGAAAGAAAAAATGCTCAATTTTTTTTAATAAAACTTACCGAGTATACCACTTATAAGACTCCCTCAGAATACACTTTGACATTGTCTTTTCAATTAATAACAACAAAGCAACGAAACAACAGATAAATATTACACTATAGCAATTAAAAAATACACCAAAATTCCGAAACATTATAATAACCTCTACACTTGAACTAAGAAATGATAACAGCATAACATACTAAAATGTGGGGACGATCGATATGATATCGCGCATACGCTGCAATAAAAATCATTAAAATTTGATTACTAGCGACGTTATAGTTTTCGTTAATTTTTTGGAATTATCTACCGATTTTAGTTACTCGACAGGCTCTATAGATGGCACGATCTGCAGTGTCCCTAGCCTGGTCGGGACCATGGGAATTCGAAAGATGAGGACAACTTCACCTTTGAAAGAAATCGTTAAAATCGTAGCTTCTACTACATTGTTATTCAATTTTTTAACTGCGGGTCGCGTAAAGTTCCAGAGTTTTGGCTAATTATTGAACAATATTCTATCATAAAATTGTAACTTGTATACTCTTCGGGGGATATATTATGCTAACAAACCGAAATTTCTCCCAAAATAACCAAAAATTTAGTATATCTGGATTTATAGGACCCGCTGTACTCGCTCTAGTCAGCTGAAAATCAGTAGGGTACATCTGTGAGACACCTTGAAAAATATCCAATGAAAAAATTGGTTACTTGTATACACTCCGTAGGCTGTATCGTGCTAACAACCCGAAATTTCTCCAAAAAGGACCAAAAATGTGGCACTTCAAGTAACATAGCACTCGATGTATTAGCTCTGGTGTGCTAAAAATCAATAAAGATCATTTATAAGACACCCTGAACAATATTCAATCATGAAATTAGTCACTTGTATACACTCTGGAGGCTGTATCGTGCTAACAAATTGAAAATTCTCCAATAATGGCAAAGGTTTGTTACTTCAAGTACCATAGTACTCGTTGTACTGGCTTTAGTGAGCTGAATATCAATAGGGTTCATCTTAGAGACGCCCTGAATAATATCCAATCATAAAACTGGTCATTTATATATACTTCGGAAATTTCTCCAAAAATGAAATGTCGAACTTGAAGTACTATAGCACCTGTTGTACGGGCTCTGGTGAACTGAAAATCAATAGGGTTCATCTGTGAGATATCTTGAACAATATTCAATCATAAAATTGTACTCCGGACTCTCCGGAGGTTGTATCGTGCTAACAAGACATGTAACGAAAAGTGGCCGACGACGACGACATACACACGGGATTTTTTTTCTAAAAACTGTTTTTCGTGTTGTTTTTGATGAAAAACGTAAAAATAATAATTTTTTTCATATTTCCAACTTTTTTTAGGGTAAACCAATACTTTTCTCGCATATTAGATAGGTTAGTCGGAAAAGTAATATGGCATCCGTACAGAGAAAAATGCGTTCTCTTTCATAGTACTATCAAAACATGGTATTCCCATTATAAAAATTTTAATGACGTCATAACTCGTACCTTGATGACGTTATCAAAAATATGAGTAGACGAAAAAGTGCGCACCTGAAAAATAAAATCGACATGTCCGAGCATTTTCCCCAATGGCCAAATCAAGCTTTTAATGAATTTGTGTTGCAATCTTCATGTGTTCACTATAAATACAGGATGTCCCAGTTGAAACTGACACATTTTAAACATGATTATTTACTAAACGAAATAGGGTAGAAATGTGCGGTTTTCACCAATGAGTTTCGAATTTCAAAAAGTTTTGTTCCAATCAAATTAAAGAAACCAGTTATACATGGCTAGAAAAAAAGACTGCCTCTTTTCAACTAAAAAATTACTTGACTTTTTTAAATCGAACACCTGTATATTTTCAAACCATTCAAACGATGAGTTCTTTAGCTTTTTGAAAATGTCAACATTTGTAATATAATTTTAGTAAATAAAGATCATACGCGAGTCTTTATGAGTACGTGCACTATCATTATTTCGTTATCGCCTGCAGACTTCCAATTCTAAAACCATTGTAGGCTCAGGATGTGGAATTTTTTCCAGACCCCTGAATCTAAACATAAAATTGGCAATGGGCTGCAATGCAAGTGTTGCTCAAATAGAGCTCACTGCTATCTGCATCGCTGCTAAAGAGATTACCAAAAGGAACACCACAGGTAATAATATTTACATCCTAGACAAACACTACTACCCCTGAAGATACCACGCATTAGATTAGCCCTAGTATTGGAATGACACATGGCCATAATCGAAGCCTGTAACAACAACACGGTCACTTTAGGCTGGATCAAGGGCCACAGGAAATCGAAAAGAAACCTTATTGCAGACTCGTTAGCCAGGAAAGCAACTTCCCAAAAACTCTTGGGCCTCGGCACTTTCATTGGTCTATCGGCATCAGCGACGGCTGATCTATTAAAGGAATACTCCCTTAATAAGTTTAAGGGTAGATAGGACGATGCAGAAGGCTGCAGGCTTGCCAAGGAACTGTTACAGTATCCGGACAGCAAAGTAGCCAAAAAATACGTAAATAGGAACAGGCAAAACCTACGAACAGCCACGGGTATTCTGACTGGTCCCTGCCACCTACGAAAACAGCTCCACAGAGTGCGTCTGTAAGAAATCCCACTGTGTAGAGGATGTGAACAAGAAGATGAGGCTGTCGCAATTTACGTTTTCTGTATTCGGCGAGCACAGGCTAGCATACGCCAGGAGACGTTATCGCCTACTTCAAACAAGTAGGCTGGTTGACGAGCCAGAAGGAAGCCAATTGTGGCCTAAGTGCTGTGGGTTCACCCACCCTTCAAATTCTTACATATACATTTCTATCCATTTGTCCCCAAATCTTCTAGTCATAGATATTCGTGCTACCAAATAAAAATGACAAGGTGCACTGTCCTGCTGAAAATAAAACTCCTCCATGATACATTCTTATTGCAGTTGGGGGTAAAAAAAGTTTTGTAGCATATATGTATATACTGGACCATTAACTGTTTTTTCAATAAAGAAGAAATGCCCATAAATTTTGTTTTGAGAAACAGCGCACCAAACATTTACTTATGGAGTATCTCGCTCATATTCATTAAAAGTTCTAGGCCTCTCACTACCCCAGATACAGCAGTTATGCTTGTTTACTTTTCCATTTAAATGAAAACTGGTCTCATCGGACATAATCATATTAACTTCAGGTTCTATTCTAAAACGATCTTGTAAAGTTTCACACAAAATTAGCCTTTTCCAAAAGTTTCTCTCTTTAAGTTTTTGAAACGTTTGTATCTTGTAAGGAGTTAATTTTAAAACTTTCAAACATCTTTTAGATACATTTATTCATTTATCAAATTTGCTATTTTGCTAATAGAAATTTGATTATAATTTTCAGTCAAGATTTCATTTATAGTTAAAAGACGATCGAAATAATTTGGATTATTTTAGTGTTGTAAATGAAACTCACGGTTGCTAGTTAATTCCACAATATAATAAAAGTTATTGAAAATTCTAAAAAATTGACAATTATTCCGATAAATCAATATATATATATATATATATATATATATATATATATATATATATATATATATTGATTTATCGAAACAATTGTCAATTATGAGCAGATTCTACGAAGTAAGGGTCGAGACAGTTAATTTCATTGGATTATTTTGATTTTTATATATCTTTTTTTTCTCAAGTCTCTTTGAATGTCTGATACCATTTTAATATGGAATTTCTAGACGAAGGAGGATTTTCAAATTTTAATCGGAATCTTCTTCTTGTGTTTGTAATCGAAGAAGTTTTTGTAAATGATTAGATTAGATTAGCTTTTAACGTGGTTACAGTGCACTGAAATCAAAGGTCTATTGTGCCCCCCTATTAGGGCTGTTCTCGCTATTACTACAGCTCGCCTTCCAGTTCCAAGGTTCTAATGAACTCTAGTATTTAGAACGGCTTCAAAGAGGTTAGGTCCTCCCTCTTACAAGTTTCTTGCCCGAAGCATTTCATGCGTTGGCGTGTTTCATCCTCCTCCCCACAGAGTCTACACCTGCTACACCTATTCTCATTAAGTGCTTCCTTAGGCGGCAGTGTCCTGTAAGAAATTCTGTGAGGAGATGTAGCTTATCTTTACTGAGGTCTAAATATTTTTTGGATCTAGCAGTGTCAAAGTTCCACAGGAACTTTATGGAATGTTTCAACCCGGGAAGGCACCGCCAGAGCGCTTCTCTTTCGGTTTCCTCTTTCTTCCGAAACTCTTTCTTGTAGGATCATTTTGCTACACCACAGAAAGGCTCCGGGCCAATAAAGGGCATTTGTGCTCCTTTCCTGGCAAGTGTATTGGACTCTTCATTTCCCGTGATTCCCGAGTGGCCAGGAACCCAGACTATAGAGACCCTGTTATTCTTGCCTAATTCATCAAATCAATAACATGGTAGCTCAATGCTTTGATAGCTGCTTGACTATCAGAATGGATCGATATGTCACATTTCTGGTGGTTTCTTCCTAGGTTCATTTCCACGCATCTTTCGATCGCAAGTATTTCTGCCTGAAAGACGCTCGGAAAGGAGCCTAACGATAATGAGTATCTGGTGCCAGGCACAAATACTCCAGCGCCTGATCCAATGGTGGTTTTTGAACCATCCGTATACCATCTAATGGTGTTTCCTTTGAGAGTTTGGGTCTCTCCTCGTATTCAGCATCGTGGTGAAATTTTTTCGATGCTTACTTTACTGATCATTTTGTCACTGGGAAGATTCGCTAATGAGATGTATATTGTCAGAGAGGACCAAGCTCCCTGATTTTTAATACTCTCATTGCCTGGACCTTCCTTAGATATTCTAAGAATTGCCTTTTGGGCAGATCTTTCTATCATCAGATGTAGAGGTGTGAGATCTGTAATGATCTCAAGTGCCCTAGTTGGACACGTTCTCATAGCTCCAGTGATGCACACACAGGCAAGCCTTTGAACTTTGTCGAGGGTCTTCCTCGTGCCGTACTGACTTGCTTTTGTGTGCCAAACTATTGCCCCATACGTAATTGCTGGTCTCATAATCATGGCGTACATCCATCGCAGTATTTTTGGGTTACAGCTCCACCTCTTACCAGCTAGATTTCTGGACGCCATCAAAGCTTTTATTGCTTTACTAGAAGTTATTTTAACATGCTTATTACACAGAAGCTTACTGTCTAGGGTTATCCCTAGATATTTAACCTCTGATTTCCATTCTATGAATTCCCCATTTAAGGATATGGGTTTCATGGCTGGAAGTATTCTTTTCCGGGTAAATGGAATTACTATGGTCTTGCTTGGGTTAATGTTCAGCCCCACTGACAAGCACCATTGCTCAATGCTTCTGAGGCCCTTTTGTAATAAATCACACAAGGTGCTCTCGAACTTGCCTCTGACTATTAAAACTATGTCATCGGCATAGCCCATACATTCGAAGCCAAGTTCTGTTAGCCTGTAGAGCAACTCATCTACTACGAGGCTCCATAGAAGAGAAGATACCACTCCCCCTTGAGGTGTCCCCCGAGTGGCTTTAAGTGAGGTGGTTTGATTCCTCACCTGTGTCTCAGCTATCCTCGTTGTCAACAACTCATACATCCATTTTACAATGGGTTCAGTCACTCCTCGCCTTTTTAGTGCTTCTTTGACAGACACATGAGTTGTGTTGTCAAAGGCCTCTGATATATCCAGGAATGCGCACATTTTGATTTCTTTGTTGTTCAGAGTTCTCTGGATGACTTCGATCAGCTGATACAGAGTCTCAGTTGATCGACCCGCTCTGTAGTCGTGCTGACATTTATGAAGTGGTATGTTCTCCAGATTCTCTGTTCTTATGTAGTTATCCACTACTTTCTCCATCGATTTGAGTAGAAACGATGTTAGACAAATGGGTCTAAAAGATCGGGGATCAGTCCCATCTTTTTTCCTTATTTTTGGTATGAAGGTTACTCTTGCCCTTCTCCATTTTCTGGGTATTGGACCCACTGCTAGACTGCTTCTTGTAATATCCAGCAGGTAAGGAAGAATCTCCTCTATCCTTTGCTATAGGAGTGCTGGAAATATTCCATCCACTCCTGGTGATTTATATGGTTGGAAGGTACTTATTGCCCATTCCATCCTATGTCTGGTAAATGTCCCAATCGTCCTTGCGAGATTTTTTGGTGTAGTTCATTGCTATTTCAGTGCTTGTTGCTGGTTCACTACCTGGGAAGTGGGTTCTAAGAAGAAGAATGGATCGTTCTTCTTCACCTTCCGTGTATGATCCGTCTGGATTTTTCAGCGACATTGTGGGGTTAGTTCCCCCATTTGCCATGACCTTTTGTAGTCTGGCCGTTGTGTGAATGGAAGTGTTCTTTTCGCAAAAGGCTTGAAAATTAAGCCTTTTGGCCTTCCTAATCTCTCTATTGTACTGAGTAAGCTTCTCGGTGGACCCCTGCCAATTACCGTCACGTTTGGCTCTATTAAAGAGCCGACGGACCTCTTTTCTGAGGTTTGACAGGTTCTCATTCCACCAAGGAGCATACTTTTCTGAACGAGCTTTTGAGAGTGGACAACTGGAATGAGAAGCTTCCATTATTGCCTCACTGATCTGTTCGACTCTTTGTTCCAGGTCGTAGTGCAGGTGATTAACACCATTCACTTCGAGGTGTTCCAAATTGTTCTTCAGATTGGTCTTGCAAAGCCAATCAGTATTTCTAGAATTTCGGATTGTAGGAATCGAGGTGGTATTTCCCTCTATCCTATATTCGATGATCCTATGGTCGAAAAGTGATGGCTCGCTCATCACCCTCCAATATTTTACATTTTTCCTAGCAGCAACAATAATAATTGTTACGTCTAGGACCTCTTCTCTTACTCTCGTGACAAAAGTGGGGTTGTCCCCACGTTTAAGGTCTCAAGGTTATTTGCTAAGAGATATTCTAATAAACACTCATCTTTTGCGTTGTTATTGGTGCTTCCCCACACGTTATTGGGTGCGTTGGCATCACAACCAATTATAATTGGCAGCTGTCTGCTCTTGTACTTCTTCTGGTGGTGTCATCGGCCCGTCTCCAGCGAAGTAGGCAGAGGCAATGACGATGTCTCGGTCGATACCCCCAATGCTGAGGTGAACCATGATTGGAACAAGGTCCCGTGACACGTATTCTGAAACACAAATATTTTTTATGTTATTTCTTATGATTACACAGGCACGCGGAGATACTTGCCTTTGATCATGAATCAATTTAGAATCCTTTCATGCCAAACCTTTGATTTTCCCTTCTTTGTTGATCCATGGTTCTTGGATCAGTACAATATCCAGTTGTAGTCTAGCGAACAACCTTGCAATCACGACTGAAGGTGAAGGTGAATTATTATGGATGAGAGAGGCCGAGTTACTCAGCCTCTATTCATCCCCCTCCCTTCTCTCTCCCTGACCCTCCTCGACCACCATAGCAGTATCTCCCTCGGTAATCGAGCAGGTTTCTTGATCTCGAGTTAGACTCTCGACCCCCAGGCTGCTCTGCCCAGTTTCCCGGGATGCAGAGGCAATCTCTGCATTCCCAGTCATCCCAGCAGAGCTGGAGGAGATCTCGGGCTGACCCAAGGTCAAGATTTCGCCTTTTTCCCCCTTTCCAGAGGTTCCGGATGTGGAGGGTATCTCCATGTCCTTTGGATCCTCCGCGGGATTCTTTTTTTTTTCCAGTCCCGAGACAGGCATACGCCCAAAACGGAAGTTTAGCGCGTAACCTCCTGCCTTCAGAGCCTCCCCAGATTGGCGATCGATCCCAATCGTGAGGATAGTTCCCTGTCTCTCTTTTTTAGAGTTTAGGATCTTCCAAGCCGCAGTACTGAGGTTGGAGTTCTGAACCTCGACAAGTTGGAGGATCTTCTCCAGTTTCATGTTTTGGCTTCTTGGTGACCGGCTTTGGGCTGTCGTCTCCACTTTGAGCCACCAATTCGGGTCCTTCCCAAGAATTTAATTTCGGCGCTGACCTCATGAGCCAGTCTGCCGATTCTTGTGACTCACAGTTCACCAGTATTATTCCACAACGGAAATGGATACCTGAGAAGTGGATTCCCTTCTCTTTGCTCTGGCACAGCGCTTACACCAGAATTTCTTCCCGTGTGGAGAGCTATTCTGCTTTCAGGATGACCCCAGGATAATCCTTGGGCACTATTCACACCCTAAAAGCCTTCTCTGTTTTGACAGCTGCTGCGTAACCAGTGACTTGCCCGGTTACCGTTGCAGCTGTTTTTGATTTCTTGCTTTGAGGCCGCAGCGGAGGAGTAATATGCTCCGGGCCTCTTTTAAGATTTGTCTTCTCCATTGGTGGTTCCTTCGGGGGGGTTGAGCGCTGAATTACCTGCTTCCTGGCTTCTTCAGGGGATATTTCCTGATTGAGGAGTCGCAGGTATTTCCACACCCCTGCTCCACTGAGGCTTTTTCTCAGAGGGTCGTCTATATCGCCCGGTTCCTCCCGGTTTTGGGAGGTCGAACGGCATACTACCTTTGTGCCGTTTGGCCTTTTTCCCTCTGTGAGGTGCCCGGATGAAGAGGTGGAGGTTCTCTCCACTATTTTTCCGGTGAAAGTCTTGCTTTTTCTTTCTCTTCCAGAAGTGGTCCCACGAGAAGCTTGGGTCATTACGGTCCACCGCTGCAGAGCCTCGCATGCAGAGGTAAGGGGCTCAATACAATGGAGTTCCTCCCGGTGCTCCAAGGTCGAAACTAGTACGGACTATTCTTCTTCTATATAGCCACGCATTCTTCGGCCTGGTTTCCCACCTTGACTTTAGGTTTTTAATGAAGTTGTCTCCTCTTGGTCCGGGCAGTAAAGCCAAGACCCCCCACTTCCCTCTGGCTCACGAGACTTGACCACAGACAGCCAGGAGACATTGGTGTAACAGGTGATTTCGAGGTAAGCTCGAAATTTCACCCGGCATCGTAACCCTGTGTGCAATCCCTTAGCCACGATACTACAACTGGGACAGGTAAAGTTGGTCCGCGGCAGGGTATTCGAGGGCTGCCAGTTGAGTTTTTAGACACAACGAGCCCCAGATATTTCGCCGCAGACCTCCTCCTCATATAAAAGCATTTCAGAGGCCCTTCTCCTATCCGCCACCTGGAGACGCGCCGGGTTGGTACTTCACCCCCTCCACATCAATAAATATTCCGACGAACAGCGACGAACTACGTACATATCTACTGATGTGGACCCGGTTTTGTAAATGATAATACTGCAGCTGCTTTTTCTTGTTTAATTTTTAATGTCAAACTAACCATTAGACAGATAACAATAAACACGTGATTTTCACAGCACCCTTGAGTAATCTCCTTAAATTATCTAAGAATAGATGATTAAAGTTTTAAAATTAGCTTCATTTAAAATAGTAACTTTTAAATTAGTAATAAAAACATAGACCTTTTGGTAACTTCTAATTATTATTGTTTCAGTGTATAAATAAAAAAAATTAAATGCCGACAATGCGTACTTTAAAAAAATTAAATAATGCCAGTGCACGCACTCACAAAGACTCTGGTATCATCTTTATTTACAAAAAATTAAATTAAAAATGTTGACATTTTCAAAAAGCTACTCAGTTTTCGAATGATTTGAAAATATACAGGGTGTTCTATTTAACAAAGTTAAGTAATTTGTAGTTGAAAAGAGGCAATTTTTTCTCGCCCTGTAAAACAGGGAACTTTTTAAAATCTAATTAGGAAAAAAACTTTTGGTAATTTAAAATTCATTGGTGAAAACAGTACATTTCTACCTTATTTCGTTTAGTCAATAATCACATTTAAAATGTGTCAATTTCAACGGGGACACCCTGTATATAGAAGATAGATAAATGCGGAAAAATATTGTTTAGTCAAACTAGCGTGACATAATAATTATAGTAACGCTGATGTTTTGGAACATTTCAATTTTTAGGTATTGCCATCATGCATAAACTCCCAGTTAAAGAGGAAGCTAATCCTTTCGCTTTCTTAGATCCCTTCGCTACAGCAGTTTGGATTTATTCAGCTACACTGTATCTAGTCGTATCTATAGTACTCTATTTCATTGCAAGGATGACTCCTGGAGATTGGCAAAATCCCCATCCATGCGATGAGAATCCTACAGTAGTAGAAAATATGTGGGACTTGAAAAACTGTCACTGGGCAACTCTAGGTACTATAATGAACCAAGGCTGCGATATTTTACCAAAGTATATTTTTAACTTTATTTTTTATTATGTAATTATTGATATTTTGTTGTTTTTAGGGGAATTTCATCGAGATTGGCTCTTTCAATGTGGTGGTTTTTTGCTCTTATTATAACTAATTCTTATATAGCTAACTTAACAGCATTTCTAACCAAAGCTAATTTGGAGCCTCCTATCAAAAATGTAGAAGACTTGGCTAAACAAAACAAAATCAAATATGGACTTTTAGAAGGAGGTGCGACTGAACAATTTTTTAAGGTAAGTCAACTGATTTTTCGAAAGTGGCTCTCCATAATGATAGATATAACAAGTTTAAAAAAATTTCTACAGACCCTGAAGGAAACGTATACAGGGTCTACAGTAAAGTGTTATTGTTGTCACTTTCGACTTAAGAAGAATTTTACATATAATTATCTTCCAATATATCCTGATACTTCGAGTAACAATATACAATGAAAGTGATCCGGAACTTATACTGATTTCTGGAGATTTTGTAACATCGCTCTCCAAGAAAATAATCCAAATTCAATACACCAAGTATCAAATTAACTTATAACAACATATTCACAACTTACAAATCTTAAACAGAATTGCTTCTCGCCTACAACAATGGAATTTAAAAATATCAGACAATTAAATGGACAAAATCAGATCAACTTTCAGCAGGGATATAAAAACCGAATAAACAAATGTTATTTATCATAATGAATAGTACATAAAATTATGACGATTTCCCAAATATGACCGTAGTAAAATATTGACAAAGTCAACAATCACCTAAAGATGGACTGATTTGAGGGAAAATTATGTGAATTCACTTTTACCAGTGGCGTGCAATTTCAATTATGAACCCCTTAATCCTTCTAAATATTACGCTACTTCTTTTCCTGGCCCTACAACTCTGGGTGAGTCTTGGACGCAACCACTATCGCCCTCCATCTTCCTCGATATTGTGCTTCCATTTCCCATTGCTGGACTCCCATTCTAGACACATCTGCTGCGACGGCATCTTTCCATCTTTTCCTGGGTCGGCCTATTGATCTTCTACCATCTGGTCTCTCAAGGAATACTGTTTTTAACAATCTGTGGTCCTCTGATCTCAATATATTCCCTGCCCATCTCATTCGATTAGCCTTTATGTGTCTGACTATGTTCTCACTGCCATACAGCGCTGACAGCATTGTGGCGTCTTCTCCAGTGACCTGTTGCCTCATCTTGTTGCCGTCCAAATATCATTCTAAGAACCTTCCTTTCAAAGACAAGAAGCTTATTTATTTCTCGTTGATTAAGGGTTCAGGTTTCGCTGCCATATGTAACCACCGGCCGAATAATTGACTTGTATATTGTTAATTTGGATTGTCTTCTTAACAATTTATATCTCAATAGTGTTGTAAGAGAACATATCGCCCTATTTCCCGCTATTATTCTTGCTAAGACATCTCTTTCTACTCGATTATCATCTGTAATTATCGCTCCTAGGTACTTAAACTCCTTAACCACTTCAAAGTTGTACTCATTAATGGAAATATTCTGTCTGATTCTAGGTCTTGGGTTCTTGGTTACTACCATGTATTTCGTTTTGTCTTCATTTACTCGTAGACTCAGGTTATCTGCTTCATCCTCGAGTTGTGAGGACAATTCTCTCATATCTCCCGTTGAATGAGCCACCGTATCTATATCATTAGCATAAGCCAACAATAGTTTTGAACCCTGCTTAGCAAAACCTTCAGTAAGTTCCGATGTTATTTTACCAATCGCATACTCCAAGGCCAAACTGAATAGCAACGGTGAGAGGGGATCTCATTGTCTGAGTCCTGATGTTACCCTAAATGGAGTTGATGTTCTGCTTCCTATCCTCACCTGTTCATATGAGTTTACCACACACATTTGTGTTAACTCCACCAATTTCCTTGTGATGCACATTTCTAGCATTGCCGCCCACAACCTGCCTCTTTTTATAGAGTCATATGCTTGCTGGAAATCAACAAAGATTTGGTGAACATCCCGGTTGAATTACCAGTTATTTTCTAATATTTGTCTGATCGTGAATATTTGATCTATCGTTGACCTTCCAGCACGAAACCCGCATCGATAGTCGCCAATAACGTCTTCCGCATAAGGGGTCAACCTTCTCAGTAGTATGGTTGCCAATACTTTGTATGTTGTGTTGATAAGTGATATTCCTCTATAATTTCTAAATTCTTCTCTGTTTCCTTTCTTATGTATAGGTATTATGATACTTCCGCTCCAATCTTTAGACATTTTCTGTTGTACTCATATATTCAGGACCATTTCATATATTTTTCGGTGTAAAACATTTCCTCCCTTTTTTAACAACTCTGCATTTATACCATCATTGCCTGGTGCTTTATGATCTTTGAGATATGTTATCGCATTTTTTACTTCTTGGAGTGTTGGTGGTGGTATTATTATATCCGCTGAGTGGAAGGTAATATCTTCTTCCCCTGTCTCCCTTTCAATATTTAGTAATTGTTTAAAGTACTCCTTCCATCGTACAACAATTTCCGTTTCCGTTATTATCAGTTCTCCACTTTCATTTCTCATGCCTTTCGTTCCTCCTACACTCCCATTCCTCCTCAGTCTCTTTACTTTCCTGAAGAACTTCCTTCTCTGATTCATGCTTCTTTCCCTATCTATTTCCCGTATTTGGTGTTCTAGGTTCTGAGTAATCTCCTTGTTTGTGCTCTTGTTCTGTGAAATTCTTCTTTGTTCTCATTCGTAGTGTTTATTAGCACTGTCAGTATCTTATTTGTTTTCAATTCCAGCGCTTCTTCACATTCTCTGTCAAACCACCTTCTTTTGGGGCGCTTCGTCTTTTTTCCAATGGTTTCTGTCGCTGCTTCTTCTATGACTGTTGCCACTTGCTGCCATGTTTCCTCTAGTTCTTTATTATCTTCCTCGTGTCTTAGGCATTTGAATTTGTGGCTCAAGGCCATTTGGTACTCCCCTTCCTTTTTGGGTTCTTGAAAAGCTTCTACGTCCCATCTTACTCTTGACTCTTTTGTTCAGGTTTCTGTGTTGTTAGTCTCGTTCTCAGCCTGGATTTAGTAGGAAGTGATCAGTATCGCTGTCTGCTCCTCTCATACTTCGTGCACTGATGATGCTACTAGAGTGTTTTCGGTTTCGTTTTGTTTTCGTGTTGTTCCGTCATTTGAAACCCATGTGGCTTTATATATGTTCTTTCTTTCAAATTGTGTGGATTTTACTACCATATTATTAGATATTGCAAATTCTGCTAATCCCATCATTACTGTTTTATTAACCCTTTTTTGCACTTGGGATAATAAATGGAACGGAAGGTTGTAGTTTACTTAGCTCGAAGGACCGTTTAGTTATATGTAGTTCACTGTAGTATTCGTAGGATTATGGCGGTTTTTTAAATCAAACTATTATGTCACTTTCACTTGTATATTGACGAAAGTTACATTTTGTTCATTTGCTTGAACAATTAAGAAGTTCACTGAGTTTTACACTTTTGGTTACTTATCACATTGTGTTAATTGTAAACATAATTTACCGATCTCAAGCCGGTTTGTTCTTATGACAATAGTACCATTATGTACTAGGTCTGACTGATGAAGAGATGAATGATGACTGGGAAGTAGGTGAAAATATAATATTATTCCTATTTATAGATAGTTTAAAGTGAGTGGGAAGTACACGTGTGTGTCTTTTTTGGTGGGTGAGAAAGTTTGAGATTTTAAATGGAAAAATTCCTAGAACAATAATCGTCTATATTTTGTATATGGTAGTGCTGAAATGGAATTTTGTCGATGTGTGGGAAATTAGATGTTTTAGAAATATGATATATTTCTTCAAGTGGTGTGATCGTTGAAATGGAAGTTTATGGATGTGTGCGAAATTAAATGTTTGAGAAATATGATATATTTCTTCAAGTGGTCTGATCGTTGATGTGTGAGAAATTAAATGTTTGAGAATTATGATATATGTCTTCAAGGTCTGTGCAAGATATATGAATTATGTTATACAGGGGAAGTTAAAATTAAATCACAGGAGAATTTGGTATTCAAATCAAATTCGAACAATTACCCTGATATCATGCCTTGGAGCCGCCCTATACTGTTAATCCAGTAGCTCATAAAATTCATCTTTTGTTCTCCTCCTCTGCGTCCTCTGTCGGGGCATAAATCGAAAATATTGTGAGATTGAACCATTTACCCTTAAGTCTGATATAACAAATTCTCTGGCTGACTGGCTTAAAGTCTATTACTGCTGTTTTTAGCCTCTTTGCTATGACAAAGCAGCATCCGTATTCATGTCTGTCCTCACTACCTGACCAGAACACTATATCGTTTTCCATCTCCATATTTCCCGTTCCTGTCCATCTCACTTCCTGTATTGCAGTTATATCCATCTTTTATTTTTGAAGCTCTTTAACCGCTCTCGTTGCTATACCAGGCCTATGCCAACTCAGCTCATTCCATTTTTTCGTTGCTTACGTCGTTTATTCCGTGTATCCGTCCTATACCGAGACAATAGTTTCTGTTTCGTAGCTTCAGGTTTTTACGCGTATCGATTGCTGGTCGATAGCACAACCCCCTTTTCGGTGAACCATTTCTCCCACTCTCGTTAGCCCTGACCCTGTTTCCTACTGGAATTGGTTACCACAGTCTTCCACAAGGTTACTCAGGTTACCAGGGTTCACCCCGTGGATGTGAGAGTCGGAATTGAGTAGGAGAGGCTACTTGACGCTAGCTGGATACGGCGTCATATGTTGCGCTTCACTACCCCATTGAACTCCAATATTACGCTTGTAACCATTTATCGTTCACTCGAACAAAATCCCGGCATGAGACTTCTCAAGGGTGGTTCGACTCCAAGCTAATGACACACTTTGTATAACAGAGGATGATCAAACTATGAGACTTCAGGGCGCCACTACCTTTTGAAACGTTACGAAATAGTAAGAACAAAACTACGGTGATAAAGGTAGAAAGACCGTGTAAAAGAATTTACTCTAAAAAAAAAATTAATATTAAAAATGTTACAATAAAATGTGCTCAAACTTAATCAACCAGGACACGATACCCTGTGGCTCTCACAGCCGGATGGATTAGAAATAAAAGAGAATATATAAAAAATTTGATTTAATTCTGCCTTCGAACGGGACGGAAAAATACAGGATGTACTTAACTGAGGGTACTCTGATGGTTTAGATGTTCTTAAGGAACGGAAGCGGTGTTTTCTATGGTAAAAGAGGTCTCGGATCAATGGAAGCTGTCTTCAACGGTAAAGGTGTCTCAGATAAATGGAAGTTGTCTTCAACGGTAAAGGTGTCTCAGATAAATGGAAGCTGTCTTCAACGGTAAAGGTGTCTGAGGTAAATGGAAGTTGTCTTCAACGGTAAAGTTGTCTCAGATAAATGGAAGTTGTCTTCAACGGTAAAGGTGTCTCAGATAAATGGAAGTTGTCTTCAACGGTAAAGTTACGTAGTTCTCACGTAGCTGCTGTGCTTTTCTAAGAGTACACAAGAATCAGGGATATGTAGGAACTTGATTGTAATGGGGCACATTGTGTTGGTTAAGCTTTTCAGGTTTAAAAGGAAGGTAGTTATTTGAATTTACAAAAATGAAATTTACTGAAAGCTTCCCAACATATATGTCACCCATATTGAAACAATAAAAAACAATTTAACTAAATTAGTAGTATACTAATGTTCTGAAAAACTTATTAGAGCCAAAGAGTTGTTATCTGAATAAATAATGTGCTTAAAAAATATATCTGAAACCTACAGTGTCGGTATCCTTCATACGAATGAATATTCTATAGGTTTAAAATATAATTAAAATGTTATTTATATTGAAAAAAAGATATTTTGCAACATAAAAAGCTCTCAAGTGTTTGCACAAAATTAAATTAAATTAATTATTTTAAAATGAATATGTAGGTATAAAATAAGGATTCCGTGACCACGTGCAACTGTAATTTATCTCTGAATATGTGAAAGAACAGAAATGCAATAAAAATTATCTCAGCGATTATATTGAATGGAGCTTAGATATTCTAAAATATAACTTTCAACTTACCATAGCAAATTAAGAAAAATTTCAGAACAAGAGAAAACGTGAGTACGTGTTTTCTCTGCAACGTCGGTATCGGAAAAGGAATGATTTTTAGCCTGTAGCAAACAGGGGGAAATTGACAAATGTCAATTGTCTCAACGTTCAGTTTTAATTCTATGGTTGGGAGTGGCTATTGGGACGGCAAGCGGAAATTACACGGAATTTAATATATTAAATCGAAACAGGTCGATGGGCATGTTACACGCTACTGTGCGAATATAATATAGATACTATAAATTCTCACTAAAACGGGAAATAATCAAAGTGCTCCATGGTTTTTTAATATGTTTTTGCTTTAAATAATACTAAATAGTAGAGATCCACTTTTTCTATGTATAGTGCCACAACTATGTGACAGGTGCTTTGAACGTACAGAAGGCTTATGCCATGGTGCCACTAAGTAAATTTTGGCCAATCCTTGGCCAAAGTCTTAGATCTTGGAAACTAGAGTGTAAATAAATGCAGCAGCTTTAAATTTTGAGATAACATCTTGTATACTCCTTCATTTGCTGATGCCGCGAATAGAGATTTCACAAGCTACATGCCGATGAAACTCCAAGAAGAATACGAAAAGTATGCAAAAAACGATTACTTGGTAATTAGAGATGAAGACGAAGGAGTCTTAGATCTTGGAAACTAGAGTGTAAAGAAATGCATCAGCTTTAAATATCTAGGGGTAACGTTATCATCAAACGCAATAAGTAACGCCGACAAAAGAGCAATGAGGCAGCGTAATTTAATTATTTAGAACAAAAATATCACCAAGAAAAACAAAAGTACAATCTACTATATATAAGTTGAAACCATCTGACATATGGAGAAGAAAGTTGCGCTCTTGAAATGGATTGCGGGAGGAAAAGTAGTCAAATCTCAACATTATATCATGTAATAAACGATAAAGTCCGTCAGATTATGATATTATAGTATCATAAACGGAATATAATGTAAGCTACTCAGATGATATGGTCACCTTGAGCGAATGGAAGAAGATCGCTGGCCGAAGAAGATCTAGCAATGGATTCCGCCAGAAAGAAGAAAACATGGCAGCACCGCATAGCTGGAAGAAGCACGTGAAGTAGGCGATGGAAAACAATGGTCTAAATTAGATAGATTGTTAGAATAGAGATTTGTTGATGTCGAGAAGCGAGAGATGGAAACAGTCGTAGAAAACTTTTAGTTAAAAAAACTAATGAATAGACTTTCGTCAGAGTAATGCTTGCAAACTAATGAAATTTTCCATCAAAATTACGGACATGAACTAAATATTGATCTAAAAAATGCGAATGGTCAAGTGTTATGTCTTTTCTGTTATGCCTCGTGGACTATAACAGAGGATACTTTGTAGCGACTTGGAGCATTTAAAATATGTTGAGACATGCGCATACTGAGAATTAATTGGACCGTGTCATGAACGTAGAGGTCCTTCACAGAATGAGGAAAAAGGAAGAAATAATTAATACCTATGAAAATTAGGAGACTGAATCTTGACCAATGTCATGAGACATCCAGGGTTTATGATATGTTGCACTTTATCATACAGGGCAAAGTTAATGGAAGAAGAGCATACCGGCTGAGAAAGCTGAGTAATGATAGCCAACAATATTGCAACATTCGTTAAACGGATATGGCAAGTCAAGAAGAAGTTCGCGAAATTTACGTATATTTAAATGTTGTCATAATAGATAAAATATGAAATTAGAATGCTTTTGAAAAAAAATTCGTTGTGGCCAGTATAAGATTTCCTCACTTTATACACTTAATAAAAACTATTGATTTATTTTGAAATAGTTGAATAAATCTCATTACACTATATATTTAAGAAAACATTTTAATTTCAAACTATATATTTTTTGAAAAGTTTTTTCAAACAAAAGTTGTTCAAAATTTAATTATCTTTTTGTTTTTATTTATGTGCCTTTCTTCTTTATTGAAAAAACAGTTAATGGTCCAGTATATACAGATGTGCTAGAAAACTTGTTCATCCCCAGCTGCCACAAGAAGCTATCGTGGAGGAGGTTTATTTTTAGCAGGATGGTGCACCTTGTCAATTTTCTTTAGTAACCGTTAGTCCGTTACTGCAGTAACGGACTAACCCACGATATTAAGAATTTTCAACTAATAACATTAATAGCAAGTATACAACATAAAGTTGATGCAAAAATGGTCTAAGCCACCTTTTATTTATATTCACTAGATGGCGGCACTTAAACCGTTATTGCACTCTAGAGTTTTAAATATTTTGAATGGGAAGAATGGACTGAAGCGGGTTAGTCCGTTTTTGCACTTTTGACCAATCAACATTATTTACAATTTTAGATATTTGATCTTGTTTATTTCTATATCGTCTCCTAATTTTTTCACAGAGAATTGTCTTCTGGGTGTGTTTAAGAATCTTTCCTAGTCATCATTTTTATATTCTTGGTTAGGTTAGGTTAGTTGACCAACCGTTGGTATTGTTTTAGTAATATATGATCATTTGCGTGTCTAGTTTGTTGCCACTTTTTACGTATTTTTTTTCCTGTATTATTTGTATAATATAATCAGGGAGGGTGTTGTGTATTTGTGTTTTAGGTTTTTGTGTTGTGGAAATATTTCTTGCAGCTATGATCGTATTTTGCGAATTTTCTATTGTTTTTTCTAAATGTTCTGTGTTTTCTATGTTATTAATTATTGTGAGATTTTCGTTTATATGTTTTCTGACAGTTTCAAAAATCTAAAAACTCAGCTTTCGAATGGTGTAAAAATATATAAGGTGTTCTATTTAAAAAAATTAAGTAGTTTTTATTTGAAAATATGCAAATTTTTTATTTGATTCGAAAAGGACTTTTCGAAATTTGAAACTCATTGGTGAAAAGCGCACATGTCTATCTTATTTCGTTTAGTTAATTATCACGTTTAAAATGTGTCAGTTTCAATTGGGGCACCCTGTACTTCCTTTTCTGACATTGGTACTTCGGAGGTAATAAGCGTAACTGAACGGAATTGGCACATTTGGAGTAAGTATAATCCTCAAGGCATTGGCGATTAACCATTAAATGCATGAAAGTCAGTGTTTGCAGTGCTTTTTGTGCTGGTGGTCCAAAAGTTTTGTGACTTGTGATTGGCAGAATGTTAAACGGTATTGAAACATGATTACTGAGTCGTACAAATTGGCTAACATTAATTTTGCTGACATGTGGTTCCAGCAGGACAATGCTGAAGTGTAAGACAATTGGACATCCACATTGCGCCTTCTATGTCCAATAAAGTCAGTTTCCAAATATATCTTTCTCCATTTTAATTTAAAGCAGTGAACCCCTAAAAAAACACCAATTTGATTTTTTAGGAATCCAATCTTTCGCTCTATCAAAAGATGTACGTCGATATGAAAGCTCAGAGACCCAGTGTATTCGAAAAAGATAATTTAGATGGTGTTCAACGTGTACAAAATACCAAAAATGAATTATATGCTTTTTTGATGGAATCTACGGGTATAGAATATCACATTCAAACTAAATGCGATTTAAAACAAGTTGGATCTTGGTTAGATTCGAAAGGTTTTGGTATAGCTATGCCCATGAGTGAGTATATTATTTTTTTTCAAGAAATTGTTTGAAACTTTGCATTTATTTGAAACAATACATGGTCGTTCATAGTGTTATTAAATATATTATATATATATATATATATATATATATATATATATATATATATATATTGTTGTAGATAGAACGAGCATATAACATTAATAGTATCCCAATAAAGTATAAAGTAATAATATCTATCAATAACAATAATTTGAAAATAAAGTACCAAAATTAATAAAATATCTATATAACAATATACTCAATTAGAATGAATGGGCATAATCATAGAGAAAATAAATAAGAATATAAAAAGAATTCATAAACAATTATTGTTAAAACATTAGTGTTTTTAAATGAAACTCAAGGTCTCTAGTTAATTCCACAATATAATACAAGTTATTGAAAATTCTATTATATTGTGGAATTAACTAGAGACCTTGAGTTTCATTTAAAAACACTAATATGAGCATATTCCACGAAGTAAGGGTCGAGACAGTCAATTTCATTGTTAAAACAGTTTTAAAATAATTCTGTATTTTAAAAAACAACCTTAGACAGAACTTAACAAGCAAACGAAGATCAATAAAATAACGTAACGCCACACGGAATATTAGACACCTAAAGCATCTGCTTATATTTAAAGAATAAATAGGATGGTAATAATAAAATCAACAGTGCTACAATGATTGATTAACAAATGACATTTAGAATTAGTAAAAATATATATAAGATATGTTAGTTAATATTTAATCATAAAAGTTAATAGGAAATATAATAATATAGGTAGAAAACTGTAATTATAGGTAATGTCAAAAACCAAAACGAAATATAACAGTTGACGACAAGTATACCAACATAAAATGTAATTTGATATGAAATATAAGAATAAAAATAAATGATTACCGACCTAATTTATGTGTATAGATGTAATAATATAAAACAAAATAAGAAATGAACTGTATCCATGTATATTATGCAAATATTTAGGTTGTAGGAAGTATAAAATTTGTATATTTGCATTGACCAATAGGAAGATTTCAAATAATCAATAACATGAAAAAACAATGATAATAAGATGTTAGTGAATTAAATCAATGACGATAAGGTTATAGTGAATCAAAAACAACATTTAATAATAAGTTTAAATCAGGAAAACAATAAAAACATTGATAAACAAAGTGACAGGTGAACAATAATGAAAGATTTTTCTAGAACATTGCCAGCTTCCGGTTATAAACGATAGAAAGGGTTTTGGCGGATAAAAAAACCCGCGGTACTGAGTCAAGCGTTGTTAATCAAGGAAAAAAGAAGTGATAGTATGTTATGCAGTTTTTCTTAGTAAATTTTCAAGTAATAAGTGTTGAATATATATAAATAAGAAGTATAAAAGTAATTTATAATTAAAATAAGTGCAAAGACAAATTTGTGTTGAAACAAAGTCAAGCCAAGTAGGAGAATTATCACCAGATAATTATAAGAAGGAAGATTGTCACCTGAAGCGGGAAAGCGTCATGGATGGACACAATTGAAGGCGTCGCTTGGTGAAATATAACAAGGTCTGTGGTGTGTTTTAATTAATAATATTTGGTACCAAATAATAAAAAAGTGAAATTTAAATCATAAACACCTGTTAATAAAAGTTTTAAAATGATTATAATAAACCAGGAAACGTAAAAACTTACCATTATCAAATTTGTAGATATATGTATTAATTTCTGTCATGTTGAATTTTTCTCCAGTTACATATATATAAAACTTTCCACAAAACAACAAACCATAACTAATTTCAGTTTTTATCACATGCACAATTGTTATAATACGTTAAAATAATATTTAAAAAGATCGAAATTAAGTAGATAAAATATTTCAAATATCCTCTCCATTTCATTAACCGATTAAAACTTAAGCAGTATCTAAATATTTTCAATAATCCTATTTAGAAGAACAAGAAGAAAAAAGTTACAATAGTTGAACAACTTTAAACGCAGGTGTTCATTTTTTTCAAAGAAATATAATGTTTACAAACGATTATGCAAGTTTATGCAAATGAGTCTGCAAAAGCCGTCTCAAAAAGAATGAATATGTTTTACATTATACATAAAGGTTGTGTGATGTGGAAATTTAGATGTATATAGAAAAATCCATATTTACATTTTATAGCATAAGAATTTTTCATAGTTAAGAAAAGGATAATCATTTATTTTTATATATCATAGGTATATGACTCCAATAATAAAATTAAAGCGCCAACTATATTTTATATATAATTAATATTGAAATTTTCAAATTTTTTTGTTCTATCTTTTAATAAATCACATAAAATAAATTACATTGATTAGTAATGTTGATATTATTATGACTTTGCCCAGGACCCTACTGAGATATAGAGTAGTGAATAAATAAGAGCAGCCGAGGTAATAAAATTTAGGAATTAAATGAAGCCACATGATATTAAATAGCATAATGAATAGGAGGTATTAAGGATAAAATATATATGAATTAGCTAGCCCAAGAGTATAATATTTCAATAGTAACACAACATTAATACATTTTTATATTCAATTTAAATTCACAATTAAAATATAACAATCCATTTAACTATTCCAATTAGCACACTAAGTAGAATCATATTTAATTTGTCTCCGCAACAAAGTGGAACAAATAACTTATAGTTCTTCAATATATCATTTCATATACAATATATATGTATATGTATATAAACTTAAAATTATTAATCTTTACCCTGACGTCATTAATATCTGATCACATAACCGACATAATTATTTAGTGGCATCTCTTTCTATTAATAGTGAAGAACAGAACAAAATAATTTTACATTTGTCGGTTATGTTATCAGATATTAATGACGTCAGGGTATAACGAGAAAACGCAACCCTTCAGTGCCCGTTATAGATGTGCGGGTTGTCTCCCGTAGTACAACCCGTGCTCGCCAGTCGACTAGCTTCGGTCGAAGAAGGGGTAGATTCTTCAAAATTTAACAGTTTATTCAAAAGGGCAAGCACCCCAGACTTCTTAAGTTAGCCCACAACTCCTCAGTGGGTTAACGCATGAATTACACACTCCGAAAGGTTAAACTGATAGGTAAGTTATCATTAAAAATAAAAGTCAGCAAGTATCCCCTGATTGAGGTTTAATAATCTCTTTGGGCCAAATGTCTCTTTTCAAAATGTGATGGTTACAAAGTTTACAACAAAAAAAGAAGCTATTATTACCTGAACACTGCTGAAGGCTGTAGATTTAGTATGCAGTTAGGCTGAAGGCCGATAACTACATAAATACTTAGATCGCAAAATTTCCTAAACGAAAAGTAATAATATTTAATTACCGCAAAAAAATAGAAAAAGCCATACATAAAATTTTTTGTGAAATTTTGTCTGTTAATGTGAATGGAATAATAAGAAAAATGACTGTTACAAGTGATTTTCCCTCCTCAGAACAGCAATCGAATCCCTCGATGTCGATGCTTCGAAAAGTACCAGCCCTCCTGGCTACTGATCCAAGTGAGTGGTCTGGCTGACTTCGTACTCCTCAATCAGCGGATAAAATTTATAAAACCAAAATAAACCCCCCCCCCCCTAAATAACGAGTTCTTCTGGCATGGTCGTCAACCGAAATACCCACGTGGTTTTCAGATTCTAAATATCTTGCAAATTGCTACCGATCACTCACTTTTTCACAGCAAATTGTCGGGTCGGACCTCCTAGTTGCCGTATTACACAGTATTTCCTCCCCTACACAAGTATTAACGTGGTTCTAATGTAATGGCTACCACAGCACATCCATTTTGAAAAGTTACTAGACAGTGTTCGCTTCGACGTCCAATGGAGAACTGACTTGCTTCTCATCGAAACCGTTTGTCATAAATCCCCGTCGGCAGGATCACCAACTATCTCGAGCACTGATTCGGGCGTATATTCACGTGGAATCAACTCTCAACGTTACATCTTAACGTTGCAGTTCCCCCCTTTCATCAAAGAAAATTAGCCCAGAAGGGTTAATTTTCACATGCAGGCGGTTGTGTCGAATATGGCTTAAGATCTATACAGAGCCAGACACCTGCCGGAACACCATCCTTATCTTGTAGTTCATAAGTCCACGGGGACAATCTTTTGACTACCGAGAAGGGACCTACATACCCAGGAGCTCATTTACGAGTGTAAAACCTCGATGCATCCGAAAGGACAGAGTTCTTCTTCCACGCCAAATCGTGTGTGAGGAACTCTACGTGTCTACGTCTCAGATTATAGCTGTCACAAACCTTCTGATTCGCTCGCAACCTCCAACCGTTTCTTAATGTCGGCGTACAGCTTCTTAAAAGTCTCGTTACGACTATACTCAGGAGTGTTTACGCTATCATCACTACTCAAATCTGAATTATCCATATACTCGGCACCAGACAATAGCATAGACCTACCAAAATTAGCAAAATACGGTGTCACCTTCGTAACTTCATAAGTAGTCGTTCTAATCGCACAACCTATCTGAGCGAGATGTTCGTCCCAATAACGATGATTATCCGAAACGTAGGAAGCCATCATAGGCTTAATTACGCGATTAACTCTTTCACACGGGCTAGCCTACTTCCTCTTCAATCTTACGAGCAAAGACCGCTGCAGACGCTGTTCAAAGTGGGTATATCAGAACATACTTGGTCAAATAATCCGTAACAACAAGAATAAAAGAATTATCCCGTTTCGACCTTGGAAGAGGCCTCACCAAATCTGTGGAAATCATTTCCCACGGCCTGCTGGATGAGATACTATCTTATCAACAGCTTTCCCTCGTGATACCTTATGCGCAGCACTCACCTCACGCCGATTAATATACCTTGCAACATCTGCTCTCATTTTCGGCCAATAAAAACGTTCAGTAACCCTATGGACGGTTTTATTATTAATACCCGTATGTCCAAATGTGGGAGGGACATGGGCTTCTCAGATAATACGCGGCCTACTAGATTTGGGAACTACTAGTTTCCAAGACTCACCAGGCGACAGTGGTTGTGTGTACCTATTCACCAAATGTTTGTAGAGAAGACCACCCTTCACACGCCAAGCTGGAAATTTCAGATGCTTATGATTTACATAATTGACCATCTTACAATACCACTTATCACTAGCAGTATCAAACGAGGGGGGTGATACCTCTTCAGAAGACAGTTCTACAGACACCTCGTCAACAACAGGCACAGCCCGAGAAAGAGCATCAGGTACTACATGTTCACGGCCTTTACGATGTATAATTTGGAAGTTATACTGTTGCATTTTGACTGCCCATCGGGCTAGAACACCCTTCGGACTCTGCAACTTCTGCAACCACAGTAGACTATAATGGTCCGTAATGACCGTAAAAGGGATACCTTCTAAATAAGGTCGAAGTTTTTCAAGAGCCCAAATCACAGCGAGACATTCGCGTTCAGTGGTTGAAAAGTTCCTATCCTGACGAGTAAGATATCTACTTAGATAACAAATAACCCTGTCAACATCCTCATGAGGCTGACTCAACACAGTTCCTAAACCATATCCACTACTACCGGTCTGTACGACAAAAGGTTTACTGAAATCAGGACAAGTAAGAATCGGTGCAGAAACCAAACATTCCTTAACACGGCGGAAGGAAGAATCACATTCAGAACACCACACAAAAGGACGATTTTTCCTCAGAAGACCCGTAATGGGGACCATGATGGTTAAAAAGTTAAGGATAAATCTCCGGTACCAGGAGAAGGTTCCAATTACACGACGAACTTCCGTAATATTACGAGGGGTCGGTAACTCCAACATTGCCTTCACCTTATCCACATGCAACCCAAACCGATCCACTACGTACCCATGATATTTCATTTCAGGACGACAGAACTGACACTCATCTATGTTCACAATAATTTTAGCATCCGCTAATATCTTAAAAACCTCTTCGAGTACCCGTACATGTTCCTCGAAAGTTTGAGTACAAATAACAACGTCATCGAGATAGACGAAAACAGGTAGTTCGAGATCGTGGCCTAAAACATTGTCGATCAGCCGCTGCCAGGTAGCTGGGGCGTTATGTAAACCAAATGGTAGGCGTTTGAATTGAAAGCCGTTATTAGGTTCTATAAAAGCGGTATATTGCCTCCAACATTCAGCTACCGGAACTTGCCAATAAGCGCACTTAACATCCAGACTCGACAGATACTTGGCTGCACGCAGCTTCTCTAGAGTATCAGTTACCAAAGGAAGAGGGTAACTATCTCGAACAGTAACGATATTCAACTTCCTATAGTCCACGCAAAACCGGTAGGAATTATCCTTCTTTTTGACCAATAAAATGGGAGAAGTCCACGGACTATTACTGGGTTCAACAACACCTAATTGCAACATTTCATCCAGTTCCGCGTCAATGTGTCTCTGTATAACGGGGTTCACCCGATAATATCGCTGTTTTATGGGGGGACTAGACGTTATTATCACATATTCTACTATCAGTGCACCCTAGCCCTTCTCCCATAATATCCACATTCCTATCAATTACGGCCTGAAGTCTTTGCTGTTCCAGAGGAGTGAGTACCGTTCTAGACAAAACATGTTTCACTTTATTTAATAACACAGGATCTGCCGAAAAATGCCACTCATCGTGACGAAGGTCTGGGACGACGCCCATCAAATTCCAAAAATCTACACCAAGAATTAAATTATGAGTTAATTCAGGGACAACCAGAGCCTCAATCAACCGTTTACGATTCCTCAAAACCACGGGTAACATTTGCTACTGTACAATTAGTCGACCTACTTTTATCTAAAGTCAAACCTAAACAAGAAATTAACTCATAAAATAGTTCTTGAAACGCCTGAATCCAAAAGACCTAAAAAAGTTTTACCTATCATATCCACCTTAAGATAAGGACGTTCATCATCAATGGCATGATCCACCACATAATCTATGACGGCACAAAAATTATTAACCGGGGGTTTCCACTGACGCACTTTAACCGATCATTCAAGCACGTCTCGGTTCGTTTACAACGGCTAATTCTGGAAAAGCAATCAGGGAAAGTCCTAACCGTGAACCCTTCTTTCTTACATCTGAAGCAAAATTTCTTATTCCTACGACACCCCACGGCCCGATGATCTGGCTGCTTACAACGGAAACAAACAATTTTATGAACTCTAGGAATAGATGACGAAGTAGGGAGGGGTAGAGTTCCAACCTCAGACACAGGTTCCACATGCGATGACACATAAGCTAGATCTGGCTCCATACAATTTAGTTCTCCCACTGTAATTATCGATAACCGATTTCCTAGCCTCCAATTTAACACTCAAAGTCAATAACTCACGCACGCTATTAATTTCCAGAGTCCGAGATGATGTTGATAGTAAGGCGTGATATTCCTTACCAATATTTTAAGTTTAGTTTCCTCCGAAATGGGACAAATCAACCTGTTGAAATAACCAGACATCACAGCCAAGTAAATTCCCATACTTTCTTCAGGACCTTGAGTTCTACTCCTCATTTCCTCGAACAGTTTTTCATTATAATCTACTGATAAGTACTCTTCCCGTAATAGATCCACGAATTCATCCCAAGAGTTAATCTCTTCTCTATAAGCCAAATAAAATTGATAAGCCCTACCAGAAAATAAATCAATACCACTAGCTAACAAAATTTCCTTATTTACATTACTCGAAGCCCGATACTCTTCCACTTTTCCAGAAAGCTTGATAACGAAATGCCTTTGGGATCTCCAGAAAACACTAAACCCCACTTACTAGGCAAGATCGTCTTAATACTAGTTCCTTGACGTATTACCGGGATTAGGAGGTAGTCTTATTTCATTGAGAGTCGACCTACGGATTGTTGACAAATTTGCAAAATATGGCCCAGGTTGAGAAATACGCAATTTCTAACTGGGGGGGGGTAGAGTTTGACGAGAACGCTCCTGCCTGGAAGCCTTACTACCCAGGGATTCAAATAAAGAGAGTGCCTTGGACATTAATTCATCTACTTTCGCCCTTTGTTGAACACCAGCATCACCTGCTTCGAAATTAGTCACATGTTCCAACCGACCTATGAAATGCACTAACTGACTTTGTAATTTCTGGATATTACCACTCACACGAGTTTCATTGAAGACTTCTACACTGGGCTCAATCTGATCTAACTTATTCTAAACTGCACTCAAATCTTCAGCAGCTGTATACGGATACTCTGGCGGATCTATTCTATCATCTTCCTTCTCCACCTGCAACGCTAAAACTAAACTAGGCCGCATCTCAGACACCGTGCCACTCGGAATACCGCGTATTGTCAACTCATACACAAGCTCATCCTGAACCAGTTGATTCGACAAACCTACGAGACATTTTCTAAATTCAATTGACAAGCAATCCAAGCAACAAACCAATTTCAAATCTAGCGGAACAATAATTCTTCCCAAACACACTTGTACCTCAAGTGGCCTCCCTCCAACTGAAACCTAATCAGTAATTTGAAAGCCAAATCCAGATACCGAATGTTCAAAAGTCCCTATTTGTCCAGACAATATCACCAACCCACAGAGTTTCCACCAAGTGTACTTCTCGAACCAACGCAACGTTCCTTTCTCAAAAGTGATTCCAAAATACAGGAGTCCACGAGAGCAAGTTACCAGTTCCAAAACACCGACCCGCTTAGGTTCGAATCCACAATGTAGCTTACAATCGTCGAAAGTCAGATTAAACTTACTATTTATGATAAATTTGAATATTGCTCAGATTCCGTACAAAAGAAACAAATATCGTACGATTTTCTATTCAATTTGTGTTTTCTTTAAGACTCTAAATCTAATATGGCGAATAATGTGAAACGTTATTTCACCAAAGCGCTCCAGGGACAGCCAATTTCACAGGTCTTAAGTTACGGCGTAAAATGGTCATTGATTGTCATTGTCAATATTAATTTTCCTTTTCCTCTAGTAGTATAAAAGGATTTATAGTATAAAGAGATGCATTTATTTAAAACTTATTTAAAACTTATTTACTTCAGAACACCCAATGTCAGAAAAGGAAGTATTGTAATGGCGCGAAAAAAAGTCGGGATTTTTGCGGAAATATCCGTTTCATGACTATTTAAGACGACTGACCAAGTTTGAGCATGATGGTGGTGCGTCCATATGTCGTCAATTTTTGGTTGCGGCACATATACTTTAAGGAGCTGAGATACCATTTTCAAATTTTGAATTTATAGACATAATGCAGACCTCACTTACTTTTGGTTGAAATCCGTCAACGGGAAGTGGTAGTTTACCTGAAGCACTAAACTGTTTTTCTTCATTTTAGGCATCCCAATTATAAAATAATGGAAACTTTTTCAAATAAAACTTGCCAATAATAAGATTTAGAACAACTTTTGTTTGAAACATTTTTTCAAAAATGTATAGACTTTTTTTATTGTTTGGCTGGACCCATGCAGCCAGAAACTACGCACGTAGTGACCAGATTTAATGCCAAAAAAATCTCTTAAATACAATAGCTTTAATTTACACGTCTATCAAAAGTTTGACATGTATCGTATGTGAGGAAGTCCTGTGCTGGCCACAACGTATTTTTTTACTAGGAAAAAGGGAAAGTAAAAAAAACTAAAGCTATTTAGAATAAACGTAGGTCTCAAATTTTGGTACCGAATCTTCCGCTAGCCTGAGTTATTTTCCAAAATTTTTTACACGTGCGAATTTTTTGAAAATTTCCTGAGGCGCTAGCTAAGCTCTAGGGAGATTATAAGTGAAAATCTGTTCTAAAGATAGAGTTCAAAAGCAAAATTAACTTATTTAATGCAAATAAATTGCAAAAGTCGATATACACAATAAAATTAAAGAGTGAATATTCTTCTACTTCTTTTTTTTTCTTCTTGTTCTGATTATCACTGAGTTCGTTTTCGGTTTATGATACTTTTCAGCTTTATCTCCTAGTCTTTAGAAAAATGCAGGGTGTCCCACGACGATTATGACAAGTAATATATCAGAATTGGGCAGTAGTAGATAATTATAATTTTGGGGGTGTAAATTAGAGCAAATGTTGCATCTTTTCTTGTTATTGTGTTACCCAATGAGGTATTTGTTTTTGGTCACGTGACGTCGCATTCAAAATTATTAATGGGACAACCTGTATGTGTGTGCCTTTCCGTGTTCCTCTCGATAAAAAAATTCCAATTAACTAGCACACTTGGGGTCTAAAGTGATCAATTCAAGAGCTACAGGTACTTAAAGGATTGTAAGTTAAAAAATTCATAATTGAATCCCCTGTAATTTTCGGCAATCTTACATTCGTACGTAATGATTAAAACAAACCAATAATATAATTTTTAATAATACTTGAAAGTTAATAATGCATTTCATGTATATCATGGAGTAAAATTACATAGAATTGTTTTTTTCCACAAAAACTTGTTTACCTATATATAGAGAGAGATTAATATAATTAGACAAATAGCAACATCCAACGGTTATCCATTAGATATGATAAATAAGCTAATTGGTAAAAAAGAGGAAAAACTGGCGTTACTAATATTTCCTAGACAGACGGATGAAATAAAAACTTATAAAACCATCACATATGCAGGAAATATTTCTAATAATATTTCAAAGATAATATCTTCAGCAACGAATATGGTTTTCTTTTAAAACAGAAAGTAACGTTAGTACAAAATTGTTAAATGTAAAAACAAAAATACCACCATTAAAGAAGTCAGGTATATATAAACTCAAATATCCAGAATGTAATGCTGTCTATTTGGGTCAGACCGTTAGAAATTTTGAAATCCGATACAGTGAACACTTACGAGCATACAGATTAAAACAACCAGATAAATCCCACTACGCAAAACATCTACTTGACACCAATCATTCATTGACACCTAACACAAAACTAGAAGTGCTGCATATTTGTGAAAAGAAACAAGAACTGGATTTCCTTTGAAGAATTGGAAATTAGAAGACATTTAAGAAACCCACAATATGAAGTTGTCAATGAACAGTTAAATCTAGGGAGTTCTCCACTAATAAACTGTTTTCTTAAGTGATAATTGTAAAGATCAGCAGATATAGTTTTCCTGGTTTTCTATATCATTGCACAGTTATACTGATCTTAATTGTAATAATGATATCCAGGATATCACCATAGGGCTAATAATATCTAAGCTTCAATATTTGTAATATAACATCTTCTTCTTTTTTCTATTAACATATATTAAGTCAATCACAAGTTAGGTCACTTCTTGGTCTAGCCAAAAATAACTACTCAACATCAGGTAGGCATCAAATGGAATGTAACTTCTGTCATTCTGACGATGATATTGATTTATCGAAACAATTGTCAATTTTTTAGAATTTTCATTAATTTTTATTATATTGTGGAATTAACTAGAAACCGTGAGTTTCATTTAAAACACTAATATGAGTAGATTCCACGAAGTAAGGGTCGAGACAGTTAATTTTATGAATTTTTTAACTTACAATCCTTTAATTACCTGCTGCTCTTGAATTAATCACTTTAGAACCCAAGTGGGCTAGTTAGTTGTAATTGTTTTATCGGGAGGAACACAGAAAGGCACAAATATACAGGTTGTCCCATTAATAATTGTGAATGCGACGTCGCGTTACCAAAAACAAATACCTCATTGGGTAACACAATAACAAGAAAATATGCAACATTCGCTCCAATTTACACCCCCAAAATTATGATTATCTACTACTGCCCAATTCTGATATGTTACTTGTCTTAATCGTCGTGGGACACCCTGTATATTAATATAAAATAGCTACGAAATTACGAAGGTTCACTAAAAAATATGTGTGTGTACATTTTCTTTGTCAATACATTTTATTTTATTAATTTCAGACGCTAATTATAGAGGAGCAATTGACAACGCTATCCTACAACTACAAGAAGCAGGAAGACTTTCTTATTTAAAGGAGAAGTGGTGGAAATTAAAAAGGAAAGAGCCGTTATGTGAAAATGTAAGTCACTGTTATTTTTCGTAAGTAATATTGAGCAAAACAAAAAAATTCAATTTGAAATAGATGTAAAGTGTTTTGTAATGTATTGAAAGAGACACAGTTACTATACGGCTCCTGACGCTAAAGAAACTTTCTACAGACATTTATACTGTGTGAGATTGAAAATGCAACACCTAGATTAGATTAGATTATTAACGCAACCTTAAGGTTTATTTTTCCCCTCTATCAGAATTGTTGTCGCTACTACTATAGCTCGCCTTCTAGTTCCAGAGTTCTAATGAACTCTAGTATTTGGGACGAATTCAAGGAGGTCGCTCCTACACATTTCTTGCCCGAAGCAAAGTTTACGTTGGTTTGCAATGGCGAGGCATTCAAGAACTAGGTGATCCGGAGTTTTTTCCTCCTCCCTACAGAATTTGCACACGTCAGTTTCTGTCACACCTATTCTCATTAGGAGCTTCCTAAGGCAGCAGTGCCCTGTAAAGAAGCTCGTGAGGAGATGTAGCTGGAGTTTTCTAGCTTCTGTATCATGTAACAGATTCCAAGATTTCATGAATATCGCTTTGTGCATTTATATTCCCGTCCAGGAATACCAAAAGCGACTAACTTCCATATGTTGTGGCACCCCAAACCATAACTTTTCCTGAAAGCGAAACCTCACGTTCCAAACAAAGTGTTCCCCTCATTATTTACGTCAACGTCGGATTTTCCTTCGTCCTGTGACGATCCGAAAAGTCACTATTAGATTTAGTTAGTTTAATTTTAAGTATGGTCAGCGGCCAGTGAACTTGAAGGTCGTTAACAATTTGTAGGAAGGTTATTGTTCTAATCGGAATCACGACTGTTTGTAAATATAATAATAAACGCGATTCAACGATATAAATAATTTAAGTATAGTAAGGTCGACGGAGATCATCGACTGATTATGTTTAGTTTTTAATAATATAAATAGGAATTCCTTACGTTGGAAACGGGAGTTCATTGTTAACTAGTGTCATGTTAGTAATGCAGTTTGTATAAGTTATCTGTGGTCAGTAACTTTGTTAGAAATAACAATAAATTATCCCAGTGATTTTTGATAAACTATGGTATTATTTATTCCCACCGATTAAGGGTAAGTGTTTTCTCATCGATAATGGTATAATGAACTGAGGACTTAGCACGAGGAACACTTGCCGTTTTAATCACCACATGGCGATCCTGCAAACAAATGGTAATATTCAAATGGTAGATAGATCCTGCGAACTAAGATAAATGGACTCTGCGAACCGATGATAGTGGAAATAAATGGTAATAATTGGAGCAAGTAAGTGATAAAGACGCATCCGAACGAGCAAAGTATATGGTCTTTTATCTGAATTTTGGACCTTGGCGGAGCAGAATTATGGGTGGTATAGCTACAAAACAAGAGGTACAAGAAACCGGTGCGGTAAACAACACTTTTATAGTGCAGCAAGAGAGTTTTGTAACACAAATAATGGCTTTATTGTACATAATAACGGTAGCGTTCATTTTAAAATTCGTATGGTCCCTATGAAAGACACACCGAAGAGCACTAAAAAGAGACATCAACAGAAGCATAGCGGTTCAGAAGACGACGGGTATAAAATTGTAAGTACATATGCACTCTATTCTTATGAACGAATGGTTGATCTTTTTTTTCTCAAAATGTCAATCACGTGGGAAGAATTCGAAGATAAGCTAAAATCAATCGTAGAAAAAATAAATAAACAGGGAAAACGGGTTTTAAAAAAGGAAACTCCTAAAAATACAGATATACATACTGAAGTAATTAATAGTATAATAATTCTTTACAATAATTTTACAAAATTAATAGGTAAAAATTGGAAAAACATAAGTGTAATACAGCAAGAAAGTTGTAAAAATTATTCTGATAGGATTAGGGAGAAAAGTTCTAGGTCATTTCAAACGCTAAACTGTACTGTTAAAATACCTACATCTATATTCGAGGAGATCGATACGGTCGTATTACGAACTATAAGCAAACAGGTGAAAATTGCTACGAGTATGAATGATTTTTTTAATTTCGCGAGTAAGGTATTACCTACTGAATTTAATGGCGAAGCAAGTAAGCTACAGTCATTTTTGGATTCGTTAGATTTATTACAAATAAACGCAACAGGTAACGAGGAAAATGCAGTTCTTTTAATTAAAACTAGACTGACGGGAAAAGCAAGAGATCTGATAACGACGGAATATTCTATCACAGAAATCAGAAACAAGCTTAAATCCTGAATAAGAGATATAACCCAAGTCTTTTCTTGGCAAAACTAAACAAAGTAAGACAAAATGGAAAGGATATAACACAGTACGCGTCGGAAATAGAGAAGCTGGCGGATAAACTACAGGCAGCATACGTGTCGGAAGGTATGCCAGAGAATTTAGTAGAAAAATACACCAAAGATGTTACGATTAAGGCAGTAACGATGAATGCCACAACAGACGCGACGAAAACAATTATAGCAGCAGGAAGCTTCGAAAATACACAAGAAAAACTATCTAAGCTGGTATCAGTAGAAGGCATAGTAAGTCATCAACAAGTATTGCATTTCAAAGACAATAGGAATTTCTTCAGAAAACCAGATTTTAACTATAGGAACAATCAAAGAAGAGGAAACAACAGCAGAATGTATAACGGTAACTCTTAAGGAAGGACAGACAATATAACCTAGGAAACGGGTATAACAGTTACGTAGATTACAATAAGGACAAAAAATTTAACAGGAATAATTACAATAACCACACTAATAATAATGTAAGAATATGCGAAATAGAACATAAAATTGAAGAAATGAGCAGACAAATAGCACAGTTCAAGAAAGAAAACTACGAATTAAGGATGGAAAATATGGAACTCAAGGAAAAAACTGAATTTTTGCAAGGAAACATGACACAGACCCAGAAAAATTTTAGAGACAAGAATTTTATAATACATGGTATAGAAGAAGGCAACGAAGAAGATGAGGAACAACTAGAAAATAAATTAGAAGATGTAATGAAAAAGATTAATAACACAGTAACAGATATTTTGAAAAAAAACTAAGTGTGCTAATAATGATGAAATACGTGAAAAAGAAAGTAGAAACTTTGGAAGGAACGAATAAATTAATAGGAACAAAGATATTTATTGATGAAGACTACCCAAAAGATATACTGGAACAGAGAAAATAGCTAATAAGATATATGAAACAGGCGAGAGAAAGTGGAGCCAAAGCTAATTGATAATACATTAATGATAAATGACAACGTATACAGTCTTAAAGAACTAGAAGAAAGGAAGAATCAGTTAGAAATACATACAGGATGGAATCAATCAACATTTAAGGAGCATAACGAAACTAATCGGAAAATTTTTAATACAACCTTCAATGATAAAAGTTTTAATTCAACTAAGAGGTGAATACATTGACAATTTTACATTTTGAAAATAACCGTATCTCGTTAAGGATGAGCATGTGGATCAAAAACAAATTGAAATTTAGTGAAGCCTTAAGTACCAGAATACACAACTTAGACTTAGGACGAACGTTGGAAAAGCTTGATGAGCTTTCGGTAAAATTTGAAGTAAAAAGAATGAAGATATGCGCAAATGATGGTATATTCAAACAGTGCACAATAGAATAATTTATAGAAGAAGGGAATAAAAGGTTGAAAAACATAAAGGTATGAATCTGCGAAGTACGAAAGACGGTACAGCGGAAAGAAGAGATTCAAGAGATTTTAGAAAGATATCATAACAATCCAATGTTTGGAGGGCACATAGGAAACAATAGACTATTAAAGAAATGGAGAGCGAATTTCATATGGAAAAACATGGAGAAAGATGTACGGAAGTATGTAAAGAATTGCCATGAATGTCAAGTGAATAAAGCGAAACCCAGTCATAAGAAGAACTTTGTCATCACGGACACATCTATAAAACCGTTTGATATTATATACATATACACAATGGTCCTTATGTAGAAAGTAACAATGGGAATCGTTATTGTACTACAATATTATGTGAATTGACAAAATACGCGGTCATGATACCAGTCAGTAACAAAGAGGCAGCCACAATTGCAAAAGCTTTATTCGATAACTTTATACCAACTTATGGGTTAATGAAGGAAATAAGGACAGATCAAGGAACGGAATATAAAAACGAAATAATGAAAAATTTAGCAGAACTTTTAAAAATAAAACACAATTTTTTAACAGCATATCATCACGAATTAATAGGCAGCTGTGAAAAACTGCACAGAACGTTCAACGAGTACATAAGAAACTTTATAAAGGATACTAGGGATAACTGGTGTGAGTTTGTAAAATTGTTTGCATATTGTTATAATACAACACCTAATACGTATCATGGATACACTCCATTCGAATTATTGTACGGTAGGAAACCCAACATTCCAGAATGTTTAAATTCAGAAATTGAACCATGTTACAACTTTGAGAGGTACGACAAAGATTTGAAATATAGATTACAGTACGCGCATGACAGAGCTAGGCAGTTTTAAATAAAAAATAAGTTAATTAGAGTAAATAAAAGCAAAAGAAATCTTCATCCGTAAATTTTAAGATAGGAGATTCAGTAATTTTCATAAATTAAGAAAGAACTAAGTTCGATCCTTATTATTTAGGCCCATTTAAAATAACGAAAATAATAGGAGTAAACTGTGAGATTTTATCTCAAAATTATAAAAAACAAACCGTTCATAAGAACCGATTGTATAATAATGATAATATTTGTAATCAAAGTGAGGTGAGATTGTAAACAAGCAATGCAGTGTTTAAAAATAGGACAAGACAGTTAGTGTCCTCATTTAGAATATCTACGGATAAGAGTTACCATAAACAAGCAAATATTTGTCATAGGTATATTGTACAGACTTCCGGATCAGTGTTTGAGGGAGTACATTGTATCCCTTGATAACTTTGTTACCCTCCATTGTAACTAGTTATGACAATATTATAGTTGTTGGTTACGTAAATGTTGATTTACAAAAAACAGATAGTCTGTTAACTACTTGTCTCGAATGCTATGGTCGTACAAACATAGTAAAAGAACCTACACGTATGACCCCCGAATCTTCGACTCTTTTGGATCCACTTTTCACAAACAGATATCAAAATTTCACTGATTGCATAACCTTAGAAGCAAAATTTATATATGATCACAAGTTATTCAAAACGGTTATGGAAGTTGCCCCTTTTGCAAACTCCATAAATTTATTTGCTTTAGAGATTTCTTGAAATTTGACGGGAATGAATTCTTAACAGATTTGGCTTCTGTGGATTTGAATGAAACCTTTTTTGTACGTAATATGAATAAAAAGTTCGAAATACTTACCAATGCTATCGTATAAACTTTTGACAAGTACTCCCCAGTTAAAACTGTTCGCATAACCAAACCTAGTCCCATGGTTGACATCGCCTTTTGCACAAATTGTCAAACAAAAGCTTTTCCAGCTTACAAAGATAGCAGTGAGAAATTTTGCATTGGCCTCTATAAGAAGAGAAAAGCGCTCATGTGTGACTTTCCTTGAGCAACAATAAAACTCTGGGCCGAAATGAAAAGTATGATACTTGGTATAGCCCTTTCAAGCCCGAGATTTGATTTTGTAAAAATTATTATTTTTGGTTGCTAGTTTTTATACTTAAAGACTAAAGTATATCTAAAAAATGTTTAAAAAAAAGTACACATCATCACCTCCAACAAAACAACTATATCACGTTCATGCTCTCTGGGCTTATGGAACATGAACGCATGATCGTGACTGACGCTGAGAACCAGTAGTTAGTTTCAATAAAACTCAAGTTTTATAACTGGTATTAACGTTTATTTACGATTTTAAATATTTAAACATTATTTTATACGCTACTTCTTGTGATAGTTTTTGAAACATGATTTTTGTCACGATAAGCATAAATATACATCACACTTTTTGCATATTGCTGCTTTCATAACGTTCAAGCCTACATGATCTGGGACTATTAATTTCATCGAACAGAGGGAAATGTTCGTATCCGTCATATCTTCTTGTTTCTGATGGTTGGTTAGATGGTCTGTACCTCATGAGAATCAGATCAGGATTTATATTCTCAATCTGGTTATTTCATCCGTTAATAAACGCTCTATAGCTGGTGCTCCTATGAGACACTCAGCTATTTCAAGTCGAAATTCAAGTAAGTCTTTGATTTTCTTTCTCGGGATATGAGCAGCAATAGCTTAGAATCTGTAAACGCGCCAATCATTTACGACAGATAAATCTATAAAATGAAGTATTACTTTCAAAGTTCACTTCTAGATTTTTATAAATGTGCGGTAATATTCCACACCTTGATCAAGCACATTTACGCCTCCCAAATTTTGATTATAGTTTTCAGTATATTTTGGCATGGTAATACCTATCTATGTTTTTTTGTTTTTATCCCATCGTTTCACTTTCATTGTATCGTCAGCTGACGAGGACGTCATCAACACTTTATTGTTCATCCATTTAACGACGCCAACGTCTTTACAGACAAACTTTTGTGATTCACCCCGGTTCATCTGGCGGTCTTTTTTAAACGGTACTTTTGTTCGTTCAGCCAATCTGTGTTAAACATTAAAGTAACTATACCAAGCATTCCCAGCTCTGATAGGCGTTCCAACAATGGAATTGAAGTAAAATATCTCTCAAAATAAATGCAGCTTCCTAGAGGAATGGATTTAGACAGATGTAGCACCACAGCAGCTCCTACTCCAAGTGATTTATCAGGAAAAGGTGTTTTTGCTGTTTGATAGACTTCAAAATTTAACATGAGGCCGTCGTTAGTTGTACCTACAAACATTTCTAACCCTTGAGGACGAGATTTATTTTTGACTACCTGGCGTAAGCGTTTTAAGCATGTTCCGCAGAAAGGTATAATCTGTTCGTTAATAGAATAACTTCCTGGAACTTTCAATAATTTATCACAAGCCCTTTTCACTCTAGTTATAATTGGTTGTACTTTTTACAGAATATTGTTGTCATCTTCTACTGCTGTATCTCTATCAACAACGTGAAATGCTGTGCCCAAAGTTTTAAACATTCTCGTATGATATGTTTCGTAATAATTTGAAGATGCATTTCTTGTCTCCAGTACATGTGTAATCTGGGGTATGGGATACATCCCATTATCAAATGAATACCCACGAACTTATTTAATTCTGTCATGTTTGTATTGAGAAGCTAGCCCGTTTTACGCATATGGTAATTATTTGTGCATTTAAATGCTTCCTCGGAGAATTCTTAGTTCAAGTAATCTTCAAAATATTACATTGGTTTTCTTATGGGTTGTGACTCAAGATTTGGGTAACCATGAGTTTTTTGTTGAAATGCGACTTGCTTCCATATTTTTATAGGTTTTTTTTTGTTTAGAAATGGTGCTAGTAGAAGCAACTGACCCTTCATGCAACAAAGTAGTATTTTCTTCAATGTCAATCTCAGAATTAGGCACTGAAAAAAGTTCAGAAGGGTCGTCGATGTCTTCTATTTCAGAACTATTTCCATTATTCAGTAATTCTAGCGCTAGTTCAGTTGTAAGGGGAATACCTAAAAACAAAATGAGGAAAACTACACATAACACCACTGTCTTGATATTTGGAAAGTATCTAATATCACATTAGAGTGTGATATAATATCACCCTAGTGTGATATAATATCGCACGGGTTGCATGGATGATTTGATAAAACTTTGCGAAATGCACTGTTGCAATGACGACAAAATGTTAGTCTTTTTTATCATAAATTTAGTATATTACGTAACGAGTGCGGAGAGTGATATTTTTCACACTAGTGGGAAGTATTGTCTCACGAGGCGCAAGCCGAGTTGATCCTGCATCTACTAAAATAGTTGCTGATGACCTGCGAAAACAGTGACCGGTATATAATTATGGATTATCCAATTTTCAAAGAGTGGCCACCGTTTTCGCTACGCTACCTATTTTATTAATTCCGACCACCTGTTGGGTACATTTTCCGTTTTGAAAATTCATAAAAAATATTTTTTGGTATGTTTGTGGTGTCAAATTTACATATTTCATATATATATATATATATATATATATATATATATATATATATATATATATATATATATATATTATAAAATAAACCGGAAATATTAAATTTTCGGGTAACTTTGTTTTTAGTATTTTCTATTTTTACAATAGCTGTCGTTTTTGAATCTTCTATATCATCCACTGTCAAATGAACGAGTTCTTGCTTGTGGCATGTTCCTGATATCCCCATAATTAGCGCCACCTAAAAATTAAAAAATATTTTTTGAACAGGTATAATAAGCTATTTTTTATTAAAATTTACCTTAGCAAACAAAAACTTTTCGTCGGGTGCGATGTTTATAACCTCAATTTTTTCTTCACTGCTCAAAGTTTTGGATTTTTTCGGCTTATATCCATCAGATAACCTCTTCAGAAATGCTCTTAATTTAATGTATTTTGAGATGTCTACATTATGGTTAACGTAGATCGTACTACGCGCAGCATTGAATATTGCGTCCATAATGTGGAAGGTTTATTTTCATTTTTTGATAATTCATCAATATAGGCCAATGGGACATTTTCTGAGAATGAAGATTTTATTTCATTGTTGCTTCTCCAAGCCTAAAACTGGTCATAAGCACGTTCATATATTTCTCTTGATTTTGGAGGAAGTAACTTTAATGATGTTGCTTGAGCCGCTTCGATAATTTCTGGTGGTGTACATTCGCTACTATCAGTATCAACTTCCATTATAATAAAAAACCGAGACTAACACTTTCTATTTTTAGTCTATCTCATAATTATAATTCGTTTACACTTTTATGTAATAAATATTTCACTTACACTTACACTTCAGAAAAACTATTTCTATACTTTGTGTTATAATTTCAGAATTTTGACATAGGCCTACTTTATTATTTTTCACTTTCATAATTAGTATATATTAATACAGATCCTCTATTTGAAATTTAAAGAATAAGTAAAACATAAGGAAATTTATTTAATTTTGGCTGCCATACTTTCGATACACACTGTACTATATGTAAATTATTAAATTTTCAAAGATTCAGTAGAAATATCAAACATGACATTTCATAATTTCGATGACATTTGTGTAGAATATATCTAATGATAGATAGAACATAATAGGATTTGGAGAAAATATTTGGAATTGCAAAATATAGAGGTCTCTGCTAGCAACATTACAAATGTAATAAAAGAATTTCAAAATCTCACTTGGTTATTGAAAATCATAGATTAGTAATATTTTTAAAAAACAAGAATAATCGGTAACCAACGGAAAGGAAAATTATTTATTTTATAAAAATTTAGTCAGTAGTTTTTTATCCTTTGAAGAGACAAGATCAGAATTAGAGTTGTCTCAAATTTTTTTGGTAGATTGTACAAATTGTATATCATACAATCAGATAAATAACCCATATGTTAAAGCCAGTGCGTGCATAATTCGGATAAGAATTGCATCGTAAAAAGTGTATGTGGTTCCAGTTTTCTAAACTGTATATATTTAGAAAGTTGGCAGAATTCTAAATACGTTTAGAATAAGTACGAGTTTTCCTGATCCATTTGGTGAGTCACTCCAGTTTTTAAATTTATTTCTCGAGAAATATCAGGCCTTTTTAAATACAGTTGAAAATTTAGATGCATCTATATAAGAAATTTTGAAATATACCAAAATTATCGATACATATATCAGTTTCAACATCAAGTGAATAGACAATTTGAGCAGAAATTTCGTTATTTGACATTGATACACGTCAAGTGTAAATTACACAAGTAGAACGATTGATAATAATAATTAAATAGGTTAAATTCTAGCATAGTTGTATCCTAATTTTAAGTTTTTGTAGAGATTACGACTATTGTTCTTTTAGGGTATTTTTGGGAATAATAATTTTGTTGAATTTGTGTATCTGATAGTATAATATATAAATTTGATTCTAACTCGCGGTAGTATTCATTTAGTATCCAATCTCATTGAACTTATCATTTTACATTTATAGAATTTTCAATTTAATCAGTGACATTTGGTTGATTTTCAATGACAGTAAAATAGTAAATGTCATAAAATAATTAAAGGGCCTTTTATTATATTGAATTAACAGTTATTCGAGAGTTTGATAATAGTGAAACATTTAATTTGGAAATACGTTTAATAAAACAAACACATTTGAAGAATTAATTTTGAACAACTTTGATCTCACCCTGAGATAGGAGTTATAGGTCGATTGTATATAAATTCATCTTTAGATTGATATTTATTGGCGCATATTTCTTTGACAACCACTGTCAAAATTGAAATAGAATACGTACTTAAGTTGCATGTACAATAATTGTCGCTGCGACAACATATTATAAGTTGTCTCCACATCGTAGGGCAATTACAATTAAAGAATATTAAATATTTAAAGGATTGGAAATATTATAATATGTTTTACGATCACGTGATAAATTTACGAAATATGATGGTTTTATTTATTTGAAAACATCAATAACTGTACCTACAAGATATGATTATTTTTAAAATAATCAGTTTGTAGTGCAGAATATTTTCAAAATATCGAGGACGAGCATTTATGAAATTTGGCTAGGCAATAAATATTCTGTTTCTACATTATTGTCAAATTATTGGTGCCCTATAAAGTATGTAATTGAATTTGTTCCCCAGTTGTATCTAATAAGTACTTACTTATTGTAGTATTTTCAAATAAACATTATATATCGTTATTTCTATATTTCACTATGAAAGTAATTGTAAATTCATGTGCACTTTTTATTGAAACAATATTCAAACATATACTGTCACAAATAAAACGTACCATTAATCAGGCAACTCAATATACACGATCTGATATTTACCTATTGTTTAGTAAAATGGGTGGTCGAAGGAAAAATATTGTACATTACGTGCGAAAGTGATTTTTCTCACTCGTGGGAGTGTCTCACAAGTGTGAAAAATGTCACTTTCCGCACTCGTTACGTAATATACTATGTGAGCCCAAGTGTCACGATCGTGTGATAGTATAAAAAGCAGCCATATTTCCACGAAACGATCGTATATTTATTGAAGTCTGTTAATTACATGATATTTGATAACCAGATAACAAAACAAATACAATACTATTAATTATTTCAAATGAGTTGAGTGAATGAAACGACGAAACGACTGAGTTGATAATTTTAAATTGAACATTTTAACATGTAAAATATGATTGTACACCCTTATTATAGGGGTAATTTTTAACTCATTGCAAGTATTGTAACTTCAAACAGTTTATCTAGTTATGCATAACAAGTGCAAAGTTTATGTTTTTTAGACACCAGTTGTGTACTTTTTCAACGACAGCTTTGGTAATTGCCTAGTGGCTGAAAGCGCTTAGCTGGATTTTTTAATAAACTACACGCTCATATCAGTAGTATTCGTCGTTTCATTCTCTCAATTTATATCTAGTGTGTACACAGTACCTAGACAATTCTATTTCAAATGAGACGAGTAAAAGATGTCTACCGGTTTTTTAGTCAAAATGCATAGCCATCTTTATTGCGCTTAGATGCTTACTGAACACAGAAAACATACCCAGACCCGAGGATAGAATGAAAAGTGCGCTCTTGTCGAGTATGAAATCTAATGCGACAATTACTGCAGCGGTTGTGTCTCTAAATAGGCCGATAATGTAGATTTCTTTAAAAAAGATTTACAGTTTCCATTTTTCGATACTGCCGCCATCTGGCGGCAAATAGAAGCGGATATTTATTGTACTGCCAGTACCTCGAAAGTAGTAAATTACATTAGATTAAAATTCTGAAGCTCAAACCACAGAACACGGTTCGAACTTTCAGAATTCGAATCAAATGTAATTTACTACCTGCGAGGTACAACAGAAATATAGGTAGTTCTCCATTATACAATCAAAATTAAGAAAAAATGCAATAAAGGGCTATCCAACTACATGCATTTTGTTATTAACTGCCTCATTTTTGAGTGTATAATAAATTTACACCCTGAAGTGAAGATGAAATAAAAAATGGGTTATTTATAAATTTATTAATACAAATTCATGTTTTTTTATTACAGATTAAAAACATTTACAAGTACAATAATGAACATAAAAAATTATAGATGCATATATTTTATTTTATATCTAATTTAAAAAGAATCTAAAGTTATTACATTAAAATAGATTCAATTATTAAACGATGCTACAAATAAACATACAGAAGCTATTTAAACAAGAGAAAATGTTAGCACTTTCAATAAAAATCAAAGTAATTTATTTGTGAAATATTAACCCCTTACTCATCGAGTGGTGAAATAATAAAAAAGTAATAAAAGTTTTAGTGAACCTTTATACAATACCTTAATTAAACTAAATATTTTTTAGTTCGATAATAGTCTGAATTTCATGTATATGATCTCATAAATATGTTATGCTATCCTACAAAAAATATAATTTAAGGCGTTGTGTGAATGCATCACTGGTATGTAATGGGTCAAATAGGGAAAAATACTGTTAAATGGTTCATACATCAATAGCAAGTAAAAATGATTGTTAATGGATAGAGAGAATATTTGATATCATTACGATTATTACTTTCCAAGTATTTTGTTACCTTAGACAACCCCAGACAAAAAGGCAGGCCTTCTGTGGGGCTTTATTTATTCACATATACATACAAAAAAATAATGAAACCATCAAAAAATTTATAAGTCTGGGAATGTATAACATGAAACAAACTCTGTCTGGATTTACATTCACAATACAAAAGAACCTACCTGTTGAATTCCGGCAATTCTTGTTGCTGAGGAGTAAAACTTACTTCAACTAAAAAAATAAAAACATTTCTTACACTGACTAAAATATAAATAATAATTATAAAAGAAAATGTTCACATTGCAACAAGTATACAGAATAATAAAAACTATAGTTCAGCTTACATAATTAAGATATATTAACGTTGAAAAGATGGTGTGGCCACCTCAAAATTTTTAGCTTACATAAAACTTGAACTTATCCAAACTTCCCAGTAGTCCACACAGAAACTATACTGTTGGGATCCAGCTTGTGTACATTTGGCTTGTGTTGTCAGGAAGTTTGAATATATTCAACGTCGACAGAACACGTTTTTACTGTTAGTTACAGGACAGCGACATTTCAGCCCCCACAGATTCGATTCTTGTATTTCCACTACAAAGGCTATACCTACTTTAAACAGTTAACTTACTACCGGGGCAGGATATGCTTGGACATTTTAAAGATGATAGAGGAAGTCATCTTTCTTATAGGCAAACAAGCGGAATTTGAAACATTACTCTGTTACTATAATTATTAATATGATTTCATAACAAGATCTACCACAGGATATGTATAACAAGTCAAAACTGTGAAATAGGTATAGCCGTTTTCAAGTGTTATTGCACACTTTACTTGTTCTTGTGTGTAGATCATTTATTTAGCTCCAAAAAACTAACACAAAGCATTCAAAACAATTCGTAAATGATAGTATCCTCAAAAAAACTGATAAAGTCTGTAAAACTTATATATGTATAAAAACATAAAATGTTCACAGAATAGTACAATCAGTTTAATGAATGTAACATTTTATAGACGACTTTTGGACTTTTATGTCTCAGCTTGTTAGCGATTAGTTCCTAGGTTATGTTAATACTAACAATCTAATAATACAAAAAAGAAAACTTTTGTTCCTGGTCAATAAAACCCAATAACATTCTGTAGAGTATTTAAATATCTACCTTTTCTCCAGCTTGATCCAGGGGTAGGATCCAGATTACTAGCAAAATGTAACGTTGGTACTGCGTCACGAGTAAGGCCCCTTTTCGTACCTGCAACTTTACAACTTCTTTCAAAGTGCTCTTCACACTCCACGTATACTTTTTATATTCTTCCTCCACGGAATACATATCATAATTGTGTGGACGTATATTTTCTAGCCACATTCCATATACTTTCGGAACAGTTTTTGGAAAGCGATGCATTTTACCCATGCGATTGTCACAACCCGGTATACAACATTTTCTTATTATTTATATAATTTGTCTATGCAAAAAATTATCACTGCAAACACAGATCATATAACTACTATTAAAAAAAGACTGAAAACACATGTGCTATAAAAATGATTTCAAAATAAATATTTTTCTTCTACTTCTATAAAATAATATACCATTGCTTCTATTAGTCATAATTCATGTCGTCACAGATCACAGCCGAGCTGAATTAAGTAAGCTCTTTGACACCACCATTTTTACGAGAATAGAGAAAGAAATGGTTTACTACTTGAAGTTTTCTACAGTGACTATATACAAGACAGTGGCGACAATTGGGTATAAGCTCCGCCCATCCGCCATTAGTTTGCTAATTTTGGTTTGTTTACATTTGACTACATGCAACTAAATAACCCTTTTTAAAAGGGTTTTACCACTTTTAAACTAGTTTTGAATGTGTAATTTTAAATAAAAGCTCTTTTATAAGGAGTATTATAAAATATTTTTGGAAAAAGTGGACCCATTTTAATAAAAATCTTCAGGGATGTAATGTTGTTGCATACAAAATTATGGATGTATCTCTATTTACCATCTGATAAATATATAAGGTAAGTTCTTAAATTCTGGATTATAATGTTAAATGTCATGGTAAACAAATAGCTACTACAATAAATTGTAATGTGTAGTGTACTAGGGAGTCTTTCTTTAATCTATGATTGCCGCAAATATAATCGGAGCGGAAATAATGCACCAGACCTCTTAACAAAAGCAGGTAGTGAATTAGATAGAAATATGCCACAGAGGGATGTTAATCTCTATTCTTGTGTGAATAGGAAAAAATAAAATAAGTAATAAAATATGTTAATTTGACTTGTTATTGGGATACAAATTTGGACTTTATGGTTTTAGTCAGAGTTATATCCAATTTCAGTACATAATTAGGAAATAATTACCCTATGTTTATTTTTTCATCTAATCTGAAATTAATCAATGAATGTTTTTATATGTTACAGACTGTACCTGCAATTCTGACATTGAAACTCTACCAGAAAAAATGAAACACATACCTATTTAATATTTATGTAATTAAATGTTTTACACTATTAAATAAAGAAGATAATATGAAGCTTATATCTAATATTTTTGGTCATTGTACATGTCATAATGCCCCAATATTTTTGAATTTGTCTCAGAGATTTTATGTTTAATTAAAAAACCATCAAGCAAATAAATAATAAAATAAAAAATGTTCTATTACAATTATTTACTGAATATTCATAACAGATGACCAACAACGCACTAACTAGCTAATTTTTTAGAAGCACTCATTCTTTTTTGAACTTGTTTTTAATCTGAATACAATAATGTAGGGTTTAATAATTTTATTTTTCAATTTATGACAATCGGGTATTATATTTAGAACTAAATTTTCTTCACACATTTTTTTGACATAAAAATGTTGCCAATTGTCCCTTCTGATCTTAATGAGCCACTGCCTCCTTACAGGATCTTTTGAAAAGTGTTTAATAATAAACCCGTTTTTGCAGAATTACTGCAATTTACATCAGCTCAGCCAGGCATTGTCCTATTACAAATAAAAGCAAAATAATTTTAAAAGACTTTAATTTTTATTTAACGTTTTAGGGACAGAGTTTAGAAATAACAAGAAACAACTGGTAAAACTCAAGAAGACATTTATGTTTTAATTTAATCGATGAATTCAATGTGTAAAACTATGCTCAAATCCACTGGAAGAACCAAGAACATTTGGTTATAAAAAGACGAAAATAGATAATTATTTGAATAATATATGTATTAATCACTAATTTTGTTACTCTAAACCATACATAACAATACAAGTACAGTAATATTGAACTTATCTACTATACTTATAGCTTAACCAAAAACCTCAAGTGAAAATGGTGTATGAAATGATAATTATAGTTCCAAAGCAATTAATAATACACTAATAAATAAGTCTTCAGTCCAGAACGTTTATAAATAGCACTTAAACACCAAATTTAGCACGAAAACTTTCAAAAACCATAAACTGTGGTAAGAACACAATAGAACCAAATGGTAAATAAACAAACATTTAGCAAACTAATGGCCACCGATACCACGTGACATAGATAACCAATCACTAGGACGACCATAATTGTCGCCACTGTCTTGTATATAGTCACTGTAAAGTTTTCTTTTATATGGTACCCTCTACTAGCAAATAGTATAAGTACAACTGCATTCAGCGCGCAGTGGTTGTGTCTCTAAGTTCTTAGGTTTTCGCGGGAACGCCTAGCTTTTCATTCTATCATCGTCCGTATTTTGTGTTACTGAAGCATAATTATATGAAATGTTTTGTCACACCCCACACCCGTTTAAAATGGGAAGCGTACGAGCATTGCTTGCCGTCGTATCTCCCAAAAATACGATCTTTGATTTTTAATCATAAAGTTGAACGCACGATAGTGTAGGGCCGGCTTGAAAGGGATAGGTAAAATGGCTTACAACTCCCTTCCTGAACATCTTAGCAACCCCATTGCATTCAACTATTATTTTATGTCTGTTTTTGACAACAGTTTTATTTCTGAAGATATTCTTCATTACTATGACAATAATAAACTTAATGAGGAAAACACATTTAATTTTATACTGATTGAGGTGAGAGAAATTATGATATTATTAAAAACATTTCTTCCAATGTTAATTACTATGATTAAAATCAGTCTACCTGTTATTTCGTTACATTTAACAAGCATTTATCAACTCTTGCCTTGACGTTGGATTTTTTCCCGAACTGTGGAAGCAAGCGCTTATTGTTCCTTTACCTAAAATGCAGAAGATGTATGTAATCTTAGACCAATTATAAATCGCATGCCTACTTTATTAAAGGTTTTAGAAATGCTTGCGCAGCTACAAATATCTGAATTTGCTGAAACACGTCAAATTTCACAATCAAATCAGTCTTGGTTTTCGAAAGTCTCAGAGCAGAACTACTGCCCTAGTAAATCTAACACACAACATTATTATTCGAGCTGGGAGTGGCTGTAGTTTATATCGATTATTCTAAGGGATTTGATAAAAGCAATCACAGCATTCTTATTTCAAACTGAATTTTTTGGATTTGATTGTAAGTCAGTGACATTTTTACAAAGCTATTCAATGCACGAAGCTAGTTTGTTTCAATAAACAACATCGAATCTCCTGCTATAATCATTCAGTCTGGAGTACCTCAGGGGACGGTTCTCTGACCATTACTCTTTTAGATTCACACTGCTGAGTTGCCCTTAAACGTTGCCAACTCTAAATTGCAATCATTTGCTGATGACACTCAAGTCATCATTTTTTTTGACACTAACAATGCTGAAGAAGCGGCCGAAACCTTAAACTCTGCTATAAGCAAAAATTGTGGGTTCTTATCTTATTTTAATCTCAACATAAACCCCACTAAATCCAGACCTATATTATTTTGTTCCGGCAATCAAAGAGATTAGAAAAAGTCAAACTTCAATATTCATATCGATGAACAGGTGCTCAAATCAACTTTAACATCAGCACCGTGGTTCTGTGGGCTAAACTTGTCGAAAAATTTGTTAAGAACTATATCTTGAATTAGATGTATTCATATTGTTACGAAACAGCACACTGGTATAGTCCCTAAATCCGACTCTGTCTAAGCCAGGTATAAAAGTTAAAATTATGGAGGATACGCAGGTTTTTTATATAACTGTTTACGAATATCTTATGTAAACATTGTTTTTGTGACCAGACTTATCTAGAAAAGGCCAGAACCAATTGTTTTTGTGTGTGTAAGCCGCAGTCCGGATTTTTCTAGTAAAAAAGGCTTTCATATAAATAAAGGACCGATCAGCGGATGAGTTAGTTGATAAAGTGATCTTGACAAATAAACAGTAAATAAGTGAATATAAATGTGTTGATATAAATTTATAATTAAGTTTGTGTACATATAAATTACATTTAAGTGATTAGTTGAGTATATATAAATTAAGTGTGAGTGATAAGTTTAGTGTTTAATTAAATTAGTAAGTAGCCATACCGTGTGTTTAAAGTTTATACCACCCGTTTACCGTTTAAATAAATAGAAAAACATTACATAGGTGTCAGGTGTGGGGGTATATGAATTAATATCTACGTAAAAATGGCCAAGAGATTAAGGGATCTGAAAGTAGCGGAATTAAGAGCAGAATTGGAAGATCGTGAGTTGGAAACGTCCGGTAAGAAAAGTGAGTTAGTAGAAAGACTTAAAGTGGCACTGGAAAATGACGGCTTTGATCCAGAAACAGTTTTATTTAATGACGAGGCTTCCACCTTAATCTCGTCAATTTCTGGTAACATGGACGAGAAGATATTTACTATGAAGAATGATATTTCGGCTAACATGGACGAGAAGATTTCTGTCATGGAAGAGAAGATTTCTACGAATGTGAAAAGTGATATTTCGGCTATAAAGAACGATATTTCTACTATGAAGAACGACATTTCTGTTAATATGGACGAGAAAATTTCTACTTTGAAGAACAATATATCTGCCGATATCTTATTAATGAAAAACGACATTGCCGCTGACGTTGAAAATTAAATTTCGTCTCTAAAATCTGAAATCGAGAATATTGCCGATTCAGGAACGCGAGGCACGCCAGAGGAAGAAAAGAAGACCGAGCAAACGAAACCTTGCAAGCCAGAAACAGTATCTAAGTTTGAAGACATTGGCAGTTTTACCCGAGTCAAGGCCCCAACGTTCGATGGAAAAATGTCGTGGACCAATTATGTGAAACAATTTGAAGCAGCCGCCAGAGTGAATAATTGGTCCGATAGAGAGAAGGCAGTGAACTTAACCATCGCGCTTCGCGGAGATGCCATAGATGTACTCCAGACGATACCTTTGGAAGAAATGGATGACTTCGAGCAGCTAAAGAAGAGGTTGGACATGCGATATGGTCATGAACATCTAGAACATTTGTACCAATCTCAGCTGAAGAACCGAAGGCAGAAACGGGATGAATCCTTTTAAGAATATGAAGTGGACATTGCCCGACTAGTTAGATTTGCTTATCCGTCAGCACCAGAGAACATGATGGAATGTGTGGGCATCTAGGCCTTTATTGATGGCTTACGTGACCCCGAAATGCAGAGGACGCTTCGTTTAGCCCATCCGAAAACATTAGTCGACGCATTGACAGCTACCCTTGAATATGAAGCAGCAACGAAGGCTTCAGGACACAACAAATTCAGGACCATCCAAGAAGAAGGTGACGAAGACAGATTTGACCAGTTTGTCAGTCTAATGAAAAATATGATGGACAAGAAGCCGAGAAAGATCAGATGCTGTAATTGTGGCGAGCTAGGGCATGTACGCAGTTCATGTAAGCGCCCCAGGACTCCTGCAAACCAAGAACCCCAGTTACAGGAAAACAAGAACGGGTCCGCTACAAGGGGGCAGCACCGACCCATGATCGTTCCAAAGACCCTCTCATACTGATAGCTTCTCTCAGATATCGCAACGACAGTGTATATGTGGATGGCGAAGTAAATGGCAAGAAATATGCTCTGCTGATTGACACTGGAGCAACTAGGACCATTATACGACCAGAAATAATAAACTCCAAAAAGAAACTTTTACCAACGAGACTGCGACTGCGGACCGCCACAGGTGAGAGTACCAACGTTCACGGTGAGACACAAATCCAATTGGGAATTGGCGCAGAAAAGTTCACGCATACGGTAATCGTAGCTGGCATTGAAGAAGACGTGATTCTGGGAATGGGCGTAATGAATGTACATGGTTTCCAATTAGACTTTAGAAACAGAACCATTAAAGTGGGTTCCGATGAGGTGTTCCTGCATCCATATGAAGGCAGCGCGGTGTTGGCAGCTGTACAGGAAGATACCGTTCTACCTGCACGAAGCGAAACCATGATAGTAGCACGGCTACAGGGAATCATGGAGGAAGGTACACCGGTTATGATGAAACCAAGGAACCACGACGAAGAAGTTGGCAAACGAGTACTAATTGGAAAAGGATTGGTCACGTCGGCGAAAGAGATCCCAGTACGTGTGATAAACGTGAACGATTACCCAATTACAATCAAGAAAGAAACCAAGATTGGATCCTGCGTACCAGTGACGTCTATAGTTCGTCAAACAACGACCACTAACAATTCTAATGCCAGATTCGAACAAATGTTATCAGTAGCTGGTCAATCTTTGGATCGAGCTGAAAAAAAGAGAATGAGAGAATTTCTCTTGCAGTATCGAGACTTATTCGTACCGAAAGGAGGAAAGACTGGCAGAACATCAGCCGTCAAACACAAAATCGATACTGGTAATGCTAAGCCAATTAGACAATCAGCTCGAAGACTTCCACGAGCGAAGAGAGAGGAAGCTGAAACAATGATTCGAGAGATGGCAGAAGAAAAAGTAATAGAACCATCTACTAGTCCATGGGTGTCTCTAGTAGTGCTTGTTAAGAAAAAGGGTGGAACTACGAGATTCTGCGTGGATTATCGCCAGCTTAACAACGTGACGAAGAAAGACAGCTATCATCTGCCTCGAAGTGACGATACGCTAGACACTTTGGCCGGCAGCAAACTGTTTTCCACCTTGGACCTGAAGTCTGGTTATTGGCAAGTGGAAATGGACCCAGAAGATAAAGAGAAGACTGCTTTTACCACCGGATCTGGATTATGGCAATTCAACGTCATGCCATTCAGGCTCTGTAATGCGCCTGCGACATTTGAAAGACTTATGGAAAATGTCTTGAGAGGGTTGTCTTGGAAGACATGCCTGGTCTATTTGGACGACATCGTAGTTCTGGGGAAGACATTTGACGAACATCTGAAGAATTTGGAAGACGTATTCAAACGACTCCAAGCTGCCCATCTCATGTTAAACCCGAAGAAATGTCAGCTGTTCCAAAACCGAGTCAACTATCTAGGTCATATAGTGAGCAATGAAGGAGTGGCGGTGGATCCAGAGAAAATTGCTTCCATTCATCAATGGCCGCAACCAACCGAGAAACAGCAAATTAGGAGTTTCCTTGGACTTTGCACGTATTATATAGAAGATTTATCAGGAAGTTTGGAGATATTGCCAAGCCTCTCACGCGACTCACAGAAGAAGCAAGAGCTTTCCAATGGGACGAAGACTGTCAAACGGCTTTTGAAACCTTGAAGAGGCATTCAACCTCGGCGCCGATATTAGGATATCCATTACCAGAGGGAGACTTTATTGTTGACACTGACGCAAGCAACGTAGAAATTGGTGGAGTGCTCTCACAGATCCAAGGAGGGCAAGAAAGAGTGCTGGGATATTTCAGTAAAGTCCTCTCCAAATCAGAACGAAACTACTGCGTCACAAGAAGAGAACTTTTGGCAGTAGTGAAGTCCGTGGAACACTTTTACCAGTATCTCTATGGTAGGAAGTTTTTAATCCGGACTGATCATGCAGCACTTAAGTGGTTGATGCAGTTCAAGAATCCCGAGGGCCAGATCGCTAGATGGATTGAACGACTTCAAGAATATGATTTCAACATCGAACATCGAGCTGGTATGAGTCACCGAAATGCCGACTCCCTGTCCAGACGGCCGTGCCCAACAGACTGCTCCCACTGCAACAAGTTGGAATCTAGGGAAGCTGCAGTTTCAAGAACTACTGTAGTCAACGAGGAATGGTCACCCTCCAGGATCAGAGAAGATCAGGAGAATAATCCTCACCTGAAGATGATCCGGCAATGGAAGAAAGAAAATCGGCGACCTACCTGGCAAGAAGTGTCAAAGTTTTCACCGAAACTCAAGGCGTATTGGGCTCAGTGGGACTCTCTTGTCCTGGAAGAAGGGCTGTTGAAAAGAGTCCTTGAAAACGATGATGGTTCCAAAATGAGGAGACAGCTAGTTATCCCGAGAACAAGAGCAGCTGAGGTACTGAAGAAGTTACACGACAGTCCATCGGGAGGTCATCTGGGAGTGAAGAAAACCCTTCTGCGAGTCCGTGAAAGGTTTTATTGGATGAACAGCTCCGACGATGTGAAGGACTAGAGTAAGACATGTACGACTTGTACTACGACTAATGGACCACACCGCAAGAGAAAGGCACCTCTGAAACAGTATAATGGTGGAAGCCCTTTCGAAAGGATTGCTTTAGACATCGCTGGACCATTTCCGACGACAGAGAATGGTGGTAAATACATCCTGGTTATAATGGATTATTATGGAAATTTACGCGATCCCGAATCAAGAGGCCACAACTGTCGCGGATGTACTGGTGAAAGAATATATCCGCCGATATGGAGTGCCCTTGGGAGTCCACAGTGACCAGGGAAGAAATTTCGAAAGCCATCTATTTCAGGATATTTGCGACAAGCTGGGAATGAAGAAGACCAGGACAACAGCATTACATCCACAGTCAGATGGAATGGTCGAGAGAATGAACAGGACCATTGGAAAATACCTGTCCAAAGTAGTTTCCAGCCATCAGAGAGATGGGGACCAGTATTTGCATTGGCTTATCGATCTGCCGTGAATGAGTCCACGGGTGAAACACCTGCAAAAATCCTGTTTGGACGTGAAATGAGGCTTCCTTGTGGCCTGGAATTTGGCTGTCGGCCTGGAGAAGATCTAGCAGAAGAAGACTACATGATCCAATTGAGAAGAAGGCTGGACAATATTCATGAATTAGTTCGAACAACAGAATGAAGAGTCGGTACGACACGCATGCCACAGTAGGCGGTTTTAAAGAAGGGGACAAAGTATGGTTACACAACCCGACGAGGAAAAAGGATTTTCTCCAAAATTACAAAAATCCTGGGAAGTTCCATACCTAATCTAGAAAAGGATCAATGATGTTATATATCGCATAAGCAAGATCCCCAACGGAAAACCAAAAGTAGTTCACCAAAACCGACTAGCGCCATTCGATCCTAGAGAAAGGAGTAAACCATATTCGAGATGTGTCTGACCCTACCTTCGATGAATTTATGGGCGCGTATGAAACCGGAAAAGCTAGATATGGAGTCACTTCAGAACAACGACAAGATTTGTTCACTTTCCCGGAAGATTATTCACTGACATACAACATCCCCGCCCGTATCAAGAACGCACGAGGGTTGGCAACCGTCTTTTGGGTAATTATAAAAACTTGAAGACCAGATTCCAGCCCCTGGCAAGACACTGAGACTGAAACACAATTCACGGTACGTCTTCTACGTGGTAACTAAAAATTAATTTCAAGATCGATCTACCTACTGCGATGTGTGGGAAACACTTAGAAATCTCCGAGACCATGTGTTGGAATTTAGCGTGAAGAAACTGGCTATGCCTAAGATAGCGAGTAACAAGTTGGATTGGCGAGTCATCAGGAACATGATAGAGGTGATCTTCCAAGATACCGATGTCCAGATATTAATTTGCATCTACAACCCCCGTTATCAGTATCCGATAAAGACGGTGCCCTGTTATTTCCAGTGTTAAAAAAATGGCGAGCGCGCCGAATTCTAAGAAGGTCTATAGGGATTTTTTGTGACCGTTTTTATAGACGTGTTCTCCGAAGATCTTCTAAGGATTGAGCCGTAATTTGAGAAATATCACGAAAAGAAAAGAATATTCCAGAGAGCCAATTGTTTTTGTGTAAGCCGCAATCTAGAATTATCTAGTAAAAAAGGCACTAATATATAAAGAACCGACCAGCGGAAAAAGTTTAGTTTATAAAGTGATCTCGTGATATAAACAGCGAACAAGTAAATAGTTTAAGTAGTGAACTGTTTATATGAATTAATGTGAATATACTATGTATAGGTACAATATAAATTAGTGAATAGTGTAATGAATAAATAAATGAAGTAAGTGTATGAATGTATCCCACCTGTCAGGATAAACTGTTTCAAATAAATAAGAAAAACATTACAATAGGAGATTCTTCAGGGCGTCTCTCAGATGCGGAAAAGTTAGTTTTAATCATTAAAACCGTTTATTTTGATTTGGGACATCTGTAAAATCCCAAATCAGTTTCTCCTTACTAATAATGGGTAAATAGATCAGGCCGATTTTTATGGCCCTTGAATTTCGTTTGCGACCCATACTTCAAGTGAAATTAGCTTAACACAATGAAAATTGTCTTGATGATACTGTACTTGTGCATTTCCTCCCCATGATGTTCATATTTTTCTTTAATCTTCGCCATTTCAAAGGTTACCACGACAACAGTTTCTACATAACTGATTTCAGATGAGTAATCAACTTGGCATCCGCGCGTGCATTGTAAGATTATGGTTTTCACTCATTCTTCACCACCAGAACGACTGCCATGACAACGGATTTTTCGTACAATTATTTTCAGCCATGCAGAGGTTGTCGATTTGACAACCACGCAGTTGCTCAACTTGGGGTTATGTTTTCTCGTAATGATGACAATCGCTGCTATGACAATGGTTTTCCTATCACTGATTTCAGCTAAACGAAGTTTTAGACTTTAACGGGATTGCAAAGCACTGAAACCTAATGTTTATTGAGCCCCCAGCTAAACGAAATGTTCAATTCGGCAACCGCGTATTTCCTCACCATATGATTCGAGTTTTACTACTTATTATAACAATCTTTGCCATGACAGTTTTTCCATAACTGATATCAGCTAAACGAAAATTGAGCCGTACATTTCTTTAACAAAGATTGTTTATTATTATTAGTATTTGTTCCTTTTTCAAATCATGTTCAAGTTTGAAAGAATTAATGTAGTATATTTACGTACCCAGTGTATCTAGGTATTTAGAAATGTGAACCATTACTAAAAGTGGCACAAGCAGAATTAGATCTGATTCATAACGATTCAAAAATTATAAATTCGTATATTATTTCAGAAGAGATCTCAGTATAAAGACGAAAATAATGGCGATCTAGATTTGGCAAGAACAAGCGGTATCTTTGTAGTACTGACTGTAGGAGTGGCCATCGCTATAACTCTAGGTTTGACAGAATTTCTATGGAATGTCAGAAATATATCAGTCGAAGAGCATGTAAGTACTCTTTATAAAAAATACTACTTTTTTCGCAAAAAATGACTTCATCAATAAACATAGTCAACTGTTCTAGGAGCCAACGAGTAAACACGTACCTCTCGTTAAGCTCTGTTTTTTATCAAAATCGTTAAATACGCGTTAGGTCATGTGTATTGTTTTTCATGTTTTATCGTCTAGTTTTTCTTATACTTGGTAAGTCGATTTCAAATTTATATATCGACGACTAAATAAACATGCCAGTCCTTCTGGCTAAATTCATTTAATATTTTGGCATCAAAAATATTATAACCAAACAATAGCAACCACTATCAAATCACAGACAGTTGTACCTAGTTTCGCAGCAGTCACTAAAAATACTTCCAAGAAAACTCAAACTCCTACACCTTCTTTGCAAAAATATGTATCATCTTAACTAAACTAATTTAAAAATCACTAATCTTATTTCTAAGAACTCTCAAATCTTCAATTGTCAAGGCACTGCAAACACATGCGCTCAACACTTTGAATAAAAGTTTAAAAATAACAAAAAATAATCTACCCGACACTTATATTAAATTACTTTCCCACAACAACTCTTTCATAACAGCACAGAACACAATATATTATATCAACTCTACACTTACTCTCTTTGAATTAACTTCCGCCCTGGCTTCCTGCAAAAACTCTGCCGCTGGACCTGACGACCTTGCTTACATCTTTTTAAAACGTCTATCTAATTATGGTGTTTCCAAACTTTTTGACATTCACAACTTCATTTGGACATCTCAAGAGTTCCCTACTGAATGGCAAAGTCCATAATAATTCCCATTCTTAAACCTGAACAGACACCATTTCTCCCTAAATCATACAGGCCAATTTCCCTTACATGTACCTTAAGTAAACTCATGGAGAATATAATCAATAAACGATTCATGTGGCTTTTTAAAATTATAATATTATCCCTAAAAAACAATCTGGCTTCAGATGACAACGATCCACTAACGACCATCCTGTCCTTCTACAAACCCACATTGCCAGTGCCATTAATAATAAACAGGAATCAATAGCTACTATTTTTGATATAGAAAGGGCATTTGACACTATACCTCACAAAACCATTCTCGATAAACTATAAGAAATTAATCTTACTGCCAATATATCTCTATTCATATCTAATGTTGTATCTTGTAGAACCTTGAAAGTATTTGCAAATTGGTACCTTTCAGCCACACATATTCAACACGATTGTGTCCCCTAAGGCTCAGTATTATGCTCATCTTTATTTATCATTGCTATCGACAACATATGCTCTAATCTCTTCCCTCCTGTAAAATGTAAAATATTTCCTGTATGCTGACGATCTTACAATCTAGTGTCATGGTGAATCCACTTCCACCCCCTGCCAGATCTTACAATCTACAGTTAATTTAACATAAAAGGAAGTGACTACCCTAGGTATCTCTCTATCATTAACAAAATCAAAAACTATCAAATTCAGTAGAAAATTTTCCACGCCAGCCCAGGAAATTATAATTAATAATACTCCAATGATGAAAACCCTCTTCTAAAAATGTATAGATTTAATCGCTCTAGGTAATTGACTCCTAGTTTTACGATAATTTTATTTTGTTCCTACCTTCCTGATCTGGGACTTCTTTTTCATTCTTCTTGGATGGGTAAATATCTATTTTATTTTCAATGAGTTTATACTGGTTAAAGTTTTGTATAAGTTCTTCTTGTAAGAAGATATCTAAACTATCTAATTCTGATTCTAGTTGATTACCTATTTATTTTAATGATTTCACTTTTGATTGATTCGCGTTCATTGATAATAGTAATTTAACAAACTAGTTTGTTAATGAAGGCGATTAATAAACGAAACTGTTTAAAGCACGAACGAGCGACAGCGAGTGAGTGCCTTTAATAGTTGAGCTTATTAATCGCCCATTAACAAATGAGTTGATTACAATATTTTTTCGTTGACCGTAATCTCTTTTTTTGTAACAAAATTCACTTTTCCACAAAGACTATCTGACGACAATAATGTCAACTCCATACCAATGACGTAGAATGTCATTGACTCCATACATTTTCAATTTCACATAAAAATCACGTTTGCTAAAAATCTGAGTTATCATTGAAAAATATTGAATATCGTTCGTCTATATGATGAATATCAATAAGTAAATCAACGTTTGTTATGACGATACACGATGCCAGAGGAACATTGCATTGCGAAAATTGTAGGTTTGCTATACACAGTTAGATGTTGGGTATATGTTTTGAAAATTCCGATAGCATACCAAATGAGTATCCCAGGAAAATAAAATAAAATACATAAACGAATATAAATTTTTAGAACAAATTTTCATCTAATCAATCAATGAATTCTCGTTAATCTAGGCTAAAAAACTCTTTAGATTTTTGAGATGTTCTTCCTTAGGAGTCAGGAAACAAGTTTTTTATGTCAGTTACATTCCGTTTGTAAAATACAAAATTTTTGGAAAAATAAATAATAAAAAACCATTTTAAAAACTAGCTTTTATTTGAGCTGTACTAAAACGAATAAAATACGTTCATGCTATCGCTGACAATGATATAATTATTTTTTGTTGAATTATTTGGTTTCTAAAAGCTTGTCTCGCGAAATGTTCATGAAAGTAGGCACCAATTAATTTCATGGAACAGTGATTATATATAAATAATTTAACAAAAAATAATTATATTATTGTCATCGATGACGAACTTATTTCATTCGATTTAGTACAGCTCAAATAAAAGCTTGTCTTCTAACCCTTAACCACGGACAAGGAGTCTGACAGACTCCGCGGAACATTTCTCTCGATGCTACTCCCACCCTTTTTACTTATTTCGTTTATGCGTTTGGGTACCTTCCTAGTTAGTTATGTCTGATCGACTGTAAGCGTAGTTTATCTGTGACCCGTGGTTGTCCGTGTTAGTGTACCAAAAATTCAGAACTGTGAATATGGCTAGTTCGTCGAAACGTATAAAATTAGGTGATCCAAATTTCGAAGAAACTCTTTTACAGTGGTATTTTGAAGCAGATGTTGATAACAGTGATTCTGAACCAGATGAGACTGTCTGTTTACAAAGTAATCATGATAGCGAAAGTGAGCAAGAAGTTAGTGACGACGATAATGATCCTAATTATAATCCTGTAGAAGATACAACAGAAGAAGAAAATGAAGAGAAAAAAAACAAAGAAGAAGAGAATATGGAGGAAGGTGATACAGAGAACAACCTAGAAGAGGAAGAAGACTTTGAAGAGGTCGAGCACATTGAAATAGGCGAGAGCCAAAGAACTAAGAAGCAGAACTATTGGTTCGGAAAAAACAGATATAAATGGAGTAAAAAGGAACCTACCCGGAACGTTCGTACTGCAGCTCGTAATATCATTCGTCTCCCACTTTTGGATAATAATCTAACAGATCCTTTAGACTTTCTCGATAAATTGTTTTCTAATGAAATGTATGACTGTATTCTACAATGGACTAATAAAAAACTTATCACTATGGGAAATCGCTACAAACGACAAAATAAACCAGAATTTGCTGAAGTTTCCCGAACAGAGCTACGAGCTTTCATAGGGTTACTTTTATTTACTGCGATTTTCAAATCCAATGACGAAGATATAAGAAGTATTTTTGCCACCGATGGTACGGGCAGGGAAATATTTAGAGCGGTAATGTCGGCGGAGCGTTTTTCTGTATTACTATCAGCCCTACGGTTTGATAATCCCGAAACTAGGCTACAACGAAAAAGAAACGATCCTGCTGCACCAATTACCGAATTATTTTCTTTATTTATAGAAAACGCGAAAGCATGTTACACAGTCGGAGGTTCAGCATGTGTAGAAATGTTAGTAGGATTTCGTGGGAGATGTAGTTTCAAAATGTATATCCCATCTAAACCGGAAAAGTATGGAATCAAAATTATGGCATTGACAGATTCTAAAACCAGCTATTTGTCTAATGGATATATTTATACCGGAAGAAACACTTATGGAGTTGGTTTAACCGCTAATGAAAAACAGATGAAAATACCAACACAGTCGGTCATCAGACTGGTACAACCTTTATACGATTCCAATAGAAACATAACAGCAGACAACTGGTTTTCATCTGTTGAACTTGCCCAGTATTTGTTAAAAAAAAATTAACTTATGTAGGCACCCTGAAAAAAAATAAGCCGGAAATTCCCCCGAATTCACACCTGCAAATAAACGCAAAATAGGTGACACAATATATGGATTCACTAAAGAGATGACTTTGCTTTCTTTCGCTCCTAAGAAAAATAAGGCAGTCATTATGTTATCAACAATGCATCATTCCATAGAAACTGATCCCGAAATAGAAAAGCCTGAAATAATTGCTTTTTATAACCGCACCAAAGCCGGGGTGGATTCTATGGATGATAAATGTGCCAAATATACTTGCAGTAGGCGCACTCGTCGATGGCCAATGACGATTTTTTATAAAATTGTTGATATTTGTAGCTCAAATTCATTTAATATTTATGCTTCATATCCAGGAAATGACAAAACACGTTTATGTTTTGTAAAAGAATTAGCAAAGCAACTAATTGATGATCATGTACGAGACAGATTATTGTCAAAGCGTATTCCAAAAGAGCAAAAATGTCTCGCAAGATTTTGAACCTTCCGCCAGATACACCTTCTCCAGAAGAAATATTAGAAACTCGAAAATATTGTTATATTTGCCCCTCGAGAATAAGAAGAAAAACAGCTTTTTTATGTCTAAAATGTAAAAAATCGATTTGCCTCCAATGTTCAAGAAAATGTTGTTTGAATTGTTGTACAGAAGAAGACTAGATGTCGACTAAGATGAGTAAAAATATAATTTGCACGATTTTTTATGTAAAAAATTAGAATTGCAATAATGCTTTCTAAAATACAATTAACACTTACTTATTACCATTTTTTGTTCAAAAATACTGTTTTTATTTTTTTTCTAATTTTTCACACATTTCTGCATGTATTAAATATATTTTGTTTCACTTGTTTCAGTGTAGAATTTTTTTAATCAGAATGTTTCATTTTTGAAAATAAAATATACTTAAAAACATGTTGTTAGTTATTTTAACACATTTATTGACATTCGAATATTTTCATATAATATAAAAATATAATTTTTTTGAAACGGAGTCTGGGGGACTCAACGTCCGTGATAGTTGCTGAAAAGTTTATGTCCGTGGTTAAGGGTTAAAGGTCTTTTACTTTTTTGCCCAACCTGTCTATTATGCGAGAAAAGTATTGGTTTACCCCAAAAAAAGTTAGAAATTTGAAAAAATTTTTTGAGTTATTTTCAGGTTTTCCATCAACAACAACCCAAAAAGACGGTTTTTAGAAAAAAAATCCTGTAGGTATGTCGTCGTTGTCATCGGTAACATGTCTTGTTAGCACGATACAGCCTCCGGAGTGCAACAAGTCACCAATTTTATCATTGAATATTGTTAAGGACATGTCACAGAATAACCCTATTGATTTTCAGCTCACCAGAGCCAGCATAACGGGTACCACGGTAATAGAAGTACGACATTTTAGTCATTTTTTGAGTAATTTCAGTTTGTTAGCACGATACAGCCTCCGGAATTCAGCAAGTCACCATTTTTATGATGAACCCTATTGATTTTCAGCTCACCAGAGCCAATACACCAGGTGCTATAGTACTTTAAGTACGATATTTTTGTCATTTTTGGAGAAATTTCAGTTTGTTAGCAGGATACAGCCTCCGGAGTATATACAAGTGACAAATTTTATGATTGGATATTATTCAGAGCGTCTCAAAGATTAATCCTATTGATATTCAGCTCACTAAAGCCAGTACAACGGGTTATATGCTACTTGAAGTACAAAATTTTTGTCATTTTTGGAGAATTTTCAGTTTGTTAGCAAGATACAGCCTCCAGAGTGTATACTATACAAGTGACCAATTTTATGATTGAATATTGTTCAAGGTGTTTCACAGATGTACCCTATTGATTTTCAGCTGACGAGAGCGAATAAAGCGGGTCCTATGAATCCACATATACTACATTTTTGATTATTTTTGGACAAATTTCGGTTTGTTAGCACGATACATCACCCGAAGTGTATACAAGTAACAATTTTATGATAGAATTTTATTCAGGGCCACAGATGCGGAAAAGTTAGTTTTAATCTTTAAAACCGTTTATTTTATATTTATATAATGCGAATTGTCAAAAAGGCGTCATTGTGAAAAAGTTATTTTAAATTCGTAATTGTGCAGCTATGGAGTAAGAAAACTCTGCTGAATTACCTGTTGCAGTGTTGGCGACTGCAAACTATGCATGTTCGAGTTTGTTACCAACTAAAAGTCGAGATCTTTACGAAAAAATCTATAATGAATTTGATACTGAAAACATTGTTTTGTTTTATTTTCAGGATTATAGATGGTTGTTTATATCAAAATGGCTTCAAATAACTTGGAAAATATCCATAATGATATTGGTATATCATCTATACCAAAATGTCATCAAAACGTCACAATCGCAAAAAGAGTGCGTTAATGAAAAAGAGTGCGTTAATAAAAAAAAGTTAATGACGTCCATTAACTCATCTTTTCTTAAATAAAATAATTCATTATCCTAGGAGCCTACAGAACCACACCAGTAGACGGAGCCGGAGAAGCCCCACTAGAACTTAGAAGACAAATCCTAAGTCTCTCATATGCCTCAAAAATAACAGCTAATCCTCCTATTTTAACCCACCATCACACATTTAATAAAAACGTAAATCCAGCCTCACCTAATATTCAAACAGAGCCATTTTACGTAAGAATCCAGCACTATAAAAACATTCTCAATATATCCAACATCTCTTCTTTAAAAATCGAAACTTATAACTTCACTCCACCCTGGCAAATTAAGCCACCACATATAAACACTCATCTTTCATGTTTTTCCAAACAAAGCACTAGTATACAAACCCTCATCCAACATTTTAACGAGACCATGCAAAAATATCCCAATTATACCGAAATATACACTGACGCATCCAAACAAAATGACGGACTAGGCGCAGCCATTGTAACCCCTACAAACAATGTACAATTCAAACTTTCAAAATATGCAACAATTCTAACAGAAGAACTTTATGCAATACTAGAAGCAGTAAAGTACGTAACAACATCGAACTACGAAAAGACAGTTATACTTACAGACTCTTTAAACTCCTTGAAATTATTGAGAAGCACCTATTCGAAAAATTTCCTCGTACTGATGATCAAACAAGAAATTCATCATCTTCAATCGATAGGAAAAAACATACATTTCCTGTGGGTTCCTGCACACATAGGCATAAAAGGTAATGAGATGGCCGATTAACTCGCCAAAAAAGCAGCACTACTTAGTACCATACCAATCATTAAGCCCTTATACACCGATCTAAAAACATTTATTCGCAATAAAGCAAAACAAAAATGGAATGGCACATGGAGGAGCTCACACGCAAAACTTAGAGAAATCAAACCCGACATAACACCCTGGCAAACTTTTACCGAAAATCGAAGACATCAAATCATCATCACAAGGCTACGTCTAGGTCATACTCGAGCTACTCATGAGTACTTACTTTCCCGAACACCAAGACCAGAATGTGTTATTTGTGAGCAGCCGTTAACAGTGAAACATTTTTTGGTTGAGTGTCCGCTATATCATACCAACAGACTAGCATGCAACATAAGTGAATCTCTGGAAAATACTTTAAACAACAGCATTAATGTGAAAAACCTTATTAAATATCTGCAAATCGCAAACTTTTACCATAAAATTCGTAAATAAAAAAAAATAATTCATTAATACCGAAATTAATAAACGGTCTACGAAAAAGTTTTTAAATCCACTGTTGAGATTTTTAGTTTAAGTTTATAACAAGAGCAAAAATGTTTATCAGATGCTGCTAATTTACGAGCTACTGTGATTTTACTAAATATTTGATTTTACATAAAAAGATATAGATATGAGCTTAAATAAGTTTGTGGATGATTCGATCGGTCGAATTTTTCTGAAGGCACACTTCTTGGTCTTTCTTTATCACTATTTTTTGCACTATGATTTACGTGTATGAGATAATGTTAAGTTAAGAGTTGCACTGGTTTAGATCTGGCTCTGTTGGACGATCTTTTGATGTAGATGAACTAGATTAGTGGAGTGGACTGTTATGTTTGTCGTTCACCGATACACCAAAGGTTGTTCTTGCTTATTTTCACTTCGATTAGGCTTTGGAAAGAAGAACCGGTCGTAATTTTAAATGACGCTTAATAAAAAACACTTAAATACGACAATATTAACAACGTAAATCAAATCTTGCAAAAAAACAGATTTAAGGTAGATACAACAAATGATGCGGCGAGTTGATAGTTAGATAATTAATTACAGTTGTTCACAAATATTAGATGCTCGTATGATAAATATGTATTTCTCTCCGATTTTGATTGACCTAAAACACTTGTACTTAGCACTGTTGTATTTCGTGTCGTAACATAAATATTTTTGTACTTTTATGTAAAATTGTAATTTTCCCGGCTTAGAATTAAGTTTAGCTTACAGTTGATTAGTTTAGAGTTTTATTTTGACCGGAGAGATTCACTGAGCTATTAAGATACTTGTTACACTGTGGAATGGGTCCATTTCAGACAAGATACTTTCACCACTGCTTTCTCGGACGAGAAATTTTTTACTGCTGGTTGTTTGCTCGAAAATTCGTCTTTTTATTACAAGAAAACGTCGTAAAGATAACTTTCTTTTTGGCCGACACTTGAGGTCTTGACGCCGGGTAAACTGCACTTTGACAATAGAGATAAGTTTTGTCATTCTAACAGAATAGGAGATGTAACCTTACCCATAATTGAAAGTTTCTATTCTTTGTACCACAGCCATATTAGTCTTGGTGTGAGGTAAATTATTTGCGTCAACCATTGTGGAACGGCATCAATTATTTGAGGTTATCTTTATGTGATTTTAAATGTTTTTAGAAAGGTCCATAATTATTTCTTATGAATAGATTATTAGAACTAAGTATACTTTTTTAAGTGCCTGTTTCATGTAGAGAGGATTTCTCTTTTGGTTTCATACACTATACCGAAAATTACAAATTGAGGCAGAAAGTTTTTGTTAATTTGTTTTCGTGATACATACTGCTCGCCAAACCGCAACACCCACTCTTTACTACCCAAGGAAGAGTATTTGGCCTAAAATCCACCACGAGAGAAATGCTGAATTGTATTCATCAAATAAACCGAGTTATTCGATTTGTTAAAAATATATAACTAATACTTAGATAAAATATAAATCTAATGTTAACTTCCAAGCAACCTACTTTCATACTATTCAATGTAATTTCATTTCATCACTTCATATAATGTAACCGTTTATTAACCTCATATAATATAACATTTCATTATTGATTATCTATTGTATCAATAACTGTAACTCTTCCTAATGGCCATAGCTGTCGCTGAATAAAAAAATAAACATAGTCTCATTCAACTAATGAAACATTTCAGTTAATTGTTTGTACGAATGCTCTTTTTCTAGAGGTAACATAATGAATTTGAATGGATAATAGATGTCTCATGTTTCAATTCCCGATACATTTTTGACACTATTTATGGTCTTTTTCCGATTAATCATCCCGTATAGTTTGTAATAAATTTTTGTTTTGATATTGTTTCAGATATCTTTTTGGGATGCTTTGAAAATAGAAGTGAAATTTGCAGCTAACATCTGGATAACGAGAAAAAAAATTAAGCCGGTGGTACCTGAATCAACGTCATCAGAAAGCAAAAGCGAAAAGGATAATAAAAGCATGATTCACAATTTTTTGCACACGGCTGGTTCATTTATGAATTTACCTCAACATTCTTAGTACAAAAGTATATTTTGCAAGATTACATTTTTATGTAACTTTTTAATTATAATACATGGTTCTGATCTGATTCAAACTGTTTCATTTGACTTTTTATTATCTGCAATCATAATACATTTCTTTTCAGTGTACCTACTTCCCTCCAACCGAATTTTTTTGAAAACTGTATGAGTTTATAATGAGCGGACCTCGTATATTCAATACACTGTTTTTATGTCAGAGCGCTGCTGATATTCAAAATTTTATTTAAAATAATGTATACATTCGAAACTGTGAAGTAGTTACACAATTTATACAGTGCGAGTCTCTAACTTGGAATAAATTCAGTAAATCAAAGACAAGTTTTTTGTTGGAAATATACTCGGACAGGTCGATTAGTATTGTTACGAAACAGCACACTGGTATGGACCCTAAATCCGACTCTGTCTAAGCCAGGTATGAAAATTAGAATTATGGCGGATACGCAGTGTTTTTATAACTGTTTGGGACTATCTTATCTAAACATTGTTTTTGTGACCAGACTTATCTGGAAAAGGCCAGAAAAATTATTTGTGTCTGTGTAAGCCGCAGCCCGGAATTTTCTAGTAAGGAAGGCATTAATATAAATAAGGACCGATCAGCGGAGGAGTTAGTTGATAAAGTGATCTCGAGAAATAAACAGAAATACACCGAACAGTAAAGTGCTAATATAATCAAGTTTATGTGCATATAAATGAGATTTAAGTGATTAGTTAATTATATATAAATTAAGTGTTAGTGAGTAAGTGTTTAAATAAATTAGTAAGTAGCCATACCGTGTGTTTAAAATTTATCCCACCCGTTTATTGTTTAAATAAATAACAAAAACATAACATTGGTGTCAGGTGTGGGGTAATATAAATAAATTGCTACGTAAAAATTGCCAAGAGACTATGTGACCTCAAAGTGGCGGAAGTAAGCGCAGAATTGGAAGATCGTGAGTTGGAAACGTCCGGTAAGAAAAGTGAATTAGTAGAAAGACTTAAAGTGGCACTGGAAAATGACGGCTTTGATCCAGAAACAGTTTTATTTAATGACGAGGCTTCCACCTTAATCTCGTAAATTTCTGCTAACATGGACGAGAAGATTTCTGCCATGGAAGAGAATATTTCTGCTAACACGGACGAGAAGATTTCTGCTATGAAGAACGATATTTCTGGCATGGAAGAGAAGATTTCTACGAATGTGAAAAGCGATATTTCGGCTATAAAGAACGATATTTCTGCTATGAAGATCGACATTTCTGTTAATATGGACGAGAAGATTTCTGCTTTGAAGAACGATATATCTGCCGATATCTTATTAATGAAAAACGACATTGCCGCTGACGTTGAAAATGAAATTTCGTCTCTAGAATCTGAAATCGAGAATCAGCGATGGACGAGAAAATCGAGAATAAGATTACAACGATAGACGAGAAAATCGAGAATAAGATTACAGCGATAGACGAGAAAATCAAGGAGTTAGAGGAAAAGATTGCCGATTCAAGAACGCGAGGTACGCCAGAGGAAGAAAAGAAGACCGAGCAAACGAAACCTTGCAAGCCAGAAACAGTATCTAAGTTTGAAGACATTGGCAGTTTTACCCGAGTCAAGGCCCCAACGTTCGATGGAAAAATGTCGTGGACCAATAATGTGAAACAATTTGAAGCAGCCGCTAGAGTGAATAATTGGTCCGATAGAGAGAAGGCAGTGAACTTAACCATCGCGCTTCGCGGAGATGCCTTAGATGTACTCCAGACGATACCTTTGGAAGAAACAGATGACTTCGAGCAGCTGAAAAAGAGGTTGGACATGCGATATGGTCATGAACATCTAGAACATTTGTACCAATCTCAACTGAAGAACCGAAGGCAGAAACGGGATGAATCCCTTCAAGAATATGAAGTGGACATTGCCCGACTAGTTCGATTTGCTTATCCGTCAGCACCAGAGAACATGATGAAATGTCTGGGCATCCAGGCCCTTATTGATGGCTTACGTAACCCCGATATGCAGAGGACGCTTCGTTTAGCCCATCCGAAAACATTAGTCGACGTATTGACAGCTGCCCTTGAATATGAAGCAGCAACGAAGGCTTCTGGATATAACAAAATCAGGACCGTCCAAGAAGAAGGTGACGAAGACAGATTTGACCAGTTCGTCAGTCTCATGAAAGGTATGATGGACAAGAAACCGAGAAAAATCAGATGCTGGAATTGTGGCGAGCTAGGGCATGTACGTAGTTCGTGTAAGCGCCCCAAGACTCCTGCAAACCAAGAACCCCAGTCACAGGAAAACTAGAAAGGGTCGGCTACGAGGGGGCAGCACCGACCCATGATCGTTCCAAAGACCCTCTCAGATGTCGCAACGACAGTGTATATGTGGATGGCGAAGTAAATGGCAAGAAATATGCTCTGCTGGTTGACACTGGAGCAACTAGGACCCTTATACGACCAGAGATAATAAACCCCAAGAAGAAGCTTCTACCAACGAGACTGCGACTGCGGACCGCCACAGGCGAGAGTGCCAACGTTCACGGGGAAACACAAATCCAATTGGGAATTGGAGCAGAAAAGTTCACGCATACGGTAATCGTAGCTGACATTGAAGAAGACGTGATTCTGGGAATGGGCGTAATGAATGTACATGGTATCCAATTAGATTTTAGAAACAGAACCATTAAAGTGGGCTCCGAGGAGGTATTCCTTCATCCACATGAAGGCAGCGCGGTGTTGGCAGCTGTACAGGAAGATACCGTTCTACATGCACGAAGCAAAACCATGATAGTAGCACGGCTACAGGGAATCATGGAGGAAGGTACACCGGTGATGATGGAGCCAAGGAACCACGACGAAGAAGTTGGCAAAGGAGTACTAATTGGAAAAGGATTGGTTACGTCGGCGAAAGAGATCCCAGTACGTGTGATAAACGTGAATGATTACCCAGTCACCATCAAGAAGGAAACTAGGATTGGATCCTGCGTACCAGTGACGTCTATAGTTCGCCAAACAACGACCACTGACACTTTTAATGACAGATTCGAACAGATGGCAGAAGAAAAAGTGATAGAACCATCTACTAGTCCATGGATGTCTCCAGTAGTGCTCGTGAAGAAAAAGGATGGAACTACGATATTCTGCGTGGATTATCGCCAGCTTAACAACGTGACGAAGAAAGACATCTATCCTCTGCCTCGAATTGACGATACGCTAGACACTTTGGCCGGCAGCAAACTGTTTTCCACCTTGGACCTGAAGTCTGGTTATTGGCAAGTGGAAATGGACCCATAAGATAAAGAGAAGACTGCTGTTACCACCGGATCTGGATTATGGCAATTCAACGTCATGCCATTCGGGTTCTGTAATGGGCCTGCGACATTTGAAAGACTTATGGAAAATGTCTTGAGAAGGTTGTCTTGGAAGACATGCCTGGTCTATTTGGATGACATCGTAGTACTGGGGAAGACATTTGACGAACATCTGAAGAATTTGGAAGACGTATTCAAACGACTCTAAGCTGCCCAGCTCATGTTAACCCAAAGAAATGTCAGCTGTTCCAAAACCGAGTTAACTATCTAGGTCATATAGTGAGCAATGAAGGAGTGGCGGTGGATCCAGAGAAAATTGCTTCCATTCAGCAATGGCCGCAACCAACCGACAAACATCAAATTAGGAGTTTCCTTGGACTTTGCACGTATTATAGAAGATTTATCAGGAAGTTTGGAGATATTGCCAAGCCTCTAACGCGACTTACAGAAGAAGCAAGAGCTTTCCAATGGGACGAAGACTTTCAAACGGCTTTTGAAACTTTGAAGAGGCATTTAACCTCGGCGCCGATATTAGGATATCCATTACCACAGGGAGACTTTATTCTTGACACTGACGCAAGCATTGTAGGAATTGGTAGAGTGCTCTCACAGATCCAAGGAGGGCAAGAAAGAGTGCTGGGATATTTCAGTAAAGTCCTCTCCAAACCAGAACGAAACTACTGCGTCACAAGAAGAGAACTTTTGGCAGTAGTGAAGTCCGTGGAACACTTTTACCAGTATCTCTATGGTAGGAAGTTTTTAATCCGGAGTGATCATGCAGCACTCAAGTGGTTGATGCAGTTCAAGAATCCCGAGGGCCAGATCGCTAGATGGATTGAACGACTTCAAGAATATGATTTCAACATCGAACATCGAGCCGGTGTGAGTCACCGAAATGCCGACTCCCTGTCCAGACGGCCGTGCCCAACAGAATTCTCCCACTGCAACAATGTGGAATCTAGGGAAGCTGCAGTTTCAAGAACTACTGTAGTCAACGAGGAATGGTCACCCACCAGGATCAGAGAAGATCAGGAGAATGATCCTCACCTGAAGATGATCCGGCAATGGAAGAAAGTAAATCGGCGACCTACTTGGCAAGAAGTGTCAAAGTTTTCACCGAAACTCAAGGCGTATTGGGCTCAGTGGGACTCTCTTGTCCTGGAAGCAGGGCTGTTGAAAAGAGTCCTTGAAAACGATTATGGTTCCGAGATGAGGAGACAGCTAGTTATCCCGAGAACAAGAGTAGCTGAGGTACTGAAGAAGTTACACGACAGTCCATCGGGAGGTCATCTGGGAGTGAAGAAAACCCTTCAGCGAGTCTGTGAAAGGTTTTATTGGATGAACAGCTCCGACGATGTGAAGGACTGGTGTAAGAAATGTACGACTTGTGCTACGAGTAATGGACCACATCGCAAGAGAAAAGCACCTATGAAACAATATAATGTTGGAAGCCCCTTCGAAAGGATTGCTATAGATATCGCTGGACCATTTCCGACGACAGAAAATGGTAGCAAATACATACTGGTCGTAATGGATTATTGCACAAAGTGGATGGAAATTTACGCTATCCCGAACCAAGAGGCCACAACTGTCGCGGATGTATTGGTGAAAGAATTCATCAGCCGATATGGAGTGCCCTTGGAAGTCCACAGTGACCAGGGAAGAAATTTTGAAAGCCATCTATTCCAGGAAATTTGCGAGAAGCTGGGAATAAAGAAGACCAGGATAACAGCATTACTTCCAGAGTCAGATGGAATGGTCGAGAGAATGAACAGGACTATTGGAAAATACCTGTCCAAAGTAGTATCCAGCCATCAGAGAGATTGGGACCAGTATCTTTCCCTATTCGCATTGGCTTATCGATCTGCCGTCAATGAGTCCACGAGTAAAACACCGGCGAAAATCCTGTTTGGACGTGAAATGAGGCTTCCTTGTGACCTGGAATTTGGCTGTAGGCCTGGAGAAGATCTAGCAGGCGAAGACTACGCGATTCAATTGAGAAAAAGGCTGGACGATATTCATGAATTAGTTCGAACAAATCTTCAAGTTGCCAGCGACAGAATGAAAAGTCGGTACGAAATGCAGGCCACAGAAGGCGGTTTTAAAGAAGGGGACAAAGTATGGTTACACAACCCGACGAGGAGAAAAGGATTTTCTCCAAAATTACAAAAATGCTGGGAAGGTCCATACTTAATCAAGAAAAGGATCAATGATGTTTTATATCGCATAAGCAAGATCCCCAACGGAAAACCAAAAGTAGTTCACCGTAACCGACTAGCGCCATTCGAAGGAGACCATGACATAGAGGAAGGAGTAAACCTTATTCGAGATGTGTCAGACCCCACCTTCGATGAATTTATGGGCGCGTATGTAGGTACCGGGAAAGCTAGATATGGAGTCACTTCGGAACAACAACAAGATTTGTTCACTCTCCCGGAAGATTATTCACTGGCATACAACATCCCCGCCCGTATCAAGAACGCACGAGGGTTGGCAATTGTCTTTCGAAAGAAGTTCATGCAATTAGAAAAACTTGAAGACCAGATTCCAGCACCTGGCAAGACACTAAAACTGAAACATAATTCGCGGTACGTCTTCTACGTGGTAACTAAAGATGAACTTAAAGATCGATCTACCTACCGAGATGTGGGGAAAGCACTTCGTAACCTCCGAGAGCATGTGTTACAATCCAGCGTGAAGAAACTGGCTATGCCTAAGATAGCGAGTAACCAGCTGGATTTGAGAGTTATCAGGAACATGGTAGAAGTTATCTTTAGAGATACCGGTGTCCAGATATTAATTTGCAGCTACAACCCCCGTTATCAGTATCCGATGAAGACAGTGCCCTGCTATTTCCATAAGATCGGAAAGTGTAGAAATGGGGCCAGTTGCCGATTCAAACATCCAGTCTCGGCTACACAAAAGTTCCAGGAGGAACTTCCATTTAAGGAGGGGGTAATTTTACGAAACAGCACACTGGTATAGACCCTAAATCCGACTCTGTCTAAGCCAGGTATGAAAACTAAAATTATGGCGGATACGCAGTGTTTTTATAACTGTTTGGGACTATCTTATCTAAACATTGTTTTTGTGACCAGACTTATCTAGAAAAGGCCAGAAAAATTATTTGTGTCTGTGTAAGCCGCAGCCCGGAATTTTCTAGTAAGGAAGGCATTAATATAAATAAGGAGCGATCAGCGGAGGAGTTAGTTGATAAAGTGATCTTGAGAAATAAACAGAAATACACCGAACAGTAAAGTGCTAATATAATCAAGTTTGTGTACATATAAATTAGATTTAAGTGATTAGTTAAGTATATATAAATTAAGTGTTAGTGAGTTAGTAGTTAAATAAATTAGTAAGTAGCCATACCGTGTGTTTAAATTTTATCCCATCCGTTTATTGTTTAAATAAATTAGAAAAACATTACAGTATATCGAATTTTTCTCTTTTTATGTAAAGAAATGGTATAGATTGTGTACCAAATTTGGGATATCACGTCCTCTACTATTTTTTCAAATGGCAATCCTAATGGCAGGCAATCTGAAAAGCTTGAAGTAGATGGCGCTTGTTAGACTGGAGGTCTTCTAACTGTCAATTGTCAATTTCAGCTTATTTACATTCAAATATTTCGAATCTAAACATTTTGATTAATTTACTGTTAAGAAGGGTCTCACGTTTTAGGAACCTGAAAACAGTTGGCACCCGTGACTTGCAACAAAATTTATGTCATTTTGTAAACAACAAATCTAAAGAACACAGTGAAATTAAGTGTTGAAATTTTAACACAATATAACTAGGACCTTTGTCTTGGGAATCAGGTATGTTGGTCAAGTTTTATATTGTTATAAAAAAAGATATAAGCCATTAAGTGATGGTGTGATTTTGACAGTTTTAACAATTTATGATCACCAATTTGAACGTCAATATCTGATCCCCAAAAGGAAGCCTAGAGAATTCGTTCGTGGAATTTGTTGCACGCAAATTTTTGTAAACGAACAACTTTTTGCTTTAGTTCAACCGTTCCACCGTATTTGATGGATGGCGCTGTATAGAACTTCAATGACAGATGACGAACAAAATAAACACCTAATCACAGATAACCCACAGACATAATACAATACAGTTGAATTATTGGATCTTTACCCGTGCGTGTTTAATATCTGATAACATAACCGACAAATGTCAAATTATTTTGTTCTGTTCTTCACTATTAATAGAAAGAGATGCCACTTAATAATTGTGTTCGTTATGTTATCAGATAGTAATGACGCACGGGTAAAGATCGAATAATTCAACTGTATGTAAACTTTTAGTTTCGAAACGCAGGAATAAAAATGTTGTATATTTTTTATCTTCAATTTTTCCAGGTTATATATCGAAATGTTATACTTTTTGCATTTTCCTCCAGTTTGTAATAAACGGACATGCCTGTTTTTCCATTGACTCTTCTCAATTATTCAAGTAAAGTATAGCCAAAGTGTTTTCTTTTATTGAAAACAAAATCAAATCATTTAGGCAATCTGTTTGTTTAATTGTAGCATTACAAATTTGAAGTACATAGTAAGTAAGTAGGTAGTTTTATATTTATTATAGTACAGAATGTCTGATTTTCCACTGACCCCTCTTAATCACTCAAATGAATTGTAGCAAAGAAATGCTAATTAATTAGGTAAACCATAAAAATGTTTATTATAGCAATAAACAGACATGTGCGCTTTTTTAATGACCCTTATTAATTATTCAAAAAAATTAGAGCAATAACTGGTGTATGCTTTTATTGAAACGAAGCAAATAAAAAATATTTTATAAAAATATTAAAAAAATTATTATTACAAATTTAAGGTATTTGTTAATACATGGCAACTGAAGTTCATCTTCCATTTTTGTCTACCATTTTTCCTCATAACACAAAGAAAATAATAAGTTCATGAAAATATCCATTTTTTACGATTCTATACTCACAAAGGGGTGGTGACCCCATCCACATTTTGAAGTCTTGATCCATGTAGTTATAAACACTGAAAAAATATTATTTAAATACTTTCATTAAATAAATAATATTTTTCTACTTCCGTGAATAAAACCGCACTTTGAACACGGGTTTGACATGCACAAAACAACTCTTTAAACACTAGTGTTTAAAATGAGAAAAGTCACGTCTCGTTTATCTTTTGTTTTTTAATCGTCAAATCAAGTGTATCTTTTGTATGTTAAATTTCATGTTCCTTGATAATTTGGTTATTCTGCGTCATTTGATTTGTCAGTCAGCTGTCAGCCATCGTCCGTCATGTAATGAATATAATTCAAATATAATATAATTTTTCCTTCCCGCGGGCGAAGAAAAAGTATAGTAAGCACCTCGTGTTAAAAACGTCTTTAGTCACGAGTGGAGCGAAGCGGAACGAGTTCCTTGTGACACTTTGTACTTAATATACTATTTTACTTACAAAATTATTTTTCTAACTCCCAATTCAGCAAAAGTATACAAATAATCCATTTTATCTTGGAAGCCAATTACAAATTTGATATAAATAAGTACTGATTAAATTTTGTTTGTTTTATGCATACATGGCAACTGATCTGCATCTTCTATTTTCTTAATCCTCAGACAAAAAAAAACAAAAAAATTATAAACTTTCCGTTACAGTTACACCAGGCTTCGTTTTAATTTTTACTTACTGAATAGCTATAGCGAACACTCCTATATGAAAAGTATTTGAACCTGTGCGGGCAGTTACATCAGGCTAGTTTTAGTTACATAATCAGAACTGTAAATGAAATAAGAAAATTAGATGCTTCTTCTAAGTAGGTGTTGCGATTTTTTTAATTACAGAATAGTTATAGCGAACACTGCTATATGAAAATTATTTGGACATATGCGGGCAGTTACATCAGCCTTAGTTTTAGTTACATAAACAATAACTGTAAATGAAATAAGAAAATTAGATGCTTCTTTCAAGTAGGTGTTGCGATTTTTTTAATTACAGAATAGTTGTAGCGAACACTGCTATATGAAAATTATTTGGACATGTTCGGGCAGTTACATCAGGCTCAGTTTTAGTTACATAATCAGAACTGTAAATGAAACTAGAAAATTATATGCTTCTTTCAAGTAGGTGTTGCGATTTTTTTAATTACAGAATAATTATAGCGAACACTGCTATATGAAAATTATTTGGACATATGCGGGCAGTTACATCAGCCTTAGTTTTAGTTACATAAACAAGAACTGTAAATGAAATAAGAAAATTAGATGCTTCTTCTAAGTAGGTGTTGCAATTTTTTTACTTACAGAATAGTTCACTCCGACAAAGGAAGATACTTGCATGAAACAATTCCGAATGGTTAGAGTCTGGATTGATAATTGTCAAGTCAGATTAAAGGAGATAGTCCATCCCATAGAATTATGGCTTGTCACTTATTCGCGGATCAAAGAGAGGAAATTGTTCGGGTGCTGGGCCACCTTCCGGGCACGGCCCACGAGACTATCCGTCTATTAGGTAATTATGTAAATGTATTGGGTAATTTTATTATTGAGGAAGAAGCCAGAGTAACATTAACAATGTAATGGGCATTCAGCCATAAAAGGTACATTGTACCTACAAATTTGATAGGCAAACCTAGGTTTAGATTTGTAAAACTAGTTTAGATAAGTCTGGGCTTAGCGGGTCGTTGTGGGTAATTTTCGTGGCTTGGGATTTTAGTTTATATTATATTATGCTATATAATTCTCACCCTTAAGACCCGTACCTATATACTTCAAATTTAGATACATTCAACGGCCTTCTAGTTCTAGTATTAGTATTAGTACTCGTATGTAACTAACATTAAGTTTAAATGGCGTGATGTGGCAATATTGCGAGCAGGAGACCAGGGGTTAATCATAGGGACCCTGATGAAATAATGCCTAAGACCTAGCTTAGGCTTGCAGTCTCGCCATAATCAGGCATAGAAAGATGTCTTGGTATAAAATAAAGATAGTGGCCCCTTCTCTTTTCCTCATCCTCTTGAAAGCGACTGGTCATGCTGGGCCAGGGGTGTGTGTTGGGATCTTCTCCTTCCTTTCCAATTTTTTTTACAGAATAGTTGTAGCGAATACTGCTATATGAAAATTATTTGGACATGTTCGGGGAGTTACATCAGGCTCAGTTTTAGTTACATAATCAGAACTGTAAATGAAATAAGAAAATTAGATGCTTCATCTAAGTAGGTGTTGCCATTTTTTTACTTACAGAATAGTAGTAGCGAACACTGCTATATGAAAATTATTTGCACATGTGCGGGCAGTTACATCAGGCTCAGTTTTAGTTACATAATCAGAGCTGTAAATGAAATAAGAAAATTAGATGCTTCTTCTAAGTAGGTGTTGCCATTTTTTCACTTACAAAATAGTTGTAGCGAACACTGCTATATGAAAATTATTTGGACATGTGCGGGTAGTTACATCAGGCTTAGTTTTAGTTACATAATCAGAGCTGTAAATGAAATAAGAAAATAAGATGCTTCTTCTAAGTAGGTGTTGACATTTTTTTACTTACAGAATAGTTGTAGCGAACACTACTATATGAAAATTAAAATTATTTGCACCTCTGCGGGCAGTTACATCAAATGGGTTGGACGGAAAAGTAATAATACGAATAACAATGTATTATATAAAAACAAAAAACTATTTACCATCCAGGTGATCAAACATATGTGTATCTGTCATTTTATAGATGGAAAAAAGAAAATGAGCCAACTATTTTTTTGTACAATGAAGGAAAAATGTTTCAGTTCCAATCTCCACAACACCCATGATCAATCTTTGCAAACAAGGTAGAAGCAAACTTGTACATGTTAATTGTATGTTTGCTCTTGTACTTTATATATCGATCTCCCTACAATATATACATCGTTATTTGTCAACGCAGATATTTTGCTTTATATTTTTTATTAGTTCTTGTAGTTGCTTTGTTAGTTATTTTAAACGTCTGCTATTTTAAATTGAAATTCCTCATGTTACTGTTTTAAATGAAACTGTTTCTAGATAATTCCACAATATATTTAAAAAAACGTTAAAAATTCTAAGAAATTTGACAATTGTTTCGATAAGTAAATATTGAAACAATTGTCAAAACTCTTAGAATTTTTAACATTTTTTTAAATATATTGTGGAATTATCTAGAAACAGTGTTTAATTTAAAACAGTAATATGAGTAGATTCCACGAAGTAAGGGTCGAGACAGTTAATTTCATTGGAATTCCTCACTTTACCATACTTTCCTTTTTCTATTAACTGTAAAGCATTGTATTACAAGTAAATATTTTTCTGTCTAATAAAGAAATTTGTAATCATTTTGTTTATACCTCTTATTTGTTCTTAGATAAAATTGAATAGATTTATACGTGTAGTTGAAAAAAGAGCCTATACATGTCAAATAAAATTTGGAAGCAACCAACAGAAATTCTGAAACTGATACGGTTAGATTGAGGCAAAGTTATGACACGATGTTCTGAGTTTTCAGACTAAACGGACTATTTTCAATCATGTAAATTTGCAACTTTTCCGCAATTTAATTTTCTTAGCATGAATCAAACAAAAATTTATAATTATGAAAACATTTTATTATGTTAATATAAATGGTACAAATTTTTAAATGTAGAATGTTTATGTTTTTAAAGTATGTAAATTTTTCTTCCATTCTTGATTTCTAGCAGTTTCCACAATCCTGTCACTTGGTATGCATATTATCAAATAGCACATGTCCTTTCATGCAATATGTAATGCACCTTGTATCAGGTAAGAATAGTTATTTATTTCAATTATCACCATTATATTTTCATCAAAATGAATTATGTAATTCCTGTCTTTTGAGAACGGTTTTAATTTTTCTTCATTCAGATACTTGAAAGGTCACTTCACTTTAATTAAGCATTTTTCGCTAACAAACCAATATTGCCATTAAAAAAGGGTTTCAAGAGAAAGTTGAAAGCCGTTTTGATGATACTAAAACAAACAAACAGTATTATGTATCTTATATTTTCACATTAATCAAATAATCCAGTAAACATAGCTTTTAAAATAAAACAATAGAATTGCAGGATAATTTAAATTATCATAATTATCATTTTTGATATCGGGTAGATACAATTACCTACTTTTTAACAATTTATTCCATTCAAAAACACTTATGAAACGCTTAAATAACCAAAAATCTACACTCAAATGGAAATACTTATGTCAGCAAGTTTTGTTTGGATAGAACCTCAAAAAGAGAGATAAGGTTTCTTTGCTCAAAACGAATTGAAATATTTGAAACAGCTGATCTAGAGATACAAATGTTTGAACCATCAAGAGTGGAAAGAGAGAGAGAGAGAGAGAGAGAGAGAGAGAGAGTTAATAGGTTGAATAAGTAAAAGCCGATTCAGTACTACTAGCAACATCTATCGTAAATATTTTGAACCTAATAATTACTAGATAAGTAACTAGTAATGTGTACGTTTTTAGGTTTATATACCTGTGCGGAGGCCCCTCTTAATGTGTTGTCTCTAAAGAGAAACTTACAAAATTGTCATTTCTGTCGTAGAGATCGTAATTAAACCGTTTAGTTCTTCAACACCATCTTTATTCTGTATTGTCAGTAGTTACAAGGGTTCAATTGATATACATGATATATGTACAGAGAACACGCAAAGGTTGGAACACATTCGTTAAAAGCTGTAAATTGAGGTTATGAACGGCTTAAATTTCTATTAAGTTTTCTTTTTTCACAACAACCATTCCTATCTCTCATCTCTTTCTTCAATTGCTTTACAGTCCAATCACCATATTTATCACTCATTTTGCCAAAAAACGTCTCAAAACGAACGAAAATATTACAAAATAGAACATAACATAATAGTGTCTCTTTATCTTTCCATCGACTCAGAAAAACCGTTACCAGGGGCTAACATGGAGAACCTGATGGTCTACGCCAGACAATACAAACTGGATGCTGTTGTAGGAGCTGATACCAACGCACACCACTTCAGCTGGGGCAGCAAGGACAACAACGCTAGAGGTAAGAAACTATTTGAGGGGGGATCATCAATATATGTAACTCTCTGCACTCTACGGGTCAGTGAAATGATAAGGCATTGGCATGTATCGGATGAACCATCTCTGGCTGACCATGCCCATATGTACTTCGAAGTAGATGTAGAAAAATCGGCTATTACAACATACAGGGATCCTAAGAGTACCGATTGGGTATCTTACAAAGAGGACCTGCTTTCTAAAAGCCGCACTGACCTAGGCAGACCTAAAACTGCCAAGGAGTTGGAAAAGGCACAGGCACAGTTGCAACAGACCATAGTGACTTCCTATCACAATAACTGTCCGATAAGGAAGAGTCGCTCTTCCAGACAAACTGTCTGGTGGAATAAAGAGCTAACAACACTGAGAAAATAAACAAGGCGTCTTCTTAATAAAGCAAAAAAAGGGACAACTGGGGAGCATATAAGGCTAAACTAGGTGCGTATAATGAAAAAGTAAAAGAAGCAAAGAAAAGATCCTGGAGGGAATTCTGTGAGTACATACAAAGTGTCCCTGACATGGTCAGAATTAACAGGATTCTCAAAAGGGACACTTGTAATAAAGTAGGCTATATCCAGTTGCCGAGCAGAGAGTACACAAATACTGAGGAGGCAGCTTTAAACCACCTCCTTAGTGTGCACCTTCCAGGCTCGGCATAGATAGATTCAAATTACGATAATGGGCCGGTAACCAAAACAAGGGCTACCAAAGAGGACATGAAGGGATTTCAGGTAATAAACTGGCGGACCAACTAGCTAAACAAGGCTCTAAAGGAGACTTCATAGGTCCGGAACCCTTCTGGGGAATCACAAAGGATTACATAAGAGGGGAAATCCGGAACTTTGTAGACAAGGAACACCAAATCAAATGGAGGTTGACAGAAGGTCACCTTTACACAAAAAGCCTACTGGGAAATCTAAACAAAGAATTCTCAATCAGTTTATTGAAACTGAAGACACCTGAAGACAGTTACCGATTTGGTTACTGGATACTGTACGCTGAGGAAACATTTATACAAAATGGGAGAAGTCAGTGAACCTTTCTGTAGCAAATGCGAAATAAGGGATGCTTATGTAAAAACTTACAAGGACTCAGGCAGAAGCATACCCCAGCAAACACAAATGTATATGTTACATAAAAATATATAACAGGGGAGGAATTATTTTTATATAAAGCGTTTATATATTTTTTATGTAGTATTTATGTAACAAAATCTTTATAAATTTTGTTATATATTCTCATTATTTATATTATAAAATGTTTTATATATTGGATATAACTAAGTTTATATGTATTCAAGATGTAAATTCTGCTACATAAATATGAAAATTTTTGTATATATATTTATTACGTAATATTTGTTACATAAAATATTTTATATATTTCATATGTATTTCTTACGAACCTCGTTTAGTGTCTTTCTAAAGAAAAAGAAGAAAGCTCTTCAATTTTATAACCTTTAAATTGTCATGATGCGATCTGCCCACATACCTGCAAGTATAATAACGTTTTAAAAGGTTTTTCTTTAGTTTTTTCTGTGTGTTTGATTTTAGTTATGTTTGTAGAGGAATGGAGAACACAAGTGTTATTATTATTATTTTCAACAGGCAAGGGGCATCGCCGATGAAGCCGTTCAATGTCGTTTACAAAAGATTATTTAACAAACGTATTAAAAAGGTTAACTATATTAAAATATACAATGAAGTAAACAATTACAAATCACATTTTACCTATCTCACTAAAGTACTTTTCAAGATAATATTTTCGTTTTAACTTACAACTTAGACATGATTTAACAATAATTCCCTCTGCAGGGAGTCGTTAATCCGAAACAAATACCGCCGCCCAGGTATGCACTTAGAGCTCAAGTAGATTTTGTAATATTATCAAATAAAATACACATCTTTAATTCTCTGACCACAGGTAGTCAGTCAAGACAAAATATCTTGAAATGGAATAATTAACAATTATCTGTTGAAAGTTAGTCATATTCGAATACTTAGATTAATGTAAATTATGAATTTTAGGCAAAATACTGTTTAAAACGAAAAACATTGAAAGACTTCTGTGATTTATCAATAAGACAGAAAAACGATACGTAGTACAATCTAACAATGGTGATGGTGAACCAGAAATACATAATTTAGAGACATCTCACTCATGGTTAGGACATAGAAATAACTACAAAATAAGGAGCGTAAAATCAAATAAGTTATTTGAAGGTATTGTTACTATATGATTTATTCATTTAATATTATCAATATATACACCTACATTTTTAGAAACGTTGCTGAAACAGTTTAATATGACATGCACTGATTTTGATCAAATCACCTTGGTGTGGATAAGGCTAAGTAAAGAGAGTCCAGAGGGAAAAGAAGGGTGAAACTGTAACCCTTCAAAACAATGGATAATATCCCTTAATATTGCCAACTCGCTTACAAGTGGATCTCGAAAAGTCTTCTAAGAGAATATTTTCCATTGTTAATAATGTTTTGTTTTTGAATATTTATTTGTTTTGCAAACTTTTTTTATATTTTATTATCATTTAGTATTTGAATATTTTTAGTTTTGCAATATTTTTTGCCATTAGGTGTTTTGTTTTTAGTTTCTCTTTTTATGTTAATAAAATAAATGTACTTATATGCATCTATTTGCTGTTTTTTAGTAACTAAGTACCAGCTGATAAAATTCCAAAGATAGATAAATACCATTTACAATATATAAATATTAAATTGTATTAAGTTGCTTTAAGTTTGAAATATTCATAAGGTAGGTATTGAATAATATAGTAACAATACTTCCTTATCATTTTGGCCATCAACACTTCTAAAAATATGGTTTTTCATTTCATCTATGAAAAATAATGTTTCAACAGATTTTTCTGAATTTATTACACTGACTTTTTTCATAGATCCAATGAAATAAAATATTATAGGCAAGAGGTGAGGCAAAAGAAACATTAGGTAACTTTGTTACATCTATATTATGTAATATTCAATACATAAATATTCTCTAGATATTATCTCATTTTTACACATATATTACATAGTAATTTGGAAATATTTGAGATATAATTTATAATATGTAGTTCTTATATCATTATTGTTCTCTAGCTGTGCCGGCCTTTGTCAGTATTTAATACATAAATATTATCTAGTTGTGACTTCAGTTTTATATAACTGTGACTTTTATATTTTAAAAAATATGTAACAATATGTTTTTGTGTTTGCTGGGACACTCATCTCAGAACTACTTAAAATCCCCCCAAATAAGCTGGAGGCCTATATTGAGGACACGAAACTTTTGGAGTGGAAGTAGATAATATTGGGAATGGTACAATGACTTAGGTCAAGTGCCCGGGCTGTTGAGCACAACCCAAACGAATGAATTAATTAATAAATGAATAGATCCAGTTGTACTAACTCTTGTGAGCTGAAAATCAATAGGGTTAATCTTTAAGACAAGCTGTATAACATTTCCAACAAAAAAACTGTCTTTGATTTACTGAATTTATTCAAAGTTAGAGACTCGCACTGTACTATATGCTCGTGATTTAACAGAAATATGAGACATACAAGAAAAATGTATATCTTCTCTACTGACATCTTTAAATAATCTATGGAAAGCACTCTCGAAAGCTAAGAAAGTTGCCATCTAAACCGAAGGCACCAACAGTTTGATTGTATTTTATGTGACGCTAACGTTAACAGATGGCAGCAAAAGTTATTTTAAGTTAAAATTTAAATATATATGCCTCCCGCTAAGCCGTTACTTAAGAAACTGAATACTTGTTCTCAATTAATTGGTTAATAATATAATATATTTACTCTAAGCATAATAATTATATAGAAATAGAACGTTAAATAACTTTCTGAATTATTCACTAGATGTCAGTATCGGCTTTTGCTTGAAATATTTTAAATTTAAAATTAATATTTACTAAACTAACAGTCAAATGTTAATATTACACTTGGATAGCACTAAATATATGTTACTTTTTGTTTATAATCATTGGAAGTATTATTGTCTATATTTATACTAATGTTTCCTGGATAATTAGGTATTATTTTGTCCTGTTACAATAACAAAAAAACCTCAACATGAAAAATTGATTTAACATTTTTATAAAGTAGTACCAATAATGGTACGTCAAGGTCAAAGCATGAAAATGAAAATAAAAATTCAACCACACCCTTAGTGTCACCATCATCTACAAGAAGTAGACACTGTTGTCAAGTAAATATTACTAAAATCCCTAAACTAAACAATTCTTAAGCTTGCAGCTTTATTTCATTTTTTAGATAACTCAATATGATTAAAAAAATTTCAAAAATAAATTAATGAAATTTTTGTTTATTGTGGAAAAAGATAAAGATTTACTCTATTAATAACGTTAGAGCGAACATTTATTTTTGTAACGACTATTTCGACAATACATAGTGCAATCAGTCGTCCATGAATATTTTATTAATTAATAAATAGGTAGAGTACCTTTGATGAATATTCCTTAAGATATTTCTGAATGCTAATTTTCAAACAAAATAACTTTTACTGTAACATAATTATATAGACACATATTTTCTAACGAGGTTATACTATTTGGTTCAACTCGTTCTCACATATAAGGGTCGTTATTATAAATATATTAACATATTCTTAGTACTAGTATTGTTAAAAGCGGGTTAATATTTCATCTGCTGAATATATTTGGTTTCCAAGTAAAAAATTATAGATATGGCAACATCAAGGGTTAGACTGGGTTAACATTTCTGCAAGTTGGTAATGCCAAAGCGTCCTAAATCAAATCGACCAATGATAGCTTATAATTCCAGTCGGTGCTATCGGAGGGGCTTTCGCCATCTTGATTCTTGATCGTGCGCGTTTTAGTTAAATAAAAGTTGTATGTCGTGCACGTTTATTGTGAATACTGAATAAGTGATCATTTTATACAGGATATTTTTGGAGTATAAGGTAAGTTTTAATTCATTGTATCAATGAAACATGACATAAACTGTACAAAGACAGTTAATGCCTCTCTGATATCATTGTTGGATGATGTATTTTCTATTTATTTCAGTAATAAAGTTTTGACGTTTTTTCACAAAGCTATTCGCCGGTTACTAAACTTGTTTTTTTTTGGTTAGAAATCCGAACGTTAAAGAAGGAGCAACAGATATTAAACTTGTTTTTTCATTCTGTTGTTTAATTTTGGTTACAGTTGTGTTTTTGTTTATTTCTTACTAGTAATGTTCAGTCTATTGTAGACATTTATTGAGATGTTTTGAATCATCCATCTTATTACTCATAATAGTTTCCATCGAAATGACTATGAAATTTAGTTCTTGAAAATTGCTTATATCATTGTTTAAATGTAGATTATTCAGAGCATTTAAATGTTTCTTTAATTTTTATAAAGATCCATAATTGACGATTAGTTTCCCAAACTGCCTGTCTTTGTGTACGTTTTCCGAATAAATTCCACCAAAAGTTGATTCTGTGGCTGTATACCTACATAATATTATTTTTGGTTGTTTCAGGAATATCTATAAGTACTAAAGTCAACTAATTATTAGTTTGAGTTAGTGGTAAAATATTTATGTGAATAAGAATCACGTGGGGGTATTTTGGAGAATTGGTAATTCATACAATAATTACAGATAGGAGCTATTATACATAATTATTATCGATTTTTGTTTTGATAAGTTAGACAATACGCAATAATATGCGGGATGTCATTTTGAAACCGTACCTCCCATATTTTGACCCCTATAGAAAATTCAAAAATATGCAGTCACCCTTATTTTGAAGGGGAACTGTTTGTAGGTTGGTTTTTAATTAAATTACATCAACCATATGTTATTTTAAAGGTCATTTAATTATCTTTTCAAACATAGTAAATACTTGATCTTCCTTTTTAATACTTTTGGAGAACCCAAGTAAAACTGTGAAGATATTTATGAATCAAGTGTTTTTCAATAAAACAAAACTTAATAAAAATTAACTAATTTTATTAAATTTTCGAAATATTATCCTTTATTTTCTAAACAACACGCTGCATTCTATTGCTCCTCTTCGACCAATCCACTTGCCAGTAAATCTATCATTTAGCCACTGTCTTACTGAAAGAAAGTAATGTGGATGTGAATAATTCTTTTTTTCTACATTATAATTAGTGTTGGGAAATACGGCGATTTTCCGGTAACCGGTGAAACGGCGACAGTGATTTCTAAATCACCGTGATTTTAAACGGTGATTTGAATCACCGCAGTGACAGTATAAATAGCAAAGACAAATCAATGTGTAACAAAAAAATTGCAACTAGTTTAATATTATTTAATTCTAAATTGAGAATTTCAAATGAACATGTTGCCATATTATCTGTAAAAAATATATCAATTTTTAAGGTTTATGCATTACTTTTAAAAAGAAAAGTTTTAGCTTACACATATTACATTTTGCATAATAATTGTCACCTTCAACAGGTGTAAAAAAAATTCAGATTTCACAACTGAAAATAAAAGAAAAATACTTTACTGTGGTTTTTTTATCTCTCTAATAACTCGGTTAAAGGGTTTTATAACTTTTTATTTAAATAGATAGGTCGTATTTAACTTTTTTTTTAATAAAATTGGACAGGAAGACCCGGAAAACTTCTTTTTTGCCCCTTATCCCATTGTTTTGTTAAAATGACATATTAGTTCAAGACATGCCATTTAATTATCAATTCATTCTTATTGTAACACGATGGTGGATATCTTGAAATGGTTTACAAACAAAGAATACAATTTACAATTCTAATAACGTTTACAATTTCTGGCGATTACCTAAAGTCACTAAAATTCTTGCAAAAATACATCTTTAGATACAGCACAAAAAACAGATATTAACGTCTGTACGTCTAGAAGTACTAGTTTAGGTAAATTCAAGGGCTGAACCACTAATGGTATTTTGGTGTACACTAAAATGGTATTTTTTGTAAATATTTTGGTATTTTGTTTTGTACTATTGGTATTTTTATAGGAATTTCGTGGTAATATCGTAAAAAATTTTGGATAATTATTTAATATATGCCTGCGCAGTAACATCTATAATTAGAAAGAAAATTATGAGGAAATCTAGCAATGTCGCAACTCTTGTCACAACCACCTGATCGACGATTTTGATACACTGAATTCGGATTTTTTACTCTACTTTTTAAAATCCCACACACTCTCTCTTAAATGTCCTAAAATTAAGATGGAGGGAGAGAGATAACTTAGAGGATAAAATGAATTTTAAAAGCAGTGAAAAGATGTGCTCTAATGAAGTTCTGTATTGTTTAAAATTTATCACCGAAAGCTATGGCACCTACATTTGTTTAAAGTTGGTGAACTTTGTAATTTCTTTATTAATTAATAAAAACGAAAGTCTAGGCATTAGAGTTTACAAAATTTAATATGTTATTTTCATACTTTGTTATGGGCAAAACAAGATTAAAAATCACCATGAATACACTTTACAGGGGAATTTTATCACTTTAAATGCATAACACTTGCATTGAAATAAAGGAACATATGCTGTTAAAATTAATCAGAATATTTCCGACAAATGAAAAACCTCAATGTTTTTATATCCCTTGGCTTTTTAGCAGCCTACCCTGGGAGTCTTTGTTTAGGAGGCTAGATTAATAATGTCTACATTTTCGAATAAAATAATTTTTTTTTATTAAGTAAAGATTTCATATCAGGCATTGATAGAATCTCTTATGTAAATAGTGCCCTAACTGATCTCAAAGAAAAATGTGTGTTTCCCAGGGAAACAAAAAAGGATGAACAAAAATTATTGGTATCAAAGGGGCTTGAGGGAACTGCTAAATTTTGACCTTGATTTTATTATTGAAAATGTGATAAATGACCCTTATAGGGACTCATTTTCCATAGGAATAATCTGCAGTAAAGAAGCTGCATACAAACTAGATCAAACTTTCAGTGGAAATTCCGCCAGAGACATTAAGCAATTTTCAAGATGAATTAGATGATAAGTTTGAAATTGATTAGGGTGAGGTAATGTTTCTAGCAATGGCACAGTGGATCGTTCTGAAGAATAGGGATACAATGCTGTACATTTTTTAGAACATGACACAAAATTAAATGATGGCAACAAATTAGAAGAGAACATCGACCTTAAAGACTACTCAGGAAAAGATAAAGATGCTTTAGAAGGCATCCCTTTTTTAAAAGTAACATTAGCCAATAACAAAACTAAAGCCATAAAGAGTTTTCATACTGTTGGCTTTTAGATGAAAATGATGGCAGAATTGATACACATAGGTTAAACAGATTTTCTTCAGTAAAAACAATAAGCTTAATCCCCAATAAACAAAACTTAACAAAGAAGGAAAAACTAGAGGTAAAACAGATTGTAAAACCCTCCTTTAAACCTAAGGTAAAACGCAACATTTTGCGTAAGGTTGTTGAACATGGATTTATCTCTTCAAGCTCAGAGACAGAAGATTTTAATTTGAAGGATTCCACCAATACCGAAAGTTTTTCAGATAATTCTGCAGAAAATAAACCTGTCAATGTTTGAGTCACGGTGATAACCAGCTTAGTATTTTGGAACCACATTATTACACTGTTATTACATAGAGGATTGGTTTGTGGGTAGAATACTTCAGAGAATCAACCAATCCAAATTTAAAACGATATTTCTTAAATTTGAATTGTGGTCCTATATATGGCATAAACAAGATGACATTGCTGTCATCGACCAAGAATTTATATTTTACGGGTCTTTAAAATTAATTGGAATGGGAGTATTTAATCTAAAGAGATTAGATGTGGTCAATATTAAAAAAAAAATTAAAAAGACTTAAAATAAAATGAAGGTATATTTTTGGTTTGTGTTTCATTTATAAAAATTTTTGATCCTCAATATCTGAACACACTGTATACAGCGTTCCAGGAGATTCAGGATTTATCCTAGAACTTTGCTAACAAACTTTATCGTAAAATGAAAACCTAATAAAAAAATAGCTATTGGTAAATTTATAGTGGAACTTCCTATATCTACATAACTAAATATCGAGCTAAATACTAAATGCAGCTAAATACTAAATGTATATATAAGAAAATTGATATAATGGTTTCAGGTCTTCCTTGAAAGCAAACTCAATCAATTGTTTAGCTAACTTTTAATATTACAATTTTATGTAATATTTGGAATTTTTTGGTATTATTTGGGGGTAATGTTGGTATTTTCTGGTAATTTTAGTATTATTTGTCAAATATTGAATTTTAGTGTACAACTTTTGGTCAGCGGTTCACTCCTACTGTAAATAATTATTTACTGCGATTTATTAAATCAAAATAAAACAGGACTTCTAAAATAATATAAAATAATAGCATATAATCAAAAATATTATAACATCTGTTAAGACTCAATGTTCAATCATAAATTACATTCTTTCTTATAATAATTTTTAACTTGTTTATTATTTTGTTGGATATTCCAAGGAAAAATACTTTGAAAATTGACCTTATGTTTTACGACTTCAGTTTCATTCATTAAAATAATATCACCAGATCTCTGGTGAACTGCTAAAAAAAGATCAAGTGAGTATGTCCCGTTTTTGAAAGGTAGGTAAAGGACATTTAAAATGAGGTTACAGTCAACCCCCCTTTCCTTTTAAGATTTTAGGGGCTGTGTCCGCCCCCGCTGGAGGGTTGATGTAATTTAGTTGCAAACCAGACTAAAAACTGTCCCCTTAAAAATAAGTGTGACCTGGCTTTGCATATTTTTGAATTTTCTATAGGGTCGGAAATATAGAGGGTGGGACGTTTTCACATTGATTCTCATATATACTAACCAACCCTTTCACAGCTGGAATAATGATAGTTAATTCCTAAATTGAAACAATGAATGACCTCAGACTGGGGGCAAATGTTTCAATTAGTAAAAACTTAATCAGGTAATTAATGAAAAGATAAATATCAGTTTAGAATTGAGTTAGGAGACATTTATTTTCCTCCTAACCAAGACATTACAGTTCCAGTTAGTTAATTAATTTTTATTGGTTGTTTTAAGAGATAAATCACTTTGTATTAGGTAACGAAATTGATTAAAATTATTTCACCTACCTTTTTCAACTTGGGAAAGAATATCACAACTTTGTAGGATATTTAGCCTGTTTTAATGAAATTAATTAATTGACCTAATTCAACATTTTACTGCATATATATATATATATATATATATATATATATATATATATATATTATTTGTTGCATTGTAAGCTGCTATTTTCATCTTAATATACGCCTCGCCTTGCTCGCTGCATTTCTATTTTACTGATTTTTCCCTGGGTTATTGGCGTCAAATTCGGAAATTTTACAAGCAAAGTCGAGAGGTTTGTTCCGTATATTATCTCCATTGCCAATGATTTGTAAAATTGCAATTTCATATGTATATTATGCTAGCGTAGCCATTTTACAGGGCACCCTTCGGACCAGGCTTATAATTTGTTGCTAATTTGTAACGCTGAGCTTGATTTTGTTGCTAATGCCGTTTCCAAGAAAACGCAAACTATGCTAGCGTAATATTAAGCTAGCGTAGCCACACGCTCTAACTATAGAAATAAGTAATATTGAAAAAAACTAAAAGCACTTGAATTTGTTGCTGAAAGATGGCACTAACCGATACTTCAAAATATCAACCCTTACCCCGATTTTCCCACCCCTCACTATTATTTGATATTAAGCTAGCGTAGCCACACGCTATAACTATAAAAATAAGTAATATTGAACAAAACTAAATGCACAGGAATTTGTTGCTAAAAGATGACACTAGCCGATGCTGGAAAAAATCATCCCTTACCCCGATTTTCCCACCCCTCACTATTATATGATATTAAGCTAGCGTAGCCTTACGCTATAACTATAAAAATAAGTAATATTGAAAAAAACTAAATGCACAGAAATTTGTTGCTAAAAGATGACACTAACCGATACTGGAGAAAATCATCCCTTATCCCGATTTTCCCACCCCTCACTATTATTTGATATTAAGCTAGCGTAGCCACACGCTATAACTATAAAAGTAAGTAATATTGAATACAAATGAATGCACAGGAATTTGTTGCTAAATACTGCGAAAAAATCAACCCTTATCTCATATTAATTGAAATTCATCGTGGTTTAGTAGCCATAGCCTAGCAACAAATTGCCCTACTGATTTTAAAGCAATGTAGTCGATATTTGGTCAGTAATACACCAGCAACAAATTCCTCGAGTATTTTTTTATCGACATTCATCGTGTTTTAGTAACCATAGCCTAGCAACAAATTGCCCGACTGATTTTAAAGCGATATAGTCCATATTTGGACAGTAATACACCAGCAACAAATTCCCCGACTGATTTTTAATTGAAATTCGTTGTGTTTTAGCCGCCACAGCCTAGCAACAAATTGCCCTATTTATTTTAAAGCGATAAAGTCGATATTTGAACAGTAATACACCTGCAACATTTTTTAATCGACATTCATCGTGTTTTAGTAGCCATAGCCTACCAACAAATTGTCCTATTGATTTTAAAGCGATATAGTCGATATTTGGGCAGTAATACACCAGCAATAAATTCCTCGAGTATTTTTTGATCGAAACTCATCGTGTTCTAGTAGCCATAGCCTAGCAACAAGTTTCCCTATTGATTTTAAAGCGATATAGTCTATATTTGTTCAATAATACACCAGCAACAAATTCCTCGAGTATTTTTTGCTCGAAATTCATCGTGTTCTAGTAGTCAAAGCCTACCAACAAGTTGCCCTATTGATTTTAAAGCGATATAGTCTATATTTGTTCAATAATACACCAGCAACAAATTTCTCGAGTATTTTTTGCTCGAAATTCATCGTGTTCTAGTAGTCAAAGCCTACCAACAAGTTGTCCTATTGATTTTAAAGCGATATAGTCCATATTTGGCCAGTAATACACAAGCAACAAATTCCCCGACTGATTTTTAATTGAATTTCGTTGTGTTTAAGCCGCAATAGCCTGGCAACAAATCGCCCTATTGATTTTAAAAGCGATATAGTCCATATTTGGGCAGTAATACACCAGCAACAAATTCCTCGAGTATGTTTTGATCGAAATTCATCGTGTTCTAGTAGCCATAGCCTAGCAACACATTGCTGTACTGATTTTAAAGCGATATAGTCGATATTTGGACAGTAATACAACAGGAACAAATTCCTCGAGTATTTTTGATCGGAATTCATCGTGTTCTAGTAGTCATAGCCTAGCAACAAGTTGCCCTATTGATTTTAAACCGATATAGTCCATATTTGGGCAGTAATACACCAGCAACAAATTCCTCGAATATTTTTTTATAGATATTTATCGTGTTTTAGTAGCCATAGCCTAGCAACACATTGCCTTACTGATTTTAAAGTGGTAGATGAGGCGTCAGACGACTCCTATCGGTTTTTGCTACAAAAAAATGTTTTTCAATCTTTACTAAGCCGCCAAGTAGTCAAAAAAGTGATAACACCAGAGTATGATGCCATTCTTCTAACTGCCTTATCACGCACGTGCAGAAGGGAAAGAAAACTTAATTTTTTTGTCTCGTCAAAGAATTGCCGCGATTACCCCAAAAGACCTCATTGAAAATAAAGAGTATGTATCTATGACAAAAAATATGGATTTCTAATTGTAATTATAACAATATATTTATTATTAGAAGCAAAACAACACAGAATATCAAAACAAAAATGACTGGTGACAAGGTTTCATGAAACACTGCATCTACATTTTGGTACATTTTTAACTTACATCAGAATGACTGCTGTGTGGTGAAGACACTACATTAAAAAGCCTTTTTCAGGAACAAATTAGTCCTATATTCTCAAATTATTTAGTTACTTTTGATACTTTCAATTTTTTTAACGATTTACTTGGAAATTAATAAAACACGTGGTCTAATTTATTATATTTTATAAACAAAATAATATAATAATAATAATGAAATTAACTGTCTCAACCCTTACTTTGTGGAATCTACTCATATTAGTGTTTTAAATGAAACTTACTGTTTCTAGTTAACTCCACAATTGTAAATTTTTTAGAATTTTCAATATACTGTGGAGTTAACTAGAAACAGTAAGTTACATTTCAAACACTAATAATTAACGTTGTTGGGTACAAATTAGTCCCAAATTCAAAGTTTAAATCTATACTGTTATTTGTTTTTATAAAAGCCTTTTACAGGGAAAACTGGGTGGGTAAAAATTATATTTTTTTGGTACAAATTATTCCTAAATTTAAAGTTTAAATGTATGCTATTAAAATTTGATTTTGTAAAAGTGGGGTGCTAGCTTGACCTCAAACTATCACCGCCACTTTAAATAGCGGATTTTCAGAAAAACTGAGGAAGTACAAATTCAAATTTTTGCGTTACAAATTAGTCCTAAAATATACATCAATTTATTCTTAATTTGGAATAGGGGGGAGCTAGCAATAATAACATGGAATTGTCATTAAAAAAACATCTATTGACAAGTACTACACAATCAATAGGACATTATACGGTAATGTGATTGAGAGCCAGTGTTTGGATTGAATATAAGGATCTGGAAGAAAGGAAAAACTGGTTAAGGAAACATTTAAAATAATACCAGAATCGACTTTAATATTTCGTTTTTCAAGAAATATTGAAAAGATCGGAGAAGTATTATGGGCTTGCTATCCAATTTATCGCAACAGGGGTTATTTGAGGGGGTTGACGTTAATATTTTTTGTGGTAAAAATTAGTACCAATTCAGTGTCAATGGAGTCGATTCTTATATTTCTTTTTTCAAGAAATTTTGATAGGATCTGAGGATAATGGGCTTGCTATTCAATTTATCAAAGCAGGGGTTGTTTAAGTGGGTTGACTTTAATATTTTTAAATATTCTTCATGGTAAAAATTAGTACAAATTTAGTGCTAATAGAAATCGACTTGTTGATTGAAAAGACCGGAGAAGTATGGGCTTGCCATTCAGTTTATCGCAACAGGGGTTGTTTCAGGGGGTTGACGTTATTTTTTTTGAGGTACAAATTGGCACAAATTCAGTTCTTCAATTGCCTGTATTAATTTTCTTTTTTTTTCAAATTATTATTAATTTGGGCTTTCCAGGTTAACATGAATCTAGCAGCGCCTTGTTTTTTTTCTTGAATGGGTAAAGGTTGAAAATTATTTTTTGTGGTACAAATTAGTACAAAATGAGTACTAAAAATCGTAATAGGTTTTATTTGATTCTGCCGAAATGGTTCTGACAGCTTCACAGAGGTTTTAAAATCAGTAGAGCAATTTGTTGCTAGGCTATGGCTACTAAAACACGATGAATTTCGATCAAAAAATACTCGAGGAATTACTGGTGCATTACTGACCTAGTATGGACTCTATTTCTTTAAAATCAGGAGGGCAATTTGTAGCTAGGCTATGGCTACTAAAACACGATCAATGTCGATCAAAAAGTACTCGAGGAATTTGTTGCTGGTGTATTACTGACCAAGTATGGACTATATCTTTTTAAAATCAGTAGGGCAATTTGTTGCTAGGCTATGGCTACTAAAACACGATGAATTTCGATCAAAAAATACTCGAGGAATTTGTTGCTGGTGTATTACTGACCAAGTATGGACCATATCTCTTTAAAATCAGTAGGGCAATTTGTTGCTAGGCTATGGCTACTAAAACACGATTATTTTCGATCAAAAAATACTCGAGGAATTTGGTGCTGGTGCATTACTGACCAAGTATGGACTCTATTTCTTTAAAATCAGGAGGGCAATTTGTAGCTAGGCTATGGCTACTAAAACACGATCAATGTGGATCAAAAAGTACTCGAGGAATTTGTTGCTGGTCTATTACTGACAAAGTATGGACTATATCTCTTTAAAATCAGTAGGGCAATTTGTTGCTAGACTATGGCTACTAAAACACGATGAATTTCGATCAAAAAATACTCGAGGAATTTGGTGCTGGTGTATTCCTGACCAAGTATGGACTATATCTCTTTAAAATCAGTAGGGCAATTTGTTGCTAGGCTATGGCTACTAAAGCATGATTAATTTCGATCAAAAAATACTAGAGGAATGTGTTGCTGGTGTATTACTGACCAAATATGGACTATATTTCTTTAAAATCAGTAGGGCAATTTGTTGCTAGGCTATGGCTACTAAAACACGATGAATTTCGATCAAAAAATACTCGGGGAATTTGTTGCTGGTGTATTACTGACCAAGTATGGACTATATCTCTTTAAAATCAGTAGGGTAATTTGTTGCTAGGCTATGGCTACTAAAACACGATGAATTTCGATCAAAAAACACTCGGGGAATTTGTTTTTGGTGTATTACTGTCCAAATATGGACTATATCGCTTTAAAATCAGTAGGGCAATTTGTTAATAGGCTATGACTGTTAAAACATGATTGATTTAGACAAAAAAATGCTCGAAGAGTTTGTGGCTGGTGTATTACTGACCAAGTATGGACTATATTTCTTTAAAATCAGTAGGGCAATTTGTTGCTAGGCTATGGCTACTAAAACACGATGAATTTCGATCAAAAAACACTCGGGGAATTTGTTTTTGGTGTATTACTGTTCAAATATGGACTATATCGCTTTAAAATCAGTAGGGCAATTTGTTAATAGGCTATGACTGTTAAAACATGATTGATTTAGACAAAAAAATGCTCGAGGAGTTTGTTGCTGGTGTATTACTGACCAAGTATGGACTATATTTCTTTAAAATCAGTAGGGCAATTTGTTGCTAGGCTATGGCTACTAAAACACGACGAATTTCAATTAATATGAGATAAGGGATGATTTTTTCGCAGTATCAGTTAGTGTCATCGTTAGCAACAAATTCCTGTGCATTTATTTTTATTCAATATTACTTATTTTTATAGTTATAGCGTGTGGCTACGCTAGCTTAATATCAAATAATAGTGATGGGTGGGAAAATCGGGATAAGGGATGATTTTTTCCAGTATCGGTTAGTGTCATCTTTTAGCAACAAATTTCTGTGCATTTAGTTTTTTTCAATATTACTTATTTTTATAGTTATAGCGTGTGGCTACGCTAGCTTAATATCATATAATAGTTAGGGGTTGGAAAATCGGGGTAAGGGATGATTTTTTCCAGTATCGGTTAGTTCCATCTTTTAGCAACAAATTCCTGTGCATTTAGTTTTTTCAATATTACTTATTTTTATAGTTATAGCGTGTGGCTACGCTAGCTTAATATCAAATAATAGTGAGGGGTGGAAAAATCGGGGTAAGGGATGATTTTTCCAGTATCGGTTAGTGTCATCTTTTAGCAACAAATTCCTGTGCATTTAGTTTTTTTTGTCAGTATTACTTATCTGTATAGTTATAGCGTGTGGCTACGCTAGCTTAATATCAAATAATAGTGAGCGGTGGGAAATCGGAGTAAGGGATGATTTTTTCCAGTATCGGTTAGTGTCATCTTTTAGCAACAAATTCATGTGCTTTTAGTTTTTTTCAATATTACTTATTTTTATAGTTAGAGCGTGTGGCTACGCTAGCTTAATATTACGCTAACATAGTTTGCGTTTTCTTGGAAACGGCATTAGCAACAAAATCAAGCTCAGCGTTACAAATTAACAACAAATTCTTAGCCTGGTCCGAAGGATGCCCTGTAAAATGGCTACGCTAGCATAATATACATCAATTTCATCATGGATATAGGAAAACAATGGATTTCTAGCCCTTATGAAACATATTTGCGAAAATGACTGCAGCATGATAGTCGCCGTTGACTACATTGAATTTACCAAAAAAAATACTAAATACTAAAACTGAAAAAAAGCATTCTGCTTTAGAGCTAGACAAAACTTTCTTAGCAACAGGGTCTTTCATGTTTGGAATGGTCTTCCACAAGACATTATTGATTCCCCTTCCGTTAACGTATTTAAAAATAAGTTAGTTTTATATTTGTTTAGCCGGAGGTTCAGTTTTTTTAATTATCTTGAATGTTTGTTCAAATTTACTATCTTAAGTACATTTGTTTGGCTATGAATTTTGTATTTTTTGTTGATTCTTTATGGATTTTGTAGTGTAATTTTACTGTATCACTCGTTTTCTTAGCTTTAGGCTTGATAGTGGTAGTACAATATATATATATATATATATATATATATATATATATATATATATATATATATAATTATCTCTGTTGGGCATAATAGGGTTCGTTGAATCCTCTGCCCTTTCTCGATTTATAATAATAATAATAACATAGATACGCAAACGATAGATACAGCACACTTGGCGATCTGCGAGTTCTTATTGATCTAATTGAAATGAAATGCGAACAATATGGTCGAGAATAAATACTGGAAACGCAAAATATATGGTGACCTCAAGAAGGCCTATAACTAACCCCAACTTGTTCATCGATAATATACAGCCTAAACGGGTAGATACATTCAAAAACCTGGGAAATTTTATCCTCTCAATACGGGGTGGAGGCATGGACAGCCCCATAGGAATCGTCTCAATATCTTCAAATGTGGATCTACAGGAGGAATATGAGACTTAGTTGGGTCGACAGAATATCTAATCAGGCTGTTCTGAAGAGAATATGATATGAGAAAGAAGTAGAAACATTAGTGAAAACTCAAAAACTTAAGTTTGTTGACCACATCATGAGAAATCAGGAACAGTATTAACATACTACTCCTTATAATCCAAGTAAAGACATACGGAAAGTGTCATGGCTGGCCAACCTGAGGAATGGGTTCAGACAATCATCAGAGCAGCTGTTCCGGTCGGCGATTGGAAAAAAAATACCAAACATGATCGTCAACGTACGATAGGTTACGGCACTTTAAGAAGAAGTGTTATGTTATCAAATATATACTTTTAATTTTTGCAATAAATCAGAAAATTATAAAGATTTCCGAAACCGTTGAAAATAGATATTGTATACGTACATACGTCTAGAATTTTCTGAAGAATAAAAAAATAAAATAAGAAAGTTGCTTGGTTGACTCTGACACTCTGAGCACACCGCCATTTTGTATATCATTGCGTTTATTTCTTTCGCCTCGTAGACACTGTATTTATTATAATACGTTTCCACTTTTATCGCCTGCAATACAATTTTGATAAATTAATAAACTACGATAAACTTTAGTTAAATTCGTAAACGAAATAAAATATCATGCCCTAACTCTCCTCGATTTCCACTCCGAATGTTAAATAGGGAAGAATTCAGATTTATTAGGAAAAGTTTGCCACGTAACGAGAAAAGTTTCTCTTATAATTTGTTATCCTGGAAAATACGCAATGTAGAAATGGTAAATTTCTGTTATAATCGTTTGTTCAAGATAAAAGGGTTAAAATACGATAAATTTTGTGAATATGTTTTTGTTCGCTAGTTATTTATGATACAAGTGTTAATAGCGACATTTTTATTAACGACTACAGCAAGTTCATTAACCGAACGAACAGAATAATTTTCACACATGTTCCCCAAGAATTCGAGTTTCTTTCGCTTCGTAATATACAAGGATTTCAAATTACTCATATTTTCAATTCAAACAAATAAGCAATTTCTGTACACCACAACTGGTTCACTTTTCAGGAGAGCCCAAAAACATATCTGTTCATGCTTCCGGGCAAGACAGAGAAGCCGTATTATAATTTTTTTAGCAGTGAACATGTAAAAGTGTACCACCATTGCTTTTATCTGTAGAAAAGAAGTTTTCTTTAATACAGTTATTAATAAATGGACTTACGATGTTGTGGTTCTAAACAGACTTAAGCCAGACTTAGACGAAGGCAACAATAGACCTTTTCATCACAATTATTTTGTGCGCATTCGTGCAGTTCAGCCATCTTTTTCGTACGGTTTTGTAAATAAGCATGTTAAAATACGTGTGTACAAATAGCTAAAATAACACACATTAAACAAATAATAGGTACTCATTAAAAATAAATTAAGATAAAATACAAATAATAAGTGATTTAATTAAAAAAATTATTTTTCAAGTCGACTTTATTATCTGTACGAAAAGGAAAAATAAAACGGTGTCGTTATGGGGTGTGTTGGAGAGATACATGATATAAATTATTTTTCCGCCTACCTCTATCCAAAGTATACATGTCCTTGCCTCATTGTAGGGGGCAAAGTCGTACTTTTCCTCCCTATGGAGGAAAAGTACTTTTCCTCCCTAGGGAGGAAAAGTAAAAGTCACGTCATAGCACGTTATCGATGAAATAATTTTTGCAATTTCGACACTAAAGTTGTCACTTTAGTCTCACATGTTAGAAACTATGTTAGACCCAAGGGATATAAAGGAACAGTTAAAATCCTAAGGGATTTGAAGTAAAAATAAAAACGTACACTCCCGATGCCTAGCCAAGCATTTTAAAAGTCCATCCTCGATGCCCAGCCAAGTTTCGTACAATAAGTAGTATTTATTAATTTTGTTTGTTAGTTTCATAAATAAATTATTGAAAATGTCTTGTTATTTGAGGCAGGCGGAAAAATCATATGTATAACATGGGTGTAAAGTGCCTTTTCCTCCCTCGAATGATTACTGCCCTCCACTCGGGAGGAAAAGTAGCACTTTCCTCCCTTGTTACACAAATAGCTATAAAACCAATACATAATATATATTATTTTCTACATTTTCTTAAACCTTGCTTGTAATACATAGATGTACCTACTAACATCGTAACCTACGATTTAAAAATAATATGTTTATATCAGTATCAGAAAATTTTTAAATTTCAATATAAATAATATTCATAATCAACCTAGATGTTAATTTTAGAGTTTCTACATGTGCTAACAATAAATTATGGTTAATTAGGATGAACTTACTTACCTTTTATTCATATAATAACTATTTAACTAATTTTATTTAACATAATACATTGTATTGATAGCTAACCTCTCAAATAGCAGACCCATTTTGCCTTTTTGAGAACGCCCATAGCACTAACCACATTTTAATAGTTCAGTTATACATGCTGTGGTTATACGCTTCAACTGAGTTGTCAACAAGTACGATTCTGTATCAATATTTTGTGTTATTAATGGATTTGTTTATGGAGATAATTATTGCATCTCTAGCCATTATTGTACAAAACAGTACGAAAATTTAAATTCCCGCTCTACCAAGATGGCGGCTGCGCTTGCGCTTGTCATGTGATGAAAAGTGCTACTGGCAACAAGTAACAGTCTTCGGGAATGTCGCCAGTCGCATAAACCAATTTATTGCGACTTAGTAGCATGCGAGAAATAATTTATATCAACGCAACTAAATTTCTTGCAATGTTCAGTACTAGCCGAAACTAAACAATAGTTACTATGTCGGACAAAGTAATAGGGATGTTGACTAATTACTTTCCCGACGAACCCTATCTAATATGCGAGAAAAGTATTGGTTTACCCCCAAAAAAGTTGGAATTTTGGGGGGAAAATTGAGTTATTTTTTCCTTTTTCAGCACGAAAAAAAGGTTTATAGCAAAAAAATCCTGTGTGTATGTCGTTTTCGTCTGCCAGTTTTTACATGTCTTGTTAGCACAATACAGCCTCCGGAGTGCAACAAGTCATCAATTTTATTATTGAGTATTCGTCAGGACATCTCACAGATGAACCCTATTAATTTTCAGCTCACCAGAGCCAATGAAACTGGTCCTATAAATCCAAATGTTCTACATTTTTGGAGAAATTCGGTTTATAAGCACGATACAACCTCCGAAGTGTATACAAGTGACTAATTTTATGATAGGATATTGTTGAGGGCGTCTTACAAATAAACCCTATTGATTTTCAGCTCACTATAGCCAGTACAACGGGTCCTATAAATCCCGATATACTATATTTTTGGTCATTTTTTGGAGAAATTACAGTTTGTTTGCACGATACAGCCTCCGAAGTGTATACAAGTGACCAATTTTATTATTGGATATTATTCAGGGTCTCGCATAGATGAATCTTATTAATTTTCAGCTCACCACAAGCCAGTACAACGAGTCCTATAAATCCAAATATACTACATTTTTGGAGAAATTTAGGTTTGTTCGCACAATACCGCCTCCCTATTAATCTTCAGCTCACTATAGTCAGTATAACGGGTTCTATAAATCCAGTTTTACCACATTTTTGGTCATTTTTGTAGAAATTTCGATTTGTTAGCATGATAGAGCCTCCATATTGTATAAATGGGGAAAAGTTAGTTTTCATCTTCAAAATCGTTTATTTTTGGTATTGTTTTTATTTTATATATAGATATAAACACGAATATAATAATTTTATAAAAAATATGACAAATTTCAATAAAAAAATACGTAAATAAAAATAGTTTTCAAAATTCTCGCTAAAACACTCCATACTGTCGCGTGACGTCATCAAACTATACTTAAACGATCCTCGCGTTCTGTCAAAGTTAACTGATCTTGACTGAGCTCTTACGAATAAATTAAATAAAAGCCGTAAAAATGAATAAGTTGTCTTACAAATATTGTGCAGTGCCGATGTGCAAAAGTACGTCAATCAGAACACCACAAAGACTTTTCAAAAACGTTCTATAAAGTGCACAAATAAGGAGAAACACTTCCTAAGCGACATCCAGCTTCATTGACAACAAGCACCAGTTATTTTTGTGAAGATCACTTTAATGTAAGTTGTAAGCTCTGATAAACTGCAAATATAAATTTAGCATCATTTTAGATATATATTTTTGGTTAAGTCAATTTTGATAGATCCAGTCTCCATTGTGATAAAATTCGTAAAATATCTTTGCTCTAACAAATTATAAAGAAAAATAGTTTATAGTTTTAACTTGGTTATAAAAATAACTCGACTTGTTCGGGCAGTGACGTCATCTCTGATTGTGTTCGCAGTCACGTTATAATGTGTAATAAATAACGCAATTTAATTTTATTTAATTTAAGACGAATAATTAGGTTCTTAAAATGTTATTTTGCTTAAAATGTCTTTAATGTGTAAAACATGCAGTAGAAACGGTGAAGCTTTTCCATCACGTGACTTAGTTGACGATATTATTCAACACATACTATGTTGGTACTGTCTTCTTCTAATAACAGCAATGGAGCGAAACTCAATACAAGCGTTTGTCGTATTGGTTTGATTAAAATGCATATGGTTGATGTCGCATCAGTCACGTGATGGAAAAGACTTCTTGTTTTGGCTCAACGAGTGAAAAACGGAAAAAAAACGAAGGTGGTGAAATAGACAGTTGTTTGCACAACGGAAACTATCCCAAGAAAGTTTTTGGGCCCAATTGAATGCAGATAACGGAGCCCTTTTCAAGAATTTTACACGAATTAGTTTAACTGATTTTCACTGTTTATTAACTAAATTAGCGTCATACATATCAAAACAAGACACAAGGAACTATAGCAACAGGATCCCTGCATTAGTGAGATTATTGATAACTTTAACACCAAAAGTAGTTAAAAATATACGGGGAAACTTTTGAGATCGCACGAATAGAACTTTTCAAGTGATGCTCTCTATGAAGAAAGCAGAATACTTGACCCACTTCAGATTTATTTTTATAAAATAGCATTGCGTTGTCAAAAAAATAAGAATAAGTTCTTGCTTGTTTCCCATTTTCATGAGACTAGAAATAAAACCAATAAAAGATTTGTCCTATCAACTTCAAATAAAACTGTTGGTCAAAAATGTTTCACCTTTCTTGCCCCTAGAGTCTTCAACTACTTTCCCCAGCAATTGAAAAGTATAGTTAATTATAATTTATTTAAATCGAAGCTTAAGCAGTTTATTTTGATAGAAGATAGAAGAAAAATACACCATATAATAGAGAATAAACTGAATGTATAGAGTAGCACTTAAAATTTCACATTTGACTTTCTGCTTATGTAAAGTAAACCCGTCTTTATTGGTATTAAATTGAAAATTGAACTTGATGTTCATATTACTCGTAGCAATTCTTTTAGCGGACAGCCTCTAGACTTTGCTAATTTGTCACTAATAGGCATACACTTACTGTTAATTTAGAAAACATAATGTACTACACCGAAATTGTTGCCAACTCTTTAATGATGTTCCGCATGGTTCGCAAAAGTCCAACGCAGACAGCCCTTTGGCTTTGCGGTTTTGCGGATTTATGCTGAACATTCTTGATATGTTTTGGGATAGTATTATGATGATTAGTCTAAACACGTTTTTATTATATACACTATCCGCAGACAGCCAATTAGGCTTTGCGATTTCTTTTTATTTATTTGTCTGATTATTTATGTAATTATATTTTTTTGTATTGTATAAATAAACATTATTATTATTATTATTATATTCTAGTTCAGTTGAATCCTCTTCAGGAAAATCTGAAAATACCATCTATACTCTTCAGGGAATCCACTGCATGAGAGTCTATATGTCCCTACATTTTTCATTAATTATTTTCTTTCTTGTTTTCTTAGAGGTAAAAGCTCAGGGACTGTAATGCCTATTCGTTTATTCCTCTTCAAATTAACCTTTTTGAAAGTGTCTTCACTGAAACTGGTTTTATAGTAAACAACACAATTTTTCTGCTTTAGATGTAAAAAATTAAAAAAGTTTTCTAAAGTTACAAATGGATTCATCTATTCACTGGTCGAAATGAAATGTATCCAATCGTTAGTTGCGTAAATAGTATTTCTCTGAACTTCTTCCTTTGCCCTCTTAATGATACTGTGCTTCCAATCAATCAACATGTTTGTGTGTGTGTGTGGAGCAGCAAGAAGAAACTTGTGATTTATTACTTCTAAATGGGGGGTTCCATTAGACACATGTACATGGAGATCATATTCAGGTTTCTACTCTGTCCACTGCAATAATCCGTTCACACTGTGAGGTTCTTTGTGTTTGTTAATTCTTCACTTGTCCAAGCAAGAAGCAATTTCACTCCCTCCTCTTCTTCCAGTAGTCTCATCCCAAATCATACAATGAGGTATGTATCATTTATATTGCAACATTGAAGAGAATGTGCGAAAAGAACTGGGGTATTACCCCAAAAATAACAATATGGATGTATACACGAGTTTTAAGACGCGTGGTGACCTACGGGTCGGTAGTATGGTGGCCAAAGTCAGAGCAAGCTAGAGCGGGCATGGCCCTCAATAGCATTCAAAGGGAAGCATGCCTAAGTGCTACAAGGGCCATGACAAGTACGCCAACATTAGCTCTAGAAGTCCTATTAAAACTAACGCTCAACGGACCAAAACCCTTCTGTGGCTTAACAAAAACAACTATAAGGGCGCTAACAGAGTATCTGTTGAAGCAAGAAAGAAACACCACGAGGAAACTAGTAGATATCTTAACCTGGAACAACAGGCTTAACAGGCACATACACTTGCTGAAACTGGCGGATAGCCCTCTATGCAGATTCTGTAAGGAAATAGAGGAAACATCAAATCGCATTCTGTGTGAATGTCTTTCAAGACAGATTCCTGAAAATGGGCGAAGAAACGCCAATGGCTAGAAGCTACTTAGGGAAATCACTCAACAGTATAGTGCATTAGAAAATATCAAATTGTGTTGTTCTGAGAACAATGGTTTAAAGTAGGGTACCGCACATTGATCCCAACTCACGCCGAGCACACGCTCAACCCACGTTCGTTTGTGTCGGTTTGAGTGTGTCGCACAGTTTTCGTGGGTCGTGTGTACAGCTCGATTTATTAAAAACGGAGTTAATACGGTTAGTTCAAAGTTTCCGAGTTCTTTATGACACCAGTCATGAAGATTATATAAGATTCAAATTTAGGGATGAGTTGTGGGCACAGATTACCAAAATGAGATAAATTATAAAGATAGGTTTATGTCGTATATTGTAAGTAGGTATGTATAAATAAGTATGTATGTATAATGTGGACCATTTAAGAGGTATCTTGTGTTACGTATAAAACTTCTTTATTTCAAGGTAAAGTATTATATAATGTGTCTTTGTCCCATTTCAATCCGACCGTCGATGCCGTCAATACTTTTAACCTTATGTGGAAGGTTTAAGGTCATTTAAGGTCAAATTTGTTTCTTGAAACTCAGAATCTATATCAATGAGTGTACGTTGATCGTTCGCAGTCATTGTGGAACTGGGTCTGGGTTGAGTATGGCGTGGGTTTAATAATTGAACCCACGCCATACTCAACCCAGGCCCAGTTCCACAATTGAACTTCAATATGCGGAATATTAAAGAAGCGTGTGTTGTGTGTGGCTTGTGCGTGGGCTGTACGTGTGCTGAGTTCAATATGCGGCAGGCCATAGTGCCCCATAAAATGCTTCGCTTTAACAATTTTTACTGGGTGTTAAGGTTTCTACGTCATTGAGTGTATTTACACTACAAACTAGTGTTATATGTTTCACAGTTTGACTAATTTTGATCAATTACAAATATATTTTATTTGAATATTGTACCTAATTACCCTAAATATTATCTTAACATATAATAATGTGTGTTTATTATTGGTAAAACAAATTAGTGTTGGCAAATTTTAGTATGTAAATTTTAATTATATCAAAGAATAAATATTTGACCCAAGAAATATTAAATATGAAATAATTTGAAAAAGCATCGGGTGTACCAATTATTAATCTCTACAATGTTTTAATTTCTATTCATTCCATACAATGTGACTAAAAAAAACTTCATCTTTGTTTTTTATTTGCTTAAAAATAAACTATTAATTCAATTGGTAGAATCGAATTTATCGACGTCCATTGTGTAAATCTATATTTACGTAATCTTGAGTTCTGAATCAACAAAAATATGTTATTGTTCAAAACACAAAAACATTTAAAAGAATGTCCTTGAAGTAAGATGAACGCACCTAAGGTTTAGTCAACTCTGAACCCAACCCTGACTTAACATCTTCTATAAAATCGTTTTATTATACCTACTACCCTTATTCTGTTCAGTTTCCAATACCCATTGAAAGGCCATAGAAAATACGTCAATCATTCACCAATGCGATGTGTGGAGTATTCTGATTCTGTTTCTATTCCCTTTATAAATTGACGTGATAGTCCAGGCAACAATTTGGAAGGTACCACAATTTTTAACGAGTTTAGAACACAATTTAATATTCATTCTTTATTCTCTTATGTTTTTACAAGGTTATAAAAATTGCTGTTATTAAAACGTGCCTAGTTTTTTTATATGTCATTCGATTAGCATGAACTTAAGGCGCGGAATTTTGTTGATCGATTTAAATTGATCAACAAAATTTCATTTCACTGTTTTAAATGAAACTAACTATTTCTAGATCCACAATATATTGAAAAATGTTTAAAAATTCTAAGAAATTGACAATTGTTTGGGTATTAAATATATCGAAACAATTGTCAATTTCTTAGACTTTTTTAACAGTTTTCAATATATTGTGGAATTATCTAGAAACAGTTAGTTTCATTTAAAACAGTAATATGAGTAGATTCTATAAAGTAGGGGTTGAGACAATAAATTTAACAAAATTTCAATTCGAGTTCAACAGGTAAATTAAACATGTATAAATGAATTTCTATATTAAAATGGCATCGAATGCTTTAAATGAATGTGTTGGAAAAGAGCTGCAAAATCTTTGATTTGACATGAGAAAAAAATATAGGACGCCTCAGTTTTGGGCGAAACAACGTATTTTAAGAAGAAATCAATTTGGAGCATCTGAAGGCCTGTTAGAGATACTAGCATTGGAGGACCTATTTAATGAACTCCTGGTGAAAGTTCAAGACCATCTCAGGACACAGTAATGCGTAATGCACTCTTACCAAAAATGTAGTTAAAATAACTCTAAGGTCGTGTTTCCAGGGCCACTTTTTGAAGTTGACATCGACGACTAAAAGTGGTTCTTTTGTAGTCGCGCTAACTTCAAAATGTGGTCCAAAAATTAACATGGATTCAGAGGAAAAGGCTCTATTACATTTGGTTCTTGAACGATGGCGTAAGCGAAAAAGAAAATCTCCTAGACGAGTAAGCACCGATGATGACTTAACAGTCGAACGCGCTCTGCTACGATTTTTAAAATTAAGTTATTTTACACGAAATGCGATTTTTTTTTCATTTTTCAATTAAAGTTTATACATTGCAATTGAATTGAACTGCAATATGGCGACAGTAAACCACAAACAAAACGTGGCCCGTGGGAACACGACCTACGATATCTGGCTATAGAAAATTCATTTTCCACACTTGCTTCTCTTGCGTTTTTCACACCAATTTAAAAAACATCGGATGATGTATTATACGAAAAGATCTTTGGCACATAAACTTCTTCTGTTCCCATTCCTCTTTTCTTTTATTAGTAGTAGTAAGCCCAGTACCTAATACCCATTTCTTTTAACTTTAATCATTTTTCTAAAATTGTCTCCCGGTAATTCCGGGCAATCATATATGCGATAAATTTTCAAGATCTTTGAAAATAACACTCTCATACGACTTACTGCTCATTTCTTTTTAAAACACAGATGGAAACGACAGAAAATATTCTCAATCAAACGAGTTAGAACTTTACTGTTAGATTCAAACGGTACACAGCTAGACTTAATAGACTTGCAGATAATAACAGATTTTGGAAAACAACTTTATTCAGTCTGCCTCCTTGTATGCTCAAAGTAAATCTTAATAAAAACTTACAATGCGCAAGCGTTGGCGGTTCCAGGTGTGATAACATTTGCAATAAAAATTGCAAATCATTCAAAATAAACGATTTTAAAGATTAAAACTAACTTTTCCGCATCTGTGAGATGCCCTGATTTCCCTGATTGATATTCTATCATAAAATTGTCACTTGTATACACTTTGGGAGATGTATCGTGTTAACAAACCGAAATTTCTTCAAAAGTAAGCAAAAATGCAGTATATCTGGATTTATAGGACCCGCTGTACTCGCTATAGTCAGCTGAAAATCAATAGGGTACATCTGTGAGACACCTTGAAACATATCCAATTATAAAATTGGCCACTCCGGAGGCTGTATCGTACTAAACCCGAAATTTCTCCAAAAAGGACAAAAATGTGGCACTTCAGGTACCATAGCACCCGTTGTACTAGCTCTGGTGAGCTAAAAATCAATAAGGTTCATCTCTAAGACGCCCTGAACAATATTCAATTATAAAATGGGTCACTTGTATACACGCTGGAGGCTGTATCCTGCTAACAAACTGAAAATTCTCCAGAAATGACAAAAATTTGGTACTTTAAGTACCATAACACTCGCTGTACTGGCTTTAGTGAGCTGAATCTCAATAGGGTTCATCTTTGTGAGTACCTGAATAATATCCAATCATAAAAATGGTCACTTGTATATACTCCGGAGGCTGTATACATGCTAACAAACTGAAATTTCTCAAAAAATGACAATAATGTACTTAAAGTACCATAGCACCTGTAGTACTGGCTGTGGTGAGCTGAAAATCAATAGGGTTCATCTGTGAGATGTTCTGAACAATATTCAATCATTAAATTGGTGATTTGTTGCACTCCGGGGGCTGTATCGTGCTAACAAGACATGTAATGAAAAGTGGCCGACGACGACATACACACAGGATTTTTTTTCTAAAAACCATTTTTTCGTGTTGTTCTTGATGAAAAACGTAAAATTTTTTCTCAAAATTTCAACTTTTTTGTGGGTAAACCAATACTTTTCTCGCATATTAGATAGATTGGGTGGAAAAGTAAAAATTGTACATTTTTTTACTTTGTTCAGTCTGCGGTTGTTTTAGAATCAAAACAAGTAATAAAATAGTAACGCCAGTTTATTGGCAGACCGTTTTCGGTATTATGGAACTTTTTATCCTCAATTGAAATCGTTAACAAAAAAGTTAGTTGTTTTTTTACAATACACAGGCCAAAATACGAAACAACTACACTTACCAGATAATAACCCCAAGCAACGAGGCAGACAAATCCATGTGAGACTCTGCCTTACATTTTATATCAAAATCGACCGGAAATACAAGAATTCTTCATCATTTTTTTATATAAATTAAAATCAATTTCTTTGTAAACTAGATACTTTCTCAATAAACTACAAAAAGTGGCAGACGGTTTTAAGGCCGGCGACACATTTGCGGCTGCGGTTGCAACCGTACGGTCACAACCGCTATAACGTTCACACATACAAGCATACACCTTGTCATACCGAGTCTGTCAGTCCAATAATCAACATGGATTTGGTAGAAACGGTTGCTATAATTTATGCTCAAATTAAGAAATCGAAGCGAAAAAGGCGGTACTGTGTCCATCCTTTACACAAACAGCGCTGGACGAATGGTCAATTTCATTGTCTTTTTCTACGGTTGAGAGAATATCCTGAAAAGTTTTTTAACTACTACAGAATGAGCATCATATCTTTCGACGAATTAGTGACGTTCATGCGACCCCACTTGCAAAAATCAAATAGTCACTTCAGAGATTGCATCTCCGTGGAAGAGAGATTAACAGTCACTATAAGGTAAGAAAATAAATTTTATTCTTGGTAAATAAACAATGTTAAATTCTACAAATCTAAGATTTCACTTAAGTCGGACGAGTGTGAATCAGTGGGTGAAAGGACAGACTGTACTGTATGAGATGAATATGGGTTTGATTGTGATGAGTGAATGGAGAATGATGTGGAAGGAAAGGTTTGGTGATAAACTGGCTGAAGAATTGGGGTATTATATGAAGCAGTTCGGAACTGATTATTAAAAGAGGGCTGAGGTGTTGTACTCGTATACCTTTGGAGAAGTTGCATTATTTCTACCCTAAACGAAAGTTTCTGTTGCTCTGTTACGTTTTAACTGTTAATTACAGAGATTTAAAAAAGCTTAAGTCGTCTTCGATTCCAGATGGTGGTTGCTTATTTTCTAGAAGTGACAACAGATTGTCTTCAAATGATTTTTTTTCTGGAAGGGATTGCTAGTCGTTTGATAGATTGTGTGAACCTTTCCGGAACGTCTTCGGTTTCTTCTGTATTTTCACTTTCTAGGCTTTCCGCTGCTTCCACCACTAGATTAGATTCGGTACTAAAAAAAGTAAACAAGTAAACAATGTATGCTTGTCCTTTTTTCAGCTGTAATTAAAACTTACTTTCGCTGTTGCGTTTGCGGAACTAAAAACTGCAACATGTCGAAGTAAACGTATTTTTTCTTTTTTGATGCTGCTAAGCCGCTCTTCGAATCATTTTTCAAATCTTCGGTAAAAGGATCTTTGATATTCGCCCATTTTTTTTGAAGTTCAGCCCCTAAAAACACTCATTAAATTAAACCATGTTGTTCCCATACCTGAATACAATAATTATTATTTTCATTAATTTTATTTTAGGTATCTCTTGACTGGAACGCATTTTGCTGCTTTGGAATACACATTTTTAATGTGAAGAAGTACGATTGCAACAATCGTTAAAGAATGTTGTCTTGTATTGTGGACTGTTTTACAACCACTAGAAATGCCCGAACCTACTGTTGAATTATGGGAAAATATAGCAGAAAAGTTTCATCAGAGAGCCAATTTCCCTCACTGCTTTGGAGCAGTTGACAGAAAACATATTCGTGTAATGTCACCACAACATAAAAAATACTTTTCTATCGTCCTTATGGCCATTTCTGATGCCAACTATTGCTTCACAGTCATTAATGTATGAGCGTATGGAAGAGAATTTGACTGCAATGTGTTTAGGCATAGTACTCTTGGTAAAAAGATGTCAATAATGATCTTTTAATACCTAACCCATCAGTTCTTCCAAATTTGGGTGATCGTGTTTACCCCTATATCCTGGTGAGCGACGAAGCTTTTGCTCTGCACGAAAATTTATTAAGGCCTTATCCAATGCGTAACCTAAAAGACAACAAGCGCATTTTCAATTATAGGTTAACAAGAGCTAGAAGGTTCGTGGAATGTGCCTTTGGAATTCTGGCCAATAAGTGGCGTGTGTTCCATAGTAGCATATTAGTGCAACCAGATTTTGCAGTGATAGTAGTAAAACCAGCTTGCATCTTGCACAATTTTGTTAGAAGAAGGGATGGTTACAAATTTGAAGACACGCTAACGTGCTGCTTAGATGATGCAGATGTACACGGGACTGGTGGTCAACAACTACGAGGACAACATGTCAGAAATCTTTTGACTGATTACTTCGTATCGCCTGAAGGCAGTTTAAGTAGGCAAACTGATATGATATAAACAAATATATAGTGGTTGTTTAATATACAACTTCTAAATAGTAAATAAATCACCTTTTGCTCTCCTCTCTTCCTGACTCCACGAATTGTGGTTAGGACACATTTCTTCTAAAATCTTCAGCCAAGCAGTAATTTTTTTGATGCGATCTTTGTATGCCTTGTCGGAAACATCCCACAAGTACGTCTTACTTTGCACCAGAACAATAAATTTTTCGTTATCGAAGACGTCCATGTTCAAAACTCGACTGGCTAGGATTGTGGCCGCGCGGTTAATGTGAACAGTTAGGCAAGTAACAACATCTTGCATTTCGGACGGCCAGCCGCACGACCGCGGCTAGATGCGGTTGCTGCCGCTCGGCCGCTAGTGTGGGACCATTCCATAAACAACAATGTATTTTACAGAACAGCGGTTGTGCCCGCGCGGTTGCAACCGCAGCCGCAAATGTGTCGCCGGCCTAAGCGTTATGAAACATTTTTAGCTATTTTTTAATTTGAAAAAAATTTAGTACCTTTTTAATATTATTCTTTTAACATCATGATTTACAAAAAAGCAGACGGTTTTACTTGTTATAAACAATTTTTAGCTATTTTTTAATTCGCAAAAATGTTTACGTGTATGCTAAATAACTTAGTCTGCCTTTTCAATAGTATTTTCCTAACAATATTTCAAGAGTTTTTAGTTGTTATAAAGAATTTTTTGCAATTTTTTTTCGTAAAAATTTCTTTCTATACATTTATGTATTTTATGCAGACTGCCTTTTCGATATTATTATTTCAATGTTATTTTACGATAATTAACTGAGAAGCAGATGATTTTACCTGTTATTAACAGCTTTTTTATGTTCCTAAAGTAAAAAGTTCTAATGTTAAAATTTTTAAAATCTACAGATTTTACATGAAAAAAGACGTTACACTTTTAATTTTATTGCATAGTTTAAAGTATTCTGATGATACACGTATTTATATGCCAAAAATTTTATAACTAGAAACAATATAAAAAATTTTATTGATTATTTGCTTTTCGGAATTTTTTTTATTCCCACAGAAAAATATATAAAAATTAATTTTTTATTGTATTGCCAAAATTTGATCTTCTTCTTCCTCCATTTCATCTCCTTCGTCTTCTTCTCTTGGTTTTTTACCCTCAGGTGTCATTATCTTTTTCTCCTTCTTCATCATCATCTAGTTTTTCTTCTTCATCATCTACTTCTTCATCTTCATCATTTGGTTCTTCATCTTCTGTTTCGTAGTTATTGTTCTCATCGTCGGTTTCTTGCTCGTCACCGTCTTCATCATCGTCACCATCATCTTTTTCTCCATCATCATCTGTATTTTAAGATGTATTGAATATTCAATTAATACATTTTGTCTATCACTAAATATTATATTGTATTGTGATACAAGTGCGGAAAGTAAGTTATTTCTCAATGACAAGCAAATTGTGTATGAGCCGCGAGCGCAAGCAGTTTAATACAAGAACGAGGGTTAATTTTAAGCATGAGCCGCAGGCGAGTGCTGTAAATCGCCCGAGAAAATAACCAGTTTTCCGCACGCAAAACACAAATGTAAAATCTAACTTTCTGGGTGGCAATTCCAAAAAAATGCTTCTTATACATACCTTCATTTTCGTCAAGTGGAATTATTATGCCGGCAACTGCGTTTGGTACTTCCTCACCTTCAAATCACTTTAATTCAAAGTCACCATCAGCATCAATCCATCCAAAATCCGTGGGTTCGATATTTGTCCGTCTGCTTTTTTGTAAATGAACTTAAAATACTGTTGGGAAAATAGTATCAAGATGGCAGACTGAGTAAAGTTATTTAGCGTATACAAAACAATTTTTGCAAATTAAAAAATAGCAATAAATTGTTTATAACAAGTGAAACCATCTGCTTTTTTGTAAATCATCTTCATTGTGTCAGAAGAATCACATTAAAAAAGCAGACTGTATAAAATTATTTGAAATACTGATAAAAAATTTTGCGAATTGTAAAATAGTAAAAAAAATGTGTCCTACCAGAATTCGTCTGTCTTTCGAAATACCTACCTGTAGAGTTTTTTAATGCTATCGATTGATATGTAGACTGAATATTGTTGTTAAAAAATTAAAAATTTACTTGCGAAATTTTTGCCGTCTGCCTACACAACATATTAATTATAACCGTCTGCCACTCTTATTTAATGGTTTTTATTTACTATTAGTTCTTATATTTTCCAAAGGCTGACGGTATAGAAAAATTATGAAGAATTCTTGTATTTCCGGTCGATTTTGATATAAAATGTAAGGCAGAGTCTCACATGGATTAGTCTGCCTCGTTGCTTGGGGTTATTATCTGGTAAGTGTATTCGTTTTGTATTTTGGCAGACGGTACATTGTAAAAAAACAACTAGCTTTTCAATTGAGGATAAAAAGTTCCATACTACCGAAAACTGTCTGCAAATAAACTGACGTTACTATTTTATTGCACGTTTTGATTCTAAAACAGACGCAGACTGAACAAAGTAAAAAAATGTACAAATTTTTTTGAATGATTTGCAATTATTATTGCAAATGTTATCACACCTGAAACCGCCAACGCTTGCGCATTGTAAGTTTGTATTAAGATATACTTTGGGTATACAACGAGGCAAACTGAATAAAGTTGTTTTCCAAAATCTGTTATTATCTGCAGGTCTATAACGGTTTCCAACCGATCCAACATGTTGAACGATAAAGTTTGATTCAACTTTTGTTAGCTGTATTCGATAGAAGAAACGCTACCATTATATGGCAATTTAATAATCTCCGCATTATACTTTTTATAGTTAATATTATAATCAAAATCTTGTAAATAAAAATGAGTTAATTATTTTGGCCTCAAATATTTTTAAAATAATAGGATTCAGTTTGTAACCACTGTATATCGTAAAGATAAACTTTGCAATTGCCGATTTTCATTTAATCATTAAATTTGACTCGTTTTTATTTAATTTTGTTGCCTAGGTAGATGACTAAAAAGTTTGGTATTTATTGCCTGGTTTAAGAAATGTGAAAATCGATGAGCATTAGATGTATAGACGAACGGGGAATGTAGTGCCCTAGGACCTTTGGGATTATTATTTTTAGGTGCGTGCCAAAAGACATGTGTGCGCTTTCTGATATTTCTATGCACCCTCCCCCAACTGTATAATGTGTTCGAAACAGTATTCAACTGATTCCCATGTTGCCAAAATTCTGCAGACTATTATGTGTGAAATATCTACACCTTTAAAGCAAAAATATACAATAAAAAATTATAAATATTTTTTTGCATACCGTAATTTCGGGTGACTTTGACTCTCTTCTGAAGTTTAAATACGGATATTGGTATTTTTAATAAGTGAAAATACGTTTCTTTTTTTACAGGTATTTGAGTCTTTAGCTATTTTTTTAAAAACAATATATAAAAATATGAAATGGCAATTATTTTATTAAAAAATAAATAAAACTAAGGTGTGCTAAGTTACCCTCCAGTTTCGGGTGACTTTGTCCCACACTGCATTTTACATGTATTCGCTATGTTTATTATTGTCTGAGCTAAAGTAACTCTACAGCATTTTTCAAAAACACGTAATCCACAATAAAATTGTTTATTAAAATTTTAAATATAAAAAAATCACTAAAAAAATACAAAAATCAACATAGCATCCTAAACAACATCGATTTTTAACGAAGAATGAACAACTAAGAATAATAGAATTGTTTACAACGTGATAAACATTTTCCTAGAGATCTGCAAAGAAATATTGAATCTGGCCAAGTTCCAATGGCTTCGTGCGATCAATATCAGCCAAGTGGTAGGATTTTCTTCCGACTTATTCGGGCCATTGCCACATACTTCTTTCACCCAGTACCATCACATGCACCCAACCATAACAGTTATTACCCCTTAAATAGCCATCGAACTTTCCTGGAAAACTGTTCACGTTGTCGGATACAATTCCGAAGTCTCCTATGGAAAGTTGTTCTGTATCTGAATCATCTCTTAACTTACGTTAGATTCAGGGTCCGACGTATCTGCTATCTCTTTAAAACGTTTTATTATATTTGGACGTTTGGCTTTTTTTACTGTCTTTAGCTTAGGCAGTTTACTAAAACCAGCTACAGCACCATCTTCCTCCATGATCGTCTGTTCACATCCATCGTTACTGTCAGGTACAGCGTCATTATTGGTCATACTTGGTTGTACATTTTCTTTCTCCTCTTCGCAAATCTGATTATCATTGGCTTGATTACGAGTTTCACTTTTCTCTTTCTTGTCTTTTCATTTTTGATTTTAATAGCTGCCACTTTGGTTTGTGTTTTTGACTTCTTCTCAGTGCCATTATTTTTTAGAGCTGGTTTCTTTTTAGAAACTTTTAATGCAGCTGCAGCATTTTGTTGGCTTTTAACTTCTTCAGCACTGACACTTTTTCCTGCTTGAATTTCTATTTTTTTTCCTTCTTTTACTAACTCTACCATCCGCGGACTGTACTCCCCTCTTTTCTGTGAGGTAATTTAAAACAGCTTCACTTACTTTCGAGGATACTTGTGCAGCATCAATTTTGTAATTGGGAATTCTGGTTAATACTTCCTCTTCATTCCGTGGAAACATGCCACATTTTCTAAAGCCACTTTCCAACTTTTTTACTGTCCTTTACATCAACTATTTCAACCAGTCTTCTTAATAGGATGGGAAAGGTGCTTTTGGGGGTTGAGTTGGTGTTAACATTATGTGTTTTGTATTCTGCCAAAATATTTCGCCAAGCGATTTTCATTGATCTGAAATAGGCGACATCCAACGGATGCGTTAGGTGTGTAAAGTTGGGAGGAAGACAGACGAATTTAATATTTTCGCCTTCACATAACTGCAAAACCTTCAAGGATATATGGGATGACAAATTGTCCCCAATTAATACTTTAGTTCCAGAAATACGTTTAAGTGTTGGCAATAGCAGTGAAGTGAACCAGTCTTCGATACAAGCTGTGTCGAACCATCCGCTTTTCGATCTATTGTAACGTGTGCCATTTGGACCATTTTCTACCCAAGTCGACCACAATTTATCGGACTTATAAACAACGTATGGAGGTATTATTTTGCCAGCAGCATTTCCACAAAACATTATTGATGCTGCGATTTACTAGAATTTATCATTTTTTCAAGATATTTCGTCCCTCGTTTTGTTAGAATTTTTTTTTCTGCCGGGTTCATCACTTAAATTGGTCTCGTCGTAGTTCTAAACGTTGTTAACTGGCACATTCATAAGTTCATTTTGTAAGTGGTTAATGTATTTTTATAGTGGCTTCACTGATTTCTACTCTCGACCGTTTTATGTTGCTTGCGGAACGTTGTGTTAAGGTCGGATTTCATTTAAGGAAGGCATTTAACCAGTGTTTTCCTGACAAGTTGTTTTTAAATTTAGTATCAGGGCCCTCGTGATCTAAATAATTTTTCACTAAATTTCGTAAATCACTCTGATCCAATGCAAATCTGTACGAAGATAAGGTGCAAATATGGGACATGAAAGCGTCCTCTTCAACATCGTAAAAATTGTCTGACCACCATGAAGTTTTTTATGCCTATTTTTCAATTTATTTTTTATGGTACCAACTGGCACTCGAAATTAGCTTTTCTTTGAGATAAAACTCCATTCCTTACAGCTTCTAAGGGCTCGTTCTAATGTGTATGCCGTGTAATTTACGTAATTTCTACTGCCATTAACACGTGTGTACTTTGAAGGCATCTAAAAAGAAAGGTTATGATGTAGGCATTACGAAAGAAAATATAAACTAAATAGTTATTAGAAGACTAAACTAATGTGAAAATGAGTATTTACTCACCTCTATAGCGATAACAATATATACGGAACCAAAAACGACAAAAAATGAACTGGGTCAAAGTCACCCGAAAACCGGGGTGTATTCCGATAGCGCGCAGCGGTCAGTTTAATCCTTACAGATTATAAGAGGGTTCTAAAAGGGACAGGTCGATTGCGCGCAGACATGATATTAGTACCTGTCCCTAATAGCAAGGGGTCTTTCAGTCTTATAATTGTACACATTAAATTACATTTACTCACTTACATTATTCAGAAGAAGTTTACGTGTAAAGATACCGAAATGGAGACCATGTTAAGTGAGCGCGGAAAAAAATTATTAATAGTTAAAAGTTATACTTTTCGCAAAGATAGAGAAACTATATTAGGTGTTTCATATCGCTGTACAAAGCGAGGATGTCCAGCTTCGATTTCTGTGGATAAATCAGAAGAGGTGTTGTTACAGCAAAAAGACAATCACAGTCACGCATTTGATGAAAATTTACACGTTAAGGTAAGTGTTTAATAATTATATTTCTTACTACTAACCTTAGAAATCGTCATTATTAACTCCAAAGCTCGAATGAGAAATAATATTTCTCTCCCTAGGTAAATAATGAACTTTTTTTATATTTTCAATGAAATATAAACAGAAACTCTTATTTCTAATTCTAAACAAAATCAAACTCGCAAATTCAGCACTAGTAGGTACACTTAATTGGTATGATAAAATTATAAAAACTTATTTGAAATTAGCATCATTTCTGCCTTTATCAAAATCTAATTAAATAAAATTTTAAAATATTAGTACAACTCCTCGGTTAATAATGGCTCACTACTCGACCTACGTATATAATATAATATGATTAATTTTATTCGTATAAGTTAAATATTTCGGATATTCATCTAATTTCTTAAATTTGTTATTTTTCAAAAATACTCACTCTTATAAACCTCAAAAATTATAGTAGATATATATTATTTATATATATATATATTTCACAGAAATTACAAAACGGAATTAAAAGGAAGGCTGTAGAAGACATATCGCAAAGACCTTCTAAGATCATCAATACTGAGCTTAAAGAAGCTCCCGCAGAAGTGAATCTCACAACACGGGACCTTGATAATATAAGAAAAAGTGTATATCGATCAAGACGAAGCGTTTTGCCAGTTTTACCTCAATCATTAGAAGACCTCCAAGAAGCTCTAGAATCTATTGTTATTAAAACAAATAAGGACGAAGAATTTTTATTGGTAAATAACACGAACTTAAATGTAATAATATTTTCCTGTCAAACAAATTTACAGTATCTGTGTTCACGACCTAAAATTTATGTAGACGGAACTTTCAGTTATTGCCCGAAATTTTTAACTCAGTTATTTACGATACATACAGTAGAAAACGGACATTATATACCTTTAGTATTTATTTTACTGCCAAACAAACAATCTAATACTTACTTTGAGGCATTTAAGCTTTTAAAAAGTTATTGTGCTAGTATAAATTTAAGGTTTGAGCCCAAAGAAATCGTTAGTGATTTTGAAAAAGCGATACACGTTGGAGTTAAGAAAATTTGGCCAGACATAAATATAATAGGATGTAGGTTTCATTTGACCCAGTCCTGGTATCGTAAAATTCAAAATCTTGGGTTGGTATCTGAGTACAGGGATTCTAATTCAGCAATAGGTCTTTGGTTGCATTACACTTTTGGATTATTATTTCTAAATCCTAACGAAGTAGGGGATTGTTTTGTAGAAGACCTTTACTCAGATATACCTCAGAATGCTAAACTAATTGAATATGCTGATTATGTAGTTGATAATTATATATCTGATGATTCCGTTTTTCCTCCAAAAATGTGGGCTTCTTGTAATAGTGATCAAGAACGTACAACAAATGCTTGTGAATCATTCCACAGTCATTTTAACTCCAGTTTTTATGTAGCGCATCCAGATATTTTTAAATTTATTAATGTTTTAAAAGATGTACAAATTAATACATATATTAAAATAAATAGTGTACATTTGCCTAAAGCTTGTAATAATATTAGGTATAAAAAACGCAAAGATTATGTAACAAATTTAATTAATTTATATGTAAATAACCATATTGAAAGATTTAATTTAATTAAAAGTGTTTGTTTTAATTTTGCAAAAAAATAAAAAAAATATATCTTATAATCACTATTTTATATAGTTTTCTTTTCAGGTGTTTTCCTATGGCATGTTACGTGTTAAAAAAATTGTTTAAGACGAGCATATTTCTATAAAGGAACCGTTCGCGCAATTGACCGGTTTACCGATTGTATACCGCGCGCTATTGACCCATAGAATTTCAACTACCTGAAAACATTTCTGACCGCTGCGCGCTACTGACCGTTGCCCGAAAACCGTTAAATCTGGAGCACTTTGAGAACAACATACTAACCACTTCGTGTCCAAGTCTATACTGAAATAACATATGCAAAGCGCTTAAGAAAATGTAGATTTCTATCATTTAAGTACGCAACTTACATTACTCTCGATCGTATTATTGGTTGCCTACAAATTTTTTGTCATTAATATTCAAGTGAAATGACTCCCATACAGAAGTTTAATTTTTTTTAAGAAGTTAAACGGTTAGTACCGTCAATAACGGCAATTTTCCTAGTCTACATATGCCAAATGTGGCACCTAATTACATTTGTTCTCCGCTAAAAAAAACTTTTTCCTGAAATGAGCCAAAGTCACCCTAGCGGGACAAAGTCACCCGAAATTACGGTAATATTGGCGAAAGCTTAATAACAGGAACTACTTTATGTCCACCATTTTTTTTTTCATTATATACCTCGGATTTTAGTATACTCTGATTCACGAGAGAAGATGCCACCTGAAGGTAATCTACGTTGATTAGTAAAACTACAAATGGGATAGAACGAAGATTTATGCCCATTTGTTTTGACAAGCTCACGCATACGACTGCAACTTCAGGTGGCTTCTTCTCTCGTGAAACGAAGTTTACCTTATCAAAAATGCTCTTGTGCAAGATCTTATTAACAAAATTCTTACTAAATGTTTCCACTGTCTACAATCTTATATTTAATATGGCTAAATGTGACGCTAGTATACAATCAATGTTTTGTTGATCAACTTACATAGATCTACAAAATTCGGTCTTGAGAACGGGCCTTAATTTAGTGACTTACCAATTCTACTATAATTTTAATTCAATATTGGCAAATAGGCAAAAATATCGTGAAGTTGAGAGTCTTCTTACTGATAAATCTTTAAATCAATTGTAATTTTTGGTTTTTTCATATAATTTGTTTGTATTTAATTTTTAACTTTTTTTTAGATACAATAAAATTATTATTATCAACCATAAAAAAGGTTATAAGCCAAAAGAGAAAAGATCCTTCTTTATTTTTTTTTCAATTTGGTATCAAAGATATAAAGAATTTATTAACTAACGGACAAACTTCTTTCTGAAGCGAACGCCCGGTACACACGCTCTTCAAAAGTGTTCTAAAGACGTCCCTGACCAATAGTAACAGAATGCCCGCTTCTCCAAGGTCAAATCTGCTTAATATTGTGAGAAAGAGTAAGTATAACAGACAAGAACTTATACCTACATATTTAATTTAAATATGTCTGGTTTCTGTCTGTTTGAATACCAAATCAAGTTTAGAGAACTCCTGTTCTTCTAATTCGGTTCGTTATGAATAATTTAAGATCTATTCAACTAACAATGGGTATATTTTAGTGTATAACGTTCGATATTGAAAGGAAATGATGTGGGAACAGGCATAAGTACATAGTAAAATGTAGATAGAGAAAACAGTATACGGGGGTGGTTACTAAAATTATTCAGTTAAGGTACAAGATTATAATCATTAGGACCTCTCTCATGAACTTGTAACTACTCTACTTTTTATGTTTATATGTCTTCCGCAGTGAGGTATGAAGTTTCAGCAGTTATAGAAATGACGGATGTTATCTGTTAAAGGCGTTTCTCCTACGTTAGGTTATTTTAGTGCTGTGTTAATTTTTTTATGCGAAATATCATTATGAGATACAATACCTGATTGAACTAATAATAAAATAATGTCAAGCCACAAGAAGTGACGACAATAAACACTCAGATTCTACTAAAATACAATAAACAAGTTAATCATTGACAACAGAAATTACAATTGGGCGAAGATTCTGAAAAACCATCAAATCACAAGATGATATCTTAAGGAAAATTATCAAATTATTAAACAACTAAAACGAAAACAAGACGGACTTTACTAAAATTATTAGACGACAAAACGATCACAGACTCCTCAGAAATTGAAAGAAGTTTTAGGGAACATTTCCAAAAGAATAGGGAAGATGCCCATATAATATTTATCAATATTGTGTCACTAACATATTAAAAAACGAATTAAAAGTAACTTGAAATGGAACGTTTGGTTACGAAAATTAATTGAATTTTTTCAATAAAAATGGATGTTGGGTTCATAAAAGCGAACTCCATTTTTTTATTGTAAGTCCGGTTTTTTGCAAGTGTATAAATAATAGACTATACTTCTGTTTTACATGAAACTCAATGTTTCTAGCTAATTCCACAATATAATGAAAAATGTTGAAAATTCTAAAAAATTGACAATTGTTTCGATAACTGAATATCATCGTCAGAATGACAGAAGTTACATTTCATTTGATGCCTACCTGATGTTTAGTAGTTATTTGTGGCTAGACCAAGAAGTGACCTACCTTGTGATTGACTTAATATATGTTAATAGAAAAAAGAAGAAGATGTGATATTACAAATATTGAAGCTTAGATATTATTAGCCCTATGGTGATATCCTGGATATCATTTGTCCAATTAAGATCAGTATAACTGTGCAATGATATAGAAAACCAGGAAAACTATGTCTGCTGATCTTTACAATTATCACTTAAGAAGACAGTTTAATAGTTGAGAACTCCCTAGATTTATCTGTTCATCAACGACCTCATATTGTGGGTTTCTTAAGTGTCTTCTAATTTCCAATTCTTCAAGGAAATCCAGTTCTTGTTTCTTATCACAAATATGTAGTACTCTTAGTTCTGTATTAGGTGTCAATGAATCATTGGTGTCAAGTACATGCTGGGATTTATCTGGTTCTTTTAATGTGTATGCCCATAAGTGTTCACTGTATCGGATTTCAAAATTTCTAAGGGTCTGACCCACAGCATTACATTCTGGACATTTGAGTTTGAGTATATACCTGATATCTTTAATGGTGGTATTTTTGTTTTTACATTTAACAATTTTGTACTTACGTTACTTTCTGTTTTAAAAGAAATTGTTGTATTCGTTGCTAAAGATATTATCTTTGAAATATTATTAGTTTTTATTTCATCAGTTTGTTTAGGAAATATTAGTATGTATCATTGAATTGTCACATCAGTGTGTGTTGGTTTTCGGTAAATTGAATAATCAAGTACATTATTAACTTTTTGAATTTTCAAATCAAGAAAATTGATTGAGTTATTTTCTTCAACTTCTAATGTGAATTTAATTTTTGGGTGTAAATTATTAATGTGGTTGAAAAATATATCTAATTGTCGTTCACTACCCATAAAACAAGCTAATATGTCATCTACATATCTATACCAAAATAAAACATTTTTGGAAATATTACTTTCAAAGATCTTTCTTTCTAAATTGTCCATAAAAATGTTTGCTAAAATAGGTGATATAGGGCTTATCTTCTAGTAATTGAATGCTTTTAATTTTTTGATTAGTTCTATTGAATTTCTAATTGAGTATTTAGATGCATATCCGTAACTATTAAGTATATTGTTAAGCTTCTTTGCCAATATATTATTAGGAGTATTAACATAAGAAACTACAGGTCTAATTGGTTTCGTTATTTTATGTAATTTAACGGTTGCATATAATTGTGGACAATAAGGATTCTTAATTATGATGGACCTCTTTTCGTAATCACTAAAAAGATAATTTGAATTATTAACAATATCCCTTAAGTACATTATTAGAAAACTTTTTTGTTGGGTCTGCTTTAAGAACTTTTACATTGCTAGATTCTATAAAGTTATATATTTTTGAATTATAATTTTCAGTTTTCAATATGACAGTTGTGTTCCCCTTATCAGATTTTGTAACTGTTAGGTTATTATCTTCTACTTTCTTTTTGATTGCATTTAAAACTGTAATGTGCAAGACTTGTAACGAAAAGTGGCCGACGACATACACACAAGATTTTTTTTCTAAAAACCGTTTTTCGTGTTGTTGTTGATGAAAAACGTAAAAATAACTCCAAAAAAAATTTCAAAATTCCAATTTTTTTTGGGGTAAACCAATACTTTTCTCGCATATTAGATAGGTTGGGCGGAAAAGTAAAAGGGTAATTGAATGGAATTAAAAAATACAACCTAATTAAAATTGTTTACAATAATTATTAATTGCTTGCTAATTTTAAAGTAATAAAAAGTTTGATTTACTAACAGATCTCACAGGTGATAAAACAAAACTTTACAAATTCATTGAGACCTTACTTTAGTCAAATTTCCTTCTCTGGTTCATTTTCGTCGGAAAGGTCTTCAATATCCGATAAATCAGAATATTCATCATTTTCGCTGCTAACGGTATCTGAATTTATATCAGAATCACTATTTAAATTCATAATGAACTCCTCAACAATAATGTAAATCATTGGTTCGCTTTCCACACATTTTTGCTCAAAACGTTTAGCGCGATCACACAGCTTTTTCCGCTCTTCAACAGTGAATTGCTTAAAAATATCATGACAGTAAATTATGACATTTTGGTTTCAAATCGGGATGGTAAGGGGGCAATTTTAATATGCTGTTGCTCTTAGAGGTAAAAAGATCATCAATTTCATAAGTCTTGTACCTAGGTTTATGTACTTTTAAACGGCATTATGTTTAGAAAAATCACTTTTGAATATTATACAAACTAAAATATTTTCAACTTTTGTCCGAGGCTATACCAACGATACGAAGTGCACGAATACAATTTAAAAATGAGCTTTCTGCCTTTACTAGGTAGTGGAGCTGGCTTGTCTACGGCGCATCAATATCACAGGGGTCTTCCTACGTTTTCCCAGCTGTACCAGAGAACACTCTGAGACGTATTTACGGGAATCACGTCACAGCCGCTTGTACTGACCTTGGATTATTAAGTAAAGTGCAGAATGAATCTAAGCGGCTTCCCATGTTATTTTATTATTTTACATAAGGAATGGTCCGGAACCAGTGCTGCCTATCTACTACTTTTTCTCAATTTTGGGTTAGAAGGTCCAGTTAATAACATTCTTAATAAATAATTATTATTATATATTAATAATTAATACACGAATCAACACGACGACGAACAAATATGGCCAGTGACAGACAGGTTTGACGTTTCCGGAACTGTAGTTTCTTTTTTTCGGGAAAATGTATCTCTCAATTTGAAACCACAATTTTTGACAATAAATTGTAGTATTTCAAATTTTTAATATACCCAAGGTATACTTCATGAAATTATATCGTTTCGTATCGGTAGTAAAATACGGTAATAGTAGATTGGCTGAAGTCACTTACTTTGAATGTATTATAATATTGTAAAAGCGGATTTTAATGGGAACCGATGTTAGATAAACTGTCGCTTGGTTAATAAACCATGACAAATGTCAATACCAATAGTGAATGTTGAAAATAATTTCCCTATAGTTGATGCACGATTCAAACATGGAAGGCGTTCGGTCGTTACCAAACGTATTAGTCCCGGTAGAGCGGATAAAAATAGGAACATTAGTACGAGGATTATCTACACTAATAAACAAACAATTTTTTTTAAAATCAAGTTTTATTTCTCAACATAGTCTCCTTTTCAGGCAATATATTTTTTTCAGCGATGCTCTAACTTTTTTAACCATTCCAAATAATATAGTTTTCGTCTTTTTCTGCAAAATAGGCGTTTACTTATGCTATCAGTTCTTCGTTCGATGAAAATTTCTGTCCTCCTAGCCAAATGTTTATGTTAGGAAACATGAAGAAGACAGTGATGTAAATCACTTTTTTCTTTTTCAAAATCTGTCGTTTACTTGCACTTTCTGTCTTTAATTTATCAAGTGATGATGTGTAATAGTTCCCCCATTATGTTTTCACCTTTTTGAAGATAATCGTTGAGCGAAATTCCGCAGCTATCCCAAAAAGCAATCGCTATTAGCTTCCCGACAGAAGGAACTGTCTTCGTCTTTTTCGGAGCAGGTTCACTCTTCGTAACGTACTGCTCTGCCTGATCTTTCGTCTCAGGAGTATAGTGGTGAATCCAAGTTTCATCTACAGTTATAAATCGACGCAAAAATCAGGGCTGTTCCGCCTGAACCACTCCAAAAGAGCTTGGGAAATGTTCATTCCAATGCGTTTTTGATACAAATTGAGCAAACGCAGCAAACCAAAACGCGAATAACTTACACGTGTTTCATTTTTTAGTAAATATATGACAAACGCGTTCTTTAGATATGCCCATAGCCTCTGCTATCTCTCTATCTTTAATTTGACGGTCATCTAGTGCTATTTGATGGTTGTCGCAGTTTTTGGCCTTTCTGAACGCTCATCAGTCAAGCTAGTAGGACTACGTTTAAATTCAGCTACCCAAAATATCACGGTCGCAAATGAGTCTTTATATGCAGCGTCCAACTCATCTTTAATTTCCGTGGTCCTTTCAGAATCAAATATTTAATGACAGCTCCGTACTCAATTTTTCCATTTTTGTGAAAATCCTCACAACGACTAACTCAAGCGATTGTCAAACAAGAACAATTGATCATACAAAATTGCTATTTTTCAAAAAATTGCTATTTTTCAACCCGTGTGAAGTTATCCACGGATTTTTTTTGACCATCCACGAATATTTTTTTACAAAATAAACTGTACTTTTGCAAAAAAATGTTAATATAGGAGACATATAATGACATTTTATTAGGCTACATAATTTTACTACCAAAAAGTATAGATTAAGTGAATAAAAAGTTTTCAAATAGTTGTTCTTGTACATATTTCCCGATTCTGAATCAAAGGCCTAAAAATAAAATATTCAACTATTACAAAGAACTCTTAATTAGGAACCTATTAACGAAAAATTGTGAAGTAAGTATTTTTTATAACGTCAAAACAAATCATAAAAATTACGATTGTGCGCTGACGCCCAACGTTCGTTTTGAACTCGAAACCCCAAAATTTTCTTTAACTATTTCAAAGAACTCTTACCTATTACCGAAAAATTGTGATGTAAGTATTTTTTATAACTTCAAAAAAAATCATAAAGATTACGATTGTGCGCTGACGCCCATCGTTCGTTTTGAATTCGAAGCCCCAAAATTTTTCCAAATTCTCTTCAACTATTTAAAGGAACACTTAATTAGGAACCTATTAACGAAAAATTGTGATGTAAATATTTTTTATAACGTCAACAAAAATTCATAAAGATTACGATTGTGCGCTGACGCGCATCGTCCGTTTTGAACTCGAAGCCCCAATTTTTTTTTAAATTTCCTTCAACTATATCAAAGAACACTTAATTAGGAACCTATTAACGAAAAATTGTGATGTAAGGTAAGTATTTTTTATAGCGTAAAAAAAGTTCATAAAGGTTACAATTGAGAGCTGACGTCCATCGTTCGTTTTGAACTAGCAGCCCGAAAATTTTTTCAAATTTTCTTCAACTATTTCAAAGGACACTTAATTAGTAACCTATTAACGAAAAATTATTGTGATGTAAGTATTTTTTATAACGTCAACAAAAATTCATAAAGATTACGATTGAGCGCCGACGCGCATTGTTCATTTTGAACCCGAAACCCCAAAATTTTTTCAAATTTTCTTCAACTATTTCAAAGGGCACTTAATTAGGAACCTATTAACGAAAAACTGTGATGTAATTATTTTTTATAACGTACCATTGCCGTATGAGAGGGGTGGTAGACCGCTATTTTGTCGATCACTGTCCCTTTATAAACTTTTTGTGGTTTATAATAAATATTATTTTTTTCTATTCCCATACATAACACTTGATTTGTGCGTCTGCTAATCTGGTCAGTGGCATCTCTATGTGTTATAAAAAATACTTGCATCACAATTTTTTGTTAATTGATTTCTTAGGCGTTCTTTGAAATAGTTGAAGAAAATTTGGGGCTTCGAGTTCAAAACGAACGATGCACGTCGGTGCTCAATCGTAATCTTTATGAATTTTTTTTGACGTTATAAAAAATACTTACATCAGAATTTTTCGTTAGTAGGTTCCTAATTAAGAGTTCTTTGAAATTGTAAAAGAAAATTTGAACAAATTGTGGGGCTTCGAGTTCAAAACGAACGATGCGCGTCAGCGCACAATCGTAATCTTTATGATTTTTTTACGTTATAAAAAATATTTACATCACAACTTTTCGTTAAAAGGTTGCTTAATTAATTGTTCTTTGAAATATTTGAAGGAATTTTGTACAAATTTTGGGGCTTCTAGTTCAAAACGAACGATGTGCGTCAGCGCACAATCGTAATCTTTATGAATTTTTTTGACGTTATAAAAAATACTTACATCACAATTTTCCGTTAAAGGTTTCTAATTCAGTGTTCTTTGAAATAGTTAAAGAAAGAATGAAAAAATTTTGGGGATTCGAATTCAAAACGAACGATGCGTGTCGGCGCACAATCGTAGTGTTTATGAATTTTTTCTGACGTTATAAGAAATACTTAGATCACAATTTTTTGTTAATAGGTTCCTAATTAGGTGTTCTTTGCATTAGTTGAATAATTTTTTTTTATTTTTGGGTCTTCCGTTCAGAATCGTGAAATGTGTACAAGAACAACTATTTGAAAACTTTTTATTCACTTAATCTTTAATTTTTGGTAGTAAAATTATGTAGACTATTAAAATGTCATTATATGTCTCATATATTAACATTTTTTTTGCAAAAGTACAGTTTATTTTGTAAGTATTCGTGGGTGGTTAAAACAAATCCGTGGATAACTTCACTCGGGTTATTTTTCAAAACATGCGTAACTTTAGTTGAAAAGTTCTGTCATCTTCATGTTCTTATCCCCGTAATTAGAAATAATTTGAACATATACGAAATTTTATAGTTCTCCTTATTAATATATGAATGACAACACCATATGTTTGTTAATTGAAAACAGTTTTAGGATTTATAAAATGCCGGCGTCAATTTGAATAAAGGAACGTGGTGGAATAATTGTATACATAGAAAATATTTAAAAAGTTTTATGTATTTATCTTATTTCGAATTCGTATATCTGGTTATCTGGAATGATTTTGAGGTTTATTGTCCTTACGACGATAAATACGCACAGATACGCTCAGATTTGGGCAACGAAGTATATATTTAGTAAACTTTCGTATTACTGGAAAAAGAGGTTACATATCAAGAAATGAATACACTTCGACAAGGATAACAAAGAATACATTTTTGTTTTACATTTTCGAGAAATGCGAAAATTCTACCACCAAACCTGAAAGCTCGGCAATCGCAGATTTAAACATTTTCATCGATAATTAATAGACACTTATATCAACAAGATAAGCTTGGAAGGCATGGATTTAATTGTTAGAAAATCTGCTTATAGTACATTGTGTTTCTAGGAGTAAAAGCAACAGGTATTGAAGTCCGGGTATGTGTGTTTACTAGTACTATTACACACATATTTATCTGAAATAGCAATCAACATATTTTAAATGCATAACAATTTTTTATTATCATCTTATTACCTATGAAATAGTTAGATAAACACTGTTTGTTTATTGTTGTGTCAAAAGTCAAAGATTCACTACTTATGTGTGTGTTGTGTCAAAAAGGTTACTTTAGTCAAGAGTTTTACTAGGCACGAGTGGAGCAAAGCGGAACGAGTGCCTTGTGAAACGAGTGACTAAAGACGTTTTTAACACGAGTTGCTTACTATACTTTTTCTTCGCCCGCAGGAAAGAACAAATTATATTATATTTTAATTATATTCATATCATGACGGACGATGGCTGACGGCTGACTAGCAAATCAAATGACACATAACAACGAAATTATTACGAAACGTGAAATTTAACATACAAAAGATAAACGAGATGGGACTTTTCGCATTTTAAACACTAGTGTTTAAAGAGTCATTTTGCGCATGTCAAACCCTTGTTTTAAATGCGGTTTTAGTAACGGAAGTAGAAAAAAAAATATTTAAAATGGACCATTATGTTAACATCCAAGTGTGTGGGACACCACCGGAGTTAGTAAATGCCACCAAAAGTATCATATTAAATTTATTGCCAAATAAATTCAAGGCAAAATATGAAAACGCTTACAAACGTTTCATGGATTATTGCCAAGAAAAAAGATTTGAAGATTTGAAAATGTCATGATTACATGCTACCAGGCTGAAGACGTTTTGGTCAAATTACTCCATGCTGAGAGCTACACTCAGTACAAAAGAAGATATTGATATTACAAGATTACCTAAATGACGTGCTTTCTTGGAAAGTCAAAGTGACATCTGTAAACCAAAGAAGTAAAAAATTTTGTGAAATGGACACATTCGTACGTTTATCACTCAAGCACCAGATTATATACTGTGCATTTCAATGAAAACTATCCACCTTGAATAACTTCAAACAAGAGACTTTTATGTAAAAATTAGTCAAAAAATATTTGAAGGGGAACGTCTGGTTACGTACCTATACTCTTTGTAACATTCACCCCCTCGGCCACACGTTCAGCCCCTCAGTTTTTTTTTAAATGGAACACCCTGTATATGTATTCAAAATTGGATGCGCCTCTGATACTAGTTTTCAAAAATGTAAAATAGTTTAGGTGCAAAATGAAATCGTTTTGGAGCTACAATTAATTTCTATTCAATAACAGAAACGATTTAAATCATAGAAAATTAACGGAATTATTTAAATATCAATAACAAATTGGTGTATTAGGTGTTCAAACTGACTTCAATTGGTTGCCATGCAATGGTACAATCGAGTTTCAAATGCTTCTCGCACATTATGTAATGTTTCTGGACGTATTGCTCGACATTCGTGAATAATTCGCTGACGTAAATCACCTAAAGTTTCTGGTTGAGTTGCATAGATCTTGGTTTTGAGATATCCCCATAAAAAAAGTAGTGGGGTTAAATTTGGTGACCTAGGTGACCACTCCATCATTGGAAACTGTCTTACTTTCAGAGCTTAATGTGGAGGGGCTCCATCTTGTTGAAATGTCAGTAGATATTCAGACATATTATCATCATTTTCTAGTATGTGGACTATTTCCGGATCAGCATTTTCTCTAAGTAATTGTAGATAAGAATCGCCATTTAAATTTCCATTAAATAAATATGGTCCAACAATATGATCACCTAGAATACTACACCAAACGTTCAACTTCTGTGGTCTTTGAGTATGGAATTCCCGCATTCCGTGTGGGTCATGTTGTTCCCAGTATCTACAATTATGCCTGTTAACAATACCACTTAGCACTTAGTGCAAATGTACATTCATCTGAAAAGCTGATATTGTACAAAAATTCGGGATTGTCAGTAAGTCGTTGACTCATTGTCTCACAAAACTGTAGCCGACGGTCGAAGTCATCTTCATGTAGTTCTTGCACTAATTTCATTTTTATAAGGGTGAAATTTATGTTTATGTAAAATTGCTAAGAAACACTCAGTGCACTAGATATTTGTGATACCGACTGTTGATTTTCTAACGTAAGTTGTCCCAAAACGGCAACTTCCATAGCTTCGTTGTTAACTACTCGTAGTGGTTCATGTCTTTTATTGGTCACTGATCCTCTTTCTAAAAATTGTTGCATCAACTCAGTAACGTACTTATGTGTTGCAGTTCTTTCGGGATGAACAGCATTGAATTGTCTAGCGGCAGCTCTTGCCGATCTACATTTTTCGTAGTATAAACCTACAATTTCAACTCGTTCTTGTATACTGTTATTGAATTGAAATTAATTGTAGCTCCAAAACGATTTAGTCCAGTAACTGAAGGTCCAAAGCTGTAAATAATTCAGAGAATTATTCACACATAGCTCAATTTGTAGGTCTTCACGGATACTTTCAAACAAAAAAACCTTTAACACCATAGCGACTCAGGAAGGGGCTGAAAATGCCCCCCCTGAACCCTAGAAAACAGGTTTCCTGCTAATATCTTCCAAAATATGCCAGTCACAAAATTTTTGTTCAGACAAAAAATGAAGATCGTTTTATTATCTACAAAAATGTTCCTTATCATTTTTTTCGAAAATCCAATATTTTTCGAGATAATGGGAGCCAAAAGTCTGTTCATTTCCCCGCGGCTGTGCTGCTGTCTATGCGTTAACTTGTATAGGCAGGCGGACGAATTGTTCCATATCTCGGGCAAAAATTAACATTTTCCCATGATTCAAAGTTCATCTTAATGGGAAAATCCATAGCTATCATGGCATGTGACTTAACGTCCGTTTTTATTTATTTTTAATTATTAAAAAAGCGGTCAAAGTCTTTTTTCATGATATTTTGAGTACATTTCATCAATTTATTCATATTTTTTTTAAAAATAGCCTTTCATGCTAATTTTTTTTATAACGGTACTTTGGGTGGTCGTGCATGATCCAAGAAATGTTGGTGCACGATCTCTCGCGTTTTAAAAAAATAATCATTGTTTATTGCCCTTCTTGAGCCGTTCTCGGCAAGAAACTACTATATCTATTCACTATGAAAATTATGAAATTTTCGACGTCGATTTTTGCGAAAAATATTGGTCTGGCGAAAAAATTGGTCAGGACCATTATTGTAGATAATGAAAAGATCTCCATCTTTTGTCTGAAGAAAAATTCTCCAATTCCTATATTTTGGCAGATATTCGCGGGAAACTCTTTTTCAAGGGTTTAGGGACCCATTTGAGCCCTCTTCCTGAGTCGCTATCGTGTTAAAGGTTTTTTTGTTTGAAAATATCTGGGATGAAATGCAAATTGAGCCACGTATGAATAATTCTCCGAATTATTTATAGCTTTCGATATTTTCAGGTCTTGAATTACTGGACTAATTCATTTTACACCATTATACATTTTTGAAATCTAGTATCAGAGGCGCGACCAATTTTGAATAAATATACAGGGTGTTCCATTTAAAAACACTGACCATGTGGCCGAGGTAGTGAATGTTACAAAGCGAGGTACGTAACCAGACGTCCCTCTTCAAATAATTTCTGACCTATTTTTACATTTTTCCATAAAAGTCTCTTGTTTGAAATTATTCAAGATGGATAGTTTTTATTGAAATGCACTAAATATATTTAATTAATAAGAACATATGTTTATTGTACAAACAGCAACATTATCAATATACAAAACAGTTATTATGAACGTCCCAAATTATATGTAATAATATATTTAATAAATGCTCTTAATGTCAGTTGGTAATTGGCGTGTATTTATTTACTGTTTAAAATGTATATAAAAAACCGGTAGGGACTGATTCTGATGGCCTAGGTCTGCAAACATTTTGCTGGATCGTTGTCGGTCCGAGAAAGTACGTTGCATGGCAACGGACTAGGATACTAAAATAACATATTTTGGGGCCTGAAGTAGCACCGAAAAAGTACACATCAAGCGATTTCAGAAAAAATCAATGATGTGTCATTAAATAGCCATGACGTTTTACCGTTATCCCGAATTTTGATCAATCTTAGTTAATTTAATAGAAGTTTCACAAACATTTAAAAAATCCGGCTGAGCAGTTTTTTTAGCCGAAACGGTCTGGCATACCTATGTGGGTGTAGGAGGTATAATTACTCTGTCATCACAGAAACCTTTATGCACTTTAAGTCAAATTCACAAAAAAATTGTGTACGTGTTTAAAAACTGTGAAAAGTATCTCCCATACATAAAATATGAATTATATTGCCATTGTGCTAATCACTAATTAATACATTCATTTCATACACGAATACCATTTGATGTGACTGTTCATTTTATGCCCTTATCTATACTAAATAATTGCCGTTCTAAAAAATAATTAGAAAATCGAGCAGTTATACAGAAAAAGATTTTCTTTTTTAACTATATATTTTGAAAATAATACATTAATATTTCACCCATTAAACTTTGACGAAACCGAAATGAAAGTGAATAACTTTTAGGCTTATGAATATTTAAAATTAAATATTCGTCCACTCCCACGAACAATACAATCTTTAAAATAAATTACCCGAATAAAAAAGTAGTATTAGAAAATCTTGATGATATTACCTAGAACAGATGAAGAATTCTAGAAGAATAATCCCGTTAACAACTTTGGTTTAATTTTCAAGATGTTTTTAAGAATAGTTACCGTTATTCTAATTGCAAGAAATCTATTGTCTACAACTTCCGCCTAATCAGTAATGTTACTTTAAAATATGTTAATAATTATGTTTTGTTTGAATGGAGTAATAATTATTAACAACGTATGCTTGAACCAAACGGTACTAATTAACAAATAAACAACATAAGTAGAACAAAAAAATAGTCGTAGGAGATATTTTTTAACGTGAAACAAGTCGCGTTACTTTGTTATTTAAATCGCTATACAGAATCATAGGTTATGATGATAACAAGTATTTGGTTTTTGAATTTTATGGATCTTGTTTTATGTATTATGTTTCACCCTCGTAGATTTCTTGTACTCGTTTCTTCTTGAATTACATGGGTTTACAGGTGGGATATGACATCTTTTGTATACTCTTTTATTCGCTGTCGAGCATGTATTAATTGCCGGTGATAAAGATGACGCAAGCTACATGCTGAGGAAACTCCAAGAAAAATACGAAAACTGAGGACTTGCCTACTATAAGCATGCAAAAACTGAGTACATGGTATTTGGAGAAGAAGATGAAGGAGACTTAGATCTCAGAAACTACAATATAAAGAAATGCACCAGATTTAAACATCTATGGGTAGATTAGACTAGATTTTAACGGGGTAACGTTATCATCAAACGAAGTAAAGCCGACATATGTAATCAGACAGCTAAATTGAATTCTTTGGAATAATAATATCACAAAAAAGTACCATCTTCTATACCAGAGTTCATACCATCTGCACATATTGAGCAGAAACCTGGTAATTGGACCAAAGGGATAAACGGAGCTTTTGCGACGTAGAAATGGATTACTGAAGATAAGTAGCCAAATCTCAAGAATACATGTAGGATACAATCAAGTTCGTTAAATTATGGGAGTCAACGATGATAGATCAACAGAATTACATTTATTCAGATATATTAAGCACTCCAATACGTAGTTTCCCATTCATAGAAGAAAATTACAATTACTGAGGAGCCGTTACCAACATTTTTATTTTTAAAGAAAATCCTATTATGGATATTTTGATCTTATTTCGTAAGTAATTTAATTTTATTTTACTATTACTGTTGCATTACGTAAAATAAATTGATGAAGAATGACATGTCAGTAATACGTGTATCAACAGGGTAGGGTAACTAAACGATCGACTCACTTGCCTACCTTTGAAATTATCCAGAAACCACTTGTAATATTTTGAACATGAGAATGTTTTTTTCTTTCCCAAACACATGGTTGTTAATGGGCCTTGTTTCAAAAAATAAGGTGGTCAAATAAATAACGCCGCATCATATATTATGAGGGGAAAAATGTACAGAAATGCAGAACAAGTTTTAGAAAAAATTGTAAGATAAATATAGTTGAAAAGATGGAGTCCCAGGGCACACACCAACGCTCTGGTACCTGGGGTGTAGCATTAAATCAGTTTTATAAAATTTAAGATTTAACTTCATTCAGTGAAGTGTTTTTGTAATAAGTTGAAGTTATGCAATAAAGACATAAAAAAGCATGATTTCTGGTCCTTCGTTTTTTATGGAATTCCACCAAAACAATGGCCCTTCGAGCCGGATTGGATGTTTGGATATGTGCGAACTAGCTACCTATGGAAAGGTCATAAATGGTAATAGATAAAAAATGTAAATACAAAATAGTGGATTTTAATACCAAATTAAACAAAATGCTGACGTTAGTGCGCGTAGTTATAATTCAAAGTGAATATCGAAAAAATGAAGCGCTAACTAGTAGCTAACAAGGCAGTTTCATCGGAGAAATAAGGTCAGATCTCTTTATATCATAATGTATTTGCGTAAAAGGGATAATATGTCAAGTACAAAGGCATTGCATAAGATACTTTCCTGTGTCGTCAGCATAAAGTCGGGTTCAAACTCTAATTAGCGAATATTTGTTGAAAGTGCGATTGGTTTTGCGGGAAATTGGAAGTACTAAATACATTTAAATTTGTTAAGTTAATTTATTTAATATTCAAAACTATAACATTATTTTAAACTCTCGTTATTGAACCTTATGTATAAAATGGGGTTCAATGCATTATAAGACTTTAAACTGTTTTATGTTCTAAGAATTTCACTGAACATTGGTAAAATTAAGGGATTTGGGTATTTTAAAATGGTATTGTTAGTTATGTAGTATCGATGTGATTTATAGTTTGCAGTATTTGGGTCATTGGGTCGGTTATTTATAGGCATAGGGAATTTGAAGATTTATGGTTATTATTATGGTTAAAAGTCAATTAGTACTTTTTATATTTAGGGTGTTTTTTATGTTTTAAGGGTTTAACTTAAAAGAAAAAAATGTATTATTAGAATTTTTAGGATTTAGTAGATATTTGTTAAATGTGGATCTATAGTTTAAATATAATTATGGAAGGCTATAAAAAACAAAGAGGGGTAATAAAAGGTGCAATCACGAAGTTAGAAACGTTTGTATTCTCAAATAACTACTCACAACTTAACTAAAACCCTTGTCTATAAAAACCCTTAAGCACTAACAATTAATTACACTAATTTTATCGTGTACACTAGCAGCACTGTGCTCTGCTTTTTTACTAATACTATGCGCTAAACTAACTCCTTGATTTTAAATATCAAGACCGTGTTCCTGGGCCAATTTTACACCCCCGTACCAAATTTCATATCAATCGAAGCATTTTGAAAATTTGCCCTTTGAAGCCGGTTCTGTCACTTTGTTAAAAGGCAACATGAAAAAAAAAATAAAAAAACTTTAGTGTAGAAAATAAAAAATTATGAACATTGACGTAGAAATTGGGCCCCTAAAAAATCTGACGGGGGTCGGGGTGGCAAATATTAATAAAAAAAATTTTGGCCGTGAAAAGAAATCCAAACCGTCACCTTTGCCGTAAACAGAGGACTTTGAACACTGGCCGATTATGAATAATTTGCAAAACCTCTTGTGTTGCACATTGGGGATTTGCAAAAGCCGATCACGAGTTTCATGCAGCAAATGCAATATCTTAAAAGTATAAATTATTTAATTCCACGCGATGCAGGTAACACTAAATTCTATTATTGTATATTTTTTAAAGTGTAAAACCTAAATATTATTTTAGTGCGGGCACCAAATTCTTTAACGAAAGTCTAACGAATTTTAGAGCGCGGTGCTCTCTTTTTACCGTATAAACTATTTAATTCCACGTGATGCAGGTAGCACTGAATTCTGCCATTGTATTTTTTCGAAAGTACGATGCCTAAGGAATATTTTAGTGCCCTAATCTTGCGAGCACCAAATTCTTAATTCTAACAAATTTTACAGCGCTATGCGCACGTTCCTCAGATAAACTATTTAAAGAATGTTATATTTTGTCAACTTTTTAACGTTATCTTAGATTAGACTTAATTAGCACTAAATTATAGTGTAATTGTCGTTTATACTGGATCACTATATATTTATTTCTGGTATTTCCCCATTTTACACGCGATTTCCTGCTAAACGGTTTCCGCAATAAAATTCGGACTAGGCTACTAAATTAGCACCTAAATAGCACTAAATTTTTGACTGGTTGCGAACTTGATTTGCGATGGTGGCGGTTCCAGCTTAATAGGGATAAAAATCTGTACAGAAAAATGACTTATAAATCTACAATAAAAATATACAGCTCAACGGTACTTAAGCGGTTGCATTTCAATTATATGAATTGCTTAATTTTTTAAGTTGAAATCAATATATTATTCCTTTAGATTTATCATTTAAGTAATGAAAGCCCTATGCTATGTGTAGAATGTAAAATAATGCTAAAACAATGAAAATATTCACTTGAAATCGACTCAAATACATGGACGCCACCTGTCTCTTACGATCACCAATTACCGCAAAATTTGTGTGGTTATGACTGTAAACTATCGCTTAAATAAAGGGGAATAACATAAAAAATGTTATTTTGTCGGTGATTACGGTCTCAGTGGCAAACGGTGTGGCGTATTTTTGTCTATAAGCAACATTAAAATATCGATTTTCAATTTTTTGGTGCTTACGTTTTTGTGTCAGATCGTCGTCGATATGGATAACAACTAATTTTTTGAATTAGTTCCACTGGACTATATAAATATCTCACTTCACTTACTTTCATTGCGATTGCCACATTGCAATATGATATTCTTTTGTATTCTATGCCAACGTCGTTTATAGATAAATGTCAGAGTCTAAAAGTAATTTCAAATGGAAATATAAGGTGTGTAATGAAAGTCTCTGTCATTTTTAATTACTACCACGTTGCTGTATGTTTTTCGTCTCATTGTAGTTATATGTTAGGGTAAGGGGTGTTTCCCATTTCCTACAAAAATTCAGGATTGTTTTTGGAACCGAACCAAAAATTTGTTTATGTAGTGATACTGGCGTTTCCAGAGTTTATATAAACCGAAATAAAATACAGAAACCGTGAAACTGATTAATTTGAGCTGTAGTTGTGTTCGAATGGATGTAAGGGTGTAACAGATGAGGGATTGAAAGTAATAAGAGTGTATGGAAGTCAGCAATTTCTCGAAAACCATATAACTTTCCGGAAAATTCAAGCAATTTGTTGACAGCTCGATAAGTTTCTGAATATTTTTTAAAAAAAACTCAAGCAATTTAGTAAAAGTCTGTTAACTTTCTGGGTATTTCTGGAAATTTCGAGCAATTTCTGAAATTATTATTATTTCATGTTTTTATCTCTATTTTGCCAAAGAAAACAATTCAAAAGAACCAATAGTATGTTATCCTAAGTAATTAACATGTGCACGAAAAAATTCATATCAAATAGGAAAATAAGAAACAAAAGATAATCAGTTTAAAATCGTCAGGTAAAATCTCCTTTTGAAGTAGCGACACAAGAGGGTTATTTTTACCGATTCGAAGCATCACGCACTGAGCCATATGGTTCTCCACTTTCCACTAGTCTATATTATGAGAGAATTGTGACGACTCTTAAGTTTATAGTGTCGATCCGTCAGGAATTTCTTAATCTAGAGTAACAAAATGCCTCGAATACCGATGTGATCAAGTTTGTGTAGAAGTATCTGTTGAGGTACACGATCAAAGGATTTGGAAAAGTTCAAATAAATAACATCAACGGGCTGCAGGGATAATGTCCTATCATTAACACAGTGTAGTAGGTTGGTTAACGTGAAACTGCCTGGGACAAAACCATGCTGTTGTGTTGGGGCGACATTTTCCTCAAGAAGAAATCTGGTCATCTTTTCTGAAATAATGACTTCCATAAACTTACTTGGCATCAAGCTTATTGGACGATAGTTGTACGAGTCCAGTTTGTTACCTTTTTTTTAAATTGATTGGAAACGTTCTAGATCCTTCTGGGACATTTTAACAATTTCTGGAAAGTTTGGTACCTTTATGCCATCAACTAATTTCTCGTTTCAATAACTTTCAATAACTCATGTTATAAAAAATGTTAATAAAAAAGACATTTTCCAATTAATAGTACCCAGCCTGATATTCAAATTAATGACTATGTGATTGCAGCTAGTGATTAATAGAATATAAAAAATACTCATGGAAATAGATACAATGAAGTGAATCGTCTGTCACGCTACTCGCTTGCATTTTTTGAACGATTTTAAACTATAATTTTGTTGTAGTCTAAAACCGTCCGTTAATAAATAGACAGCCAAATTCCAGGTCACAAGGAAGCCTCATTTCACGTCCAAATAGGATTTTCGGAGGTGTTTCGCCCGTGGACTAATTTATGGCAGATCGATAAGCCAACGGAAATAGGGAAATATACTGGTCCCAATCTCTCTGGTGGCTGAAAACTACTTTGGACAGTTATTTTCCAATGGTTCATTCTCTCGACCATTTCTCTGACTGTGGATGCAATGCTGTTGTCCTGGTCTTCTTAATTCCCAGCTTGTTACAAATTTCCTGGAATACCTGGCTCTCGAAATTTCTTCCTTGATCGCTGTGGGCTTCCAAGGTCACTCCATATCGGCTGATAAATCCTTTCACCAATACATCCGCGGCAGTTGTGGCCTCTTTATTCGGGATCGCATAAATTTCCACCTATTTTGTGAAATAATCCATTACTACCAAGATGTATTCACCATCATTTTCTGACGGCGGAAATGGTCCCGAGATATCTAAAGCAATCCTTTCGAAAGGACTTCCAACATTATATTGTTTCATTGGTGCCTTTTTCTTGCGATGTGCTCCATTACTCGTAGCACAAGTAGTACATTTCTTACACCAGTTCATCACACCGTCGGATCTTTTCATCCAATAAAACCTTTCACGGACTCGCGGAAGGATTTTTTTCATTCCCAGATAACCTCCTGATGGACTGTCGTGTAACTTACTCAGTACCTCTGCTATTTCCGTTCTCGAGATAACTATCGGTCTTCTCTTCTCGGAACCATCCTTGTTTTCAAGGACTTTTCAACAGCCCTTCTTCCAGGACCAGGAAGTCCCACTGAGCCCAATATGCCTTCGATGTCGGTGAAAATCGTGGAACTTCTTGCCAGGTAGATCGCCTTTCTTTGATTACTGTAGTTCTTGAAACTGCAGCTTACTTAGATTCCGCCTTGTTGCAGTGGGAACAGTCCTGGACACGGCCGTCTAGATAGGGAGTCGGTATTTCGGTTATTCACGCCAGCTCGATGTTCGATATTGAAATCGTACTGTTGAAGTCGTTCAATCCATCTAACGATCTGGCCCTCGGGATTCTTGAACTGCATTAACTACTTAAGTGCTGCGTGATCAGTCCGGTTTAAGAACTTCCTTCCATAGAGAACCCTTTTACTAGTGACACTAGTAAAAGTGTTCCACGCACTAGTTTCGTTCTGGTTTGGAGAGGACTTTACTGAAATATCTCAGCAGTCTTTCTTGCCCTCCTTGGATCTATGTATGAGAGCGAATACAAAACTTTTTATCACTAATCGTAAATATATAGAATTATTTCTAAGTGCACCAAAGCACACATCAGTTTTTGTTTAAAAGTATTTTTGTTTTGTTTTATATAATTGATAGCATAATAGATGGGGCATGGAAATGAACATTCAAAAGACAGTATAGCAGCTTTGTTAAACTCTGAAAAGATCAAACACTTATGAGTACTTAAGAGGAAAAATATCAAATTTTATTGGTCATTTGCTAGAGTTATACACAAGAGGAATATACAGGGAACGAAAGCTATATCCATATTCAATTCCTACGTTGCTTGCGTCAGTGTCAAGAATAAAGTCTACCTTTGGTCATGGATATCCTAATATCGGCGCCGTGGTTAAATGTCTCTTCAGGGTTTCAAAAGCCGTTTGACAGACTTCTTCCCAATGGAAAGCTCTTGCTTCTTCTGTGAGTCAGGTTAGGGGCTTGGCAATATCTCCAAACTTCCTGATAAATCTTCTATAATACGTGCAAAGTCCAAGGAAACTCCTAATTTGATGTTCGTCGGTTGGTTTCGGCCATTGCTGAATGGAAGCAGTTTTCTCTGGATCCACCGCCACTCCTTCATTGCTCACTATATGACTCGGTTTTGGAACAGCTGACATTTCTTCGGGATTAACATGAGCTGGGCAGCTTGGAGTCGTTTGAATACGTCTTCCAAATTCTTCAGATGTTCGTCAAATGTCTTCCTCAGTACTACGATGTCGTCAAAATAGACCAGGCATGTCTTCCAAGACAACCCTCTCAAGACATTTTCCATGAGTCTTTCAAATGTCGCAGGCGCATTACAGAGCCCGAATGGCATGACGTTGAATTGCCATAATCCAGATCCGGTGGTAAAAGCAGTCTTCTCGTTGTCTTCTGGGGCCATTTCCACTTGCCAATAACCAGACTTCACGTCCAAGGTGGAAAACAGTTTGCTGTCGGCCAAAGTATCTAGCGTATCGTCGATTCGAGGCAGAGAATAGCTGTCTTTCTTCGTCACGTTGTTTAGCTGGCGATAGTCCACGCAGAATCTTGTAGTTCCATCCTTTTTCTGGACGAGCACTACTGGAGACACCCATGGCCTAGTAGATGGTTCTATTACTTTTTCTTCTCGAATTATTCCTTCAGCTTCTTCTCTCTTCGCTTGTGGTATTAGTAGTATTAAACAGAGTCGGATTCAGAGACTACACCAGTGTACGATTTAATATTGTAATATTTTAATTTCTGAACAACGGCTGATTGAATAAACTAAACAAAAACAGTCAGTTTCATGAGCGATTTGCAAATCTCATATATCACGTAGGACCGCCAGCATAATACTTTTTTCAAATACACTAATAAACTATACTTTGTCTATGCAGCGAGTCAGACTGTATTGAGTTATTTTACGAAATCAGTCATTATTCGCCGGTCTAAATAGAGTACTATTTGTTAATAGTATATTAGATTTACAATAGGAACTCTGGTAAGGCTCACTATATGGTGGATTTTAGAAAGTAGCTGTTTAAGCCAATTGAAATGTCGCCGCATACAATTAAATAATTATATTTAATATTTATGACCTTAAAAAAATACCAATCGGTTAGAAAACTTACATATTCATTCATATCGCTCTATTATTATAATTATCTTTATGCTTATCACACAGAATATTTGAACATTCGGTAAAAAATACCAAATATGTAATTGAATATAATTGAATGTGTTTATCGGTATTTCTTATACAAGTTTTTCTACGAACACTGACTAATTTCATTTTTCCTAATAGTACCTTTGACACAGATAGTCTCTACCAAGCAGCATTAAGTGGTGTTACTATTATGTGATACAGAACTAATTTAGGGGATTTTTTCAGTACGAAATTCGTTCTTGTCACAATATCGGAGCAGATTCAGTTACGTTACAATAACGAAAGACCAATTGAGCTTGTGTCGGTATTAGGAAGATATTCATAAAATCCTACTTCCGACCATTATTCTTTTTCGTGTATTTTTGAAATTATTGAATTTATCATCAAATACCAATAACCATTTGAAGCTAATTGGGCTCAAGTTTCGTTTAGCCGAAATCAGTTACATGGAATATCGGTTTATGGGATGATTCTATACAAGAAAGCTAGCACTACATAATTTGATTTTTGCCGCGGAAATTCTTCGCTTCTGAGAAAACTCGAATTTTTAATTTTTCTACTATTAACTAAAATTCGAAACTTTACGGTGTTTTTAATAGTTTTTTTGTTATAGAATGACGTAAAAACATTCAATATAACTAATTTTTATTCGAAAATGTATTTTTATCACAATAATTTTTATTGATTTTTCCGGGTTTAGAAGTGCCGAAACGTGATAGGAAGATAAAAACTATATATTTTTGTTTGATTAATAATTTGCAATAACTTTTCTATATAACTTTTTCCGCGGAAATTTATCATAAGGGCGGGTGTAATAGAAAATCTTCAATATTTCTATAGTATTCTCAACTTTTTTACATACTTTCGGGATCGTGGAGTGAAGTGGGGTGCTGGGTGGGGAATATTATATATGTGCGGTTTTTTTGCATTTATTGGAGATTTTGACCTTCTTACTGCGCCTTATAATTCACAGAAAAACATATTTCGTTAGAACGACTCGTTGTGTGCAAAACCAAACAAGACTCTAAACTATTTAATAATATTGTTATGAGTTTTTTAAAGAAGAAAAAAACGTACCTTATTTCGACTTCGGGAGACAAATGGATATGTTCAAACCGCGTGTTTTTTGCGACAGTTTCGTCTGGACGACACTTTGCTGATTTTGAACAACGGTATATGCCCAGATCTATTTCTCCAAAGTAATAATGGGAAAAAATATCAGGTTTGTTACCATGCCCTTTACATTTGGTTTTACATAAGGGGCGTTTAGTCAACAAACCATGTAAAAGACCGAATTCATAACCTTCTTGTCGCGAACGAGGAAGAGCCATTTCTACAACTTGTTTCGTCATTTTTGTAAATAATATGAACGTAAATATGAACGCAATGATTTAACTCAACTGAATATTAAATTCACATATATGTACAATGTATACATACCTACCTTTTATGCTTTATCAGGATTGTCGTTTTTATGCTTTATTGACAATGTTTTTAAATTTTCGCATTTATTGACCATATCGATATTAAGTTAATAAGTATAGATATTATTCATTGATCTGTGTTAAAGGTCGGGAAGAGGATCACTGTATAGTGGCGAAACAACGCATTTCCGCGGATTTTCATTTTCGTATCAGTGTCTAGTCTAGTCTACAATATAAAATAACACCAATTTTTCATATATCTCATTTCGTTACTTCTAAACCGCATTCAAAAAATGGCAACAGCGCATTTTCCGCGTCAAAATTTCTTCAGTAATATACTCCCTGAGGTATATAAATGACAAAAATAGTTTTTTTTATTGATGCTGCATATTACCTTTTTAAAGCACGCGTCGGCGTGTTTAAATCGAACTTTCAAACAGGCGCGTTTTTTAAAGTCCCCATGGTAACAACAACAACTTGAGAAACGTAAGTATCATGACAACTTTTTTTATTAGTTTTTAAATTGTATATTATCATTGGGAACCAATGTCTTATTTGGTTTTTTCTGCAAAATGTATTTATATATTCATATATACATTGTTTCCCTTTAAATATAAATAAAGAAACTTTTCGATTATTGATCTGACAGCCCAGCCCGTAACGTCAACTAAAAATAAATACTATTTGACGTTCACGAAACTTGGCTGGGCATCGAGGATGGACTTCCATTTTTTTGTAGTAATAATATAATAATAATATTTTATGATTCCAAAGTGCACCAATAAAAAGAAATAGCGTAAAGTATTCGTGGATAACTGGTCTTTCAAACACTTGCTCTATTTCGAAAAATCGCGCGTGTTTGAAAGACCTCTTTATCCACTTATACTTTAATATACTATTTTTCTTTCTTAACAGATTTCGGCTAAACGAAACTTGCTCCGTGAGCTGGAAGAAAAAATTACAAAAACAGCTTAAGATATACTTAGATATTGTCTTTGGTAAGAAAGTGGTAGTTCTCCAGTCTCCCAAGCTTTGGATAGAGCTTGTGCGATGGGCACCCAAACAGATACGAAGTTTTGTGTTCTGAATAACTTCCACTGACTGAAGAAGGCCTTTTTTGACAGAGTTATAGACAATCTCGCCATAATCCAGTTTAGATTCAATAAATTATTTATAGATGTGCACTTGAGTAATGTGCGCCCCAGTTTTTGAATGCGAGTGATCTGAGTAAATTAATTCCAGGTTGGCATTTTTTCCGTAATGTCAGAATATTTATGCTTTTCGTTTAATTTTTGATCGAGTATTATTTATATAGAAAACTCATTTCTTTCACATATTCTATTTTTTTTGTCCATATCGATATTGGTTGTGGTTGAGTCCTTTTTGAGAAACATACCGCTTTTGTTTTTGTTGTGTTGAAACGCAACCCACATGGCTTTGACCAATCCTCTATTGTGGCTGTTTGTTCTATGGTTTTATGCATTGATGCAATATTTTCCCTCTGCAGTAGGTAAACAGGTCATTTGCGTATAGCTGCATTTTACAGGTGATTTATTTTAAAATTTTTGATTGAAGTGTATCAGAAATTTTAGAATTGTTTATTTATTGAAATCAATACATAGTTTTTCTTCTTTCGTAATTAATAATTGTGGCATGTCAAACTAATATTTATTTTATTTATAGTTTTTACGAGATCAATTTCTACATTTCACCTGGATACCAATGCATATCTTTGAATTATATTTTCATGTAAATGTTAAAGATAAGTAATTTTTGGGGTCGAGTTGCGTGAAGAAATTCTTTTAATTACATTAGATTCACTTTTCCCCAATGTTCAGAGCTGACACGATACAGAATTTTCGTGACTGGCATCCATTATCGTTTATGTCAGCTTAAAATATGTGGTACCGGTATCATTTCATTTAATTTCATACAATTGTTGTAGTATATTTGAAATATAAACCGTGAAATTAGTAAAACTAAGCTCCGGACATCCGGATGTATTATTCAAAATCATCTAAAATGTAGATATAGCTGTAATATTTGAAAACATTTCCATAAAACTCTAACGTTCATTATACATATTTATTCATATGAGTTTTTTCTCGCAAAATAAATGTTTGGGATCTTTTAATTTTTAAAGACATATCTCAAAAACAAACTCTCGATTTAGATGCATGATCTCAATGCTAAGCTATCAGTAAATAGATCATTTTTTATTTACTCTTGACAAACATCAAGTTTATTTAAATATCTAGCTGCGAACTCTCGCTTCGCTGATTTTTTAGTCATATATACTTAATGATTAAAAAACACATTACCCTGTATTTATCAATTTCTTCGAATTATTTTCATCACAATTCACTTAAAAGTTTGAGCTAAATACCGTTATTTGTTGATATTCTCAAAAAACCTCGAAGCATGTCCAGATTGTACAGACGAGTAACTCAATGGAGAAGCAGCACATTACTAAATTTTCAAGGCTTGGGTTGATTTTTGTACATTGATCGTTTCTTATTTATGCTCTTTCACATTACAATTCTAGAATCGCATTCCGGTATCGTTGTGCCATTCTACATATATTTAAATAGATGATCTTCGTACTTGCGATTACAAAGAGCGCGACTCGGCGATCGTGGGCGTCTTGAAATCCATAGCTCGGTTTATGAATAAAGGCTATACTAGTACGCATGGGCATTCTTTGTTCGGACTCTTTGTCGCGAGAGCTGCATTTGGGATTAATTTTTTTAACATCCGAGACGCCCCGCAACAATTAATCTTGCATCTCGTATGTTGCGTTTTCGTATTTTTTGAATCCCATCCGAAGTGGGATTATGTACACAATGTCGCGCATCATTGATTACGTGATTCTCAAACGTAGTGAACCTCACTACCATTTTCGCACTTTCTTGTTATTTTTTCGCTTTTCTGATGTTAACTTTGATAATGTGAACAACAGATTCCACTAGACGATTAATTGAGGATTTGCAAAGGCGGCGATGCTTGCAGGATGTTTCCGCTAGTGAATATAAAGACGGGGAGGAAGCAGAAGCTGTGGCTGAATTTGCTCAGAAATATCATGTCACAACATCGGAGATCCTTGAATAAACCACGCATCCACCAACGCGCTGGCTTTTTTGGCATTTTTTTTACTCCTTAGAGTGGTGCTACTGTAATCCTTGAATGCGCGACCTCGTTCGACATGGCTCAGATACAAACTAGATTCGAACACGATTTCCAGAGCAACAACGTTGCGAGACAAACAGTATGACTGAATCCGAGCGTATGCGACAAAGCGTCCGAACAAAGAATCTCAATGCGTACTGTTACGAAATAGCACACTAGTGTAGTCCCTGAATCTGGCTTTGTCTAAGCCATGTATGAAAGTTAAAATTGTGGCGGATGTGCAGGGATTTCTTAGAACTGTTTACGATTTTTTGTGACTATCTTATCTAGACATTGTTTTATGACCAGTCTTATCTAGAAAATTCCAGGAGGCTGATTGTTTTTGTGTATGCCGCAATCTAGAATTATCAAGTAAAAAAAGGCACTAATATATAAAGGACCGAGCAGCGGGAGGAGTTTAGTTTATAAAGTGATCTCGTGATATAAACAGCGAAAAGTAAATAGTATAAGTAGTGAAGTGTTTATTTAAATTAATGTAAGTGAATATACTGTGTATATAATATAAGATCACCGACACTCAATGCATATTGGGCTCAGTGGGACTCCCTTGCCCTGAATAAGGGCTGTTGAAAAGAGTCCTTGAAAACGATGATGGTTCCGAGATGAGGAGACAGCTAGTTATTCCTAGAACGAGAGTAGCTGAGGTACTGAAGAAGTTACACGACAGTCCATCGGGAGTGAATAAATCCCTTCAGCGAGTCCGTGAAAGGTTTTACTGGATGAACAGCTCCGACGATGTGAAGGATTGGTGTAACAAATGTACGACTTGTGCTACGAGTAATGGGCCACATCGCAAGAGAAAGGCACCTATAAAACAGTATAATGTTGGAAGCCCTTTCGAAAGGATTGCTTTAGGTATCGCTGGACCATTTCCGACAGAAAATGGTGGTAAATACATCCTGGTTATAATGGATTATTTCACAAAGTGGGTGGAAATTTACGCAATCCCGAATCAAGAGGCCACAAATGTCGCGGGTGTATTGGTGAAAGAATTTATCAACCGATATGGAGTGACCAGGGAAGAAATTTCGAAAGCCATCTATTCCAGGAGATTTGCGACAAGCTGGGAGTGAAGAAGACAACAGCATTACTTCCACAGTCAGATGGAATGATCGAGAAAATTAACAGGACTATTGGAAAATATATATCTAAAGTAGTTTTCAGCAATCAGAGAGATTGAGACCAGTATCTCTCCCTATTCGCATTGGCTTATCGATCTGCCGTCAATGAGTCCACGGGTGAAACACCTGCGAAAATCCTGTTTGGACGTGAAATGAGGCTTCATTGTGACCTGGAATTCGGCTGTCGGCCTGGAGAAGACTACGTGATCCAATTGAGAAGAAGGCTGGACGATATTCATGAATTAGTTCGAACAAATCTTCAAGTTGACAGCGACAGAATGAAAAGTCTGTACGACACGCAGGCCAGAGTAGGCGGTTTTAAAGATGAGGGAAAAGTATGGTTGCACAACCCGACGAGGAGAAAAGGATTTTCTCCAAAATAACAAAAATCCTGGGAAGGTCCATACTTAATCAAGAAAAGGATCAATGATGTTACATATCGCATAAGCAAAGATCCCCAACGGAAAACCATTCCGGAATCCGATTCTAGAATCGTAATGTGAAAGAGCTCTAAGTACGCGCGCAAAATTTTGTTTGAAATAATTGTGTTTTAGGGGGTCATACTGTATACTTTTTCATTTGCTGAGATAATATTAATGCTGCTTTCTTTTAATTTAAAGATATATTTTTTCATGGCGTTGTTTATTCTTAAAATAGTAGTTTGTACAACAAGCGCGCGAAGCTATGCATACGAGCTTTGCATACGAGCTATACACAATATTTTTTCTATAACCACGTTTATTAATGAGAGAGAAAATTAAATTTTTTTTTTCAAACTTTGAACAGAAAGGATTTAAAAAATGAGCATTGAATATAGAAAAATTAGATAAACGTGATCAATTTTTATATTTTATGCCTAGTACATATTTTTTGGTGTAACAAGTTTTCATTAGTGATTGTCAATGAACTTCATTATAAAGATAATGTTAGATTGCCAAAAATAATTTGACATTGACATTTCATTGCGTAAAAGTGCCATAGCGTGTACTTTTCCCACAGTAAGTTATTACTTTTCCAACGGATATCTAAGAAATGGCCTGCTTTGCGTATACAAATTTGTGTAGAAAAGATTGTTTTGCATAGTGCTTGTAGAAAAACATACATACGTACATGCATACATATGAAATTATTACAGTAGAACCTCTATAAGTTGAAATCCAATCATTTCTGTTGTCGAGTTTTTATTGCTCATAATTTTACTTAGTGTTTATTGATTATGTATATTTATTGTGTTAGGTATACGTAAATTATAAATGAAATACTACTTGTAAATATGTATTTTTGCTTTGCTTTAAGCAATTTCAACTTACAATATCAATTTCATTTTCAACATTGAGTAAAGAAGAGAAAAAATCATCTTCTACGTTGCTGCATTGCTCTATAAAAGATCTTAAATTGTTTGTTGCTGCCCTTGTTTCGTTACTCGATATACTCGTACGTTGATCTAATAGCTCCTCGTTTAAATATGCTAAATCATCATTTTCAACACCGTGCCCAAATGCTTTCATTATTTCTTCTTCTGTTAACGGTTAACGTTCCCGATGTGGCCACTTTTTCGTCCCACGTGACAAATTATTCGAAAGTGATTTTTAAGTGAGACATGTACTTATTCCATTCTTCAGGCGTTTTATCGCCCTCCTATTCAATACTCTCTTGAAACTGCGAAAGGGAAACCACTGACATTAAAACAGTTTTCAGCGCAAGGAATGCGACATTTCGTCATGCTTTGTCACCATCCTCACTGCTTGTAAAACATTGATAGTAACCATCAGTATTTTGCTCCGTATCGGTTATTATTTTTTTATAACTTCTTTGCAGTTACATTTTTTGAATTTTTCTATTATTCCTTCATTCATTGGTTGAAGTTGTGATGTTGTATTTCGTGGAAGGAATTGAACTTTAATTGCCTTCAATGGAGGTATGGGCTCTGTACAGATTAACTTTTAACGGGGTTACAATGCACTGAAACCTAGGTTTATTGTGCTACCCCTATCAGAGCTGTTCTCGCTACTACTACTGCTTGACTTCCAGTTCCAGGATTCTAATGAACTCTAGTATTTGGGACGGCTTCAAGGAGGTTAAATCCTCACTCTTGCAAGTTGCTTGTGCGAAGCATTGTTTGCCTTGCTTACAATGACTAGGCATTCTAGAACTAGGTGATCCGGAGTTTCTTCCTCCTCCCCACAGAATCTACACTCGTCAATTTCTGATAGCCCTATTCTGATTAGGTTCTTCCTAATGCGGCAGTGCCCTGTAAAGAAGCCCGCGAGGAGATGTAGCTTATTTTTATTGAGATCCAAATATTTTTTGGATCTAGCAGGAACTTTTTGTGATCTAGCCCGGGAAGGCACCTCCAGAGTGCTTTTCTTTCGGTTTCCTCCTTCCGAAACTTTTTCTTATAAGGAGCATTTTCCTACACCACAGAAAGGATCCGGGCCAATAAAGGGCGTTCGTGCTCCTTTCCGGGCAAGAGTATTGGCCTCTTCATTTCCTGTGATTCCCGAGTGGCCAGGAACCCAGACTAAAGAGACCCTGATATTCTTGCCTAGTTTATCAATGCTTTGATAACTGCTGGACTATCAGGATGAATCGTCATGTCACATTTCTGATATGTTCTTTTTAGGTTCATGTCCGTGCATCTTTCGATCGCAAGTAATTTTTCCCCAATACTCTAGCGCCAGCTCCTGTGGTGGTTTTTGAACCATCTGTGTGCCATCTACCGGTATTTTATTTGAGAGTTTGGGTGGTGTATTTCCTTTCCCAGTCTCTCCTCTTACTTAGCATCGTAGTGAAGTTCTTTTCGATACTTACTTTGTTGATAATTTCGTAACTGGGAAGATTCGCTGATGAGATTTGTTTTGTTAGAGAGGTTCTCTGATTTTTAATACTCTCATTGCCTGAACCTTCCCTATATATTCTAAGAATTGCTTCTTTAGCTGATCTTTCTATCACCAGATGTAGAGGTGTGAGATCTGTAGTGCCATAGTTGGGCACGTTCTCATAGCTCCAGTAATGCACACACAGGCAAGCCATTGAACTTTGTTGAGGGTCTTCCTCTTGCTTTTGTATGCCAGACTATTGCCCCATACGTAATTGCTGGTCTCACAATCATGGCGTACATCCATCGCAGTATTTTTGGGTTACAGCCCCACCTCTTACCCCAAGTGTTACCAGCTAGACTTCTGCACGCCATCAAAGCTTTTATTGCTTTACTAGCAATTATTTCAACATGTTTATTCCACAGAAGTTTACTGTCTAGGATGATCCCTAGATATTTAACTTCAGATTCCCATTCTATGATGTTCCAGTTTAAAGATAGAGGCTTTATAGCTGGAAGTGTTCTTTTCCGGGTAAATGGAATTACTGTGGTCTTGCTTGGGATAATATTTCGCCCCAGTGACAAGAACCATTGCTCAATAATTCCAGTCCATTTTTTGTCTCTCCCAATCCCTCCTCAACCACTATGTCAGTATCTTCCCTGAGATTCGAGGAAGTTTCTAAATATTGAGTCTGCCCCTCGACCCCCGGGGAGCTCCGCCCAGTTTCCCGTGATGCAGAGATAATCTCCTCATCCCCATATGCCCCAGCAGAGTCTGAGGGGATCTTAAACCGACCCAAAGTTAAGCTTTCGCCTTTTCCCCCTTTTTCGGAGTTTCCGGATGTGGAGGGTGGAGTTTACGGATGTGGAGGGTATATCCATGTCCTTTGTATCCTCCGCGGGGTTCTCTTTTTTCCCAGTACCGAAATAGGGATACGCCCAAAATGGAAGTTTACCGCGTAACCTCCTGCCTTCAGAGACTCCCCAGATCGGTTATCTATCCCAATCGTCAGGATAGTTCCCTTTCCCTCTTTTTTTAGAGTTCGGGATCTTCCAAGCCTTAGTAGTAATACTGGAGTTCTGGACCTCGGCAAGTTGGAGGATCTTCTTCACTTTCATGTCCTGGCTTCTTGGGAAGAACACCGTTATGGTGACCGGCTTTGGAATGTGCCGATACTTACTATAATACTAGATTAAATGAATGCCTGACAAGTGGACCCCCTTCTCTTTGGCATAACTCTTCCACCTAGAGTGTCTTCCAGGTTGGAAAGCTGCTCTGCTTTCAGAATGATCTAGGGTAATCCTTGGGCATTATTCCCACCCTGAATGTCTTCTTTGTTTTAACAGCTGCTGCGTAACCAGTGGCTTGCCCGGTTACTGTTGCAGCTGTTTTTGACTTTTTACTAAGAGGACGCTGCGAAGGAGCCTGGCCTCTTTTCTGCTTTGCCTTCCCTTTTGGAGTTTCCTTATCGGGTAGACATTTCTGCGTCTGTCATTCCTTCGGTGGTTTGGGCGCTGAGGAACCTGCTTCTTCAGGGGATATTCCCTGATTGAGGTGTCGCAGGTATGAAGCCCTTTCTCAGTGGGTCGTCTATGCCGCCCGGTTTTCCCAGCTTCCTTTTTATATGAGTGTAGTATACTTTCCTGTATTCCAAACTGAATTGCAACATATTTCCTCTTCGAACCACTTTTCACTGCTTCAATCGCTTTCGACTTATCAGCGTATGTTAATGTTTTCAGTTTAAAGTCAATTCACTTATTAGGTACATAATTTTTATTTTGTAATAATATAGCCCAGCGATGCTTTTTTCCATAGAAGCTTAAAATTAATGATAAAAAGTTCACAATAGGTCTACACTCACTTATACCCATTTGGTAAATACGTGTAAGCAATAAAAACACATTTTCTACACAGAACCTTTTTTTATTTACATTTTTACTTCACCTGATGTCTAATACTTGTAATAAAATTACTAGAAGATAAAAATATTAATCCAGGAATAATATCAGATATACTTAATTTATTTGATGTATGCATTAATCAGAATTATTTCACTTTTGACAATAAGATATATATTCAAAATGAAGGTTTACCAATGGGAAGCCCTATATCACCTATTTTAGCAAACATTTTTATGGACAATTTAGAAAGAAAGATCTTTGAAAGTAATATTTCGAAAAATATTTTATTTTGGTATAGATATGTAGATGACATATTAGCTTGTTTTATGGGTAGTGAGCGACAATTAGATTTGTTTTTCAACCACATCAATAATTTACACCCGAAAATTAAATTTACATTAGAAATTGAAGAAAATAGCTCAATCAATTTTCTTGATTTAAAAATTCAAAGAGTTAATAATGTACTTGATTATTCAATTTACTGAAAACCAACACAAACTGATGTAACAATTCCATTCAATTCTAACCACCCTGTGTCACACAGACTAGCAGCATATAATTCAATGATACATAGAGCTTTTTCAGTTCCTATGAACAAATGTAATTTTGATAGATAGATTAATACAATTAGACAAATAGCAACATCTAACGGTTATCCATTAGATAAGATAAATAAGCTAATTAGTAAAAAAGAGGAAAAAGTGGCATTACAACTAATATATCCTAAACAAGCTGATGAAATTAAAACTTATAAAACCATCACATATGCAGGAAATATTTCTAATAATATTTCAAAGATAATATCTTCAGCAACGAATACAACAATTTCTTTTAAAACAGAAAGTAACGTTAGTACAAAATTGTTAAATGGAAAAACAAAAATACCACTATTAAAGAAGTCAGGTATATATAAACTCAAATGTCCAGAATGTAATGCTGTCTATTTGGGTCAGACCCTTAGGAATTTTGAAATACGATACAGTGAGCACTTACGAGCATACAGATTAAAACAACCAGATAAATCCCACTACGCAAAACATCTACTTGACACCAATCATTCATTGACACCTAACACAAAACTAGAAGTACTGCATATTTGTGAAAAGAAACAAGAACTGGATTTCCTTGAAGAACTGGAAATTAGAAGACATTTAAGAAACCCACAATATGAAGTTGTCAATGAACAGTTAAATCTAGGGAATTCTCCACTAATAAACTGTCTTCTTAAGTGATAAAGATCAGCAGATATAGTATTCCTGGTTTTCTATATCATTGCACAGTTATACTGATCTTAATTGGAAAAATGATATCCAGGATATCACCATAGGGCTAATAATATCTAAGCTTCAATATTTGTAATATCACATCTTCTTCTTTTTTCTATAAACATATATTAAGCCAATCACAAGTTAGGTTACTTCTTGGTCTAGCCAAATATAACTACTAAACATCAGGTAGGCATAAAATGAAATGTAACTTCTGTCATTCTGACGATGATATTGATTTATCGAAACAATTGTCAATTTTTTAGAATTTTCAATAACTTGTATTATATTGTGGAATTAACTAGAGACCTTGAGTTTCATTTAAAAACACTAATATACAGTGCTTCTCAAAAGTCCCCTCCCTTCCTCTTTTATTTTGAACGGTGATACTAGACTGATGAAATTTGGAGCGTGAAAATGAACTATTGTAAGCTTCTCTACTAGTGGTAACGGGTGACGTAATAAGCATCGGTGACGTCACCAGGCAATTGAAACTAATAATATTAAATGGGACCTTATGGTTAGTGATACCTCATTTGAAAGGTATTTGGAATACATATTCATTCATACTAATTTTTTTTGGATTTACGATGATAAATAAACATTAAAATTTGAGATTCGCTTTTAATTAATAAATACTTAAGAACAAGTTCTTTTCTTATAATAATTGTTCAGAATGTGCTCCATCTACTTCCTGGCAGTAAAACATGTTATTATTACTCGATATAATTTGTCAGGAAAAATAACTCTACATTCTTCAACAATTCGTTGTTTTAAAACGTCAATACTGTCAGGAGCTGTAGCTAGAATCTGAGAAATCTATCACTAACTGATTCGTTGACATTGACCGTCCATTATTGTCAGTCACTGCTTAGGGTAGGTTCACATGACATGTAACATGCCCTCCCTTGAGGGTTACTGTACAAAGTCCTGAAACCTAGCTGGCGGTTTTCTTTGTCGTTCACTCCTTCTAAGTTGAGTATCTTGATGAAACGTCAGATTTTCAGTACAGTTTGCTTTAGGAAATGATCCTGGCTGTAAACTATTTTCCGGGTGCAGCTGCAGTCTTGGATTTGTAAGTGATTGTTTCCTTATATTTAGTTCGACATCGTTTGTTGATTGTTCCTTTCCTTCGTGTGTGTTAGGTGGAGAAACTTCAACGTTGGGCCCCTGATCCTCTTCATTTCTTGCAGTGAAATTCTTTAAGTGATATTTGTTTCGTCGATACACTGCTCTTCTTCTTTTTATCTCTCTGGACTAGGACATCGTTTCTTAATTCTGGCCGTTCCTTTGTATTGCGATTGAAGTAATGTGGCCGTCTCTGTTGATTAAACTTCAAATTTGCTTCAGTTTGTGGCTTAATATTTTGCATTAATGTCTTCTCCAGGATGGGTAAATTGGTTCTTATTCGTCTTCCTAAGAATATTTCTGCTCGTAACTCTTGAGTTTGGTTTTGGTGTGCGATTATAAATCATGGTTAGCTTTTGAGGATCTTCGTCTGGAGTTTTCAAAATGAGATTTTTGATTGTTTGCATCTGTCCTCCACTTCTTTCCTAAAGTATTCTCTAAATTCCTGAGATTGAAAAGGTGGCCCGTTATCTGTTATAAGTTTATAAGGTTTACCTATTAAACAGAACAACATCTTTGAGTAATCAATAACGTTTCTAGCTGTAGTATTCTTCATGGGTTGTATGGCTGTATATTTTGAAAAATAGTCTGTCCAGATCAGATGGTTTTTAATTTCCATGAAATCCATTCCTACTGGTTCTAAGGGATATTTTGTGAGTGGTAGTGGTAATATAGGTTCTTTAACGTTGGACCCAGATTGTCTTTGGCAAATGGGGCAAGATGATACAAAGGTTCGTATGTCTTCCACTATATCCGGCCAAAACAGAGCTTCTTGAGCTCGTCGAGTGTAGGCGTTGATACCTTGATGTGCACTATGAATTTTATTTAATATACTGTTCCTGAGGACCTTAGGTATAATAATACGTTTGTTCAAAAATAAAAGCCCCGTATATTCGTAGATCTAATACTTATGATTGAAAAAAGGTTTTGCTTCTTTGGACACATTTGCAGGTTTCTTAGGCCATCCATTTCTGACATAGAATAATATTTGCTTCATTTCTGAATTAGTTTAATTTTGTTCGTTAAGTTCTTCTAGTCTTCGTTTACTAGCCACCACAACAGATTGTACTTTCAGTTCTTCTATTCGGAATAGTTGCGTTTTTATGCCTACTCTTGCCAAACGTGAGAGTGCATCTGGAATGTACATTGATCTGCCTGGATGATATTATAATGTCACGTCGAATTTTAAGAGGCGAAGTACTAAGCTTTGCAGCCTGGGTGATAAATCATCTATTGGCTTATTAACTAGACCTAGTAAAGGTTTGTGATCTGTTATTGCCTTTATGTTTCTTATATATATATATATATATATATATATATATATATATATATATATATATATATATATATAAATAGTAATGATAGTGTTCACATGCGGAGACCACAGCTAACAATTCCTGTTCGATTACTGAGTATCGGGTTTGAGCTGGCGTCAGACTTGTTGATGCGTAAGCCACTGTGTGGTTGTCTTGCATCAGTACACTACCAATTACTTCTTTACTGGCATCGGTACATATCGTAACTTCTTTCTTGTTATCGAATAGTGCTAAGACTGGAGCAGTTGATACTAATTTCTTTAAATTTGTAAAGCATCTCTCTTCGTTATTGGTCCAGAGCCACTTTGTGTAATTTTTCTATAAATTCCTTAAGACTGCTGTTTCTTTTGATAAGTTTGGTAAGAATCTAGACAGATAATTAATCATTCCAAGGAATGTTTGTAGTTCCTTTTTATTCTTAGGAACTTCGAGTCCAGTTATCGCCTATATTTTCTCTTGACAGACTTCTACCCTGTTGTGCGATATCCAGTGACCTAAATACTTGATTTTAGTCACTGTTAATTGCATTTTATCCTTTTTGAACTTAATGTTAAGTTTTCTCGCTTGTTTTAAGACTTCTTCTAATATTTGATTATGTTGCGATAAAGTTTTCGCAAATACAAGGATTATCATCTACATAAGCCACTGTCCCTGGTACTTTTTCTACTAATTGGTTAATAGCTTTTTGAAAAACTTTTATTTAATAGTTTAATATTTTATCAACAACTTATATCTGAGAATTCTATCACTGACTGATTCGTTGACTTTGACCGTCCACTATTGTCACTGCTTATTGTCACTGCTTAAGGTAGGTTCACATGACATGTAACAATGTTAATCAAATTAAATGTGCTCCTGGTTAGATAGAAACTTATCGGTAAATTGGGATCGGACTTTAGAAGAATAGCATGATTTTATTTGTGTCTTTGATGGCAAAACCACGTACACAATTAATGTGAACTTTCAGAGCATGCAAGGAAAAGAGGATAAATGCGGCAGTATAGCAAATTAAATATTGAGAAAAGTCCGTAACCGTTTGAGATGAGAATAAAAGCGCCAAAAGTCATGAAACTGTTTCAGTCACGAGCCTTAAATCCCTGAAGTACTCTAATATGTACAATGTTTGATCCTCTCCCACATTTTCTTCGAAGAATGTTGTTGAATATTAATAATGTAAATATCCTTTATTTAGTTCGAATCAGAACAATAAACTATAGCTTGTGTGTTATCAGCCGTTTTGATAGTGATTTGTTTGTGAATACAGTGCACTGTTGTTATGTCTTGGTAATGAAAAACCGTATAATAAATTTATTGATACAACATTCTCGTCTTATCTACCACACAGGCGTCACATGAAAATATAAATTTTCTATTTTTTATAGGCCGTTTTAGAACTGTTATCGTTTTGCTTGGATTTTTGTTAATTTCAATAAGGTATATTTTTTAAAACTTTTCAATTTGATTTTCTCACTATCTGTTTCGCTATCTTTTTTAGCCTTCTTATTTATTTTCTCATCTATAGTTATTTTATCTTTGTTTCTTTTTAGAATTTATAAATAATTAAAAATTTACATTGGGTTTATCAAACTAAAAGGGGCGTAGGTAAATTGCGCACAGTGGTCATGAAGTTTCCCAAAATTGGGAAGGGTTCGTCAGGTAATTGCAGCCAGGGGATTAAGTCTCTGTATAGGTAAATTGCGCACAGCGGTCAAATTGTATCCTTAGTCCGGTATTCCTCAAAACTTTTTCTTTCTGATATAATCAACGAATAAAAGTTGATGAAAAGAACACTTCTTGTAAACTATCTAACCTAACCTAACTTTTAAAATTCGTGGAATCGGTAGAAAGTTGTATGCCATTTACCTAGACCCTCTTTAGGGTCACTTGTGCGCAATTTACCTATGAAAAAGAAACATTTTGGGTATACCTGGCTACAAACTGACCGCAACGCGCAATTTACCAACCCCGACTAAAAGTAATATTTACTCTGAGGTAACAGTAAACATTTATAGAGATGGTAATTTCTTTTTGCCAGTTTGAAAATAACAGTTTTTCAATTTTATTTTCGCTGTTTTCCGAGGGAAAGCTATATGCCGCGACATATAGCGAATTACATTTCCCCGGAGAACCTGACTTGTTTGTCAATTCCCACTTCCCATTCGGGCTTGTAGAGAAAAGGAGGATAAAATACAGGGTGGTTTATCCAGAATTTTCAGAATGAGAGCTGTGAGTAAGTTCTCAAACACCCAGTATAAGCAATATTGAATTTGAACATTTGACCAAAATTTCCTGTATCAAATACGTTTCTAAATATTCTGATTGCGATGCATTCTTCATTTATGGTTTTGACAAGTTTTTCCGGTTTGATAGTAACGAAAATTGTTCCATCTACTGGCACTATAAAAAAGAAAAAGTTGAAATAAAACTCGATTTTTAGTCGAAATTATCTTATTTTTTATACTATATTAACAGTTGTTCGTATGTGAAATCTTAACTTGAATTAAAGTCATGATGGAACCCATTTTCTTTAGCACGTCCATGGTCATTTTGTTTATCTGTAGTATTATTATTTTAAAGTGTTGTCAGTAGTCGACATTTCAAAGATGCTGATTACGATTTCTTTGGGCTGACGCTATTAAATATTTGACCTATCATTTGATTTTTTAAAATAGTCAGCGTAAATGTTTATATCATAAACTAAGTATTGACAAAAGTTTTATCTTGGAATTTAGCTGTTTATATTAATTTTAACAAATTTATTACTAATAAAATTAGACATACAACGTACATAAATCAGTTTAAACGGTTTTAATAAATTTATATTTGTAATATAAATAATAACATCTATAAAACAACTTTATGATCAATCAACCTCCAATGTCAAGCTGAATGGTGAATTATCAGATAGCTTTCCAGTCACCAAAGGCTTGAGGCAGGGCTGTTGTCTGTCTCCCACCTTATTTAAGATATACCTCAATGAGGTCCTGAGAAAATGGAGAAGAGTGTGCAGCGGAATGGGAATACACCTAAATGAAAATACAACTATATACACCCTACACTTTGCCGATGATCAGATTGTTGTCGCACAAGATACATAGGACTTGGAATTTATGACAAGGAGGTTGTTTAAGGAATATGAGGAATGGGGACTCGGTAAATCGATCAAGAACTAAATACCTATGCATTTGAAAAAAGTAGTTCGGCTTAAAATTTATTATTTGATTTCCGCCTCTAAATTATAAATGTTTTGCAATTCCACGTCCAAAAATGGAGCAGGTTCAATCTTTTCATATGCACATTCGTAACAGTAGCTACGTTTTATTCCTGAAAAAAGTCCACTATTTTAATCAAAAGATTTGACATCTGAATTTATACACAACTGAGATAATATCTTTGGGGTTTTTATTTATACAAAAACTTCCTAACATATATCACACATGGCAGCATGCCTACAACGTCCATCCACATAGTATTTAGAATATCTAATTTTTCTGTTGTCCTTGAGTGCGTATTTAGTGTGAATACTGCTCCTCCAATAGTAGTCATACATAGCTGTGATGTACCGCCAATATCGCAAATACGAAACACAGATAACCCACAAATAGATGAAACACTGACTGTGGCGCCATCTAAAGAACCTGTCGACTAAACAATTGAGTGATGTTGAAAAGATTTCTGTAATTTTATGTTTTGGCGGTATATTCAAATTTACTGTATTTTAATTATTTTATTCCAAAATAACCATTTATAGTTCATCATGTGACATTTCATTCAATTTAACTCAATAATGATTAGATGTCCAGTTAAATTAAAAGAAATATCAAATGATGGACCATAAATGGTTAATTAAATTGTTATCAGTTATCATATAAACAGTTTATTTATTTTGGTATAAAAATACACAACAAATAATATCTTTCACAAACAGAATGACAATAAATAAACTATAATGTAAAACAATACAATAATTAAAAAATAATTTGGGTAACATACATTCTAGATTGGAGTATCATTAGATTTTTAAATGATGTTAAATCAAGATAAAAGTAGAAAATTATTTATGATAAGTTTATATTAATTTATTTATTTATTATTACACTCGTATCGAGCTACTGGAGTATAACTGCTACTTACTTGATCAAAAAAAGTGTTAGCAATGAGTAGTTAACTACTATTTTTGGCAACTTTCTGTGAAAGAAAACATTCGAGTATAATTACTGTGAATGTTAGAACAAAAGTAATTAAAATATTTCTATAGGAAAAGTTGTAAAATACTGCCCTGCTCTGTAAATATAAGGTGCCAAGTAATTACATATAAGAGTGCTAAACAGCACTTGTGACTGTATATTTTAAATAATATATCTAACATTTCATTTCCACTTAAAACACATCTTTATTTCTTTACTGGAAGTAATAAATAGGTTTATATCACAATCTTAAACCTAGTATTTTGTATATTTCTACATTTTAAAGCATTCCGTTCTTATGAAACCATCGCATAAGGCAGTTTAAGTTACTCTGCAGCTCCTGGCTATCTATGATTGTTAAAATGTTTCTTAAGGGCTCTTAAAAATCCCACAGTCTCGTGGAAGTCCTTTCTCGTTTCTGGTTGAGGTTCTAGGACTAAACACACAAAATAACAATAACTAAGTAAACACACAAATATGTTTGAAAATTTATGTCAACAAAAGAAAACAAAATGCGCTTACTATTGAAATAATAAGTTTATACATGTTTTTGTACTAAGCCAAAAAAAATGTCAAAAAATGTTTTTAATTTTTTTTGGTTTTTTTTTAATTCCTTTTTTTGGGGCTTTCGATTTTTTTTTAGGAATTCTTGATTTTTTTTGTTTTTAACTATTTTTTGATTTACGGTTTTTTATTTTTTGTCTTTATTGGATATTTTGGATTTTTGGTTACCGCTAGACCAAATACTTAGACGTAATGCCTCAACAAAAGTTGATACTCACTTTCATTTCCCATAAACTGTTATAACATGGGCTATATATGAAAATCGGCAAGGGGTCAATACCTTCCATCCTATAGCTGGTGGAGGAAATAGCTATAACATAAAATAAAACCCAGATTATTATTTCTTCAATGAATACATTTTAAAATGGAATTGTCTGACTATAGTGTACACACTAGATATAAATTGAGTGAATGAAAAGACGAGTACTGAGTGTGTCATTTTATTAAAATTTCAGCTAAGCGCTTTCAGCCATTAGGCCATTCTCAAAGCTGTCGACAAGAGAAAAACATACAACAGGAGGTGTCAAAAAACATCAAACCTTGTAACTGCTACATACAATGAAATAAAATGTTTGATGTTACATCATTATTTAAGTAAAATTTGTTAAAATTACCCTGTAAGGAGGGTGTACACACATATCATTTAGTTGATAATTTCAAATTAGACGTTTCGTTATGTGAATTACAATTGTACACGATCTTTATAGAGTAATTTTAAGAAACTTCACTTAAATAATGATTTGACATCAAACATTTTATTTCATTGTATGTAGCAGATACAGGGTTTGATGTTTTTTGACACCTTCTGTATGTTTTTTTTCTTGACGGGAGCTTTCAGAATGATCTAATGGCTGAAAGCGCTTAGATGGAATTTTAATAAAATTACACACTCAGTACTCGTCTTTTCGTTCACTAAATTTACATTTTAAAATGTCCAAAATTATAGCATGCTATATTGAATATAATAAAACTTACCATCAATTTTTGTTAATTTCCACTCATATAGGAAGGCAAATCAAACTGTCTTAATAACCTCCCTTCGAGTTTCTCAAATCTAAAGAAGCACTGTTTTTGAAAATGTTGGGATCATATCCTCCATCGTTTTCTCGTCGACAAATTTAATGATTTATTACCACTGCTTTTCAGCCATATTAATTTTATCTTCCTGGGTTGGAGGAACAAAACTGTAGAAATAAATATTTACTTTATTAATGCAGCAATTTTCAGTTTAGCTAAAGTAAAAAACGACCATGATCTCTAAAGTTGTCGATTAAATTAGTAAAAATTCTGTGTTTTATAAAAATAAAGATAATGGTTGTTAATTGTCAAAGAAAAAATGCTCAAATTTTTTTAATGAAACTTACCGAGTACACCACTTATTAGACTCCTTCAGAATACACTTTGACATTGTCTATTCAATTAATAACAATAAAGCAAGGAAACAACAGATAAATATTAGGGGAGACTGGGGAGGGTTTGATCCACTTTTTTTCATCAACCTGGTTTTCTGTCGTGTTTTAGTAATCGCATAAAGTTTTTTACATATTAATTAACTATTGGTTTTAATTTTTTAGCACAGTACCAAGATTATTTTAAAAATTGTTATTTAAGCAATAAATAATGGATTAAAGTACCACATGAACTTGTCTCAAACCTCCTTTATGAGGGGAGGCTTGAGACAAGTAAAGGGAGGTTTGAGGCAAGCATAGGGAGGCTTGAGACAAGATTAGTACGATAAAGTCTCGAGTTAAAATCAAATTTATTAAAGACAGTTAACAATTGTTTAACCCTTTAACCCTGCAATAATAATAATTAACAAAAAAATACACATACGTACTTGAAAAAATAAAAGAATACAGCAGTCATAAAAATATTTGCCGAAAAACCTAGAATAAATTTTCATATTTGGAAAAATCGACTGGAAAAGAAAGGGTCCTATGTGTTCTTGCTGTTCCTCCAGTAAAGGAGGGGTTTGGTAACTTAACCAGATCGTCCCTAGGTGCACAACATTCATCGGCAACATCGGGAAAAATAAATTTGTATCCCGGAGGCTTTAGTCTCATGCATAATAAGTCGTATTCGTTGCCATTAATATTTGTGACCTTAGCAACGTAATGTCGGAAAGTCTTTTTGGTGGGAAATCGTACAAGAACATAGTCATCCTTACGAACTTCTTGATTCATAAAGCTTTCTTCAGCATTTTCTTTTTCAATTTGTTCCTCAATATCGGTTAACTCATCAGAACTCGAAAAATTGAAAGAATCGTTAGATTGTTCAGATTCCTCCATGACTATCTCAATCTTCTTTTGTTTAACGGGCACCTGTTTTTCATCTTCTATCAACAATTTTTTTTTAATCTTTCCACCCTTTCTTCCTTTTTTTTATTTTGCTCTTCCTTTTTCTTTGCTCTTTCCTCAAATTCTTTTTCTATTAGGTCTTTTTCGGGAGTGTCCGTTAAAATCCGTGTTTTTCCACATTTCCTTCCAGCTTTCTTTTTACGTGGAAGAGCTTTCGGAAATGGCCTTATAACTTCAGGGCTTACAAATGCATTTGGATTATTTTGGGACGTACTAGGGACAGCTAAAAGTAAATTTTCTGTGGGATGTAAAGCTTCAGATGGATCTGGCCGGTCTGTAATTTCCGAACTGGTAAAATCACTATCTGAGAATACAGCTGGATTGTATGGACAAATACCAGTATGTGAAAATCCACCTACTATATTGGCCGGCGTGAAAGCGCGAACGTAAGCACTTGCCACAAGTTCAGGTATTTCTTTTAAGGATATCAGCTGTGCAGGATTGTTGACCATCCAGTTATCTGCAGCTTCATTATAAAACCTTTTAAAAGGCCCGAATACATTGGTGTCCAAGGGCTGTAACTTATGGCTAGTATGAGGTGGAATGGTCAGTAGCATTACTCCATTTTCTTTACAAATGTTCAGCCCCTTTGGGGAAATATGGCTATCATGGTTGTCTAGTATCAGCAGACACTTGTGATCCTTGTTGACTCGGGAATAGTTGACGAAGTGCTGTAAATATTTTTCAAAATTCTCGTGGGTCATCCAACCTGATGGATTAACAGCAGCATCGGCACCAATGGGAAGTCCTCTTGTCATATAATCCTGGATCCTAGCCCTCGGAAAAATTAAAAAGGGAGGAATAGTGTTACCAGACGCACTTATAGTGCATAAAACTGTTACCAGTGATCCTCTTTCACACGATGTTGCCTTTGACACCTGCTTCTGCCCTTTCTTCGCAATTATTTTTTGCGGCTTATGTGCTGTTGTAACTCCCGTTTCATCTGCATTATATATGCAATCAGGAGTAATCTGTTCCCTTGTCATGATAGTTTTTAAATTGTCAAAAAATAGCTGCACGGTATATTTATTAAATGCAGTGGCACGTCCTACACTCGTGGCTTCTGGTGTCCTAAGTGATAAGTTACCATGTCTTGACATAAAACCTCTTAGCCAATCACGCGTTGCTGCTCTATTTTTCTCCCAAGCTGCTGAAATTTTTTTGTTATTTTCAGTTGCAAAGATGTAAGCAAACTTTCTTACTGCGATTGGAGTAAGTCCATAATGTAAGTCAGCGCATTTGAGCAGATATTGAACTAGCAAATATTCTTCTTGATTAGTAAAAATTTGCGAAGAATTAAAGTTTGCTACAAACGATACGATTTCGTTTGATTTAAATGTATGCACGTATCTAGATAGTGTCGTTCTATCAATATTATATTTTTTGGCGACTGTGCGGATTTTACCATTAGTACTGCATATTTCCCGTACTGCAGTTTCCAAAATTTCAGGATCAGTAGGCACTCGGCCTTTCGATTTCCACTTAAAAGGCATCTGCAAAAAAATTATTATTGTAGATGATGCAGTGAAGATTTTAGCAGAAGAAACTAAAGACTAAACTACGTTGACCTATATTTTTTCACTTGAAAAAGAAAGAAAAAAAACTGGAAACGAAGTACAGGTATTTTCAAACCATGATGGGAGGTTTGATCCGTGTCTCAAACCTCCCACATGAAACCTGTTCATCCCTCCCCTCGTACCAGTAGCCACAACAAATTACGATTTTCAAGTTAAACCATAACCTAACAAATAATTTAATACTTTAAAGTATGTTAAATTATTATGTAATTCGTGTAATTCATTCATATATTTCCAAATATAATAATGTGAATAAAGAATCCTTATACATTTTGTTAAAAAACTTACATTGTTTAGCCTCAAAAACAACTTTTCACTATATCTTTCGTAAACGACTTGGATTTGTTGTTAAACTTAGATAACGTGAAAGAAGCACTGTCTAAGCATCCACTAAACGGATATTAAATTTATTTAAGGATACGTTACCAATGAAACATTTATGTCTCAAACCTCCCTCTGGCATTAAAAAATACACCAAAATACCGTAACCTTATAATAACCTCAACACTTGAACTAAGAAATGATAATATAACATGTGGGGACGAGCAATATGATATCGCGCATACGCAGTAATAAAAATCAATAAAATTTGATTACTAACGACGATACAGTTTTCGTTAATTTTTTTGGAATTTTTTGAAATCTACTGATTTTAGTTCTCGACAGGCTTTATAGATGCCACGGTCTGCAGTGTCCCTAGCCTGATACGAAATACGGATGTGTGCACATTGTGCAATGTTTAGAAACACGTCAACACTAGCACTGTAGTGTATTTGCATGTACTACGTGTCGTGTTTGCATACTATGTGAATGCGGCTTAATGTAGAAGAAGCTATTGTATAAGATTTAAATGGATCAGAAATCCTCCACATTTGATTTACAGTTCCACCCATGACATTTAGTGGCAGTAAACGTATGTGAAAGAAAAAACAAGTTTTCTGAGACGTTGCGATTATTCACAATATATCCAGGAACTTAATGCCAAAATTCCTAAACACATCGGAATCTAGGAAATTCCAGTGATTGATTGATTACACATCCATATGCTGTGATTGATGGTATTAATGCATCTACGTTACACACATAAATCCAGAGGCGGCTTGTGCCCAATAGTTAACAATCCGTAATTTGAACAGGAACAACCTGTATAATATCTAAATTTCAAAAATAAAGTTTCCAATCTATTTACTAATTAACTCGTGTCGGTAAATAAACGGTTTGGGAGACATTTTTCGATCGGAATGTGTGTAGAGGAGCTCCTTCGTCATATTCTGAGTAAACAGACATTCAAGAGAAAACTCATTAATTGTCAGTATTTATCGAAAATCCGATTACAATTATATTGAAATTTTAGTTGAAGCGTTCAAAGTCTGACTAGGCTCCAGTTTTCTCCAAAATGTCTGTTTTTACAGAATATGACAAAGGAGCTCCTTTACACTATCATCTAAAAATTCAGAATTTTCCTAAACCGTTCATTTCATCGACTTCGAACAAAAGTACGTTTTAATTAGTAAATGAATTGGAAAATTTATTTTTGGAATTTAAATATTATCCCTGTTAAAATTACGGATTGTTAACCATTAGGGACAAGCCGCCTCTAGATTTCTGTGTGTAATGTAGATTCATTTATTCCGTCAATCATAGCATTTGAATGTACGTAATAAAACACTCGAAAATCAAAATATTCCGATGTATAGCTTAGAAAGTATGTCTAAACATAAGTTTTTGTTTCGATAATTTAAAGACCTATAACTCAGAAACGAAGGCTCGCATGACAAAAATTTATTTGAGCTGCTAATGTTATTTTGACCTCCCGAATTTTTGGCATTAAGTTCCTGGACACCCTGTATACGCAAAACATCCCCTAGCCATTTCTAGTCGCAGGAGTCATCTATCGATTTGAGTCTTAAGTTTTTCTCATTCTAGTATTTTATGGCTTAGCGATCATGATTTTCTTTGGCATGCTATCGTTCTCCATTCTCTGAGTGACCAAACCATCTGAGTCGCTACCATTTCATGAATTTAATATCTTCTGTATATAATTGGTCATGTATTTCTGAGCGCTAATCTGTTTCGATTATTCAGATAGGTCCATAATTTTCTACCATAACATGTTAGTGTTTGGCTGAATATCCTGGATATTATCAAATTGGTTTAAAATAGTTTAACCATAATACTCGACACTACATATATAAGTGGAATGACCCATCAAAAGAGACTGTGATGCAAACAAACCATAGATTTATGTATGAATGCCTTGTGTCTCAAAGTTGGTATTTTAGTAACTTTTGGCAATCTGAATTTTCTTCTTCTTTTGGTGTACCTTCCTTATCTCGGCCGTTCTTTTCAATATCTTCAAAATCTTAGCCTGTCCAGAGTCTTGTGTTTCTTAACCAATATTTATAATACCTAAATACAATGTTTCACTAACCTTGTTACTTTTTAAGATATTGGTTGAAAGAGGATGCAGAAGACAAACAGATTTTATTACATATTTTCAATTTTATTTATGATGGGTTATAGTCCTTTCAAAACACATCAACAGTATTTCGAGGTGATAGATTTTGGTCCAAAATTCTGTACTAAAATTCGTACATAAAAAGTAATCTTTATTGAATTCGTTGCAACGCTCCATTTTACTTGTAAATTGTGTTAAACAATAATTTTTTTTGTAGTTGTACTGTATATTCTGTAATATATATGAACATTCCGAAAGCGAGAGTGAGGAACTACGACTATAGATTCTTTTATTCTGACCTAGTAGCAAACTATACAGGGTGTCCAGGAACTTATTGCCAAAAATGTGGGAGCTAGTTGAAGAGGTTATAATAATGTTCAACTAAGTTTTTGTCATGCGAGGTCATTAAAGTATAGAAATAAAAACTTATAGTTTAGACATAATTTCTAAATTATACATCTGAATAGTATCAAATTCCAGTGATTGATTACACATCCATGTACTGTGATCAATGGTTTTAATTAATCTACGTTACACACAGAAATCCAGAGGAGGCTTGTGCCGAGTGGTTAACAATCCTAATTTTAACAGGTACAACCTGTATAATATCTAAATTCAAAAAATAAATTGTCCAATCTATTTACTAATGAAAAGAAAAAAACAAACTCGTATTGGAAGTCGATAAAATTAACAATTTAGGAAAAATTTGAATTATTAGATTAGCGGAGCTCCTTCGTCATATTCTATTAAAACAGACATTCTGAATAAAACTGTTATTAATTGTCATTATTGTTATGTTTTTGTTATTTATTTAAACAATAAACGGGTGGGATAAATTTAAAACACTCGGTATGGCTACTTACTAATTTGTTTAAACACTAACTCACTAACACTTAGTTTATATATACTTAACTAATCACTTAAATTTAATTTATATGCACACAAACTTGATTATTAATTAGCACTTCGGTGTATTTTTGTTTATTTCTCGAGATCACTTTATCAACTGACTGGTCCGCTGATCGGTCCTTTTTATATACTAGTGTCTTTTTTACTAGAGAATTCTGGGCTGTGGCTTACACAAAACAATTGGTTCTAGCCTTTTCTAGATAACTCTGGTCACAAAAACAATGTTTACATAAGATAGTCGTAAAGTCGTAAACAGTTATAAAAAACAGTGCGTATCCGCCATAATTTTAACTTTTATACCTGGCTTAGACAGAGTCGGTTTTAGGGACTATACCAGTGTGCTGTTTCGTAACATTATGTATTGAAAATTCTTTGAAATAGTATTAAAACGCAATAAAACAGTTACATTGCAATTTTAGTTCTAGTTCAAGCGTTCATGGTCTATACTCCAGTTTTATCCAGAATGTCTGTTTTTACAGAATTTGACGAAGGAGCTCTTCTACATACATAAATGTTTGGACAAGATATGAAATGAAAAACGACACGATTGTAATACAATATAAATTTAATTATTGCAAAGAAACTAAGTTTACACATTCTTATCTAATGGATAAGAACAAAATTTTACACTTTTGCATCCTGCAAGTTTTGAAAATGATTGTCGGTGCATTTGAGGAGAGAGATACAATTATTAATCTGGCTTCTTTTGCAACTAGGACATTGTTCTGCAGTCAGCATTACATTTGCACCTGGTTCAACTTATTATTATTATTACAATAGAAATAGGGCTGAGGTAAGAACCTATAAAGCCCATGATCTGAAAACATAAATAAGTGCTTAAACGCCTATAAACATAACCAATGACAAATTAACAATAATTAACAAAATCGTAGTTTTCAACAATAATTGCAACAACTATACAGCGAAAAAGGATATAAATAAAACAGATTCAGATAAATAATAAATGCAACAATGCGCACTATTAACTATTAAATAGAAGTCTATCAATTCTGTTCTTAAATGCGTTAACTGATGGTGCGTCAACAACATCATCAGGAAGATTGTTCCAGATATCAAACACTCTGTTTGGTAAAAAGTGCTGTCTTACTCGGGATCTAAAGGACTCCTTCTTAAGTTTAAATGGGTGACCTCTCAGTCTAAGATCAGTGTTGAATAGAAACATAGATTGAAGCTCACCAAAGTTCTGCTTAATGATTTTATAACATAATATCAAGTCTCCCCGAAGTCGACGGTCTTGAAACGAGATGAGATTCGCCCAAGTCAGTCGCTTCTCATATGAAGGCCTTACGCGACCGAATTCAAGTCTAGTAGCCCTCCTTTGCACGTTTTCTAATAAAACTTGGTCGCGAATAAGATCAGGATACCACACAGGACCCGCATATTCTAAAATAGGACGCACGTAACATTTGTACAGTTTACAGTAAGTTTCAAGTGACACTCTAGAGAACGATTTTTGTATCAGATAGAGTCTGGATTTCGCGCGGTTGCATACTGACACAACATGTTCACTCCACGATAAATTTGAGTTCACTAAGATGCCTAGGTCATCATGGCTGGTAACCGTATTTAGTAACTGCCCATTTAAGTTGTATGATAAATTGGGATTGGTCTTGCCAATGTGGAGTACATTACATTTATTAATGTTCAGGGGAAGCAACCAGTCCAAACACCACCGCTTTATATTGTGTAGGTCATTTTGGAGGGTGAGATGGTCTCTTAAAGGGTTAGCAAATATTTTTGTGTCATCGGCATAAAAAGAAACTGAGTTTGAGATCAATATTTGAAGATCGCTTGCGTAAACAACAAACAGCAATGGGCCAAGGACGGAACCCTATGGAACACCACTAGAAACTGGCCTGTCATTGGAGAACTCTCGGCCGACTCTGACTTTAAAAATCCTGTCCGATAAAAAATTGGAGATTCGTAAATTCAGGCTGCCCTGTATGCCAAAGTGATCTAATTTATATAAAAGTCTTCTTTTTGGGACTTTGTCGAAGGCCTTGGAGAAGTCCAAATAAATGACGTCAATCGGATCTCTGTTGTCTAAAGCTTTTGTCCAGTCATTAACACAGTGAAGAAAATTGGACATGATAGAGCGACCTCGAACAAAACCATGTTGGTGAAGAGGTATGACATTTTGTTGAAGAAGGAACTTAGACATGGCCTCACTAATAATAAATTCCATAATTTTTCAAAAAATAGGTACCAGGCTTACTGGTCGGTAATTGCTTGGATCCAGTTTATTGCCCTTCTTGAATATAGGAGTAACTGACGCCGATTTCCAGATTGGTGGAATAGAACATTGCGTGAAAGAGGCATTCATGATGATTGAAAGTGGATAGGAAATTGAGTCTGCGCATTTTTTAAGAAGCATTGCTTGCAAACCATCAAGACCAGGTGATGTGTTCGTTTTGATATTTAATATTTTTTCTTTAATTTGCTGGGGTGAAAATTCAATATTACTAAGGGACTCTAAGACCCGAGCACCAAATATTGGAGGCAAAGTGTCATCAATTGGATCAGAAGTAAAAGCCTTAGAAAAACTAATGGACAACGTTTCGGAAGTTTCATAATTAGACGAACATAATACTCCCATCACTTTTCCTAAGTAAAGGGACACCAACTTTAGACGAAAGACAGGAACGCATATGCTTAAGAAACTTTTAAGGGTTGCCACTATTAGCAATACTTTCCTCGAAACCTCTTGTGGCGTTAGCCAACCGACTAATTATTGTATTAGAGAATCTTCTGTGAGTTAAGAAATCTTCATTATTGTTGGTGCGTTTAAATCTTGTCCACAAATTTCGTTTATGTTTTATCAAATCATGTATTTCACTATTGATCCATGGCTTTAATTTGTTACGGAAAATTCTTCTTTCTCTCGTATTGTCATTCAAACATTTTTTTACCGTGTCATAGAAACATTTCCATAAATGTATACAGTTATTATTATCAGGCAATATGTTATCCCAATTGATGGACGAGAGAGTACGATTGACATTTATAAAATGTGTTACTTCGATAGTCATGTAATTCTTATCATCGTCAGCAGCGGTTAAGTTAAGTTGAATATTGACAGATGTTGCTGCATGATCGGACTTACCTATTGGTAAACTGATCTCCAGGCATGATAGCAAACATTCGTCATTGGTCAAAATAAGATCGAGGGTAGAAGTATTATTATTGTTTCGGAAACGAGTAGGTTCATGGACAACTTGGGTTAAATTCGAGTGTTGGATAAATTGCATAAACAAATTTTTTACATTATTGCCCTCAGGAATATTTATTATCGGCCAGGATATATCCGGAAAATTGAAATCCCCAACTAGATTGTCAAGCATGGATAACTCATCCAGTTTATCTCCCAATTGTCGTCGCTTGGACGATATATGCAGGCTAAGTGTATGGACATGAGACTTCTGGATATTTTTATGCATATATCATCAATGTTTGGGACAGTTATATATATTTCAGATACAGAAAAATTACTAGTTATATAATCAGATAGGTATATGCAAACACCCCCTCCAGGACGGTAGGGTCTATCGGTTCGAAAAATAGTAAAGCCATCAATTCGAACCACTGACTCCGAAATTGAAGGCTTAAGCCAAGTTTCGCTGATAAGTATTATGGAGGGTTTAATTAAATCAACCGAACATACAAATTTCTCCACAAATATGTTAGAGCTGCTGCTCTTAAGCAATCTAAATGCAAAGCATCAGAAGTTGAAATAACTTTGGATATATTTAAATTGAAACCGATATTACGGGTTATTAACTTGAAACGCAGTTCATCTGCTGTGGATCTTTGTTTGGCAAATAAATAATTGCAAACTTCTTTAATATCATTAAAATGTATTGAAGTTACAGAGCTAGGTATTTGCAAGATTCAAGAGAGCATCCTGAACGAATTCTTCGGCAGCATTTGCTTCTTAGTTGTAAATCGGCTTGTCGTGTCGCAGTCTGGTAAAGAGTGTAACGCGGATAAAATGTTACAATTTTTTTCGCCGAGATTTGCTTTTTTTCCCGATCCTTCAAACCTAATTCCTCGACAACCAATGCTCGAGAGTCTATGCCAAAAATGAATGCTGTGCACGAAAACATGCGTACTATTTATTATCACGTGTTCAGTCCCTCCCCGAATAGCATGAAAAACATGTCTGAACAATCTACAATCTGCTTCTAGGTGATTATACTTCATTACCATTACCTTGGAGCTATAAACATTATGTGGGGTCTTCATATCCACCGGTAATGAACAGTTGTGGTTCAGCATTGATTTTGAAAAGGTGTCTGAGGGTCTCACAAAGAAAAAATCGTGCTATAGTGTTCACCGCGTTGTAACTTGTATACTGTGAATTTTGCAAAAAAAACATACAAGATTTGTATAGAATTTTCAACGCTACCTGTTTTAACTATTTTCGCGGTTAGGTCAAACCTGTATCGATATATTTAACAACAACTACGTTAACAAAATTTTGGCGCGCTGTAACTCGAAAAAGATTTCAACAAAAAAGACAGGAATTTCATTCTGTATAAAAAAAATTAATTAGGACGTAGAACTGTTTCAGAGATATTCAAGATAGAAAATCGGATAAAAATCTGACCATAATTTCGTCCGGTTTTTGCATACGGAATGTCTTCTAGGGGGTACTGGCGTTAGCTCCAGTAATTGAAGCCACTAATTTATTCAATTTTGTGGAGAGTTTTCTATATATTGTTATGAAACCGCACACTGTAGTAGTCCCTGAAGCCGACCCTGTTCTAGTTCTAATCTAAAGTTAAAATATTGGCGGAAGCGCGCCGATTTCTGGGAAGGGTTATTGTTTGTTTGTGATTGTTTTAATAGAGTTATTTCTAAGAAGATCGATTTTTTGTTGGGAGCCGCAATCTAGAAATTTCAGGAATCCAAGTGTTCCAGAAAAACGTTTTAATTTATAATCGACTATCTACGAACTGCAGTTTTGATTTCATAGCAGAACAGTGAATATAAAAATGAGCAGTGTATTTAATATAAATTCTGCTATTTGAGAAGACTATTTTTTTTATTATATCTAAGAAATTATGAACAGTACTGCCAGCACTCACTGAGCAGGTCAAAGTACATCTAAAAATAGGAAGCTAGATGAATGTATGGAGTATGTTTGTTTTTGAACCGTTTATTATTGGCATGGCACATACGACTGGAGTCTGTCAGACTTTGAACCACCAGTACAGGGTTAACTATTTCTACAATCTACCATTCGGTACTTATTTACGGGTCGTCCTGTATATTTGTCGATGCTTAGAATGTGTTCAAGGTATGCCGACTCCCTGTATTTTATGGTGCAAAGCAGTTCTCTATCTGTATTTGTCTGAATTTTTAATAGCGTTATCGTTGGATAAATTTGTCAGTTTCTAAATTTCATTCATTTACGATTATTTTGTTCGTAGGAATTTTTTACTTTCATTTTTATTTTTCAGGGGCTGTGAGTCTTAACACAAATCTAGATTAGAACAGGTAAGTTTTCATTCTATTTTTATTCTTTTCTAATAACAAGTTGCTTGATATTAATCCCAAGGTCCGTTGGGACAGATATTTTTCAAGTGAGTCACATATTCAGGTAAACGCAACATTAGTGAAGTTATTCTTATTTTTACTTTAAAGAAATGTACCAGGTGTTCCGAAAATAGTGATTATTACAAAGAGGCATCGCAACAATAGGTTGCACTATTACATCATCGTCAACTTAATAGAAAAAGAATGTTATTCAGAAAAAAACTATTATTAAATTTCAATTACAAACAAAACTTTTTTATATTATTAATCAATTTATAATGTTCTACCAACACTGACAAGTTGAAGTTTTTTGTTTCCCACTGCCCCCTCTTCCAAGAAAAATGTCTGAACCTGTTTTCTCCATAAATCTCGTTTTAAACAAATCCCAATGGCACAGGACCGATTGGACATGCTTATTTCAGTAACAAAAATTCGATACAAAAGTAATAGAATATTTTGAGATGTACAAAAAACCAAAGTAACATTTTGGCATCAAATCAAAAACAAAAAAATTCTGATAAATCTGTGAATTTTCTTAAATAAATGTTTTAATGTACGATTTAGAGAAAAATGTTAAGTACAAAAGTTGTAGAACGTGTTAAGATCTATGAAAAAGCTCAGTAACTTTTTTACGTCAATTGAAAAATACAGAAAATACGATTTTTTTTCAACTTTGACAGGCCGTCATTTTGTTTTAACTTGGCCGATTTGGCTCATTAACGAACTCGTCCAAGATTTTGGCCTAACCGTTTTTTGTAGAGAGTTTGGTTTCGATCCCTCAAAAAATACTCCCTCTATCGTGCTTACAAATTCCGTTATAACGCACACATATTTATATATATATATATATATATATATATATATATATATATATATATATATATATATATGGGGGCAATATATAACCTTCGGAACGGGGAGTGATTTTGGCATCAGGGAACACCAAAACGAAAAACTCCATTGAAATTTTTCCGAAGTCGCGTCATGCTACTCTCTACAATAGCTCTATTTCATTCTGAAATAAGCCTAAAAATCACAGCATTCATTACAGTTTTCATTAGAAAAAGAAATTTTTAAGCTTATTTCAGAATGAAATAGGGCTATTGTAGAGAGTAGCATGACGCGACTTCGGAAAAATTTCAATGCAGTTTTTCGTTTTGTTGTTCCTAGATGCCAAAATCACCCCCCGTTCTAAAGGTTATATATATATTAAAGTGAAACATATCTACCAGGTTAAATTAAACCAATTAGCATCATTCGAATAATGTGAATCTTAGTAAATATTCAATAAAGGAAATTATTCATAAAGACATAGCTTGAACACGTTAAGAAATATTTACGAATAATATACAATTAATAAAATGATTTGAGAGATTACTATTCAATTTAGTAATTATTTTTCAAAGTATTTTGCAAGGTATATAAAAATAACAACGACAAGTAAATTACGTCAAACATATTTTGTATATAATTATAATAATCCCTGTATATAAAATCACTTGAATTTTGAAACAAAATTCAACTATTATATTATTATAATTTGTAAACACTTTCAGAAACCTTGTATATTGCATAAACTTCCCAATTATTCTATATGAAATGTCAAACCAAAATATTAACGCGGAAATCAACGTTCTTTCAATAGTTCGGGTAGAGTGATTCGGAGTGATTACAGAAGTGTAAATGAACACAGTGAATTTATCTACAATAACACAGAAATGCATGTTTTGATTTAATAAAAACAATTATTTACTTAACAACAATGGACAATGAGAAACAAAAAAGGAAAACAGTTGCAGGTTGTTGATTCTAAGCTTGGAGAGAAGCCTCGTGAATTTATAGATGGAGGACGCGTAAATTTTTTCTTCTCCAAAATTATTTAAAAGTTACATAATTTAACAAAATTATATTGAAACGTTGACCAAAGTGTTCAACAAAGCTTTAAAAGTAAACTAACTAAAAACATAATTCGTATTTAAACAAATAAGTGAAAATAATTGTGCTATCGTCTAGACTTGGTAAGATTGAACAATTACCTTATTAACATAGTTTCGATGACTATTCATATATCTTGCCATTGATTGTGGTATTCAACTGGTGAAATAATTCACATTTCATCAATTTTCACATCCTGAGTTGCGGTTTATTCGATCGTAGTCGATCGTTTCCTTCACATACATTATATCCAGGGTCAAGAAGAACTATGAACTCTTATTCTCGTGTATATATAAATCTTCTCCTATAAAAAACATTTTCAAGTATATTTACATGTTTAGGTTAAGTCATCATTCATATCAATTTCTTAGATAAATATTAGTTTTAAACATTTCAATCTCCACTAATATGTCGGATACAAAACACTAACTACTTTTAAAATAATTACTCACCAAAATACATATAATGAATAATAATAATAAATCTTATCTTTGCAAACTAAATTATACCCACCACAGAATACACACACCACACGACGATTATATTTAAAATAACAACAGCTGGGATTGAAAACGCTGTGAATGTACATTCAACGCACACCATAGATAGTTTGAGCGCAATTTACTTGGTTGCTTTGATGTAAATAAATTTATAACAGGTATAAATCATTTTATGCGAAGGTTTGTGCTAATATTTCAATTGAATTTATCAGATATGTATTATTTAATTTGTTGATTAACAAAGAACTGATATTTCGTTTATTCACATTTAATTAAAATCGTTTGTCTATGTTCGTCTTGTATTTTCTTTGATATCTTACCTATAGCTTCCTGTTGCTGGCAAGCGTGAAGTGCCGAATCCATTCCTGAGATGTGGTAACAACAATATAAAATAAATTTACAATTTTTCAAAACTTATATATTATTTTGAATTGGAATTCGTGGTAAACGAACCAATTCTAGCGCCCATAACTCTAATTAAATAAATAAATAAACATAAATAATCGTCAACATTAAAATATATTATAAATTGGCTCCCTACGCAGGTGCATTATTAAATAGATAAAAATAAATACATTGAGCTTAAAATTAAAATATATTCCAATATATTTATATATAGGAAAACAATCCGCAATTCAATTGTTTTCCAGTCCAGATTTGAACATTTATTCTATCGCAACTACGAACGATTTTCGTATAATCTCCTGAGACGATGAGAAACCAATAAAGAACTTTCTATCTTCATGTACATATAAATCTTTTCTGAAAACGATAATAAAAATTAACTTTTCAAATGTTAGGTTAGGGATGATAATTATAACTGAATTCTTATATAGTAACTAGATATTAAATAATCAATCTCCATTAAATTACGGACATATCACACTAAATAAAATCAATACATTATTACTCACCAAATTTCTATCTTTTCAATGACAGATTACATTTCCAACACATCACACTTGGTGTCCACATAAGATTCACTTTACTATTCATAAAACCACGCGAACAGAATATTGGAACGATTAGAGTTGAGATTGAAGCGGTAAACATTATCATGGTTCCGAAATATTAAATGCACATATTTTTGATTGAAGTTTACTTATTATCAAACCAAATACACATTCGAAAAAGAATTATATTTAAATTCATATAAAGGTTTTCACAATTTTTAGTTATGAGAGTTATATTTTCCTGTTGCTTACGAGCGTTCAGTGCCGAAGACATCCCTGAGATAATAATAATAAAGAGTAAAATTTTTTTTAACAAAACAAATATTTTGAATTGAATTGGTATTCGTTTGTAACCACACCAATTCTGGCGCCCAAAACTTAGATAATAACAATAAAATCAACTAACTATAAAATATATATATAACTATATATAAAATTAACTCATACTTGTCTTAAACTTAATTTTATTATTTCTTTTAACAACTATACATTTTATTAAGTTGGGTTTATTAATTAGCTCTCCCTTAAAAAAGGAAAACCAACAAAATAAATATACAACAATATATATATATATATATATATATATATATATATATATATATATATATATATATATATATATGTGTTATAACGGAATTTCTAAGCACGATAGAGGGCGTATTTTTTATTTTTTGACGGATCGAAACCAAACTCGCTACAAAAATCGGTTAGGCCAAAATCTTGGACGAGTTCGTTAATGAGCCAAATCGGTCCAGTAAAAACAAAATGGCGGCCTGTCAAAGTTGAAAAAAATCGTATTTCCTTTGTTTTTCATTTGACGCAAAAAAGTTACTGAGCTTTTTCATAGACCTTAACACGTTCTGTAACTTTTGTAATCAACATTTTTCTCTAAATCGTACATTAAAACATTTATTTAAGAAAATTCACAAATTTACCAGGATTTTTTTTTATTTTTTTGTTTTTGATTTGATGCCAAAACATTCTATTCTTTGGTATCTAATTTTTTATTTTGAGTTTTATACAAAAATGTTACTGAAATAAGCCTGTCCAATTGGTCCTGTGCCATTGGGATTTTTTTTTATTTGAAAGTAGCGACCTGACCCGGCTGCATGTTTCAAAACTGCACATTGATAGGAAACCAGTAACTAAATGCCGCGTTGCCATTGGCTGGATTTCGCCAAACGTCATTCCTTAAGCGAATGCGACCGACTTTATTCGAATACGATATATCAGTTGGTTTTATGCTGTCGCTGCCATTATGGAATTAGTAAATTATGTATTAATTTAGACGTAAATAAAATTTCTCCCATGGTATTAGTGCATTTTGTGGTAAAATGCTGTTGTGAAAAGTAAAATCTAATTGAAGAATAATGACATCCCTAGATTATAAACAGCGGCAAAGAACATGTTAATTTCAATTTTAAAAGACGGTAACTATTGTTAGTTCATTCATATATTATTTTAAAACGTTGTGACATACATTATACTATAACATGTACTTAGTGTTGTAATAAATTGAAATGCGGTGCAGAATACTTTTTTCTACGATTATTGTAGAATTTCACCACAAATCCAGAAGTTGGAGTTAGCAATTCAAAATATGTTGATTTGTTTTTTATTTGATAGTTGCAGAAAAAGTATAGTCTAAAACACGGGGAGAATTCAAAATTCTACACTCGTAGTATCGTTTCCGTCGCCTATGGCTCGGGAAACAAATCTTTCTACATGTGTAGAATTTTGTTTCTCCATGACTATGTAATAATGTATACAATCCTGTTAGATATTAAAGTGAAGAATGATATAAATTCTACACCCCGTGGATTCCAGTCTGGAATCCTTTCTTTAATTGAATATTTTTTGATTTATTTATACAGTATGTGTACACCCATGAGCAAAAGCAAAATGGTATCAAAAATATATAATCACTAACTCGTGGGAATGTTTGATTTGTACCGGTAATTTCCACTTTGTGGCAAATTATGCACTTTGCCATTACACTTTTCGTTGCCAAGTACCTTACAAACAACTCTAAATCAGAAAAAAAAACTAAAAAACTTTACGAAAAACAGAGCAAAAAAACCTTCCGCAATAACCTCCAAGCGCCTTTAAATTCTATTGGCAACACGGCAGGCAAATAATTGATTGAAGTAGCGTACGTATAGGTGATCATGGAATAGCAGGGATGTCGCGTTGACGATAATTTTTGGGCATCAATCTATAAAATCGGTTCGTTTTTACTAGCATATAATAATATATGCATTCAATAGAAGGCGGCCTCAGAACTAATATGTGTTCTTGCGTTATGAACTATTTAACATTTAAATATGTACTAATTAAGGACTTTTGTGATTGTTTACATTATGTTTGATCGCAGCACTTGCTTTTGTATTGATTAACCAAAAAATAACTTATGTTACAAAACACCTTAAAAACCAAAAATAGAACGGTGAACTAGACGTCTAACTTAAAATCCAATTCCTCATTAAACCCATCTATATCCTCGTCTACAGACGATTTCCTGTAAGGGTCGTATAAAAGTGGTGGTATGACGCAAGGATTAGATGTAAATAGAATTTAATATCGTTTATTTTTGCTTCCACTACTGGCTCACCATTTGGCCATAGCGGTTTTAAAAATTAAGAAAACATAGTTCCATTATGTCTTCCTCTTTTTATTTGCTGTAATTGTAGTCATTATTGGCATTGTAATAATATGTTTACGCTTTGAAATCTCCTCAATTTTCAATCAGTTTATTTTCTCGTTGATACAACTTTTTTCAATTGACTATTACTTTTACAAATTTTTCGGTGCTTTTGAAATAATTTTTTTCCCTTTTTGTAACTTGAACGGATTTGTTTCCTACACATTTTTAATTATATTAAAATAATCGTCTGGAGAAAATATCTTATTACGCACTCGAGATCCCCAAAATCGCTAAAATCGGACAAAAAACTGTGCCTAAAAATTTTAGCCTAATACTTTTTTGAGTTGGCGATTCCTCTAAAACACTTCAGTAATATAATAATTTTTATGTTCCTTTTCTGACCTCCGCAAGAATCGCTCCAAAGGATAAGCTCTTAACCTGTACTTGATATTATATTGTCATCAAGAATATTAAAAGTAGGTTTCTTTTCTTTACGAGCATATACATATACCGCAGTTGTTGAGCCAAAGCTGCCGTTTATAAAATAAAATGTTCGAACTAAGTCATCATTTGTTTTTTTTTCATTCTTTTCTGCCTCAATAGGTTCCAAATACATAGCTTTCCTTGCCGCTTCGGCATCTTCTATATGAAGATTATGTACGCTTTTTACTCCATCTGACAAATTTTCCATTTTTGGGTATGTATGAACAAAAAATAATTTTTATAAAAATAGTACAATAATCATTATTGTATTTATTTCATTTTAAAAAAATTGGTGTAATAAAATTTAAAATTCACTTATTTGATTTGAACAAATCCCAACTAGATTTGAACGGTCAAGATTTTAAAACATCTTTTTAACTCTATCAGACATTTGTTTAATCATATTGAAATATTTAGAATTATTATTTATGGCATAATAACGCATTAATACCACAATACCATTACAAAGTGTCAAACGTTTATTGAATTGTCATATTAGCCACACAAAACCAAGTACCATTGAATCCATCAAATCAATCGATAGGTAAGCAATAAGGAGCCAAATGAATTTGGTTGTTTATAGAAAACTGTACTCTACGTAATTTTATTAAGTCGGTTGGTATTGCATAACCGAGTCCAATTTTGGTCCTCAGGTAATTCTGTGTAGCTGCACCAACTTTCACATTAACCTCGTGAGCGCTCTCCTACACGTGGATGCGACAAAACAATTGCTAGATATTAGTGTCGCAAGAGCAACCGAACTGACAAAAAATCGCGAAAGATGGAGAAATACTATTTTCAAGGCAAGTGACAATCTTCGTGCCCACAACCCACCAATTGTGACCTAGTACATTTTATGAGTTCACAACATGTCTGACAAGACATTGTGTTGTGACTATGATGATGAAACGATCTCAAAAAGTTTTGTCCCTTCAACTATTTTCTTTATTTGTGTCGTATTGACTTTTCTATATAATATGTAGTTCGATAGCAGTTGCAACCTGTGTTTTTGAGTTTTTAGTCCTACATCCTCATAGTGTTGAATATTTTGTTTTATTCTTATATTACTTTATTCTCTTGAATGATATTCAATAATGTGATTATTGTATCTTCTTATTGAACTTAAGAAGTCTGCAGCCTTCCTCACGACGCAAAATGCTGTCTCTCGAAATCATATTTTTCTTATATTATCATCCATATTACATTTTTTGATTACTTCTCATACCAAATAACTCGACTCCATCGCGTTTGTACTATTGTCCGATTTAACTTATTATTTCCTACAGTTTTTTTTTATTTTTAAAATTTGATTAAATTTTAGAAGGCTGAACTTTTCTAGACAGTAAAAAACACGCAACATCACTGTTGACTGAAAGAAATAATTATAAGGTACAAGTTTTAACTTAATAATTACCATTCTCTGTAACAAAGAAGAAAAGGTTTTCATGTGAAGAATATTTATTTAAATCCATATCACTTATATTTGTCTGATTAACATAAAAATATAATTACTAGTTCTGTTGTTATTAATTCCGAAATTTTGTACCTCGATTCTTCTTCGTGTTTTAAATCTAATATATTTAATTAAAAAAAAGAAACCTGCAGGCAATACTCGTCTAAATAGAGTTGATGGAATGGCCAGTGCGATCATTTGATGTCACGCATTTTAAAGATGTTCCCATACGACATATTTCCATAAAAAAAATTTTTTTAGGAAAAATTAGTCCAGGCTTTATACATTTGAAAAAAGAAAATTGAAGGTAGCATTTAAACGATTGGAAATGGTGAAGGGGTTACAAACGAAAAAAAAATCGTGCATACATAGCGGAGATTAAGGGTGTTTTTGGGGAGTGGAAAGGGGGCAGAAAATCATATTGTGATTTCCGGCGGAAGTTGAGGTTAAAATGAAAAGTGCTCAATAGCACTAAATCATACAAAAGTGAACAAATTAGTATACATAACTTTTTAACATCTCAATATTTCCAAGAAAATAGCGAAAAACCGTCTTATTTCTTTTGTATTTTTCAAAAGTAGTTCTATTTAAATAAATATTTCCTTAATAACCACATTTTTTTGTCAAGTAAAAAATGTACTAGTTTTTGAGATATTCAATTTTTCCGAAAAATGAAAAATAAACTTCAGAAAATCATCATACAGAGCTAGTTTTTATTTGTTTTTACATCTACATCTACTTTAATATAAAAATTCATTTTGCAACAATTGATTTTTTAATAATTGTTGATATATTGTTTAAAATTTTTGGAAATTGCAAAAAAAATTACGCCATTGTATTCTGCGGGAAAAAATACATCAAAAAACATGTTTCATTATTTGACAAGAAACATTTTGTTCAGTATGCTTAGAAATATTCATTTCAGTTAATGGAGCTTCAAATAAATAACAATAATAATGATTTCAAATATTGTTGTTATCATCATAAGATATTGTAATTAAATTATTCAAAATTTAGTTGTTTATTATTAAAATGTTGAAAAATTTTGCAACTGTTAATGCACAGAGGAAATAATTCTTTACAAATATCGGTCTTTTTTTAACGATATCAACATCACTTTCATCATCTTCCTCACTTTCAAGCGCTTAATCTAAATTACAGAGTTCATAGGATATTTCATTTTCAGGGTTCATTGAAGGACTTGCTGTTCTAATTCATACATATATTCAGAGTCGCTCAAAGTTTCTATCATTTTCTCAACGTTTGAACAATCGGATAAACCATGACGCTTTGTGCATAGATCTGTGCATCTTAAACAATGTTTTCGACGACATTTCCAAGTCAGGTTTGCAGTTGAAAGTAAGAAATGTACGAGTGTTGAACAGCTGCGCCATTCGTAGGTGGTAATTTTTCTAACTTGAATGATGATTTTGCAGTTAATTTTTTGTAATGCTGATATCTTAAGTCATCCAGTCCAATCTGTATATATATATGGATGCAATTAATTTGTAACCATTTCTAGCGATTATTGTTGGATTGTTACAAAATCTGTCAACATGTGATTTTTTAGTAGTAAATCCGATGTTTTTTTTCCTTTTCCAGCAAAAGCAGACGTCCTGCCACAGCCAGAAAAACAATGTAAAATGTTCATATAGGAAACTATTTGAAGAATACATAGCATACATTACCTACCCGGGCCTTAAAAACCTAATTAGTGCACAATAAAACCAATAGATCAATGTCTTACCCAGCAACAATGTCTTTTTTTATATTCAACCATTCCAGTTGTACTATTTCCGTCTTATATTTTAATAATAATCATGACATGTGCATTGTAGTCCGGTCAATTTAAACATTCGAACCTACATAAATTCCCATCAAGCTGAAAATCAGCAAGGTTGTTAAAAATATGATTAAAAATAAAATTTGAAAGTTCCCCATCTTTCCCCTCTATGGAAAATTTTTTATTCAAGGTCAAAAAATGAGTTTTTCACGACTTTCAGCAAAACGGTAAGTTTTATCATAAAAATATCTCGGACAAAAATTGTACATCAGAAAAAATCTACAAAAAATGTATCAATCCTTTTTTTCCTACGAACCACCGTTTTTGAGATATAACGAGTACAAGTTGCAATCGTCATAATATGCACACGTTTCCACGCCACCTATGAGGTAGTGTACTTAGCGCGCTTTTTAACGTGGTTTCCCCCGTAGGCCTACTCCACCGGTCAGTTTTGATCCTGTTTAATTTGAAACTATTGCAAAATTACGGAAATTTATAAATATTGGAAAAGATAAAAAGCGATGTATATTAAAAAAGTGGTGAATTTTATTCGTCTGAATTGTAACCGTCAAACTCTTCTCTTTCTTCTTCTTGTTCTTCTTCATTCTGAGTGCAAGTAAATTGTGTCAATAGCGATGTATCCTCGTAGGAATCAAACGAATCTTCCTCTGTTAGTGATTCAACATTGGAGCACGACCGGCCTTGACAGTTTGTACATGCCAGAGAACAAAAAAGTCCGACTTTTTTGCAACCACATTTAGCACTGCATCCTTTTTTGCAGTTGAAAAAAATTGTGTTCAGCAGTTTTTCCGATGTAGGTGGGAGTAAAGTTTGAACTGGTTACAATGTATTGTCGACCAACTTCGAACCCCAGTCTGTAGGGTCTAGCTGATAACCAAGCCACATTTGAACTTGGTAATATACCCGAAGAAGATGTTGATGAGCAGCAACTGAGGTTGGAGGAAGAGAAGCTAATTGAATTTGTTTTTTATTCTTAGTGTTTTTAACGAAACATACATATCGATGCTTATCTAAGCAGGTAGTTTTTTTAGGAGCTCCGTACATAGAAAGAAGAAAGCGGCTGCCGTTGGTGATAACTTCTTCTTGAGTTGAAATACTGTTTTTAAAAACTTCAGCACATTGAACAAAATCTAGTTTTTCAAACATTTTGAAAACTGTTGTTTTACCCCTCCTGTAAAATGCAGATGTCGTATCACAGCTAGCTATTGCGTCTAAAAATAGTACGTGATTTTGACACTTTGCAAAAGTAGATAAACTTTTTGATGAATATATTTCCGATTGATGTTGAGCTTTTCCTGGTTTTAAGAAGAAAATAGTATTTTCGGTTGGAGTTCGAGCAGTGAGTAAATACAAGTAAGTCTACATCTTCACCAACAACAATAGTTGTATTTGTCAAATTGAATTGCTTTATTGCTGTTTCAATAATCAATACATCAGCATCATTATTAGCTTGTTTTGCCAATATATTTTCAGCAGTAAACTTTTCTTTCAACATGGAAATGAACCGAGACTTGTTGTGAGTATTTGGAAGAAATTTCTGTTGACTGGTTGGAACTGTCATATGATCATCAAATGAAACATCAGAAGATGAATATGTTGCTAAAGTTCTACGACGTTGTTCTGCAGCTTTGATATTTCTCGTGCAATCATCATAGCCATCAAACACGACAGTAAGTCTGGAACCAAAATGTCGACGTACATACTGAACGTATTTATCTAAGATAACGTTTAATGTTTCTTCGCTATCCCACACAACGCGATGTAGTAAGTATCCTCCGTCAATGATGTATGTCGCATTAGTGTTGTTAATATCAATATTTACCTTTTCAAAACAATCGTAAATGGCAGACTTCTGTGTTTTACGCATCCCGATGTCATCAAATAACGATAAAGGGTAGGGAGCTAATTCATATTCAAAATATTTTTCGATTTCATTTTGAAAGGCTGCAGTAATACTCATGCGTTGAAACAATAATACAGGATCAATAGGTACTTTTTCTTAATGAAGTTTTACGGTACTAGTCATAGCTAAAAGAGGAACAACTTTGTCAGCGCGTTTTAATTTGACATTATTGAATGTCAGTCCTGTCATTTTTGCCATAGAAGCAAGTCCAACTTCACGAGCTATATAACAATTAATTTTATCATCACCAACGACACCACTCGCAATAGAAACAACTTTGTTAACCGCTGGAAAAGGATCATGCATTGAGAACCACTCTAAAAGTTTTCGTATGTCTTTAGCATCTCTTTTTACTCTTGAATCACTTGCATCAACATGCCTAACATTAGCGATATCTTCTAATTTTTCACAAACTGTATTCATAGCGTGCATACTATAAACACATTTACTTATAACGCTCTCTTTTGTACTTCTCCCTCCATCTGTTTTCATGGCTTTCATCATAGACTGCTCAATTACCATGTCCGTTGAAGTTCCACAACTGAATTTGTCTGAACGTCTAACTGTGAAAAATCCTTCTCTAAATTTTTCGTAAATTTCAGGATCAATCAAATTCTGTAATTGTCGCATATCTTGCAAATAAAGATGTGCAGACTTAGCATAAGGAAAATGTCCAGACGCGTGATAATAAGGAAGCATTTCTTTCACGCAGTTTAAATGAGCTTTCCAATCCCCCATACGCTCAGCTCTTAGGAACTCTTTAGCAATGGAAACCATAGAAAAATATTGAATCCAAAGTTTGGCAGTTGGTCCTCGTTCCTCATATTCTTTTAGTTTCTGATTCATTTTATGACATAAAGCTCCAGATACTTCATCGTCATTTTCAATGTCATTGTATGAAAGAGTGTTATCTAATATATTCTGGATATTTATGATTAGATCTGCATCCATTATGTCATTAATTTCAACTTCTTTTAATATTATAACCGATAGAAAAATATTTCAACATATATAACAAGTCTAGATAAGAGATGTATATACGTGGCGCACTTATGCATATTATGACGATAACAATTTGAACAACTTTCTAAATACGTTATATCTCAAAAACGGTGGCTCGTAGGAAAAGTATTGATACATTTTTTGTAGATTATCTTATTATGTACAGGGTTATTCACTATAAATTACCCACCCCTTATCATCGTTATTATTGCCTACAGAAAAAAAAAATTGAATGTTAAAGTTGTGTGCTTGTGACTAAATTTTGATAAAATGCTATTAAACACCCAGTGGCGTGCAGATTTCAGGGGATACAAATTTTTTAATATTTTTTTCAAATGATTGAATTTTTGGAGTGGTCTTTTTTTCCTGATTTCAAAAATATACCATATGTTACCCCGATTTTATAACGTTTTTGAGTTATTAGAGGTGAGGAAGAAAAAGTTCAAATATTGAAAAATAGAAAACAAAAAATTTATTTAGGAAATTTAAATAACATGATAAGTCTTAAGTCCTTAAGTCGCGTGCATGAACATTACCATAAAAAATTATAGTTTCATCTTAAGTTTATGATTAAGTTATGTTAAGTTATGATTAAGTTACGTCGTGCGTGAATTCACCATTAATCGACGTGTAATAACTCGAAAACGGTATAAGATAGGGGTAACATATGGTATATTTTTGAAATCAGGAAAAAAAGACCACTCCAAAAATTCAATAATATACAGGGTGTCCCATTTGAAAAAAATATTAAAAAATTTGTATCCCCTAGAATCTGCCCGCCACTGGGTGTTTAATAGCATTTTATCAAAATTTAGTCACAAGCACACAACTTTAACATTCAATTTTTTTTTTCTGTAGGCAATAATAACGATGAGAAAGGGTGGGTAATTTATAGTGAATAACCCTGTACAAGTTTTGTATTATATATTTTTATGATAAAACTTACCGTTTCGCTAAAAATCGTGAACTCATTTTTTTGACATTTGACCTTGAACTTTCAAATTTTATTTTTAATCATATTTTTAACAATCTTACTGATTTTCAGCTTGATGGGAATTTATGTACCTTCGCTCTTTAATTTTTAGGTCTAGATTGACCGGACTATTGTTTTATGTCAAGACATGTGCATTGTTTTATGTATTTTTTTCGTAGAATTCAATGGCGTATTTATCAACAGTTATTACAAAATCAATTGTCGCAAAATTAATTTTTTACTTTTTTGGATTTTTGAGCGTTTCTTCTAATGGCTACTATATGTTATCCTTATTACTTTTCCGCCCAACCTATCTAATATGCGAGAAAAGTATTGGTTTACACCAAAAAAATTGAAGTTTTGAAAAAAAAATTTACGTTTTCCATCAACAACAACACGAAAAAACGGTTTTTAGAAAAAAAATCCTGTGTGTATGTCGTCGGCCACTTTTCGTTACATGTCTTGTTAGTACGATACATCCTCCGTAGTGCAACAAGTCACCAATTTTATGATTGAATATTGTTAAGGACATGTCATAGATGAACCCTATTGATTTTCAGCTCACCAGAGCCAGTACAACGGGTGCTATGGTACTTAAAGTACGACATTTTTGTCATTCAATGAAAAATTTCATTTTGTTACCACGATAAAACCTCCGGAGTGCAACAAGTCACCAATGTTATGATTGAATATTATTCAGGATATCTCACAGATGAACCCTATTGATTTTCAGCTCACCGGAGCCAGTACAACAGGTGCTATAGTACGATGATATTGATTTATCGAAACAATTGTCAATTTTTTAGAATTTTCAATAACTTGTATTATATTGTGGAATTAACTAGAGACCGTGAGTTTCATTTAAAAACACTAATACTTTAAGTACGATAATTTTGTCATTTTTGGAAAAATTTCAGCTTCCGGAGTTCAACAAGTCACCAACTTTATGACTGAATATTATTCAGGACATTTCGAAGATGTACCCTATTGATTTTCAGCTCACCAGAGCCAGTATAACAGGTGCTATAGTACTTTAAGTACGATATTTTTGTCACTTTCAAAGAAATTTTAGTTTGTTAGTACGATACAACCTCCGAAGTATATACAAGTGACCAATTTTATGATTGGATATTATTCAGAGGGTCTCAAAGATGAACCTTATTGATATTCAGGTCATTAAAGCCCGTACAACGGGTACTATGGTACTTGAAATCATTTTTAGAGAATTTTCAGTTTGTTAGCAGGATACAGCCTCCAGAGTGTATACAAGTGACCAATTTTATGATCGAATATTGTTCAAGGTGTCTGACAGATGTACCCTGACTAGGTCGAGTACAGCGGGTCCTATAAATTCAGATATACTACATTTTTGGTTATTTTTGGAGAAATTTCGGTTTGTTAGCACGATACATTCCCCGAGGTGTATACAAGTGACAATTTTATGATAGAATATTGTTCATGGCCACAGATGCGGAAAAGTTAGTTTTAATCTTTAAAACCGTTTATTTTATATTGAAGTAGATGTAAAAACAAATGAAATTAGCTTTATATAAACCCTGTACATTTTTAATTTAAAAAGAAAAGTTTTCGGATATATTGAATATCTCATAAACTGCAACATTTTTTTATTTGATAAAAATTGTGGTTATGAAGGACACAAAAAGGTATATTTTCTGAAAGTTTTATTTAAATTGAACAACTTTTGAGGAAATGAAAAATAAAAAAGACGGCTTTTCGCTATTTTCTTGGAAATGTTGAGGTTATGTTAAAAAGTAATCTATTCAAAAGTTGTACATTTTTGCATGATATACAACTTTTTATTAAGCTCTTTTCATTTTGACGTCACTTTCCGCCAGAAATCGCAATAATATGATTTTCCACCTCTTTTTCATCCCCCAAAAACACCCTTAATCTCCGCGATGTGTGCACGAATTTTTTTTACGTCTCTTATAACCTCCTTCACGATTCCCAATCGTTAAATTGCTGTCTAAAATCTACTTTTTTTGACCCACTAAACCATCCTTTTTAATTGCCATCCAACCCAAATGGTAGATGATACAAACTTTACTAAATTCTTGGCTCGTTTTCTTTGTTTGCTTCCTAGATCTGCAATTTTTAGCTAGGCGTCCAAATTTATTGCAATTGTAGCATCTGATTTTATAGTTTGTATTTTGTTTACTTTAATAATTTTTGTTTTTTGACTTGTAAAAGGCATTATCTTCATTTTTTGTAACTTTTTTTTGTTTTTACTTCTAGTAATAATTTTGCTTTAACGTTTTCACCTTGTAAATTTGTTCCTGAGTTTTCGAGTGCCATTATCATCGGTCTGTATTCATCGGGTAAACCTGCTAGTAATAACGCACCAGTCCAATCTTCTCGTACTTTAAAACCAAGAGGTAATAGAATATTTCATTAACATATTCTTCTGTGTTTTCACAATTTTCAAGTTATGTATTGACTAATAATTAATGCACGGAATAAAGTAACATTTATTGTAATTCCACTATCTTCGTCCACTATCAGCTTTTTGTAAACTGTCCCAAATTTGCTTGGGAGTATTAGCATTTCTAATGTGTATGTAAACACTTTCGTCTAGTGCAAGTACGATTTTTGTCTTGGCTTTCTGCATACTTTTTATGTGTTGCGTAGGGTCTACTGGCTCTGCTTCTACAACCCTCCAGAGCTAAATAACGTTTCATGGCAAATTTCCAATCATTATAGTCTGTTTAGTTTTTCAGTTTATCAATTGGTTAAAATGTATTATTACAGTTTGCCATTATATATCAACAAATGTTCACAACGTAATGTGTTTTCTTCACTTTTTGGGTTAGTTATAGGCGGGGAGCCGGTGCTAGTAAAAATGTACTTTAGGGATTCTAAAATTGAGCATAGGAATTAATAGTATTTAATTATAGGTACAACATAGGCCCGGTGTGCCAGGGCTTATCCTGGCAGAAACATTTTTTATAAATTTTTATTTTTCTTATAATTATAAGTAATTTGCATTTTCATGGTCTTAAAGACCGTTTTACATCAAATTTTATGCATTTTCAGAAAAATTTGGTGTGACAACTCTCATCGTGGCAAAAAAGGACTTTTAATATTGAAAGTTAATAAAAATTGTCCCTTATCGCGGAATCACTTTTTTTAATATCTTCCTTTCTAGTTCTTCTTTCGAAATATCTCTGTGTGACAGCTTAAAACTTTACCAAAATATCTGTAACACCACTTTTTATTATAACTTCAACCCTTAAAAATCTTGAAAATGGAGCATATTGAAAATTTTTTCTGCCCTGTTTTTAATTTTCGACACAAAATACAGTTTATGTCATCTATAATTCTTTCTCTTTTTACCTTCCATAACATTTGAATTGAGCTATCCTTACTAAGCATAATATATTATACCTGAGTTACCCTAAAAGCCTTGAAAATGTTACTAGGGATCTACGGGTCCCACTATAAATTTCGCCTTTACCGTTCGTATAGGCGCAGAAACAGGTATAAGCAACTTCGTATTTCCCACGAAATTTCGCATCGGAATGGCAGATTAGGTTAGGTTGTGTTTGGCATAGTTTTGTGTTTATTTGTATTTGAAAACCTACGTTATTTATTATCATATTGTGGAAATGGCTGTATGCAATGAATGTAAACAGACATTTTCCAATGAATACAATTTGAGAGCACACGTAAAAAGAAAACGATTTATTTGAGTTGTCACACCAAATTTTTCTGAAAATACATAAAATTTGCTACAAAATTGTTTTCAAGAAATTAATTTCCATAAAAGTGCAAATTACTTATTAATTATTAGAAAAATCAAAATTTCAAAAAAATATTTCTGCCAGGATAAGCTCTGGCACACTGGGCCTATGTTGTAACTATGATTAAATACTATTAATTCCTATGCTAAATTCAGAATCCCTTTAAGTGCCGTTTTACTGTCACCGGCTCCCGGATTATTATTTTGATTATTTGTTTTTAACGCAACCAACCTTTCGAAAACACAAAAATAATTAAAAATAGGTGTAGGTATTTTCATTATTAATTGATTTAAAAATTTCTAAGTTCTTCAAAACGTTCAGTCTAGTACCATGTTCAGAAACATGTAAAATTTTAAAATTGTTATCCACCACAAAAGAATGGTTATTAAATTGCAAATGTCTGTAGAAAACGGAACTATTCCTTGTCAAATGTTCCTGGATTATCAACTTGAACCTCCTACCACCACACTGCCCTATGTATTCAGCGGTGCAATTGTTGCAAGTCAATTTGTAAACCCCACTTCTATCAAATTGTGAAATTGGGTCTTTGGTTCGAGAAAAGATAGTTTTTATGTTTAGTGGAGTTTTAAAGGCTACTTTATATTTTGTTCTATTCTGAATAATGTTGGCCAATTGATAAGAAAGTGGACCATAGTCAGAAATGCTAACAAATTTTTGTTGTTCCCTTTTGTCTAATGCATATGAGTCACTTATATTAAAAGCTTATCCCTCTTTCTATTAACTAAATTGTCAATTAGAGTTGTGGAGTAACAGTTTTTAACTGCTAAAAGTTTGATTGTTTCTAATTCTTTATTAAAATCATCAGGACAAATTGGAATCAAAAATCGTCGATGAACGTATGACCTGAACGACGAAAGCTTTTGCTGAAAAGAGTGCTTGCTGTCACTAGGAATAACATTAGGTGTCTGAGTATTCTTTCTATCTGTGCCAAAAGAAACGTGCTGATTAACCCTCTTCAAAGATAAATCCAAGAAATTGAGAGTGTAGTTATTTTCCAATTCCAAAGTAAATTTGTGGTCTATGTGTAAGTTGTTAATAAGCTTTAAAACGTTATCATTCCCTTGAAAACCGAAGACCACGTCATCGATATATCTATACCAGAAAACAACATTCTCTGCAAATTGGCTATTGAAAATTTGTCTCTCTATAAAGTCCATGAAGATATCTGCCAAGACAGGAGGTAGTGGATTTTCCATACCAAGACCCTTCTTCTGTTCATAAATTTTATTATTAAACATGAAGAAGTATTGTTGTAATACTAATGACAATAAACTGAAAACATTCTCCACCACATAGTCATCCAACGATGAAACAATCAATAAATCCCTAATGAGATACAAGGTTAGTTCCATGGGAACATTGGTGTATAAGTTGGTGACATCAACCGAAGCTAGAATGGCGTTCGAGGGAAGTTCAATGTCTTTAATTTTCTTTACCAAATCATTGGAATTCAAAAGAGTGTATTGGGGTTCGAAATTTAGATTATTTCTAAGAAAATGATTCAGCTCCCTTGCGATTAACGAACAAGGTGAGTTAACAAATTAGCGAACTGGTCTTATAGGATGATCCTTTTTATGTATTTTTGGTAAGCCATACAATCTAGCTGTAGAGAATTCATTGGTGTTCTAACGTTAAGATTAATTGATTCAAAGAAAACCTTATAGGAAGACAAAAAATATTTTAGTTTTCGAAAATATGTTTCTAAAGGGTTACTTCTGAGTTCATTAAAGTGTTCATTGTTATTGACTAAAAAGTTTTCAACCTTGGTGATGTAATCAGATCTATAAAGAATAATTAGTGCGTTACCCTTATCCGCTTTCACGACAATCAAATAATTTTCCCTGATTTTTTTCCCTATTGATCCGATCATTCGTTTGTGGAATTTATCAGAAGTGTCTCTATTTTTTTCCCCATGCGAGATGATCTTTTCGGCCAAAAAACTCCTCAAGAAGTCGGTTTCAGCACTATTCAATTTATTCAGAAAACATTTTCAGTAATAGTGGTATTGTTGAAAATGTTAGGGAGTAAATTTCAAACCCTTATCAAGAAACTCCATTTCCTTTGTGGTGAACTCAACGTCCGTCAAATTAAAAGTTCTAGTGAAGAAATCAAAATTATCTTTTAAACAAAGGTCAACAATTCTATTGTTATTTTCCGCATTGAAATTATTAGAAATATCAATATTTCAGTTGTTCAGTTGTCAATATGTTGGAACCAGTTTCTTCAACCTCATTAAACAAATTGTCGTTGAAACAAATATCGATTTTATTCGAGTCATCTTCACCTGAATGTAAACAAACCTGCCTTCCCGACAACAACCAATTCAATTTTTTAACAATTTTTCCAAACCGAATTTTAGAATAGTTTATTTCGCTGAGTACAAAATCCAATTCAATATTATTTAGCTTATCACAAAGAATATCATATATAATTTTTATTTTAACTCTTAACTTATCCCTCGTATAGTACCAAAAGGAAATTTGATTTTTTATTAGCTTACGTTCACACAAGATGGTTTCGTACTCTAGTGGATTTGCTTCAGAAACAACAATAATTATTACGTTACCTCAAAAACGGTATTCCAATTTATTTATTCGCCCTTTTGCAATGTCCCATAACCTGATGGTTTGTATTTATTCGAATAATATATGAGGTAAAATAAAAAAGACGTGAACATAAAATTTTTTATTTGAGATTAAACAGACTACAAAAATAAATGAGCATGTTGTTGATAATTATAATTGGCAATTCTTTTGTTATATGCTCCATGCCAACTGTCATAAACGTCAACAAAAATGTTTTTCGTTGTTGCTATGCTAATGTTGAGTTAATAACATTTTTATGTACTTTTTGTACTAATTAAAGTAATCAATACATACTATTGAAATCGAACTATTGTTTCACTGATCCATAAAACCAATAGGTGATGGGCCCAGTTAGTCGCATAGACAGGAAATAGTGAAACGGGCGATTTTAAAGTGGATAATTGCGGTGTAAATTAGCGGTTAAAAAGTGGTTTGGTAAACGTTTGGAAAAAGAACAAAATGGCTGCAGCAAATAGTACTATCGTCACAGTAAAACCATTTGATGGTAAGGGATTTGGACATTCAGAATGAAACCTGTTGGAGCATTATGGTGTGCTTAATGTTATTTCCGAGGATCCACCTACTGATACTACGTTGATAGCAGCATGGAACAAGAAGGATTTGCGTGCTAGAAATTTAATTGTGCAATGCTTGTGTGATAATGTACTGAAAAGGAAATCATGGTTACGTTAAAACAAACTTATGCAAAGAGTGGCTTGGCAACTCAGGTACAGCTACAAAGTAAACTAAGAAACATGTATTACTCAAGAAATTATTCCCTAAATGATTTTATTATTGAATTTGAGAAAACCATATCAGATTTAAAAAAATGTGGAGGAATGATACGTGATGTAGAAATTATAACCCAGTTGTTGTCGTGTATGCCTGAAGCATATCAAACTGTTACTACAGCAATAGACATATATTTTTGTCAAAATCAAAGTAGCGTTACATTAGATTTTGTGAAATCAAAGCTTTTGCAAGAGGAGGCTAGACACAGTAAAAATAGTAGACAAGAAGATACTAATCAGGCTTTTATGGTACAAAAGAAGAAAGAAAAACATAAATTTCCATTTAGATGCTACAAGTGCGGCATGAAAGGGCACAAAAAGGCAAACTGTCCAAAAAAATATCCAGAAAATAATCAAAGAAATGCAAATGTAGCAGAATAAGACAGTGAGACAGCCTCGGAAATAGCTTTTATCAGTTGTTTATGAAATGATGGAGTGGAAAATAATTCCGAAAATATTTTGGTAAAGAATCCAATCAATTTCGTAGTTGATTCTGGTTGTACAAATCATCTTGTGACAAGTGATTTTGGAAAATATTTAATGAATGTGAAGAAAGTAAATCATTTAATAAAAGTGGCAAACGGAAAATGGATTAAGAATAAAGTTGGAAAATGTGTTAGTCTGCAAAAATTTAACTTACAACTTACTTTCTGTTAAGAAAATTGAAGCCAAAGGACTAAAAATTATTTTTTAAAATGGTCAAATAAGCATAAGAAAGAGCAACGACTGCATATTAACGTCAGGTAAATTAAAAAATAACTTGTATGTTTTGACTTTTAGACTCTACTCAACAGAATTTGAAGCCCATGTAGCAATACATGAAAAGGATTTATGGCATCAAAGAATGGGACACTCTCACAAGTTTCCGAGTACAAAAATCTGTGAAGTATGTATGAAGGCTAAACAAACTAGAAAACCATTCAAAAATCTACCATTAGATAGAAAAGCTAAGAAAATTCTGGAAGTTGTCTCAAGTGATATATGTGGACCATTTAATCCCAACAGTTATGATGGTATGAAATACTTTATATCTTTTATATCGCATTTTTCAATGGTATTTTTCATGGTTAACAAAAGTGAAGCTTTTCATAAATTTAGAGACTACATAGCTATTGTAGAAAACAAATTTAAGACAGTACCAGAAAGATTACGCTGCGACAATGGAGGTGAATATGTTTCACATGAAATGAACAATTTTTGTAGACAAAAAGGAATCAAGCTGGAATACACAATACCAAGAATGCCCGAACAGAACGCAGTGGCTGAAAGGTTTAACAGAACAGATATGATATTACAAATATTAAAGCTTAGATATTATTAGCCCTATGGGGATATCCTGGATATCATTTTTCCCAATTAAGATCAGTAACAGGTCTCTAGTTAATTCCACAATATAATACAAGTTATTGAAAATTCTAAAAAATTGACAATTGTTTCGATAAATCACTATCATCGTCAGAATGACAGAAGTTACATTTCATTTTATGCCTACCTGATGTTTAGTAGTTAATTTTGGCTAGACCAAGAAGTAACCTAACTTGTGATTGGCTTAATATATGTTTATAGAAAAAAGAAGATGTGATATTACAAATATTGAAGCTTAGATATTATTAGCCCTATGGTGATATCCTGGATATCATTTTTCCAATTAAGATCAGTATAACTGTGCAATGATATAGAAAACCAGGAAAACTATATCTGCTGATCTTTACAATTATCACTTAAGCAGACAGTTTAAAAGTGGAGAACTCCCTAAATTTATCTGTTCATTGACGACTTCACATTGTGGGTTTCTTAAGTGTCTTCTAATTTCCAATTCTTCAAGGAAATCTAGTTCTCGTTTCTTATCACAAATATGTAGTACTTCTAGTTCTGTGTTAGGGGTCAATGAATGATTGGTGTCAAGTAGATGTCTGGCGTAGTGGGATTTATCTGGTTGTTTTAATCTGTATGTACGTAAGTGTTCACTGTATCGGATTTCAAAATTTCTAAGGGTCTGACCCAAATAGACAGCATTACATTCTGGACATTTAAGTTTATATATACCAGATTTCTTTATCGGTGATATTCTTTGTTTTTACATTTAACAATTTTGTACTTATGTTACTTTCTGTTTTAAAAGAAATCGTTGTATTTGTTGCTAAAGATATTATCTTTGAAATATTATTAGACATATTTCCTGCATATGTAATGGTTTTATAAGTTTTTATGTCTTTTGTTTATTTAGGAAATATTAGTTGTAATGCTACTTTTCCTCTTTTTTACTAATTAGTTTATTAATCATATGTAGGTAATGGGTAACCGTTGGATGTTGCTATTTGTTTAATTGTGTTAATCTCTCTATCAAAATTACATTTGTTCATAGGGACTGAAAATGCTCTATGTATCATTGAATTATATGCCGCTAGTTTATGGGACATGGGATGATTAGAACTGTATGGAATAGTCACATCAGTGTGTGTTGGTTTTCGGTGAATCGAATAATTAAGTACATTATTAACTCTTTGAATTTTTAAATCAAGAAAATTGATTGAACTATTTTCTTCAACTTATAATGTAAATTTAATTTTTGGGTGTAAATTATTAATGTGGTTGAAAAATATATCCAATTGTCGTTCACTACCCATAAAACAAGCTAATATGTTATCTACATATCTATACCAAAATAAATTTTTTTTTAAAATATTACTTTGAAAAATTGGCAAAGAAATTTAACAATATACTTAATAGTTACGGATATACATCTAAATATTCGTGTTTTTAAATGAAACTCAAGGTCTCTAGTTAATTCCACAATATAATACAAGTTATTGAAAATTCTAAAAAATTGACAATTGTTTCGATAAATCAATATCATCGATACTGATTTATCGAAACAATTGTCAATTTTTTAGAATTTTCAATAACTTGTATTATATTGTGGAATTAACTAGAGACCTTGAGTTTCATTTAAAAACACTAATATGAGCATATTCCACGAAGTAAGGGTCGAGACAGTCAATTTCATCTAAATATTCAATTAGAAATTCAATGGAACTGATCAAAAAATTAAAAGCATTCAACTTGCAAGATAGCTCTAAGCTTATTTCATTTGATGTTACCAATATGTTAACTAAAATTCCTCCTAAAGAATGTCTAATACTTGTAAGAAAATTACTAGAAGATATAAATATTAATCCAGGAATAATATCAGATATACTTAATTTATTTGATGTATGTATTAATCAGAATTATTTCACTTTCGACAATAAGATATATATTCAAAATGAAGGTTTACCAATTGGAAGCCCTATATCGACAATTTTGGCAAACATTTTTATGGACGGTTTAGAAAGAAAAATCTTTGAAAGTAATATTTCAAAAAATGTTTTATTTTGGTATAGATATGTAAATGACATATTAGCTTGTTTTATGGGTACTGAAAGATAATTATATATATTTTGAACCACATTAATAATTTACACCCAAACATTAAATTTACATTAGAAGTTGAAGAAAATAGTTCAATCAATTTTCTTGATTTAAAAATTCAAAGAGTTAATAATGTACTTGATTATTCGATTCACCGAAAACCAACACACACTGATGTGACTATTCCATATAGTTCCAATCATCCCATGTCCCATAAACTAGCGGCATATAATTCAATGATACATAGAGCATTTTCAGTTCCTATGAACAAACGTAATTTTGATAGAGAATTCAACACAATTAAACAAATAGAAACATCCATCGGTTACCCATTACATATGATAAATAAACTAATTAGTAAAAAAGAGGAAAAAGTGGCATTACAACTAATATTTCCTAAACAAACTAAATAAATAAAAACTTATAAAACAAATACATATGCAGGAAATATTTCTAATAATATTTAAAAGATAATATCTTTAGCAACAAATACAACGATTTCTTTTAAAACAGAAAGTAACATAAGTACAAAATTGTTAAATGTAAAAACAAAAATATCACCAATAAAGAAATCTGGTATATATAAACTCAAATGTCCAGAATGTAATGCTGTCTATTTGGGTCAGACCCTTAGAAATTTTGAAATCCGATACAGTGAACACTTACGTACAATATGGAAAAGGAATTTTGGAAAGAGACAGTTGCATCAGCAGTCTATTTAACGAATAGAACCTTCACTTCTACTATATCTGACAATAAGACGCCAGCGGAAATTTGGTATTCACAAAAACCAAATTTAGACAAAATCAGAATTTTTAGTTGTACCTCTTTTGTACATATTCCTGCTGAAGACAGGAAAAATAAGCTCGATTCTAGGAGCCAAGTGATGTATTTGGTTGGATACACTGATAATGGATATCGATTATGGAATCCTAAAGACAGGAAGATGATATCTGCAAGAAATGTTGTTTTTGATGAAACAAAAATGAAAAACAGGGATATGACAATTGATTGCAATGGCGAACCGGGTAGTGATAAAAGTGGTGAAACTAATAATGAAAATGGTGACCAAATTCATGAAAACGAAAATGCAAGAGAAAACAATCAAGAAGAAATTTCACAAAATATCAACAATGAAAGAAGAAAACGACCAGTGAAATTACAAAGCAAATATGAAGACTATGTTTTGGATCAAGATGATGACCAAGGGCTAATAGCAGCTCTATTTGCCGGAACTCTCGAACTAGATGCGCCAGAAACATTTTCTGAAGCTATTGAACTTGATAACGGCTGGGAAGATGCGGTAAAAATGGAATTAGAATCTTTACAAAAGAATCAAACCTGGGCAATAGTGATTCGTTCAGAAAATGTAAAAATAATAGATTCTAAGTGAGTATTTCGTGAAAAAGACATAAATGGTGAAATTGTGAAATAGGCAAGACTAGTAGCACGTGGTTATCAACAGGGTGACTTATATTCACTAGTGGCGCGGATAAGTGTGGAAGAAAATTTTATTATAAATCAATTAGACGTAAAATGTTCTTTTCTTCATTGTGACTTACCTGACAACATAAAATCATCTAAGTATGTTTGTAAACTTGAAAATGCATTGTACGGCTTGCGTGAAGCGCCTTAATGCTGGTATGGAAAATTGAACATTCATTTACTTGATCTAGACTTTAAACGATCTAATTCAGACCCATGTTTGTACTTTAATAATTACATATATTTAATAGTGCATGTTGATGATTTAATGATATTTTCTAAATCACAAGAAAAGTTGAACATTTGTAAACGAAGGTTAATGTTGCAATTTGAAATGCGAGATTTGTCTCGAAATTCTCAGAATAATTTTTCTTTAAAAGTTTTGGGTATAACTATAAGAAAAGAAAATAATTATTTGTTTTTGAGTCAGAAAGAATTAATTCAAAAAGTGTTGGTAAAATTTAATATGTTAAATTGTAAAACCTCTCGTGTGCCTATTCAACCAAAATTAAATTTAAAGATTCAAGTGAAAATTTAAACTTACCTTATAGAGAGCTTATTTGATTATTAATGTATATTATGTTAGGAACAAGACCTGATCTGAGCTAGTCGATTTCAGAAATGTTTCAACCACGAACATTGGACTTATCTGAAAAATGTTTTCATGTACTTAAAATTAACAGAAAATTACGGTTTAATGTACAAAAGATCAATAACCCAGAACAGACAGATAGTCAGTGCATTTGTAGATGCAGATTATGCAAATGATATCAATGATAGAAAAAGTGCCTCTGGATTTGGAATTAAAATTTACAATAATTTTGTGTTTTGGATATCAAAGAAGCAAGCCACGGTATCACTGAGTAGCTCAGAAGCAAAATGTTTATTTGTTGGTTAACTACTTTCTGAAATTTTAAATATAAACACTTTTCCTATCATAATTTTTGAGGATAACCAATCAACCATGAAAAATGCAAGCACTTAAAAAACAAAACGTTCCAAACATATTGATGTAAAGCATAATTTTATAAGGGAATGTGTAGGAAATAATAAAATTAAAATATTATATGTCTCAACTTCCGATCAAATTGCAGACATATTTACAAAAGCATTACCTACTGTAAAAATGGAATATTTTAGAGAAAAACTAAATGATACTGAATGTTAAAACATTTATTTTACACAATATATATTTGTATTGTGGCTTATTTCTAAACAACATAAGAATTGTGGGGGTGTGTTGATAATTATGATTGGCAATTCTTTTGTTATATGCTCCATGCCAACTGTCATAAACGTCAACAAAAATGTTTTTCGTTGTTGCTATGCTAATGTTGAGCTAACAACGTTTTTATGTACTTTTTGTGCTAATTCAAGTAATCAATACATACCATTGAAATCGAACTATTGTTTCACTGATCCATAAAAGCAATACATGTATGCACAATGAAATGTCGGAAGTCAAGGCTATGAGCGTCAAAATTTAAATTTAACTTTTCCTTCTTATTTTCGGAAAGTTCCGCAATTATTATAAAACATTCTCATCTGAATCCGACATGGCGAACGGATCATCGACGAATGCGAATGTTCGTAATTTAAATGCCCCTGCTCGCAGGAACGAAACGAACGAACAAATACCTACGAAATCGTTCGTTTGCTTCAATTTGAACGCACCTAAGACTTCGATTTTTTATTGACTCGTATTTAGAAGTCTAACACCCGATTTCACCAACTAATTCCTAAAGTTAGGCAATACCTAAACCAGATTTAGGAATTCCTAAATGACATATGCGTTCCATCGTTACATAAGTGATATAAGAGTTGTAGGAAATAACTAACATTAGGACAGCTGACAACCCTCGCCTAAATCCCTAGAGTTTTTAGGTAATACTTAACCTTGAAAGTTCGTTTGTAGTCGTTGTTGAAAGGTTAAATATCTTTCGTTTTATTTATATTAACGCGCGGTGAAACGCATATTTCATTCAGGAATTCCTAAATCCGGTTTAGGTATTACCTAACGTTAGGAACTGGTTGGTGAAATCGGGCATGAATCTCCTACAAATTAATTGTGTATGTTCCGCACAACAAAACAATGCGTAATATGTGGCAAAATCCAAGATCTTATATACTATATATCCTTAAAGTCCACAATCTATTTCTGTGAAGATCAGTTTGACTTAGATTTTTACTTTATTCTATAATAGTATTTTCCTAATTACATCATTAATGTCTGAATTTATAAACGTAATCCTTTTATATCGCCATATATGATGATTTGGATGGTTTAAAACCAAGACTGAATGACACCGTTAATAACAAAACGTCATTTTGGCAGTAATGATAACCTTTCAAAAAATTATATTGTTGTCTTATATTAACGTGCTAATTTACGCAAACTTTTCGGATTATTGTGGAGAAACGACCTCGTTCGAATTACAAGGAAGCATAAAGTATATATCATCTGACAGAAACAATAATAGTTTATGTAATTGGGTAATACCTTCACCAGAAAATACGATAACTACATTAAGAATATTAAAATTGAACTTCTCAAGAAATTCCACGTGCTTGTCAATTAGAAACTTCGACAATATTCAATTTGACGTGTGCAGTAACGACGTACTACCCAAACCTGTTGTACTATCTTCAAGAAACAAACTCTCCGTAACTTTAAAATATAATAACCCAGTGTTTTTATGGTTGGAGTATTCTAACAGAAAAAATACTGAATGTAGTGATTTCGATTTTCAGTGTTTGGATCGATCTGGTTGTTACAATTCCACAAATATTTGTAGAACAGCAGATTTCATTTGTACAGACCATTCTGATTTCACGGGGTGTGCTGTTTGTAATTCATCAACTACCCCTTGCAGTAATATTTCTATAGATAGATGTTTCGACCCGTATAAAGACAGATGTGACGGAATCATTAATTGTCCAAAAGGCGAAGACGAAATAAACTGTTCAGAACTTTGTCCTCAGCTTATCAAATGCCCAAATGAAGAAAAATGCTTGAAACTCAACCAAATCTGTAATTCTGTAATAGATTGTTTAGATGGTTATGATGAAAAACATTGTACACAAGAAACATACGATATAGCAGGTATTTTTATTACTACCATGTATGTTATATGTACAGTTTGTTGTACTTTAATCGCATGTTCCGTATTTCGTTGGTTGTTAAATAGAAAACGAAGAACACGAACCGCTATAGATTATCCTTTGCGACATTTTGATGATGATAATCCTCCTAGTAACAATGAATTGTACGATTCAGATTTTAGGTCAGGTGGACCTATATACGAACACTATGTAGAAGCTTTGAGGCAAAAAGAACGGTCTTCGCAATCTAAGGAGGTACCCCCATCGTTTCCGTTCCACCATTTAGACGGAGAAAATGAGTTAGTTGTGTTAGCCTCTCTAAGCGTACCTACTGAAATGTGTATCGGCCTGACTTTATCAGAATCTTCGAAAGAAACTATTAAGACTTTGAAATCAGTTAAATTTACAGATGAATCTTCCTCTTCCTACGAATTAATTAGTGCGGGAAGAAATGTTAAATGTTCTACTAGTTCAAGCGAACATTCGGTTCACATAAAAGGACCAGCGTTATCTATGCCTAGTACTAGTACTAATTTTGTTAACGCTAGCAACGAAGTGAAGAATTTCAAAAGTGTTCCTATGATGACGAGAAGGAGATCAAAGTCTAAATACAAGAAAATGGTAACATTCAGTGAAGCAGAACCTGTAAATAGAGAGAAAAGTAGTACTTCTATTGAGATAGAAGACCAAGATGTATGTTTTCCAGCTTCGACGAAAAGTTGTTTCGAGCTCTGTAATGAAAATGAAAAAAAATGCGGTAGATTTTATAAGTCCGTCAATGAAATGTACACCGTAGGTATTAATAATGAGTTCGATAAATTCGCTGATAATGTTCAGTGGTTTGGTAATGCAAATATTGATCCAGACATAGCAACAATTCGTAGTATTGATGAAGTGAAGAAAAATAATTTTTCTTCGAACTGATTAATAATTTTCATTACTAATATTGTTATTTCAAATTAATTATAAATCTATTATAAATAGTTTCGTTGAAATGTTAACAAGGTTATTAACTTTTTCCATTTACATACCAAATAAAGAATAAAGTCATCAATTGATTCATAAAATTTTTTTAATACCAAAAAGGATGGAATAAAAAACTACGAATCAAAAATGGTCGCCAATTTTCAAGAACTCAACAAATTTCTCGGTTTTAGCTTCGAATCAGGTTATAGAAAATTTTATTCTCATTATTCTAAAATTGATATTAACTGAGCTTTTAGCATAAATGGAGTAATAAGAAACTGGAAAGATCGATAAATATAGTAGTTTGGAATAAAAACGCAATAGGAGATACTTCATGTCACTGTCCATCTGAGCGAAAATAGCTCAGAAATTGGTTTTAAGAATAATCCCAATCCACATAATTCGTTATCAAAGAAACTAATGTGTAATTAGTAAACACGATTTTGAGTCTGTCTAACTATTGGATGAAAACATATTTTAACTTAACAAAAAATTTTTGTAGCTACCAGAAAGAAGTTTAAAATTTCAAGGAAATCTGGTTTTTCCTAATTTAATTTGTATACAGGATCTTTAAATAAGTAAACATTTTCAAATGCATTTGAAAACATCTTTGGTTAACTTATTGGTGGACGACAAGAATAAAAAATGCAGTGGCTGATAAAAAAATGGAAAAGTACTTACAGGCGAAAAAACAAAATCACTGGGAGGGAGGACTATAAACAACAAAGAATCAAGTCAAAAAATGATAATGAAGAAAAACGCTTCGCAAGGTTCCGAGGAAAAGATGAAAACGGAAACCTTATTGTAACTAGGATAAAATTATGGAAAGATGGAGGGAGTACTTTAAAGAGTTTATAGAAGGGACCGATAAACATAAAAATAAAGAAGATACAAGGTAGACAAGAAATTTAATTAGATCCCAATGAAAAAATAAACAAAAAGGAGGTCAAAGGAGTTATAGAACAATTTAAACAAGGGACGGCGCCTGGACATGCTCATGAACAAAGTACTTGAAGACAAAACACCTGATGACTGGAATTTGTGGATCATTACCCAATCGACATGAAAGAGAATTACAGAGAATGCCGAAATTAAATAGGCATCATATTCACTAATAGTACAGTGTACGCCAAAATTTTGGAGAAAAGACTGAGGGAAAAAGTGGAACATACATTAGACGAAACGCAGTTTAAATTAATACAGGCGTAAAGGCACAACCGACATGATGTTTGTTATAAGACATAAATATACACTGCTGCTTTATAGACCTGACAAAAGCCTCTTACTGGGTTAAAAGAGAGCATGTATCGAAAACTAAGGAATAGAAGAGTGTCTGAAATCGTAATAAAATGAATACAAAGCCTAACTAAACATACACATAATTATGTAAGACTTAAGCAAGAGAAATCAACACAATTCGAAACAACATTAGAAATGAAACAGTGATGTATCTTGAGCCCATTATTGTAATAGATGAAGCAATTAAAGAAGCAAAGAAAAAGCGTAAGTCATATGAAGTAGGATACTGGAAAATGAAAAAGGTACTAATATCAGAACTCTGCTATGCGGATAATATAGTGATTGCTAGCAAAAATAACAGAAAATTGAAAGATAATCTGGAGATGTTCAATAAGATTAAGAGGTTTCTTGTATTAGCCCCCAAATGTGGTCACCCATCATGTTCTCAATATACCGTCCTTTATAACATTGTTCAAAGTCCATCTCATATTGGTTAAAGCGTTCCTCTTGCTCTTGTGAATATGCGTTTGCAGTTATCGAACATATCAGAAATAAGTTCTTTGTAATTTGTAGTTTTTGGTTGTCAAGAAAGCCCTGTATCATTATTTTAATGCTGAACCACTTTTTTTTCATGGGAATTCAATAACTGTGCGAAATATTCCTTGGCCATTAATTGCTTGATGTTAAGACCAATGAAAATACTAACTTTAACTTGAGCCTCTGACAATTTAGGAAATGATATTGAAAAGAGCTTAAGAATCTGGTCTCATCAGACTTAAATATATCGCAATGTGGACTTCACAATCGTTCATTTTTGTTATTATATTTTCTTATCTGAAACTATGCCACATAAACAAAGATACCATGGATATTGAGTATCCGCCTTGCATACTTTAAAGTGTGAAGTGCTATGTTAACGCTTTGGTAGCTTTTTTTGGACATTACACAATGAGCCAGATGAAAAGATGTAAATTTATTTCCATTAAGGAGAAGCATGATCAAAAGCTGTTGTCCCTCTAAGAGCGTTTTCAGACGATACCATTACCATACAATTTTCAGCGGGCGATAAATGGTCGCAAAATGGTATATCATTTTCACACATAACCATAATTTGATACCATCGAATTTTGTACCCTAAAGTAGTTATTACACAGTTGCCAAGATTAGTAAGTTAGAAAGTGTTATGGATAGAAGACGTGTGTTGCTAGCGCTACTTCTCAAACGGAGAAAAGCAAGGAAACAAAGGGAGGCTCGATGGAAAAATCGACGGTACTGGGTTCATCCTTTGTTACAAAGTAGATATTTGGAAGGCGCGTTTTATATACTATTTGAAAAATTAATTGAACACGAAGAAAAAATTTTCAATTATTTTCGTATGACATACAATACCTTCAGGATGTTACTAGAACGTCTTTCAGACTCTATAAAGAAAACAGACACAACGATGAGATTAAGTGTTCCTCCAAAAGAAATGCTGGCAATTACTTTAAGGTAAGTTTTTATTACATAATGAATTAGTACAAAATAAATTTATTATAAGTTTTGAAAACAGGTATAATCTTCCCGATATTCATCTGACGCTGGAGTCGAATAAGCAGATGTTGATGGATATGACGGATAAACTTCATTATTGGACAAAGATCTTTTGCTTTTAATGCCCATTATTAATTTTAGTACACCCATGCGGAATTCTATTTTTTCGTCCTCCGTGAAATTTTTTACAGCACGTGTAACTGACATGAAAAAGGCAGTATCTTCGTCCGTTTGTGTTGGTGGTGGTTGATAAGTGGCTTCTAAAGCTTTTAAAATTGCTTTGTCTGTTTCATCGATGGAAGATACTTTTCTTCGTTTTGGGGCACAAGAAGCTCTAGGTGTCTGTTCAGATACTGCATCTTCATCACTTACTTGTTCTTTTTCAGTAGTATTTTCAGAAATACTGGATTCTGTGTCATCTTTTTCGAGTACTTTCAATAAAATTGCATTTGTTCAAAGTATATGTACTTCTTTGTACGTTTGTCACCACTTCTCTTTTTTCTCGAATTTGCAAATGCATCCCTAATATGTTTCCGTTTGTCATGAATAACTTTTCCTGCAAATAATAATCTTTTTGAAATATAAATATGCAAGTTAATTTTTAGCTTAAAAAAGTTAATTTTTAGCTTAAAAAAAGTAAAATATTTTATTATTTACAGATACCTCGCTAGTGGAAACTCATTTACAGATCTTCTCTATACTTATAAAATAGGTATCTCAACATAAAATAGGTATCTCAACTATAAGTGAAATTGTTCGCACGGTTTGTCAGCAGCTATGGATTCATTTTAGAGAAGAATACCTGCCTATACCTTCAGAGCAAGATTGGCTCAGTATTGCACAAAATTTTCAGAGAATGTCACATTTTCCACATTGCATTGGCGCTGTGGACGGTAAACATATTAGGGTACAAAAACTTCGGGAAAGTGGTTCGATGAACTTTTATTATAAACATTACTTTTCTATAGTTCTAATGGATGTGGCAGACTCTGATTATAAATTTATATACGTTGACATAGGGGCATACGGAAAGGATTGCGATTCATCGGTTTTTCAAGAAAATGAAAAATAGCTCCCTAAATATTCCTAATGAAACTCTTTTGGCAGGAACAAATTCTAGTTTTCCATTTGTTTTAGTCGGAGATGAGGCATTTCCGTTAAATGGAAATTTGTTAAGACCATTTGGAGGTCATAATCTAACTGTAATTAAAAAAATATTTAATTATCGTTTAACACGAGCACGAAGATTTGTAGAATGTACATTCGGTATAATGAGCAACAAATGGAGAATTTTTCATCGACCACTAAATGTTTCTAAAACATAAATTAGCGGTTAAAAAGTGGTTTAGTAAACGTTTGGAAAAAGAACAAAATGGCTGCAGCAAATAGTACTATCGTCACAGTAAAACCATTTGATGGTAAGGGATTTGGACATTCAGAATGAAACTTCTGTTGGAGCATTATGGGGTGCTTACTGTTATTTCCGAGGATCCACCTACTGATACTACGTTGATAGCAGCATGGAACATTAAGGATTTGCGTGCTAGAAATTTAATTGTGCAATGCTTGTGTGATAATGTACTGGAAATGATAAAGTGCAAAGTTACTGCAAAGGAAATCATGGTTACGTTAAAACAAACTTATGCAAAGAGTGGCTTGGCAACTCAGGTACAGCTACAAAGTAAACTAAGAAACATGTATTACTCAAGAAATGATTCCCTAAATATTTTTTATTATTGAATTTGAGAAAACCATATCAGATTTAAAAAAATGTGGAGGAATGATACGTGATGTAGAAATTATAACCCAGTTGTTGTCGTGTATGCCTGAAGCATATCAAACTGTTACTACAGCAATAGACATATATTTTTGTCAAAATCAAAGTAGCGTTACATTGGATTTTGTGAAATCAAAGCTTTTGCAAGAGGAGGCTAGACACAGTAAAAATAGTAGACAAGAAGATACTAATCAGGCTTTTCTGGTACAAAAGAAGAAAGAAAAACATAAATTTCCATTTAGATGTTACAAGTGCGGCATGAAAGGGCACAAAAAGGCAAAAAAATAATCAAAGAAATGCAAATGTAGCAGAACAAGACAGTGAGACAGCCTCGGAAATAGCTTTTATCAGTTGTTTATCAAATGATGGAGTGGAAAATAATTCCGAAAATATTTTGGTAAAGAATCCAATACATTTCGTAGTTGATTCTGGTTGTACAAATCATCTTGTGACAAGTGATTTTGGAAAATATTTAATGAATGTGAAGAAAGTAAATCATTTAATAAAAGTGGCAAACGGAAAATGGATTAAGAATAAAGTTGGAAAATGTGTTAGTCTGCAAAAATTTAACTTACAACTTACTTTCTGTTAAGAAAATTGAAGCCAAAGGACTAAAAATTGTTTTTGAAAATGGTCAATTAAGTATAAGAAAGAGCAACGACTGCATATTAACGTCAGGTAAATTAAAAAATAACTTGTATGTTTTGACTTTTAGACTTTACTCAACAGAATTTGAAGCCCATGTAGCAATCCATGAAAAGGATTTATGGCATCAAAGAATGGGACACTCTCACAAGTTTCCGAGTACAAAAATCTGTGAAGTATGTATGAAGGCTAAACAAACTAGAAAACCATTCAAAAATCTACCATTAGATAGAAAAGCTAAAAAAATTCTGGAAGTTGTCTCAAGTGATGTATGTGGACCATTTAATCCCAGCAGTTATGATGGTATGAAATACTTTATATCTTTTATTGATCATTATTCGCATTTTTCAATGGTATTTTTCATGGTTAACAAAAGTGAAGCTTTTCATAAATTTAGAGACTACATAGCTATCGTAGAAAACAAATTTAAGACAGTACCAGAAAGATTACGCTGCGACAATGGAGGTGAATATGTTTCACATGAAATGAAGAATTTTTGTAGACAAAAAGGAATCAAGCTGGAATACACAATACCAAGAACGCCCGAACAGAACGGGGTGGCAAAAAGGTTTAACAGAACAGTGTTGGATGAAGCTAGGTGTTTGATATTTAATACCAATATGGAAAAAGAATTTTGGAAAGAGGCAGTAGCATCAGCAGTTTATTTAACGAATAGAACCTTCACTTCTACTATACCTGACAATAAGACGCCAGCGGAAATTTGGTATTCACAAAAACCAAATTTAGACAAAATCAGAATTTTTAGTTGTACCTCTTTTGTACATATTCCTGCTGAAGACAGGAAAAATAAGCTCGATTCTAGGAGCCATGTGATGTATTTGGTTGGATACACTGATAATGGATATCGATTATGGAATCCTAAAGACAGGAAGATGATATCTGCAAAAAATGTTGTTTTTGATGAAACAAAAATGAAAAACGGGGATATGACACAGGAATATAAGACAATTGATTGTAATGACGAACCGGATAGTGATAAAAGTGGTGAAACTAATAATGAAAACGGTGACCAAATTCATGAAAACGAAAATGCAAGAGAAAACAATCAAGAAGAAATTTCACAAAATATCAACAATGAAAGAAGAAAACGACCAGTGAAATTACCAAGCAAATATGAAGACTATGTTTTGGATCAAGATGATGACCAAGGGCTAATAGCAGCTCTATTTGCCGGAACTCTCGAACTAGATGCGCCACAAACATTTTCTGAAGCTATTGAACTTGATAACGGCTGGGAAGATGCGGTAAAAATTGAATTAGAATCTTTACAAAAGAATCAAACCTGTGCAATAGTGATTCGTCCAGAAAATGTAAAAATAATAGATTCTAAGTGGGTATTTCGTGAAAAGGACATAAATGGTGAAATTGTGAAAAAGGCAAGACTAGTAGCACGTGGTTATCAATAGGGTGACTTTTCTGATTGTGACTTATATTCACCAGTGGCGCGAATAAGTGTGGAAGAAAATTTTATTATAAATCAATTAGACGTAAAATGTTCTTTTCTTCATTGTGACTTACCTGACAACATAAACTCATCTAAGTATGTTTGTAAACTTAAAAAGGCATTGTACGGCTTGCGTGAAGCGCCTAAATGCTGGTATGAAAAATGGAACATTCATTTACTTGATCTAGACTTTAAACCAGGGGTGTCAAACTCAATTTACATGAGTGCCATTTTTTCTTCGAGGCATGCTTGGGGGGCCGGCTTAAAAAAAGTTTCTTAATATATCATAACGGAAATCTTTTTTCAACGAAATATATAAAATAACATAAAATAAAAAAAAGTTATATCTATACAATAGATAAATAAAAGTTTAGTATAGTAACTATTTCGATGACCCAGATACTTGACATCGTTTCAGCTTCATTATGTCGTCGATGTTTGGTGTCAAATTAGATGTACTAATTTTCAGAATAGCTTGAAGATGTTCATCTGTCAGTCTCGAACGGTGTTTAGACTGGTTGATTTTCATTATTGAAAACATCTGTTCACATATATATGAACTTCCAAACATACATAAAATACGAGAAGCGTGTTTGCTCATGTTGAGATAGTTACCATGACTTTTAAAATATTTTGAGTAGAATGTCAAAATATCAACTTCCTTGAACTTGTCTTTTAAAACAGTGTCACATTGCAAGTCTATTAGTTCCATTTGCATATTTGTTGGCGCCTTGGCAACTTCAAAGGTGAATGGATTATTAAACAAAGGAAATTCACAGGAGTTCAATTCGCGAAAATCTGCGAAACGACCTTCAAACTCCGTTATAAGATCAAGTAGAAGAGTAGCAAACTCTGTTAGTTTCTCTGCACTGTACGTACCACGTGCTCGAATACTAGGAAAGTGGTGAAGTACTTGATCTCGCAATTGGGACTCCAACAACTTTAATTTTATCTCAAACGCTTGTATATTTGAGTACATTTGCGTGACAATCATGTTTTTGCCTTGAAGCTTAACGTTCAAGTTATTGAAATGCTCCGTCATATCTATTAGAAAAGCACAATCAAGCCACCATTCGTCGCTATGATTAGATAATTGGTTTTCCCTTTTGATCCATAAAATTAACAATATGTTCACGCAATTCGAAAAATCGCTTTAACATTGAACCACGACTAAGCCAACGAACTTCTGTAAAGTATATAATATCAGAATGTGCTTCATCGAGATCTTTTAAAAATTGTGTGAATTGACGGTGATTTAGGCCTTTGCTCCGAATGAAGTTTATAATTTTAATTATTGGCTTCATGACATGATCCATTTTAAGTATTTTAGATGCCAAGGACTCTTGATGAATCATACAGTGGATCCCCACAAATTCGTGTTCAGGTGTAGCTTCATCTGAAATTTTCTTACGTATTTTCGTTACAACACCAGCATTTTTTCCAACCATGGCTGGTGCACCATCAGTCGTAATACTGCATAATTTTCCCCAATCAAGTTCATTATTTTGAATTAATTGTTCAATCGCCTGGTAAACATCTTGAGCTGTAGTAGTATCCTTCAAAGGTACATATTTCAATAGTTCTTCAGTAATGAAAAAGTTTTTATCGATTCCGCGAATAAACACAGCAAGCTGCGCTGTATCTTTGATATCGGTTCTTTCATCGACAGCAATGGAATAAAAAATAAATTCTTTCACTTTTTCTCTAAGTTGCTTATGCAAATTATCCGCCAACTCATTTACTCTGCCAGCAATTGTATTTCTGGACAGGGGTATATCTTGAATACATTGTTTCTGGGATGGGAATGAAATCTCAGCCACATCTAACATACATTCCTTAACAAATTCGCCGTCACTAAAAGGTTTCGATTTCTTTGCAATTTTTAGTGCAATCACATAACTCGCTCTCATAGCATTCTCACTATCAACTTTGGCCTTTGTAAAGAACGATTGCTGTCCCTTCAATTAACTTTTAAAACATTCTAGTTTTTCTAGTCTGATCTCGTCAGAGAATTTGTCAAACTTCTCTTTATGATGGGTTTCATAGTGTCTTTTCAAGTTGAATTCTTTGCAAACAGCAATAGTTTGATTACAAATCAAGCAAAGTGGTTTGCCTTTCCATTCAATGAAAAAATACAATAGTTCCCACTTACTTTGAAAAACGCGACACTCGCTATCAACTTTACATCGTTTATTAGAAGACATTGCAACAGACGCAAGGCGCACTCAAATAAATTACACACAACAAGCACAATCAACGCAAAAGAATAAATATTCTTGTGAACAACGTTTGTCTGGCTACTGACTGAGCTGACTGCTGCACTGTTCACAGCACACTCCCCCGCCCTGTTGTTCGTCTCTGGCATTGCATCGGCGACGTTGCCGTAGACTACAGTAAAATGCTCGGGTTAGCCATGATTGGTTAGACACGTTTGGTTAATACACCCGTGGAGGATGTTCAATTATATCAATTAATTATAACATTTATAGAATATAAATATAAAATTACAAGATTTTAAAACATAATAACATTAATTTCTAACTATTGTTGGCATATTTTCAACCATTCACAGCAGGCCTATGTGATTGGTTGACTCCAGCAAAGCGGGCCGGATTAGAATGTCTTGAGGGCCGGTCGTGGCCCGCGGGCCGTATCTTTGACACTACTGCTTTAAACGATCTAATTCAGACCCATGTTTGTACTTTAATAATTACATATATTTAATAGTGAATGTTGATAATTTAATGATATTTTCTAAATCACAAGAAAAGTTGAACATTTGTAAACGAAGGTTAATGTTACAATTTGAAATGCGAGATTTGTCTCCAAATTCTCAGAATAATTTTTCTTTAAAAGTTTTGGGTATAACTATAAGAAAAAAAAATAATTATTTGTTTTTGAGTCAGAAAGAATTAATTCAAAAAGTGTTGGTAAAATTTAATATGTTAAATTGTAAAACCTCTCGTGTGCCTATTCAACCAAAATTAAATTTAAAGATTCAAGTGAAAATTTAAACTTACCTTATAGAGAGCTTATTTGATTATTAATGTATATTATGTTAGGAACAAGACCTGATCTGAGCTAGTCGATTTCAGAAATGTTTTAACCACGAACATTGGACTTATCTGAAAAATGTTTTCATGTACTTAAAATTAACAGAAAATTACGGTTTAATGTACAAAAGATCAATAACCCAGAACAGACAGATAGTCAGTGCATTTGTAGATGCAGATTATGCAAATGATATCAATGATAGAAAAAGTGTCTCTGGATTTGGAATTAAAATTTACAATAATTTTGTGTTTTGGAAATCAAAGAAGCAAGCCACACTCTCACTGAGTAGCTCAGAAGCAAAATGTTTATTTGTTGGTTAACTACTTTCTGAAATTTTAAATATAAACACTTTTCCTATCATAATTTTTGAGGATAACCAATCAACCATGAAAATTGCAAGCACTTTAAAAACAAAACGTTCCAAACATATTGAGGTGTCAAACTCAATTTATATGAGTGCCATTTTTTCTTCGAGGCATGCTTGGTTGGCCGGCTTAAAAAAAGTTTGTTTATATATCATAACGGAAATCTTTATTCAACGAAATATATAAAATAACATAAAATAAAAAAAAGTTATATCCATACAATAGATAAATAAAAGTTTAGTATAGTAACTATTTCGATGACCCAGATACTTGACATCGTTTCAGCTTCATTATGTCGTCGATGTTTGGTGTCAAATCAGATGTACTAATTTTCAGAATAGCTTGAAGATGTTCATCTGTCAGTCTCGAACGGTGTTTAGACTGGTTGATTTTCATTATTGAAAACATCTGTTCACATATATATGAACTTCCAAACATACATAAAATACGAGCAGCGTGTTTGCTCATGTTGGGATAGTTACCATGACTTTTAAAATATTTTGAGTAGAATGTCAAAATATCAACTTCCTTGAACTTGTCTTTTAAAACAGTGTCACATTGCAAGTCTATTAGTTCCATTTGCATATTTGTTGGCGCCTTGGCAACTTCAAAGGTGAATGGATTATTAAACAAAGGAAATTCACAGGAGTTCAATTCGCGAAAATCTGCGAAACGACCTTCAAACTCCGTTATAAGATCAAGTAGAAGAGTAGCAAACTCTGTTAGTTTCTCTGCACTGTACGTACCACGTGCTCGAATACTAGGAAAGTGGTGAAGTACTTGATCTCGCAATTGGGACTCCAACAACTTTAATTTTACGCAAACGCCTGTATATTTGAGTACATTTGCGTGACAATCATGTTTTTGCCTTGAAGCTTAACGTTCAAGTTATTGAAATGCTCCGTCATATCCACCAGAAAAGCACAATCAAGCCACCATTCGTCGCTATGATTAATTGGTTTTCCCTTTTGATCCATAAAATTAACAATATGTTCACGCAATTCGAAAAATCGCTTTAACATTGAACCGCGACTAAGCCAACGAACTTCTGTAAAGTATATAATATCAGAATGTGCTTCATCGGGATCTTTTAAAAATTGTGTGAATTGACGGTGATTTAGGCCTTTGCTCCGAATGAAGTTATAATTTTAATTATTGGCTTCATGACATGATCCATTTTAAGTATTTTAGATGCCAAGGACTCTTGATGAATCATACAGTGGATCCCCACAAATTCGTGTTCAGGTGTAGCTTCATCTGAAATTTTCTTACGTAGTTTCGTTACAACACCAGCATTTTTTCCAACCATGGCTGGTGCACCATCAGTCGTAATACTGCATAATTTTCCCCAATCAAGTTCATTATTTTGAATTAATTGTTCAATCGCCTGGTAAATATCTTGAGCTGTAGTAGTATCCTTCAAAGGTACACATTTCAATAGTTCTTCAGTAATGAAAAAGTTTTTATCGATTCCGCGAATAAACACAGCAAGCTGCGCTGTATCTTTGATATCGGTACTTTCATCGACAGCAATGGAATAAAAAATAAATTCTTTCACTTTTTCTCTAAGTTGCTTATGCAAATTATCCGCCAACTCATTTACTCTGCCAGCAATTGTATTTCTGGACAGGGGTATATCTTGAATACATTGTTTCTGGGATGGGAATGAAATCTCAGCCACATCTAACATACATTCCTTAACAAATTCGCCGTCACTAAAAGGTTTCGATTACTTTGCAATTTTTAGTGCAATTACATAACTCGCTCTCATAGCATTCTCACTATCAACTTTGGCCTTTGTAAAGAACGATTGCTGTCCCTTCAATTTACTTTTAAAACATTCTAGTTTTTCTAGTCTGATCTCGTCAGAGAATTTGTCAAACTTCTCTTTATGATGGGTTTCATAGTGTCTTTTCAAGTTGAATTCTTTGCAAACAGCAATAGTTTGATTACAAATCATGCAAAGTGGTTTGCCTTTCCATTCAATGAAAAAATACAATAGTTCCCACTTACTTTGAAAAACGCGACACTCGCTATCAACTTTCCGTCGTTTATTAGAAGACATTGCAACAGACGCAAGGCGCACTCAAATAAATTACACACAACAAGCACAATCAACGCAAAAGAATAAATATTCTTGTGAACAACGTTTGTCTGGCTACTGACTGAGCTGACTGCTGCACTGTTCACTGCACACTCCCCCGCCCTGTTGTTCGTCTCTGGCATTGCATCGGCGACGTTGCCGTAGAGTACAGTAAAATGCTCGGGTTGGCCATGATTGGTTAGACACGTTTGGTTAATACACCCGTGGAGGATGTTCAATTATATCAATTAATTATAATATTTATAGAATATAAATATAAAATTACAAGATTTTAAAACATAATAACATTAATTTCTAACTATTGTTGGCATATTTTCAACCATTCACAGCAGGCCTATGTGATTGGTTGACTCCAGCAAAGCGGGCCGGATTAGAATGTCTTGAGGGCCGGTCGTGGCCCGCGGGCCGTATCTTTGACACCACTGATGTAAAGCATCATTTTATAAGGGAATGTGTAGGAAATAATAAAATTAAAATATTATATGTCTCAACTTCCGATCAAATTGCAGACATATTTACAAAAGCATTACCTACTGTAAAAATGGAATATTTTAGAGAAAAACTAAATGATACTGAATGTTAAAACATTTATTTTACACAATATATATTTGTATTGTGGCTTATTTGTAAACAACATAAGAATTGTGGGGGTGTGTTGATAATTATGATTGGCAATTCTTTTGTTATATGCTCCATGCCAACTGTCATAAACGTTGTTGTTGCTATGCTAATGTTGAGCTAATAACGTTTTTATGTACTTTTTGTGCTAATTCAAGTAATCAATACATACCATTGAGATCGAACTATTGTTTCACTGATCCATAAAACCAATACATGTATGCACAATGAAATGTCGGAAGTCAAGGCTATGAGCGTCAAAATTTAACTTAACAACACTTTTCCTTCTTATTTTCGGAAAGTTTCGCAATTATTATAAAACATTCTCATCTGCATCCGCCATGGCGAACGGATCATCGACGAATGCGAATGTTCGTAATTTAAATGCCCCTGCTCGCAGGAACGAAACGAACGAACAAATACCTACGAAATCGTTCGTTTGCTTCAATTTAAACGCACCTAAGACTTCGATTTTTTATTGACTCGTATTTAGAAGTCTAACACCCGATTTCACCAACTAATTCCTAAAGTTAGGCAATACCTAAACCAGATTTAGGAATTCCTAAATGACATATGCGTTCCATCGTTACATAAGTGATATAAGAGTTGTAGGAAATAACTAACATTAGGACAGCTGACAACCCTCGCCTAAATCCCTAGAGTTTTTAGGTAATACTTTACTTGACCTTGAAAGTTCGTTTATAGTCGTTGTTGAAAGGTTAAATATCTTTCGTTTTATTTATATTAACGCGCGGTGAAACGCATATTTCATCCAGGAATTCCTAATACGGTTTAGGTATTACCTAACGTTAGGTGAAATCGGGCATGAATCTCCTACAAATTAGTTGTGCATGTTCCGCACAACAAAACAATGCGTAATATGTGGCAAAATCCAAGATCTTATATACTATATATACTTAAAGTCCACAATCTATTTCTGTGAAGATCAGTTTGACTTAGATTTTTAATTTATTCTATAATAGTATTTTCCTAATTACATCATTAATGTCTGAATTTATAAACGTAATCCTTTTCTATCGCCATATATGATGATTTGAATGGTTTAAAACCAAGACTGAATGACACCGTTAATAACAAAACGTCATTTTGGCAGTAATGATAACCTTTCAAAAAATTATATTGTTGTCTTATATTAACGTGCTAATTTAACTTTTCGGATTATTGTGGAGAAACGACCTCGTTCGAATTACAAGGAAGCATAAAGTATATATCATCTGACAGAAACAGTAATAGTTTATGTAATTGGGTAATACCTTCACCAGAAAATACAATAACTACATTAAGAATATTAAAATTGAACTTCTCAAGAAATTATGGTAATTCACTTAATATTTCTATAGATAGATGTTTCGACCCGTATAAAGACAGATGTGACGGAATCATTAATTGTCCAAAAGGCGAAGACGAAATAAACTGTTCAGAACTTTGTCCTCAGCTTATCAAATGCCCAAATGAAGAAAAATGCTTGAAACTCAACCAAATCTGTAATTCTGTAATAGATTGTTTAGATGGTTATGATGAAAAACATTGTACACAAGAAACATACGATATAGCAGGTATTTTTATTACTACCATGTATGTTATATGTACAGTTTGTTGTACTTTAATCGCATGTTCCGTATTTCGTTGGTTGTTAAATAGAAAACGAAGAACACGAACCGCTATAGATTATCCTTTGCGACATTTTGATGATGATAATCCTCCTAGTAACAATGAATTGTACGATTCAGATTTTAGGTCAGGTGGACCTATATACGAACACTATGTAGAAGCTTTGAGGCAAAAAGAACGGTCTTCGCAATCTAAGGAGGTACCCCCATCGTTTCCGTTCCACCATTTAGACGGAGAAAATGAGTTAGTTGTGTTAGCCTCTCTAAGCGTACCTACTGAAATGTGTATCGGCCTGACTTTATCAGAATCTTCGAAAGAAACTATTAAGACTTTGAAATCAGTTAAATTTACAGATGATTCTTCCTCTTCCTACGAATTAATTAGTGCGGGAAGAAATGTTAAATGTTCTACTAGTTCAAGCGAACATTCGGTTCACATAAAAGGACCAGCGTTATCTATGCCTAGTACTAGTACTAATTTTGTTAACGCTAGCAACGAAGTGAAGAATTTCAAAAGTGTTCCTATGATGACGAGAAGGAGATCAAAGTCTAAATACAAGAAAATGGTAACATTCAGTGAAGCAGAACCTGTAAATAGAGAGAAAAGTAGTACTTCTATTGAGATAGAAGACCAAGATGTATGTTTTCCAGCTTCGACGAAAAGTTGTTTCGAGCTCTGTAATGAAAATGAAAAAAAATGCGGTAGATTTTATAAGTCCGTCAATGAAATGTACACCGTAGGTATTAATAATGAGTTCGATAAATTCGCTGATAATGTTCAGTGGTTTGGTAATGCAAATATTGATCCAGACATAGCAACAATTCGTAGTATTGATGAAGTGAAGAAAAATAATTTTTCTTCGAACTGATTAATAATTTTCATTACTAATATTGTTATTTCAAATTAATTGTAAATCTATTATAAATAGTTTCGTTGAAATGTTAACAAGGTTATTAACTTTTTCCATTTACATACCAAATAAAGAATAAAGTCATCAATTGATTCATAAAATTTTTTTAATACCAAAATGGATGGAATAAAAAACTACGAATCAAAAATGGTCGCCAATTTTCAAGAACTCAACAAATTTCTCGGTTTTAGCTTCGAATCAGGTTATAGAAAATTTTATTCTCATTATTCTAAAATTGATATTAACTGAGCTTTTAGCATAAATGGAGTAGTAAGAAACTGGAAAGATCGATAAATATAGTAGTTTGGAATAAAAACGCAATAGGAGATACTTCATGTCACTGTCCATCTGAGCGAAGATAGCTCAGAAATTGGTTTTAAGAATAATCCCAATCCACATAATTCGTTATCAAAGAAACTAATGTGTAATTAGTAAACACGATTTTGAGTCTGTCTAACTATTGGATGAAAACATATTTTAACTTAACAAAAATTTTTTGTAGCTACCAGAAAGAAGTTTAAAATTTCAAGGAAATCTGGTTTTTCCTAAATTAATTTGTATACAGGATCTTTAAATAAGTAAACATTTTCAAATGCATTTGAAAACATCTTTGGTTAACTTATTGGTGGACGACAAGAATAAAAAATGCAGTGGCTGATAAAAAAAATGGAAAAATACTTACAGGCGAAAAAACAAAATCACTGGGAGGGAGGACTATAAACAACAAAGAATCAAGTCAAAAAATAATAATGAAGAAAAACGCTTCGAAAGGTTCCGAGGAAAAGATGAAAACGGAAACCTTATAGTAACTAGGATAAAATCATGGAAAGATGGAGCTAAAGAGTTTTTAGAAGGGACCGATGAACATAAAAATAAAGAAGATACAAGGTAGACAAGAAATTTAATTAGATCCCAATGAAAAAATAAACAAAAAGGAGGTCAAATTTAAACAAGGGACGGCGCCTGGACATGCGCATGAACAAAGTACTTGAAGACAAAACACCTGATGAATGGAATTTGTGGATCATTACCCAATCGACATGAAAGAGGATTACAGAGAATGCCGAAATTAAATAGGCATCATATTCACTAATAGTACAGTGTACGCCAAAATTTTGGAGAAAAGACTGAGGGAAAAAGTGGAACATACATTAGACGAAACGCAGTTTAAATTAATACAGGGGTAAAGGCACAACCGACATGATGTTTGTTATAAGACATAAATATACACTGCTGCTTCATAGACCTGACAAAAGCCTCTTACTGGGTTAAAAGAGAGCATGTATCGAAAACTAAGGAATAGAAGAGTGTCTGAAATTGTAATAAAATGAATACAAAGCCTAATTAAACATACAGATAATTATGTAAGACTTAAGCAAGAGAAATCAACACCATTCGAAACCACATTAGGAATAAAACAGTGATGTATCTTGAGCCCATTATTGTCATAGATGAAGCAATTAAAGAAGCAAAGAAAAAACGTAAGTCATATGAAGTAGGATACTGGAAAATGAAAAAGGTACTAATATCAGAACTCTGCTATGCGGATGATATGGTGACTGCTAGCAAAAATGACAGAAAATTGAAAGATAATCTGGAGATGTTCAATAAGATTAAGAGGTTTCTTGTATTAGCCCCCAAATGTGGTCACCCATCATGTTCTCAGTATACCGTCCTTTAAAACATTGTTCAAAGTCCATCTCATATTAGTGAAAGCGTTCCTCTTGCTCTTGTGAATATGCGTTTGCAGTTATCGAACATATCAGAAATAAGCTCTTTGTAATTTGTAGTTTTTGGTTGTCAAGAAAGCCCTGTATCATTATTTTAATGCTGAACCACTTTTTTTTAATGGGCATTCAATAACTGTGCGAAATATTCCCTGGCCATTAATTGCTTGATGTTAAGACCGATGAAAATACTAACTTTAACTTGAGCCTCTGACAATTTAGGAAATGATATTGAAAAGAGCTTCAGAATCTGGTCGAAGAGCCTTCATCAGACTTAAATATATCGCAATGGGGACTTCACAATCGTTCATTTTTGTTATTATATTTTCTTATCTGAAACTATGCCACATAAACAAAGATACCATGGATATTGAGTATCCGCCTTGCATACTTTAAAGTGTGAAGTGCTATGTTAACGCTTTGGTAGCTTTTTTTGGACATTACACAATGAGCCAGATGAAAAGATGTAAATTTATTTCCATTAAGGAGAAGCATGATCAAAAGCTGTTGTCCCTCTAAGAGCGTTTTCAGACGATACCATTACCATACAATTTTCAGCGGGCGATAAATGGTCGCAAAATGGTATATCATTTTCACACATAACCATAATTTGATACCATCGAATTTTGTACCCTAAAGTAGTTATTACACAGTTGCCAAGATTAGTAAGTTAGAAAGTGTTATGGATAGAAGACGTGTGTTGCTAGCGCTACTTCTCAAACGGAGAAAAGCAAGGAAACAAAGGGAGGCTCGATGGAAAAATCGACGGTACTGGGTTCATCCTTTGTTACAAAGTAGATATTTGGAAGGCGCGTTTTATATACTATTTGAAAAATTAATTGAACACGAAGAAAAAATTTTCAATTATTTTCGTATGACATACAATACCTTCAGGATGTTACTAGAACGTCTTTCAGACTCTATAAAGAAAACAGACACAACGATGAGATTAAGTGTTCCTCCAAAAGAAATGCTGGCAATTACTTTAAGGTAAGTTTTTATTACATAATGAATTAGTACAAAATAAATTTATTATAAGTTTTGAAAACAGGTATAATCTTCCCGATATTCATCTGACGCTGGAGTCGAATAAGCAGATGTTGATGGATATGACGGATAAACTTCATTATTGGACAAAGATCTTTTGCTTTTAATGCCCATTATTAATTTTAGTACACCCATGCGGAATTCTATTTTTTCGTCCTCCGTGAAATTTTTTACAGCACGTGTAACTGACATGAAAAAGGCAGTATCTTCGTCCGTTTGTGTTGGTGGTGGTTGATAAGTGGCTTCTAAAGCTTTTAAAATTGCTTTGTCTGTTTCATCGATGGAAGATACTTTTCTTCGTTTTGGGGCACAAGAAGCTCTAGGTGTCTGTTCAGATACTGCATCTTCATCACTTACTTGTTCTTTTTCAGTAGTATTTTCAGAAATACTGGATTCTGTGTCTCTTTTTCGAGTACTTTCAATAAAATTGCATTTGTTCAAAGTATATGTACTTCTTTGTACGTTTGTCACCACTTCTCTTTTTTCTCGAATTTGCAAATGCATCCCTAATATGTTTCCGTTTGTCATGAATAACTTTTCCTGCAAATAATAATCTTTTTGAAATATAAATATGCAAGTTAATTTTTAGCTTAAAAAAAGTAAAATATTTTATTATTTACAGATACCTCGCTAGTGGAAACTCATTTACAGATCTTCTCTATACTTATAAAATAGGTATCTCAACTATAAGTGAAATTGTTCGCACGGTTTGTCAGCAGCTATGGATTCATTTTAGAGAAGAATACCTGCCTATACCTTCAGAGCAAGATTGGCTCAGTATTGCACAAAATTTTCAGAGAATGTCATATTTTCCACATTGCATTGGCGCTGTGGACGGTAAACATATTAGGGTACAAAAACTTCGGGAAAGTGGTTCGATGAACTTTTATTATAAACATTACTTTTCTATAGTTCTAATGGCTGTGGCAGACTCTGATTATAAATTTATATAAGTTGACATAGGGGCATACGGAAAGGATTGCGATTCATCGGTTTTTCAAGAAAATGAAAAATAACTCCCTAAATATTCCTAATGAAACTCTTTTGGCAGGAACAAATACTAGTTTTCCATTTGTTTTAGTCGGAGATGAGGCATTTCCGTTAAATGGAAATTTGTTAAGACTATTTGGAGGTCATAATCTAACTGTAATTAAAAAAATATTTAGTTATCGTTTAACACGAGCACGAAGATTTGTAGAATGTACATTCGGTATAATGAGCAACAAATGGAGAATTTTCCATCGACCACTAAATGTTTCTAAAACATTTGCAAAGGACATTGTAAAAGCTGCAGTAATTTTACATAACATAGTTCGTCAAAAAGATGGCTTTCGTACGACTGACTTCTACGTTTATACAAGTACAAATGGTTTGCAAAATCTACAACGGGTAAGGGCTGTATGAGGTGGAAGACAGGCAAACGACATACGGGACGAATTTGCCAATCATTTTGTGAGTCCCGCGGGCACTTTACCTTGGCAAATGGACAAAATTTGATGTATTATTATTGTAAAAATTTATTAAACTAACATTTTATTAACCTACTTTGTTTTTGAAGAAATCAAATTTATTACTCATTAATCTGTATATTTGTTTCTTTTGAGTCAATAAACATATTTAATTAAACTCAGCTGCTTCTATTTTTTCTTCGTTGAGAAGTTTTCGAAATCTTCTATCAAATTTTTCTCTATCTTATCTTTATAATCGTCCTGGGTTTTATCCCAAAGGCAGGGCCTTTGTTCTATTAACTCTATTAGAGTTAAAGGATCAAATAGAAATTTAGATGTTTTCTTGGACATCACAACACTGGAACTGATACAAAAGCTGCGATTTCTAGCTACACGTGTGAAAACATGCATAGACTTGCATTGCGTAGAGAAATGGTAGCGGAAAAAAATCGCACCGATCACGCGATTTTAGTAGAACAAATCGCTTGGGTCATGCAATGTTTATTTCAAGTTTTATGATGTTAAATACCCAAAATATACAATGATTTGGAAGGGTCAAATTTATTTCTCATCTATTTTATATAACAGCTAAGACCACACACACATATCCTCAATAAATTAGTTTTTGTAAAAATAATATACTACCAAAACTGCCATTTACGGATGTCAGTAAAACTTTGTGCCACGTACACGTCTCAAGCGACTCTAGAAAGAATAAAGGTTCCATTTAATAAAAAATTAAAGTAATGAAATCTGAATTACAAAAATTTTTGAAATCACGTAAAATATCATGTCGTTCATTAAATGTATCCAACTTTTTTTATGTTCAATTGATACTTAACAAAGAAACATTTATTCAAATTATTCTCAATTTGATAAAGTATCTCAACCTATCTCATATGCGAGAAAAGTATTGGTTTACCCCCAATTTTGAAAAAAAATTACGTTTTTCATCAAGAGCAACACGAAAAAACGGTTTTTCGAAAAAAAAAATCCTGTGTGTATGTCGTCGGCCACTTTTAGTTACATGTCTTGTTAGCATATAGCCTCCGGAGTGCAACAAGTTACCAATTTTATAATTGAATATTGTTCAGGACATCTCACAGATGAACCCTATTGATTTTCAGCTCACCATAGCCAGTACATCGGGTACATAGGTAATTGTACATTTTATTTCGGCGAGTACTTAAATCTAAGAATTCAAACTTAAATAACGGGAAACCGATGCATTTTATGACATATACTTCCTAAACATTTTTTAAAGTACTCGGAAATACATTTCTAATGAGTACTATAAAAAGTTAGTAACATCAAAATTGAGCAAGTTATAAAAAAAAATAAGATGACACTTGAATTTTTTTGGAAAAAAACGAAAAATAAAACCTCCACCATTTCTACAAAAATTTATGGTTATCCCTAAAGGATTTTCTTTTTTTATCATAAGTAATGATCTCAAAAATTTTGACCGGTTTAGAATGTTTATTTTTGAAAGAAAGTATGTTTTAATAAAATCAAAATTTTTCAAATTTTCGTAAATATCATTCTCTTTTGAAAAAAAATATTGGATATTCGTAAAAAATGATAAAGAAACGAAATTTGAGTTCTTTCTGTAACAAAGATTTTGGTTTTTTTCTATTTTTATAGAATGAAAAATAACCGAGATAGAGACGTTTAAAGCCTAACTTTTACTGCGAGAACCATGTAACCGGGACCCCTTAACCCTTTATCTTTTAAAAAAATAAGGGCTCTAAAAATCCTATTTAAAACGGTCTTATAGCTCTTGAAATTACCTTTCAAATGGTTTTTGGATGAACCTGATATCTTAAAAATTAACGGAGTTATTGTAAAAAAACAAATTATATTTTTTTGGAAAAAAATTTTGGAGCAGAGATTTGGTATGCATATATTATAGGAAAACGTGTCAATAGGTACAAGAATTCAGACGACGAGTAACACATCACTGAATTCTTAACAAATTCATTCTAAATTTCAGAAATTGCAGCCAATTTATCCACCTTCATTCTTTCTGTCCTGGTAGCCATATCGTCGAATTTTATCAAAGATAATAAAACGAAAATCTTGCTAGAGGCATTGTACAACAAAATATGTCTTTACCGATCCCATCGCTAAGCCATAGAGTCCGTAGGTCTTCGTGACCGGATTTAAAAGAACCCAGCAAATACAAAAGGGCAAAAAATACCTGTATTTCAATTTAATTGGTATCTTGGATAAAGACTGGTATAAATAATGTACTGTCCTTGCATATCCTTAATTTTTGCATTTGTGTGCACAATAATCTTCTCAATTATGGAGTTTGTGATGAGAAGCCTCTAATATTCTAGCTCCGATGAGGGGGATTCTGACGAGCAGGACCTTGTAAACTAGGAAGTATTTCAATAATATTGGAGCTTCTCGGTTTTCCTTTAGTTGAGGGAAGCTGACTCTATTTAGGTTTATCTTTTCCAACATGATATTGTTTTCCTCACTTCTTGTTTTTCGTCATTATTTTCACTATTTTATGATGACTCTGATTGGTCGAGTTGTTCATCATCTGGTTTCCACTCGATTTCACTGTCGATATCGTGTTGACTGTAATCTTCAGTCACTTTCATTTTTATCGCTTTCGTCCCTTCTCAAATTTAGCAGCATACAATACGTCTATCAATAATAACACTTATGTCGCTGGTTGATAAGTCATTGGAAGCAATTTTTTTCTCCAGGTTCATTTCTAGACTCCAGATCTTCCCAAAAAGAAATATCTTCCACTATTTGCAATAATTCGACGTCAGAGAGAACTATTCTGGCCATAATCTGAAAACAAAATACAATATACATATTATACACAAACTTATTTTTCCACATTCATTATACCTTATAGATTGTGGACTGCACAAATCAGCGGAAATCAAGGAATCAAGGCAGATAAAGTGGAAACTCAAAAACTTATTGGTTGCATTACTGGAGTCAAAGGGAATCGATGGGAAACCGAACAATTGAAAAATCAATTTCTCGCAACAGATTTCTGTTAGTATCAAAACTTTATTGTGACCCTCCTAAAAAACCTCTAAATGCACCGAGAACTTACATAGAAGAGATAATTTACCAACTGTCGTAAATTTAGCGTTTATCAAAGCATAGAATCGACGACCTATGACAAAATTCAAGGGACGATCTGCACTCAAGCCGTATATGCCGCTCAAACCTACTAAAAAGGGCATAAAGTTATGGCTACGTTGCGATGCCGATTCTGGGTATACCTATTATGTAGAAGTGTATTCTGATGAACAACAGAATACCGTCTTTGCAAATACGACAACCACTTTTGGCGGAAGGGTTGTCAAATCATTAGCTGCAGCTATAAAAGAAAAATATGTAGTTCGATCGATGCAAAAATTGTTTCTTGTTGTGCCATATTCAGTGATAGATATACAAGTACGTGATCATTGCTTTTCTCAAATAAAGGTTTATTATTTCTGACTTTATGTTTTTATTTAAAGCTGTTGGTACATACTTGTATCACTTAAAATTCGTAATTTACCAGGGGTTTAGTAATCCCCCTTTTCAAAAATTAAATTATAAACTCTAAAAACCTTTATTTATTTAAGTTAATAATCACTCGACTAAAAATATATTTCAAAAAAATTGGTATTCAGTGACGAAAGGTTTAACAAACCCACAATATTAAGTCATCAATGAACAGATAAAGGGAGCACTCAACTATTGTCTTCTTAAGTAATAATTGTAAAGATCAGCAGATTTTAATTTTCCTTGGTGTTCCTTATCATTGCACAGTTATAATAACAATTAAAATATTCTTTATTTACATTTTTGATTCCCTGTTAACAATATTCTAACAAGAATTACATATATACAAATCTGAGCCGATGCTTTAGAATAAATATTATGTGTTGTGTGCGTCTGCGGTGATGGTATTGCTCCTTGCTTGTTCAGCATTATCCATTCGGTGTGATTGTTTATATGACCGGCTCCCTGGTATGCGTTTGAGGCTCCTAGAATCTTTCGGCTGAGTTTCCCTGGAAAGCAGCTGAACAACAGGGTCTCAAAATTGATTGGGAAATTAGTTTTTGAGGAGGCAACATGACTGACGTTGATTTGGTTATATTTATTTATCCGGAGTGATTTACACATTGTGTATACTGGGACTGCGTATGTGAGTATCGGTCTTATGATTTGTTTGTATATAAGTATTTTCTTTTGGCTTTTGAGTTTACTGTGTCTAGATATGAGTGGGTACAGTCTGCTCATGACAATTTTGGCTTTAGTACTTGTTGCGTTATATGTGCGTTTGCATTTGTATTGCCTTGCATAGTACACCCTAAATAGTTTAGAGTATTGCTGGGCGTAATGAGATGGTAGTCTACATGTAGCTGCGGTTGCAGTGACCTGTCTTTTGTAACTAATCTCCTGAGTAATAAATACTCTGTTTTGGATGTGTTGATAGCCAGTTTGTGTTCTTGGAAGTAAGGTATTCTTTTTGTTTTAATGTATGTTTGTGAAGCTTCTAATGCGTGATCAGGATTCTTTGCTGATTTTACAAAACATGTGTCGTCGGCATACATTGTGGTTAATATTTGGGGTGAGGTTGGGATATCGTAGATAAATATGTAATAAGCAAAGGTGATAAAACGGAGCCTTGCTTGAACTGTGAATGGACCCGCTGTGTAGTTATTAATTTTAGTGTAAAATTTTCTGTGCGTTAGATAAGATTTTAATTAAATAATCAAGTATTTGCAGTTTAATTAACTTGTAGTTTATTCCCTAGAGCCATACGGAGTCAAAAGCATTTTTTTACATAGTGTTTAATTTCTAACTTGTCTAACTGCTAACATGATAGCTTAAATATTTATTTTCAATTCAACCTTGGAAGTTTTTCTGTCAGTTACAAAAAATTGTCAATGTCAAAAATAAAAAATTTCTACTTCATAAAATATATTTGATTTATATCAACGATTCAAGATAATTTGAATGATATCCAATCCTTCCAAGTGAAATAAGAGCTATTGAAGCTTTATGTGTGTTTAAGGAATAATCGTTCGTTTATTCCCATACATAAATTTGATCCCTCGAGTCGGACAGAGCATAAAACCAGCGATAAATCCCAATTATTAAAATTGGAAAATGGAATGTGTGTCTGGTATCTGGTAATTGGACTGGACCGATTGTGAATTGGACTTTGTCAAGGACTCATTCAGGTCAGACGTTTCCAATATATTTTTTATTTTTTGAACTGTTCAACATTTGACGTGCGAGTTTTCGCACACAGTTTGCAAACTTTTTTTACGTATATAAACCTGTAATCAAACATGGATCCGGATGCGTTGTTATTAAAAGCGCACGCCGCTCGAAGAACTGCTAAAGGTAGTATCACTAGAATAGAGAATTTTATCAATGCAAATGCAGGTAATTTATTGCATAAACTTGAATATGATACCAGGTTAGAGCTACTTGAAACTTCTTTCAAAAAATTTTGTGAGTCTCAGGACGTCATTGAGGGCTCCGAGACAGATCTTGATAAGATTGGTGACCCTAGTGACTATGAAGAAAAATATTGTACTTTAAAAACTCAATTAAAAATTTTGATTGATCATTCTTCTCCTAAAGATAATGCTACCGTTCAAGGTACAAACCAACAAGGTCATCACGCAAATTCCATACAAAATGTTAATGTTAAAACAGAGGTAAAATCTAAGATGCCTGAAATTGTAATTGACAAATTTGCAGGTGGGCACCAAAGTTGGAATGGTTTCTATGATATTTTTAAAGCCCTTGTTTGTTTTAGACAATGATGATTTGGCAGAAATACAAAAACTTATTTATTTAAAATCAAATTTACTGGGTGAACCTCAAAAATTAATTTCAAATTTACCATTGGTCGCCTCTAATTTGTCAGTAGCAATTGACATACTTAAGGAAAGATATGAAAATAAGTTAGCGAATATTTACGTTCACATCAAGGGCCTATTAGACGTTCCATCAATAAATAAAAGTAATTCAATGAATTTGCGTAACTTTGTTGTCACAGTTAAACAGCACACTGAGTGCTTAAAAAATTTGAATGTTCCTATAGCAGAGTGGGATTTGATTTTGGTGTATATTTTGTCCCAAAAACTAGACATTAACACTAGACGTGGGTATGAATTGGAAAGAGGTCCTACTCTTTTACCTACTTTAGACGGGTTCCTCAAGTTCGTTGAGAAAAGATGTCAGGCTGCTGAAAATTTGGTTTCGCCAGAGTTGCCTCGTAAAAACTCTAATTTTGCTAATGTAGATAAAAAGTTAAGTTGTTTGTTTTGCAAAATGTCAAATCATAACATGTTTAAATGCTTTAAATTCAAAGAATTGCCATTGAATAAAAGAAAACAGTTTATATTTTCAAATCGGTTATGTTTAAAATGTTTTGCTCCACATCATGTAAGTAAATGTGAGTGGAAGAATTGCCCTATTTGCGGCGAAGCTCATAATTCCCTATTGCATGCGGGAAACTCTGTCGATTATTCGTCAAAATCTAATAATTCTCACAATAATACAATAAATGCTCAACAAAATTCGAGTTTTGATTCCAATCGTGGGCCTACCAATCACAAACAAAAAGGTTATTCCATGAACAAATCGAGTAGTAACTCAGATCAAGCTTCTAACATAGAACAAATACAAAATTCGGAGGTTACTCAAGCTTCCACTAGTGACAAGCTTGGGGCGCAATCCAACACTATGTCAAGCCTTTTTATAAACCAAAAATCTCATATTTTATTGGCAACTGCATCCGTACATGTTTCAAATAACAATGGCCATTTAGTATCTGCCAGAGCCGTGCTTGATAGTGGGTCTCAAGTATCACTCATCACACATAAATTAGCGAAAAGACTACAATACCCTACCTATAATAAAAACTTGTCAATTTGTGGTGTATCAGGTCACATGCAAGTAAGTGAAGGAATAGATATTAAATTGTTCTCAAAGGTTGATCCCACAAAAACATTTGAAGTAAATTGTTCCGTAACAAATTTTATTTCTTCTAAGTTGCCTCAATTTCCTCTACAAACAGATCGATTAGAAATCCCTTGTAGTATCGTCTTGGCCGACTCAAATTATGATGTTCCAGATCACGTAGATTTGTTATTAGGAGCAGATGTTTATTATTCATTACTTTTACCTGGTCTGATTAACCTTGGGGACAACCTACCCATATTACAAAATACTCATCTTGGTTGGGTGGTAGGAGGTGTCCTATCCCCAACAATCTTGTCAAATTTTATAACATGTGATCAAGTTCCCTCACATTCTTTATTCATTAATTTCAATCAAATCGACAATTTGCTGCAAAAATTCTGGGCAGTTGAAGATGTGCCACAAGGACGTATTTTATCAAGTGAAGATGAACTTTCTGAACAAATATTTAAGGATACCACAAAAATTTTGGATAATGGTAGATTTCAAGTGGATATGCCATTTAAATCGCCCGTTGAGAGTTCTAAACTAGGCGAATCTTTTTCATATGCCAAAAAACGTTTTCTTTCATTAGAGAAAAGATTGCATCAAAATAAGTCATTGTTTGACCAATATTCAGAGTTTATTAAAGATTACATCAACTTAGGTCATGCACGGTACATTCCTCTTGATCTTAAAAATATTCACAATAACCACAAATATTTTATACCTCACCATTGTGTGATTCGCAATGATAAAGTTACAACGCGTCTCAGAGTGGTCTTCGACGCGTCCCTAAAAACCACCTCGGGATATTCATTAAACGACATATGTCTAAAAGGGCTTGTTGTTCAGCCAGAGCTATTTGACATTTTGTGTCGCTTTAGAGCTTATATGTTGGCTGTTGTTGCAGACATCGAAAAGATGTACCGGAAAATCTTGATTAATTCTGATCACATTTACCTACAAAACATCTTATGGCGAGAAAATATAACAGATGATATTAAATGCATTGAATTGTTAACTGTTAGCTACGGAACAAATTTTGCACCTTATGTAGCCACTCGTTGTCTCGTTGAATTGGCAGACATGTATAAAAAAGAATTTCCGTTGGCAGCTATGGCAATCCAAACTCAAACATACGTTGACGATGTGTTGGCTGGAGCTGACTCTTTCGAGGAGCTCTGTGAACTGAAAACCCAATTAATAAAATTACTTAATTTAGGCCAATTTACACTTCATAAATGGTGTTCAAATTCCATTGAGTTTATGAACAATTTTACCTCAGAAACTGAATCCAAAAACTACTCTATAAATTCTGAGAGTAATTCCAATAAAGTGCTGGGTGTTTTTTGGGAGCCGAAATCAGATCACTTTTCTATTTCTCTGCCCAAGAACATAAATGTAAATCCAATTACGAAAAGAAACGTCTTAGCTATTATAGCTCAAATCTATGATCCGTTGGGGCTTGTTGCTCCAATTGTCATAACAGCCAAAATCTTCATGCAGAAGCTTTGGTTATTGAATTTAAATTGGGACGACTGTTTAAATTTAGAGTTAAGTAACGAATGGATTCAATTTTCTACAAACATTCTTGAATTATCAGAGTTAAAAATTCCGCGATGTTTAATTAATAATCGCAATATCAAGCGAATTGAGATTCATTCTTATTCAGACGCAAGCTTAAAGGCATATGGGTGTTGTATATATTTAAGAACTGTTTATGAAAATAACAGTGTTTCTTGTCATCTAATTTGTGCCAAATCTAGAGTTTGTCCTTTGCGAACAATTTCTCTTCCAAAATTGGAATTATGCGCATGCGTGTTGTCAGCAAAGGTCACCCATCGTATTTTAGAAACATTCAAAAATAACTTCCAAATAGCCAGTGTTAATCTTTGGACTGATTCGCAAATTTCGTTAGCATGGCTACAATCACATCCAAGTAGATGGAATATATTTGTCTCTAATAGAGTTTCTTTAATTCAAGAACTAACATCCTTGTACACCTGGAGGTACATTCCTACCAAACAAAATCCAGCTGATTATGTATCTAGAGGTATGATGGCGCAAGAACTTATTTCTAATAATATGTGGTGGCAAGGGCCCTCACATTTGAAAAATGTTGATTTTAATTTAAATTCATTTCAGTCAAGTGTTAATATTCAGAAAATTCCGGAAGAACGAAAAGTTGTTATGAGTACAACCTCTACTGAAAATTATATGATAAGTATTTTCAATAGGTTTTCAGATTTTCTGAAAATACAACGTATAGTTGCATTCTGTCTTCGGTTTAGACATAATTTACAACATAAAGATGATAAAAGGTTTGGTCCTTTAAAAGTAGATGAATTACAACATGCTTTAAAGGCAACATTGCAAGTTTTGCAACAACATTATTTTTCTCAAGAAAAAGATTTATTAAAAAACAAAAAGGTCCTTCGAAATAAACAGTTTAATTCTTTGAATCCCTTTATTGACTTGGAAGGCTTAATCCGCGTTGGCGGGAGATTGTCAAATGCTGATCTGCCATTTGCACAAAAGCATCCAATATTATTGCCCGCTAGATGCCACATTGTTGATTTGATGCTACGGAGAGAGCACCTTAAATTATATCATGCCGGTGCTCAAACCGTGTTAAGTAACTTTAGACTACGTTATTGGCCTTTAGATGGCCTTAGAGCTGTTAAACGCATAATCCACAAGTGCATCCCTTGTTTTAAATTTAAAGCTAGGTGTGCTGAGCAAATGATGGCAGATCTGCCTAAAGATCGAATTTCAGTTTGTCGTCCATTTTTAAAGGTCGGTGTGGACTTTGGGGGTCCATTTTTAATTAAAACCTCGAATTTACGCAAAGCCTCTAAAGTTAAAGCATATATTGCTATATTTGTATGTATGACTACTAAGTGCGTCCATATAGAATTGGTGTCGGGCTTGTCGACAGAACAATTTTTGCTCACATTACAACGTTTCATAGGCCGACGGGGTAATCCTTCGGTAATATACTCTAACAATGCCACTAATTTTTTTGGCTCCAGTAACCATTTGAAAACCTTATACGAATTTTTTAAATCCAAAAGTAATATTGAGTCTATTGAAAATTTTTTATCGAAAAATGAGACTCAGTGGAAATTTATCCCACCTCGTTCACCACATTGGGGCGGTCTTTGGGAGGCCGCAATTAAGGGTGCTAAGCATCATCTGATTAAAGCTATTGGTAAAACAGTTCTAAATTTTGAGGAATTTTCGACAGTCTTGGTTTGCATTGAGAGCATCATGAACTCGCGGCCTCTTAGCATTTTATCAAATGATCCGACTGATTTAAACTCTTTAACACCGGGACATTTTTTAATAGGCGACAATCTTTCAGCATTCCCAGACAAAGACTTGAGTAATATTCCAGAAAATCGATTGTCAATGTATCAGAAGTGTATTAAATTCAAACAAATATTTTGGAAGCGATGGTCCATTGAATATCTTAATAGGCTTCAGCAAAGGCCAAAATGGACCAATCAAACCCGAAATTTGGAAATTAATCAATTAGTCCTTTTAAAGGAGGATAACTTGCCTCCTTTCAGGTGGGCTCTCGCGCGAATCATTGAAATTATTCAGGGTTTAGACGGCAAAGTTCGTTTAATTAGAGTCAAAACATCAGATGGAACGTTTCTTAGGTCTATAGCGAAGGTATGTCCCCTTCCTGATGATACCTAGATTTGTGTATTGTTAAATCTTAAACTTTGTCATTAGGTTAGCTATTTTTTATGTTTTATGTACTGTGTTGTGTGCGGAAGTTATCTGAAGTGAAGTGTTTTGTTTAAGTTGGAGTTTTCTCCCGGAAAACGTCCAAGGCGGGAGTTATGTTTAATTTCTAACTTGTCTAACTGCTAACATGATAGCTTAAATATTTATTTTCAATTCAACCTTGGAAGTTTTTCTGTCAGTTACAAAAAATTGTCAATGTCAAAAATAAAAAATTTCTACTTCATAAAATATATTTGATTTATATCAACGATTCAAGATAATTTGAATGATATCCAATCCTTCCAAGTGAAATAAGAGCTATTGAAGCTTTATGTGTGTTTAAGGAATAATCGTTCGTTTATTCCCATACACATAGATTGTAATCATTATGGCTTTGTTTTTTGCGTGAAAGGATTCCCTAATCTAGTTTAGTACTCTGATTATTTGAGAGACTGTACTATGGCCGCTTCTGTATCCGTATTGCTCGGGGGGTATAATGTTATGTTTATCGATAAAGTTTTGTAGTATTTTTAATATGATTTCTATCACTTTGCTATATTGTTTAATAAGGATATTGGTCTATAAATAGCTACCCATATAACAGGGTTGTTTGTTACTTTTGACAATGGCTATGATGTTGGCAATTTTGAGCATATCGGGGTATTGTTCAATTTTTAAACATAATTAGTGATGTGTGTTAGTTGTATAATTGCTTGTTTTAGTATATTTTTGATGAGAGTATTGCGTACCCCGTCTGATCCGGGAGTTGTTTTATTTTTTAGTTGTTGAATATTTCTGTACATGTTCTTAAGGTGTAGGTGTTGATGTGTTAATCGTGTAATATTTTGGTGGTGCTGTGTATCTTGTGTATTATTTATGAAGTTGCTTTGAAAGTAGTCTCCAAATTTTTTTTCGATTTCGGTCATATCGGTTATAGTTCGTCTGTTATTTATAATTTTAGTTAGTTGTTCTTGATTGTTTCTGAAACGTCTAGTGATTTTCCAAAGAGAATTGTCTTCTGGATTTAGTGTACGTAGAAATCTTGACCAATCATTGTTTTTGTGCTCTTGAATTAAATGATTAATAGAACGTTGGTATAGTTGACACAAAACATATAGTGTAGCAATGTAATGGTATATCCCCTTCAAGTTATGTTGCGAGTTAGACTCTGAAAGCTATTAATATCGATGATATTTAATATCGAAACCATTGTCAAATTTCTTCAATATTTTGTGGAATTATCTAGAAACAGTTTAATTTAAAACAGTAATATTAATATTTTGTTAACTTTTACCAATACCTATATTGTATTTGATATTACGTAATTGTTGAAAAGGCGTTCGGTTTAATCGGGATACCAGACGTGAACTGAACCCTTTTTGTATCCCATTCGATTTTTTATGAACAAAACAAAATTCTATGAAAAAATAACAAAAAAAAAGAAATTTTATAACAATGAATAAAACAATTCTTCAAAAATAATATTATTCCTCCTGTTTGTCACTACTATATAAGTAACATGAAAAATATATTAAACTTAATTAATTTTCTTCTTCCAAAAATTCTATTAATCCTTCTCCCATATCATCTGCTTAACTATCACTATCGTCTTGTAAATCAATAATAAATTTAATTCCTCCATTAATATGGACTTGCCCAATATTCTTATACTCATCTTCAATTTTGATTACTTTTTAAATTTCTGTTTTAATTGTGCCCAAATTAACTCAATGGGATTGAAAATACAAAAATAAAGAGGAAGTCTCACTATAGAGTGTCCATGTTGTTCAGCAATACTCTCTAGGGCGTATAATTTCTAAAATTTATTTGTCTGTAAAACTTCAATCAGTTGTTGTTTTGTATAATAATCTTCAAAGTACAAATTCCTGAGAAAAACACTACACTTTTTCTTGATGCCAGCCTACCAACTAAAGGTGAGCGTTGCTTATCTTTGGTGGACACCTGCTGTGTTCGAAAAAATTGCTATCTCAAAATGTACTCATAGTTCAGTAAAATATGGGAAAAATAATAAGTTATTAGAAAATTATATTCCTAAGTCTTGTTAATAAAACGAGATATAAGGAAGTGTTAATTGTCTGGTGTTATGATTAAGATGTTTTTATATATAAATAGGTTAATATTGTTTAAAGGAATGCATTTTGTTCTATACATTAACGCTAAGTATCTTAAAAAGTAGGACGGTGCCCCATAATTGAGGGTTAAAAATAATCTTACACAGTCGATACATGTATTTGAGTATTTGATAACTATAAAATTATTAAATACATTTTAACGATTATTAGTTGAAATTATAGTATTAAATGAATATATTGTCAAATAATCATTTTAAAATTTAAGGACGATGACGGTATTTAACTCAAAAGATAAGCTGAAACCTTAAAGTTCACTACACTGTTTTAATAATGTGTGTTCATTGATGTGTCTTGTTTGTTGCCACCTTTTTCTTATTCTATTTTTTCGTGAATTATTTGAATAATATAATCGGGGAGGGTATTGTGTATTTGTATTTTGGGTTAATATTGTGTTTGTATTTTATCTGTTATTGTGAAATTTTCGTTCGTATTTTCTCCTATTTGCTCCAATTTGTAGTGCTGTAGTAGTATATTTGTGTTTTGTCTGGATTGTGTATGTTGTGTAATAGTTTTAAATGGATGAGGACAGGATCATGCAGAGTTTAAATCGGCTAGTGTTTTTATTTTGGATATGTTATTTATGTTTCTAGCTATTGCTATATTCAAGTGTGCTGGGTAAGTGGCTCGCTGGCTCGCGTAAGGGAGTGTGTAGGTTCGTCTGTGTTGTATACGTTACAATCCGAATTATCGCAGAATCTCTGGAGAGTATTTCCATTTGCATTGGGGTATTTGGCGTATTGATCCCACTGCGAGTGTTTACAGTTCAAGTCGCCAACTATTAGAACTTTGGTGTATGTGTTTTTCTGATGTTGTGGAAGTCAATTTCTTTTAATAGGTGGATTGTAAACACCGACTATTTTAATTCTGTTGTCCAAAAGAATTGCGATATGCTCAATTGATGTGTTATTTTGTTGCAGAAGTTTGAAATTTATGTCTTTTTTTATTTTATGCGATACCGACATCGTTGGCATCGGCAGGGCGGTCTAAAGGGCTGTCTAATTGAATTGTTTGGTTTAAGAAACGTCTCGATTAGATAGAAGATATCAAGTTCATGAATTTCGAGAAAATATCTGATTAAGTATAGTTTGTTAAGAGCTCCTCGTATATTGCAGAAAATTATATTGAGATTATATCTTTTTTGAAATCCTGTTTTACCACCTATCTGCCTAAATATCATAGTTGTCGATACCAGTAACAAAGTTGTTGTAAATCAAGAATTTTCCCATTTTGTTTGTGACTTCATCCTTTGTATTAGGTCGAACACCGCTCTTGTCAGTTCATCAAGATTGAGTAAGGAGTGAAGTTCTCTGCTGTTCAGCTCCGTAAAATTGTTGATATCTGTATTAGTGTTCTTGAGTTGGCTGATGGTGCTGTTTGATAGGGGTTGGGGGGTGAACATTTTGAGGGGAGACTGGGGAAATCTGCGTTATTGTTTGTTTTTTGAGTCCAGGGGTTTACTTTTGGAAGGGGAGCAGGGATATATTTTGTTGGGGTTGGTTTGGGATTTTGATTTGTTCTGCGTTCTTCAAGCCAAATTTTCCTCTTGATGAACACGGGGCAAACTTCTGCATTGGTCGGATGGTCGCCTTCGCAGTTTGCACACCGAGAGGTAGGAATTTTTCTTTTGTGTACTCCCGCACATTTTAAGCATCTGGGTGTTTATCCACAGTTGGAGGTGGCATGTCCCCACAACTGGCAAATGTGACACTGAATGATAGGTTTATTCTGTCTTCTATGGTTCCATATAATTCTCGTGTGTTATATTATTCTCACGGATTTATTTAAGTAGTCTAGTGTAATTTTAGCGTCTGTTACTATTAAATATAGGGGAAGTCCTTTTTTCGTCATCCTGAAGACGTATGTGATTTGTATTTTATATATTTTACTAGTTCTTCTTTAATGTTTATTATTTGTACTCCTTCAGCTAATCCCCTAACGCATGCGTTATTTCTTCGCGCCTTGTGTACGCGTGGTGTTGTACCTTTTAAAAATATAGTTATTAATTTTTCGAAGTCTTGAATGTCTTGTGAATATGATAGAAGAATTATTTGTATACTTTATTTCAAATGGATTTTTGATTTCCTCTTTTAACTTATTCATCATGCCTCTATGGGGGATACGTTGACATCTATCGCTATAGAGTGACGTTTCTTGATGTTTTTTTTAGGAGTGGATTTCGTTCGCTTTGTCTCCTGTTTGTCCGAAATGTCTCCGTCAGTGCTGTTGTCTGAGGGGTTGAATTTCTTGAAATTGATTTTTCTCCTTTTATTTTGGGTGCTGGTTAGTGTGCGAACCTCATCTTCAAAGAGTTTGGGCAGCGAATCGTAGGTGTTGTACGTCTTTATGTGAGTTTGTGTATTATTTGTTTGATTGAAAATTTTGTTGAATGTAGTGAATTTTCTGAGTTTTTCAAACTCTGGGAGCGTCACGTCTCTTATCTCCATAGGCTTGGAGGTAGTTATCGCATTTATGTCGTCCTGTTGGTTGTGCGTATTTAATTTTCGTGCTATAATTTTTTGTCCTTTCTTGAAAGTTCTCTCATACTGAGATGTGAAAGCATCAGTGGTTGTTGTTTTGTTACTAACGCTTTCAGCATTCTCAACTTCCCGTGTCCAGGAAAGATTAGCCGTATTGTGAATTTGCGCAAGTTTAACGGTGGTTCTTAGTCACTCGGGTAACGATTTCGAGCTGTTGTCTGCTTTATCAGATGAAATATTATTGGTACGAGTGCCGATTCTCTTCCATCTTACTTCGGGTTGGCTTGACGTTTTCAATAGATTTGTCTGGCGTCGATGTGTTATTAGTTTCGTTACCCATGCATAAAGGAATGGAAAGTTCCGAGTTAATCGATCTTGTATTCGTCATGTCGCTATCGGTTGTGATATTTTTGTTTTCTATACCGTTTCTATTTTGTCTTATACACTTTTTATTATCTTCTATAGACGTTTTATTCGGTAATATACACTTTTCTTTTACAATTTCTATGTTCTCTGCAGGAGAGAGAGAGAAGTTTGATGATTGTTGGGGTTTATAATTGTTTTAATTTGGGGTAGTGTGTGTTGAGATTTGGCCCTGATATAGGATATATTTCCTCTGCAGGGCTGGTTAGGTTAGAATTAGAATTGACTTTGGCTTTGATTTAGAGTATGACTGAAAATTCAGTTGTGGAAAAGTGTATAGGATTCTTGAGAAGAAAAGTGTCTAGAAAAGCTTTGTTTTGTTTGCGGGTGATTGGTGGTTTTTTTGATAGAAATTGGGTGCTCTTAAGAGAAACGTAGTTTTAAAAGTGTGTATGATGGGTAATTTAAAAGTGACTAGTACAGGTCGGATATGTACAAGACGAACCACGTTGCGTTGCGGATAGTTAAGATGAGGTGGGTGTTTGAAATTATTGAAAATTTTTTGGAATTTGGTGTCTCCGATGTTTTGAGAATTTATGAGAAGGGTTTGAGTGATTTTAAGGATTTTTGAATTTTATTTCCAAATTGTTTGAAAGGTGACTAGGAGACATCGAAGGTATGTAGAAAATGTCCGGTGGTGGCGACTGGCTTTTTTCGAGTTCGAGGAGAGGAATTTAGTAAGTTAAGTGTTTATTGTCTAGGTGAGGTGGTTAAAATGTTGAAATTTAAAATTTAGTGAATAACTGGTTTGTTGAATTGAGTGGATGGCTGGTATCATCATCAAGTAAATCCAAAAATCTCGTCGTACGTCGGTCCATTTGGCTAGTGAATAAATTCACTATGCTACAGAAAAAAAATGTGAGAAACCTGCAGCACCGACGAGGAGGATGGGGCTCGCGGATCAAGTTGAATCGCTTTCGCTCCTGATGGGAGTGAAAGCAAAGTGTACACGCCTGCCTATATTTGTAATAGAACACTTGTGTCGATAAATGGAAAGAATTAAATGGCGAAGTGTTGGGAAGAGTTGGGAATGGCATTCATGAGAGTGACTGTAAGGACTTCTAAGATGACTTTTATGTCGGTTGAGAGTTCGAGGGGAGCTAGCGGCTTTTCGAGCGAGACTGTGGCGGTCTCTTGAAGGGTTTTGTTGGTTTAGTACGTTTTTTGTGGGATGTAGAAAAACAGAAATAAACTTTGACATTTATTACTTCTGTAATAACAAAACAATCTACGTTCGTCTATATTCAACAAAACCTTCTAATTAAACAATTTTTGTAACTGTCACCTGTCTATGTCAAAATCATAATATAATCTACTAAAGGTGGCTTCACAATAACTACCACATTAAGGTGAAGTCGTAAAAATATTTTAAATATATTCCAACATCCCCTCTATTTAAAATAACTCAAACCCTGACTTCTGGCACACGATAAATGTTTCTTCTTTTCAACTGCTTTTGTGAGGGAATCTGCAACTTACCTATCCGTGGAAACATATTTCAAATCCAATAATTTTTCAGCAATTTTTTCTTTCAAGAAATGATGCCTTACATCTATATGCTTTGTTCTAGCATGGTATGATCCATTTTGTGCTTGATGTTGAGCTCCCTGATTGTCCACATGTATAACAGTTGCATTTGTACATTGTTGGAACTCCTCGCTCAATCTTCTCAGCCAAAGAGCTTCTTGTGCTGCCATGCTCATAGCCATATATTCACTCTCGGTTGTAGAAAGAGCAACTGTTGCTTGTCTCTTAGTTGCCCACGATATGGCTGTGCCATTTTTCAGAAAAACATATCCAGTAACTGATCTACGGTCATCTGGATTGCTGGCCCAATCAGCATCTGCGTAGCCAACAATCTCACTGGTTTTGTTTTCTAAACAATCAAATTTTAATCTGTACTTCAATGTACCTTTCAGGTATCTAATGATGCGTTTCAACGCAGTCCAGTGTAGTGGACCTGGATTTTGAGTAAATCTACTCACATTGTTGACAGCGTAGGATATGTCAGGTCTTGATACTTGTGCTGCAAATAAAAGACTTCCTACTACTTCTTGGTAAGGTATATTTGCCATTTTTTCAATGTCGGCTTCTGTTTTTGGTGACATATCCTTAGATAATTTTTCACCAAGTAAAACTGGGGTATCAATTGGGTTGCAATCCCACATATTATATTTTTTTATAATATTTTCTATATACAACTCTTGGTCTAACCATATTTTCTTATTTTTTCTGTCACGTGTAATCTGCATCCCAAGTACAAATCTGGCTTCTCCTATGTCCTTCATCTTGAACTGAGACATCAACTGATTCTTGAGACTGACTTTAGCTTCTTTGTCATTAGACAGAATTATCATATCATCCACATATACTGCTAGTATGATAATTATTGAATCAGTAAACTTGTAATAGATACATGGATCTGTTTTTGATTGGGATAGATCACATTTTGTCTTGAGACATTCATCGAGCTTCAAATTCCAAACTCTGCTGGCTTGTTTGAGACCATACAGAGATTTTTTTAACCTGCATAGTTTGTTAGACTGTGAAAACCCTTCAGGTTGTATCATGAATATCTTTTCGGTAAGATCTCCCTGCAAAAATGCTGTAACTGCATCTAACTGATCAATATCCAAGTCGAATTCTGCAGCTAAGGCAAGTAAGTATCTTATAGATGTATATCTAACAACGGGAGAATAGGTCTCCTCATAGTCTATTCCTTTCTTTTGACTGCAGCCTTTTATCACTAACCTTGCCTTGTGTTTGACAACTGTACCATGAGCATCTTTTTTTGTTTTAAAAACCCATTTACATTTTAGTGGTTTTTCATCTCCTGTGTAGTCTACTAAGTCCCACGTTTTGTTTTCAATTAAGGCTGAATACTCTTCTTTCATCGCTGCTCGCCACTTGTCACTATCTGGTCTGCTAAGTGCTTCTTCAATTGTCTGAGGATCAGAAAAATCAACCATTGTTGCATAGCTAACTTCATAATCATCAAGACTTTTTGGTAATTTCCTGTCTCTTTCACTTCTTCTTGTTGTGTCAGCTGGAACCTGTGCAACTTGGTCTGGAACAAAATCTGGATCCGAATGATATTCAGAGTCATTTTCCTGCTGTTCTTCACTATCAGATGGAAGTGAAGAAAATATTGACTCATTTTCATTGCTCTCAGAAGCTAGGTCACCCTGATCAAAGTCATTAACCTCTGGAACTATACCTTGATCTTCGGACAGTGCAGATTCGTCAGGAAAAACAAAAAATTGTTTATCTTGCTTTTTCTGAACCTGTTCATGCAATAAACTGCCTCTTTCTTCTTCAAAAAATACAACATCTCTAGCCACGAAAACTTTGCCTGTAGAAGGATTATATAACCTATATGCCTTACTTTCAGTACTATAGCCAACTGGCAATAGTTTTTCTATCTAACTTTTTGCGTATTTCTTTGGCTATATGTGCATGAACTTTGCATCCAAAAATCCGAAGCCCTTCTAGATTTGGTTTTTTATTACTCCATGCTTCTTCTGGGGTTTTTCCTTCAAGGCATTTTGTAGGTGATTGATTCAAAAGATATACTGCTGTATGAGCAGCCTCAGCCCAGAAACTGTTGGGTAATTTGCAATCAATCAGCATACATCTAACTTTTTCCACAATTGTACGATTGAGCCGTTCTGCTTTGCCATTCTGCTCAGCTGTCCTTGGCACAGTCAGCTGATGTACAATACCAGAGTCTTTCAAAAATTGTTCAAACACAGTACTTAGTATTCACCCCCGTTATCAGTGCGAAGTGTTTTTATTGTTTTACCAGTCTGGTTTTCCACTAAATGTTTGAAAGTCTTGAAACAGCTAAAAACTTCATCTTTTGCTTTCAGAAAGTACACAAATACTTTGTGTGTATAATCATCTAAGAAAGTGAGCATATAACGTGAACCTGCAATACTCTTGACCTCAATCGGTCCGCATAGGTCTGAATGCACTAACTGGAGAACTTCAGTTGTACATGTTTCGCTATCCTTAAACGGTAGTCTTTGACATTTGCCCATTACACAAATTTCACATTTACCATTTGTATCTGCATTGGGAAAATTTAGCCCTGATGCCATACCATTTTTAAGTTTATTCAAACTTCCAAAACTTATATGTCCGAGCCTACGGTGCCATAACATAGAATTTACTGATGCATGACATGCTACAAGCTGATTTTTCAGATCAAGTTTGAATAGGTCTTTATCAAATATCCCTGTGGCAATAACATTTTGTTGAGAATCATAAATTTCACAACTAGTGGTTTTAAAGACTACAGAATAATTCTTCTTCACTATCTGGCTCACTGACAACAGATTGACTTTCAAGTCTGGCACATACAGGATATTTTCGATATTTGCATTGAGCGAGTCTGACAAAGGTAAGGTGATGCTACCTACTTTGTTTGCACACATTATTTGATCATTTGCAGTGGTAATGGAGCACTCGGTGGTATTTTTCACATTTTCAAGTAAGTCCAAATTATTTGTCATGTGAATTGTAGAAGCTGAGTCCAAATACCAATCACTTTTGTTATAATCACAATTTGGTGCTACTGATAATGCAGAATATAGTGCCACACTATTTTTGTCTTTATCTTTGTCTTTGATTTTCTTTGGTTTATCACAGTTCTTAGCAAAATGTCCGTATTTGTTGCATTGAAAACATCTAACTGTTTTTTTTCTATTCACTGAGTTATAACCGTCACTCGTACCATTACAATTTCTGTTCCTATTTGGAAATTTTTTACTGAACATGGCAGTTTCTCCTTTATTCGACTTAATATCCTGCAGTAACTTTGTTTTAATGGAGTCTCCAGTTACTGATACTCCGGAACTTTCAATCCCCATAATCATAGGCTCATACTCAATGGGTAAACCAGCTAAAAGTATAGTACCGACCCATTCATCACTAACACTGAAACCAACACCAGACAACTTGTGGGCCGTGCTAACAATCTTGTTCACATAGTCTTCAACTGACTTGCTGTCCTCCAATCTGGTTGTGATCAATGTTCTTAGAAGCCCTACTCTTCGGGTGAGCCCCGTGTCCTCAAAAGCTTTGTTCAAAGCTTCCCATACACCTTTGGCGGTTTTGTGACTTTGTACATGTACATAGTTGATGGGATCTATCAGAAGAATGATTTTACTCCTAGCTTTTGTATCCTTTTGTTTGTCTTTTTCAGTTCCTACAACGCAGTCCCACAATTCTTCTAGCTCCAGATACGTTTGAACTGCAAATTTCCAACTGTCCTAGCAACTTTTCAATTGGCGGCAACACAGTCGACATTCTGAATGGAAATTTGGCGACGAAAAACTTTTACACTCAACGGGAACCTGGGCCCATAACCTGTTGGTTTCGTACGTTTTTTGTGGGATGTAGAAAAACAGAAATAAACTTTGACATTTATTACTTCTGTAATAACAAAACAATCTACGTTCGTCTATATTCAACAAAACCTTCTAATTAAACAATTTTTGTAACTGTCACCTGTCTATGTCAAAATCATAATATAATCTACTAAAGGTGGCTTCACAATAACTACCACATTAAGGTGAAGTCGTAAAAATATTTTAAATATATTCCAACAGGTTTTAGGTATCATTAGCTTGTGGGGGCAGCGAGGGTGGAAGGCGGGGTGAAAACCACCGCAATTTGTACATGTAGGAGTTCCGGACTTGGGGCAATTTTCGGGACGGTGGCCTAATTGGCCGCAAGAAGTGCATATCGGTTTATACCGACAAGAATCAGCGGAATCTCCGGTTTGCGTGCATCGACTGCAATATTTAGGGACTGGGGGTAGCGGATTGGCGTTGGATGGCTCGCACTGATGTGGGAGACCATGAAATGAGAGGCCGGAGGTGATGGCCTGGTGGTAATGAGTTTCGGAACTGGTAACGATACGAAACATCGATGTGCGTTTGTTGGTAGCCTTGGCGATGATTCGCCAAGTTTTGAGGAACGGAATGTGGTGATCGTGAAGAATTTCTTCGAGGCTGATCGTGGCGTCTACATTCCTGCAGTCAAAAGAGAAGATGGGTTTGAGTGTTTGGTTTGCTGGTCGGGGTGGAGTTGAGGATGTTGATGGTGATGTTAGAATCACCAGTAGAATTGTGGATTTGTCTCAGAATTGTTGAGACTGACTTTGGGGAGGACGTTTTGAGTAGGGCTGTTTGATTGAAGTTAACTTTTAGGCAAAGGATGTGTCCGTTGAGGAATTCGAGGGTATTTAGAAGGGTTAAGAGGGATTTTTGTGTTGAATATTGGGTTGGGAGGTTTCTGAGATTGAGAGTTTGTGTAAGTGTTGTTGTTGATGGAAGTTGTTGATAGGGTTTGGTGTTGTAGGTCGGGTTTTGATCTTGCCGACGAGGTTGAATCCATCCTCGTCGGGGACGAGGGGTTGTCTGGTGACTGAGGGTGTGGGGGATTGGGATCTTACAGAGGAAGCGTAAGACCTGGTTGAGGATGTGTATGAAGGGCGTTTGTGTTGTTGTACAGGTGTTTGTTTAGAAGGGGTTTTAGGAGAAGGTGTTGAGTTTGATTTGGTTTTGTTTGGTGTGTATGGTGTTGATCTGAATTTGGGAAATTCTTTCTCGTATCGGGAAAATGTTTCTTTGCCGTGGGGAGAGTTAAGGTAGGTTAGGTTGTCGTGATATGTGTGAAAACCGAATAAAGGGTGGTCGGGATTGATAGTGTGGAGAAAGTGTATTTGACTTGGTGAGAAAGGGAGTGTGGAAGATTTGTCAGCTTTGCTGCTGCGGCAGTGTCTGGAGGACATTTTTGGGTTGAGTGTGTGGTGTAGGATTGTGGGTGAATGCTAACACAGACAGGGGATTCGCTACCGGAGGGAGTTGCCTCCCTAGTTAAAGGTTTCCTGACTTATTAGCTTTCAGGAGTTTTATATTTACTTAGGTGCTAGATGTCCTTCCTTCTTCTGGTTGGTGTGGCTTGCTTGTTTGGATCTAAAATAAAACAAAGTTATAACACAATTTTTATTTTCATAAATAGAATTTTGTTTCCAAAGAAACAATTGGATTTACACTTCCTAGTGTATTTGAATGAACTGTCGAACTGAAAAGTTCGGCAGAACATGTGGGTAGGCTGGGTTTCTTCGGTGGAGGCGTCCACGGTGCCGGCGAAATGGCGGTGAATCGGTTTGGATCAGTGACCAATTCGGGCTTGTATCACCTTCCTCAGGCAATCGACTGGCGCTACTGTCTCTGCTTCAGAGCTATTTGTTGTTTTGTAAGTTCTATAGGTACACTTTGTTAGTGTTACCACGTCGAGTCAATTTTTAGGTAAATTTATCATTTCTGTTGTGTTTGGTGTGTTAATAATTGCATTATTTGTGTTATCTTCCACTGTTAAGTCGTCGTCAATATATACAAGTTTATGATATTTTATATTCATAGATTTTAACGTTTTATTTTTGATTCTGTTTATTTCCTCCGTATATTTTGAAGGCGACTGTATGTCTATAATGTCTGTAGTATAATGTGATTCGTCGTAATCATTAGATCCGCTTCCCAGTCACTATTTTTAAAAAGTGTTGTTTGTTAAGTAGCTGCGATAATCTTTTAATTTTTTTATGGTTTTATTTGTTAAATGTCTTAATTTTCAACGTACCTATGTCTATGTTTAGAAGAAGTATTCACTGAGACTAATGTTTTGCTAACTCAAAAGTATTTATCACTAATTCAGTTTTCATTCGTAAAAATCTCTTGTTTTTGCAGATTTAACTTTTTTATTTTGTCTTTTAACCTCCGGGTATATTCGGTGGGGTATGGAGTAGTCCCTGTGATTGGACATGACGGTAGGGCGATGAAATCAATGAGATTAGCTCTATTGATTTCTTAATAAACACATTAACTATATAAAAATTTCAAAAAATACACTTTATTCACAATTGGCAAAAATTTAACAGTATCGCATAAATGTTAACATTCAGGTGTTTGCAAAGTTATATTGATCTTAAATGGGAAAAAATATCCAGGATGTCCCCATAGGGCTAATAATATCTAAGCTCTAATATTTGTAATATATCTTCTTTTTTCTATTCATATACAAGGTGTCCCAAGTTATCGCTTACAGACAATATCTCGCTTAATTTAAAAGATAATCCAATACTGTAAAAACTGTTGTGAATGGTATCAAAAATCCTTCCTAATGACGTATCAGAAACTTCATTTCATTTAACAGTCCTTTAGTAGCCACCCCTCACTTTCTATTTTGAAATGGCACCCCCCGTATATTTTCGTCGAAAATTTCTTGTCACTATTTGGAATACAACGATGTAACATACTTGTTGGTTTTTTAAAATTAGCACTAAATAAAATTAACATCTTATGATATTTTGCTTTACCTAAGTATTCTTAATGGTTCCGCCACTGTTTTTAAAAACTTCACGAGAAAGAAGTTGTTTAATATTTTGTTTAAAAAAAACTGGTGCTTTTTATGTCAAAAAATTACTGACAGTTAATAATGATAAGTGTCAGTGGTTCCCAACCTTTTCTGGACCACCGCCCCCTATAGAAGAGAACAAAAATTTCACCGCCCCCCCCCAGTCGCTGGTTAGGCCAAAGTAGTTAATTTTATTTGAATATCATCTGTACCGTCCCAATTGATCTGTATTTAGCTTTAATTTCAGTTAATGTCTAAATTTTATTTTAGAGGAATGATGAAGTAGAAATTTATTAAACGACTACCAAATGTACAATAAAACACAGAATCAATAAGATCGCCACGTTCAGTGATGTGTAGTCTGTTCCTCTTCTTTGACAGCAAATCAGTTACTGCACTGAATGCACGCTCAGCCATATAGGACGAAGGAAATGGAATTAACAACTTCTGTACTATTGTCCACAATCCAGGATAGAGAACTGGTATTGGTTTTTGAAGCCAGAACTCTTGATATCCACGTTTGAATTTTACTTTCCGTTCTTCGTTAGTTGTGAGTTCTAATAGCTCATCTTCCAAATTTGATGAGCCTTCAGTATCTGTGTTTGCGAAAGGATCTATAACCCAACTTGGTATTTCCATGTTTAAAATATCTTGGAAACGCTCTGTAAAATCAACATGAAGAACTTCCAAGTGGTGGCAGTAAGTAAGTAAATCTTCCGGTTTTGCAGACACTGTTGATAATGTGGGAAAATGGTTGTACTCACCTCTACCAAGATTTCTTTTGAATATAAGAAGTTTTCCTGCAAAAGCAGCTATGACATTTTTAGTTTTAATTAAATTTAAATCATCGCCTTGCAATTGTAGATTAACTTGATTAAATACTTTAAACAGGTCCGTCAAATAAGCGATGTCATTTTTTGATGTAATCATGTTTTCGCGCAATTGTTCGTTTTCTTCAAGAAATTCCAACACTGAGTCAAATAGATTGAAAAAACGATTCAGACAAACACCTTTAGAGAGCCAATGTACTTCTGTGTGCAGCAGCAAGCGATTGTAGTCTTCATCATTTTCATTGCAAAGCTTATGAAACAAACGGTCATTCAATGAATTGCTTCTAATGGTATTGGTTGCTTTAATAACGTTATCGAGGGACGCATGCAGACGTTCATTTAATTTTTTTGCAACCAAATGCTGACGGTGAATAATACAATGTACAGCGAGTACATTTGGCACTGCTTTTCTCAAATGTGCTATAAAACCCTCATGACGCCGGGTCATTGCTGGAGCATTATCAGTAGCAGGAGACAAAATATTGCTAATAGGAATTTCTTTCTCTTCAAAAAATTCTTGCATGATATTAAATATAGAATGTCCCTTTGTATCAGATTCCAAATTCTTAGCAAATAATAACTCTTGATGAATTTTTTCTTCTTTTATAAATCGTACGTATGATAAGAGTAGAGCTTCGTTACTTGGTTGAGTTGATTCATCGAGTTGAATGGAAAATTTGCAATGATATTTCAACGTCATTTGCCATTTCATCTATTCTTCTTTGCACTGAATTATTACTGAGAGGAATTTTTTTAATGATATCAAATGGTGTCTTATGATGGAGAACAGCTTTTAATATCTCTTCGACTGCCGGCAAAATTAATTCCTCGTCAATGGTGTGTGGTTTTCCTGCGATTAACAATGAAACGTTATATGAGGCTCGTAGCCCATCATCGTCTCGTTTAGAAGACGATGCAAAAAGGTTTGATATAGTTGGCTGTTTTAAATAATGTTTTTCGAGTTCTTGAAAATAGAATATATCTTTGTTCTTCTTATCAGGATGCATTTTATGTAAATGCTCTTGTAGCCTAGAAGGTTTCATAGCTTCATTTGAAAAAACTTTTCGGCAAATTAAACACATACGTAATGATTTGTTTGTAGAAGATTCCGCAAATCCATATTTTAAATATTCAATACTGTATTGCCGGCATTTCTTTTTTAATTTAGAAGTAGATTCAGCCATTTTCAAACAAAAATTAAATTCTCAATAGATTTATAGATAGTAATGTTTATAAAATGACACACCACTCACGATTATTTACAACGGGAGAGCTTATGATTCACGACTATTTATCGCGGGAAAGCACATACAACGAACTAACAAAAAATTCGTAGAGCTGTTGCTTTTATACGTTTCATTTCGTGCATGATTCAACTTGTCTGTGTGCGAACATGTCGAAACATGTTATTTTGTATGAACATCGCGCGTTCGCATATCAACGTGCGAGGACAAGTCATATGCTAATTTAAAACTGCTTATTAACCCTTATTAAATCATTTTTATTTCACCATTCCTCTTGACTGCTTATTATTTGCTTCTGAATCCGCTACCACCCCCCTAAAAGACTGCAGCGCCCACAGGGGGGCGGTATCGCCCCCGTTGGGAACCAATGGTGTAGAGCAACAATCATTTGCGAATAGTACCTAGGGTGTTGTAGTTAATCGAAGAATTAAATTTTTATGCTATCCACAAATTTGAATTCAAAATTATTAATCTTGTTATAAGCACAATGCCATTTACATTCAGTTCAGACGAGTACATTGATATGCTATTGGTATTACACATGGTGTTACCTGGAATGGAAAATGCGCAACAGTTCGTTTCCAAACAAAAACCGTGCACCGTACCGATATCCAGCTAGAAGTGATGAAAATGTAATTAATGTACTTGCGTATGTTGGTATCAATCCTCATAATTCTGTTAGAAACCTGGCTGAAGAACTGGGAATAAGCAAGAGCACGATACAGAGGATTTTGAAGCAACACAAATACCACCCATTTAAACTACATTTAGTTCAAGGACTGAGGCCTACTGATTTCGACAGAAGATTAGAATTCATATCTCTAATCGATGTTGTCATGGCAGACAATCCCTTACTTGGAAATCAAATATTTTGGAGTGATGAAAGCCGCTTTCACAACAATGGTGTCGTTAACACGCACAATGCCCATTATTGGTCGAATGAAAATCTTCACTGGGTTCGTTTAACTCGTTTTCAAACAGTTTGGGGTATAAATGTATAGTGTGAGTTATTCAAAGGTCATTTGATTGGGCCATACTTTTACGAGGGCACATTGACTGGACACAGATATTTAGATTTTCGTGAAAACAAATTACCTGAAATTATGGCAGAGCGAAATTCAATGATCTGGCAACAGAACGGTGCTCCACCTCTTAACTCAGACATTGTTGCGGAGTATCTCAATCAGTCTTTTCACAACAGATGGATAGGTACTTACGGACCTATAGCTTGGCCTTCCTGCTCGCCCGATCTAACGCCACCGGACTTTTTTTGTGGGGTTATCTTAAAGAATTAGTATATCGAACACAGCCAGTAGATTTAGATGATCTTAAAGAACGCATTCGTGAGGCATGTCGTAGTATTACACCAGCTATGATTCAGGCTGCGTGCACAAGAGCGCTTTTAAGACGTTTTGAAGCTTGTATGGAATCTGCGGGAAATAATTTTGAACACTTACTGTAATTTTTTGTTCAATATTTGTATTTTATTTTAATAAGGAAATTTGGAAATCACAAAATGTTCATTTTTTTGGTACTAATAATAAAAAACCAACCCAAGTATGTTACATCGCTGTATTCCAAATAGAGTGATAAGCAATTTTCGATGAAAATATACAGGGGTGCCAATTGTAAATAGAAAGTGAGGGGTGACTGCCAAAGGGCTGTTGATTAAAATTAAGTTTCTGATACGTCATTAGGAAGGAATTTTGATGCCAGCCACAACAGTTCTTACAGTATTGGATTATCTTTTAAATTAAGCGAGATACTGCCTGTAAGTAATAATTTGGGACACACTGTATATTAAATAAATCACAAGATAAGTCATGTCTTGGTCTATCCAAAAATAATTATTAAACATCAGGTGGACATCACACGAAATCATTCTGACGATGATATTTTAAGAAATCGAAACAATAATTGTCAAATTTTTATTATTTTCTCACTATTTAGAAACAGTTTCATTTATAACAATAAAATGAGTAGATTCCACAATATAAGTGTTGATACAGTAAATGTGGTTGCTTTTTGTTGTAATCAAAACTCAATAATATTTTTTGTTGACCTGTATTATTTATTGCAATATAAAAACAAGATGCTGTTGAACATATTCCGTTGATATAATATGTTGTTAAATGGCTTGTCAAATTGAGCTTCTCTGTTGAATAAAATTGCCTCCGCAAATGTAGGTACCTAACTATTAAAACATTGTCATTCATCGTAGTTTGAACATGTTAATTAAGTTAGATTATTCTTGAAAAAAATATATATGTTGACCTTGGTGTCGTTGACACTTTGTATGTGGAAAACAAAGAGAAACCGGTATCAATAATTTATTTACCACTTATCCTGTGTCATATTAAAAAATATATCGAATGTGATATTTATTACAGTAATAATGTCAATATACTCAATATAATTTCGATATCGAATTAGTACAAAATTGTATCTGTAAATTAGTCATCATATAAATGTTTTATTTAATTTGTCAGAATAATTAAATTAGTAGTCTTCTACTTTCTTGTGTCTCAATGATAATACATAATACAGATTTTAAATATATTTTAGATATATTGGTAGTTATACAGAGAAACGTATTATTAGTTTTAGCGAAAAAGGTATTCTAGTACTTCTTAAAATTCTTTGTTTTTTTGCTATTTCATCATGTATTGAATATTTGTATCCCATATCTTCCTTTAATAATTCAATTTTCTGTTAACTAAAAAAGTTGGCCCCCCCTTTCCAATATGGGCACCAACGGTAAAATTACCTTAGTTCTTAGGGGTCCACTTCCGTTCACCATGATTTGGCGTAACGTTTTTACTGTGTAGACCTCAGAATTCTTCTAGCTTATCGTATTAAGAGGCGAAAGCTTAAATTGGTTTAAATTTTACCTCAACAGAAAATAACTTGCTCATGTTAGGGAGAATAACTCGGCCTGTAAATTATTATTAACAACTAGATTCGCTCAGGTCTTTGGACAGATAGTCTTTCTATTCTAGGCCAAGCAACAGAAAAGAAATTTCAGAAAACCGATTGTGCCATCCAATGTGACGTAGAAAAAGAATAGACCTATCAAAAGGTATATAATATTTCAATTTTTAGAAGAAACATTGATTAATATTGTAATATCTTTCCGAATGAAGCTTTCAACGAGTGAACACATATAGTCTCGTTTTCAGAATCTTTTTTGGGTAAATACCATTAAATACGCGTTAGTTTTCTGTGTATTGTTTTTCAAGTGATAAGTCGCTTTATATCTACCGTATAGTAACGACTAAATAATAGGCCAGTCTATCTGGCCAATTTTTCATTTGATATTTTGGTATCCAAAATATTAAAACCAAAAAATGTCAACCACAATAAACCAACCACAACCAGCTGGACCTAGCTTCGTAGCAGTCACTAATTTTCAGCACCTACATCGTTCCCAAGCAGCAATCAAGCTATTGTCATGAACGCTCTTTCAGACGTCGTCCTTTTTGACTACATTAAGGCAATCGCCGAAATTGTAACACTTAAAGGGATTACCTTTGCATCACGCATTTCCAATTACCGTATCTATCTATCTTCTGTATCCGTTATAGATAATCTTACAAAAAATCATCCTTTTGTTGCCGTCAAACAACAAATCATACCAATTCGTAGACTTATCACACCGGCAAAAGGATTGCTACTCTCCAATGTTTGTCGCTCTATCCCTAACTCACTATCGAACAAATGTCAATATTTCTCCTTTACAAGAAACACCTCCTAGTAACATTCCACTATCCAAAGATGTCAAGCACATTCATTCTCCTTTCATAAGCGAACTAACAACTGCCTTAGCCAAATGCAAAAACTCTGCTGCTGGTCCTGATTATCTTCCCTATAGTTTCCTAAAATTCTTATCCATCTATAGCCTTACTAAGCTTCTGAATGTATACAATTACATATGGACGTCACAAAAGTTCCCTTCTCAATGGCACAAGTCTACAGTTATTCCGGTACTTAAACCGAATCAGTCACCTATCTTGCCGCAATCTTACAGACCGATTTCACTTACATGTACTATGTGCAAATTAATGGAAAAGATGATCAATAGGCGCCTTTTATGGTTTTTTGAAAAACATAGTATTATCCCAAAGGAACAATCTGGCTTCCAACGACAGCGCTCAACCAGAGATAATCTTGTACTACTACAAGCCCACATTTCCAGCGCAATTAATAACAGACGAGATGTAATAGCCACTATCTTCGACATTGACGGAGCATTTGATAACGTCTCTAGAAAGGCAATTCTCGAAAAACTCACACAATACAATCTCACTGGTAACATATATGCATTCATAAAAAGTTTTTAAAATCTTGGACATTTAAGGTTTCTGTTAATAACTCCATTTCCTCTTCATTTACTCATTAAGATGGAGTTCCCCAAGGCTTAGTTTTAAGTACATCCTTGTTCATTCTCACCATTAGCAAGTTATGCTACAATCTTCCTTCCCCGGTCAAATGCTCTATATACGCGGATGACCTAATAATGTACTGCCATGGCAAAACCAATGCCACTACTTGCAAAATACTTCAGCAAGCAGTAAATGACCTACAAACCAAAATTGCCACTCTGGGACTTACCCTCTCACATGCTAAATCGAAAATTATTAAATTTAGTAGGAGAGCGCAAACTTACATTCCTAGAATCACAGTCAACAACTTTCATTTACCTGTCGTAGATGATTGTAATATCCTGGGAATGTTATTCGACTCCAAATTATCCTGGAGACAACATACACAGAAAATTAAAGCAATATGTCTGAAGCGACAAAATGTTATTAAAATTCTCTCACTACCTTGCTAAAAGTATATAGAACCCTCATTCGTTCTAAAATTGATTATGGAAGTTTTATTTACATGTCTGCAACTAAAACTATTTTACGTTCCCACATTACACACACATGTATGTCTGGGAGCGCTCCGGTAAAGCCCGGCTGAAAGTCTCTTTTGTGAAGCTAATGAACCCCCTTTATGGCTCAGACGACAACACCTTTTCAACTATATTGCCGCGATTTCCTCCGATCCCTTCAATCCAGTATATTCTATATTAACATCATACCAACTTCATGACAACCCTCCATATACCTTTATTATACGTTCTGTTCCTCAACATATACAACCACTAATTCAAGAAGTAACCCTATCACATACTCGAACTCGCCCACTCTCCCAACACCCCTCCATGGACCAAATTTGTCCCACAACACGATCTCTCGTTCTGCAAATTTAAGAAAGAAGAAACCAATAGAGATGTTATTCGATCAGCTTTGCTTGAGTTGCTGAATATAACATGGTCATATATACGGATGCATCTAAGACAGAAGTAGGAGTTGTGTTCCATAACTACGGTACAAGAATCGCTCGGATTTTATAAAATATCCTCTATTTGTAGCGTTCACACGGGTGAGCTATTCGGTATCTTGGAAGCCTCCAAACATGTCCAACAACTTGCAAATACACACATAGCCACATGCACAGACTCATTATCCTCCATCCATTTAATTGAGAATACATTCACTAACTACCCCCTTGTCCAAGATATACACGACATACTCGTATATCAACAACTACAAAGACAAAATACAACAGTCACAATAACATGGGTCCCTTCCCATGTTAGGATTATTGGAAACGAAAAAGCCGATTGTCTTGCCAAAGAAGCTGCCTCAACTGCTACTGCCACGGTGAATTTTCAGCTTTGTAATGACTTAATAGCTAGCCTGAAAAAAATCAATTGTTTCAACTGGCAAATTCACTGGAGTCAAATTATGTGTGTGATCACTGCGTGAAATTCTACGAACAGTGAATCAATTTATCTGTCCCGATCTATATAGGAAAAATATGGCTGTCATACGAAGATTACGTATAGGTCATACTAGACTTACGCATGATTACCTAATGACATCATCACCTCAGCTGAACTGTCAGTATTGCCACCTAAAGCTCTGCATCAAGCATATCCTCGTTAAATGTCCATACTACGCCACAAGACTCATACAACTAGGAATACATACAAACTACAAGGAAATTCTAAATAGTGATCAAGTTCCTAGAAGAATAACAACTTAACAGAATTTAATTAAAAAAAAAACTACTATTCAAATAAATTCGCTTATGTCATGTATCATGTAATCCCATGTTCATGTTAGTTTAAACTTTTAGTTTTGCTTTATATTATGTACCGTAACTTTGTCTGTATAGTACCTCGTGCTAATGGCCATAGCTGTCTTATGCACGTTAATTTAAATAAAAAAATATTGTAATATAGTAGTTATATCCCCATTTTTGTAATTTTCGTGCGAATCAGAAAAAATGCAGTGCAAATGGTACAAAAGGATCATCGGCCACACTGACTGCTTCGGAAAGTGAAGTAGAAAGAAATTCTACGTACCTCCAAAATATTACAGTTCCATCATGTAGTACCACAATATCACTATATCGAACTAAAGTTATTATTGTTCATAAAGTAGCTTTTCATATGAGAAAGTTATAGATGCCATTTTTAGTTTTCAATATTTTTCCTAAATACAATTATTTTCAATTTAATAAACTCTTTGCAGTATGTAATTCTATCACACAACAATTTCCTAATTTGAGCTTCTCCTCAAAAATTATCAAAGTAGTATGCCACTGGAAACTTCATTCAATATATGGAGATTGTTTTGAAGCCATTATTAAATTCTCTAACAATGTTCTAGAATTGGACCAAAATACATCCATTTTCCTGGTTTGGCAACGATGTGTAAATGAAGACAAGTTTCCAGTGGCGTACTACTTTAATAATTTTTAAGGAGATGCTCAACTTAGAAGTAGATGTGTGATTGAAATTCAGTAGAATTACATACTGCAAAGAGTGTATTAAATTGAATTTAGGAAAAATATAGAAAAGTAAAAATGGCATCTATATGAACAATAATAACTTTATTGACATATGAAAAGCTACTTTATGAACAATAATAACTTTAGTTCGATATAGTGATTTTGTGGTACTACATGATGGAACTGTAATATTTTGGAGATACGAAGAATTTCTTTCTTCTTCACTTTCCGAAGCAGTCAATGTGGCCGATGAAGAAGGATACTTTTGTACCATTTGCACTGCATTTTTTTCTGATTCGCTAGAAAATTACAAAAATGGGGATATAACTACCATATAACAATATTAATCAATATTTCTTCTTAAATTGAAAGATTATATACCTTTTCCTTGATTCTAATACTTTCATCAATTCTTCCATCTGCAATTCAGGTTCAGTATGTTTAGTCGAGCTCGAATTGTAGGTAAATTAATATTTGATTATCAATTGAACTGATAGTTTTAAGACTCACTAATGTGTATTTCTTAAGCAAATAGTAAGTAATAGAAATCGTTGATATGACTTATACCTGGAGGATACTAAAACGAATTCTCGATGTGAAAGTAGTAGATTTGCACCAGATTTAATATATTTTGCACCATTTGCTTTAACAAGGATATCACTTTTTCAACACCAATCAATGAGAACCAAATTTTTCTTTGCTCTTCATTCATGATAAACTTGCAATATATGTTGTTGAAAATGCACTAATTATTTAAAAGGGGTTTATTGAATTATATTTGATATTTACTTACTTATACATTATACTTATAAATAGAAAAATTGCTCTACTAGCCAAAAAAACAAAAATGCATAATTTTCAACAATGAAAATCATTCAAAAAGTAGATGCACTTATATCGACGACACTGGTTATTCATAAATGAAAGTTAAATGGGAACTTACCAGCGAAAATAAGGATTTTCGTCCAAATGATTCAATTTCTTGCAAATATAACACCGACGAACCATTTTTACTTTTCCGCCCAACCTATCTAATATGCGAGAAAAGTATTGGTTTAATCCACAAAAAGTAGAAATTTAGAAAAAAAAATTTGAGTTATTTCTACGTTTTCCATCAACAACAAACACGAAAAAACGGTTTTTAGAAAAAAAATCTTGTGTGTATGTCGTCGGCCACTTTTCGTTACATGTCTTGTTAGCACGATACAGCGTCCGGCGTGCAACAAGTCTCCAATTTTATTCTTGAATATTGTTAAGGACATGTGACAGATGAACCCTATTGATTTTCAGCTCACCAAAGCCAGTATAACAGGTGATATAGTAGGATATTATGATCATTTTTGGAGAAATTTCAGTTTGTTTGCACGATACAGTCTCCGGAGTATATACAAGTGACCAATTTTATGATTGGATATTATTCAGAGCGTCTCAAAGATGAATCCTATTGATATTCAACTCACTAAAGCCAGTACAACGGGTGCTATGGTACTTAGAGTACCAAATTTTTGTCGTTTTTGGAGAATTTTCAGTGTGTTAGCGCGATACAGCCTCCAGAGTGTATAAAACTGACCAATTTATGATTGGATATTGTTCAAGGTGTCTCACAGATGTATCCTATTGATTTACAGCTGACTAGAGCGAGTACAGCGGGTCCTATAAATCCAGATATACTACATTTTTGGAGAAATTTCGGTTTGTTAGTCCCCCGAAGTGTATACAAGTGCCAATTTTACGATAAAATATTGATTAGGGACACAAATGCGGAAATAGTATATTGTGCAACAAGTGGGAAAAGTTCAACTTTTCTCACGAGTGTGGAAGTTTGTGGCACGAGCCAAGGGCGAGTGTGGAAGTTTGTGGCACGAGCCAAGGGCGAGTGCCGCAAACACACGAGTGAGAAAAGTACTTTTCCCACATGTTGCACACTATACTTTTTCTACAACTGCACAAATTTAAAGAATACAAGTAAATAGTTTTGTAGAAAAAGTCTAAGCATCGAGGACCACCCACCGAAAACGGCTGGGCATCGAGTATAAATTTCTGAAAGTGGCTGGGCATCGAGGATCCCCTACTGTATTCTCCATATAAATGTATGTAGTGTGGGCAAAGTGCCGCGAGAAACAATATTTCTCACCGTGTGAGCAATATATGGTTTTGAAATTAAGTAAGCTATGAGAAATATGCTACTTTTCATAGCAGTTGTAGAAAAAGTTAGTTTTAATCTTTAAAACAGTTTATTTTTGAGTTATAATACACTTACTAAGTCTGCAATAATACAATAGCTGCTTAAAGTGCCGAGTAATCACTTGTGAACAAACAATTTCACGATCTTCTGTATTGGCAACTATGCGATGATTTGTTATGATAAAATGATTGATTATACACACGGGTACGTTTTGTGAATGAATCGGGTCCTACAGCGTTGTCGCGAAGAGCTAAATCATTTTATTGTTGAAAACACGTATGTACATCAACAATTTGAATGGCAAAAAAATTTCGTGTATGTCCTTCATTGTCATCTTTCAATAATATCCATATTCATGACTACTATTTTTTTTACTAATCAATGTTACTTTGCATTTTCTACAATTTATGTTCCGAGCAATTTTCAGAAATATAGCTCATTTTGACAATTGCGCACGGTGACGCGTACAGTTTAGCTCGCTCCATCTCGTTATTGCTTTTGCAATGTGCTTCAGAATTTAATGTAAATAAATGGGTCTATTCCTTTTCTACGTCATTGGCGCCATCAAATTCTATTTATAATGTTTTGGACAGGCTTTATTAATATTTTTATTTATGATTTAAACTAAATAATATTATTATTTTTTTATATATAAGATTAAAAACTTGAAATTTAATTGCGAATTAATTGATCCACTTGGTTGGAAAATTTTACGTTCGTTTAACTAAATAATATCTCCGTTAATTTTGATCTTTTATTGTTGTGTTTCGATGGGAAGGTTATTCTTTAAATTCGAAAAAATTGACAATGTTGGATAATAATTATTGGCCTAATTGCCATTTCAATAAATTAATGCGATTCATTGTAAAAAGGTCTGCATAAGTGGTCCACTTTAAAAACGTAAGAAGAGCACAAAGTATATATCAAATTTTCAAGAAAATGTTGCGAAATACCATAAACAAAGTTGTAAACATTGCTCCAAACAGCCGAGCACTGTATGCTCGCTTCATTTTACAATTATTTTATTGTAATGGCAATCACGTCAAAAATTATTTTCCTACAGTGTCCATTTTTTTGCAAATTTGAAAAGCATGAGACCGTTACTTTTTCACCAAGACACAGCCTTGAAAAATAAAAATTAACGATGATATATATTAGTTAAACATTAAACTTTCCCGTTTTTCCAAATTTTCTTTACCTCTTAATTATCTGAGGTAGGGATTATAAATAATAAAGAAAATGCGCTGACGCACAAAAATTGTATTTAACAATAAAATAATCTGCATAATAGCTATTTGTATAACAAGGGAGGAAAGTGCTACTTTTCCTCCCGAGGATGAAGTTTACTGCCCGACGCGTAGTGGAGTAATCATTCGAGGGAGGAAAAGGCACTTTATACCCATGTTATACATATGATTTTTCCGCCTGCCTCAAATAACGACATTTTCAATAAATTATTTATGAAACTAACAAACAAAATTAATAAATACTACTTATTTTACGAAACTTGGCTGGGCATCGAGGATGGACTTCTAAAATGCTTGGCTGGGCATCGAGAATAGACTTTTATGAATCTTGGCTGGGCATCGAGGACGGACTTCTAAAATGTTTGGCTATGTATCGGGGGTGTACGTTTTTATTTGTACTTCAAATCCCTCAGGATTGTAACTGTTCCTTTATATCTCTTGGGTCTAACATAGTTTCTGACATGAGACTAAAATGACCACTTTAGTCTCGGAATTGCAAAAATTATTTCATTGATATCGTACTATGACGTCACTTTTACTTTTCCTCCCTACTGCGAGCGAAACGAAATTGTGCTAGATGAAACTAACGGTTACTAAACTAAGTTTGAGCGGCCACTGGGAACGATTTTCGTTTAGTTGTCAGCTGTCTTTTTATGAGGGAGGACGTATAATAATATTTAAAATCAATTCTATCGGAGCGAAAACTTCGTCCGAATCTGACACGAGTTAAAACGAACGAAACGAAACTAAGGTTATCTTCGTTTACAAATATTCGCTTAGTTTAGCTGAAACGGCCGAGAATATGGGTTTGTTCTCACACGAGTTTCAAACCATCAGAAACAGTTAGGATTCTGCGCAATCCATTTCTCCGCGTTCATACATAAGTTTCAGATTGTTTGAAAGCAGCTGGACGTTGGACAGTTGGAAAACCATCAGTCATATCTGTGTGAACATCGTCCAGCTGTTTTCAAACAATCAGAAACTTATGTATGAACGCGGAGAAATGCATTGCGCAGAATCCTGACTGTTTCTGATGGTTTGTGATTCGTGTGAGAACAAACCTTATATTTAAAAGTATGGTAGCTAATTTACTGAAATCTTATCTACGCTTAGGTTAGTTTCGTTTCGCTCACAGTGGCCGCCCGCCTTTACTCTGGGAAACATAACCATGTTCAACAAAGGAGGGCGTTTTATTTAAAATAAGTCATCAGTACCTATACCGATGACATAGTTCTGAGAATATTGAACAGAGTCTTAACATATCTAATACGAGAAATAAGATTGATCAAAGGTATATGGTCTGTTAGAAGATACAACAGTTGCTAACTTCATTACTAGGTCATCTTCAGAGAACGGAGGTAGCAGGAAATGTGAAAACAATGGCATGGACGATACAAGAAGGTAAAAGGAAAAGAGAGAAAAGAAAGTCTAAAAGACAAAGTTCAAAACTGGACCTTAGTAGCAAAATATATAAATACATAGATAGAAATTACCTAGACGGAATAGTTTTTTCCGCCTACCTCTATCCAAAGTATACATTTCCTGGCCTCATTGTAGGGAGCAAAGTCGTACTTTTCCTCCACAACAGATAATAATAAATTATTAGGTTTTGAAAAAGAAAGTGTTGATGCTTTACATATATCTCTCTCTCCTTTAACTGAACCTTGTAAACCTCTCGATTATCTTGAGGTTTACATAAAGCAGAAAATTCGATTTATAAATAGTATGCCTAAAGCAAATATTTATTTTGAATTGAAAATGTAATAAACATGAATTACGTATTATTATGATAAATTGTATATTTATCAAGAAAAAAATGACCTTTTGTATATTTACTAACTATATATACTGCGTTTTTAATTAATGGCGGCATATTATCATATTTCTTTTTCAAGTGGGCACTTTCATTTTGAATTATCAGAGCTCGTAGCACGCAAAGTTGCCATTTTATGTCGCAGAATGATTATTTTTATTACAATTAAAACGTTTCGCATCAGTTATTTGATTATTGTCTGTATTAAATATATATTGTTATCTAATTACTTTGTATAATTATTGTAAAAAACTGGGATGTTTGATGATATTTTTTAATGGAAAATAATTCACTTGAAATTGAATTGTATATAAGGTTGATTTGCATTCACTCCTGGATATATACATTTTTCAACTCTTTCTAGCCGTTTCTATCCTGAGCCGAGATCATCTATTAACTAGATAGCGATTGCTTTTAGATCATCGCTCCAAACTTACTTTATGCATAATGTCTCTTACCTATCTTAGTTTTAATACAATATTTGTAGATTGTATGGTGATATCGTGCCAAGAAACAAATTAACGAAAATCAGAATCCAAAAACAACCTTGTTTAATATTATGTATGAACAAACTTTAAATGTTTCGAAAATTGATGAAAAATAAAAAAGTTATGAGTACTTAAACAGTACAGTGATTTTAGAAACTGAACGATTAAAATAATAGAGTACAATCTAACAAAATAAATACCTATTGAGTTGTTATGATGCTAACAACTATAAACAACTCCAAATTTTTATTGAAATACATAACTATTATAATCGAATCGAGTTTTATAATTAATATAAGTAATAGGAAAGAACAAAAAAATAGTATCAACAAATGAATCGTTTATTAGTAGGGGAAACTGGGGTTAATTGAAACGATTTTGAGTAAACTGATCATTGTAAAACACCTCCAGGTCAATCCGGCTGGTGAAGTGCCAGAAATGAAGGCAATTTACCTCGGTATGGAAATGTGATGTCACACGAACATCATGTTAAAATTTTCCAATTAACATAAAATTGTTTCAATTGATCCCATCCCCTGCATCAATTGAAACACATACAGGGTCAGTTGAAACATCTTTAACTTCAAAGAAAACACTGATTGAATTCAATATATTTCTATCAAAAACTATTTTCCAGTAAAAAATACAAATAAACGGAACTAAATTCTATGCATCCATTGTCAAGTATATCCTTAAAAAAATACTAACATGACAGAGAACTATTTAGATTGGCAATTGTGACACACATATAAACTGTCGCCGCCTGTGCAGGCATCGTGAGCCCAATGCTTACACTCCCTACACTGGACCCATTCTTCTCCAGCCCCACTTGTACCAAAAGTCTCCATACCCACCAGGCAAAAACATTAATCTTCATCCTCATCGGAATCAGAAACCGTATTGGCGATATTTTTCATTTTGGGCCTGCCTCCTCCCCCACCCTTCTTTTGACCTGCTTAGCCCGTTTTTTGAGCTGTTTTTCTTCATGCTCTTTCCTAATAGCCTCTTTTTCCGGTGTATCTGTATAGATGGCCGATTTCCGCTTTCCTCTTCTAGCTTTATTGTCCTTCCTGGGTGGGGCTTTGGGAAAAGGTCTCACTGTCTGTGGGGAAATTTCTATTTGATGGCTCGTAGATGGTTGAGATGTGTGAAAACTGCAGCCTGCTTCAGTGGTCTTATTGTCGTCTCTAATGTCATCTCTCGCTTGCAAAGCAGTTCCAGAAGTGACGTTACTGGGATCAGGCCTATCGGTGACGTAGAAAGGAGCGAAATCAAGATCCGTGAAAAGGTGTCGATTGAACGGATAGATACCAGTTGATTTTTGAAGCCAGTCTTGATATTTTCTTGAGCTCGTGGAGCAGCAGAAGCCACAATGCCAGGAATTACATATATGCTCATTGTTTTTCCGGGATTGTTTTGCATCCAGGCATCGCAACAAGAGTTGACAGCTTTCTTGAATGGTCCATAACAAGATTGGTCCAACGGCTGCAGCTTATGGGAACAGTGGGGGGGACAGCAACACTATTCCATTTTCTTTGCAAAAATCAAGACAATTAATGTGAATATGTGATGAATGATTATCTAACACTGGCAGCACTTTGTGGGCCATCGAAGACTTGCTATGCTTTTGGAAGTGCTTTAAAAATATCAAAAATCCTTCGTCTTGCATCCATTCCGAAAGATTTCCCGTGCCCACTGATCCCACTGGACCGTCCCTGATAAAAGTGATCTTGGAACCGGATGCGTTAGAAAATGAACATAAGCGGTAACACATTTCCAATAGCGTTAACTGCAAAAGCTACAGTCACCAAAGTTCCACGCTCAACTGACGCGATGGAACAGACTTGTCTGGTGCCTCTTCTCGCTATAACCCTGTCGGGCTTGTGGACGGTGGTGATCCCAGTTTCATCCACTTTATGTATGTCTTGAGGCTCGAAGTGGTGGCGATCTATCACTGTTTGTAAGTTGTCGTAGAACGCATCGACGTTGGTTCGATTAAAACTTGTCACTCGTGATAACCTGAGCAATTCTTACAGTCATTTCTGGGTTTCTTTTCATGAAGGCTCTGAACCAATCTTCGTCAGCTAATTTCTTATACTCCCAAGATGTTGGTCGTTTTAAATTATAGTTTCCTGCCAATTCAAAGGCTAGCTTTCGCACGTCATTTTTCGAAAGTCCATGATAGATATTGGCAAATTTTGTTAAATATTTGACTAGTGACTTTTCTTGTGAGTCTCGTTCTCGTTTATAGCCAAACAATGACGTGTAGTTAAGAACGGGTTTTTCGGCAGCTTTTCTAAGGGTTATTCCCGTCTTTAGATCATCGTAAGCGTGTTTGTACTGATCCAAAGAGCTTTCGCTTCGATTTGCTTTTTTTGTCGAAAACTGGGCATCTGCAATAAAAATAATTGTTATGACTATTGTGGTCCTCAGACTTAGGGTCAAATGAAACAAATTTCAATCGACCCCGAAGAATCTACGTGTCTATCCCAATTCTAGCTTATATCGATAGAACCGGCAATATTCAAAGTCACATTGACGAAAATTTCACAAGAAAATCTATCGAAATCAAACATTAACCTCCAAAATGATAAAATTATACTTTACGCTTCCACAAAATCGCAAGTGCAAACTAGATGTAACGCACTCTCTGAGGCAGTATAAACACTGAGTGGAGACTTTGTGCGTTGCAGTTGATTATTTTTCTCGTATTAGCCCCCACCGTTCCCGGCATAGCTCGAGAATATTCGATGTGTTTCAATCGACCCCAGTCTAGTATCTACTTTTTTCAAGTAAAAACACATACATTTATTCTCACATATAATATAGCAATTTAAACATAAAATAATGATATCAAAGATTGATATAAAACCCTAATTATATTAGCTTTTTAAAAATTCAAATCAATTTTTAAGATTTTTTGATCATTGTTTTCAATACTTTCTTGAAACTCAATCATTTCTAATTTAATTTTTTTGACACATTTTTTCGTATTTTTGGGTATGGATATCTCAACAAACCAGGGGAAACGTAAAACATTTATGTGGTACGGGCACTTGACAATAGTTCACCCGAAAGAAAAACATGGTGGACAGTTGAAGCCACTAAACAAAATTTATCGAGATGAAAAATTGAAAGAAAAAGTAAAAAAAGTATCTAGGTGCAATAGGTGAAAATAAAAAACACCTTGAATATAAAATAAATAACCAAAATTCAAATAGAAAAGAAAACATACGTTTCAACAAAAGAGAAATAAGCAAAGATCAATATGTACAAAACTGTACTCACATCGATTCTGAAGTATGATTGCGACTTATGGACTTGAAATAAGCAGTCAACTAAAAATAGTATGAAATATAGAAGGGTGACCTTCTACCTGAAATGTTTGTGTTACTTTCAACACTGTATGAGAGGTACATTTTCTTACCTCGCTCTCCTTCCACCTACCACCCTTCTTACCAAACGCTTGTCTACGATGTAGTAGGGTGCACCGGGTGGCAGAAAATGCCAACACTGTAGCACATGAGGTTGATAATTGGGTCGATATATCACTTTATCACCATTCTTATCGTCGCCCCTTACACGGGAGATTTGTGCCATGCATCCATAAATAGAACCCAAATAAATGTTAATAGTCATCGTACTTTATGCATTTTTTTACCGAATACGAGTTAAGCATTGTTAGTAGCACTCTTTCTTGTCCTTCAAAACCATTTTTCCAAATTCACGAAACCCTTTCCTTTGATCCATATGAGATGACCATACAGAATTCATAATAGTGAAGATAGTTGTACGTATATGCACGTACAGTTATAATTAGCCCACTGTTATTCCAATTATTATTGTTTGTAGTTAAATAAAAATCAAATTCGGACACTATTACTATATTTACACAGATTTTTTACACTATTTACACTTATTATTAATTGTACAATAGTTCTTTACGATTGCGAAAATTTGCTACGTAGTACTTACTCGTTTACTAATCGAGATACCGAGAGAAAGAATTGCGAAATATTCTTGAGAATGTGTAACTCAAATAGAGAAACTCACGAGATATACAGAGAACTAGAAGCTTAAGAATAATAAAATAAGTTACTAGAATTACTTCAGTAAATTACTGAGATACAACCTGAACTTGACTCAAGCTGGAGCTGAACCGACTCACTTAAAGAAAAATTCAAGACTGAGGGTTAGAACTGTGACTTTCTTGCAAAAAAGATCGTATGCCATCAATAAAACACGTGCAAATCTTACAACACGAAGAGATATTTGCTTTTCTAGATAAAACTATATTGCATCAAGAAAAACAGAATAGCTATATTTACAAATTGTTATAGAATATCTTATTAGAGGTAATGCATTAGAGTATATTTCGAACGTAGCCAATACACCTTGAAGATTATGATAGAGATCACAGTGGTTCAAGCCGCGCGGACAATAGTTTTTAAAATTCAAAAGGGGTTGTGAATTATGCCGCAGCAGAAAAGCGCACGAATAAATAAATAAAATTTATTCTTATGACAAAAGGTTGTGAATTTGATACAAGAAAGAGAATTTATCAGAGAGAAAAATTTTCGAACAGTAGTGTCTAATAATTGCCTTAGGTGCCTGGATATTTCATTGATCGTGTCTTATAGTTTGTGGACTTTGTGTATGTAGGCCTTAGGTTTTGTAGGTTTGAGATTCGAATCCTCCATATTGAGAATTCAAATTTCAGTTTTTTATGTAAGAATTATGATATTCAATATTATTATTAAAACACGCGTATATTTCTTAAATTCTAATTGTAAAAACGTAAATCGTAAAGACAAGCGTTTTAATTTTGTAAAGTTTGGCTAACAACTCTACTCGTTTATCTTAACTTTGTACACAGACCTTCTATTTCACTATGGTTAAAAGAAATAAAAATTGTCCCTTCTCCCGAAAGCTATAACAGCCTGGGCATCTAAGGATCTGTTACGGCGAACCTTCGATTTATTTTCTTCTATTTCCAACTTGGTACTCAAATTGTCATCACATTAATCAACATAATCCCACAACACCATGATTATTTTCCGCATTCTGATTAATTATTTCATTATTTTTATTTTGTTATCATTATTCGGTGCAAGGTCAGGACTATTGAAATTCAGTTCATGAATCTCGTGGACACCTCTTCCACACAAACTTAGACCTGTTTACTACGTCAATTCCTACCTCTTTCAATATTACTCTTCCTTTACTACGTCAAATTCTACATCGGAAGTATATTCCGAAATATACTGTGGAATCAATTCTATACAAGTTCCCCTTACGTACATCAAATGCGCGGAAATGATAGATATAAATTTCACCTTATTAAAATGTTTATTAAAGTGTACAATAGAGTATTAAAAGTTCCTGACAATAAAAAGATTCTTAAAGGAAGTTGTAAATAATATTATAATAGACATTTTGTCATACCATTAACGAGAGATCTGTAAAGTGTAGGGGGATTATTGAAATAATTTATAAATGGTATTTTTGTTAAGTATTTCTATGTTTTTTAAATTGTATTAACAAAGAGACAATCTTTCTCCAAATCAAATATATCTGAAGGCATTTATCTCAGATTAACACATAAAATAGATACGTTTGTTTTGATTTTTTGTTGCCCCAAACAACGAGTCACATTCTAAGCTCACTTGCGGACACTTCCACCTCTCTGCCATGTTTACAAATTCTCTTTAGTTGTAAAATTAGATTCAAAATGTAATTGATTTTTTTTAAATTATGTAAATAAAAAAAGGTCATACTAATTTAATAATGGCATATTCTTATATAAATTTGAAACAAATATTTGTTGTAACCATAGTGATCTCTATGTTTGTAACTAAAAGTGGCAAGATTGCTCAAAATTTCAGTTCCACTTTATGTGTCTAAGGTAACCTATTTAGTAGTTTTGTCCTCGTTTAATTAACATATAAAGGGAGATGCAAATATCATCAGAGTGTGCTCGACGATAATTTCGAATCGCTGTTGTATTTGTAGTAGATAATGTCAAACGTGGTTTGGTTTATACGAGCGCAATTACGAGTAGCGAGTAAAAATGTAGTTTAGTAATTTAATTTCGTTTTTATGTTTTTCGAGACTTTTAGTGACAAAATAAAATTTTAAGGTAATTTATTTAATGTTTTTGGATTATCATGGTTCGTCAGTGCCAAGTTTGTCAGAAAAACAGCCAAAGTTACCAAGACCATATATCCATAATACCATCCCCACTTTTTGTAATTCATTCATTATTTTACTACTGGCCGCAGAAATAAATGTGTTAATGAATGAATAGCCCTCTCAATTGTATATTACTCTAAGGGACGTATTTAATTCTATCATAAGTATAAGAATATTTTTGTTGTTTTAGAAATGTATCTTGATCTCTTGTTCATTACTTTGTTGAATATATATTTTCAAAACATGACACATCTCACAATTTTCGATAAAAAGCTGTCGTTGTAGAAAAGTTTGGAAGAGGTTAAAATATTATTAAGATATGTATTGAACAATAGAGGAATCACGACGAGGACTAAAATCTATTAGAGTACTTGTGGAATCATACTTCTGGGAGATCTGCAGAACTGTGCAGCGATGAGTGCACTAAAGATCTGAATCGCGCAATCCAGTAGCTCCTCGAAAAAAATTTAATGATGCTGATGTAGAAAGGTTTGTTTGGTTAGCTGTAGTAAATTTGCTCGCTATTTACTGCAGTAAAACAGTAAACAAATATGACAGGCTAGGACAGACGGGAAATGGAAAAGAGGGAAGAAAAGATAGGGATGAAATTTGTACATAAATGAAATACACTCACCCACACCATTTTATGACAACAGGAAGGGAAGGGAAGGATATTAGTCTTGTTTTCCATTTTCAATAATTCTCATTTCATGAATCCTGTTCCTTATCAAGGTCTTTGAGTATTTTCAAGTATTTCAGGGTTTAATGCGCTCTTTTCAGCGAGATTCGCTTTGATACAATGAATCATGGAGACAAGCTTGTACAATACATTGACCACACGCTAAAGAACTTTCCCGATTTCCTACCGCAGTTCTTGCAGTTACAAAATATTGAGTGTAGTTCATCTGGAGCTGGTCTTAATATAATCGTAATTGGTTCCAGGAGTTCGTTGCGCATTATCCAACCTCATTTTTGGAACTCTAAATCATTCCTTAACCAAGCTTTAATTTGATAAATCACCGATTGATATGTTGATGAGCCGCTGCACTTGTTGGTGGAAAATTAGATGAACTACTCAAATTATTAAATTATAATTAGGATTTAACTTTAAATATAATTGACTGGTTCGATTTGACATAACAGACATATTTGATACAAAAGGCTGGGTATATGCTGAATATACTGAGCTGACCGCGCTGTTGCCAAATTTCTCTTGTGCTTGAATAAAAATTTCTTATTGGTTGAGAGGGTTTTGGGTCAAATTACATACTCGTTTTTATTTTTAATAATCAATTGTACATAAAATATTATTAATTACTTTGTATCTATGACTCCTTATAACTACTAAAAAAATATACTTTTCATAAAAAAGAATTGTAAAAATCAATCAGACGTGTTGGATTTTACATGGGATTCATCCATAAATTACTTTATTATAAATGAAAATCCTTCCAAATAAATATTCTCATAAACCGCAAAGATCTTGACATAAGTACACATTACACTCGATTTTTTTATAACAGTTGAACCAAAGACGTATTTTCAATGTAAACATGATTTAAAACATGAAATAAAACCGAGATCGACTTCGAGAATGTTTTCTTTAAAAATATTTGTAACGTTTAGAATGTTTGCATATCGAATTGAGAAAGAAGGCAAAAAGATAACGATAAATTTGTAAGATATATTGGTTGTATTTATTTGAAAAGTCACGTTAATAAACAGTGTTGGTTTATTCACTTCCTTTAGAAAGCAAAAAAAACGTGGATGTAAGTAGTAATGTTAATAATGGTCATACCACATAGAAAAATCATCGAATTAGGACATTAAATTGAGTAATGAGAGATTTTATAAACATCTAGACGAAGCACTTAAGTTAACAAAGAAACATGAAATAAATATAGTATTGGGGGACTTCAATGCAAAGATCGGCAAAGGTCGTGTCGAAAACATAGTGGGTGAACACGGCCTTGGTATAAGAAATGAAAGTGGGGAGCGGTTAATAGAATACTGCGAAGAAAAAGATCTTGTGGTCACAAATACATGGTATAAACTACCACCTCGACGACTATACACATGGAAGTCACCACAAGACAACAACAACCATATAGTTCGCAATCAAATAGATTACATATTAATAAACCGGAGATTCAGAAATACGATAACCAAAACCACCACACTACCCGGAGCCGACATAGAATCAGATCATAATCCGTTATGCGCTAACATCAAACCGCGATTGTCAAAAGGCAAGAAAAGGAAAGTCACCAAAAGAATCGACCCAAAACTACTTAAGGATGCTGATACGAAATTCAGCTTTGAGCAGCATTTAAATCACCAGCTGATTAATTCCTCAAACTCAGAAGACGTTGAAGAAATGTGGTCGAGCATCAAAGAATCATTCGAAACAGCAAATAATACATTTCTTCTGCAACCAAGAGTCACAGCAAAAAAGGAATGGATGACGGAGAGTATCTTACAACTAATGGAGAGTCGCAGGAAATGCAAAGTCAATGAGGACCATGATGGTTATACTTCTTATCAAAGAAGAATTCGAAACGAGATAAGATTGGCATAAGAGAAATGTCTAACGGAGCGTTGCGAGGAGGCTGAAAACTTTGTTCGTATGGGAGACAGTTTTCAACTACACAAAAAAGTAAAAGAAGTTGCTGGCATCTACAACAAAAGACCTACAACCACTCTTAGAAATGATCAAAACGAACCGATCATAGACCCAGACGAGTTAAAGGAAACCTGGAAATCATACGTGGCCAGCCTTTTCAATGACGACAGAGCGCAGAATACACCCGAAGTTATTAACAGTGCACCGGAGGGGCCGAGCATACTGGAAAGTGAGGTAAGATATACCATAAAACTAATGAAGAACAACAAAGCTCCCGGACCAGACGATATGTATGCAGAGACTATACACATGCTAAACGCAAATAACATGAAAAAATTAGTCAAGTTTTTCAACATCATATATGACACCGGACAACTCCCTAAAGACTGGCTGAGATCCACGTTCATCACTCTTCCAAAGACGGCCAATGCAAAATTGTGTAAGGACTACCGACTGATAAGCCTCATGAGCCATTTTTTAAAACTCTTTACGCATCCTACATACTAGGCTATATAAAAAATGTGAAGCAGCCAGTGGGTCCAGTCAGTTTGGATTTAAGAGTGGGTTTGGCACGAGAGAAGCTATATTTAGTTTACAAACACTGGTTCAGAACTGCCTCGACCAGAGAAAGGATGTATTCATGGTGTTCATTGATTACGAGAAAGCGTTCGACAATGTGAAACACGACCTGTTGATAAGATACTTACAGGAATTAGGACTAGACAATAAGGATATCAGAATAATAGCTAGCTTGTACTGGAACCAATCTGCCGAAGTAAGGTTTCAAAATTTTAGAACCACCGAAGACATTGTAATAAAGAAAGGGGTAAGGCAAGGATGTATTCTCTCACCTATCCTATTTAACCTGTACGTAGAAAGAGCGTTTGCCGAGGTAATGTCAATGTGTACAATTGGTATAAAAGTAAATGGCATCCCAATTAATAATATTAGATACGCGGACGACACAGTAATCTTAGCAGACAACGCAAACGACCTTCAAGCACTTCTGCATATGGTTCAAGAGAAAAGTAAGCACCTGGGCCTAAAAATTAACATAAAGAAAACCAAATTTATGTTGGTTAGCAAAAACAACATTCCCGCCACCCCTTTATACATAAACGGCATTCTAATAGAGGAAGTCACTAAATTTAAATACCTGGGCTACCTCGTTACCAACAAATGGGATCCAGAAGTCGAGATCAGAAGCAGAATTGAACAAGCCTGATCAACTTTCCTTAAACTTAAAAAATTCCTAACAAATAATGATCTCAGCTTTCAACTCAGATACAGAATGGTTAAGTGCTATGTCTGGTCCATCCTGTTGATGGCGTCGAAGCCTGGACTCTCAAAGCAACTTCGATAAACAGATTGGAGGCATTTGAAATGTGGACTCTTAGAAGAATGTTTAGGATCCCTTGGACAGATCTGGTAAGAAATGAAGAAGTCCTTAGAATATCCGGTCTGACCAGCCGTGAACTATTCGACGCCATTAAGAAGAAAAAGACTTCCTATCTGGGTCACATCCTGCGTGGTCCTCGTTACGAATTCCAACGTCTTATCCTCCACCGGGCCGACAAAAACCACGGATTGTTTATTAAAAACACATGAAGGCTTATGGACTTGTTCAGACTTGTCCTTATTATTTTGTTCAGGTAGGTAAGTTGCAGGAAATTTGCTACAATCGTTCAGTGGTGTTGTAGCTACGGTCTACAATGGATCAAGAAAGCGATATCGAGATCTTAATAACATTAATTGAGCAGCGTCCAGTACTCTGGGACAAACCTCTGGAGTCCTATAAGGATAGGAACAAAACAAGAGGGGCTTGGAAAAAAGTTTGCTACGCGTTCAAACACGATTTTGAAAACTGCAGTGATGCAGAAAAAAATGAATTTGCTAAGTTTTTAATATTTTATATTTATATTCGGTATAAATTAAATTTTCGATAACTGCCAAGGTACAGAACCTGCTTCACTTTTAAAATAATCAGCAAATTGATTTCGAACTTCGTTTGACGATCGTCCGCCACGTACTCCATGTCCATTTTGTTCAATTTCTTCAAATCCAACCACTTCTAATAAATCCTCGAAAGTGTAACCATCCTTCTGCCTTACAAAATTGTCCAATATACAAGCTGCCTTAACAATGGAAATAGCAAATTCTTGCGAAACGTTTAAAGGGCGGTGAAAAATGCGCCATTTATTCTATAATATTCGAAAAGCACACTAAACATAACGTCGTGCACGGCCCAGTGGATGATTAAACATTTTTTTTAACCGAAAGATGATTTCCACCAAATGGTCGCAGTAAATGACTTGTTAGTGCAAATGCTTCGTCGCCTACCAATACATATGGTAGCGGCGTATTCGTTCCAGGTGGGTATGAAGCTTTCGGAATTTTTAATGTGTTTTGCTCTAATAAATTCCAAAACGAAGTTTATTTGAAAACTGTAGTCACAATCTTTTCCGGATGACCCGATATCAACAAACACAAATCGGTAATCACTGTCTGCTATTGCCAGAATGACAATTGAAAAATAATCTTTATAGTTGAAATCATGGATCCATTGTCTTCGGGTTTTATCAATGGCTTTCGTTTGAACTTCATTAGGTAGCGGCATAAATTCTTCTTGCAGACAGTCCCATAAATTGCAGCAAACGTGTTATATAATATTACTCACGGTCGATATTCCCAATCGGTAGGTGTAAAGAAGATCGGTTAACGAACATCCGCTAGCTAAGTACCTGAAAGAAAATTTTGCAATGAACTGCTAGATATTTTCATAACATTTATGCATTTGTTAAGTCACTGTCGTTTTTAGGAAAATCGATCATAACAAAGTGGAATAATGCCCGGGACAATTTTTTGAGAAACTTAAAAAAAATTAAACTTCAGAAAATATCGCTGCAGCAAAAACGGGACGCAAATACATCTTTTTCGATCAACTTTTATTTTTGAAAAAAATTTATGAACCAAATAAAACTTGGTCAAGTTTAGACTCCACACTAACGCCAGACGCACCGGCAACCATTGACAGTGAAGAAGGAGGTAATGGTCAACAGCCTCCCTCAAATTCTCAATATACATTCAAGCCAGTCGTTGGAAAGACCAGCATGAAACGCAAGCCTGATGAATTTGAGAGAAAAATAATAGATATTCTGGAAAAACCAACTGGAAAAGGCGACACAATGGACAGAAATCCTCATATGAACTTTTTTGCCAGTCTCTTGCCCTCGCTGGAAACTTGATGATGATGATGAAACGTTGGAATTTAAAATGGATGTTCTGAATGCCATAAAAAACATCAACAACAAACGTGCAAGACTCATGCCCACTACCCACACTTCCATCGACCCATATCGCCATTATCAACCAGTTTCCAACTTACATGCGCAACCGAATGTGTTTACGTCACAGTATTCTTCATTTGAAGCCCCGCGTCAACACCCATCATATTTGCAACAATATCCATCCACCTCGTCAACACCGGACACACAACTACAGTACGCAACCAGTCCACAATCACAAGTTACATCTCCGCTTTCCGTACAATCTTTTGACAACAGTGACACTGAGTTGGACTTTGCTAAATTTTAGATATATGTGTATAGGGCCTAATGTTTGTGTACTCTTTCGTTTAATAAATACTACGTCGAATGTCTGTGTACTCTTTTGCTTAATACTATTATTATATATACATTTGAAGTTTATCCCAGCAAGGAATGAAGTTATGTCATAACTCACATTATGCCGAATCAAATCGTCTACGAAATCATCTTGCCTGGGATTGTCCTTGGAGTTGATGACGTAATTTCATTCCTAGCTGGATGGACTTTACATATTTTTCAATAATTTTGTACTCACCGTAATGTGACCGCTAACATTTCGGCAGGCCGAATTGCATCCCTCATCAGCGTATTTTGTCGAGCTATATATGGCACCATTCGTTGTAGTAAATCCTCAAATGTTGAAATTGTCATCCGGAAGTAATTGAAAGATGTTTGTCCATCGGCCAATAAACAAGTATATAAGGTATTGAAAGCACCTACTTCATTCCTTTGCAAATTTATTGGATGCACCCAAAATCATCTGTGGCGACATTTCTTGCGTCTGTGTCGACGGTAAACCAAATGCATGATTATTCGTTTTTTACGTTCTCCTTTCATAGTGTAGTCGACAACTGTTCAACTAGAACTAACAAATTCACCGGAATCGTATAAATGGTTATACGTTGCGCGATCGGTAATTTTACCGGTCCGTTAAAAAACCGGATAATGTGAAAGAGCTGTTAGTCTAGTATTTGCCATTCTCTGCCGTTGGTGATATTCAACTAACTATAACCCAAGTTCTTTGAGAAAACGTCTCCTGGGCATGTTGGTGACATTGCTATTGTCTCTATAAATGATTTGGCTATTAATTCCCGCCCAATTTAACATGTAAAACAATAAAGTCAATGGCCAGCGTCGACTATTTCTAGAAACATTGTAAGACGCAGACATCTCATCCACAATGTCAACTCCACATTTCGTTGAATTATAGAATTCTATAATTTCTGGAAGTTTTTTTTCCGAATCGGAAACTGAATTATCATGATGTAGAGATGATAATAACAAGACAATTTTTCCTTTGTTTGGACAGTATGTAACTAAAGTATATCCTTTCTGGAATACGAACAAACTAGAAAACATGTCTCTGTTTTTTACGCTCAAAAACTCCGGGGGTGTATCAGGTTTATTTTTACGAAGTGTCCCTACAGTAGTAAGTTTGTATCTCTGAGTTTCATAAGAAGGGGTCGCGACTGATGTAACAATTATCGAATGTTACATTTCGATTTGTGTCTGAAACTGGGGCTAACAAGCGATGTACTATATCCTGAGGTTTATTACATAAACTTCCATGTTCAAAAAATAATAAATTTTAGTATCTACCAAAGCATGTACCTTCAACCCGTATTTTGCAGGTTTATTCGGCACGTACTGCCTAAAAGAGCACCGACCACGAAATGATTCCAGTTTTTCATCGAAGGTCAAGTATTGTGATGGCGTATAAGAAGATTTGCAGTTATCGACAAGCTCTAATATGGACCTATTTAATTTAAGTCTTTCTTTCCGGTTTTTTTTATTTTCGAAGCGTAGCATGACACCAAAAATTCGAATCGCCGTTGACTTATTCATGTCCCATATCTATTCCAAAAATCATACAAATGGCGACGTCCATTTCTAAATGCTCCTGCCAAATAAAGAAGTCACAAAACTGCTTTCATTTCTGGCATAGATGTTTTGTCGTAATTAGGAGAGTCTTTCCACAGGAGAACTTTTTCCGTAATCTGGTTCGTTTATTGAACAATATCAATTATCCTGTTTTCGTCAAAAAACAGTTGAAAACATTGAAGAGGTGTTTTAGCACCTTTAGCATGTCGTCTAACACCGGCAAGTGTGTAACGATATTTTTGGTATTTTCTGTTAGGATCTTCTTTAGACCATTTGATTTTATTTCTCCTAAAAAATATTTGGTAACTTTGGAGTCCCCCTATCTAACTCTTCTCCCTGATCTTTGAATGGACCTCTTGCTTGTTCTGTCACCATCCCTTCTTCATTTTCTTCAGCAACTTGTTCCAAATCAGGATAATCGCTGCCCACACTTACATGATCTACTTCACTTTCTGATTCCGAGTATATTGGCTCTAATTCATTCCAAAGTGCCATTAGACAAGTCTGCTCGTTTTCGTAGTCACCCATTATTGAAAATATAACCTATTTGAGAATAGAATAACTAAAACCTAATAAACAAATAATGACATATTACTTACAGCTTCAAAACTTGCAACGAAATGTCCGCTAACAACTACCGACACTTGGGGAGTAGTAAACCCTAACTAGCTACAAAGCAAGCTTGTTCGCACGGAGGCTGTTTGTAAACTTATTTCTTTCTCCAGATGTTTACATAAATGGCTTTCTGTAAGGTATGGAGACGGGGCAGTCGGCCTTTGAAATATTTATATATTTTTCGCACATGTTTCGGGCGCTCGAGTATGTGACACCCCACGTGTCGGTTGCCGGATTAAATAGATTTTAGAAAATATTTCATTCACCTTATCCTTTGAATGAAATCTGTGGTCTTTTACCAGAAAACTGTGTAGAGCGTTTTCCGGCTATATATTTTAATCATATCTAGGTGTAGTATCCAAAAATAGTTGGCGATGGTTGATATGCTTTATCTTTCATTTTCCGATTGTTTTGCTGAAACCTCCCTATCTGTTTTTCGCTAGCTTGTTCTGTGCTCCTTTACCATTACAAATTTATATTTGATAAGGAAACAATGTACTTTACAGTTCTTTTTCTGCACGATTCCCTTTTATATCAAACAGTCAGCTTTTTCATGTCGTTTTAAAAGAATATCAAGGGCGGGTATTCGACCAATCTGTCACAAACTTTTCCATCGTGCAAGATTTCTTGAGAGGCAACAGTTACGGATAGCGATCAAACTGAAGCAGATTCTCAAACACAAGGTGGCACCAATTACCCAGAATCTACTACCAACGATATAATACAGTCTCTGAATACCTCCGACTCTTCTGAAATACCGCAACAACCTACACATTTTAAAACGACTATAGTCTATATAGAAAGGACAAGGAGTAATAAATCATTCATTTAAGTAGATTTCATAGACGTACCAAAATATATTTTAAGAGGGTATACCGTAAGGTACATTTTGTATTGAACGAATGAGTTGCAGCTATGCTAAAGAATATACGATTTAGGTCAGAGGTAACGGGATGTACTAATTTTAATAAAAAAAAGTGATAGACGTAGAGGTCATTCGGAAGCAAAAAATGTAGTTCATTATAAAAAAATTCTACAACTTCCTCAGGACTAAGATACATAATACCGAAATGTACTTTTAAGTATTCGCCAATTACAGAACCTTTCTGTCTGTACTCTTGTACCAAATGAAACTCCTGAATCTTACGAAACCAAGCTTGACAGAGATGAAATTTACAACCAAAAAGAATTTGATCTCTGCCAAAACATTCATATATAGCGTTATGAATGCTTAGTTCAAAATCTACTACGACTTCTTTAGGTTGAAAATGTAAGCCTACTTCTTTACATTTTTGTCTTAAAATTAAAAACAAATTTGAATATGTTTGACTTGATTTGTCCGGCAGCAAACAAAAAAACAAGAGGTACGTAATAGCCGTTTTTAAAACCACGAATGGTAAACATTTGGTAAAAAAAAGTTGAACAGTATTTAAAAGTCCCATCCATCAAAATACAATCCGAATTACATAAAAAATTAAGGTTGGAAAAACAGGAGAACACAATAATTTTAAATACCTGGGCTGCTGTTAATAGAAATTCCTCTTCTCGGTTCGTTCGTAATTGTAATTCACGAACACTACTAAATACTTCTTCCTGATTTTTAGGCAATAGTGTAAGTGCATCAACATCCTTCCCCTAATCCCCTAAATATCGATCAAAACAATCAAGATTTCTTCAAAATATTTAATTCAAGAAATCTTTGAAACCTTTCAGAAATATATATAATTCTATGGGCGTCCGATTTTATCTATTATAAACCCTAATGACTCTAATAGGATTAAACTAAATGGTTGCGGCACAGTTCGAACATTTCAGTAATCCTCAAATTGATACAAGTCAGGTAAAATTTTATTTTGTGGCAGAGTTCGGATATGCCCGTTTATTCATAATATTTTTTATTTGTATTACTCCTATATGTAGTGTTTGGGGAATTTTTCTCAGAAATTTTAAATGGCAAGTGGCCTACTGTAATCGGCTTAATACGATTACACCTATTTACAGATTATTCGATTATTGAGAGGGATTTTCCAAACAACCCAGTTTTCTTAGAAACATTATCGGGAATATTATTTTAAAAGAAAGTAGGTACATTAAATCAGTACTTAGTATTAGTTCTTTGAGTAAAGTTGTATGAAGTTGTATGGTTGTCATAATATTGTAAACAGTTGGAATATATTTAAAACATTTGTTGAATGTTAATTGTGCAAGTACCAAACAATGTCGATAAGCCAAGGACCATCTAAACGACCAAAAACAGGTCCATTATCTTTAAATGAAAAAACTCTGATATTGAATTGTTATATATCATTGAAAAACAAGGATCCAAGTGCAAGTGTTGATGATATTGTGGAATTAACGGCTGCTATGTTGTGTGTTGCTAAATCAACAATTTATAGATTACTAAAAGAAAGCAAGAATGGAACTCTTCAACCCCCTAAAACTCCTTCAGGCCGAAAACCAATTGAGATCGATGAGTCATTAAAACAAAGACTAAGGCGTAAAGTCCATGGATTTTACTTACGAAAGGAAATTCCAACACTTGACAAAATTATGACATCAGTGCAAGAAGATACGGACTATCCAAAATTCTCCAGAATGACATTATGCAAACTTTTGAAAGATGTGGGTTTCAGATATACAAAACATAATAGAAAATCTCTCTTGATAGATAAACCGGAAATAGTTTTTTGGAGAAGAGACTATTTAAGAAGCATTCGACATGCCAGAGAACAAAATTAGAAAATCTTCTACTTAGACGAAACATGGATAAATGCTGGATATACAGTTTCCAAATATTGGCAAGATGAAAACATTAAAAGCGGAAGGCAGGCATTCGTGGAAGGTTTGTCGTTAGGTTTGCAGCCACCATCTGGAAAAGGAAAAAGACTTATCATTGTCCATGTTGGAAGTTCTGAAGGTTTTGTTGATGGTGGATTATTAACTTTTATTTAAAAACGCACGGGGGACTATCACGAAGATATGAATGGGGATGTCTTCGAGGAATGGCTTGTTCAAATGTTGGATCTGATTCCAAAAGGGGCTGTTATTGTTATGGACAACGCAAGTTACCATTCACGGTTACGAGAAGCATTGCCCACAAGTTGTTGGCGTAAAGCAGAGCTTTTGGAGTGGCTTATTTCGAAAAATATTAAGTTTCCAAAAGATCCACTAAGGAAAGAACTTTACAGAATTGCAAAAATGAACAAGAATAAATACAAAACCTACATTGTAGAAGAAATGGCTTCTTCTCGTGGTATATCAGTTCTTCGACTTCCCCCTTATCATTGTGAACTTAATCCCATAGAATTAATATGGGCTCAGGTAAAGGGGGAAGTTGGAAAAAAAATACTACTTTTAAAATAAACGATGTTGTGAAATTGTTTGAGAGTGCTGTAAGTCATGTGAGTAAGGAAAATTGGACAAACTGTATCGAGCATGTTATCAAAGTAGAGGCAAATATGTGGAAAATTGACAATATTTGTGATGATTTAATCGACCCTATTATTATTAATGTCAACAACGATTCTTCCTCTTCCGAGTCGGATATAGAATAAAATGTAAGTAATAAATGTATTCCAATAATTATTTCTTTTCATTTTTTATTATAATATAATTTAAAACGTATTTTTTCCCAAAATACACACCACTGCATTGCGTTATTGCTTATCTGCTAATCATTTAACAATGAATAAACCCTAAACTTTGCTACAACTGAAACAAATACGGGGTCGATCTACCTGGTTTTTAGATTTACGGAAGAAATGTAATTTAAAGTAAGAGATTTATCAAAAATTTCATGGTGCTCCCTGTAAAGGTTTTGCATACTTAATTAGGGTTTATTACTCCTCGTACTTTTTGTACATACTATAGCACTGAAGCCCCAGGTATTTGAGCTGAGAAAATTTAATAGAGAACGACGTATTCCAAGTCATTTACAAGATTTCTTCATTAATACTGAGGGGGGGAAAATGTAGTATATTTGATAAGCTGGTTATTTATAGTTTAGCGTTTTTAACAGTTCTTGTGAACACATACTTAGTTTTAATATTTGTCGCGAATGTTTCTTTACTTGACATAATAATTTTCTACGTTGTCATAATTATCTTGAATTATGTCGAATAAAGTTCGTGTATTGAGAGTTTCATTATTTCTTTTCAGATCAATTGTAAAAATGTGTGAATCAAAAAATAATCAAGTCAAATATAACTCGCGAGTTCCATAAATTAGAAAATAATTTGACAGATTTTTTGAACAAAATTATTTTCAATTTATTCTCACTCTCTTGTTATATTATTACTGAAAATTATTAAACGTCAGATTGACAATCAATTTTTTGATATCTACAGAGTAAAAAATTATCTTATCGAATACTCCTCGGCACTTGATAAATACTCAAAATATTGTCATAGAGAATCCTTCAAGCGTGTGGCTCAAGGATAATAGGCCGCAGGCCTTGGGCTATTATCAAGAATCACGCTTTCAGCATTCTCTATGACAAAATTATCTCGGTATTATCATGACCCTAGGGGTATTACTACTGAAAATCAACCAGTTTAAGTCCCTGAGAGTCTTGCAGATAATCCTTTTATCCTTCATTTTGAAAACCAACAAGATCTGCCCGACAAACTCGAATTGTTGTTCTTTTTAGTAAGCAGTCTTGAAACCCATCACGTCTAGTCCTAATTCAGGAAGGTCTTAATGTGATCACTTCCAGCATTGCTTCCCGATTATTCACTGAGGCCACAATCTATTTCAATAACCTCGCTGCAATTTTGTCAGGTGTAATGCTGGAGCCAGACTATCTTCATTGGCTCGCTTTTTCCAATTCATTTCCTTCTCGTCGACGCAAAACTACCTTAGTGAAGTTCAGATCCTCGGACTAAGCACCATACACTTGATTTCACCTAATAGTTCATACAAAGGTATCAAATTTTATTTAAAAAGAACTGTCAGATATACAAATCATTTCTGATCTACTGTTACAATAAGAATTGTCTTCAAGTGATAGCTTGAGTCAAAATTTTTCTTTTGGTATGTTTTTGGCTCTCCATATTCGCCATTGAAGTAAGCGAAGGTTATGTTGCAGCTGAATAGTGAAAATTAAGTCAAAAAATATCATTTTCGATAACTTATGAATCAGATCGTAATATTTTCAAACCCATTGAAAAAAACTTCCATCCTTGAATATGCCCGTTTCGCTACGTGCATTTCCTATGCACTTAATGATTAACATAATTTTTTATGTCAACGAATTACGCAGGTAAAAAAGAAATTACGTCGGAAGTTTAATTATTATTGCTCGTTGGGTGATTCCTTTGTCTAGTTTCGAAATTCAACCTGCATATTTCGCATATTTTCTCGTCGTCGTTGTCAATGTAATCGGTAGTTGTCGCACAGCACGTCGATGTCGATAGTGCTTAATGCATCCGTTACAGTATCCCCTAAATGATAAAGAAGCCACTGTAGAGGTTGGAAAACAATTATTGGAACCGTTATACATTGAAATTATATTATCTATTTTGTTTCGGTTCCTCTTAAATTTTAGATACCTCATAAATTTATTTATCCACAATCGCTACATTATGAGGTCATAATTCAACTGCTTGGCGCCCTATAATGTAGTCTACATGTATTGTCTTTTAGTGCTTTACTAGTCATAAAATACGGCGTAAAATACTCAACGTAACTTTCTGCGATTTTAGATGACTTCCAATCACCGTCACGTTTGATTATTTTCAAAAAGGTGGTCAACTAGCACCGTTTAGCACTTTCAACGTCGTCTTCAACAATATTTTATCCATAATGATGTTGCCGAAAACTTTTTAGTAACATTGTAGAAATATGCTAGAAGTAACTCTTCGTTCATTATACCTTTTACACCACTTATTTCTTTCCAATATTGCACTCGGTAAATACTTTTTTGTAGGCGTTCTTTGAGTTCCACGGCAATAAATCTAAAGCTGATTTCTGAACTTCTTCAAGTATTTATTCACGCATAAACTCAATATCGCAAATATTTTCCATCATTTCCACTTTTCTAAAATAAATGTTTACAAATTGAGTCAAAAAACAATAGAAAATACATAGTAATCGATCCAACACCTCCCGATATTTTTTTAGTTAATGCGAAATTTCAATAATTTTTTAAGTAACAACCAATGTCAGAGTGAAATATCCAATGATTTTTTAATTACATCAGATGAAACTTCAGCCATTCTGATTACAAATGAGTGTGATTGTGGATAAAACGTTTTTTAAATGCATTTATATTCACCTAAGGAAATTAAACGCTCGAGTAAGCTCTTGCGTTTAAACATTCTTGTGTGAATAAAATGTTATCTAAAACGCTTATACAATAAATAAGTACCATACATCGATTTAGGAAGACATTTTGAATATTACGTGTTCCGAAGATTTGAAAATCAACATAGAGAAAATTAAATTGATGATTATTACCAAATCTACAATTATAAATGCCCTATTCAGTCTAGAGAATATTGAAATAATTAATCTATAATCAAATTTAAGAAATATTTATGTAGTTCTGACATAAATTAACATTACTCCTTTAGAATGGCTCTATATTTATTCATCAAATATTACTGAAAATGCCTTGAATGATCCGCGACTGCTATTTGTATTTCTAGCTTAATAATGAAAAAATAAATAAACGGTTTTAAAGATTAAAACTAACTTTTCCGCATCTGTGAGATGCCATGTACAATATTCTATCATAAAATTGTTACTTTTATACATTTCGGGGGATGTATCGTGCTAACAAACCGAACTTTCTCCAAAAATGTAGTATATCTGGATTTACGGGACCCGTTGTACTCGATCTAGTCAGCTGAAAATCAATAGGGTACATCTGTGAGACACCTTGAAAAATATCTAATTATAAAATTGGTCACTTGTATACACTCCGGAGGCTGTATCGTGCTAACAACCCGAAATTTCTCCAAAAAGGACCAAAAATGTGGCATTTCAGTTACCATCGCACCCGTTGTACTAGCTCCATTGAGCTAAAACTCAATACAGTTCATCTATAAGACGCCTTGAACAATATTCAATCATAAAACTGGTCACTTGTATATACTATGGAGGTTGTATCGTGCTAACAAACTGAAAATTCTCCAAAAATGACAAAAATTTGGTACTTCAAGTACCATAGCATTCGTTGTACTAGCTTTAGTGAGCTGAATGTCTATAAGGTTCATCTTTGAGATGACTTAAAAAATATCCAATCATAAAATTGGTCACTTGTGTATACTCCGGAGGCTGTATCGTGCTAACAAACTGAAATTTCTCCAAAAATGACAAAAATGTTGTACTTAAAGTACTATAGCACCTGTTGTACGGGCTCTGGTGAGCTGAAAATCAATAGAGTTGATCTGTGAGAGGTCCTGAATAATATTCAGTCATAAAATTGGTGACTTGTTGCACTCCGGACGCTGTATCGTGCAATAAACTGAAATTTCTCCAAAAATGACAAAAATGTCGTACTTAAGGTACTATAGCACCTGTTGGCTCTGATGAGCTGAAAATCAATAGGGTTCATCTGTGAAATATCCTGAATAATATTCAATCATAAAATTCGTCACTTTTTGCACTCCGGAGGCTGTATCGTGCTAACATGTAACGAAAAGTGACCGATGACAACGACGACATACACACAGGATTTTTTTTCTAAAAACCGTTTTTTCGTGTTGTTTTTGATGAAAATCGTAAAAATAACTTAAAAAATTTTCCCAAAATTCCAACTTTTTTTGGGGTAAACCAATACTTTTCTCGCATATTAGATAGGTTGGGCGGAAAAGTAATAATAATGGTCGAAACTGGTTTTCCCAAAACACTCTCCATAATGATCAGTACACTGTTATTTACTTTTGAACCAATTTTCGAAGCCTTTTTTTCAAAGTCTAAAACATGCGACTATGTTGTTAAAGTAAATTAAATTTCTGGAGAAAAAATTGTTCAAGTAATTTAAATAAACTGAAGATAAACAACTTTATCAAATAATCAGTTTTATATCTCATTTCTTGTTATGTACCGATGATACAGACATTTTTGGGGAAACGAACATTGATATACTTTGTAAATATTGTGCAAGTTTATTTTTATTACCCATTAAATCCACAAAATAAGAACAGAAACAATAACTAAAATTCAGCAAATTACAGTATTTTGAATTAAATAAATATTATTTATCTTGATTTTTAATTATCTCCCAAATTGATGTTTCAGCATTTAATTACAACTTAACATGAGATAAAACACAAAAGAAAATCTTTTGTATTATTCTAAATGGAACATTTCTATTACAGGCTAGTTTTAGGGTTACTAAGAAGTAATCAAAACACTTTTATTCAAGATATTGAAAACTTATTTTATTTGAAATTAACCCTTTGATATATATATTATAACAGGCAAAATATTTCACTAAGATAGACGGAATTTCATTGGATCAAACGATTCAGTAATAAAACATAGAACTGAATATCAATTGGGTATTAAAATCCAAATTTGTACCAGAAGAATAGTAGTAGATTTTGAGATATCTATTCATAATGTAATCCTAGAATTTTATCCAAATACTAAAATTACTCGGTGTCTCTTCCACTCAACTCAAGCATGGTACAGAAAAATTCAAAATCTAGTTTTATCAAAAGAATACCAGGACAAAAATTTTTAGATTGGAAAGTGGGTCCATTATTGTTTTGGTCTTTTATTATCGGAACCAAAGGAAGTTAACGATTCTTATTTTTTTGAGCTCTTCGAAGTTAAACCAACAGTTGAAAGACTTGATTACGTTCTCGAAAATTACTTGACAGATACTTCGAAATTTGCACCACATATATGTGCTGATGCTTCTGATGTATTAAATAAAACAACCAATTCTTACGAATCCTTTCATTCCCATTTTAATACCAAACGCATCCTTCTTTATTTATTTTTGTAGACGCACTTCTTAAAGTACAAACTGAAATCTTCATTAAATACAACAGTGTTAACGAAATTCATAAATTTAAAAATATAGCCTCTAATAAACATAATAATTTTGTTAATTCTAAAATTATAGAATATAAAAATAGTAGGTTGTCTAAACTGCAATATGTTAAAATAATATCCCATTATTATGCAATTAATTAAAATAGTACAGTGTAAATATAATTTTAAATATGCTCTTCCAATTTATAGTTGGCGTAGAAGATATAAGGTAGCAATCTAATCGTATATCCCCTTTGAGTTATGTTGCGGAGCTAAACGCTGGAAAGTATTAATATTTTGTATACTTACCACTTGAAAGGACATTCGGTTTAATCAGGATACCAGACGTGAACTGAGCCCTTTTTGTATCCCATTCGATTTTTTATGGACAAAAGTGAATTCTTTAAAAATAAATTATATGTCTAACTCCTGTTTGTCACTACTATATAATTAACATGGCCCCATTTTCTTCACTGATGCATCTAAGACTGACAGTAATGTAGGATACGGAATTTATTCTCCTAACATCTTATCATTATGTGACAAACTCCCCTCTCATTTCTCCATCTTTTCAGCAGAATGTTACGCTATACTAATTGCGATCCAAAAAATTTCAAAACTTGACCTTTCCAAAGCTATAATTTTTTCTGACTCCCAAAGTGCCATAAAATGCATTTCTAAAAAATCCTTCTCCCCATCTTCTAATCCATTTGTCCTAAAAATAAAGGAGCTACTACACAAGTTGAATCAGCAAGGGAAAGACATACGAATTGGCTGGATTCCCGGACACAGTCTTATACAAGGAAATGTTAGAGCCGATGATCTTGCAAATCTTGGGAGAACTATAAATCGTGCCACCCTCCCAACTGGTTCCCATTCGGATGTGGTGCATTCTATTAAGAAATCAATCTTAGATAAGTGGAATTCTACTTTCTCTACACTCAGCTTTACAAAAGGAAATCTATACTCTCAATTCATAAAATATCCAAGAAAAAATCCATGGTTTTCTTCACTTTTCAATTTGTCCAGAAGAGATATCTGCATTTCTTCAAGAATTCGATCCAACCATTATGCCACTTTGTCATATCTACACAAATTCAACTTAGTACCTTCGGATTCATGCCCATGTGGTGAAAAACAAGATCTCTCACACATCTTTTTCAACTGTTCCTTAAATAGTGTTAATACAGATTTTCTTCATAAATCTTTTAAGGTTCCTAATAATATTTATGGCCCCTACACACTGAAATTCCCAAACAGTGAAAACATTAAACTCATCTCCAAATTTTTAAGTGCTTCAAACATCAAAATATAACCTCAAAACCGAACAGTTTACAGATAAAATTTTGAACAATAAGTGCGGTATCACTCTGTTTGTATTTACTTTCGTATAAACTATATTATAGACAATCATAAATCATCCCAGACGCAAAAAAACAGGCCGAATAGCCCTGGCAGCTGAGGCTTTAAAACAAAAGAAGAAGAAGAAGAAGAACATGAAAAATATATTATTTATAAAAGTTGACAGTTACTTGGCATAGCTTATTTACGATAAAAAGACGATGACGTTGCAAAACAAAATATTGTGATGTTGCCAAGCTGTAGTTTTTTCCTTTACTTAACGAAAACTAGAAAAGTCAATCTGATGTTAGATTGACAGTTCTTCTTTTTCATTGTTCCGTGCCTCGTAGGGCGTAAGTCAAAAATATTTATTTAAAAATAAAAGGCTTGTATGATAGGCTTGATTAATTTAATATAAATATTTATTCATGAAATACTATGGATAAGATACAAGAAACAGTAACTAATCATTCTATATTCGAATTAACATTTAATTATTTCACATAGAAGAGGGTTAAATGACGAACTGTAGGTCCTTATACCTTATTCTATGCTCTATAGAACCATCTTCAAGAGCACTGCAAGGGTTTACGCTAAAAGGAATCAATACAAGATGTAATCATCTTCATGCAAATTTAAATATTGTTTCATTATACAATATCTATTATATTTATTATAATAAAAATAGAATGGAAAAGAAAAATATAGATACACAAAATAAAATTTTGTTACAAAGATATAAAAATAAAAAATCTCCCATTTTATCAGTATCATTTATGTAGAGATACTGTGGTCGTTGTTTTAATTTGTGTATTATAAAATAACTGTACCTAATTAATATAATAATAGTTATTAGTTATTTTGAAAAGGTGGAAATAAAGCAAATTGGATAAAAATATACAAAAAATAAAACACAAGATTTCCACTACTCCACTACAAAATCATCACTATCTTCATCGTCACTGTCAAAATTAATAATAAGTGGAGGCACATTCTGTCTATCAAATACTACTTCTCTATCCCACCCATCTTGTATAATTTTTTCAGTGTGCTCTACTGTCTTTGACCAAATATCAGGAGTCACTTTTTCTAAAGACTTTTTCCATACACTTATTGCTTGTTCTGTTGAAGAACCATCAGTTCCCACATGATCTGTATAAAAATTTTAACTATGCCCCAAATATGTTCAATTGGGTTGAACATACAGTGGTAAGGGGGAAGTTGCAGCACTTTGTGACCATATTTTTCAGATAATATGTCAGCTTCATATACTGTTGGTTGTTTATTTCTACAAAAATGCATATATTTAAACAAAATAAGTTATCTAAGTATTGCCATAATATATTGAAAAATGTTTATATCAACTTACCGTTGTACTAAATTCAATAATTGGGTTGTGAGGAAAGTATTTTCTAAGGGAATATAATTTTGTATCAACCAGTTCTGTATATCAGCCTTTTTGGTAGCTGTTGTTGGTACTTTATTGATCACTGTACTGTGATAACTTGCATTATCCATTACAATTGTGACAGGTTCTTCCAAGTTCACTAAAAGCTGGTATTCAAACCAATGCAAAAAAATTTCTCGGTTCATTTCACCGAGGTAATCACCATCTTGTCTTTTTGGAAGAAAAAACCAGCCCTGCTCCAGGAATAAATCCAGAAGAGGAGCCAGCATGCAATACTATATATGTACCTACAATAAGGAAATAACAAATTACTACCAGGTTTCCTAGATTTTGGTTTTTTTCACGCTTCTATGATTAGAATCTTGCCAAGAACGTCCAACAGTACCGTCTTTAAATATCCAGATCTCATCCAAAACACAAATTGATATAAACATTCCCTTTTTATCTTGACATATTCATGTAGAAAATGTACACGTTTTAATGCAATATGTGGCAACTCCATTAAACCACGACGAGGATCATCTTTTTGGTATTTGAATCCAATATTTTTCACTATCTTCCAGAGTGATGTTAAACAATCATTAAAGAGTTCACGCTCCTGGAGTTTGTCTCTTAAAGTTTTCAATGTTATGTGTTCCTCTGAAAAAATATTGTGTTAGTTAATTGTGAATAAAATAAAACAGTAAATTCAATATACTCACTGTTTCCATACATTTCGTATATAACATTTCGGAAAGCATTTTAATTAAAGTTATCAATTTCAACAGTAGGTTTTATGCGTTGTCTCTTTTTAGGTGGGCTTTTAAGCTGTTCACCTCTATTATGCTTGGCGGCAATACGGTTAACAGTGGTAACGCTAAGTTGTACAGCTTCTGCAACTCTCTACAATATAACTACTTCAATTTATGAAAAAATAATATATTATCAAGTTTAATTAACCTAACCTAACATTAAAAACATTTAATCATTAACATTTAAATATGTAACAATAATATTAATAATGATGAATACAAATAGCGAATACTATTACTTACGTCTCTTACAGCAGTAAGCGGGAGAAGCGGGCCCCCATTTCGGCATTCTCGTTCAAAATAGCTCAACAACGATATTACCATCTCTTGACATTTTCTGTTCAGCTGCTTCGGAATTTTATTAACCACACACTGCAGATTTGCCTAAATAATTAGTTATGAAAATAACTATTTTTTTTAATCTTAAAGAAGCAATGAATTTAAAAGCAGCAAAAAAACATGTAAATATTAGACGATGATCGAATGTCAAATAAACGTCAAAACAAACTGGGGAATTTTACCAGCTGATTTAACAACGTCTTGAAGTTTTGCCAACCCGTTAGCTGCAAATTGCCCTGCCTGTTGAGAATAAATTGTATTCACGGTTGGTAAATTAATATTTATTCTGATAAGCAGGAAAGTAACTTAAAATGACATCATCGTCTTTTTATCGCAAATAAACTATACATCGTAAAGGACACACTATTTTCGAACTTTGTGCAAAAATTCATAAGGTTTTCATAAAACTTGCTATAAAATGAGACGATTTTTGAAAATCTTGAATTTTATTTCATTTTATGGGGTTTCAGAACAAGCAAAACTTTTTATCAAGAATGATATTTTTCACTAAAACAAATATTTAAACATTTTCCACCTATAGGATACCCCATCCGTGGACACGCTGTATGAAGTACTAACATTATTTTGGCTCATACTATACGCTCCCGATTTTTTTCTCATTAGTCCCGGGACACCCTGTATATTCTAAGGAAATTATTTTAGTCCCAGCAGGTTGTCATAAAACCGTTTTGCATTATATTGACGCTTAAGAGAACATAACATTTTCTGGAAATATTCTTGAGTTTAATGTTCTTTTGGTAATTAAAAACTTTTAACAAGCTTTGAGGTTTAAAGACGATTATTTTTGGAAGTGAAGACTGAACTTGTTTGTTGAGGTTTTAACAAGTTTATTTGTTAAGGGCTAGCGGCGATTGTTGTGGGGGTTTGAAGAAAAAATAAAAGTAGAATAAATAGTTCCTAAGGTAGTAAATTTGGTAAGTACTTTGCCCCCTAATGGTTGAATCAAAATTAACAGTGTTTCAAAGATTATCCAAGTAAGGAACTGGTTAATTTTAAATATATTGTTGATATTAACACTACTTTACAAAACTGATAGAATGCACAAGCAATTTGGACAAGAATTTTTCTCAAAATTCTTGTCAGCAGCTCTCAACTGTATTCATAGTCTTTTTTACACTACAATAATCAACAATCTTTTATTTCTCAAAATTGAAAGATGTTTGAAGTATCTTCTCTTGGCACATAATTGACGTTATTCTGCCAGACAAAAAAATATTTGCAAGTGGTTGCAATTTCAGATATTAAATCGCTGACAGACCAATCCTTTTAAATGACTGTTCTAATATAATGTAATGTTTTTCTTATTTATTAAAAGTTTTTATTACGGGTGGGATTGATTTTAAACACTCGGTATGGCTACTTACTAATTTATTTAAACACTAAACTAATCACTAACACTTAATTTATAAATGCTCAACTAATCACATAAATTTAATTTATATGCACACAAACTTAATTATTAATTTATATAAACACTTTACTGATCGATATTTCGGTTTATTTATTTCACGAGATCACTTTATCAACTCCACTAACTCTTCCTGATCAGTCTCTTATATATTAAAACCTTTTTTACTAGTAAATTCTGAACTGCGGCTTACACACACAAAAATAATTGGTTCTGGCCTTTTCTAGATAAGTCTGGTTACAAAAACAATGTTTAGATAATATAGTCGTAAACAGTTATATAAAAAAACAGTGTCTATCCGCCATAATTTCAACTTTGATACCTGGCTTAGACAGGGTCGGATTTAGGGACTATACCAGTGTGCTGTTTCGTAACAATAATTATGAATCAAAAATAAATTTTAAAATAAACAATACATTTTTTTAGTATTGAGTTATTCAAAGTTTGTAAATAATAAGATTTCATTTTTAGGATTTTATACAGTATGTTTTTGACAAAACTTTAGAAACGTTCAATTTTAATATAAAGGTAGATGCCAAAGCAAGCAGATTTCGTCGAGATTACTTTAAAGATAATTCAACTATTTCAAACTTCTTGTACATCCTATGTAGTAAGCCATGGTTATAGAAAAAGTATAGTGTTTTACTCGTCAAAAAGCATTTTCTGCAACATGAGAACATTATCCTATTCTCTCGTTGCAGAAAATGCTACTTTCCTCACTTGTTAAATAATATACTATTGTCAAACTTTTTATGTAGACATTTGAAGGATTATATTTTTTTGTTATATAATTGACGTTATTTTGCTCGACTTCTGTAATAATGGCAGGAAGATTGGATCAAAATATTATTATATCGTTCTGATGATGAGTATTAATAAAAATAATCAAATCTGCCAACATAAGTTTTTTGAAACCCCAGGCTCCAAAATCGCACACCAGATTAAAACTTTATTGCCAATATTGAAGCCTTTATTACCGTTCATTTCTGAATGTTACATTGTAACATATTTCTCATTATACATTAAAATCACACAATTTCTTGACAATTTTATATGAGACCCAGAAACTACGAGTTTCTACTCAGAATTCTAATTCTGTCTTAAACAGAATGTATCAGTCTAGGTATTAATCGAAACATGAGGTCTGCCAGTTTTCGGTAAATTAATGCAAAGAATCTATCGTTGTACGATTATTGCCTGACTAATATTTTCAATAGTCTATACGTTTATAATTTCTATAATTTATTATTGCCTGACTAATATTTTTAATAGTCTATAGGTCTATAATTTCTATAATCTAGTATTGCCTGACTAATGCTTTTAATAGTCTTGATAGGTTTATAATTTATAACTGCGAATTCCAAGTTGTATAAATTGAACGTTTGTCAAATGCAACAAAACAAGACCGATCTCATGACAACTAAATTATACTTCCAAATCAAATAGCAATTACAAAGTCAAGTTTTCTAAAAAGAACTACACTTATTTGATTAATCCTGTATATATTACCATTGAAAATATTCTAAAGTAACATAAAAAATTAGGATGAATTTCTGTTTGATTTTATTGATCCGAGACTACGAATATCTATTTATATCCGTCAAAGAAAATGTACAAAAAGGAGCATTTCAGTTTGTTTTTCAAAGAGATTGCAATTTTAAATACAGAGAAGGTGTCTAAAATAGTAAATTAATTAGAGTATTAAAATTGGGCAGTCTTCGTTTTATCAACCCACCATAGTGAACCATCTATTGACATGTCCCCCCACTTTCGATTACGGGCCCTGGACCCTGGATCTCAGAGACGACCCCCACCCATATTTTACAATCGTGTCATATATTATAATTGCATGGTTATTTCAGGGTACAAATAGTACCTATTTTATTAGATCAAGCTAAATTCGTTTTACTTTCTTAAGTGGCCACAATAAATATATTTATTTAACACACTAAGATGAAAATAAAAACAGTTACAAAAAATTAAAATTAGGATCTACTAAATAAGACTATTTAATAATAGTCTTCCGAGCTATCTTCTGACTAAAATGTTTTATCGAAAAACTCGAGAGTCTTGGCCAATTCATTCTCAATTGCTAAATGGTTGAAAAGTTTTTAAATAGTTCGCTAGTCTACTAAAATACCTTTCAGCCGTAGATACTGTTACTGGAATCGTGCAAAAAGGTTAATTGCAGTACACAGTTTCAAAAAAATTGCTTGAAGGTTCTTGTCACATATTGAGTTTATCGGGTCCTTTTCTGATTGAAGGATCGTACTATAGACGCTCTTCATGTGTAGAATTTCTTCAACGAAACTATCTGAATCTGCTAAGTCTGAAGAATACTTTGAAACCAGATTACTGGTTTTAACTTTCAGTTCATCATTTTCTAGGTCTATGAATCACTTTGTTCACAAGTCGCAAATATTTTTTTAAATCGCCATGACAAAATCCAAAACAGGAAGGACAACAGAAAGTTTGAATTAATTTGAAGCTTCTAGCTGAAGTTGTTCAGATGTCTTTTCATATGCACTGAGATTCCTAGTTTCCTTGTGATAACAAACTCTGGTGAAATGACAACTGTCTCGGCAACTACTTTTGCTTAATTCAAAATGATTTTCCATGAATCTCGTAGTCCCTGCATCAAGTAAGCCTTTAATCAATTGCGTTTCTACGTTGATGGAAATTCCATTGGCCTATAAAATGACGTTTTTTTAATCAATAGAGGCCAAAATATCGTGCCAAAACGATGACATCAGGAGACTTTTGAAAGACCCAAAGTATTTCTTGAATCCCAAAACAGTATTTCTTGCTGATGGAGTTAATGTGGGTACCTTATCTCTCAGGACCAGGTCTAAAAAAACTACGAGGATCGAAGGATAGTTCTTTACAATTCGGCGCACAGCTTGTAGTCTTTCACTCGGGTCAACTTTCGTTTAGCTGAAATCAGTTATGGAAAAACTGTTGCCATGGCAGCCATTACCATGGTAACGGGTACACAAAAACCTAAATCATATGGCGAGGAAATGCGCGGTTGCCAAGTTGACCCCACTTTCGTTTAGCTGAAATCAGTTATGGAAAAACTGTTGATATGGCAACGATTGTAGTAATTAGTAGTAAACAAAAACCCAAATCCTATGGTTAATTGCGAAACGTCGACCCGGCGCGCATTTTTTATATTTTGATAGCTGTTCATAAACATTTTCCATTTGGTTACTGTGTATGTACGTATTCCTGATAGTATTGAATAATGTGGATAATCATGTGGAATGTGTAATGATTCAAAATATTTCAACTAACTTCGATGTAAACAACTCTTTAATAGGTTTGTTCTCACAGGAATCACAAACCATCAGGATTCTGCGCAATACATTTATCTGTGTTGATACATAAGTTTCTGATTGTTTGAAAACAGCTGGACGATGTTCACACAGGTTTCATTAATGGTTGTCCAACTGTCCATCGTCCAGCTGTTTTCAAACAATTAGAAACTTATTTATGAACGCGGAGAAATTGATTGCGCAGAATCCTGACTGTTTCTGATGGTTTGAAACTCGTGTGTGAACAAACCTAATATCAACAATAAAACCTAATCTAACCTAACCCGTTGCCATGGCGTTTTTACAATAACTGATTTCAGCTAAACGATAGTGGTCAACTTGGCAACCATGCATTTACTCACCATATGATTTGGGTTTTTGTTTACTACTAATCACAACGATCGTTGTCATGAAAACAGTATTTCCATAACTGATTTCAGCTAAAAGAAAGGGGGGTCAACTTGGCAACCGCGCATTTCCTCACCATATGATTTGGGTTTTTGTTTACTACTAATCACCACAATCGTTGCCATGGCAACAGTTTTTTCATAACTGATTTCAGCTAAACGAAAGTTGAGCCTTTCACTCCAACGAGTTTTAGAATTGCTTTGGAAAGACAAAGGGACATGCTGTTTTAACAATTTCCAACGAGCAGAGCTGCTTCGGGTTCGACAGGTGGAAGGAAGGTTGGGATAAATGATTTATCATAAATATCTCTTTTAAATAAAAAAAATAAAAAAAAATTTGTTGGATAAAAAAATATTAAAATATTTTTCTAGTTCGTAGTAAATTATAATAATTGAAAAAAATAGGCTGGCCCGTACCCTGGGGTTCACCCAGCCCCACCCTTGTGGGGGCCATGTCTATTGGTACTTTTTGATCCATCATAAAATGCAAGGAGATATTTATATTTATAAAATAAAATTAATAGAAAACAAATCCCATCTCTATGCCAATATTGTAATCGTTCCTCGTTTCTGACACAGTTCTTCCCCCATTTTTCGTTTTCGGCGTGTTTAGGCCCTCCCGCCTCGATTCTTCGGTCGCTAACCGACTACTACTACTACAGGCACACGAGACACGAGAGATCCGGCATTCATTTGTTTAGAAAATCGTACGGCGGTTTTGTATGTTCCAATCGAGTGCGCCCCTTCCACCAAAAGTAGTTTATTCAGTTGTTTGTTTCTTTATCTATCGAACAGTGCTGAAGATTTTTTTTCAGAGTTTCGAAAATGTTTGTTTGATGTAGTTTCTACTATTGATACGATATAGTGGTTGTTCTATAGTTTTTATTGGATATTGTATAGTTTATCCTGGATATATTTTATTATATTTATATATAGTAAGTACGTAGTTTTAAGTATAAATATTAATTTTTGTGATTTATAAATTTACGTTATATTCCACTATATTTCTTGGCAGTGCATAGACATGCCATTAGAGTATTCATCAACATAAAGTGTCGACAGTCGCTCAACCCGCCTTATTTTATCCGAATATTAATATAGAAAAGTTTATATTAAAATTTGATAGAATATGGTTTAGTAAATCGAATGTGGATGACCACAAAAAAGTTTATAGAAAAATTTTTGTTTAATATGTGATTTACAGATTTTTATCAACATTTGTCAAAAACTTTTAAAGACCAGTCATACTTTTCTTAGTTATGCTAAAAATTATTTTATTATTATATGAATCGCTTGCAGTACTTATATTCGTTAAAAGCCGCACGATTAATTTTATATTTTGAGGTGACACTGTAAAATGTAGGTAAGACCCAGAAAATATTTTTATTAGCTTGCTCAGGATCTGGTTATACATAAAGTGTGTATTCCGCAAAAAGAATACTTTTACAGCTATACATATTTAGAAATAGTTATGTTATGACTAAGCTTCAATTAAATTGAATATGTTGAAACTAATAAACATACTGATTATTGGAATATGAATGAAATCATTTCTAGTTTATCATCACATACTTAATTATGATTCATATGATATGTGATGATAAACTAGAAATTATTTCATTCATATTCTAATTTCTAATAACAAATTACGTATATCATTTATATTCCAGTAATCCCATAAACAAATTAACAATAATTTCAATATGGACTATCATTGGGTAAGGACACGCACAAAACCATAGATAACATATCACAGTATATACCTATAAATCATTTGTATAGATCTGGTATGAATGACTTTAAACTATAGAGGGATTCATTCCTCCCTGCTACAAACACTGCAAAAGAGTCTAAATCACAAAACTTGTACTGACTTGTTTGTAAAAAACAAAAATATAAAAAATGTACGGTACTGTCAGCTGTCATAGACAAATTCAGTTTAGGTGAATGTATGTTTATGACGTCAGTGGTTTTTCAAATTCTCCAAGTCTGGCAGATGATATGACGTTCGTTCCCAACACATTTTATTTTGACTTTTACATGCAAAGTGAAAATTGAAACTATAAGCTCTTTATTACTATTGAATTCGATTTCATGTCAAGACTAAAATAGTAAAAATAAAGTTTGCTCTAATACTTGTTTCACTTCTACAGTCATATTACTTTTCCGCCCAACCTATCTAATATGCGAGAAAAGTATTGGTTTACCCACAAAAAAGTTGAAATTTTGAAAAAAAATTATTTTTACGTTTTTCGTCAAGAACAACACAAAAAAATGGTTTTTAGAAAAGAAATCCTGTGTGTATGTCGTCTGCCACTTTTCGTTAATCAGCCTACAGCCTCCGGAGTGCAAAAAGTCACCAATTTTATGATTGAATATTATTCAGAACATCTCACAGATGAACCCTATTGGTTTTCAGCACACCACAGCCAGTACCACAGGTGCTATAGTACTTTAAGTACGACATTTTTGGAGAAATTTCAGTTTGTTAGCACGATACAGCCCCCGGAGTATAATATATACGAGTGACCAATTGTATGATTGGATATTATTCAGAGCGTCTCAAAGATGAACCCTATTGAGATTCAGCTCACTAAAACCAGTACAACAAGTGCTATGGTACTTGGGGTACCAAATTTTTGTCATGTTTGGAGTTTCTTAGCATGATACAGCCTCCAGCGTGTATACAAGTGACCCATTTTATGATTGAATATTGTTCAGGGCGTCTTATAGATGAACCTTATTGATTTTTAGCTCATCAGAGCTAGTACAACGGGTGCTATGGTACCTGAAGTGCCACATTTTTGTTCTTTTTGGAGAAATTTCTGGTTTAGTAGGATACAGCCTCCATAAACAAGTGGCCAATATTATAATTGGATATTTTTCAAGGTGTTTCATTCAAGGTGTCTCACAGATGTACCCTATTAATTTTCAGCTGACTATAGCGAGTACAGCGTGTCCTATAAATTTAGATATACTGCATTTTTGGTTACTTTTGGAGAAATTTCGGTTTGTTAACACGATACATTCCCCGAAGTGTGTACAAGTGACAATTTTATGATACAATATTAATCAGGGCATCTCACAGATGCGGAAAAGTTAGTTTTAATCTTTAAAACCGTTAATTTTTCCTATAGCTTCTATCCATTTTTATTGATTTCAAAGTTATTTTCGTTGTCCATTCTGTCACTCTTTTCTTTGATTTTGCTTCTATATTAACCTGTATATCTGTTTCATTAACTGTTTCATTTGCTGTCTAACCTCTGCTTTGGCCTTAGTTTCTCCTTCTGTCCGTTTGTAAATATTTCATTTTGTGCTTCTTCAATTTTACATATATCTTTACTTCCTCATTCTCCCATTTTGTATTTTTGAAGCATACTTCTCTTGTCAAGGTACTTCATATTTTTTTCCTCTTTTCCTCCTTATCTTTTTATATTTTCCATTATTTTAGCGTATGCTCAATATAATGAAATATATCAAGGGATTGTTAAAGTTCTTTGTTGGCACAACTGTGTACTACATTCACTCGTTCTCCGACGGTTAGTTTGGTTACAGCGCTCCATTTTGTCAGTTCATCTTACGTCTACTTTGCAATTTTTACAACGGATAAAAATATGTCAAATGAGGTCTAAGTCAGATCTTTACTTTCTGGAGAACTCCTTTCTAAATGAAGGATAGTTCGAAACTTTTAGTTAGGGGTGTAAAAACCATGCAAACTAGTGTAATTCATTTTTTAATTGAGTAGCTGGCTGATTAATAAATCACAAAGCACCATTTTATAAATTTATTTTACCTAGAAATTTATTAAAAAAACATTTAAAGGATTAGTGTACAAAATACTTTCTGTAAATCTTGACTAAGTAAAAGTAGTAGATGGAATAGTTGTAGATTATACATTACATAGTAATTAATATGTAATATAACAAGTTAACCCAGTTTCATATTTCTATAAATAACTTGTAATATCAGAATGAAAAATTTTGTGTGACTCACAATTCCCCATATTAAGAATATAAATATATTTCACTAGACTATCTAATCATAGTTAGAATACCATAAGAGGAAGCAGATAAAAACAAAAGTCACTAACTAGATATTAAATAACATTTTTTTATCAACTGTACTTTACCGCATTCTAGATTTTTGATTAGTCATTTTTTTTATCACACTACGTAATTATTAGTCATTAAGATAAAACAAATTCAAATAATTTCCTAAAACTATTTATTTTTGTTTTGGTGACCTTCACGTATTTGAAGGTTTTTCTTATCGTGCTTTATCCCGTCCGGATGTTGACAATATTTATTTTATTTTGAATTTTTGTGTAACAAGTTGTAAGAATAGAATTTTTATATCCATTGAAACAGCCAGTACATTAGCAGAAAGGCAACAAGTTGTGTAATGTATGTCGCTTGCTTAAAGACTAAAGTATTGATACTTTTTTTCAATGTTTTTATTCGAATAGAATTACCATTCAATATTGTCTGCCTCAAAATAACTTCCTCAGGAAGGCACTCAGCGCTGGAGACGATTCATGGTCTAAAATAAACTTTAAAAGAAATAATAACTTCAGTAATGTCAGTGTATTGCTAAAATTCTTAAGAACTACTATAACCTCTATCTAGGCGTATACAAAAAATAATATTCTGTTTTCAGTATGTTCGAAAATACATTTTTCTTTCTGATAAATTCTCTCCATTGTATCGAATTTACAACCTTTTGTCACAATATTATTTATTTATTCTTATGCTTTTATGCTGCGACAGAATTCACAACCCCCTTTTGTGTTTTAAAAACTATTGTCCCTGCGACTTGAACCATTATGATCCCTATCAATAAGGTTTATTGGCAACGTTTAACCAATTGCCTCCCATAAAAATTTGTAAAGATAGCTATTCTCTGTTTATTAAGGCAAAATAGTTTTACCTAAAAAAGTAAATATATCTTCGTATTGTAAGATATGCACGTATTTTATTGATCATATACGATCTTTCTTGCAAGAATATATCAATTTTAACCCTCAGTCGTGAATGTTGCTTCAAGTGGATCAGTTCAGCTCCAGCTTGAACCAAGCAAAATAGTTTTACCTAAAAAAGTAAATATATCTTCGTATTGTAAGATATGCACGTATTTTATTGATCATATACGATCTTTCTTGCAAGAATATATCAATTTTAACCCTCAGTCGTGAATGTTGCTTCAAGTGGATCAGTTCAGCTCCAGCTTGAACCAAGCAAAATAGTTTTACCTAAAAAAGTAAATATATCTTCGTATTGTAAGATATGCACGTATTTTATTGATCATATACGATCTTTCTTGCAAGAATATATCAATTTTAACCCTCAGTCGTGAATGTTGCTTCAAGTGGATCAGTTCAGCTCCAGCTTGGACCAAGCTCAAGTTGTATCTCAGTAGTGTACTGATGTAACTCTTGTAACTTACTTTGTTGTTTTTACGCTTCTCTTTCTCTATATATCACGTGAGTTTATCTGTTTGAGCTACAACATTCTCAAGAATATTTCGCGGTATCTCGATTAGTAACTAGAAATTAATTAGTAGCGAATTTTCGCAACCGTAAAGAAATATTGTACTATTAATAATAATTGTAAATAATGTATTAATTCTTTGTGAATATAGTAATAGTGCCCGAATTTGTTATTTATTTAACTACAAACACTTTTTAAATTGGAAAAACAGTGCACTCATTATCAGTGTACGTGCACATACCTACAAGTATCTATATTAGTCCATTATTTAATGTTCTAAAATATTTTAATCAATTTATTCCTAGCAGTAGTACCATTTATATACCACAAATTTCGTATATCTCCCCGTATTATGTACATCTTTTAACACTCTACACCACAAGTTCCTAATTTTAAATGTATTAATGTTAAATGGAAAAATGCTACCAAAACATCTGTCGCTTTTAGTTTGAAATAAAGGACAGAAACGTTCAGTCTACTGAGTATACATATTTGTCCTAATAATTCCACCAAAAATTAATGAAATTTAGCGGTTAGAGAAGACAAAAGCTATACATAATTTTGGTGACAGGACATGCTGAAAAATATAAAGAAAAACACAAATAAATAATTTTTATGATTGCATATTTTGACCTATTCATGTATTTTGTATTGGAGTGCACATAATCTGCGTCAATAAAACTAATAATGAGCAAACCAACGCACAACAATACACTCTTCGGTAATATTCCATCTCTTTTAATTCAATGGTCTGAACTTTAGTGGTGTTATTGTCTTTATTTGGTTACATAGTTTATCAAAAATAAATATTTGACCCTTAAACAGAAACATGGCTCTATATTGAATAATACAAAACATAGGGTCTCAGAGACCTTTTATTAAGCATGACCTTTTTGATCGGCTATTTACATTTTAAAATAAAGTTAATTATTTTTAGAAAAACAAATACATATTCCAGGTATTTAAAACGTGTGTTTGTTATTCAGATACAAAGAATATACTGAAAACACAAACGAAAATATTACACAAGTTTTAATCTCTTACAACAGAACAAGTGATACACATTGGATCGCCACATTTAATGCATGTGTATGCAGTTTTTCTGCATTTTGGGGATGGGCACTTTGAACACGTTTTACGTTTCTCAAGCTTGTGACTCGGAATTTGGTCCATGGTAGCATCATTTCCAAGATTAGAATTATGGCTACGCCTACGAAGGTGAGGTTTCAGTAGAGAATCTGCCAGCTTTTTTTATGAATTCAAATCTTTTTATTATAGGATTTTCCCGATAACACAGATATATTATGAAACAATTTATACAACTGATATTGACCTGTTGGACGAGTGTAAGGCACTCTTCATGACTAGTCGATCAACAACACTTTTTGTTTTGTTGTAATAGCACATAATTTCTGGTTGATTTTTATCGGGATCAGTTTCTATGTTGTGATGCATGGAGGATATCAGTACAACTGATCTGTTTATCTTGGACACGATGGACAACCGTGTAGTAGGCTGGTCATTTGCAAATTTGTACAAAGCTGAGCCGACAAGTCTCTTATCAGATTTGAATTCTGGTGGAATTACAGCTTTATTCTTTTTCATGGTTACTACAAAAGTTAATTGCCTTTCTAAGTTCTTCCACTAATTCTAAAGCAGAGAATCAGTTGTCTGCCGTGATTGTGATTGGATCCTTTGATTGGCTTGCATAAGTGCAAAGTTGATTGTGTTGGTTTCATTAGTTTGTGCTCTTCATCAGATAGCATTATTCCATCACTATCTTTTCCTATGTAAATATACGCGCGGTGTATAAGTAGGAAGTAGCTGAATCCACCATATACATGATACAATAAAATAGAAGATATGATTTCTCGAGCATGCTGGTTCTGACGTCACGCCGAGAGTGAACGCCTTGAATTAGTTCGCAGTTACACATTATTGGATATGTTTATGTCGGTTAATTTTACATTTTTATTGTTGAAAATTAGCAAAAATTAGTCAAAATGAGATGTGTAGTGTATGGTTGTGATTCAGACAATCACGTGAAAGGCTTTGCACACGATGTCAGCTTTTTTACCTTTCCAAAAGACAAAAAAATGATAAGGGAGTGGGTCCATTTGTCTAAACGCGAAGATAAATTTAATACCATAATATATTAGACCATATAATTATGCTGAAATTGAAACACAAATGTCACTAGCTCCTCTTGGTAATCGTAGAGATATGTTGGGGGCTATATTTAAACTCCTAAATGGGCAGGTTGATTGTGCGGATATTTTGAGTCATATGGGGATTAAGCATTCCTTGTCAGGGTCTTCGCCATCAAGTTACCTTTGATGTGCCCTTTCATAGGTGCTATGAGTCCTATAAATAGATATCTGTGCTTTTTGAATAAATTTAATTATGATAGTTTCAATATGTCTTTGGGCCAGTTCAAATATTGCTTATGGCTGTGATTTGTTGAGTTATGTTGTGTTCTTATTTTTTTTTATTTATATAAGTATTGTTTATTACATGTAGCTAAATGTATTTCAAATAATTGGTTATGCTGTATCAGTCTTTATACCTGTCATTATTGTATTATTTATTGTTGTATTGTAACAGTTGCAGGGGTTTTCCGGTAATAAATAAATAAATAAATCTTTTCTTAAATCCAAGTTGACAAATAATATTCTTAAATCTGAATTTGATATTTTGTTATTACCAATAACAATTTCATTATTATTATTATTTTGAAGAATGCTCCACAGTACCTGAATTGTACTTTATTGTTGTTCTGTAGTATACTTATTTTGGAATAAACAACCGATTAAGTATTAAAATTTGCTAATTGTTTTATTCTTTATATTTATTTACAAATTTAAATGTTTATAAAATCATGTCAAAAAATCCAAAAAGTATATTTTTTTGTATCAGTACAGTAATTATTTACTTTACGAAGTGAGCAAACATATTTCAATCAGATCTTAGAATTATTGTTTTGCTCTGATATGCTCTCCGATTCCATATAACACTTTTACATAAATTCTCTTTGCCTTTATAATACTAATAATATCTCATTCAACTTGAACCATCCTCATTTTCCTTCAAAATGCATTAGCAACGCATCATACACAAGTTCTATTATATCAAATGCATTAGCCGGCGCTCACGGTTTTAAATTGTACTCTCTGCGTGACGTCATGCGCGCGGCGATCGATATTTCGAACGGCTAGAGATCATATCTTCTATTTTGTTGTATCATGCGCCATATACTGATTTTTTATGCCGTATTTGGCAGGTTTCTTTGGCATGTACATGCGAAAGCCACACTTTTCTCTAAAAGGAATAAGTAGAATCGTAGACATACCTTTCAATTTTTTATCACGAAACAGAAATATCCGGTCTGCAGTACCGGCAAGGTTTTAAAAAACAATACTTTACTCTGAATAGGCGGCTCGAAACTAAATTCTCATACTGTCTAAATATACTCAACTGAATGCTATGAAGGTACTATGGAAGGGGTAGCTCTAAGTGAAGCGATGTTGCCACAATGCAAAAAGAAATATAAGTAAAAGTCCGAGAGACCGGTATTTCGGTTTAAGGGTTAATGACGTCTCGAGCATCGACTTTTTCTATTTTCACAAAAATACTCATTCAAACGAATGTTAAGTTGCTGTCAAATTTTTAATCGCGAATATTTGAAATAGAAAACATGACTAAATTGCGTTACTGAAGTACCAGTCATGAGAAACTCTATACTGTGCTGCCAAATTAGTTTTTGTAACGCACCTGCTAAAACATTATTCGTTAATAAATTCATTATTTGCTTCAAAATGACGGAAGAATCAGCTTTGAAATTAAAGTAGTAATAAAAGAAAACTACATTCAATACTGGAAAATTTTGCCAGATTTCAGTCGTGTTAACGTTTGTTTTCAACTACAAAGCATCATTTTTAATTTGCAATTAAATTAAGTCATTTTAACAAAAAAAAAATATACGAATGGTATATTTTGAATTTGAATTTAATACCTACACAATATGCATACAAACATTTTTACATCAACCAATTTATTTCATTGGATCCATTTACAGGTGTAGCACCACGTTTAACTCTGTTCATAGTACAAAAAGATAAGAATAACGGACATAACCTTCATTTATAACTAACCTAACGCAATAAAAGTATCCTTTGTTTTATCTTGGTAATAGGTCAGTTTCGATTATTTTTACCATTGTTGTATATCAAAATTTTTAAATATAAACAACACACCCGACTTCTAAGTATTGTATCAACAAACTTTAATATTTCAACAGTTTGGTTACTATACAACTCAGTGTTAGCTTTAAGATAACACACAAATGTTGGTTTAAGATGTTTCTTCATAATAAATATTATTTTATTGTTTAGAACTTTACTGTGATAAAATAAATAGAATTATGTTATTTTTTGTATATTGTGATAATGTGACCATGTTAGAATAACATTAATTAAATGGACTTTATTAGTTTTTTCAACAAAATTTCGAATCATGTTTGTTATCAGCTGGACGATGTTCAAAAGAGATACCACATGTTTTATGTTTTCCAAAAAAACGTACCTGCACCACTAGCACCAAAAATTACTCTTCAAAATAGAATTGGATGGAAGAATAATTATTTTTGTCAATGTGTAGCAACACATGAGTTGGAGCATTAAGCTTTTAATCTGCATATAACAAAAATGCTCCAAAACTGCAGAATTAGAAACAATTTTATTCAAATGTTTCCATTTACGGCCTAATACTTGCCATGAATGATTGAGGCTCAAATATAAAGGGTGAATTGTAATCTACGATTCAGTTCACTGAACATGGCAACATCCGGAAGAATTTTCAAATAGTCTTCCTTCTTTTTGTTTCCCGGTTATACTTGCATATTTCGGGTCTTACTGTTGCAATACGATGACAAGATTACGTTTGATTGTAGACTCTGTACATACTACTATAGATTTATTTTGTTTTGGGCGACGTCCTAAGACACGTCTAATGAATTAGGACATTTTAAACGTTGGTTTCTCATTCAAAGGAACATTTCCCGATGGTTTAATAGTCCAATTTCGTCAAAATCAAGAAATTTGTTAAATTTTCATGATAATCCTTATAGATGAAATAGAACAATTTAATGTGTTTAAAACTTTGGTACCTATCTAATCTAAAACATAAAGCTTCCGATATTATTAAAAAAGAATTTGTCAAGTTTAACAAACCCAACTTTGAATTATCAGTTGCCAAATCAATTCAACATAAATCAAAGTCAAATAGTCTTATTTTCACAAAAACAGATAGGAAATAGGTACAAAGAAGGTTATATATTAAAAACCAACAATTTCATACAGTGTTATGGTTTGGAATGGAAAGTATTCGCTATAAATGACCAAAGGCTTACTTTGAAAATAGAAAAATATATAACTTTTAATTCGTCTATATAGTCGCGTCAACGCCTGCGGAAATAGGGATGAACCTGGGAAAGTGGTGCGACAGGACGGATCGGGATGCGGTTTTCTGCATTCTCTTCCAAAAACGATTATCACGAAATGTGGGGCGGTAGATTTTCCCTCCCACCGAAAATTGCATTGCTGCAGGCCAAAGTGCACGCGAAAAATGCATTTATGTGGGAGGCCTTTTGGAAGATTTTCAAATTTGATAACTAAGGGTCAGAACTGGCCCAGATCGGGTACTCGGGGGTTTTCGAGGCCGCTGATCACGAATATAATGTTCAAATTGACCTCTCAACATCTGGTGCACCAGAACCTGACCCTAAACGTCGTCTCCGGGGGTTTTCCTGACACAATCAAAGAAGGTCAACCAGAAATCACTTTGGGGGTTTTTTGGCCCGCTGAATCCAAATTTGGCATCGGCGAGCACCCCATTGGCACTTGGTGCACCGAAACCCGGGCTAGAACGTCATCTCCCGAGAGTTTTCTTGAGAAGAGTGCCAAAAACCACCCGAAAATCATAAGAGGGTAGTTGTGTGGGGCGGTGGTCCCGAATTTCACGTCGGAAATAACCCCCCGAACACCTGGTGCACCACAACCTGACCCTAAACGTCATCTCCGGGGGTTTTCCTGACACAATCAAAGAAGGTCTCGGAGATGACGTTCTAGCCCGGGTTTCGTTGCACCAGGTGCCAGTGGGGTGCTCGCCGATGCCAGATTTGGATTCAGCGGGCCAAAAAAAACCCCAAAATAATTATTGGTTGACCTTCTTTGATTGTGTCAGGAAACCCTCCGGAGATGACGTTTAGGATCAGGTTCTGGTGCACCAGGTGTTCGGAGGTCAATTTGAACATTATATTCGTGATCAGCGGCCTCGAAAACCCCCGAGTACCCGATCCGGGCCAGTTCTGACCCTTATTTATCAAATTTGAAAATCTTCCAAAAGGCCTCCCAGATAATGCATTTTTCGCGTGCACTTTGGCCTGCAGCAATGCAATTTTCGGTGGGAGGGAAAATCTACCGCCCCACATTTCCTGATAATCGTTTTTGGAAGAGAATGCAGAAAACCGCATCCCGATCCGTCCTGTCGCACCACTTTCCCAACAGTTCGCAGGCGTTGATGCGACTAATACTGGATTCACATTTTGTAAAACAAAATCATAAATATTACAATGTTTTTATTTTAAAGTGAAATATAACCTTTATTGTTTACAATCTAATGTTCTTCTTTTTCATTGAATTATTTGTTGATCTGTGATTATTAAGTAAAACAGCACTCAACGTTTTGGCTCACTAATTACTTGTTTATAGGTTAATTAGTCTTACCTGGCTTAATAACACAAACATTCAATATTTGCTTTAGAAACCTTGACTTGTACCTTGTCATTTTTTTATAATTTTTTTCTTTTTGAAATTGCTGCTTTTTGAACCACATGGGTTACAATTTTTCGAAGCAATTTCGGATTTAAAATAGCCTGAAAACAAAAAGGAAAATAGTAAATTAAACTTATGAGTATTTTTATCTTCAAGAGAATTGGGGAGAAGCCCCGAGGTGGATTTAATTGTTTAATTTATTTCACATAAAAACCACACACCACCATTGGTAAGTTAATCAAGTTGCTTGTCATTGCTTGTTATTCTTTTAATATTAGGCATCTAGTTATAAATTCTATAATTCTTTTAGGCTTTTTTTCTTTGTTTTATTCATCTTACAACTAACTAACCTGCTGCTGTATGGAATACCCAGAGTAGAGACACTTTTCAATAAATAACTGAAATTATAGTTATTATCAAGGTAACTTAGACTTTTAGTATATTGTAATCCAGGTATATATGGAGTATACAGATTAGAGGTGCTTTTTCAAGAATTTTGGAGGATAACAGATTCTCAATAAGTAGTTGTAGCTATTCACTTATTAATAAACTTATAGAATATTCTATTATAAACAAGATCCACTTACCCAAATTTAAATTGTGTACACTTTTTAGTACTAAAGGGGAAACTTCATAATTGTTACCTATTGATGCCATCATATATGTGAGTTGCAAGAAACCATATTAATCCAACAACAAACTATTCACTACCACCTTTCTTTTTATGTTTACTCTTGATTTAGATTGTAATGGTAGAGACGAACCTGTAGGCCTTCTTAAGGTAAATAACTTTTGAATACTCACACTGTGTACATTCAAAGGTAGAAAGGCTGAAGAGGGTGTGAAAATTAGCTTAACCCTTATTATTAAAATACATAATAATAATGTGTATGTAATAACAGGCAGGCAATTCTAAGCCCCTTAAAAAAGACTCAACTAATAAATTTCAGAAGGAAATAAAATTAGCTGCAGATAATGCTAAATAAATAATAATATAATATAAATTATTTCTACCCAATCCACAACACCCTGAACTTTATTCATTAATTAAACTCCATAAAGAGGGGTAGTCAATTTGATCAGTTGTTTCTTTTTTCACAGCACCTTCATTTAAAATTTCAAAGATTCTCATATTGTTCATTCAAACCTCAACTTTTAGCTAAAAACGGAATTCATTAATAATATTCAAGATATAAAACTACCTCATAATTCTAAATTCATATTGTTCCATGTAACAAATATATTCCCTAGTATACCTCCTAAAGAACCTATAACACTTGTTGATAATTTGCTCATGTACAATAATGTTAATCCTTTAATTCACTCTGATATCATAACTTTAGTAAAAGTGTGTTCAAATCAAAATTATTTTCTTAAAGCAGACCCAACAAAGAAGTTTTCTAATAATGTAAGGGATATTGTTAATAATTCAAATTATCTTTTAAATGATTACGAAAAGAGGTCTATCATACATAAGAATCCTCATTGTCCACAATTATATGGAACAGTTAAATTACATAAAATAACGAAACCAATTAGACCTGTAGTCTCTTATGTTAATGCTCCTAATAATATATTGGCAAAAAAGCTCAACAATATACTCAATACTTACGGATATGAATCTCAGTACTCAATTAGAAATTCAATAGAACTAATCAAAAAGTTGAAATCAATCCACTTGCAAGATAACTATAAACTCATATCGTTCGATGTAACTAATATGTTTACTAAAATTCCTCCTAAAGAATGTCTAATACTTGTAAGAAAATTACTAGAAGATAAAAATATTAATCCAGGAATAATATCAGATATACTTAATTTATTTGATGTATGCATTAATCAGAATTATTTCACTTTTGACAATAAGATATATATTCAAAATGAAGGTTTACCAATGGGAAGCCCTATATCACCTATTTTAGCAAACATTTTTATGGACAATTTAGAAAGAAAGATCTTTGAAAGTAATATTTCGAAAAATATTTTATTTTGGTATAGATATGTGGATGACATATTAGCTTGTTTTATGGGTAGTGAGCGACAATTAGATGTGTTTTTCAACCACATCAATAATTTACACCCGAAAATTAAATTTACATTAGAAATTGAAGAAAATAGCTCAATCAATTTTCTTGATTTAAAAATTCAAAGAGTTAATAATGTACTTGATTATTAAATTTACCGAAAACCAACACAGACTGATGTGACAATTCCATTCAATTCTAACCACCCTGTCTCACACAGACTAGCAGCATATAATTCAATGATACATAGAGCTTTTTCAGTTCCTATGAACAAATGTAATTTTGATAGAGAGATTAATACAATTAGACAAATAGCAACATCTAACGGTTATCCATTAGATATGATAAATAAACTAATTAGTAAAAAAGAGAAAAAAGTGGCATTACAACTAATATATCCTAAACAAGCTGATGAAATTAAAACTTATAAAACCATCACATATTTCTAATAATATTTCAAAGATAATATCTTCAGCAATGAATGCAACAATTTCTTTTAAAACAGAAAGCAACGTTAGTACAAAATTGTTAAATGTAAAAACAAAAATACCACTATTAAAGAAGTCAGGTATATATAAACTCAAATGTCCAGAATGTAATGCTGTCTATTTGGGTCAGACCCTTAGGAATTTTGAAATACGATACAGTGAGCACTTACGAGCTTACAGATTGAAACAACCAGATAAATCCCACTACGCAAAACATCTACTTGACACCAATCATTCATTGACACCTAACACAGAACTAGAAGTGCTGCATATTTGTGAAAAGAAACAAGAACTGGATTTCCTTGAAGAACTGGAAATTAGAAGACATTTAAGAAACCCACAATATGAAGTTGTCAATGAACAGTTAAATCTAGGGAATTCTCCACTAATAAACTGTCTTCTTAAGTGATAATTGTAAAGATCAGCAGATATAGTTTTCCTGGTTTTCTATATCATTGCACAGTTATACTGATCTTAATTGGAAAAATGATATCCAGGATATCACCATAGGGCTAATAATATCTAAGCTTCAATATTTGTAATATCACATCTTCTTCTTTTTCTATAAACATATATTAAGCCAATCACAAGTTAGGTTACTTCTTGGTCTAGCCAAAAATATAACTACTAAACATCAGGTAGGCATAAAATGAAATGAGAGGTTTATAGCAGTAAAGAGGGTTTGATTATAGGCAACTCCTTCAGCCCCCTACTAGCAAAAATTTTCATGGATAATATAAAAAAAATGTTTATGTACTGGCACCGATATGTGGACGACATTTTAGCTTTCACGGGTACAACTAGACAATTAGACAGCTTCATTACTTTAACTCAATTCATAATATCAAATTTACCGTAGAACTTGAAAAAATCAGCCTATAAACTTTTTATACCTTACAATTTCAAATATAAATAATAAACATGAGTTTTCTATATTTCATAAACCATCACATACAGACATTACAATTCATAATTGTTCGGTCCACCCATTCAGTCGTAAATTAGCAGCTTTCAATAGTATAATACACAAACTTTTAACAGTCCCATTAAATACTAATAATTACAGCAAAGAACTAAATATCATAAAACAAATAGCAGTTAATAATAATTACGATCCAAATTTAATTGACAATATCATAAATAAAAAGATAATAAAACAGATTTTAAAACAAGTATTTCCTTCTGATAAAAGTAAACAATTTAAAAAAAGCTTAACATACTTTGAAACACCATCCTCAAAATTAGATCATTTTTAGAAACTTTAGACATTAATATTTGCTTTAAAACTGATTTCAATTTATCCAAGCTCAAATAACTCCAAGTATCAAATCTAAATCTTTAAAATTAAACAAATCAGGAGTTTACAAATTAAAATGACAACAAAAAATTAGATTCTAACTATTCAAATCATTTATTAGAAAACCAACATACTTTGGAACCAAATTTTGAAAGTTTACAAGTAAAACCTAAATCCTTTAGAAGCTCTTGAGATAAATAAAAACAAATATTCAGGTAACCTTCTCAAGGACCAAATAGATATCAACCATTCTCCCTTATTAAACTGATTTACCTAGAAGATAGTTTAGGAATGAGTGTAGTGAATGAATTTCCAGGTAAACTTGTTCAATACTTTTGTTAATATTCGTAGAATTCCGTATTTATGTACTGTATAAATTGAATTTTTTTCATTATACCTTCACTCGTTTGATAAAGCTACTGTGTTAATGAAACGCGTCACAAGTTTAAATTGAACATTAGTTCAAATATAATGTAGTTTTGAACAAATTAAATGATTTTATTTCAGTGTTTTTAAATGAAACTCAAGGTCTCTAGTTAATTCCACAATATAATACAAGTTATTGAAAATTCTAAAAAATTGACAATTGTTTCGATAAATCAATATCATCGTCATTCTGACGTCAGAATGACGATGATATTGATTTATCGAAACAATTGTCAATTTTTTAGAATTTTCAATAACTTGTATTATATTGTGGAATTAACTAGAGACCTTGAGTTTCATTTAAAAACACTAATATGAGCATATTCCACTAAGTAAGGGTCGAGACAGTCAATTTGATTTTATTTCATCGTTCAGGATGGATATTCATCAAATGACAGCCTTTCACCCTTTCAATTGTAACGTTATCTCTTTCGACAAGATGATATAAATCGTACGAATATCAGCTATTACTACTGTGTCAACTTCATATCTTGGATTATTTATATTGTAACCCTGTATATAGCCGTAAAGTTCTTTATTACATACGTCTAATAAAAAAATTCGATGTCATAGGGGCGGTAAAAATTCCTAATAATCATCACAATTAAATAATAGGTCCATAGGGGTGTTGGATATTTTCCTCTTTTTTTTTAAATTGTGCCAAATACTTCGTTTAATTGATGTATTGTCGTACCGTCAATTGAAGTACAAAGTGTTTTTGCCATGACGGAGCGGTGTCTTTTTAGATTTAGATTGAATAAACTTCCACACTATAAATAATCGTGAGAACGACTTATTACATACATTAAACATACATGGCAGATGAACCGTGAGCTTTCGCTCAGTTTATAAAGCAGAAAACAAGTTTATCATGACTTTATAGAAATTTTTGAGTCATAACATAAATTTAGGTTCCTCGGATAAATTTTTCATTGTAATGAAATTCGTAAATTTTCGGGTTTCGTACAAAAATGCCTATGGCAAAATTTTGAGTTTGAAGGAAATTTCTGTTTAAAAGAAGAGCTCGAAAGAAATAAATTCACCATAGAATATATTATATGAATGGACAACAGCAATAAGCATATTTATTGATAAAGTGGAAACATTTGAGTAGGACTTTAATTTCATTCAATTATTTTGTCATGTTCGTCTTTGTCTATTGTTTTTCCTAGCAAACGACATACATGACTGAAAACTGCCTTGATTCCCACTTTTTTGTTTGATTTTATTTTTGGCCAGTATATTTAATTTCTTATTCAATCTATGGTTCCATTCTTCAAACCACCCTTCTATACCTTCACTGTCTTGTTTTTTCTGTTGTTATTTTTCTAATCTATTTTTTTATTGTATTCTATTATTTATCCTAAATATTTAATACAGTTTCTTTTTCTGCAGTCTTCAATGTACAGTGTAATTTTTTGTATTTTAGTTCTTGAGATTACCATTTTGCTTTAATTAAATTTATTTTTAAATCAACCACTAAATACCATTATCGTCTGCAGGATATTTTGAACATTTCTCTCTTTACTCTAACTCTATTAGATCTTAACAAATGTACTGACTAGACTATACTATATTAATTAATAACGCACTCAAGAAATGGTAAGCGTTTAAAAATAGTTATTTGTAAAACAAGTGTCACAATGGCTTGTTTTGTAGTACGAGTGAAGTTTGCGCAGCGAACCGCGAAGCGGTGAGTTGCGCAAATCACAAGTACTACAGAAAGTCATTGTGGCACAAGTTTTACACAATATTTTTTATAATTCGCATTTATTTAATTTTTTAAATGAAATAGAATTACATATAATCCCTCTTTTTAAACTAGGAGGAGTGATTTGAATTTTAATTGGCAATTCTGTAGATTCCTGATTGGTCAGATCACAGATAGTTTTATTCAGCACTTCTGACTTTTGACATATTATAACCGAATAATTGTGTAAATTGTAAACAAACTTTCATTTAAGCAAACAGAGAATGATTATTTGTTTCAAAAAGAGCTTCTTCCTATATGCTCTTGCGATCTATTTATATCATGAACAGAATTATTTCTGTAATACATCTTCACATAGATATCTGGTAATTTATCCCAAAAATCGAACGTTATGTATACCTATATATTGATCGTATACAATATAAAAATAAACAATTGACAAATCATTGATAAATAAACGTTAGCGTACTTTATTCATTAATATTTTTAATATATAGATCATTCTAATTTACCTTTAAGAACATTTAATATAATAATTTGCTAGCTAGAACAACGCTAGACCATTTTATTTATAATTTGGGTCAAGGTTAAAGTCAAATAAAAGTATAACTAAATACAATAACCAACTGTACACTAAAAATTACTAAAACCGTGTTCAAAGAGCTTCATTGCGACACTGTAAACAATGTTATAATGAAGTATCTTTTAAACGCGAATTATAAAAAACATATTTTTGCATTGTCATAACAAAATATCTATCTTTTATTGAAATAAAGATTGTTTTATAAAAATTATCTTGATAGATTGTGGAAAAAATTAAAGTTATTGATCGTCTCATTATTTCTATGTAATATCCAAACCTAAAACGATCTTAATGTACTTCGATATTAACAATGAGTATGGATCTGTCTCAATTGTTACCGTCTGGCAGCTTCGATAGGATCGATACTAACATAGACGTCACCCAGATCCCCGATGATGCCTCAGAAGGTTATATGTTAGAGATCGATCTAGATTATCATCAACACCTTCACGATCATCATAAAGACGTTCATTTCAGCCCAGAACACATAAACACTACGACTAGCAAGTCCCCTAAAATAGCCAAGGAGTTACCTAAATTGATGGCTACTCTGCACCCCAAAACAAAGTACGTTATAAACTATCGCGCCTTAAGGCAGGCTTTAACACATGGATTGGTTATAACTAAAATACATCGATTTCTCAAATTTAAACAAGTTTCATGGTTCAAGAGCTACGTCGACCTCAACACAGAGTTACGGATGAGGGCTAAGTATGAGTTGGAGAAGATCCTTTTTAAGTTAATGAACAATGACGTTTTTGGTAAAACTATGGAAAATATACGTAAAAGAGTCAATATAAAAATTTTGCAGAATGGTGTCGGCGATATGGAGCAGACGCATTGATATAAAAGTCCGAGTATAAGAACTGCGTCATTATTGGTGTTCAGAAAGATACGGGTCTATTTAAGTGAGCCTATACACCGTGTTTCATTAACAATGGGACAACTGTTAACTGGAGGTACTACGAGTTAAATAATTATGATTGACTCAAACTTGCCTTATCATAATGTTCAAAGTTATAATAATTGTATTTGCTTTTTTTACTATTATCATCTTATTTCTTTGACTATTGAGTTTAAAATTGGCAGCTTCACAGGTTTTGGTAGGATAAAATTGATTATGTTAATATTTCTTATCTTCCTCATAGAGGGCGCTGTGATAAATTAGATCATAACTTATCACCCTGTATATCTAATTATAAATCGGTTTTAAAATCTGAAAGAGCAGCCTTGTTTACAGTAAAAATGTATTCATGTTCCTTTTCGATATTTTTATTCGTTTTCAAGAAAAAACGATTTAATGCATATTATGCTTTAATCCCAAATTTATAATAGTTTGATGTGTTAACTAAAACAATATCTGAGGAGGCTTGTTTCATTAGTTTCCAGGGTTTTTCATACATGCAAATTAATATGTCATATCATAATTTTTGTGTTGCTTCTTTATGTTTATGTGTTTGAAGTATTTAACTTAAGATTTATTCTGAAAGCATAAGAAATACCACGTCATTACTTTTCCAATAGTCAGATGAGAGATATGGTTTGTGTTTTTGCTAAGACAAATTTTAATGGTCGCGCTCCGTCCCATAAGTATTCCTAGTTATATCCTCTCGGCAGGCAACCCAATCATATAGGTTATTTCGAAATGTGTACAATCGCTTAGGTGAAAAAGAATATTTCCGTCCCAAAAATGAAAATGGTGCTCCCAGATCTATATCAGTTGATCAGAAGAGGAGGTTTTGGTTAGTGCGGAAATGGGCATAATTTACTTATCGATTTGGATAATTTTGACTACACTCCAGTGTAGAATTTATTGCCGCAAGATCCTCCCACCCGTACGGTTCAGTCACTTATTGGAAGATCAGCAAAATATTAACCCTAATTTTTTACATAATATCCTCTGCACTGATGAGGCAACGTTTATACGCAGTGGAGCTTTTAACGGGCGAAACAACCATTTGTAGCCAGAAAAGCCCCATGCCGTAAAAGAACAGTATATTCTATAACAAGGGTGGAATAAGCTAAATTTCTACACGAGTAGAAATATTTGTTTCCCGAGCCGTAGGCGAGGGAAATGGTTCTACGAGTGTAGAATTTTGAATTCCACTAGTAGTCTAGGCTATACTTTTTCTTATGACTATCAAATAAAAAACAAACAAACAAATATAACTTTATTAATAATTAAAAATCTGTTTATATTAGTTTTTTAATTTTCCTCGTCTGGATTAGTGTTAGTTACCCCAGTAACTGTACAATTTTTAAATGTTACTTAGGTGAATCACTTATATTTTTGGTTCGCAATAAGGCAAATATATTCTGTTGCTGCTGGATGGAACAAGAAGGCCCCAGAGGCAAATTTTGTTGTTGAAAATTAGTTTCGCTGACTGAATAGCTCTTGGTTTTTATCAATTTGCGACATTATGCTTGTCGATACATTTAGGCGGTTCTGTAAAGAGTTATCTATATATCCTTCTGCAACTTCTGTCGATTTCCAGCCCCCGTGCCGTTCTAAGGTTTGTATGTTTGCCCCAGAATCCACAAGCATTGTTGCTGAGGTACTGCGGAATAATTTCCTGTCCTGTGTATAATTTTGAGTCAGACAAATTTAAAAATTGTGCCACTTGTCTAGGCATATTCCCAAGTTTATTTATGCCTATAACTTGTTTTGTGCAGCGTCCTTTTTGAAAATTAATAAAAAAAATCACAATATCTGGGGTCTTAAAGAAACATATTTTTTGAATAAGTAATAAAACTTTCCGGTAATCGTGAATTTTCTGGGGATTTTGGTTTTTGTATCTGGAACATTAATAACTACTGCAGAACCCAAATCTTCAATATCCTGTGCTTTCATTGAGTAGAGTTCATTTTTTCTACGGGCTCCCATAATTCCAATAATCACAGCGACCAGAAAAAATTAATATACTAGATTGTAAATGTTGTTTTTAGGCCCGGTCTTTTCAAGTGCGAATAAAATGACAAGAAAATAAATGTATTAGGAGGTCCTATTCAACAATTGAAGTGAAAATGTCTTTCAATATGACTTTAACCATTGATTTATTATTCGTTAAATTAACACAACAAAAATAACTATTTTAACGTTGGCTGCAATGAAATTAAAATAGCTGACTTCATAATGTGTGTAGAGAATGATAGTTTCATGCACAATGTGTATATCATAGAAAATTATAAACAATGGGCTCGTTTCATGCGTATGAATCATATCAGAAGGATTAAAAATAACATATATTATTTTTCTATGATAACGATATTTATCTCAAAAAGTTATAAATATCTTCGAAAATTAGATTTAAATAATCCTCTCAAAGTCGACCAATGGCAGAAGCCCTTGTTGTCAGAATGAAAGTACGTTCTGTTGACAAATCCTACTTGACTGTCCAAGTTGATTGAGACAAAGTGAAAGACGACTAGAAGAATTTGACAATTGACATCAATATCCACAACCAACCTCAAACAGATATCATTCTCGCCGAATTTTTAGTTGTGTGATTTATATTATTTTATAGTAGTAAGTGTGCTTCTGTTTGATTGCCTTTTAAGAGACATGTTTAAAATGGATTCAGGTTTCACTGGAGCTAATTCGACAAAGTGGCTGTGGATATGGTGTCTCAGTACACTCGAACTCCCCTAAACAGAAGAAGAATAAGCGATCCGGTACTAAATCGAGTTCGGAATTCTGGGGTAACGCAATTTGTGTATGTGTGTTACATCACATGTTTTCCAAACAACTCAACCTACATGGAGAACATTTAATTTTCATTATACATACATTTTACATTATATTTTCTATTTTGAAGGCATCATCACTGCAATTTAAAATATATATTTCCAAATTTCTTTGACTACGCGAGAGTTACCTTTTTTAATAAGAGATACCCGATTAGGAGAACATTATTTGAAAGAGTACGTTTTGACAGTACTTTGCGTTTCTCTTTAACGGATGTTAAAGAAAAAAGATAACTAGTCTACTTATAAAGTTTTCCCTCGTGACAACAGAGCAAAATATCGTTGTTTGCCATTGGCTCTAGCCTACCACAGTCTACCACAAAAATTCAAATTTCAATATTTTTTCATTTATATTTGAAATTGTAGAGTGGCGTTATTAGATGCAAATGCTTAGTTCAGACCCAATATATCTTGTGACATTTTCATTGAAATTCATGAAACGAGACCATTGTTCTGTTTCGCGGTCGCCTTGTAAGTTGCAAAATAAATTATAGCTTAGCTGTCATCTGTTTGACATCACTGAAATCAGTACCTAGATCATACAAATATTTTTAAATAATTGCTGTAATTGTATCGAAAACGGTCTAAGGATTCTCCCTTATCCTCTTTCAACATGGTCAATACGTCCTGATACTGTATAGTATATGGGTCACGTTCTGGGTTTACAAAATCTACTATTTATTGTATCTCTTGGTCATCGAGTTCTTCGAAATCAATATCCATTTAAAAATTAATGTGACAGTTTTAATTTAAACTGGGCTAGAATCGGCAGCATTAGAAACAATTAAATAAACAGGGAAAAAATTAATTCGTAGTTATTCGGCTTCAGTCAGTTGTTATTCACAACCAGAACAAGTAGAATAATGCTTCATATTCTGCGAATATAAATTATCCAATAATGGAAAGACGTATCTAGGGTTTATTTGATAAATATATTATTTATAACTTTATTCAGACTTGGAAAGACCGGGCCTTAAGCTAATAATGTATTTGTAGCGAGATATTTATCAACAGGCGCATCGTTTATAAAACAGTTACTTCTTCTCCAGTTAAAGTTTTTGATTTTTTCGCTCGATTGTCTTTTTAAAAATGCTCGTAACCTGGCATATTTTAACAAATTTTCTTTATGTTTTATGTTAATAGTGGTTCTCTTAGCATTGAGTATATTTTCCAGAGAGTAGATGGTTTATTTGACTGCTAATTCTGCAAAGTATACAAGAAATACATTCTCTGAAAATAATTGGGCTTTTTTTAATATACGCCATTGGATAAACAGGTCATATTGTTGAAAATAAATATGTTTAGATTTTTCAGGCAACAGATTGCCTGCTGTCGCCTCTGCTAACTCCCTAATTTCTGGAGGAGTTGCGGCACTACCACTGCTGTCAGTATCAGGCACTAAAAATGAATGAAGCCATGTTAATAGCTATTATTTAAATAAAATTATATAAATTTACTTACTTTTTATGAAGTAATATGAATTTCAATTTAAAATTTAAAAAATTAGACAATTTTGACAGTTGACAATTGTTACTAATAGATAGAGAAAGTACACTTATTCTGTACTTCTGGCTCAAACAATTAATATTAAACGACCATATTAGTCATTTTACGTTGAGTTTAAGAGGATTTTTTATGCATTTTGGTATTTCTGAACCATTTCTACTCTGCGTAGTGCAGCAGGTGTACAAAACGGAACACGCGCATTTTCTCTTTCTGTCAAATGAACCGTGATATTTAGAGGGCGCCACAAGTATTCATTCCATACCAAAGGCGAGAATGAATATTCTTGCACTAGTGCTAGAATGAAGGAAGCTATTCCATAATCAAAAACTACGTCGGAATTTACGAAATTCTACAATAGTTGTAGAAAAAGACATTTCCAGCATGAATTGAAAGTTATTTTGTTGGACCTTTTCAACTCTCACCTTCTTTAACCGGCCAACAATATTTGAATTTTCGTCAACAAAATTTACGGGAATTGCTTGAAGACTTGCCACTTACTTGTAAATATGTTGTTTATGCAGGTTCGGGCACCAGCACGTTTTTCTCGGCCGGTGCGTTAATTTTTAGATACCGTCTTTCCCCATCGTTGGATTGGTCGTAGCAGTGAATTTTCTTGGCCCCCTAGAAGCCCCGACTTAAATTCAATGGATTTTTCACTTTGAGCACGGATGAAAGACATAGTGTATAAATAAACTGCTGATTCTTCCAAGGAGTTGTGGCATAGAATACAAACGGATGCTGATGAAATCAAAGGAATCGAGAAGCATCGTTTATAACTCGCCTATCTCTAAGAAAACGGATTACAAAATGAGTCTAAGTGAATGGTGCACACTTCGAACAAACTACTTTAAAGGTTCATATTTCTTAGTTTTGTTTTATTGTTCTTGTAAACTTTCTGGAGAATAATAATTTTTCTAAGCACATTACAAGCGTTTTTTTTTCTGGGATTAAAACATAATCTGCATTAAATCGTTTTTTATTGAAATTTATAATTAGATATACAGGGTGAAAAGTTATGATCTAATTTATCATAGCGACAGGTTGTAAGTAGCGCCCTCTGTGAGCAACATAAGAAATATTAACATAATCAATTTTATTGTACCGAAAACCGTAAAGCTGCCAATTTTCAAGTCGATAGTCCAAGAAACACGATGATAATAGTAAAAAAAGCAAATAAAATTATAACTTTGAACACCCTGTGTTTCCTAAACGGTAATCCCATTGTTAATGAAAACCTTGAATACGTAGGTCACGCTATCGTGGATCTTTCCAAAACCACAATATTTATTTCCACTATGATTATATGCGGGGGCGTTTTTAAGAAAACTACTGACACGTCGGACTATCCAGAGGATACTATGTACAACATTACTCGGGTTAATAAGAAATAATCTTAATGATGAAGGACGAAAACAATGGCATTCCAATGATCCATTATGTTGGTCTTCCTTCGAAACTCTATGCTGTCAAAGTGTCGGTAAAGGAAGATGATATGTTGAAGCAGCAAAAGAAGCTGGAAGAGAAGGGATATGATGAGGATGAGGTAGATGGAAGAAAAATATGAAATAAATTCAACTGAGATATAATTACTATTTACATCATAAAGCTTGGCAACGCTGTGATTTATTCTACCTAAACATGACAGTTTCTTATAGGTTAAGATCATATTTGACGGAATTAAAAAATTTAAATAAAATATATTGGTGTAATCAATTGTACCAACTACCGAAAAATAAATTTTACGATATTCAATGTTTTCATGGTATATTAATGAGTGTTTCTCAAAAATTTACAGGCAAAATAGTTCACAATTATTTTATTACTTCTGGAACAAACTTACAATAAATATTTGACGTGAACGTATCACCAAAACTTCCTTGATAACTCTAAATTCCTGTTATTTTTAAAAAATATGTGAAGTTTTCCTGTTGTTTGAGATTTTCTGTACCAGATTGTAACGTTCTGTGGTATTATTCGCGGCTAATTCTAGTTGCTTCTTGTCTTGAGAATGGAATAAATAGAACCCTGCTAATTAATGAAAATTAACTTGACGTTTTGTACTTAACTGTCACATAAAATATTTATGAAATATATCTATTGATTTTGTGAACTGGAACCGTCTCATCCTGTGTGAAGTGTCTTAAACATTGTTATCCAGATTTTAAACGAAGTATGAAAATTTAACTGTAGGCAGTTAATATACAATTAACTAACAGATGTTTCGATTCATAAAATAGTGAAGTTTCAAGGTTAGTATTGTTATATCAGATTATAATAAAATACCTTTAAAATGTTAGATTTAGAAGTCCAATTTCAGTTTGTCATAATCAATTCTTAACAACTTTTATTCTATCATTTATTTGTGATACAAGTGATCTTCCTTTATACCCTTGATGGCTAAATTCCCGAAAATGTTTTGTCCATCTCGCGTATCTTAATTTATTGATCCATTATCCTAAAATCTATATTTTTAACTTTAACTTTTATCATTCACCGACTTAGTATACACTTATAATAAATTCTTTTTCGTCGTCCGATACCCAGTTTCCATTTCTCCCGGTCTTCCCATAGATCTCATTTTAACCTCTTCCTATAATACCTCTACCTCTTTTTTACGTCCTTGTTGGGTCCAATTCAAAATTTGTTTAGGTAATCGAACCTTTGCAGGTCGTTGAACAAGCCAGTACCCCCTCAGCTGATTGTATTTCATTTATTTTATAATCGTATGCCCTACCTTCATAATATCTTATTTTCTCAAATCTAATTCTCATCTCAAGATTCTTCCCTCACATCTCCAATAATTATTCTCTGTGGTTTCTAGCATTTTAGCTAGAAACGCAGTATTTGATTCATTTCTAGGAAGTTAAGTAGTCAAATTTAACAATGTTGAAAATATGTCGAAAAGTGTACCGACTTTGGTTGTCCCTCGAAGTCTCGGTTGTTTTATAGATTTATTAGTAAAAAATTTCCATTAAGGAAAACTGTATTTCATGAAAATTATTATGTTTATTCATTCACTACATTAGTTGCGAATAAGACTCATCGCTAAACAATTCCTTCAAAACATGTCTTCTTTCGGTTTAAAACACCTTTGTTCTCAAGTAACAACATATCTATATCCTTGAAGGAAAAGTTTTCTTAGTGACGGACATCTATAATAATTATATCAATTTATAAAAATAAAATATATATAATCAGTCAGCCAATCTGATCTTAAGTGTTAATGATAACTGCTTGGATACTGCAATTAATTTTCATTTTATTCAGACTAGTTATGTAAAATCATCCTTTTCTTATGGTTGGTTAATTTTGTTAACATGCAGTTCCAGAATAAAAACATTCGTAATTTATAAGAAAACAAATTTGTTTACAAATCGGACGAACTGATATTTCATTCCCTTCTTGTGATATTTTTATAATATTATAATAGGCCAATAATTTATAGGGTGATCGTGCCAAAATTAGTATTGACATTGAAAATACCAGTAGAATAAAACTACTGAAATATTTTACAATATATTCCTTAAATTTTTAATTAATTTCCAAAAATAGTAAAAACAAACTTCAATAAGAAATTCAATATTCAAACACTAAAAAAGCTCCTGGGCTAAGGTTAAAGAAACATCTAAATAAAGACATTATGCTTATCTCTCTTATCTTCAATACAATTCTATACTTAAACTACAGGTGAAAGCACTTTAAAATTGCTAAAAATAAAGTAAATTCATATGAAGTTTCCTCATGTAGGTCATTTTGCCTATTTTACCAGTCGTATCGAAAATAAAAAAGCTTGTTGATTCGAACAAAAACGATGATTTCTCAAATGTCAGCTAAGTGTATGACACGCAGGTTTATTTCCAAAATTAAGAAATATTCTCCCTGAAACTGTTATGAGATCTTATGTGAGTTACAGAAAAAGTGCCAAAAAAATCTGTTGTATCGCAGGACAGCGTTCTTGGACCGTTATTGTATGTAATACACACAGTAGATCTACTAACCAATAATTAATAGATCTTTTACAGAAGGTCCCCGCATTTTTTAAAAACCATGTTATCTTGTAACCAGTTTCTATTTATTAAAACAAAATTTCTGTATATGTTACATCAGTAAAGCTAGCACCCCCACTTTTTCAGATAAAAAAAACTAAAGTATAATTTAGGACTAATTTGTACCCACTCAACTTGAAGTCAAGCTAGCGCCCTCACCTTTACAAAATCGAATTTTAGTAGAATACATTTAAACTTTGAATTTAGGACTAATTTGCACCAAAAAAAAAATAGAATTTTTACCCACTCAGTTTTACTTGGAAATTAATAAAACACGTGGTCTAATTTATTATCATCTTTCATAAACAAAATATTATAAAAATGAAAAAACTCTTTTGGGTACAAACCTTTTTCATGGAAAAACTGTGTGGGTACGTATTCTAATTTTACTTTTCCATCTATCCAATATGCGAGAAAAGTATTGGTTTACCCCAAAAAAAGTTGGATTTTTGAAAAAAATGTTTGTTATTTCTACGTTTTCCATCAAGAAAAACACGAAAAAACGGTTTTTAGAAAAAAATCCTGTGTGTATGCCTTCGTCGTTGTCGTCGGCCACTTTTCGTTACATGTCTTGTTAGTACGATACAGCCTCCGGAGTACAAGTCACCAATTTTATGATTGAATATTATTCAGAACATCTTACAGATTAACCCTATTGATTTTCAGCTCACCAGAGTCAGTACAACAGGTGCTATAGTACTTTATGTAAACATTTTTGACATTTTTAGAGAAATTTCAGTTTGTTAGCACGATACAGCCTCCGGAGTATATACAAGTGACAAGTTTATGATTGTATATTATTCAGGGCGTCTCAAAGAAAGAATATCAACCACGTTGATATTGAGCTCACTAAAGCCAGTACAACGAGTGTTATGGTCCTTAAAGTACCAAATTTTTGTCATTTTTAGATAATTTTCAGTTTGTTACCACGATACATCCTCCGTAGTGTATAAAATGGACTTTTTTGGAGAAATTTCAGTTTGTTAGCACGATGTAGCCTCCGGAGTATATACAAGTGACCAATTCTATGATTGGATATTATTCAGGGCGTTTCAAAGATGAACTCTATCAGCACACTAAAGCCAGTACAACGTGTGCTATGGTACTTGAAGTATCAAATTTTTGTAATTTTTGGAGAATTTTCAGTTTGTTAGCACGATACAGCCTCCAGAGTGTATACAAGTGACCAATTTTATGATTGAATATTATTCGGGGCGTCATATAGATGAATATTATTGATTTTAGCTCACCAGAGCTAGTACAACGGGTGCTAATGTACCTGAAGTGTCACATTTTTTATTATTTTTGGAGATATTTCGGGTTGTTGCACGATACAGCCTCCGTAGTGTACACATGTGATCAATTTTGTAATTGGATATTTTCCAAGGCGTCTCACAGATGTACCCTATTGATTTTCAGCTGACTAGAGCGAGTACAGCGGGTCCTATAAATCCAGATATACTATATTTTTGGATAAATTTTGGTTAGTGTTAGCACGATTCATCCACCGAAGTGTATACAAGTGACAATTTTATGATAGAATATTGTTCAGGGCCTGTTGCAAATGCGGAAAAGTTAGTTTCAATCTTTAAAACCGTTTATTTTGGATTCAAATTAGTCTTAAATTATACATTAGTTTTTTTTTTAATTTGAAAAAGTGAGGATGCTAGCTTTACTGACGTGTATCTGTTGTTTATTAATAAGCTGGTCGCTGCATATTCGGCCTCTTCAATCCCGTTAATACATCCTGCTTTGATTTAGTGCGTGATTGGAATACTAAAGAAAAGGCTGTGAACTTTTTATAAAACAACCTAACCTACTTATGAAGGCGCAGGCATCAAGCAACTGACTTATTTAACCAAATATTTAATTATATCAAGTTACTGGCCACCAGAACAATAATAAAAGAATGGATATTCTAGAGTCAGTTTTGTTTGTGGCGTGCATATAAGTGTTTTCCCCAATTAAAAAATTTAATTTAACAATTACTGGAGAATTAATTTCGATTATCCGTAAAATCAAACTTTGTCACAATTACAGTCATTCTTGCAGTTCATGAAAATCTAACCTCTACGTACAATTCTTCAGACACAATCAAATAATAAAGTTGTCAAAATCCGTCCAAATAACTTTTACCTTGAAAAAATGATCAGCGTCTTCCAGTTTCACTTAACTGTTGATTTTTTGAAATTTAGTGTTTCGACCCTAACTTTTACAAGTGTTGATTTTTTGTTTATCTGAAACATTTCCAAATGAATTGAACAATGTAACGGTAACAATTAGCAGTTCCTTAAAAATGTAACTGTTCATAACTGTTAAAATAAAAAAAAACCATTTACCTAATTAAAATATTATGAAAAGTTAACACACATCCAGTTAGCATAATTGACAAGACAATACACAAAGCAAAAAATACTGAATAAAAACATCTAGACGTTGAGATTAAATGGCGGTCACAACTATTTTCTTAATTCTTGAAAGTTTCCGTTATAAAACTGTGATTAATTTAATAAAGAACATCACTATTATAATTTTTGACATAAAATCAATATTTCATTATTTGAATATTTCAATAAGAGTCCAAAAAATAATAAACGCACACTGAGTAACTTGCTAGTCTTTATACAATAGCTATTTGTGTATTAAGAGCAGAAGTGATACTTTGCCGCTTGAGGCAGAGAGTTGCCCGCGCGACGCGTAGCGGAGCGCGGGCAATCTGCCGAAAGCGGCAACGCACTTTCTGCTCGAATTGCACACAAGATTTTTTCTACGATCACCTTATTTTTAAACAAATAATTAAAAAAAACACGAAAAATCCTTTTACTGCGTCCCAAAGCTCTTCGTGTTCTAAATAAATGTGTACCGCGCATTTCCACGTACCATAGTTCTCGTGCCCTTTTAGATGGTCGATCAGCGGAAGCTGGCTCATGATATCACTTATTTTATTAACACAAAAATTCAACAAATTACAAACTCCACAAGCTTCAATGGTGTCTCACGCGTGTCCAGTGTCCATAACCTCTTGCAATTTGATGTTTTGAGTCAAGGTTTCGAGAAGAAAATTAACCTAATCTATCAAAAACGGCGTAAAAGCAACTAATGACAATTTAAAACTTATAAAAGTCGTAAACGATATTAAGATGACATTTACAAGGTTAAACAAATTGAGGTTCGAAAAATATTGGAAGTAATTCGTTATAAACTTTGAATATTTTTAAATATTAACTACAACTATAAACATAGGTGTTTTGGATGGTTTATAAGATAGAAAATAATAATTGAAGTGACGTCTGAATCGGTCTAATCTGTAAGGCCTTATAACACTGCGCCGTCGCGCTCGAAAAATCGCGCGTGTTTGAAAGACCAGTTATCCACGAATACTTTACGCTATTTTTTATTGGCGCACTTTGACTTACTACAAAAAAATCCTCGTCCTCGATGCCCAGCCAAGCTTCATTTCATAAAAGTCCGTCCTCGATGCCCAGCCATCCTAAGTAGTATTCATTTTTATTAAAAATGTATATGGATTGATTCCCTCGGGGATTAAATGGGTCCCATCCGCGGGATTAAATGGGTGACTTTAGTCGCTTAGTGTACAATGTACTATTAATATACCTATTATTTACTAACTTTCTTTAGTTTATTGTAAATGAAAACATCTGAGCGGAAAAGTACGCTCTAGAGCGGAAATAATGTCAAATTATGACATATCACGGAAAACATCAACTTTGCGAGAGTGGATTCATGAAATATGTGAAACAAAGGATGTTTTTTGGGAATATGTACCTATTTCCGGACTTTATTAATGATGAACATATGTTCTTTAACTACTTTAAAATGACGCGTAATAAATTCCATTCCTTGTTGGAATTCACCTTGCCAGCATTATCCTCATCATCAGAACTGGGAACCGATAAATTAAATGTTAGCAAATCTACTGGTTGTAGCAAAGAGAGGTTTAGGAATGTCAATTATTTTTCGAATTTAATAGGTTTGATCTCTTTCGCACCTTGACCACTTTTAGTTCTCCTCGACTGTAGAATACTTAATATTCTTTGAAAATTATTTATTCATACTAGTGAATTTTCAAGTCAATTTTCACTAATAAGCAACATTCGCGTCGCCTACTAAGCTAGTTAAAAAATACTTACAATATTTTTTTAATGAAACAAATAAATTTTTAGAATTGTCTTAACTATTGTGTACACACTAGATATAAATTACGTGAATGAAACGACGAGTACTGAGTGTGTAGTTTACTAAAAAATCCAGCTAAGCGCTTTCAGCCACTAGGCCATTATCAAAGCTGTCCTATAAAAATTAGAATAGTAGATCAATTTGAAAAAACAATTTAAAAAATTGAACTTACGTAAAAAAAAACTTTGCACTTGTTATGCATAACTAGATAAACTTGCAATTAATTAAAACAAGTTAAAATTACCCCTATAATAAAGGTGTACAATTTTTTTAATGTTAAAAATGTTCAATTTAAAATTATCAACTAAATGATATTCTATCTAAAATGATGACAAGTTTGACGTTAATAGACGGTGGCTAATATGCCGGATTACAAGACCACAATTAGTGGCTAATATTACAACTTGATCTTAAAGTGAACAATCAAGATATCATGTTTAAGAACCAGTTAATGAAAATATAACAAATAGTGAATTGAAATTTGAAAGAACATTTTTAAGAATGAAGTTACAGTTGTGATTAAAATTAATACATTAATTAAATTCAAAATTTCAAAAAATCATATAGGTTAAATGAGTTTATCTAGTTATGCATAACAAGTGCAAAGTTTTACGTTTTTTTTGACACCAGTTGTATACTTTTTTGACGGAAGTTCAATTTTTTAAATTGTTTTTTCAAATTGGTCAGTCAACTATTCTAATTTTTATAGGACAGCTTTGATAATGGCCTAGTGGCTGAAAGCGCTTAGCTGGATTTTTTAATATACTACACACACAGTACTGGTCTTTTCATTCACTTAAATAAATTTTTAGTAAAATTACTTTATTCTCCAATTTGATGTGCTATTTCCCGCTATATGTCTTCCCTTCTTTATTGATTTCTATAACACTTATCACTCGCAATGTAAAATTTTCGTTAAAACTCTTTTTTCCGCCTATTTTTATATAGACATCAGTCAGTATATTAAAATGGAAATGAGCTGTAAAATATCGACGATGCTACTACAATTATCCAATTAACATCGCACATACGGCATGCACAGTACGCATCGGCCGGACTTTAATTCTGCTGCCTGAATTCGCGCCGTATTTTTAAAATTGATACTACTTTTTTTCTAAGCGTACCACCGTGCGTCCTATGCCGATGTATGTGCGCGTACCTTTAAATAGAAATTACTGTCTATTTTGAAAAAAAATCGGAAATCTTTTTAATTCAAAGAAATCAAAAGGTTTGTTCCAACTTCATTGAAAACCGTTCAGCAACGGTCACGCTCATGCGCAGTACTAAAAAAGTAGTGTTCCAACTAAAAATTGACGGTTTATCAGACGGTTTTGATGGCGTTCCATCTGATTTTGTGACCGTTTGCGAACGGTTTTGAAACGATCATTTCGGTACATGGTCGTGAACTGAAACTGAATTGACTGACTTGCGCACTATTATGTATTCTGTACATCTACAGCCTGTTATCGTTTAACCTAATATTCCAAATTGTTATTGTTTTATAAAAAAAATTATTTTCAATAAATCAAACAAATGTTTAATAATGTAAGAAGTCGAAGATGGTGATTTTATGTCTGATATTTCGAATGAAGATGATTTAGTGTTATAATTAAATAATACCAGAATAAAAAATGAAAATTATTTAGGTACCTATGTTTATTTGTTTGTTGTATTGTACAGCTGAACCATGATGTAGGTTAAGGTGATGTTAAAGACTGATGATGAAGACCAAGATATAATAAATATTAGAGAGATACTTGCAAATACTTTGCTATTCTGAAACAGTATTTTCAATTTGACACTTCAATGTATGAATGTGAATATTTTCAAAAATAAAACATAAAGTAATTTTTTATTATTCACATTTGTTTTGAACTGAACAACTCATTATTCATAAACAGGTACAAAGGTTTGTGATTGAAATATGATGTAAAAGAAAAGGAACAGAAAATATAATTAAGGGTCAACAAAAATTCCTCTCTCAACACTGCTTTTACAATTTATCTTAGGTAAGACAAAATATAATATATCTGTAACTTTTGTCGTTCATATTTTTTTAGTTATTAAATTTTAATTTCACCTTAAACGATCATTTTTGATATTCTCAATATCAACTTTTATCTAAAACTTTTCATCCAGTGAACAGTCATTAAAACCGTTCCAACTTCACATTTTCGGGATCTTTGGAAACGGTGTAAAGTCTGAACCTGCGCACAAAAACAGTCCAAACAGTTTCTGAATCGTTTCGTGACGATCTCAAAATTGTGGGTTGGAACAAACCTAAAGAATATGTCAGACATGACTCAATTATTAATTAGCTATGATTGCCAATAAACCAGACCTTGAACAACGATAAAAATTATATTTCTTATCAAAAAGTAATTTTATCGCTGAATATATCAAATCAAATTAATTTGATTGCCATTTTTTTTAAACTGAAAAATATTGGTTCGTAATGTGCTTGGGTTTAATAGTTTCCCTAATGAAACCTTCAGTAACATGTTGACATCGATAATTTCGCACATTTCGATGGAGTTACACCTGCCACTTGCTGTAACCTGAAACCTTCTTTCCTACAAACATATGTCCATTTCTAGCTAATTATTTTAATTACGTTTCGTTGTCGACAAGTATAGTTTCTTCTATGTTGAGCGGATGCGGTTTAGCAAACATTTTAAATATTCTGCAATAAACGTCGCTGGAAATATATGAATGCATATTTTTACTCAGTAGTCGAGACAAAGACATATCTTTCGTTCATGTAAAATCAGTTTTACCAGAAACCGTTGCCTTAGCAAGTGGTGAAGAAATGCGTGGTTGCCAAACTATTCAACGTTCAAATGAAATCGACTAAGGAAAATCGTGGAAAAGTTACAACCAAATTATTTTATGTAAATGGAATATCGAGTTGCCAATTTAAATAATTTAGATAAAATCGTAATTTATGCAACGAGTGCATAAAGTGGTACTTTTTTTCACGAATGGAAGAAGTTTGACCGCACGAGCCGTCAGGCGAGTGCGGCAATTCCATGAGTGAAAAAAAGACACTTTATTCACATGTTGCATACATTATTTTTTCTACAGCCCTATACAAAAAAATAAAATTTAAATAGAACTTTGGGATATTTTAATTAAGCTCCTTCGGTAAATTACAATTATACGTATTCCAAGTTTCATGAAAGTCCATCCTCGATGCCCAGCCAAGATTCATTGTGTTAGTTATACGTATTCCAAGTTTCATGAAAGTCCATCCTCGATGCCCAACCAAGATTCATTGTGTTAGCTTATGGGAAGCGTGAAATAAAGTTAACGTTATGGCACTTTTTTTAACGCTTTTTTACTTTTTTTCACTTTAACCATAAACAACCACTTTAAGCGCTGCAAACCGATGAAATACAAGGTACTTTAAAGATAGGGCGTAGAAAAAATTCAATAAAGAATTAATACACACGAACTAAACTCTTTGATGTGGTACGACAATAAGGAAAAATACAAAAATACATATATGGTGCAGGGTATCAACACTTTATGGGGCAAACGTTTGGGATGTTTCAAGAAGAAATAGAAAAAAAATAATAGCTACGGAAATTTCCTCAGATGATACAAGCGATCAAAACTAGATAAGAGATAGACGAAACGTCCTTAACAGAAATGGATATGAACCTATCAATAACTGAGAGTATTGAAAGGAGGGATTTTATTTGGGCAGGTAAAGAGAATGTAGGACAGGCGGATGGCCCCGGAAAGTACTAAAGTTGATACCACCGGCAATTCCATGAGTGAAAAAAAGACACATTATTCACATGTTGCATACATTATTTTTTCTACAGCCCTATACAAAAAAATAAAATTTAAATAGAACTTTGGGATATTTTAATTAAGCTTCTTCGGTAAATTACAATTATACGTATTCCAAGTTTCATGAAAGTCCATCCTCGATGCCCAGCCAAGATTCATTGTGTTAGTTATACGTATTCCAAGTTTCATGAAAGTCCATCCTCGATGCCCAACCAAGATTCATTGTGTTAGCTTATGGGAAGCGTGAAATAAAGTTAACGTTATGGCACTTTTTTTAACGCTTTTTTACTTTTTTTCACTTTAACCATAAACAACCACTTTAAGCGCTGCAAACCGATGAAATACAAGGTACTTTAAAGATAGGGCGTAGAAAAAATTCAATAAAGAATTAATACACACGAACTAAACTCTTTGATGTGGTACGACAATAAGGAAAAATACAAAAATACATATATGGTGCAGGGTATCAACACTTTATGGGGCAAACGTTTGGGATGTTTCAAGAAGAAATAGAAAAAAAATAATAGCTACGGAAATTTCCTCAGATGATACAAGCGATCAAAACTAGATAAGAGATAGACGAAACGTCCTTAACAGAAATGGATATGAACCTATCAATAACTGAGAGTATTGAAAGGAGGGATTTTATTTGGGCAGGTAAAGAGAATGTAGGACAGGCGGATGGCCCCGGAAAGTACTAAAGTTGATACCACCGGAACGAAGATAAAGGGGGATACTACAGAGATGTTGGAAATATGATATAACGGAGGCGATAAGTATCAGAGGTTTGAAAGAGTATACATGTTACGATAGACAAAACAGGAAGTTGAGGATGGCAGCTGTAAAGAATCCGTTAAAAAAAGAAATACAAATATGTGTATGTGGAAATATCAACAATATCTGAAAAAGAACTATGAATATATAACTGACTATTAAATAAACTACTATACTCTTATTATAGCTATTAATGTAACGAGATTATTATGCGATTTATAATAGTCGAGGACATTGCTAGGCGATAGCCGAGTCACCTATCAATGTCCGAGACGGTGTTAAATCGCTAATCAAGTTACATTCAAAGCTTTATCGTATCATTGACAACGGCGATACGAAAATACAAACAAAACGGTTTTATGTCATTTCATTTATCATTTCAAAAAGTAATCTTTGAAATCATGCAAGATTTCGATATTCCTGACGATATATTAGCTGCAGCCAACACTATAAGGTTAAACTTGCGTCCGGACAAATCTAAAATACATTATGAAAAAGAATATCGGCAGTTTTGTGAGTGGTGAAACAAAGTACATGTTCAAAGCGCTGAAGAAACTGTGTTGCTGGCATATTTCGCGAAACTCTCTGAGGAATACTGTGTTTCATCCTTATGGCCGAAATATTCCATGTTACGAGCGACTTTAGAACTGAAGGAAAGAGTAGAAATCGATAAATACGGTGCCTTAATACGTTTCATCAAGAAGAAAAACGTTGGATATAGAGCAAAAAAAGTATTTACAAGAGAACAAGTCAACGAATTTGTGCGTTCTGCCCCAGACGAGGAGTTATTAATGATGAAAGTGGCTTTTTTAATTGGAATCGGATGAGCCTGTCGAACTAATGAATTAGTGAAGATGACCACGGAAGATGTTGAAGTTTTAGAAGACAAGCTAATTGTTACTATTACAGACTCAAAAACCCACTAGAAACGGATTTTTACTGCGGTATCTGACGGCGAAGTCATACTGTGCTTTTATTTAAAAAGTACGCAATTTTAAGACCAGTCCATGTTACTCACCGAAGATTGTTTGTATCATATAGAAAGGAAAAATGTACGCTGCAGCCCTACGGAATTCATTTCTTCTCCAAAATACCTCAAAAAATAGCTGAGTATCTCTCACTTGAAAATCCCAATATGTATACTGGTCACTGCGTTAGAAGATCTTCGGCAAATTTTCTTGTGAATGCTGGAGGAGATATATTAGACCTACAAGAACTTGGTGGATGGGAATCGGCGAAGGTTGCTTGAGGATATTTGGAAGAAAGTGTGACAAAAAAAGTTTCCATTGCTCACAAAATTCAAATCGGCGATGTTTTCGGCAGTGGATTAAGCAATGGGGAACCGCATGAAATCGAAAGGAGTGCTGGCTCGGTCACGATAAAGAAAATAATACATAATTTTTGAGAAGTAGAACAGTTGTTAAAAATTGAATGTTTTTCCTTTGTACTCTCCAAAAAGTACCAAACCTTTGTAGTACGTAATATCCCTTCAGAAGAGCATAAGAGAAACTTTTAAAAACGCGCTTTTATCTGTGACATATTAACTTGAATTTATCAACATATTAACGGAATAGATGATATGATTGGTTGAACGACTAAAAAAGAGTTGAATACGTTTGACATATAAACTAAATTAACAAATTACAAAGTCAGAAGTATTGAAATTAAGAAGTTTTATAAGCGACAAGATTCTTGACGTTTTTTTAGTATTCACTATTTTTGTGTTAACTATTATTATTTTGATTTATTTCTTTTATTCCTATTGGCCTAATAGGTCGTAATACTTTCTATTATTTTTCTATAGATGTTCACTTTATTATTATTTCTGATTCCATAATACTGAGCCATTTATTCTTTTATTCATATTTTTGTTGTCTTCTTCAGATGTCCAATTTTTTCAGTTCTTCTTCTTCTACTTGTTTAAGATCTAGATGATCTGATGATTCCAGGCTTGCCTTTGTATTATTTCCTGAGATGTGGACTGCCAGCTATCTCTCCATCTCTTTGTTGGTCTTCTTGGTTGACGGGTCCCTGCTGGTTTTCCATCTAGTACAGTGCGTGGTAGTCTATCGTCGGTTATCCTCTTGGTTATATCAGTCTCTTCTCCTCTGTCTTCCCCATCTCACCACATCATCTACGTCTCTTTGTGCTCTTATGTCTCTGTTTCTTACGTGATCTCTTGTTTTCCCGGTTACTGTTCGCAGTACTGACATTTCGGCGACTCGTAGCCTCCTCTTGGTCTTGTTGGTATCCTCTCTCGTTTCTATACCATATGTCATTATTGGCCTGACGCATGTCTTATATATTTTGATCTTATCACATATAAGGATTAGTCCATACAGTTTTCCTTAGACAACCTCATATTATGACTGAATTGTTAATTTGGTTTCTCAGGTCCTTTACCGGGTCGTAAGCGCTGGATATATCTATGCCCAGGTATCTAAACTGCATGACCTGCTCTATGGGTTTATTATCTATTACTATCTTGCATCTCATAGGTTCCCTAGCGATGGTCATGGTTTTCGTTTTACCTCTGGATATGTCCATATTGAGTTGCTGACTGATCTGGTAGAACTTAAATAACTGTCTCTGTAGGTCATTCTCATTTTCTGCGAATATTGCAGCGTCATCGGCGTAGCAGACTATGCTGATAGCCCTGTTGTTCATTCTGTATCCCAAGTTTAGGGATGTTACTTCTTCTATGATTATTTTGTCCTTCAGGAGGTTGAATAAAAATGATGTAAGGCTATCTCTCTGTCTAATTCCTCATGGAGTAGGGATGCTAGATGTAATATTCTCTCCAGCTTTAATTTGCGTTCTATTAGTGGTGTTAAGGTTATTTACCGTTGTTACTATGTTAGCAGGGGCTTTTTTCCTTTAGGATTTTTATGACGTCTTCCAGGCGGACTCTGTCAAATGCCTTAGTAAGGTCGACGAAGCAAATAAATGCTGGTGTATTGTACCCTATTGCTTGTTCCTTTATTTGTTTCGTAATGAATATAGCATCGGTTGTCCATCTGTTCTTTTTGAATCCTTGTTGTTCCTCTCTGGTTTTTATTTACTCGTCTAGTTTGTCCTTGAGCAGCCCTGTAAACAGCTTCATTGTTGAGCACACTAGAGTTATTCCTCTGTAGTCTTCAGGCTTTGTTTTTTGTATATGGACAATTGTGATGCTGGAGTGCCAATCCTTGGGGATTTCCGTAGTGCTCAATATTTTGTTAAACAGTGCTGTTAGACTTGCTGCAAGCCCTGGGCCGCCGTATTTTATAAGCTCGTTTGGCATATCGCCTGTACCTGGAGCTTTTCTGTTCTTTAGTTTTTTCAATCTTGCCCTTGTTTCCATCTCAGTAACTGTTGCGCTAGATGCTGTCTGGTATCCTTCTGCCATATGTGTGTCCTCAGCATCGTATAGCTTTCTGAAGTATTCCTCCCACACCTCCTTAGTGACTCCTTTAACTTGTACGTATTCGTTTACGGTTTTTTCCTGTTTTTAAGCATCTTCCACACCTTTCTTTGGGCACCATATAAGTCATGATCCACGTCGCATGTAAATTTGGCCCAATGTTCTCTATTGATCGCTTTGATTCTTGAGTTGACTCTGTTCCTTCTTCTTCTGCGAGTGCCTTCTCCTATCGAAGATTGGCAATAATTTTGTGCGAATTCTTTCCTTGTCTTGGGCCTTTTTTAGCAAAGTGTTTGAACCCAGGCCTGTCCAGTTTCGTATGTTCTTAAGCCAGGAGCATTGCCTTCGTCCTGGTCCACGTCTACCTTCGTTCTTAACCACTCTGTTCCTGTTTTGTATATATTCGGTGTGTTTTTCCTGGGTTAGGATGCTCTTGTATGTTAGAAAGCTTTTCCGCTTTACTTCTTGACAGAACCATGGTTTGGTGGAATTTTTTGCATTGATGTTGATTTTCCTCTTGCCAATGGATTCTTCGGACGCCTGGTGTATGCAGTTCTCTATTTGATTCCAGCATGGTTAGTGAGGTCAATCTTACTCATTTTTGCATTAATCTGTTTTCGTACAGTTTCCGAGTGCCACCTGATTCCAGTGATTCCATGTTATACTTTTCTATGTTTACTGGCGGTTTCCTGATTCTTCGTGGCTGCTCCATTAGTAACTTATACAGGATAAGATTGTGATCTGTCCCTAAGTTGGCTGAAGTTAGTGCCTTCACATCGAGTACTTGCGATGGTGTAATTGTTCTGTTGGTAATGATGAAATCGATCATCGATATTTGGCCTGTGGAGTTATTGAACGTATACTTGTGCTGATCTATATGTGGGAAATATATGTTATTGATCCTCATCTCGTTTCTTGCGCAGAAATCGATTAAAAGCTCTCCGTTCTCATTGATAGTGGGCTCGTTGTATTTTTGTTTTACGCCTGGTTGTATCGGATTACCTACTCGAGCACTAAGATCTCCAAATATCACGATTTTACGGGAGTTACTGTGGTCTGTAGTTCTCGGTAGAATTTCTCTGACTCTTCAACCGGTGGGTACTTGCTTATAAGAGTGCTTATACGATGTATTGTGGTTTGGTTCAGTTTCAGGGAAGTTCTCAGTAATCTGTCGTTGATATATTCTATATCTTCAATGCTCTGTGCACATTTCTAATGCCAACTCCCGATTGTGCTCTATCGTGCTTGGCCTTTCCGCTATAGATTAGTATGTATTTTCCAGGCTTACATGTTATTTGGCCGTTTCGTTTCCGAGATCCCGCAGATGTCTATGTTCCATTTGAATCATGATTTCTTAATCTCTTTCATTCCACGATGTTATGTTGCAGCAAGCGACTCTGGTAATATAGCGTTTGGATTTACATTTTCATTTTTTCCTTGTTATATCATGGGTCTTCTTCGTGGTGATACGTCCTGTTTCCGAGGTAGTGCCTTCGGTTCTATGAGCTGTATGTTTTTTACTTCAGGTAGCTGGCCTAACCCAAAAACCATCCTCTTTTGTCCGGGCTTGGGACCGGCTGTGACAACTTTTGAGCTACTCAGTTCAGGCATCACAGGAATTTTTTCTCTTATATTCCTTAAATATTTTTATTTCTCTCTTTGATTCGTTGTTACATATTCTGTTTTGTTTGAATTCATAACTTAACCCGCTTTATTCGCATTTCAACTTTTTCACGATTCAGCTGAGCTCTTTTTTTTATCTTGTGCATATATCACTTTATCACGATGGGTATATAAATTGAGATTTCCATTTCTGTACTTTTTTTTTCAACTTTTTAAAATGTTTAGCAGTGTTGCAAATGTAGAGCAATTCTAATAAGAGACTCGGTATTTCTATCAACATTTTCACAGGTTTTATCCTTCTAATTGACGCCGATATTTTCTACTACTTTCTATAAGCTTTTTTTTTAGGTTTTAGTCATAATCATTCCTAATGTGTATAATGTCGTTTCTGGCGAATATTTTTTTCATAATTTGTTTTAATTGAATTGAGGAAAAATAAAATTTAAACTCATAGAAAAGCAAATTTTAATGAAAAATATATATTTTTGACACCATTTGTATTGATACTACATACTAAAATGTTGGTTCTTCTTGAAAATTCTTGTATGAAAACTGACTGAAAGTCAAAAGCACCAGCGAATATAGCGACGAAAACAAACATGATTGCTTCTCTCTTATCCCGTATAACAGCGGGTCGCGTTGATGTTCTAATGAAATGTGTGTATTTGTATTAGTCGATCTTCACTTCTTATAAATCAAGGTACAATATTTTTTTATAAATTTACTTATTGTCGTATCTTCCAAATAGAAACTTTTTTCAATCCAATCTTTTGTTTAAAATAAATGATTTAAAACTATAGTATCAAACTACTTGGGTCTGATCATCGATTGCAATCTGAAATGGGACCACCATATTAAAAAACTAACTGGAAATTTACGTAGTTTGCTTCACTTATTTAGGCACTACAAAACCACGGTAGTTGAACAGGTGAAGTCTATACATTACGCCTTAGTTGAATCACAACTCAGGTATGGTTTAATTGCATGGGATGGTGCATATAATCACCATATATCCCCAATCATAATCCTACAAAAATGGATCTTAAAAAAATTAATGGTAAAGACAAAAAATTTCCCACAGTAGAACTTTTTGACTTATCGCAAGTCCTTTATATCAAACAACTTTATTTTCAGTGTGTAATAAATAAAGAAAAATTTACCATAACCAAAAACTCTACAAAGAATAAGTACTCGACCAGAAATCAACCTCTTGCTGTATACATTCCAAAAGTGAACAAAACTCACCTTGAGAAGTCATGTGTTTCTCGGTCCAAGATTGTACAATGGAATCCCGTTAGAAATTCGCGAAATAAACTCACCTGTAATATTCAAAAAGAAAATTAAAAAATGGCTGCAAACTAATACAATTGTCTCGCAGTTTCTCTTAACATAGAGCGTTATTATATATAAAATTGAAATACTTTACCTTACCCTATATTTTTTAGCTGGCCATCAAAAATACGTTATCTCAATAGTTCAGAAAACCAAGAACTAACAATTATTGAATTCGCCTTAGTAAACTGTGAACTTCTTTTATTTGCTGTGGTAGTTTTAAAAAATATTTATATCTCTAATAGTACGATTTTAGTATGATTTTATAATTGCTATTTATTTGTATTTACCTGTCTAATTGGGAGTTATTGTTTTGTTTTGTATATGTATTTTACGTGTCTTAAATATTATAGTTTTGTCGTCTCAATTCATAACAAAATATACGTACCAACGTACCAATAGTCTTAATTCATAACAAAATAGACGTACCAACCTTCTCGAGAATAAAGAGCCTTCACCCACGCACAAGTCGAAAGACTTCAGTGGGTTTCTCCTACTTTATTTTCATTTTACTTTTACATGAATGAACTATACTTGCAAACAAACTATTTTGAAATTGTAAACCATCTGTTTTTTGTATATGAAATTTTTTGAAAATAAATTATTATTATTACTATTAAACAAATTTATCAATTTGTTACAGTTATTATTAAGTAATCGTCACACAAAATGGGTGCGAAACAGTCAAAGAGATCAGTAGATATCACAAATACTCCAACAAAAGGTGAAGCCGAAGCTATTGGAGAAGGTGAAGGAAGAGTAGTCAAAATTGGCGATGCGGATATCAAGACCACAACGAATGGTGCTGTACCACATACAGATATAGAAATAGGGGTAAGTACTATTATATTGGCGTAAGTAAATACGTTCAACTGGCTTCAAAGTACGAGTTAATGATAATATTAAACGAATTGACTATATCTACCAAGCTGGTATACCAGGTAAAACCTGGTTTGTTTTACTTATATGAATTCTTCACCCTCCCATTAAGTAGGAATCATTAATCCATACATTAAAAGCTAAATACTCCAATCATGCTTCAATTTAGGTATAGGGACTGGTTAACGATAGAGCAGTTAAAGTTATTTCCTTTATCGCCAAATTTATGGGGTGATCTATTTAAGGAAGTTGAGAATTTATCAAGTACGCGGTGTGAATCACCTTGTAGGTACATTAAAAATTATTCTATCCACACATCTTTTATTAAAATAGACAATTTTTACCGAGGAAAATGTTTACATTTCTAATATAAAGATATAGAGTGTGAAATCGGACATTATTTCGTAATAAAATTGTTCATATCTCGGAATACACTCGTTGTAAGGTAGCGAAAACCCCATTATTGAGAGCATCCCAAGAGTAGCTCTACTTGATAATATATAAGTATTTATATGTAAAATAAGAAATATTTTAGGTAAATTGGACTCAAAGATCGCCCGGTATAAATGGTAAAAAGATGTATAAATTAGTTATTCGTTTTTTTTTAGATTTGTCGTTGTTTATATAATAAGGATTATTCCAAACAATTCATCCGAGGAGAATGTGTAAATGATTTCCGGTAAATTTGTGGTAAATTGCTCATAATACATTATGCATCACGCGTTCTAAGAACCACATATTTGTCGCATTTGCTGTACGCTGTTTGTTCAAATATTAATGTAAATTATAGTGGCAAACAAGTTTTACTGTCAAATACTTCTACTGAAGTGATGATACACCATGATAGACAATTTTGATACAGCACAATATATTGTCATTGAAAAATATCTACCAACATTGTTTTAAACTGGAAAAATTATGAAAATGAGTAAAAAATTTGATAAATAGAATTTATCTTCCTATATAGAAGTCAATTTATTTGGAAATTCCGATAATTTATTACCAGCGATTTTTTATAAACTGCTACTCAAATTGTTATAAATTATATTTAATTTCTATTAAAACAAGTAATCTATCCTCCTGATAGACTACCTCGTTGATTTCATTGTTTATTGTGTTACATTTGGCATTCTTTCCACGTGGTCTCTCCATTCCCTTCTTCGATTTCTTGCCCATCTTACTACATCTTGGATCTCACATATTTCCCTTATTTTTTCACTTCTCTTTCGGTCAAATAACGTATATCCTGTTATTGATCTTAGTGTTCGCATTTCTGTTGTTCTTAAAAGTCGTTTAGTTGTTGTGTTAGATTAGATTAAAAAGTTCTTTATTAAATTTTGTCGTTCCCTAATAACAGTGGGTTAAGAAAATAACAATATATATATATATATATATATATATATATATATATAAATATATATATAGATAGATATTGTTATATTTTCAAACCTTTGAATATAATTGCCCACGTTTGGAGACAATTTGTAATATTTCAATTCTTTAGATATAATTTCCCTACGATATGGAAATAAATTATACTATCTTGTCGCAGCGACAATTATTGTGCATACCACTTAAGTACGTATTGAATTTCAAATTTGACAGTAATTGTCAAATTGAACATGCCCGGCGCCAATAAATATCAATATAAAGATGAATTTATGTACAATCAACTTATTACTCCTATCTCAGGGTGAGATCAAAATTGTTCAAAATTAATTCTTCAAATTTATTTGTTTTTTTAAGATATTTCCAAATTAAATGTTTCACTATTATCAAACTTTCAAATAACTGTTAATTCAATATAATAAAAGGCCCTTTAATTATTTTATGATATTTACTAATTTACTGTCACTAAAAATTTCAACCAAATGTCACTGATTAAATTGAAAATTTTATGAATGTAAAATGATAAGTTCAATGAGATTGGATATTGAATGAATACTACAGGTAGTTAGAATCAAAATTATATATTATACTATCAGATACGCAAAATTAACAAAATTGTTATTCCCAAAAATTATGATAAAAGAACAACAGTCGTAACCTCTACAAAAAAATTAAAATTAGAATACAACTATGCTAAAATTTAACCTAATGAATTATTATCAAACGTTCAAATAATAATTTACACTTGACGTGTATCAATGTCAAATACCGAAACTTCTGCTCAAAATGGTCTATTCACTTGATGTTGTAAATGATATGTATCAATAAATTTGGTATATTTCAAATTTTTTATATAGATGCATCTTTTAACTGTATTGAATTTAAGGCCTGATATTTCTCGAGAAATAAATTTAAAACTGGAGAGGACTCACCCAATGGATCAGGAAATCTCGTACTTATTCTAACGTATTTAGAATACTGCAACTTTCTAAATATATACGATTTAGAAAAACTGGAACCACATACACTTTTACGATACAATTCTTATCCGAATTATGTACGCACTGAATTTATTATATGGGTTATTTATCTGATTGTATGATATGCAATTTATGCAATCTACCAAAAAAATTCGAGACAACTCTTATTCTGATGTTGTCTCTTCAAAGGATAAAAAGCTACTGACTAAATTTTTACAAAATAAATAATTTTCCTTTCTGTTGGTTACCGATTTTTCTTGTTTTTTGAAAAAATTACTAATCTATAATTTTCAATAACCAAGTGAGATTTTGAAATTCTTTTATTACATTTGTAATCTTGCTAGCAGAGACCTCTATATTTTACAATTTCAAATATTTTCTCCAAACCCTATTATGTTCTATCTATCATTAGATATATTCTACTCAAATGTCATCGAAATTATGAAATGTCATGTTTGATATTTCTACTGAATCTTTCAAAATTTAGGAATTTACGTAGAGTACAGTGTGTATCGAGAGTATGACAACTAAAATTAAATAAATTTCCTTATGTTTTACTTATTCTTTAAATTTCAAATAGATGATGTGTATTAATATATATATATATATATATATATATATATATATATATATATATATATATATATAACATGCCGATGTCCTGGCGATTTTCTTATCCACTCTTCCTTCCGGTGTGTCCTCACGGCTCCTTGCTACTAGCATTATCCGTTTGTTTTGTCTTGTTGTATAACTTTGTCCCTAATATAGATTTTCACTCCTATGATCTTTTGACTTGGGTTTTCCCAGAAAAACAGCTGAAAAACTCTTTTTTATAGTTTTTCTTCCGAAAGCTTCTTCCGCTGCGTCTAGTATATTAGTTCTTAATTTCATCCATGCCGTTTCAATGTCATCTATCTCTTGGATATTATTAGCAGCCTTTGTTGGTATAAGTATTTAGTCGAGTCGTCTGATAGGGATTCTATATTCAGTTTACTTATTTCCTCTGTGGGTTTGTCATGAAATCGTTGCATAATTGCTCTAATTTTTGCCATTACGAGATGGTGGTTTGTTCCTGTATTTGCGGAAGCTAAAGATCTCACGTCTTGCACCCTTGTCGGATGAATATGTTTATTTGTAATTACGTAGTCTATTGTTGATTTTTGACTTCGTGTATTTTCGAAGGTATATTTATGTTGATGTTTATAGAAGGTGTTATTGATTCATTTTGTATGCATAGTTGTATCATTTGTTCACCATTCTCATTAATTGTTTCTTCATTAAATCGATTTTTGATACCAGGTATAACTTCATCGCCAATTCTTGCATTAAAGTCCCCTAATATTATAACTTCATCTTCATTTGGAATATTGTCTAAGACTGTGTGTAAGGTATGGTAAAATAACTCAATCCCGTCTGTGGTTTGCTAGTATCGGGTGTATATATACTTATTATATGCGTTGGTCTTGATTTTTGTAATTCGATCGTCATCTGTAGTATTATGTCGCTAATGTATCTTCTATTGCTGACTTGGTTTTTGTATCTTTCATGTAGCAGTGTGCCAACCCTGATGTTGAATTTTATCCTTGCCGCTGTATATTAGAATGTAGTTTCCATATTTGCTGTTTCCTTTGCCCTTTTTTTTTGGTCTCCGAGAGTGCACATATGTAATTTGTGTCTTTTTATTTCAAGTATAATTTCTTGGTCTTTATTGTTAAATGATGTTGCATTCCAGCATCCAATTCTAAGTGAAGTCGATTTCCTTATGCGCTTATTCCTTGTTCTCGCCAAGTTGTCATTATTTAATTCAGTCAATTCCGAGGCTAAACCATTGGTTCTAGGAGCACTTGGATTTTTACCCAAGCAGGTCGCTGGCCTCACTTGGAACCCTCCTCTTTTATCCGGCCTTGGGACCGGCTATGAAGTCACGGGGCTACTCAATCCACCCAGCACTTTCATAGGCAGAGATGTATAAAATTTAATGTTAATTTAACAAGTTATATTAAAAAGCTATAAAGATGATAAGCTAGGCCAAAATTATCTTTTTTGACTGGATTGAACTGCGTTATATTGGATTAGATTAGGTCTGCCGTTAGAACCGGTAAACGGGGTACCCTGCCGGGGCGACAAATAAAACAAGACACATTTTTCAAACTTTGTCATAATCGAAAAGTCGCCTTTGATTATAGATAAATCGAAGAGGCGCTTTTTATTACAGAGAAATCAAAGAGGCGCCTTTTTACTTTTCCGCCCACCCCGTCTATGATGCGAGAAAGGTATTGATTTACCCCAAAAAAATTGGAATTTTGGATTTTTGTTTGTTATTTTCTCGTTTTTTTCAGTGAGGAAAAGACGAAAACAGGTTTTAGGACGTCGTTGTTGTCGACCACTTTTTGTCACATGTCTTGTTAGCACGCCTCTGAAGTGCAATAAATCACTAATTTTATGATTGGGTATTGTTCAGGGCATATCACAGATAAACCCTATTCATATTGAACTCACCACAGCCAGTACAGTACAACGGGTCCTGTGAATCCATTTTTGGTCATTTTGGGAGTAATTTCGGTTTGTTAGCACGAGTCTGCGAAGTGTATACGAGTGACCAATTTTATGATAGGAGATTGTTCAGTAAGTCTCGCATATGAATCCTATTGATTTTTAGCTCACTAGAGCCAGTCCAGCGGATCCTATAAATCCAGATATACTACATTTTTAGGTAATTTTTGGAGAAACTCTGCTTATTAGCATGATACAGCCTTCGTACTATGTACAATAAACCAATTTTATGATTGGATATTGTTCAGGGCGTCTCACAGATGAACCCTATTGATTTTTAGCTCGCCCGAGCAAGTACATCGGGTACTATGAATCCAAATATACTACATTTTTGGTCACTTTTGGAGAAATTTCTGTTTGTTAGCTCGATACAGCCTCCGGAATGTATACAAGTGACCAATTTTATGATAGGATATTGTTCAGTAAGTCTCACATATGAATCCTATTGATTTTTAGCTCACTAGAGCCAGTCCAGCGGATCCTATAAATCCAGATATACTACATTTTTAGGTCATTTTTGGAGAAACTCTGCTTGTTAGCATGATACAGCCTTCGTACTATGTACAATAAACCAATTTTATGATTGGATATTGTTCAGGGCGTCTCACAGATGAACCCTATTGATTTTTAGCTCACCCGAGCAAGTACATCGGGTACTATGAATCCAAATATACTACATTTTTGGTCACTTTTGGAGAAATTTCTGTTTGTTAGCTCGATACAGCCTCCGGAATGTATACAAGTGACCAATTTTATGATAGGATATTGTTCAGTAAGTCTCACATATGAATCCTATTGATTTTTAGCTCACTAGAGCCAGTCCAGCGGATCCTATAAATCCAGATATACTACATTTTTAGGTCATTTTTGGAGAAACTCTGCTTGTTAGCATGATACAGCCTTCGTACTATGTACAATAAACCAATTTTATGATTGGATATTGTTCAGGGCGTCTCACAGATGAACCCTATTGATTTTTAGCTCACCCGAGCAAGTACATCGGGTACTATGAATCCAAATATACTACATTTTTGGTCACTTTTGGAGAAATTTCTGTTTGTTAGCTCGATACAGCCTCCGGAATGTATACAAGTGACCAATTTTATGATAGGATATTGTTCAGTAAGTCTCACATATGAATCCTATTGATTTTTATCTCACTAGAGCCAGTCCAGCGGATCCTATAAATCCAGATATACTACATTTTTAGGTCATTTTTGGAGAAATTCTGTTCGTTAGCATGATACAGACTTCGTAGTGTGTACAAGAAACCAATTTTATGATTGGATATTGTTCAGGGCGTCTCACATGTGAACCCTATTGATTTTTAGCTCACCCGAGCAAGTACATCGGGTACTATGAGTCCAGATATACTACATTTTTGGTCACTTTTGGAAAAATTTCTGTTTGTTAGCTTGATACAGCCTCCTGAATGTATACAAGTGACCAATTTTATGATAGGATATTGTTCAGTAAGTCTCACATATGAATCCTATTGATTTTTAGCTCACTAGGGCCAGTCCAGCGGATCCTATAAATCCAGATATACTACATTTTTAGGTCATTTTTGGAGAAATTCTGTTTGTTAGCATGATACAGACTTCGTAGTGTGTACAAGAAACCAATTTTATGATTGAATATTATTCAGGGCGTCTCACATATGAACCCTATTGATTTTTAGCTCACCCGAGCAAGTACATCGGGTACTATGAGTCCAGATATACTACATTTTTGGTCACTTTTGGAGAAATTTCTGTTTGTTAGCTTGATACAGCCTCCTGAATGTATACAAGTGACCAATTTTATGATAGGATATTGTTCAGTAAGTCTCACATATGTATCCTATTGATTTTTAGCTCACTAGAGCCAGTCCAGCGGATCCTATAAATCCAGATATACTACATTTTTAGGTCATTTTGGAGAAATTCTGTTTGTTAGCATGATACAGCCTTCGTAGTGTGTACAAGAAACCAATTATATGATTGGATATTCTTCAGGGCGTCTCACATATGAACCCTATTGATTTTTAGCTCACCCGAGCAAGTACATCGGGTACTATGAATCCAGATATACTACATTATTGGTCACTTTTGGAGAAATTTCTGTTTGTTATTTTGATACAGCCTCCGGAATGTATACAAGTGACCAATTTTATGATTGGATATTATTCAGGGCGTTCCACAGATGAACCCTATTGATCTTCAGCTCACCAGAGCCAGTACAACGGATCATATAAATTCAGATATACTAAATTTTTCGTCATTTTTGGAAAAAATTCGGTTTGATAGCACGATACAGCCTCTGGAGTGTTCTGGAGTCTATACAAGTGACCAATTTTATGATTGGATACTGTTCAGGGCATCTGACAGATAAACCCTATTGATTTTCAGCTCACCATAAACAGTAAAACGGGTCGTATAAATCCAGATATACTACATTTTTGGTTATTTTTGGAGAAATTTCGGTTTGTTAGCACGATACAGCCACCGAGGTATATAAGTGCGGGAAAGTTAGTTGGAATCTTTAAACCCTTTTATTTATTGAAATCAAATAGACGATTTTAAATGTATGAAAATACACCGAATTTTTGAGGAAATCGATAAGGCCTTTCAATGAGTCCCTTTTAATTAAATTGAAAAGATGCTTAAGTGAAATTGGAGGATGGTTAGTTCTTGATTTATTCATTCACGTGTTAATAGTCATGGCGGAAGGATATAGGTGTGTTACAACCGAAGCTCTACGCATGCTGTTTATTATTCCAGAAAAAACTGATCAGATTTTGAGAGAATGTTTTAGAGTTTCGAGTTAAAAAGACCCGAATTTTAAAAAGTCTGATGAAAAGTTACTAGGTCAATCAGGAACAGTAAGGAGGCTTTATGTCTGGCGGCGGCCCTGGCTGAAATTGGAATGAAATAACAAGCTTTGGCGGAACCTAAGCAAGATATTTTATGGGAACCAAAAGACTATTGTTGGGATACGGTTGCTGGAGACTATAACCTTTTGCAGTCAGGACGATTATATCCAAATGTTCTTATGCTATGTTAAATCATCCTCCGTGCGTTAATTCCTAAATTGCGTAAGTTTTAGAGTAATTTTAAGGTAAATTAGATTTATATTGATAAATGAATTTATGAAAAATATTTAATATACTATTTCAATAGTAATCATTAAAAATTCACGTCTATAAAGTTAGCATGGTCAGATCAGCAGAATCGGTTGGGAATAAGGGCAACGATTAGTGCTCATTTAGTGGTAATTTAGTGCCAAAAGCTGAAATTTGATGCACTCATATATTACTAAAAAATGAGAATTCTGCTAACTTTTAATTAAGCTAGCAGTGTACACCCTAATACGCCGTAAGAATTCAATATTAATTCTAAAGCAAAATACAGAAAATTTAGTGGTCAATGAGTGCTGGCGATATGTGATAAGAAATTCAACGAAAACATTTTTTTTCAATTTTTATTATCAAAACTTCTAGTATGACACTCTGAGCATGTTCCTGGGGTGAATACACAGATCTCCATCAGTAATTAATAATTCTAAGGGGTTTGGTATTTAGCGCTCAATTAGTGCTGACCGTATAATAGCAATAATTTACTTAGAACAATTTTTCAATATTTTTTAATGATGAAAACTACTAGATTGACATTCTGAGCATGTTCCTGGGGTAAATACACTTATTTACTTTAGTAATTAACGATTCTATGGTGTTAGGTATTTAGTGCTCAATTAGTGCTGGCGATATGTGATAATAGGTTTAACGGAAAATATTGTAAAATATATTGAAGAGTAAAAGGTTACCAATACTGATAATATTGATAGTGATAATAATCAAAACGACAATTTTAATTTTCGTAATTGTTACAGTCGTATAGAATTTGGAAAGTAACTATAATAAATACTAGGTTTAAAATGTCAGTTCAATAGGAATAAATACAATTTTTTTTGGACAAATAAAATTTGTTGAATACGGCAAATGAACTACGTATATTCAAATGTCTTATATCAATAAAAATTAAATAATAACATCAATACTGGCAAATATTGATTATGTTTAGGATTTATTAGTATCTGTAATTGTAATAAAAATGTAACCGTTATTATAAATTGGAGAGTGAGTTTATCAATATATAAATATAAAATTGGATGTTCGAAAATATGAAATCGCTAAGCTCTGGCACCACTTGAAGCTGTATTAATATGGAACCTGACTTAATAAAAAAATCACATTTTAAGCTCACACTTACTACAAACGATGTAGATATTATTTGTAGTTACATTTTTATATGTGTAGTAGAAATTGTAATGCCTAAAAATAAAATCGTCAATTAAATCATTATTAATTATTAATTCATACAAAATCGTTTGTAGTACAATTTTAAATTTTGTAGTATGAATAATTCGTCCCTGAAAACTTGAAATAATTGAAACCGATGAAAAAATAATCTCACGCTTACTACAAACGATTTTATGTAGTGACATTTTTGTTTTTGTATTAATTCTTAATGCAGATCTGTGTATTCATTCCCTGTTCTGAGACTATCCTACCAACACTTTCTATCATAAAATAATATCTTTTAATAAATTTCTGCGCTGTTATGGACTCATTTTTTCCGTTAAATCCCTTATCACATATCGCCAGCACTAATTGAGCACTAAATACAGAACACCATAGAATCATTCATTACTAATGTAAATATGTGTATTTGCCCCAGGAACAAGTGTCATTATAGCAGATTTGATCATTAAAATATATTGAAAATTTGTTCCAAGTAAATTATTGCTATTTTACGGTCAGCACTAAATACCGAACACCATAGACATTAATTACTAATGTAAATATGTGTTTTTACCCCAGGATCATGCTCACAAGTGTTAATCTAGCATATTTGATCATTAAAAAATATTGAAAATTTGTTCCAAGTAAATTATTGCAATTTTACGGTGAGCACTAAATACCGAACACCATAGAATCATTCATTGCTAATGTAAATATGAGTATTTACCCCAGTATCATGCTCAAAGTGTTAATCTAGCAGATCTGATCATTAATAAATATTGAAAATTTGTTCCAAGTAAAGTATTACTATTTTACGGTCAGCAGTAATTGAGCACTAAATACCGAACACCATAGAATCATGCATTACTAATTTAAATATGTGTATTTACCCAGGAACTTGATCAAAGTGTTATACTAGAAGTTTTGATAATAAAAATTGAAAAAAAATCCGCTAAATCTCTTATCGCATATCGCTAGCACTAATTGAGCACTAAATACTTAACAACATAGAATCATTAATTACTGATGGAGAACTGTGTATTCACCCCAGGAACATGCTCAGAGTGTTATACTAGTAGTTTTGATAATAAAAATTAAAAAAATGTTTCCGTCAAATCTCTTACCACATGTCGCCAGCACTAATTGAGCACTAAATACCTAACACCATAGAATCATTAATTACAGATGCAGATCTGAGTATTCACCCCAGGAACATGCTCAGAGTGTCACACTAGAAGTTTTGATAATAAACATTTAAAAAAAAAAATGTTTTCGTTGAATCTTATCACATATCGCCAGCACTCATTGAGCACTAAATTTTCTGTATTTTGCTTTAGAATTAATATTGAATTCTTACTAGCTTAATTAAAAATTAGCAGAATTCTCATTTTCTAGTAATATATGAGAGCATCAAATTGCAGCTTTTGGCACTAAATGAGCACTAATTGTTGCCCTTATTCCCTACCGATTCTGCTGATGTGACCATGCTAGCTTTATAAACGTTAAAAATTCCCACACGCTAACAAAAGAATCGTTTAGGTTCGGCACCGTCCAAGTCTTAGCTAGAAGTACATGTCTTCGGGGAATGTTATCATTCTAAAATAAAACAACTAAGTGACACCACATACTTCATACAAATCTTATAATAACATTTCCAAAAATTAATAACCATTAATAACGTCATAACATTTCCATTTAAAATTTTATATTGTTGCCAATTGTTCGTTTTTGGATATGTTGACATATTTTGTTATTTTATTTCCGTCTAGACTGATAATTTTCTAAGAAACGATTTGTTCTAAAACGCCAAATTGTATAAGTTTGTTAGTATTAAGTTCACACTCACGCTTACTTGATACCTTTTCCTTTCTGTATCATAAACACCAAAGCAAAAATTGACCATAATATCTGCAATTTCTAGAATAGCACTTCTTTTGGACATTCTTTCATCATTTTTATTACTGATTGGGGGGCGTAGTTTTATCGAATAGCTCTCGCGATCACTCAGTATGAATCCATTACACTATTTGTAAGGGTCAATTGAAAAACATCGTTTTTATAACAAAGTCTTCCAAAATTCAAGAATTAAAAGATATGATTACCATTACTACAGTGATGAGAGGAATTTAACAGTCTCAGGCATATTGTTTTAAAGATCGCACTACTTAAGCATCTGTCATAATCGTCTCCACTTTGTTTCCTTTTTGTTATGGGATAAAAATTATTAAAGATCATTAAAATTAAACGAGTTTATGCAATCATAGCCATCGTAACGTATTATTTTAACTGGATATAATGTAAATTTATTCCGAAATTAAAGCATTTACGTATACTGAAAAATATTCGGTATATTTTAACGACATTATTAACAAAAAATATGGAGTGATCAGTTTGAAATAACAAAGTTTCTTATATTTTCTGAAAAACGGAAGATCTGACCACCTTAAGATCGTCCATGAAAAACCTTCACAAACCAAAATTTATAAAAATCGTTTCTAAAATATGATTGAGATGATCCATTCTTAACATTCACACTGTATTGGAAAATATGAGGAACAACGTCTCACGTCCCTTTTTTATTACAAACCATTATTACTTGCGTCCACCATCTTTCAACAATGTTTAGGCGGATAAACCACACATGTAAATAATTCTTTTCCAGTCTATCTTCAGTGTTTTCATACTTTTTCTGAACCTAAACTGTTCATTCTTATTGAGGACAGAAACTACATTAACTCACGTTATAATGTAGATAAACTACTTGATCTATGACTAAAATACCTTTTAAATAATATCGTCACACTAATGAGAAAAAAAAGAGGCAATTCTATTAATGCTTGGATTTCAACTCGAGTTTCCTGAAGCGTGGAGTATAATCATGTTTTTTGTACATTATCTAAACAAGTAATCGTACGGAGTTACAAATGTTTTGTTTCTGTCTACACAAACATAAAAAAGTAATTAACTAAGAAATATGTAGGTATACATGATGTATACACGGATTACGCCTTTACGTGTATATATTTTTAAAAACAAAGTTGTTGATATTATATAACATATCGGACTGGCATTTTTTTTGATATACTAAGTAATATAGAATCCCGGACACACAGTAAATATTTTATTTTAAAAACATTTCAAGTATATATTTATCCTGTCTTAATAGAATATTAGAATTTGAGCCCTATCAGATGAACATTCCTTATTCAATTATTTTTTACTGTAATTACTGCACTAACGGGCCCATTCTGATGTCAGAATACAGAATTTATTCGAGTACACGTTGTCTTACAAGAATTCATTCAAGTTTTTGTCATGTCTAGAGTGCGAAGAAATGCGAATTATCGGCAGTTGAGTTCGAGAGAGGTCGAATTGCTGGTCTTCGGGAATCTGTGCTGTAGTTCCGAGAAAATGCTGGTAGAATAAGCAAGAATGTGGATACTGTTGTCAGATGTTATCAGGCATGGCACCAAGAGAGCCGAACACAAAGAGCCAGAGGCACAGGACGAGTAAGCAGGACAACAGGGGGACAAGATCGTCGCCTAAGGTAATTAGCTCAGTACTCATCGACAAGGGCAATAGCAACTAAGTGGTTTGCATTACATGGAAGCATACTTCGAATACGAAGGGTTTATAGACGGATAAGAAATTTGGACTTTTTTCATTCCGACCTCAGTTGGTGATACCTTTAACTCTAGAACATCGCAGAAATCGACTTCAATGGTGCCAAGAACGACTAGTGTGGAATCAGGAATGAAATAATATCGTCTTCAGTAATGAATCCCGGTTCGGCCTGGACATGAATGATGGTCGAGCGAGGGTGAGAAGGAGACGAGGCGAATGTCGTAGTTGTAACCCTCAATTTTGTGTTGACCGCCATGTACTGTACATCACACTGCTGGGGTTATGATATGGGGTGCCATTGCTTATCGATCAATGTCACACCTTTAGTCTTCATCAGTGGCAATATGAATGCACATCGATACATTCAAGAAATATTAGAACCTCATATGATTCCTTACTTCAGCGCACTTAAAAATCCAACATTTTAACAAGGTAACGCTTGGTCACATATGGCCAGACGTACCGTGGACTACTTCCACCAGGCTCACATTCATATCCTACCTTGGTCCTCAAGATCACCGGATTTGTCCCCAATTGAACATGTGTTGAGACATAATCGGTAGAAGCTTAAGAAATTTACAGCGTCCTCCTCAAACTCTGATGGATGAGATAGAAGTGACATGGAATTAGATACCCCAGGAGGAAATTGATAACCTGATTATGAGTATGCCTGGACCACTGAACTCTACTCTTCTAACTGGAACGAGCACGATGCAGTAGAAAACTATGGCATGAGTGTAGGACACGTGCGACTGTTCTTAGGGGAAAGTACTCTCTCTCGTACTTGCATTGCCCTACCGACTTGGCATTCCCTGACGTTTCCACAGTTAAATATCATAGAAACGCGCCAGGTGTGACTTCCAAATAATTTTATTTAGAAAGGGTTGACAAAATAATGATACATGTACGAATTTCGAGTATAAAAATGATTTATTTTTGAACAAAAACAATGCGGTTTTCTCACAAATTCGTTTTATTTACCAAATTTAATATTAAAATACCTATTATATGCATACAATATAATTACTACCAATAATATGATTATTGAGCTAATATGAACATGATTATGATTTTTTAAACCAAATGACCAGCCATATATGATAAAATAGTACGGTTTAATTTATGTCGGAGTGTTGTGTTTTCTCCCAAACTATTGTACACTTTTTTTCAGCATGCGTTTGTATGCATACGAACCAGCTACGAATTTAATAATTTGTAGTTGATGCAAATTTTGTATAATCTTTACAAAAGGATGCGCAGGTTGAAACATTGTTTTTAGGCTCTAAACGCTTTTTATTTTTTCTGAATTATATTTCGTTTAGACTCTCCAAAATCAAACACTGGTATTAAATCGAAATAATTATTGTAGAGACAATGTTGCACCCATCAGCAAAACAATAAGCAAAAATATTTTTTTAACATTTATTTTCAACTGCTTGTCGTACGTTTAACGTCACTTAACTCCGGGTACTGAAAAATGAAAGCAATACCCTCACAGCCGCGGTATCGTATTAACACAGTGGTCACAAAAACTCAACTCAAAGTCCGCTTGCGTGCTCGTTCTAGTTAGAAGAGTTAGTGTTCAGTGATCTAGACGCATTAGGAAAAGTGTAAGAATCGTGGAGCTTCAGCCCATTATTAAAGTTGGTGAGCAGAAACTTTGTTACCCTCTCCCGATTGGAGTGAAATTGTAACCATCTATTATTCGTGCACGGTGTGTCAGACCGGTCTAAACATTAATTTTGTGTAGCTAAGAGATCGGACGAGACTCCCCTTTCTCATTCTGTCTACTTTTCGAGCATATTGCTTGCTAATATTCCATGTAGTTAGCAGTCCATTGAAAGCTTTAAGTTGAAGTTGTAAGATGAACACGGTGTAGTAGACCGGGTGCAAGTTTTCAGTTAACGTAATTTTACTATTGGTGTAAAAGTCGAAATTGGTAAGTCATATGAAAGTGTATGTCGGTAAGCAACCGGAGAGCCCATTTCAAACCGAGACAACTGGTAGAAAGACTACCATCGTATTTATGGCAGCAAAAGAAATGAGAAATGTGATTATAGATAACTGGTTTACTAGTGTGGAGGTATCCGATAAAACAAAAGACAACTTTCTTCAAAATAATGGCCGACCTGTTGGTTCTTCTATGTTTGGCTTCTGCAGCGGCACAACACTAGTTTCTTATATCCAAAAAGAAAAGGAAAAATATAGTACTTGTTTCTACAATGCACTGTGGGGATTATATTGATGAGAACAATAAGCCAAAAATTATAATAACATATAATGTTACCAAAGGAGTGGATATTGTGGATAAATTTTGCGCTCAGTATAATTGTGCCTGTGCTACAAGACGGTGGCCCATGATTCCCTTTTATAGCATTCTAAACGTATGTGGAATAAACACATTCGTTACTAGCAATGAGAATAATCCTCATTCGAACACACCACGAAATGAGTGTCTCCTAACGCTTTTCATGGCACTCTGAATGAATATAAAAAAAATGACTCGTTCGTACTAATTTACCAAGAACCATAAAACTGAAGATACAAGAAGTATGGACAAGAACCCCCCAATAAGAAATCCTTAAGCTGTAGTTCGCTGCGGAGTATGTAATTGATAAAAAAACCATATACTTCTGTCAAACTTGTGAAAAACAACTGTGTTTGGAATATATACGTCCTATGTGCAATGCATGTTATGAACATTTAATTAAAATGACATCATTTTATTTTTGCTACAATATTGATTTCTCTATTTTTGTATTTTTTCTTTAATGTTATTTGATTTTAAACTTATACTACAGCCATTTTATAAATATGTACAACCATAATTTTCAACCCGGTCTCCTGGACCGTACGCTACTTACCAAGTATTAAAATTTCGCGCGACCTCCCTGATATGTATGCCAAATATTACCGAAATAAAATAATTTTTACTGGGTGTTCGGGTTGCTATGTCACTGACTATACAAGATGGTGATATTCCTAAATTGAATGCTGCAAGATCTCCAGGCTTCTGTATCTGTAAGAGTTTGAATGATGGGTAACCCAACAGTAATCAGGCCACAAATAGCACATTGTGCATCCTTCTGAAGTTCAAACTTCCTTCTAGCTCGTCATCCAGCCTACTTGTTTGAAGTAGGCGATAACATCGCATGAAGTAAGTTCCCTCATATTGGAGTATGTTAGCCTGTGATCACCGAATACATAAAACCTAAAATAAGAGTGTCGGACATTCTCAAAAAATGTGTTCGACAGTCTCATCTCCTTGTTCACATCCTCTTCATAGTGGGGTGTCTGTGGAGGTGTTTTCGTATGTGGCAGTGACCAGTCAGAATACCCGTGGCTGTTCGTAGGTTCTGCCTGTTCATAGTCACGTATTTTTTGGCTACTTTGCTGTCCGGATACTGTAACAGCTCCTTGGCAAGCGTGCAGCCTTCTGCGTCGTCCCATCTACCCTTAAACATATTAAAGGGGCGTTCCTTTAATAGGTCAGCCGTCGCTGACACCGATAGACCAATGAAAATGCCGGGTCCCAAGGGTTTATGGGAGGCTGCTTTCCTGGCTAGCGAGTCGGCAATACGGTTTCCTTTCGATTGTGGTCTTTATCCAGCCTAAAGTGATTGTGTTGTTGTTACAGGCTTCGATTAAGGCCTTGTGACATTCTAGTACTAGGCCTAATGTGTGGTCTGTTCAGGGCTAGTAGTGTTTGTCTAGTATCCGTAAGGATGTATATATTATTACTTGTGGTGTTCCTTTTGGTAATCTCTTTTGCAGCGATGCAGATAGCAGTGAGCTCTATCTGAGCAACACTTGCATTGCAGTCTAATGCCCATTTTAGGTTTAGATTTAGGGGTCTGGAAAAAATTCCATATCCTGAGCCTACATTGGTTTTAAACCCATCTGTGAAGATGCGGATTGCGCCTTCTTCTAATGGGTCTTGTGCGTTATTTTTAAAGATTACCTTGTAGGGCCTGTGAAAGGCATATCGTGATGGGATCGAGTCCGTATTGACCTGCAACAGTGGGACGTTTCTGAAGGTCTCATGCCACAAGTTACGTCTCAGTTTACTGGATCCTACATCAGGTTGTATACTGGTAGAGCGTAGACGTGTCATGGTCATCAAAACAACCTCCTTGATGTATATGTTAAGTGGAGGGATACCAAGGATTACCTCCATAGCTCTTGTTGGTGTGGTTCATGCCACCTGGTGTCTTAAGGCATGCTGTTCTTTGGATTTGATCCAATTTTCGGACGACTGTCAGCTGGTTTGTTTTAGCTCCCCAGGCTATCGCGCCGTACATCAACATAGGTCTGATGATGGCAATGTGGATCCAGACCGTGACCCTAGGTGACATTCCCCAGGTACGGCCGATGGTTCTGCGACACTGTTCATAAGAAATATATGCTTTTTTAACTCTGCTTTCTAAATGAGAGTTCCACGTTAACTTACTACCTAAATATTTCACCTCTGAAGAAAAGGTAAGTTTGGTATTTAGGAGCTTTGTGGCTTGATATTTTACAATTCTCCTTTTTATTGTGAAAAGAACCATCTCCCTCTTTTTTGGATTTATTGACAGTGAATGGTCTTTGTACCATTGTTCTATGATATTGAGGGCCTCTTGCATTAAAGCGCAGAGTGTCTCCTCGAATCTTCCTGTTAGCAGATTCACTAGGTCATCTGCATATGCTATTGTGTAGAAGTTGCCATCGTTGAGGCGGCTGACCAAGGAGTCTAAGACCATGTTCCACAATAGCGGCGAGAGTACCCCTCCCTGTGGACAACCTTTCACAACCAAGCCTCTGATGGTTACATCATCTACACTGATTTTTATTGTTTTTTTTTGAGAGCAAGTTATATATCCAACCATTTATGGTTTGGGGGATATTCTTGTTGGTAAGTGCGTTTGTTATTTTAGGAAAAGTGATTCTATCGAACGCACCTTCTTTGTCTATGAATACACCCAGGGTAGACTCTTTTTTTTCAGCGATCTCTCGATGCGGCCCGCCACGAGATGAAGAGTCGAATCGGTAGATCTCCCTGGAGTGTATGCATGTTGATTTGGATGCAGTGAATTTCGTGTTATCACTACATCTCTTATGTATCGTTCGAACAGCCTCTCCAAGGTCTTCATTGAAAACGATGTGAGGATAATGGGTCGATATGCTTTTGGAATGGAATGGTCCATTCTTCCTGGTTTTGGTATGAACACAACTTTAACTTCTTTCCAACCTTTTGGAATATACCTCAGTGCCAGTGAGGATCTGAGAATTCCCACAACGTGCGGCATTAAGCCATCCAGGCCACACTGAAGTAGAGCTGGATAAATGCCATCCTCTTCCTCCCAGGTTGTCGTGTTTATTGTTCTGGAGTCAGGGAAGTGAGTTGACATTAATAGTTGAAGGCTTTCCTTCAGGTTGGCAGTTTTCGGTTAGTATACCGATATAACGGTGGGGATCTTTTGAGAGGGCTTTTTGGAGTCTAGCTGTTTGGGAGAAATCTTCGATTTTCTCGCAGTAGATTCTCCATGCTTCTCTTTGTTTTTGCCTAATGACTATTTTATAATCCTTGAGCTGATACTTGTATGTGTTCCAATCCTCTTGGAGTCTAGTTCTTTTTGCCTTATTGAACGATTTCCTCGCCGTTCTCCTGAGCTGATCAATCTCCTGGCACCACCATGGAGTGGAGGCTCCATTAATATCGACACGCCTGAAGGGGCAAGACATCTCATAGGCATTAACTATGGAGTTGATCTGCAGGCTTATTTGAGTTGTAAATTGTCCTCTGTCACGCCATATTTTAAAGGGGCGCCCTGGAAGTCTTTTCCCCATTGGTTTTAAATTCCTCATGAGCTAGTATCTCGGGACTCCTTCTGTTAACGTGCTGGTTCCATTACCCTCTTAGTGCTGTATCCCACTAGGTCACCACGGTAGGGCAACCGGTGGCCACACCGTAGTTACCGCAGCAACCAATCAGGTAACCAAGAGAGACGCATTACATCGAAAACACAATTATAACATATTTGAAGAGCATACAAGAAAAATACTTTCTTTCACTAGCGCTGGTTGCCAACACAACAACTGGTGTCCGATTAAGTGACGCGCCTTAGAATTCTCTACATTTTACGGGTGGCGCAACTAGAGCGGTAGAGACACCAGTAGAATGTACCAACGCTACGCGGCTGCTGGCGCAACCAAATTGGTCGAGGATCCGAACGACACCAGGTGAGATATGCTCCATATGCTTACGTATATTCTGAGTGGTTGCGCGACCGTGATGTCCTAGTGGGATATAGCACCCCAAAATATCCTATTAAACTAGTTTAAGTGTCTAAGTCACTACTTTTTACTAAAACAAGACAAATTTTTCTTAAACTAAAATTTTTCCTTATCAAAATCGAAAAGTCGTCTTTTATTACAGAGAAATCGAAGAGGCGCCTTTTTACTTTTCCGCCGAACCCTATCTAATATGCCAGAAAAGTATTGGTTTACCCCAAAAAAATTTGGAATTCTGGATTTTTTTGAGTAATTTTTTCGTTTTAGTAAGAAAAACACGAAAAATGGTTTTTAGAAGAAAAAATCATGTGTATATGTCGTCGTCGTCGTTGGCCACTCTTCGTAACATGTATTGTTAGCACGATACAGCCTCCGGAGCGCAACAAGTCACACAATTTTATGATTGAATATTGTTCACAACATCTCACAGATAAACCCTATTGATTTTCATATCACCAGAGCCAGTACAATGGGTGCTATGGTACTTGAAGTACCACATTTTTGAAGAAATTTCGGTTTCTTCGCACGATACAGTCTCCAGAGTGTATACAAGTGACCAATTTTATGATTGGATATTATTCAGGGTGTCTCACAGATAAATCCTATCGATTTTAAGTTCTCCAGAGTAAGTAGAACTGGTCCTATAATTCTAGATATACCACATTTTTGGAGAAATTTCGGTTTGATAGCGCGATATAGCCTCCGGAGTGTAAACAGGTGACCAATTTTATGATTCCTATAAATTCAGATATGCTACATTTTTGGAGAAATTTCGGTTTGTTAGCACTATACAGCCTCCGGAGAAGTATATACAATTTTATGATAGGATATATTATTTGGGGCATTTCACAGATATGTAAAGGTTAGTTTTAATCTCTAAAACCTTTTATTTTTAAATGGAAAACTCAAAGAATGGTTTGAAAAGTATTGTTCAAACTGCTTCAACAAAATCAGTTTTTATGGTTGCCAAATCTAAACTTGCTCGTCGTAGAAGAAAATATATCAAAATTATTTTGGATGATCGTAAACGATATTAAATACCGTGAATCGGCCGACTGTGTGTGACAATGAGGCAAGACCACACGTGTCTGCACCTGATCAGTTTGTCGGCTTGCGGGTTTCTCTCATATAATTTTTCAGTATTCATTTAGTAGATACTTTCTTACTTCCATTTCAATATTATTATGTTAACATAAAATAAAATAAAATTTCGTGAAATTCTAACCTAGGTTGAAACTTTGTAGACCCCACCGTGTCCATGAAAAAGTAAACTTTACTATCGGGCACTATATGCGGTATTTCACTCGTTGCACGACATCCAACACACGGCAGTGACCCGGTGCGGCCATATCTGTCTCGGTCTTAAGAAGATTATCGAAATTTTCTTCGTTCTGTATAAAATGCGGAGTTTGAGCGTCATTTGTCATTTAGTACGTTTACACTGTCAATTCATCTAAGTTTGGAGATTTATACAAACTTCAGGAAGTACTGTAAAGATAGAATAGTTAAAGGTTGGTGAACTTTTAAATTATTGTATTTCTTATTTGTTATTTCCTGTATAACCGCTATAGGGATTTTCCAGAAGGTCAACTGTTATTTTATTTGCTTTATAAACCTAACTTAATACAAATTTTTTGAGAATGAATGTGCATTTTCATTCCATTAGTTATTTGTATGGGACGTTATATTTTTCTCTGATTTTTTGGCAATAACCTAATGAACCGGTATTCATACTGCATCCGCGAATTCTGCGGAGGTTCCGGAAATAGAACAATGATCATTAATCAACATTGTTTTCGCTTTTTTCAACATTCGAATACGCGGAGGTATGAAATTTAACAATTCAATTTAACGTTTTTATACTTTGGTCGACATTAAAATTTATTACGATTATTTTATGTATTCTTTGCATCAAAAGACTTATTTCCCGAATCCATATTGTCAGTTCGGTTGTACGCATTGACGAGCAGCTTTTATGTTCGTTCAAGAGTGTTTCTTTCGTTCTACTAAGAACACAATATTTTATGTGTATAAAGGGTGCCTCAAAATCATTGTAAGCTTTAAATTGAATAAAAAGCAGTAATTTTTGTAAATTGTGATTTTTTTATCGAAATTTATAGAATACATGGAGTAATACATAATGATCTTCCATGACTTTACTGATACAATTTGTTGAAATTTTCCAAAATCATTGCATAATTGTGGCTGAATTTCGTTGATACAGCGCGGCGTTGAATTTTCTTCAATGCACGAGTGGTTATTGGCATAACACTAAGACTTCAAATAACTTCATAAAAAGAAACTTAATGGTATTCAATCGCACATTCGGGAGGGATGGGGCGATTCTTTTACCGAAACAGAGTACATGGCCGGAAATGTCTTGAATTGTCCATATTAAGTATAATATACTTTAGGGAGAAGGAACTGTGTTAAGTATGGCCCAATGATACATCCAGCCATCTAAAATTCGCTCTAAACAGTGACATATTGAGGATGGATGCGTCTCACAAATCACAGGTGGGTCCTGTAAACCGCAATTGCAGCAATTTTGACGATTAATCGAATTATCATGGTGAACAAGTGCTTGATTGCTAAAAATTATTTTGTTAAAAAAAATCGGTATCCAATTATTGATGTTCAACAATCTATGCAACGAACTTTCTCAGCTGTACATGGTCATTAGGCTTCAGTTGCATATGATCATTAGGCTTCAGCTTTGGCTTAAATTGAATTCTGTTAGTATCGTATCGTATTCCTAACAAATAATGATCTCAGCTTTCAACTCGGATACAGAATGGTTAAGTGCTATGTCTGGTCCGTCCTGTTGTATGGTGTCGAAGCCTGGACTCTTAAAGCAACTTCGATAAACAGATTGGAGGCATTTGAAATGTGGACTCTTAGAAGAATGTTTAGGATCCCTTGGACAGATCTGGTGAGAAATGAAGAAGTCCTTAGAAGAGCCGGTCTGACCAGCCGTGAACTATTCGACGCCATTAAGAAGGGAAAGACTTCCTATCTGGGTCACATCTTGCGTGGCCCTCGTTACGAATTCCAACGTCTTATCCTCCAAGGAAAAATCGAAGGAAGAAGGGGAATAGGAAGAAAAAAACTTTCATGGCTCAGGAACATTCGACAATGGACAGGAATACACGACTTTATGTCTCCAAAATGCTGCTCTAAATAGAGAAATCTGACAGGATGTAAATAGACGGTCGCCTACGCAGGAATCTGCTTGGCACTTTAAGAAGAAGAAGTGTCGTAAACTGTAGGGAGCATCTTGAAATTTGCAGTACTTGTCCACGACGAGAATTAATATTCCATGACTTTTGCCAACACACCCATACGCTATTTCAATATCGATGTTTGCATGGGTTGTTTTCGTATGACCAGTATGTTAACATTATCAATAAATCCAATGTCCACGAATTTTTCATTACTTTCTTCACAGTTCACAAATTTGAATCACTATTCCAACGGAGACTTTCCTCATTTATCAGCTACTAATTGGTAGCAAACTAATTTTGGAACATATTTTATATATCATAATTGTTTGTTTCTACCATGGGAAAAATCATTTAGCTTTTAGATGCTTGAACAATTGACAATTTGTTTTCTCAAACACTGAAACAATAGGTCATTCACCTGGTATTCCGGTTTTCTTATTTCCGCGTGTAAAGAATAAATTACCGGGTGTACGATTTACATAGGTCAAAAAAGCAGTTGCTTTTTCTTTTGAATATCAAAAGCATTACGTGAATGCAGAAATATATTCTACATAAATTTAAAAAGAAATTATAGAGTGTATTACTTTATTGCGTACCGCTTCAAGAGCTATTTAAAATGTTAACGTAATAATCGCTAGCAACAGGATGTTTCCAACGACGAAATTTCAATATATTTTTTTTTGTATTTATAACTCAGTAATAAAATATGTTTTTATAAATTATAGCTGCATGTAAATTTTCAAATTAGTATTCTATATAGACAATAATTTCTAAAGAGGAAATCCGCGTGTTGGGATAATGTTTAAGGCGTTAATATTGATTGATGGTCCGACAATCTGGCAGCGATCTCCTAAATAGTCGTCTGAATCCTCATCGTTTTTTATAACATATAATATGTATGTGTGTCATTTATGACGCAACGATACCAATTGGGTATCCGATTTTCCCTCTAAAAATGAAATATTTATTTATATCACGCATAATGGTACATTGCACGAAACAATTACCCAAAGGGATCTGACAACTTGAGGTACTGATACCACAAGTGCCAAATGTGTGGTTTGTGTAATTTGATTTCCGTAGTATTTATATTTGGCAACGCCGCGATTATTTCTGCTATTCACTGCGTGTCATAAAAAAGACCGGTAAAACTAAAAAAGGTGATAAAACATTAGAAAATATTGCTCGAGTTTGAAACTGATAATGTCAAAGCACATGGCGCTCTTTTTGACTTTCTTCAATTGGGATCATGCATGTAATAAAGTAAAACATCTCAAAGAATAACAAGCTGGGAAGCGCCACAGTGTGGCGTATACGAAGACTTTTAAACAGTAATTTCAGTTTAATGAACACTTAAATTACCAAATTTGTCTAATAATTAATACAATAACAAAACCAATGAAACATAAACATTCTCAATCCAACAAAAAATTTGGCTGAATATGTCAGTAACAATATTTTTTAAAATGTCAGCTGTCAGAAGAGGTCAAAATAAATCTTTATGTATAGAACCTTAGACTAGGAAAGAGAGGGGACGCGTAACTCTCTATGCAAGCTGTGGTGACGGTTTGATGCATATTTCAAAGCCGACGCCATTTTTTGGTGGTCAACGTTATAGTGAACACCAGAGAGTTTTTTGCGATTATTGCGCGAATAAAGTGATTTGAAAATGGACTTTTGATTTTGTTAAGATGGTTAATTATTGTGCTTACCAGTGTAAGATTTCTAGCAGAAAGAAAGAACCTGAAATTTCGTTTCATAGGTAAGTTATCTCTAACTTATTTTTTTGGTAGCTACTTTTTTCTTTATATCTTAAAAAATAAGCTTTTAGTCATAAAGCTCCACTAGTGAGTTAAAACGTATTTCATAATAAATTAAATTATGTTAGTAGAAAAGACATTACGAAACTTTTTCATTGAAAATTAACGAATTAATTGTTCAGTTTCTCGGAACTCCTAACCCCAAAAGATCATAATTACTAATTACTACTGCCTACAATTTTTGATATAAGTTAAATAAATCAATATAGTTTTATTTTTAAATTTCCCATGTATGAAGATTAATTTATAAAATAAAAATTTTAGTCCTTTAGAACTATCATATAATGATAATGAAGTTTATGACTGATGGGCATTGGTATCACAATAGTTGACAGCGTTACGTGTCCCCTCTCTTTCCTAGTCTAAGTATAGAACTCAATTAGTGTTGTTTGTCGCTGTCTCTTTTGAATATTATGAGGTCATAATAACTGTCGTTAAATGCATTTGAAAACAGGCCATTAATAAGAAGAAGTAGATGTAACAACTAAAACTAACCTAAAAAAATCCAGTGACAAATAATCTGATGTTGACATCTCACCTTTTATGACATAACATAGACGTAGAAATGGACTGAGCGATATTCTCACAAAAGTGACTACTCTCAAGGCGACTACACTGCCAATACAACGGTTTGTCTCTCTCCTACTTTTCGATCTGTTTTCACTGCACTGCACAACTGAATACACACACGGTACTGAGCATGTCCCTCCCGGGATGTAACCCTCAAAGAGCGTTGCATCCTGGGAAGAACTTTCCATCCACCCCCATCTCATCCGAGGGGTCCTCAGTCGTCATTTGCGTTTGTCCCGTTGCCGCTCTTCCCTGGCCGAATGGCTGTTGGCCAGGGTCTGCTGTCTTATTTTCGCCGTGTAGCCTCAGTGTGGCTATATCTTCGGCGGTATTTACGCTTTCAGTGTCTTCTGTTGTGTGTGCTTTTCGCTGCCTCTATAAGGGGCGAATCCTTAGTCGACTTATTACGACTAAAGACGACCTTATAGAGAGGATCCACTTGTTTTTGATGACCTAGTTGAAACCTCTGCTCATCTTTTTATGGATGTGCCGAGCCTTCTCGTAGGCGGGTCTTCACGAGATTCTCAATGGTGGCTTTAGGATATTAGCTGGGCTAATAGTCTTGTCACTTGATCGAAAATCTCTTGTTTCTTTGGGGGTTCCTTCGTCGCCGTCTTTTTGGTTGTCGCTTGGGCGTAGCTGACTCCTGGCTTCGTTCTTGCGGAGGGTGTTGGTTTCTTCGTCGTCCTGTTGTTTGGGGCTTGTGGGCATCCCTTGTAGTTGTCTGGATGTTCTCCCTGGCAGTTTGCGCAGGTGGCTGGCTTGTCCCTCGGTCTTGTGCATTCATTGGATCGGTGTGGTCCTCCGCACTTGACACACTTGGTATTGACTCTGCACGTCGTCTGTCCATGGTGGAATCCCTGGCTGTTGTAGCACTGTGTTGGTCCGTTTCCTCTCTTGAGCTCTCCCCATCTTATCCTCACTTGCTGGATGTGTTGGATTTTTCTTATCTTGTTCGTCTCTTCCACGTCTAGCTCTACTACGTAGATGGGCAGTGGTTTTCTTTCGCCGAATCTGGAGTGGATTTGACTTACTCTTCCGATTTTGACTACCTCTTTTTCGATCTCATCCTTGAGTTCGTCGAGGTCCTCGCTGCTCGTGAGTCCCTTGATGACGATCTTTCCTTTCTTCTCGTCCCGTGGTGTACCATTCCACTTCTTTCCTCGCTTCGTTCAGGTACCTCGTCAGGTTCTTGTATTCCTCCGGTCCTTCGCAGGGGATCTTCACTCCGAGCCTCTCTCAGATGGTGATGAATCTCGTTTTGATCCCTCTCTGGTGGATTTATCTTCTTACGGATCCCCAGTGGTTGGTGCTCCGTAGGATGACTGGTGATGGTCTTGTTGTCGTCTTCTTGTTATGTTGGATGGCTTCGTCCATCATTTCTTCGCCTTCTCCCTGCTTCCTTGCGACGGCTTCCTTCCTCTGCTCTTTCTGGATTTGCTTGATGGACACCACTTCCGTGAAGTCTTGTGTTTCGGGGGGCTCTGTCCTCGGTGTCTTTCTTGGGACGCCTTCTGCTGGGCTTTCGCTTCTCTTTTCTTTTTGTATCTCCCGTATTGTTTCTTCCAGGTTCTTCATGGCAATTCTTAGTCCGTCTATCTCGTCTTCCATACGATGTATGGGTTTTCTCTGGTCCTGCGCTATTTTTTGTTGTTCTATGGCTCTCTCTTTCCATATGTTGTCTATCTCCTTCATCCTGGTTGCGTATTCCTCCAGTTTGTCGAATTCTTCGTCTGTTTCCGTGGGGTCCTCGTGGTGTTTTTGGTGGTTCTGGTATCGTCGTTTCCATTTGGCTGCTGTTCAGTAAATAAATAAAGAGGCCGGAGGAAAAAACAATTTCCCATTGGGGAGGTTTCAGACCACGCCGATTCAAAATCCCCGTATAATGTTTTAATTTAAAATCCAGATACTTAAATATACTGAAAATACCATAATAGAGGAGAAAAGCAGGAGGATTCGGCCACTTTCTGTTTTGTATGTTATGTGATAAACAATATCGAACATATTACCATTTTATTACATTAACTAGATAGTTTGGGGTCTTGATTCTTGTTAACCACACTTACGAGTACAAACGTCATAGATGTTGTTTTTTGAGAATATCCAGGTTTTTTTCAAAACTGTGTAAATGCCTGAAACCTCTCTGCCCTTTGGGAGGATTCGGCTTAGGGATAGTTTAGGGGTAGGAGCATACGGCTTAGATTAGGATGTCAATGTACTAGAAAGAACATTTATTCTAGCAAATATCAAACAAATATAATTCAAATATAATAAGCTCGCTCTTCTATTATCCTTATACAAAATCCGATTTTTGTTAAAATAACGAAAACTTAGTATTTTCAACAAATAATTTACGATATTTCAGTAAAAATCCGATTTTGTATCAGGACAACAGAAAAAATAGGAGGTATTTGAATTACCAGGAGCAACTAATCATACTCTTCTGTTCTCCTGATACAATATCCGGAGCCATATTAGTTACGTTGAAGGTCTGGCGTAGTCTCGGAGACTACTTTTTTGATAGGCCAAGAAAAAAAACATGGATGTAAATAAACTAAATATTTTATTCGGTATAATATAAATTGAAAATTAAGATGTGTAAAAATAAACGCATTTAAAATAAAGCATACTAAAATTGTAATGAAAATAAAATACCATAGAGGAGAATTTAAAAAAAAACAGTTACTTGTAAACTGAGAGATACAAAAAATAGTAGAGATAAAAAAATCTAGGTTCACAGTATTAATTACGTTCTTGAAGTAGCCAGTGAACAAAAAATTATGAGAAAGTCAAAATATAACAAAAAAATACAGCTCCAGCAACAGCGAAAGTTGACTATTTTTCTGCGCAATTATTGCATATTGGTTTCGTGCAATGTAAGCAAATGGGCTTATGGCACTTGAGACATAAGTATTTTGTCACTCTACGCTTTTTAGAAGGACATAAATGACAAATCTTACGTTTTTCTTGTTTCAGAACATTTCTGTCTTTTTCCTCTTCATTATCTGGAACACCAAGTATTCTCCGAATAGTAGTCCTAATTTCACGTCGGATAGCAGCAATTGTCAATCGTCTTTTCATGTGATTTTGCACTAATTGCATTGCTTACTGCAAACTATAAACACTTTTTTCTTTTATGATTTGATTGTTTCTATAGCAGTTATAAAGGATGTATGAATTTATTACGGAAATATCCAATAGCCAAAGGGCATCTTCGAGTTCGGCGGCTCGAAGTGCTTTTAGAACATTTCTCGTCAAGAGAATCTACTTCTCCTTTATTTTCGTTATAGTAAGCGATAATTTCGGGTTTGTTTGTAGAAGGATCAGTATAAAGCTTGTCTTGCATGGAAGATACTAGTACTGTGACTTTTCCAACTTTCCCAACATAGGAAATTAGAGTGCATTCTTCCTTAAATCCGTAAAGAGTTGAACCCTCAGCTCGTTTTCTATTTGGTAGGAATGATCGTGGTATTTTGGCCTAATTTTTCTTCATTGTGCCCACAAAAGTCAAATTCTTTTTTCGCAAAACATCCACTAACTGTATTGATGTAAACCAATTGTCAGCTGTAATATTTCGATTGCTGTTAAAAATTGGTTCAGCTAGACGTAATACAGCTTGAGTAGGCTTTAAGAAGAATTTATCTTCACTGCTGAGACCAAAACCATCCGAGTCTTTTCCACTGTAAATGTATGCGTTATATAGATAACTATTTCGCGCATCCGTGAGACACTGTATTTTGAGGCCGCATTTTGCCGGTTTATTAAGCATATACATTTTGAAACGGCACTTCCCACGGAAACGTACAAGCATTTCATCTACAGTAATAGACTGGCCAAGTCCATAAACACTCTGACAATTTTCTATAAAGGTGTTGAATACAAATGAAATTGCTGGAACTGGATCGTCCTTCTTGCGCGCCTCCCTATCCTCAGGATTGTCGAATCGTATGGCGGCTAACAGAACAGCAAACCTCTTCTTGCTCATAACCGATCTAAATATATCTTTTCCAGTTCCATCGGTTGCAAATAACCTGTCTATATTTTCATGACTCTAATTGAATATTGCTGTATATATTAGAAGGCCTAAAAATGCCTTTAGTTCTATGATATCAATGTCTTTTACATGATGTCTAGAATGAATAGAATACCTCTCACGAATTGTACTTAATTTTTTGTTTGTGTACTGTATAATATGTTGCAAAATGTAACTACTAAAAAGCAAATTCCAAATAGAAAACGGATCCGCAGTTTCGCCTAGCATTCTGGTTTTCTCTTTCAGAGATACTACTTTGGACAGGTATTTTCCAATAGTCCTGTTTATTCTCTCGACCATTCCATCTGACTGTGGATGTGATGCTGTTGTCCTGGTCTTCTTTATTCCCAGCTTCTCACAAATCTCCTGGAATAGATAGCTTTCAAAATTTCTTCCCTGGTCACTGTGGACTTCCAAGGGCACTCCATATCGGCTGATAAATTCTTTCACCAATACATCTGCAACAGTTGTGGCCTCTTGGTTCGGGATAGCGTAAATTTCCACCCATTTTGTGAAATAATCCATTACAACCAGTATGTATTTGCTACCATCTTCTGTCGTCTGAAATGGTCCAGCGATATCTAAAGCAATCCTTTCGAAAGGGCTTCCAACATTGTACTGCTTCATGGATGCCTTTCTCTTGCGATGTGGTCCATTACTCGTAGCACAAGTCGTACAGTTCTTACACCAGTCCTTCACATCGTCGGAGCTGTTCATCCAATAAAACCCTTCACGGACTCGCTGAAGGGTTTTCTTCACTCCCAGATGACCTCCCGATGGACTGTCGTGTAACTTCTTCAGTACCTCAGCTACTCTCGTTCTAGGAATAACTAGCTGTCTCCTCATCTCGGAACCATCATCGTTTTCGAGGACCCTTTTCAACAGCCCTTCTTCCAGGACAAGGGAGTCCCACTGATCCCAATACGCCTTGAGTTTCGGTGAAAATCTTGACACTTCTTGCCAGGTAGGTCGCCGATTTTCTTCCTTCCACTGCCGAATCGTCTTTAGGCAAGGATCATTCTCCTGATCTTGGACATTAATGAGCCAACAATCTAGACAAGCATGTTGGGATTCACCATTAGAAATGGGTTAAAGAGCAAACCTAAGTGATTAATGTGTTCTGTGAAATAAAGCAAATAAAATGGAGCAGAGCTCGGCATGTCAGAAGAAGTGGATACAGATGGGCCACCAAAGTTCGAGTAAGAGATCTCAATGTCGCTGGAGAGATGATATTGTCAAATTTATGGGAGCGGAATGGAAAAGAATTACGTACAGAAAATAGGGCATCATCTAGCAGAGGCCTACATCCTGCAGTAGGTCGATAAAGGTTGACTAATGATGACATATTTTAGCAGTTGTCTGGTTACAGAATTCGCCTTCACTTCGTTGTATGAACTTCCCAACTCATGTTATAAAACTTCATCTAGCACTTAGAAGATAAATAGCTATTATTCAACTTTTGTATTTCCGAACCCTCTTAGACAACAAACTTACTTTTTTCTTATTTGAGTTGGAGCCACTCTCAACTTCCCCATAAAAAGGAACTCACTTCGTAGATTAACCGAATAATAATTCTTCCAAAAGTTTCCTAAACTGATAAATCTTCCTGCAACTTTTCCCCATCGTTAAATATCAATTTTACGTACTTCTCTGGGGTGGAAAGTCACTCTCGAAAGTTTTTTTCCTTTAGTAAGATGATTTCGCGTTTTTCATCTTCCTTCAGATAGAGTAAAATCATTTTTTTCGAATAATGGGAAAGGAGGGAAGTTGGAAAGAATGATAATAAGATACTTTCTCCAAGATGGGGTTTTATGCTGAAATGTGAGTAGAAAGAGGAATATTCAATAGGTAATCACTGACAGGATCCGCAAGGCACCAATTCATGTATATATTCATGTTTAACTAATATTCTTTATACTAATAGTACAGTCAAGTAAGGATACAAATTATATTTATCTCAACATTTTATTCATTTGAAAGTCTCACACAATCTCGTCTCAAAAGTCGTAGGTCGAGTAAATCTATATTTCTGAAAAGACTTGTTTATGTAGTCCTAACATAACATAATTATATAAATAATTCTTAACTTATGTTCATAAACATATTTCATAAATATTTATAATAATAATTTTTGAGTTTTCTTTATTTTCATTACATGATCCGGCATTTCATTCAGAAGCGAATACATTCTTTACCTACACATGAAACATTTGCTTAAAAACTAACTTCAGTATGTACAACTTGTTCCGATGCCATTTTCCCATTCAATTTATCTCAAAAATGCATAAGGAAGGCAACCTTCTAGTTGCCGAGTGTGTAGTAATACATGTTCATTTTATTTATACAGCCCAGAGGCACTATTATCCGAAGATCCTTTAAGCCGTTCTTCGACTATTTGACCTTGAACAAGTTAACTCTACTGTTACCGCAGGCAGCTGTGTATTTTAAGTTTATATTTAAGGTCGCCAACTGGGAAACGACCAAGATATATACGCATTTTAGAGTTGGGCACTCTGTTAGTACAGGGTCTTGTTGCGAGTATTTCACGAAATGGATTCCGAAACAGTGTACGGGACATTTTGTAAATAAAATAATGTTTATGGAAATTTTTGGTGGTATTTTACCTACATCAACTGAACATTTATTTTAATTTATTTTAAATTACATAAAAATATGGTAGGATTCATTTATTTTTAAAAGAAATTATCAGCTGATAACTCGACCAAACTACCAAGCTTGATATAATAAAATCAGTCTAAAAACCTCTTGACGAAATAAAAATAGGTGACATCCCTTGTAAAAGAAGTGATATAAAAGCATACGATGTATAGGGTGACACAAGTACTATGTCAACTTCTAATCTTTTTAAAATAATGGTTAGGCTGGTCACATAAACAATGTCTAGATAAGATAGTCACAATCGTAAATCATTCTAAGAAATCCCTGCGCGCCCGCCATAATTTTTTACTTTCAAATATGGCTTAGGCAGAGTCGGATTCAGGGACTATACCAGTGTGCTGTTTCGTAACATTACCCCCTCCTTAAATGGAAGTTCCTCCTGGAACTTTTGTGTAGCCGAGACTGGATGTTTGAATCGGCAACTGGCCCCATTTCTACACTTTTCGATCTTATGGAAATAGCAGGGCACCGTCTTCATCGGATACTGATAACGGGGGTTGTAGCTGCAAATTAATATCTGTACACCGGTATCTCGAAAGATAATCTCTACCATGTTCCTGATAACTCGCCAAACCAACTGGTTACTCGATATCTTAGGCATAGCCAGTTTCTTCACATGGTCTCGGAGGTTTCGAAGTGCTTCCCACACATCGCGGTGGGTAGATCGATCTTGAAATTCATTTTTAGTTACCATGTAGAAGACGTACCGCGAATTATGTTTCAGTTTCAGTGTCTTGCCAGGGGCTGGAATCAGGTCCTCAAGTTTTCCTAATTGTCCGTTCTTCTTTCGAAAGACGGTTGCCAACCCTCGTGCGCTCTTGATACGGGCGGGGATGTTGTATGTCAATGAATAATCTTCCGGGAGAGTGAACTAATCTTGTCGTTGTTCTGAAGTGACTCCATATCTAGCTTTCCCGGTATCTCCATACGCGCCCATGAATTCATCGAAGGTAGGGTCAGACACACGAATACGGTTTACTCCTTTCTCTAGGTCATGGTCTCTTTCGAATGGCGCTAGTCGGTTTTGGTGAACTACTTTTGGTTTTCCGTTGGGATCTTGCTTATGCGATATATAAAATCATTGATCCTTTTCTTGATTAAGTATGGACCTTCCCAAGATTTTTGTAACTTTGGAGAAAATCCTTTTCTCCTCGTCGGGTTGTGTAACCATACTTTGTCCCCTTCTTTAAAACCGACTTTTCATTCTGTCGCTGGAAACTTGAAGATTTGTTCGAACTAATTCATGAATATCGTCCAGCCTTCTTCTCAATTGAATCACGTAGTCTTCTCCTGCTAGATCTTCTTCAGGCCGACAGCCAAATTCCAGGTCACAAGGAAGCCTCATTTCACGCCCAAACAGGATTTTCGCAGGTGTTTCATCCGTGGACTCATTGATGGCAGATCGATGTGCCAATGCGAATAGGGAAAGATACTGGTCCTAATCTCGCTGATGACTGGAAACTACTTTAGACAGGCATTTTCCAATAGTCCTGTTCATTCTCTAGACCATTCTATCGGACTGTGGATGTAATGTTGTTTTCCTGGTCTTCATTCCCAGCTTCTCGCAAATCTCCTGGAATAGATGGCTTTCGAAATTTCTTCCCTGGTCACTGTGGACTTCCAATGGCCTTCCATATCGGCTGATAAATTCTTTCACCAATACATCCGCGACAGTTGTGGCCTCTTGGTTCGGGATAGCGTAAATTTCCACCCACTTTGTGAAATAATTCATTACAACCAGTATGTATTTGCTACCATTTTCTGTCGTCGGAAATGGTCCAACGATATCTAAAGCAATCCTTTCGAAAGGGCTTCCAACATTATATTGCGATGTGGTCCATTACTTGCGTACATTTCTTACACCAACCCTTCACATCGCCGGAGCTGTTCATCCAATAAAACCTTTCACGGACTCGCTGAAGGGTTTTCTTTACTCCCAGATGACCTCTCGATGGGCTGTCGTGTAACATCTTCAGTATCTCAGCTACTCTCGTTCTAGGGATAACTAGCTGTTTCCTCATTTCGGAACCATCATCGTTTTCAAGGACTCTTTTCAACAGCCCTTCTTCCAGGACAAGGGAGCCCCACTGAGCCCAATGTGCCTCGAGTGTCGGTGAAAATCTTGACACTTCTTGTCATGTAGGTCGCCGATTTTCTTCCTTCCATTGCCGGATCATCTTCAGGTGAGGATCATTCTCCTGATCTTCTCTGATCCTGGTGGGTGACCATTCCTCGTTGACTACAGTAGTTCTTGAAGCTGCAGCTTCACTAGATTCCACCTTGTTGCAGTGGGAGCAGTCTGTTGGGCACGACCGTCTAGGCAGAGACTCGGCTTTTCGGTGATTCACATCAGCTCGATGTTCACCACTGTCTAATTTCCCCTGTGACTGGAGTTCTTGCGTTGCAGAAGTCTTGGGGCGCTTAGACGGACTGCGTACGTGCTCTAGCTCGCCACACTTCCGGAATTTGATCTTCTTCCGTTTCTTGTCTGACATACCTTTCAACAAGTTGATGATCTGGTCAAGTTTGTCATCGTCATCTTCTTCCTGCATGGTCCTACCTTTGTTGTGCCGCGAGCCCTTCGTGGCTGCTTCATATTCAAGAGCAGCAGTCAATGCACCGACCAATGTTTTAGGATGGGCTAATCGAAGCGTCTTCTCCATATCGTGGTCACATAAACCGTCAATAAAGGCCTGGATGCCTAAACATTCCATCATGTTATCTGGTGCTGATGGATAAGCAAATCGAACTAGCCGGGCAATATCCATTTCATACTCTTGAAGGGTTTCGTCACGTTTCCGCCTTCGGTTCTTCAGCTGGATTCTGTACAAATGTTCGTGACCATATCGCATGTCCACCCTCTTCTTCAGCTGCTCGAAATTATCCGTTTCTTCCAGAGGTATCGTCTGAAGTATGTCTAAGGCATCTCCACGAAGCGCGATAGTTAAGTTCACTGCTTTCTCCTTCTTGGACTAATTATTCACTCTAGCGGCTGCTTCAAACTGTTTTACGTAATTGGTCCACTATATCATTCTATCGAACGTTGGGGCCTTGACTCAGGTAAAACTACCAATGTCTTCTAACTTAGGGTGTGTTTCTGGCTTCCAAAGTTTTGTTTGCTCGGTCTTCTTTTCCTCCGATGGCGTGTCTTGAGTTCTTATATCTGTCATCTTTTTTTCTAACTCCTTGATTTTCTCGTCCATCGTTGTCATCCTATTCTCAATCTTCTCGTCCATCGTTGTAATCTTATTCTCGATTTTCTCGTCCATCGTTGACATTTTATTCTCGATTTCAGATTTTAGAGACGAAATTTCATTTTCAACGTCAGCGGCAATGTCGTTTTTCATTAATAAGATATGGGCAGATATATCTTTCTTCAAAGCAGAAATTTTGTCGTCAATATTAGCAGAAATGTCGTTTTTCATAGCAGAAATATCGTTTTTCACATTCGTTGAAATTTTCTTTTCCATGGCAGAAATATCGTTCTTCATAGCAGAAATCTTCTTGTCCATGTTCTCTTCCATGGCAGAAATTTTCTCGTCCATGTTAGCAGAAATTGACGAGATTAAGGTGGGAGCTTCGTCATTAAATAAAACTGTTTTTGGATCAAAGCCGTCATTTTCCAGTGTCACTTCAAGTCTTTCTACTAATTCACTTTTCTTACCGGACGTTTCCAACTCACGATCTTCCAATTCTGCTCTTAATTCCGTGACTTTCAGATCACATAGTCTCTTGGCCATTTTTACGTAGCAATTTATTTATATTACCCCACGCCTCACACCAATGTAATGTTTCCCTTATTTATTTAAACAGTAAACGGGGGGGATAAATTTTAAACACACGGTATGGCTACTTACTAATTTATTTAAACACTAATTTATATATACTCAACTAATCACTTAAATTCAATTTATATGCACACAAACTTAATTATTAATTTATATCAACACTTTACTGTTCGCTATTTCGGTGTATTCTTGTTTATTCCTCGAGATCACTTTATCAACTAAAATTAACTCTTCCTGGTCGTCCCTTATATATTAGTGCCTTTTTCACTAGATAATTCTAGATTGCGGCTTACACAAAAACAATTGGCTTTCTGGCATTTTCTAGATAAAACTGGTCACAAAAACAATGTCTAGATAATATAGTCACAATCGTAAACAATTCTAAGAAATCCCTGCGCGTCCGCCATAATTTCAACTTTCATACATGGCTTAGACAGAGTCGGATTCAGGGACGATACCATTGTGCTGTTTCGTAACAGTATTAATCTAGTGAGTCACGTTTACGATGTACCAAGTAACTGTCAACTTTTATACATAACTGGAAATGAATAATCCGAGATTTTTTTACAATATCAATCTTCAAGCCACCATATTTTTTTCTTTTGAAATAAATATTTTTGTATATGCTGTACAAGGTGTCCGGGTACCGGCTACACAATTTCATTTTTTATCTCTTAGTTTTAGCCTTTTGGTTTTATTTCTATTTCCAAGCCAAAAAATCAGTTTTTCTCACATTTTTTCCATGAATCTAACAAAATTATGTGAAATTTCGATATTTTCACAAAAAATCAATTTGTCTCACATTTTGTCCATGAAACAAAAAAAATTGTGGAGTGGAGTTTCGATATTTTCAAAAAAAACTTGATTTGTCGCAAATCTTGTCCCTGAAACGAATGAAATTAAGTGAAATTTTAATATTTATCTACATAAAAAATCCACCACCAGAAAGTATGAATCAAAATTCAATTCAATCTGAACAAGTTATTTATTATAATTAATATTTATATTTATTTTGTTGGTGCAGTTACTAAAGTTAAAAATTGGTTTATTTGAAATATGTTCTGTAATATTTTTCAAAACAGATTAATTTGTACTCCTGTAGCAGGAAAAATTGGAGGTTGAGGGTTCGGTTACAGACGAATTAGATCCAGTAATAGAAGAAATTAATTGATTTGCTATTTTTGACTTAGAAACTCATAAAAATTTATGCTTGATAAACTACACAACACATAACTACCTATTTAAATTTCCTCTGCCATTGTCCACATTTTATGCGTCGCATACAAAATCACCACCTACCGTGTAATAAACGTATCGCCGCCTACTTCATTTTGAACAAATCCATAAAGTGATTTTTCACTTGTTTTTTAAACAGTTGAATTACGCCGAAAATGGGGATGTGCCACCCGCCGAAATTCATCGAGCGCAATTCCCTATATGAAAACAAAGAAGTATCCGTTATCCTCATGGTTAACCGGATTTCCTCTTTGACATTGACTACCCGATGGACTGACTTTACCTCAACGTCGCATCGGTACCTGCCTGGAAATGGCATATAATTATTTTTAACAATGTCAATTTGTTATTGAAAATTATAAAGGATTTATATAAAACATCTCCTTTATACGGTGTATTCCACTTTATAATAAGGATACGTTTTTAAGCATTCTATTTAACTTTGAACAAATTAATTGGTTTTTCTGAAGTAATACATCGAATTAATTAGTTATACCATTATGTTCGTGAAAAATATCATATGTCTACTAATAAACGTCAAAATCTCCGTGACCGTACCGAGTTTCTATTTTTAAATAACAAACGTCAAGATTAGATTAGGTTGTAATAATGAAGACTTTTTAAATTTGGTAATTATTTATAGTGATTGTAACAGAGTAATTAACCGAAAATTATAGTACACAGTCCAGGCCCCCTTGTATTATTGGTTACCACGTGAAGAGCTTTGATTTGACGACTTTACCACACTTTATTTCTTCTGCAGCTATTTTCGATTTCTACGATTTTCCGCTCGGAACATGGCAATTTCCCGAAGTCTTGAAAAGTCAATACCTCGTATTTGCTTTTAGCATAAGTTACTGAAAATTTTTTTCAAAACGTGAATTAAAATTAGTCGACAGAAATTCTTCTAACAGATCTACCGCCCAAAACATGCCAACGTTGAAAATTAATCAAGTGAAAAAGTGTTGTCCGACAATTTCCTAGCCACGTTTTTCCAGTTTGACAGTTGCAAATCGGAAATTTCACTTGAGCTGAAAAAAAAACATGTCTTGACTTTTTAAGACCTCGGGAAATTGACATGTTTTGAACTTTTCCGAGCGGAAAAGCGGAGGAATCGAGAAACGTTGCAGGGGAAAATGTGGTAGACTTGTCGAAACGAAGCTCTTCACGAATTTTATCCACATTTCAACACAAATATGAATACCGTTGACGTTTATTGTGGAACAAACACAGGATTTCGTCGCTTCAAACATAAAGTTAATGACCAAGATAATGAAATTACCATTTTATTTAGTAACTGAAAATTCTAGGAAATTGACAATTGTTTCTGACGATGATATTTAATATCGAAACAACTGTCAATTTTTTAGAATTTTCAACATGTTTTCAATATATTGTCGAATTATCTAGAAACAGTTAGTTTAATTTAAAACAGTAAGATGAGTAGATTCCGCGAAGTAAGGGTCAACAAAACAATGAAACGATAAATTAAATTTGCCCTAATTCAAATTGGAAAAATGATTTTCAATTAATTCATTCTGAATTAAATTAATTTGATTGGGATACATTTCTTCATGATCTGGTAGTATTTGTTGCTGAATAATTAAATTATTTAATTCCTCGGCCATATTTTCTGGTACACGTGGTTCTTCTTCATTCATTTTTCTAGCTATGTTATGCAATACTGCTGTAGCAACAATTACTGCCATCCCTGTTTCTAATTTTAAACGTATTCCATAAGCTAGAACTGGAAAACGTCTCTTCCAAACTCCAATCAACCTCTCTATTGTGTTTCTTGTCTTAATAGTCTTAATATGGGATTTATAATAATTTAACTCTCCTCTTGTCTGTGGATTTACCAAGAGGAGTTAAAAAATATGGCTGAAACAAAAATATAAGTGTAAAAAACTTCAAATTGCTAATTCTATTGCCTTATATTCCAAATAAATGTATAAATTTGCAGACATCATAAATTAAGCAAAACTAGTGGAATTTTATCTCAGTGATTTACCTAAGAAACAATTTGGAAATTTACCTCCCTCAAATCTAGCTCTTATAGCAAATATTGTGGAGTCATGAGCAGACCCTGGCCAACGGGCAACCAAGTTTTGAATAATCAAATACCTGAATATTCAGTGAAAATAACTGTTTTCTATTTCTAAAGACTTCACCTTCATTTCCACCTAGAATTATAAATTTGCACACAAGATTAAGAGGACCACAGCTATTATATAGATTAGAAACAATTTATTTTAGTTACTACAAGCAAAGAATATCTAGCAAAGTGGGAAATATTGGTTATTTACCTGGTGACTGAATTTTGATGAGTGCCATCAACAACACCCACTACTCTTGGAAATTGAGCAATCTCAAAAAATTTATAATAACCTCTCATCAGGATATTCTAGCTGATCCTCGATTTGTTCAAAAATATTTTAACTGTTTGTTTGTACAAACGAAAACGTTTAAAAAAGTCAGGTTATCCATATTTTCAAAATAATTTGACCTCTGGTGAACCTTCCTTGGAAAGCCAAAATTTATTAAGGCATGAAAATCTTCATCGCCTTCAAATATAAAATTATCATTCATAATCATTTCAAAAAATAAAAATTACAACTGACTATCAAATCTTTAAGCGGGATATTGAGGTTATTAGATTATCAATTTTCGATCCCCGAAATCATTTACGCATGATTAGTTGAGCCACTTGAACATAAGAATGTTTTAAGCTCCCGAAATTGGTAGTTTAGTGAAGCACATCTTAAGCCTTTCTTAAGTGCCCCTTAAATATTGATGCAAACCGAATCTTACACTTAAGGGTTACTTGACGTTAAGTATTACTTAAAGTAGTAGGTGCAAATGGCTGTAAAACGTTCAACTATGTCATTAGCTAGCAATTTATTTAGTCGAAAATGTTCAATAAACTCAATGTCACTGTATTTATTAACAGTGTCTTCAATGCAATTTTTATTTGTTGGCCTCCCCTGTGTGCATTGTTCATCAATTGAATTATCAGACAACTAGTTTTCAGTTTCAAAAGAATCGCTATCGCTGACATCATTTATGAACATGTCTTATATTGCAGTTTCTGCCAAATTAGAATATTAAATTTTTAATGACAAAACTCGCAACGAAATGTGATGTTGGTTTTATAAAATGTACAAAAAGTTCCATCTATTACACAACATTTTTGCATGATCGGTACAAGTTCCATTCATGTTCTGTAAGTTGCTGGAACGCGAAACATTTTGTGAAATATCAGAGTTTGTATCTGCTTGAACACGATTTTCAAAATACGCATGCTCAGAATGTTTGATACACACTGCTGGAACAAACCTTATGAGAAATGGTATGTAACCAATATTACAAAACCACTTTAAAAAAAAATGTATCGTTTACCGTATTAAATAGACGTATTAAATAGACGGTGCTTCATGCCATATTTATCATTTGGTTTGAAGGTTTGAGGATCGAATGATATTTTTCGATGGCCCCATAACAAAGTATGAATAGTTTGCGTAACAAAGAAAAACGAATTAATTTGTTTCAAATTATGTATCTTTTGAGATACTCGCTTTGTTCATTAAATTTTTGTCTTTTATTATAAGCAAGTTAACCTAATCTCCTCAAAAGTAATAAACACTGATAATTGAATCTACATATTTAAGTTTACCACTAGTATATTAATATAAATGTAAAATGTTATAATTCGGATGCTCTAAAAAGTTCATATCATGGACCAACCTTGACCTTGATAACGGATTTTAACCTACCAAACCCTATTCGATTATTTTACAATAGTGCCCGTCTAAATATCCAATGAACAATGGAAAGATTCTTGCGGTGGCCAGATCTCTTTTTGCCGCGGCTTATTGAAGTGTGAACGATGACAAAAAAAATAATAAACAAATAAAAGTCGTCGTTGAATGCGACACCGCATAATTAATTCGATTAAAATTTTAGCAGACATGATCCTAATTTGAAGTGACTCAGCCACGACTGAACAAATGTGGAAGCCCTATGACAAATTGATGTATAAAGGGTTAGTGAACGAGTAATGAGCGAAACGCGATATTATTTGCGATCAAAAAGTCCAAAGCAAAGCCAATGACGAAACAACAAATTACTGTAGATGTAGGGCGATGTTGAATATTCATTTCTTTTATTACCGCTTCATTTATATTTATTAAAGAAGTTAAAAAGATAATAGATGCCGAAGAACTAGAGGCGATCTTAGATATAAACCATTAGATAGCTTTACAAAAAAGTTCAGAGGAAATTTAAGAGATCAGTGTAGTAATTAAAACCAATGCAAGTAAATGATACCAGCAGCGAAATTAAGACGGCAGATTCCACGGATGTCGTGAGGCAAACTAATATTTCTAAAGATGTTAGTGTATGGACATAATTTACTACTTGGATAAAAAGAAGAACATGCAGTATACTATACACTTTTCGAATATTAAAGAAGATTTTGAATTATTTCATTCGCAAGATTAGACAAACTGCATCATACTATGCAATAAACAAGAAGACTTTCTCCATTTGCTTAAGAAGAATTTCATGCTTCTTGATATTTATTTATTGTATAAATGTTTCAGATAGCATTTTATTGGCGTAAAAATAAAAATGTTTAAACGCAAAAGCTTGCTCGAGACACTTTTTTCTTAAATGAATAAAATGCATCTAAAACAAGTATGCAATCATTTTATCCACAATTTAGAATCAGAATCGTCGGACAGCGGCTGTTACCTCAAAAATCAGTGAAATGTCTCATTAACTAAAAAAAATATCGGAAAGTGTTGGATCTGTTAATGTATTTTCGATTATTTATCGATTCCATTTGTAAAAATACATTTTGAAAACTGGAAAAGATGAAAGAGACTTGTGGAGATTGTGAGAACGAGATTATTCCCGAATAAATACTTGAAGAAGCTCATAATACAAATTAGATTATTGCCGTGGAAGAAAAGGTATTTCCAGCATATTTCCACAATGTTAATAAAAAGTTTGCATTATTATACACAAAATATTGGATCTCAAAATACAGCAAGTTGGCCACTTTTATTTTTTAAATTTACGTGTCTAGACAATTAAAGGTAATTGGCACGTAAACAGTATACAGTACAGTACAGATTAAGTAACAATATAGATCAAAAACAGTGTTATCATAGGTCTGTTCCAACTGACACGATAACCGTACAGTGTATGAGGATATATTGAAAAATTCTTAGCCTACTATAGAACCAAACAAAATATTTTATTACTCAACATATTCTCCTCTTAATTGGATACATTTATTACAGCGAACCTGCAACGTCTCTAGACCTTTAAAAAAATGTTCTTGTTGCTCTGCAAACCAGACCTCCACAGCTTTTATTACCTCCTCGTTGGAAGAAAATTTACGACCTCTTAAATTTTTTTTCACTTGAGGAAAGAGATGATAGTCGGACGGAGCCAGATCTGGTGAATAAAGGGGGTGTTCTAGTAATTCAACCCCTACATCACGAATTTTTGCATGGCAACATGAGATTTGTGTGCAGGGGCATTGTCCTGCAAAAACAAAACACCTTTGGATAGCTTTCCGCGTGTTTTATCTTTAATTTTTTCCCGTAGAGTGGTCAGTAATGTCGAATAGTAATATCCAGTTATTGTTCTACCCTTATCCAAAAAATCAATTATGATTACTCCATGGCAATCCCAAAAAACTGAATCAAGAACTTTTCCAGCAGATTTTTGGACACGAAACTTCTTAGGTCTTGGAGAACCAGAGTGTCGCCATTCCATCGATTGTTGCTTTGTTTCTGGATCGTAGAAATGCACCAAAGTCTCATCCATAGTAACAATTCGGTTTAAGAAGTCTACATCGTTTTCAAATCGAGCACAGATCGAACGCGATGCTTCTACTCTTGCACGCTTTTGGTCAACATTCAAACATTTGGGGATCCATTTTGCAGCAATTTTTCGCATGTCCAAATTGATGTGAACTATATGATGAACGCGTTTGTATGACATATTCAGTGCTTCAGATATCCGTTTTAGCCCAATTTGACGATCTGATAAAATCATGTCATGAACTGCATCGATATTTTCGGGGACTGACACAGAAACTGCCCTTCCCGATCAGTCATCATCTTCAATGGAAAATTTACCTCTTTTGAAACTTGCAGTCCATTTTTTCACGGTCGCATACGAAGGACATTGATCACCAAGGTTATTAAGCATATCTTCGTAAATCTGCTTACCTCTTAACCCTTGTAAATACAGGTACTTGATGATGGCTGAATACTCCAATTTATCGATTTTCACAATTTCGGTGGACACCTTTTTTCTTTTAATTTATTGCGTAACACTGGTTTATTTTTTAGACGTCAAACTTTACACTGACACTTCTAATAAGTTATTGTTGGTTGCTATGGTGACTCAATATGTTGTTTATGCATGGAACTGGTCTAGGCTAACACTAGATATCAATACATCCTCGTACGATACAAATCCAGTTGACCTGCTGATTAGTGAATTTGATGTCAGACTGATTATTTTCACTAATCAGCAGGCCAACTGAATTTATATCGTAAATTGTACGGTTTTCGTGTCAGTTGCACTTATTATTGAAAGTGAGTTTTATATCAGTTGAGAAGGCGGCAGTCTCTGAGAAAATTAATCATGTCACTAAATGTATTGCTTGAACCAATGATGTTTCCAAGTGTTCCATAAATATTATGACGTCTTTGAGTTATCCGGTATTAATCGCACTTTGATAGAACATGTTCAATATTGTTAGTCGAAAGATCGTATAGAATTCGCATTTAGGAGGATCTTCTGAGACTTAAGGCAACGATCAGCAACAGGCGGACCATGGAAAGTCGGCAATCGAACCGCCAGTATTGTTAAAAATACCTACATATTGTACAAACCGCGGAGCAATCGTTCATTTGATTCACAAATTGTCGTATCAGAAAAGTAGATAGTGAAAATAGGAGCTTTCTGGCTGAATGGACTGAACAAAATATTGTTTTATGCTGCATGATGGTATGCATCAACCAGTTCCAATTTGCCTTATATGCAATAAAAATATCGCTATTATTAAAAGTGGCAATTTAAAACGAAACAACTCATCAGCAATTCCACAAATACTTTCATTTTGCCATTGTAGCCCGTAAACAGAAACTTCAAGGATATCTCACTTCTTACAAAAAAAAAACACGAAATTACTAATTCGCTGCATAAGCGAGCAAGAAAAATCCGCAGAAGCAGCGTTACGTGTGTGCTGGACGCTTAATAAACACCAGAGACCATTTTCAGATTATGAAATAGTGAAACAATGTTTGTGGAAGTAGCCACGGCACTTATTGAAGAAGAAAAAAATATGTTGACGCTGCAATTCAAAGTATTCCATTGTCGGAAAGAGGTAATACAAGAAGAACCGAAAGTTTCACTGCTGATATCAAATGCACTATTCTTGAACTCCTGTAAAAGGCACCTTGCTATGGTCATAGCACTTGATAAATCATTATTGATTACGAACAAATCTTGAACCAAACTATAAAAACTGGCTCAAGACCGTTGGTGTAATTTCTAGCATTAATATTTTAATAATAACAGGTTTTGTTTGGACCTCGATAAAAAAATTGAACATTATCTGGACCCCACTTACAACTACTTGCCGACCCCTGCTATAAGGCATCCGTGGGTAAGACGGGAATGCACTATTTACAATATGTGTATTATAATTTTGATTTTCCTGGTCATTGGGGGGAATTTAGGTGGGAAAACGGTAGGTTGTATTGAATGAAGTTTAGTATCCAGTGATTTTGCCAGATTTGAAGTGTGAGCTGCTTAACGATGGATTTCATGTCTTGGAAGAGGTAAACGTTTTCTATTATTAAGTCGGAAGAACATGCTAGTTCTGCAGGTAGGTGTACGGTTTCATACATGTGATGGTATCCAGATGAGGTTAACCGAAATCCCATTGGAATAGAGATGGTGGCAGGTATTGTGAATTTTGTTAAACTATTGTATGTAGACAATGAATGGATGAGAGAGGATGTGTGCATACCGCTATAGAGCGCTGTTGTAATTTGTCCAAAGCTTTTAGTATACCGAATAACTCGGCTGCTGGTTGTAGCAGTAATCTGATATGTTGCTACTAAATAATCTTTATTGATTACGGCACAACCGACACCCTCTATATTTTTGGACGCATCGGTAAACAAGACTTAGAGTGGTATCAAGAAAAGGCATGGCGCTATATTGTATGAATTAATAAGGGTCATGATTGCAAGATTAATCGTTCCCAACAGCGGTATTAATGGTTGCACGGCTGATAAAATTATTTCGGGATGTCTTTCAGGAGAACGTGCACAATTGATGAGGTTAATAACTGGGTTGTTAGGACAGACTGAGATTTTACAAAAGTATGATAGTAGTAGGCATATGAATAGAGGTGGCTCAAATGACAACGAGAATGCTTTCGGAAGGGATAGATTTGAAGGCACCAATACAAATACGTAGAGCTGTGCTTTGAACTGTATTAAAGGATTTAAAATATGTATTACAAGGGTTTATGTATAAAATGCTTCTATAATCCAATTTAGAGCCAATGCGGGCTCTGTAGATACGTAAGAGTGATTGTTCTTCAGCTATGATGAGCAAGTGATTTTTAGATATATTCATTCTAATGAGAGAAGCTCCTTTCAAGTCCGTAATCTGCTGTTTCTATGACTATCTTTTGTCAAATACTACGCCTAGGAATTTTTGGTGCTTCTCAAGTTAGAGCTTCGTTTAAATATAAAAGTGGAAAGATTGTGCTATTTCTCCTACTCAAACGGATAAATATCGATTTCGAGCCTGAGAACTGAAAGCCGGAATTTGTTGACCAATCATGGATAGAATTTAGATCGTTTAGAAGTAGACAGCATATTATCGTTGTTGTTACTTTACCCTGACAAAAGATAACGAGGTAACCCGTGTAAAGTGCGTATTTAACTGGGGCAATTATGGAAGAACAGATTGATATCATTAATGCTAAGCATGGCTCAAGTTTCGTTTAGCAGAAATCAGTTACATGGAATATCGGTTTATAGGATGATTCTATACAAGAAAGCTAGCACTACATAATTTGATTTTTGCCGCGGAAATTCTTCGTTTCTGAGAACTAATATTTCTACTATTAACTAAAATTCGAAACTTTACGGTGTTTTTAATAGTTTTTTTGTTAAAGAATGACGTAAAAACATTCAATATAACGATGTGAACTAATTTTTATTTGAAAATGTATTTTTATCACAATAATTTTTATTGATTTTTCCGGGTTTAGAATTTTTGTTTGATTAATAACACCGCCCTACAAAATTTAAAAAAAATTTGTTGCCAACTATTTTTGAACGAATTTAGGGTAATTCAGGTCTGCTGAATTCAAAAATAAAAGCAGGTTTTCCAAATTGGCTCTAGCTTTTGAGGTAATGGATACATAATTTTTTAAGTAATTTAGCTATAACATATGCTTTTTATTTTTTAAGAATAATTTACGAACAAGTAATTCACGCAGAAACGAGAGTTCGACCCTGTTTAGTGAGCCGTGGTACGCTGCCGACTGCTGATCACGTGATCTTACGTATTTTGTGTATTTAGTTCTTATTGCCTACCTATTGAAGTTATTTAAGTTTAATAGACGTCAAGTAGAAGGTAGGAGTACATGTGACGAATATTTGTAACTATATTTTTAACTAAAGTTACTCTTTTTTTCAGAGGAATGAGTTCTTCATGCAGAAGCTGTTTGAACAGCCCTAATGTCTTCTGCTACATTTGTGGCGAATATAATGTAGCGAACCAAAGAAAAAATATCACAGATTTTGTTAGACAAGCTTATCAAACTTATTTCGGCGTACAGCTTGAAGACCAAGACAAGTCCTGGGCTCCCCATATAGTCTGCAAGACGTGTGTCGAATGTTTACGACAGTGGTCAAACGAAAAAAGAAAAAGTTTGAAATTTGGTGTGCCCATGGTGTGGAGAGAACCTAAAAACCACCATGATGATTGTTTTTTTTGTGTAGTTAATGTAAAAGGTTTTAACAAATACAAGAAAGGCAAATGGGATTATCCTGCTTTAGAATCAGCACGAAGACCTGTGCCACATAGCGAAGAGATTCCCGTACCAGTATATAGAACACTGCCAGATATTCTGATGGCGGAAGAAGAAGAAGAAATTCAGGACCAGTACAGTAGCAGTGGAAGTGAATATGAGCAGGAAATACAATCAACACCACAGCAGTTCTCTCAAGAAGAACTGAATCACCTGATACGGGATCTCGGTCTATCAAAGCAAGCATCTGAACTTCTGGCGTCCAGATTAAAAGAAAAAAACTGTCTACAACCGGATATAAAAATAACCATTTATACAACACGAGAGGTGAAACTTGTTCCTTACTTTAGCCAAGATGAAGATCTTATTTATTGCAACAACATTCCCGGACTTTTTCATCAAATGGGAATACAATTTGTTCCAGGTGATTGGCGACTATTCATAGACAGTTCCAGTAGAAGCTTAAAGTGTGTTTTGCTACACAATGGCAACCGATATGCGTCAATTCCTATCGCCCGCTCAATAAAACTTAGGAAGAATATCATAACATCAAGTTGGTATTACAGAAACTATCCTATGAAGAACATCAGTTTTCCATTTGTCTTGATCTAAAAATGGTCAACTTCTTGCTTGGGCAGCAAGGTGGGTACACAAAATACCCTTCTTTTATCTGCTTGTGGGATAGTAGGGCGAAGCAAGATCATTGGAATATGGTTAATTGACCAATAAGACAAAATATGACTGTAGGAACAGCAAATGTTATAAACGAACCATTGGTTGACCGTGAAAAAATCATTCTCCCACCGCTCCAGATCAAGTTAGGACTAATGAAACGATTTGTTAAGGCTTTGAGTAAAGATGGCGAGTGCTTCAAACACATTTGTAGATCGTTTCCTAGGCTAAGTATGGAAAAGCTAAAAGCGGGTATTTTTGATGGCCCTCAAATTCGCAAACTTATTAAGGACTCTAATTTTACAAATCACATGACGACACTTGAAGCTGCTGCTTGGTGTAGCTTTGTTATGGTAGTTAAAAATTTCTTGGGTAATCACAAAGCGGACAATTACGAGGAATTAGTGCAACAGATGTTATTAAACTTTAAAAACTTGGGTACTAATATGAGCATTAAAGTACACTTTCTTCACAGCCACTTGGATAAATTTCCCGACAATCTTGGCAATTTCAGTGAGGAACAAGGGGAACGGTTCCACCAGGATATAAAGGAGATGGAGGTAAGGTATCAGGGCAGATGGGATCATCATATGATGGCAGACTATTGGTGGAGTCTCCAACGTGATGTACCTGACAGGCCTCATAAAAGAAAATCCTACAAAAAGAGCTTCCCTACGAATTAGATGTAATTTTTTAAATTAAATTATTTATTTGCTGTTATACCTAATCAATAAATGAATTTTATTATTTTTACGTTTCTCTTTTTTTGAAACCACTTTAATATTTTTTACTAAAAGTTGCTTATAAGGGCCATTGGTCTATTAAATTGATATTTTTCTCTATCTTATCATATTTTGATAATATATCTCTAAAATTAGAGCCAATTCACCTAAATGGACTTCAAATTCGTGATCAGCACCACGAAATTACCTAGAAATCGCCCAAATATTGTTGACAATAAAATTAGTGTTGATCAGTGTATTTTGCTATAACTTTTCTATATAACTTTTTCCGCGGAAATTTATCATAAGTGCGGTGTAATAGAAAATCTTCAATATTTCGAAATTTTCTGTAGTATTCTCAACTTTTTTACCTACTTTCGGGATCGTGGAGTGAAGTGGGGGGCTGGGTGGGGAATATTATATATGTGCGGTTTTTTTGCATTTATTGGAGATTTTGAACTTACTGCGCTTTATAATTCACAGAAAAACAAATTTCGTTAGAACGACTCGTTGTGTGCAACACCAAACAAGACTAAAATATTTAATAACATTGTTATGACTTTTTTAAAGAAGAAAAAAACGTACCTTATTTAGATTTCGGGAGACAAATGGATGTGTTTAAACCACGTAATTTTTGCGACAGTTTCATCTGGACAACACTTTGCTGATTTTGAAGAAAGGTATATGCCCAGATCTATTTCTCCAAAGTAATAATGGAAAAAAATATCAGGTTTGTTACCATGCCCTTTACATTTGGTTTTACATAAGGGGCGTTTAGTCAACAAACCATGTAAAAGACCGAATTCATAATCTTCTTGTCGCGATCTAGGAAGAGCCATTTCTACAACTTGAGTCGACATTTTTGTAAATAATATGAACGTAAATATGACCGAAATGATTTAACTCAACTGAATATAGAATATTAAATTCACATATATCTACAATGTATACATACCTACATTTATGCTTTATCACGATTGTCGTTTTTATGCTTTATTGACAATGTTTTTTAAATTTTCGCATTTATTGACTATAGCGATATTAAGTTGATAAGAATAGATATTATTCATTGATCTGTGTTAAAGGTCGGGAAGAGGATCACTGTATAGTGATGAAACAACGCATTTCCGCGGATTTTCAATTTCGTATCGGTGCTTGAAAATAAGTCTAAAATATAAAATAACATATTTTTCATATATCTCATTTCGTTACTTCTAAACCGCATTCAAAAAATGGCAACAGCGCATTTTCCGCGGCAAATTTTTTTCAGTAATATACACCCTGGGGTATCTAAAATGACAAAAATTGTTTTTTTTTCTTTTTTAACAGATTTCGGCTAAACGAATCTTGCCCCCTAAGCATAAATAATACAGTAGGGCTTAGAATCGAGCCTTGTGGAAAGTGACCGCCTTTTTGAAAAGTCTCGTATTTACAAACTTAATAACAATGTATTGTCTATTAGAGGGAATATTGGTGTAAATCTTAACCAATAAATAAATTCATTGGGGAGGGGGGGTTATGTTTTATGGTGTGTTTGAAGAAAACACTAGATGCACCGCATTAAAGGGTGCCAATCAGTTGAATTATAATCTTATAATATAGTGATTGTGAATAATCATATTTTATATTAACTACCGCCATATTTTTTTCTTGTATTGATTGAATAACCTAAATACCAGAACACAGTACAATTTTTTTCTCTGTCTACGCATATGGTTCACGAGGCGTTGTCGAGTTTACATCAATTCAGACTGTTGAAACGCCATAACGCGTTTAATGCTAACCACATTTTCACTTTAACATAATTGGAATATAAATGACTGAGAAGATACACATACTGGTTGGGTTTTGAGCGTTCGCATGAAATTCATCTGGGAAATTAACTACAATTAACAGAGCTGTTGAAATTGAGTCATTTGAAATTCAAACCGAACTTAAATACGCGCTTTTCTTGGTATTTAAAACATTTAAATTGCAAGTTGTTATGAGCCGAATGATTGGAATTATATTATTTATTGATTTCAAGCAAGCGCTTGGAGGAAAATATACAGAGGGAAGTTTTAACTAGAAATTTTCTAGTTAAAATGACACAATAAATATATGAAATGGATATAATTCAAAACAATTTTAGGTTTTTTTGTGACAAATGCATTCCTAATTTTCATGTGAAGTAAATTGGATAATTTTGGGTACATCAACTTTTTACTACAAACTTGGAAGAGCCATCTTTAATTATACTGGACTAGCCGAACCCCGCAGACGTTGTCCTGTCACACATTGGTCAATGTTTGTTATATTTAAAGCTACTCACTAATAACTAATCCCTGCCACAAATAATATTTGTTATTATTCAATATTTGAACATAGTTTAACGGGAGTCGGACAGTTCGAGGCCGGGCCAGGTACCTGTTTTAAGTACACCCATCAGTTGGACCACGACCACTCTTCGAGCGGATTAAGGTTGTGTTCTAAGAATTACAACAATCACTATTTATTATTGAGGTGAATTATAATAAGACATAATTTTTACAAAATCTTTTTGTGATAAAAGACCATTTCTATATTCTGCTATCTTAGCTTTAATAAAATCATTTTTTTTCTGTGTTGCACTTTTTAGTGGAACATTTTGCGGAATTTATTATAATATATGTTGCTGCTTGAAAGTTTATTAAAATATTTACAAAGTTAAACAAACTTGGGTGAGGACTATAAAAATTAGAATTAAAATGAGAACGAAATGATTCACACACGTTTGTGGACCTGTACATGCTACTATCTGCAGGGCCGGCGAAAGGCTAGTTTAACGCCCGTGCGAAAGGCAAATTTTCCGCCCCATCTCCCTCGATTTGATGAAACACATATTTTTAAAATTTTGTAAGTTTTGCAATAACTGTTATGTGGAATCAATTTACAATGTTAAAATAAAAATACTCAAAGAAAAAACTAATACGTTACTATATTCACTTTCATAATCGTGAATCGTGTGTAAATTCAAATACAAAAGAACAGAAGAACATTATTTATTAAATATTAAAAAAACGAATAATGACACTTAAAGTTATAAACATCTAAAACATTATATTATAAAAATACACATAATAAAAATATTTTCTCAAAAAAGCATAAAAATTATATTATTCTACTAAATACAAACTAAATTTAATTAAAACTAACTTTTCTGGCTTTAGTTTGCGAAAAATCCTTAAGAATATTGTGAATATTAATATTCATCATTTGATCAAATTCTATGCTCAACATAGTCAGATTAACATTGCTGTAACACATAGTAGGTAGCAACTACTTATTTCTTTTTGAATTTGAAAATACTACCTTGATACCGGCTAGACAAAACAAAAAATATTTATTACCTGCAGGTGGTGCGGTGGCGACTGGCGGCGCCTTTCATTCCCCAATAAAATAACAGCGTTTGGGCTTGCTTATCTTCTGACCGACCGGCGCGGCGACGACGCCTTTCTTTGTCAATAAAATAATACCCCGTCTGTTCACGCTCGGTGAGGCACAATACGTCATATGCCAATAAACTGATTGATATATTATATATATGATAATAAATAATTTTACACATTTTCTTGTGCTCTAGTTTATTATTTATATTTTTTTTATATTAGACACTTTTAGTTCTTGCCAGTTTTTTATTAACTATCTCTTGATTTGGCGCTCCTAGATGTTGCCGCCCCGTGCGGGCGCACGGGCCTTCTGTAGTACAATGCCACATACTTGGGGGAAAATTACTTTCTTCATCGATATAAGCTTCCACGATATAATCGCAAAATTTCGATAGACTCTGATTACTGGGCATTATTGAATGAATTTCTTCAGAAAAAAGTTTCCTACTTCATGAGGATCTAAAAATGGAAGTCCAAGAAATAATTTAGGAAAATTGCCTATTTCTAAGTTTTTGTTCTGTTTTTATTCTGACTAAGCCCAAATTTTGAATTTTACGATACCACGATTGGCACAAATGGAATCTACATCCTATAATTTTTATATTCGGCCACATTATTGAACAAGCGTTATGAATTGCCTGTTCAAAATCAACAATGATTGTTGAAGGTTTAAATATCAGATCCAAAGTTTTACATTTTTCATTTAACAGTTGAAATAATTTCAAATAACTTGAGCTGTTCTTGTTTGGTAATAAGCAAAACGCAACAGGTATATAATAGCCATTTTTAAAAGCATGAACAGTAAATCATTGAAGAAAAAATTTAGTACAAAACTGAAATGTTCCATCTATATGTATTGTGCTCATAGAGCAGAGAAAAACACAATAACACCATTTTCTTTATCAACTACACGTAAGAATTCCTCAGCTTTATTAGTTTTTGGTTGCATGTCCAGGAGTGTATCATACACTTCATTTTGATTTTTAGGATGTGGTGGTAAAACACTGCGACGAGCGACATATATATTCCGTCGTAAACACTCCGAATCGTTATGCTGTACAAAAATAAAAATGTTAGCGATATTTAAGTTAATAAAATAAAAATATGAAAATAATATTTTTTTAACAACCACGCTTTATTTAAGTGTACTCAAAAGTAAAAAATAAATTTTCACTCAAAAATAAAAGCGCAAAAATAAAAACAGATAAATAAATAAACAGACACATGAAGCTAAATAAAGCGTGGTAATAATAATAAAAAGAACAAACCTTTAATTCCTTATGAATTAGCTTGGAGGGTCTTTCTTGTAGATCTTCTAACGCATTCCTTTTCAAAGCATTGCTAACCTGTTGCCTTTTAGGAGTACTATCTTCCATGTGATTATGCTCTAAATGTGTTTCTAAGATAGTTATTTCGTCTTCCTCGGTATAAATTTTAGAAGACCACTTTCCGTTAACACACCGCCAACGAATTTTTCCGCATTTTGCTACATCAGCTTTAGAAAAGTTAAAATTATTTAGTAACAATAATTTGTGTCCTTTTTCACTAAACATACACTTCAAATCCATTTTTGGTGCAGTTACACTTCTTAAACAAACTAAATTGACTAGATACTTAAGAAGGATAATGATGCTTACTAGAACGTTGCTGGATTTAAAGTAATATTTTAAAATTTGATAGAAATTTGCAAGTGTCGATTAATTACCCACTATCACTACCCTAATGATATTGTAATTCCATTAAATCGATTAGAAAATAAAATTTTATCCTGGTTGAACTGAAGGGTAGGCTTAACTTAACCTTTTTCAAAAAAGGATTAATACAGGTACTCGTGGTTCAACTGACCGGTCTCCAGTTTAACTACTTATCTATACTATAAACAAAAGAATGGTAGGTATTATTTTGCGCCTAACTTTTAAATTTAATATTTGTGATTATTGAAATTACTATTCAGTCATTGCTATTTGTTTTGAAGGAACTTCCGATTACTATATCATTACAGATTCATGAATCCAAATATATTGTTTTGATTATAAATTTCTATCAATAAATTGAATGAAATATAAGTATTAGATACCTGCGATTGTTCCATAATTGTTTTAAAATACAGACTTTATACTATCTAGCACTGCAAATAATCACTTTTAAAATATAAACCGAGATTTATGAGCACTTTTAATAATTAATTAAATTTTTGTTTTATATAACAGATTAAGTAATAGAAAATATTTATAATAAAATGGTTCTACAACCACTATGCAAAACACGCTTTTCTATGAGCAAAGTAGGCCTTTTCTCAATTTCTTTTATATTGAAAAAGTAATAATTTAGAGTGATGAAAGTACACGCTATGGAACTTTTCCCCACGGAAATGTTAATTAAATTTTTTTTTGACAATCTAACGTTATCTTTATAGTGAATTTCGTTGACAGACACTAATATTACAGTTAATTAAAACTTATTATCAAAAAAATATACACCAGGCATAACAATTCAAAATTGTTCAAATTTCATTATTAACTATAACTACGTTTAACTGATTTTTCAGTTTTTAAATTCTTTCTGTTCGACGTTTAACTAAAATACCTACATAGGTTACTTTTTTCTTTGAATCATAAATGTGGTCGTAGAAAAAATATTGTACAACTCGTACGCAAATCACTTTTCCTACTCTTTTCTACGCTCGTGGAAAAAGTAAACGATATAGAAGTTGATATGCTAGAGCGCCACCTGGTGGGAAGGAAATCTCAATGTCAAAATTCCTTTTGACAATCTAACATTATCTTTATAGTGACGTTACAGTTAATTAAAACGTGTTATTAGAAAAAGATACAACAGGCACAATTCTAACTTGTTCAAATTTCACTATTAACTATACCAACGTTTAACTGATTTTTATATATTCAATATTCATTTTTTAAATTCTTTCTGTTCAAAGTTTGAATAAAATACTTAGGTATATAAATTACTTTTGTCTTTCATTACTAAAAGTAGTCGTAGAAAAAATATTGCATGCAACTCGTACGCAAAGCACTTTCCCGCTCGCTTGATTTGCGGCACTCGCCTTGCGAATCATAGTGATCGGTTAAACGATATATAAATTGATATGCTACAGCGCCACCTGATAGGAACTTAAAACAAAAAGGATAGTAAATACAAATTCTTCATAGAAAAATACATATATGTGCCAATTTTCAGGGTGATCTGTTAAACGGTGTATAATTTGATATGCTCCAGCGCCACCTGGTGAGGAGTTACAATAAAGCGGATATAGTAAAAACCTTCTCCATGAAAAAATACATATTCATGCTAATTTTCATGGTGATCGTTTGAAAGGTGTTGGAGTGAAGAGGGAACATACATAAGGTAAAAGCACCCATTATCGACACCTTAATCGACTTTCTACAGGATAGCAATATTTTGAAAGCCTTTAATTCTATAAATTCATGTCCCATCAATTTATTGTGAAGACTAACATTCAAAATAAACCTTTATTTATATAATAACTGATATTCAAATGCCAATTTATAACCAATTTAAAGAAAATAGATTTAATTTAAATTAATGCAAAGGGGGGACTATCGACATACTGAAAATACCAGTAAGTCATTTATCGACAAGTCAAAGCCTCGATTATCGACTGTTTATTTTTGTATTAATTATAGGTATAAGTAAGTCACATAGTATGTATTTTAATAAAATGTAATAGAATTTTTAATAATCATTTTGTTTATTAAAAAAAAATATAAAATGAAAAAGTAACATTAACGTAAACACTTTAAGTAAAAAAAATCTCATTAAAATTACTTAAAAGGTAAATAAGTACAAAAGTAATATTTTTTATAATTATAATAGGTATTTTGAGTAATGAATCATTTCAGGAATAAAATATGATCCGTTTTTAATTAATTTTGGTTTTTTAATTTTGTTCTTTAAATGGGTACCACAGTATATTATCTCGTTTTGGCCATTTCCAATTGGATCCATCAGGTTCCATAAATTTTATTTTATATTGCTTATTTAAAATGTTTTCTTCGTCATCTTCTCTAATAGCCAAAATTTTTCCTGAAAAATGCTTGGTGCCATTCTGAAAAATGACAAAGTCTCCTTCTGCCATTTCGGTAGACGAAAAATCCTCATCAGTTGAAGATTCATTGTCATTTTTTAGCTTATATTTTTTTGCTAGTTCTGCTGCTTTCTTTTCCCTTAATCTTTTTCTGTTCTCTTTTTCTTCTATTAGTTTTTCTTTCTTTTCCAGGCCAAAACAACGCTTTTTTAAATGGTGTGGGGATACCTTTAGTCATTGAAATATTTTCTTGTGGTGATACTTCACAAAGAGGGGGGTTAGTATCAGCCGAAGGAATATTATCGTTATTGTTATCGTTATTATTGTTGTTATCGTTATTGTTATCGTTATTATTGTTGTTATCGTTATTATTGTTATTATCGTTATTATCGACATTGTTTCTAACTGTTAAAATCAGTGGTTCATCCTGCGATACTACATCTAAAATATATTCTATTGCATAATTGGACAGTGGTACGAACTCTACAGGCATATTGGCTATATCTGAAGCAGTGAAAAAATCTGTTGTTGGCGTTTCTACATTTTAAATCAGTATTTGATTCTACTGGAGTCAATTCCATGCTGGAAACTGGAACTGCGAGTTCCAAATCATATTCTAGGTAGTCAGCAGCACTTTCTCCAATGACACCATTCTCAGCCTGACTCTTTATCATTTTCCAAAAGTTGAATAAATTCTTATCTTTTTCGGGACCTTTCCAGACATCCTTTGTTCTTCGGAAAGTCTGAATTTTCAAGGAAATCTGATTTTCAAAATATTCTAAAAAAATCCTTGGCCTTATAATTTCTCATTTGTTCCGTTACTATTTGGAAACCTTCAATGATCTTGTTAGATTTATTTGCTTCTTTTGATTTTATAAATTTAACATTATCAGCATTAAAAGGGCATAAGCCACAGGATCTGAAACCATTTTCGAGTATAGATTTGATATTTTCCATAGATTGGAAAACTGAATGGAAAATTGGAGCAAATTCTTCTCTGGATAGTCGTTGTCCATTATTCTCGATCCGCCAACTATGAATTTTTTTTCCATGCACTTTTCAGCGGATGGAAAAAAGCCACGTCTGGATGTTGTAAGACATGGGTGGAATTGGGCAAAAGAGAAACCAAAATGATTCCATTATTTCTACAAAATTCGTTTAAAGCCATAGTCATATGCGACGTAGACATATCCACATAGAGAATAACTGGTAGAGTTATGTCTTTTTTTTCAGCCAAGTGTAAAAAATATTCGCTATGTATTCATAAAAATTTTCCCCCGGCATCCATCCACTTTCAGATTCTCTAATGCCCCAATCAGATGGAACTTTTTATATAACATTACGTGGTACTCTTTTATTAGCTGTAGACGATCATAGGAGGTGGCAAATCTCCGGCAGCATTACACATAACAAGGGTAGTTAGACACTCTTTTTCGTCATTATTGATAAAAGTGTAGATGCAGTTGTCTCCTTTTTTGCGAGAATCTTATCATTTTTCGGACTTAAAAAAAATGCAGTTTCGTCACAGTAGAACACTCTGTTTGGATCATTGGCAATATCAAGATAATCATTAGTTATGAAGTAATTTCGGACTTCATTAACCTTTATGTGACTGAATAGGTACCCGGGTACCTATTCAGATTTTAGATATAAATACTTTTTTTGTTTAAATTCTTTGAAGTGTGTGATTTCGTGACATTTCTAATCTAGGTTTTTTCTACACAATGTTACAATAGAAATAATATTTTTACGCTATTTTAGAAATAAATAAGGTCCAAAGTTTTTTCACCCAGAAATAACGGTGTAGGTACCTGGGTACCTCTATCAGTTTTAAATGCAAATAGATATTTTTTATAGCCATAATGAAAACGCGAAGTTTATCTGCATATATTTATTTATATAAATGGTAACAAAAAAACAAAAAAATCTTACATATAAGGTCAGTTGGTTTTTTGGCAACATTTTTTACATATAGTTTGATCTACAGAGTTTTCATTACAAACTGGCTTACAGCAGGATTTACACGCTTTACGAGTCTTCCTTTGTTTGAGCTTTAATTCTCGACAAATTTGGCAGCTACCAACAACCATAACACGCCCAGAAGCATCCCGTCTTGGTTGTTCTCCGGCTGGAGTAACAATGGGCTCGATTATTTGTCGACCAAGAACCATTTCTAGCGACTGACGTGTGAAATAATTACCAACAACTTTTGGAATAAGGGATCGCATTTGTATAGCGGGCAAGCACATGTCATGAGCAAGATCTTTTAGAAATCTTCGACGTTGATCAGTTGCTCTAAAATTTGGATTGTGTTCCTTGTAAATACAATAAGAAGCCAAGCCACCAACATCTATTGTGTTGAAAAAAAATGCCAATGGCCAACGATTTGTTCTACGTTTTACTGTATACTCGCCTAGCATCTTATCCATGGTGTCAACGCCTCCTTTTGTTTGATAATAATATTTTATTATTTCAGGCTTCGCCACGGTAGTATCATCTACTTGGCCTGTAGTGTGCATCGTTGATAAAAGAATAACAGATTTGTTTTTCTTTGGAACATAGGAACATATTGTTGCATCTTTGTTGAATGCGAAAATGGTTGAGTATATAGGCCTGTCTTTAGATGCCTGCATATTTGGTGGTAAAAATGCCTTATTTTTCCTGAGAGTCCCTACCAAAGTCATCTTCCATGAATTCAAAGTACGGGCCAATTGCAGACTTGTAAAAAAATTATCCGTGTTACATTTCTTCCCGAACCCTTATACTTTGCCACTAGATCCAAAACTGTACGCTCACCGACATTTACCTGTCGTTCACCATCTAATGGTTTTCCAGTGTATAGTTGACCTTGTAAAGGATAAGCATTTGCCGCATCGCAAGCCCAAAAAATTTTTATTCCATATTTTGCGGGTTTCGATGGAATGTATTGGGTAAATTTAGTATGTCCCCTGTAAGGAAACAATTGTTCGTCTACTGTTATACATTCTTTTGGCTTGTAGTTCTTTGCCAAATTTGAATTTAGCATAGTCCAAATATCTCGAATTGGGGCAGCTTTATCATTTTTGGCACGTTCGGCACGTGTGTTCTGATCATCAAAGCGAATAAATCTGAGAAACATTTTGAACCGATCTCGAGACATGGCCGCTCGAAATAGAGGTAAGGACTCTAGTTTCCACATTTCAGATACGTGTTCCCTATTAGACCTGTGTACTCCAGCAGCAATAAGAACTCCTAAAAATGCATCTAATTCTACTTCAGTAAATGGAATGAATACTTTCGGGCTTGGTGTGTTGGGAGGTGGATATTTATCTGCCAATTTTCGGTTCCATTCGTCCGTTACTTTTCTACCTTTTTTGTTAGAATGCCTTAGAATTAAGGTACACATTTCTGGAGATATAATAGACTTGAAAATTTCTCGAGCCGTGTATGAACGACTAAAGGATGATGCGCCACTTTTTTCGTGCAGAATATTACGACCTATTGTTTGCCTTTGTATTGATGATGTGTCTCTCCACTGAGTGCCATCCTTGCCAGCCCAAGTTGTTTTTGTAGGCGCTTCTTCTTCGTCAACGTTTTCATCGGAATCAGTATATTCTTGCTCCATTACAGGCTCCTTTTCTATATCAGATTCCTCGGATTCTCCACCTGATAACAATTGTGGAATATATTCGTCTTCATCGGACGCAACAAATGGCGCTTCATCAGACAAATGTTCTACTGCTTCTCGTAATTCTGCAGAGGTCAGCCTGAAATAACATATTTCGAATTACCTTTATTAGTATAATTATTGTTCTTGTTTCTTTGTAAGATAAAAAACACTTCCACTCCACTGCGGCTCCTACACACATAGACCACAGGTAAGCAAAATAACATGACAGTTTTCATTATTCATACACTACTAAAATCAAAGAATCGTCTTATTTCTTACCTTTTATTTCGCAATATTGGCTTGGCTTGAACCAGCCTTACTATCAGACATTCTAAAACAAAATTTAACAAATACGCTTAATCACCCGCAGTTGTTTATTCGACAAACTCAAACATGCAACTGACCTGTAACTAGGAATAAATTCAGTTGATGTCGCTGCGCTGTTGCCATTTAAACAAAGTCTTATTTTGTCAAATACAGATAAGTTAGAAATTCATAAATCACGTATTGTGTACCTATAAATACATATATGGAGTTTTTTGATAAAAACAGGTATTTTGCGTTTATATTCCAAATTATTATACAGTAGGTACCCAGGTACCTACGCCGTCGTAAGAAGGTGTTTTTCTTCCCAGTCACATAAAGGTTAAACCAATTTCTAATAGTATGCTCATTTTGAATAGTTCGTGAACGTGTTAAATTTTGAGTCATTCTTACGCTTATTTCCTGATGTCTTTTAAAAAAAGCGTGATACCAACTTTTTCCGGGTCTATTATTAGCGAAACAAGTAGATCGTTTCATTTCATTAAGAAGTATTTGGACTCTGTCTAAAAGTTGAATTCTTGTAACCGGAAACCCATGTTTTGCTGAATGAAGGATCCACTGTTTTAACATGTCTTCTACTTTCACACTGAGTATTGTTGGGGGGGCAATTTTTCTTTCAACGGGTGTTCTTCCTTTAATTTTATCTAATAATGTTGTGCGAGGTACACCATACAGCTTCGCTGCTTTTAACACTGACATTCCATTCTTCGTAGCTTCTATGCTTTGCTCATGTCTTCAACAGAATATTGATAACTCTTTGCTATCTATAAACGAATATTGTCTAATAAGCATTTATCGTCAACAAAAAGGATATAATTTCGACAGGTGAACTTCATAGATTGTTTAAAAATAGTAGTTATATAAATTTTTAGTGTCGATGATTTGTAACTAATTATTCTGATGCCAGTTTAGCAAAAATAGAATATTATTGTATTAAAAATTCAATTGAATAATGAGATTTTATTAAATTTCTAACTAAGGTCTTTTGGAATGTTATTTCGACACTGATTAGTCCCATTTATCGACATTTTAAGTATTCTTATATCGACAGTTAAATTAAAACAATTTTACTATAACTTGGGTTTTATAAAGAACGTGTCGATAATTGGTCGTTTTATAAAATATTTCTTTTAAAATAAGAAAAGCTGTTTGTACAAGAGGGAAAAATTATTTTTGTCTTAATAAAAAACTTTACATGCAACTTTCTGTGTTCCCCAGCTATCGTAACTTTTGTGAATATATGGCCCTATAGTTAAATGCGAGGGAACTATTTATCGACACCAAGTTTTTCAGTTTTATAAAAATATTTTTCACTAAAATTGCCGTAATATATCATAGATTGTCCACAATAATCTATAATAAACAATTACTAAACCCACTGATTGATTGAAATGATTTAATTTCAAATTACCTCGTAAACAGTTGATCGTATCTCTACTGTGGCAACTACTCAACTGACGCTTTTCTAAAGGCAATAATTAAAAGAACAGGGTATGTATAGTTACAGGGACAAAAACATTGGTGAAGCTAGAGATCCTAATCAGATTGCACACAAATATCTAAAAAATAAATAGTATTTAGTTTCTCATTGAACTCTTCCTTCCAAATAAGTAGAAATAAAACTCACCTTTTGCCATTTTCCAGTTTTCAATTAATCTACTAATCTTCAAATCAATCCAGATTCTTTGTGACAAAAATATCCGGAATTTCTCATTTAAATTGCGCGCACAAAATTTTTCAAGTATTGTGATTATTTTTATGTAGGTAGGACTGTCCTTAATTGCGATGCCAGAAATTAGGGGATTTGTCAATCAACGTGTATACAGCTAATAGTTGAATAAGTCCACATCAATAGTAGGTACTCTGCAAATTTTATAATGGAAAAAAATATCGACCAAAGAGTTAGTGCGTGATCACATTTCTCGGAAAACCTCTCGTTTGATTTCGGCCATCCATTTGAAGATGGGACGCGTCATCGCTCGACTTGTTCCAATTGAGGTGAATTTTCTTCAAAAACCTTCAAATTTACTTTGATTCTTATTCAAAAACCTTCAGATTATAGTCTATTTCTTAATGTCTGACAGCACAGTAGCCTCATTACATATTCAGATAGAAAATTATCTCTTACATAGTGATCCTAAGAATTTTACTAGTAAATACTAAAATTCTAATGCAAAACAAGTAGGTGTTGGTTATCTGTACATCCCTCTTTCAGCTCAAAATACAATATGGTAATAAAACTGAACAATGCCAGCAAAAGGATAAACAGTGCGGCAGTGGCGGAGATTACGATATTAGTTCATTTTGCTTATTTAATTATAGTCTATTTGAAAATCAAGAGAGAGTAAATTCCCAGAAATGTTTTGCAGTTATCAGTGTTAAAGGCAGTAAACCATAGACGTGCGTTTTCAAAATTAAATTAATATGGAAATAGAAATATTTAATTTGTTTTAGTTATTTATACCTAGATTACCAATTTTAGATAGATAAACATAATTCGTAAGTAGTAATTTAATTTGGGTAAAATGAAGAAAAAGTCAATATTATTTTAGGCATTTTGTTTTAGGCATATGTTTATTTATAAAATATGTATATAATATGTACAGATAATTACAATTATTTATAAATTAATATGAGGAGCTAAAAAAACAATTAAGTAGGTATATGAGAAAAACAAAACCAACCGCAAGGATAAAATTTGACGAGCAACATGCAAAAAATACGACAATATTAAATCTTAAAAAATTAAAATCTAAAAATAAAATTAAAGTACATAAATTAATAATTTTAAAGTTATGGTTCCTCGCACTCTGTGCAGAAGATTCACCATCTGATTCTAGAGAAATTACAATGGGCTCTATAGTAATATCAATTATGTTATCTAGCTCCCACATTTTTTTTTCTATTTCTGTAACGTGTCTAATACATTTTTGCCAATTTTCACTTGTTACTTCAGATATTGCCTTATTGAAGAGATTTTTAACATCTGATAATTTAAAAGTCGTGTTATTTCTGGCAACATAACCTTTAACTTGAGCCCATATTAATTCTATCGGATTCATCTCACAATGGTAGGGTGGTAAACGAAGGATTTCAATTTCTCGTTTTTTGGCTATCTCCTCAATATTATATTTTTTATAATTTTGCTTATGTTTTTTAGCAATAGTTAACAATTCTGCCCTCAGCATTGTATTGTCAAAGGCTAAATTTTTAGAAGATAACCATTTTGCAATTTCATCCTTTTTCCATTTAGTGGTTGGTAAAGGTTCAAGTAATCTGGAGTGGTAACTTGCATTGTCCATTATAATAACCGATCCTTTTGGTATGAATTGAATCATCTGTTCAAAATATTCCTCAAACACGTCTCCATTCATTTCTTCGTGATAATCAACGGTTTTTTTTGATTCAAATAAGAGTAAACCATTCTCAAGAAAACCGTTTGTACTGCCTATATGACAAATAATTAATCTTTTACCTTTTCCTATAGGTTCCTTAAAACCAGTAGTATATCCTTCTAGAAAAGCTTGATGGGATGATTTTATATTTTTGTCTTTCCAAACTCTTCCTACACAATGTCCTTCATTAACCCATGTTTCATCTAAATAATAAATGTTTTTATTTTGAGCTTTAACTTGTTGTATTCTTCTGAGGTACTGTCTTCTCCAACATACAATTTCTTCAGAATCAATTATCATTGAGTGTCTGCCCATTTTTTCAAATTTAAAGTTTAACTCATGTAACACTTTCCATAGTTTATCCCGGCTTATTGTGGGTAAATCAACATCATTCGTAATGGCTTGCAAAACTTTATCTAAAGTTGGTATTTGCTTGTTTATAAAAAATGAGTGAACAAGCTTACGAATAGCATTTTTAAAAAACTCGTCCACGTTGACTTTTAATAGTTTTGGTCTACCTGGTTTCGGCTTTGGTGAGGTTACTCCACCTGATTTTTCCTCCTTTAGAACTCTATATATTGTAGATTTTCCATATCCCATTGCCTTAGATGTTGTTTCAACTACACTGTCAATAGTGTTTGAGGGATTTTGATGTTTAAAATAGTGGTACACATTCACTACAGCACTCTTTTCATTGAGCGATAAATGGTTTAGTTTTAATTTTTTCACTGGCGTATACTCACAAACTGCTTCCATTTTTAGTCACTACTATTTGTCACGTTTATCGAAAATCAAATAACTGCATTTCTAGAAACTTAAGCACTATTTAAGTCAAAATATCTGTCATTAGAAGCGGTCGGCGGGCGTAATTTCGGCCGGTAATCCCTTGGCCTACCTGCATAAATCAAAGGGTACCATTTATGACAGGGGTAATTTCGGCCGAGGGGTTGATGTTTACGATGAGATTAAAATATTGGTAATTACGCTTAATAGTTTCTGTAAAATATTAGTTGTGTATTTATTTGGAAATACCTAATCCTGTGTACCTGTCGGAAATACCTTTAATTTACTTATCTCTTTATTCTAATAACTATGTTGTACCTACTTAAGATTATTCCTTTAAATGTATAAAATTCACAAATAACAGGTATAAAATTATTATAGCTAGTCAGTATTATAACTTATCTTTTAGCTACTAGTCGATAGAAAGCATAAAATATATTATTTGTATACGATGGCATCAGTTTCAGTAATTAAGAGTTAACGCGGTTGTGACTTACTAGTTGTAGAAAAGTTTCAGTTTTGTAAACAGGACGTATTAAAAAGTGGTGAAGTACGTTGGAGGTGTATAAAGAAAAATTTAAGATGTTTAGCCAAACTGTACACTGTTGGTGCGGAATACACAGTTACTAGAAGTGAATTAATCCACAACCACGAGTCCGATGAAACTACGTTGGAGAGAAAAATAGTGACGACTTCATGCAATCGCAAAGCTGAGGAAGACATATCGGAGAAACCTTCAAAAATTATTAAAAGCGTTCTTTCAAATCATTTGCCTGAGAATTTGTCATCGATAGATGTCAGTCTAATAAGAAGAAATTTGTACAACAGCCGCCGTAAGCTCTTACCAGCCCTGCCTAAGGATATTCACGATGTACATTCTGTACTCGATAGTTATGGACCGAAAACCACAACAGGTGAAAATTTTTTGTTTATTAACAGCACAGCTGATAATATCATTGTTTTTTCTTGCCATACAAATATAATAAGTTTATGTAAAATGAAAGATTTTTACATGGATGGCACATTTTCTTATTGTACAAAATATTTTTATCAGTTATTTACCATCCATGGACTGGAAAATGGGCATTATGTTCCTCTTTTGTATTGTCTGTTGCCCAATAAGACCAGTGACACATATATGAGACTTTTTCTGTTGGTAAAATCTAAAAATTTTGAACTTTATAATATTGTTTTTGAACCGAAGGAGGTATTTGTGGATTTTGAAATCGCAATTCATAACGCATTAAAAGTTGTCTTTCCCAAAACCAAACTAAATGGTTGTAGATTCCACTTGCACCAGGCGTGGTATAGGAAAATACAATCATTAGGGTTAACCCAAATGTATAAAGATAAAAACTGCGAGGAAAGCAAATGGCTTACTCATACTTTTGGGCTAACTTATTTAGACCCCTCTGAAGTTGAAGATTGTTTCATATTTGATCTCATGTCATACAAACCGGACCATAAACTTATAGATAAATACGCAGACTATTTATTAGAAAACTACATAGCGCCAGAATCTCATTTTCCACCAAATATATGGGCATATGAAAACCCATCAATTAAAAGAACCACAAATGCCTGCGAATCATTCCATTCGCACTTTAATTCTAGTTTTTATTCAAGTCACCCTTCTATATTTATTTTTATAGAAAAATTAAAAGATTGTCAGATCGATGCATATTTAAAAATAAAAAATTTAAATATTCCAGCAAAAATTAAAGACAAACAAGTAAAAAACAAACTAAAATTTATCGAAAACATGGTAAATATGCTTCGATCTGACAATATTTCTAGAATTAATTTCGTTAAATCTGTATCACATCAAAACGTTTTTTAAAAATTTATAGTTTACCTAAGTTATAGAAATAAGTTGATGTAATAATTTTATTGAAATAAAGAAATATTTTAATATAAAGCATTCTGTTATTTTATTTGATTTGCGGCCGAAAATACCTATGAGATAAGGAAGCAACTTAAAACCTCCGGCCGAATTTACCTACCGGCTTTTAGTACCTGCCCTTTTTCCGGCCGAAATTACATCCGCCCGAAGCGGTTGCCATTCTTGCCATTCGGAGGTCGTTAAATAACAATTATCCCTTTCTATTCTGGTTACGCCTATGACGCACGTTAATCCTCTTAGGCCTACTGTAGTAACAATGAAAGATCATAAAATAATGTGATAGTCCAAGAAATGTAATAAATTTTGTATTGAAATTAACAAAAACCATTTAGAATGCATTACAAATATTGAAGTTTTACCGCACGTACTGTACTATAGTTTTGCATACCGAATTAGTTTTCATTCTGGGAATTTACTCTCTCTTGATTTTCAAATAGACTATAGATTCGGTCAACATTACAGTTAAAATAAAATTCATTCGTTTAGGCCTATTAACAAGTTACATTTTTATTAAATTAAATTGATTAAAGAAAATATAGTTTAATTCTCACAATTCAAATTTATTAACAATGATTTAATGTATATTAAGTAAAGAAAACATACCATTTATAGGAAATATAAAATTCAATCTATAGTATCATCCTCTTCGCTGGCCATACAAGAATCATCCGAAGACTCGTCGAGAGAGATCACTATCGGTTCTATAGTTTGTTCTATGAGGTTATCTAAAACCCACATTTTCTCTTCCTCTTTAATTACATGATTCACAGCATCTCTCCAGTTCTCTTCAGTTATTGTTGTCAATGAGTACTTCATGATTTCACGAACATCTTTCATTTTAAATGTTTTATTATGTCTAGCTACATAACCTTTCATTTGGGCCCATATTAACTCTATCGCATTTAATTCACAATGGTATGGCGGCAAACGAAGCACTGTTATACCACGATTCTTGGCTATTTTATCAATAACAAACTTTTTTAATTGTAGCTTGTGATCTGAAGCAACCTTTAAAAGTTCTTTTTTCAACATATCATCTTCAAATGGTATATCTTTTACGATTAACCAGTTTCTAATATCAGCTTTTCTCCAAGAGGTAGATGGAAGATTTTCTGTTAATCGCGAATGATAAGTGGCATTGTCCATAGCGATTACAGCATTATTTGGAATTAATTCGACCATTTGTGTAAAATACATCTGCAGTCATTTCTTCGTGATAGTCTTTGGTTGATGTTGACTGAAACTCCAGTAAACCACCTTCAACGAACCCTTGGTTGCATCCAATATGCGTTATTAGTCGGTGACCTTTACCGATAGGAGTTTTCAGTCCAGTAGATAAACGTTCTATGAAAGCTTGACGACTGGTTTGAATACTTTTGTCCTGCCATATTTTTTTCACTGAATGTCCTTCATTGAGCCATGTCTCATCTAGATAATAGATTTGTCTTCCCTCCTGTCGGTATTTTCGGATATCTCGTAAATACTGGCGTCTCCCACATATTATTTCTTCGTTGTCGATTTTAGCACTGATTTGCGACTTTGCTTCTCCCAAGTAAACTTTAATTTGTGTAATATTTTCCACAAAGTTTTCCGCCCTATGTCAGGCAAATTCTCTTTTTTAAAATATAATTCATGTAGTTTTCGTCTTATTGTATTTTGCATATGTTCATCAAGATCAAATGGTTTTCTTCCAGTTGACTTTTTAGGTGGAGATATTTTTCCATTTTTCCTCTCTCTTAGAAGCCTGTAAATAGTAGATTCACTAACTCCTGTCATATTGGAAAATGTCAAAACTATATTTCTAACAGTAGCAGCCGGCATTTGATGTACAACAGCATCATACACATTTAACACTATAGTCTTCGTTTGTAAGCTAATCACGCTCTTACACTTTACTGGGGTAAAACTTGAAGATATTTTTCACAACACAGTTTACACTTATGGAACATAAGCGACTCTAAACAAAACAAGTTATACAAATTTGGGCGAGACCAAGTTTTACCGTATATACCTGTAAAATTTCTAAGTAGTCATTGGGACAATCCCTAGTAAGACCCTATTGTAATGTTTCTTGGAAATGTTATCATCAACATTTCGAAAATCAGAAAGTAATTATCTGGAGAATGAATTGATAAATGGTTTGTTAATATGTCTCCCAAGAACTGGCCTGCTTCAAATTCTCAAGATAATTAATGAAATATTCAGTCAGAATAGTTGCATTACAAGATTATTTCAAAAATAATTTATTGTTTTAACTGTGTGTACTCTACAAATGTATGAAGGTCAGTTGGTTGTTTTAACTAACCGAATTTACATTTATATTACCTTTATATATCAGATCGGGTATAAAATTAAATAGTAGATAAATTCCTTAGATGAACTGTGACGACGCTAATGCTTTACTACCTGACTAGCATCTGTGACCTTTTCGCGTGCTGTCAGTCAATAAGAAACAGACTATAAATCTGATTCTTCCACAAAATACAATATGACAATAAATATAAGACAACGAAATTGAATGGAAAATAGCAATTGCCGTGGAAGGAAAAAATTACGCAAATGTCACGTTAACTTCTGCATGATAGTTTTGTTTTTCAAATCCTGCAATAAGTTCGTGAAACAAGATGCTTACTAACGAGCAAAATTTTTTATTTGCAACCAATATAATCGCTCATACGGAATCGGTAGAAACAAGGTGCCAATTATCAATTACGTTAAAGTTGAGTTTTCAGAGCAATATGAAAGAGGTGTTGCAAATACCACAATACGGTGTATAGTAATGCAGTTTCAACGTACGGGCAGTGTTGAAGGAAGATCTGGGCGAAAGAGAGTGCGGAATAATGAAAAAAATTGTAGACTCCTGTATGAACCTAAATAGGCAAACTACACGCTTAATATCTAAATATATTGGTGCATTTTCGTTTAAAATTCGGACATTTCATAAATTAAATGCTGCGAATAAGCGGTTACGTGTAAAATATTGCGCCCGTGTTCTAGCCACGCATTATTAGGACGAAGGTTTTCTGCCAACCATATGGTTTTTTGACTAATCACATGTGTCATTATCAGATTTACAGATTTCTTGGGTTCGAAAGACCACAAGAATTTCTACAGGCACTTCTTCGCGATGAACGAGTAACTGTTTGGTGCGCTGTTTCTGGGAACATCATTTTGGATCCTTATTTCTTTGAAGATCAAGAAGGTCACAACGTAACAGTAAATCAAGAAAGTAATATGCGAGAGATTCAATTATTTGTTAAATATCTAAAACGCTTCTGCAGAGCTGAAACTTGCCTTATCGAAGACAGTGGCTTAAGCAAGATGGGGAAACAAGTCATACCGCTAATGCCGATTAAGACAACATTTCGGTAATATCCAGAAATACTGACTTCGTTTATCCACCACAGCCCCGACTTGACTCGTCATGATGCCTTACATCTGGGGAATGATGAAAAAAAGTATTTTCAGCCGATATGTTCCAAGATCAGTTCCCGAATTAAAAATAGCAATAGAACAATTTTTTCAAAATTTACGCCAGCCTCTGTTTAGATCTTCAGCTTTTGTTTATTTATAGTTTGAAATTTTCTTAATGAATTAATTTTTCAGTTTCGGTATCCTTTATTTGTTGTCATACTGTATTTAAGAATTTTTAGTGACTGCCATGTGCGATAGGACACACCTACACAGTAAAAAACTAATAGCGAATTTTAGATTGTTAATACCAAAATTTAAAATATATGAAAGATTCTGTAAAATAAAACCATTGTTGACAATGTATGCATTAGTTCAGTCTCAAGTTTCATACGGGATTGCAACCTGGGGAGGACTAACAAAAAACTACCTTAATAGAATTGAAGAAATGGATACGAGAATTATTTTTTGATAAAATGGTATTAAATATCATATCATACTTATGAAACTAGATATAACCGGTATTCAATAGAGGTTACTAGAATATAAAAAACAATTGGGCAACGCTTGAAAATCATAATATATCTTAACAAATGATGCGTTACTAATCGTCTTTGCCAAGCTGCTATTGTGTCTGCTGCTATTCCTGTTTTATTTTTTATTTTTTTAAGCGTATATAATACAAATAATACTGTGTTTTAATAAAATATCTACCGTTTCTTCCTCGTAAAAATAGAATTACCAGGAATTACTGACAGAAAAGTTTGTCAAATCAAATTTTGACCATTTTCCTAGGAAAAAACAACTATTCTCCTAGCAATATGCCGCGATGGATATTGAATTCGACTTCTCCTGAAAACTTCTTTGTCGATTCACAATGTCCAGTTTGGGGTTGCACAAGCTGACTGCAGTATAACATAATTACTTCCTCGTTTAGAGTATCCAATCTGAAAAGTAGACTTGGATACCTCTTTCTTCTACTGTTACAATTGAACTAAAAAACAGTTACTGACGATGACTAAAAAAGCCGAAACCGGCATATAACAGATATCCTCCTCGGACAGTGTGTATGGACGATAACGTTTTGTTATATTGAATCTAAAAGCTCATACATCTTCCACATTTTAACTGACTAATATTTTTATGCTCTTGAACCACGAATTGGTGGGTTGTCTACATTTTCTGTTCTGCATTTGTGTCTATACCAGATCAGTTTTTGTCTTCCTTCATTTTATAAATGTACACAAATCAAATGTGAGGAGGAGCATTTAACACTACTATTAAAATTTTGGAGACAACGCAAAATTCTATTTTAAAGCTTAAAAAAGAAAGGCTACTTTCTACGAAAAAATTATATAATGAAGCAAATATACTAAACGTTAAACTACTCTTTCCTTACCAATGTATAGTAAGAATATACGACTGACTACTTAATGTTCTTCATTTCACGACTGAGTCTTTCAGGCGCTCGTTTTCATATCAAATTTAGTCTCATTATAATACCGTTGCGTCCGAGTTTAAGGTCTATAATATTTCTAAATTTAAAAGATCCCTTAAAAAATATATATTAGACAATCAAATTTAGCAGTACAGCAAAATATCTATCTGTTCATTTCTCACTTAAAAAAGTAAATTCGTAAGTTTGTTTCTCGCTTTGTGGGTATATTATCTCTCATGAGGTGTTTCTTCTCTTATAGAATCAACTATAAATTTTTTAATGTTTAAGTCTACCTAATATTGTACCTATTAATACATTTATATTTTCATTATAATTTCTTTTATCTTGTTCTGCAAAAAGTAATTGATTTATTTAATTTTATGTTTCATCAGCTAATAATTAAGAACTACACAAGATTTGTTTTTGGGTTAAGTGGAAGAATATTTTCTATTGTGCACTAATGTACAACTGAAAATAAACTTCGCCCTTTATTTTCAAAAGTATTTGAGTTCAATTTATGTTTTGATTGAAAATAATAAAGACGTTTATTATTATTATTATGGTTTGTCTACTTTTTGTTTTTATTGATTGTTTATGTTTCTTCGTCTTCGTAATCTTGTCCTTTTATTTTTACTTATTGTACTGAAAAATAGAATATAGCGTATTGTATTCAATGTCAGTACAAATTGTAATTGTAACTGTGAAAGAGAGACACCTGATTGAGTGAAAACAAAACAGGCAGAAATTCCTAGGTTTAATGCTGAATTAGATGTCTTTAATAGATTTTAATTATTATGTAATCAATTAATATTGAAAGAATAAATTGATTCATTGAATCAAACCACCCTTTTATAATTCTTCCTTTACTTATAATAAACTTGATAATATACTTAAATATATTCATTAATGTAATCTTTTTTGTAGGAAAAAGATGAAAACACAAAAGACCAAACCGCCGAGAAACAAGATGTCGATACAGAAGTAGCAGAAGTTAAAGAGAACGGCGTATCGGAATCAGAAGAAGCCAAAACACCCGACTCGGAATCCGTAGGAGATAATTTAAACGAAACTGAAAAATCGCCGGAAAGCACAGACAATAAAGTAGACGAAACGGCGGAAGCAAAGAAACAAAAAGAAAAGAAGAAAAAGAAATGGTCATTTAGGAGTATATCTTTCTCGAAGAAGGACAAATCGAAACCCGCAAAAGATTCTGAAAAGAACGGAGACGTTAAGGAAGTAGCAGAAGAGGTAAGCGTCTTTTTTAATGAAACTAATAGACCCTCTTAGGGTAGATTCACACTGTAATGTCGATTACGGTTCGTTCTCTGTCCGATCGCGGTCTGGTAAATTATCATATCAGAAACAATGTGTGTATTCATATCGTAACAGTAAAGTTCCAGCCACGAAGAAATTTTGTTCGAGTGAATTTAAGTACCATTTCACTCCACTTGAATTATCCGCCACTACTTATTTTAATAGATTCGTTAAAAAATTTGGTTGAAGTACAGTATTAAATTTTTATATAATTTTACTGGACGAATTTTTTATGCTACAGTTAGTTGACATTTGTTACTTTGGATTTTAAATTGTGACATTTTTTTTTGAAATAAGTTATTTTTTCTATAACCATTTAAAAATCAACAACTTACGTCGTTTTACTACAACCGAAAACGCGAATTTCTGTTACCACTGATCCCATAATGTCAACTTTCGTCTCTAGTGACGAAAGTGGTTGCAATTTCAGATATTAAATTGCTGACTTCCCAATCATTTTAAATAACTGTTCTAATATATGTGATAAAATAAATTTGAAAATAACACTTTTTTTGGTATTGAGGTATTCTAAGTTTGTAAATTAATAATTTTAGGATTTTATACAGTATGGATATGGCAAAAGTATAGAAACGTTCAATTATAATATAAATATAGATGCCAAAAGAAGCATGGTAAATCGCGGATTTTGTCAAGATCACTTTAAAGATAATTTAACTATTTCAAACTTCTTGTACATACTATGTAGTAAACCATGGTTATAGAAAAAGTATAGTGTTTTACTCGTCGAAAAGCATTTTCTGCAAACGAGAGAACAGTTTATCAAATGAGGCGCAGAAAATGCTACTTTCGTCACTCGTTAAACAATATACTATTCTATTTCGTTTGTTGGTGATGGATTATTTGAATAATTTATCACCATTTACATTAGGTGTTTATCTAAATACAGAACAACGTGCAGTTACGTTTGCAGAAAATACTGGTTTGCTTCATAGAAGAGATGCGCCACCTCCTATTTGTTGTGGTGAACGAATGAGAGTAGTCTCGTCTCGGGATTCCAAGTTAGGACGGAGATGGTGCTGCAGTCAGAACAGCCATAAGGTTAGGATAAAAGGTTGCACCAAATGCATAATATCCAATTAGAAATACTTTATTTGAAAGCACTACTTTGGAGATTAAACAAATTGGGATTATTTTAGCATGCGTTTGGAGAATTGGTATAAATAATCTTTACCTTTATTTAAAATCATGAAGAATTTCCAGAAATAATAAATAATATGCAGTTATCAAAATCTACCGATAGTGAATACTATCGTAAATGCAAAAATTAGAAGGAAAAGGTTTCACTGTAGAGATTGATGAAACTTTTTTAAGAAAGAGAAAATATAATAGTGGGAGAATTATGAGTATCCATTCTATCGCATTATTTGGAATATATTGCAGAGAAAAAAAGAAGCTATTTATTTTGAGGTGCCCAATAAAAGTAAGAAGACGTTATTGCCAATTATTTATACATTGGTTGACCAACAAAACAGCATGATGTGCACAGATGGTGGGAGCTGGTCTGAAAACAATGTTTCCTGAACAAACAAATCATATAGTAGTTAAAACGCTACTTTGTTGATCCAGATGATATCCAACCATATAAATACATTAGAAATTAATAAATGGGAATTAAAACAGTATATTTCTATTTTTATGTATCGTAATAGGTATTTGAAGAAAATGACAAATTTCTCAGCAACTAGCAATATTCCTAAACGATATTAGTAGAATCTACTCAGGGTAAGACAAGTATGAAATTAATAGAGGAGGACTACTGTACAAAGCGAACATTTAGAAACATTTTTCCCAGAAGAAAATCCAATGAGTATCGACATTTTAGTTTAGAATGTTTAGTTTAAAATGTTTCAAAGTGAATAAAACTTTTTATTGTTATAAAGTCTGGCAAGTTGTTTCACTGTCAAAATCAATTAATCTTTCATTATTTATTTATAAAAAATAGTCAGGTCAAATTAATTGATCAAGATATTAAAATTCAACTATAAAATTAGGTATATGAAAAAATGGACAGGATAACTGAACTCCAACCAACAGTGTTGAACAAAAATTACGCGAATAAAGATCATACATTTTTAAGTACATCTACTAAGTGGATTTCAATGAAAAATTACTTTTAAAGTTTAAGATAGTGGTTACGCGACCCTCTTGGAAAATATTTTCCACAGTCTTCTTTTGGCCACTTAATAAAATTTTCTACCGCATGTCTTTACGACGAATAGCTTGTGAGATATTCTTATCTGGTCACTCGTTACAGACTTAATGGATTACATCTTATACAAAACTCAGCAGCCAATAAGAAATTTTTATTCCTGAGCAAGAAAAATCTGGCAACAACGCAGACTGCTGAGAATGCTTGCATGAAAGTACCTAACCTATCATGACACCATAAGAAAATGTCACTTTATCTCAAAAAAAGAATGGGAGTAGCGATTACTCGGTAGCCTCATTAATAGTGTATTGTTTAACGAGTGACGAAAGTTCCATTTTCTGCAAATGAGGCACAGCCGAGTTTGATAATGTTCTCAAGTTGCAGAAAATGCTTTTCGACGAGTAAAACACTTATACTTTTTCTATAACCATGGCTTACTACATATAAGATGTTTGAAAGAGATAAATTATCTCGACGAAATCTGCGATTTAAAGATAAGCCCCATTTTCCCATGCTTGCTTTGGCATCTACCTAAATTTATGACTGAAACAATAATTTTATTTTATTATTAATTTAAACTTTGAATAAATCAATACTAAAAAAATGTATTGTGTATTTTCAAATTTATTTTTAAATGGAAAAGACTCGAATATTGTCTGTAGCTAAATAGCAGTAAGTAAAACTCAAAATCAGTACTACAACATATATTAGTAAAAGATGAAGGGGGTAACTAGTTTCGGCTCACTGAGCCATCATCAGGCCTGTAAAAGGTATCAAGATAGAAGTAATCAGAAATTCACAATATGTCGAATTACCTTAATGTATATCAATCCACATGTAAAGTATCATAAATTATTATTTATATTAATATAACCGTCCGTGAAAAATTACCGAAATGGTGGAAACAGCATCAAAATGCGTTGCGTGGTTCAAACAGACATACACGGAAAGCGACTTTGTTTTATACTGTAAATAGATATTTCTTTGGAAATTATAGCTGTTCATATTACCTCGTTAATCCTATTTTCTTATTAAATTCATCGTTATTTGTCTTCTTATCTTGCTCTTAGTTTTTGTTGGGTTTTGGCAATTTTCCTTCATCTATTTATGTTGATTTTTTACATTTCTCGAATTATTTGCTGACGTATTCTTCAATTTGATCTATTTTCTATTGTTCGACATTCAGTTAATACTCTTATTGGAGCACATTTCTTCTTGATACATGTCCACAAAGTTATTTTCTTCTTTCCAATTTTCTTTTCTCAATACACCAGTAGTTATCTCATATTCACTTTATTTGATCAGATTCAGTTGTTATTCTTTTCTTGTTAGGTTGACACTTGGTTTCTATTTTGAAGTAACTGTGTTTCTCTTTTCGTGTTTTGCAGATATTCTGTTTTATCCATTTTAATTGATCTCCATTTTATTTGTTTATCTGCTCATATTCTTGTCAAAAAATATCAAACTGTGAATCATAACCATTTAAAAATGATACGAACTTCGTAAACTCCCTTCAATATACCCTGAAGTATATAAGTCACGTATGCTTAAGAGCTGTATCTAATCTCCAAAACGACCTTACATCCGCAAAGGGAACGTGGCAATGATTTCGAAAAGCTTTCCCAGGACTCCTCTTAAACTACTCGTGAACGTTCAGTCCCACTGCCCCACTCAGACGCCCTAATTGGAACTCTGTTGGCGTTTCCACATTTATGTTCCTGTCGAAGTATTTTCCCATTTTCTTTTGTGCTATTAAATGAGATTTTCCGGAAAGTATATTAAAAAGTTTTTTTTATGTAAACCGGATAAAACATCCATTTCTGTTAAAAGAGCTATTCTTTGATAAGCACTCTTTGTAAAACACTTTGTTCTATCTAAATGACTTGTTCGAATATGTTACTTTAAAAAATGTTAGTGGTCTTGATAAAAAATATTTTAACATAATTTTAAGTTGTTGATGTTAAGAACGTTACGACCAATTTTCTATTAATATAATAGGGATCTTGACTCTTTTTGGAATTGTCTTTATTTTAAAGATACCCTATACAAACACGAAAATAATAATTTTATAAAAAAAATGTAACAAATTTCAATAAAAAAATACGTAAATAAAAATAGGTTTCAAAATTCCCGTTAAAGCGCTCCATACCGTTTCATGACGTCATCAAACATTCGAATCTCGCGTTCTGTCAACGTTCATTGACTGAGTTCTTACGAATAAATTAAATAAAAGCCGTAAAAATGAATAGGTCGTCTTACAAATGCTGTGCAGTGTCGATGCGCAAAATTACGTCAATCAGAACACCACAAAAACTTTTCATAAACGTTCCAAATAGTGCTCAATAAGGAAAAAGACTTGCTAGACAAGATCCAGCTTCATTGACAACAATTACCAGTTATTTTTTTGAAGATCACTTTAATGTAAGTTGTAAACTCTGATAAACTACAAATATAAATTTAAAATCATTTTAAATATTTTTGGATAAGTAGTAAAAACAAAAATTCAATGATTCATTAGTAGGTAGTTTGTTTACAGAGCTACTTCCAAGTTTTATTTCGTGGATATAGATGATAAGTAGTTCTAAATACCATAAAAGAGTAAGGTGTATGTTACAACTATTTTTTTATGGATCCAGTCTCTATTGTGAAAAAAGTTGTAAAATATCGTTGTTCTATCAAATTATCAAGAAAAATAGTTTGTATTTTTAACTTGTTTATGAGAAATAAGTCAACTAGTTCGTGCAGTGACTTCATCGCGCTCTCATTAGTGTTCGCAGTCACGTGATAATGGGTAATAATTAACGCAATTTAAATTAATTTTATTTAATTTAAGACGAATAATTAGGTTCTTAAAATGTTATTTTAGGTTTCTGAAAACTGTCTTTAATGTGTAAACATAACTTCATATGAACAACTGTCAACATATCTATTCTATAATTTGAAAATTAGTCTTTGCTTGGTGATTTTTTTTATTGTACACTTAACAGCCATCAGAAATATAGAGTTTCTATGAGCTATTCTGTTGGCTATTAGAGCAATAGGTTGGTTTTAAGAATGTCCTAATGAGACTTCTCCGTTTCGTTTCAGTCTTCTGTTATTTGGTTCTTGGGTTAGAGGCTGTAGTAGTAAATTAGGATGGGTATCTAGGTTTAGATAGTGGTTACGGCTTCTTTCCTGTACTGTTGGAATACTAAGGTCTTGGATGGATCAATTTGTTTGTGACGTACCATGGTGACCACTAGTGGTCGAAGGATTTTGTATGAGAGCAATACTAGATTTATTGGCGCATCTCCATAATTATATTCTGTAGGTCCAGATGGGTATGATGACTACCTTATATATTAAGGTTTTATTTTATAGTGCGACTGGTGATCTTCCGAGTAGCCTATAAGGTTATCAGAACTTTATGTTGATCTGCTTTCCTTTCTTGGCTAAGTGTTCTCTCCAATTTAGTTTAGAGTCTAAATGTAATCCCAGCTATTTCACACAAGAAGTTACGGGTATCACTATGTTGTTAATAGTAATTGGAGGACATTGGCTTTTTCTTAGTATAAATGTTATGTGCTTGTTTTCATAACTTTTATTCCCCATTGGTCGAGCCATTCTTCGATCTGGAATAAGTGGTCTTGGAGATTTGCACAAGCTATTATTGGATCTTCTTGTACAGCCAGTATCACAGTGTCATGAGCCTGTCATAGTATAGTCTGAGGTTGTATATATCTGGTACAGGACTGGCTCTAGGATACTGCCATATGGAACTCCAGCTTTAATAGGTTGAAATTCAGAGGTCTCATCACATAGAGTGAAATATGAGTTGGGTAGACAGATTTCGATTTTATTTAACAGACCTACATGCCACACTTTATCGAAAGCCTGGCTCACGGGAGACAGTGCAGCAGTATTTGTTTTTCTTCTATACATTTGTTAATGGCATGCACTACTCGATGATGCTGTTGAACTGTACAGAGTTTGTGGCGAAATCCGAATTGATGATCTGGGATTACATTTAGGATAGGGTCTATACACTGTAATACCAACTTTTCTAAGACCTTGGCCAAGGTTGATAGCAGGCTGATTGGTCTGTATGATGTGACTTCCTGTAGCTGTTTTTCTGGTTTTGGAATGAGGATTAATTCAGATTTTTTTAATTCCTTGGGCCAGTAGTGTATTCTGAATATGGCGTTAAATATGTGTGTTAACATTACTAAAGCTTTAAAGGGCAGTTCTTTTAGCATTATCGCATCTATCATATCTATTCCTGGTGCCTTTTTATTTTTTAAGAGTTTATTTTTTTCTTTTATTTCTTTCAGGTTTGTGAGTTTTATTTATGTTTGTCCCTTGTCTGGATTATTGAGTGGAGTATTAATTATTGGATTGTTTTGTATAGGGAAGTTGTTGTTTGGAGTGAAAACATTCTTCATATATTGGGCAAAGAGGTCAGCTTTTCCTTTACTGCTTCTAGCCCCTTGTATTTGTTTGACCATTTCTTACAGGAAAAGTTGGTGGTATTGATTTTCTTGAATATTCGATTGGTTTCCAGATGGAATCTTCATATCGGTTGAGGTTTGTTGCGTGTTGGGAGTAGCTATTGTCTTGTGTCTCTTTTATTTTTAGTTTGAGTACTTTACTTACATGATTGAACTCTTATTTTATCATTTGGGGTATGACTCCGCTACCATTTTGCTCTTGCTTTTCTTTTTAAGGCAATTAACTTTTCTTTTTAAGGCAATGAACTTTTTTATTTCGACTAGTATATTTATTGTTCTGATCTGCTCTTCTATCTGGGGGTAGATGTTTTTTCCGCTTCTTGAATTGTTTTGATTAGTCTGTTTGTCGCATCTTCTATGTCCTCAGGATCTTTTAATCGTATTTTCAGACTTACGTTATGTTGAATTTCTTCTCTATACTTATTCCAGTCTGCCTTATGATTGCATAATTTGAGCTGCTTGATATTTATTGGGGATGCGCTGAAAGTTACTATAATTGGAGTAGCATCTGAAGAATGGTCGTAGTTGGGTATTACATCAGTTTAAGTTGAAGCTATGCCTTTGGTTATGAAGAGATTTGGCAGGTCAGGTAATTTCTTGGGGTTTGGAAATTTATTCAAGTATGTTTGCATTTGTGGAGCACCTTGTATAAATATTGGCTGCCCATTGTTATCAAATCCGGCGAGATTTCCCAGTGTGTACATAATTACCACAAAAAATTCACATTTCGATTAAATATAAAAACTTATCTCTGCATAGAAATGAGTTTCTGAACTTTTTTACCGCACTTGTTTATCATTCAGATTCGAGAGCGAAAAACACATCTTTATCCTTCGACAATCAAGTAACTATGCCTTGCTTGCTGGTAAATTAATTTTTCCCTAACATTTGCGTTCTAATACCGGCTCCCCTTTAGGTCTTTTGTTGCCTTTATTGGTTTCTTTTTACCACTATAATCATAGGATCAATCGAACTTACCAAGTGATGTTCGATCTTGATTATATGAAGGCCTCGTCGAAATAAATAAATAATATGTAGTACCTCCGCCTGTCGCCAATACATCCACAACTTTGAAAGAAAATATCTACCCTATCCCATCCTTGCCGAAACTACGGTCATATAAATCAGTCTATTTTAAAGCTGTTATTGCAACCCAGAAGGGATGCTGTAAAATTGAGTTAGGTGGGACTTTATTTATTTCGACGAGGCCTTCATATAATCATCCATTCCTGTCACTATTTCTTGTTCAATTATTTTCTTTATACTTTTTATGTTCATTTGTCCAAGTTTACGATGCCAGTTTACTACTTTTTCTAGTTTTGTTTCTGTCAACAGGTTTTCTTTCATGTATTCACTAGTTTTATCTTCTTTTGTAAGTTTTATGGCGTCCTCTCTCATTTTTCATTCCTTCTAGGACTCCTTTATTTTCTCTCATCGCGTATACTTTATTTTCCTCAAATATCACTTTCCCATCTTTTGTAATAGCTTTTACTGATATTAAAATTTTGCTAAGTTCTGGTACATATACTACCTCATTCAGAATACATTCTTTTGTATCAATTGTTCCAATCTTTTTTTGCTACGCATATGTCAGTTTGTTGTTTTGATAAGGTTTCAAACAATTCTATGTCATTTACCATATGAGCAGTGCTTCCTGAATCAAATATAAACAGATTCTTTTCGGTTTCATCAAAATTTTTATTTTCTGTCAAAAAAGACAACTTTTTTTCTGTGTTCTTTTCAGTTTTATTTTCACTACTTGTGCTTGGCTTGTTTCTATAAAAACAACTGTTTTCTGTGTGGTTAATTTTCTTACAAATACTACATCTTTTTAAACTTGTTTTGTTTTGATGGTTTGGATTGTTATTACAATTTTCATTCTGATGTCTTTAATTTTCATGGTAATTTTTATTTCTATATTTGCAAAATGGAGCTATGTGATTGTTTTCCTGCTACAACACTGGAATGCAACAGATCTTTTTTTTTCTTTGTTTTTGTTGGCATTTTCTTGTGATAATAATCTTGAAATGAGATTTTCTAAGGTTTTTTCAGCACGAGGAGTTGACTCCCAAGCAGTTCTTAAAAAATCTAAATCTTTCAGGTAAAATGCTTAATATTTTTGAAATCAATACGTCTGTAACGTCTTGCTTTAATGCTTTAAATCTATATGCTAAATTCTGTAGCTTAATCACATGTGTCGATAGGTCGCTGCCCCTTTAATAGCTAAAACAAAAAAAATCTTCCAGCAATCTGCACTTTTGATCTTCACTATCTTTTTTAAACAAATCTTTGAGTTTCTTATACATATCTGCAGCGGTAATACAGTTCATTATATACACTAAAACCTTTTTGTCAACAAGAGTTTATTATTTTTTGAGCTTTTGCATCACTTTGTATCCAACTTTTTTATCTTTTTCTTCAGACAACCTTTCAAACGTTTCATCATTATTCACTATTGCATATAGTCCAGTAGCTTTAAAATACACAAATGTTTTAAAATTCCACATTTCAAAAGATTTAGAGTTTATCAGTTTTTCAATATTTCCAATATCTTCCGTTTAATTTTTCATGTTCTTTGTTGTTTTCTAGGTTATTTGTGATTTTTCACCAGAATTTTCACTTAGTAAGTGTTTTATTTTATTATTTATTTGCAATGTTCTGGGCCCATAACCTCTTGGTTTTTTATGTTATTTTAATTTTAGTTATTATTTTATTTTTATTAGAATGCACAGTTTTTGAACACTTATTTTATTTTTTTATTACAACTGACTGTTACACTAAATCTTCTCCTTTTTTATATAAACTTCAATCTCACAATATGATATATAATAATATCACTAATCAAATACATCTTATTACTTTTCCGCCCAACCTATCTATATGCGAGAAAAGTATTGGTTTACCCCAAAAAAAGTTGAAATTTGAAAAAAAAAATTTTTTTACGTTTTTCATCAACAACACGAAAAAGCGGTTTTTAGAAAAAAATCCTGTGTGTATGTCGTCGTCGTTGTAGTCGGCCACTTTTCCTTACATGTCTTGTTAGCACGATACAGCCCCGGAGTGCCATAAGTCACCAATTTTATGATTGAATATTGTTAAGGACATATCACAGATGAATCCTATTAATTTTCAGCGCACCATAGCTAGTACACGGGGTGCTATGGTACTTGAAGTACGACATTTTGTCTTTTTTTGAGAATTTTCAGTTTGTTAGTACGATACAGCCTCCGGAGTTCAACAAATCATCAATTTTATGATTGATTATTATTCAGGACATCTCACTGATGAAACCTATTGATTTTCAGCTCACCAGAGCCAATACAACAGGTGCTACAGTACTTTAAGTACGATATTTTTTGAGAAGTTCCAGTTTGTTAGCATGATACAGCCTCCCGAGTATATACAAGTTACCAATTGGATATTATTCAGAGCATCTCAAAGATGAACTCTATTGATATTAATCTCACCAAAGCCAGTACAACGGGTACTATGGTACTTGAAGTACAAAATTTTTGTCATTTTGGGATAATTTTCAGTTTGTTAGCACGATACAGCCTCCAGAGAGTATATGATTGGTCAATTTTATGATTGAATATAGTTCAAGGTGTCTCACAGATGTACCCTATTGATTTTCAGTTCACTAGAGCGAGTACAGCGGGTCCTGTAAATCCAGATATACTAAATTTTTGGTTATTTTTGGAGAAATTTCGGTTTGTTAGCACGATACATTCCCCGAAGTGTATACAAGTAACAATTTTATGATAGAATATTGTTCAGGGCCACAGATGCGGAAAAGTTAGTTTTAATCTTTAAAACCGTTTATTTTATTTTTTTATAACCTATTATCTACTTTCCCAACAGCCCAGTCTTTCAAAATTAATGCTAAGTTCATAAGTGGTCATCATATGTATGATTTCGATTATTTTGTATTACTTGGTATATTTTCATCAATATTTTGATGATATCTTCGTTTCAAATTTTACCCAAGCGACTCATTTTGACAACTTATAATTATTACTTTGTCAAACTTTCCGTGTCCTTGGTTACATTGTTGGAAACATCAAAGTTGTTAAACCAATCACAATTTTAAGACAGCTAATCTTTTCGTGATGATACCATTTGTCTTTAGTTTGTGATTGGTCAGAGTGTCTGAAAATTTGGATATGAGAAATAGTCAGTAGTAATACCACAAGTGATTGAATTTTCGCGATTCATTTCTGAACCAAACTGAAACAATTCAGTCGAGTATAGAAATAAAAGACAGACTTAGGAGATAAATTCAATTACTAGTGGAATTTGTAGACTATTTTACAAACAAAGTGAAAGGTAGAAAGTCTGAAATTCGGCAGAATTAGAAAATATTAGCAAAATAGTTAAGAAGTTTATCTCAGGAATTAATAAAGTTTAATAAACAGGAAACATTAACATCGAACGAAATTCATATTTAATTAAACATGTAATAACATAACGTACTTAATTATTTTTCAATTATAATTATAAATGGTAGTTATATACAATGCTTCGGTACATTTTCATCGATTTTTTCGTTGATTAATTCCATAGAATTTATCCCAAATCTGTTCATTTTTAAATGCGTGTGCAACTCGATTACTTATAATGTGGCACCTTGTATGTACAACCTCTACGCTATATCAAATCACTATAGAACCACTTACAATGGTCACTACACAGCATATTGCCGACATCCCTACACGGGACAGTGGCACGAATATAACGATTCAAGGGTGCTATTAATATCGTGGAAATCTTTAGTTAGTGGAGAAACATATGTTCTCTTCTATGAACAAGATGACACAACGTCCCACCTTTAAGTTTAATAATTTTTTTTTAATTTTATTTATTAGTTTTTAAATTGTATATTTTCATTGTGAACCAATGTCTTCTTTGTTTTTTTCTGTAAAATTTATTTATATATTCATATATACATTGTAGTCTTATTAAATTAATATATGATTACTCGACGTTTAACTGTCACATATATAAATCTGAAAACATCGAACTGGACAGGCCAATCAGGGTTAAGAGTCAAGTTTGTTGTTATCGATAATCCGAATTTGACAAGAGCTCCTGATTGATTCATTCGACAAGTGCGTGAAATAGTCGAGGTGACAATCGCTGCAGATTGAAATGTCAAATTATTTTTTGATAACATCAGATGCAATTTCATTGATCCTCACAAGCTCAAGCGTTTAAACATTATTTTTTTATATTAGTGTTTTAAATGAAACTCAACGTTTCTAACTAATTCCACAATATAATGAAAAATAATAAAAATTCTAAAAAATTGACAATTGTTTCGATAACTGAATATCATCGTCAGAATGACATATGTTACTTCATTTTATGCCTACCTGATGTTTAGTAGTTATTTTTGGCTAGATCTTATGATTGACTTAATATATGTTAATAGAAAAAAGAAGAAGATGTGATATTACAAATATTGAAGCTTAGATATTATTAGCCCTATGGTGATATCCTGGATATCATTTTTCCAATTAAGATCAGTATAACTGTGCAATGATATAGAAAACCAGGAAAACTATATCTGCTGATCTTTACAATTATCACTTAAGAAGACAGTTTAATAGTGGAGGAAATCCAGTTCTTGAAGAGTTGGAAATTAGAAGACACTTAAGAAACCCACAGTATGAAGTCGTCAATGAACAGATAAATCTAGGGAGTTCTTCACTATTAAACTGTCTTCTTAAGTGATAATTGTAAAGATCAGCAGATATAGTTTTCCTGGTTTTCTATATCATTGCACAGTTATACTGATCTTAATTGGAAAAATGATATCCAGGATATCACCATAGGGCTAATAATATCTAAGTATCAGTATTTGTAATATCACATCTTCTTCTTTTTTCTATTAACATATCTTAAGTCAATCACAAGGTAGGTCACTTCTTGGTCTAGCCAAAAATAACTACTAATCATCAAGTAGACATCAAATGAAATGTAACTTCTGTCATTCTGACGATGATATTCAGTTATCGAAACAATTGTCAATTTTTTAGAATTTTTATTATTTTTCATTATGTTGTGGAATTAGTTAGAAACGTTGAGTTTCATTTAAAACACTAATATGAGTAGATTCCACGAAGTAAGGGTCGAGACAGTTAATATCTTTTTTTTTGTGTTTGAGCATCGACATCTAGGTCATTGTGCTCGGGGTAATTTATATTTTATAAAATAAATTTCTGGACTTTAGATAAGTTATCACCTGGTTAAGCTCGTCATTTTGGTTTCTAAGAATGTTTTCGATCTGGGGTATTTTGAGGAATTGTCTGTGAAAATTGAAGGCTGCACAAGTAAATATATGTTGTGCTGTCCGTGGGCTGCTGCACGTATCACATCTAGGTCTGTTCTTTCCAAGGTGGAGGTGTAAATGGGTTAGGTTTGTGTGGCTTATCCTTAATCTGCCGAGGACGACTTGTTCACGTCTTGTTAGTGTTTTGAGGTAGGACCATTTTTGTACGCTCGGTTTAATGTGTCCATCATATGTATTCCATCTGTTCTGCCAAGCTTCATAAATTTTATTCTTTAAATCCGTTTTCATATCCAGGAAGGTGTTAGGTATGCCTTTGTCAACTGTTCCGCTTGCGGCTTTTTTTGATACTAGTTCAGCTTCATTATTACCGGTAATATCGGTATGCCCAGGTATCCACATTATTGAAATATTCCTTTGCATACTGTATAGATGGGTTGATAATTCTTGAATGCGTACAATCCATTCCTTTGCAGAAAAACGATTTTTTGTCGAGAGAGTGGCAGTTAAGGAATCCGTACAAACTAAACATTTTTCAAAACTGCTCTGATTGAAGTACAACAACGCTTGGCATATTGCATACAACTCGGCATTAAGTATACTAAACTCTTAGTTTAGGGTTCAAAAGAAGGAATCTACACTGATTACGATTGCCGCCCCTGTTCCATTAGGTATATGTTTTTGAACCATCTGTGTAGATGACTAAATGTTCGTTGTATAGATCCATTTGTTCTAAAAAGAGCGTTCGGTAGATCGATGGTGCCAGTATCTTCTTTCTTGAGTTGATAAAATGATCAAAAACATTTTACAATAAATAACTGTTTCTTAATTTTATTGACAGTAAATAATCACACCCATAATACTCTGATATTTTTTTTCGTTCGAAAGTAATCAGAAACTTCTTAAGGTTTCTAATAATTCGTAAATTGCCTGTCAGTGTTCTAATCGTCTTGTTTGTGAGGGATTCAAAACTATAAAACAGGAAATCGAATGGAAATCACGTTCGCACGTACACCCACAGGCAGGATGTATGTGTGTGTGTTAGTGACGTACAATTTATTTTATGGCAACTACCATTTTCGAATTGACCAGATTTTAATATTACCCGTAATTTACGAACGGTAACTGGACTAAATTGGGTCAATCTTTCGTATACGAGGAGATAGAAAAATAGTCTGCTTCAAATGTAGAAAAACTTGAATCATATTAGTAATTTGTTTATACTTTTATTATAATATTAATCTGTAAAACCACTGGATCAAACGAGAGTAATACCAGTCATATAATTTTTGACATGTATTTATTACACTGACTGAATATGTATTGTTGTCAGGGGATCTAAACAGCACATTTCCGTTTGTCTCAATCAAGAATTGTTGCATGCAATATTTTTATTTCAGCTTAAATTCCAATGAATAGATCACGAGTATATAAAAAAATTAAAATACTATTATTTACTGTCGAAAATTGCAATTTAAATTGTCGTGTGAAAACGGATTTACAGTTCCGGTGACGTCACACATGTTTGTCATGGGTCATATTGGTTCGTCCCTTGCTTTTATAGTTGCTTAAATTTCGACTTTCTCGAGTTACATGTATAAAAACAAAGCAAAATGGTTAAAAAAAATTAGAAATGATACACAGTCAGCGGATTCTCGGCAGTCAGATTATTATAAAATAAATTTTTTAATTTAGTTTTTTTACTTTCTGTTCAGATATTCAAGACTTAACTTATATTAATTTATATTTGTATTATTTTAATAATTATTATATTTTTGTTTTTAAAAACAAGTTTTTTAGTTTAAATATATAAAATTCGAGATATTTTTTGAATGAATATATCAGGGTACTTTATACATACTGTAGTTAGACCCTTTCCTTTTCACATTTGAAAACTGCACTTTAAACAACAACAAAAATTACAACCATGTCAAATAACACACATTTTCTGTAGATTCGATATGTCAGGCTTTTATGAACCCAATTTCCATTTTTATTCGAAAAATGCAATTAATTTTCTCAATAAAAGAATGTTTACCGTTACAACTATAACCTGCAATAAGTTATTACAACAGAAGTGACGTCATTCAATGCTAATTCATTTCAAGCTGCTTTTAATTCGTAATCATTGTCAAGAATATTAACTACAACAAAAACGTTGCAGTTACCTCTTTTTTTCAAGATTTTTGTCACAAAATATTGATAAATATTATATACATAGAAACCCGAACACCCAATAAAAATAATTTTATTTTGGTAATATTGGGCATACATATCAGGGAGTTCGTAATATGTAAATGATTAAAATTTCACTCCAATAGGGTGAGGATAATCTAAGTTTCTGCTTACTTTAATAATGGTTTGAAGCTCCTCGATTTCTTACACATTCCCTAATGCGTCTAAGAATATTCATAATTAGTTGATAATATCTTCCTGGGATATCTCATTCCATGCCACCACTATCTCATGTCGGAAAGCCATCAGAGTTTGAGGAGGAGGACGCTATAAATTTCTTAAGCTTCTGCGGATTATGTCCCACACATGTTCAATTAGGGACAAATCCGGGGATATTCGAGGCCAAGGTAGGAGATTAATTTCAGCCTGGTGGAAGTAGTCCAAGGTTTGTATACCTATATGTGACTGAGCGTTATCTTGCTGAAAAGTAGGACCTTGAAGTGTCATGAGGTAAGAAATCAGATGAGGTTCCAATATTTTTTGAATTTTATTAGCCTCTGATGAAGACTAAAGGTGACCTTGAGCCATAAGCAATGGAACCCCATATCATAACTCCAACAGTACATGCCGCTTAACAAAAAATTGAGGATTACGACGTTCGCCTCGTCTCCTTCTCACCCTCGTTCGACCATCAGACGATAGTGTTCCAGTCTTGATTCCACACTAGTCGGTCTTGGCACCACTGAAGTCGATTTCTTCGATGTTCCAGAATTAAAGGTAACACCAACTGAGGTCGATATGAAAAAAGTCCAAACCTTCTTATCCGTTTATAAACACTCCGCATTCTAAGGACTCTTCCATGTTCTGCAAACCACTGAGTTGCTTGTCGATGAGAAACGATCTCTTAGAGTTAATAACTGTGCCTCTAGAAATCTTGTTCGGCATTCTTGGTGCCATACCTGATAACATCTGACAACAGTATCCACACTCCTGTTTATTCTACCAGCAATTTCTCGGAACGACATTCCAGCTTCCCGAAGCCGAAGACTAACAAATCGACCTCTCTCGAACTCAGTTAGCTGCCGATAATTTTCATTTCTTCGCACTCTAGGTAAGATAAACACTGAATTTTTGTAAGGCAACGTTTAAAACCACTGAACTCGAATAAGTTTTGAATTCTGATATCGGAATGGGCCGGTTCGTCGAGTACTTACAGGAATGTTCAACTGATAGCGCTAAAATTCTAATTTTGTATCAAGACTTTTTGTGATAAACATGTACGTGAAATATTTTTGATATAAAATAATATTAGTGTTTTAAATGAAACTCACGGTTTCTAGTTAATACCACAATATAATAAAAATTGTTCGGGTTTCTGTCACTGAGTATATTTGCATGTTACTTATTATTTCCCAGATTTATTTTATGAAGTTTTACAGTACAAAAATGGAGTGTTTTCTGGAAGACAATTACTAAAGTTATTGCCTATTACTAAGCTCCTCTATTACAAACAAAAAGTGTAATTAGATTGCAAATAAACATGATAGGTACAAAAATTGAATAGATGAGGATTTTACTTGATGAAGATCCATACTGAACGATGAAATAAAACAATATAATTCGTTTAAATCTTCATTTATTTGAACTAATGTTCAATTTAAATTTGTTGACGCGTTTCACTAACACAGTAGCTTTGTCAAAACTAATGAAGGTATAATATAAAAATGTCTTAATATAGACAGTGCATAAATACAGAATTCTATTTACTAATGTTAACAAAGGTATTGAAAGAAAGTAGTAAATAGAATTCAAATAAATGAAGATTTGAACAAATTATATTGTTTTATTTATAAATTAACAAAATCCAATAAATGCTATTGTGATTTGATTAAATTCACTTACGAATCCAGTAGAAAGAAGTGGTGGTTTTGGTTGAATCCCTTTCGAAACAAAATGCACATTCTCTACTAATACTTTTAAGCCAATGAAAGCTTGACAATACAGACAATAACAACCGTAATGTATCGGAGAGTGGCATTAATTTTAGGACGACAAAACCAAACAAAGAAAATGAGTTAAGCGTTATAATCACAGTCGTTAATAAAGATTAAATTTTTAGTGTTCTATTAAACGATAGTATCTCATTCCATTCCTAAAATGAGTAATGATTTATTCCAAATAATGAAATAAACCAAATTTTAATACTTTCCTTATTCGGTGCTCTTTTTGAACAAAAATAACGAGAACATCGAAATTAAAAGGGACCCAAAAATGTTTAACCGAACTTTATAACCAAAAATTGAATTGGGGACCGAATTTTAAGCTGTATGAACCTGGAGCCCAACTTATAAAAAAAATCTCATTTTAAGCTCAGACTTAACTATTAACGATGAGGTATTTGTAGTAAAAATTTTATTTTTGTAGTTGAAATTGTAATGCCCGAAAAATAAAATCGTCAAATTAAACAACTAAAACATCATCGGATAAAAATGAAAACTACTTTAATATACCTAAAATCGTTTGTAGTATAATTTTAAATTTTGCAGTCAGAATATTAGTCCCTTAAAACTCAAAATAATCGAAAAAATCGATAGAAAAGTAATCTCATTTTAACCTCACACTTACAAACGATGTAGGTAATTGTAGTAACATTTTTATTTTTGTAGTGGAAATTGTAATGTCCGAAAAATAAATTCGTCAAATTGAACCATTAACACATCATCGGATAAAAACGAAAACTATTTTAATATACCTAAAATCGTTTGTAATATATTGTAGTATAATTTTAAATTTTGTTGTAAGAATATTAGTCCCTGAAAACCGATAGAAAGATAATCTTATTTTATCCTCACACTTACTACAAACCATGTAGGTAATGGTAGTAACATTTTTATTTTTGTAGTAGAAATTGTAAAATCGTTTGTATTATATTGTAGTACAATTTTAAATTTTGTAGTAAGAATTATAGTCCCTGAAAACTGCAAACAATCATAAAAACAGATAGAAAAATAATGTCATTTTAACCTCACACTTACTACAAACGATGTAGATAATTAAAGTAACATTTTTATTTTTGCAGTCGAAATTGTAATGCCCGAAAAATAAAATCGTCAAATGAAACCATTAACACATCATCAGATAAAAACGAAAACTATTTTAATACATCTAAAATGGTTTTTAGAAAAAATAAATGGTTTTAAACATTAAAACTAACTTTTCCGCATCTGTAGCCCTGAATAATATTCTATCATAAAATTGTCACTTGTATACACTTCGGGGGATGTATCGTGCTACCAAACCGAAATTTGTCCAAAAATAACCAAAAATGTAATATATCTGGATTTATAAGACCCGCTGTACTCGCTCTAGTCAGCTGAAAATCAATAGGGTACATCTGTGAGACACCTTGAACAATATTCAATCATAAAATTGGTCACTTGTATACACTCTGGAGGCTGTATCTTTCTAAGAAACTGAAAATTCTCCAAAAATTTGGTACTGCAAGTACCATAGAACACGGTGTACTGGTTTAGTGAGCTGAATATCAATAGGATTCATCTTTGAGACGCTCTGAATAATATCCAATCATAAAATTGGTCACTTGTATATACTCCCGTGTCTGTATCGTGCTAACAAAATTAAATTTCTCCAAAAATGACAAAAATATCGTACTTAAAGTACTATAGCACCTATTGTACTGGCTCTGGTGAGCTGAAAATCAATAGGGCTCATCTGTGAAGTGTTCTGAATAATATTCAATTATAAAATTGGTAACTTGATGAACTCCGGAGGCTGTATCGTGCTAACAAACTGAAATTTCTCAAAAAATGACTAAAATGTCGTACTTCTAGTACCATAGCACCCGTTGTGCTGGCTCAGATGAGCTGAAAATCAATAGAGTTCATCTGTGAGATGCCTTGAACAATATTCAATCATAAAATTGGTGACTGGTTGCACTCCGGAGGCTGTATCGTGCTAACAAGACATGTAACGAAAAGTGGCCGACGACAACGACGACGATATAAACACAAGATTTTTTTTCTGAAAACCGTTTTTTTGGGTTGTTGTTGATTGAAAACGTAAAAATAACTCAAAAAAAAATTTCAAATTTCCAACTTTTTTTGGGGTAAACCAATACTTTTCTCGCATATTAGATAGGTTGGGCGCAAAAGTAAAATCCTGTGTATATGTCATCGTCGTCGTTGTCGTCGGCGGCCACATTTTGTTTCATGTCTTGTTAGCACGATACAGCCTCCGGAGTGCAACAAATCACAAATTTTATGATTGAATATTGTTCACGACATTTCACAGATGAACCCTATTGATTTTCAGCTCACAATAGCCAGTACAACGGGTGCTATGGTACTGGAAGTACGACATTTTTGTCATTTTTTGAGAAATTTCAGTTTGTTAGCACGATACAGTCTACGGGTTGCAAAAAGGAAGCAATTTCATGATGGAATATTATTCAGAACATCTCACAGATGAACCCTATTGATTTTCAGCTCACGACAGCCAGTATAACAGGTGCTATAGTACTTTAAGTACGACATTTTTGTCATTTTTGGATAAATTTCAGTTTGTTAGCACGATACAGCCTCCAGCGTGTATACAAGTGACCCATTTTATGATTGAATATGGTTCAGGGCCCCTTATAGATGAACCTTATTGATTTTTAGCTCACCAGAGCTAGTACAACGGGTGCTATGGTACCTTAATTACTACATTTTTTGTTCTTTTTGCAGAAATTTCGGGTTGTTAGTACGATACAGCCTCCGGAGTGTATACAAGTGGCCATTTTATTTTTTATAATTGGATATTTTTCAAGGTGTCTCATTCAAGGTGTCTCACAGATGTACCCTATTGAATTTCAGCTGACTATAGCGAGTACAGCGGGTTCTATAAATCTAGATATACTGCATTTTTGTTTACTTTTGGAGAAATTTCGGTTTGTTAGCACGATACTGCCCCCGAAGTGTACACAAGTGACAATTTTATGATAGAATATTATTCAGAGCATCTCACAGATGCGGGAAAGTTAGTTTTAATCTTAAAAACCATTTATTTTTTTGTCGGTTTATTCGATTATTTTAGGTTTTCAGGGACTAATATTCTTACTACAAAATTTAAAAGTATGCTACAAACTATTTTAGATATATTGAAATAGTTTTCGTTTTTATCTGATATGTGTCAAAGGTTTAATTTGACGATTTTATTTTTCGGGCATTACAATTTCTACTACAAAAATAAAAATGTTGCTACAATTACTTTTATCATTAATAGTGAATGTGAGCTTAAAATGATAGTCGGGTTCCAGATTTATACAGCTCGAATCTTAGTGAAATCTTCCTCATTCGAAGTGCTATCTCATACTAGTTCTGGATTTGTTTTATACGCCTCTTGATTGGTGCACTTTTAGGATGAATACCACGTCAATTCTTGCAGACATCTAATTAATTTCTTTAATCATTTTTCTTTTATCAAAAATTTGGCATATTAAATTTTTTTTTGGTATCTATAAGTAGCTGTCTGAAAATGCAAAGTAATCGATATTGTGTATTTCTAATTAATAATTGAAAGTAAAATGAGTATGTAGTTTGACCAAATCTCACACAAGTCATCGGCCAATAAGAAATGCTTAGCCATCAGCAAGAAATTGTGGCAACAACGTGGCCTAGAATGTCAAAATCTGCTGGTTGGTTGTAATCGAACCAGAGCGATTTATACAGTGCTATTCAAAAGTTCCCTACCCCCTCGTATCGTTGGAACGGTTATACATGAACTAGTGAAATTTGGAAACTGAATATTAGCGGTTTTAAACGGTCCTACTAGTGATGATAAGTGACATAATCACTTATGACGTAATAGGGTCATTGTGACCAATAATTTTAAATGGGCTGCGGCAACCGACACCTCTTTTAAAAGGCATTGTAAAAACCTATTCAATGATACCAATATTGTTTGTGTCCATGGTAATTTTGAGGGATTAAATAAGTAACAAAAGTAATATCTCATCCATACCTCAAATGTGACTAGTAATACAACAATGAAAAACTCAAAGTTAAAATGTCACACATTTATTTTATTATACTGAAGTGCTGAGCTACTAGTTTCGTCCCTCAATGGCCATCTTCAGGCTACAAAGAATGTTTGGGTAAGGAAGAAAACATTAAACAAACTGTATATCTTACCTAAATGATGATAATTATTAGTGGGTCAACAAACGTCCACATATAGCGCCGATGAAGGGAAGGATGTAATTTAGGTTACTGGAAAGCGCAACAACTATAAACGCATGTTACCCCCGAAATAAAAGCTAACGATACAAATTATGGTAAAAGTTAGCGTAAACAAAATTTACTCTGTGAAAAAGAAGAAGAATAGTCAATAAACTAAAAATAGTAGTCTAGTCAAAAGATAAAAAAGAAGATTATGACAGTAGTATTTAACTTAAAAAGAGTGAATCAAATTGTAAACAATTGTAAATCAAGATATTTCTATAGTAACTTACATATAGTTGGTAAAATATTGTTAACAGCGATTTTTTACAATAACAACAATATCAAAACTACCAAAAGTAAAGGAATACACAAAACAATCAAAATGGGAGATTGAGGAAGATGTATGGATTTTTTGGTCTTAGTTGCTCATTAAGACAAACAGCGTTGTTATCAGAACTAATCCGGTTAATCTCGAAAATCTAGAGGAAATTCATTCTAGGACCTTTAAAGCACCTATGTAATCTACACGCATCTGATAAAGAAAAATTGTGGTTTTCAGATATAATATGATTTGCAAAAGTAGATGGTGAAGCAGGTGGGTCAGTATTTTGAAATCTTTTAACAAAACTAAGATGTTCTTTTATTCTAGTGTCTAACAAACGACCAGACTGACCGATATAGACAGCATTACAATCCTGACAGCTCAATTTATATATACCAGGAGAATGTAACATCAGAACAGAATCTTTGGTGTTAAGCAAAAAAGATCTTAGATTATTATCAGTCTTAAAGCCAAATTTAATGTTATATCTCTTGAAAATGTTACCAAACTTTTAAGATACAGGGCCAAGGAAATGTAAAGAGCCAACATACTTAGATACATCGTTATTTGAAGTGTAATCGTGTAATGTAATAGTGGGAAAAGTTAGTTTAAATTTATTAAAATGTCTAATGTATATTTTGTTGAATAAAGAGAGTGGAAAGTTATTATTAATTGCAATTTGTTTAATAATATTGATTTCCTTATTGAAGGCTTCCTGTGACAAAGGCAATGAAAAAGCCCTATGCAAGAAACTATTGAAGGATGCAATTTTATGTGACTGGGGGTGGTTAGAGTGAAAATTAATAACTGTGTCCGTTGTGGTAGGTTTACGATAAATCTGAAAATCCAACCTTCCAGAACTAACATCCCTAGTGATCAACAGGTCCAAGAAGGGAATACTATCCTCAAACTCAAACTCCATCGTAAATTTAATTCTAGGACGAAGGGTGTTGATAAAATCCAAAAAAGAGAAAGCCAACAAGATCTTTTTTGGTTAACACCAAAGATTATATTCCGACGTTACATTCTCCTGGTATATATAAATTGAGCGTCAGGATTGTAATGCTGTCTATATCGGTCAGTCTGGTCGTTTGTTAGACACTAGAATTAAAGAACATCTTAGTTTTGTTAAAAGATTTCAAAATACTGACCCACCTGCTTCACTATCTGCTTTTGCAAATCATATCTGAAAACCACAATTTTTCTTTATCAGATGCGTGTAGATTACATAGGGGCTTTAAAGGTCCCAGGATGAATTTACTCGAGATTTTCGAGATTAACCGGATTAGTTCTGATAACAACGCTGTTTGTCTTAATGAGCAACTAAGACCAAAAGATCCATACATCTTCCTCAATCTCCCATTTTGATTGTTTTGTGTATTCCTTTGCTTTTGGTAGTTCTAATATTGTCAAGTGTTGTAATTGTAAAAAATCGCTGTTAACAATATTTTACCAACTATATGTAAGTTACTATAGAAATATCTTGATTTACAATTGTTTACAATTTGATTCACTCTTTTTAAGTTAAATACTACTGTCATAATCTTCTTTTTATCTTTTGACTAGACTACTACTTTTAGTTTATTGACTATTCTTCTTCTTTTTCACAGAGTAAATTTTGTTTACGCTAACTTTTACCATAATTTGTATCGTTAGCTTTTATTTCGGGGGTACCATGCGTTTATAGTTGTTGCGCTTTCCAGTAACCTAAATTACATCCTTCCCTTCATCGGCGCTATATGTGGACGTTTGTTGCCCCATTAATAATTATCATCATTTAGGTAAGATATACAGATTGTTTAATGTTTTCTTCCTTACCCAAACATTCTTTGTAGCCTGAAGATGGCCATTGAGGGCCGAAACTAGTAGCTCAGCAGTAAAATAAAATAAATGTGTGAGATTTTGACTTTGAGGTTTTCATTGAAATAAGTAACAGTTGAATCCGAATAGGCCTCCGGATAGTTCTCAAAAAAATATGATTTTTTTTGTACGTTTAATAGTTTGTTTAATTTTGTTTATCACACGTGCTCTAGGTGATAAAGTAGCAGCGATATTATCATTTGTCAAACTAGACAAAATGGTCATGAAGCGGAACGTTTATTTGTGGGAGCTACTTCGTAAGTTTGAAACAAATCGATCTGGCAGACCATAAAATGATGGAAAAAATTATTTAATCGGAAAAATCGTAGTAAATCCTACATCTTCTACAGCCCAAGTTGCATCAACCTGTGAAATCAGTCAAAGCACTGTACACCAGGTGTTGAAAAAATGTTCGCCCATATAAATTAAAAATGGTTGATCCATTCTCAGATGACGACACGGCACGAAAATATGGTCACTAAAATTAACCAACATCCAGACTATGCCAAAACAATTTATTTTAGTGACGAAAGTACGTTCTACATTAATGGAAATGTAAATACTGAAAATGTGAGGTTTTGGAGTGAGATAAATGTTTGGGCAGGTATCCTGGGAAACCACATCGTTGGGCCTTTTTTTAAATACCAACTTAATCGGTGAGGTATATCTAAAGATGTTGCAAAATGCAATTATAGAAATTTTGCGGTAAGACGGTATTTGGATAAGGAATATCATGGTGGATGGATTAGACGACGAGATCCAACGGAATAGCCATCTCTGTCACCGGACCTCACACCTTTGGATTTTTTTCTGTGGGGGGTATCTTAAATCGAAGAATTTGACCACTGAATTTGACAATATTGATGTTTTAAAACAACGTATTGTTGCAGAATGTACGGCTATTTCCATAAACATATTTGAAAAAGTACGACAAGAGTTTCGTAAATTCTACTGCCAGGAAGTAAATGGAGCTCATTTCGAACAACTGTTATAAGTGGGTACAGTTTTTTGAATTTGTAATTAAAATCATTATTAAAGTATACTTGTTACTGATTTCATCCCTAAAAACTATCAAACACAAAACGATATTAGTATAAATATAACAAGGATATAACAATTTTTCAATTTTATTCTAAATAATACTACTTCCGGTTCCGGTAGAAGTAACTCACAGTTAAATAACACTTTTAATTTCAGTTAATTCCCGTAAACCTACGGTTGAGTGCTATTTTTTAGATGTAAACGAAATTATGGTATTTATTCTTTAATATACTTTATTTTTCAACATATATTAGTTTGAATAATTAAACTTCAAATTTAATATTCGCTATTGGTACATCCTTAAATACAGAATATTTCACTTGAAAATCTGCTTAAACATATTGCAGACCTACGAGAAATAAGTTTAAAAATCGATATGAATCCATCATGTTTACCTTGATATGTTCGTGTAAATTATAGAGATCAAAACAATTTAATTCTTGCCGTTTATTATATATTATCGTTGAGTGAAAAATTTCACTCAACAATATTATATTGTAGATTTGCAATCATTATTGCATAATTTTCGTTAGGTATAAATAATTAGTAACCCGCCTTAATAATAACCACAATGACTAACTATATTGACCAAATAATGCGCCTTAACTGGCTTTGTCGATGACACAATGAGAACGAAGTATGAAAAAAAAATCAACATACTGCAGTGTTAGCATCCTCATCCAAGGTCACCTGATTCTCTTATTATTTATAGATAAACGAATAACAAAACACCGGCCATATTGTATTCTTTGTTCTTGAATGATACTGCGAATATGTTGATAGTTAAATATTGACTGTTATTGTTAACTTGATGGTTTTATATTCCAGAAAAAAAGTTAATAATGTGATATTTATTTGTTTCTTTCTTATTATACGCTGAATTTTGTTTACGATCTCGTTTTTTGCATGAATTGCCCAGATTTTAATTCATTGTATACCCAATATTTAATTTGAAATTTAATATTCAAATCTTGAACAGTACTATTTCGATTACATGGAAAAACTAGCTCTTTGCTGTTGGTTTAAGAAAAATAATAGGTAATTGAAACTACAAATTTCATTTGACTGTGGGTTATTTATCTCCACCAAAAATAGTATTATTTTCGTAATGCGATACTTATTTTTAACTGAACTCGACTAAAATTACCAACACATTTTTTGAAACTGTATACTTTGTTGAATTTTTTTATTCAAAAGAATTTGTCGTGGCCGTAGTTTTTTGAGCAATATTTGATATTAATTTTCGTCATTTCACAGACAAGCAGATTTCCGATAGCTGAAATTTCGCATATTCTCCATTATTTCAAAACCATTAAACCAGTTGTCTATTGATATATTCCTTCCAGAAATATGAATCCGTTCGGTTATTCTTTGGACCACAGCATCTGTTTTATTACTGAGTTGGTAGGGACCATCAGGTTGTACACCAGCATAAATCTGAAAGTTTTTTACATAAAATAATTTTGATTCAACTAGTGCGAATATTTTTAAAACATATTTTGCTGGTTTGTTGGCAATTTGCGTCCTAAAGCTACATCGCCCTCGGAACGCCCACAACATCTCATCAAGTGTTGTGTAGTCACCAACACCATAAGCACGCTGACAATTTCTAACAAAATCGCTTACTGCTGTTATTTTGTCCAGATTACGTCTTTATTCTCTTGAATGTATATCGTCAAACCTGAGACACATAAATAAAAAACGAAATCGATTTATTCTCATTATTGCTGGAAAAATAGGACATCCGTTTCCACCGGTTTCCCAGTATTTTCCAAGATTCATTCGATTTCCATGCGTAACCTCTGCTTTTTAAAGTAAACCTATTACCACTTTAATGTATGTCACCGATGTCTCTTTTTTTCTATAATTAAAAATTTCATTTGTTGTTTGTTTTCTAATGTAAATATTTGTATTTTCAACTATATTATTCAACATTTGCTCATCTACATACTTTCTAAAGGAGACTGAATACCTCGTGCGTACTGAGTAACGCCAGGTAAATACATAATCAAATTTTCTCTTCTTGTGCGAACATTTCTTGGAAGACATTCTTTTCTTCATTTAGTTCCATCTTTTCCCATATAATAACTACTTCTATTACTTTGACTGCTTGTCGCCTCATCTGATGAATTTACTCTCTCGATTTCATCATTTTCTTCGTCAACGTCTTGTTCAGAAACTGAATCATGTTCACTGCAGTCAATAAAATCATGGTCAGCAAACGAATCATCGTCCTCATCAGACACATCTTCCGCACATACCTCTTCATACATTTTTTGAAGTCTAGCAATCTGTTTTGGAAACTCATCCATGATGAAATCAATATAAAGATATTTAAATCATAAATATAATAATAAAAATAAATAAAGTTTGAAATTACTTACTTTTTATTGTATCTTTAGGAACTCTATATCAATAAACACTAAGTAACAATCACCCAACTGCAAAGATTATATATACGGATAGATCTGCCACTCTGTACAAAAATTTTACGACACATTTGAATCTAAGCGTCATCTAGATTCACGACCGTGTACTAATCTTTTAATTGTACCAATGTTTAGATCCAAGCTAACGCAGTGTATGGGCGGGAAATTTGAAAATTAAATTAAGCGGGAAATTTAAAAATAGACATATGGTTGCGCGAGAAATTTAAAAATAAAGTTACCGGCGAAATTTTAAGTGATCGAAGCTGGTCGTCACCTCAAATTGTAAAGAAAACAAAAGTATTTTGTAAAATATTTTTATTTGCTAGCATTCCAAATTCAAAGTTGCTGTTAACAACAAAATGTTATAAGTTGAAATGCTATAAAAAAAGAAGTATTTCACAAAATGCTTTGGTTTCATTTACAATTTGAGATGACAACTAGCTTTGATCATTTACATTTCTAGGAAAAATTATGGCAATGTTAAATTTTATATGAAGTATAGGTAAATTAAAACACAGATTGAGCATTAATGTCATTTTTATTTTGTGTTTGACATTCTAAATATTACATACCTCACACATACATTTATCAATGAAGTATGAGAATAAAATAGGTTTTATAAGAATGAATAATGAATGAACATTGCCTCTTTTGCATTTTTCTTTAAATTTAATAAACACCAGTCATAGTTGTGACTCCTTTATATCTGCCCAGAAGTGGATGGTGTTTTCGTAATTAGATCCCTATTGACAGATGTGGGTGGTTCATCAAAAGCTTACTTGAGAAGCTACCTACAAATCTTATAATACTATATTATTTAAGGAGTGACGAAAGTAGCATTTTCTACAAAGGCGTAGCAGAGTTTGATAATGTTCTCAAGTTGCAGAAAATGCTTTTCGACGAGTAAAACACTATACTTTTTCTGTAACCATAACTTACTACATGAATAGTTGTTATTTGTAAGTAGTGCGTTAGGGTCTATGAATGATTGTCATAGTAATCACTACCATTATCTTAGCATAGCCTCTATTATTTTTGAAAATACAAGATTTGTACTTTTACGGCCATGTTTTCTTAGTTTCAATAGAAGAATAGGACGGAAATAATTAAAATCATAATTTTCTTCAAATTGTGCCATAGTTCGATAAACAAATATTATACTGATAACTGATCTATAAAAATGACATATTCATTAATACACAATAATACATAACATACTATACCTTTTAGCTTTTTGGGAGTTGAAAATGATGGTTACTGCTGCGGTACCCAAAAAATATAAACTACTTTTTTTTGGTAACCTATAAACAAAAATAAAAATTCTTTTTATATGGATAACTTTCACAATGATCCCCCATGGGTTTATTATAGCTCCAACAAGTATGATTACCACAGTAAACATAGACTTACTAGGCAAATATATCGCTGGTAGTTACAACTTCATTAATCGGTCATTAGGGTCTTTGGAAGTTTCTTCAAATTGAATATCACATATTTTATATGACGTTAATAATGTACCTTCAAGTGTTAACTTAAGGATTGTTAATTATTTGTAACCTGTTAGACGGTAGGCAACCAAATTCCAGAAACATCTTTATTGGTAGGTATGGAGTCTATTAAAAATAAATTATATATAAACCTCATTGAATCCTTATAATTAAAACTTAATTATTTCAAGTATACATGCTAATTTGTAATTATAATTAGGAATATATACATCCTAATCCCTGAACTGTTATTAATTATATTAGTAGTTAATGGCAGTTTACATACATTAAGATATATACTGTAATAATAAATATGCACTCACTCTTTGTCACCTGTTTATTACTGCACCCTGGCACACAGCATTTCTTTAGTATTCCATTCATATGCTCTTAGGATGACAGCACAATCTTTTTTTTTTTTTTTTTGCCCGGAGGTGGGGTGGAAGCTAATGCCATTTCCGACAGCGGGCAGTGCAATGCTGTGGATTTGTGTGGGACTTTCACCTCACTAAACCACCCTCCTCCTTGTACCTTGGGATGAAACATACGCTGGGAGGACAGCAAGCTGTCATTACTTCAGCGTACCAACCCACTTAGTTTCATTACCATGAACTACCCTATCCCTGACTTTCTCTATCCTCAGACTCCTTTCTTTAGATAATTTTCACGATATAGCTTGTGATTTTCTTCCATTTCTCAGGACATTCCACCATCTCCTGAATAATACCCTCAACCTCAGGTATATTGCCAATTTCGCTGGTGATTTCCCTGCGCTCCGCCTCCCATCTCACACACTCATACAGGACATGTCCCGGGTCGTCCCTCTTATCGCAAATTGCGCATAGATCGCTGTCCGTCTTTTGGATCCTATGGGTGAAAGTTCCGAACGAGCCATGTCCTGATAGAAATTGTGTGACATAGTAAGACGTGGTTTTGTGTTTACACGTTACCCAGCTTTTTATATCCCTGATTAGCGTCTTAGTCCATTGTGCCTTAGACGTCAAGTTGTCCCACCTGTCCTGCCATTTACGGTAGGTGCTTTCCCTCGCCATTCTCCTATTCCCCACCAACCTCCCTCCGACTGTGTATAGGAAACACCTTTCCGCAATCATAAGGTCTATTGGGGGGAAGCCCGAAATCACTTGGGCTGCCTCCGCTGATACCGTCCTGTACGCAGATATGATACGTAATAGGCTTTTTCTCTGCTCGGCTATTAATTTATCCCTATATTTTTGCACCTTAACCATGTCCTTCCAAACCGGGGCTGCATATAGTAAAACACTATGAACTACTTGGCATAAAACTCGTCGTTTGTGGTAACCCGGACCTCCAACATTCGGCATAAGCCTTTGTAATTGTGCGCTCTTAGCGGCCGCCTTCTCGATGGTCTGGTTAATATGCATAGCAAAGTTTAGGTTCTTAGTAATAATGACCCCTAGGTACTTTATACTGTCTTTAGCCTCAATCTTCTGCCCGTCCACCATTATGGAGAGCTTACGCATGGCGTTTCTCGGTCTTTTTATAACTGCCATCTCCGTTTTGTGTGGAGCCACCTTCAATCCATTTACTCGGGTCCATTGAATCGCGAGCCTGGTGGCCTTTTCCGCCCTATACCTAATCTCCTGGTCTTCATTCCCCTCGATCCAATAGATTATGTCATCCGCGTATGCCATAGGTGACACTTTTAGTCCGTAGTCTATTCTAATAATCCCATCATACATAACGTTCCACAGCACCGGTCCTAACACCGAGCCCTGTGGAACCCCCATCGTACATTTTTGTGCGATGATTCCCGAGACCACTTTCCTGTTATGTAGATAGTTTTTAACGAACTTAACCAAGTACTGGCTTACCCCTCCATTCACGAGAGCCTTAATTATCTTCTCCCACTTGGCTGTATTAAACGCATTCTGGATATCAACTGCAACCAGTGCACCCCACTTAGAAGTTCATTCATTGATCTTCGATTTTAAACTTAAAATGGCAGACAGCACAATCTGAATATACAATTATATGAGTAAATCCTATCAAACGCCATTACAAGGTGGACGTTGTTTCCTGTTGGTGCATGATTGCAACCTACTTTCCTACATATTGACCAACAATAAGAAATAAAAGTACCGAATTGAAGTAAACTTTTAGTTTCCGGCCGTGAATGTAGATGGTGTTCTAAAACGAATTTTATTTCGCCGATCAAAGTGCCCCCAGTGCCTGCCCAATTGCAAATTGCAAATACATACTCCCTGCGTTGAATACGTGGGGCTTCACAGATCTATGACGCCATCTCTCAAAGTTCTTTTTAACTTTTGAAGGTTTTCATTAACAAATAATTGAATTCTATTCATTCAGGAAGGTATCCAAAAGGTGGCAGCACTTGTTTGAAAGATTACTTTTTTATTTTAAAATATGTTTTTACTTGGGTCTTTCAGGCCCACGTGTGTACTGTAGGGTCAAGGATGAAACATTCCATTCCATTGTCGTTAAACTCTGTATTTTTATTTGCAATTAACTATTTATTTATTTATAGGCGCAAACGTTCAGGTACAACGGCGGAAATTAAATTAAACAGCAGTTCTATTGCTTAAACTAACTCTTTAACAATACTGTCCACGCTAAGAAAAAAGTTTTGAATTTTATTAAGAATATTTTTTTTGATATTGTATCAGAAGTCTCTTAATTATTTATATAAAGGAAAATATAACGCAAAAAGGGTGTGAAACACTAAACCACACTATTAACACCACATAAACAAACAATTTTATCACGTCTACAGTTGTTTCGACTTGACAGGCAGTGCTGCTATCTTAATCTCAGATCCCAAAATTTCTGATGAAATTATAATAGTATTTTTTCTACTCCTGTTTTATAATACACTTATTAAAAGAATAAAATCTGTATCATTATGAAACAGATTTTCATTACGATACAGATTTTTAAGCCAATATAATCAAGTTACTTTATAGTAACGTGAGACTTAATTTGACAACTGTCAATTTATATTTTCAAAAGTACCTAGATCTAATAGTATATTCTATATCAAGGGTGGAATAAACAAAATTCTACACGAGTAGAAATATAAACGAATTTACGTTTGTAGAATTTTGAATTCCACCCGTGTTTTAGACTATACTTTTTCTACGACTATCAAATAAAAAACAAAGCAACATGCTATGTTGAATTGCTACTTCTTAATTTCTGGAGTAGTTGCGGTGAAATCAACACTGCTATTAGTATCAAACACTAAAAAGGAATGAAGCCATGTAACAGCTATGATTTAAATAAAATTATATAAATTTACTTACTTTTTATGAAGTATTAATCCATTTTAATTTAAGAAAAATAGATAATTATAGAACTTTGACAATCGACATTTTTGACAGTTGTTGCTAAATAGCGTTTTCTATTTTCTTAAAAAGTGCCACAAAATACACTTATTCTGTACTTCTGGCTCTAACAATTAATACTCAACGATCATCGTTTATTTGACCCCCCCCCCCCCTAAACAAACAGCTGTAGTCTCTCTGGGAATGTGGTGCAAAGAAAAGCGTTCATGGAGCATATTGGTGCATTAGAAGTGCATAACGATCAAATATGTTTTGTTGAAAATATCTTTGGGAGGGAGGGGGGATGGTTAGTTGGGGGCAACTTAACTGACCTCAATTTTTACATAAAATCTCTGTAGCGTAGCCTATAACTAAAGTGTGGGAGTAGGACATTTTTTATTAAGATTTCAATATAATTGACAGCTTTGGTTTCATTTGAAGTAACCGACATATTTTGATACTTTGAAATGTTAGGTATCTATTTTAATGTAAACGTACTGATCTGTGCGCTATTGCCAGACTTTTCTTGTTACACGTGAATAAAATTTTCTTATTGGCTCATGTGTCATGTATAAGATGTAGTCAAATTGTATTCTCATTTTACGTTAGAAGCCGCGTCCGCATTATGTCGACCCAGTGTGGATGGTCGCCCGACATTGTCGATCCATGTTGGGTCGAATCGAATGCAACCCGAACCAAGTTGGTACGAATAAAAGGAAGTCGAATCGACATGGCTAGTTTGGACGTGTCGAAGCATGTTGTTCAACATTTTCAAAATCGGAATTCTTCATTCTAAAAAAGTTTCTGAAGCCCGCGTCACATCTGTATTCCAGGTTTAACTCATCAACTTTATCTAGCGGTAAATCCTTTATAAATTCCTGTGTATGATATTTGTTCCTACCATTTGAGGCTGGGTCGTACCCAAAATCTTCGAGGGCGACGAAAACGCTGTTGCTGGTTTCCAACAACTGCAATATTAATTGCAGCAGCAGCTGCTACTACAGCATCTTCAACATCACTCATAATTAAAAATTTTAATGAAGCAAAACCAATTCAAAATATATTTAGTTTTGATAATGACGCGGCGATGTATGTCGGTTAATACGTCCACATATACTTACAATGTGGACGAGTTGCAACTTGAACGTGTCGAATGAGATAATGTGGACGCAGCTTAATAATTAAAAATACAATATCAATTATTTTGTATTCGTAACTAGTGAAAAATATATTATTATGCATACTTTTTCGTGAAAGATAATTTAAAAAATTAATTAGATGTACTGCGAGATTTGATATGATATTCATCCTAAAAACTATGAAACCCATCAGTTATTCAATCAATTATCATACTCTGCCTGTCATTAACATAATTCATATACATTCTACCTTTTTTATTAAAAAAAGTTAGTTTCCGTTCCGGTTACATGCGAAACTCACGAAACTTCCTATATCAGCACAACTTCGAAGTTTTCGGGAAGCGGTAACCATGACGACCGCCGTTTGTATCGGATGGATCGATGAAGCGACTGCACCCGAATAATACAACCCAGACTCCTCGCTCTCCTGTCACTTTGTTAAACATAAAGGGAGCTCTCTCACTCTCACTCGCCTATATGTATGCACTATAAATCAAATCAATTTACCTATAACCGATTATAGATGAAATTTTCGCGCGCGTTCATACAACGTTAAAGGGGCGAGGTTGACTGGATTTTAAGGATGAGAAGATACTACGCTTATATACACTATGTATACATGATTGCGTCTTTCAATGATTTACTAAAGTGCTTTTTTATCATGCATATATTGGAAGTTTAGTTATGCATTTATGTACAGGGACAGTCACTATGTATATTTTCGTTTACTATCTACAACAGAGATTCCCAAACTTTTTTTTCCTTGTGGACCACTTTCAAAACTTTACTAGTTTTGGTGGTTGCTTCATTTCTATAATATTCCCAAAACTTTTCAAAAAATGTGAAGATCAGATCTAATGATCATTTTTTTTCATGCCAACTTTGACCCCTGTCGAGTCTCTCGTGGACCACTTGGGTCCACCCGGATCACTTTGGAAATCACTGATCTACAATAAGAAAATTTTCAAATATTGAAATATTCCGTCAACGTATTGTACCGGGTGGGGAGAGCAACTTGGTTATTTTGAAATGTTTTGAATTGTTATGAAGCAGATCTACGTTAACCACGCTTGCCACTTTCAGTAATATTTCACACAATCCGAAATTCTTGCGGTTTACTGGTCTTGAGAGATCAGCTCTTCCGCCTTTAGGATCATTGAACATTATGTCTCCTCTGCTCCTTCCACCGTTGGCTGTTATTCGCCTGTACTGTAGGCAGTGACCTTTATAGGTTGCTATCATTAGGGCCAGGTGAACCCTGGTTTTTAACGAGGTTGTTACACATCCCCTTCCTTCTTACTCACCTCTTGTATGGTCACGCCCCGGTCTTAAGAGTGGCGTGGCGGAGTTCTAACTGAAACAAGCGGTTTCAAATTTTACTATCTAATCTTTCGACTGTGTCCTCCCGTTCTTCAAACAACCGTAGCTCCAGGATGCCAAATTCAAATAAGGATGATCTGTCCCATAGTTATTACATATATGAATTAAATTGAAACGGTACAATGTTGCAATTATTTTGGAGTGAAAATGAATATGAATTTTTAAATAATCAAAAGCTGTTGAATAAAGACAATAAATTTCTATAATACAGCCAAACCAACGTTAGGTTGTGATCATGGGTGCTCACACAAGAGCAAAAAACTAAAACCAAGAAATTGGAATGAAGTATCTCGGAATGGCCGAAGGGGTGAAGGTAGAGTAGTAAATATCAGTCCAAAAGTCAACCTCACCTGCTCGGTGCACCCTGCGAGATAACTGAAAAGGCTCTGACGACCCAACGGTTGCCGGAATAAGCAGCGACCGACAGCTTCGGGTGGAAGAATTGGCAAGTGAAAGGGCCATGGCCTGGGCCATGAAATTGGCTCCAAAGGCGGAGGAACTATTGACTAGTCAACTACATAAAGGATCCCTCACGGATTCCTCTAGTACGACCATCATGACTGTACAATGCAAAACAAGCTCGATCATTGATCATTGTTATCGGAGAATAGGATCCGGCAGGGAAGGTAATTCTCTAAAAGACCACAGGTATTGATAATTGGTACATGGAATCTTAGGAGTATGTACGAGCCAGGAAAAATGCATAATGTAATACAAGAATTGCAAAGACTAAATAATGATATTTTAGATATCAGCGAGGCAAGATGGCCAAATTCTGGCACCATTCCGACGACTATGCGACTAGCGGTATGGTGTATTTCTCCGGAAATGATGGTATTGATCACAGAAACGGTGCTGCGATTTTCGTATCTAAGAATATGGTGCGGTCTGTCATTAACTTTGCTCCAGTGTCAGATCAGATCTTGTTTCTACAGTTACAAAAACAAAACATAATAAACTTAATATTATTAAGATAAATGCTCATACCGCAGAAAAGGCCATTGAAGATATCGGAACAATTTTACGAACAAACAATCAAGTATTAAAATCAATTAAGCCACGAGACACGACAATGATTCTCGGAGATTTTAACTTCAAAATTGGAAAAGGAAAAAGCAGGAAACACGTAGGTGGCTATGGACTTGGTACAAGAAATGAACGAAGTAATGAACTGCTCCAACTCTGCCAGGAAAATAATATGGTAGTATCCAACACATTCATTAACCTACCAATGAGGAGACTATACATGAAAATCTCCGCAAGATAATAATCAATGAATAGTTAGAATAGACTTCACCTTCATAAACGAGCGATATAGAAACTTTATAAAATATGTTGAGGTTTACCCAGGTGCAGAAATCTATTCAGATCATAACCCTGTAATAAGCACAAGTGCGCTTCAAACTAAAAAGACTAGTGACGAAAACAAAATCAAACCTGTTAAATGTAAGTCGACTGCGCAACCCAGATATCAAGCGGGAACTGCAAGGTACTGTCAACAGTAACGTAAAAATACTCCACACAAATGAAAAATATGAAAACATGGATAGCACAGATGAAAAATGGAAAACATAAAAACGGCAATAATAAGACCTGCAAAGTCTATTCTGATTAAAGAGAAAATAAAAGAAAAGGAAGAATGGATGACAGATAAAATCCTTTATCTCTTGGACAATCGAAGACTATTGAAAGTAAAACATGAACAAAGGTATAAACAATTACAAAAAAATTCAGAATATGAAAGAACATTTCAATAAAATAAAGTGTGAGGAAATAGAACCGCTACAGTTAAGTCACGATATTTGTAATATACATAAAAAAGTGAAAGAACTGAACAGAACAGAAACGCGCAAACAATCTATAACACAAAAAGAAAAATAATAACAGAACTGGAAGAAAGGCTGGAGACTTGGAAGAACTATTTACATATGATAGGCAGGAACTAGATTTAAATAACATACAAGGAGACGAGGGCCCGGAAATAACTAAAGTTGACGTAATGTATGCACTAGAAAGGATGAGGAATGGTAAGACCCCAGATCTGAATGTATTACCCGCAGAAATCCTCAAACTCATAGAAGAAGATTCGATTGATATTTTGGTGGAGATGTTCAATAGTATCTATAAATCAGGAGAAATGCCCCAAGAATAGCTTTTATACACCTTGGTAACTATCCCCAAAAAGGTGAATACCAAACAATGCACTGACTATCGTATAATCAGTTTGATGAGCCCCGGTATTGAAAATTTTTCTGAAAATTTTACACACTAAAATTCACAGCATTCTTGAAATGCATATCGGTGATACGCAGTTTGGATTTCAAAATGGATCCGGAACAAGAGAAGCCCTATTCGCTCTGATCGTCATGTCCCAAATTGTTCAGGTCTGCCGTCTCGAAAATACGTATAGCCCTGATGATCTCAACCTTCGGAACAGCAGAATCTCGGAAGAGTAAAATAGTTGAAAGGAGACAAATTAGCTGCTGGATAACCAACAAAATGGACCTGTTGAAGGAGTTTGGGAATCGCAGGTAAACACAGGAAAAGAGGAAGAAGCCTACAGCCTTGCAATGTTAGCAGAAATCCTCTAAAAAGAGCTGCAATGACATCGGCAACAAACAAAAAAGAACAGGCAAAATTTGTACATAGATATGCTAATTCTGAAATCTCTTTCCGGTGAGCATTGTTTAGGGTCTGCGATCAGATAGAAGTCACTGGTTGCTAAATCTGGAGTGTAGAAACTACTCGAAGTGTAATTCGTGCAATATTGCCATCTAGTCAAAGACTTGTGACACAGCGCCTTGTTGTAAAATCTTTGTTTTTTCTTTACATATGAGGCCGTTTTCTCTGAATGTGTCTGCCAGCAAACTATTGCGCTTTTGACGGCTTTGATATAATTACAGTACATATAGGAAATTTTCAAAAAACTGGTGCTTTAGAAAAATTTTCCAACACTATAGCGATACGCCTGTTGGAAGCTGATATTATATACTCTTGACGTGATCGTTTTATAGCGGCGTTGTATATCACCAATGAAAAGAGATCTGCTTCGTTATTTTTTGCACATATGTAGTACTAAAATTTTAAGAATTAGACCTGTTAAAGCTTTCGTTAGGATAATGAGGAGCAGTCGTAGTGTGATTCATTTTATAATATATTAATATTGTTTTTTCTGTTGGGTTTTATTTTTCCTCATAAATGATACACCTCTCTGAATTTCAAAGTTCTTTCAGTGTTGATAAACCAGCAAAAGCAGGAAAAATTTGACAATAATAATAAAATTTGTTTTTAGTATTCTAAAATTAGATCCTCTCAAGTGAAATAACAAATGAGCGTACACGCTCTAAAAGGGTTGGACGTAAAGTTTGAAATTATCTGTCACATAACCCTAGGGAGATATAATACATTTCGTGACCTTTTTCCTTTATACTGCCTCCTGGGTCGTTAAATTATGTAACCGAAGGGAATATTCTTTAAATGAATTACCTACACTCGAGTTTTATGTATGTTATATAATTTATTGGATTTACACATTTGACGTGTTATTCCAACTTTAATTTATAACGCTGTATCTCAAGAAAACGATATTTTACAGATTAGAATCTTATTGAAATTTTAACTGAGGCTGAAATTAAGGGTACTTGTAGAACATGCTTTCCACTGATTTGCTTAATATTTTTTTAATCTATGAACAGAAATGTTGATTTTTGATCTCTCGATTGAAGGTTGTTAACTTTATATTGTATATCACGTTTTAATATCCATATCACAGGCAGCTGGCAGCTGAATCAAATATCAGTCAAAGATAACGCTGACAAAAACAAAAAAAAGATTGATAGGACTTGTTAGGCAAAGTATACGGCTACATAAATTAATTAATCTCTCACTGCAGATCCATTGGTATAATAATTGATGTCAATAATTTCTTGACATAGACGAAATCAAATGTCGGATGTCGTAATCATTTCTAATCGTTTTGAATAACTTCACATTCTTAATAATAATAAATTACATTTTGGAAAAATTACCACATACGAATTATGTAAATTAAGTCATGAGACTGACAACATCTCATTCGATTTGGCAACGGGAGAAGCTGCAGATGAACATGTGATACACCTTCAGTACGAGTTTAAACTAGCTAAACTCATTTGGTTGTCCTTAGTAATTTTTCTGTGAAACAGTTTTTTTCTAATGTGTTCTGAAAATCACTGACATAAATTTCGACCAACGTGTGCTATTAGGTTTTGTTCAGTTTTTTCGGTTGGTTAAGGCATTGTCAGGAGGACACGAGTCTGTTGAAAACGAATCACGTAAAGGTTTTCATATATAAGAGCCGATGAAAATGTCAGAATCCAGGATCATGTGCGTTTAGATAGTCGGTGGACACTCCGAATGATAGCTGAGACGAAACATCAAGAACAACTAGCACTTTCAATAAACGAGTTTTTGACCAGTATTTCTGTCTCTTTATTCGCCTGATTAGAGTCCTTATGACTTTTTCCGGGGTTTCGAGACAATCGAAAACATTCAAACGGCTGTAACCGACCAGCTGAAGGCTACTCCAGTATCGGAATTGAAACACTGCATGAGAATTGAAAGAACCGTTTCCAGCGCCGTGTGGCTTCAAAGGAAGTTATTATGGGAGATACAATATTGAATTGCAATTCTTTTCGATTAAAAACTTTAAAAAAAATCAGTCTCATTACTTAATTTACATATCTCTTATCCAGCCCGTACACATTTAATTACATACCGAGATTTGTATTGAGATTGCTCTTATGCTTTTAGCCACTTATTTTAATATTTTGCGTTCTCGAATTCGCCAACTTTAAAAATTAAAAAGAGGAAAAAATCCTTGAAAAATCTAAATATAAATCTCGTTTAATGAAAGCAGGCGTACATAAAAAAAGAACAAGGAAAACTTAATCCGAGGCTGCTTTTGTACCCTTCACAATTTAATGAAAAGCAATTTGTCTGAAAAAAAGGTGCGAAAATAACAGAAACGGCAGTAGCGGTCAGCGAAACGGCCATAAGGATTTCTTAAGTATTTATATTGGATATTGAGAGGATAGTAAGTATTCCACCTGTATTTTATCTTAATTTGAAACTTGACTAGTAGACAACTGTATTAACCAATGATTAGATCCAGAAAAATTTCACGAATTTTGCAAGGAGTTACCTACAATTTCCATCTCCGTATCTTTTACACCCTTATATCTATCAACGTATATGAAAATTGAGAAATGAATACATTTACCGCGTTGGAATAAAAATGTCTGCAATGCTTCTCTTGGATTCACTTACATCTTTACTCGAGCCTTGGAAACATTGTTTAATTCATAATCATAATTGAATCTGACTTCCTTCCGCATTATTATAATTGAAATTATCTCAAAAAACTACTACGAACTTTCACAAAATTTGAAATTATTTCGAAACCGATCCTGATTACAGAAGAAACGGATAAAACAATTTGTTAAAGTTGGCCGTTGACGCCAAATCTCTACAGGACTTTGCCATGTTCAATTAGTCCCTTTCGTTGAATTTTCGGGGAATTATAATGTTCTCCCTTTTCTGGATTCGTATTGTGATAAGGGTGGAATTGTTTGAACATTTACAATTAGATTCGGACTCGTATTAAAAATCGCCAGACTGGCATTCCCTTAAATTGAATTGGACATATTTTGGTGGCGGAATGACAAAGTTGAAGCACAGAAATCTCTTGTCCTTTTGAGCAACAATTCTATCGTGGTTTTTGTCCAATCTTTTTGTTTTTCTGAGAAAGTAAAAGTGTATTTGTAAACCTTCACTTTAAGGTGACCATTAAAAAATAAATACTGGGGAGAACTCTAAAATTCATTAAATTGGTTCACGTCTGCTTATTCACGTATACAGGAAATTTCTGAAGAGTAAATATCTAATAGCTATCCCACTTGTTGATTGAAAAGGAGCTTCAATCATTTCGATACTTAAATTTGAAATTTCTGGAATGTTTTAATTGCATTGAGACTTTCTTCAATAAAAGTAGTGTAATAATCAATAGTGTGGAATGAAGTCTGGACATATTTGGCCAATTAGATTAGATTAGATTTTAACGAGGTTACAATGCACTGAAACCTAAGGTTTATTGTGTTCCCCCTATCAGAGCTGTTATCGCTACTACTACAGCTCGCCTTCCAGTTCCAGGGATCTAATGAACTATAGTATTTGGGACGGCTTCAACGAGGTTAGATACTCATTCTTACAAGTTTCTTGTCCGAAGCATTTCTTGCGTTGGCTTGCAATGGCGAGGCATTCTAGAACTAGGTGATCCGGAGTTTTATCCTCCTCCCCACAGAATCAACACTCGTCAATTTATGCTAGACCTATTCTCATTAGGTGCTTCCTAAGGCGGCAGTGGCCTGTAAGAAAGCCCGTGAGAAGATGTGGCTTATTTTTACTGAGATCCAAATATTTTTTGGATCTAGCAGTGTCAAAGTTCCGCAGGAACTTTTTGGTATGTTCCAGCCCGGGAAGGCACCGCCAGAGTGCTTCTTCTTCGATTTCCTCTTTCTTCCGAAACTCTTTCTTATAGGAGCATCTTCCTACACCACAAAAAGGCTCCGGGCCAATAAAGGGCGTTTGTGCTCCTTTCCTGGCAAATGTATTGGCCACCTCATTTCCCGTGATTCCCGAGTGGCCAGGAACCCAGACTAAAGAGACACTGTTATTTTTGCCTAATTCATCAAGTTTTCTTCGGCACTCCCATGCCAACTTTCGGGTCAATGACATGGGAGCTCAATGCTTTGATAGCTGCTTGACTATAAGATTGGATCGATATGTCACATTTCTGATGGTTTCTTTCTAGGTTCATTTCCACGCATCGTTCGATCGCAAGTATTTCTGCCTGAAAGATGCTCGGGAAGGAACCTAACGATAATGAGTATCTGGTTCCAGGCCCAAATACTCCAGTGGTGGTTTTTGAACCATCTGTATACCATTTGAGTGTTTGGGTGGTGTATTCCCTTTCCCAGTCTCTCCTCTTATTTCGCATCGTAGTGAAATTCTTTTCGATACTTATTTCTTGATCCTTTCGTCACTGGGAAGATTCGCTGATGAGATGTATTTTGTTAGAGAGGACCAGGCTCCCTGATTTTTAATACTTTCATTGCCTGAACCTTCCTTAGATATTCTAAGAATTGCCTTTTGGGCAGATCTTTATATCACCACATGTAGAGGTGTGAGATCGGTAATTATTTCAAGTGCCCTAGTTGGACACGTTCTTATAGCTCCAGTGATGCACATACAGGCAAGCCTTTGAACTTTGTCGAGGGTCTTCCTCGTAAGGTACTGACTTGCTTTTGTATGTCAAACTATTGCCCTATACGTAATTGCTGGTCTCACAATCATGGCGTACATCCATCGAAGTATTTTTGGGTTACAGCCCCAACTCTTACCAGCTAGATTTCTGCACGCCATCAAAGCTCTTATTGCTTTACTAGCAGTTATTTCAACATGCTTATTCCACAGAAGCTTACTGTATTCAACCAATACCTAAGGAATTAAAAAAATGTGACGAGACACTATCAAACATTTTTTTATAGAAAAGGATTTTCTTTAAGTAAATTTTGGGATGTTCCCAACAATATGTTCTTCTAATTTTATCATCAAACAGGAACAATTATAAGATTTATAGGAACGTATGCCTGTGAGATTTTGGTTTTAAAAGAGAAAGTAGAGTTGGAATGATAGGAAAGAAAAATATTGCGAGTAATTCATGGAAGACAAAACTTAGAAGAAGGATGGAGCAAGAGAAGGAATAAAGAGCTGATTGACCTTTACAAGACCCAATAACAAGTAAAGATATTAGAATAAAAAAGTAGCTGTGACATGTCGAGAGAAAGCATAAGGACAGAATAATAATAATCATCATCACTTAGCGCTACAATCCTGGGTGGGTCTTGGCTGACTGCACAACTTAATTCCAGGAGGCCCTGTCTCCCATCAACCTGTAATCGAGTGGGATGTTCATTTTTTGGAGGTCTGATTTTATGTTGGCTCTCCAACGCATTCTGGGGCGTCCGAGTGGTCTTTAGCCTGTTTGAGTCTCTTCCCATATCAGTTTTACAAGTCTTTCGTCATGTAGCCTCTGTACGTGTCTTGCCCATCTTAAACGCTGGGATTTAATCTCCTGGATAATATCGCTATCTTTGTATAGTTCTTGGACCTCTGCATTAGCACTAATGCGATATCGGTTGGTCGTCGGATCGTGGTAGGGTCCAAATATCTTTCTGAGAATCTTTCGTTCGAAGCATCTGAGTTTATCTTCGTTTGCTTTGGTCATTGTCCACGTTCCGCTACCATATGTTATTATGGGTCTGATGATAGTTTTATATATATATTGATTTTTGAAGCCATTGCTAGACTCTTTGATTTCATAAGGCTTCAGTGACGTCATTGTCTGTTGTAATTGTGACACCAAGGTATTTGAAGTGTTCTACTCTTTCGAAGTTGAAATTATTGTTTATTATGACGTTTTGTCCTAACCTATCTCTTCGTGCCGTTCTATTTACGCACATGTATTTCGTCTTTTCCTCGTTAATTCTTAGTTCTACTTCGCTTGTTGTTTTCTCGATCGTGTTGAAAATGTCCTTTATTGTTACGACAGAATTCCCGATGATGTCGATGTCATCTGCGTATGCTAACTGCAATTTGAGACCTTTCGTTGTTAGCAGTTCAGTTTGTATCTCGGCTGTTCTCACGGCTTTCTCTAGGACGAGGTTGAACAGTAGTGGCGAGAGGGCATCGCCTTGTTTTAGTCCGTTATCTATTCCAAAGCTACTGGACAGGTTATTGTTTACCCGTACCTTTGATACTCCTCCCTCTATGCAAATTTTGGTCATCTGGATCAGCTGTTTTTGGAATTGAAAACTCCGCCATTGCGTTCCATACTTAGCTTGTCTCTATGCTATCATAAGCCTGTCGGATATCTATAAAGAGGTTATGTACTATTCTATTATAATCTCAATCCTTTTCTAGAATTTGCCTTAGTGTGAAAAGTTGGTCTTTAGTTGACCTGTATTTTCTGAAGCCGGCTTGATATTCATCTAGGATGTTTTCTGCATATGGGGTTAATCTATATAGCAGGATGTTTGAGAGTGTTTTGTATGCGGTGTTTATTAGTGAGATTCCCCTGTAGTTGGCGCATTTTGATTTATCTCCCTTTCTATGAATGGGTGCGATAATACTTTCTTTCCATTTTTTAGGTATTTTTCTTCTCGCCATATGAGATTTATTAATTTGTAAATTTTCAAATGGAGTGCGTTTCCACCATATTTTAGTAGTTCTGCCGGTATCCTAACCGAGCCAGACGCCTTGGAGTTCTTTAGCTTATTCAATGCCATTTTTGTTTCTTGAAGGGAGGGTTCTCTATTCCTCGGAGGCTTCTTACGTCTAGGACGTTGCTTCCGTGACCCGCATCCACGACGATATTGTCTATTTGGTTTCGGGTGGTGTGTTCATTTGAAATCCAGGTCTGTTTGTGGATGTCTTTATGTGGGAACATAGTCGATTTTGTCAGCATATTGTTGGAAGTGGCCGCTTCTATATGTCGTCGCCCATTATCATTGCATATATTATGGCATTGAAATCTTCACAGAGTAGTCGCATGTCTTGTTTGGGCCTCGTGTCAATGGTTTTCTATAAGATGTCGCAGAAAGCATCTTTGGTGGCTTCATTCTTCTCTTCAGTTGGAGCACGTGCTGAGATGATCGATATGTCGTACCATTTGCCTTTTAGTCTAATGTAGCTCATTCTTTCATTTATTGGTTTGAAATTTAGAACGTTTTGGACCATATCTTCTACAATGACAAAACCAGTTCCAAATTCATGTTTTCCCTGTTCACTGCCGCTAAAAAATATTTACAGATTTACTCATCTTTACATTTCCGTCCCCAGGCCATCTTATTTCTTGGACTGCTGTTATATCCATTCCTATATTTTCGAGTTGTTGAATGGCATTTGTAGCGGCTCCGGCTCTATACCAGCTCTGGACGTTCCAGGTTCCAATACTCATATTCCTTTTCCGTTGCGTTTGTCGTCTTTGTGTTGTTCCTGTTCGGGTCCGAGGCAAAATTACAGTTTTCATAACCTGACTCCTTTTTACGAGAGTGGGTGGTTAGCCCTCTGCTCAACCCTCCCCTTTATCCGGGCTTGGGCCCGGCTTTGACAACTGACAAGCTACTCAATCCACCCATCAGTTTCCCCTCGCGGAGTTTAAGGCCAGAATGCCAAAGAGAAAAAATGGCTGAGATAGAGATTTTAAGTGATAGAGGCATAGGGGACTGTAGAGAAAAAGGAGTACAAAATAAAGATTGCAGAAACATAATTTCGAACTTACAAAATCAAAAAGCTAAAAGAATAGTTGCAATCTTATAAACATTGTTATTAGAAGTCCTCCACGGCCTGTAGGCGAAATAAATTGATTTGATCAACCGAAAAATATTTTGCCTCATTTCTTTAGTAAATACATAGTGCAGATATGATATTTTTAACAAATTACGTTAATTATGGAACTATTGTTATACAAATTGAATTTTCATATGCCTATAATGCATTTGAGAATACCGAAATTTGAACTGGAATGTTGACTTGAAATGTAGAAATATTTATACTCACAACTTCAATATCGAAATAATATTTTTCCAAAAATGTTCGTTTCTGAAATAAAAACAACTACTTCTGATATTTTATGCTTCTACTGACCAATATTGGTCTTCTATTTGTTTTCTTCAGAAATATAATTCAATTGTTGAAGAGGTTTATTGCTTTTTCTTTAGAAAAAGGCGAAGTAGCTCAAAAACATTTATTAATTAAAGATTTTCTGCAGGAATGTTTTTTTTATTTTTAATTTCTAATTTTCCACCGTGTAATGTTCGTTGTCTGCAATTTAACAAGTTGAGGCTATTGTTTTATCGATCTTGAATTTTTCATATAAACGTATTATTTTAATTATTCCATGACCTATCGCACAAATTCGTTCACAGTGAGGTGCCATGTGTCATTTAATATAAATTCAGTAAAGACGTTGATGGTCGAATGCACTGTATAATTCATGCAAAACACGCTTGAGATTGACTGACAAACTAAAGCACTCTAAGCAAACTACATGACAAATTATACTCAAAATCCACGTGATTATAGAGGACTGTTGTGCTGACGTGACGAAAAAATAATTTCGACCATTCCTTTAAGCAAACTTTTCTCTCTTTTCTAAGTCGGAAGTATGTGAAAATCGCAATAATAATTCAAAGCATGTGCCAAAATTCGCATTTAATAATTCGAGAATAAAGAGAAAACGTTAAAATAAACCAAACAAGTACGTGTTAATATACAATTGAATATGATCGTCTGGTTTGATACCTCGTACACTTGGGGTTCAAGAAATTTCTTAAAAATAGCTGTTTAACATCGACTTCAATGGAATATCACCGAGTGGTATTTGATAAAAAGAAATAAAGCTACGAGAACACGAGATCAAAGGCCAATCTGTTATCTCGATCACTTGGCTAAAACTATCAATGGACAAAAAATCAATTAAGTTATGAATAAAAAACTTGCCGTAAGGCATTTGAAGTAATTTAATTTATAATCGAAACACCCGTTAAATTACTTGTTTAGTAATAATGTTGTAAACTTGAAACGGTTTATATAAATACAAACCATTCAAGTTTTTGTATTAATTTCAGCGGATGCTTGGTACAGATTCATGTCAACACAAAGATGTGCAAAACAATTTATTTAAAACACTAAAATTTGTATTACATTCTTCTTGATTAAATATTTCTAATTTTTAACGTCTTCGTCAATCTCTAGAACTGTCATAGTTTATTCAATTAATAGAGTTGTCTTTAGCTTAAAATCAGTTTTAGGAAGTCGCGGAAAATGGTTCCAAATTGTTCATTCCCCTAAGGCAGCTTACTCACTGATGCAACGCAACTCACATGACCGACTCAAGCAACTAATTGCATGAGATCGACATTTTCACATTATTGTACAATCGATGCGACTATCATATACTCGAAATGGAGTCGTTAGAAGATGAGGATGTTATTATGTCTTTGTATTTTCGTAGGAAAAAGAAAATACGTTTGTGGGTGTACCCGTATTTTGTAGAAACTCTTAAACGAAAAATATTTGTTGCTGCAAGGGAACTCCATGACCTAATTACTGGATATTTCTCTACTTCTTGCACTAATTGAACATTGAATAATTAATTCTTCAATTTGCTTTAAAATAATGACGATACATACAAAAACCAATGCAACTAATCACGGTACGACCGGCATGTCCAGTCGCATACAACCAGTCGTATGGGAATCAGTCGGATTGTGCAAGTGTGACTGCTTCTACGAAATCCTTATGGGTCAAACTGATTCAACTAGTTGCTTGAGTCGGTCGTGTGAGTTGCGTTTTATCAGTGTGTAAGCTGCCTAACGCTTGTTGCACATTACACGAACTAATGAAAAGTATGTCCAGTTTCATAATGTACGATTACAACAAAGCTACGATTTTTAGTGGTATTGCAGCCGTACATTACCACTGAAGTCACACGGGAACCGTATTTTCCCTCCAGAAAAGTGACATACGTGACCAAATGCACGCTTTTACAATACGACGATTTTTAGTCGTTAGTCGTGCGCATCACTTGTGTGTTTTTAATTTGAGTTTGTTTATTCCAGTTGCATAGGACAATGAGATCAATTGACGCTGAAATTTTTATGTGTTGAAGCGAAACCTGTGGGATAAAACTTTGGAAATTTATAAGGATAGAATCACGACAAGAAAGGCCTGGGAGGAAGTATGTTTTCACTTCTCAGGTCTTCAAGTAAAGTGTAGAACGCCACAATTTCCTCACGTCTCTCATTAATTGGATGAACCCAATGACAAATATTGCGTCGTTTTCTTTTCCGACGACGATAAATTACCCACAATGCAATAATTGGTGTAAGTAGTGGTGTACTTTCCACAGAACAGATGAAAATGTTGCTTTTGAACGATTTAAAACCGTATAATGGGAAAACTAACAGACCACGATAAAAAATCGTGCGGTTTTTTCCCGTACGGGCGAAATCGTGTAATGTGCAAAGAACGTAACGCCGGTGACACATGCATATAGTACTTTGAGGGATAGAGAATTCACAGTCGCCGCAGTTCCAATTTAGATCACTGAAGTAAATTAGAGCGAAAATATTAGACGCAAAAAACGATCGGTGAATTCACCGTCGACGGTAGCATGTGCAGCCGTCGAATGCCACTGGTGCCAACAAAAATTCACCATCACATCTGTTCGAAAATACATTTTTATCTCTGATGAATTATCTCTTTGTATCGAATTTACAACCTTTTGTCACAAGATTAAATATCATTTAGTTATTCTTGTGGTTTTGTATCGAATTTGCAACCTTTTATCACAAGAATAAACATTATTTAATTATTCTTGTGCTTTTGTGCTGCGACAGAATTCACACCCCTCTTTTGTATTTTAGAAACTATTGTCCGCGCGGCGTGAACCACTCTGATGCCTATCATAATCTTCAAGGTTTATTGTCTACTTTCAAAATATACTCTGACACATTACCTCCCATAAACGATTCTACAATTTGTAAAGATATTCTATTCTCTGTTTATTAATGCAATATAACTTTACCTAGAAAAAATATATTTTCCAGTTGTAACATTTGCACGTGTTTTATTGACGGCATACGATCTTTCTTGTAAGAAAGTCTCGGTTCCAACCCAGAGTCGTCAATGTTCGCCTCCACATTTGTGTTCTTTCGGATCGCCGCCAAGCAAATTAAGGGTTAGTGTTTTTAAATGAAACTCAAGGTCTCTAGTTAATTCCACAATATAATACAAGTTATTGAAAATTCTAAAAAATTGACAATTGTTTCGATAAATCAATATCATCGTCAGAATGACAGAAGTTACATTTCATTTTATGCCTACCTGATGTTTAGTAGTTATATTTTTGGCTAGACCAAGAATTGACCTAACTTGTGATTTACTCAATATATGTTAATAGAAAGAAGAAGAAGATGTGATATTACAAATATTGAAGCTTAGATATTATTAGCCCTATGGTGATATCCGGGATATCATTTTTCCAATTAAGATCAGTATAACTGTGCAATGATATAGAAAACCAGGAAAACTATATCTGCTGATCTTTACAATTATCACTTAAGAAGACAGTTTATTAGTGGAGAATTCCCTAGATTTAACTGTTCATTGACAACTTCATATTCTGGGTTTCTTAAATGTCTTCTAATTTCCAGTTCTTCAAGGAAATCCAGTTCTTGTTTCTTTTCACAAATATGCAGCACTTCTAGTTCTGTGTTAGGTGTCAATGAATGATTGGTGTCAAGTAGATGTTTTGCGTAGTGGGATTTATCTGGTTGTTTTAATCTGTAAGCTCGTAAGTGCTCACTGTATCGTATTTCAAAATTCCTAAGGGTCTGACCCAAATAGACAGCATTACATTCTGGACATTTGAGTTTATATATACCTGACTTCTTTAATAGTGGTATTTTTGTTTTTACATTTAACAATTTTGTACTAACGTTACTTTCTGTTTTAAAAGAAATTGTTGCATTCGTTGCTGAAGATATTATCTTTGAAATATTATTAGAAATATTTCCTGCATATGTGATGGTTTTATAAGTTTTAATTTCATCAGCTTGTTTAGGATATATTAGTTGTAATGCCACTTTTTTCTCTTTTTTACTAATTAGTTTATTTATCATATCTAATGGATAACCGTTAGATGTTGCTATTTGTCTAATTGTATTAATCTCTCTATCAAAATTACATTTGTTCATAGGAACTGAAAAAGCTCTATGTATCATTGAATTATATGCTGCTAGTCTGTGTGAGACAGGGTGGTTAGAATTGAATGGAATTGTCACATCAGTCTGTGTTGGTTTTCGGTAAATTGAATATCAAGTACATCATTAACTCTTTGAATTTTTAAATCAAGAAAATTGATTGAGCTATTTTCTTCAATTTCTAATGTAAATTTAATTTTCGGGTGTAAATTATTGATGTGGTTTAAAAACACATCTAATTGTCGCTCACTATCCATAAAACAAGCTAATATGTCATCCACATATCTATACCAAAATAAAATATTTTTCGAAATATTACTTTCAAAGATCTTTCTTTCTAAATTGTCCATAAAAATGTTTGCTAAAATAGGTGATATAGGGCTTCCCATTGGTAAACCTTCATTTTGAATATATATCTTATTGTCAAAAGTGAAATAATTCTGATTAATGCATACATCAAATAAATTAAGTATATCTGATATTATTCCTGGATTAATATTTTCATCTTCTAGTAATTTTCTTACAAGTATTAGACATTCTTTAGGAGGAATTTTAGTAAACATATTAGTTACATCGAACGATATGAGTTTATAGTTATCTTGCAAGTGGATTGATTTCAACTTTTTGATTAGTTCTATTGAATTTCTAATTGAGTACTGAGATTCATATCCGTAAGTATTGAGTATATTGCTGAGCTTTTTGCCAATATATTATTAGGAGCATTAACATAAGAGACTACAGGTCTAATTGGTTTCGTTATTTTATGTAATTTAACTGTTCCATATAATTGTGGACAATGAGGATTCTTATGTATGATAGACCTCTTTTCGTAATCATTTAAAAGATAATTTGAATTATTAACAATATCCCTTACATTATTAGAAAGCAGACCCAACAAAGAAGTTTTCTAATAATGTAAGGGATATTGTTAATAATTCAAATTATCTTTTAAATGATTACGAAAAGAGGTCTATCATACATAAGAATCCTCATTGTCCACAATTATATGGAACAGTTAAATTACATAAAATAACGAAACCAATTAGACCTGTAGTCTCTTATGTTAATGCTCCTAATAATATATTGGCAAAGAAGCTCAACAATATACTCAATACTTACGGATATGAATCTCAGTACTCAATTAGAAATTCAATAGAGCTAATCAAAAAGTTGAAATCAATCCACAACTATAAACTCATATCGTTCGATGTAACTAATATGTTTACTAAAATTCCTCCTAAAGAATGTCTAATACTTGTAAGAAAATTACTAGAAGATAAAAATATTAATCCAGGAATAATATCAGATATACTTAATTTATTTGATGTATGCATTAATCAGAATTATTTCACTTTTGACAATAAGATATATATTCAAAATGAAGGTTTACCAATGGGAAGCCCTATATCACCTATTTTAGCAAACATTTTTATGGACAATTTAGAAAGAAAGATCTTTGAAAGTAATATTTCGAAAAATATTTTATTTTGGTATAGATATGTAGATGACATATTAGCTTGTTTTATGGGTAGTGAACGACAATTAGATGTATTTTTTAACCACATCAATAATTTACACCCGAAAATTAAATTTACATTAGAAATTGAAGAAAATAGCTCAATCAATTTTCTTGATTTAAAAATTCAAAGAGTTAATAATGTACTTGATTATTCAATTTACCGAAAACCAACACAGACTGATCTGACAATTCCATTCAATTCTAATCACCCTGTCTCACACAGACTAGCGGCATATAATTCAATGATACATAGAGCTTTTTCAGTTCCTATGAACAAATGTAATTTTGATAGAGAGATTAATACAATTAGACAAATAGCAACATCTAACGGTTATCCATTAGATATGATAAATAGGCTAATTAGTAAAAAAGAGAAAAAAGTGGCATTACAACTAATATATCCTAAACAAGCTGATGAAATTAAAACTTATAAAACCATCACATATGCAGGAAATATTTCTAATAATATTTCAAAGATAATATCTTCAGCAACGAATGCAACAATTTCTTTTAAAACAGAAAGTAACGTTAGTACAAAATTGTTAAATGTAAAAACAAAAATACCACTATTAAAGAAGTCAGGTATATATAAACTCAAATGTCCAGAATGTAATGCTGTCTATTTGGGTCAGACCCTTAGGAATTTTGAAGTACGATACAGTGAGCACTTACGAGCATACAGATTAAAACAACCAGATAAATCCCACTACGCAAAACATCTACTTGACACCAATCATTCATTGACACCTAACACAGAACTAGAAGTACTGCATATTTGTGAAAATAAACAAGAACTGGATTTCCTTGAAGAACTGGAAATTAGAAGACATTTAAGAAACCCACAATATGAAGTTGTCAATGAACAGTTAAATCTAGGGAATTCTCCACTAATAAACTGTCTTCTTAAGTGATAATTGTAAAGATCAGCAGATATAGTTTTCCTGGTTTTCTATATCATTGCACAGTTATACTGATCTTAATTGGAAAAATGATATCCAGGATATCACCATAGGGCTAATAATATCTAAGCTTCAATATTTGTAATATCACATCTTCTTCTTTTTCTATAAACATATATTAAGCCAATCACAAGTTAGGTTACTTCTTGGTCTAGCCAAAAATATAACTACTAAACATCAGGTAGGCATAAAATGAAATGTAACTTCTGTCATTCTGACGATGATATTGATTTATCGAAACAATTGTCAATAACTTTTATTATATTGTGGAATTAACTAGAGACCTTGAGTTTCATTTAAAAAATTCAGATGCTCAAGAAAATATTGAGTATTATTCTGACTCAACCGAAAACTGCGATGACACTGAAAATAAATATTTCGACACCCTATCGCAATTTCAGTCTTCTCTTGAGAAGTTTGATCCAACTCCGCAAATCTCAATTCCAAGTTGCTCTTCTAAAACCATCCAAAATAATGTGCGTTTGCCTGAAATTCGCATACCTACCTTTGATGGTTCTAACCCCCTGGAATAGGAATCTTTTTATGATTTGTTTAATACTTTAATTATTAACAATGCACAAATCTTTAGTGATTGTCAAAAACATTTCTACCTCAAAAACTTTTTAAAGGGAGATGCTTTAAAAATCATCGATGTATGGTAGGATATTCCTCTTTTGTAGGCCTACAAAAAAGTCCGTGATGGCATATATCTTTCTTTTAAAGATAGCTTACACCTATTCTATCTTCTAAAAAATGGTCACAATGCGGTAATTGGATAGCTCTTTAGACGGATACAGTATTATTCCTTATCAACTTAAATACGTTAGTTACCTTAAGCATTCCATGCACATTATTATAATCTTTTACACCATATAATTTAAATGAATATCTTTATCGCAAAAAATTAACGGGCTCGAAAATAAATTCAAGCGCGTTTCTCACACCGATGACATGTCAACGTTATTATTAGTCATTTGTTTCGGTTTCTTTTTACATCGTGAATTATTTTAATTGATATTAAGGTCGCATTTTTTATTTGTTTCGTGTTGTTAATTGGTAGAATGAATTGATTGGTGCAAGTGCATAAGTATTTGAGTGAAATTTTGTCGGAGGTTAATAAAATTCATAAAACTAATTTATGTTATCTAAGAGATTTTTTTAGGCTGATAGGTACCTATTATGTAGGTTTAATAAGTAATTAATGTGTAGAAGGGCTAGTTTCAGCACCTTCTGATATAAGTGTCTGATAGCTGGAACTGAAGTTTTGTCCTTTCTTACTTTAGGTCAAATGATAAAGACAACATTTGTGAATTTACTATCCGAAACTTATCAGAAAGGTATGAAACTGACCCTCAGCAGTGTAGACATTATAATACATTTAAATGTAATCCGCATAATCGACGCATCAAACTGATGCGATCCTACGACAAACAAAACAGGCATAAATGCTCTCCGTGCGCAGTCGGGGTGGGTTGCTGGTTTATTAAAATTTACATTTCAATTAACTGCCTATCTCTGTAATTACAAACATGTATACATATTATACTCATTCTAATAAACTACTTAATGACACATTGCTTTCATTGACCATTTCTATTGTATGCAGATTTGGATGACCCTAATTTAGGACCTATTCGGGGTGTGCAAGGTTTGAATAATTTACCGCCGTTTCATCACTCTCGCATAAGGAAAAAGGGCATAACAAACCAGCTCTTAGTTTTGAGAATGATTATTATTCTAACTTTACTGATTTGTTTGTAATCAAAATTTACGACTTCTTTGATGGAGTACCAGGTAATTATATAGAAATTGCAAAATTTGTAAATACAGGAAAGTTATAATAAATAATAAGTGCACATCTGTTTCGATTGCTGAATAATTTCTCGAAAGTCTGTAACTTGTTCATTTATTTACATTTGCAATTAGTCATTTAAATAATGTCAATAACCTTTTAATTTCAACAATGATATATGTAAAACTCGACTGTTTTACTCTAATCGTTCAACGATTTCTACATCAACATGCATAATCATCACCAGATAATGAATGATGCATTTACATTGTGGTTTTAACTAAATTTCTAGTTCGATTTTCCGAAACATCTGGAATTCATTAAAATTTATCGTAGACAATTTCAATCTGTTGCGGATATCATAAACTCGTGTTAATTTATCTGTGCCTTGAACATGAACTTAGTTATTCATAGGCTATTACGAAAACTGTGAATTCAACTAATTCTTTCGAAATACAGGAAACTATTTTATTTAAGCGTAATTTTGGCCAAAATTGAGTCGAAACGTCGAGAAATATTTCTATAAAAAACAAGTTATTCATTGAAATGGACCAAAAATTAGAAAATTTATTGAAGAAAATAAATGAAAATGGTCTAAGAATATAAAAATTGTGTGTAGGTAACTTCATGCAAAAATCGTGAAATGTTTCACACAATGCCACTTTCTGAAAAATTCAAGCAATTTCTTCAAAGTCTGGTATTGTTCTGTGTCCATCTGGAAAATTCTAACAGTTTCTGAAAGTTTGATCACTTTTTGGATTCTTCTCAAAAAGTATGCAATTTCTCAAAAGTCATAACTTTTTGAATCTTTCGAGTTATTTTTTTTCAAAATGTTGTTAACGTTCTAAAATTTAAGCAGATTTTCGAAAACTGAATACCTTTCTGAAACATTTATGTAAGTTCTCGAAAGTTCTCTTTGTGCGATGCATTAAATAGAAAAAAGTAATTAATATTATAGTTGTTAAATCCCCATCTATAATATTTTATTGCTTATGGCCATGATGGTCCCGGCCTGTAAGTAAAACGGGTCACTCGATCTATTCCGCTGCCCGACACAATTTTGAATCGTTTCGGTAAGTAGGTTAAGTACATCTAAAATAAACAATTTATATAAATTCCAATAACGAGCTCACGTTCCCGAAGAATTACAGCACACAAAAACAGTTCACTAAAATTCCACAACTCTCCAGATTTGGTGCGTGCCCGCCCAGGTAGAGAAGTCGGCATCAGGAAACCAAGAATACCTACTTGAGGTATGGCGTGATTGGCTACACTTCTTATTTTTTCTTCATTGGGAAGCGCGACATACTAAAATCTTAATAAAGAGTCTTTTCAATCATGTAATATCATAAGTAATAATAATTTTATATGTATGTACGTTTATAAGAATATAAAATATCTTTCAATTGAAGAAAAAATATCATTAATGCTATCCACAGCCTTAAATACTTTTTATTCTCATTTCCTTTTCAGGTGTCGGATGGGAGTTCGCTCTCTTTTTTACCCATTTCTTCCATTGTCTTATGTCTTTTGCCACCTTCCTCAATTCCTCTTAAAGTTTTTTTCTCCTTTTGTTCCGTTTCTTTATTTGGTCTATCCATTTCTCTATTGGTCTCCCCCTTCATTTATTGGTCTCCCCCATCATTTATTGGTCTCCCCCTTCGTTTTGTAATGGTGTTATCTGCCTCCATTATTTTCGTCAATCTATCTGACATCATTCTTACGATGTGTTCATACCAATTCAACTGTTTATTGTTTATTTTTTCTTGTTTTGTTACTTTTCTATTGTCCTACTATGATTTTCCCGCTATTCTTTTTAGGTGTTTCATTTGCATTGCGTTTATTTTTGTCTCATTTTTACTCCTATTTCTCCGATTTTCTGCTGTTATTTGGTACTGTTATCACGTTGTATATTTTCGTTTTCACAACCATATCTATATTTTTGTATCCCATAATTGTTTTATTTAGTGTGTAGTACATTTTTTATAATTTATTCCCGTGTTAGTTATCTCTGCATCTGTTTTCCCGTCTTCTGTCATTATACTTCCAAGATATTTGCATGTCACTACCCTTTCTAAAATGGTGTATATTTTTATTATTTTGGTCGTTTAGATTTCCATTTATTATCATGACTTTGGTTTTATTGGTTTTTGATTATATTTCAAGTTGAACTTCGTCGACTGACGTGACATTCAACTAGATTAATAATCTTAATTTGACAAAATTAATCCCGAAATTAATAATTTATTATGTACAAATTTACAAGAATGGTACAAAGTTATGAATGTTTAAACTTCGGTGGTTTCACATCGGAAGGCACTTTATGTTTCGATTTAATGAATACTCGCTTGATCGTATAGAAACTAAGTAACGATATGTTAGACTTAGTATCTCTGACTGTTTGACTTTGAGTGAAGTTACTTCAATATGTAACGACGACTCAATGAACTGGATTGAGTGTTGAACTGAGTTATGAACTAATTGAGTGATGAACTGGAAAACTAATTAAGAAACGACGTGTTTGACTTAATTGAGGTGAAACGATGTGTTTCGACTTGAATTACACTTAGAACTTGAGTTTCCACTTTGTTGCACTATTTAAGGAACCGATTCACTATTCAACCAACTGACTAGTTAATAATGTAACCGATAACTTACTTACCGATTGCGTAACTATGTGACAACTGCTTATCTTAGTGTGAATACTTCTTGAATGAGTGTTGAACTCACTTCGTTAATTGAGCGATGAGCTCGTAACTAACTTTGTTGTTGAGTGATGTACTGAATTAGGAACTGACCTCTTCACGTTGTAAGACGTGTTAAATAGAAATTTGCAAGGGGCGTGTTTACACGTGGATTGGGTTGACTAAGAGGAAATAAACATTTCCTACTGGCCAGTATCATGACTTGCCAGAATAATCGACAAGAATCAACAATGGACGCCTTCAATATATATTTCAATTTCAATTGAACATTCAAAAAGCGAGATCGTACTATTGTGACCTTTTTACTCCGAAAAGTTATTCAAACATTTTTTACACTCCTTCCGATCATCTACCATAAAAATTCACGCACAATGTGACAATAAGTTACAATTTTAGTTTTGAAACGTGACATTTTCCTAAATCTTTAACTATAGGATTTCAAACACAATGCGACAATATGTCTTTGACGAATTTCAAAATGTGTTATTTCATTGCTCTAACAATACTATTTTACTAATACTAGTGCGAAACGTGATATTTTAAAAGTATTTAACAATGCTGCAAATAAAGTGAATCTACCCTTTGAATTTACAACAACACCGAAATAATACAAAAAGATCTACCAATTATTTAACACATTTTTAAAACGCTAGCAAATAAACTGACTTTACGCCTTAAATTGTATACAATGGCGACAAGAAGAAACATGAATTTCATATCTACAAATATCTTACATGTTTTTAAAAAGTATCGTAATCTACATACTTCAAGATTTCCTAATCTTGAACACAGACGTTTATTACGTTTGAATTATATTCTTAAAATTCGCTATTAAAACCACATCGTACATAATAGGCTACTCATTTTTACAGGCTCCGTATTTCTGTATCCAATTATTGTTCAGATGTTCACATTGTCTTTTTATGTTTTTGGCTATCTTATCCTTAATAAGTATAAACATTAATGGACTTCTGTTCTTTATAAATTCCTCTGATGCTTGCCCTGCAATTAGTATCCTGGCCTTCACTATCTTATAGTCTGTATCCTCTATTGTCCATATTGCTTTTCTAACGACCTTGTCAAAGGAGCGTCCAGGAGCAGTTCTCCTTTCTCTATTGATCTTTCTATTAAGTTCCTTACTACGTATATGTTATAATTGGTTAGTATTTATAATAATAATAATGTATTTTATATGTATCTATGTTTATAGGAATAGAAAATGTGATTAAAAAGATATCAGTAATATCCCAGCCTTGAAATGAATAAATATGTTGTTAAAGAATAACCTAGCGAAGCGGGTTTTTACAGCTAGTGACTTGTTAAAAAAATAAGAGTCTCTAAATTCGGTATATAACATTCGATTGGCTATTTTTTGCTAAAGAAAAAATGCAAAAAGAATTAAATTTTGTGTAAAAAAATAAAATTAAGTGCTGTCACGTACTTAGAATGTTCACGTATCATTTGCCAAATCTGTTTTGAGCAAAAAAATATGAAACGAGCTGTTCACAAACGGTCGGGAAGATTTCAATGACGACACCCGTTGCGGACGTCCCACCACCTCAACAACCAATGAAAATGTTGCATTGAAGCAGTGAAGAAAATTGTATTGGCTCATCAAATCACTATAATATAAGTTGCTGATGAAGTCAGTATATCGCAAATTTTTTCGGATGTCTTAGGCTTTTAGGTATGAAACGATTGGTTTTGAAATTGCCACATTTTAATCAATTTTGACAGTTTAAACTCGATAAAGGTGTATTTTGAATGAAAAAAAAACATTTTTAAACATTTTAGAACTTAATACGGGGGGTCGTTATTTAGATATTGGAAATAGAGAGAACAAACAAATAAATGTTATCAAAATTATTTCTTTTGTTTTACAAAATACTCGACTTTGAAATCATACACTTTTGCATTGGCAAATTTTGCTTTTGCACCTTATTTTTTAAGATTCTTGGGACTAATTCGGCATCCTCCTTCTTAATTTCTTTCTTCTTCTCGCTTCTCTTTTAGTTACAGAACCTATTCCTTCCTTATTATACCTTAACTATATCATATATTGCCGCTCCATCGTTACCTAGGTCATCTTATGTATATTCTCCAGATTCTCACATTCATTAATTCTATATATAGAAATATGTACATAACAAATAATATGCCCTAACGCAACAAGATTTCATTTCAAAGTTAAGTAAATTCTTTTGTAAATATTTTCCACTAGGTCATTTAATTAAAACACAGCATCTGCTTAATAATAAATTATTGACAACAATTTTTGGTGCACTCCTTCGTCGCCTTCTTGATAATCTCATTATCAACTTCTCCACCTCGTCATCCGGCTTTAAGATGCTTTTATTTATCTGATAATAGTATGAAAGCGAAAATTCAGTTTCTAGATTGGATTTGAAGATCGTATTGGCTCCATTTGGCAGAGGATTAATTTAAACGATTTTGAGCAGAACCGCACTGGCCTGAAATGAGAATTTAACAGTATAATATTATAAGGAAACATAATTAGAAAACACTCGACTTTTATAATGTAGTAGTAGTAAAATGGTAGAATAGAGTACAATGCTATACGTTAATTAGAAAATTCTCCGTAACTATATTTAAAACAAATAACAAACAAAAGAATTTATGTATGAGTGTTTGGAAGAAGAAATATTATCCCTTTACTAAATTCCTTTGTCGTTTCATTTATTTTCAAGAACTGAAATCTAGAGAATAGAACAGAGTCGGCTTCAAAAAATATTTAAACTTCGGAATGTACGGGGACGTATAGAATAATAGTTATTTGTAAAACAAGTGTTACAATGAATCGTTTTGTAGTACGAGTGCTACATAAAGTCATTTTGACACGTTTTACACATTATTTTTTATAATTGACATAGATTTTTTTAAATAAAATTCTCCCTGTTTGTAAACTAGAAGGAGTGACTAGAATTTAAGTTGGCATTTCTGTAGATTCCTAATTGGTCACATCACAGCCGGTTTTACTTAGCACTTTTGACATATATTATGATGGAACATTTGTGTAAATTGTAAACAAACTTTCATTTAAGTAAATAGAGAATGATTCTTTGTTTAAAAAAGAACGTCTTTATATATTCTGGCGTCCTATTTTTATTATATCACGAACAGAATAATTTCTGTAGTATACCTTCACATAGGTATGTCGTAATTTATACCAAAACTCGAACATTATATATGTACCTATGTATTGATCATATAAAATAACAAAATAAACAATTGACAAATCATTGATGAATAAACGTTAGCGTACTTTATTTATTAAAATTTTTAATAAATAACTTGTTCCTGTTTACCTTTAAGACCATTTAATCTATTAATTTGCTAGCCAGAGCCACACCAAACCATTTTATAATTTGTTTTAAGTCAAGGTTAAAGTCAAATGTCAAATTAAGATAATACATAATACAATAATAATTGTATGACACTAAAATTTACTAAAGAATTTTTCAAAGTGATTTCATTGTGTCACTGTAAACAATGTTATAATAAAGCCTCTTTTATACGCGAAATATAAAAAATATTTATTAGTATATTAGATGGTCGTACCTACTTTAAATGTTTATATTATAAACATATGTATTAATTTTAAAATTCAAAACGGTTGTTTAGATTATCAATATTGTAATGTTTTTCTTATTTATTTAAACGGTAAACGGGTGGGATAAACTTTAAACATACGGTATGGCTACTTACTAATTCATTTAAACACTAAACTAATCACTAACACTTAATTTATATATACTAAGTAATCACTTAATTATATACACAGTATATTCACTAATTTATATAAACAGTTCACTAATTTATATTCACTTATTTGTTTATCTCACGATGTCAAATTATCAACTAAACTAAACTCGTCCTGGTCGGTCCCTTATATATTAATGCCTTTTTCACTAGATAATTCTAGATTGCGGCTTACTCAAAAACAATTGGCTTTCTGGCATTTTCTAGATAAGACTGGTCACAAAAACAATGATAAGATAGTCACAATCGTGAACAATCCCTGCTCGTCCGCCATAATTTTAACTTTCATACCTGGCTTAGACAGAGTCGGATTTAGGGACTATAGCAGTGTGCTGTTTCGTAACAATATATTTTTTGCACGATTGGTCTTTTTATCAACCATGCCTGTCTCCAAGACGGTATGTTGTTTTTAGCGGTTGTTAGGGCAAACAGAACGGTAAGTAAATTGCTTAGATGTAATATTTAAATAAATAAACGGTTTTAAAGATTAAAACTAACTTTTCGGCATCTGTGAGATGCCCTGAATAATACTCTATCATAAAATTGTCGCTTGTATACACTTTGTGGGATGTATCGTGCTAACAAACCGAAATTTCTCTAATAGTAACCAAAAATGTAGTATATCTGAATTTATAGGACCCGCTGTACTCGCTATAGCCAGCTGAAAATCAATAGGGTACATCTGTGAGACACCTTGGAAAATATCCAATTATAAAATTGGCCACTTGTATACACTCCGGAGGCTGTATCGTGCTAACAACCCGAAATTTCTCCAAAAAGGACCAAAAATGTGACACTTCAGGTACCATAGCACGCGTTGTACTAGCTCTGGTAAGCTAAAAATCAATAAGGTTCATCTATAAGACTGAACAATAGTCAATCATAAAATAGGTCATTTGTATACACTCTGGAGGCTGTATCGTGCTAACAAACTGAATATTCTCCAAAAATGACAAAAATTTGGTACCTCAAGTACCATAGCACTCGTTGTACTGGCTTCAGTGAGCTGAATATCAATAGGATTTATCTTTGAGACGCCCTGAATAATATCCAATCATGTACTGGCTGTGGTGAGTTGAAAATCAATAGGGTTCATCTGTAAGACGTTCTGAATAATATTCAATCATAAAATTGGTGACTTGTTGCACTCCGGAGGCTGTATCGTGCTAACAAACTGAAATTTCTCAAAAAATGACAAAAATGTTGTACTTCAAGTACCATAGCACCCCTTGTACTAGCTATGGTGAGCTGAAAATCGATAGGGTTCATCTGTGAGATGTCTTGAACAATATTCAATAATAAAATTGGTGACTTGTTGCACACCGGAGGCTGTATCATGCTAACAAGACATGTAACGAAAAATGGTTGACGACGACGACAACGACATACACACAGGATTTTTTCTAAAAACCGTTTTGTCGTGTCGTTCTTGATGAAAAACGTAAAAATAACATTTCAACTTTTTTGGGAATAAACCAATACTTTTCTCGCATATTAGATAGGTTGGCCGGAAAAGTAATATAGTATAATAATTATTGCTTACATTTTACAGTTATCTGAACATACCTTAAATTAAAAATTCTTCGTCGGGAGCTTCATTTAAGAATTTTGTCATATCTTCCTTAGTGAAACACTAGCTGTTTTGTTCTGTAGCCAACATTTTTTCTTTTAAGGTAAGCAATAAATATACCAAATTTTGAAATATCAATAGAATCATAAAGAAAAGTAGTGCTTCAACATGGAATATTCAGCCCATAAACTTCCAGTGGTTTTTAGTTGTTTAGTTCTCTGAACAAAACGCTAACAATTTTTTTTGTTTATACCAACATTCTTTGCTTCGTAGCATTTCTTGAAAATTTTGTAAGTTTTTTTATATCGAAATTTTGATTTGTCCTCTATTATTGCCGAACATTCAATACTCCAAGATTCTTCTATGTCTAAATTTTCACTGTCGCTCATTTTAATGATTTTTCTTATTTTTCAAGTGGTTTAAATAACACCACGACACTAAATTACTGCTTGTCATGAAGAAATTTGTTTTCACATGTCATAAACATAGCAACTACAGAAAAGCCAATTAATATATTAGTAGTTTGCCTAGTAACCATGGTTTCAGCATTACTGATTATGAAGACATCTACATAATATTTTTAAATAAATTTTGCTTACTCCAATCGTGCAAAAAATGATTTAAGCATCACAAACGTTAAGGAATTACTGATGTCAGACAAAATTGGAGCCTTCGTTTCGCTCAGTCTCCAAATATTGTGTTCCATCGGTAAACTGTCTCTACCGTTCTTGATACTTGATTAGAGTATAAACAGTCTGACACTTGCTTAAAGATTTAATTGACGTAGGTTTTCTTTGATCACCTGTTACATAACAGAGATACTGCGATAGCAACACTTATACCTGTGCACGTTGATCCAACATGAAAATTCCTAGAACAATTAAACTGAACGTTTATGCGCTAAGTGTTAGGAAAACATAAAAAAATGAATGCACAATAACTAATTTACTGTCAGAAAACCAAAATAATTTATTACTTGATATAAAGTTTTTCGACAAATATGTTACAATGCCAAGGCTTGAAAACAAACAGAACGTTACAAGGAATGATTTGAGATGTCTATCTCATATTTATTTGATAAAAAATTCTTATAATTGTGAATGTGTTGTTTAATTTAAAGCATCCAAGCTTGTATAAATATGTTCTTGGAACAGTTCATAATTAAGAAGTTGTCTAGATAACCAAAAAAAAATATTAAATATACCCAATATTAAATTTGAAATTCACTGGCAAGCTGGTTTTTTGACTAGATATGCGGCAACATCGTGCTGTTACGTAATCAGTTCTTGAAAAGTGGCGGTAATATTCATTCATTTGTATAGTATAAAAAATGATGTTTTCTCTGTTGTAGAGATTAATATAAATAGTTTTAATTAACATACATTATTCAACTCTCATTCTTTTTACTTTTCCGCCTAACCTATCTATATGCGAGAAAAGTATTGGGTATTGGTTTGCTCCAAAAAAAGTTGGAATTTTGAAATTTTTTTTGAGTTATTTCTTCGTTTTCCATCAACAACAACACGAAAAAACGGTTTTTAGAAAAAAAAAATCCTGTGTGTATGTCGTCGTCGTCGGCTACTTTTCCTTACATGTCTTGTTAGCACGATACAGCCTCCGGAGTTCAACAAATCATCAATTTTATGATTGAATATTATTCAGGACATCTCACTGATGAACCCTATTGATTTTCAGATCACCAGAGCCAATACAACAGGTGCTAGAGTACTTTAAGTACGATATTTTTGTCATTTTTTGAGAAGTTTATTATTGGATATTATTCAGAACATCTCAAGGTTGAACCCTATTGATATTCAGCTCACTAAATCCAGTACAACGGGTGCTATGGTATTTGAGGTACCAAATTTTTGTCATTTTTGGAGAATTTTCAGTTTGTTAGCACGATACAGCCTCCAGAGAGTATACGATTGATCAATTTTATGATTGAATATTGTTCAAGGTGCCTCATAGATGTACCCTATTGAATTTCAGTTGACTAGAGCGAGTACAGCGGGTCCCATAAATCCAGATATACTAAATTTTTGGTTATTTTTGGAGAAATTTCGTTTTGTTAGCACGATACATCCCCCGAAGTGTATACAAGTAACAATTTTATGATAGAATATTATTCAGGGCCACAGATGCAGAAAAGTTAGTTTTTATCTTTACTTGTGTTTCCCAAAACCAAATATTTGCGTGAAAACACTTGGAGTGTTATATAAGAAGACCAACTGTTTTATTTTGACATTGTCGCGTTGAAATAAAACATTGTGAAATGGAAATAGTCTAGTAATTCAATAATAAGGGATGAAAATAGTTTATAATAGGGTAAATGTTTTAAGAAATGTGGATTGAACCCAAACACTTTTAAAAATAAATATTACAATAATTTGAAATAGATTTTATTTGTCAACATTTTAATAGACAACTGGAGTGTGACGTAGATCTTTGGCAGATTAGGGGTTACTTTCCATACAAACAATTCGCAGCGTTTATTGTGTTATAAGAAAGTTTTATAAAATTAGTGTTTAGAACCTATTTTGTTATTTTCACAACCGTAAGAACTTTTTGCATATTACTTATATTTGGAAGAAATACACAAAATACGTTCCGTTGTCATATTCTAAAATTGAGAGAATCTTATTGAAGTTTATTTAAGTGATATTCAACAATACATTACAGCACTTATTTTAAAATATACTTACATAACAAAAAAATAAAACCACTTTGTAACAATAATTCACAAGATACGTAAATCACAAAATCGACAAACTTTGGTTGGAAAATAGACACTGACCAACCCTATCAAGATAGCAGATTTACGTCATCACTCTGCTCGTCTATTGGTTAGTGGATTCGAGGGTTCCTAAATCTTATAGATAACTGAAACAAGATATAATTCCTCCCTGTCGATACTTTATGCATTATGATCTTACAAAGTGGCTCGTTTAAATTTAAAATGATTAGATTATTGTAAAGTATTTATTCATCTAAAAGTTTCATTTCAGTACATTAGATATACACCATTTCTACTTAACACAATGTTAATTACTAATTTACATATGGCATTAAAGTATTTATTTAAATATTTATAACGGCGCTTAGCTCAACGAACCTCCTCTATTCCAGACTCGTTATCTGCCTCTATCTTCAATCAACTTTTAGTTGAGAGTGCCGCATTGCCTAATGAGTGAAAAGCTCGTTTGTGGGGTATACTACGATTCATTCATTGACGCCATCTCGTTATCTGCATTTTTAGAAAGAGTTTTCAGAACATTGTAAATGATAAAATTTATTTTGCTGTGTGTCAGAACTGTTGAATTTCGTAAAATGAAAGATTTGTCAAGAAAATTCAAGAGAACTATTGAATTTATAAGAATTGAACAAATTATGGATAAAAAATCGCTGAGCTTCTGTTTCTGAAGACAACTTGTAAAAAAATATTTGTGATGATAATATTTAGCATTTTCAATTTATAAAATGTAGATAATAAGAAGCGACAAGAAAATATAGGGGCTAATACAAACTCGGCACATGTCTCAGGTATACGTAATATAAATAGTCAAGCTCGGCACAGAGATTAAAAGATTCACTTTTAAAATGTTTAAACTCTGCACATGAATACCTCCCTCTGCTTACAAGAAATAGACTGATGTAATATTAAAACATTTATTAATTTAAAATATACATAATACATGTAGAACATAGGAAGAACATATTATTCAAAATTTTATTTGCACTGTACCATTTTAATTAATTTAAACTATACATAATACATATAAGTACATAGGAAGAACATATTTAAAATTATATTTACACTGTACTATTTTAATTAATTGCATAATAATACGATATTATTTCAACATATTGCAGATTGGACAATTTATTATTTTTATATTCTGTAATTTTAGAATTAACAAAATTATGACGTTTCTTAGTGGCTATATTACTTTTCCGCCCAACCTATCTGTATGCGAGAAAAGTATTGGTTTACCCACAAAAAAGTTGAAATTTTGTAAAAAAATTGTTACGTTTTTCATCAAGAACAACACGAAAAAATGGTTTTTAGCAAAAATATCCTGTGTGTATGTCGTCGTCGTCGTTCACTTTTCGATACATGTCTTGTTAGTACGATACAGCCTCCGGAGTGCAACAAATCACCAATTTTATGATTGAATATTATTCAGGACATCTCACAGATGAACCCTGTTGATTTTCTGCTCACAATAGCCAGTACAACGGATGCTATGGTACTTAAAGTACGGCATTTTTGTCATTTTTGAGAAATTTCAGTTTGTTAGCACGATATAGCCTCCGGAGTGCAAAAAGTCACCAATTTTATTATTGAATATTATTCAGAACATCTCACAGATGAACCCTATTCATTTTCAGCTCACCACAGCCAGTACAACAGATGCTATAGTACTTTAAGTACGACATGTTTGTAATTTTTGGAGAAATTTCAGTTTGTTAGCACGATACAGCCTCCGGAGTATAAACAAGTGACCAATTTTATGATTGGATATTATTCAGGGCGTCTCAAAGATGAACTCAATTGAGATTTAGCTCACTAAAGCCAGTACAACGAGTGCTATGGTACTTGAGGTACCAAATCTTGGTCATTTTTGGAGAATTTTCAGTTTGTTAGCACGATACAGCGTCCAGCGTGTATACAAGTGACCCATTTTATGATTGAATATTGTTCAGGGCGTCTTATAGATGAACCTCATTGATTTCTAGCCCACAAGAGCTAGTACAACGGGTGCTATGGTACCTGAAGTGCTACATTTTTGTCCTTTTTCGAGAAATTTCGAGTTTAGTACGATACAGCCTCCGGAGGAATTCGAATTTCCAGAGGAAGTATCTGTCCCCATAACACAGGAAGATTTCAAAGAAGTAGAACACAAGAAACCTATTATTGATGCCAACACACCCAAAAACATCGGAAACAGGAAGAACATTAAACCAATAGCTGGTGGACCTGCCTTGAAAGAGAGAACACGAAGCCAACGTTCAAATAAATAGATACAAATTAACACTTGGTGCTCCACTCATTTATGCATGTTTTTTTCTTTTATTTTTATTTCTATAGATTAGCGTATAATCATTTCAACCACTTTGTTAACGTTAATGCATTTATTAACCCTTACGTTGATGCCTTCAATTTCGTATATTACTTTGTTTTTTGGGTTTATTGCTTACTAATATAATATGGACGCTTACATTAGAGATTTTGAGGAAAATATAGCAGAGACTTATGTATACGAATCATATGAGGATTGTAGAAACAAACCCAAATCCATAAACGGATTCTCGGTATACAATCAAAATATTTGTAGTATCTCGAAGCACTTTGAAGATGTTCAGATTGACTTACAGGAAATAGAGGAGGATTTTGATTGCATAATCTTAACAGAAACCAGATTCATTGAAAATACCCTTTTATATCGGCTGAAGGGATATGATCTGATATATAGCGAAGGAAACCTCAATCAAAATGATGGAGTAGTAATTTTCATAAAGAGATGTTTTAACTCAAAATATCAAAATACACGAATTCACGGCAATAAAACTAACAGTTAAATTGGAGAAAAGTAATATAGTTATTGTAGGGATATATAGGTCACCATCAACAGATATACCAGCGTTCAATCAGTGTCTTGAAAATTTCATTGGAGATCACTTGAAGGACAACAATAATCAGGTTATTCTTGGAGGAGATATAAACATAAATAACAACAATTTTATCATAGAATGTTAATCAGGGCATCTCATAGATGCGGAAAAGTTAGTTTTAATCTTTAAAACCGTTTATTTTTAACTAGTTTAAATTACTTTTGCAGTTAAATATCATTAAATTTTGGGATAAATCATTAGTAATTAGGAAATCTTCTCTCCGTTTGTTTTTGGTTGAAGTTCATTCAAAGCTTCATGAACCTCCGATAGTGATTTTGGCAAAGCTGACGTGCAGTAGTTTCTTCAAGCACATTGTAGATCACTTAAAAGCACTTAATGTCAAATTGTTTAAAGACACACCATTTTTAGCTTGTTTCATTCTAATCATTTTGGAAGGTTTTTCAGTTATAACACTTTCAGCTTTTCTCTTCAAATAATTACTTAAAATCTTTACAACTTACAACACATTTGTTAGTTCTGGTTCATGATTCTGATTTAAACTCAGGTTTGTTATAACTCTACTTTTTGACCTAAAGTATGAAAATTTGCTTTACATTTATCTTTGATGCACCTTCACTTAGTTTCTCCGGAAGCTAATTTTCTGTCGTTGTTGTGTTCTTTAAACTTATAGTTCTCGTAAACTAAGAGAAGTTTTCCTCTTTGACTGACCATTTAACTTAAATCCCAAAAATTATGATCATACCTACAAAACAAAATACTGAAGGCCCTTATATTATTACCTGTTACAGGGATTAGGTACCTTTTACGGAGTTTATGTATATGTAACAACTTTATGCTGAGTTTGTAAAAATATAATTTAAAATGCATCAGTATTAAAAGATTAGGACGTGCCAAGTTTGATGCCGCCCGAAAATAGAACCTTGCGGCGATTCATTTGATAATGAATAGAGTTTATCCTGTAATTGTCAAACAATTATTTCCAAATTAATAATTGATGAACCCTAAGTAACAATCTTATGAAACCTAACGTTAATGCTAATAAAAATCGGATTAATATAGTAAGTACTGAATAAATTTTTAATTATATGCCTATTTGAGTAAGACTACCCTGTATTATCTGTATTTATAATTATTTATTATGATCTGACCGACCGTCAACTGAAGTGAACGGGGAGTGTCCCTTATATATACACATTAATGACTCACCGCTGCCGATGCCGTCTACTATCCAACACTAGCATTACCGGCACGGCATCGTCCAAATACCGGTTATTCGACGAGGAAATGCAATACGCAAGCAAGGTTGCCAATATAAATTAGCAAAATTATCTAGACTATTCGCGTCAATTTATTACACCGTAACTAGATTAATTATGATACATAACTCCGATTATATTGAACTATATTTTATATGAATGTCAAATATGTCAATCATTTATTAGAAAATTTGAACATTGTTGAGACATTTTCATTAATAAATGATTACATTTTCTACAAATAATTCCATAAGTCAGTGTTGAATATTTTGTTATATTAATAATTAATATTCTTCGTTGTATAGAGTATGTCAACTAAAATTTGCACCCCCAAATATTTCGAATTTGGTTAAAATTTTTAAAAAATTTCAAAACTGGTCAAATATAACCTACATGGGGCTGAATTTTTATTGTAGTTTCAGACTCCTTTTTCATCCCTCTAGCGCCTAGAACCACCCATGACGAGAGGTGTCAAGTAGGGTGGGCCGAAGTACCCAAAAATTGAATTTTGATTTGCAATGCAATAAGCTGTATTTTTAGGTATTAATTACTGTGTTTTTCTTCAAATTTTTTAATTTATTTTTTCAGCCTTCTAACCACCTAAAAAGGTTAAATTTTGAGAAGCTGACTTTTTATGCTATTCCGACCAAAAGCTTCATCTTTAATTCATACAATCTCTGTATTTTTTTCCTTGTTTTAATAAAAAATATCTTGAGGCTCTCTACTACTTACCCCTTTTAATAGGGGTTAACAAAAAAAATCGGTGGTAATTTAGAAGAAAATGCATCTTTTATATATTATCACTCTTTAGATGGCAAAAGGAAATTAGTTTGCACTGTAACAACCCCTCTTCCCAACTAGAGCCCACCATACCCATCCTCTTTCACTTAATTAAAATAGTATTTTTATGCTTGTAATTATTCAGCTAAATTACCAAAACTTGCCCCAACTACTGATCGCAATAAGGTTTCAAATAATTCTAAAATAAGACCTAATTTAACTTGGCTATGGGTTACTGTAAGTTTTGACATGACAGAAATCAGGCGGAAATTTTAATTCAAATTTATCAAATCGTAATCTTTGGAATCTATCTCACTCAACACGGCTTATATATGGCAAGTCGGGTACTTCGCCTCTATTCTGGAACCGAAAATCCAACTTCAAACCTCAAAGACCTTTCCGAATTCAGATTCAAAGTGTACGTACAAATGTGTTTTCACATTAAAATTAAACCAAGTGCTAAAGACGGTACTTTGCTTGTCTTCAAAAAGATAGAACTATCACCCTACCTTCGAGATGTTCTAAAAGTTATTACCGATAAGGTAATTCAAAGGAACGCATACTTTCTTCATCCGGAGAATATCCTTTTATATTAACAATGGATTCGGGAATTATCCTTGCTTAGAATACTAAAAGCTAGACAAACTCATCAAGAAGTTTCAGCACGACTGTTTGTAGTACGAAAATAAACTTTAATACATCAGAGTATTTTTATTTAATTAACTGATTTGAGTGCGATGTAACTCCACCACCTGTTTTACGTGATATTAGTGGTAACCGACCTTAAGCTTTTTATATGTGATAGATAAAACACAATTTGAGTTTCCACAATTTTCTTGTCATACTAAATCTGTGGAGAGACGCATTACACTAGTGAGTGAGTCATCTTCTTTGGTACTGGGACTAATCAAGGGACAATTTAAAGTTTAATTTACGAATGTACCTTACTATTTGTGTAATTTTTGTGAAACTTGATTATTTACCCTTTATGTTTTTTTAAATAGATATTTTATTTGAAAACTTGTAATATTAATAATAATAATAATAATAATAATAAATTCTTCAATGTTCACCATATAACAAAATACAACTCAGTAATACAATTAATGAGAAAAAAAAAGATGGTAAACAAAAGGTTAGGTGATAGGTCTATTGACCAATTCTTCCTCGCCAACCTCAAGAAAGAAAACTAAAAAAACAACCAAACCAAAAGTTACCTAAGATTATTAATTAATAGTAAGGTTCTGAACAATGTAAAAATTCAATAACCTGACATTAACATAACATTGTTATATTAAAATCAATTGGTGTGCTGAAACAAGCTCCTTGACTAAAATGAAATTTGACTTACTGATGTTGAAACAATTCCTTACGCAGTTTATTCCTAAATGCTGCCAGTGACAGCGAGAACCTAGGCATATCCAGAAGAGCACCAACTGAGGCAATTTGATAAGAGAAGGAAGACTTAAATAGTTTTTTTTATGACGAGGGATAGTAATTTTATTCTTTGATCTTAGATTTAAATTGTGAACATCTGTCCTAAATTTTACTTTCTCACATAAATATGACGGGCTTTTAAATTTCAAAATTTTGTAAAAGAGGCAGTAGGCATGCAACTTCCGTCGATTAAATATACTAAGCTAGCCAATTTCTTTCAGCTTGTAGCTTATTCTGTTTTTTCGTCTGATGCCATATATTAAGCGCAAACATGAATTTTGAACTTTCTAAATGCGATAGCAGTCAGATTCTCTGAGAAAAAGTCCATATACAGTATCGCAATGAGTAAAGTGGGATAAGACCAGTGAGTCTGTTAACATTTTTTTAGTTTTGATATTGATTTCTGAGCGATGAGGATAAATTAGTTTGAGTGAAGCATACGCTTTTTTAATTTTTTCAGAAACATGTTTGTCGAAATTCATAAACTGAAGAGGTAAATTACATTTCTAAGCACTAGTGAACAGAAGGGGATGAAGAATTTAGATAATCACTAGAGCAAAAATTGTTACAGATTATTTACTGAACGGATCTTAGTTAGCTGTATGAACCTGGAACCCGACAATAAAAAAATAATATTTAAGCTTACACTTACTATAAAAAATGTAGGAAATTGTAGTAACATTTTTATTTTTGTAGTAGAAATTGTAATGCCCGAAAAATAAAATCGTCAAATTAAACCATCAACACACCATCGGATAAAAACGAAAACTACTTTAATACATCTAAAATCCTTTGTAATACAATTTTAAGTTTTGTGGTGAGAATATTAGTCTGTGAAAACATAATCGAATAAACTGATGAAAAACTAATCTCATTTTAGCCTCACACTTACTACAAACGATGTAGGTAATTGTAGTAACATTTTTATTTTTGTTGTTAAAATTGTAATGCCCGAACAATAAAATCGTCAAATTAAACCATTAACACATCATCAGATAAAAACGAAAACTACTTTAATACATCTAAAATCGTTTGTAGTCCATTGTAGCACAATTTTAATTTTTTTAGTAAGAATTTTAGTACTTTAAAACTTGAAATAATCGAATAAACCGATAAAACAATAATTTTTGATGTATTAAAGTAATTTTCGTTTTTATCTGATGATGGGCTATGGTTTATTTTGACAATTTTTTTTCGGACATTACAATTTCTACTACAAAAATAAAAATATTATATACTACAGTTACCACATCGTTTATAGTAAGTGAGAGGCTAAAATGAGATAATTTTTCTATCGGTTACTTCAATTATTTTAAGTTTTCAGGGTCTAATATTCTTATTACCAAATTTAAAATTGTATTTCAATATACTACAATCAATTTTAGATGTATTGAAGTAGTTTTAGTTTTTATCTGATGATGTGATAATGGTTTAATTTGACGATTTTATTTTTCCGGCATTACAATGTTTACTACACAAATAAAAATGTTACTACAGTTACCTACATCGTTTGTAGTAAATATGAGCTCAAAATGAGAATTTTTTATTCAGTCGGGTTCGAGGTTCATACAGCTGTCTTAGTCGTCAATTTGGCAATACGGTCACAAAAACCTATTGAAAGTTTTTTTCTTGGCATATCGACAACCATGTAGAAAAAAGAACGAATTGAACATTCTAGTGAATGTAAACACCACTAAAGTGGAGCAAGATGGAAGGGAAATAAAACAAAAACGTATTAAAAAAATACATACTATTCTTATTGTGTGTAGTAATCGTGAATTATTTGCTATGTATGTTATATTTCATCATATTCATGAACTTTCGCATTGCAAAATATTTTCACTAAATACGACGACTGTGGTGGCATTAATCTATTACCTGGTCCGGCGACAGAAATGTTGAAAACTCGTTACGAAAATGCCGTGTGGACTCTCGTAGTCGTTAATTATGCGTTTGCAAAAGTTTGGTATCACAGCATTTCGAAACAAAAAATAAACGGGTTTAAAAATTAAAACTAACTTTTCCGCATCTGTGGCCCTGAACAATATTCTATCATAAAATTGTTACTTGTATACACTTCGGGGGATGTATCGTGCTAACAAACTGAAACCAAAAATCATAAAAAATTAGTATATCTGGATTTATAGGACCCGCTGTACTCGCTCTAATCAACAGAAAATCAATAGGGTACATCTGTGAGACACCTTGAATAATATTCAATCATAAAATTGATCAATCGTATACTCTCTGGAGGCTGTATCGTGCTAACAAACTGAAAATTCTCCAAAAATGACAAAAATTTGGTACTTCAAATACCATAGCACCCGTGGTACTGGCTTAAGTGAGCTGAATATCAATAGGGTTCATCATTGAGACGCTCTGAATGATATCCAATCATAAAATTGGTCACTTGGATATACTTCGGAGTCTGTATCGTGCTAACAAACTGAAACTTCTCCAAAAATGACAAAAATATCGTACTTAAAGTACTGTAGTACCTATTGTATTAGCTCTAGATGAAAATCAATAGGGTTCATCAGTGAGATGTCCTGAATAATATTCAATCATAAAATTGTTGAACTCCGGAGGCTGTAACGTGCTAACAAACTGAAATTTCTCAAAAAATGACAAAATGTCGTACTTCAAGTACCATAGCACCCGTTGTACTGGTTCTGGTGAGCTGAAAATCAATAGGGTTCATCTGTGACATGTCCTTAACAATATTCAAACATAAAATTGGTGACTTATTGCACTCCGGAGGCTGTATCGCTCTAACAAGACATGTAACGAAAAGTGGCCGACGACAACGACGACGACATACACACAGGATTTTTGTTCTAAAAACCGTTTTTTCGTGTTGTTGTTGATGGTAAAAATAATTCAAAAAAATTTCGAAATTCTAACTTTTTTTGGGGTAAACCAATACTTTTCTCGCATATAGATAGGTTGGGCGGAAAAGTAATATTGCCGACTATATACAATAAAATTAAAAACAAAATACATTGTTATCACCTTTTATTATTATATACACAAATACATACCCAAGAAAATAAGAAACGGGAAGAAGAAAGATATAAACAGATGTTTAAATCCACCACAAATCAAGATAATAACTTCAGCAGACCCTTCATTCGACACTTTGCAAAATCATGACCCGCAACGTATAGCGCGTCTTGTTAACTAACCGATTTGACCGTTCCAAATCCTGCATGTTCTTCCAATATGCGCCCTTGAGCGGAAAAGATCAAAATCAGTATGCAGTGTGCTCAGGTAGTGTGTTGAGTTCATGTTCCCACTATGACCGTTTATGGATAAGATGGATGATAGAGTTGCTTTAACCAGTTTGATTCTTATGCCAGAGGCGTGCCAGGAACAGGTTGAAAAAGGAGAAATATGCCTAGATGGGGGATTAGCCACTCCACTGCTACCAAACTTTCAACACTCACACTTGCAAATATATCACACAACACAAGAAATCAACCGAACATCACAGAACGTAAACAAAGAGCAACACGTGGCTAGTCGCATAGTCATTGTAGAGTGCTTGCGCGTGCGCCAGGGATTAGTGGCCAAACCGTTTCCATTAAACGTGACTAGAGATGTTATGGAATAGGTGAAATTTGAGAATACGTTCTAACTGCTCTGTTCTTTATTTGGAACCTGTTCCTGTTCTTTCTTCCTATACTCCCTTTCACCTTGATATTAGGGATTGGTGAACTGCCGAACTGAACTGAACAGACGTTCAGGTGGTTTTATTTTACTATACAAAATGCTAAACTCCTGAAACAATGCAACTAAATATGTTTAAGGCTCTGTTTAAAAAGATCCGATCTTTTTTGTAAAAATTTTTTAATTCCAAAAGTAAAAGTTTTTAATTAATTATTTTGAATCTGAATTTTATTTTATAAATACCTATCCAAGTATCCAATCATTATATTGTTAATTTAACATCTAATGATATATGTATATAAGATCACTCGCGTTTGCTTTTTTCCTACTTCAAATAGTCAGCTTAGCGTAACCGCGAATGTCGTGTCGTTCTCCTATGGAACTGTTCAGTTCAAGTTCACGGAACAGTTTGCATTAACCAGTTCCGAGGAACCTGTTCCGTTCTTTCTGTAACAACTCTCAACGTGACGCATGTTGCGCCTCATGTTCTGCGAGCTGCGACGCATGGGTCTGGTCTGGAGCATGTCGCGCCTCGACACTTGCGACGCGGCATGTTGCAGACCGTTTCCATTCTTAGAAGACCACGGATCTCAGCTTATATGCACCACAAGTCTAGTTGAACGCGCGAAACACCTAATAACAACTGTTTACGGAACTAGGATGTGTTGCAGTTGAATAAAACCAAAACAATTTCGACATTAGAAAAATAGATACGAATGATCAAATACGCATAAATACCAGTTAATACACGAATGGAGAAATGTCTTAGGGAGTGACAAAACAACGTTTCAAATAGAGATGTTTGTATGCAGGTCATAATCAGATGCCTACTATCAAACATGGAGGTGATAATGTCATGGAGTAGATGTGTTTTTGCAATAAGAAACCTCACGGAAATCATGTCATGAATACTAAACAAGGAAGGCTATATGAACATTCTTAAGGATGCCGCCATACTGCACTGCATAACTTTAGTCCTATGGATTCGTTTAGACAACCAAACGGCAAATTTGTATAGTGTGATTGGGTGTTGAAATCATCGAAAATTGTAGAATAACTATCAAAATTTTTAAACGTTTCTAATATTTTTGGCATTCACAGTAAACGCCACAAAGATCTATATGCCGAGGCAAATCGGGCACAAAAGTCAGGGATTGTAGCTTAATTGAAGGAGAATTAGTCATTCACTGAAGTGGCTCTTGATTTAAATTGACCGCTTTGTCAATGTTTGGGTATGAATAAGCATCAACTGTCATGAATTCATGGCTGGCCAATGGGAGAATATTTTAGAGATGCTGAATGCTCCTTGGAATGAGGCTGATTGATTCAAACCAAAATTATAAATCTACCGTACCCATTATTTGAAGAAATAAAAAAGTGTGAGATAAATTGCGCACAGCTATTTGTGTATTAAGAGTGCAAAGCGGCAATCTCACTTTGCACTCGAATTATACACAAGATTTTTTCTACAACCGTAGATTTTATAAAAACATTTGGTAAAAATGAATGATTATTAATAACCTCAAATGATATTTTTCTTTTAGATGACTATCTTAAAATCACGTGTTGTTCATGAAATTGTTGACATCTGTTAAATACCGTTCAACGCCTACTCTGGTGTCAAACATCCCAGAAACTTTTGACTTGACGTTTTTCTGGTATGGTTTCCATGGTAACTCAGCGAGCGTTTTGGTTACTTTGCCGCTCGGCGAGCGACAATATAAGAAAACGCTCGCTGATAGGACAAGTGCAACTTGGCGCTTTCTTTTTGAACCGCAAATAAGGTATTTTTCGCTTGGTTGTAGAAAAAACATATTTTAGTTCAGTTATTTAAAACCTCTTTTAATTGGGTATACTTTTTATTATTATTATATTAATATTTTTTATTATTTTCAAATAATACGTTGTCTAGCGGTAAACCTAGAAAATCTTAAAAAGAGTTTCCATAAATTTCTCTTTGTTAGTTGCATTTTTTTCGATCTGTATAAGGGTCAACTCGATACATCATAATAAAAGAAGAAACCGTTTTTTTTTAAATATTGTCAAAACCAATCGATCATATAAATGAAATTAAAAAAGTAGATTATTCATGAGAACTTGACTAGAAAATGTTTATGATGTTAGCAAATAAATTATCAGTAAACCAAATAACATTTAGACTGGACTATCGTTAAAAAATTGGTGTGTATTGATGTCCAAAATTTAAAACATTAGATTTCATGAAATATTACCATAATTTTTTGGAAAAATCTTGAACTTTAGAACTATTCAACTTGATTGCGATTTAAATTTGAGCAATCGCGAATTTGTGTTTGTTTTTACCTAGAATTGTACTAATGGATATTTCGTTATTTATTTTTAATGATAAAAAACCGCACCTACATTTCGTATACATAATTGCAAATTTTGAAATAACCCATCAGATTTCGTTGCATTAGATATTGCAAATAATATTCTCAAGCCGGGTCCAGACTATATAACAAAACATGTTAAATAACTTGTTATGCACTTAACATCTTATTGAAACATTTCTCTTTTATATACTACCTCCTACTAGCTGAAATGCTGCAATTTTTTTGTTTTTTTGTTTTATAGTCTGGATGCTTCTGCTATATTATAACAAGTTACACAACAAATTTGTTGTAAAACTTTGTTATTACTATGTTTTGTTACATAGTCTGGCCCGGCTTCAAAATATTAAGTTTTAATTTCGGATGAATAAATGACGCAGTTCATTTGAAATAAAATAAAAATTATGTTTTGTTAAAAATACAATAAAAAAATGCTGTTTTCCATTCCTTTTAAGATTCATTGTTAACCTTGTGTTTTTCAAGAGCTATAGACTAGATGGATTTTCCTCAATTGCTCAATACGGTTCTCTAAATTGATGTCGAGTTCTTTTTCTTAATTTTAATAGTGGTCATGTCTGATATCGACCCGATCGGATTCCCGCAATTTTCAATCACACCTAAGAGCCCTTGAAAACTGGTTTAATCTTTAACGCATTAAAATCAATGGTAACAAATTTACTTTATCGCAATAATTTATTATTTTTATTGTGAAAATTTTTATTGGTATAATTAGAAACGAAAACAATAATGTTAAAATTCGTGCCTTCCATCTACTATTATGTGTTTTACCTAGAATTTAGATGTGTTAGAATGTCGTAAAATATACTACAGTATTTCCCATCACGATTTGATAAAATTACATGTTTATAGTGTACTTTTAAATTAAAACTTGTTTTAATTACATTTTGTAGATTTATGTGCCGACAAAATACCTACCATTGTTAACTGTTGATCTAATAGCAGAAAATCGCGGTAAATTAGCAACTTATACGTTTTCGAAACATGATTGTTTAAATGCAAAAAAACCAACGAGCATATCAAAACTCATTAAATACATTAATTTATTTCTATATGGTGTGGATTTGAATTTAAAGCGTCAAATGGAGTAGAAACAAATTAACGCCTCTATTTCACTGTTTTCCGTATTTGAAAATTACCCTATCGGTAACAAAATTCACCATTAAATTCAGAGAATCCTACTCGCCTTCCTTTAATAAATATACTATTTCTCCAATTTTTATTGTATCTATAATATTCCAAATTGTCCCAACTTCTTATACATACATCTTTGTTTATTCCAAATATACGTTTTGTACCTCCTTTGTATCTTCGATGATCCTATATGTTAAGGACCACAACCTGTTTTCATTAGAACAATGATCATAATATATTTTCGAATATTATTTTACATAGCGACAGAAATTTTATATTTCATAGAAGAAATCTTAATTTCCAAGATTTCCATATTAACACAAAAGTTTTCTTTCCACAGTAAACCAACATTTTTTTTATATCAGCAGAAATTTTAGTTTTCATATTTTTGCATAGAATCACTTATTTTCCATATCAGAAAAAAAATTATTTTCCACACAAGAGATACTGCGTAAGATATTTTCATTTTTCATAAAATAAATTTCATTTCCCATTTCGCATCAATTTTACTTTAGGAAATTGTTTTTCCATGGAGGAATGACATTTCATTTTATATAGAAGAAATGTCAATTTCCATAGAATACAATAATTCATTTTCCATATTGACAAAAAAGTTAAGTTTCCACAAAAATAATATTTAAATTCTTAGAGTTCATTTCATCTTTCATATCTCTGGGAATTCTAGTTTTCGTATAGAAAATTTTATTTTCCATAGAGAACCTTTTTTCTATAACATACAGAATTTCAATTTCCATAGGAGAGATACTGCATAGGCTATCATCATTTTTCATTCCATTTTCCATTTCCTGTAATTTTATTTTAGAGAATTCTTCATTTCATGGAGTTATTTTATTATCTATAGAAGGAATATGATTTCTATAGTTCATTTTCGACGGACATTTTAGTTTCAATAACAGAAAGAATTTCATTTACAATAGTAGAAATACTGCATAAGCATCATAATTTTTTATAGAGTTCATTCCATTTTCCATATTGCAGCAATCTAATTAGAGTGAATCGTTTTCTCTTTAGAGGAAACTTTCTATAAACAATATTTTATTTTCTATATTAGATAAAAAATGTATGCTCCTTAGAAGGCATACTTAGATTGAGATTAAGGGGTTTGCATATGCACCGTGAAAAACGTAAAAAACAATGGAACATAGATAATTTAAAAGAAGAACATACGGAAGAAAGATACAGACAAGTATTAAAAGATAGACTAACACAAGATCCAGATGAAAATATAGAGAAAAAGTGGGAGAACATAAAAAACAGTATTACCAAAACAGCCGAGGAAATACTAGTACCAGAAAAGCAACAAAGATGTAAAAAATGGTACGATGAAGAATGTGAAAGCAAAATAGAACAAAAAGATCAAGCACAAAAACAATGGCTAAATACAGGAGGAGATACAGAACTGAAAGAATATAAGAAAAAGAAGAAAGAAGCGGACAAATGCTGTCAGAAGAAAAAAGCAGAGTGGATAAAGGAGATTATGATGGAAATAATAATAAATAAATAAAAAACTATATGATTACATAAGAGAACAAAGTAAAAGAAGCAAAGTAATGACAAGAATCAGCAAAAGAGGATGGGAAGCATATTACAAAAACGATCTAAAGGAGGATGAGGTTACAGAAGCAAATTTTGAGGTAACAGCAGAAGAGGAAGAGCAATATCTCCCAACATATGCAGAATATGAAGAAATAATAACAAATCTCAAACTTAAGAAGGCAGCAGGACCAGATGGAATAGTTAACGAGCTGATAAAGAAAGGAGGAGAAGAACTAAAAAGAAAGATATATGAATTACTCATAAACATATGGAAAAAAGAACAAGTGCCAACAAAATGGCGTTTAGGTCTAACAATGCCAATCTTCAAAAAATGAGACCAAAGAAAATGATATAACTACCAAGGAATAACCCTGTTTATCACAGTATACAAAGTCATGACATCACTTTTAAGAAAGGAAGTAAACAAATACGCAGATCAGAAACTAGATGAATACCAATATGGCTTCAGAAGTGGTAAATCAACAATAGATGCAGTGCATGTAATGACACAGACGATAGAAAAAAAGCTTTGAATATGGAATCGATTTACATATATTGTTTGTAGATTTTAAGTAAGCATTTGATAGTATTAGCAGGCGTAAACTGATAGCAGACATGGGGAAAATGGGCATTCCAAACAAGTTAATTCGACTGACAAAAATGTCAATGAACAACTCGAAAATCAGAGTAATAACTAAGGAGGGCTATAGTGAAGAAATCGATATGGAAGATGGTGTGACGCAGGGGGATGCATTATCAACGGTATTATTCAATATAGCATTCGATGGAGCGATTAAGGCGATAGAAACAGGCACAACAATAGCCCAGACCATGACACAAATAATAGGGTATGCAGACGATCTGGTACTTATAGCAAGGAATGGGAGCAATTTGGATAAAATTCTAGGTGACCTGATCGAAGATGCAAAAAGCAGAGGTCTGGAGATAAACCCAGAAAAAACTAAATATATGCTAGTCAGCAGTATAAAAGAAATCACAGTACGAACCACAAGTTTAAAAAAGTAGCAAACTTCAAATAGTTAAGCGTTACGATAAACGAGAAGAACGACAGAAATATAAAGGTGGCAGAAAGGGTAAAAGCAGAAACAAAGCATACTGGACATACAGCAAATTTCTTAAAGATAAACATCTAACCAAAAACACTAAATTGAATCTGTATAAAACCGCTATCAAACCAACAATGACATATGCCGCAGAGACAATGTGCTTGACAAATAAAAACAAAGAAACTTTAAGGAGTGCCGAAAGGAAAATATTGAGGAAAATTTTTGGACCAGTCAGAACAGAAGAGGGCGACTTCAGAACTATGAGGAACCAGTAAAGTAGACAAGATGTTAAGTTCATAAAAGCCCAACGATGAAAATGGTAAGGACATGTACTCAGAAGGGAGCCGATAACAATAATAAGAATAAGTAATTGGATACCACAAGTAGCAAGGCCAAAAGGAAGACCGAAAACAAGATGGGAAGATCAAGTTACGGAAGATACGAAATATATGGATATAAGAGATTGGAAAACAGATATAAAGGACCGGAAAAAATGGAACAAGATAACAGAAAAAGCAAAAAGACACGACAATCTATAGGAAAAAAAACAAGAAATACGCGGATTATGTGTTCTGGAGTTTCACGCTCTTGCCCACAAAATCTGCAGTCGCCGATGTCTTTCATTCTCACGAGGTGTTCGTTCAAGTGGCAATGGTCCGTCAGGAACCCTATGAGAACACGTAGTTTGTTTTTACTTGGGCCAATATATTTAATCAACCTTTCGCTGTCAAATTTTCCGAGGAATAGTCTCAAATGTCATGACCGAGTATAGACTCCCATTAGACTCCCATTCGAGTGCTCGACCGAGATTACTATTTTCTTCAGTTCTGCTTTTAGGTGATTACCTCCTGTGGAACAGAACCTTTCTGGTCCGGTGAATGAGGTCACGGCCCCCTTTCTTGCCAAATTGTTGGCGTATACTCCTGGGTGCTGTCGCCCAGAATAGGATAACTTTGTTTTGTTTGACTAGTTTATTTACTGTCTCTAGACATACCATGACCAGCTTCGACTTGATTATTTGTAAGATGATCGCTTTTATGGCTGCTTGACTGTCGAATAGTATTGCTGGATCTCTTTTCCGACAGTCTAAATAGAATTGTGCACACCTTCCAATGGTCACAACTTTCTGTTTGAAAGTGCTAGGGTGGATATTTTATTACATGCACATCAAACACAATTTTACACTTCCCGTCCACCATATCTGCGATGCGAGAAAAGTATTGGTTTACCCTAAAAAAAAATGGAATTTTTGATTTTCTACGTTTTTTGGTGAGAAATTTTTTTTTTTATAAAATCCTGTGTGTGTCGTCGTCAGCAACTCTTTCTAACATGTCTTGTTAGCACGATACAGCCTTCCGATTGCATAGTCACTAATTTTATAATTGGGTATTATTCAGGGCATCTCACAGATGAACCATATTGATTTTCATCTCACCAGAGCCACTACAACGAATGCTACGGTGCCTGAAGTACCACATTTTTGGTAATTTTTGGTGAAATTTCGGTATGTTAGCACGATACTGCTACTGGAGTGTATACAAATGACCAATTTTATGATTGGATATTGTTCAGTGCGTCTCACAAATGAACCCTAACACTTTTGTGGAGATGAACGTTCTACGCTAATTTGCTTACAAAGATCAATTTGTTTTAAAATGTCTTTTATTTACAATAGTTTACAGTTTAATATATGTACAAAGTGGCCCGTGTTCTGGCAATTCCTGCTACCCTTGTATGTAGGCAAACATGGCTCCTTGTTTCACGCATTGTAACCATTTGATATTATTAGTTACGTTACTTTGTCCCTTATATAAAAATATGACTCCCAGCTTTTTCGACAAGTATGTTTCAAAATACAAAAATTAGTATGTTACTTTTAAAATATGTTTTGATCTTTTTGTATAAATACCAAATTATTGGCAGTGGTATAATGAAAACGTTTCAATAATAATGTCAGTAATTATAAAGTCGTGAACAATCCAACGATAGTTCGGTTTGCTTCAGTTCGGTGGCCTTTTTCTTTGTCTCCTATCTATCCATCGCCTTGTGATTAATTTTTTACCGTTAGTTTTTTCTTCTTGTTGTTATGAAGATTGCTGCTACCAGATAACTTTCACGGTTTAAAAGGGACATTTATTTGAGAATTTTAAATTATTATCAGAGCCGGAGTAATATGTCCTTGTAACGCCGGCCATAGAATTTTTTATTTATTTTAATAAATAATAGTTGCGTCAGGTTCAATTAGGTTGAATTTCAATATGCTTTTTTTATTCCAAACTGTACCAAATTGAAAAATGAATAATTCTACAAAAAAAGTGCTGCTACATTTACATTCTGATATTGTCTTGAGTGAATTATATGATTCGATGTGAGTTCCAATAAGATTTTTAAGATAAACTTAACTTGGAATTTGAAAATTTAGTTTATGGGGTTTTAAGGTATGCATTGATTTAAAATATTCAAAACCTCTAATCATTCCTGGTTGTATCGGAAGTTGTACTGAAACTTTCTTATTTTGATCACTATATATTATTACGTGTAACAAGACCCTATTATCTATCATTCAACTTAGTACTTGAACAAATAATAAGGAAAAGTAGAATCCATAGAACCTCATTAATTTACCACAATCAATAACAATATTTTGTTGACGATGTCGTGCTCCTGACAAGATCAAGAGAGCAGTTTAAAACAGCATTTGGAAGGTTTGAACAATAGGCAAAGGTATTATATGGAAATGCGAACAGATGAAACCTACAATTTTAAATAGGTTGAAGAGTTCGAGTATCTGGGAGTGACCATTACAAACAAAAGTCAAGAATAATACGAAATAGTCAAAATAATGCTAAACGGAAGTGAAGTAATAACATCGCTAGCAAAAATATTAAACAATCATATGCCCAATAACACTGTTCGCATGTGAAACATGGATTACAACACAGCTGAACGAGAAAAAGCTATAAATTTGTGGTAGAAAAGTGCTTAGAAGATATTTGGTATTTGGAAGAGTCAAAACAGCAGAAGGAGAATAGAGAAGAGGCAGAAATAAAGAAATTATGTGTTTATATATAAGATCAAAAATAACGAGAAAAGTTCGAGATATAGAGCCAGATGGTTGGGCTACATAATACGTATGTATTGGCTCTGATGAGCTGAAAATCAATAGGGTTCATGTGTGAAACACCTTTAACAATATACAATCATAAAATTTGTCACTTGTGTACACTTCGAAGGCTGTATCGTGCTAACAAACCGAAATTTCTCCAAAAAAGACAAAAATGTGGTACTTTAAGTACCATAGCACCCGTTGTAATGGCTCTGACGAGATGAAAATCAATTGGCATCATCTGTGAGACACCCTGAACAGTATCCAATCATAAAATTGATTACTTATGTACACTTCGAAGGCTGAATCGTGCTAACAATCCGAAATTTCTCAAAAAAAGACAAAAGTGTGCTATTTCAAGAACCATAACACCCGATATACTAGCTCTGGCGAGTTGAAAATTAATAGGGTTCATTTGTGAGATGTCCTGAATAATATTCGATTATAAAATTGGTGACTTGTTACACTCCCAAGGCTGTATCATGCTAACAAATCGAAATTTCTCCAAAAAAGACAAAAATGTGGTACTTCAATTACCCTAGAATCCGCTGTACAGACTCTAGTGAGTTGAAAAACAATAGGGCTGATCTGTGAAATGTCCTGAACAATATTCAATCATAAAATTGGTGACTTGTTGCACTCCAGAGGCTGTATCGTGCTAACAAGACATGTTACGAAAAGTGACCGATGACGACGACGACATACACGCAGGATTTTTACTTATCTTCCCAATCTATCTAATATCTAATACCCCAAAAAAAGTTGGAATTTTGGAAACATTTTTTGACATATTTTTACATTTTTCAACAAGATCAACAAGAAAAATAGTTTTTTGAAAAAAAATCCTGTACGTTGTCGTCATTGGCGACATGTCTTATTAGCATGATACAGCCTCCGGAGTACATCAATTTTATAATTGAATATTGTTCAGGACATATCACAGATGAACCCTATTGATTTTCAGCTTACCAGAGCCAGTACAACGGGTGCTATGGTAGTGCTTGAAGTACGTCATTTTTGGATAAATTTCAGTTTGTTAGCACAATACAGCCTCCGGTGTGTATGTATACAGGTGACCAATTTTATGATTGAATGTTGTTCAAGGCGTCTCACAGATGAACTCTATTGATTTTTAGGCCACTAGAGCCAGTACAACAGGTACTATGGTATTGGAAGTAGCAAATATTTGTCATTTTTGGAGAATTTTCAGTTTGTTAGCACGATGCAGCCTCTGGAGTGTATACAAGTGACCAATTTTATAATTGATATTGTTGAGGGCATCTGATATATGAGCCTTATCGATTTTCAGCTATAGTACCTGAAGTGCCACATTTTTGATCATTTTTGAAGAAATTTCAGTTTGTTAGCACGATACAGCCACCGAAGTGTATACAAGTGACAATTTTATGATAGGATATTGTTCAGGGCATCTCACAGCGGAAAAGTTAGTTTTAATCTTTAAACCCGTTTATTTTTCTAGTAATCATTTTTATCGTGTTTTTCTTGCTGAAAACAAAAAATCCAAAATTCTCACTTTTTTTAGGGTAAATAAATACTTTTCACCTATATTAGATAGTGTTGGACGGAAAAGTAAAATGGCTACAAGAAGTGTAAAACGATTTAAAAGAGATAAAGGTAAAGGATTTGAAGACGGTGCCACATACAGTAAATACTGAAAACAAATAATAGAGAAGAAATAGATGCCAAGAGTCTATAAAACCTGTACCGCTATATTATTACGTATCTCAATAAAACTACTCTTGGGGATTTTCTTTATGTATACATAACTCACTGCGTGGCGAAGGATCTCTGATTGCATCGAGGTGTTCTTTCGTTTTTTCAGAAGATATTTGGGCATATAAGAGAACTAAAAGACCAACACCTCGAGTCTGTATCTAGAAGAGGGTCACAGATTCTTGTTTTACATAGTCAAGAAGAACAAGTCTAACGAGAAGCCCACCTGTAGATATATTTGGGAACCTTTCTTAACTTAAAGAAATCTGTTAGCCACTAGGACATCAAGAAACTGACCAAATATAGGAATTGATTTGGACAAATTGAATGGAAGATTGAGAAAGTAATCTTCCGAGGGACTGATGTACTGATTACGGTATGTTGTATCCAACCAAAAGTGGCGTATGTGTATGCGCAGAAAACCAGGACTGCTGTTTCTTCAACAAGGGTACCTGTCGAGTTGGATCCGTTCCAGATTCCGTCATTGCACGCAGGAAATATCTGATCGGAACGATTAGAATTAAGAATTCCTAGAAGTAGTCGGCCGATGCAGAATCAGACAAAAATTTCTTGAGTTTCTTTTTGAGAAAGGTGGCCTGCGAAATTTCTAAATATGATTTTCCCGGCGAATAAGAATATTCACTTGCAACATATAAGCTTGAAGGCCGAATAACTACAGTCGGTGCTAATATGTACGAGGGTATCACAATATTTTGAATTTGGATTTAAAAATAATAAATTGTGGCACATGTATAATGCTATATAAAATCGTGTTTATAAAACAAAATAACATGTGCTCTTTATTATTAATTAAATGAATAAGGAAATAGAAACCATTAGATTTTTCTACGAAAATTGAGGTTTTTTTTGTACAGACATAATTATTTATTGCTTCAAAAACCATACGGGGAATTCTATAATTAACCTTTATTATTTTATGTGATGTAAATAATAAATAGATTCCAAGAGACATAAGCTTTCACCTTTACTTCAAATTAATGTCTTTTAAGTGGTCCTTTCATAATATTCGTCATTGAGATTTATTTGTATATAAATTGGAAGTCAGGTAGATTTTGTAGATAAAGCGTAAAATATGATAAGGATTGTTAAAGGACTTTCTAAGTTTAACAATGGCCAACAATTTTTCCTATCTGTTCGTAGTAATAGTTAATGACATATCTACCTGTTAAGCTTTATAAAATTGTTATTCTTAATAATATGTAGTAAATAATAATGTAAAAATTCGGGTTTATACATAAAATTTGGAAAACAAATTTGGGAAATCGCCTTTAGAGATGGTCTAATAAGTATACTAATAATATAAATAAGATATTAAAGCTTTTTTGTGGTAGATATTTCTACTTTGATATGTAAATTTTTGGGTTTTTTCAAATATTTACTATGAAATTAGAACATCTCTTCACACTTTTTATGGAATTAGGACTGGCAAAATAAAAAAATCTTGGTTCTGGGTGCCGTCAATTATTGTTTATTTAGAACTATGTACAGATGTGCTACAAATATTATATTACTCTAGTGGAATTCGTCTCTAATATCTACAATTTTATAACACCTATTTACATTTGTTGCCTTTAATGTATTCAGTCATATCACCTACCAACAAACACTATACTGAAAAATAGGTTTTAGATGTACAGGGATCATCAACAGTAAAATAGTGATGTGCATCTACCAGTGATTCTTCTAAATCACTTTCTATATCAACTTCATCATCCTCGCTAACTCCGTCTTCGGCCAAATTAATAACAATATTATCTACAACAGTATCTAAAAGTGGTTCATTGTTCATAAATTCATATTCAATCTTTTTAATATGGTCACATCTAACTTTCTAATCATTTGCAGAAAATATGTCAAAAAATTCATTGCAGAATTTTTTAACCTTTGTAAAATTGAAGGTAACATTTCGTTTGGCCACATATTCTTTAAGTGCCGCCCAAACACTTTCGATCGGATTTATGTCCGGGTGATAAGGGGGTAGCCTTAAAACTTGCAATCCATGTCGAATAAACAATTCATTAATTTTATAAGTTTTACATTGCCGTTTGTACATTTTTGCAACATTATAAAGATCCGGTTTTAACATTTGTTCATTGTAATATATGTTTCTTTCAGAAAGCCAGTTTTTTAATTGTTGTTTAGTCCAAGCAGCCGTAGGTAATTTTTCATTTAGAACATTGTTATTTGGGGCGTTATCAATTACCACAACAGCGTTTTTTGGTAGTGATAATCTCCTGTTTTTGACTGGGAGTTCCACATAATACCAGCATTAGGTACAAAACCATTTTGACTTCCTGCATGCACAATGAAACGGGTTTTCTTAATCCTTCGTTACTCTTGCCGCTCCATCCTTTAAGGTGCGTGTGACAATGAATGTATGTTAGTTCAAATATATTTTAATATGACCAAATCGCAATTGTAACTGAAATCGGAAGATGGTTCAAAACAAATAATAAAACTGAAACGTAATAGAGATAGGTATGAAATGAGTATAATAATTATAAGCTAAAAAACCTATTACATTTGAATAGATATCTTACACAAAATAAATATGTGCCCTTTTATATACTCCTGTAGACAGAAACAGAATAGTTATTTTTCTACGCCCTATCTTAAAGTACCTTGTATTTCATCGGTTTGCAGCGCTTAAAGTGGTTGTTTATGGTTAGAGTGAAAAAAAGTAAAAAAGCGTTAAAAAAAGTGCCATAACGTTAACTTTATTTCACGCTTCCCATAAGCTAACACAATGAATCTTGGCTGGGCATCGAGGATGAACTTTCATGAAATACGTATAATTGTAATTTACCGCAGGAACTTAATTAAAATATCCCAAATTTCTATTTGAATTTTATTTTTTTATATAGGGCTGTAGAAAAAATAATCTATGCAACATGTGCATAAAGTGTCTTTTTTCACTCATGGAACTTTTTCCATTCGTGAAAAAAAGTACCACTTTATGCACTTGTTGCATAAATTACTATTATGCAACAAGTGCATAAAGTGGTACTTTTTTGACGAATGGAAAAATTGACGCGTGAGCCGCAGGCATGGAAAAACAAAAAAATGTCTCATTTAGGTTGCTCTAAAAGAATTAAAAATGGCGTCGATTTGTTTGTAATGACGACATAACGGCGCATAAAATTAGACACATGAATGCATAAAATACTTGTCTCGCCCCTAATGTCACTTTTTTAAATCGTTTAACAAATAAATATTTTATGTACGAAAATCGATTTAAAAAATTTACTATAGAGTGTAAATTTGTTAAATAATTACTTTGGTTTAAAAATTTTATTGCAATAATTAATATTTACCTTTGTTAATGGAGTTGTCGACTTGCCATTGTTTGCCACTTCGGCCATGAAATTTAAAACGTTCATAATTATTTCACAACACTGCTCACTCAATTTTTTATGAACAACTTTACATTCTGGAGTCGCCACAACAAGTTAGTATTGCACAACCCCGGTAATCACACTTTTCTTGAACTGTACTGTCGAAACGAAGCTTACGAATTCTGCCAGCGAAGTGAGCTCTTGCAATCCGCATACGTCTTAGCTACGGCGTATCGGAAGTTGCTAAACTTCCGACGGCCAAAATTAATTTGCCAACCTGTAAATGGACACTAATAATATTATCATGATGTAACGTTTTTCTTATTTATTTAAATAGTTTTTAACACAATGGGTGGGATAAATTTATACACACGGTATATCTACTTACTTGATTTATTTATACACTATTCACTTATGCTTAATTTATGTACACACTTAATTCTAATTTATATCAAATACACTGTTCACAAGTTTATTCACTGTTTATAGTTCACGTCTGTTCATTATCAGATTAAATTGTAGACTGCCTCGCCGCTAGTAAGTAGTCTCTTATATATTAAAACTTCCTTCTCGAACCTTCGGATTCCTGAAGGTTCTCGATGGCGGCTCCCAACAAACAATCAATTTTCTTAGAATGTCTCTATAAACACAATAAAAAATACCTAGCCCTTCCCGGAAAACCGTGCGTTCCCGCCAGAATTTCATCGAATTACAACAGAGTCGGCTTCAGGGGATACTACAGTGTGCAGTTTCGTAACAATAATATAATATATAGTTATTAGATTTTTTAATACTAGTGTTAATGACCTTTTGGATAATATGAATTCATTTATCAAAAACATTCAAATACAAATTGAGCAAGAACAAGTCTCTCTGAGGTTTTCTACAAAAATAACGTATTTGTTTATTTACCTAATTGTTTTAAATTATTTCCTTTTGTTTCAGGTGAGTCAAAGTTAAAATAATTGTTATTTCTTCAAGACTGGTATGTAAGTTTATATAAATCAACATAAATAATAACAATTGCCCATCATCTATCTGTCACATTTGTACTAAAATAATTATCATATCAAAAAATTCATCAAATCCTTATAAATGTAATGAAATAATTAATGTATTTGAACAATTATTCAAGCAACCAAATATAAATTTGTTGTCTAGTGGTGGAATTTTTTTCGCCTTTCCTTTTACTAAATATTTAATGATTACTTCAAGGATAACTCCGTTCCTATCTTAAAACTTCTTCAGATAAACAAATTGATTTTATATGTCTAAATATTTCTTTGAAAGGGGTAACAAAATTGATTTGAACCAACACTGACTGGCACAAAAAGCGACTGTCAATTTTAAGTAATTCGTTGTCGCAGCAGATAAATTTGCTTTAACGTTTTAATTCATAATTGTTATTAAAGTTTTCATTTACTAAATGACATACAATAAGCAAAAATTGAACAAAACAAAAAATGCCAAAGTTTAGCAGTTTTACTGAATTAGTATCTCGTGTTGCTTCCACATGCCCGTATTGCCTCTATACTTCGTGGTAACGACTTAAGTTCAATATCGCTTGATCATCATGAAAAGCACAGGGTTCCTGAAGAACATGAAACGACCCTGCTAAGGTGGCTGTGGCAGGGATACGAGCTCTAACATATCTTCCTAACTTGCTCGATAGGGCGCAAGTCGGCATTTATGGAGGGCCACTCCATTCGACAACAGGAAGGTATTATATAACAATTCTGGTGATGTTATAGGCTCGTATTATCATGTATTAGCACAAAGTTATCGCGAATTAATGGTCCAAAAGGTACCTTGAAGAATATCTTCAATGTATCTACGTGCGTTCATAAGCCCCCTATTAATCAACATATGGTTCGTACGCTCGTTTTCAGAAATCCCTTCACACACGACCATCTGGAGCTCGTAAGCAAAATAGGGACTAGAAGAGTACTTGGCTCACTGTTCCATATTCGAATGAACATGTGCATAAACGAAGGACAGTCTGTTGACTCTATGATATCTGAGAAGTTCTGAGCTAGCTATGTGCAGGTCTTCTTGACTTTAGACTAGTTGCAGTCAAACATCTCCTGATCCTCATCTAGCTTATGTGCACATCTCGAACTTCTGCAAGATGATTCTCGACATCTACGGTAGTCAAGCTGCGCAGCATTGCCAGAGAAAGAAAATGGTCATGTCGAGCGCTTGTACACCTGTTCCGGGCCGTTGACTGTAAGATCCAGTTTCCAATAAACGGCTCCGGTTTTTCGAACACTGGATTGTGAGGTCAAAGCCACCGCATAGGCTGCAGTTCACTAAATGCATAATATCGAAATAGTAATTAACAAAAGGTCAAATTAAATCTTTCAAAAACGTAAAAAGAAGAAAAGTTCAAAAAATAATATTAAAATGAATTGAATTTTGAATCATGTATTAAAAAAAAGTGGTGAGTCGCTTTTTGTGCCGTTAGTGTACAGTGTATACAGTCATGACAAACTTTTTAAGAGAAGGACCAGATGATATAATGATCATCTAGGCAAGTGGAAAAAAATCAACAAAACATATTTATTTTTTAAGAGATAAACTTTATCTTTGATTTTTAAATTCACACACAAAAAGCTATAAAACATAAGTTACAGAAATTGATTTGAAGGCGTATATAACAGAAACTATCACTGAGGTTCTGGAAGTTGTTCATAATCTGGTAAAAATTGGGATACGCAGATTCGCAATAGTGAAGATAAATGGTGGACAGTCAATGGATCATTAACGCTGTTTTTGCGAAGCTTCATACTATAAAACAGCTGGTCATAGATTTAGGAATGGTTGCTTTAGTTCAGATTCCATGAGTTCTAGTTGCAATTCTGGTTTAACTTTATTCACAATCCACATTAAATGACATTTTAAAAATGTTCAGGTCCTGTTCGATAATTTCGAAGTCTTAGAACATTCTTTTTAATTATTCACAAAGATATTTCAGGATTTTTTCATAACTCCGAGTTTCCAATAGTCTGAAAAATAGGTGATCTCTTTCTTGCCCAGTTTTTTGGAACATAAATTCAATTACCTTTTGAAACCCATGAAATGACTCCAAATATCATGGATTGATTCCTTCCCTGGAGGTTAAGGTTCGATGTGGCTGAGGAAATCTAAAAAAATGCAAATTTCTAGAGCCATACAATATCTTTAATATGTTGACACTTGTCACTTCGCAGAAAACACATTTTGCCTTATGGCTGTTTAAAACCATGTCGCAGGCCAGGTTGATTATCTCGACTATTGTACAAAATTTGTTTGCGAAATCTTTTTAAATCTAAATAAAATCGTGATTTAAATATGCAGTCAAGTTGTTTGGGTGCAAATAAAGGTTTGTAGCAAGGCATAACGCTACTTTTAAAATAAAAGACTGAAAACATGTTGCAAGATGACAAGATATTGGATTGCGATAAATGGAGTAAGTGACATGTGATTGGAGTAGAAAAAGAATGTAAGAGGAAGCTGATAACATTCTAGGAAACAGTGCAGAGCCTCCTATTATTTTTCATCTTAATCCCAACGGCCCCGTACTTCAGTTTATATTGCGAAGATTGTACAGTAAGATGAATTTAATTCCAGGTCTTTGAGCGGAAACCACGTGTGAACTAGAGTATTATTCATAAAATCTTTTTTTAAGAATTTGTAATATTTCTCTCTATTGCATTGTTTTTTATTTAAAAATTACAAAAACTTCATAATTTTTTAACCTGTTAATCGATTAACATCAACTTAAGCAAACGTTTTTTTTCAGATTATTGATTTAAAATGCTCCCTTTTTAGATGTTTATTATCATCATCATCATCACTTAGGGCTACAACCTTGGGTGGGTCTTGGCTGACTGCACAACTTAATTCCAGGAGGCCCTGTCTTCCATCAACCTGTAATCGAGTGGGATGTTCATTTTTTGGAGGTCTATCTTATGTTCTCCAACGCATTCTGGGGCGTCCGAGTGGTCTTTTGCCTGTTGGAGTCTCTTCCCATATCAGTTTTACAAGTCTTGTAGCCTCAGTACGTGTCATGTGCCCATCTTAAACGCTGGGATTTAATCTCCTGGATAATATCGCTATCTTTGTATAGTTCTTGGCCTTGGTTGTTCCTAAGTGTCGGAATGGATTTGGCCTTGAAGCCTTTCTTCTCAAAAGTAATTGCCTTGTAGAATTCTCTGGAGCCTGGTTTTGGGCGATCTCTTTCTATTTCTTCATATTTCCTTCGTTCATACTATTTTTTCTTTGTTCTTATTAGCTCTCTTGTCTCTTTTCGGCACCTTGCGTGTTCTTCTATACTTTCCTCTGTTTGGAGTTGTAGCATTATCTTCCTTGCCTTTTGTCTGGCTTCTGGGAGAATCTGACACTCGTCGTCAAACCATTTTTGTGCCCTTTTTATTTTATTTTTTCCGAATGCTTTTTCAGTGGTTTCTGTTATTACTTTTAAAGTTCTCTCTCACAACTTTTCAGGTTCATTATATTTTGTCTCGGAGTTCGTTCGCGTTGTTCTCAGTACTGTCGTTGTTTTGTTTCATTTTGCAGTTCGTCCCTGTTCCATTGAGAGGTTGTCTTAGTTCTGGTGTATTTATGGGTCGATATTCTCATTTTAACTTTTGCTCGGACTAGGTAATGGTCTGTATCCCCATCTATTCCTCGGAGCCTTCTTACGTCTAGGACGTTGCTTCCGTGACTCGCATCCACGATGATATGGTCTATTTGTTTTCGGGTGGTGTGGTCATTTAAAATCCAGGTCTGTTTGTGGATGTCTTTATGTGGGAACATAGTCGATTTTATCAGCATATTGTTGGAAGTGGCCGCTTCTATAAGTCTTTGCCCATTGTGTGTGTGTGTGTGAGGTTACAATGGCTTCGGAAGAGATTCCATTCGCCAGATTTAATTTGTATTGCAAAAAATGATTGATTGTCATCACTCTGCCTTCACATTATATTTAATACCTAATATCTTTAACTAGTTTAATCATTTTTTTTCCTCATTTATTTTTTGTTCTTTTTTTATTTATTCTTTATTTTTTATATATTTTTTTTAAATCATTTGGGGAATGCACAGGGACACTTGAATTTGCTCTGGGGTATGTCAGAGCTGGACAACACAGTGGGTATACCGCGTATAAATTAGGGGTGCAACATAGGTTGGACACAAAGGATCTTAGATATTAATTTCTAGTCTAACAATATGTGTAGTCTTTGCCCATTATCATTGGATATATTATGGAGGCTGTGTTTGCCTATCGTTGGGTTAAAAATTATTTTTTCGGTCAGATCCCCGAAAATATAATTACATTTAAAGTTTTAGACATTCATTAAAATATTTTACTAATCTAAGTCGCTTTTTATATGCAATGTAACAAATTGTAGTTATTTCTGACTTCTTTATTTTCTTATCAGAAATCGTAACCATTTTGCATTCTAACAAATTTATGACCGAATGATATTTCTTGTCGTTTTTATCAAACAAAAGAAATTTTAAAAGAATACTTTGCGACCAAACAATTGAGCTCTTGTACTATTTAATGTTATCTACTTGCCATACCGCCTTTTAAATGTTCTCTAAAACCCTACGATTGTTAGTCATAATGAATGCACGCATGCATACACCCTATAGTGGCTTTTTTATGTGTGTGCGGCGTTTAAATTATCGCGAAAAGAAATAATTCTCGGATTGGCCGCTACACGACGAAAGCGTAAAACGCCCTCGCTTACCGAGACACGCGATCTCTTCTCGAATGGGCTTGAGGGGACATGACAAGACATTACGTACCTACCACGCAACTATGTATGCATGCATGCTTGAGTCTTTTTTAAATGCATTTATGGTTAACTTGCGATGATGCCGATGTTAGAATTTTTTCCTGGTACTTGAATTTGGATGCAATCAAATCAAAAGAATTGAAAAAAATGAAATTTCTTCGTTTTAGATCTAATTTAATGAATAACGCGTTTTTATGGGAATATGTATTTTACGTTTTGGCACTATTTTGTATGTTTTTGTATGTACATAAAGCCATCAATATGAAATTTTTTAAACAGAATCAACTTACCGTGTAATAACAGAACAATATCCATTTAATTACAAAAATTCTTTGAAAAGAATCGAATATAAAGATAGAGAATTTTCAAAAATGGTCTATATACCTGAAAATGGAAAAGCCATAAATGATAAAAAAGACCGAAGCAATTTGTTCAAAATATATAATTCTGTTTTAAAAATTCCATGTATGTATCTATTAATAATTTAAATTGTTTTTTGTTTCTTCAATTAAATGAATTTATCGATTAAAAGTAGTTGCAGATTCGGTTTTTATATTTATGTACTAACGTCAAAAAGATATTTCTATAAAAACACACTATTCATTAAATATGATTATATATGAATTCATAGATTTGGGGTAACCTAAAAAATGAAATTATTAAGGATCAGTTCCCACCCGAAAATGTCTGAATAAGTAGCAATTGCAGAAGAGTGAGAATAGTAACAGACCAGTTTAAAACTAGGGATTTTGATCTTTTAAAATTTGCAATTTTATAGAAGATCCAAAAAATTTGTTGCATGGAGATTTCTAATGAAATGCTCCAATAAGAACATCACCAATTATGTCGATCCAAACATTACTTCCACGTTGTTTTTTGTATTTGAGTTAAATTTTGTACATGAGGGTTTCTATTGAAGCAGCATTCAGGCAAAAGATGATTCATTTATGAAAGAGCTTTCCCCATTTTCATTGAGTATATTTTTTAAATATAAACATTCACCAACTGAGTCCATCTATGAACACACTATCCCTAAGCAGACTATTATTTCCTTTTTATTGATACAATTCTTTTGTGAGCTATACCTCATACTTACAGATCTGTATACAAGACTTTTCCTACAGCTAATTTCTACCAAGGTTGATGTTTAATAAAAACTATATTTAGCCCACGTTAATATATAAGAATGTAAATTGATCATCGATATTGAATTATGGGAACTGGTGTGACTTAGTAATGAAAATGTAGTAGACTGGATTATCGAATTGATACAGTCTTTATGCTATGCATTTGGAATTTGGATTAAGTTGTATGACCCATAGTCTTACATTTTTAACTAGTTCGTTAATTTTTCTTATTGATTACACGATTTTTCGGGTTATATTTCAGGAAACTACGTTAAACGAATGTTTTAAATAAGGATGTTTATTAATAATGTTTATTTATATTTTAGTTTTATTCAATTTTCAAACTTGAACTTCTATATTTTCTCCAAATACTTTATATATAGCGAAGAAACGACAACATCGCATAAATGCATAGAAACCCACTCACTATAACTGCATTTACAAGCACACTAACTTAACATACTACAACAACCTCGACGGGAGGCCTTGCTCACATTTCACTGAAACGAATCACCTCCATCATTTTATATAAAAATATGCTGCCTCCATTAGGCGCATAGGCGAATACTTATGTACTTTTTTTAATTGATTGAGAGTCGGAAAAATTCATTTTTATGTGAGTTCTTCTATTTATATTCTTGCTACTGATATATGGAAATTTACAGAGTAAGCCAAATGTGAACGCTTTTTTGTTGTCATAGGATTTTTTTAAATAATAGAATATATAAATATGATCGCAACTGTTTTTCAAAATATTGTCCATGAAGATCAATAGAGTTTTGCAAGAATATGAACCAATTTTCGACCCTTTTTGGTATCCTTTCCTATTGAGATAATTCCAGAACATGCGTTTTGATTGCACTAACCGCTTGTTTCGATGTCGAACCTTTGATCAATTAATTTATTTTAATTATACGGGAATAAAAAAATCATTTGGTACCAAATAAAGTTTGTTAGGCGGAATATCCATTACGTCCATGTTTTTTAAACTGATATTCCATGATGAAGAATGACTCCTCTTCTTTAGCTTTTCTGGAATTTCTCCGATGACTTTTGTCGTATATGATTCAAAATTAATCGACCTGCATTACTCGAATGTCACTTTCGCAACGTGGCCGATAATTCCGAAGGATCGGGCCTCGATTTGTTTCTTCCTCGAAAGAGTTTTGTTGAATTCGCCTCGCCTGCAATCGTTCCGGATTTATATGCGTAGATCAATAATTCGTCCTTTTTAGAACTGAAAATAGTGTTTTCGAACTTGCATGTTCGGTATTTGCTGGCCAAACAAATCCTGGTAAATTTGTCTGTCAATGCCCAGAAGGTTTGAAAACAATCATGGTCGATATAAAGAAAGGATTTTTCTATGCACCAAAATCCGACTTTGGGATATAAAAAAGAGCCCAGAGAAATCGATATTGCAAAAAAAAAATTCCGGCATTATTTTCGAGATTATTCTAGGCGATATATTCAGGTGACATGTACAAATGTTAGTTTTAGTTTTCAATCAGACAGTGTAGCGTTAAAATAAAATATTATGATTAGTATAAATGAAAGTAGTGTAGTAATAAGTGATGTAAATAGTTCAATAATTGAACCCGGACTCTTGTTGAAATAAATTCGGTGCAATACAATTAATGCAACGTGATCAAAAGTGATGTTGAACAGTTATAATCAAAACTGTACTTAAATTAAATAAATAATCTTAATAATATTATAAGTAAGGGTCGAGACAGTCAATTTCATTAATCTTAATCAGTTTATTTGTGTAAGCAATGTCTATAATTAAACATTTGATATTTAATGCGGTCACCGTTACTCACTAAAAATGAACAATCCCAACTCGTTAGCGTGCAGACATTTTTATTGACGACCTTTTACCGAAATAAAACTAAACTTGACCTAACGTAAGGAAGCTTTTGTTGGATTTCTACGCAAAGTATACAAAAATAACTTTCCTGTTTGATAAAATTAAATACTAAAGGTATCCACACACGTAGAATAGTTATGAATAGATGTACCTTGAATCAGTATTTAGATGCGTCGTTGTAAATTTTATGGAAAATAACTTCGATGGTATTGAGTATTTATACAGAGTGGGCCACAGAAAACAAACCACCTCGATATTTGGCAGTATTCATCAGATTTTAAGGAGATGCTGAAACATGTCTATTTTAGTTCTAACGGGAACACATTTTTACGATAAAAATATCTGTCAATTGTCAACCCCCTCCCTTCCACCTGCCTCAACCACTTATTTTTAAATAGGGAATATATCTTGTATAGCACATCATTGGAAAGGCATTTAGATGGAGTATTCAGACATAATGATCGTCAACGGTTTTTTTTTCGATATTTAAGCCGTTTCAGAAAGGACCGATGATCAGTGCTGATGGTCGGTCGCTGCCGATCATCTGTCTAGTAAATTGTTTTCACATTAACGCGTATCATCAGTTGTCAACATGTATCTGAGAAGAATGCAGCATGGCGTTGTTGTCGCTTTGTGTGTACAAAGATTAATAGAAAAACAAAAAAAAATAAACGAAAATCCATATTTACCTTTTTTAATAAAATTATCTCAGGAAATCGCACTCATTTTTTTATGTACGCAGTATTAGGATAGGAAACACCCTGTATTTACGTAACTTCGCTGGAATGTTGTAAGAACCTTTTTCTATGTCCTTCTATCCTTATTTTTTGCATCGCGATTTTTGTATTTTTCTGAATATGTAACCCCGATGGTTTTTGCTCAATTGCAGTAATTAATAGCTCTGTATAGAAACGGTATTTTTCTTTATTTATCACCATTTTCCGTTGCGACAAAAATAACAGTGAAATTAAACAAGCTCGCAACACTGCGTCGAAACGACAACTGATGATACGCTTGCATGTGAAAATCTCTATTTATCAAATGGCTTCGACATCAACCGATGATCCGCAAACGCCACGGGCTGGACTGATGCCCGTGCGCTTTTTATCGGTCGACTGATGATACGCGAACATGTGAACGACACATATAAAACAATGTATACGACGGATGATCAGTACTGATCATCGGTCCTTTCTGAAACGGGCCTTAGAATTACCGTCTTGGAAATATTAAAAAAATACCTAAATTTATTAACTGATCAAATTAGTACTTTTTGCCAAATTTGTTTTAATTTACTCTCGATTTGACAGAAAAATAACACATCAGCAAATGATTCTATTTTTAACACTTTCCCTGCCGAGCCGTTTTTGGCATGTCATCTGCACATTTTACTTTTAATATGCGTTTCTGTATATCACCAGACAGTGGTGGATACCCATTATTTGTCATTTTTTGTCTGTCAGGTTTTTGAAAATGTGTATCCCTAAAGAGTAGACAAAATCACCTAGCTTTCGCTTCTGTCTTGGTGTTTATTCTGTGTTGTGATGAAGTTTTGTTACAGGTCAAATAAAGAAGATTAAAACGAATAAAGAACTTAGTAAGAAAGGGAGAAAATAGTGAGGAAGAGAGATAATAGTGAGAAGGAGAGACAATAGTGAGAGGGAGATTCAATAGTGAAAACGAAAGTGAAAGTGACTAAAAAATCAAGTGGATAAACTGTTTCTTAGTGACTGATTGTAAAAAATAGTACCTAACTTATCTTGATATTATAATGGCGAAGCGATACCTAAAACAAAAAGACTTAGAAGAGCTTGTGGCTCAAATACAAAACGATGACGATGACTTTGAAGTCGGTATGAGCGCTGAAGATGTAGACTCAGGAGATGAGCCTAATTATTCTCCTGACAGTGATAGTAACTGTGATAACTCTGACAGGGATGGCAGTGATGATAAGGGCAGTGACAATGATGACAGTGGCAATGAAAGCCAACACCCATGCAGCCAAATCAACTCAGTACCTAGCACCTCAAATCAGGATCTTTTTCCAACAGAACCTAGCACTTCACGACAAAATCTTCCTCAAACTCCTAACCCTCCATCACGTAAGCGTAAGCGTGACCAGTCGTCTGTAGATAGATTTACAAATATTACCTGGAATGATCCTGTTGGAAGACAACAAACTTTTCCATTTACTGGAACAACTGGGATGGACCCAACGATCTCTGGAATACTAGCTCTTGCGGAGCCAGTAGATTATTATACGTTATTCCTTATTAATGAAATAATTCAGATAATGGTCAATGAGGCTAATTTATATGCAACCCAGACATTGGAAGGTGCGGGCGATGTTCCACCTTCTTCTTGTTTACACGAATGGACACCAACTAATGCAAAGAAAATGAAACAGTTTATTGAATTGCTTGGATGGATGGGAATCGTGAGAGGGCCAGAACTTCCCAATTATTGGTCTACAAGTAAACTTTTCTCTTTTGAATTACCAAAAAACATAATGTCAAGGAATCGTTTTGAGTTGTTACTCAGATTTTGGCACTTCGCTGATAATACCACTGCTGAGCCTGGAGACCGCACCCATAAAGTAAAGAATGTGTTTGAAACATTTGTTAAAACTTCAAAAATGCTTATACTCCAGGTGATTGAATATGTATTGATGAGACGATGGTTCCTTTTTAAGGTCGCTTGAGTTTCCTTCAATATATACCGTCAAAGCGGCATCGCTACGGAATAAAATTATACAAGTTGTGTACAGATAGAGGATACACTTGGAACATATCGATCTACGTGGCAAAAGACCTAAATGAAGATAGAATCAGACAGCATCAATGAATGTTACACTAAACCTAATCAATGATCCGCTTAATGAGGGTCGTACGCTCTACGTGGATAACTATTATACAAGCGTTCCGTTAGCCTACAAATTACTTAAGCGAAGCACTCATCTCGTTGGTACACTGCGATCTAATAAAAAATATATTCTTACTGAAATCAAAAAGGCTAAGTTACGTAAAGGTAACATCATCGCAAAAGAAACACCTGAGGGGGTTACAGCTTTGAAATGGCGTGATAAGAGGGACGTAATGATGTTGTCTACATGCCACTTGCGAACCGCAACTGTTGCGACAAAGAACAGACGACAAGCAGAATTGATTAAAACTAAATGTATCGACTATGATAAAGGAAAGTCTCCTGTTGATGTTAGTGACCAATTAGCATCATACAATTCGGCTCTTAGAAGATGTAATAAGTGGTACCGCAAGCTAATGATCGAAGTAATATGGGGTACATCACTTGTAAACGCACATTATCTATACAGTCTAAACTGTGTGGACAGTAATGGAATGACTATAACTGCTTTTAGCCAAAGTGTTATTTCGTCCCTTCTGGAAGGGACACTGCTTCAACAAGCGGCGCCGGTAGCTCAAAAAGTCGAGCTGTTGCTCATCAGCTTATCACACACCAAACCAAAAAGCGAGCAAGATGTTTGAACTGTTACAAACTTTATGGCAAACAAGGCTAAATTATTAACGGAAAAAAGGTAATGGCTTCACAAGTTATCATTATCTGCGACACGTGCGACGGAAACCCACATTTTTGCAAAGTTTGTTTTAACAAAAAACACTAAATTTCCTTTTTAGTTCATGATTTTTTTTATTTCCTCACTCTTTCCACCATTTATGCTACTAAGAATGTTTTTTTTTTAATTTGGAATTTCCAATAAACAATAGAAATCAACATCTGTATTTATTACCCTTATTTTACACATGTGTGAATTCCCCAGGCCAGAACTATATATGCTGTGGCATTTGTACAGGCCAAAGGCATGAAACTCTAATATAAATGTAATGAAATGGTGAGCGCTTGAGATATACTGGTATATAATTCAACACGATACCAGGTGTATCGCTAACGATTCACCCGGCCTGCCTAGAAGGTGTACGATGTATCGCTAGCGATACACACGGCAGGCAAAGTGTTAAGAGGTGTTGCACTTTAAATTAATTAAGACATTTTTTGCAAAGACTGTGTAAATATCGAAAAAAATCGTCATTATTTCTGAATACTCCATCTAAATGCCTTTCTAATGATGTGCTACACATGATATATCCCTATTTAAAAATAAGGGGTTGGGGAAGTGGAAAGAAGGGGGTTGACAAATGACAGATGTCTGTATCGTAAAAATGTGCCCCCCTTAGAACAAAAATCGACGTGTTTCAGCCTTTCCTTAATACCTAATGAATACTGCCAAATATCGGCATGGGCAGTTTTCTGTGGCCCAGTCCGTATATTCTTCCTCTTCGGTCAGGAAATTAAATTTCTAAATGTTTACAAATTGAAGTATAGATTCATTCTATAATTTGTCTTTGCGTGAAAATTGTACCATTAACACTTATATATTAAATCTAAGACCAAAATGTGTGTCTTCTAGGGTTACTTCTGGCACATCTTTGAATCTCATCCATTCAAACACTTTGGTTCACAAACAATATTCAATTGTCTTATATACTTCTTTCATACTCTGTTTACAAATATATAAAAAAACGAATATCTAATAGAAACCGACCAGCGGCGTATCAATTGTATTTTTTAAATCAGATATATTTTCAAAAGTATTTATGTCCTTCCAGATTCAATTGACCCAATTTTTTTTGTTTTGTTTAACTATATAATAATTCGTTTGAAAATAATTTCATAAAATTACATTTTCCAGTAATGACCAACGAGGAGGTGTGAGTATTCTTTGCCAGGTGAGAGAGGAGGAAAAGGGAGAGCGAAAGGGACAGACAACCAAAAAAATTTTTATTTTTTTTGAATTTTAATGATCACTAGTTAACAATAATTTGGAATAGAGTGTATACTTTTTATGGGAAAGTGTTTAAAATCGTGCATTAGTGTCTAATTTAGCCGCAAATATTTATTATTTTTTTTAATATGACTAAAACCTTAAAAATCACATATTTTAATTAACGTTTCAAATTTCACGCGAAAACGCAAATACTTGTCACGTCACCATCGTGACGTCATTTGTTCCCAAGCATTAGTGAGGTCAATGGAGTTTTTTCGTAATACCTAGTTGTTATAAAAGATTAATTCTCAGTTTTATAAATGTTGTACGGTGCCACATTGTGCGAGTACTACAATAAAAACACCTGACAAGCTATTTATTCTCGTCCCACGTTCAGAAAATAAAAGGAAAATGTTTGTTGCTACGAAATTTATTACTGCAAAACAATCAATTCTCGGCAAATTCGAAATGTTTGCCTTAATAAATCTACTCTTCCATTATGTTTATATTAGTTTTTAACGATGATACAAGCTACTTTCGATTAAATTGCTTATAAATCAATCAAGACATCAACGGAGACTTTTGACAACGTCAAATGATGATTGTGAAAAGATGACACCATAAACTCTGATTGTTGCTCAATGTCACGTGACTTGAGGTTGATTTATTTAAATTTTATTTATTACATATTAATTAACTGGCTTAAAAAAGGAGAACTATTGCGTTTTTAGTATTACTATAATAAAAACTACCACCTTAACGTTAAAATAATCATCTCTATTTAATCTGAATCTAAATCATTCGAGGAGGAATTGAGGTTTGGATCTATAACTACTGGAGTTATAGATAATAAACAATATTCCCATTCCTTTTTAATGACGGTAGTCTACAAATGTCATTAAAAAAGGTATCTGTAAAAACATCGTGTATATCACAACCACATTTGTTAGAGTCGGTGCAAAATTATCACGTCTCAGTTTATTTTGAACTGAAGACAGAATTCAATCGGATTAAATATGCAATATGTTGGTAACCTAAACACAGTATGACAACCATCTTTAGCAATATTATTGATATGATACGGTATTGGAAGATTTTTAATGTTAACAATTTATAAACAATTGTGCTTGGTTTTTACGGAAGCGGGAATGTCTATTGTCTCTTAAATACTGAATAATATCAGATTTTTTTGAGCTTAGATTTGGATTCTTATGGATTTGCCGGTCCATTACTTTAACAGAATTAGATTCGATATTTGGCAAAAGCGAACCAGAGCTTTGTTAATATTTTCCGCCCAACCTATCTAATATGAAAGAAGAGTATTGGTTTACCACAAAAAAAGTTGAGATTTTTAATTTTTTTTTTAGTTAATTTTACGTTTTTCATCAAAGACAACACGAAAAAACGGTTTTTAGAAAAAAATCCTGTGTGTATGTCATCGTCGTCGTCGACCACTTTTCGTTACATGTCTTGCTAGCACGATACAGCCTCCGGAGTTCAACAATTTTATGATTGAATATTATTCAGAACATCTCACTGATGAACCCTATTGATTTTCAGCTCACCAGAGCCAATACAACAGACTTTAAGTACGATATTTTTGTCATTTTTGGAGAAGTTTCAGTTTGTTAGCACGATACGGCCTCCGGAGTATATACAAGTGACCAATTTTATGATTGGATATTATTCAGAGCATCTCAAAGATGAACCCTATTATTCAGCTCACTAATGCCAGTACAACGCGTGCTATAGTACTTGAAGTACCAAATTTTTGTAATTTTTGGAGAATTATAAGTTTGTTAGCACGATACAGTCTCCGGAGTATATACAAGTGACTAATTTTATGATTGGATATTATTCAGAGCATCTCAAAGATGAACCCTATTATTCAGCTCAATAATGCCACTAAAACGCGTGCTATAGTACTTGAAGTACCAAATTTTTGTCATTTTTGGAGAATTTTCAGTTTGTTAGCACGATACAGCCTCCAGAGTATATACAAGTGACCAATTTTATGATTGGATATTATTCAGAGCATCTCAAAGATGAACCCTATTATTCAGCTCACTAATGCCAGTACAACGCGTGCTATAGTACTTGAAGTACCAAATTTTTGTAATTTTTGGAGAATTATAAGTTTGTTAGCACGATACAGTCTCCGGAGTATATACAAGTGACTAATTTTATGATTGGATATTATTCAGAGCATCTCAAAGATGAACCCTATTATTCAGCTCAATAATGCCACTAAAACGCGTGCTATAGTACTTGAAGTACCAAATTTTTGTCATTTTTGGAGAATTTTCAGTTTGTTAGCACGATACAGCCTCCAGAGTATATACAAGTGACCAATTTTATGATTGGATATTATTCAGAGCATCTCAAAGATGAACCCTATTATTCAGCTCACTAATGCCAGTACAACGCGTGCTATAGTACTTGAAGTACCAAATTTTTGTCATTTTTGGAGAATTTTCAGATTGTTAGCACGATACAGCCTCCAGAGTGTATACAAGTGACCAATTTTATGATTGAATATAGTTCAGGGCGTCTTATAGATGAACCTTATTGGTTTTTAGGTTTAGCGCACCAGAGCTAACGGGTGCTATGGTACCGGAAGGGCCACATTTTTGATCTTTTTTGGAGAGTGTATACAAGTAACCAATTTTATAATTGGATATTTTTCAAAGTGTCATAGATCTACCCTATTGATTTTTAGCTGACTAGAGCGAGTACAGCGGGTCATATAAATCCAGATATTCTACAATCTTGGTTATTTTTGGAGAAATTTCGGTTTGTTAACACGACACATCCCCCTAAGTGTATACAAGTGACAATTTTATCATAGAATATTCTTCAGGGCATCTCACAGATGCGTAAAAGTTAGTTTTAATCTTTAAAACCGTTTATTTTTTGTAGAAAGAAGTAAGGCATCTCATACAATACCGTTTTCACTACCAGCGTGCAAAATTATTATTCATTTTCCCCTCGAGCACGGCGCATTTAAGCTACAATTTTGTGAATTGTCTGCCCAACCGCTTTGAACGATATCGTGAGTGTCGAACCACGTTTCATCTATATAAACTATATTTCTATTACTTTCTCTATAACTTAATCCTACATTACCCAGGTGAAAAGCAATTTCACAATAACCCAGGTGGGATGTGAGGCACCCCATACTAAAAAAATTATAATTGCATAAATTTCGACAAATTACTGTTCTCTAAGTGCATTAGATTATATAAAATAATAAAAAAGTTAGTATTTCAAAAGCTTAATACAAAATAATAATTAAAAACATATTTCAGTACATTTTTGATAAAAAAAAATTAACAAGAGCCAAGACATCAATGTTTCTAATAACTGTTAATTGGGCAAAGACCGAAACAATACCTAATATAGTTGTAAAATAAGTTTCATTCTATAAAAACACTGGTCATTTGAACGAACACAGCTTTCACTGTAACTAATTACATGGTCCCAACATATAAGTATGCTACACTTCTCGCAACGGTATTTTGTTTTTCTGTCACGACTTCTTGGGCACATTTGACATCGTCCTACTACTGTATTTTGTCTTTTGCGTGGTGGTTAAGATAGTTCTTCAAGAATATGCGTTATTTTCTCACGTAATGGCTTTAGTAAAGGTGGATTATTTTTTCTGGTTTGAATTGCCGGCTTTACCAAAGCAAATGCTCAAATTACGTCTTTTTAGAACATAGTTGTTGGTGTTGAACTTGTTTATAACTTAACTGTTAATTCCAGCTGTATCCAAAAGCGTATAGAGAATTCTCAGTGGCCATATCCTACAGTTTCGAGCTACGGAATATGTACCAGACATCTTCTTCTCCTTTTATGAAGCGCTCTTCACTATCACCGTCATTAATATCTGCAACATCGACATCATCATCAGAATATTCTTCTTGAGAACCAATGTGATCTCCCTCCTCATCATCACTCTCTGCGCCGCCCAAAATTTCCTCCTCATCACTTTCAACTTCCGCCCAAAGGTCCATGAGACGCTGCTGGTTTCTTTCGTACTCTCCCATTATTACTACAAAAGTATAACAACAGTAATATGCTAATATATTATAAGTACACTGTATACTTACATTTAAAGGACCTGATAATTTTATAGCAGTATATATAACCCAGGTGGGGTGTAATAACCCCACGACACTTTACATATGTCTTCTTCTTACCAGCACTAAATAAAAAGAGAGTGTTCAAGATCAAACATATTTTGGAAGCTATAGGCAACCATATTACGTAAGTACATTCAATGATCTATAGTACGAGTGGAGTGTGGCACACCTCACCTGGGTGAAGCCGGGTTAAAATCTATCTTAAATAATTTAGACTAAGTACCACAATGTGTGGCGATTCCTTTATACACATTCGACTATCCAATTTTTTATACTTAAAACCACATTCTATTAAAATTTATCAAAGTGTTTCTAATGATTTATGCAAATGTCGATTTTTAAATTCCCAAAATTTTAATTTTCATTGTTATTAATTATAATTACATTATTAAGATCATTAATTTGGATATTATCGTAACTTACATCATTATTAGCTGGAATTTCATTATTAATGTAAATCGTCATTAATAAGCAATTCAAGATTAAAGAAATTAAAGTTACGGGCTAATATATTCGGGATTTCACGCAGTACCGGGCAACGTGTATGTTTACACGTTTTATAGAGACGGGAGCTTACATTAGACGTTCTTGAACCGGTCCCCAGAGAAGAACCACTCATCGGGATGACCGTTTTATTTTATCTTAAGCACTAATAAATCGCCACTTAACTGCTGTAGAGATTAGAAACGACCTTGAACATGTCTGAAACGCATATGTTAGTGAACGAACAGTTAGAAGACCCTCGTATCTACTTCTTAAACTATCGAACCATTCATCTTCGAGAAACACTTACCATTTCTTCATTAGGGTTAAATAAATACCATCGTTTACCAAAATTCACTGGGATAATATATTTAAAACTACGTATACAATTTACTGACCAAGTATAACATATACTATAAACATTTGTACTATTAATAATAATCTTAAAAGAAAAATGAACTGCATATATATATATATATATATATATATATATATATATATATATATATATAGGAACTTTTGTATAGGTATTGTTATACCAACACAGTCAACGATCTTTCCGCCGACCTTGTTGACACATTATTTATTTATAAAACAGTCGTGATTCCTTAATATGCCACTAACCTTACTACACCTTGTCAGTGACCTTCAAGTTCACTGGCCGCTAGCAATATTTGAAATTAATAATCTATTAAATCTAATAGTGTCTTTTGGGATCATCACATCTCGAAGACCCGCAAGACTACCAGAATGATACAGGGAACATTGAGTAGCCAGATTACAAATCGCTAGGGATCACCAAAATTGGAATGCAGACACTGGAGATCTGTGTTGTTTACTGATAAATCCAGATTTTGTATACGATCCCCGGATAGTCGCGAAAGAGTCTGAAGAAGAGAAGGGGAACGATATACAGAGTACACTTTTAGCCCTAGACTAAGTTTTCAAGCAGGTTCAGTTAGGGTGTGGGATGGAATATCTTCGGAGGCGCGTACAGAATTGTACATGGTCCCTAGGGTATCTGTGACTTGGGATATGTTCATAAATGAAATACTGCAAGATTATTTTGTCCCATATACACCATTTATTGGAGACAATTTTCTACTAATGCATGAAAATGCACATCCTCAAACCGCTCGCATTGTCACAGAATACTTAAACGCAGTCGGCATTTCCCAAATGGCATGACCAGCCCACAGTCCAGTCTTAAATCCCGTCGAGCCTGATTGGGTCATGCTTGGTTGGACAATTCGATGCCGGTTACTTGCTCCTCTTTCTTATCTTGGGTCAGCTCAGATTCACAAAATGAAGTTTTCTTTGATTTACAGTATGCCTAGAAGAAGGAATACCGTTAAACAGGCTCGAGGAGGTAATACGAGGCTGATGTTTTTATTGTTTTTTTTGTGTTTCTGATGATATTAAATAATTCTCTTTTTGTGTTAATGCTTATAAACATTACTCTCTTACAACAAAGGCTTCCCAAAACTTTTTCTAACCAAAGTATACTTTAAAAATCTATACCAAGTGGTGCCTGTTGTTGACAGACGTTACAATAAATACAACTTTAAAATTTTGGCATTTTTATCAAAAATTAGAGGGGTCTTTTTTTGTACCGGTGAGTGTATCATTTTCATCGAATTCCTAATTGTCTGTCTTCTGTTTTTACTCAAATTGATTTTAGAAGGTTTAACTTTTCGTAAAATCTAATTTATAACGCAATTACTGTCACGTCGTTAAGTATTCCATGCCAGTCAATCAAGTTTCTAATCTCTTTAACTTCCCTTCTACTTTCAGCTAATACAATCTTCCATTATATTCGAATATATAGTTTGTTTATATTAAGTCGAAACCTGTCTTAACTATTCTAATATTATTATTGAAAAGTTCCAGAAATTCCCAAAAAAATTCATCCTTAGGTGTAAAATTTGGAATGTTTGGAGACCAATATGTAGAAAAATTTTATTAAAAAGTTCCTTTTCTTTTAATATAGTGAGTGGCCTAAGATATATTTTTTGGAGGTACTTTTATGTGTCCCACTGTATTCTTTACCTGTATTGAATATATTTCTGTGACCTATTTAGTAAAGGATTTAAATCTGCCATATTTGGTAAAATTGGAAGTTATTCCATCAGTGCCGATATAACTTTTCACTTTTCCAGTTCACTAGTGAGTTTAAATCTGAATATTATTTTGATTAAATTATTATGAAAATTATTTTTTAAATTATATAGATTGTAGTAAACGTTTTATCTACTTCAAAATTGGAAATATAGAGCTATTAGACAAAGCCTCATGTGCACATATTATGGTAGGTACATCTATTGAGTTTGTGTATGTATGTGCTGTTGCCGTCCCACCAGTTTGTTCGCATTCACATTCCAGTGGTTGTTTTTATTTCATTTATTTTACGGTTTATTTATTAGGAAGACTGCCCAAGTGCCCATACCCGCGCATCTACAACAAAAAAAACGGCTTGACCTGTCAGACAGGCTTTTTAAATAGCCGATGTTGCCAAACTAACACTTCTACTCAGTCGTTGTTAATTTCATGTGCCATTTTCAATTTTAGTGAAGAGTTAATAGAGTATGTTTGGTATTTACTTACCAAATATGTCATATCATATTATTTATTGAATATAATTAACGTTTATAATAGAATTCACATTGAATCTATGAAAATATTGTAATATTTTTCTTATTTATTTCAACGGGTGGAATAAATTTATACACACGCGTTATGTCTTCTAACTTAATTTATTTAATCACTCATTATTCACTAATTTATAATATACACAGTATATTCACTTACATTAATTATGTAAACACTTCACTACTTAGACTATTTACTTGTTCGCTGTTTATATCGCGAGATCACTTTATAAACTGAACTCTCCCGCTGGTCGGTCCTTTATATATTAGTGCCTTTTTACTAGATAATTCTAGATTGCGGTTTACACAAAAACAATCGGCCCTCTGGAATTTTCTAGATAAGAGTGGTCACAAAAACAATGTCTAGATAAGATAGTCACAAAAAATCGTGTAAATAGCTCCAAGAAATCCCTGCACATCCGCCATAATTTTAACTTTCATACATGGCTTAGACAGAGTCGGATTCAGGGACTACACCAGTGTGCTGTTTCGTAACAATATTTATGTGCGTATTTGCACGTACAGTGATAATTAGCACACTGTTATTTCAATTATATTGTTTGTAGTTAAATAAAAATCAAATTCGGACACTATTACTATATTAACACAGTATTACACTATTTACACTTATTATTAATTGTATGTTTCTTTACGGTTGCGAAAATTTACTATTTAATACTCATTCGTTTACTAATCGAGATACCGAGAGAACGAATTGCGAAATATTTTTGAGAATGTGTAGCTCAAATAAAGAAACTCACGAGATATAGAGAGAACGAGAAGCGTAAGAATAATTAAATAAGTTACAAGAGTTACTTCAGTAAACTACTGAGACACAACTTGGTCTAGACTCAAGCTAGAGTTGAACCGATTCCCTTGAAGAAACATTCACGGCCGAGGGTTGGAACTGAACTCTTCTATCAAGAAAGCTCCTATGCCATCAATGAAACATGTGCAAATCTTACAATACGAAGAGATACTTATTTTCCAATTAACAGAGAATATATATATATATTTACAAATTGTTATAGAATCTTTTATGAAAGGTAATGCGTCAGAGTACATTTAGAACGTAGCCAATAAACCTTAAAGATTATCATAGGGACCACAGTGGTTCACGCCGCGCGGAGAATAGTTTCTAAAACACAAAAGAGGGTTGTGAATTCTGTCGCAGCACAAAAGCATAAGAATAACTAAATAATAGTTATTGTTGTGACAACAGGTTGTAAATTCGATACAAAACTGAGAATTTATTAGATAGAAAGATATATTTTCGAACAATGTATGTGCCTTTTGGTTCCTTGTTGCATAGTCTGTAGGCAAGACCTAATGTTACGAATTTAATCTTGTATATGTGGTCTTTCTAGTAATTCTCTGCTGTCTGCTTTTAACGAAAAAAATTAATAATTAACCTCTACCGGAGAGTTTATAACCCATTTAACACAACAAACCTCCAGTCTCCGTTAAAGATGTTAGATTGTCCGCTAGACAATCAGTACAACCGTCGACTAGCTTCAAGTCGCAGAAGGAGTGGATTCTTCATTCAGGGTGTTTCTATATTCGACCGACAACGCTCTACCACAGAGGTCTCAATAAATGATTCATTTTGATATAGGAATACGAACCCTTACGGGGCCTAGTTGCCGATATATAGGGCGTTCAAAATTTTAAACCAAAATAAAAAATTTGCCATAAATCAAGAACGCCTTTAAATTTTTTTTTCAAATTTGGTGACCAATGTGCTCCTCCCAATAAAGTAATATTTTGACATAAACAAACTTTGGGGGTTAGTTGTCACTTTTATCCCCCTATTTTTTACGCCACTGGAGCAAATTCTTTTTTTAATTTTGTTTTAAATTACATGATTATTTTTAGTTAAAAAAATAATAACCTTTTATGGAGCTAAAATGAACGGTGCCTCTAAACAAAAGTCTGCAAACACGTAAGTAATTTACAAATTAATTAATTATTCATTTTATTTCGAATAGTGATTAAGCGTAAGTAGTTCAAAACAAATACAAATTATTCATAATCTCAATTTCAAACAAAAATATGTTACAATAATAACAAAATTGGCAATGAAAATAAAAATAATAATAGCACAAATTAGATTTAAACAACACTGTACTACAACAATAACAAAATTGACAAAGTTACAGTAGTTGTTCAAACTGTTGACCGCTTACTTCAATACACTTCTTACCCCGGTTTGTCATTGAAAAACGTGTCTTTGAGAATAAATCTGGATGTGATTGAAAGATTTCTGCCGCAGCTTGAATTCTAGCTATTAGATCTTGTTCAGATTTGATGATTGTTTCATACACTAAGGACTCAGCCCCTTATAAAAAAATCGATAGGATTTAAGCAAGGTGATCTTGGAGGACAACCATTGGGTCCACCCCGACCAATTCATTTTTCTCTAAAACGTCTGTTTTAGTAATCTCTCGCCGCTGTAGCAAAATGAACAGATGCTCCATCGTGTTCAAACCACATGTGTTGTCTAATATTTAACGGTATATTCTCCAACAATTCTTCCAGAAAGCGCGTATAAATTGCTCCATTTAATTTATTTGGTAAAATGTAAGGCCCGATTAAGCAATCTCCAACCATATGTACACACACATTAACCGAATATGTGTGCTGAAATCCCCTTTCACGAACAAAGTGCGGATTTTCTTCATCTCAAACGTGACTATTTCTAGAGTTGAAAATTCCTTCTCTAGTAAATCTCGCCTCGTCGGTATACAACACATATTTTGGAAAATTTCGATTTTCACGACACTTTTATAAATACCATACGCACCTGAAAATCTCTAGGTTCTAATGCTTGAACACTGGCCAATTTGTATGGATGCAACACTTGTTCTTTTAAGACTTTCCATACAGTAGAATGGTCCACTCTTAAAGTGCGACCTACAGTAGTTAAAGACGGCCTTTCAAAAATATTATTTAATATTCCAGATGCCCAGTCCTTGTACATTGCTTTCCAGCATTATTTCTTTTAATTAACAGTTTCCGGTTTCTTTCAGCCTTCTTTCAATACTTGCAAATGTACAATGATGTGGAATTCGACGATTGCGAAATCTTTGTTGGTATAAACGATCTGCCGTTCTACCATTTTTTCGAGCTTCCCCGTAAATCATTAACATATCGGTCAACTCTTCAAATAAAAAATTCATTTTATAACAACAAAATTAATGTAAAAACGAATTTAAAAGTCTATGATTTAATCTACCAAGATCGTATCAAATCCACAATGTGTCACGAACTATTAAAAATATGACACGAACTATTAAAAATATGACACGTGCCTACTAGATTATAATTTGGAAATATTGAGTAGTATTTAATTACCTGCAAACTTTTGTTTAGAGGCAAATTTCTACAAAACCGTTTATTTTAGCTCCATAAAAGGTTATTAGTTTTTTAACTAAAAATAATCTAACAATTTAAAACAAAATTAAAAAAAGAATTTGCTCCAGTGGCCTAAAAAATAGGGGGATAAAAGTGACAACTAACCCTGACAGCGCTCCACTGGTTAAATTTTTCCGAAGTTTGTTTATGTCAAAATATTACTTTATTAAGGAGTATATTGGTTACCAAATTTGAAAAAAAATTTAAAGGCGTTCTTGATTTATGGCAAATTATTTTAATTTCAAATTTTAAACACCCCATATCTCAGCAACTAGGCCCTGTAAGGGTTCGTATTCCTATATCAAAATGAATCATATATTCAGATCTCTCTGTGGTAGAGCGTTGTCGGTCGAACTTAGAAACGCCCTGTATAATAAAAGATATTATAAAGGGCACCAGAGAAATTTTGGCAAGCAGAACATTCTTCTAATTGAAATGTTAATTATTAGGTCCTTCAAGTCTCGTTTATACAATTATCACAAAATATCATATACATCTATACAGAAATTGAAATCCAAATAAACCCCAAAAGCGTCCAAGCACCCAGCAATAAATCAAGCACTGTTTGAAGTCTAACCAAATTTCCCGAATACTAACACCGAAGTCTCATCCCAATGGTACCTTGGAACGATTAGCTTACTTGATGTAGGGGAAGGTATTAGAACATAAATCCACTGCATGTACAACTAAAAAAACAATTATATTTTACAACCTCAATGAAAACTAATAAAGTTATACATACCAGGATACATATTTCCCTTTAATCACAAATATGACTCCGCAGGCTTCTAACCATCATTTTACCCAACAAAACTAGTGATTCACTATACTAAATAACTATAAAATTTAAATGATCAGTTGACTCATGAACAACTTATTAATTAAAATATAATGAAAATGTATTTACCCGAATCGGCACTTCGAGGTTTTTCCTGAAAATTTCAATGATCACTCTACCTGACTCCCGAATTACTTATTCTAGAACTATTAATAACTTTACCTGATTTTTATGACCTAAGAATGAATTGCCGACGACAAGATTCGACGTTAAATTTCAAATCCGCTAATACGACATAAATTATTGGCCATTCAGCAAACGAAACACTCTTAAAACACCATCAATCAATATTTTACAATATTTTCAACTTGGCGTAGCAATATCCCCTCCACGTGGTCGGCATTTCAGCCTATACAAAATGGCTACTCCCCTAGTTTTCTAAAAACTTGTTGACTCGTCTATGTTCATTTGGGAAACTGACCCACCTTCAATCTTTCAAGTTCTAGCCAACTTTTACCGGAACTGACGCGTAGATACCAACAATTGACAAATGATCTGGCTATTTGTCACGTTAGAACAGCTTTTTCATAGTACTTAGGTCGCTATTATTATTATTACCATTATACAGTGATTACGAGCCAAAGCAGAGCTTATTAATACGGCTCAATTACAAAATCAAATTACATAGGTACTAATAGGTTAGCAGAACTAAGTTTATAAACTTAGCTTAAAATAAATTGAGATTTAAAAAGATAGTAGCACTATAGAATTATAAAACACTAATCAAGTACAACACCAGATCAAGAATACCTGTCCAGCCCATTCTTGAAGCCATTCAGAGAAGGAGCTGATACCATGTCACTACTTAAATTGTTCCATTTATCGAATCCTCTATTTACTAGAAAGTTGTGCCTAACACTAGATCTAAAAGATTCTTTTTTCAATTTACAATTGTGACCTCTTAACCTGTTATCTTTATTTAATGTAATAAAGTTAGAAGTGTCCCAAAAGTCATCTATTAGAATCCTAAACATTGTAATGACATCACCCCTCTCTCTTCTCTCAGATAGTGTTATCAGCCCGAGCCTGCTTCGTTTTGTTTCATAGCTTAAGTGAGAAAAATTTAGTGGCAATTTTGTAGCTCTACGTTGAACTCCCTCTATAAGGTTTATATCACGTCTGAGGTGCGGAGGCCAAACGGAGATAGCAAATTCTAAGTGAGGTCGGACGTAACTTTTGTATAGCCTCAAGAAAAAGCCTGGACTCATTCTTGGAAATGCCTTAGATATCAAGTACAGAGCTGAGTTTGCCCTATTAACCACTTTTGCAGTCTGCGGGGCCAACCCATACCTGTATTAAATATGACACCCAAATCACTGACTTCTGGAACTGATTTTATAGGCTCTGATTCAAGATAATATGTGACACATGGATTGTTGTAACCCCACTGCAAAACACAACACTTGTTAAAGTTTACGGGTATGCTCCACTCCTTGCACCATTTTAATAATTCATCCAGGTCGTGTTGAATAGAGCTTTGAATATCAGGACAATGGTAAAACTTCATGTCATCGGCAAACGATTTGTTTTTGCATTTAAACTTAGCAGTTAAGTCAGAAGCGTTTACCAGGAAAAGGATATGACCCAAAATGTAACCTTGAGGTACCCCACTGAGCACTTCATGGGAATTACTTAAATTATCCTCATATTGTACTTGGAAAATTCGACCTAATAAAACATTTTTCAGCCATGCCAACAGCTCACCACGCACTCCGCAATGTTCCAATTTCGCTAGAAGCTTTTTAATTGATACCTTATCGTAGGCTCGAGAAAAATCTATGTATACCACATCCACAGGTTCGTAATGATTTAAATATAATTTCCAGTCGTTGAGAGCAGTTAGAAGATTACTGGTTACTGATCGATTAGGTAGAAAACCATGCTGGGACTCTGGAATGATTTTATTGTCTAACAAAAATAAAACAAGTTCGTTAACGATTAATCTCTCCATAATTTTAACTGAGGTTGGTAGAACTGTTATAGGCCGATAATTCGTCAAAAGCATTTTATTTCAATTTTTATAGATAGGCGTAACTATTCCTGATTTCCATGAGGCAGGAATGGAATTTTATTTTAGTGATCTGGACATAAGGTTGGATAGTGGGACTGTTAGACTATCTGCGCAATTTTTATAGACTGTAGGGGATCAATTCCAGGAGATGCAGTGATTTTCAGATTCTTTAATACTTCTCCTGTTTTCACTGTGATATTAACCGTATTTAGTGAATTCGTATTTCTAGTAGCTAGTGGCATTACTGGAGCTGTTAAATCAGAGTCTATTGTAAATGCATTTGCAAAAGTTTCGGCGAAAATTTCGCATACTTCTTCCTTGGTGCAAATGTCTCCGTTTGGTTTTTCTAATAATGGTACACCAGTTTTAGAGGAGAACATGGATGTAACATATTTATAAAAAACTTTTGGACTTCTTGTAGTTATTTGATTCTCATAATTGCTTTGTGCTAATCTCAACTCCTGTGTGAGTCTGTTTGAATACTTCCTGTGCAAGCGAATGTTTTCTTCGCATGGATTTTTCCTAACTCTTGTCCACAAGCATTGTTTTTATTTACTCATTTGGATTAAGTGATTATCAATCCATGGACATCTCGGGTTAGTTTTCACTGTATAAGTTTTGGAACATTCTTCTATCCCCTTATATATAATTTCTTTATATTTTTCCCACACAAATTCACAGGTGTGACCATCTAGTACCAGCCAATCGTTTTGATTGAAATAGTTATTTAATTTTTGATAATCAGTTTTAGTGAAGGATTTTTTTATTTTTTCACTGATATTACTAGATATATTCAGCTGGACTTTAGTATGAAGAACAACATGATCTGAGATACCAATTGGTGGCAGATAGAAAATGTCGGAAATCAGTTCCTCTTCATTAGAGATTACAAGGTCTAATACTGAAGGTTCATTACCTTGACGGAACCTACTCGGCTCATTTATAATTTGTCTCAGATTAGTTTGAAAAAATAAGTTATAAAAAGGGACACTAGGATTATTGCCATCAAAAGATGAAAGAATAGGCCATAGCAAATCTTTAAAATTAAAATCGCCAAGGATAATAAGATTTTCTTTATTTTAACTACATTTTTCAATATACTCACACATGGAGATTGTAAGATCATATGACAGAAGAGGTCTATATATAATAAATATATGCATAATGACTGAGTTAGGAAAGACAATTTTAAACAAAAGAGATTCGATTCCCTCCAGAGCATGTGGAATCGACTTAATTATACAATTTTTAAAGAACTCTATGAAAGAAAACGCAAATACCTCGTCCAATTCTATTTAATCTATCCTTACGGTATAAGCTATACCCATTGGGGTTAATAAGAGAGCTAGGTATTCTAGGGGATAACCAGGATTCTGTTATCGCAAAAATGTGAATATTGGAGGTAGATAAAATAAATGAAAAGAAATCGGCTTGTTTTGCATAAAGAGAATCTATATTAGTGTAGAATATATTTATGTTTGTGAGTTTTAATAGTTTTTTGCACCAAGTTCCTCCGTAGTGTTCACAGTAGTTGGAATTTTATTCACTTATTTTATGGTTAGATGTTCATCCTCCATTTTGGCTCTTTCCAGTTCCTCTCTCAAATTCTTTAAGTAGTTAATTTGATATTTAGTTTGATCATGCTTTATTTGAACTCGAGAGAATCGAGTACCTTGTAATTTTTTCTTATTGCGCAGTATGTAGGATGGAGTATTATTATCCTTTGAATTTTTAGCGATCTAGATTTGTTCCTATTTTCGTCTGCTTTGCCTATACAGAAAACTGCAATCACATTAGAGTTGCGAGGTTTAAATATATCAACAATATCAGTAACCTTATCCATATCATCTATATTATCCACGTTTGAGTCAGGCAAGTTATATACGATCAAGTTATAGGATTTTTGAAAGCGAAGATTTGCCTCCTGCACGCATTCCTCGAATTGTATCTGATTTGACTGAGTTGAATTTTCTAAAGCAGTTAAACGATTCTCCATTTTTTTTTAAATTCTCGTCTGTTGTTTTTCTATTCGTTTTTTTTCTTTTGATGAAATCGGGATATTTAAGATGAGTTTCAAATGCGTTAGTAAGAGGAGACAGTACTTTCTTTCCATTGTCACGATTTGGATTATTATTATTGTCTAATAATTCATTTTCTTGATTGGCACATTTTGAGTCGGTATTTATGATATACAATGGTTTGTCGGTAATTGGTGTACTCAATGGTTCAATGACTTTAATTTGTTTGATAATAATTTTCTCCTATTCATTATTGATATACGAGTAGGCACTTTCTGGGGATCAGGGTTAACCATAATTGACTTATTTTGGATGTCAATAGATGTATTCAAAACTTGGTTAATGTCAAGATCTGGATTCCTAGACATTTGAGCGTTGATAGGAAATTCATTGTTTTGAATAATATCGATTTGGGAAATATTTATTATGGGTAGTTCATATAGTTCTTTTTCTAAATTATTTACAAAAGAGGTTGCGAAACAGCTTTCAAGATTCACACTAGGAATATACGGTGAGGACCAAAAGTCCGTCGCCCCTCCTAGGGCTAGGCGCGTTTATTTTATCCATGACAACGAAAAAAAACTCTTATCTGTTTTTGCCAAATGTCATTGACATTTTGTAGGTTTTCAAAACTATGTTTCAAACGGTTTTCAATTTCTCTTGTTGATTAATATGGCTCGTTCAGTAGCAGACAAAGTTGAAGCCGTCATCATATTTGGTGAAGCTAACCGAAATTACCACGCTGCTATTCGCATTTTCAATGAACGGTTTCCAGAACGTCCGATGTGTCGAAAATATCTGCAGAAATTGGTGGCAAAATTTAACCAAAATGGCACCGTGAAAGATGCTCCGAGATCTGGGAGGCCGAAAATAATTACGGAAGATGTTGAAATTCAAGTACTAGCCGAAATGGTAAATAACCCACAACAATCAACTAAGCAAGTAGCTGAGACATGTAATGTTTCTAAAACATCAGTAAAGAGGGTTTTAAAACAAAATAAATTCCATCCTTACATAATAAAAATTGTGCACCATGATTGAAGATGATCCATACCGGCGACTTGAATTTTGCGAGACCATGGCAGAAAGAATTGTTGCAAATCGACTTTATTTGCAACACATCTGCTTTAGTGATGAAAGCACTTTTTACCTAAATGGAAATGTGAATACCCAGAATTGTAGATATTGGAGTGATGAGAATCCCCATGAATTCCGCGAGGGGCATACTCAATTTCCCCAGAAAATTAATGTTTGGGCTGGTATTTTAGGTAACCACATTGTAGGTCCGATATTCTTGGAAGAAAATTTAAATGGTCCCAGATACCTCCAAACGCTGCAAGACATAATAAGTCCCAGTATCGATGAGATCGTTGCGCAAAACCCACATGAATTTTACTTGGATGTAACATTTCAGCAAGATGGAGCGCCACCACACTATTTTCGGGAGGTGAGAAATTACTTAGATGAAAGGTATCTAGGTAGGTGGATTGGACGTCGAGGTACAACAGAGTGGCCAGCTCGCTCACCGGACCTCTCACCACTTGATTTCTTTCTCTGGGGCTATGTGAAATCCGTAGTTTTTAAGACAATTTGTGGGTCGTTAGATGAACTGCGCCGTCGAATTATTGAAGTGTGTTCAGAAATAACACCTCAAACCTTGATTAATGTTAGGGAAGAGTTTACAACCCGACTATTTATGTGTCAAGAAATGCATGGTGGACATGTCGAACATCTTTTGAAATAGATAAAAACTCACCGTTTTTAGTTATAAATTAAAATATCTCTTCAGTTTTTAATGATTCTTGATCTTTTATGGACTACCTTATTTGTTAATAAAATGTTTCAACTTCATTTGTACTAGTTTTTCGTGAGATTCAACAACTCTAACAATTGTAAAATGGTACGACGAGGTAAGTTACACATGGTGCCATCAGCAGTTTGCAACATTGGATAGCTTTCAAAAAGTTAGGATAGGAAAGTGGAATACATTTGTTACGATTTTCTTATTGAACTGGCGCAAAAGTAGTCGAAATAATTATTTACAAGTGTTCATAAGTCCAAAACTATTAATTTTTTTGATAGAAAACCATTTATCAAACTTGTTCAGAATTCAACGTAATATGTAATAATGCAATGAAATACAGGGTGTCCCATTTAAAAAAATTAACTTCTAAGTCACCGTGCTTTTTTGAGACACTCTGTACGAATGAAACTTAAACCATTAAAGAGATCGAATGAAACCCTACAACTTATGTATTTAACATTTTTTTGTAATATGTAGAATAAAGAAGTTACAGGGGGGGCGACGGACTTTTGGTCCTCACCGTATATTATGGTGCTGTTGAAAATTGTCAAAGAACCTTCAGATCCTTGATTTATTATTACTTCTGGTGGGTCTTGTCCAGCTAAATTTGTACTAACTGCATTTATATCGTGCTCATCGTTTTCACAAGCTTGGTTGGAATGTTGCTTACGTATCACTGAATTAGAGCTCATGGTCCTTTTATTTGGTGACAACACTTCTTGAAGCAAATTTACTTCATTGCCATATGACTCCAATTCAGTTTTTATCCTTCCAATGACTTTTTGGCTGATGTGATATCTCGCTGGGTTATATTCTCACTTGATTTTCTAGTTTTATTAATTGATTTTTTTTAGTTTTTCTCTAGTATTAATTACATATTTAGAGTAGTCTATCGCATTAGGATTCAAAGGATACAATCCACATTTTCTAAATCCATTTTTGATGTATCCTTTAAGTTGATCTGTTTTTGATAAAACCCCATTAAAAACGGTACAAAAATTTAATTTTGTGACAGCGCAGTTAATATTTTCAGGCTTACTTTTCCAATCAAGAACTGTTTTTTTCCAGTCAGTTCTCATTGGCTTAAAAACACTGACGTCCGCTGGTTGAAGGATGTGGGTAGTATTGGGTGGTAGCGCATAAAGGATTACTTGATTCCCTTAACACCATTGGCTAAGATCATACGTCATATGGGATTTGTGCCCATCTACAAATACAATAATTGGTCTTTTTATGTTTTCTGATAGTACCCATTTATGGAATTCGTTCGCGATGTATTCAAAAAATACTTCAGAGGTCATCCACCCCTTATCGGCTATTTATGAATAATAGTTGTAAAATCTTTGTATACAAGTAGGTACTTTATTAATATATACGTGGGTTGCCTTTTATATTTCGGGATTAAAGAACAAAAACAAATATTAATCATCGAAAATCACTTTATTGTTTTTCAAAATACTCCCCATGAAGATCTATACACTTTTGCATGCGTTTGAACCAATTGTCGAAGCAATTTTACCACTCTGATTGAGGTATCTCCAAAACATGCATTCTGAATGCAGCAACCGCTTCTTCAGATGTCGAAAAACGTTGACCTCTCAGTTTGTTTTATACGTACGGGAATAAAAAGAAGTCATTCGGTGCCAAGTCAGGACTATACGGCGGATGACTCATCAAATCCATGTTTTGGGTGCTCAAAAATGCAGTTGTTTGAGCCAATGTGTGAGAGCTCGTATTGTCGTGGTGAAGAGTGATCCGTCTTTGGCGGTTGGTTTTCCTGATTTCGTGGAAGACAACTGGCAAACAAATGGTTGTGTACCACTCAGAATTGACTGTTCTGCGTTGTCCTAGTGGTACGGTTGCGACATGTCCAGTTTTTCCGAAAAAACAGGCGACGATTTGCTTGGAAGTACTTCGTGTCCTAACAACTTTTGTTAGATTTGGCTCATCTTGAAACACTCATACAGTCGACTGTTATTTATTTTCGGGCTTATACGCGTAAATCCACGATTCATCACCTGTCACAATGTCATAGACGTGTTTCGAAGCACCGCGATCGTATTTTTTGACCATTTCTTTCGACCAATCGATACGTTCCTTTTTTGAGCGATTGACAAATTGTGTGGGATCCAACGCGAACAAATTTTGTTGACAGTCAAATGTTTATGCAATATTGGGTGTATGCTGGTCCCACTAATGCCTAAGGTTGTCTCAATCTCACGATCTCAGTTTGCGCCCAGCTTCAATGGATTTCGGAACAACAACTGATTTTGGACGACCTTCACGAAATTCGTCTTGGAGTGAACTACGACCACGATTGAATTTACCATACCATCGATAAACAATGGTCCTTGATGGAGCTTCATCGCCAAAAATTGATTTAAGTTCATCCATGCACTGTTGCTGAGTTAATCCACGTCGAAAGTTGTAAAAAATAATCGCACGAAAATGCTCACGGTTTAATTCCATTTTTGGGTCGAGATGAATCTTTCAAGTTACTGTGAACAACAGAAATAGCGCTCGTATATCAAAACGTTCCTGAGTACGTATAAACTCAAAAATGTCCAACTTTACGATATAGCTGTCAGTTGCCAGATTGCAACACTAGGGTTGCCAAATCCCGAAACATAAAAGGCAACCCTCGTATTTCTTGAACGAAAATAATATGTTTGTGAACTGGTTCTCGACCAAGGCGGTCGGAAACTGAAAATCATCAATTTTTAAAATCTGTTTCTCGACCATCAAATATTAACAAGAAGAAAATAGTTAAGTGCGTTTTTTTCATAGTAATTCCAAAACTTAACTCTTCCTTAACCGCACTTTTTTCAGTTATCATCCAATTTCCTAATATGTCAAATATAATACCAATACCTACCTCAAACTATAAATTCGTTGAACTGGATCTTAACAACACTTTGGATTTCGATCTGGCAACGCTGTGCATAAGATAGAAATCGCACAACATTAGCAAGACCAACACATATGGCAAATTTTAATCACTTTTTTAATCCCACATTGAATTCTTTAAATAGTTGGTCTTTGTTTATTTACATGAAATATGTCTAATAACCAGTTCTAATTTAATTTTTGAATTTCACACATGTTTTTATAAAAACGTATTACTCGGTTCATAAACTGGTAAATTGTTCTTGAAATATTATGTTAATAAAAAATATCATTAACATAATATTGAATATATTAGCTCTGCAGAATACATGTAGAAACAACGTTACATTCGTACGTTCGTTGTGGGACTAAACAGATCCCCAAACCAGTTCTTTTTTAATGCAATTAAGGCCAATTTAATTTTTTTTCATATTCAACCGGTTTAGTAGTCACTCCGTGTTGCATATTTATTAAAGGAATTAACTAGCAATGTATAGTAGGCGATGTTCAATTGGCACTCATCTTTTTTGAAACACTAATGTTCGAAAGTAATTTTTCATTGGAATACCTTTTTTTATGTATATAAAAAAGTTATAAGCCACGTATTCTATACATATTTGAATTTTCGCGAAGAATACAATTGTTAAATTTATTACATTTTCTTTGTGTACAAAAAATAACAAACTGACGATTTTAAGTTAAGTAATATGCATGTTAGAAACACTCTTTTCCTGTCAACATTTTTGAGTTTGTGACCACACCAAATTTTGGAAATTTAGTAGTTAGATCCAAATAGTAAAAAATGCTGGCAAACTTTTTAAAACTGAACCACCAAATTCCATTATCAAGTTTGGCGTTCATAATATACTGATTATACTAATTTTTGCCAAGAAATTATCCTATTTATACAATGAATCAAATACGGGACATCTGGTATACTATTTTCGTTTATATACAAATACATTCAGGTTCAAGAGACCCAGAATGAGTCTGCTCTTGACTGTTGACATTGGCTGGTAGCACATACGAAATAGTATATTTTAAAGATGACTTGGAATAGAAACAGCAAATGCATAAATGAGTAAATTAAGTTGTTCGTTATTTCCGTTGTGTCATCTAAACGCGGCATTGGCATTGTGCTTTTAACTCTCATTTTGTTGCTAAATATATTACGGAATTAGTCATCTATATTCAGTATAGTGAAGCACCTTTCTTAAGCGAAGGAAATGAAAATAACTAATAGTAATTAAATAATCTAAACTTCTAAATGCATTTTTATATTGACAAATTGATGATCTTTTACCAAAGAATATTGGAATTAGAACAATAGATACGCTCTTTAACATGCAGGTCTAAGATTGAAGTGTAGAAACATGTTTTGCGATGTCTTTTTGTGCTTTTTTGGATTTCCAGAAGGCTTTCGATAGAGAATTACATCATGAAATAATTCAGATATTAAAAACCACGAAAATGGACAATAAAGATCTTTCATTGTGAATCTGTATTTGAAACAAAATACGATGATCATAAAACTTGGTGATGGTAACCATGTAGATTATTTATCACTAATGCCGTAAGTTTATATTCTGAATATATATTTCAAGAAGCTCTACATGGGACCACCGCGGAATCAAAATAAATGGAGTCATCAGTAATATGGGAATGACACGGTATTTACGGCAGATTCTAAAGATAACTTGATGACTCATTGCAATAAAACTACAGGAAACACAATGTTCTCAGATTCAGAGAATCCTTTGAAGAAAATGTAAACTATCTTTAGAAAACAGGGTATTAGTTTACAAAGCTATAAGAAAACATATTTGGAGTAACGGTCTAGTAGAGCTTTTCCATCACAGATGCACCGTGGTATATGTCAAATGACACAATTCACAAAGATCTTGGTATAACGTTAATCGAAGGAGTTATCAAATAATAAGGTTGGAAGCTCTACTAAAGACTAGACGAACACACCAAACCACTTCTGCAGTCGCTTTTACATCAACCAGATAGTAGCAGATTAAAATCGAAACTGTTAATTGACTTACAATGAAGTCGAGGGAGGCCCTTTAGTGGAAAAGTCCTCATCACATCATTTCATGGACTATATTCCATTACCTTCTAGTAAATTGTATTCTGACATATTTCGCGAGGAGTGTGAATTAAGTATTGAGACTGACAACGTAGCGTGCGATTTGACAACACTTGGAAAGCGAGACTTGAATTTGCCAATGTCCTTTTGTTGTCCTTTTTTTTAATGCGTTCTAAATATAAGTACCATAAGTTTCGACGGTGTGCTATCAGATTTTACGGAGACTTGTGTTTTGTCAAGGACCCAAGTTTTTCGGCGGCTTAAAAAATTTTCAGAAGGAAGAGAATCGATTGAAGATTAACGGCTGAAATTCAGACTGATCGGAGAGGCCAAACATCAAGAACAACAGGATGTTTCATCACGATAATACGCACACAGCACTTTCAATAAAAGAGTTTTTGCCAGAAAAAACATTCCTGTGACTCCTCAGACTCCATATTCGCCTGACTTGAGTCCTTGTGACTTCTTCTTCCCGAAATCGAAAAATCACCATAAGGAAATTCATTTTGGGATACTCGAAAACAATCAAACGGCTGGAACCGACTGGCAATATCGGTGTTCCAGCACTGCTATGAAGTTTGGACGAAACAACGATGTGTTGCTTACTGAGGAAATTACTTTGAGGGTAACAACATTGAATTGTAATTATGTTCGAATAAAAACATTTAAAAAATCTGGCCCATTACTTGATATACACTCCTCATATAGGAGTTAATTTTAATGAGAAAGTTAGAGTATTCAATAAGAAACTTTACTGCACTAAATAAATAGACTATGTTCTGAAGTTTTTATTATATCATATACAATATCTACTTATGAGTAGACAACAAAAAAGAATTTTGAAACAATCGATATTTATTAATCATTTTTTTTATAACTTCTCCCAACGTGAAGCACACCTCTTTGCTATTGATACGTCTCTTCGTCTATAGCTGAATGAAACTGATATTCACATGACATGGAATTTGAATCGAAATAAAGATTAAACTATATGCAGAACGCTCGGCAGGAAGTAACAACACCTAACCTCAAAACGCCTTTACATGTTTCACCTCTACCCACTTCAGTACGTACGGAGATTGTTAATTCGTTCAAACAGATCTACGGTAACTGCAGTAGGTATCAATTACAGTATTATTTTTGACATGATTTATGATTTTTGTGTTGGAAGTTGATCAATTCAATCGCGATGATTTGCAAACAATTAAGACATGCTGACGACTTATTGATTTGTGCCAGCCATAATTATTATTTTTGAGTAGTGGCATTCTCGATGGCCAAGTATGCAAAACGAAATAGACAGCCGTTGTAAATTTGTTGTTATAAACGATAAATACTTAGTAAAAAAGGCACGCGTATTAATAATTCAGTTTTGATATCTTAATTGTTTTCAAATGTCGGTCTTTAGAGAATCAACATGTTATGAAAAAACCATAAATCAAGATCTAAACCATTTCATATACCCAAGAAATAAATCATGATGGAATTTGGTTATAAATTGTTCCTGATATAGTTTAGTTTTAGCTGAATTTATTCGCTGGTTTACCCGGGCAAAAATAATTTACGTAAAAAACACTTTTGATATACTTTAACTCTAGCTCAACTTTAACCTTTTTTATTTTATATTATAATAAAGAAAAGTACAGTGTTGGATTTTCAAGTTATATGCTCAGAAATTTTTCGAAATATCTGACATCTGATTTAACTGCAGAAACTTATTCTCTAATATGAAAATTCTTTATATTAGAAAGGGACTCCATAATAAAAAATACTGAAATGAAAACCTACAGAAAACAAAAATGTAACTAATATAACTTTTATTCTTCACGCTCCAAAAAATCTTTGATGGATTACCGTCAATGGTCATTAGGAGAAGAATGAGGCGTAAGACTTTGTTACTGATTGCTTCTACATAGTACTCCAAATAATTCCAATAATTTGAGAATTTATTCCTTTTCCATATTTTCCTTCTTCTTCACAATACAGACCGTACTATCGCACGATAGTTTGGTCGAATTGGACTGCGTCCCCCACACTGCTGCAACTAAACTATCAGGTTGGTGGTGGGAGCGCAGACTGACCGATATCCAGTGATTGAACAGAAATGTTGTCGAGAAGAGTTGCTATTATTGCTCTTATAGAACAGATGAGGATGAAAATGATTGAGAAAATATGCCGAGAATATTGGGTACATCCAATACACAGTGGTATTACTGTTTCGCAAACTGCCCACCACAGATTTTTTTTATATTCACATCCGAATATTCTTTTAAACTCTAGTACAGGACTGGTCGTTTCTCGATCTGTTTAATTAGGTTTTCTATTGTTTTATCTGTTATCAAAGCCATTGACAGCACTGTTTATATACATACAACACACAGTTAATATTTGTAGAAGTGGACAAAATAATCGGCGAATTTGCGCACTCGTATAGCGCTTCTTGGTATTTAAGCAGTCGGGTGAAAGTTAGCAGAGTTTGAAGGGAACCGTACTGCCCCACAAACATTATCATCGGCTGATTCCGAATCTTTCGGGTGTGCGAACTTTGGTAATTAATAAAGCGATAAAATTACCGGCCGATCAAAAACCTGTAATGTGCGCTGTCTTTAAGTCTCCCTATAACATACATATATTTTTCGATCCGGGCTCACTCAGCATTATATTCTTAGACCAACTGGAACATAGCGTAGTGCTACTAAATGCCTACTACTGATGTTTTCCATGATTATTAATCTAATTTTATTCAGCTTATATTTAAGTTTGAATAATTTTTCGCAGCTTTTTTTTACTTTTGGTAACGATCCTTCCAACTGTAACAGAACCACCCCTTTCTTTGGCATACACTATGAAAGCCAGTTTCTTCACATCTAGTGCATGTACTGTTGTCAATCGTTCAAACATTTGGGTTATATATTTTTCATTTTTATATTTTCTAAGAAATTCCAACATGTTAACGTAACGCTCCATTCAAAATTTCACTAGTTTGTCTTCACCAATGTTTTGTATCCAATTAATAATAGTCCTTTTAAGTCAAGAGATTTGGTAGAGTTTATTGTAATAATCTTGTCTGTTGCGAATTTTTGAAAAATAGAATATTAATATAATGATCCTCACAAAGATAAATCTTACTATAATTTAAGATTACTTTAAAAAAATTCCAAACTAATTCTAAAAAAGTAGTAAAATGTTCATTTTTATAATCGGTAAACCTAACATGAAAAAAAAGTTAAATAAGTTAGGGTTTAACTTTGAAAGTTTGTTGAAATTTAAGATAATTCCAGATTTAAAACGAGAAATTCGCATATGACAAGTCGCCATTTTCCTTTACATTTGACTTTTCTTAATCGTCTGACGTTTGTCAAAATGTGTTTCTTGACTAAAATAGCGCTATGCTGATCTGTTTCCAGTTTCCTCTATTGCTTTTTTTTTAGTCACGAGGGGGTTACGGTTCAGGTGCCCTAATTGTTGCCGCTCAGCCATTGATTGGCTTATTGTGCACCCCCACTCACAGGTATTAAGCAGAGTCCCGTTCTAAATTCTTAGCGAACATTGAGATTCGTCGGGCTATGTTTTCCTGCATTCCCTCCTGATTTGTGCCTAGGAAGATATCAAGACAGGAGGCTCGCCTTCTGCATAGGGCAGGGCAATCGAAGACCACGTGCTTTGCGGTTTCTTCTACTTCTCCACACATCCTGCAAATGGGAATTGATATTTCAATCCCCATTTTCACTAGGTGTGCGTTGAATATCCAGTGGCCAGTTATGAATCCTACCACTATTCGCAGTTCTTTCCTACCCAGTCTAAAAGCATTTGCTGCGTAGGAACTCGATGGTCCTTTTAGCATTCTATTGGACTGAGTATGTCCCGTGATTCTATTCCAGCGCTTTTGGTGTTCAAGCGACACCCAGTTGGAAACAGTTTTTCGTACGGCGCTGTATGAAACGCCGTATGCTGGTTCTGGTCCCATGAGGGTGAGATGAGCTCCTTTCTTGGCACACTTATCAGCTCCCTCATTTCCAGCTACCCCTGTATGGCTTGGCTCTCAAGTAAGAATTACTCTATTGTCTTTTGCCAAGGTTTTCAAGGTATTGTGACAGTCCCACACTATCTTCGACGTATAGCTGTGGCTTGCTAAGGCTAAAAGGGCCGCCCGACTATCCGTGTTCACATAGATGGTCTTTTTGTTATATTTCCTGTCTATGCATGTTCTGCCGCATTCGATTAGTGCAGCTATTTCTGCTTGACATACGGTCGTCATTTTGCCAAGGCCAACACATATGCTTTGCCTGGGTCTGACGCCGTAAACGCCTGCCCCTGTACCCTTTGGGGTCTTTGACCCGTCGGTGTACCAGGTGATGCTGTTTAACATGCGTTGAGGTTTTCCCTGAGCACATTCGGATCTGTCACTCAAGTTGACACGATATGGTATCTCAGTTTCCACGACCTTGGGCATTCTGTCAGGTGGCATTTCGATGATGTCGCACCTCATGTTGTTTGATGTGAAACATTAAGTTATAGAATCGCGGGATATATATAAAAGAAGATGTAGGAATATCGCGTGATAGGTAAACAACAACAACAAAGAGATTCATGGGTAACTCACGCAAAAAGAAAAAGGGCTACAGAAACAGAGTGGTAACCGCGGACATGCATGTTTCTGGCTAAATTGCCGTCTTCAGCACGGTCTAACCAAATAAGGATGTGAAATTTGGGAGCAAAGATGTTAATCGAAACATGGGAAAACACAAAATAACGGATTTCAGCAGGGAAACCAAACGCTCATTTGTGTCTTCAATTGGAAGATCCCGAGTTTTCAGGACAACAGCCAAGATCGACGCGGAGGCGCATATAGCCCCCCTGTCTGAACCTTCCGACCCATAGTAAATAAAAATGAAGATGTAGGAATATCGCGTGATATGTAAACAACAACAACAAAGAGATTCATGAGTAATTCACGCAAAAAGAAAAAGGGCTACTGAAACAGAGTGGTAACCGCGGACATGCATGTTTCTGGCTCATTTGCCGTCTTCAGCATGGTATAACCAAATAAGAATGTGAAATTTGGGAGTGAAGATGTTAATCGAAACATGGGAAAACACAATTGTTTTATGTATTAAAAAACATTTGCTGTAACTAAGTATCTGTTTTTATCAATTTAATGAATAGAATGAAATTTTTTCACATATTTTCTTAAAATATCACTAAAATTGGGCTTAATATCTGTCATTCATTTCTGTACTTGCTTTTGGTGTAAGCGTAAACTGAAAAACAGACTTACCTCACAAAAGGAAGCAGAACTGTAATAGTGTTTTCAACAATTGTAAGGTATTCATAGTTAAGTCCAATCCAAAAATTAATTAGATCGAAATCTTCTGCTTCGAATTTTTATTTAAGAGAATATGAACATATAATATCTATCAAATTCTCACACTCTGACACTCTGCAACCAGCTCATGTCCTGCAACTTCTCCGGAAAATACTCTTCCAAGGATTTTTAAAGGCTTATCAAATGCTCATGTATATTGTTTTCCACATCTGTCATTTGAAACAGTAAAACATTCGTAATTATGTTGATGAACATATTCGATCCAGAAGCCAAGTTTGTTTTCAAGTGAAGACATTTTGTCATTTACTGTATATTTTAGTCGTTGTTCTTCCCTGTAATGCTTTGCAGATAACGTTGAGTTTATAGAATATATCGGGGCCAAGTAAGCCAACTTCATTAACCACTACTCATCGTGCAATAGCCCAACAAGCGTACTAACTAATGCAGAAACGGGTTATTTGGTAAAGAATATCTTAAGCTCGTTGCGCAATTCTAATATCCTTAATAAAAATCTTCCTCTTGAGGGCCATCTCACTTGCGTGTGAAGGAAATGTGATCGATGCTGACTTCCTATATCTTCGCAAATTTAAAAAAAAACCTCGACTGGAGTGGATGTGATTTAACGTAGTTCACAATTTGTACGGCTTGATCGAGAACTGTCTTAATACGACATGTTCATCGCGACAAGGGCATGGCGATGTAAAACGCAGCGACTGCCAATCATAGCTGCTGCTCCGTCACTGCACACATCAATACATTTGTTGCTTACTCATGTAACTATCAATAACTTTAAACATTTCTTCTCCAGTTGTGTTGGTTTCTAAAGGTGCACAGAGAAACAATTTCTCTTCAATGGATCCTCTGTAGGGGTGTCTCACATAAATAAGTAGTGTTGATAGCCCGGCGACATCTTTACTTTCGTCTAGTTGTATTGCAAACATCTTGCTGTTCTTCAATCTACAAATTAATTCATCATGAATGTGGTCTGAAATCTTATGAATTCGATCTGATATGACGTTGTTGAAACATTGAACTGCTGTAACTTTTTTCGCTGCATTTTCACCGAGTATGCAGCTGACAATTTCATACATGGTTTTATTAAATCCTCTGCAATTGTGTGTGGCTTACCAGCATGAGCGATTCTGTAACTTCGCAGGAATTATGTTTCTCTTGCGTTTTCACATATTTGTGTAAAGCAACCACACAAGTTTTTTGTACTTCTTTGTGCCTCTCAAAAAAGCTTAAGCTTTTATCTTTCAGTTGCGGGTGGTTGGTGTCAAGATGTCGTTTTAGCTTTGCCGGTACCAATGAACTGTTACACATTATTTTGTTGCAAATTACGCATTGTCCATCCGGATTCTCAGCCATTCCGACAGGAATAAATCCAAAGTACAAGTACGATTCCTCATATTTTTTCTTTTTTGAATTAGTTCTCACATGAGGTACAACACAACCCTTTCACTTACAGGTGTATTTTGGCGTTCCTGTCCAGTACTACGACTATCAGTATTTACCACACCCTGAAATTAATTGACAATACTTATTTAGACGGAGAGCTAGCTACATAAAAACGGCTCGAAACCAGTCCCAAGATCAGAGCCCGAAAGTTGTGAGTAAAACCCTAGTACATCACTAAATGGCTACTCTGCCGGTGCGAAACGTTTGCGGATGAAAATGCCAGCCGGTTTTCCACGTTGAAAAACTTGCGGAAAAGCTTGAAATGAGTCCCACGTGAAAATTGTTTAGAGGCATTCTTAAGGTCTCAACTAACAGCGGTAAAGCAATGGCAGAAGTTTAATCGTACAAAAAACCCTTGGCAGAGGCGATTGAAAAGTGTCGGAAAAGCCCCCCGAAAAATCGATACGAGTCCCGCGCCCAACTTGTTTCCCAACATTCTTTAGCCCTTAACTAAGAGTTGTGCGTAATGGCAGAAGTTTTGAATGACAATAAACCCTCGGCAGAGATTAATTAATCGGAAAATGTCAACAAATTTGTTAATACATGATTGTTCGCTAAGTTGCAAGTTGAGGCTAATTTCATGTATGCCATTACAATTATTTTCAAATTCTACCCCAAGTAAAAAAAAAAATTATCATGATACGATTAAAACTCGCCGAGAAACTCGAATTTTTTATCGCGCGTTCAATTTGAAACCACTCTCTCGTTTTTTGTAGGCCAGGATACAGCGTCTCCCGCAGCGTACGCTGCCGATCGCTTATGTTCATGCGTGATTGATTTTTTGCTCATTTATTATTTCATCGATCATATGTTATTTTTATATTATTTTTTACTGTTCATCATTGAAATACTATGCCAAAAATTAATTCTTTTATTATTTGTTATTATTCATAAGTTGAAAAAAACAGTCATTCGTCATTTGAAGAAAAAAAGTGTCGTTTTGCGCAGGTACGACCCATCCTGAAAATGTAACGAACAGGTCAAAATTTCCGCAATGGGTCTTACAATTTAGAGGGGTACTGGACAGCCTTCGTTTTATACCTGCGAACAAGCGCGCTCAGCTGCCAGTTTGTGATGAACAGTCGTAGAGAATAGACAGAAAATTAGTAGTGGTTGTATTTTTTTTTATTAGCAAATGATCAAACTATATTTCCTTTTCCTCCTGATTACATCTTATTTACGTTTACTTTTTATTTTAGTATCGATACTACAACCAATATTAAAAGAATAAATTTTGGGCATAGTATTTCAATGATGAACAGTACAAAATGATATAAAAATAATATATGATCGATGAAATGATAAATGAACCATTGAAATATACAATAAAAAAATATATTATAACAATAATATATGGTATTACTTTTTATTTATACATCTATGCAACAAATGATGTGTAACCTTCAAACAGCAAAAAATCAATCAGAATATAATAAGCGATCGGCAGCGTACGCTGCGGGAGACGCTGTATCCTGGCCTACAAAAAACGAGAGAGTGGTTTCAAATTGAACGCGCGATAAAAAATTCGAGTTTCTCGGCGAGTTTTAATCGTATCATGATAATTTTTTTTTTTACTTGGGGTAGAATTTGAAAATAATTGTAATGGCATACATGAAATTAGCCTCAACTTGCAACTTAGCGAACAATCATGTATTAACAAATTTGTTGACATTTTCCGATTAATTAATCTCTGCCGAGGGTTTATTGTCATTCAAAACTTCTGCCATTACGCACAACTCTTAGTTAAGGGCTAAAGAATGTTGGGAAAAAAGTTGGGCGCGGGACTCGTATCGATTTTTCGGGGGGCTTTTCCGACACTTTTCAATCGCCTCTGCCAAGGGTTTTTTGTACGATTAAACTTCTGCCATTGCTTTACCGCTGTTAGTTGAGACCTTAAGAATGCCTCTAAACAATTTTCACGTGGGACTCATTTCAAGCTTTTCCGCAAGTTTTTCAACGTGGAAAACCGGCTGGCATTTTCATCCGCAAACGTTTCGCACCGGCAGAGTAGCCATTTAGTGATGTACTAGGGTTTTACTCACAACTTTTGGGCTCTGATCTTGGGACTGGTTTCGAGCCGTTTTTATGTAGCTAGCTCTTGGACTAATTGTCATACCTGTAATAATTTCAATTTAAATAAAGAAAAAAAAATTTGAAATGTTGGCCATAAGTTCCCTTGCGCCATCAGGCATTTCAATTTTATAAAGAAAATATAATATCATTTTTTACATAATTTTAGTGGGCATGATGTTCATAATTTATATAATATAATAAATAAATAATAGGTTTATTAATTCTTTTATGACGCTAGGTAAATAATATAATATTCTTACAGACAAACCAGAAACATCTTTTTTTGAAATATTTTCATTATACTCTGCCGGTGAACATGCCGAAACATTGTTGCCACTTGCGAGGCGCCCCATTTTGTGCGAACTATCTATTATAAACTGAAATAAAAAAAATAGCATGTAAATAAATCACTCGTATTTAATTATGAACAAATCGCTACGAATAAACAAAAACATAGTTACCTGTGAAATCGAAAATACCAGATTCAAACAATGGGAATAACAGTTACCACTCACTGCAGTCCATTTCTTGTTTCACTAATATAATTACGTAACTTGTGCATTCTTATCACGGTATTTACTCGACTGGAGCTGGCGGCGGGCACGTGCGCTGCCCCACTTCCGCGCTGTTTTATCGGCTCGGTATCCTCATGGGTACTTTTAACGTGGGCCGTCACACGTAGGGTTACCAGATCCGAAAATAAATTTTCCTGACAAAATCCCTAACTTAGCAATAAATTTCTTGACATTTTGCGTCCATAGCTACTACCCACCCGAAGACAGCAAAAATATCTAATTTTGAACGAGTGTTCTCGTTAATGGTTGGGCAGTGGACAAAGAAGATAAATAGACTGTCAATAGCTTCTGTTAAGGCTCTGCTGTTGACACAGTTCAATCTGAAGAACACATCATATGAAGAGTTTCATAAAATTGTTATGAAAGACCAGCATTTTCTGAAAGCAATATCTAACGATTTAATTATTAGATTTGATTCTTCTATTAGTTTTTGTGTGATTTAACTGTTGAATGAATATTTCTTGTGTTTTTCCCATTCTTTCGAAAAATTACCAATTTTCCCTGACTGACATCAAACATTCGGAATATGTCAGGAAAATTCCTGTCATCTGGTAGCCCTAGCCTCACGTGCGAGTAGAAATACTAGTAGAAGCATTGAACGGAACACATAACATTCTAGCGTATAGGTCAGCGCGCGCGAACAACGGCGGCGCGGTTTTTATTCTTTTCTACGAAAGTTTTGTTTAATTGTAGACGAAAGGCGGGACCCTCGTGGCCCTTCCACGGAACCCTAGGACCACCTTTCGGGAATCCCTGGTGTACAGTACACTTCCCGTCAAGTATGACAAGGATATGTCAAATAGTTTTAAAGTAACTCAGTAAGGGGCCACACATTTTATCTAGATGATTTAGGCTAAATCTTAATATTTTGAGTTCAAGATTCAACAGTTGAAATATTTCCACTTATTAACCCTGCATCACTCGCGCACGAAAGAATTACATCATCACTCGCGTCTGAGCATTTTGTTCACCTACAGTGTATAGTTTGGTGTTAATTAAAGGTATTTTTACTTATAAATTCTCTTAATAATACACGGAAACTGTTTATTTAATGACAACTCAAAACTTATCCTATATATATATATATATATATATATATATATATATATATATATATATATATATATATATATATATAAAGTAGAAGGGTAGTCACGGCTGAATAGTTGAAAAACTAACTTTTAAATATTATGGGGTACAGCCAAAATGTTGGGTGGTTAAGAAAATTCGATTTTCACTATACCAAGCTTTCGATAATTTTATTATTATCTTTTTCAAGGCTAAAATACAATTTTGTTAAACTAAAAAACAAGGTTTATGTTTTATATAAGTAAAACTTACTAGTAAATTGAATAAATTCTTGAAGGATATCAAAATTGATAACATTATTATGATTTCAGTTTCATATAATTAAAAAACACTGATATCAATTGCTGAGAACGTTGTCTGTAGTATCAAGGAATAAAAAATTTTTTGAAATGATTGATCAGTCATAGTTTTTTTGACTTTTTTTGATAACAGTGACAACTGACAACGTTAAGGTTTAAGATTAAATACCTTAACTTACACTAACTTTTTTATCTAGTGTGAAATTACATCTTGTCATTCATATATTAATGACAAATCTAAATATAAAGGTTAAAGGTTGAATATCCTGATTAACACTAACATGTAGATTTAGTATAAATTTTCATTATATGATTTGAAATTCATTTAGTTTCATTTAAATTTGAAAATTACCAATAAAAAATTTTTTTTGTAATGACAAGTTAAATTTATTTAAAAAAAGGATATGAAAGAAATTGAAACTTTATAATAACTATGTTAGTTATCATAAAATCATGCATTTTATTTAATATTCATCATCTGATGTTATGTGTAGGAAATCCGTGTCATTGTTAAAGGTTGTTGGTTTATTTTGTAGGTAAATAAGTTGAGTATATATTGCACTGACATTGTTGATATCTGACCTCTTATTCATCGATGGTTGATTTAATTTTATGTTTACTAATTCTATGAATTCTCTTTTAGTTTTATTAGATTCTATACTCAAAATTTTAGTTTCTTTATAATTCATTCTATGTTTAGTTTCTAAAACATGTTCTGTGAGTGCACAAGTTTTTTTATTTAGATTGCAATCACTTTGATGTTGGGTTATACGTTGCTTTAGGGTACGTGAGGTCTGGCCAGTGTAAGTTAAGTTACAATGTATACATGGAATGTTATATATTACGTTAGTTTTCATTACTTTTTCATCTTTCTGTTTAACTTTTGAAAAAACGTCTCCTACCTTTAAAATATTCCTGTTAGCAATTTTAATGTTTTCATTTTTAAATATTATATTGATTTTGTCTGAAAGGTTCTTAACATAAGGTAATGACCCATATTTAGTATTCACTGTTTCATTATTATCTAAGGGTACATTTTCGTTGCTTGTATGTGTATGATTGAGGTTTGTATCAATAGTTGTATTAAAAATCAATTTTTTTAATAAGGTTCTAGGATAACTATTGTTAATGAAAATATCGAAAAGAACTTTTAAATTTTTGTTCAAAAGGGTGGGATGACAAATTCGTGCTTTTCTATTTTTCATGGATAGAACTAGATTTATTTTTATTTTTTCGGAATGGTAAGAGTTGTAATTCAAGTATCTTCCTGAATTTGTGGGTTTCCTATACCAATCTAATATAACTATATTTTTTGGATTACGTATCAATAAACTGTCTAGGAAAGGTATACTATTGTTGGTTTCTGTTTTAATTGTAAATTGTATGTTGGTATTATAGCTATTAAAAACTTGTAGAATCGTGTCCATACCATTATTAGGAATTGCACAAATTAAATCATCAACATATTTTTTTAAAAAAGGGATTTCAAATGGTAATTTTGGAATACAACTATTAAGTAAGTCATCCATTACATATTGTGCATATATTGGTGAGACAGAGCTTCCCATTGGTGTTCCAAAAATTTGTTTATATAATTTGTCGTTATATGCAAAAAAGGTACCCTTTTCAATAAGATCAACGAATTCAATAAAATTGTTATAAGATAGTTTACAATGTATACTTATATTTGGCCAATGTTTTTTTATACTTTGTTTAACTAATGAAATTGGAATATTACTAAAGAGTGAGACAACATCTAAGCTGATTATAACATGATTTGGAGGTAGTTGTTTATTTTGTATGAATTCAGCGAAACAGAAAGAATCCTGAATATAATATTCATTGTTTTTACAATATGCATTTGTTAAGGTGTCAGTCACAAATTGTGCAATTCCTGCTGTGGGTGATTCAATTGATGAAATGATTGGTCTTAAGCTTAAAGTATCTTTATGTATTTTGGGTAGTCCGTAGTATTTAGGTGTTAAAAATAGAATAGCACGAATTTGTCATCCCACCCTTTTGAACAAAAATTTAAAAGTTCTTTTCGATATTTTCATTAACAATAGTTATCCTAGAACCTTATTAAAAAAATTGATTTTTAATACAACTATTGATACAAACCTCAATCATACACATACAAGCAACGAAAATGTACCCTTAGATAATAATGAAACAGTGAATACTAAATATGGGTCATTACCTTATGTTAAGAACCTTTCAGACAAAATCAATATAATATTTAAAAATGAAAACATTAAAATTGCTAACAGGAATATTTTAAAGGTAGGAGACGTTTTTTCAAAAGTTAAACAGAAAGATGAAAAAGTAATGAAAACTAACGTAATATATAACATTCCATGTATACATTGTAACTTAACTTACACTGGCCAGACCTCACGTACCCTAAAGCAACGTATAACCCAACATCAAAGTGATTGCAATCTAAATAAAAAAACTTGTGCACTCACAGAACATGTTTTAGAAACTAAACATAGAATGAATTATAAAGAAACTAAAATTTTGAGTATAGAATCTAATAAAACTAAAAGAGAATTCATAGAATTAGTAAACATAAAATTAAATCAACCATCGATGAATAAGAGGTCAGATATCAACAATGTCAGTGCAATATATACTCAACTTATTTACCTACAAAATAAACCAACAACCTTTAACAATGACACGGATTTCCTACACATAACATCAGATGATGAATATTAAATAAAATGCATGATTTTATGATAACTAACATAGTTATTATAAAGTTTCAATTTCTTTCATATCCATTTTTTTAAATAAATTTAACTTGTCATTACAAAAAATTTTTTATTGGTAATTTTCAAATTTAAATGAAATTAAATGAATTTCAAATCATATAATGAAAATTTATACTAAATCTACATGTTAGTGTTAATCAGGATATTCAACCTTTAACCTTTAACCTTTATATTTAGATTTGTCATTAATATATGAATGACAAGATGTAATTTCACACTAGATAAAAAAGTTAGTGTAAGTTAAGGTATTTAATCTTAAACCTTAACGTTGTCAGTTGTCACTGTTATCAAAAAAAGTCAAAAAAACTATGACTGATCAATCATTTCAAAAAATTTTTTATTCCTTGATACTACAGACAACGTTCTCAGCAATTGATATCAGTGTTTTTTAATTATATGAAACTGAAATCATAATAATGTTATCAATTTTGATATCCTTCAAGAATTTATTCAATTTACTAGTAAGTTTTACTTATATAAAACATAAACCTTGTTTTTTAGTTTAACAAAATTGTATTTTAGCCTTGAAAAAGATAATAATAAAATTATCGAAAGCTTGGTATAGTGAAAATCGAATTTTCTTAACCACCCATACATTTTGGCTGTACCCCATAATATTTAAAAGTTAGTTATATATATATATATATATATATATATATATATATATATATATATATATATATATATATATATATAATAAGACTATATATTATAATATAATTAGAACTGAAACAAAAATTGCTTACTCAGTAAAATAAAGGAATTATTCACTTGCACTATCGTTGTTTATTGAGCTAGAGCATGTAGAACAAAGATATGTGACATACTCGTTGCATATGGGTATATTACACTTGCTGCATTTCTTCTTTGTCCTCCTATTCTTTTTTCTTGGGCAGATTCCACAAAACCCTGGTGCTGATACGCTTGCATTGGTATCTGTTTCGGGTATACCTAAATTTTGTCTAATTCGTTTTCGAATATCCAGTGGCGAAGTTCGAATCGATGAACGACGTTTGATCAGCTGTTGGGCTAAGTTCTTCAAATAAATTCTGCGCTCCAGAATATTGGATGTATTACTTTTGTAGATAATATGGGAATTGATACCTGCTACATCCAATATTGTGAAAAATACCCGTAATGGCCATCGGCAACAGAACCTGGAGACTGAGTAATTGGACTTCAGCTCATCAACTACGTCGACTCCCCCCTTCGTACAGTTATAGAAGGCTTCTGCAAAACTCTAGATTCGGGATCAATATACCCATCTGAATGGAACGTAGACAACAAAAGGACATTTTTGTTGGGTTTTGCTTTGTAGGAAACCAAGACAATATATTTGCGGTATGCAAACATGAAACTAGGAGCTAGTCTCGCCTTCGTTTCTAAGAATACTGGTGGCATCTCCCTCTTGTTCTTTCTAAGTGTTCCCACTATAGTAGTTCTTTTATCAAGCATATATTCAGCCAAAGGTATTGATGTAAAAAAATTATTGTGATATTCCTACCAGTGTTCAAAATTGGAGACGCAATCCGCTTAACCACAGCAAATGCCGAATTATCTAGCGCATATGGTCCATTTGGTTGTTTTCCTGGATATATATCCATATTGTAGAGATGAAACATCCTCGCATCAACCAGGGCATATATTTTAACTCCGTATTTCGCTGGCTTGCTGGGAATAAACTGTTTGAATTTACATCTTCCTCTGCAATTTTGCAGCATCTCGTCGACAGTGCAATATTGCCAATTTGGTAATTTTCTTGGCATTTTCCAACAAAGTCCTCAAAAAGCTGCTGAATGTGGGTGATGTTGTCAACGGATTTTCTTTCGTCTCGGTTGTTTATGTCATCAAATCTGATGGCTCTCACAAGGAGGTGGAATATTTCTCTTGACATTGTGAGGCGGAAACAATTTTGTGGATAAATATTGGTTCTTCTTCACTACGGCCATGTACACAAGTCCAAAAAAGGCAGAGTTCTGTGGCATTTCTTGGTCGACAATCTCGTTCTCGGTTATAGTTTTTGCGCAGATTGTCCAGGTAGATGTTTGTATACCCAACAATATATTCTATTATAGCTGGTATCATAAACAACTCCCAACAATCCCTTTCAGTCTTTGCATTTTGTGCCACTCTCTTTACACCTGGTGGACGAATGACAATGTTTTTACGTAAAGTTCTTATTTTTGGTCGTAAGGATGCATGTGCCAGCCGTTGGGTGACTTTATCTTTACCCACGAAACAATGTTGCCCAGTGAAATTGATTTCCTTGTATTCATCATCGCTAACCGTTTATTCTTCGGACTGCTATGAGTTGGTATTGTGCTCACTGAACTCACTTGAATCATCACTCTCAATATCCAGCTGATTATTGTCCAAAATAGTTTCTTCCACTGGCTCTGTGGCGACAGTCCAATTAACACTCTCCAACATTTCCTGCCTACTCGCTCTCTTGTAGACTTCTCAGCCTAGATCGGCAATTTTTTTGCTTTTGCTGTACATTTTTATATTACTCTGAAACAACAAAATATCTTAAAATTTATCCTGTCGTATCTTATAAAAATTATCGGCTCACCAAACAGCCAGGAACAATACAAAAAATAGCGCTAAGTGAAACTCGCGCTATGATCACTTCAGATAAACAAATGGTACAGAATCACTCGCGTATTGAGCAAAATTCTCACGTCGCATGCATTCAGTCAACAAATGCCCTGTAGCACTTGACACGGTGAACTGATTTAGTTCCGCGTCACCACACATTCTAGAGTACAGTTATAAGGTAAGCTAGAAGTGGGGATAGGCGCGTCTCCCGCGACAATGTCAAATGATCATTGTTTTTCATAAACGATGAGCAAAATGCTCATAAGGCGAGTGATATAGGGTTAATGAAACACCCTGTATATTTACATCCGTCGGACAGCCCTAACTCGGTATGGGTGACGTAATATGGATCATTCGAAAGCTTGTAACAATCCCTGGAATCCCTGCAATTTTTTGGCACTAGCCTCTCCTCCGGTCCCAAGGTGGAACCCCATAAAGGTTTTATTATGGAAATTTTCCGAAAAATATTCACCCAAAGGTTTGATCGTGAAGACACACACATCAATCACCACTACTGAGTTCCATTTGGCAGTGTATTCTTTCTAATCATCTGCCGTATTTTAATGTGGTATCATATTTTATTTTATTAGAATACTAAATAACGAAATGTTTTTCCGAACTCTACACGACTGAAATTTTTTGCTGTCGCAATTTCCGATTCAGACGGTATCGATGACAACCTTGGGAGTATTAAATTGTATATGCGTGTTGGTCAGCGAATATGAAAACCAATACATATATCTAAAAAAACATAAGTTGTAATATAAGTTACCAGAAAAATTCAATAAGTTTGCATAAACACTTTATCTCAAACTGAATGTCACTCTCAATTTAGAATACGAGGGCTTTTTAATATATTTGATTTATTTTATGTATAGTATATGATGAATCATCTTTTTTAAAAACCCAACAAATCCACTTTTGTCAAATGTTAGGAAATTGGAAAAAATTGTACCAAAAATACAAGGGCTTTTTAATAAGTTTGTTGTATACCTATTTTATTTATTTTATTTTAGTCTCATTTTTACTTCACATTAGGTATAGTATACGAATCATTTATTTTCAAAACCCAACAAATCCACTTGGTCAAATGTTACGAAATTGGAAAAAAATTGCACCAAATTGGTCTAACTGTATAAATTTTTTGCAGGCATTTAGAGACCAATTTGGTTTATTGAAAAGTTGACTTAGTGTTTCCAGAAACACATAAATATAGTCAGAATTTAAAAAAATAAAAAGTATTTGTCTGGTTTTGATATTGAACTTTGGATTTGTTGGGCTTTGCAACTCACTTGCCTGGATTTTTCGGATTTTACAACTCGCACACATGGAATGATAGGAATTTCATTTTTATTCATTAATAAGCAAAATAGTCCAACTCTAAGTCCGGGATCTCGTCAACTGGTTCGCAGAAATTATTTATATTGCATTCAGGCTTGCTTGGAATTCCAACAACTGAAACTTCATCATGGTATTTTTTCAAGACATTATTGTAGTATTTAAGATTTTCTAATTCTGATCAATTTTTACTCCAGTACTTTTCCAGTAAGCACGTCTTTTAGTTTTACTTTGATAAGATAAACACCACTCAAGAGGACATTTTGTATGATACTTCCAACTGATTTTGATTATTTAAACACATATTTATACTCCTCCAGCTCAGATTTAAATGATTGTTCTCCTTGAATCGCTAATGTCTTATTTTCTCCTTCTTCTTCCTCTTCAAGTGCCGTCTTCGTTCCGAAGGTTGGCAATCATCAAGGCTATTCGTATTTTGGATACCGCTGCTATAAAAAGGTGACTATTGGTGGCGTTGAACCATTCGCGAAGATTTTTTAACCAGGAATGTCTTCTCCTTCCTATTGATCTTCTTCCACTTATTTTTTCTTGCACAACGAGCTGGAGCAGTTGATATTTGTCCCCCCTCATAACGTGACCCAGGTAGAGCAGCTTCCTTTTTTTAATAGCTAGGACAATTTCCTTGTCTTGTTTTATCCTTCTTAACACTTCGGCATTAGTGACTTTCTGTACCCATGAGATTCTCAAAATCCTGCGATACACCCAGAACTCAAATGCCTCTACTTTCTTTACATCGTTCTTCTTTAATGTCCATGATTCCATGCCATAGTACAGCACTGACAGAACATAGCATCTCATAAGGCGCAATTTGAGTTCCAAGCTGAGATCTCGATTGCCGAATATTCGTTTCATCCTCGTGAAAGTACTCCGCGCTTTTTCAATTCGGATTTTTATCTCCTGAGAGCAGTCCGCATTTTCATTGAAAAGAGTTCCCAGATAATTGTATTTTGTCACTCTTTCAATTGGTTGGTTATGTATTAATATATTTCCGATGTTTTGGACCGATTTTGTTATAACCATAAATTTGGTTTGGTTTGTGTTTAGTGACAGTCCATATTCCTCACTAGCTTCCACAACTGCATTAACAAGTTTCTGTAAGTCTTGAAGTGTTTCGGCTATCAGCACTGTATCATCGGCATATCTTATATTGTTGATTGGTCTTCCAATGATTTTAATGCCGTATTCCTGATCAGCCAGTGCTCTATTCATGATATCTTCCGAGTATGCGTTGAGAAGAATTGGTGAAAGCACACATCCCTGACGAACTCCTCTTTTTATTTCTATATCTTCAGTTGTATTTTCTTCTATCTTCACTACTATCTTGACCATAATAGAGATTTGAAATAATGTTGATATCTCTAGAGTCTAAGTTTTTTGCCTGCAACAGTTTTATAAGGTGATCATGGCGCACTTTATCAAAGGCTTTAGTGTAGTCAATAAAGCATAGATACATATCCTGGTTCATGTCTAGGCATCTCTGGGACATAACGTTAAGTGCGAATAACGCTTCACGGGTAACCAGGCCATTTCTAAACCCGAATTGAGTTTCACTGATGGCCTGTTCTAGTTTCCTATATATTCTGGTATGTATGACTTTTAAGAATGCTTTCAAGGTATGTCCCATTAGACTTATAGTGCGATAATCTTGACAATGTTTAGGATTTCTTTTCTTTGGTAGCGTTATAAAAGTTGATATCAGCCATTCCTGTGGTATGATTCCTGATTTATAGATGTTGTTAAACAGATCCACCAAGACATGTATCTGCTCTTCTTCAATAAGTTTAAGAACTTCGGCTGGTAGCTCATCTGGGCCTGGTGCCCTCCTGTTTTTCAGCGAGTTCAGAGCATATAAAACTTCTTCCTTTGTTATTTCTGGTCCTTCGGCTCTGTCCGCGCATTCAAGGTATTCCTTCTGTCTATGGTTTTCAAAGAGTTCCTCGACATAATTTTTCAAGGCTTTTAGTTTTTCTTCTATATCTGTTATTATTCTACCATCTATGTCGTATAATGTATTGAGTCGCTTCCTTCTTTACATTCCTGCTGGTTCTTTTTTACTTTCTTGTGTATATTGAAGCTGTCATGTTTTTGTTGCAGTTCTTCGGTTTCTTCACATTTTGTTTTGCCACTCTGATCTTCTTTCGTATTTCGACTTGTTTTGTATTGTTGTTCGCATTTGTCTTTAAAAGTTCTTCTTTTATTCATGAGATGTAGAATTTCGTCGGTCATTCAGTCGTGTTTTGCTGTACGTATCTCATTCTTACAAATTTCCTTCATAGGTTCCATCAACGCTGATTTCTGCCATTTCTTATTTATATCATGTTGGTTCTGATTTTCTTCTTCCAGATCAAGTTTTCGTAAGTTGTTGTTTATTTTTGTTTTTATGTTCTGGCGAGTTTTTACCTTCTGTAAATGTCCAATATCCACTTGGTTCCTTTTCCTTCCTTCCTTCCTATTTTCTCCTAGTCTTAGATAACTCATATTGAATCTTATTGTAGATGCCAATGTGCAGGAGGTTTAATTGCAGTTTGAGCTTTAAGACTATTTTTCCACCTCACGGCCCAATATAAAAACAGTTCCATGATCATTAGATATTTCGAGAAACTCTTCTGCAGAAATGGTGGTCTCTTTTCTTTTTATAACCTTCTCTATCTGTGCAAAGACTCTATCTGCGGAAATAAATGAATGTCCAGTCTCCAGTCACAGGAAATTAATATAAGGTCTAGTCAGTATGGGTTCCAAACCAAATCGTAACTTTCGCGTGACTTTTAAAGAGCTTTTTATTGGCTAAGTCGGATTTGTCGGTATTTGATTCCAAAGCTGCGAAGATTTGTCGGCACCATATTTTAGATGGGAGTATAGGTTTGATTTGCGGTGTTTTATAAAAAATGTCGGTCTTTCAACACAATAACTCAAAAACGCGACCGAATTTTTTAATGAAATTTTATATGTCTGTTCCCATTTTCATGAATATTTCTCAATTTTCCAATCGAGATATTTTTTTAAAAACAACTAACAAATTTATTGGAATCCTCGAATCAAAAAACCCCTATGCAAGATTTCATCGAAATCGGAATCATCATTTTACTTTTCCGCCCAACCTATCTAATATGCGAGAAAAGTATTGGTTTACTCACAAAAAAGTTTGAAGTTTAAAAACATTTTTTCTATTATTTTGTTTTTCATCAAGAACAAAACGAAAAAATGGTTTTTAGAAAAAAAATCCTGTGTGTATGTCGTCGTCGGCTACTTTTCCTTACATGTCTTGTTAGCACGATACAGCCTTCGGAGTGCAATAAGTCACCAATTTTATGATCGAATATTGTTAAGGACATTTCACAGATGAACCCTATTGATGTTCAGCTCACAATAGCCAGTACAACAGGTGCTATACGACATTTTTGTCATTTTAGAGAAATTTCAGTTTGTTAGCACGATACAGCCACCGGACTGCAAAAAGTCACCAATTTTTTGATTGAATATTATTCAGAACATCTCACAGATAAACCCTATTAATTTTCAGCCCACCACAACCAGTACAACAGGTGCTATAGTACTTTAAGTACGACATTTTTGTCATTTTTGGAGAAATTTCAGTTTGTAGCACGATACAGCCTCCGAAGTATATACAAGTGACCAATTTTATGATTGGATATTATTCAGGACGTCTTAAAGATGAACCCTATTGAGATTCAGCTCACTAAAGCCAGTATAACGAGTGCTATGGTACATGAGGTACCAAATTTTTGTTATTTTTGGAGAATTTTCAGTTTGTTAGCACGATATAGCCTCCAGCGTGTACACAAGTGACCCATTTTATGATATATTGTTCAGTGCGTCTCATAGATGAACCTTATTCATTTTTAGCTCACCAGAGCTAGTACAACGGGTGCTATGGTACCTGAAGTGCCACATTTTTTGTCCTTTTTGGAGAAATTTCGGGTTATTAGTACGATACAGCCTCCGGAGTGTATACAAGGGGCCAATTTTATAATTGGATATTTTTCAAGGTGTCTAATTCAAGGTGTCTCACATATGTACCCTATTGATTTTCAGCTGACTAGCGAGTACAGCGGCTCCTATAAATCCAGATACACTGCATTTTTGGTTACTTTTGGAGAAACTCCTTTATGGAATGGCGTAAGAAAGGAATCGATATATAACATAGTTTCGTAATTATAGAATTTTGGTTTACAGTGAATGTATGGAAAAAATTACGTTTTTTAATACGAGGTATCTATTTTTTTGTTCAGTTTTATGAAATATTTGTTATTAAAGAAATTAAAAAATATGTTTTTCTAGTAGAATAAAAAATGATGGGTGATCACTAATAGCCTCGTTACTTAACCCTAGGGCGAGCGCACTTTTAAAAATCACAAAACCAGGTGCGTTGCGGCACTACATGCCGCAAGAAGAAAACATACGGATTAAATTAAAAAAAGTTTATTTTCTAATAGTTAAAAAAACCTTTTAAGCAAAATTAATCAGTCCTTTGTTGTAATTTCAAAAAATAGCAAAAATAAAATGTACAACAAAATAAATCTTATTTCTAAAGAATATCAGAAAACATATTTCTCCTAATCTTCTTCCATTTCCTCCACAATTTTGGCAGTTAATAACAGTCTTAGTGCTGTGACCTTTACAAACAAAATGTTGGCATTACATTCTGATTATAGTATTCTTTTTAGAGCTGTAAACATTTCACCGTCCATTAGGATTTCGGGTAGCTGCTGCCTCAACCTCAGTCACTGGACGATATTTTGAAAGAAATGCTGATATATGCGTTGGTATTTAAGCTCGATCTTTCAGATGGTCCTCAAACAGCTCAAAAGCTAATTCATTTAGGAAATTACTTTTTTCTAGGAGGATCAACTAAGGCTTAGTATTATTGTAAATAATTTCAGAATTGATTCCGGCAATATCAAGTATTCGAAAAAAAATTGCAAAAGGACATCTTCTAGTAATTATTTGTGTTGTCTACGACGCACGTTTCTTATCAACATTTTGTTTTATTGTAATCAAAAATTATTTGTGGCTTGTTAGTGGTCTCATCAATCTCACTTGCATCGTGCATAGTTGACAATAAAATGACGGCCCTAATATTTTTGCACGCATATGGAAGAAGAGTCATATTATCTTGAAACCCGAATAGAGTGAATCCTACTTGGCGTGAAATAATTGAATGAAAATAGGGTGGAATTACTTTTTTGTTTTTTTTCTGGTTAGAATACTGTCAAAGTGAAGAACACGAAGAAGAAAAAAATATCTTGTAACTAAAGAGAGTTTCTAGTCTCATCATGGGACCATAATGCTAAAACATTCACATTGTTTCCTTTTTTCACTGCAATTAAATAAAGTGCTCCCAAGAAAGCTTGTATTTCACTACGGGACGTTAATTTACAGTGTCTATCTCTTTGATATTGGTACAGGAAACTATATGGTCAACCATATCCTTGATTATAAAAGTAAAAAATGACTCCAATTTGGTCGAGACATTTTTTGCTGAACCTTTGGTTCCCGACAGCACTTTTATTATATTTTTGGCTTTCATTTTACCTGATATTGCTGGAGTACTCATCCAAACATATTCTTCGTCTTTGGCAATATAGAACTGGTAATCAGATGCTCAGAATGTTCGTCTCCAGATTGTTCCGATTCACTGTCATAGTCATCTAGGTTAATTCTTTCAGGCTCACCTTCCTGTTCATCGCAAAAGTCTACTAAGTCCCCGACATCTGACAAATTATTTATCAACCAATTCTTGCAATTTTGTGGCCGTCAAATATTTTTTTGAATATGTTTTATCCCTAAAACAAGAAAATCAATTTTAAATGTATTGTACTGCATAAAAACAGACAGACACACATACAGGCCACTCGATAAAAATCAAGGACTAATTTTACATACATGATCGGGCACTCTGCAGCACGGAATGCCGTCACTTTAACACCTGCACGTTTAAGATTCACTGGCAACTAAACAAATCATCCGCCAGGGCTTTTGCACAGAAATTTCCTCTATATGGTCATTTGAGCATAGCAAGAAGGACAAGGAGATTTAGCCAATAATATTTTGACGAATCTTAAATTAGTGAAAAGGCGGCATAAAGTGCCGTTAGCGCGCCCGCCGGAGGGTCTTCAGGTGATGTCATGTATTGGGTACTGAACAGGAGGTTATAACTGCCTCAATTTCCTATTGAAGGCTGATATATTTCCTCGATTGTGTACTACGCTATGGCGTAGTTCCATGCGTAGTAATCAAATATACAGTTGTAGAATAAGAGTTTATTAACTATACTTTACAATGTGGGGCCGCCATTACTCTATTAGAACATCAGGTCCGACTCAGTTCTTCTGATGCATTCGATTTTTTATTAGTTTCTCTATAAACTTTCTCGCGAAGAAATTCTCTTTTTCAAAATTGATTAATTAATGTCAAACTCAAACGTGACAACACACACACACTCTGTGTTATGTAGAGAAGTAAATATAAAAATAGAATTCTAACTTATTGATTTGAAATTAACACAGTTTGGATTTTGTTAAATCCTAACATACTGGGGGGCTACACGAAATATAGCAAAGATTACCCTTAATTAAATCGGGCAGAGCATATATAGCCGTAAGGGCGTTCTTACTCACTAGTAGAACGGGTAAGTTAAAGAAAGGTTACTGAACAATAAATCATAAGGGCGTTCTTACTCACTAGTTGAACGGATACGTAAAAAAGGTTACTGAACAGTAAATCATAAGGGCGTTCTTACTCACTAGTAGAACGGATACATTAAAAAAGGGTTACTGAACAGTAAATCATAAGGGCGTTCTTACTCACTAGTAGAACGGATACGTTAAAAAAGGTTACTGAACAGTAAATCATAAGGGCGTTCTTACTCACTAGTAGAACGGATACATTAAAAAAGGGTTACTGAACAGTAAATCATAAGGGCTGACCACGAAGTTGAAGTAAAGTGTAAGAAACTCTTATTTAGAACAATGCAAGGGGTTATATACAAGGAAGTTTTGGTTTTATTTACATATTTACAAATGGTGTTAAGGCTATTGTAAAGAAATGGAATCGTTTGTGGGTAATGGCACAATTTTAACGATGGGACGTACATATTGTCCAGAAGTAGTTTTTACTTGAACTGACCTTATTCTGCCATCTTTGCCAGGTATCACGTCCGTGATGCGTGCCAAGGGCCATTTTAATGGGGGGGTTTCATCTTCTTTCACAAGTACCATGTCACCAATCTTAGGATCTGGCCGATGACTTGTCCACTTTGGACGATTCTGTAGTTGGTTGAGGTAATCCACGGACCACCTCCTCCAGAAGTTTTGCTGCACATGTGAACAGTGTTGCCAGAATTTCAATCTATTCACGGGTATGAGGGAAATGTCCTTTTCGGGAAGAGACATTAAGGGGGCTCCTATAAGAAAATGACCTGGGGTCAAAGGGTTCAAATCAGAAGGATCTGATGAAAGGGGAAATAAGGGTCTCGAGTTTAGAATGGCTTCTATCTGGGAGAGAATGGTAGAAAATTGTTCAAACGTGTAAATAGAAGTACCAACCACTTTGTACAAATGTGACTTAACACTCTTAATACCGGCTTCCCAAAGACCTCCCCAATGCGGGGATCTTGGTGGAATAAACTTCCAGTCGATAGAGCTCGAAAGTAGATATTCCCGTAGAGGGTTAAACTGGTTCACAAAAAATTTCGATAATTCTTTCAGTTGGTTATTGGCACCAACAAAGTTAGTTGCATTGTCACTATATATGGCTGAGGGGAGTCCACGTCGGGACGTGAAACGCTTTAGGCAGGCGATAAAGGCCTCAGTTGATAAGTCGGAAACTAGTTCCAAATGAACGGCCTTGGATGAGAAACACACGAACAGTGCTAAGTAGCACTTTGTTATAGGGGATTTCCTGATATATGAGGATTTTACTAAAAAGGGTCCTCCAAAGTCAATACCCACTGTTTGGAAGGGTCGAGAAGGGGATATACGAGGTTTAGGAATAACGAGTTGAGAAGATGCTGAGCAATCTGCATATGTTGCTCTTAAGTATATACATCCTCCGTACGCCACTGAGCTAGCGTCACAAAAGCCATGAAGCTCTACTTGACAAAGGGTTTTATCTAACAGAGTGTATCTGGGAATATGAAGTTTATGAAGCGACTGTATGCTATCAAGAAATTTACACCATTGTTTAATGAGAGACGGATCCGTAATAGGTTCATCCCAACTAAGTTTAAGCATCCAGAGTTGCTGCATTGTCAGCTTCCCTTGGACAATCACAGGGTTAATAAGCCCTAAAGGGTCATAGCATTGGGAGACGACTGACAGTATAATTCTCTTAGTAATACATTTATCAAGAGGAGATAAAGGAGTCGAGATTTTGAAAGTATCAAGTTTGGGAGTCCAATAGATTCCCAAAATTTTACTAGGGTTTTCGTCCAAGTTTAAGTCTTTCCCTGGTGGTGATTCAGGAAAATGAGTTTTCGTCATTTCAACAGAGTTGGAGCAAAATTTATGCAGGTTAAAACCAGATGATGCAAGAACGCTTTTAAGCAAAGAATATAGTTTTTCAAGTTCAACTAACGAATTGGCGCCTGTAAGAATGTCATCCACATAAGTTTGTGACAGTAACGCTTCCTGAACCTGGGGGAAATGTGGATGTTTTAAAGCAATCTCTTTTAAAACGCGGCAAGCCAAGTAAGGAGCACTAGTTTGTCCAAATGAGACTGTCGTCATTTGTAAACATGAAAACGTGTCTGAAGGAGAGTCTCTCCAAAGTGCATTCTGCAGGAAATGGAAGTTTGGGTTTAATGGAATTTGCCGATACATTTTCTCAATATCGGCAGTCAATGCATATTTAAAGTTCCTAAATCTAATTAAAATATCCAGTAGTTCCGGTTGGACTCTGGGGCCCTTTAAAGAGATATCATTCAGCGAAACTTGCGAAGACGATTTTGACGAGTAATCAAAGACAATTCTTACTTTTGTACTGGTGCTGCTTTCCTTTAGTACACAAAGATGTGGAACAAAGTATTTGTGATTGAGTTCGGATGTCTGCAGGGTGAGGGGGACGAATTTACCATGTCCCAATTTAACATATTCAAACAATAACTTCCTATATTCATTTTTCACGTGAAGGTTTTTCGACAATCGTTTCTCAAGGGAAATGAATCTGTGCCTTGCTGTTACAAATGAATCACCCAGCGTTTTATATGCAGTTTCATAAATCAAAGGCAAGTCTACCTGGAATTTACCATCAGGAAGAGTTTTAAGGGTTGATGTGAAAATATGTTCTGCTTTCTCGTCTGCTTCAGACATCTTCTCAACGGATGAAATCTCCTCTTGAGCCCAAAATTTTTCTAATAGAGAGTCTATATATACTTCCTGGGGCATCTCACAAGACATGACATGAAATGAAGTAGAAAGCACTAAGGGTTTGAAATTGTTGTTTACACAAGAAGGGGGAACGACCCCTGAGATCAACCACCCCAAATGGGTGGCAATCAGTGAAGGAAGATTTTTTCCTAACTTATGAATTCCAGGTTTCAATAATGAATAGTAAATTTCAGCTCCCAGTAACAAATCTATCGGGGAAGGTGTCCCAAAATTTGGGTCGGCTAACGAGGAGACAAGGTAGGGGGGTATATTTAATGAAGGGATATCAACACTAACTTGAGGAAGGGCTTGTGTGATTTTGTCGACCACAGCGCAACTGATCTCAAAACATGAACTTTTGTCAATGGCAGAATGAAAAATAATATCGGTCATACGATTGATGGTCTGGCTATTATTGAAAATGCCTGACACCAATAAAGGTTGGTCATAAGTTACACAATTTAATTGTTTAACGAGGCTAGAACATATAAATGAAGTCTGGCTACCTGGATCCAGGAGCGCACGAGCTTGGATAGGGGGCCCATCACGGGGATAAAGAAGTATATTGGCAGTTGCCAATAGAACATGACTACCGTTAAGGTTCAACATGGACAAATGAGGAAGAGAAGGTACATTTTCAACTGTGTGTGTTTTTCTTGAAGTAATAGGGGTGCTAAAGTCATCGTTGCACGTATCAGTAGGTACAGCATCGTCAGGTGTGTTGTAAGGTCTACTGTTGGGGTAATTAGTTTGGCCATTACCTAAAGATGTTCTATTTATCGAGGATATGGCAACATTTCGTTTCGGACTTTCTGCCGGCAAATGAAGAAGTACATGGTGCTTCTTTTTACAAATGGAACACGAACCGGTTGATATGCAATTTGACAGTAAATGTTTTGAGCCTAAACAACCAAAGCACATACGATTTGATTTAACAAATTTATAACGATCTGGTACTGAAATTGATGAAAATTTAGGGCAAGAATAAATTCTGTGTCCGGTGTGTCTGCAATAACCACACCCCGGTGGAGTCGCAGGGGGGAATTGGGTACCACCAAGGAGTACTGAAGGGGTAACTTGATTAGTGCTCGATGCATTTGTTAACTGCTGGTCTGATGATGGTGTTTGATTGGACAGTAATGTAATCCGATTATGTGGTGTGGTCACAGTAGAAGAATGACCACGATGAAAATTATCAGACTTCTGATCCTGACCTTGTAAGTTTTCCAAAATGTTACACCTTTTATCCAAGAAATCAAAAAACTTTTCACTAGTAATGAGGTTTTCATTATTTTCATTTTCTTCTAAAGCTTTCTTTGTTTGAAAATCAAGTTTATTTTTCAGCAAATGAGTTACTAAAGCATCAAACAATCCTGCTTTATCAATATTTAAGTTTAAAAGAGAGTTTATTATTGACTTAGCATCAGAAGTAAATTGTCGAAGCTGCTGTGCCGTACATTTATTAACTAAGTTACAATTAAGAAGTTTATGGAAATGCGCAGCAACAATCTGCCGTGTATTGTTGTACCTACAATCTAGTAATCTGAGTGCGACATCAAAATTATGTTCAGTAACTGGTAATTGGGATATCAATGCCAAAGGTTCATTTCTAAGGTACGATTTCAAATAAAAGAATTTTTCTGTCTTAGAAGTTAATCGCGAGTTGTTAACTATAAGAGCATAAAAAAGGTCTATAAATGTACCATACTGCATGTAATCCCCTTGAAATATGGGAATATCAATATTAGGTAAACGTATATTTGTGCTATTCTGTATGCCGCTATTAGAGCTAGCACCGTGATTTGCAATGCTCAAATTATCAACGTGGTTTTGTAATCTACAACGCAATGCAAAGTATTTGTCTTCTACCAATTCTCTTTCTGCCATTTCACGCTCAATGTCATTAGACGCTAATTCAATGGACCCTGTATTTCACAATATCTGTGAAAATGACTTTCCAGTGAGTCTAATCTAAATTTAAATGCATATTTGTCCGTTTCACTAATGTTCTTATCTAACCACGTTGCAATTCGAGTTATTGATGCTTTACACACTGTTCTTTGTGTCACTAAATTATCCATATTTGTATGATTTTGGGCTATTTTAACTCTCAAATAATAAATTGAAAAAGTATCAAAAATATTTTGATGAAGCACTCACTATAGTAATAATCTCAATCTATATTATATTACAACAAATATAAACCCGTTTCCGTGAAGATATGCGCTTAAAAGTGTACCAAAATGTTTCTCTGAATATAAAGTAAAACTTTCAAAAACTTACATGTTACCAGGACGATATTGTTCGTTGTAACGTCACACGTCACATATATTTCTGGGGGGCCACACATAGGAAAGTCATTATGAACCGCAACACTCGAAACTGGGATGAACAGCATCAAAACCATTCCAATGAGGCTTGAAGTATTTGTTCAGTCAACTCGCTACTCTATCCACGAGCGATGAACAAAGACAATTCTGGAACCATATACTCTCTCGAAGGACCATGAACAGGAGGTTATAACTGCCTCAATTTCCTATTGAAGGCTGATATATTTCCTCGATTGTGTACTACGCTATGGCGTAGTTCCATGCGTAGTAATCAAATATACAGTTGTAGAATAAGAGTTTATTAACTATACTTTACAATGTGGGGCCGCCATTACTCTATTAGAACATCAGGTCCGACTCAGTTCTTCTGATGCATTCGATTTTTTATTAGTTTCTCTATAAACTTTCTCGCGAAGAAATTCTCTTTTTCAAAATTGATTAATTAATGTCAAACTCAAACGTGACAACACACACACACTCTGTGTTATGTAGAGAAGTAAATATAAAAATAGAATTCTAACTTATTGATTTGAAATTAACACAGTTTGGATTTTGTTAAATCCTAACAGGTACATTAACTGGTTTAATCTGTATCACATACAGCTTTCCTTTTCGTCATCCTGGGTTACAAATATTGTGAATTAAAGCTAAACTTCAGAATTTCATGTGAAATATTTAACATCAACTATAGAACTGGCAAATCCAGGGTTTAAACAATATTGACAACCCGTCGGGGGCAGCTTGTTTCAGAAGCCATCAAAACACTTTATTGGAGGCCCATTCTCGCCCTGTCAGAAAAATCAGCGTTGTCTAGAAACCTTGAGAAAAAATAGCAGGAAAAACATTATGGGATAGGGAATCAAACCAAAAAATACGACGCATATTATGCGATGAGAAACAGAAAACAAGATTGGAACTGACACATAAATAGGAAGACGGAGCAACGTATCATTAAATATGACTTTAGAACATGTTACATTAAAGAAAAACATGCAACAATGGCTAATATAAAGAATAATAAGGTTTATATGATTTAAACTTCATTCCATACATAAAAATCATTATTTTTCGTTCAACGTGGTATATTTTCTTTAGTTAGATATTATCAAAGTCTACCCTGAAGGTATTTTGAATTATTACTGACTAGGGTGCTAAAATATGTGGGTGGCCTCTGAGGCCAGGTGCGCCTGATTTTGTTCCACTCAGAGGGACGCTAAATGCAGTGTTAAATGTACAATTTTGCAAGGAATATTTCCTTCATTGGAATTCGTTTAACATTACACTTACTGCTATTTGAATACGCAAATAATGTGTGGTGTGACTTGCACCTCTTTTTTTAAGTCGTTAATGTGATGTGTATCGACCAGATTAACTCCTACTATAATTTACAGTAGATCGTGTTCTAAAAGGTTTAGATAACATGGCGACGTAGTTTCATTCATTATAAAACCCGAAAAAGTACAATAAAAATTTATCTACCTATTTTTCCTCAAAAATATAATAATTCTTTGTTTCAAGGTAAATGCACCAGTTGTTGACAGCAATCCAATAGACGATCGGAGTGTGACCGTAGATCGGCCATCTTATTAGGGCAGGTTAGGGGTTACTTTCCATACAAACTTTTTACAGCGTTTATTGTGTAATAAGAACATTTTTAAAATCATTGTTTAGAAGCTATTTTGTCTTTTTGCATATTACTTATATTTTTCGGAAGAAATCCACAATACACGTTTTGTTGTCATATTGTAACATTGGGAGAAATATAACCTCACTTTTTACAATATACTGTATATGAATCTTATTGAAACGTATTTAAATTATATTCAACAGTACGTTATAGCATTTATTTTAAAATATACTTACATAATAAAAAAAAACTACTTTATAAAAATAATTTTAAAAAGTCACAAGATACGCAAATCACAAAGTCAACAAACTTTGTTTGGAAAGTAGACACTACTGACCAACAAGATGGCCGATCTACGTCATCACTCCGGCCCTCTATAATTGACACTCTAAAAGTATACCCTCTAGAATAAGAATATTTTAAGAAATAGTCTTGTCTGTATTACATCAAATAATACCCAGCACCCTCTAGTTTATAGTGGCCGATATTACTGATGGTCCAATGCTCGATGCACAAAACAGTCGCTGGTCAACACTCCGATTTGCAGTTCCTCAAAATGTTTCATGTTTATGTTAAGAAAGTGCTCCTAGAAAAAAAACGTGACTAGTTAAGTTAATTTAAGGTATTTTTATGAATTGTTAAAGTGACTGATACATTTGCTATATTTCTATTTCTATAAGTAAATTTTTTGTGTTAGGAGGTGTCTACTATTGGGTGTGAAATTATACAAATTTCAAATAATTGACAAAAGGATCAATTATTGATTTAATTGTTATTTTTCAAGTTTTATACTCTGATTAATATTTAATAGGTCATAAATAGTGTTTTAAACACTACATTTTAATTGACCATGTAAATAAATTGAATCTAACTGGTTTTAGGCCCTTAAAAACCCCTTTATTTCATCTGGATACTGGAACATCAATTTTCTTACTCTTAAGCAATGATGATGGTTTGTCAATAAACTGAAAGTGCTCTGCTCACATTCAAATCCTGTACCAAAATACAAAATTGGTTTCTTTCCTATAATTATAAATATTGTGCTATATATACGGCTCAAACACTATATCCAGAACCAATAGATCACAACCCTATGTATGAAGAGGGGTTAGCTCTCTCAGCAGCTGCAAAAAATAATGTGTCAATTACCGAACAGTGTACAACATCTAATGCTTAAATTGAACCAATAACATATCTGGAAAACAGTGGTACACCAGTTTCTTAAAACGAAATCCCATAATAAATAAACGAACCTCTCAAAATTTAACCATTACCATAGCGTGAGTTACCACACATCAACTAAAGAATTGGTTTGATGAAGTTTTAAATTACCTTAAAGAGAATCTTTACGATTATATATTAAAAGATCCGAGACGCATTTTTAATGAGGACGAGACTGCTTTTTTTTATCCAAGAACGTTTATAAAATTGTCCACACCGACGAGATGGATTGCTTCACTGCATGTAACTCCACCATCAAAAGAAACTATGTCGGCAAATGTCGATTTAATTGCAAATGTTCTTACTCCTTTTAAAAAAGCGTGTTACTGGCTAGGTGCTAAACTTACTAAAAGCAAGAAGTTTAAAAAGGAAAAAAATTCCGTCGTTAACAATATCAAAAAATTGGCCAATGTATTATGAGAAAAAATAACTTGAAGAAGAAAAAAGAAAAGATTGGAAGTACGCACAAAAAAAAGACTTAAACCAAGTAAAAAAGAAAATGCCCAGAAACATAAAAAGCTAAAAAAGAAAATAAATTGAGCGAATGAAAAGACGAGTACTCAGTGTGTACTTATTATTAAAAATCCAGCTAAGCGCTTTCGGCCATTATTCTCAGAGCTGTCGTCATAAAAAAATCCTATAACAGGTGTCAAAAAACATCCAGCGATACAAAAAGGAAGAAATGATGTTAAGTCATTGTTACAATTAAATAATTAAAAAACATTAAAATACCTTTTTAAGAGGGTGTACAAGTATATTTTACATCATGAAAAGTTCCATTCAGAAGTGTAAACACTGAATGGAACTTTTCATGATGTAAAATGTACTTGTACACCCTCTTAAAAGGGTATTTTAATGTTTTTTAATCATTTCATTGTAACAATGACTTAACATCATTTCTTCATTTTGAATCGCTGGATGTTTTTTGACACCTGTTATAGGATTTTTTTATGACGACAGCTCTGAGAATGGTCTAATGGCCGAAAGCGCTTAGTTGGATTTTTAATAATAAATACACACTGAGTACTCGTCTTTTCATGCATTCAATTTATATCTAGTGTGTACACCATACCCAGACAGTTCTAAAAAAGAAAAGCCAAAGCGACAGTACTTTAATACATCCTTAGAAGAATAATGGGAGTAGTAGCGACAATATTGATGAAAGTTATTTTATAAGTACCTAAGGAAAATAAATTATCAGACGATGAAACGAAGGATAATCTTACAAACGACAAGAACCTCGAGTACAATGAGTTTTAGTAACTTTCTCTTATATTTTGTGTGTAATACAAGCTCTTTGTGAAAATGACTAATTAGAAGTGGTGGGATTAAAGAAATGGGCGAAAACTAAAAATATTTTTATTTTAAATGAGCGGACGTCAGCACAATTGAGAAATCGCAGATTGTAAAAAACTACCTTTTCTAAATATGCAAGTTGCTAGTGACAGACTGAAATACACACACAAGGCGACATCTCGGTAGACGGATAGTTATAAGCTACACATTTCGGTACTCTGATAATTCGTTTTAAGCTAATCGTATATTAGATTGTATAAGCATAATTTGGTTTCAGTTTTCTTACACCTTAACAAACTTTTAGTTTTTGCTTATATTTAATATTAACCTGCATATGATTTCTGTTCGAAAATACATTTTTCTCTCAGATAAATTCTCTCTCTTGAATCGAATTTACAACCTTTTGTTACAAGAATAAATATTTTTTATTCTTGTGCTTTTGTGCTTAGACAAAATTCATCACCCCTTTTGTATTTTAAAAACTATTGTCCGCGCGGCTTGAACCACTGTGACCACTATCATAATCTTCAACGTTTATTGGCTACGTTCGAAATATACTCTGACGCATTACCTCTCATAAAATATTCTATAACAATTTGTAAAAAGATTCTATAACAATTTGTAAAGATAGCTATTCTCTGGTTATTGATGCAATATAGTTTTACCCATAAAAGCAAATATCTCTTCGTATTGTAAGATTTGCACGTGTTTTATTGACGCCATATGATCTTTCTTGCAAGAAAGTCTCAGTTCTAACCCTAAACCCTTAAACCTAAATGTTTCTTCAAGTGGATCAGTTTAGCTCTAGCTTGAGTCAAGCCCAAGTTGTATCGCAGTAGTTTACTGAACTAACTCTTGTATCTTATTTTGTTATTTTTACGCTTCTCTTTCTCTGTATATGTCGTGAGTTTCTCTTTTTTAGCTACACATTCTCAAGAATATTTCGCGATTCTTTCTCTCGGTTAGTAATCTAGTGATTATTAAGTATCAAAATTTCGCAATCGTGAAGAAACATTTAACAATTATTAATAAATGTAAATAGTGGTATAATTTTGTGTGAATATAGTAATAGTATCCGAATTTGATTTTTATTTAACTACACTTTTTACATTGGAAAAACAGTGCAGTAATTATCACTGTACGTGCACATACGTACACAATTTCTGTAGTCAAATATTAGTTCTTGCTATGTCAACTATTGGTGACTTTGATGAAATTTTTAAATATATTTCTCTATTATAAAGTATATTGGAAATTTATTAAGCATAACAAGTCACCTTTTTACAGTCTATACTTTTTGTGCTAATGGTAACATTTTTTATTAATCATATTATTTTTACTTTTTGCAACTATGTCAATTATTGAGGACATTCCATGTCAATTTTTGGATATTATAATGTCAACTACTGGTGATACGCACCGACAGAGATAAAAAAATGTTTTTACCATAAATACTACCTATAAGGTCAAATCAAATAATGTAAATAACTTCCTAAATGTCTAAGAAGTGATTACTTCAAATTTGAAGTTTATATATTTAATAGCTCGTTCTTAATAATTATTTAAAAAATATGTCTTAACCTGTCAATGATTGGTGCATACCTTATATCTCATAGATTTTTTCCTTTGAGAAAAGTATCAACGACATTCAACTATAATGATGTTTGAAATTCCGATACATTAGAATTATCAAATCGGCTTTCTTCTAAACTTTGCCAATTAGTTTCATCTATCTTTTGCATACCTACCATATCCTTTAAGGACTTTAACCCCTCGTTTTATTAATAGTTCTCGGTCGGTAATGACTCCTCTCTCTCTCTCTCCTTAGTTCACATAATGACAATATACATCATGTAATTACATATCTAGCGTTACTTTGGTCGTGAAGAAACAACGTTATAAAAACGAACTAATGCTTTTACCTTTTCATTATTACTGTTAATGTTGGGGCATTGATGAATGTCTGTAAATTTACAATGAAATTCCATTACAGGTAGTCCCCGATCTAAAGGAAGATATAATTAATAACGCAACAATGGTAAGAGGAACACAGCTAAAATTCGCAGCATTCTATAGTTGTCATATTATTAAAATTTTACATTTTCATCATATTTTCAATTCGAATTGAATATGAGCAGTTTTATCTTGATATTATTTATCAAAATTGAAATTTCGAATCGAATTATTTTGTTATTTTTTTAATGGTTTAATCCCAAAGGAAAGTATAGGAAGTTGGCTTTAGTGAATTTTAGTAGTGCCCCTCGTATTAATTTACTACTCCACTAACACTAAATATTTCATACTTGTGATGACGCATCATTTAAACGAATTTAGATAAAGTTAATAACATTAACATGTTTATATTTGTCAAATTACCAAGTAATCGTTTCTCGAGTTAATAATAACAATATTCACGTATTAAACAAAACAAGTGATTCAATCGTATCTAAACGGCAACAAATAATTTTATCAATCAGCAAATATTCAAATAATCGTTCTTGGAAGTGTAACATACACAATTCTATTTAAATATAATAAATTATTTACATAACCACTGTATAATAATTAGTGCTGAACGATATTCCCGTAAATTGTGAAGCAAAGGATCACTTTTTAAAAATAAAACGTCTAAGTAAACAAATAGATCAATATCTTTAGACCCTGGGGATATTGTAGTGTAGAATTTCTGAGAAAGTATCGAATTGTCTCTGAATGACAAGCAGCGACAATATCAAGTGTTTTTTTCATTTACTACAGTAAATTACAAAAGCAGAACGTCGATGGTGGAACGACGATACATTTTATTGTGGATCACATCTATTTTAGAACAAATAAACTTTCATTTTTAATCGCATATTGTATTATACAGAATGTTTCCAAATATTGGCTTCCACAACAAAAAATAGTCAACAAAGGTTCGCACAAAACAAACAAGATTTGTGAAAAATAATTTTCTATATCACTTGTATAATTAACAAAATTTAGAGACAGATTTAAGGTCTTCGCTGATGTCAAGCAGATTTGATATGAATGTATAGTTACATATTTTATGTTACATGGTGTCTACAAACCTAACAATTTAAAAAGAGGTTACATTGATTTACCTTTTAATTCGGTGTTTGTTCTTGTAATGTTTTTTATTAATATCTGAAATGAGTCTAAAATTTATTGAAGGGATTTTTTATTTCGAAGAGTATGTCCTAATACAATCATATCCGTGGTCATTTTGGATAGAAGTTTCTGCACCAACTACTGGAAAAAATATGAATATCAATTCAGCATATAATGAAACTTACATAATGGCATTATCATCTTACACCGAATTCAGCCCATTAATTAGAACCCCAACATATTCAACAGAAGTTAATGTTACATTTTCGGGGGTCCTCCACCTGTATAAAATATGGAGCTCTTTTCTTCAGCGGATTTTTGGTTGTCCTTTTTTTATATTTTTATACTTGTTTTTCAATATTTTTACGTCTCGATATGTTACTCCTAAAAGCAATATTTGTCCAAGTACTAGATTTTGTCTTATTATTTACCTACTACAAATATGTAATATCAAACATTACGATACTGATATGAGTTTCGCACTAGTGCGGTAAAGTAAAATTAATTGGAATGAACGTGTCAAAGTTGACAGTTTGCAGAATGAGTGACAACCGAGACACATAAATCAACGAACCCATTTATTATGAATATAGACGTAACACTAATAATAATATTATGAATTCAACAAAATTTAATGCATCAATTTATGAATAAAAAATTAAAACTCATTTATTATAATAATTAAACACAACACCTGTACAATTAGTGATATTTATTCCAGCTGACGTGGAGGCAATTGAAGAATTGTAGTTTTCAATTTCAATTATTTTAGTAGCTATCTTTTTTTTGTTTTCTAAGGATGTTTCTACATATCCTTCAGAGACACTACTGGATTTCCCAGCAAAATAAGCTTATAAAATTTTCTCCGATATATCACGGACTTTTTTTGAACTGCACCAGTCTTCGAATCGCTTATATTCTTTTTCGTATCTATTGCTGGATTTAGCGGGTACTAGGGTTTGTATTACGTTATTTGCAGCAACTTCTATGTCAGAATCCACACTTTCATAGTCGAAACTCATGTCGATACAATTATACCAAACTGAAGTGAACGCGTCAAAATTGACAGTTCGCAAAATAAATCAACAATAGGGATCGAGACCGAACTATAGAGGCAGCACTTCTGTCGAAAGTAGAGCGCTCTGGTGTTAAATAAGAAAAACATTGTGATGTAAACATTGTAATAAACAACCTACAAAATGCTAAAAATTAATAGATCTTTTTATTTTCTTTGCCAGGAAAAATTGTTGGTATGTAAGATGGATGTAGGGGATTATCTGATTTTTGATTATTGACAAAATGAGCACTGCAAATTCTAGTATTTTTATTTTGTTCCCAATCCTCCCGATGTTTTCTGAAATGTAATTAAAAAACTTGAAGTGATTCGTTTTGTACAAATGTTTACTTTCTTTCTCTTAATAGTATTTAATTATTTCAACTTATTATATAATATTAAAGTGGGCAAACACATAAGCTTTTTATTTTATATAATCAATGAAATCGTACCGAAAACAACATTTTATTCTCTTGAAAATAATCTTTTATTTATGTAAAAAAATTTGGAACTTTTCTAATAGCTGCCAATTGTAGTATCGTACTGATTATACACAAAAGAATAGGTAATATAAACTTTTAATTAGAATATTTTACTTACATATGGGTTTTTATTGCAGTCATCCATTTTTGACGTTTTAAGGTTATACACGCAGTGTTCAATGAACTTTCGGGGAAACTATAAAATTTCAACTGCGTTGTATTTTTATACGGCATATGTGAACAGCCATGAATACAGAAAGATACTTTTGATGAAGACATCACAAACATTTAATATCAATTTTAAAAAATGAACATTTAAAAACTCTGATTATATAAAACTAATAGTGTTTACATCACATTGTTTGTGTTTTCTCACGGCAGATAGCATAAGCGTCGTCTTTCTCGGTCCCTATGAGCGCAACGCTTGCTTGTTACATGATTCTAATATCATTAATTTCAGGAATATTGACTAATTTTGAGTAAATAATCAACATTATTGGTAGTAGGTAAAATAATGTACTATATTCGTATCGTAAATTCATATTACGATATTCAATGGGTTATCAAACTCTGCCTAACGGCCTCGTTTGACAAATTTCCCATCTCATTTCGTAATATGAATCTTTACGACACTTATATCGTAAATATCTATTACAGTATCTATTTACGGCATTCTATAATTGCTTTATATTTTTGAACCAGAGGAATCAGAATAACTTCATTTTTGCTGTTAAAATTTGAGGCACGTTTGACACTACACATTATTCTGTATGAATAATAAAATAATATACCTACATAAAAAACTTTCCACCGTTATATTGTTTGTGTTAACTTACCGAAACATGAACCATTAATGAACCATTAATGAAAAGTACCAAAACCAAAATCTTTTTAATTTTAAACTAAAGAAAATCAATAACAACTGACCCACCTGACTGATTAGGGATTTGACACAAACACGCCTACGCACACAAAAAAAGGGGTGGCCAACTGTAAATGAACGGACGTTTATCAGAACCGGTCCATTTTTAAGTTTGCACAAGGACATGGTGCTTTAACTCAATTCACATATGAACTTTTGTTTACGTGAACTAGGGTTCACTGGCAGATTGTACAACCGGCCTTTAAAGTTTTCAAGTTTCGATTAACAAGAGAATAAGCATGATGTACTTGATTAAGTTCATAACTATAATATAATTGAGTATCATCTGCATATAAATGAATCTTGCAGTCCTGAATTCTACTTACAACATGAGAAGAATGAATAGAAAATAACACTGATCCCAAAATCGATCTTTGGAGTATTCCCGATTGCAAAAACAGATAATTTGAACTTAAGTCGTTTAGAATAACTTTTTTCTACGACTGTTATAGAATTTCAATATTCCGACGTAGTTTTTGATTATGGAATAGCTTCATTCTAGTCCTAGGGTAAGAATATTCATTATCGCCCTTGGTATGGATTGAATACTTGTGACGCCCTTTAAATGTCAAGGTTCATTTGACAGAAAGAGAAAATAGGCATGTTCCATTTTCTACACCAGCTGCACCACGCAGAGTAGACGTAGTGCAAAAATATCAAAATGCATAAAAAATACTCTAAAGTGAACGTGAACGAAATGACTAATATGGTCGTTGAATATTAATTGTTATAGCAAAAAGTGTATTTTGTGGCACTTTTTAAGAAAAAATAGAAAAAGAAGAACAACAATTGTCAACTGTCAGAAATGTCGATTGTCAAGATTGGTTAATTATTATCTATTTTTTTTAAATTTCAGATTAAAATTGAGTAATATTTCATATAAAGTAGGTAAATTTAAATAATTTTATTTAAATAATTACATGGCTGCATTCCTTTATAGTGTTTGGTACTAACAGCAGTAATTATTTCACCACAGCTCCTCCAGAAATTAAGGAGTTAGCAATTCAATATATGATATTTTGTTTTTTATTTGATAGTCGTAGAAAAATTATAGTCTAAAACACGGGTGGAATTCAAAATTCTACACTCGTAGATCCGGTTCCCTCGCCTACGGCTCGGGAAATTAATATTTCTACTCGTGTAAAATTTTGCTTATTCCTCTCTTGATATAGAATATACTATTTGCTACCTTTGTTTAAGATAATTTTCGATTAATTAGCTATAAAAGTTAGAAAAGCCCATAATAATGTAACATATCAACTATTAAATCATGATGAATATTATCGAAGGCTCGGCTGAAGTCCAATAAGACTAATATTTTACATTCACCCTGATTAGTTTCAGTGAGGATGTCATCCGTAATATGTAGTAAGGCAATAGTACAACTAAATCCTTTGCGAAAGAAGTGAGTGAATGTGTAGGTAATCTTTAATTTGCATTTCTAATGCTCTTTCCAATATCTTAGACAGCGTTGGTAATGTACTCATTCCCCGTAGGTCCTTATATTTAGATGGCGGTTGTTTTTTAGGCAAAACTGTTACTACCGCTCTTTTCCACAAATCAGGAACGACATCCTGACTGATACAGAAATTTATGATATTAACAAAGTTAAACATTTTTTCTTTTTTAAATAATAACGGTTGAGGCTGCTTTTTTGAATTTGGCGCCATGGAGCGAAGGTTGTTCTGAGGAGGGTGGAGGTAGGCACAATCCAAAGAGTGGGTAATACTCGTATATAAAATTTTATACCTTTTGCTTGTTGCTTCAGTTAGCATCATGGATGTGTAAGGCGCTAGCTCGTGTTTTAGTAATGGACGCTCAATGGCAGTGTTCCAGTCGATTGTTTCATAGTTCACTGACATCAGGGATGTGAAAAACAAGAAACATTAACTTAACATCCACGAATAGTAAGGACGCAATACATTGACTTGGTAAGGCAGTATTTTTTGCCATCCCCTAAGCGCTCAGTTTGGAACTGCTTGCTGTTTGATTTTCTGCTCAATCTATAAGGTGGATTCTCCAAAAAGAACTAGAATATTATCCGTACAGTGATTTTCTGCTCAATCTATAAGGTGGATTCTCCAAAAAGAACTAGAATATTATCCGTACAGAACAGCTGTAAAACAAAAGCTTAATTTTGTTGCTCGAGAAAATTCATGTGCGGCGCTTCTTGCAATGCTTGACGACGTTATTATTTTCCTCAGTTATGAGGCTTAAGAACAACATTCGTCAAACTAGAGTCAAAATACCTAATATCGTATTTAAAGCTGCTAAACTTTACATGTTCTACTTGATATCGCTCACAAGATAAAATGTTTGTATTGCAAAATATACAACTTTCCCTTTCCCAAAAAATAGGCTAACATCTTTTATCAGTGCCTCAGTCACCCTCTAGTTACAAAATGATTGACATACCTTCTTATATATAGACTTTAGAGGAAGTCATATAGTTTTAATTTCTTCAATAAATCTTTGCTTCTCTAATCTTGTCGTTTTGTTTTTATTTTCAAGAATGCATTAATGAATTAGTCATTGAAATAATTTCAGTTTATCTGACATCATCTCAACAGCTTAACAAACATTATATAAATTTTTTTGAGACATGCTGTAGGTGCGGGATCCCACACGAAATGAAGAGTCATCAGAAAGGACGATAGAAGGGATGTATGTCTCGTTGTAAGTTCGCGGTTTCGCTTCGGTAGGCAATCAGTTCGCCAACGTCTTCTGTCTGATACAAGATTTATAGATAGGTGGATTGGAATGGAATTGTTTAGAATTTTTTTATTGTTTTTAAGAAGGATGGGATGTTAAGGTGAACGAACTTTTACAGGGTCTATCAAACTAGAATATTCTTCATATCCACCTTTGCATTGTAACTGCACTCAATACAGAAAGACGTATATTAACTAAATAATTTAATTATGTATGCAAATTTTGATAAGAACCCAATAGATATTTGTAAATAAAAGAATTATCTTCAAAATTCAATAGATCATGAAATAATGTAATGTAACTAACTTGACAATGGCCCTCTACTTATTAAAAGGAACTTTTAAATTAAAATTGTCCCTATGGGAGACTTAAAATCTTTAAATAGATTATTTTTCAATTTTCTTGTCTTTAGGTTTTTAATTAAATCAATCATAGTAAGTTAAACGTTTCGACTTTTAATTTAATACATGTATATTATGGAAGAAATTTTTGATATTTTGTAATAGGAACGATCTGAGTTGAAATTTTGCATCCTTGCCTATTAGGACTATTTCGGATTATGCTTCAATGCAATACTTTAGAATACATTAGATATACATATTTATTTCAAAATTCTAACTGTAGAAGCCTCTAACCTGCTAACAAAGTCCTATATTGGAAAAGTTTGTCGGAAGTTACAATTTTGAATAAACTTATAAGCCACCAACTTTTTTCCATTACTCTTGGGACTAAATTGGGGATCATCTATGAAAGGGAATTATATTATTCACTGAATTTAATGCAAAGAGTAACTTTATTTATACATACATTTCAAGAAATTGTAGTATGCAATCAATAATTTAAATGTTTCATCACATTAAAAGGGAGTTATCAGAATCAAGAATTGAATTAATTCCAATAAAAATAAATATTTTATATTTAAATACATATATGTACTTATAAACATCAGATACACTAGTTCGGTTATTTATGTTGCAGATGCGGCATATAAGGTTGTCGACCTTCTTTCACGTTGTCAACGAATAACTAATGTGAATATTATATAGATAACGTTAAACAATATTAACACTCGTATAGAACAGAAGAAATTGCTACTCAAATAAAACAAAGTGTGAGTCTATGTACTTGACACGATAGCTAAAAACCGTTTTCTCAACACAGATGGAATAAATCTCAAATAGAATCTATAGACAAACGAATTGAAAAATTTGGTATTGATCATTTCTATTGTCTCAACATACAATAGACATACAACGATGGTTAAAATACCTTTATTAGCATTTGATTTATTAAGTAAATACTTGGTAAAATTTACTTACGCTGGAAATAAATTTGCCTTTGATCGAAAGATTCTCATAGTCGTATTCATGAATATATTTTGTTGTGAATGAATAAATGAATAAAAAAGAAATATCTCATAAAGAGGTATTTGAGGTTATCCAAGGAGAATTCTTCTGATTCTATTTGACTGAATAATACGAGTAATAAACTTGGTGCCAGTGATAAACTTCCTATTACAATGTATCATTTTATTTTTTAACTGTTTATTGAATTGATTTATTCGCCGAAGTAGCGGAAAAAACACGTATATTATTCAATACACGTGAAAGATATCGAATTTTTCCATTATCTATGTATAAAAACGGAAGTGGTTGTCTTTAAAATTTACTCTGCAGCAAAAACTACACATCACAGGTCATAACTGTTGTGTGTGATATTATTCCCAAACTTCCCATGATGTACTATGGTGGTTGTGTTGATAGATGTTAGGCATCTTTCACACGGTCAGGATATTTATCCGTCCGTATGATCGCCCGGCCGGGCGGCGCCCTGGAGCTCTCTTCACACGGGAGTCTGTTTGCCGCTGATTGTGATGGACAGTAGACGCAAAAAGATTTTGTTCGCTTTATTAAAACATCGGCGAAAAAAACAACGTAATAAGCAAATTTGGGTTCACCCTTTGCTAGAAAGCAGATACCTGGAAGAAGCATTCTTTGTGCTTTTTCAACAACTAAAAGAAGACGAAACTAAGTTTTTTAATTATTTCCGTATGAACGTTTCTTCTTTTGACGAGCTGCCGCAACGTGTACAAATATGAGGAACTACATCCAACCTGAACAGATGTTGGTTGTTACATTAAGGTAAGTTTCTTTAAAATAAATAAAAAAACAAAATATAATTTTAGGTTAATATTCTTCATTTTTTAATGCAAAAATATATTTATTATTATAATACTTCAAAAGATCAAAAGTCAATATCTACATTCTGTGAGAAAGGGGATGACAAATTGTTATAATGACTACTTGTAGATTGTGTGTCATTAGAATTAGGAGACAGGTAAGGTGGAGATATGATGTTAGTAGAATTGTTACTCGATGGAATCGTTTGATGATGTTGACTGGAGACCCTGGATAGCAGAGGAGTGTATGAAAGGTTAGAAGAGTTGCAGGGGTACTGTTGTGTGTGTTGTTGATAGTGTGGAGGAGCATAAATCTGCAGCTGTTGAGGTTGGGTTGTTAGAATAGAGACAGGGCTCTGAATGTTTTTAATCACCTGCAGAACTCCCATCTGAAAATCTACAATCTGGTTGTCAGTGAACTCTTGGTCTCCTGCCTCGATCGATTTAAGCATCCTTTGTTCAAATTCGCCGAGGGTGCGCTTCCTCTTCCTCTTGTTGCACATATGTAGTCTTCACGGTAGGGATTTTTGCAGATGGAGTTTGCGAAGTCTGCTTATTTGCATCTGGGGTCGCCGTCCCTTGATCCGCTGCTGATTGGAGTTCTTCAGTCTGCTGGTGTCTTTCTGCCTCATCTGTGTGCTCATAGGCCATGCTGGAATCAATTGACCGGTTATATAAGCCTTGCTCTAGAAATTGTAATTGTTCGTGATACAAATACTTTCGCAGTTTTGACGCAGCAGCTCCTGATTTTTTCGAGTTTTTGTCTCGGTTCTTCCATTTGAGCCACTGGTCTCTGATATTATTCCACCTTTTAACAACCAGTTGACCTATAACAAAAAAAATTTAACAAATACTAGACTAGAATTTTTGATTTTCAATTTATTGTTTACTTTTTTTACTTTCAGATATCTGGCTAGTGGATGTAGCTTCACAGATCTGTATTATAGCTATCGATTGGGAATTTCTACAATTACAAAAATTGTTCGGGAGGTCTGTGACATTCTTTGGTCGTCCTTAGTTGAAGAATTTATTCCTAAATATACGAAGGAACATTGCGAGTCAGTTGCTTCTGGATTCGAAAAACGAGCAAATTTTTTCCACTGCATTGGTGCTGTGAACGGGAAACACATTAGAATTGTAAAACCCGAGTTTAGTGGTTCCTTATACTATAATTATAAGTCCTATTTCTCAGTTGTGTTGATGGCAGTTGCTGACTCGAACTATCGATTAATTTATGTCGATGTAGGTGTATGTGGGAGTGAGTGTGATTCAGTATTTTCAAAGAAAGTACTTAGTGGAAGAGTATACAAGAAAAGTCCTTGGGATTGCCACCTGCAAAGCCTTTACCTGGTTCTGAAGCTCCAAACGTACCTTATTTTCTCAAAGGAGACGAAGCTTTTGGATTAAATAATAATTTACTACGGCCTTTTGGGGGAAAGGAACTTTCACAGAAGAAAAGAATTTTCAATTATCGCCTCAGCCGAGCCAGGAGATATGTAGAGTGTTCCTTTGGTATACATACAAACAAATGGAGAATTTTGCATCGACCTTTGAATGTTAATACAGATTTTGCCGTTAGTATTGTGAAAGCTTTTGTAGTGCTTCACAATTTCGTGAGAGAAAGAGATGGATATAACTTTGAGGATACCATGACAGTTGTGGGTATGAATGATTTTCCAGCACAACCAAATATACAAGGTGGAAGGGCAGCTAATGATATCAGAAATGTTTGTTCCAAGTCACTATTTTCTAACTGAAGTAGGCAAAGTATCATGGCAGTTGTCGAAAATTTAGAAGTCTTGTTTTATTAATAACACTATTACCCAATCATAACATATTTTTATTTCAATGTTCATGAGAAATAAGAGGCACATGATAAAATAATGTTGAACTTACCAAATTCTTTTCTTTTCCAGTCACTTAAATTTTCAAAATATTCCTTCAACTGGGCACATATACTCCTCCACGCTTCAGTTTTTTTATTACGATTTTTGTAATCCTCGGCAGCTTTGTTCCAGATTTCTGGTTTATCCTGAACTAAACTAATCAGTATTTCAGAATCTATTTCTTCTACTTCTTTCGACATGATCTGCTCGTAGCTACACTGCAGAGTACACACACAGTCTTCTCGAGAACAGACTACACGCTACTGGCCTGGAAACTAGTATAGACCAATCGGACGATTAAACACCCGGATCATGTAAACGAATTCATAGCACACTGTGGTCCGCTAGGGCATAGTCCGGGCGATTGCCCGTCCGAGCTCCGTGAGTTCTAGCGGGTACATATGGGCGTTTTGTATGCCCGGACAGCGATTCACCCGTGTCCGAAAAGTGTGAAAGGACATATGCTAAACTGTGTATTGCTACTTGTCCGGCCGACGGGCGAAAACTCGGACGGACAAACACCCTGACCATGTGAAAGAGGCCCATTGATACTACGACTATAGTATAGTACCCTCGGCTGTCGCTCCGACCTCGCTCTGGCCCACGGTCACCGGTGGACACATTGAAGCTTGTAGCATCGCACTTTTACGCCAGTTAAACGAGAACGATCTTCTCTTAAACACACTCTTTTCGACATCCTTTTCTTCGGGAGAGGAATATATTATTCTGAATTCAACTGCTAAATAGTGGTAGGTACATAATATATAAAAGGAGTCAAAATACGAAGATGCGTCTCTTAAATAAAAAATCGTATGTCAAATGGATAATTTCATCATCTATATAAAGGTTTACGAAAAGATCTGATTCTTTTTTTTGATTATATAATTCATAGGTTCTCAAGCTAAAGTACGTGAAAATTTTGAGGGGGTACGCGGTGACCATCAAAAAATGAAACAAACCTGCACATTTATATGGGGGTAAAAACTTCAATTTGATTTGTTTTTATTTGATCATGACGCGTAAGTGTGTTACACATGAATAAGACTATACTTTAAATTGTTTTTCATATTTTGTTTACTAAATGAGAAGGGGTACTCAAAAATTTTTGTTGCTAAAAAGGTAAAAAAAGTTTGAGAACCTCTGATATTTTGTTCCAAATAGGTTCGCGAACAAACACAAGCCAGATTAACTTTTGTTTGTCAACGACAACGGCGATTTACACTAGTCAAGGGTGCAAAAAATACTAAGCTCTGCTTTTACCCTGTCACCTTATATCAGGCCTTAGCTTCAATTGTTGACCAAACTTTTTCGGTAACATCTTTTCTCGAGTATTCTTATAGGGTATATTAGACAAATATTTATAATTATCAATCAGTTTGTACAAATTTCGACGTTTCATCGACTATTTTCAGTTAATAGTTTTCATACAAAACAACATGTTCCTAAGCCCGCGTACTGCAAGGGACTGGCTTTCTTTTTTCGTTCTATAGAATAATTAAAATCTTTCTGAATACATATTTAATTCCTTCGGCGTCGGGCTGTTACCAAATAACGTGCTTTCGAAATTATTTCGTTAGTTTTCAATGTCCATGGGATCTTATAGCTGAAAGTTCTATAACTTTTTTTAAAACTCTATTTGAAAAATTTCCCAACAGTTCTGTAGATTGTAAGGGAGGTCGTAAAGGCTCTGCAGCCAATCAAACACTTCGACCTATAAGATTTTTGTGCATAACCTTAAGTCTATTCAAGGCCCAGAATTCCGAGACTTCGTGCGAAGTTTATCAGTTTCCTGGGAGCTAAGTTCCTGATATCAGAGGGCGTTAGGAAGGCCCCTCATAGGAACTTCAGCCTTTTGCAGAAAAGTACTGGGCATTCGCAAAGCAAATATTCTGCAGTTTCAGCCATGTTCTTGCAGTATCGGCAACATTTACTCTCTCATTTGCCCATTTGTTTGAGGTGATACCTGAGAGCAGTGTCCAGTGAGGAGTCCCGTTACCAATTTCAAGTTATAACTGATATAATATTATAAGTAATAATAATTTCATGTATGTTCATAAGAATAATAAATGTCATAAAAAACATATCTTCCTATTAAAAAAATATAGTATTATAAACACTAGACTACAAATTATAGTTAGTACGTTTCATGTTGTTGGAAAAATGTATTTGTTAATTGAAATACATTTGCTTTTTTCAAAAGCATATTGTTCAGACGTTTGGTGATCAGTTTTGCAACCCCAAAAGAGAATTAACATCTCCAATGATTCCACATGAATCTGAGTATAGGAAATGCATATTTATTTAATTATGGATTACTGGACGAAATTCCTTCAAAATATTTCGAATGTGTTCGGCCCAACTGCACATTTTTGTTTGCATATTTCTGACGCGGGTACTGAAAATACTAACCCATCGCCATAACAAAGCTTTTCTATAACTTCAAATTGGTAGGCAGTGCTTGCAACAAAAACTTTTTGGAATCTACTGGTGGCAGATATTATAGATTCTTTAGATTTTTGACGGGGTTACATGGCACTGCAACCGGTTTATTGTGCCACTTTATAAATACTTTAGTGCTGGTTCTATGATTGTCAAACGAGCTTCAACAAAATTTGATCTAGCCTTGTTGCAATCCCGTTATAGACCAGGCGGTAGAGCAGTAAAAGTGGGGTGTAATGGATGTTGTTTGATAACGCAAAAATTTTTATGCAGAAAGTTGCCGAATATTGTGTACAACAATAATCTATGTTTGCCTACTCCAAAAAGTGTTTGCTAAATGCTGTAGAGCAACAAATGTACCGAAATATCGAAACATGACCCATTTTTCGATACATTTGTGTCTAAAACTTTGAAACAAAGCCTTAAATCAAAAACTTTACTCTTTCTTTGACGATTTCCTATAAGGTTATGAGAATCGCGTATCGAAAAACTTTAATTTTCCATGAATAATATGTGAAAATTTGTAAAAAATCATACGTAAACTTTGAGAAATTTTTTCGGTAAGTAAAAATTGATAAATATTTATCAAATTTTCAGAAAAGATGGTTAAACATATGACAATTACGCACAAAAATTTTTGTAACGATCGACCGCGTAGTTTTTCACTGCCACAATTATTAATTAACAAATTATAAAAAAGTTGATCGCGCGTACCTTGTTTAAACAACGGTGAAAAAGAAGCACGCAATTTTTAACAGTTACTAGGTGTCATAACAAACAATAAGTAATTATAAAAATATCCATTTTAAGTTTTAACAATTTTTTTAAAATTTTGTCAAATTTTTTCCATTATAAATAATTTTGCTTAATGTTCATCAAATCATGCAACTAATTAAACGTTTCAATAATAAATATTAATAAAAAGTATATTTTCTTTCTTAAATGATCTTTGTTTACAATAACTAACCGTCCTTGTTAATAATGGAAAAAATTTGACAAAATTTAAAACAATTGTAAAAAATTATTAAAACGTAAAATGGATATTTTTATAATTGCTTATTGTTTGTTATGACACTAAGTAACTGTTAAAAATTGCGTGCTCCTTTTTCACCGTTGTTTAAACAAGGTACGCGCGATCAACTTTTTTATAATTTGTTAATTAATAATTGGGGCAGTGAAAAATTACGCGGTCGATCGTTACAAAAATTTTTGTGCGTAAATGACATCTTTTCTGAAAATTTGATAAATATTTATCAATTTAAACTTACCGAAAAAATTTCTCAAAGTTTACGTATAATTTTTTACTAATCTTCGCATATCATTCATGGAAAATTAAAGTTTTTCGATACGCGATTCTCATAACCTTATAGGAAATCGTCAAATAAACAGAAAAGAAAGAGTAAATTTTTTTTGATTAAGACTTTGTTTCAAAGTTTTAGACACAAATGTATCGAAAAATGGGTCATTTTCGATATTTCGGTAGATTTGTTGTTCTACAGCATTTAGCAAGCACTTTTTGGAGTAGGCAAATATAGATTATTGTTGTACGCAATATTCGGCAACTTTCTGCATAAAAATTTTTGCATCCATTTCGATTGCTCTATCGCCTGGACTATTAAAAGTGCGACAACATTTGAATAGCCAAAAATCTGCCACCGAGTTCATTCTGAAGAAGTTCAAAGGGGGAAAGGCTTGTATTTTTTTCCGGTTTTACTCATAAGATTCGAGAGTTTGCCACCTTTATGTTTGATAGTAGGCAGCTTACATGCATCTGAATATTTCTCTTCATAGATCCGAAAATCTGATTGTTTTTTACATTGCTCCAAACGACATTTTCTCGTTTGTTTGTCTAAAACTATAGTTGATTAAATACTTGAAATAAGAAATATGAGGAATGCATTCATTTGATACGTGAATATATTAATTCTTATCGATTTGCATTTTTTTTTCTTACCCCCTTTCTTTATAATATATTTATTTTGCACCATTTTTTCGTGTGAGCCATCGAAGAAGTGTCTTAATATTTTAACCAGTCAGTTGTTCACATTTCACGCTTTGTACGGACATCCTGTATACTTTCGTCTCGCCAAACAAGATGAGCATCGCAAAGCACATGGGGTGACGAAGAAAACGACACTCAACGAGACCAAGCCTAAGATCAAGCTATAAATACGGCCAACGTGCATACTCCCAAACGCATTCAGTAAATTGCTAATTTTGAAATAGTAACTCCAAAGAGCCAGAACCAGTTGGTGCATCGAACCATACACACATACATACATACAGTGCTTAGTTAAAAAAATACTATATACCGTTAAGAGTCCGGAGTTTTATTATAAATATTGTTGTTTAAGATGGAATCTCAGGTAACTTTAACAAAAAACGGTTTGTCGGTTTTGTATTACGGGATCGTTTCGTTGGTGATTGCGATTTTAGTAAAAGTTGTCGTGAAAGCTTATGGAAGAATTGATGGCAGGGTATTGATGCTTATTTTTGTTTGTGAATTTTTATTTTTCTAATTTTGCTAATTTCTTTTTTTTTCTTTTGGAAAGTGGGCTCTAAATTTTTGAAATTTTAACCGGCTGTATTAATTTTTTTTTGACTAACTTGACGCTAACATTTTTAATGTAGTTATAAAAATTCGCACACGTTTTTAATCAATTAAGATTAATTAATCAAAATGTTTTTAATAATTAAAAAAATATATTGATTTGATAATTATATAGCAAACATTCTAGCTTTCTAGCATCACTATTAGTACTGCGCCATTTTATATTTCTTTTTTAAGGGAGTTACTAAAAATTAGAAAATTTTTATTTTCCAAACCTGAATAAAGTTTTGTTAATTTTTTTAAAACAAATTTATGCTTTAGGAGAGCAATTATAATATCATATAATAAATATTATAGTTATATAGTTAATCTTTTTCCAAACTATTTTATACATCTGAGTAAATTTTCTTCTTTAAATGTTTAGTAAGAAAAGTTGAAACTCGGTCTTCTTTTTAATTTTCATATATATATCAGATAATACAATGCACAATAAAAATTTAAATATATTATCGAATCTATTTATAAATAATGGATATCCAAAAACATTAGTAAGAAAAATACTATTTAACAATCCTCATCCAATACAATTATATCTAATGAACCAAATTTATCAACTGATAACGTAGAAAATATAACGAATACAAATTCAACCAATACCTTTTTTGCATCTTTACCATATTTTAGAGATCTTACACCTAGAATTTCCAAAATTTTAAAGGAAGTAACTAACATAAAACTTGCAAATAAAAATGTTCTGACAATTAATCGTGTTTTTAGTAAATTGAAAGAAATTGATCCTTATACTGAACGTTCTAATGTTGTATATAGATTAACATGCTCTACATGCGAATCTGTATATGTGGGTCGAACTTCTCAAAAAATTACTAAGCGCTTAGCTCTACATAAGAGTGATTCAAGATTATACCCAGAACGTTCAGCATTAGCAGAACACGTTTTCTCAACAAAACATATAATTGATTATAAAAACTTCAAAATTTTGTGTAAAGAAGACAATTACTCTAAAAGGATTTTCCTGGAAATGACATTCATTGCTCAAGAGAATAATTGTTTAAATAAAAGAACTGATATTCAGAATCTGAATTCAATTTATAGTTATTTATTATCATTCGACAAAAAAGATAATGAAGATCAAGGCGTTATAGAGGATAATTCTGTTTATTGATTTACTTATATTTCATTTAAATATAATAAGAGTATAGTAAACATTTTATTATATACTATACTGATGTACTGAATATATATACAAAAAATGTTTTCTATGACAACATCAACTTGTCAAAAATTGTCATCAATTTCATAACATGCCAATTTAAATATTTTAACGATTAAATTGTACAATGATGTTTCTTCATATAAATAGATATTATATTATTGTGAACAACCTCAATTAGTGTAAGTAAAAAATATTTTAAATTTATATAATATTTATTTTGTAGATTCTTTGATAATGATAATAATAAATTATCGAAAGCTTAGGATTAACTAAACAGAGTTTTCTTTATCACATTGCCGCATTCCTCAATAAAAAAGTTACCCTAACTAGTTTCGGCAACGAACTACTTTCGTCTATATATATATATATATATATATATATATATATATATATATATATATATATATATATATATATATATATATATATATATATATATATATATATATATATATATATATACATATATACATATATTACTGAAAAATCGTAGATTTATTTCCTGAATTTCTTTTATTTCAAAGTACGTTTCATTGAAATATAAAAAAATTTTTACAGACATTTTTCAGTATTTGGAAAATTTCCATCGTTTTTCCAAGAAGAAACAACTACTTATTCGGCTAAACGTGACGAAACTTTGACTAAGTGGTCATAAATGATCCTTCTTTATGTTCATTTAACAAATGTTGCATCACTTATAATTTCAAAACCTACCTGGACAATGGACTCGGAAAACGATCAACATTTCTTTGAAAAAGAAATTGTTTCATAATAAATCTAATTATTACTTTTTATGTTCGTATATCTGAAGGTTGATGTCCATTTTTAAAAAATTTCCCAGCCCGTTTATTGGAACAGTTTAAATTTACATTTTATATCTTTTCTACAGCTTCGGTTGTATCGCCTTTTTTATCACAAACTATTAATAGTTTCTTCGATGAAGAAGATACAACTTATTCGACAAAAAAGTAAAATATTAGAAGTAAATATGACTTGTAGTTCTATCCTTTTCTACCATATTCTTGATACAATCATGCGAGACTTTTTAATACTAAGCGGAAAGCGTCCACTTTTCACTACTCCGAAACCGATGTACAATTCTTGCGATCCCTTGTACTTTGTAGAAAAAAAGATAGTTAGTTAAATTCTTGGAAAACATACGTATTTTCTTTTTTTTTTTAAATTTGGACTAGAAATTTTTGTTCTCTGTTCTGAATTTCACTTTTGTCGTTACCTTGCCCTTTGCGTCAGTTTAATTTAAAAAACTTTTCTATTACATACGGTATCCCAAGTTATGTAATATGTGAAGTTTTTTATGGTTTCTTTCGTCTTCTTTTTATTTACATTTTTACAATCGGAGACGATTTTACTGGAGAAATAAACTTTCTACATTATAAAGATTTTAATCCACGTCATACATTTTTTATCTTTAAATCCAATTCAAGAAAGAAGATTTATTATATTAAAAGGTGTAAATTTTATATATATTTATTTTATTAGGCGTATAAGTTATACTTTATGTGACTGAGTATGGAAGTTTAAGAACCGAGCGAAGCGAGGCTAGTTAAATCCATCCGAGTCACATAAAGTAACTATACTCGGAATGAAATACAATATTTTATTTTCAAATTATTTATAACAATTTCGATAAATTTATGAATATTGCAGTTTAATCGTAATGATAAATTTACCTCCCAACATCATTGATAATAATAATAAAATTTTATTGTTCGCACGTAAAGAGGTTACATGAACAAGGAGAGCTGCAAAGGCTATGAATGTGAAACACAAAAGACATACAAATTGTAAACATCTAACATGTAGACATCGAATAAATACAAATACTATAACTATAATACTTCTCCTTTAATTTCCTAAGAAAGTAGGTGCGCACATCAGCATAGAACTGATAGGGACTATGGTTTTCATTTATTTATAATGAATAATCTAATTTTCATTGCTCCACAGATGAAACGATATATTTGCATTAGCGTAGATAGACCATATTAGTGTTTTAAATGAAACTCACTGTTTGTAGCTAATTCCACAATATAATAAAAATTGTTGAAAATTCTAAAAAAATGACAATTGTTTCGATAAATCAATATCATCGTCAGAATGACAGTAGTTACATTTCATTTGATAAATAAGTTAATTAATATAAAAGAGGAAAAAGTGGCATTACAACTAATATTTCCCAAACAAACTGATGAAATAAAAACTTACAAAACCATCACATATGCAGGAAATATTTGTAATAATATTTCAAAGATAATATCTTTAGCAACGAATACAATTTCTTTTAAAACAGAAAGTAACATTAGTACAAAATTGTTAAATTTAAAAACAAAAATACCACCATTAAAGAAATCAGGTATATATAAACTCAAATGTCCAGAATGTAATGCTGTCTATTTGGGTCAGGCCCTTAGAAATTTTGAAATCCGATACAGTGAACACTTACGAGCATACAGATTAAAACAACCAGATAAATCCCACTACGCAAAACATCTACTTGACACCAATCATTCATTGACACCTAACACAGAACTAGAAGTGCTGCATATTTGTGAATAGAAATAAGAACTGGATTTCCTTGAAAAATTGGAAATTAGAAGACATTTAAGAAACCCACAATATGAAGTTGTCAATGAACAGATAAATCTAGGGAGTTCTCCACTAATAAATTGTCTTCTTACGTGACAATTCTAAAGATCAGCAGATATAGTTTTCCTGATTTTCTATATCATTGACAGTTATACTGATCTTAATTGGAAAAAAGATATCCAGGATATCACCATAGGGCTAATAATATCTAAGCTTCAATATTTGTAATATCACATCATCTTCTTTTTTCTATTAACATATATTGTCAATCACAAGTTAGGTCACTTCTTGGTCTAGCCAAAAATAACTACTTAACATTAGGTAGGCATCAAACGAAATGTAACTTCTGTCATTCTGACGATGATATTGATTTATCGAAACAATTGTCAGTCTCTAGTCCTATTTCATTCATACATGTTCATTTTATATATGTATGAATTTCTATAAAATGAAAATCAATGATCCATTTCCCTATAATATTAACTATGTCGTTTAAAGGTTTGTGAAAAGACTTTCTATCAAATCTGATCTCCATATAGGCAAAAGAGAGACTTTTTATTTAATTGCAATTTCATTGTTGGATGAATTATTTGTTAAACTGATAGATAATGAATAATTGTTGAAGCGATTTTGCAGTTGCACTTTCAAAACATTGCTTTAGAAACGCGTCTGAACTTCATAAATAATAATTTTCTATTGTTTGAATGGGTATTAATAATTTAAATCGGCTACTGAATTTCACCGAATAATTGTTCTATGTAACTCCGCGATTACCTATTTGTAAAATTATAATTTTTAGCAAGAATTAATGACAAAGACGCTGATAGTTGTTGAATCTTTAAAAAATTATTTTCGAATGTTGAAGCACTATATTTTTCCTACGACATTACATTTTTTTTATTAACGCTCCGATGCTCGACTGTGGTCTATTAATTTCAGCAAATTACAATAAACGTTGCTATGTTAAAAGTAAATTTTATCTAGATATACCATCTTATGTACCTGTCAAATAATTAAAAAGGCACAGCGGTCCTGAGTACGGTACTGTCTATTCTCGTCAAAGCAGTTTCTGCAATGGCGCAGCAATTTCCAATTTTTTATTAAAATCTTGTGTTTTTTTATTCTTCTATAATATGTCGAATAATTTTATAGTTGTTTTCTTTATTTTTATGCTTTTTGATTTATTGTAACAATAGAGTCGAAACTCGAAACTCATTATTTTTTCATCAAAACTAAATATCTTGTTTCGTAAATTTATTGAAAATATACTAAATCAACCTACCTATGGAAACAACGTTTTTACAATGTCAAAAAATGTGGGGTGTAAATTTGTTATATTTATGGTGGTCCTAATAGACCACCCTCATGTATGGATGTTAGTGTAACTGAGGTCCTACATCCGTTAATAAAACTCGACTAGCACAATATAAAACAATAATTTATATAATTTTAAGATAAAAGAAAATATTGTAATGGAAATTTCTGATACATTAGTTTTACTATTTACTTTCATTTGTTACCAAACACTGTTCTTTCTTTTTGTTATCATTCATACCACTATTCATACAATCATTCAAAACTGCGGTAATTCGTGGTGAAGCTAAGCATCCATTTCATTTACAAAGAACTCCAAAGAAGTAATCCTCCTCTTTCGTCTATCTTCATTTTTTGTTTTCTAGAAGGGTGCAGGATAGTATAGGACAACACTACATGTTCAATGTACAAAATTCAAGCTTTTTGCGATTTGACGTTTAGCGTATTCTTCCTTACGTAGAATAATACCAGATACAGCGTGTCCACGTATGGGGTATCCTATAGATGAAAAATGTTTAAATATTAGTTTTAGTGAAAAATGTCATTCTTGATAAAAAGCTTTGCTTGTTCTGAAACCCTATAAAATGAAATAAAATCCAAAACCCGTCTCATTTTATAGCCAGTTTTATGAAAACCGTATGAATTTTTGCACTAATATCGAAAATAATTTATTAATCTAGTGAGTGACGTTTACGATGTACCAAGTAACTGTCAACTTTTATAATTCATTTTCAAATTGTCATTCTTTATGAAATATTTGACAACAATGTTAACTATTCAAGAATTATAATCAGTATCAAAAATAACAACACAGAATAATAAGAAACACTAAGTAAACAAAAAACATCTATTCAATGTGTCCTCCCCCAGCTTCAAAACATCTCTCAATTCTCTTTCTAAATTCTTTGTAAGTATTTCGCAGCATTTCTGGGGTAATTTCGTTAACGGCATCAATAATAGCTCGTTTCAAGTCAATATTATGGTTTAAATTATTTGCGTAAACTTTTTGTCCCATAAATAGAAACTAAAATAGTTAAATCGGTGGATCGGGCGAAAAAAATATTGGTCCATAACGTCCCATCCATCGCCCTGGAAAATTTTCATCCAGCCATCCTCTAATTAGCAAAGTCTAACGTGACGAACATCATGTTGAAAGAACATTTTACGCCTTTGCTCCGAGGCAATATTTTCAAATTCACGTATTAAGAAGATGTCCAGCAAATACAAATATACCTCCTGATTTAATGTATCTTCCAGAAAATACGGTCCGATTATTCGATCCCGTAAAACCGCACACCAAACATTAACTTTTTTAGAAAATTGACTATTAAAGTTAATCCTGTAGCTCGGGTTTCCACTAGCCCGATATCGACAATTTTGGGAAGAAACGATTCCGTTTGTTGTAAACGTTGCTTCATCAGAAAACAAAATATTATTGTGAAAGAATCGGCCATGCACAAGTTTTTCACCAATCATCGCACAAAAATCTAACCTTGTGTCATAATCATAATCTTGTAAGGTATGAATAAATTTTTGTTTGAATGGATCAATTTTGTTTTGCTTAAATATTTTCTGTAAGTGACTCTTACAAAACCAACCTCCACTACTCTTTTTCGTAGACTCAACTTGGGATTTTCCCTTAACGAATGCATAGCTAGTGCACTAGTTGCATCATCCTCCTTAACGTACCCCTTTTTCAATTTCTCTCAAGGACTTTTTTAAAACTCGATAAATGTGAGATGTCACGTTTTGTGTAATATAATATAATAAAAAAAATCATTTTTACCCAGATTGCGACGTCCACTTTATTTATGCAATTGAGCTGTTTACATACTTTTCCATGTATTTCTGCCCTTGGCTTCTACCCATGTTTTCTTCTTTTTTTTTTAAATATTTTACTCTTCGTATCATTCCATGTAACTTTTGATGGCCCTCTTTTCTTTTTGCCTGTCATTTTTGATTCCCATACTCTCTTGACTTGCACTGTATTATCCCATTCATTGCATATGCCCCACCAGCCTAACTTACGATTTTCAATAAATTGTTCGATTGCTTATATATTTAGCTTTTCCATGATTTCTTAATTTATCTTTCCTGGTTACTCCTCTTACTCGTCTTAGGTATATCAGTTCTACTGTGTTTTGAATTTGATAAGTCTATTTCCATTCAAGGAAGGCTTTGCGTAGCAGTTGTATGCGTAGTAACAGTTAGCGTCGTAGCTTTTATCTATAGACGTCGTCGTAACAGAGAATATACCTAATCTGTGATGTTACTTTCCTAGCGATCATCCCCACTTCGCTTCTCGTCTCACGTCGTTCACCACTTTGCCCATAAATTGGTGGTGGCTTCATAACAAATCGAATTTATGACTGACTGGTTGGGTATGTGGATATACTCATGATTCACATCCATAAGTAAGTATAGGACGATATATCGCTTTACATACTTTCATCTTTGTTTCCCTTTTTGTTAATAATTTCTTTACTTAATGCATAGCGTACTTTGTTGGCCTTGTCTAATATATTATTTAGTTCTATTTCCTGATTTCCGTTGTCTTCTATGGTTATTCCTAAGTATTGGAAGCTGCTTACTTGTTCTATAGTTTCATTTTCGATGACGATTTCTACGTCTTTTCTTTCTCCTGCGATTAACATTATTTTGCTTTTTGACTTATTCATTTTCATTCAGTTTGCATTTAATAGGTACTTCATTCCAAACTTCTCTATTGTGTTTTAGGTCCTTTTCGCTGCCTGTAATTAACGGTATATCATCTGCAAAAGCGCATTCTGGTATATCGACACGTTCTAGGTTTCTGTATCCATAAATATTATCTTTTTGTATAAACAATCGTAAAAGTTTGTAAAACATTATTTTATTTCTCATTTTTACCGCATCTTTCGTTTTGCCTGATCTAATATATTTTAAGAAATCATATAATCGTTACGGAAATATGAAAAGAATGGTATATTTCGTATAAATTATTTGACTAAATGTGCACTTCTATTATCCAATTTAATTTACATGACACAATGTCCAATCTTCTGTCACATTTCCAAAAGTTTGACAGAAAAGCAGTACCTAAATTTGAAATTACGTGATTATTAGAACATATTCTCACCAATTTTCATGGATTTCTTCATGTCTTCTTTGAAAAATTCTATTTGAAGATCTAAATCACTTTTCACATCAGCTATCATCATTAAAATACAAAGCCAACGATCTTACAGACAGCTTTATATCGAATAATTTTAATTTTCTTCACTAGTGAGGAAAGCAAATTTTATGGGATTTTTTGTCATTATAAATAAAAATTACTATTTCGCTAAATTGTCTAGAGGAAGAATACAATTTGTGTTACCATATTTACAAAAAAAAGTGTTTAACATTAAACTTGCGGAGGCCTAAGTAATAGTTTTTTTAATGTTTGCGGGTTTCTAACAATTCAAAGTTTCCGCCAATGAAACCACAGTAAAACGAAATTGGAATCATTTAAAAACACATCAAACAGTCTTACTACAAAGTAAAAAAACAAACTATAAAATTACTTGAGATGAGTCGAAGGATATTACCTTGAAGCGCCCTTCATTAAGTTCCTATGTCTGCTCATGAAAAACCTGTTTTTAATAAAAGAATTCTTCGATTGTAATAAAAGTTCATAAAAGGTATAATTTTTAATAGTCTGTATGAGTAGTTAATTTTTCATATTTCATCGTACATGTCAAAATACGAATAATAAAAATATTTTAAAATATTTATCTAGTTGCATTGATGATATATTATGTTGGTTTCGTCATTGGATTTTAATGTGATGTTTTCATTACAACCATTTATCATGTTTGAATAAGCTACAAGATTAATTTAACCCCAATATATTATTTTCAATCAAATTGAAATACATTATCAATAGTCGGCACATACAAGAGAAATTCGGCAAAAATTTGGCCAAAAACATTCTGTGATTAGAAGCAAACACTCGATTCTCTAGGTTTTTTTAGTCAAATATATTTAATTATTTGTATTTAAGGCTGGGATACTGTTTTTATAATTTGAAGATATTTTATTTCATGACATTTTTTATATAAACATACATACATATGAACGTATTTTTACTTTTACTATCACATTATAATAGACTAGCATGACAGATGTCAGATTTTCTTCCTTCAGTTATTAAATTGGCATTTCTTTAACCAAATAACCAGCTCACTTCTTTTGAATAAAGCAGATTTTGCACTAGAATCGAAAAAATGTACATTATGGTAGGTCAAATGGAACGGTTTTTAACTTTGTTCAAGTCTAAATTGCATTGTTTTTTACTAGAGTCTTCCAAAATATGAAAAATAAGAAGTAGGATGTAAGGTTACTATTGAGAGAAGGTGTAAGATCAAAAGTGCCTGAAAAAGTATTGATTGTTATAAAAGATTGAGAAAAAAGGTTAAATTATTGATTAACAAATATTTAAAATTAGTAAATGAAGGAGCTAGTGTAGCTAGGGATTATAATAATCGAATTAAAGCTAGTTTGAAGTATCTCGTATTATAGAGGCTATCCCACAGAACAGACAAACTGATATTCTGTGGGCTATCCTCGGAGGAGTTACAAAGTCCCATAGTAGAAGAGGAATCAGCGCATGAGTACTGAAAACTATTCCATCCCCATTTTTATTACGATCCTCTTTAAATTGCCTTACTGATTATATAATACACACAACGCAAAAGTCTAGGGATATTTTTATAAGTTGTCGTGTTTTCACCTGTAATCAACTTGAAAAAGTAATACAAAATTTATAGTTTAGATTGTTGTTTCATATGTCAAAAACATTAACTTTATTGCAAAAAATAACAGAATACTGAACAAAAAAATATTCCAAAAACCATTGTTTTTTCAAATGTCAAAAAAAATCAAAAAACACAAAAATTAAACTTAAAATAAAGTATGGCCACCACGTTGAATGATCACAGCCGTACATCTAGCATTCACGCTCAAAATTGCATTGTTAATGTCTGCTTGAGGTATTTGTGTCCATTGTACTCTTAGAAGCTCTCGAAATTTAAAGTCATTGTCAGTGTTGCCCATAAGTGAAGTAATTCGTCGTTGGAGCATGTCCCATACGTGTTCAATTGGATTCAAGTCCGGTGACTGTGCTGGCCAAGGCAATACATGAATATCCTCGTTATCTAACCAGTTTACTACAATACGGGCAACATGTGGTCCAGCGTTATCATGCATTAAGTGAAAGTTACCTCCAACAGCACCAGCAAATGGACGAACGACAGGTTGGAGAATAATATCCAAATACTATAGTGACTTGTGAGAAAGCCGCGTGGGAAAATGAGGTCAGTTGTTCCGTCAATAATAATTCCGCCCCATACCAATAATGTGTTACCTCTGTATGTGTACACTTCCTGCACATGTGGCAAGCGTTCCAAATTTCCGGGCTGTCTCCACACTCTCGGCCGATGAGAGAATCTGGATGAAATCCACATCTAGACTCATCGGTGAATAAAACTGTAGCGCAGTCATTGTCATCACAATTCAGAAACTCTTGACACCAGGTTAATGGTGCTGCGCGATTGCGTCTAGACAGAGGTGGACATCTCAGTGGTTGCCGACTACGAAGATTGGCTTCATGAAGACGATTCCTCACCGTATTACTGACAATTGTCACATTATATGCACGCTGTAATTCCTTATACAACTCGGGTACTGTGATTGTCGGTTGCCTTCTAGCGGTTAAACCCAAATAACGATCTTGAGCGGCGGTTGTAGAACGACCACGTCCTGAATGTTGCTCGGGTGGACTCCCAGTGTCTCTAAACCGACGCCATAATCGACTTATGACGCTTTGCGAGACTCCCAACTGTTCGGCTACTTGGGTTTGTCGCACACCAGCCCACGGCCCTATTCATCTCATCCAACGTTAAATGTCGTTCCATGGTAAAAACACTATCTTTAACACACCTACTAAGCAAGAGCAGTATGAAATGACTGAAAATCGAAATTAAACAAAACATTAAAATGTCAGTTTTTTCGTCCCCTGTGAAAAACGTTCTAAAACACGTATTATCGGTTTTGCAATTTTTTTTTATATAAAAAAGTAAATATTTAGACTAACAGTCACAGTCGAAGTAAGTTTATATGAACTCGAAAATGTCTCATTGGTTTTACTATTTTACAAAAATATCTCTAGACTTTTGCGTTGTGTGCATATGCATGTTGCCATAGGGCAACCCGGTGCCATATTGTTTAAACCGAAATTGTTTAAACAATTGCAAATAATTGTTATTTTATAACGAGAAAACGTTAACCCTTAGTGCTCGCTATAGATGTGCGGGTTGTCTCACGTAGTACAACCCGTGCTCGCCAGTCGACTAGCTTCGAGTCGAAGAGGGGTGGATTCTTCAAAAATTTAACAAGTTTACAGAAAGGGCGCCAGAGAAGCTTTGGCAAGCACCCAAGACTTCTTAAGTTAGCCCACAACTCCTCAGTGGGTTAACAACAAACAACACTAACTACACACTCCAAAAGGTTAAACTGATAGTAAAGTTATCGTTAAAAATAAAAGTCAGCAAGTTTCCCCTGATTGAAGTTTAATAATCACTTTGGACCATATGTCTCTTTTCAAAATATGATTGTTACAAAATTTACAACAACAAAAATGACACTATTGACACCTGAACCCAGCTGAAGGCTGTAGATTCAGTATGCAGTTAGGCTGAAGTCCGAAATCTACAAAAAACTTATATCGCAACTACATTATCAGTTACAAGCGAAAACTCGAAGTTACAATTTAAATAACTGACAAGCAGGTTCTATAATACCTGAGTAGAGCTGAAGGCACCAATCTACACCGTTGTCTCAGATTACAATTACAGGAAAACGAACAAATGGTTCATGCACAATTTCTCAATTACAGTGAAAATTTATCACCTAAACTATAATCTGTGTCAGTTACATGGGTTCACACATACGCAATCTATACGAATATAAAAGTATATAAATGCATATGCATATAATTAAATAAGCAAACGAGCTTAGCGATGCACAAAAAAAAAATTGAAATTATGTACGGTGCAAAATTAGTTACATAAAATCGTCAAAGTTCGAAAAATATCTAAATAGCACAGCACCCCGGTACGTCCGTGGTCTGCCTAGCGTTCACAGCCAACAATTCAATATTTTAAATAAGAAATATATATTTACATTTTTATATACATAAGTGAGAATGAATTTATATTAATTGTCCCAAAAAAAGAGAAAATAAGAACCATACATAAAAATTTTGTGAAATTTGACTGATAATGTGAATGGACGAAATTTAAATGCATACAAAAATAATAGGAAAATGATGCTGTCAACTGAAATCTCCACGTGGTTTTTAATTCCACCAAATTTACTGCTACTCACTGGCCATCGACACACGCCGGGTCAGACCTTCTATATGCCGTATTAGACGGTATTTTCTTTCCCTACGCAGAATTATTGTATTTTTCCAACGTTATGGCTCAAGAGCACGTCAGAATTTTCTTAAGACTTCCCAGTGCTCACAATGACGACCTAAGGAGAACTGAACCGCTTCTCAATGGCACCGTCTGCACAGTATACCTAACAAACAGTAGTGCATCTTCTAGGCGGTACCTTTGAAGTTTAAAAGTATCAGTCGGCCATGTTTTCTGGATAAATGTCAGGTCAGAAGCCAGCTTTATGGGAACGACAGAATCGTACTTAAAAAAATTCTTTATGGTAACAAAGCGACAAATGAGGATAATTTCTTAATTTCCGTTTGTTAAATGTTGATATATTGTTATCTTATCTAAGTCTATACTTATAAAAACACACATCTGTTCACACAAGATACCATTAAAATAAAATGAAATAATGAAAATCACAGATGAAAATTCTGTTCGTGACTTTTTCTTGTTCCTCTGTTCATCGTGCCGAGTAATGTCAGACGCTCAGACTGTCAATTAACTCGAATGTCGATATTCCATTGGTTGGATTGAGGCAGTGACAGTGACAGGAGAATGCACCACACTTTTTATTCTTGATAATGTTAAATATTTTATCCTCCGAATATGGCGTCTAGTCTGCGCAGTCAAATCTGCGCGACTTTTGCCGCCTGTTCAAGGTGCACTACTGTTTGTATTTGTATACTGTGCCGTCTGTCATCCGTCCACGTCGGCAGGCATACCAATATTAAATTGTCGACGGACGGCCGCTTTTTCGCGTTACAATTTTCCAACCGGACTAATTTTTTTTATATTCTTTATTAAAATATAAATAAAAAAAGTCGTCCAATGACTTTTCACGATAAAGTTAATATTTTTGGAGATCTGAATTTTTAAAGGTTCAAAAAAATGTTAAATTTGGATACTTTTGACCCATGAAAAATATATAAAAAAGAGAATGAAACATAAAAAATATTTTCTTTTATGCTTTATACAATAGTTGATAATATCCTTAATTGAGATTTGAAAATATTTCATTGTTTATATCTGTTTGTGTGATTGTTTATTACGCGCGCTCACAAGTATGCGTTCCTTATGTGCTTGTCCAGATGAGGCGTTTTACGCGCGAGGTAAGTCGAGTAAGGTTATTGTTATGATACGTCCGCTCGCAACAGCAGTCGCGCGTGTAGGTACTGGTTGGGCCATAGAAGCTTCTAGTATCTCGACCGAGTCGAGAGTACAGCGTTGAGAAACGCGCAAGTGCGTCTCCACGCAATATATGAACATCTAGTATCTCACACTCGTTATTTTGAAACCCTGTTTTTCAGCTGCTTTTCAGGGATACCTGAGCCGAAAGATGCTAGGAGTCAAAACTATATGTTAGGGACAAAGTTATATAAACAGCGAAAACACATGGATAATGCTCTTGGAGCAAGGAGCCAGTATGGACATCAGACAAACACATCAATACTAAAAATCGCCAGACCATCGGCACACTGTATATTTGTTTTTATACTTTATTTTTAGTATGTTGTATATAGGGAGACAAAAATCACTAATAAAGAATATTTTTAATCTAATCTAATCTCACACTCGCGCTAGGGCACACGTGTGTAAATCGCCTCATTTTTCGACAAGCACTAGAAGTTTCTATGGTCCGACCAGGGCACGCGCGACTGCTGTTGCGAGAGAACGTATCATAACAACAGCTCCACTTGACTTACCTCGAGTGAACTCGCGCGAAAAACGCGGCATCTGGACGAAATTCACTCGTGCGTAAAATGCCTCATCAGAACAGGCGCTAAGGTATGGTTTCGCTGTCGCGTCTGCCTGCGGCAACTACTCGCCACGTCTTTCACCAACCTCAGACGCAGCTGCCGGTCGCGGCAACAAGTGGTTTTGTTGACGCGTCGGGCTTCGCATTTCGCTGTCGCACTACGACTATGATAGTCTAATCAATCATCTATATTTAAAAAAATGTGATCTCGATCGTATGGAAAGGAAGAGCGGACAGTTCCATTTTCAATAAATCAGCTTTCGGAAGAAAAATTTTAAACTCAGAAGATTTCTTTCCAACGGACAAAGTTTTACCAAAGTTGACGAGAAAAAAGCCGTACGTAGTAGGAGATGAAACTTTTCGTTTACACAAACACATAATGAAAGCATTTACTAAATTTAGATAAAAGGAAAGCTGTATTTAACTATAGATTAAGTTGGGCCCGAAGAGTAAGGCCGAATTCTCACCGGATCGGATCTATTATAATTGTCCTGATCAGGATCGATCCGATTGTGGTCGATCCTATCAAAATCAAGGGATTATGCCCATCTGATTCATCGGTACGATATAAAATGTCAAGTGAGGACGAAGTTGTAGTACTCGTATATTATAGAAGACGAAGACACGGTCGGCGGGTTTGGGTGCATCCGTACATAGTGAAAAATGAAAATAGAGGTGCTTTCATTTGGGCTTGTGAACTGGCGCACCACTACGACAAGTTCAAATATATGTACAAATAGTACACCAAATAGCACCGGTTGTAAGCCGAATGCCGACAAAGTCGTTGCAAGCTGCGCGACCGTGCACGACCAGTATCGCCTGATTGAAATCGGTCACGAATGAAATCGTGTTTGCAATTTTGTGCACGATATTCGTTGCACCATCAAAATCTGGACGATTGTGCTCGATCCGATCCGGTAAGAATCCGGAATAAGTCATTGCGGCTTGTTGTTTACACTATCTACTACGAGAAGCGTATTTGGAAAAAATCGACGTCCACACTGTGAATATAACTCAAATCAAAAGATTTCAAATACAAATATTTTTCAAAATTTTTCTAAAACTAGTGGATTTCAAAATGTTTATGGCTTTCAAGTTATACGCGAATTTTTACATTTTTATCACCAGGAGGGAGCTGTGGATTGCCAAGGTGGTCAAATTTCAGAAGTAAAATAAATACAAATACTTAAATATTGTAATATTATAACCTACCAATATACGTACCGTATAAAGCGCACACACATTTTTATTTAAATCAACCTTTTCTTTTAAGTATGGGCCTCTCTGTGTTTTGAATAATTATTTATCATTTATCTTAACGATGATCAAAATTGTTAAAGAGAGCAATTTTATTAATAATTAAATTATCTACAATTTGTTTTCAATAAAGCTTGAAGCGGAACATGTAATTAAAACTAATTTTTTATCGCCGTATTTTACAGTTATTTATGCATTTTTACCAACGTTAATAAACTATACTAGTATTTTAACATTTTTTGGAATCACAATATAATAAAAAAAATATAAATATATAAAAATAATAAAATAGTATAAATTCATAAATAAAATTATTTTTAAACTCTTCTAATGCTCTGTTACATACGTTTATACACATGAACAAAGATCTATCGGGTTCCTTCTCCCTTATACTGTGACTGTATTAGACCATTCAAATTGATCTGGCTTTATAAAATACTATTATTGTTCACTTCGACAACTGTTATTATTCTCTCTTCATCGCTTGGAGAGCGGGGTTTTAAATTGAACATAATGTATTAATACAGATCCTCTATTTGAAATTTAAAAGAAAAGTAGAACATAAGGAAATTTATTTATATTTGGCTGCCATACTTTCGATACACACTGCTATATGTTAATTCACTAATTTTGAAAGATTCAGTATAAATATCAAATTTGACATTTTAATTTCTGATAATATTTGTGTAGAATATATCTAATGATAGATAGAGCAGATTATGATTTGGAGAAAATATTTGAAATTTCAAAATATAGAGGTTTTTTTTAAAAAACAAGAAAATCGGTAACCAACCGAAAGGAGTTTTATTTATTTTGCAAAAGTTTAGTTAGTTGATTTTGAAACCCCGAAGAGGAACATCAGAATTAGAGTTGTCTCAATTTTATGGTGTAGATAGTAGAAATTGTATATCAATACAACCAGATTAAAACTCCTTTCATTATAAAGCCAGTACGTACATAATTCAAATAAGAATTGCATCGTGTGTAGTGAGTGTGGTTCGAGATTTCTAAATGGAAAATTTAGAATGCATCCAGAATTCTAAAGTCATTTAGAATTGTACGAGGTATCCTGTTTTCAGTTGGTGAGTCGGCTCCAGTTTTTACAATAATTTCTCGAGAAATAATAAGGCCATTTTTTAAATAAAATTTGACATAGATGCATCTATTAGATATTTGATTGCAAACAAAATTAACAATTCATATAAGGGAATTAACATCAGAGAAGAAAAATTTTGAATTAGACAAATTTGATTGAAGCTTGTATTTTACATTTATACATGTCAAGATTGAAATCAACAATTGGAACTTTTATTTAACGTTTTTTATCATTAGATTAATTTATAGTATCTAGGTTCTAATTTTAAGTTTCGTAGAAATTACGACTGTTGTTCCTTTGTAATAATATGGGGAATATTATTTGATAATTTATGATCTGGTCGTATAATATAAAATTTTACATTCCAACTCACTGTATTATTTTCATAACATATAATTTCAGAAAATTAAACATTTTGCATTAAATAAAACTGTCGATCAAATCAGTGACAGTTGATAATTTTCAGTGACAGAAGTATTGTAAATGTCATCAGATATTTGATGTGCCTTTTATAATATTAAACATACAGTTACTAGAGATTCTGAACAATATTCTGAACAATAGCGAAACAGTTAATTTGGAGATACGTTAAAAATAAATAAATTTTGAATAATTAATTTTTAGAACAGTTTGATCCCACCCTGAGAGAAGAGTAATAGGTCGATTATATATAAATTAATCTTTAGAAACACTAAATTAATATTTATTAGAGCCGGGCATATTTTTTTGACAACTACTGTCAAAATTGAAATTTCTTACATGCTTTTTTAAAGTTGCATGTACAATATTTATCGCTGCGACAATTTTAACAATTTTATAACAATTCTAATAACAATTTAATAGAATATATTACAAATTGTCTCCCAATGCGGGGCAATTACAATTAAAGGAATTGAGATATATAACAATTTTGGCGCCCAACGAGGGGCAACTATAAAATAGCTATATAGAAATATATAATAATTTGGCTCCCAAAGCGGGGCAATTACAATTAAGGATTTAGAGATATATTTCAGTATTTATACCGTATGTCCGCTAGGTGTAAAAATACCACCAATGATTTGCATGAGAGCTTAACACTTAAATTTTATTATTAAATAAGCTTATATATTAAATATAGATAAAACAATGATCATTACCTACTAAAATAAAATGAATGAATACTTAACAATTATAATATCGTTGTTTAAACAAGATTAATGTCAGACTTTATACATCAACGTGAATGTGCCTATTTATTGCACACCTTTATTACCTGACACATTCATAAGAGTCGTTTACACGAAGAAAAACTGTCGCAAGTATATGTCTGAGAGTTCTCCCCGATAATTTGCGTATTGTAAACACTCTGAGTGCGTAAAGTGCTTGTAGCAAGAATCGCTTGCCCATCTAAACATATTGGGGAGGAAGTAAAAATGTATTTCAAGCTTGCTGAAATTTTTTCTGCAAGTGACGAAATGGAAGGAAAACGTGCGTGGTACAAGGAGGAAGCCCTAATTTTAATAAATATTATTGAAGGGTTTACGGAGTTGTGGCAAATTAAATAAAAAATTTACAAAGATAGAGAAAAAAACCCATTAAAGCCGAAAAATTTGAAACAACACAGTCTTCGAACCCAAGCAAACCAGGAGTGGAAAAAACTGGTCAAAGCATCAGTAAATGTTTTCTTGTTTTGTCAATATTTAAGGTGACGGATAATTTGTTTTCAATTAAAATCATATTTTTACAGAGTATTTACCAAGATCAGGCCTTCTGGCTATCCATTTTTTGGCGAGACATTTTTGCATTCTATAAATGTGCTGGAAGTCGGCTGTAAGTAATGCCTGTAGAACGACTCTTTATCGACTGTAGTGGCACATAAAAATGTCTAGTCCAGTGATGGGCCAACTACGGCCGGCGGGCCAGCTCCGGCTCTCAAAAGGATTTAATCCGGCCCGCCAACGGTCCTTCGAAATGAATGTTAGATGGTCTGCAATAATTATAATTTGACGTTCCAGCATTATAAAGTAGAATAACATCCAAAACGATTTGTATAGAACACTGCCTAAAGCTGAATAACCATAGATGATCGCTCACGACCACCTTTTCGGCTATGAAATTGCGTAAAAACTCAACCAGAAACAACCGACTTACTGATAAACACCTTTTCTCGTTGCCATAAGTTACTTCGTCTCGTCGTCGTCAAAATGAATTTTTGCTATAATTCTGGTCTTTATACTATAACGTGTGTCTGGCATGCCCTAGCACTCACTCAATTTCAAACATTATTTTTTACCTCTTGTTACGTTTATGATTTATTCAATAAAGATTAAATAATAAAACACTTACATAACTTTAGCTTTTTTTATTATAACGTGTTGTTATCAACTCGTTAGAACTGATGGCTGACACTGCTGACATGACATATGACATTTCTTCTGGGTGCGTTCGGACGTAACTTCCATCGTCACATCCCCCTTTCTTAAGAAAATAACTAAATTCTACAAATTACTTAAATTCTTTCAGGCCTGGAGGAGGTTTGGAAATCCTGCCTGAATAAGTAATGTTAACATTTTAAAAACTCTCCTCTCCAGATCTGAACCTTCCGAAGAATTGTTTTCATTATTTACTAAAATACTAATATTCTCTTGATAATCTTCCCTAGTGTCACTATCTACATCATACTTATCACTGCTCGGAAAATGTTCTTCATTAACAATTTCACTGTTTAAATTTAAGTACGATTTTCTGTCTTGAGCGTCTACACTTTTACTTTCTAAATTGTCCATGTCCTTTTTGTTCATTATTCTTATTTTCTTGACCTATTTGTAATTCAACAAAATATCCGATTTCCACTTTTTGGCTTACATTATTATAACTAATCTTATCACTATTATCCTTACCCTTTTCCTCTGCCAATGAATAATGGTTTGTTTTAAGTTTTTTTAATAAATCTGCGATTTCTAGTGAGAATTGAACCGTTCTTCATTGGCACCTTATAATCCCTATTTCTAATATCTAAAACCCTTCCAGGATACCAGTCACCATTAGGTTCTCTTTGAACGTAGACTGATTCATCTATAATTCTGATAGTGGTCTTTAACTTCTGTTATATTTTCCTTGTCGTTGATTTTTTGAAATAAGATTTTTATTGTATTAGTTATTTTTGGTTAAGATTTAGCTTTAGTTATCATTAAATTAGTTCTTAGTTTTCTAGACATTAAAAGTTCTGCTGGGGAAATATTCGCAAAAATCGGGGTTGATCTGTAATGTAGCATATCTTTTTTGTCATTAATAATTTTTTTAAACATTTTTTAGCAGTCTGAACATTCCTTTCAGCTATGCCATTAGACTGTGCGTTTGTCGGAGACGTAATAATATGTTTAAATTCCCATTCTTTACTAAAAGCCTTAAATTATTTAGATCTCAACTGAGTACCCCTCATCACTAACCAGTATTAAAGGAATTCCATGTCGCGAAAATACTGATTGTAATTTTTTTTATAATTGATTGACTTGTATTGTTGAGTCTTTACATTCAATATATTTTGAATAATAGACTACTAGATATAAGAAGATATTTACGGTTGTAAAGTTCAAAAATGTAACAAGAAATTTTATTCCATGGTAGTAGTGGAATTTTATAAGCTATAATAGGTTCTTTAATTTGGTAATTTGAATAAGTGAGACATTGGGACAGTGAGAAATTTTGTTTCTAATCTGCTCTACCATTCCTGACCAAAATAAATATTGTTGTGCTAATTTGGTACATTTTTTAATTCCCAAGTGACTGTAATGTATACGATTGAGCATTTCCGGATGTAACACCTCGGCACTACTAACCAATTATTTTTTTAAATTAAACCGTCAAAAATTGTTAACTTAGATCTATAGGGATTAAAAGTTTTTATATGATCTTTTAATTTTTTGGTATTAAAACGAGATCATTCTCAGTGCAAATTTGAAATTCCTTAATTTCGTCTTCAGTAGCATTCAATTCTAGTTTAACTAAACAAACTTCGCTATCAATTTCCTCATCAAACTCATCTGGTTCATCCGGCGATAAGTAAGCCCGAGAGAGAGCATCATCCAATATTAGTTCATTTCCTGTTCTATACTTTAATTCAATATCGAATTTTTGTAATTGCAACTTCATTTGTTAGAGCCGTGCGGGACATTTATCCAAGGATATAAAAAAAAGTGAAATTAAAAGCTGATTGTCTGTCCCCTGAATTGACCCTTTGTCAAAAAACATATTAATCCAACTAATTTAACCCAAAACAAATTGCGTAAAGTTCTTTTTTTATCTGTGCATATCTTGTTTGTGTTTCTGTTAATGCTTTTGAACCCCTGACTTGGAAGCCTAAACAGAAACGACAATTTTTTTTTTGATAAAAAAATTGCAAAACATGTTCATGTCCCCAGTTAAATTCAACGTCATTTTCTAAAAGGCTTCTCAAAGGTTTGGTTTTATCAGAGAAATCTTTAATAAATCTACTTACATAGTTAGCATACCCAGAACTCTTTGAATATCCTGCTACTGATGGTCTAGATAATTAAGAAATAGCTTTAATTTATGTTAAATCTGGAGAAGTTCCCTTATCTGAAATAATATGGCCCGCATATTCAATTTCTGACTGACCAAAACGACATGTTTTAAATTAAACCTAACATTATTTAGTCTAGCTCGTTTTAAAACAATTTTTAGTCGCTCATCATGTTCAGTCTTGTTTCGTCCCCAAACAATGATATCGTCAATATAAATATCCACCCCCTCGATGTCACAAAAAATATTTCTTGAGCACTTTTGATGCCATATGGAAGACGAAGAAATTTATATCGACCATAGGGTGTCCCAAAAGTGCATAAATTACTGCTATTGTTATCTAGAATCTAGAGGTATTTGATAAAATCCATTTTTATAATTCGCGTATAAAAGAAACTTCATTATAACATTGTTTACAGTGTCATAATGAAGTCTCTTTGAACACTTTTTTAGTGTCATGCAGTTGGTTATTGTATGTAGTATATATTTTTATTTGACATTTGACTTTAACCTTGAAACAAATTATAAAATGATCTAGCGTTGTTCTAGCTAGCAAATTATTATATTAAATGGTCTTACATGTAAATTTGAATAAATTATACATTAAAAATATTAATAAATAAAGTACGCTAACGTTTATTCATCAATTATTTGTTTTTACCTACGACCACCCCTGTAAGTAGTCAAAAACACACAGTCGACAATCAATGTAAGACGTCTATTACGCACGGTAAAACGAAACGCACGGCTGTAAAGTAAATCGCACGGCTTCCATAGCAACCACTTAGCAACTGCCAATAGACGTAGCCATTTTATTCACAATGTATTACTTAGATATTTGACGTTGAATTTTATTCTATATATAAATGGTAGATAACATTTATTAGATATGAGATGGCATTTAATTCTAAGAGTTATTTGGAATTATATGATAATTGGTTCCGTTTCATTCAATCCGTATCTTTTAGCTGTTTGAATGTTAGGAAACAATAGTATATTATACACCAAGCGACTAAAGTGGCCCATTTAATCCCGCGGGTGGTGTTTGATTCCTGAGGGAAGTAATCCACCTAAGGGATTAATGTCACTTTAGTCGAGAGGTGCACGCTATTTTATGCAATTCCGGTTTCTACATATTTTTTAATAAAAATAAATACTACTTAGGATGGACTTTTACGAAACTTGGCTGGGCATCGAGGGTGAACTTCTAAGTTGCTTGGCTGGGCATCGAGGAGCGACTTTTATAAAACTTGGCTGGGCATCGAGGATGTACATTTTTACTTGTACTTTAAATACCTTGATAAGATTATAAACACAAGTACAAGTGGGTCGTAGGTAAAGTATAGTATGTAACTCGTGTTGTAACGCATTTTACGCTCTCACGGAATTACGCGTAAAATGCTTCTTACAACACACGTTACGTAATATACTATTATATTGTATAGGATCAATATATAGATATACATAACGTTCGATTTTTAGGATAAATTACCAGATATCTATGTGAAGATGTATTATAGAAATAACTCTCTTCATGATATAATATAAATAGATCGGAAGCATATATGAAGAAGCTCTTTTTTAAACAAATAATCATCCTCTGTTTGTTTAAATGAAAGTTTGTTTACAATTTACGCAATTATTCGGCCGTAATATGTCAAAAGTGTTGAATGAAACCATCTGTGATCTGACCAATCAGGAATCTACAGAATTGCCAACTTAAATTCAATCCACTCCTCCTAGTATAAAAACAGGGATTATATGTAATTCTATTTTATTTAAATATTGTGTAAAACTTGTGTCACAATGACTTTCTGTAGAACTCGTGATTTGCGCAATTCACCGCTTCGCAAACTTCACTCGTACTACAGAACGAGTCATTGTGGCACTTGTTTTACAAATAACTATTGTGTCATCAAGTGTGTTAAAAACAATGGCTCCTGCTAAATTACTGGATATATCTTCAAATGTCGGTATTCTAAAAAATTCTCTTATAATTACTTGATTAAGATCCTTAGGACACAAACAAATTCTAATTTTACCATTTGGTTTGCGAACTAGCGCCAAAGCACTCCACTTTTTCAATTATTTTTTCTTTTACTAACTCCTCTAGACTGCTCTTCAAAGGTTTCATTAGTGGAAAAGCGACCTTTCTGATTGGCTGGGTGACTGGATTGCTATTTAACTCTAGTTTAATATTACATGGTTCCTATATACATCCTTCCTATACCCTTAAACACATTACTAAATTCATTCAATAAATGTTTATAATTGTTCTTTAAAGTCACACTATTAATTATTTTAATTAAATTTAAAGGAATACATGCATTTAGTCCGAAAGTTGCTGGTGTGTTGCTTTCTACAACAAAAAATTCCAAATCATAAAATTTATTATCTTTAAAACAAGGCATTTTGTATGTGCCAATTACATTTAGTGGATCACCACAATATGATTTCAATTTAGTTTCCATTGAAATGAAACAACATTAGCCATTGCTTCAGTATCAATTTTAAATATATGACTTGTTATTTATTTCTAAATTTGTTGAACATTCATTTGTCTCTTTTTAACCTATGTAATTTATAGAGTCTATGAACAATGCATCGCTTACTTGTTCTTCTTTTATTTCATTGATTTCTTCAGTTATTTCTTGAACCCCTCTTTTATATTTTTTGTTCAAACATTTATTTTCAAAATGATTATTTAGTTGGCAAAAATTGCATCCTTTCCATATGCGGGGTAGTTATTCTTTATGTGATTTGTTCCACATCGGGAGCAATTCATAATTTTCTTTAAATTGCTTTGTCCTTTTGGTAACTGTCTTATTTCTTTTATGCACTGAATCTACTGACGTACATCTATCCATGTTCTCACTCCTTTCTTGATATTTCGCAGACGGTACGTTTTTCAATTATTTTGTCCAAAGATACACTGTATTCTTCCTGTAGAAATTTTTCTCGAATTTGTGAGTTATTTATTCCACAGATTAATACTGTTTTAGTTAATTCTTCTTGAAGGTTTCCTAGTTTGTAACTCATTGCCATTTGCTTGATTTCTGTTACAAATTGTTCTAACGTTTGATTTGGCTGTTGTTTGTACGAAAATAACTTGTACCTTTCGTAAGTGACATGTTCTTTAGACAAAAACTATGCCTCAAACTTGTGTACTAGGATTTTCAATTTATTTTTCTGATTGGCTTTAAACTTAAATATGTATATTTTAAAGCAGGTCTCTCCAATGCAATGCACTTGGGCGCATTGGATTGCTTCGTTCTTTTTGTTGATTTCACTGGCTATCAGGTAGTTTTCAAATCTGTATCTCCAAATTTTTCAGCTTTCGGCCATATTGCAGGTCATTTGCATTGGCATGTTCCCATTATAAACGAGTATTGCACTTTTTATAAACTATTTGCATATTATAAAGTACTTAAGCGCCATATTACGTTTTCTTTATTATAACTTGTTGTCATCAACTGATGGCTTACACTGCTGACATAACATACGACATTTCTTCTGAGTGCGTTCGGATGTAACTTCCATCCTCACACCTCTTAATTTTAAATTATTAGTTCTGGTTTGTTATTATCTCCACATTTTGTTACTTTCCTCTTTATTTTTGCAAAATTTCCAAAAAGTCAAAAGAATTTCCATAATTCTTTGCATAATGTTTTTAATTAAATGCTTTAAATTATCTAAACAGTTTAAGCCAATTTAATAAAACTTTATGGCCCATAAACGTTTATATAAATGCCAAAAAGCGTAGGTAATCGTTTTCCGGCAGTTTGTGAATTTAATTACAATGTTTTTATTAAATACCTTCCTCTTATCTATAAATAAACTGTATTAATCATTTTAATATTCTGCGTTGAATTTTATTTGTAATCGAAGCGGACATAGACAATTTAGATACCATTGATGTTTTAAATACATCGTAATCTATTCCTCGATTCTATTTTTAGACCATCTTAAATTGAAACTGTTCTACCGGAAATGCCATCTGGTGATAAGTTCAGTTAAAGCAAAACATAATAAAAATAAGTTTTAATTTAATTCCATTGCGTTAGTTGTAAGTGCCTATAATTATTGTTACGAGGGGAATATTGATGTAGTCTTCTTTATACCGAGTGTACTATAATAAGAAGTATTGAATAGTAATAGTAAATTGTTTAACGAGTGACGAAAGTAGAGAATTTTCTGCAAATGAGAGAAAAGTTTATCAAACGAGGCGCATCCGAGTTTAATAATGTTTTCAAGTTGCAGAAAATGCTTTTCGACGAATAAAACACTATACTTTTTCTATAACCATGGCTTACTACATACGATGTACAAGAAGTTTGAATTATTTTTAAAGTGATCTCGACGAAATTTGCGATTTATTTACCATGATTGTTTTGGCATCTACCTTTATATTATAATTGAACTTTTCTAAATTTTTGCCATATACATACTGTATAAAATCCTAAAAATGAATGAAATCTAAGACTGAAACAATAATTTTATTTAATTATTAATTTACAAACTTTGATTAACTCAATACTAAAAAATGTATTGTGTATTTTAAAATTTATTTTTGATTCACATATTGATTCATAATTAATTATATTATAATATCTGAGATTCGAACCACTAGTGACGAAAGTTAACGTTATGGGATATTCTATCACTGGTGTCGGAAACTGACGTTTTCGGTTGAAGTAAAACGTGATGAAAGTTGATTTTTAACTGTTTATAGAAAAAATTATTATTTAATTTTATAGTTTTTACCTGTTGGGTTTGTAATAATAGTAACTTAAGAACGAGATGTATCTAAGTCATCTTATGTTCAGATTATAGATTCTGAACTGTGGATGTACTAATGAGGCCAAAGAAGACCAAACCTACAGTCTACAGCTTTTGCCAAGGGTGACGAACCTTTTTAAATTAACGTGCCATTTTGTCTAAAAAAAAATATAATGAAGCGTCTGTCAAATAATTTTGACTGATCGATTATTAGAAAAATAGAGACTAAATACTAATAACTAGAAAATAGCAAAAAATAGGTTTGGACTGTTCGTTTCTCGGATTGTGATTTTCGTTGATGCAGATTGGATGGTAGGGTTGTACGATGTTATTTTTAGTAGAATACATGCGAACCCGAGACATCTGCCAAACGATTTCTAGGTTTCAAATGTTGCACATCTCGCGGGCATGTGAAGATGGATGAAATAACACGAGTCAGCTTCTTGAAACAGTCACAAATGTATCAGTAATCAAGTTTCCAATATTTTATTACACGCATTTTTACTAAATTTACCTGTTAATCTTTCTGTTTCAATGAATTCCAACTTTTTCCTGCTGCTCCATATTGAATCCATCTACTTCATTTCAAATTCTTCAATACCCAACCAATCAAATTAGAACAAGTTACATCGTGGTACATAATAAACTTGGGGGTTTCCGATAATTGTTTGAACTGATAAAATTGTGCTCAAAATTCCTTAATTGAAGAATCGATTACAGAAATAAGTTCTTCAATAAGTTTTTTCGTCAGGTTTCTCAAGTATTTACATCTGAACTTTTGACATTTTCTCAAGTTTGGGAAAGACTTGTTGTTCCTAAAAACATGCAGTCTAGTGTCAAAGGGGCGAATGAGATCCATAATGACGATAGTTGTTTCATTTACGTTCAAGTCATTGAAATCAAGCTGACCTAATCCTACAAAGAATAAAATTTTCCCTTATTTGAACCTTGTGAGGATATGAGGCGTGAGCCATTCTAGCACACAAATCTTTTTGGTGAATGATGTAGTAAAATTCAGGGATCGAATGTTCTACGACGTCTATAAATAAACTGATGCCCACCATACTTGGAGCACCATCAGTTGTTACTGACATAATTTCTATCCCAGAAAAGAATTTTTTCGCAGACGTACATTCTATTGTTGTTATCAATTATATTATCACAATAATGATCCATAATGATGCTTCCAATGCGATCAAAAACAGCTAGCCGTGCAGATTGAGTGTCGACAGTACTTTCATCAAGCCATAGCTATATAAATGAAGCGGACATTTTTTTGTGGATATGTTACATTTTCGACCTTAAAATGTAAACCATTTCGATTGGTGTAATGTCCAAAATATTTTGCCGCGTGCCATCAATGGTACGCGTGCGATTGGTTCGCCATCCCTGGCTTATGCAATTCTCTTTTTGACCATAAGCCCAAAAGGTATAGTGTGTATCGACTAAGAAGTGGACCTCTGTCACGTTTCTCGGGAAAATGTAATTCAATATCCGTCGCGATATATAGCTAGAAAAGTAATAATTTTTCCTCTGAAAATGGTTTGAAAAACTGTTGTTTTCAAATTAGCAGTGGTATGAGTGGAAATCGCCATCTCTAAATCCATCACTAACACTAAGCATAATTGGACAAAACTTTCATTTGTTTAGTGTATCTATCGAGTTTCTAAATAAATATTAAGCGATAACAGTTTATAATAGAACGCTAACTGTGTTGAATAAAAAATTTTTCGTCATTTTAATTATATATATTTATGATACTGTAACGCTGGCCGCATAATAGAGCGACAATAAATGGAAAGGGAAAAGCTACGAATACAAATACACACATTTCAATAGAACATCGCATAGTGAGGGGAGAAGAGCAATGCGATAATGAGCGCTGTTATAAGAGATAAGAGCCAAGCAATAAAACGTGTTTATTTTCGTCGCTATTCTCTCTGGTGATTTTGTCCTTCAGCAATTTTCAATGGTGACAAATAATAAATAAATTTCTTTTTGAGTTGAACTAGGAAATTGAGAAAATCAATTATGAAACTATCGATAAACATTCTGGCTTCGGTAGATGGTATGAATATTCGTTAGTCTCCTTTCTGGTTTTGTTATATAACATACCATGTTTTCGGTGAAGAATTTTCCATGGCGAGAGAGATTTTTCCGTGGGAGAGAACAAAACACCGTGAGAACAGTGAACATAACAAATAGGCGTAGTTCTCTCTTTGCTCGCTATTCTATATTCGCTTGTATCAGTCTAAGATGTAAAGTTTCTGTAGGTCTGTCCCAACCAACACAAAAACCGTACAATTACGATACAAACCCAGTTGATCTGCTGATTAATGAATATAATAAGTCTGTGTAATTTACATCAAATTTGCTGCGTTACTGAAATTGTACGGTAATAAAACGGTATTTACTTCGGTTGGAACAGACCTTATATTGCTAGTCAGTTGTGAAGAACATCGCTTAAACTAGAATGCAGACATATGCGTCCATCTCTCTTGTTGTTTCTAACAATACTGCCACTTATGGAAGCTAGAAATATAGGAATATTACTTATATGGTAATAACAGTACTGACATCTGGTTCCTTCTTAATAATATTACTTTCGAACAGTTTAATAATAATTAATCCAATGGGAGAATTGAAAATTAAGAATGGACGTTTTTTCGTTTTTATTCTTATTTCTGTAACTTTTTCATAAAAGCTAAGCAGTTTATTTATTACTTTGAATAGTACCGCAAATTCGCATCAACAATTGTTAAGCAATTACCCTTTTGTATCCGTTTCAGAAATAAGGAAATCATCCGAACTTTATTGCGCCTCCTCTTCAATTTAAGATTATTCTACCGACCGACACTAATGTTTTCTTTTTGTAAATGCCCCCTGTACAATTTAAACATTTCCGTTACAGTTTAACCCGCATAATTCAACGATCTTTTAAGCCAATTGACTTTTATTACCTACTCGACATCATTCCGATTCTTGACCTTTCCAAATTTAATAATACATTAAAATTTGACGCGTCCAGTCACAACAGTTGGACGTTGAATACAATACGTCATTTGTAAACATTGATAAAATCAATTTATTCAGTCGACTACAAAAGGAAACGTATTTTTGTCGAGAAATTTGATCATTAAATTAGTTTTTCATATACCAGCCAACTATTTTTAAATTTTACAACACTTGTGTTCAAGGAAAAAAAGAATTTCGTTAAAACGAAGCTGGGCTTGATGAGTGTTATTCGGACTCTTCACAGGAAAAACGATCGTACAAATATCATGTTCTGGTCACCCAAAAGTGGTGGTTATGTAAAAGTCCACAAAATCGTTTTGACAAAGCGTTAAGTTGCAGGAAATAGCGAACATAAAAAAATATATGAAAGCAATGGTGCTGCTTGGCCTAACTGAGTTTGAACGAGAAAATTTCGAAGGAACGGCTTTATATGCAAAGAAAGACTGTATATTTTCTCCAAGTCTATGTCTACGATGACAAAATTGCACAAACTACACATGAAATTGCTTTCGCACACACCTTATTTTCTATATTTGGCCCCCAGGCAGACCTCAAAAAATTCTCGCCTAAAAGAAATTCTATACTATCAATAATTTTTGTTGTACTCTATTGATGTAGTATAAAAATTATTTTCTTTGATATGTTCACATATACGACATTTAAGATGAAATGTATCTAACGGCAAAAGTAGCTCAATAGATCCCTACCACTTTACTTGTTGGGTCAAAATGTTTTCGAACCTTCGTAAATATTTGCTTTACTCAAAGGCGGCATAAAACTAAAATAATTTCTCATAAAATGATCTAATTTTAAATTAGGGCATTTAATTTTTTATGTAGTTTTTACTACATAAGCGAGTGCATATGCTGACGTATCAGACCCAAAGAAGTTTTGATGTATAACTTTTATGACAGCTGTATTGTTACGAATTATTAAATCTCTGACTCTATTATCGAAATAGATTTTCTAATTGTTCTTATTTTTTTTGCAGAATATTGAAGAAACCGCAACTTCGCCATCTACTGATTCTCCAAAAACAGAGAAACTTGAAACTCCCGAGGAGACCCCAGTTTTAAATGGAGAGGCTTCAAAAGAAGAACTCGCAAGTGATGAACCCAAATCCGATGCTGCTGCCGAGGAGAGCAAAAAAGAAGAACCGACGGTGACAGAATCTGTTAAAGACATACCAGAAACGGAACCGGTACCAGAACCTAAGGTGGAGGAACATAAACCTGAGGAACCAAAGCCAGTTGATGCTGAATCACCTAAAGTCCCTGAACCCGTAGTTGAATCCGATCCCTCTCCCAAGGAACAAGAGGAACCCGCTCCCACAAATCCACTAGTAGAGGAAATCAAAGAGGTGCGTAACGAGGAGCTCCCTCCTCCCCTACCATCCTCTAACCCACCCTCCTCGGTGACGGTATTTGCCGAATCCACTAAAGCTGACATTTTAACAACTGCACACATTGATTTGTTAGAGACTTCTTCTGCAGAACCAACTGCAGAAGTAATAAAATCTGAAGTAGAACCACCCGCCTCTATATCAGATGCAGTTCTGAAACTCCCTGATCAAGAACATGTTACCGATATTCCGGTACCTAACGAATCCGAATCAAAACTTGAAATTTCATCAGAAATTATTTCTGAAAATGAGGTAGCTAAAGAGTCTGAACCCAAACCCGATATTATTCCAGAAAAAAATGTTGTAGAATCCCTAGTTGAGGCAGCAGATATTGAAAAGCCAGTTGTTGAACTCAATTCCGAAACTGAAGTAGCTGAACTTCAAACAGTAGTTTCAGATTCTTCAATTTCGGAAATTAAGGTAGCTAGTGAATCTTTAGCTTCTATTCCTGATCCTGAAATTTGTGAATCCGAGGCAGCTAAACAATCTGAAGTCGATGTTATTTCAGAACCAGTACTTTCTGAAACCAAGGTAGCTAGTTTAAAGTCTGAAACGTCTTTGGAACCTCAACCCGCTGAAACAAATTTATTAAAAGACACTTCCGAAACGTCAATTATTAATCCTCCGGAATCGGAACCTTTAGCTGAAACTTATCTTTCACCCGAAGAGTCAATTGTAAACCCACCCGAGCAGGTAACTCCCGAAATTTCAGAACCTCTCAATTCGTTGAATGATGCAGTGTTGGAACCTCAAATTTCTAGTGAACCCACAGTAGAACTAGAGACAACTTCCGAAGCTTCTATTCCAGAAGTATCGCAACAAAAGTCTGAAACTGAGTCAAAGTCTGAACTACTAACAACCTCATTAGAGACCTCTGAAATATCTATTAACCAATCCAATAAGACTGATCCCACTGAGAGCTTAAGTAGTCTTCCCCCTCAAGCTATAGACTTACCGCCTCCCCCAAATGTGACTGAAGACTCGAAAATGATAGTTCCTGAATCAAATGAAAAACTATCTGAAGAACTCACGCCAATCAAATTATCTGCTTCCTTACAACCTACTGAAGAGTCCGTACAATGCACAAAATCTGAAGACATAATTGAAAAATATGAAGATTCCTTACAAGATAAAACTGAAAACTCCGAATTACAACCTCAAGTTGTGTCTGAGGATTTCTCGCAGTTGGCAAAGTCTGAAGAAAAAATTGAATTACAACCTACAGATATTTCTGAGACCAATGCTGAAGACAAATGTGAGGATACTGACAATGAATTACAAGCTGACGTTAAACCTTCAGAATTATCGTTAGTATATTCAGAGGAATCATCCGAAAATATTCCTGCTTCAGAGGGTGTACCTTCAGAAGAACTAAAATCATCTGCTAAAGTAGACGACTCCGAAGAAAAATCTGTATCAGAAGATTTTCCCATCGATTTACCATCTCCTACCGACCTTCCTCCACCATCATCTGTTATTATGGATCGCATAGTTGATCCAGCTGATTCCTTGCCCGATATCTCGACAGAATCGCTGCCGTCCCTTCCGGAACCAATTTCTGAAAATTTAGCCGAGCCCATGTCTTTACCTCCAGTAGATTCAGTACCCGAACCAATTGCTACTGATTGTCTGACTCCTAGCGAATCTGTTCCCCTTTCCCATCCCGTCCTCACTAACGGGAACACCAATGGATTACCTTCTCCAAGCGATGAAGACGTGCAGACATTGAAAGAAGGACAACTTAAACAGGTGATTTTACCTAGAAAACAGAAACAAAGCATTTTTTCGTGATTTCCTTTTAGATAACCCGTTTTCCCGTGACGTTTACCTCCCTTTTACTAATCTGTATTATAAATGTGTTTCTGTTTCAACTTTCCAACCTTCTGCAGCGGCCCCAAGCCGATTACTATCTTTTTGTTTTCATTGAGAAAATACCTTTTTTTATATAAAACATCCTTCTATTTATATTTTCTTTTGCATGGAGTCTTATTTATCCATACCTTTCTGTTTGTGTCTTATGCCTTTCGTTAACTAAACCTGACCATTGATTGGTAATTTTTCGCGACATAATTTCCGTTGTCGATATCGGAAGTCACGAAAGGATCTTTGTTGCCCCCAGAAAAGCCTTGTTTTTGATGACTTAGATTAACCTAGTTGCTACTCAGATTACTTCTTTATGTGCCCAAAAAAATAAGTGCCACCCACCACATCGTGTTTAACCTGTTTGAATTGTGCTAACCTTACCTAACATTACCTTAATGAATTTAATACCTAAACACAGTCCCTAACCTTTATTCTTAGATTGTAGTTATAAACGTTAGTTGTTGGTTGTTTAACATTCGATTTTTTCACAGTACATGTTAATTAACATCGTTAAATAATCAACTTATGTACAGGGATTGGCAAAAGGGAATCAGATGGAAAATAAGTATGACATATGGAAAGACATACACTTTAATGTTTAAAAATGTGAGATGTATTAAGCTAATTTAAGGTATTCTTATAGCTATAGTCCAAGAGCGACATTTTGGATGCAAAACGAATTTATAAGAATTACCATATTTCTGCAGAATGTTCTGTAAATATTCTACTAAGTATGCTAGTTTAATTGTTTCAGTGTTAGTCCAATAAAATGAAGATTCAAATTACCATATAATCTTTATTTTTTTGGACTCTAGCTACTGGCAGTGTCATGAATATAGAATCAAGATATTTATTATACTATTTGAAAATGTAGAAACATTTATTAATGAATATCCAGTTTCACTTTTGCCCAATCCTATATACTCCAGGGTTATGTTTTTAAGTATTCTCATTACAATGATTATTTGAACATACACATGCTTATGGTAAGAATAGAAAAAGATTGATGACATGATATTACAATCTGTGTGTTCGCAAAATCGATAATAATTATTATTATGATGGAGAATGTATTTATACATCTATTAATGATTAGATTGTGCTGTCGTATGTAATTTTATTTATACATATTTTATCTTATGTTATCGACCGTAACAATTAGTTTTACTCATATTCTTTTTAAGAGGTGTCAATTTCAAAACGTACCACCCTCTATATTTCAGCCCCTATAGAAAATTCAAAAATATGCAAAGCCACGTCATACTTATTTTTAAGGGGGACAGTTTGTAGCTAGTATTCAACGAAATTACATCAATCCTATAGCGAGGGTGGACACAATGCAAAATCTTAAATGGAAAGGGGGATTGGCTAAATACCACATTCTAAAGGCGTTTAACTACCTTTTCAGAAATACCACATCCTTGACATTTTTTTAGCAGTTCACAAGAAATCTGTGGAAAACTGTAAACGAGTTGTAGGTATCAAAAACACTTGTGATATTATTTTAATGAATGAAACTGAGGTAGTATTAGAGTTTGGTTCATGCAAGAATAGGAATAGCAGTGGTTTAATTACTCTGAATAAATCTTGCTAAAATAGTGGTTAGTATATTTGAAAAATTTGAAAAGTATATTAGTGTTATTTAACAGAAGGACAACATCTGTAAGTTACTCAATACTATAAATTCATAACAGATCAAATCATACAAATTCAAGTTACTCTAGTAAATGCTATCACCAGTTGTAATAAATAGACCCTGTAATACTTTCACCCATGTATTAACTACACCCTTCAATCTCGGGTCCGCTGTCACCAGTGTAGTAACTTGCTGTCACCAAGTGAAATAAAGCAGCCGAGCGTGAAATAAGAAAATCCAGTCCGATTTAGGCGGGGACCTCCTGGGCTTAAAGCGGTTAATTACCTTTGCCAGGACAGCGTGGATCTTTTTGTTCAGCCTCATATTCAAACGCACTGCTCACTCTAGAGGGAAAGTCGAAGTAGGGATCTGAATAAAGTTTCGGTGCTACAAATTATAAAAAAAATATTATATATTTCACTGTATAAATATGACCCAAAAAAAATACGGTACCACAAATTATAAAAAAAATATTATATATTTCACGGTATAAATATGACCCAAAAAAAATACTATACACTTATATACAAAATTTTCAATATGTGAATGGACCGTATGATTTCGCCTCTACTGCGTGATTGACCTGCCTCACTGCGAGAATTATTGTCTACTATAAAAAAGGTACTAATCGACCGCCGCTAGTTTTCTATTTGTCGAATGTCATTGTACTTCACGCAAATAAAATGGAAAAGTAGAGAAACAAATTCTGCTGATTTGATAAATCTTATCGGTAAGCAGTTCAGTATGTACTAACAAAATTCAATGTTGCAAGTTTTGCTTCCGCGCGAATTAAATATAATGTTTATGCATTCCACTAGAGATAAAATGATATGACCGCGTCTGAAAAAAAAACTTACTCAATCGCTGCGAACATTTAACGATAACCTGGTTTTACGGAGACAAAATCATACGCTCCGGGCAAACGATATAAATTACAATTGGCCTCGTTTCAAAATTTACCTACCACCTATCTACGGGGTGGGCGAGAATTATGTGACAAAAAATAATACCTAAATCCTGTCAAGTTAAATATACACAAAAAAAATCGTTCCTACAATTCGGGTGTAAAATCTTACTATAATATCCCATACAATAAAAGTATATCTATAAAACGAGCGGTGCACAAATTATGAGCCAGGACCTACAGATTTAACTGAACCTATGAACTTGTCCAATAACACAGTAAAGAAAAATGTTATATATTCTATCTATGCAACCATTTATGTTATCAATATCAAGGTTAGATCAGCGCACCCAAAAAAAAATCTTTCCCAATAAATCTTAGACTTGTTCAAAAACTTACTGTGTGGAAACTTCCCTTCTCCTGTCTCTGCTCACTGACTGTTTTCGATATTTATCTAGAAACGGCGGATGACGCTAAATTTCTAGCACACGGTTTCGAGATATGTTGAATCACGGTCGGAGAGAGAGTACTCCGTTTTGTGTTCCCAGGGGGGCAGCTTTCACTGTCAAGGATATCTGAGTATCGCTTTGACGCCCTGGCACAACGGAGAGAGAGAACTTCTCCCTATGAACTCGCGAACACTAAAAAAAACTGACACCCGTTACCGTGACAGGGAAGGACTTTTTCCCTTCGCGTTTTTCGCCCAATTCTGTGCCCTGTCTGCTCTGAACTTACTTTTTATCATTCCCACAAATTTTGTTCGGGGTTTTGTGCTGAATTGCAAAGGTTGCATTTTTTGTTTTAGAGTGGCCTCGATTTTTATTAACTAACCGTTTGTATACAAAACAATAATTTTAATTTGCCCTAGTTCATTGTTATATTGTTGCAAAATGTTATAGTCCTGTCTCATTTTTGTTAAACAAAAAGTATGTCGAATTCTACTTTTATTATATTTGAAATAAAATATATATTTTACCGTGTGTTATGAAAGTTACTGATTTAAGTTTTCCCTATTTAGTATTCGCATTTATTACATTACTTTACATCAATATGTTTGTGAAATCTCCAAAAAATATTGTTATATCAGCGATCTATTAACATAAAGTACTTAAGACAGGTCTTTAGTCAGGAACACATGACCCTCGTAACTTGAATTTATTTAAAATGAATGAACCAGCATCGGGGGTCTCTGCCCATAAGAGCCCCTCCAATACCCAGACTGCATCAGTACCCTCCAATAGTTATGCAAGAGTGACTAGACAATATACCCGTCCCATATTTCCAGATAAAAAACAAAAACAAAAAATGTTACAGATAATATTAATTTCGCAGATTACATACTTGCCATAGAAAAGTTAATTGGCCCTAAAAATATAATGTTTTGCTCCAAAATTTCTAATAATGGGATTTGCGACTACTTGTCATCTACTGAAATTGTTACACATTTCTGAAAAATGTTGGTGGTATAATAATCCACGACCAATTCATTTCAGCTTGACGTCTCATAACTCCTGCAGTACGTCTAATTCTATCCAATGTGTGTCCATCAATGACACATGCATTAATATAAGATTAAGCTATTATCCCCAATCAACTTCCTTCATAGTAACATCCCTAATCCAGAATATGCTCATGTCCTTAGTAGTCGCCAGCAAGTTTATATCTCCCCTCTTCCAACTGCTACTGTTATTCCAAAGTCTCTTAATCTCACATTTGATAACACCACCTTCAGAATATTTCTATCGAGTGATGACCTGACCTGTTTCAAATGCAAACATTCTGGACACATAGCTACCCAGTGGACAGCCTAGACTCAAACAAGTACATCCTCCCCCAATGAAACAACATCGTCACAAGCAATTGTACAGGAACCACAACAGCAAAAATTACAGTGAGCCCAATACACTCCACGAACCTGCACTAAAAACTTCGAATCAACCTGACGAGCTCTTTATGGACATTTTTCAATCTACACCAAAACGACGATCAAATCCAATCTCCAACCGATGACGAATCAATAAATATTCAAAAAGAATTCCAACATCAATGAAAAATAATTAATAAGCAGGAGGCTCCAACAAGATCTCGAACTGAATTCAAACCTCCAGAAAACACCAACAGAAGTACAACTCTTGAAGAACAAGTCCTTCACTTATAAGAGCATATTGAATCGAACTTACCTCTATATCCCCTTACATATGCTGAATTGAACGATTTTTATGAAAAACCAAAGGCTCTAAAGATATGCTAAGTGTCGCACGTCGTCAGTACAAAGAAGATATAGAGGGATTAATCAATATGTTGACTAGAATATACCGTTACCTGGAACACAAAGGTATCAAAAGTAGGAACACGAAACTAAAAAATATATTAACCAAAAACCTAGTTGCCATAAATGATAACCTACAGCTAGATTACTCTGATGCAGAAAGAGATCACGCGCCCCAAGGGACATAATCAAATAATTAATTTTTGATTTATTATTAATTTTTGCTCAACTCTATTTTTTTAACACAATTACTATTTAAATATAATATGAACAACACACTGATTCTTCAATGGAACCTGAATGGATTCAGATCACAATTTTAAATGCTACAAGTATTAATCAACAAGCACAAACCTTCAATAATATGTCTCCAGGAGACTAATTTCACAGAAAAACAAAGAGGGTCTTTGAAAGTCTATAAAGCTTTTCACCATATTCGAAATGATGCCAACAAAGTAAGTGGAGGGGGGTAAACACTTTTGTTCATGAGTCCCTTCTTTCTCAGCCTTTTTTCATCCACTCCTGGACATAGGCCTTTCCTAAACCCTTCCATCCGTCCCTGTCTTGAGCTTTATGCCACCAGTCTCTACCGGCGAAATCCCTAATATCATCCACCCATCGCAGTGGGGGTCTACCTTTACTTCTCTTGGTCTCTCAGGGTCGCCATTGGATAATCTTTAGTGTCCACCGTTCATCTTTTTGTCGCGCAAGATGCCCTGTCCACTGCCATTTCAGCTCAGCGACCTTCTGGATAACATCCATGACTCCCGTTCTCCTGCGAATCTCCTCGTTTCGGACTTTGTCCCTCAAGCTTATACCAAGCATGGCTCTCTCCATTGCCTTTTGCATTACTCATAATTTGTTGGAGGTTGTTTGAGTTAGAGCGCTTGTTTCAAGTCCGTAGGTGGATACAGGTGTCAAAACTTTTCGTTTTAAGTTTATGGGTATGTTGTTCCTCAGGATATGGGATAGTTTCACAAAGGATGCCCATGAAAGTTGCACTCTTCTGCTAATTTCTCTCGACCTGTTCTCCTTCCCAAATCTTATGAAGTGTTCTAGATAGTTGTATTCTGTCACATTTTCGATATAGGTGCCATCTATTGCTATATATGTATTTTCCGGACTAATTATTTTAATTTTCGCGTAGTTCATCTTTAGACCCGCCTTTCTTGATTCCTGATTCAATTGTTGGAGCATCTCTTCTATTTCGTGTGTGTCTTCTGATTACAGCACGACGTCATTCGGAAATCTAAGATGGCTCAGGTATGTTCCATCGACTTTAATACCTTTGTTTTCCCATTAGAGTCTTTTAAATACGTCCTCTAGCACAAGAGTAAATAATTTTGGTGATATAGTATCTCGCTGCCGTGCACCTCGTTGGACCTTGATGGTGTTGGTTTTTGTCTCTTCATCAATTTTTATGTGTAGGGATGCGTTCCTATATATGTTTTCTAAAAGTGCGGAGTACCTGGAGTCAATGCGTGCGTTATCCATAGATCTGAGAATATGCCATGTCTCAATGGAATCAAGCGCCTTATGGAAATCGATAAACACCATGTGGATAGGTATGTTGTATTCTGTTGTTTTTTCTATTAGATTACGGATTGTTTGTAAATGATCAATCGTACTGAAGCCCTTTCTAAAACCGACTTGTTCTATCGGTTGATAAAAATCGAATTTTCGCGTCAGTCTGTTAGTAAGGATCTTCGTAAAGAGTTTATAGAGATGGGACCAGAGGCTAATAGGTCTTTAATTTTCGACATTGGTTGTATCTCCCTTCTTGAAAAGTAGGATCACTTCTATATCCAGCCAGCATTCTGGCACTCTACTTTCATGCAGGCATTTGTTAAAAAGTGCGATAATAGATTTCTCCAATTTGCTACCACCCAACTTGAGCATTTCGGTTGTTATGTGGTCTACTCCCGGGCATTTTCCGTTCTTCATCTTGAAGTCCCTTGAATGCAGTGAAATCAAACTGGTACAAAACAACTTTGAAACATGTACAGTGGAAATACAAAGTTTCTGCAAACTTTACATCACCAATTTCTACATACCTCCAAATAAAGACTTCTCTGTTCCCGAGCTGAACTACATTATTAACCAGATCCCTAACCCTAGATTAATCATAGGAGACTTTAACAGCCATAGCAGTGTATGGGGATATAATAATAATAAATAAGCATTATTTATAGGCAAATATGGATGCATATTACATTTTTCAATTTGTAAAATAGAGCGGAGACCGAAAAGTGTTACAGTATACAAAACATATTAAGAAAATATTTAATAAAATAAAATACCTATACATACACTAAATATCTAAAAAAAATATATTTAAAACAGGGTGAGTGCCAATACTAAAACAGCTTTACGAATGAACTTTTTTAAGCATGTCTAAATAAAACTAAGTTTCAAAATAACTTCTTATGTTAACTCGATTATTTCCAATAATATACTGCTTAAGATGTTTTTTAAACCTATGTTTATTCAATATTTTTTTCAAATCTTGTGGAATTGTATTGTATAATTTAGGGGCTAAATAAGACCTTTGAGAAAGTGGCTTTTGTCATGAAGGGACCACAAAATACTCACTTTGTCATGTATCGTACATATGCATAGGTAACTTACTACTGTGTTTATGTGTGTGGTATCTAATACATAGGGATAAGATATATAGTTGTCTGAGATCTAGTATTTTTGCTTCTGAATATAACTGGTTACTGAGATATCTCGCGCTTTTTAAATATATTAATTTTATAAATCTTCGTTGTGATACCTCGAGTGAGTATGTGCAAATGAGTCTTTAAAGCAGAGCCCCACACAGTAATTCCAAAACGTAGGTGACTTTCCACCAACGCATAGTAAAGAGTTCGTAAGTAGTTTGATGAAAAAATGTCATTGAGTTTTCTAAATTTCCATAGTATAGTATGCAATTTGTTAACCACATATGTTATCTGTGCATCCCATTACAAACGCGGGTCTTGTATAATTCCTAAATATTTTATATTGTTTACAGGCAATTCGGTAAGTAGCCGATTCAGTATTTATCATTAACTCATGAAATAAAGGCATTCCGAAATTATTGCAACTAAAAAGCACGTACGAATATTTTCGTTCTTTTTGAACGAAAATAAATCGTTTATTAAATAACATTGGGTCTAGAACGGTACCTTGAGGTACACCAAAGTCAATAGGTCTGTCACAGCTCTTCACATCATTCACCCTTACAAATGTGTGTCTATTAGTTAAATAATTTTCAAAAAAAATTAGGGAATCGTTTCGGATCCCCATATCCTCCAATGCTTTTAATAATAAAGGGTGACTCACTGTATCCAAGACTTTTGTTAGATGTATAAATATACACAGACATGGCTTATCCTGACTAAGTGACTCGGTTATTTTAGATATTAATTCAATTAAGTACAACGTCCTGAGTAGTTTTACCTTGCCAGAAATCAAATTGTTGATATGATAGAAGGTTGTATTTATTTAGGTAACTAAGAAGTCTAGAATTAATCAATTTCTCGAATATTTTAGCAAAATGTGTTATAAGTGATATTGGTCCGTAGTTATTGACAGTCTGATTTACTTCCTTTTTTATGTATTGCGGTCACAACAGTATTCTTAAAGGCCATGGGAAACACACCGCTTTGAGTTGAATTGTTAAAGAGATAAATTAAAGGTTGTACTATATGATATCGAATTAATTTAATTGTTTCAGCTTTTATATTATCACAACCATCTGATTTCCCATTTTTTAAATTTAATATTACTTCCAGAACTTCGTTTTCATCAGCTGGCGCAAATACAAATGAATTCAGAGTAGATGACCATTTAATTTTATAATTTTTATCTTTTGGAACTTTGTTAGCTAATTTTTTGCCTATGGAAGTGAAGTGGTTATTGAATTCGTTATCTATATCAATGTCATTTACAAGTAATTTGTCAGAATGTATGCTAGTTTATGGGTTTTTTATTCTTTTCCAGATTTGTTAATTGTTGCACTATGTTCCATAAGTTTTTTGTGGTGCTCGAATTTTTATTCATTAGTTGTTGATAATATTTTGATTTTGCTTTAACAATTAGTGTATTCAGCTTATTGTTATATAGTTTATAATAATTTTTCATAATAATGTTATTTATATTTTTTGACACTCTTTATACACCATGTTCTTTTTATTTATTGAATTAAGAGGTACCCTAGTTAACCAATGAGACATTTTATAGCGTTTTCTGAACAGTTGTCTTCGTTCAGTGCATTGGTTTAACACGTTTGTAACAATAGTTATAAATTCTTTTATTGCAGTACACTGAATCCCAACAAAGGTACTGTAATGAATTAGTTATTTTATTTTCATTAATAAAATTGATATATCTACTGTTACATATTTCATGTACAGCTTTATTTTTATAATGAAATTAACTGTCTCGACCCTTACTTCGTGGAATCTACTCATATTAGTGTTTTAAATGAAACTCAATGTTTCTAGCTAATTCCACAATTAATGAATAATGTTGAACATTCTAAAAAATTGACAATTGTTAACTGAATATCATCGTCAGAATGACAGAAGTTACATTTCATTTGATGCCTACCTGATGTTTAGTAGTTATTTTCGGCTAGACCAAGAAGTGACCTACCTTGTGATTGACTTAATATATGTTAATAGAAAAAGAAGAAGATGTGATATTACAAATAATGAAGCTTAGATATAGTTTTCCTGGTTTTCTATATCATTGCAAAGTTATACTGATCTTAATTGGAAAAATGATATCCAGTATATCACCATAGGGCTAATAATATCTAAGCTTCAATATTTGTAATATTACATGTTCTTCTTTTTTTCTATTAACATATATTAAGTCAATCACTTCTTGGTCTAGCCAAAAATAACTACTAAACATCAGGTATGCATCAAATGAAATGCAACTTCTGTCATTCTGACGATGATATTCAGTTATCAAAACAATTGTCATTTTTTTAGAATTTTCAACATTTTTCATTATATTGTGGTATTAGCTAGAAACATTGAGTTTCATTTTTATAACCAATTTGCAAGATGGTTGCAAAATGGTCAGTTACAGTTGTTTTTAACACCAAGGACATGATGTTCATACCCATTTATGTCAAAAATGCAAAGTTTCACTTAAAACTATACAATCAAATTCTCTGTTTAAATTCTGTAGTAGTACCAAAAATGCATCAAGATTTTTATTGATACTATGTATATTCATATGCAGGATTTGAAAACTGCTATTTTTATTATTAATATTTAGTAATTGTGAACATTCATCAGCAGTATTTATAGTAAAAGTTGGAATTGAATTTATTTGAAAATGCTGAATATAACGATCCATTTAGACACTCACCAAGTAATAATAAACAATTCAACAGTACTAAAATGCATTGTTAAAATAATTACACATTGTTAATAATTTCTAAGAAAAAATAAAATAGCTTGATATATAAATAAAAAATATAAAATAATTAGGTACTAGTCATTACGACAAGAGACTATCAAACGACGTAAAAAGTAGTACAATGGGAGGAAGGTAATTATTATGCTAAGTTCTTTTTTTGACTGAGAATGTGTTTACGGACCACTTTTAGTAATTCTATTTTCGTTTACCGCAGCTTCATCTGATCACTAATTCCAAGTCGTGGAGGTTGATGGGAGGTTGCCAGATCACTTTTAGGTTGTAACTCTTCAAGCGATAAATTTAGTAGTACGTCCAGGGTATAGCTGTTACCATCTAAAATTAGTTTATTATTGCTGATAAAGCAGTTTTTATACTTCTTAGTTGCGCGGAATTGTACCAGATGTGGTTTTAGGTTTCTATAGTTTTCTCATTGTTGAGGGGTTGTGTCATTAGCTATAAATACTCCAGATCCCTTTAGCTTTTTTACTTGTTTTAGGACTGCCTGTTTCGCATAGAACAAAATTAATTCTATCTTTATTGGCGCTGAGTCGCTTTTTCCGAGAAAGTATAGATTTTTAATATCCGTTTCCTTTAAATCTGAATTCAATCTACCATTAATTTCGTCACATATGAATGTTCGTGTCAATAATTCGTTTCGAGGTTTTTTTTAGTCCAGAAATAACTAAATTGTTGATACAATTTTTCTTTTCTAGATCCTCTAGTTTTTGCTTTAGATCTTTATTTTCTTCTTCAATCGTTTTAATTATTATGTTTAGTTCGGTAAATTTTTGCAGCAAATTCTTTTCAGAAAAATCAATAGCCTTTTTTAGTTCTACTTTTAACTTTACAAATTCCGCGAGGATTTTTTTAGTGTTGTCTTCAAGTAATCGTTTAATAACTATTTCAGTCATAGTTTTCGTGATTAAAAACCATTTGTTCAATAACTACCAACTATTAGTGTGTGGTCCGCTTTAATATAAAAATAAACAGTGTTATGTGAATATATAAAACATAAGAGACTCGTCATGGAAAATTTCATTGACAGTAACAATCTATTTCTACTAAATAACGGCAGTAAAACACTTCGACTCACGCAGTGGAAGCAGTTGTACTTTAGACCTTTCTCTATGTGACTTGAGTGCAATATTGTCCTTCAAAACAGAGAAGCACCCCTTCGGCAGTGTTCATATGCCCATCAAAATAAAGAGTACACAAACCGAACAGAACAATTTTATTCCTAAATGAAAAATCAGCCACGCAACTGGGAACTTTTTTCCAACCGTATAGAATAACATATTACCGATTATAAATAAGACTCAATTGATGAAATAGTCAACCCATTTACAGAATTAGTAATAACTGCTGCTAATATTGTAGTAAGAAAAACTAAACGTACAACAAAAGTACATGTTCCTTGGTGGAGCCAAAACTGTGATGAAGCTGTTAAAGCTAATCACAATGCCTTAAACCGATACAAAAGATACAAAAGACACAAAACAAATGGAAACCTACTAAAATTCAGAGAACTACGTGCTAAAGCCAGATGGACAATAAAAAAAGGAAAAAGGTGGATCAAGTATGTTTCTTCTATTAGTAGTTCAACACCAAGCAACACTGTTTGGGGAAAAATATGAAGAATAAAAGGTGCTTCATGCAATAGCTATAGTATCATTCACCTAGTTCATTACATACAGCCAACCTCTAGAAATTGCAAATACTCTCGCAGATATATACGAAAGAAAAAGTAGTGACACAAACTACACTAAAGAATTTGAACGTTACAAACAAATCAAAGAAATAGAAAATATCCAATTCCAAGTTAGTTCACAACCAAGTATAAATTCTCCCATACAAATAGAAGAACTTTGTGATGCCTTGTCAAGTTGTAAAAATTCTTCATCTGAACCAGATAATGTACCCTTTGCTTTTACCTAATAAGGGTAAACAATATCTCTTAATGTATTTAACCAAATCTACCTAAATAATACCTTTCCATCTATATGGTCCAAAGCAACAATTATTCCAATACTAACACAGCTAAGTCCAAAATCAGATCCTAACTCCTATCGACCTATAGCCCTAACATGCACAATGTGTAAATTGCCAGAAAAATAATAAATAAAAGATGAATGTGGTTCTTGGAAAAATTCAACTGTTTGACAAATATACAAAGTGGTTTCAGCAAAAATCGGTCTACAACAGACAATTTAATTCAACTTGAATCATTTGTTCATGAAAGTTTTGCAAATAAACAAATATGAATGGCAATTTTTTTATATCAGTACAGCTTATGATGTTGTTTTGAAACATGGAATACTTAATGGTTTGCATCAAAAGGATTGCAAGGACATTTAATTTTATCAATAATTTTCTGGAAGCTAGACATTTTAATATTCGAATCAACGGAACTTTTTCAGAGGACTATGTTCAAGTAAATGGAACACCTCAAGGATCTAAATTAAGTGTAACCTTATTCCTATGGGCTATTAATGATATTGCTTCGACAATAACAGCACCATTACATTATACGCCAATCATCTTGTAATCTACATGGGAGGTAAGAGCATAAAAACAATTGAAAACAATCTGCAAGTGACTATTTCCGAAATTCTTTCAAGCCTTCAGATTTACGGATGGCAGCTATCGACACAAAAAATCAAATGCATTCTATTAGCTTGTCGAAACACATATCTATTGCCAAATCTCACGATTAATAAAATCAGCAAATAACGGTCGTCAATGAAATAAAATATATATGTAAACAAATTAAGAAATCTTGTCTGTCAGGTTTCAATATGCTAAAACTACTATCAAACGTAAATTGGGGAAGCGTGACCGAAATACTCTAAATATCTATGAACATTATGTTCGATCCCACTTAGATTATGGAACAATAGTGTATGCATAAGCAAACAAAAAAGAATTAATATAACATCGAGCGCGCAGCGTTACGGTTAGCATCAGGAGCATTTTACAAGAGTCCAAGAGATATTCTTGTAGAGTCAGGAGAAATGCCACTACACTTACACAGAGAGCTACTTAGCTTACAATATTCAATGGAAGTACACTCAATTGAATCTCATCCAGCAAAAAACGTCACTATTGTTACAGTACATGGGTAGGAGTCTTTTTTTTTGTTTTTTTTTTGTGTTTGAGCATCGACATCTAGGTCATTGTGCTCGTCGATATATCATTGTGCTCGTCGATATATCATTGGGGTAATTTATATTTTATAAAATAAATTTGTGGACTTTAGATAAGTTATCACCTGGTTAAGCTCGTCATTTTGGTTTCTAAGAATGTTTTCGATCTGGGGTATTTTCAGGAATTGTCTGTGAAAATTGAAGGCTGCACAAGTTAATATATGTTGGGTTGTCAGTGGGATGCCGCACTTCTCACATCTGGGTTTGTTCTTTCCAAGGGGGAGGTGTAAATGGGTTAGGTTTGTGTGGCCTATCCTTAATCGGCTGAGGACGACTTGTTCACGCCTTGTAAGAGTTTTGGGGTAGAACCATTTTTGTACGCTCGGTTTAATGTGTCTTAATTGTCCGTCATATGTATTCCATCTGTTCTGCCATGCTTCGTAAATTTTATTCTTTATATCCGTTTTCATATCCAGAAAGGTGTTAGGTATGCCTTTGTCAACTGTTCCGCTTGTGGCTTTTTTTGCTACTAGATCAGCTTCAGTATTACCGGTAATATCGGTATGCCCAGGTATCCACATTATTGAAATAGTCCTTTGCATACTGTATAGATGGGTTGATAATTCTTGAATGCGTACAACCCATTCATTTGCAGAAAAACGATTTTTTGTCGAGAGAGTGGCAGTTAAGGAATCCGTACAAACTAAACATTTTTCAAAGCTGCTCTGACTGAAGTACAACAACGCTTGCCATATTGCATACAACTCGGCATTAAGTATACTAGACTCTTGGTTTAGTGTCCAAAAGAAGGAATCTACACCGATTACGATTGCCGCCCCTGTTCCATTCTCTGATTTGGAACCATCTGTGTAGATGACTAAATGTTCGTTGTATAGATCCATTTGTTCTAGAAATAGCGTTCGGTAGATCGATGGAGCGGTATCTTCTTTTTTGTATTTACTGAGAGATATGTTTATTTGTGGTAGTTTTCTTAGCCATGGAGGAGTGTCATACGTATAGGTCATTTTTTCTATTTGTAAGTTTATCCTGTACTCTTCAGATGTGTCTGAAAAACGAATACTGGATGGTTTAGTTGAACTACGTCTTAGTGTGTGTGGACTGGGAAGGTTTGTGAAAATCTTGTTATTTAAATGGTTGGGTAACGTTTGTATTTTCACGCCATATGTTATGAGCTGCATATCTCTCCTTAAGTTTAGGGGTAAGGACGAAGCATCGCATAAGATTGCTTCTATAGGGCTTGTTCTAAATGCACCGATTGCATGTCTTACTGCGAGATTTTGGATTTTATTTAGCTGGTTCAAGTGTGAACGTCTTGCAGAACCATAAACAATACAGCCAAAGTCAATTTTGGATTGCACTAAAGTTTGATAGATGCGTAATAAAATTTCTCTGTCGGACCCCCATCGGATACTCGACAAACATTTGATAATGTTAATAACTCTTCGGCATCTGTTAATCAGATATTCAATGTGCGGTCTCCAGTTTAATTTTTGGTCAAGTATCATACCTAATAATTTTGTTTTATGTTTTATCTCGATATTCTGACTTTGCAGCTTTAGTTGTGGTTTGGCGTGGTCGGATCTTAATCTGCAGAAATGGATGGCGTGGGACTTCGAAGGTGAAAATTTAAAACCGCTGGCTCTAGCAGTTTCTTCTAGGCTGTTGATTTGTCCTTGTAATGAATTCTCAATTTCGGGAATTGAATGACTGTAAGAATAAATGGTTAGATCGTCGACATATAAAGCTGCTTTGGTGTTTTCTCCGATGTTACAAACAAGACAGTTAATTGCAATGGCAAAAAGAGTTACGCTAAGGACTGAGCCTTGTGGTATTCCGTTTTCTAAGGCTCGTGTTGATGAAAATTCATTGTCAATTCTTACACAAAAGAATCTTTCCGAGAGAAAATCATTTAGAATATTAGGTAACGCTCCACGGAGGCCCCATGTGTGTATTTGTTTCATTATTGTATATCTCCTTTTGTCTCCTTTTTGTTGAATTAAACTATACTATTAATTATTTAAAATAAACTTATTACAGATCACACTTTCTGGCCGCCATAACCTTTAACGTCTAAATTGGTTCTTCTTCTTTTTCTTATAATTTTGTAACTAAAACAACTTTCGCCCGCAAATTTCAATCCCTCTTCCTCACTCACCCCCGAATAAGTCTGCCATTCTATGAAAGAATTAATTGAATATACCAAAAATATAGCATCGTCCATCCACCAATTTCCAACTGTTTAAATGGGGCCTTGCCCCCCAGGACTCTCCACCCCGTGCGTTGTAATACGCAGCTTACTAAATTTAATAAGCATGTACAGTGTACATCCTACCAAACTAATCCTAAATATCTTTCAACACATCCTTGCAAGATATCAACAATACGAAATTGTATATTCAGGTGGATCAGAACTTGAACACGGGACATCGTCAGCAGTAGTAACAAACAGTAGCTCCTCTGGATACAAATTACATTATGGAATCAGTGTATACTCAGCGGAACTGTATGCCCTTTATAAGGCGACACAGCACTGCATCAATCATACCTCCAAATCCTTCCTCATAATCACTGACTCACTTAGCACTATTGAGAGCATCAAACAAATGTATCCAACCAATCTCTTAGTGATGCAAATTAAAGAGCAAATATATCACGCTACTATTTCAAATAAAATTATAGAAATACTTTGCGTTCCCTCGCGTATCGGAATCGATGCAAATGAAGCCAAGCTGACATCTACTAACAATACGTTACCACTGGCTGAATCCTCAATTCTTAGCCCATATTTAAAAATAATGTTCAGAGAGAAAATTGGTGACCACTGGGAGGACCTTTGGACAAACTCGACGGCCAAACTAAGTGAAATCAAGAAATCCGCTTTACTATGGACTAATCTGCCGATAACTAGAATAACAAAGACGATACTTACACGCCTTAGGCTACATTCGTAATCAATTCGCTGGCCAAGTAGCACTTTGACACGCAAGTCGGCACGAAATTTGGCATTCACAATAACTTCAAAGTCGACTTTAACGCAAGAGCGTACGTACCTAAATAATTGTCAGGATTCCTTCAACATATGGTCGAAGCATGATTCTGTCTGTGTATTTAGTTCAGTCTGAGGTTAGAGGTTATAATATATAATTTGGATTTGGATTTATTTTTTATAGCAGTATATACTGGAGTTTAGTAGTGATGGGCAAAGCGGAATATCAATTCAATGATGAATTTTTGTTACAGTGCATTTCCAATTATAAACTATTCTACGACCAAGACCAAACTGCATCAACAATTGCCTTTTTTTAAAGCAAAATCAGCATCGTTGCAAGTAAAGTAGAAGTAATGTCCTCCTCCTCCATTTTATTTTTTAATCAATCAGTCGTACGAAAAAATCAAGAAAAACAAACCAAAAACACACAATTCGATGAAAATGTCAAACTATCAGACAGTAATATCAAAAAACAAATATTAATGCGCATGTCCCATAGCCGGCACGAAGTAGATTTGCTTAGCTTGCGTGCCAAAGTGCCACTTGGCCAGCGAATTAATTACGAATGTAGCCTTAGAATAAGTCACACATCAACATTTACTCTCTAAAGACGATCCACCTATATGTGACATTTGTAACGTTCAAAAGTGTATCACACATATTAGTGTAGTGTCCTAAATTTAAATCACAACGAGACCAACACGATATTAAAGGATCGTTAGTGTACATTCTGAATGAAAATTGCAACATAGAAAATTTATTTGGGTTCCTCAACCATAATTCTGTTCTAAAATTTAAGTTACTATATAACTGATGTTTAAGTTAACTTAACTATGTTAACTGTATTGTCCCACTGCTAATAACCCTTAGTGGTTGATGCCGTTTGTTATTAAAATAAAAAAAATTAAGTGGTATTACATAACAGTAAATTTTTAAAGTATTTTTACTTCTAATATCCTACAAAATAATAAAGAAGCAGAATATTCAGTTAAAGAGTATTATTACAAAGAATGTAATTTACCTAAACTATATTTTTATAGTTGTAGAAAAAAGATTTTTGTTAAATATTCTTTATTTATCATTCCTGACACCATTTCTTGTCACCAAAATGACTTTTTTGTAAAATTAGTTTTGCCTGTTAAAGGTTGTGCATTTATTATTTTTTTTTAAAAGTTGTCTACACTTCAAGAAAGAACTGAAATTATTCTTACTTATGGGGAATGTGGAAGATGCGCAAGAAGAACGTCAACAATGTTTAATGAAATATATCCGAATAGTAATTTAGATAATAAATATGTCCTGGAATTAGTTGCTAAATTTGGTGAAACTGGTTCCGTTGCTAACAATAAAAGAAATACTTGCACAAATAGAAGTTTTAGGCACCTTTACTGCAGAACTCTCCACATCACTTCGTAGTGTGGCATGCCAACTAGGAATATCTCACTACAGTAAAATAAATTCCACCTGTATAAAATGCAAATTCTTCAATAGCTTTTTGAGGACGATTCTGATAGAAAGGTTGAATTTTGTGAAACAATGACGGTTTTTATAATTCAAAACCTGACTATTTTGCACAATATTTGCTTTACTGATGAGTTTTTTCAATTATTATAATTTAATCAGCAATCAGAATACATTTGTTATACAAGCTAATATGATTTAAGGAATTCGGTATGATGAGGATTCGTCCATTGACGAAACCTCAGGCTCTTCATATCAACTCAATTCGCCAGTTTCTTTTCAGTCTTCTGTTGTATTCTCTTATCAGTGGGGGTGTTAGGGTTGGGTTTTCGTGGTTTTCAATTTTTGCATGGTGGGTGTTGCTTCTTTGTTGTATAACATTTTTTACACATTTTATTTTGAGATCGTTATGAATTGTTTCACTGGAGACGAACCATGGGGCATCTAATATTGTTCTTAGAAGTTTAGATTGACATCTTTCGAATATATTTATGTTAGATTTACTAGCACAGCCCCATATCTCAATGTCATAAGTCCAAATAGCTATGATTATTGTTTTGTAGATATATAGACATAGTTAGTTTAGATCTTCCTCAGTTTATTTGACTAATAATTAAGTCGATTTGTTTTCTTTTATTTATTATATGTATTTTCCATGTTAATTTACTGTCCAAGGTTATTCCTAGATATTTTCTTCTTTTTTTTTGGGAATTAGAATCTTGTTGATATGAACTTCAGACGTTGGGGTTTTACATAGTGTGAAAGTGATGTGGCTGGATTTGCGTTCGTTTATCTTGATTCCCCATTTTTCAAACCAGTTTTGTAGAATCTTGAGGTGTTTTTGCAAGTTTAGTACTCTATTGAATTATTATTCACTGATAATACAGCTGTATCATCTGTGAAAATTCCAAGTGTAGTGTACCTGGAGGTTGGCAACCGGATGTGAATAAAACATAATATATAGCAATGGCCCAACGACACTCCCTTGCGGGACTCCTGTTTTTATTGGATGTAGTTTTGATCTCAAATTTTCTATTTTTATTTCAAATTGACGATAACTAAGGTAGGATTTAAATAGGATAAAGTAAGAAGGAAGGATTTGCTTGATTTTGTGTAGTAAACCCTTATGCCAGACAGGGTCAAATGCCTGGCTCACGTCCAGAATACTGCTGAGCATTAGCTTCTGCCTTCATAGGTTTTGTTGATGACATATTTTATTCATATCTGTAGAGTTGTTGAGTACCCTTTGCGGAATCCATATTGGCGTGAAATCAATTCTTCTAGTCTTATATAATTGTTTATTCTGCGAAGTATAAGTTTCTCATACATTTTGGAAGTACTGATAGGAGGCTTATTGGTCGATAGGAGTTTGCTTCTGAGGGTTATTTTCCTGGTTTGACTATTACAATTATTTGTGATATTTTCAGTTTTTTTGGTCAATACTTCATTCTTATTATTCCATTAAATATATATGCTAGTAACACTATTGCTTTTTGAGGAAGTTCTTTTAGCATTTTTTGGTATAATTTTGTCGGGTCTAGGTGCCTTTTTTAGTCCCAAGAATTTGATCACATCTGAACTTCTCCCGGAGTGGTAAAATGTTAGTGGTCGTTGCTCTTGTATAGATGTTTCTAGGTGGTGTTCTATTTCATGACCTATTTCGTCATTGTGGGGTGTAAATGTATTTGAAAAATGAAGTGTGAAGAATTCATCTTGCTCTTTGTCACTTTTTGTCTAGGGTCTCATGTTTGGTGTTGTTAGCCTAATTGGTGATACTGGGTCTTTGGGTTTTCTTGGCTTTACTAATGAGTGTAAGTTTTTTCTTAATGGGCATGTTAACCAGCAAAATTGTCGCTACTGGAGCGATGAAAATCCGCGACTTTATCCAAAGAAAGTGAACGTTTGGGTTGGTATTTTTGGGAATAGTATTATTGGACATTTATTCATTGAGGAAAATCTAACTGGTGCTCTCTACTTGAATTTGCATCAAGAAATAATAGACCTCTTAATAAAAACTAGTTTGGAAAATGAAATTTATACGGCTGCTAACATAATTTTGCAAGAAGATCTTATTCACTTCCAACAAGATGGAGCTCCACTACATTACTTTTTTCCAGTTAGACAGTGGATAAATGATACATTTCCGGGCAGATGGATTGGTTGAAGAGGAGCAATAGAATGGCCACCACTATCGCCCGACTTAGCGCCTTTAGATTTATTCCTATGAGGGCATCTAAAATCGATTGTTTATAAAACACAGCCTAGAGATTGGGAATATTTGAAGAGAATAATAACAGCTGCGTGTAGAGACCTTCAGACAGAAGTTTTTCGAAATGTTAGAAAGCAGACTATAACTGTTTAGAAAATAATGGACAACATTTCGAAACTTAAAATAATTTTTTACGTTTTATTGCAAAACACTTTTAGAACATAAATATTTTCAGGTTTTTACTTAATTTCTCCAAAAGTACCAAATATAAATATAAAGTATTTGCTATTTTTGAAAAGGTATTTAAACGACCTTTAAAATAAGGGATCACTCAACCCTCATTTCCATTTCACGATTTTAGGGGTTGTGTCCGCCGTCGCTAGATGGTTGATGTAATTTAATTGAAAACCAGCCTACAAACTGTCTCCTTTAAAAATAAGTGTGACTTTGCATATTATTAAATTTTCTATAGGGGCCGAAATATAGAGGGTAGTACTTTTAAAATGGACACCCTGTATATTCATTTAGTAAAGATTCATGCAAGGGAGTTCTTCTGATTATCATAAAGGCTACACAAAATAATGGGCTCTGTTTTTATTCAGAATTGGTGATAGTTCTCCAACAATTTAAGAGATTCTATGTCAAGGCTAGCATGGATATCATTATTACTGTGTTCTGGAATTTTTGTATCAGTTTTATGTTGCCAGTACAATCCCATTAATTCTAAATACATACATAAGTTATTTAAGCTTTTTATCCCCCAAAGCTCCATCTATCTGTTTATCTATTTTTTAACTTTTGAGTGGATTAATATGTGGTCTTCTGGACTTCAGTCGAATCTACAAATGCACTAGTAATATTTGACTGATCCACGAAAACTCTAGTTTTAGTAGCATATTTTCTCACATACATAGTGGTGTTACACCTTCCCATGATATTCTAGTACACAGATATTTTTTCTTTTCTGGTTTTCAAGAACATTTAACAGTATTTGCTAAAAAATAGTCAAAATTAATTAGAATTAATTGTTGCTTGATTTTAATATTATGTCTAGCTTGGGAGAAAAGAATTTATCAATATTTAAAAAAAATACACAATTATTGATAGTATAAATTAACAAGATACCTTTCCCAGTAATTAACACTAATCAATTTTGAAAAAAAAATGTAAATTAATTTTTCAGGTGCCTTCTACAGAAATTCCAAGCGAAGTAGTGAAAAATGATGCTGAAAACGTGGCTTCTGCGGTGAGTTCTTTTGTCTAATTCCTTTTTAAAAAAACTGTTTTTAAGATTAAAACTAACTTTTCCGCATGTGTGAGATGTCCTGAACAATATTCTATCATAAAATTGTCACTTGTATACACTTTGGGATATTTATCGTGCTAATAAACCGAAATTTCTCCCAAAATAAACAAAAATGTAGTATATCTGGATTTATTGGACCCACTGGATTCGCTCTAGTCAGCTGAAAATCAATAGGGTATATTTGTAAGACACCTTGAATAATATCCAATTATAAAATTGGTCACTTGTATACAGTCCGGAGTCTGTATTGTGATAACAACTTGAAATTTATCCAAAAAGGACCAAAAATATGGGACTTCAAGTACCATGGCACCCGTTGTACTAGCACTGGTGAACTAAAAATCAATAAGGTTCATCTATAAAATACCCTGAACAATATTCGATCATAAAATTGGTCACTTGTAGAAACTCTGGAGGCTGTATTGTGCTAACAAATTAAAAATTCTCCAAAAATGACAAAAATTTGGTACTTCAAGCACCAGAGCATCCGTTGTACTGGCTTTAGTATGCTGAATGTCAATAGGGTTCATCTTTGAGACGCCCTGAATAATATCCAATCATAAAATTGGTCACTTGTATATACTCCGGAGGCTGTATCTTGGTAACAAACTTAAATTTCTCCAATTATGACAAAAATGTCGTACTTAAAGTACTATTACACCTGTTGTACTGGCTCTGATGAGCTGAAAATCAATAGGGTTCATCTGTGAGACGTCCTGAATAATATTAAATCATAAATTTGGTGACTAGTTGCACTCCAGAGGCTGTATCGTGCTAACAAACTGAAATTTCTCAAAAAATGACAAAAATGTCGTCCTTCAAGTACCATAGCACCCGTTGTATTGGCTCTGGTCAGCTGAAAATCAATAGGGTTCATCTGTGAGACGTCCTGAACAATATTCAATCATAAAATTGGTGACTTGTTGCACTCCGGAGGCTGTATCAGGCTAACAAGACATGTAACGAAAAGTGGCCGACGACAACGACGACATACACACAGGATTTATTTCTAAAAACCGTGTTACTTTTCCGCCCAACCTATCTATATGCGAGAAAAATTGGTTTACCCCATAAAAAGTTGGAATTTTGAAATTTTTTTTTGAATTATTTTTACGTTTTCCATCAACAACAACACGAAAAAACGGTTTTTAGAAAAAAATCCTGTGTGTATGTCGTCGTCGGCCACTTTTCCTTACATGTCTTGTTAGCACGATACAGCCTCCGGAGTGCAATAAGTCACCAATTTTATGATTGAATATTGTTAAAGACATGTCACAGATGAACCCTATTGATTTTCAGCTCACCAGAGCCAGTACAACGGGTGCTATGGTACTTGAAGTACGACATTTGGTTATTTTTTGAGAAATTTCAGTTTGTTAGCACGATACAGCCTCCGGAGTTCAACAAGTCACCAATTTTATGATTGAATATTATTCAGGACATCTCACTGATGAACACTATTGATTTTAAGCTCACCAGAGCCAATACAACAGGTGCTATAGTACTTTAAGTACGATATTTTTCTCATTTTTGGAGAAGTTTCAGTTTGTTAGCACGATACAGCCTCTGGAGTATATACAAGTGATCAATTTTATGATTGGATATTATTCAAAGCGTCTCAAAGATGAACCCTATTGATATTCAGCCCACTAAAGCCAGTACAATGGGTGCTATGGTACTTGAAGTACCAAATTTTTGTCATATTTGGAGAATTTTCAGTTTGTTAGCACGATACAGCCTCTAGAGAGTATATGAAGGATAAATTTTATGATTGAATATTGTTCAAGGTGTCTCACAGATCTACCCTATTGATTTTCAGTTGACTAGAGCGAGTATAGCGGTTCCTATAAAACCAGATATACTAAATTTTTGGTTATTTTTGGAGAAATTTCGGTTTGTGACCACGATACATACTCCGAAGTGTATACAAGTAACAATTTTATGATAGAATATTGTTCAGGGCTACGCATGCGGAAAAGTTAGTTTTAATCTTTAAAACCGTTTATTTTCGTGTTGGTCTTGATGAAAAACGTAAAAATAACTCAAACAAATTTTTCCATTCCAACTTTTTTTGGGGTAAACACTTTTCTCGCATATTTGATAGGTTGGGCGGAAAAGTAAAATTAATACTGTGCCCAAAAAATTCTCTTAAATACTCATATTTTCATTCTAATTTCATGTTCCTGTCACCTATATTTGTTCTGGAAGGTGGAACGTTATAATTCATTTCAAAGTAGTTGATAGCACAGAGCGCTTATAATAAACGGAAAACGGAGGTCGGGTGTCTCAAAAAGTTTTTATCTCTTATTTATGTTTTACAATGTTTCTAGACTAAGAAGAAAGAAATTGTGACCAGGCCACTCGGTAATCGGTCAACGAACAATAGGTAATAAAATGTAAATAAAAGCATACGCAGGTAACCAAATGGTCCATAGCCGTAGAATAGGGTTATTTATAATTAATATTATAATGAAAATACAAAGTAATTGTGCACTAAGAATTATATACATATTCTTGTAAAAAATAAAAAAAATTATAACAAATAATTGCAGGTGAATATTACTTTAACTATAATATATACAGCATTCTTAACTAAATTCTTCATCAGAAAATTCTGAAGAATCGTCTTTTCCTAAGTTAATAATTAACGGTTTTAATCTCTGTAGTTTCGTCGATTAAGTCGTCAAGATCCCACATTTTCCACTCCTCAGCTATAACATGTTTTATGGCACTTTGCCAGTTTTCGCCAGTCACATTCGCGAATGAATCCATCAAAAGTTGCCGTACTTCTTGAAGTTTAAAAGTTTTGTTGTTCCGGGCAACATAACCGTTGACTTATGCCCATATAAGCTATATGTAATAATCTATAAATCGTTGATTCTCCCACCCCTATCATATTGGCACAGTTCGTAATTATGTCGCGAACAGAACTTGTGGGGTTTTGGCGCACATGAACGTTCAGGATTAATATTTTTTTCCCGCAAAGAATATGCACTTTTGCTAACTCGTTGAATAGGAATTGGAGAAAAACTTGGACCAGCCATCTTAATTGGATGAACAGACGTTACTTGCTAGTTGTCGAATACTAACTACTTCAAATTTTATTCTATACAGGTAGTTAGATTTAAATATTAACAGAAAATTGGGCTGTACCTGTACAGGTTACGGGGCAGGTACACAGAAAAAAAGAAATGTTTGAATATAGTATAACAAAATAACTGCGGGAGATTTTGTAAAGCTTTCTATATACCTGGAAAAAACATATAGATAATACCAAATGAAACATTCTACTGTATTTCCATCTTTTGTCATGTATATTGAAATAACAAACTACTGAAATTTGGGAACATCAATAGGCAGTAGCATGTGAAGGTATTATGCGAATTGTAGAATTGAAACAATATCATAAAAATATTTTTCTTCATTCCAGCGGGCATGTTTTTGAACCAAACAATATATTTTCTCAATTAAAAAAAAATTTCATTTGAATAACTCACACTCATCATTCAAGTATAATTTTAAATCAATTCTTAATTACGCATTTGTTTCAAATAGCGATATTCTTGATTCAATACTACGGATTCTGAAATTTAATGAATATTTGAACAAAATCAATAATATTTTTTTCATTTTAACAGTATGATATTTTACCAAACAATATGTATTCTAAAATTCAAGTAAACATTTGTTTCATTTGAGTATTTAATAATCTTGAATATACAAAATTGTTTATTTGCGTCGATGGTGGAATACATTCTCAGATGAAAGTGAAATTATTCTTGCATCAAATAAACCCGAAGAATTGAATGGACGAAATATAACAATTGACATCATCTAATATTTTTTTGTATCAAACAAATATTGGTCTTGGAATAATGCAAAATAAATAAACTAGCGTATTCTTTTAAATGATAGTTTTATTTCGCCATATTGAAACAACAAATTTGTTTGACTGAAATATATTTTGTTTGATTCAATACTTTCTTTTTTTCTGTGTAGTTTCGTCGCGCCTATAGTTTACAACTATTTTATGGTCCGAACGCTCGATCCGTGCTATCAACTTTAGACTTTATTAGGTTTGAGGTAAAATCAACCTCAATACAAATTGTCCACATACTTTTTTGTTATCACAACACTCTTTTTGGTATTGCTAATAAGCAATCATTAGGTTTTTGACGTTTATTTCAATGTTTATGTTCATTTCTTGAATAATTTGAATTATTTTGTTTCAGGAAGTAGCATCAGTAGAAGAGTAATATTGTATCTGTCCTACCATCAAATGAACTAAGTTTTATACATACATTTTAAATGAACTACAAAAACAAAAAGTTGATCATTCACTTCCGGCAGTGATCGAGTAAATCCGACCAAAAAAGGAAGCTGCCTAAATACCTATTTAATAAAAACATGTTTAAAATAAAAATGTAATCAAAGGTTTTTTAATACTCCCATAATGAAATATTTTATAATGTCTTTAGAAATCTGAACAGTTTTATATGTCGTGAAAACGGCTTTTTAATCGTATACAATTTTTGTAATATAAAACATTTAGTATAGTCTTAGTATTTCTTAGGTGAGCTATTTTGAAAAACAAATCGTGTGTTGTCATCACTATTAATTTTGATTTAGACCAGTCTGTTTTTCTTTAGACTGGACTGTTTTTATATTTAAAAGCCAAAACATTTTCTAATAATCCTCATTTTATTTGTAATTATTATTTTTACCGTAGCTTTTATTTAGATTAGATACATATCTTATAATAAATTAAATTAAAAAAGGGAAGTTATATACTTACTCGGTGAACTTTTTGTAAATGTATTTAGCTGTTAAATTCTACTAAAAAAAAGTCAGTCCAATTTTAGACTCTTTCACCGGTATATGTTTTTAACTGTACAAAATTTTTAAAAAAAGTATAATTGTGTAGAATAGAAGATCGGCCGTTTTAAATAATAGTGTGCTTCTTGTATTTTCTTCTATATAGGCAACTAGATTATTCTTTTTTTAAGCTACACCTTCGATAAAACAGCATCAAGTACCATTATTGATACATCAAAATATATAATGTTTATACTGTTTCACCAGGTATTGCTATTTTCTTTCCATTGAATATCTGTTTAAAAATAGAAGGTTTTGTCATTTCCTACACTATAGTCGCAGAGATGAAAAATGAATGAAGGTTTTTGTTTCTCTTTTATAAGGGATGTTCACATAATGCATTAGTTTTAATAATGGCTATTTTTATAAGCACGGTTTGTAAATATTTCATACGAGTGAAAAGTAAAATCCTATCAAAAATATAATTTTTCTTATTTTTGTAACCAATTTTTGAAGTGCTGATATTATTACAAAATAAAGAAACGTTTGAAAAGTGAAACTTCAAAGTCAATCATGAAAAGTATATGTTATTATTTAGAAACAGTTAGTTTCATTTATAACAATAACATGAATATATTCCACAAAGTAAGGGTTGAAACAGTAAATTTAAGTACAATGTTTTTGTTACATTTCTTTTTTCTCTTTATTTCAATTCCTCTTAGTTTGATCATAATAATTTCACTGATTATTCTGAAAATAAAAGCATGCTGGCACGACTTTTCAAGTACAAGTTTCTTCTGATGACCTCTTACCGTCTGATATACTTTTTTACATGTTTTACCTCTAACTGAGCTTAGTTACTTGAATTAAACAGAACTTCTGAGAAAAAGTCAACGAAAGTATAGTTTCAGAATTAATTATTGCTAAATGATTGGTTACCCATATACAATTCTTTTTTCACTTTATTTCCAATTTTTTCATGTTTCAACTTACAATATTTTGGATTATGCTGGTTATATTTCTTAATTTATTTTATAATCACCTGAACTAACTTAAAAGAAACATCCACTTACAACTGTGGTCTAACCTTTGTTTTTCTTCACTAGAACCCCATTTAGTTCATTATATTTCATCAAGTTCAACAGTGAATCCAAAAAATAAAAATATAGAAACTTATTTAGCTAAAATAACAGACGTTTTTTGAGGGAAGTAAGTAGGAAGAAAGTAACATAAAAGCCATAATGCATTTTGTTCATCCCTGTTTGAGAAAATTGCTCAAAAAAATATATGAGAAAATAAATATTGAAACAAACCTTTATATAATTATAATAATAGAGGAGTGCATGCCGTAAAGTCAACTACTACAAAAAATTAAATAGCTTATTATTAAATAAGCTGTTTACTAATAGTTTTTAGTTGAATTAACATGCCTTATATTTTTTCTGTGATGGAAAATGTAATTCTAAGCTATAAAAGGAATTGTAAGGGAATTGTAAAAAGTAGGGATTTACTGATTTGTGTGTTGGTAGTAATGGGTAGAATGTGTAGGACGTGGTCAAAATAACTTCTAATCTACATGTACATTTTTAAAGCATTTAAATTAAAAAGCCTTGTATTTTCTCCTAAAAATTTTTGAATTAAAATTGGTTGTTTAATAAAAAATAAAATGAAAATTACACAACGAAATTAGCGTGTCTCAAAATTTACATTAGCAATTAGGTTTTTGAATTCGTTTTTTTATCAACTCGAAAAGTATATTCTGTCTCTTGTATTCAGTGTTCCACAGCTATTTGATATTTCGCTATAATTGTAACCGCCGACTTATCAAAAAGGCTGTGTGTAGGTAAAAATGATTGAAATATAAATCTTCATGTATGTGTGAATGTGTTTATAAACATAAATATATAATTTAGGATGTTTAACATGTGTTTTTTTATAATCCTAATAAATTCCCTAGGATGAATACTGTTTCAACAAAGATCTATATTCGACATTAGTTTCACTATTTTTCAAAATATACTTCATACATTTGCATGCATTTGAACCAATTTTCGAACCACTCCTTCTGTTAAAGAACATTTAGTGCGAGCTTCGTATTTTGTAAAAGGGGTCGAAGTGATCGAACCACGTACGAGCACGGAGAGATGGAAGCGACAATGAAAAAAGTTAGTTTTTATGTTCTGTAACGTATCATTTTGTCAGTGTGTTATAAGTTATAATATGGCAGTAAATGTTTTAAAAGAAAGTAAATAATCCATTTAATACAGTCCAAAATATCTGAAGAGGTGACCTATGGCACCAGAACATATTTTGATCCTTCACAGGATTTACAATTAGAAGAAGTATAAGGAGAAACAGCTTCAGCCAGTTTTTCCTACTAAAATGTTCAATGTTTCTTTTTCGATTTGTACAATTAGATTGAGTTGATAAAAGTAAGAGACTATAGATTGAGATTGCTATTGAGGATTTTTAGGGTATTTTCTGTGCATGCATGACTTTCCTGTATCGATTAACTGATTATAACAATTAACAGAAAATCCTTTTTTTCTGTAACAGGAAAAAATTTGACATTTTATCTGTTGACAGGTAACAAAATACAACTTTTCACGAAATTACTTTTTTCCCGTGAAAAAAGTGGGTACTTTTTCCCGGATATATATATATATATATATATATATATATATATATATATATATATATAGATAAAGGAAGATATTTGATTTTAGAATATTTTATTGAACATAAGTTACATTTCCTTTATATCAAGAGTCAGAGAAAACTCGGAATCACACATTTTTTAACCTTATATTTTCCAAAATAACTACTAAACAATCACTGAGTTCGCAATTTTTGAATCAAATCACAGAATTAAATTGACATATTTGATTACTTTGAAGTTTTCCTTAGCAACGTTGGTCTAATTGTCGCTATAACTAAAACAGCTTACTAGTTTAAAAATTCAAATTTCATATCGATAACATTCTGACTTTAATATATTGTAATAATATATTTCTTCACTATTAAATCGTCGTTTTTCCTGTCACAGAAAAAAATAGTGTATTATACATGGGAAAAAGATTAGATTTTAGCTCTCGGTTTGTTGTCTCCCTCCGCTTCGCGTCGGGACACAATATAAACTCGAGCTAAAATCTAATACTTTTTTCCCTTGTATAATAAATAACTATTATTTAACAATTCATAATATAATACAGTTGATAGAAAATAATTTTAGGTTATTTTACCAACTATTAGCGCCCAATCATTCGATTATTTTCGATTTTACATATGAAAGATTTGACTATTCGATTTTACATTAGAAACATTTGATCACTATTCGATTTCGATTTTTATTTGATATATATTCGATTGGTTTACTTTACTATTATTTTCGATTGATGAACAATTTCCCTGGTGTGCACAAACGAGGGGCATTCAATTGTAACAAAGTTTTATGTTCAGATTTTAACTTTTACTGATAGACTATTGGAGTTCCATTAAATAATTTGAATTTTTAACTTCGCTAGTTTATATACAGAGGATATTCCATTGTTGCATATTTGTTTTGAGTTTCAAATACAAAATTTGTAGTGCGAGAAAGTATTCATATACACAGTACCAATTTGACCGTTACCAATTATATTTTATATACGAAGGGTGTCCGATTGTTTTTTGATCTCAATTTGAGATTTGACAAAGTTGGAATTTTTCTAGCGTTTTTGATTTGACTCAGACATGCCTGGAGCAGATTTAAACGTGTTGATACGCAGACGTGGCGGTATCAAACATAAATTAACAATTTTTAAAAATTATTTTGATGCGTTATATGCTATGTTTATGATAGACAATAAATTAGACAGCAGAGACAGCATTAAGTTGCAAATCAGATTAAATAAAGAGTTGTTAGACAGTGAATTTGAACTAATTCAACAAGACATTGAGGGACTTTGTCCAGAAGATCAACTTGACATTCAACGTCAAGAACGCGACACAATCTATCAAATTACAACCACTCGCCAGAGACAGCTTCAAATAATGATACCAATCAATCGTCAAGCGAAACCTACCATTTAAACGCGATAAAATGACCCCCAATCAAGTGTCCTACATTCAATTGCGAGTTTAATAAATGGCTAGAATTCAAGGACACCTTCGAGGCACTATTTCATAATAATGCAGAACTATCTGATATTCAAAAATACCATTACTTGAGGTCTTGTTTAGGTGACGAAGGTTTAAAAATTATTCAAAGTCTAGAGTTTGCCGCTCATAACTATAATGATGCGTGGGCCATATTATGTGACATATTTGATAATGCAAGACTATCATTTAAAGTCTCTATTCAAAATCGAAAAGTTAACTAGAGTCAGCTTCAGAATTACGCGGATTAGTTGATTGCATTAACAAGCATCTGAGGGCATTAAAAACGTTAAAACTTCCCACAGAACATTGGGATTCTATTGTAATTTACATGATGTCATTGAAGCTCGGCAAAAATACCATTCGCGAATGGAAACAATCCAAAGACAAGTAAGTCATAACATTCAGTCAATTCTGTGAATTTCTTAAAAATAGGGCAGATTTTTCAGAAACTTTACAAATGAATGCAAAAGACACACGATTAACTGATAATAAAAAGGTACGCCACACATTTCTGACAAATGCGGAAAATATGACAGAATTAAAATGTAATTTTTGCAAACAACGACAATTAATTTTCTAAAACTGTCCGTACAAGAAAGATGGAACAAAGTTAAAGAAATGAAAATGTGTTCAAATTGTTTATGCTTTGGGCACTTTTATACCCAATGCTAGAAGGGTAGTTGTAAAGCTTGTTCTAGAAAGCATAGTTCATTGTTGCATTATCAACCTCAAATTGAGAAAGTTACACAAACAATATTAACGTGGTCGATAGCAGAGGTAGTCAAGTGAATGCGACTTCTATAGAAAATAGCCAATTTAATGGATCTTCAATTATGTGTGTGAATAATAGTATGAGCTTTGAGAATTATGTTTTATTGTCAACAGCGATTGTAGATTCAGAGACAGGTAGCATTCATAAAGCACATGCTCTTTTAGATTCAGGTAGCCAGTGTTCATTTATTTCCGAGCAATTCGCTAAACAATTAAAGGTGGACACTGCACCTACCGATATATCCGTCTTTGGTATTAATAGTAGTTGTTCGAATTTAAAAGCTAAGTGTGAAATATTAATCAAATTCTCACTTAACGATTTTAAAGCGTGTTTAAATAGTATAGTTGTACCAAAAATTTCGGAAATTTAGGAAAAAACAAAACTCTATTAATTAATACGGTATTTGGTTACGTAGTGTCCGGTTGATTAAGTATTCCTATTCAGAAGCAGGTCTCTTGCAATGTAGCTTTGAGTATCGATCTTCAAAGATTTTGGGCTCTTGAAGAAATTAATCATGAGTCACCAAAATGGTCAAAAGAAGATCAGATTTGTTAAGAATACTGTAACAATACAGTTTCACGTGATTTTACAGGAAAATTCATAGTTAGATTCCCACTAAAATGTGACAGCTCAGAATTAGGAAACTCAAAAGATTTGGCAATTAAAAGATTACTTATCCAAGAGAATAGGTTTAATAGGGATGCTAACTTAAAAATCAAATACACTGCTTTCATACATGAATACTTAGACTTAGGACACATGAGACAATTAACAAATGCTGAGGCGATTAAGGAGTTTAGGTGCTATTTACCCCATTTTGCAATTATTCGGGAACACAGATGTTAGAATTGTGTTCGATGGCTCGGCAAAAACAAAGTCAGGGAAGTCATTGAATGATATTCAATACTTCGGGCCGCCAATTCAAAACGATATCTTCAAAATTCTAATCCGATTTAGACAACACCAATTCGTTGTCATTGCGGACATAGCGAAAATGTACCGCCAAATTCTAATTCATCCCAAGGAAAGATATCTGCAAAATATCGTATGGAGAAATTGTAAAGCGGAAAATATTTCTGCCCGCGAGCTCAAAACTGTTACGTACGGTACTTCCAGTGCACTTTATTTGGCAATTAAATGTATAAAAAAGTTGGCAGTTAACAATAAACATGAGTATCCTATTGCCAGTCAATTGATTGGTCGCGACATGTACGTTGACGATTTAATAACAGGTTTTAGTAGTGAGGAGGAAGGAGTGTTAATTTGCAATCAAATTTCGAATATTCTAAAGTCAGCCTCCTTTTCTTTAAGAAAATGGGCCTCTAATAGTGAGAAAATTCTGAGAGGTCTGTAAGATACATCTGACACTTTTAGCATTCTTGAACTAGGTGAAAATGTTGGGAATCCAATGGCTTAGTCATTCTGATCTGTTGTCATACAAAGTTTCAGACACTCCTAGTCAACCAGTTACTAAAAGAATTTTACTAAGTAGCATCAGCAAAATTTACGACCCATATTGGGACTAGTTAATCCCAAAACTGTGGTCCAAAAAACTAGAATGGGACGAAATTTTACCGGCTGAATTGAGCAAAAATGGGACTATTTTCGGTCACGTTTACCAATACTTAATGAGATAAAAATTCCTCGATTCACCATGTGCAATCAGGCAGTCAGTATAGAACTGCATGGATTTAGTGACGCAAGTAAAGATGCTTATAGTGCGGTAATTTACGTTCGCACTACCGATTTCGATGGAAACGTATTTGTTCGAGTGTTATGTTCCAAAACCAAGGTCTCTCCAATAAAAGTATTGTCAATTCCTCGGTTAGAACTTTGCGGAGCTTTAGTACTTACTAGGTTGGTTAAACAAGTTTCTGATTCCTTAACCTGCAAATTTCAAACGTTTTATTGGTGTGACTCACAAATTGTTTTGTGTTGTTTGAAGTAAGTTTTTGTCAGCAACAGAGTTGCAGAAATTTAAAGATCATCTGACATATCTAAATTGACTTATGTTAACACTAAGGACAACCCTGTTGACGTAGCTTCTCGGGGTATATATCCAGACGATTTGTTTCATTGTAGCATGTGCAGATTGGCCGCGAGCATTTAAAAATACCAAAGGTAATGATTTATCCGAAGTCAGAAAGACTTGCAAATGCTCTTGTTACCAATATTGACCCGACTTTAATTTTTGACAAGTTTTCAACTTTAAACAAATTGAATCGAGTAGTCGCGCATGTTTTACGATTTATTAAGAATCTAAAACACCGTAATCGGACAATGGGTCCTCTTACTGTCTTGGAATTGGAAAATAGCATGTTATGCTTCATTAAATTGGCACAAAAAGATAGTTTTTGCAATGAGATTTCTATGACGCAAAGTAATAAAACTCTGGCTAATAAAAATAGAGTAATCGCTTTAAATCTATTTCTAGATACAGACGGTGTATTGCGGGTTGGGGGAGAGTAAACAATTCATCATTGACGTTTGACGAAAAGCATCCTATTCTATTGAGCGGAAAGCATAAGTTGACAAAATTAATCTTTCAATCTGAACACATGCGACTGCATCATGCAAGCCCGCAACTTCTATACTGTCACCGGACTTGATTACGCCGAGCCGGTGGTATTACGCGATAGAAAAGGTCGTCCATACAAAACTTATAAAGCGTATATTTGTCTATTTATCTGTTTTGCAACAAAATGTGTCCATATTGAATTAGTAACGGACTTGACCAGCGAGGCATTTATCACAGCATTCAGAAGGTTTGCTGCAAGACGCGGCACTCCACATCATTTATATTCCGATAACGGATCCAACTTTGTCGGAGCTCATAGAGAAATCCAACGTCTTTATCAATTTCTAGAGAATTCTCAAGACAAATTTGTAACAATGTGTGCCCAAGAAAGGATTGTGTGGCATTTTATTCCTCCACACAGTCCGAATTTCGGTGGCCTATGGGAGGCTAATATTAAATCAATTAAATACCATTTACTCCGAGTAATAGGTGATTCTATATTAACGTACGAGGAATATCCAACGCTTCTTGTGCAGATCGAGGCAACATTGAACTCCAGACCTCTTTATCCCATGTCCGCAGATCCCAATGATTTAAACCCTCTCGCACTTTCCCATTTTTTAATTGGTCGTCCACTTGTGACACCTCCAGATCCAGCGTACAACGATATCAAAACTAACCGTTTATCCCGATTCCAATTGCTACAGCAAATAAACCAGAGTGTCTGGAAAATATGGAGCTGTTCCTATTTATCCGAATTGCAGAGAAGAAACAAATGGAAAAGCGGCAATCGAACTGTCAAGATTGACGACCTCGTTGTCATAGTACAAGACTATCTTCCACCTATTAAGTGGATGTTAGGAAGAATAGTTGCAGTGCATCCTGGAGTCTGTGAACAAGTCCGCGTTGTGACAGTGCGCACTTCATGTGGTATTTACAAACGGGGGATTTCAAAAATTTGTGCATTCCCACTTCCAGAAAATAACGAATAATTCTCAATTTGAACACGGTGTTCAAATGGGGGGAGTATGTTAAAGAACATTTAGTACGAGCCCCGTATTTTGTAGAAGATTGGTGTCCCACTGCGCTGGCGACTTCGCGTCGAGAGAAGGGGTCGAAGTGATCGAACCACGTACGAGCACGGAGAGATGGAAGCGACAGTGAAAAAAAGACAGTTTTTATGTTCTGTAACGTATTATTTTGTCTGAGTGTGTAAGTTATAATATGGCAGTAAATGTTTTAAAACAAAGTAAATAATCCATTTAATGCATTCCAAAATATCTGAAGAGGTGACGTGACCTATGGCACCAGAACACCTTCCACTATAATTGTGGTAACGATTGTTAAAGTGTCTAAAACCGTGACCATGTAATTAATTTTTGATATTCGGGAATAAAAAAGTCATTGCATACCAAATCAGGACTGTAAAGCGGAATACTTATCAAATCGATTGTTTGCCTAGTGAAAAATTAATTTGGGTGATGATAATTCGCATTCTTATGCTTTTTTCGAGAATTTCTATACAGAGCCTTTGAGTAAGAAGACATGTTTTATTTTACACCTACAATTAAACCCGAAATTTTGAGAGTTGTTGTGCGAAATAAAATACAGAAAGTGAATAAGTAGATACATTAAACCTTTGTAATAAGTGATTAATAGAAAATTGCAGATATCAGGTGAATATTAACTTACATTGAACATAAATAATCTGATTGATTGTTGAATATACAAAAGTAATTACTGATAAGACCAAAAAAAGAAACTGGATCTGCGAACAAATAATTAACACTGTTGCCAAACTGCAGAAAAATTCTAAGCATACACAAAACATACGGCACAAAGAAAGGTATCCGCCCAAGTGTAGAGCCGAGTGACAACCTTTATCGCTGTGCAAGATGGAAAAAATAGAAGAAATGTTTCACTGCATTGAAAATAAATTAAAAGATTTGGATGAAAAAGTAGAAAAACAAATAGCTACATTAAGACTATATTACGAAAAGTGAAATTGACGTAATTAAATAATTTAAATAATTTTTGCTGTGGTCTAGAAGATTTAACTTAGTTGAATACCAATCAATATTATATACAATGTCAGAAACAATGGGTGTTTTGGCAGGAAAAAGCGCTAGGAAGCGTTTGTAAACAAAATGGCGATCGCTAAGCGGTAAGCGCTGTCAACTGCTAAAAAGCTAGGTATTTTCTTCTAGGACGCTAAGTTTTAGCTTTAACCGGGAGCCCTAAAACCCAACTTAAATATATATTTCACAATTTTTTGGGCTGACATTATTAATTTTAATAATACTGTAAGTTAATTGCACAAATCAACTGATTTCATAACAAATAACATGACGGATTGTGTCAACGCTATTGAAGTCACGGATATAGGAAAACAAAATGGATTCCCAGCCCTTCTGAAAACTTTTAACAAAAATGACTGTGGCATGCAAGATGCAAGTCACCATCACGTGACGAGTATTTACGTTGGCCGCATTGAATTTACCAAAAAATACTAAGCTGCTAATTTTTATAGTTTCTTAATTTTCTGTTTGTTTTGCAAAAAACTAGTAGTTTTTTATATAGTAATTAAAAGCGAAGTGTAGTAGCAATTTTGTTTACTAAACCAACCGCTTTTTCAAGAAAATAAACCATAGCTGTGGTTTAGAGTACACATATTACATTTATATTTAAAAATTTTAATTTTGACTTCTAGCACAATACGTTACGGTAATTTCGAGGCTGCCCAACCTGTGGTGTTCGAAAAGACAACTACTAAACATAAAATTTGAAAAACAGAAGTAAATTCTTAAGGATGTGATGTAAACATTTATTTTGTTGATGGATTACAGAATAGCTCTGAATAATTAAGCTTTGCTATTTACGAGATATATAATACAATGTTTGAGACACTTTAGCTAAATAAATTACATAGTTAATATGTTCATATTCTTTTTTCCTTACATTCTATTAACAACTGGTGTAGTAGGGATCTGGAATAATAGAAAATAAAACTTGCATGGAGTAAAAAATACATATATTGATATTTCAAAAGCAACTTACTGAATATATAACAATATAAACTTAATTAATTCTAATACATTTATTTGAAATGGGGAAATACCAAATATTGTATAGAAGGTTTTCATTAATTTTATTATTTATTATATTAGTTTTGAATATTTTTTCTAATAGTTTCTGTAGAAAAGGATTTGTTGGCCTTATTCACAATGCTATTTATTCTGTTACCACTGTAGGTGCTGATAATTAATTTAATAGTTTGTATTGGTTAATTACATAGGGTGCATAATCAAAAGAATGTTCTGATAATCATGGAAAAATATTGTCATTTAAAAGATTGTGTGTCGTCAAACAGCCGTTCCCGCTCCCTATCAAAATTTCCAACACACATTTAATGGAAGTGAGCAATCCTGTCCAGGCTAGTGACACTGCAGACCGTGCCATTTATAGAGCCTGTCGAGTAACTAAAATAGGTAGATTTCAAAAAATTAACAAAAACTAACGTCATTAGTAATAAAATTTTATTGATTTTTATAACTGCGTATGCGCGATGTCATTAAAAAATTTGTCGACGACGAAACAATGGACAATGGAGGATATATATGTCACCTCAATTTTCAAAACAGTGTTTCTCTACATTTGATAAATACGATGGGAGGTTATTAAGACACTTTGCTTTGCCAATATGAGAGGAAATTAACAAAAATTGATGGTAAGTTTTATTGTATTCAATATAGGTCTGTTCCAACCAACACAAAAGCCGTACAATTCGATACAAACCCAGTTGACCTGCTGGTTAGTGGATATAATAAGTCTGTGTAATTTACATCAAATTAGCTGCGTTACTGAGATTGTACGGTACTAGAACGGTATTTACTTCGGTTGGAACAGACCTAATATCATACTATAATTTTGGATATTTTAAAATGTACCCATTGAAAAAACAATAATCTGGGTTTTATTTTAGGTATGTTCCAACACACAAATTTTAATCGTTCCGGAATCGTTATCCAAATCGTTCTTAAGGATTTGTTACGCAGGCGCCAAGTGTTTACCGTTCTAATAACGGTTCCAAAATAGATCGTGGTTGGAACGGTTTGGTTACGGATTCGAGTCTTTAATCACTGGAAGGAGTCAAAAATGTCCTCCCCTTCGTTATCACTCATATTGGAAAATATCAACAAATAGCACAAACAAAAAATAAGATCGCACACACAAAATTCAAGTAATACAAACACAAAACAACAAATCAAGCCAACTAACCTAAAACTGGATATGAATTTATGTGTATTGCGCAAGTTGGTTGCGTTGATACCTGCTGAAGTATCGAAATCATTGTTCCTGAACCGATTCCATAGCTATACCAAATCGGGCTGGAACCAAACAATTATTGTTCGCTATAAACGGTTCTCTCGTGGTTGGAACGCATTTTTGCTATTGCACATGCGCGTCACCGTTCCAAGAACGGTTTTTTGTTGTGCTGGAGCAACCCTTTTATGTTATAGCTATTCCCTCCACCAGTAAAGGTGTTGAGCCATTGACACCTTCACCACATGTGGAAGATATTCCCTCCACCAACTATGTGATGGAAGGTATATTGAGCCCTTGCCGATTTTAATATATATAGCACATGGTGTGACATATTAGGTTTGTTCCAACACATCAAAAAACCGTTCTTGGAACGGTAACGCGCATGTGCAATAGCTAAAATGCGTTCCAACCACGAGAGAAACGTTTAGCAAACAATAATTGTTTTGTTCCAGCCCGATTTGGTATCGTTATGGAATCGGTTCAAGAACGATGATTTCGATACTTCAGTAGGTATCAAGGGAACCGACTTGCGCAATACATATATCCATATTTCTTTAGGTTAATGGCTTGATTTGTTGTTTTGTTTATGTATTAGTTGAATTCTGTGGGAGCGATATTATTTATTTTTGTTAATATTTTCCAATATGAATGATAACGAGGTGGGGGACATTTTTGACTCGTTCCAGTGATTTAAGACTGGAGTCAGTAACCAAACCGTTCCAACCACGATCTATTTTAAAACCGTTATTAGAACGGTAAACATTTGGCGCCTGCGTAACAAATCCTTAAGAACGATTTCGATAACGATTCCGGAACGATTAAAATTTGTGTGTTGAAACAAACCTATTATGGGAATTGAAAATTAAGGCGGGTTTATACAACATTTAAATAATCATAATCACAGTCAGAATTATAAACTTAATCACAATTACTATTCTAATAGGCGTTTATACAATTTTAATAGTCACAGTCATAAGCATAAAATTCATATAAATGAAATTAGCCAACAGCCAAATCAATGAAGTATGATAAAAACAATGATTGACGGAGCACAGAAAGACCTCCAAAAACGGCCAATAAAAGTCATTCTTTAACCGAGACACCTCTTTGTCAACATTGCTCATCGCCTGTTGGTTTCGACGCATGCGCGTTTCAATTCTCGTCATAATTATAATCATAAAGTTAAAAGTTGGAACTCCAAGGTCAGTAAAATTATGCTTATGATTATGAGTGTGACAATTGTATAAACGGACCTATAAGAAATAATTAGTTTAACTCTTATGATTGTGACTATCTAAATGTTGTATAAACCCGCCATGAGTATTAACTTTTGTTGAGCCATTACGTCTAATTATTTGGACTAGCGGTAACCAAAAATCCAACATATCCAATAAAGACAAAAAAAAACAATAAATCAAAAAGTAGTACAGAAATCCAAAAAATATTTAAAAACACAAAAAAGGCAAGAATTCCAAAAAAAATCAAAAACTCCAAAAAAAGGAATTCAAAAAAACAAAAAAAAAATTAAACATTTTTTTGATATTTTTTTTGGCTTTATACAAAAACATGTGTAAACTTATTATTTCAATAGTAAACGCATTTTGTTTTCTTTTGTTGATATAAATTTTCAAACATATTTATTGTTATTATTTTGTGTGTTTACTTGTAGAAGCTCAACCAGAAACGAGAAAAGACTTCCACAAGACGGTGGGATTTTTAAGAGTCCTTAAGATACATTTTAACAATCATATAGACTGCCAGGAGCTGCAGAGTAACTTAAACTGCTTTATTGCGATGCTTTCATAAAAACTGAATGCTTTTAAATGTAGAAATATACAAATACGCGATGTACTAGGTTTAGGCTTGTGATATAAACCTATTTAATACTTCCAGTAAAGAAATAAAGATGCGTTTTAAGTGGAAATTAAATGTTAGATATATTATTTTAAATGTTGTACAATCACAAGTGCTGTTTAGCACTCTTATATGTAATTACTTGGCATCTTGTATTTACAGAGCTGGGCAGTACAATGTCAAATGATGGACTATAAATGGTTATTTTGTAATAAAATACAGTAAATTTGAATATACCGCCAAAACCTAAAATTACAGAAATCCTTTCAACATCACTCACATGCTCTTTAGATGGCGCCACAATCAGTGTCTTCTATCTGTGGGTTATCTTTGATCCTGTCTATCTATAATCGTTGGTCCTGGCCGACAACTGTATAGGTCGCACAGAACACCCCCATCGTTCGCTTTTTTCTGCCAAACACTCCCAATATCAAATCTCAGGGGCGCGTTCAGATCCTACGCCGGGCGAGTTTTATGCGTTCAGATGCTTACATATGGTAAATAATCGGGCCGGTCAGATGTTAGCGGTAAATTTTTCCAATCGTCCAACCATTTAATCCAGTCAACATATCGGTAGAAATTGACCCACATGCGCTTTGCAGCTTATAATGACAGGATTGAGAAGTTTGGGTTATGTTTACAAAATTACAAATAATATAATATACTTCCAAAACTGCCATCTACGGATGTCAGTAAAACTGCGCCATGTATACGACGTACGGCTAACAGCAGTCGGGTCTCGAAACGTCTCGGTCCAGTAGAAGCGAGCTATCGTCGTGCGCATTCGTTTTAATTTTGAGTTTTTAAAATTTAAAAGGTTAACCTATACGTATTTTTATTATTATGGGAAAATGGGAAAAATCAGTTGATCTGTTATGTGTGTGGTAAGGCGTTATCGTCTAAACAAGCTAATTTTCGACGACATTTAAAAGACAGACATGACATAATTGAAAGTGTCAATTTTTCAGTTAAGTGTGAATATGTGTTAAAGAATTACGTACACATTTGCACTCGTTGTTGTTTTATTCAGTTGATAACTAGTGTGTACACCATATTCGAATCAAGTGACTCTAGAAAGAATAAAATTTCCATTTAATAAACAATTAAAATACCTAACTAAAGTTAAATCACAAAACGTGTTGAAATCCATGTCGTTTAATAAATTTATCTAACTTTTTCTATGTTCAATTGATACTTACAAAGAATCATTCTTCCAAATAATTCTCAATTTATTGACTGAAATTTATTCAGATAAGATTTTTATATATACATAGTTATTTTCCAACTAATTTTAAGCTGATCTAAAAAATCATTTGGCAAGAAAAAAAATGTATGACTGGTGTATTCTTACGGCCAAGAAGAATCCTACCGTCCGTTTTTTCTTTACCACACAAAGCATCTGAACGCACTCCTGTTTAAACATCCATCATTCTCGCTTGAACCTTAGTCGCGTTCGTTTTAGGCCCGGGAGTAATTCTGTGTGACTCGTGCTTCATACCGATGCGTTCTTTTTAGTTGGGGCGTCTGACACTCAGTGTTTCCCCTCTTTCCCCTGGAACACTGACGCTTTGCAAGGGGCATGCGACTCCGCCGCAACAGGATTGGTTAAAACTGGAAGTGAACTGTCAAAAAATAAACTGCGTGTGAATGGCGTGCTCGTGCTTAGTTTGAACTTGAATGTAAATAAATTATAAATACATTTGAAATTTGTTTTAATTCCATACTTCTTTAAACTTTTTAACAACGTAATGGACAGAGGAAAAATATTAAATCATCCAAGAAGTGGAGGAAAATTTTGTAGTATCAAATAAGAAAATGCAAAGAAGGTAAGTAGCTACAAGACCTACCAGAAAGTTTTAATTACTTAAATATATCTAGATTTTAGAGAGTCAAATTAACATGAGTTAAGATCTATTTAACAAAAACAATACCTAATATCTATGAATATTATATTAGAATAAAGATTTAATGTGTAGTTTATCTGAAGAATAAACATAGACAAATAATCAAATACTATTCCACTTTCTCTATAGGGATATTTCCTCGAGACTAACCACGCTAACCTGGTTAGAAAAAAGTTAACTACTCTAATTTCCTCGATAAATATTCCAAACAATGACGTCACATTTAACCAACATCTCAAACTACCTGGCCGAGGTAGTTAACATGTGGTTTGAAGCAATGATCTGTCAGTTTGTCGTTGTTATTGAGGTTAAATGTTAATAACAACGGGACTTTCGTTGAAAAAGTAAGTCAGAATAATGAATGTATACAAAGTATTTGTAAACGAAGAGTTATACAGTATCAATGATACAGTAGAAATTATTAATCTTCTACAAAAAGGTAAAGAATTCCAAATTTTGAATAGATATTATTTTCTCTGCCTATAACTGATGAACATTTTATATTATAGTAATATAAATAATAAAAATAATATAGAATGACGATATTGACATCCCCCTATCATATTGATGATGACATACTACACATCCAAACTCACTGACCTATACTATAGGTCAGTGTTCAAACTACGTTAACCACTGACGTCATAGTTTTGTTAACCTGGTTAAGCTAGTTAGTCTCGAGGAAATTCGCCTTATGCTAGGCTCCTTGGTTTGGCTACGTTTATTTTCCGTTCTTTTTGGGAGTGACTCCGAATAGTTCCGTGCCAAACGCTCTAGAGCTAATGACATCTAAAACGAATGCGACTCTTATAAAGTGTAAAATTCACAGATTACTTATACTATAATAGATTAGGTGGTTTGTGGTCAAATTAGGACATAGATTATTCAGTATGATCATGAACATATGCCTAGAGGAAACTTCATTGAAGCCAGAATGACAGAAAAGTTGTAATTTGATTTGATAACTGTCATTTAGTTTGTCCATTTTGATGTTTAAGTTAGCCGAATGTTTCCGTGGCTTTTTAATTAAATATATTTTTTTATTGTAAATAATTGACAAACAATTTTTGTGTCTAATATCCACTTCATTTTGCCACCATGGCTGAATATTTAGCCTCAATTTTCGGAACAGAGAAAGACAAGTAAGGTTATCTTTGATTTCAGTCATTACATTCTATAAAAATTGCTAATTTTTAGGGTAAATTGCTCATTTTACTTCAAAATAGGAGCTTGCAGACATGGTGATAGATGCTCTAGAATTCATAATAAGCCGACTTTCTCACAAACTTGTTTATTACAAAACTTGTATGTAAACCCACAAAATTCTGCCAAGTCTGCTGATGGAAGCCATTGTAAGTTTTAAAAATAATAAATTATGTATTGTGCGGATATGCACTTGTTATAATAATATTTTTGCAGTGGTCGCAAATGTATCTGATGAAGAAATGCAAGAACATTATGACAACTTCTTTGAAGATGTTTTTGTTGAATGTGAGGACAAATATGGAGAAATTGAAGAAATGAACGTTTGCGATAATTTGGGAGATCACCTAGTAGGAAATGTGTACATCAAGGTAAAATTTTGATAATTTAGGGGTGTATAATTTCAACTTAGTTGATTCAATTTTAGTTTCGTAAAGAAGAGGATGCAGAGAGGGCAGTAAATGATTTAAATAATCGTTGGTTTGGTGGAAGACCAGTCTATGCAGAACTGAGTCCTGTGACTGATTTTAGAGAAGCCTGTTGTCGTCAGTATGAGATGGGTGAATGTACACGGTCTGGTTTCTGTAATTTTATGCACTTGAAGCCTATTTCAAGGGAACTAAGGAGGTAACTTGTGCAGTTATTTGATTAACTTGTCAAATGATTAATTGCATATTAACTTCTAGGTACTTGTATTCCAGAAGAAAGGGGGCTAGGAAAGGTAGGTCTCATTCAAGATCTCGTTCTCCTAAACGTGGACGTTCTAGATCCAGAGAAAGAAAAGGTTCTAGATCCCCAAAACACCGTTCTGGACGAAGTGGACGTTACTAATACAAATAAAGGAGTTTGAAAGCATGTTTTCTACATTCAGTAAAAATTTCATGAATTATTTTTTGTTTAAGTAAAAGTATAACACCTTAGTTAGGTATAAAAGAAATAACGTAAGGCGTCGATTTGATGTAAATTTACTTTTTGTAGGTTAAATATGAAAATAAATGGTATAAATTATATTACACACTCAATTTTTAAAATGCATTTTTGCAGTTTATATAATTGTTCATTAAGTACTTTTTATGAAAAAAAGTATATATGATTGTAAAGATCATTTTAGATTTCACAGAATAGTTTTTAAGTTTAAAGTATACGTTGATTTTACTTTATATTAAACTTCGATGCTATGGCTAGATTATTCAATAAATAAATGTTAGATCATTTTTCAGTTTATTAAACAAATTCACAATGAAATAAATATGTTTAGTTTAAAAGAGTCATAAATGGATAGTTTCATTGAATACTTCGTCCCAAATTTGTTTGTTATGACTAATATGTAGTGCTTCAGAGTTTGTATTGGCCAATGTCCATATGGAAATTTAAGGTTATAGGTGAGTGGGTTAATAAGTAACACCCTCCATTGTGACCCAGATGTGCAGTGGCGGCTCCTCCATTAGGTCATTGGGCCAATGACCTCCCATTAAAAAATATGTATATAAAAAAATTAAATATACCTACTATATATATAGTATAAAATTTCTCTTAAATAACGTTACTCCGCAGCAAGTACCTACATCTCTGCGAAAACCAAAATTGCAAATCGGGCTGGTCTCCATTGTTGACCTCAAGGCGTTAAATGGGGACGGAATTTGCCAAGCGCTGACAATCTTCGTGACGTGAAAGAAACACTTCTGAAGTTTGCATGTGTTGGGTCAAAAGCCCAGGTTAATATCGACGATGAATCGACTTTGATTATTACACGCTTACAAAAGAGATGAGTAGAGGGGTTGGCAGGCCGTGCTATATTTTGATTTAGAGAAGATCATTTGAAGCCAAATAATGAGTTGTGTTTTGATGTAATAAGTTATTATTTTGATTAGTTTTTTTGAGGGCTTGTGTTTTAGTTATTTGATCTTATTTTATTTTACACCTTTCATCATGAAATTGACTGTCTCGACCCTTACTTCGTGGAATATGCTCATATTAGTGTTTTTAAATGAAACTCAAGGTCTCTAGTTAATTCCACAATATAATACAAGTTATTGAAAATTCTGAAAAATTGACAATTGTTTCGATAATATTGATTTATCGAAACAATTGTCAATTTTTTAGAATTTTCAATAACTTGTATTATATTGTGGAATTAACTAGAGATCTTGAGTTTCATATAAAAACACCTTTCATCATGTCTGTGGTGCAAATGGTTCAAAATTTGAGAACTAAAAGTGAACTAAATGTTGAAAAACTGTTAAAAATAAAGGAAAGTGGTCGTCCTCTTCCAGATTTAAAAATTAACCACTCTAGCAAGGACAAGACAAAGAAGTTCATTGCAATTTTTGCAGGTCTATGTATGATTTGTCTGATTGGATTTGCAGATGTGAAGTAAGTGATGCATTTTACTGTTTCATTTGTCTGCTTTTTTCGAATAAGTCTTTATGGTGTAAAAATGGTGTCCAAGACTTAAAACATTTAAAAGAGAAAATAAAGAAACATAGTTTATCGGCAGACCATATGAAATGTGGCGTGAGTTTTGCTACAATCGGTAAGAGTTTTTAATGAAAATGTGGCGAAAAATATCTATATTATAAATAAAATAATTGACTGTGAAATTTTGTGGGGCGTTTGAACTTGTTTTGCGAGCGCATGATGAGCCAGAATTTTCTGTAAACCCGGGAATATTTCGTGGACTTATAAATTTTGTTTCAGAGCTGGATCCAATATTCAAAGAATACTTGGATAAGGCTTCAGTTTTTAAGGGTACTAAAACTCTACAAAATGAATTACTTGATTCAATGTTATCAGTGGCTCAAGAACAACTTTTAATTGGACATTCAGTCAGCCGAATATATCGAAGTTCAGGTGGATGAAACTACTGATAGCTCGAACAGAACTCAAATGACTTTTATTATATGGTACATTTTATCCGGTGTCATTCACGAAAGGTTTATAAAATTTGTAAATCCCACTGGCACCACAGCCGAACATTTATCGGAGAAAATTTTTAAAGAATTAGAGGTGGCAGAAATTAACACCTGAAAAGTTAATTGGACAGAGCTATGGCGGAGCTTCTACTATGAGTGGATGATTATGTGGAGTACAAAAAAATTAAAGAATGATATCCTCAAGCAAATTTTATTTATTGTTATGCTCAACAATTAAGTTTAATTCTGCAAAAAGCAGTAAGTCGGAATAAAAATGTTGGAAGTTTTTTTGCCAATTTACAGGGATTTTCCACATTTTTTAGTCGATCTCCAAAACGTACAGCGATTCTCAATAAATTTGTTGAAGTACGTTTACCTCGAGCGGCACCGACATGGTGGTATTTTAATACACATTGTGTGGAGACCGTATTTTTGTATCAAGCTGATATTCTGGCTTCAATTGAAAAGATAAGTGAGGTTGAAGAAGACTCATTTAAAATGTCAATTCAAAAAGTCAGAGACCATATTATATTAAATAAAATATTTCCCGAAGCACCTTCATCTTTTACAACACTTGGTGCAAAAAGAACAAGGAAAAATGAACTCTTAAGCGCCAAGTTGCTATTGGTTTGGAGGTTTGCGACAATAATTTCTGAAATTAACCATCACTTTAGTTTCAGTGATCATTTAGTGATTGCCCAGTTATTTTACAGCGACCAGTTAGTTCGAACAATATAAAATTAATTTTCCAGATCATATTCTTGAGTCAGAAAACTTTTCTAGTATTACTTAAAACTGAACTTCAAGTTATTTATGAACGCGACGATTTTAATAAGAGTTCAGGAGCTGTGCCAATGCTGCAATTATTTATTAACAATTGGAACCTGTAATATTGTTGACTATTTTATGTACATTACCAATGACAACTGTAGAAAGCAAACGATGTTTTTCTACATTAAAGAGAATCAAGAAATTTTTGTGTAATACTATGGGACAGGAGAGATTGTCGGCGTTAGCTATGATAAGCATAGCAAGCAAGCAATTTGTAAATAATATTCATAATTTTAATGAAAGGGTTATTGATCACTTTGCAAATACAAAAGTTCGAAGGCTTTACTTAAATTTTAAAAAGATTTGGACTAATAATCATTTAATTTAAGTTTGTCATATTTAATATGTATAGCAGGGCTTCCCAAACTTATTCATACTGTGACGCCCTTACTACTTTGCTACTTTTTTGCAACGCCCCTCAACCCAGTCTCCAAAAATACTTACCAATTTTAGTACTAGCCTAGTTACAGGTTTATCAGAAGAACACTATTTGAACATTTATAATTTTTATTAGAAAATAAGAACGAAATTAAAACATAAGCACAAAAATAAAAAGATACATATTTATGTAACTGGCTGGTTAATGTGAGGGGTGTGCTTGCTTTTCTGAGCATAGCTTATGAAACCGGGGCTCCAGTTTAGAAATTGCCACTCATTTCTTTTTCTAAGTCTATGTTTGACCTGTACTTGTTCTTAATTACTGCAACTGTAGAAAAACCCGTTTCGCACAAGTACGAAGTCGCAAATGGTAAGAAAACCTTATATGCAGCAGTGCTGATGGCACGATATTCATGAGAAACAGCTCCAAAATTCAAACAGTTTGTCCTTGTCGTATTGAAGCTTTAGGCTGGAATCACAGGACAATTCTATTAGTTGTTCTTCTTCCTCTGTTGAAAGTGTAGATGGTGTGGGTGACTGGAAAGGGTTTCTGACCCAGTCATATTGCTCCAGATTTTCGGGAAAATACTTCTCAAAGTGTTCGCTTAATGATAACAAGTGCTGTGTAAACGTAATTTTTAAAGAGGGATCGAGGATTTCTATCGATTTTTCTCGTAGAATACCTTGTAAAGCAAGGAAACAGGCAATTTCTTGATCTTCTAATTTTTTCTTCCATAAGAGCAACTTCTTCTGAAACCCATTAATTTTATCTGCCAATTGCAGGATATGAGTATTGTTTCCCTGCAAAGACTTATTAAGATCATTTAATTTGTTAAATATGTCACAGAGGTATGCTAATTTTATAATAAACTCTGAATTAATAAAGTTTTCCGCATCATTATGTGATTCTGTATGTAGATACATGTAAAATTCATTTCTTAATTCGTATACACGTGCGAGTACGTTACCTTTGGACAGCCAACGAGAGTTGCAATAATAAATTAAAGAGGTATGCTCGGCTCCCAATTTCTTCACAAAGTTTATGGAAAAGTCTTGATTTCACGGGTCGTGTTTTAATGTAGTTCACCAATTTAATAATGCTATCCATAACAACACTTAATTTAGGTGTAATGTTCTTTGCTGCTAAGGCCTCTCTATGTATGACACAATGTGTCCATTTTACACTTGGAGCCTTGGTTTTGATGAGAGCTTGTAGTCCTCAATACTGTCTAGACATCGCCCGGGCACCATCCGTACACACGCCCACACAGTTATCCCAGTTAATATTATTTTCAGTCATATATTTATTTAAAATCTCAAATAAAGTAGTAGCTTTACCACTTTCACATATTTTTTTGCAAAATAATAAATCCTCACATACATTTGTTTCTTGTATGTACCGTACGTAACATATCAATTGAGCATCATCATTACTATCAGTCGCCTCGTCCAGTTGAATGGCAAATAAACCCCACAATTTGCTCATTAATATCTTTTGCCATGTCGTGAATACGACGACTAATCGTATTGTTTGAAAGAGTTACATTTTTTATTTCTTTAGCTGCCGATTCTCCTATCATCACTGATACCATATCAACTGCTGCAGGTAAGATCAGTTCCTCAGCGATCGTGTGTGGTTTTTTACATTTGGCAACACGGTGAGCTACCATGTAAGAGGCGAGTAATGCTTCGGTAGAAATTGATGCTGTTGAAACCAAAGCCGTGGACTGATGTTTTAGTTCTTGCAATTTTCTTACAAAAAAATCTCTTGGCTTACCTTGTAAATGACTGTAAGTTGATTCCAAATGCCGTTTTAGTTTATTAGGAAGCATACTTTCAGCCGCCAACACTTTGTGACAAACAACACATCCCCTTTAGTAATGCAGGTAAATCCGAAATTCAAATATTGCTCGTCATATTTCCTATATTTCTTCTTTTTACTTAAATTAACATTACTGCTCTCGCCTGAGTCTTCACTTCGTTTCCTATTCTTTTGAATAAAACTATCCATTATTGTAATCAAAACTCCTCGTGCGTAGTTAAACAAAACAAAAGATTGAATGAATGACATGAACACGCGTGACAGTTGCGAACACGAGGGAGAGGAGCCGGTCGGCAGCGGCGGCCCCGCTGTCCGAGCCGAGATTTATGTCAGAATTCAGAATGCACCCGGCGCTCAATCGACTCGGTCGCATTGACACACGACGCTCCTGGGTTTGGGAAGCCCTGATGTATAGAAATGAATAAAATATGGTTTTTTAAGAGAACATCATTTTTATATAAAACAAGCGTTGCCCAAAAAAATGTTTTGCCTCTCTGGCTTTGGAAAAGAACTCCACAAATTTTGCTTTTTTAACGACTTCTGGGCAGAAATTGGGCGTGATCTTTCGAAAAATTTCCACCCACGGCGAATAGGCCTCCGGGAGGCTGGTCAGTGTCGTTCTGTATTTTAAGATTTTGGTCACATCACTATAGAATTAACCACGAGCCGCCTCTACTATTATGGCTCACGCCTTGTAAGAGTATGCTGCACAGTCCACACCTTTTGATACAGAAGGAGGGTCGCACTTTGCGAGACTTTTAAAACCCGTGGGTTACAGTTAGGTGTAAAGCCGAAGGTCTGGAATCTGAGTTTTTCCAGTGCGGAGTAGGTACAGAGAATGCAGTTTCGTCTTCCATGTAACAGAAGCGACAGTCCGATTTTTGTAACAGACCTATCCTTCTCAAATGTGTTACTAAACGACAGTGCCCTGTCAACAGTTTTTTCAGAATGCGTAAATCAGACCTACACCATTCTAAGACCTGTTGGGAGGCTTTCTTCGAGGGGTTTATGATAAACGCCTCTGGGTGTGAGAGACCGGGTGAGTCTCGAGCGCTTTACACTAAGCCCAATCTGAGATGCAGCTTTTGGCGGTGCTTATTGTAATGCCAACAATCGGTTCTGGACTGATCAAAGAAGAATCATTCCCCCCACGCCGCTGTGCCCTGGGATCCAGATCAAAGTAACTTTGTTCCGCTTATCCAGGTGGTCAAAGATCTGAATGGACTTCCAAACCAGCTTAGAATTCACTTCATTGGAGCTCAGTGCTTTTAGGAGCCTCCTGGTTATCTGATATGCTTTTAATAGACCTATTCACCAGATGACTGTTACTCAGCCCTCTTGCGCCCAGCCCTATAGCTATCAACTCTGCTTGTAAGATTATGGTGAACTTGCCAAGGTTTAATGAGATTTTAACTCTTGGGTTAGTTCCGTAAACCTCCGCTCCTACGCCGTTTTCGGTTTTGGAGCAATGCGTGAACTGCACATAGTTTGAGGGTGAAAATAAGTTGTCACTCTTACGCCAATCATCTCTCTCAGGAAATAAGACGTTGTAGGATTTTACGAGTATGTGATGATTACGAATTTCACTCAACAAACTCGTGTGATCTCTTTGTAGCTCCATATTGTCATGACTACTTGACGTTGTAAGTCTGTAGGTGACCATCCCAGCTTTCCTAGCTCTATATGCAGAGGGGTTAGGTTTAGAATGGTCTCCATAGCAAGTGTCAGTGTCGTCGACATATCTCCCATGATGGCCAGGTACGTGAGACGCTGTATACCAGACACTCATTTTGGACGTCCGTTGCAATCCTGTTTGTCACCAGACGACCCAGCCATACAGTACCATTGGTTTAATAATGCTTGATATATCCACTCATCTTGGAGCTTATGCCCCCGAATTTGCCGCATATCCTTCTGAGGTTCCATAGGTATAGTCTGGTTTTGTTGACTTTTTTTCCAAATGGGAGTAAAGGTAAATTTTGTATCCAGGATAATACCTAAGTATTTGACCTCTTTTTCAAACTGGATTGGTATTCCAGATACTAAGGGTATCAGGAGTTTATCTAGTTTCCTTCTTAATGTAGATGGAAGACTACAGTTTTGCTAGGGTTCACAGACATCTGTTTCTGGTCGCACCATCTGCTTATCGTGTTTAGGGCTTGTTGAAGGATTTTGGAAATGACTTCCACATGCTTCCCCCTAACTGGGATTGCTAGGTCATCCGCATACCATTGGATCTCCACACCCTGTTTAGAGAGAATATTCAGTAGGTCATCTACCAGAATCGTCCAGAGAAGGGGTGAGAGTACACCTCCTTGGGGACATCCTCTGACTGTCTCTCCTTGCAGCGGTGCTGAAATGTTGCGGTGGGTCTACATGTTGTTGATGCAGATTAGATTTTCTATCTGTCCCCTTTGAAGAGCCGTTAATAGAGTCAGTGGGAGGGCTTTATTGAACGCATATTCAATGTCTAAGAAGGCACCCAGCGCAATCATTTTGTTTTTAAGAGAATGGTCGATTTTACCTACAAGATGGATTAAAGCAAGGTCTGTTAACTTGCCTGCTTGTTAAGCATATTGGTGGAGATTTAACGGACTGTTCCGTAGAGGTCCCTCCCCAATGTGCATGTCTAGGATCTTCTTTAAGGTTTTTCGGAGAGGAGGAATGATGTTAGGCAGATGGCACGGTAGGAAATAGGTAGAGAGGTGTCTCTACCGCCGTCTGAATGAAGATAACCTTCCTCATCGTCCACCCTAGTGGAATATAGTTCCAGGCTAGGCTAGGCTTGCTCTGTATACTCGTACCAAAACTGGCACCAAGATGTCTAGGCCTTTTTGGAGAAGGACGGGGAAGAGTCGATCCTCTCCTGGCGATTTAAAGGAGGATAGTTTACCGCCCGTATGACTGTGTTTGGAGAGACAATTATAGCTGCGAGTCTCCAGTCATCTTCACCAGGCCGATTAGCCGGCCGTGTGGGGACGAGAGGGCACTTTGGCTTGTTTTCCAGAATCTGACTACTTGGTAAATGCGTCTATAGTAGAATCTCTAACGTTTCCTTTATAGAGTCCATATAGGTGTCGTTGGGTATTTTCAGTAACACCACTTCACGTACCAGATCTCTCGAGAATCTTGTTGATTCTAGTTCTAGCAGGTTTGTCCGATATACTCTGACAGAACTCTCTATTTGTCTTTCTGATAGCTTTGCTGTACTCTGTTAGAGAACTGTGATCTTTGTCCCAGTTGCCTGACTATTTGGCCTGGTTGAAGAGGCGCCAGACCTCCTTTTTTATTTCTAGTGTTCTGCTTTACCAAGTGTCTTCTTTCCTTTAGTGGCAAGTTATCTTGGTAGGCAGATATGAGGACTGTTTGGAGTTTTGACACTAACAATTTCTATCTTCTAAAATGGTCTCCACACTTCGCAATGCAATAACTATATTTAGTTTAAAAAAAGTCGTAAAAGTGAAAAGCTTCATTGAATAATTCATCCCAAATTTCTTGATATCACTAATATGATATGTAATGCTTCAGAGTTTGTATTGGCAAGTGTCCTTATGAATGCGTTTAATTCAGCTGTACAAATTATGAGATATTCGATTTTGAAATCATTACATCTCTCTGTCATTTTCATATCTTCTAAAATGGTCTGCACGCTTTGCATTGAAATATAATTAGTTTAAAAGAGTCATAAGTGGAAATCTTCATTGAGTACTTCATCCCAAATTTGTTATCACTAATATGTAGTGCTTCAGAGTTTGTATTGGCTAGTGTCTTTATGGAGATGTTTAGTTTAGCTGATCTGTAAGTGTACACATTGTGAGATATTCGATTTTGAAATCATAACATCTTCCATATCTTTCGCTCAATTTCATATCTTCTAAAATGGTCTCCACACTTTTCCTTCTTTGATTTTATCAATTCATCGCTTTATTGGTATTACTCTATGTACTTTTATTTCTCCACATTAATAATTCTTTATATAAGTATATACTAATGCTTTATTTTATACAGCATTGATGATTGTTTGGCCATTTCTTAATTCTGTTCCATATAATTTTCCAGATATTTTTCATTTCAATTATTTGTGTTTTCTTCTTATTACCCAATATACAATATTCCATATACTGACATTGCATTATTATTTTAGGTTTCATATCTGTTTGTTAAAAATCATTAAATTTTTTGATTGGTGCACTTTTTTTGTCTTCTTGTTTTTCAGCTTTCCAACATCCACTCCTGAATGTAAGCTTCTTACAGGCTTTTTCATTTTGATCTGTCTCTGGCTTGTTCCCAGCTTCTATCCGCTGTTTTTCTTATATTGTCCACCCATCTGCATTGTAGTCTACCTAGACTTCTCTTCATTTCTTGTGATCTACATCTCTCTGGCTAAATGGGATGTCCACCTCCATTTAAGGCCTCTATCTCCTCCATTATGTCCTTCAATCCAGTTGTTCTCCCCACCTCTTCATTTGCGATTATATCTCTCAAGATGTTGAGCATTGCATGTTCCATCGCTCTCTGTGCCACTTTTAACTTATTTATACTCTGTATAGCCAAAGTCATTGTTTTTATCTCATAATTGGCAACAGGTATAGGGATAGGAAGTACGTGATGTGCATGTCGTACAAAATGTGCGGTACACTTCAATGTACGATGTGCGTGCCATACAATTTTACGGTACCGACAGTACAATCAAACAGCACCCAACTGGCAGCCAGCAACACACTCACAGCTAAATAGGTAAATACATTCGTACTATGAATATAGTATATAGTGATCAGAGGGATATACTTGTAAACAAATTGCTTACGAAATTTTAGTAACTAAAGTATTTATATACATTTTTTTAGTTTGCTTGACAAAAATTAATTTAAGAACCTTAGCACACAAAGCACTGAAACTTATTTTGATGCACATACCTATTTGAAAAATTGAAATATTACAAGGTTTGAATAGTAATAAAAAACAATATTATCAATTCGTTACAAATACATGTTTAAAAAAATAATTAAATATTTATCTTGCAATTTAAAATAAAAATTTTCAAATTCACAAATTCAAGGAATTTATTATAACAAATTTTAGCTTAATAGTTTGAACCCAAAATATTTCAAATGGTAGTGCATTCTTTTATGAATATATTAATTATAATAAAACAATATTTAGAGGTATTATTATTTTGTAGACTCTACCACGCCAGCAAGTATTGTGTGATCTTAATCACAACAGAATAGAACCCAACAACTGCCTAAAACTGCTCAGTAAGAGATTTTTTTTATAAAAAGGTCTTTATATACAATAGTTTATATCCCTAATTACATGTAGCTCAAGAAATATAAAATAAGTAAGTAATGCCGATGTTCTGGCCATTTCCGAACCACTTGTGTACGTCTGAGGGTATGAGTTGGCTTCTCGCTCTTGTGACATCATCCAATTGTTTCTGGATGGGGAAGTTACTTTGTCCCTGGTATAGAAATATGACTCATGACTCCCTAGTTTTTTTCGACAGGTATATCCCCGAAAAACAGGGTTTCAAAATCGAACGTTGGGTTAGGTTATGTGAGACGGCAACTTGGCTGAAGTTAGTAATGATACAATTTTGTTTTAGTTGATTTATAATATGGATTTGTTTTTAGGAGTAACTAGGTTAACTCATAAGTTGAAGTAGTTGGTTGTTGGAGATAACAATCAGTTATGTGTATAGCGACCCGTGCAGAAGCCTACACCCACTGTCGCGAATGTCTTCTGCGTGATTGGCGGCTTTGAGTTCATCACGAAGATTTTTTGGGAGACAGTAATTGTAAAAATTAAATGAAATTTTTAATATGAAGTTCTTGACAGTGGGTATGTCGGCTTGTTCGTGTAACCATGTGGTTTTTGAAAGTTTGGGGTAGCTTGTTTTGTATTTGATTGCCATGCGGAGACACTTGTTCTGTACCACCAGCAGGGTATGGAAATTGTGTTTTGTGCCAGTAAAATACACTTGGGCGGCGTATGTCAATATTGGACGGATTATTTGTTTATATATGATTAATTTATTCGCCGTTGATAGATAGCTACTTTTGCATATGATGGGATATAATCTACTCATTGCAATTTTAGCTTTTTGAACTTGCTTCTTTATATGTGCATTAGCGTTTGTGTTACCTTGTAAAGTATATCCTAGATAACTTAAAGTGTTACTGGGTAAAAGGTGTCCGTCAATACACAGCTGATATTGCAACAAGTACTTTGTCTTGGATGTGTTGATAGTTAGCTTATTCTCTCTCAGGTATTATTTGTGTGTTAATGCGTGTCTATACGTTGTGTAGTGAAGTGTCCGAGACTTTTGCTGATGCTACAAAACAGGTGTCATCTGCATACATGGCTGTTAAGACTTGTGGTGTGGTTGGTAAATCGTGGGTAAATATTGAATATAACAAAGGTGATAGAACTGAGCCCTGAGGAACTCCGGCTTTTATGGGGAAAGGTCCATCTGAGCCTTCATTGATGCTTACATAAAACTTACGGTTAGTAACATATGAGGGCACTATATTAACTAAGTATTTAGGTAAATTTATTTTGATTAATTTATAAATTAATCCCTCGACCCTTACAGAGTCAAACGCTTTTTGTATATCAATAGTGACAATAACTGATTTGTTCTTTTCTCGAAATCCCTCTCTGACGTGGTTAAATGATTTGTGCAATAGTACTGTGCCCTTCCCTGAAACCGTATTGCTCGGGGGGTATAATGTGGTTTTTGTCTGTGAAATTTTATATTCTTTTAAAAATTATTTTGTCTATGACCTTTGCTATGTTTTTGATTTCTCCTTTTATTACACTAACTAAATGTCTGTGTGCAGAAACATTTCCATCAATAACGATGGGAGTGCAAGTGGAGGAGCTTTTTTTGTTGGTGGTGCTGGTAGTTTCTTTAGTTTTAATTCGCTTGCTATCTTCTTTATTTACGTTATCTTCCGAGCTGCTGGATGAGTCGTTGAATTCTCTAAACCTCAGTTTTTTACGTTTCTTCTGCGTGGTGTTGGATTCGCGTAGATCATCATCAGATACTTCTGATGAGTCATATTTGTTATGAGTAACTGCGGTTCGTTGACTTTGGGATGATTGTTTGATAATCTCAGTGAATTTTCTATACTTTTTCGGTTTAATAAAATCTGCGGGCATCACTTCGAAAACTTCCATTTGTTCACTTTGTGTAACAGTGGTAATAGCGTTTAAATCCTCTACATCCTTGGGCGGCATGTCTAGTGTTCTGGCTGTAATTGGCTTACTTCTTTTAATCAGGGTCTCGTACTGTGACTTAAATTTGTCGGTAGTTGGTTTATCGGCGATATTTTCAATTTGGTCTTCTACTTCCTGAGCCCAAGATGGGTTCGTTTGTTTATGTACTTGGGCCTTAGTAATTATCATTTTTATGGGTAGGTTTTTTGTTTGAGTTCTCTGAGGTGGATTCTCTTGTCTCATACCCAATTGTATCTTCTTCCATATTGTTATGAATAAATTTCCTTTTGGCTATTTCTGATTTGTCTGGCGTTGAAGTTCTGTTTGAATTGTTTCCAAGACACGTGGGTATATCTAGATTTAGGTTTTGAACCTCGATATTTGACTGCTCAGTAAGAGATGTGGTTCATGGTATTCCCTCTGTACTGTACAGTACAGTTTGATGTACTGTATGGTGTATGTGCTAGTACAACCAAGTGTATTGCTCATCAATAAGTAGGTAGAATGCAGAAGTTTTTCTCTTTAAATTTTTAGGAACTTCTAGCACAGGCCAGAGCGTTATTTCCACCTTTTGGTTTTCTTTCCCAGATAGATATAGTGAGTTTCTAACTGTATATTGTCTACACACTGATGTAGAGGCTCATTATTTTAGATTTCTGGATATTCATTTTCAGGCCAGCTTTATCCGATACTTGGTGTAGTTCTCTCACCATTTCAGTCAGTTCATTTAAGTCACTTGAAATGAGAACGATATCAGCAATATGCATGTGACCAATAGTGATTTCAGTTTACGTGCTCGGAAATCACTATCTCTGAGATTCATTATGTCATACACCTAGAAAAGATTGATACTAATTCCACTGCGAGCAATATCTCTTCGATTGTGTAATCGAACACACCTCATCGAATGGCGGGAGAGGGCAAACCTAACCTCACTGGTTTTACGACTTTGATAATTTTTAAGAATATCGAAGATTGTTATTTTAAAATAGGTGACCTGGTTACAATAACGTTTGTTAATCCCCTCAACTTCATCATCTGAACAGATCATCAGATGAAGAGAGTAGGTAGTTACGTATATTCCATAATTTTAGTTTTTTGCTCCATAATTAACAACAAAAGTACATATTAGTGATAAATCTACAGGTTGTTGATTTTGACACCACAATTATTCAATAACATGAGGTTATATTTTCAGAAGTGCTCTCCTCGCTCTTTCAATATTTTCAGATCCGTCTTTTTATATTTTACAGCAGTAAAAATGTAAAACAGAACACACAACTCTAAGATAGGGCGGAGGGTTTAGTTTAAATAGAACACGGAAATCTCTCGCAGGTCTCGTTCATATGCTTAGAGACCGACCGAGAGCAGTAAACTGAAAACGCTATAAGGAACGAACTGTTTATTTTGATATGGTAATTTTTTGAACACATGTTCCAGGACCAGTATGAATAATTTTGGAGAGATGGTGTCACCTAGGCTCACTCCTCGTCTGACCTTTATATTATTTGTTCTCATATTGTTATTAATTCTTACATGAATTTCTGCATTGTCATGAAATCTCTAATGACGGCTCTGTATCTACTATCCATTATGACATTGTCCATAACTTCAAGAATGTATTGTATTTCAATGAAATCAAAAGCCAGATGAATTGGGATGTTGTATTCTGTCGTTTTTCAATTAATATGCGTAGGGTTTATTTTTTGTCTTATTTTCCTATATTTCAGCGATCATTCTAGCTTGGATACTTATATGCAGTTTCTCTATACCTTTTTAGTTCTTTTATTTAGTATTAATACTCTCAATATTACTTCATTATTTGTATTTTACTTTTTGAGTTGGCAACACACCACTAATTTTGTATTCTTGATTCTCTTTTCCTCCATGGCATTTCACTCATATATACTTTTTACCAGTGTTATCTACAATCTCTCTGGGGGTATCACCTTATCAGCTTTTTCCAACCTATGTTATATACATTCTCGATTTGATTCTCATCAGCTTCAACCTACATTCTTTTCAACATACTTATTGAATATGTTTCATATCTTTGATTTGATTTTACTTTAGAGCCAATAAAGTTTGTGTATGAGCATATTTGAGGAAGTAAAACAAAATTTCAGGCAACGTTTTTATTGTTTTTATAAAAAGATACTTTTTCAACATCAACTAAAACAAGATGGGCAGCAGACACCTGGGAGGTTCTAAAATAGTTACAATTTGTTCCACCTTTATAAATGTCTATAATTTTGATAATCGGCATTCCTAATATTCAACTATGTATGCTCCTTTCATTATGTTATATTGGTTCGATGTGCTGAAAACAGATTATATATTTTTCATTTTATCAATTTACATGTAGATTTTGTTGTTGATTCGTAATTCATTAACTAGGAAGATACACCATCCAAGACAACATTTTATATAGATCTAGTCCAGTTTAGACATATTGGATGATACACCTTCCGATTTTTACTTACCAGAATTATAATGAAGGAATAAATCAGGAAAATTCTGCCATAGGAAATCAGAGAATAAAGAGAAGCTGTAAGCTGGTATCTTATCTTGCTTATAACTTTTTACTCATAAAATTTAAACATTTGTGTACCATTCCCTTATGTCATGATGTTTGCTATTTAATTTCAGAACTAGGAGGTTCTGGTTTTTATTAAAAAATTTGATCCAAATTAGGATATCAATGGAGCTCATTTATATATTTTAATGTGTTGTATTCTGTGTCATCTTTATTTTTACGTTACGTTATGATCACTTCTCACTCAGACACTAATAAGGAATATAAAATTATAAAAAATCAAGTTAAACTTTCAAAATTACGAATACAGCAAATAATCTGTTATTCGGCTAACATTTTCTTTAATTAGACCTATATTTACTACATATAGTACATGCGCTGATGACATTACTTTAACAGTGGTGTTAATTTTAACAAAATATACCCCAATACAATTAATTATAAGCAAGATAATACATTCTAGGTTGTATGATGAGCTTTATGGAAGTTACAAGACTTCAAATGCTTATTGAATGGCCTTAAAAAATTATGTAAACATCTTAATTAGTCATTGACATTAATTTTGATAAAGGGTTAATACAAATAGCTATTAAAAATACTTCATTTTATAAAACATAATTGTTACAAACTTGAAAAAAAATGCTGCCAAAATTTACTTACCAGTTTTTGGTAACCTCAATAACTCCTTATCTCCTACTGTGACTTCATGAGGTTGGTCATGATAATTGTAAATTATATGTAACATTTTTTCTTCTCCTAATGCGGGATCAAAGAAACCAGGTAGCTCAGACTAAAAGAAAGTACTATATATAATATCAGTTAATCGTTGGACTAGTAAACTTTTTATTTACAATCATATCTATAATCGAACCAGTAGTGGTGTTTTAAAGTAAGAAAGTGAGGCTTTCTTGCCATCGGGTGGTGATATATTCATTTGTTTTACTACTTGGCCTTTTGGCTTTGGTAATCTTTTCCTAGGCCGTCAGGTCAATCTGTCGGAGATATTTTTCCCTCTGTTTCTTCCTTCCTTTCTTCTCCAGATTTATTTGCATTATTGTCCTTATTTTTAGAAGCCCGTTCTTTGTGATTATAATATTCTTTCCTAAGTAAGATACACATTTTTTTGTTTAAGGTTGATAAATGTTTCATCAGTTTCTCACTTCTTGACATATTTTTATACTGTTCCAATTTCATTATTCGGATCATAGCTTCTTTTGCAAGAGCATCTGCCTCACCTTGCTAGATCCTTTTCATGGCCCATACTCATACAAAACTTATGTTATATTAGTTGCTTTAGAGAATTTTGAAAATCCGAAGCAATTCTAAACACTTGTGTTATATTTGGACTTACTTATTATCTAAGATGTATCGGAAAGACCATAAAAAACCTGTTTATATATTTAGAAAATTAAATTTTGTTGGTTGAATTAAAAAAAACATTACATGAAGCAAGTTTTTTACTTACTTTATTCTGAACATGAATTTCTAATTTACTATCTTTGACTAGACACTGTATAGGAATAGTTACATCTAGAACTTCATTGGACAGTTCATTATCGCCTTGATGACTAGTATCTAAAATTTTGGTATTTGTAACGATGTTTCTTTTCAACATTTGAATATTTACCTTTCATAATCCTTCCATATATGGCCTTAATGATAACCAATCCCTTTTTATTGCTCTCTTCATCTCTTATCCTATTGTAAGTAACATTCATAAGATCTTGAGCTGCAGCTGCTTCTCTCCGCTTTTCTAGCAATTTATTATAATTATTCTGTTTTTGTTTTTCTACCTTCTTGTTTTTCTCTTCCTTCAAGAAAGGTTCAACAAAACCTTTTTTAACAACTATGTATATTACTAAAGGCACTACAGTAGCATAAAAAACGGGGGCCGGCATTATTTCTTCACAGAGATGAATCGGGAAGGAGTATGTTTGAGACGCTCGTGTTAGCCTGTAATATTTTATTTACATTAAATATAAAGGGTATCATGCTGTGTAAAAATATTTACTAACAACTGAATCAAGACAGTGAACAGCAAAAAAAATAACAGTAGTGGAATTTATTTAGGACGACTCTAATCATAATAAAGTTGGATTCATTAGATTTACTGTAGTAAATAATTATTTATCTTCATTTTATAACGTATTCAACACAAATTTGTGTTGCTCAGTATTTTTTTACTTTTTGTTTAGTCTACATGTAGGAGAACAAGAGAAACCGATATCATTAACAGAATAGGGAAGCTTAGGTGGCACACGTGGCAAGTCCAAATAAAGGGTCATACAGGGTAACATTTTGGAGACATCTGAAAAAAGAAGTATTGGAAGACCCAATAAGAGATGAATAAACAATATTTTCGATGTAGCCGGACAACAATGGATGAGAACAGCCAACAGTAGAGAAGCATGAACCAAGCTAGAAGAGGCCTATATTGAACAGTGGATGAAAGAAGACAAATATACAGAAATAATTCTAGACTAATATGTGACTATAATATATTTTTGAGTAAAGAGACCAGATAAAACCAGATGCTTTTTAGGCTAAGATAAGATGGTTATATTTATGTAAATCATCCAAATGGTATTTCAATGGGGAATAAATCCAGAGTTTGAACATAACTTAGCAGTTTGATTTCCTCCTGTCGTAACAATATGGTCTGATATGGACCAAAAGACTATGTAAGAAATGAGGAAGCAGATAACTGAAAGGCACTGCAGATTAAAAAAATGCACAAAAATCAGTTGAATGTAATTTTGAGGACTAATATTGAGAGTTTATTGCATATTTGAAAAAAAATATTTCCTTATTGATACTTAATCCCATCATATCTAATATATTGATATTTACCTTATTTTAAGTTTAACTCCAGATGGTATACCGCATACAACAGCAAATGCTAAATTACTGTGTTTGGATATTTTTTTCTCTGCCCCATATTCTAAAACTCCTCCAAATGTGCCTGCTCTAAAAAAATACTAATTTAGGACAATATTTTTCATAAATGTGGATTCTTACTTCACTGCTAGTCTAAGCTTCAAGTCCTGACTTAATATTTTTCTTGTGTATTGTAAAAGAACAAAAGAATGTGGTAATCCTACTTGTATTGAAAAGTTGTAACGGTTCTTTTCTAAAACAAGCATTGAAAATCAGTAAGGTAGAGAGAATATGCTTTATTTCAATGAAAGCAGTAAATAAAATGAAATGGATACTACAAACATTTTTACTTCCAATTTTCAATTTAAGCAAAAAAATAAATTTGTCAAATGTCACATAAATGTGAACAATGTAGAGTATACATTAATCAGGAGAAACATAAAAAATAAGAAAGTGAATGAAAATTATACATATAAATTTAATAAGAAAATGAACTAAAAATAGACTAAACGACATTACACAAACTCTGAGAAGAGAAATATATAAAATCGAAAATCAAACAATAAATTCCTACCTCCAGGGACTTACATACTGACCAACTCCAATCAAGAAAAAGCACTACTTGTCAGCTATTTAGAAAATACATTTCAATCAAATTAAATAGCAGAAATTCTACCAGAACTAAATGGTTTCATCATATAGATCAATATAATTACTGTCCATTATATCAAAACTTTTTTAAAAAATACTCTTGAAAAGACTCAAACTCATTATTGAAGAAAAATGCACAATTCTCTCACATAAGTTTGGCTTTAGAGAAAAGAACGCAACAATAGACCAAGTGCATACACTACTGATCGACTAAAAAAAGCTCTGGAAGAAAAGAGGATATTTCTGCTATGAAAAACGATATACCTGCCGATATCTTATTAATGAAAAACGACATTGCCGCTGACGTTGAAAATGAAATTTCGTCTCTAAAATCTGAAATAGGGAATAAGATGTCAACGATGGACGAGAAAATCGAGAATAAGCTGACAACGATGGACGAGAAAATCAAGGAGTTAGAAAGAAAGATGACAGATATAAGAACTCAAGACACGGCAGCGAAAGAAAAGAAGACCGAGCATACAAAAACTTGCAAGCCAGAAACACACCCTAAGTTAGAAGACATTGGTAGTTTTACCCGAGTCAAGGCCCCGACGTTCGATGGAAAAATGTCGAGGACCAACTATGTGAAACAATTTGAAGCAGCCGATAGAGTGAATAATTGGTCTGATAGAGAGAAGGCAGTGAACTTAACTATCGCGCTTCGGGGAGATGCCTTGATGTACTCCAGACGATACCACTTGAAGAAACGGATGACTTCGAGCAGATGAAGAAGAGGTTGGACATGCGATATGGTCATGAACATCTAGAACATTTGTACCAATCTCAGCTGAAGAACCGAACGCAGAAACGTGATGAATCCCTTCAAGAATATGAAGTGGACATTACCCGACTAGTTCGATTTGCTTATCCGTCAGCACCAGAGAGCATGATGGAATGTCTGGGCATCCAAGCCTTTATTGATGGCTTACGTGACCCCGATATGCAGAGGACGCTTCGTTTAGCCCATCCGAAAACATTAGTCGACGCATTGACAGCTGCTTTTGAATATGAAGCAGCAACGAAGGCTTCGGGATATAACAAAATTAGGACCATCCAAGAAGAAGGTGACGAAGACAGATTTGACCAGTTCGTCAGCTTAATTAAAAATATGTTGGACAAGAGGAAGATCAGATGCTGGAATTGTGGCGAGCTAGGGCATGTACGTAGTTCGTCTAAGCGCCCCAGGACTCTTGTAAACCAAGAACCCCGGTTACAGGAAAACTAGAACGGGTCGGCTACGAGGGGGCAGCACCGACCCATGATCGTTCCAAAGACCCTCTCATACTGATAGCTTCGCTCAGATGTCGCAACGACAGTGTGAATTAAAGAAAATCAATCCAAAAAACTAGCAAACGAGAATGGAAGAAAAAGGACAAGAAATGACGGTTGGGCACGAACAAGGACATGAAAAGGAATTAACTAAAATAAAAAGAGATCAAAACCATAAGACTAAAAAAAGAAAACAAAATTCAAAATATAAAACAATGAAAATAAGCACATGGAATGTTAGGACAATGTTATTGGCAGGAAAAATGCAAGAAATAGGATCGGAATTGGGAAGGTATGGAATAACATAGCTGCTTTGCAAGAAATTAGATGGAGGGAAATAGAAAGCAAAAACTTTGGAGTAGCTTTCATGATACTTGAAAACATAAAGCAAAATATACTAGAATTCCGACCTATGAGAGAAAGACTTGCATACTTGAGGATAGAAGCAAAACCGTCCAGTCTATAAATACTGAACGTATATGCACTGACGGAAACGGCAAGCATGGGAGAAAAAGATAGATGGTAAGAAGAAATAGAGGATAAGATAGAAAAGATTCCCAAGGAGGACATGATCATGGTATTAGGAGACTTCAATGCCCGAATAGGAAAATAACAACACATCGAGCTAGTAGCAGGAAACCATACAATACATGATATAACCAATGACAACGAGCAGCGATTATGCAACTTAGCAACCAATACGAATATGATCATAAACAGCACAAAATTTGGACATCCCGACAAACACAAAATAACATGCACATCACCAGATCAGCAACACATTCTCAAATAGATCACATACAAATAAAACAGAAACAAATAAATAAAATGGGACATTCAAAAATTAGCAGATGATCAAACAAAAATTAAATATGTAGAACAACTTAAAAATTACCTAACAGCACAGAGTAAAGAACATGATGATGCGAAGGAAGAATTGAGTAATATAAAAAAAGGCATACAAGAGGCAGCAAAAGAAATAATAGGTGAAAAGAAAATAGAGAAGAAAAAAGAATGGTATAATAATGAATGTTAACAAATAGTGGAGAGAAAAACGGAAGCTAGATTGAAATGGATAAGAGCAAGCAAACCAGAAAATAAAGAAAAATATACAACAATAAGGAAGGAGAGTAATAAAATAATCAGAACGAGAAAAAGGCAATGGATGGACTTAAAAATACAGGAAATAGGGAACGAGAAATTGAATATGAACTCAAAAATTTTTTTCTAATAAAATAAAAGAAAATAATAGGGTTTTTAAAAACAAATTAAAAGCGATAAAGGATAAACAAGGAAAAATTGTGGAAGAGGAAAAACAATACAAGGAAATATGGACGACATACTTTAAATAATTACTAAATGAACAAATGACAGAAAATGAAAGAGAATAAGAAAACATGGCACAAGAACCAACTCTAGAGGAAGTAAAAGAGATTATAATGAGAGATAACAATGGAAAGGCACCTGGAAAGGATGGAATAAATTTGGAATTAATTAATTGCGGAGGAGACATGCTGTACGAAAGAATACATATACTGATTGAAAAAATATGGAAAGAGGAAAAAATGCCTAACGAGTGGGAAATTGGACAAATTATAACAATACTGAAAAAATGAGACCAGGAAGAATGCAAGAATTATAGAGGTATTACACTATTAAGTGTGGCATACAAAGACAACTAATAGCTGAAACTCATAATATCGTAGAACAACATCAATGCAGATTCGTAAGAGGCAGAGCAACAAAAGATGCAATACATAAAATTAAGCAAATTATGGAAAAAGCATACGAACATCAATATGAAATAGAAATGTTATTTTTAGACTTCGAGCAAGCCTTTGATTCGCTAAAGAGGAACGAAATTAAGAAAGCTTTAAAAAAACAAGGAGTAAGTAAAAAAATAAGAAACTTAATAGATATGACAATGAAACAATCAAAAGTTAGTATTTTGACACAAAAAGGGGAAACGGAAGAATTCGAAATAAACAAAGGTGTAGGACAAGGAGATTCACTATAATCTACGCTCTTCAATCTGGCTCTACAATTCGTTTTAAGAAAGATACAAAAAGGAAATTTGAGAACAGGAAGACAAATAATGCATATACAGATGACATAGTACTAGTGACAAAAAGAAGGAAAATCATGGAAGAAATGCTGAAAGAGATTGAAAGAAGGGATGAAGATGGGATTAAAAATTAATGAGAAGAAATCTAAAATAATGAGATTTGGGAAAGCAGGACAAAATAAAGAAATAAAAATAAGAAACAAAAAGTTCGAAGGTGTAGAAAAGTTTAAATGCCTAGGAGCAATGATAGACAATAAAGGGGAAAGAAAGACGGAAATCGACGAAAAAATAATAGTAACAAACAAAGCACACCAAGCAAATAAAAGTCTGTTGAAAAGTAAAATATTAAGCAAGAAAACAAAAATGAACATATATAAAACAATAATAAGATCCATAATGTATGCAGCAGAAACGATTACAATGACAAATAAATAGGAAGACAAGTTGAGAATAAATGAGCGAAAGATAATACGAATAATATTGGGTCCAGTGAAGTTAGGGGAGCAGGAATACAGAAGAAAAATAAATCAAGAGATTTTAGAAGAGCTAGATGGAGAAGACATAGTAAAGAAAATGAAAGTCCAAAGAATAAAATGGCTGGGACATATTTGAAGACGAGGGCCAGAATCAGTAACAAAAGCATTGATGAAATGACAACCAGAGGGAAAAAGAAGACGTGGAACACCTACATCGAAATGTATGGTAGATGTAGAAGAGGACTTAAGCAGGGCAGCAATTACAAAGTGGAAGGAGAAAGTAAAATACATGGAGAGAAAGAGACACATCAGTGAACAAATACAATGTTAGTGGAGACTGATCCACTCCGTTAAATGGATTTAGATAGCGAAAGCGGCGAAGGTGTTAAGCCATATATATAAAACTGAAGAAGAGGCTAATGAAAAACTCCAAGAAGCATTAAATCAAGTCAATGCATGGACGAAAAGCTGGCATAATAGACTTAATGAAAATAAATCATTGCATGAAAAGTTTACTAATAAACACACTGGTCAAATAGCAATAACTATTAACAATCATATTATTCCATATGCAAACACAGCTAAGTATCTAGGCATGAACTTAGAACTTAATCTCAAAAATTGAAAATTGTACTGGATATTAGGTAGAATCTCTGAACTATTAATTTGAAACAAACTGATGATATACCAACAGGTTCTAAAGCATGTGTTCACATACAGCATACAACTCTGGGGGTGTGCCTGCTCAAGCAATATTGAACCCATACAAAGATTCCAGAAGAAGTTATAGAGAAGTATTGTCAATGCTCCTTGGTATGTGAGAAACACCATCCTCCATATAGACCTAGGAGTGGAAATGGTAACAGATGTGGCAATACATTTTGCAAGGAAGCATGAATAATGGTTTCACAACTATGAGAACGTTGAAGCAATTCAGCTGCTGCACCAACATGAAATAGTGAGAAGAGTCAAGAAGGTTGAACCTTTTGAGCTAGTGTAGTGGTTAAAGAAGAGAGAACAAAACTGAGAAAACACTCGGTAAAACACTTTCGTTATAAAATTTTAATAGAAAAGTATTGCTCGTTAATCTTGTTTCTAGATTAGTTGTAATTTAAATTGAATATAAAAATAAATTGTTTTAATGATTAAAACTAACATTTCCGCACGTATACACTCCAGAGGCTGTATCGTGTTAAGAAATTGAAATTTCTTCAAAAACTTGATATATCTTGATTTATAGGACCCGTTGTACTGGCTCTGGTGAGCTAAAAATTAATAGGGTTCATCTGTGAGACTCCCTGAATAATGTCCAATCATGAAATTGGTACTTGTATACACTCCAGAAGCTGTATCGTGCTAGGAAACCAAATTTTATGCTGGCTCTGGTGAACTGAAAATCAATAGGGTTCCTCTGAGAGATGCCCTGAACAATACTCAATAATAAAATTGGTGACTATATGCATTCCAGGAGCTGTATCATGCTAACAAGACATGTTACAAAAAGTGGCCGACGACATACACACAGGATTTTTTTTCTAAACCTTTTTTTCGGGGTTTTCCTACTGAAAAATTCCAACTTTTTTTGGGGTAAACCAATACTTTTCTCTCATCGTAGATCGGTTTGGGGGAAACGTAAAAAACGTTTATCTTAAACAACATGACCGTGCCCCGTTACAACCAAATTATTACTAGACGTTAACGCAAACGTTGTCGTTAAGAATATGTGATCTTGAAAATACATAATAGAGGTGCGAGTTTTGTTCCTTAAATCATTTATAGCAGATCAGGTTTCCTTGGTTGCACATTTTTCTATAGACATGAGGAAGTTATAGTGCATTTTCTATACAGACTTTATCATACATATATTTGCTGATGTATAGCAAAATGTTGGGGTCATTAATGTATTTTTATGTTTATCTGAGAACTCACATGCTTCTTAAAACTTTCAAGATGCCTTATAAAATTATAAATATGTTTATTACCTGTATCTCTAATAATCTGAGTGGTAAATGCAGATCTTGGGCCTCCTTGGTATGACAAATATCCTATAGAGTGTTTATCTACTTGCATTGCTAATGCTAAAAATATTTATTAGTTTTAATTAAATATAAATAAAATTGATGAAAAAGTATTTTAAAAGGTCTAAACAATGGCAAACTGATTGAATGTGTTTCTTGTAAAATACCTAAACCATTCTTGATATTTTCCAGTTGACATACTTATTTGTAATGTACGAGGTCTGATAAAAAAAATAATCGTTATTTTCAATTTTTTCAAAAAGTATTTATTTATTCATCAATAACTATCTTGTCCCCTTCAAAGTAATCACCCTCAGATATAATACACTTATGCCAGCGTTTTTTCCAATCCTCGAAACACTTCTGAAGCGCGCTTTTTGGTAGCGCCAACAGCTCCTGTTTCGATTTTTTTTATCTCCTCAATCGTAGCAAAAGCTTTCCTTTCATCGGTGTCTTCAGTTTTGGGAAGGAAAAAGTCAGTGGGGGCCAAGTCCGGTGAATACGGTGGTTGAGGCATGATAACGGTTTTGTTTTTGGCCAAAAACTCACGCACAAGCATCGATGTGTGAGCTGGTGCGTTATCATGGTGCAAAATCCATTATTGCTTTTTCCACAATTCTGTGCGTTTCTGAAGAACTGCTTCGCGCAAACGGCGCAGAACTTCAAGAACTCAACTTATTGACCGTACAACATTGTGGCAAGAATTCATGATGCACCACGCCATTGTAGTCGAAGAAAACAGTGAGCAAAACCTTCACATTTGACCTAATTTGACGTGCTTTTTTCGGTCTTGGCTCTTCTGGACGCTTCCATAATTGAACTTGTGTTCTGCTCATAGTAGACTCGCCAAACGCCACAGTCAACATTTCAAATATCCTTGCGCATTTAATTTCGGGCATGTGTACCAACATAACAGAAAAAAATGCGAAAATCGAACATACGTAACTCACGAAATTTGAAAATAACGGTTATTTTTTGATCAGACCTCGTATTTAAGATAAGCACTAGTAATTGACAGTAGATGAGATTTATTGTTATTTTTTTGAAGTAGTACAGAGCATTTTTATCAGAACGAAAAAAGCAAATACCAAGACAAAAGATATTTCAAGAACAATGACATTTAATTAAACAAAAATAAAAAGTAGGCATCACTAACAAAAAAAAATATGTTTCAACGCTTCAGTTGTTCACATTCACAAAACAATAATAATAAATGAACTTTATTAAGTATAAAAATAATACTCAACTGGCCATTGACAGAGGTCCTTCAGCCACAGTGGTATAAGTTATTGTGTGAATTACAATGATATTCTTAAAATTTTACAGTTTCAGATTGATTTAAGAGAGAAAAAAAACCAAAACTACAGTTTATCCCATAGAATTTGTTCTGGATGTTTGTAGTGTGTTCTTCTGTTGCAATATGGAGAGATGAGGTTCTTGTTTTCGGTTATCTCACTAAAATTGAAGGACAACTGTGATAGTCTCTCTTCGATGGGTTGCACTCCAGTAACTTCATATAGCAGTTGGTTGGGTGGATTATGGATAGGATTACTCGGATGTTTAATTTTCGTGATAATGCGCAAGGCAGTTCTATAGGCCACCTGGAGATTCTTCAAGGCAGGATTTCTTAGGTTCTGGAATATTATATGTCCATATTCAATTAGTGGTCTACATCATTTTGTAGATTTTAGTTTTTGTGTTTAAGTTTATTCCATGTTCTTTTTTAGATATAGATTTGAAGTGCTTTGCCCTTGATATGGTTTTCTTTTTTATATTTCGTGTGTGTGAGTTGAAGTTTAGCTTATTGTCCATAGTGATCCCTAGATATTTTGTACATATTTCTGGACTGAGTTCATGGTCATATAACCTTACTGATGGTGATGGGGAGTGGAAAAACATTAGCAAATGCGATTTCCCTGGATTAGGTTTCAGTCGCCATTTATTGAACCATGATGTTGTTCTGTCTACTAGCTGTTGTAATCTTTCAACGGTTGTATTTATACTCCTGCAGTGAGAAATCAAAACAGTATCATCTGCATATTGTAGTATATAGTTATCCAAATCAAAGTATTCTGGGTCTGCGTGGTATATATCTGAACAGTATATGTTGTATAGTAAGGGTGATAATGGAAATCCCTGAGGTACACCTTGCTGTGGGGTAAATTCGTGAGAAGTTTTGTCCTGCACTTTAACTCTCAGTTTTCTTTCATTCAGTAAGTTAGCTATCACATGGATCATGTATTTGGGTCAACCCAGGTAGTCCAACTTGTATATAAGACCTTTCGTCCAAACACTATCGAAAACTTTGTTAATGTCTAAGAAAATTGCTGCTGTTTTGTTTCCGTTAAGCTTAGATGCTTCTATGTTGTTGGTGAGTATTGCTAGAGGGTGGGTCATAGAACAATGACTTTTGAATCCAAACTGATATCCTGGGATACGATTTCCCATTGATTTCACTATTTTGTTTTTTATGATTTTTTCTAGATTTTCTCCTAGCACAGGTAGCAGCGTAATTGATCTATAACTGGTAGGTGTAGAGTGATACACGTTTGGTTTCAGAATAGTAACAATTGTACCCGTTTTCCATTCTCTAGGTATGTAGCTGTTTTTCAGACAAAACTGATACATTTGGATGATATATTCGTGGATCTTATGATGTAGCTGTTTAACGAACGATTTTTTAATGAAATCATGCCCTGGGGCAGTATTTTTACCTTGGTTTATTATACTGTAGTATTCTTCTTCTTCGATTTCATATTCATCAGGGTTCACGTTGACTTGCTGTGGGTCTATATAGCATATGTTCACAAAACATATTTCTCAGTAGTTGACAAAAGTTTATTCTATTATACGTTTCAAAGTAGTTGATAGTACAGATCGCCTGTAATAAACAGAAAACGGAGGTCGGGTGTCTCAAAAATGTTTATCTCGTATTTATGATTTACAATGTATATAGACTAAGAAGAAATTGTGACCAGGCCACCCGGTAATCGGTCGAATAACAATAGGTAATAAAATGCAAATGAAACCATACGAAGGGAACCAAATGGTCCATAGCCGTAGAACAGGGTTATTTATGATTTTTGCTTAACGTTTATTATAATTAATATTATAATGAAAATACAAAGTAATTGTGCACTAAGATTTATATACACATATTGTAAAAAATAAAAAAATGATAACAAATAATTGCAGGAGAACATTACTTTAACTATAATATATACAGCATTATTAATTAAATTCTTCATCAGAAAAATCTGAAGAATTGTCTTGTCCTAAGTTAATAATTAACGGTTCGATCTCTGTAGTTTCGTCGATTAAGTCGTCAAGATCCCACATTTTCCCCTCCTCAGCAATAACATGTTTTATGGCACTTTGCCAGTTTTCGGCAGTCACATTCGCCAATGAATCCATCAAAAGTTGCCGTACTTCTTGAAGTTTTAAAAGTTTTGTTGTTCTTGGCAACATAACCTTTGACTTGTGCTCATATAAGCTCTATTGGGTTTAGCTCACAATGGTAAGGGGGTAAGTGATATACAATAATACCTCTACTTTTTGCCATCTCATCAATTACAAATTTTTTAAACTCTGCCTTACGCTGTCTAAGAATTTGCCAAAGTTCTTTTTCACCATCGTATCATCACTGCAAACACTCAATTATCGCCGCTTTTGTCCATGAACTTGTGAGAAGCTTCTCTACTACTCGAGAATGATAGCTGGCGTTATCCATTACAATAACTGAATTCTGGGGAATGTATTCGATCATTTGTTGGAAATATTCATCAAAAACGTCAGCCGTCATTTCTTCGTGGTAGTGTTTGGTTGAATTAGATTGAAATTCCAGTAATCCTTGATCCAAAAATCCGTTTTCACTGCCTATATGGGTTATAATAAGCCTGCGTCCCTTTCCAGATGAAAGTCTTAATCCTGTTGACCAACACTCCATGACAGTTTGTCGGGAATTCAGTATATTTTTATCTTGCCAGATTTTCGATACGGTGTCCTTCATTTAGCCAGGTTTCATCCAAATAGAAAATATTCTTACATTCGTTGTGATATTTTCATTTTCTGATTGACCTTAAGTATTCTCGTCTCCAGCAGACAATATCCGGCCTATCAACAAGAAAAGATTTTAGGTTTGTTTCAACCGACGATTTTGAGATCGTCACGAAACGATTCAGAAACTGTTTGGAACGGTTTTAATAACTGTTTACTGGATGAAAAGTTTTACAAATAAAAGTTGATGATAAGAATCTGAAAAATGATCGTTTAAGGTGAAATTAAAATTTAATATCTAAAAAAATATTAACGACAAAAGTTATAAATATATCATATTTTGTCTTACCTAAAATAAATTGTAAAAGCAGTGTTGAGAGAGGAATTTTTGTTGACTCTAAATTATATTTTCTGTTCCTTGTCCTTTACATCATATTTCAATCACAAACCTTTGTACCTGTTTATGAATAATGAGTTGTTCAGTTCAAAACAAATGTAAATAATAAAAATAACTTTGTTTTATTTTTGAAAATATTCACATTCATAAATTGAATCGTCAAATTGAAAATACTGTTTCAGAATGGGAAAGTATTTGCAATTATCATTCTAATATTTATTATATATTGGTCTTAATCATCAGAGTCTTTAACATCACCTTAACCAACATCATGGTTCAGCTGTACAATACAACAAACATAGGTACCTAAATAATTTTCATTTTTGATTCTGGGATTATTTAATTATAACTCTAAATCATCTTCATTCGAAATATCTGTCATAAAATCACCATCTCCGACTTCTTACATTATTAAATATTTGTTTGATTTATTGAAAATAAAAATGTTTATAAAACAATAACAATTTCCAATATTAGGTTAAACTATAACAGGATGTACATGTACAGAATACAGAATAGTGCGCAAGTCAGTCAATTCAGTTTCAGCTCACGACCATGTACCGAAATGATCGTTTCAAAACCGTTCGCAAACAGTCACAAAATCAGATGGAACGCCATCAAAACCGTCCGATGAACCTTCAATTTTTAGTTGGAACACTTTTTTAGTACTGCGCATGAGCGTGACCATTGCTGAACGGTTTTCAATAAAATTGGAACAAACCTTTCCTAATCTGTTTTTCCCGCCAAAAGTTCATTCCATGAAGAATTCTTCATACTCTAGTTCTTGATAGTTGTGGCAGGTTTTCGTCATTCTGGGCCAGTGCCGGACTGGCCAGGTGAGATAATGAGAAAAATATCACGGGGCCCACCCCCCATTTGGGCTCTCGGGGCCCCTGGGAAAACAGATATGGAAACAATAATTTAAAATTAATTAAGAAAAAAGGTCAAATTTCGAAATCGGTTATTGCCAGAAACATGACAAACGCAAATATTCACTTTCGATTTGGTAGGATTTCTTCAGGACCTCTTGCAACGTGGCAACAGTGATGCGCGAGTATGTATGGACGGTGAGCGGTTTTGGTTTTGGCGCGCGGCGCGCTGGATTACTGATAAGTCGTATGCGAGACACTGAGACAGCAGAGAGTAAAGCCTGCCTGTGTCCAAAAATAATTTTATTTGGCGTAGTTGCAAACGCGACCAGGTAAATACAACTCTATATATCAGGTCGCTCAAAGTTTGTTATTGAGTATGATTAGTATGAAATTAATGTTTTAGATAGCAGATAGCGAAGAACAAAATATTAACAAAAAGAGAACTTACAGATCTGGCGCAAATAAGCGTCAAGAGAAGCGACAGAAACTATTAGAAAAAGCAGGCACTTCGAAAAATCAGTCTAGTTTAAATATTTTCCTAAAACCTAGTACATCATGTGAAATGTCTCATCGAATCAGAGAAATTGAAACAACGACGATTCCAGTAACGGCAGAAACTAATTCGGATACAACGGAGAAAATCCCTTTACAGTTTCTCAATACTCAATCTTCTCAGGCGAGTAGTGACAAGACTGAAATTGATATTGATTGTGACACAATTATATCAAACGATGAGAAAAAAGGAGGCATATATATAACAAAGGTCAAAGCACACATAATTTAAGTAATGTAAATGTAAGTAATTTAAGTAATGTAAATGTAAGTAATTTAAGTAATTTTAATGACTTAAACAAATTTGTAGCACCTAGTTTAAGCACGTCGATTGCTGAGAAATTACAATTTTTATCTTTTCATCCAATCCAGCCAACTCAAGATTCTCAAGATAATGGCATTGGCAAAGTATTGAAATTGCCGTTCAATCCCAATAAATTGTACCAAAAATTACTTCCAAATGGCGAAAACTTAGCTCGAAACTGGTTATCTTATTCAGTCGATCTTAATAAGATATTTTGCTGTATGTGTATGGCATTCACTACAAATAATCTAAACCATCCGATATCCAATTTCGTGACAGGTTTTAATAATTTTAAAGTAATCTATGATAGAATTTCCATTCATGAAAATTCGCAAACTCATATAGATGCAGTCAAATCATATTTTCTTGACAAAACATCGTAAATTATATTAACAAAGGAATGCAGGATAAAAAGACTGAAGAAATATTACGCAACAAAAAAGTTTTAACGCGTCTGACTGACATTATTTTATTCATTGGAAAGCAGGGTATAGCTTATAGAGGGGACAATGAGAGTGCATATTTTCTTATCGACGATGAAGTTAACCAAAGAGGAAACTTTCTAGAATTAATTTTATTACTAGCCAAATATGATGATATTTTAAAACAATACGTACAAGATGTTGCCGTCAAAACAAACAAAGAAAAATTAATAATCCTGATAGCAGGGGTAGAGTAAATTTAACAACTTTTCTTAGCAAATCTACGATTAACAAGTTAATATTACTTATTGGTCAAGAAATTAAGTATAAAATTAGTCGAGAAATTCGCCATGCTGGACAATTTAGTGTCCAAATAGATTCAACTCATTGGAACAATGTTCATTGATAATGAGGTATGTATTTGATGGAGACCTCAAGGAAAGGCTTTTAGCTGTTTTTGACGTTAAAAAAACAACCGGAGAAGCATTACATTTATCTCTAAGGCAAGTTTTAGAAGAAAACAATTTGAAGGAAGAGAATATTATTGGGTGCAGTTTTGACGGAGCATCTAATTTGTCGGGTCATTACAACGGCCTCCAGGCTCATATTAAAAATATATCTCCTAATTCAGTTTACACTTGGTGTTATGCACACATATTCAATTTAGTAGTTAGTGGTAGCAGCCAATGTAATGTAAGAATAAAAAATTATTTCGGATTGTTGAACAGAGTAGCTTGTTTTTTTTCCGAATCTTATAAGCGTATGAAAGTTTGGGATCAGTTTGTTGAAGAAAGAAATAAATCTCAAACGCCTGAAAAAAATTCAAGAAACTAGATGGTGGAGTAAGAACAATAGCGTATTGACTTTACTCGGAAATGTTCATAACCAAGATAACGAACTATACTCAACGCTTTTACAAGCCCTCAACTATTTTAGTGCTCATTTGGAGTATGATGCAAAAACCTGATCAGAAGCCACCTCCTTGTTCAAAAACTTCTGTCAGTATGAAACCATATTAATGTCATTCGTTTTTCTCGAATTGTTTGGATATCTTAATCCGGCTTCTAAATACTTACAAACCGAGGGCTTAGATTTTATGCAGGCCTTCCACATAGTGAACAACGCATAACAAAATATCAAAAACATGTACGAAAAGTTCGAAAATTTGAAAAACTTAGCTGACAAATTCATCAGATATTTAATTGACAAAAACGAGCTATCAGATGTAGACATAGAAAGCGAATTTCCAAAATTAAGAACTGCCTGGAGAACTAGCTAATGACTTTGTTCAGCCTGATCAGTACAAGAAATTTGAAACTTAAGTATACAAAACGATAATCAATCAAACTGTTACTAGTCTTCAAGAAAGGTTTGGTGCAAACGAACAAATTTATAATGATTTTTCATTTCTTGGCCCAAGAAATTTCGCTAAGGTGCCTGGACTTCTTCACAATAAGGAAAAATTGCTGAATATATCAAATAAAATCAACATGGATCTAGATAACCCTTATACAGAACTTAGGACATTTTCAGAAATTTTTCAAAGTTTAGAAAAAATTAAAACAAAGAATTGTATCCAAAGCAACAATAATAATTTTGAGTGTAACGGGTGCGTTCACTGTTGCTTTCAGTTGATTAGACAGTTTAATATGCACATTTCAATGTATACAAACCTGTATATTGCATATAAATATATAATTACCTTATCTTGCACCCAAGAAACTTGTGAGCACATTTTCTCAAAATTAAAAATTGTCAAAACGCGTTTACGGTCTAGTTTGTCTGAAAATTTATTAGAAAGTTTTATTCTTATGAATGTAGAAACGGAAACGCTGCGTTCTATAGACCCAGAAAAAAATATTTTGCGTCAGGCTGCAGAAAGCTCACTGTATAAAAAAATGTTAATTGGTTAAAGTAAAGTAATTATTATATATTTGCGGTTCTTCACCCCTATTTTTATTTACTTTGTTCCTATTTGATGCCAAAAGTTTATTTATTAGGTCTTCAGTTCCTCGATTTTAGAGTTTATTTTTGTATTTGTTGTATTTATTTTTATAAGAATATTTCATTTTTTACTCTAACACAAGTGTAGAGCTGAGCTTGCACCTTAATCATTAATAGTACGAAAACCAATAATTTGTTGAAATTTCCGTATGCGACTCATGAAATAGAATGAACCTGGTAATTGGGGGCCCCAATTTTTCAAAATCTCACTTGGCAAAGATAGGCCAGTCCGGCACTGTTCTGGGCGGCTTGCACAATCTTGTCCAATGTTGGCATTTCTTTTGTGAAATACATACCATGCACTATTGTACGTACACTGTTTTTGACAGTGTCGTCAATTTCTAATGGTTTCTTCCCCGGGTGAGGTATATGTTCACCCAGGTTCCGGCATTTTCTCTCACGTAAAAATCTATAAATCGTTGATTCTCCTACCCCTATCATATTGGCACAGTTCGTAATTATGTCGCGAACAGAACTTGTGGGGTTCGGTGCACAAGAGCATCATGAACGGTTCAGGATTAATGTTTTTTCCTGCAAAGAATATGCACTTTTGCTAACTCGTTGAATAGGAATTGGAGAAAAACTTGAACTTGAAGCCATCTTAATTAGACGAACAGACGTTACTTGCTAGTTGCCGAATACTAACTACTTCAAATTTTATTCTATACAGGTAGTTAGATTTAAATATTAACAGGAAATTGGGTTGTACCTATATAGGTTACGGGACAGGTACACAGAAAAAAAGGAATGTTTGAATATAGTATAACATAATAACTGCGGGAGATTTTGTAAAGCTTTCTATATACCTGGAAAAGACATATAGATAATACCAAATGAAACATTCTACTGTATTTCCATCTTTTGTCATGTATAATGAAATCACAATCTACTGAAATTTGGGAACATCAATAGGCAGTAGCATGTGAAGATATTTACCGAGATATTTTAGTTATACGAATTGTAGAATTGAAACAATATCACAAAAATATTTTTCTTCATTCCCGCGGGCATGTTTTTGAACAAACAATATATTTTTTCGATTAAAAAAATATTTTTTCACTTGAGTAACTCACACTCATCATTCAAGTATAATTTTAAATCAATTCCTAATTATACAATTGTTTCAAATAGCGATATTCTTGATTCAATACTACGGATTCTGAAATTAACTGAATATTTGAACAAAATCAATATTTTTTTTCATTTTAACAGTCTGGTATTTAACCAACAATATGTATTTTACATTTGTTTCATTTGAGTATTTAATATTCTTGAATATAAATAATTGTTTATTTGCTTTGATGGTGGAATACATTCTCAGATGAAAGTGAAATTATTCTTGCATCAAATTAACCCGAAGAATTGGATGGAGGACATATAACAATTGACATCATCTAATATTTTCTTTTATCAAACAAATATTGGTCTTGGAACCCAAAAAAACTAGCGTTTTCTTTTAAATGATAGGTTTATTTCGCCATATTGAAACAACAAATTTGTTTGACTGAAATATATTTTGTTTGATTCAATACTTTCTTTTTTCCTGTGTAGTTCCGTTGTGCCTATGGGATCGGAACGTCAGTAAAGCTAGCACCCCCACTTTTTCAAATTAAAAAAAAAACATGTGTAATTTAGAACTAATTTAGGACTAATTTGTACCCAAAAAATTAGAATTTGAACCCACTTAGTTTTTCTGAAAAATCACTATTTAAAGTGGGGGTGCTAGCTTGAGCTCAAGCTAACACCCCCCCCCCCCCCCCATTGACAAAATCAAATTTTATTGGCATAAATCTAAACTTTGAATTAAGTACAAATTTGTACCCAAAAGATAATAATTTGTACCCATTCAGTTTTTCTGAAAAACCGTTATTTAAAGGGGGGTGTTAGTTTAAGCTCAAGCTAGCACCCCCACTGTTACAAAATCAAATTTTAACAGCATACCTTTAAACTTTGAATTTAGGACTAATATGTACCCAAAAGCGTTATTTCATTATTATATCATTTTGTATATAAAAGATGATAGTAAATTAGACCACGTGTTTTATTAATTTCCAAGTGAATCGTTAAATGATTTGAAATTATCAAAAATAACTAAATATTATTAATTTTCAAATATAGGACTAATTTGTACCCAAAAAATTAAAATTTGTACCCACACAGTTTTCCCTGTAAAAGGAGTTTTAATGTGGGAGTGCTGGCTTGATCACGTCTACCTTTAAAAATCCAATTTCAACAGCATACCTTTAAACTTTGCATTTAGGACTAATTTGTAACCAAAAGCGTTTTTTCATTATTATATCATTTTGTCTATTAAAGATGATAGTACATTAGACCCCGTGTTTTATTAATTTCCAAGTATATCGTTAAAGAATGCGAAATTACCAAAAGTAACTAAATATTATCTAATATAGGAACAATTTGTATTTGTATCCACACTGTTTTCCCTAAAAACGGCTTTTAATGTGCTTCACCTCACAGCAGTCATCCTGATTAAAGTTCAAAATGGACGGAAAACTAGACAAACCCTTAGATGAAGTGTTTTATGAAACATGGCACTTACCTAACCAGGTACTTCCCAGAAATGTTTGTTTTCATATATTATACGTATATATTGTTCTGTCTCTAATAAAATACTATATTAATATAATTCCATATTTGTTATAGATGCCATAACTCTTATTTTTATTTTCAGTGAGATCTTTTGTGATAACTGCGGCAATTCTTTGACGAGACAAAAAAATTCCCTAGTGAGTGCACGTGCGTAAATAATGCGTAAATAGTTCAAAGTGGTTAAAAGAATGATTATACTACGGTGTTGTCACTTTTTTTGACTGCTTGGCGGTTTAGTAAAAATGTGCAGACTTTCCCTTCTAATGGACTAAACAATTTTCAAACATTTTTTTGTTACCCTCGCAAATACCAAAAAGTGATATTTTTTGTTTTTTAGATGGTATGCGTCTTTGATCTACCGCTCCTATTTCTGATTCATAATAATTCTCTATTGGTATTTAAGCACAGTTAGTAAAATATGAGTATACAAATTAGTCCTATATTCGAAAATTAATATTACATTACTTTTGACAATTTCAAATCTTTTAACGATTCACTCGGAAATTAATAAAACAGGTGGTCTAACTTACTATCATCTTTTATAAACAAAATGATATACTTAATAATAAAAAAACTATTTTGGGTACAAATTAGTCTTTAATTCAAAGTTTAAAGGTAAGCTGTTGAAATTTGATTTTGTAAAGGTGGAGGTGTTCAAGCTAGCACTCCCACATTAAAACTCATTTTACAGGGATAACTGTGTGGGTACAAAGTTTAATTTTTTGGGTAGAAATTAGTCCTATATTCGAAAATTAATAATATTTAGTTATCTTTGATAATTTCTTAGAAATTAATAAAACACGTGCTCTAATTTACTATCATCTTTTATAAACAAAATGATATGATAATGAAAAAACGTTTTTGGTTACAAATTAGTCCTAAATGCAACGTTTAAAGGTATGCTGTTGAAATTGGATTTTTAAAGGTGGACGTGTTCAAGCCAGCACTCCCACATTAAAACTCCTTTTACAGGGAAAACTGTGTGGGTACAAATTGTAATTTTTTGGGTACAAATTAGTCCTATATTTGAAAATTAATATTTAGTTATTTTTGATAATTTCAAATCATTTAACGATTCACTTGGAAATTAATAAAACACGTGGTCTAATTTACTATTATCTTTTATATACAAAATGATATAATAATGAAATAACGCTTTTGGGTACATATTAGTCCTAAATTCAAAGTTTAAAGGTATGCTGTTAAAATTTGATTTTGTAACAGTGGGGGTGCTAGCTTGAGCTTAAACTAGCACCCCCCTTTAAATAACGGTTTTTCAGAAAAACTGAATGGGTACAAATTATTATCTGTTGGGTACAAATTAGTCCTTAATTCAAAGTTTAGATTTATGCCAATAAAATTTGATTTTGTCAATGTGGGGGTGTTAGCTTGAGCTCAAGCTAGCACCCCCACTTTAAATAGTGATTTTTAAGAAAAACTGAGTGGGTACAAATTCTAATTTTTTGGGTACAAATTAGTCCTAAATTAGTTCTAAATTTCACGTTTTTTTTTAAATTTGAAAAAGTGGGGGTGCTAGCTTTACTGACGTTCCGATCCCCCGATCTGTTCTATCAACTCCATTGGGAATAGACTTTAGTTGACAATAAATGAAAAAAAAATATTTTAAAGACTAACAACATAATTAATAATCCTAACAAACCATTTGGCATTTAAAAAAGGAAAAAGTAATCAATCAACCATCAACTTCTAAAATCATTGGCAGTTGTAATATACTTTTTATTTGAGCAAATTGGATTGTGCTTACATCATTGTCGTTAAGGTTGAAGTGAGTTTTTTAATAATTTCAACGTTTTAAACGTACAACTTCTACTTCTATTTTTGTATCCCAATAAATGAAAATCAATTACTTTGATGAAGTTCTTCGAAAATTCCAAGTTTCACTAATGGTCTTCCTTAACACAACTCGTAACAAAACCCACAGAAAACATAATTTTATGTCGCTTGACGAAAATATTCCCGCCAATATCATATATCTGGAAATTTGTTTGTTGCTTTTTAAGATCACAAAAGAATGGCGCTAGTATATATATTTAAAATTACATCAAATTTAGAACGGGCCAAAGCTCAATATATTGAAATAATTAATTAAGTACCTACTACTAGGTTCGTGTCTACTTCTAGTGCCTTATGGCACTTTTATAATAACTACCGATTACTTACTTGACATTATACCAGGCACAACTCCTTCGGGTGTAAATTGTAAAATTGTGCCTCCATTCCAAAAAAATCTTCTTGTGAGTGTTCTAAAACCTTTAAACGATACTGCTGGACCACTGCCTAAAACAAACAGACTCAAACTAAACTGGGAAAAAAATGGAATGGATTATTTAGATAACAGTACCTGCTGTCATTTCCACTTCAGCCCAGCTTTTATGAGAAAATATATGACGCCAACTTAAATTAATACCACCACCTCCAGTGCCATTTTTTGTTTGAAGTTGCCCAGATAGTGTACATGTGTCTTTTTGAGTCAATGGGAAATCAACAGATTGATTAAATTGCATTGATGATATTTCAATATTTGGAAATTGTGTTAAGTCGCTGAAATTAAATTCAAGTTTTTCTTTAACTGAATATATAAAATATACCTATCATACTCATCGTCTAATAAGTCATCATAATAAGGGTTGAATAGATCAGTTGCATTAACAGCTACTGTAATATTTCCAGTGGGGTTTGTAGCTTGTTTTTTTAGTCTTTCTGCCTTTTCTTCTGCTAACTGTTCATACTCGGCTCTTATTTCTGCTGGTGACTTTGTCCTCTGTACTATTTCCCACCCTTCAGTTTCTAATCCTTTGGTACCAAGTGAATCATAAATGGCTCTTCTGTGAGGATCTGAGAGTACTGAAAGATTTATGGAACAAAATTAGCTAAATATCTATTTCTTTATACTTATTGCAAAGTACTTATCGTCTGTGAAATACTAATATCCCGTAACACCGAGAAGTTGATTTTACAGTAAATGAAAAAACTTCTTTCTTCTTTATGTATTTGACCCAGAAATATGAATAATGATTATGTCTATGTTCTAAATGACTAGCAATTTAATGTAACATTGGCATTCAAAATTTCAATTAATTGTATTACTTTATTGTGGATTATAAGTTATTTATTGTTAATCTTGTGGGTATGAGTAAATACAGTTGTAATTTATACTAGGTTATTATTTTATTAGACATAGCAATACGACAAATACAATAGTATATCATTTTTAATCACTTTCATTCTCTAAATTATCGTAAAAACTATGGCAGTCTATGGGTATTGCTTTTTTAAGTGCCACTTTAATCTTCCTCTTAGCTTTATACATTTGGGGCCAAAGCGCCCCCAATACATGTTTTTGCAGCAGTGATAATTCAGCCCAGTCTTGATCGAAATTCAGTTTGTAATATGTTTATCTTTTCAGTTGGTTTTTATGCCTTAGATCCCTTATATCAGTTACGACAGGATTATTAACAACCTAAAAAAATAGCATTCTTTTTAAACTACAACTTTTACTTATACGAGTATCTACCTTATTGAAGTATGTTTGTGGTATTTTTTCACCGAGTCATCATTGAAGTCAGTATACTGCATATTCCTGACTTCATATGGAAATGGTTTAGCTCTAGCTTCCTTCATAATACGAAAATAATCACTTGGTAGACGAATCTCGTCCCTTCAATTTCTTTTCGATGCAGCTATGTACAGAGTCTCATTCCATCTGTGTATGCCCAACTGCTAGAAACTTTTGAATAATTTCAACATTGTTAACCACTGCGTAATCTAATAATGCATTTGCAGGGACAATATTACGGTTTTGGTACATACAATTGTCACTGTAAATGATGATAGGTGCAGATTTGTTTTGACAATGTGTTAATAGGTACTCTATAATGCAAGTAGTAAATATTGACCCAGTCATATCTGCTTTGGTTTCAGCAAACCAAAAGCAAGTAGCTTGATGGCTTATTGAATCATACATGGTATAACTGTGACAGCACAATTAGGTTTAAAAAAAATTACACTAGCTTTACGAAAGGACACAACTTTACTTCTTGTAAGTCAATAGTTAAAATACGGTGTTGTGGGTTAATCATTATGGTCTGCCTCTGTCTCTATTTTTTTCTTCTGGGGCACTACCTTTATTACGTACATGAGTATTCCATTCATCATCAGGTAACTGACCTACTTCATGTTGTGTACATACATCACATTTATCTTTTTTTATAGGGTGTATCAATAGATTCAATGCATAAGACGTGTTAGAGAAGAGTATCCTTGATAATAATCCTCTGTCTTCCTCTTTACACGTATTTGTGTATATTGTTATAAGTGGATTTAAAGTATGGATAATGGGATTTAAATCTAATTTTGCTGAATTAGAACATCCGTAATGAGATGGCAACTTAGACAGCTTAGTGAAAAAGTGAGTTAAAAATTATTTGTCATCTTCTTTATTTTTTCTAGTTGATCTTTTTCTGAGGGGCTAACCACCGAGGAGATTTTGTATTTTTAGTGGGAGGAGATTTAAGTGAATTCGAGTATCATTTTTGCATGCGCAAACTGTCTTAATGTTAATTTCTACCTAAGTGAAGCGAGATTTCATAGATCTCTTAAACACATGGACACATCCCTATAGGGATACATCTCGTAAAGGTAACAAGTAAAATAAATTGCTCAAAAAATGTTCTACCTATTTATTCATTATTGGTGGTCGCCTACTATACGAGAAGAAAATATGTTAAACTATGCTTATGAATTGGTGACACAACCTTTATCAGAAAACAGTCCTTTGTTCTTTTGGTATATATAATAAATTCAATGCCACTGATATTCTCAAGAGATGGAAAACTACGCTGAGTATGGCAACGAATTTGGGAATACAAAGTCTTGGTGTTTGGTGTTTCTTCTGATGGTCGTCTCATAAAAGTCATGAAATGTTCAAAACCACAAAGCTCCGAATGGCCTTGCTTTCATGCTGAAATAAATCCAGAAGTTATATGTGTTCAAGACACTGTACATATAGGTACAAAACTCAGATTTCGATTGTTAAAACCAAAAATAGTATTGCTCTTTGGTAATTTCCTTAGGTATTTATTGACCAATTGAAAAACCTCATGAATAAATTTGATAAAGCTGTCCAGTTTCTGGTCAAAACGGACTTAAATGGTGACGATAAAATGAATTTTGCTTCTGTCTTAAAAATATGCGACTTGAAGGTGGTTGAGTTATTAGAAAATGAATTTCCTGACAGTGAAAGCACTGTGCTATTTTTGACCATATTAAAAATATACTCGACGCTTACTTGCAAAAAGAAGTAACAGTTCATGATAGGCTGTATAAAATGTGGCATTCAGTATTTATTTTCAGAATTTGGCGACAGTGTATCAAGTAATCTGACAAATACCCCTTGAAAGATAATTTCTTAACCACACATCCGTACACGTGCATTGAACTCAATGTACAGGCTCTTGTAGTACTTACCAAAAAAAAATTCTTCTCAGGGAAACTTGACACATGACATGTTTACAGCTTACTAGAGATTTCACACAGATTGAATAGAATTCAAGAAGTAGCACATCTAGTGCTGTTCTTTCAACAGAGTTTGCAAGAATGACGAATGATGAATACATATGAGCCATCGTTTTGAAACCCCAAAAAGAAGCTATAGAGAAAGTTGAAAATGCGAGAATTGTAATGACAAAACATTAATGATGGATATAACAGAAGTACAACATTTAGATGAAAATGACGGCTGCGACTCGGACTGTGATGCTGATGATGACACTGATTGTGATTTGGATGTTGATGACACTGATTGTGATTTGGATGTTGATGACTTGGAAGAAAAAATAAGTGATGACGAGGGAAATAAAGATTTGGATGAATCTTTGAAACCTTTTGAAGGAAACATAAATTTAAAAGATTACTCTCACAAACAGATTGACGATAAATCAAAAACTTCTTCTTTAAGAGTTATTCTGGAAAATGGTGCAACTAAAACAATGAAAAAAAAGTCATTATATTGGTTGTTGGATAAGAACACTCCAAAACTCAGTTCAGATACATTAGAAAGGTTCAAATCTACAACAATTACCAAGAATGTCGATTAGAATATATTCTACAGTAAAAAGACCAGGGAAAACTATGAAACCAAAAATTCCGGTATCTGACTCTTAACAAATTTTATATGATGATTTCTCTGATGAATGTGAAAGTACAGAAAATTTAAAGGATGAAAAAGAAACAAAAACTGAAAAATATTATGATGTTATGTATGATACAGTATGGTAAGACCATAAATGAAAAAAGAAAACAAAGAAAATAAACGTAAAATAAAACTTAAATTCCTGAAAATTGGAAGATTTTGTATGACCTAAGCAGGAGGATATCCAAGAAGTCGAAGAAGACCAAATTTTTTATGGTCCAATTCAAATTCTTGTAAGTCAACCGTTAAAACTGTCAAGAATAGACAGAGTAAAGATAGTGAGTCTATACAAATCTTTGAGAAAATATTACAACACTAAATCTTAAGACAATTTTGTTTTTATATGTTTTTCTTTAAACAACTGTCAATAATTTTTAGTTTTTTTTGTATTTTTATACCTGCTGGGTTTCGTTAGATTAAGAAGTTGTGTAACGTTTCGGAGTCTATCAAATTCCTTCATCGGACAAACTTGAATGATCCTCATGATCGCTGTTTTTCTTTCAAAATCTGTCAAATTGGCATTTGTATACACAGTGAGAACTTAATTCACTTTACCTTAAAATTTCCTAATGCCAATTCTGTTTTCAATAGAGATATCGAAATATGGTCTACTCCTTTCCAACAAAACACAGGTAAATTTTTTCTGAAAGACATATTCTGTTCTAATCACTAATTCCATTGTAAATTTAGTTGTAGATTATTTAGTATTTACTTAACACCACCAAAAACACCTTGCATATAGAATCATCTACTAATGAAAATGAATTTAATCAAACATTCATTGTTTCCACATAATATCAAGAAACAATCTGAATTTTCATAAATTCTTCCTGACAAATTAGTGCAAATATTTACGCCAGAGAATTTTCATTATTAAAAATGTCTAATTCAATTATTTAGGACTGTTTCAGGTATTGGGAGACAACACCCAAAAAGTTTTCAAGATGTAAAATCCTTCAATATATTACAATGGATATCTTGAAGAGGAACATTTGCTATCTATAGTTATCTTGACACACTGCCAACGATCATATAAATAAGGAATTAGTGATTTAAATACATATTTCATACAATTCCACAATTTTCAAGATTTTTCAATCAAATAATATCGATTAAACCTGAAAAATGCCTTAAGAAGAACCACAAATGATTCTGCATTCAGATAATATTCCTCAAAAAGATTTAGAATGTTATTAGTGCACTGAAACATAGCTGTTTATGTTGATTGACCCCGTAATTATAATAAGGGGAGTTCCGAAGAAATCTGAGGAGATCCAAGGATATACGAGGAGATCCAAGGAAATCCTGAGGGGAGGCAATCTTTTACCACAAAAAATCTCCAGTAGTTACCCCCTCGTCTTTTTCTTATCTCATGGGAAAAGTCAGAGCTATTGCTTATCTCACTATCACTTCTTTTAATCCAGTCATGAACAGAGTATTCACTTACAGCCAGTGTTTGCAAGAACAAGTTTTTACAAACATTAAGTCTTTTGTCACTTACAATTAAGAAGTATTGTAAGGTAAATCCTCTTCTACTATGTTCGTTTGAAGTGTACACTCATTTTTTAGGAGTTCTTGTTACATGATTAACAACAAATATTTTTCGATGATCCCAGTTTGTAGTTATCCAAAATCTATCAGCCATTTCATTCCTCTGTGCTTCTGCAATTTCTGACCATTGTTTTAATTTTATTCTAATGCATTCTTTGGATTTGCACAGAGCTCTCATTTTTCTACCCTCTCTTGGTACGTTGTGATTCGCTTTTTCTTTTTTAGATCTGCTATAACCAGTGAACTATTTACCTTCTTTTAGTAATCATTTGGACTTGTTTTTTTGCCAAACTCTAAGAGTCCTCATTTAGTGCTCTTTTTCTTCCTTCTAGGTTATTAGCATGGTCATTTTTCTCTATATGGGTCTGGCAAATTGCTATCAGTATTTGGAACATAGTCTTTGTCATTAGGGTCATCACCATCATCATGGTTAAGGAAGACAAAGTCTGCGTGGTTCTCTGGTATATTACTTCCTGCAGGTCTGATACACTCGAGAGTGTCAGTGGCAATTTCAGAAACTGTAAATGGATTATCTTCTGTTCTACTGCCAATATTGTTGGTAACATATTTATATTCAATAAAATTGGATGGCATTTTATTAGTTACTTCATTACACTTGAGTACATCTTCAATAACATCTGAATAATTTGAGCGTATATGCATAATCTGACCACATTCCGTTTCACCACCACAATAATTATCTTCAGCAAAAACACTAGGGATATCATCAATTATTACATTGTTTAGCGATAATTGTTGATTTGCAGTAATGAAAATTCCCTATTAATATGTACACTTTTCTGATCATTCCGCATTTCACCTCTGCTGATATCAGTGATTATTAAGTTGTTTAGTAACTGACAACATGGAATGTCAGAATATTCCGTTGATACAGATGAATATCCTCTATTGTCTGGTACTACTTGCTCAATATGTTGAGTATTTGAAGCTACAAATTTTATTTTTGAGGTTAAGAAATATAATAAGGTCTATAACAAACAGAATAAGTATTCTCTTACTCACCTTTATCCTTATTCATATTCTATGTTCTTAACATTTTCATGCCTCTCCATCCTGGCATATTAAAGTTGTAGTAATATAACAGGTAATCACAAACTCACTTATAGATACTTGCAACTAAAGAAATTATATCAAAATGTGGTGTACGAAGTATTCAACTGTTTAACGTGTGGGATACGTATTATTCCATACAGGCTATTCATTGGTTTATAAGCAATTGCTTCCCGTAGTACACATGTTTGATTTATGGGGTATTTGAAAACTATATTTTATGAATAATTATACTACTTAGGGCTTACGAGATATTACTAATAGCAAGAAATTTTGCCAATTTGTGGGTTACGAGGTATTAGTAATTCACAGACGTTATATCTGAGTATTACCTTCATATGCTTTTTTTGTTTTATTGAACATTATTTCAGCCTTATCTTTGAGCTCTTGATCGACATGTTTATCAGGATGGTACATCCGACTCAACCTCCTGTAAGCACTATTAATATCATCTTTGGAAGCCTAAAATTTCATCATATGACTTAATTTGGAGAGGTTAACTTGACAGAAAAAAATTATTTTTTGAATGTACTTATAGAGGATAATTTTTAGAATGATTATATACCTCTCGAGGGATATTCAAAAATGAATAATAATCCTCTTCCATCACAGTTTCATCTTCAGAATCAAAATTCATGTTTCAAAAGCAACCTGAAGTTTCTGATTTCAATGTCAAATGTTCCGAAATCTAAAATTCTTTAAAAGATGAAATTTCTCTCTCCTGCTAACCTTTAATACAACCGTTCAATTATTTAGAAATATATTTCATATACTTTTAACTAAAATTTTTGATAGCAAATCCCTTAGTATTTTAACTTCATTTTTCAGCATTACATTTCAAAGTCTATTTTAAAACTTAGGCAACACTTAATGATTTTAAAAATCGTGGTGCCAACTTATATGTTGCATAATTTTTTTTTTATTTGGGATGGAAGAAAGGAATGTTAAGGAGCATCTTTCTTAATTAGAACCCAACAGTGAAGGGTAGAGTGGACATTCAGGAATTAAATATAATGTATTCATATTTTAGAAATTTAGTTTAAAAAAATGCCTAAAATTAAAAAAATTTGAGTTTATAAACTTATGTCAAATGTCACTAGTTGTCAAAATTAATATTACATGACATCAAGTTAAGTTGATTGCGATGTGTAATAGTGTAATAGTTTTGGTTTAATGACAAAATATCAAATGATTTTGAGTTAGACAGAATGACTAGAGACGACAAACTATTTTTTCACAAAACAGTTCAACATTTAGCAAGATCCTTAGCTAATATTAAAAATGCTCCTTGGAATAAAGTAAGTTTTAATTGCAGAACTTTGATCTATCATTTTAACAATTTCGTCATTTACAGGTGCAAACCTTGTTCTCACTTTGTCCTTCTGATCCACAAAATGGTACATTCATCATTAATTGTCGGCAACAAGATGCTGTAATTGCTCTTGGCATTTATTTTTTGGAATCTGGGCTCCAACACAAGTCTATTATATTACCATATTTACTGAAACTGGTCAAGTTGATTGAAAAAGCACAGTGGCAGGATGAAATTAAACTAAATCCCACAGATCGTTAGTATTACTAGATTATTATTTCTAATAGATTTGATTAATTTAAAAAGGTATATATAATAATGAAATAATTTGTTAGTACTCCAAAATAAGGCTGATGTACATACATAATTAGTTTTAAAGGTTCAATTTCATATTATTTATTTGTAATTATCCAGATACCTTTTACTGTATTTTAAATTCAAGGCCTGTAATGCCATTAGAATTGAACATTTAATTTAATTTTTCAATAGTAATGCACAAAATTGCAGTTTTTAATACTAAAAAGTTTTATGTAGTGACAATTATTCCATATTTTCTCACATGTGTAATTTAATAAATAAAATCTTGACAATCTGTAATTGGACGAAATCTATCAATAGTATGTATTGCATTAAACTAAAAAGATCCTGAATATATAAAAATTGTAAATGTCCACAAACATATATACACTGGCGAGCAAAAAATTGAGGTCACCTTAAAATTTTCATGTTCTTTGAAATTTTATGTTTTCAGATCATATTCGCAAACTGTACATCATTGCATGTGCTTTTGTAAGCTGAATGTGATACTCTATACTAAAGAAAAATGCATGATTTATTCTAAAAAAGCAACAAATTAACGTTTTGGGCGAAATTCAACATTTTGTTGTTAGGGAAAATATGGAACAAACAAAATGAAAAAACTTGACACTAATAACGTGTATTCCCTCCTGTTGCATTGATGACTGCTTGAAGTTGGCACGGCATACTTTGAATTAAGTTGCGGATCACATTCTGGTCGATGTTATCCCATTCCTGCAACAGCAATCATCTCAGCTCCTGGGAAGTTCTTGGTGCTGGTGTGTGTCTGCGGATCAGTCATACCAACTCATCCCAGACATCCCATCATCGAAATGCCACCTGACAGAATGTCCAAGGTCGTGGAAACTGAAATACCATATCGTGTCAACTTGAGTGGCAGATCCGAATGGGCCCAGGGAGAACCTCAACGCATGTTGAACAGTATCACCTGGTACACCGACGGGTCAAAGACCCTAAGGCAAAGCATATGTGTTTGCCTTGGCAAAATGACGACCGTATTTCAAGCAGAAATAGCTGCACTAATCGAATGCGGCAGAACATGCATAGACAGGAAATATAACAACAAGACCATCTATGTGAACACGGACAGTCGGGCGGCCTTTTTGGCCTTAGCAAGCCACAGATATATGTCGAAGATAGTGTGGGACTGTCACAATACTTTGAAAACCTTGGCAAAAGACTATAGAGTAATTCTTACATGGGTGCCAAGCCATACAGGGGTAGCTGGAAATGAGGGAGCTGATAACTGTGCCAAGAAAGGGGCTTATCTCACCCTCATGGGACCAGAACCAGCATACGGCGTTTCATACAGCGCCATACGAAAAACTTTCCAACTGATTGTTGCTTGAACACCAAAAGCGCTGGAACAAAATCACGGGACATGCTCCCTCCAAAAGAATGCTAAAAGGACCATCGAGTTCCTACCCAGCAAATGCTTTTAGACTGGGTAGGAAAGAACTGCGAAAAGTGGTAGGATTCATAACTGGCCACTGGATATTCAACGCACACCTAGTGAAAATGGGGATTGAAATAACAAATCCCCATTGCAGGATGTGTGGAGAAGCAAAGGAAACCGCAAAGCATGTGGTCTTCGATTGCCCTGCCCTGTGCAGAAGGCGAGCCTCCTGTCTAGATATCTTCCTAGGCACAAATCAGGAGGGAATGCAGTAAAACATAGTCCGACGAATCTCAATGTCCGCTAAGAATTTAGGATGGGACTCTGCTTAATACCTGTGAGGGGGGGTGCACAATAAGCCAATTAATGGCTGAGCGGCAACCATTAGGGCACCTGAACCCTAACCACCTCGTGACTAAAAAAAAAATAACAAATCCAAATCATAATTTAAAATAATTGTTTAAAACGTTAGTGAGTGGCAACATGAATGGAACAGGTCAAGTTCAAAATTCACCAAAATTAAAACTTCTGGCTTGCCCTAGAAATAGAAAGGGCATATGTGGCCATTTGTTCCAGGTTAAGATGTTTTGGTAACTAACTTATGGTACTAATTATGTTGTCCTCTTTTGGCTATTGAAAGAAATAGGTATAACATTAACTCATCACATTATAGATTATTAATATATATGTAATGTAGATATGGATAAGTACTGTAATTATTTTATTGAGGAAAACTCAAGTAAATTTTAAGTTTCTATCGAATACCACAAATATTTTAATGCAGCAGGTTCCAAACTTTGTATACCAATGCCCCACTTATCTTTCAATTGTCCCCCCATTTGAAAAAACAATTTCAAAATAATTGCTTTACAAAATGACATTAATAACATAAATTGCGAAAATTGTTCACCAATACTTATTAATATTTTAAACCTGGTATTAGACAAAAATGTATGTGTGGTAAAATAGAAGTAGGTAATAACTATTTATCAATCATTTATTTAATAACAATTATATATGTGTTTTACACGAGCATACATTATTATTGACTAAAACCAGCTTAATGTGAAGTATGGGCTTATTTCTTCTCACATAATTTGTTAAATCGTGGTTTATATGAAGATAGAATCACTCTTATTTCCTTTTCTACTATTAATCCTGCTCAATATTTTGTTTTGATGATAGCTACTGTGGAAAATCCTGTTTCAAACATATATCATGTCACAAAAGTTGAAATAATTTTTATAGCTTTTGATGACAAGGTGGGATGCTTGCTTACTTCTAACCAGAATTTTCCCAAATCATTTGGATTGAATTCATCTTTTAGTGTGCTATGACAAGGGCAAAAGCCATCCAACTACTTAAAAAGAAACTTCAGCATGTTTTGCATATTCCTTCACATCTTCAAAATAATGATTAAAATATTGTTTTATACTGCTTAAGAGTAAATAGAGCTTTATCCTCTTCAATTCTTTCAATGCAAAGCTATTTTTTAAATTTGAAAACATATAAAAATTGTAATCTTGATAATTTTTAGTCCATAATTCAATTTTTTCAATAAACACATATGTTCATGATGCTTCCCTGTAATGTATTTTATACTTATGCGCTTGAGAATTATTGTTGTTAGAATATTGCAGTAGCAAACAGAAAAATCAGTGTTAATTAAAATGTCCATTATTTGGTAATTATGTTTGTGCTTAGTCTTAGAACAATGATTTTATCAGATCTAGGACAATATTTACAATTAACCTGGTGAATATCATGCGCGTCCCACTTTGGAAATTGCTGTTTTAATGTACCTTCCATAGCACATCTAATAAAGAAAACTAAAAAGAATATATCAAAAGAATAGCAGAGTTATAGTGTATTAGTTTGAACAATTTAAATTGTTATAAGTGACAAGTATGTTTATTACTGACTTCCCATAATTTTAAAATTGTTATGTTTCAAGTAAAAGTATTATTTCAGGAATTCCTATAGCAGAAAAGTTTAGTTTTTGTCTTCACACCCTTCTGAGTGACATAGCAGTAAGATGCGAAGATGACAGACACGATATTTTAAATGTTCAGGTGGACAGCTTGACATCTCTGACAAACCAGGTGCTGAAAATTCAAGATTCAACCAACAGAAACAGTGCCAGTAAATTGTTTTTGTGCAAAACTACTTTACCCGTCCTTATTGGCCTGGCTAGAGCAATGGGAAGGTTTTGCTTAAATGATCCCCCTATAATTTGTCGAATTTTTCCCAAACCAGAACCACCTTTGAGCCCAGGAGCTGCAAAGGAACAAAATATATATAAAAGGAGCTTTAGTAGTTTTAGAAATATTATTCCAAGGAGTTTATCTGGGAACCTTCATGCCACTGTTGATATTTTGGCTGTTACAACCGTAAGTATTATTTCTTGTATGGGTATATACTAACTACTATGTCAAAAATTACTTGGAATTGGTCAATGAAATACATTTGTATTTATCCAAAATTATTGTATTACCTTCGAAGTAGACACTTCTGAAATAATATGTGTAAACAAATAATGCATTCATCAAAACATTTTTTAATCGCAATATTAGTAATTGACATTGGTAAGATGGTACAAATTTGTCTTCTATTGAATGAAAACTTCTGCCTCGAAGTGGTAATTTGAGTTTCAGAGAAAAAGTCGGTTGGAGCGATATCAGGGGAATACGGTGGTTGTTTGATAAGCTTAAAATGGTACAAATTGATTCGCGAGACACACACATTTTAGTGGTTCTCAGGCTTAAACGACGATTTTCAGTCACCATTTCTTTTACTTTTCCGATATTAGGTTTACTTGAAGACTGAAGAGCAAGTCAAATATTCCACCACGACAAACAAACTAAATGACATAGGTATGACTCTTAAACTTGGCATGAGTATAGAGAACACTTGTGCCATCTCAAAGACAAGAAGTAGGTTTTGTAAATAATTAATTCACTGTACAAATTTAAAAACAAAATAGATGAAAAAAAATATGCTGAGTTTGCATTAATTCCCAATAAGCTGGATTTTTGTGTAGGTCTTAAATATGTCATTACAAATGCTATTTCTAAAGTATATGTATATGAAACGTTAAGAGCTACCGGAAAAATGGATGAGAGAAAGTTTTTTTTGGTTTTATGGCGTTTGGAGGCCAAATACTTTGTGTTAGGTTATATATATATATATATATATATATATATATATATATATATATACATCTTACTATCATTTCTGCATCCTTTCAAAACTCATACATTTTAGCGTCCACGAGAAAGAAGCCAAATAGAGAACTGGAAGTACGAATATATTGTTGCTCACGTCACCCCGATCCCGGCAATGGTCTCAATTTTCAATTATCTTTTTAATAACTATATACGTTATTTTTACATTTTACTATCATTTTTACGACCTTTTAAATGCGAGTTAATGTTGCGTCCCTTGTATAGTTTACTTTCAAACTGCTGTTAATTTTTCTATCAATGTGACGTCCTGCAGTGTTGCCATATTTACTGTATAACTGACAAGGACAGAATAACGGTGAACCTTGTCGAAAAAGTGAGATGTAAATAACATCATACTTTCTACAGATAATGATTCTTTTTTGGATAGGTACCTACTTTTACTGCGGAATAATTCTAAAATGCTTTTAGATATTTTTTAAGTTACTTTCTCAGGTATCTCGTTCCAAAAATTTCTATTACTTCATTAATATATTTAAGTTTTATTCACTGGCTATTTTAATATGTTATGAATTTTTTGTTTTACTTTTTTATTGACTTAAAAAGTTAGCTATTACAAGAAATTTCACTTGAAAACGCGAAGTATGTCTATATGTATGATATTATGTTCTTTTCAGGAAATGATGTAGCTTTCGAATCGCTCATGAAAACAGTGAGTGCTTTTATTAATCGTTACTCATAGCATAATGTCGTGTCTAATGATAATTTTTTCTGAGGTATCTTTTTCTTTATGGGGAGACGTTTATAATAGTAAATAAATCCCATCTTCAATGTCGATTTATTAGTTATTATTAAACATCTTTTTGGTTGTGCTGAAAATCCATATAGCGTTCTTACAAGGAAGATGCAGAACGTGTTATAAAAGTCGAGTACGATATGTAACGGTTTCGTCGAAATCATTCAGCCGGAAGAACAAGATCATTTCCGAAGTATATGTAATTAGATTTTTCGTAGGCTGATTATTAAAAGGATACTTAAACACGGGATACCTTTAAAATAGTTTAATAACTATTTTATGACGGCTTATTGCCTGGCAACAATCTTGTGTTATAGCTTGTAGAAAAACATTTAAGAGTCTGACACAATTCGTACCCAAAATATAATATTTTTAAATTTTACATTTTTTGGTGTACACCTTTTGCACTTAGATCTTTAATTTTAACCATGTTTTATTTCGAAAAATATCTGGATACCTTTGCAACAAATCTTCACATTCTACTCTTTTAGGGGGCATGCACTTTCTAATGTAAGGAGCAAAAAATTTTTTGAAGAGACCTTTTTGTTCTGCAGTCAAGGAATTTTTTGTCTCTTCTTTTTCGCGGAGAAAATATTGGGAGACATTTTGTTTCATAGAATGAATTATCTATAGCTGGGGCAGATGCAAAAATGGCAGGAGCAACGAGGTTGTATGAATAATTTATATTGTCATCTGAATCAATGGGTTCAGAGTCTACTCTTTCAGAATTAGAATCTTCAAGTAAATCCTCTTCCAAATTAATTTCAATATCATCCAGAACTTGTCTCTTAAAATTACCAGCTTGTCAGCTTTGTATTAAAAGAAGCAGCTTAGAAATTTTAGCCATTTGAAACACATCATCGGACAACCTGTACGAATTTTTATGGACATTTACAGTATGCCCCATAAATGATACCAACTGTTCAATATCCCCGTCATTCATACTCAAAATATGAGTTAAAGTTGCCAGATGTTTTCTAATGCGGGTTGAAGTAAGAGCATCAGGATTTTTTGCCCCACACGCTTTGGCATATTGATGCATTACTTTGTAACCGCAAATTGCCGATTTTTTTTCTTTATGTGGAAGAGCAAATAAGAAAGGGTTGTCTTTAGGAACAACATTTACGATTTATGGTTAGTTAGCTGATGTGTTATATAAAAGGCGGGAAGCGTTTGTACGAAATTTTTAAATTCATTAAATTGCTTATTTTTTATGCTTTTCAAAAATAGTTTAATATACTTCTTTTCAAAAACAAGTGAATAATAGGAATTTTGTATCATTACAGTATAAACAATTAAACCACGGCGGGTAACATGTGACAAGTAGGCTTTAAGAATAAAATTTAAAGTATGCTTTAACAACATGGTTATATAATATATATAAAAGATTTATTATTCTGTTTAAATATTTCAGAAATGTTTATTTAAGGATGGAAGCACTTATGGTGAGAAATTATTAGGTATAATAATATAAGTTTTACTGTATTTTTCTACAAATTATCATTATTAATAAAGTTTGCTGTCTTGTGCACAATTATTAAAACAAAAGCTAGTAGTAAACATAATAGTAGAACTATCTAGCATAACGTGTTTGCAGAAAATTTTATTATTGATAGGATTACATATAATAGTAGATTATGCAATGAGGGAGAAAGATGTATTTTCTAACCAGGGGGGCATTGAGGGTAAACAGCATTCTCCCTGAGTTGCATATATACTACTCTTTTCACGACTCATACAAGATATAGTGAAAGAAACGTTTCCAAAAATCCAATTTTATTGACATTTACTAATTTTAAAAATACCTACTGGTAGTCTTTGGCAATAAATTAGGAAACAAATTTTGATCATCGTGAAAATGCATAAATGAACGAGCTTGATTGAGTTGTTATGTGTTAAAATATGGATGTTGAAGAATTACAAATTGCTTGATTATTAAAGTATAAAATGCTGCGGTGGTCGATTTACTACAAGAAAATTAGAAAAAGTTCTAAGAAACAGCTTGATGCATAATAAACATTTTTGGAATAATATTTACCTAGACATTAATTTGCCACTTCTGTCACGATTTTGATATCAGAGAAGTTGATTTCTACTCTAGGTCTTAAAAAAAAATTCATTATTTTACAAATGCCAAGATTTGAAAGTTTTATGAAGTGGGATATGATGTACGCATTCATCGACTGAAGCCGACAAAATTTAGAAGCTGCATCTGAATTATATTTGCAAAGGTACTCCCATAGTTTTCAACCTAATCCAACTATTTTCACAAGATTCGGAAACATTTAAAAACGTTTGAATATTTATTGCAAAATAAAGTTATATTGAGTGTTATGTGTTTTAACAAAATGGTAAATTCATATATTTGATACTGTAGCCGCCAGCCCCCTGTGTATATATTCAAAATAAAATAAAATATTTTTTCTACTTCCGCTACTAAAACCGCACTTTGAACACGGGTTTGACATGCACAAAACGACTCTTTAAACACTAGTGTTTAAAATGCGTAAAGTCACATCTCGTTTATCTTTTGTTTTTTTAAACGTCAAATCAAGTTTATCTTTTGTATGTTAAATTTCATATTCTGTGATAGTTTTGTTATTCTGCGTCATTTGATTTGTCAGTCAGCTGTCAGCCATCGTCCGTCATGTAATGAATATAATTCAAATATAATATAATTTTTTCCTTCCCGCGGGCGAAGAAAAAGTATAGTAAGCACCTCGTGTTAAAAACGTCTTTAGTCACTCGTTTTACAAAGAACTCGTTCCGCTTCGCTCCACTCGTGCCTAGTAACACTCGTGACTAAAGTAACCCTTTTGACACTTGGTACTTAATATACTATAAAACTCAGTACCAATTTCCACTGCACGGCCGAGAAACTATTGTGAATGGTGGAGTGAAGGTCGTGCCGGCAAAAAAAGTATAGCTGGAGATGTCAGCTTTTTACGAGAGATCATATGTGTTCGTCCGATGTCCGATTATCGCAGTCCATACGAACTGAATCATTTTCAGATACTATTAAACTATTTCAAAGCCCACTGATCAAATGTTTTCCGCCTTTGTTTATTTATTTATTCCATATAATTATACAAAATGCCTTTTATTCATTTGTTTTCGAAAAGAAATAACTATATATTCTTGAAAAGCTTAAGCAACTTAATAGAATTAAAGCCAACTGTATATAAGTTAAGTTTATTGTGTATCCACCGTTGAATTTGTCTCAAAAAAAATTGGGCTGAGATTATAGTATCCATCGAAAATGGGCCAACCTGTACAAATAATAGGACGCGACCCAAAACTTACAAAGTTTTCCTTTTTTTCATACTGCACGGTTAAGACGTTCATTAATGTTTATTTGACACTAAACTAACCATGCTATTATAGAAGTATTGGTAATTTGCGGTTTAGTTTTTCGTGCATACGCTTCCCGCCTTTTATATAACACATCAGCTAACTAACCATAAATCGTGAATAAAGTTCATACATATACTTAGCAGTCTTACGGGTTCAGGCTGATATTCAAACTTTTTACAAATCACCACTACTAATACGGACGTAACGTTCGCCTAAGTTGTAACTATACTATACTCCCGCAAACTAACGAAATGCATTTAGTTTAAAATATATTGTTATCAATACCAGACACTACGTTGCCAAATCTACTGGACGTCAGAATGTTACGAAATTGTAATTTTATGTATATTAAAGTATATTCTGGTGCGCCACCAGCAGAAATTCGTTGAACTAAAACTATGCCTTTTTCATACATTTCCTATCAACTTTGCGTCCATTTGACCTTGGTTAATACTTAAATATAGAAGTATCTGCAAAAGATGGCAGTTGGACACCCGTGGTTAACCATAGTATTTTAGGTGGTCTATCTTTTCCATATGTTCTATGGGACAAATATTCATCAGAAATTGCCAAAAACGAAAGATGTAGTCTTGCGTCCGATATACGGACGTAAGTTTACAGAGGATGCAGGATTAAATGCAAAAGTCATTCTATCGGATGCAGAAATGATAGTAAGATGTATATATATATATATATATATATATATATATATATATATATATATATATAGTGATGTATTTGAGGTTTATATTTGAATCCAATTTAAATTAATAGCCAATCAGAATCGATACTGCATTTGTGATTGATTTTCGTGTTGTGGATATGTATCCTATTACTTAAGCGAGCCCTAATTTAACCTATCAAACTATCGTCGTCTGCGATTCAAGTTAATACCGCTTTTCGATCAAAGGATTGGTACAGGGTTACAAGTTTTCTCGCCCAGGGGTCGTTCAGGGCTTTATTTGAACACATACAAAGGTAGACCACGGATGGAAGGTATAAACATTTGGGTTAGGGTAACAAAGGTCACAAGCTCTATATAACTTAACTATATCGATATGTTAGTCATCCTTAGAAATTTTACTAGGCAGTCTAATATTTTGATGTTATTCAGCGCCAGTAAGTGTAACATGTTGATGGGAGGGAATATTTTTTCATGTATTATGTTATTATAAAGTTCTTTCGTGGCATTATGATATTCCCAGCATTCAAAAAATATATGATCCAGGTCTCCTATGACATTGCAGGCTGTGCATAAGTTTGATTCGATTACGCCTATTTTGCTCAAGTGCTCTGGGTACGACGCGTGCCCAAATTTCATTCGAATTATACAGCTAATTTCCCTACGTGAATAATTAATTCCTTTATACCACTGTTGTTTTGGTATTTCCCTATGCAGTAGTGTGTATCTAGTAGGCTTTGTTTTTACATAGTGGTCCCATTTCTCTTTCCATGCTGCTTGAAATTTTCTTTTGTATTTATTTAAGCAATCTTGTAGTGCCACTTCGTTTGGTTGACATTCATCTTTTTCAGCACTTGTTGATCAGCTTTTTCGTTGCCGTAAATTCCATAATGTGCTTTTACCCATATTATTTGAACGTCACTCTCTTTAGTAAGTTGGTGTAATAGGGATTGAATTTTCTTAATGTGCGGGTGAGTGATGGTATCTACTGCATTATTATTCAAACATTGGATGACAGACAGCGAATCCGTTATGATAGATACATTTTTCTTTTTTTTGGTGGATTGTGTGTTCTAGCCCCTTCATTATGCCTGCAGCTTCTGCTGAAAATATAGAATAGTCGTTGCTTAGCTTAAAGGTTTTTCCTTCTTTCGTTTCTTACACATAGAACGCTGTGCCTGTACCTTTTGTTGTCTTTGATGCATCTGTATATATTGTTATTGTACTGTTAATGTCTTTTTTTGTAAGTCTGATAATTTTTTCTTTGTTTAATTCTGGTATTTCTGAGTATGCTGGAATTATTATTTTTGCAGAGTGTTCTATGTTCTCAAAGTAATTGCAACTTTCATACGTTAAAATTTCTTCTTTATTGGTGTTACGAAATGCGGTGCATATCGGTGGTGAGTTCTTTTTTTTCAAATATTTATTCGTCAGGTCCAATGTATTTAACTCGCATATTTTTGCCATCAGTGTAGTGTGTGTGTGTGTGTGTGTGAGATTTTGGCCGTAGAAAACTTAGTTCTTAGCCACAAAAATTATTTAATTTTAATGTTCAACTTTATATTGAAATTTGTGCACTTTTAAATAGCTCAACTAAGGCGTCTAAAATAGGTTTTTCGTTTAAACTTAATAGGTGAGTTAAATTTGTCGGTAAAGAAATATTGTGATTAATGAGAAAATTTAGAAATATATTTATTTGATATTGGTGATTTCTACAGGAAAAAATTAAATGGTTAAGATCAGCTATTGAACTATTGTCACATGAACATTTAGAAGAGCCTATAATTCCTATTTTAGCAAGGTGCGCAGGAAAGATACCATGATTTAGTTTCATTCTAGTTACTATCGTAGTGTAGTACTTATTTGTATTGTATTCTTGAATATGTGGTATTGTTTTGGGTATTTCTGGATGTATAAGTGTGTATGGGTTTTTAGACTCTTTTACGTATTCCTGCCATACACTATTCCAACTGTGAGTGATTTGTCTTTTAAGTGACGGCAATAGGTCAAGTGTGTTATAAAAATCAAAAAACTTGTTTTCCAAAACTGCCTTTTTGGCAAGGCTATCTACAATTTCATTCCCTTTAATGCCAGCATGTCCTTTTACCCAGATGAACGTTATTTTAGTATCAGAATTACTTAATAGATATAGAAAGTTTTTAATATTCCATAAAAGGGAATTTTTTACCTGATTATATAATTTTTTAGTTCCTATAGTTTCCAATGCTGCTTTTGAATCGGTTATTATAAGACTATTGCCAATTTTGTTTTCAAATATATAAGTGAGGGATTGCCATATTGCATACATCTCCGCTGTGTAAATTGAACATGTATCATGTAAACGCATTTTAACAGAAAAACATTTATTCGAATGATAAAAGGCACATCCAGTTCCATTATTGGTTTTTGAGCCATCCGTGTAAATAGTTGAATAATTTGTATAGTTTGAAAGAATGGATATCATAATGTTTTTGTTAACTATGTCTGAAAGTGAATATAAGGGGAATATGATGTTAGGTTCAAACATACATGAGTCATAGCTGAATCTAAACATTGGATATTTGTCGATAGTATGAATTAACTCATAAAATTTATTAGTAAAAATAAAAGCATCGACCAAAGGTGGATTATTTTTAATCTTCCAATATTTGTTTGTTAAACATTGTGTTGTGAGATAAGCAAGATTATTGAGGTTATTGCAGCAATCTTTTTCTCTAATTTTGATTAAATATTTATTTGCCAGATATTCGCGTCTAATTGCTAATGGAGGTTCAAGAGATTCAACTAAGATTGCATCAGTTGGGGATGATCTCATTGCTCCTATACATATACGTAGAGCTTTAAATTGAATGCGATCTACAATTTGTAGATTTGTTTTGCTAGCAGAACCGTACAAAGTCGATCCATAATCCAGAATTGAGCGGATGTATGCTCTATAAAACATTAATGAAATGGCCACACCAACACCAAACTTTAACTTAGAAACACATCTTAACATGTTTATCCCTGTCTCACATCTACATTTGATATACTCAATATGTTTCGTCCACAACAACTTACTATCCAGAAATATGCCTAGGTATTTATAATTATTCACCACTGGAATTGTAAGTTCAGAGAGAAGCACTGTTGCGGGTGGCTGATATCGATGTCTCGTGAAAAAAAGGACAGAGCATTTTTCAGGCGATATGTTAAAACCTAAGTCATGTAAGGATCGTCTAATAGTATTCATCATGTTCTCGAGAACACACAAGCACTCTTGGTGTGAATTTTGGATCGTGTAATAGGCAAAATCATCAGCATACTGAACTTTATAACAAGAATCATCTCCTATCCGATGCAATTCTGTTGTATATAAATTAAAAAGAAAAGGGCTCAAAACAGATCCTTGCGGTAGACCTTGAGACAACACCCTCGGACCATGAAGTTCATTCTTATGATCTCTGAGGTAGATTTTCCGATTTGTGTACAGATTAAAAATATTGGTCGCCACTTTATTACCAAAACCGAATTCTATAAGTTTTTTTGTTAGTATGTTTAAATTTACAGCATCATAGGCGCCTTTTATGTCGATAAATAAACAAGCCAGATATCTGTTTTCAGAAAAACTTACTTGTACGTGATTAACTAATTGTGTTATAGCATCTATCGTGCCGCAACCCTTACGATACCCATATTGTGTTGCCGGAAGAAGTTGATTGTTTTCTGTGAACCATTCTAATCGCGCTTTGATCATTCGTTCAAACGTTTTTATAATGGTGGAAAATAAAGAAATTGGCCGAAATGATGTCGCAATAGAGCTATCCTTAAAAGGTTTGGGTAATAAGGTAATGATTACGTCTTTCATGGTTTCTATGTAATCATTTTGTAACCACCAGTCGTTAAAAATATCTAAAAGATTTGTTTTTGCTATTATGGGAAGGTTTTCTATCATTTTATATGTTAAATTGTCTTTACCAGGCGCAGTATTTCTGGAAGTTTTGATAGCATGAAGTAATTCTTGCATATTAAATGGAGTTTCTAAATAAGGATTTGTTTTTAAGATGTGTGATGGATCAAGTTCGAGTTTATTTTGGACAGTTGCAGGACAAATTAAATCAAATATTTCTTCAAGCAATTGTGGTGGTAGAGGAGTACGATTATTCTGAAAATGTTTATTTGAAATTCTTTTTATGAAATTCCAAATTTTAGTTTGGGGAGTATTCCTATTGATAGAATTTATAAAGGAGACCCAGCTATCTTGATTAGCTTTTTTAAAAGTTAATTTGGCAATTGCTACACTTCTTTTATAATTAATAAAATTTTGGAAATTAGATATTCTTTTATATTCAAGTAGAGCTTGTTTCCTTTTTTCTACTGCTTCTGTACATTCTATGTTCCACCAAATAGGTTTTTTAGTAATTGGAATAAAAGGTTTTTTGATAGGCATAGACAAATCTGCGGCTTTTGACATGGCTGTAATTAAAAAGTCAGCTTTTTCTGAGAGATTAATATTAGAATCATTTTCAGTTAATATTTGATCAATATGGTCCTGATATGTTATCCAATTTGCTCTCGAGTCATTCCATCTATTAGAAGTTAAAATGTTTGCGCGATTACCTGACAAATGGAGAGAAATGCTTATTATAAAATGATCAGAACCCAGAGTTTCTTCCATAATTTGCCAATCTAGATAGGAAACTAGGTTAGGAGTAACAAAAGTAAGATCAACCCTAGAAGGATTTTCATTAGGCCTGTGTATTCGAGTTGGTTTACCATTATTGACACATATTAAATTGCAGTGATCTAAAGCATCTATAAGTCTTTTACCTTGTACATCATCCTTGTGGGATCCCCATAAATTATGGTGACAATTAAAATCACCACAGATAATAACCTTACCTGAAAATTGTGAGAAAATATTTATCCAGTCATTAACATTAACAGTAGTTGCGTTAGGTGGTTTATATATGTTTACTAAGGTTATTTTCAAGTCACTGATTTCTATTGCACAAATTTCTATGCTAGCATTAAAATTTTTTATTATTTCAATTTCACTAAAGTTAATATCTTTTTTGACATAAATGCCTACACCTCCGTAACCATCATCCCTTTTTTTTTGTATGGGATAATAACCTCGAAGAGAAAAATTATCTTCCATTTTAGTTTGTAACTCTTGTAATATTAAAATATCGAATGAATAGCTTTCTAAAAATTGTAATAAGTTGTTTTTTTTATTAGTAATTGAACGACAATTCCATTGAAACAAATGTAATTCACCAAAAGTCCTCATCATAAATACTCTCTAAATCACTGACTGGATTATTTATAATTGAGCTAAATTGATTTCTAATACTATTATGGATTTCTTCTAAATTTTTGTATTTACTTTGAAAATATGTAGGATCAGTAAGTGCTTTAGTTATTAACGAATTAACTTCAAATATTATTTTTTCTTTATGAGCCATGAAATCATCACGGTGAGGGTTTGGAATGACAGGTTGTGATTGTGGGCGTGGTGGAACTTTTTTTGTAGTTTGAGATACTCTAATAGGAGATACACTTTTACGTTTAGTCGGTTGTGTTCGAGGTCTTTGGGTGAGTGATTGAGTAGCAACATGTGAGTCTTTTGGGCTAGGTGGTAATTCTGGAAAATTATTAAGATTATTAAGTACCGAAAATCTATTATTGGTGGTAATTTTAGCATAAGATGGATTATTAACTATTTTTTCCGCTTCCTTAAATGATATATTATGATATGCCATTGTTTTTTTTATATTAGATTGAAACTTATATGTGGGACAATTTTTATTTAATGCATTATGATCAAATTTTTCACAGTAAATACAATATTCATGAGTAACGTTACAATTATGATTTTCTTCCATTTTATCACCACATTTCCTACACTTCTCAACTCCTTTGCATAATTTTGTCGTGTGTCCGTATCTCATGCATTTGAAACATTGGACAACCGGATATATATACGGTTCAACCTCAAAATTACATAAATTAATTTGCACTCTAGAAGGGAGGTTACTACCTAGAAATGATACGATTATCATTTGTCTTGGTATTAATTTTGTTGTACCATCTGAATTTTTAAATTTCCTCATCATTCTTTTCACACTCATAACTTTTTTATCCGAGTTAATATTGTTAACTAAATAAGTTTCATCAAAAAATGTATCTACCATTCTTATAACTCCTTTTTTTTGGGTGAAAAATGTAGGTACATAAGCTATAAGATCATTTTTGATAATTATTTCGTGATTAATTAAACTATTTGCAATAGAATATGTTTTAAAAATTACTTTAACTCGATTTCTTCCTACTGATATAATATCTGATACGTTTTCCTTAAATTCATTAATTTGAAAAAGATAATGTCCAATACGAATGGGAAATAATCTACCTAGCTGTTTATTTATATGTTCAACATATACAAAATAAGGACCGGTATCAGTCGATCGGTATTTATTATTTATATCGTAAACTGGTAAATTATCACTAGTCGTACCTGTTTTTTCATTGTTGTCACTGTTTTTTTCAGGAGACCCTCCAGGGTCTCCTGAATCATAATCCATTTTGTTACTTACTTTTTTATTTGTGTTGTACCTAAACTAAACTTAATATTATTCAAAATTCTCAAATAATTGCTACTTAAATAAATAACTGCTAGCACTCAATTCGTGGGCGATGTGTACACTATCACTGCATGAATTGAACTCTGCCATCAGTGTAGAATTTATTGCTTTACTCTTAAGTACCGTTTTTTCAGCGAGAAATGTTCTTCTCAATTCCAATGGTGGTTCGAGTGCTTCCACCCTTAGTGGTTCCACTGGTGTGGTTGACATCGCTCCTAAGCATATTCTTAACGCTTTATTCTGAATTACTTCTAGCTGTTTCAGTGATTGTTTTGATGCAGATCTGTATAGGACGGAACCATAGTCTAAAATGGACCTTATATATGCTTTATAGAATAACAGGCATATTTCAGTACTTGCACCCCACCATGTTTTGGTGATAATTTTGGGGAAATTAATGGCTTTATTACATTTTATTTTGATTGCTTCGATATATGGTTTCCAATTTAATTTATTATCTAATGTTACTCCTAAGTACTTAATTTCTTTTTTATATGGTATCATGTGGTCTCCCAACTGGATGTTCTGAGTTTCTGGGATACGGTGCCTTGAAAAGATGGTGACATTTGATTTAGACGTTGATAGATCGAACCCTACATCTTCAATAGCTTTTATGATGTTTGAGGTGGCCTTGTTTAGAGTATTTAGACAATTTTCATATTTTTTGTCCTTGACATATATTACAAAGTGGTAAAAGTGTGTAATTCCTGCATGCTTGATGCATTTTGATGGTATATATGTTGAATAACAGTGGTGCTAAAACGGAACCCTGTGGTAAACCTCTAGATGTATGTCTTGGTCCTAATAATGCGTCTTTTTGTCTTATAAATATTTTTCTGTCTGTCATAATATCGCACAGAATGTTTCGTATTTTGGTAGGCATACCGATTTGTCAGCATTCCGTTCAGTATTGGAATTTTTACCGAGTCGTATGCGCCTTTTACATCCAGGAATGTAGCAGCATATCAGTGACAAGTTGGCTCACTGCGTCAATTGTGCCATATCCTTTCCTGAATCTGTACTGATGAATTTGTAATATTTTGTGTTCTTCTAACCACCATTCTATTCTGTTTGTTAATATCCTTTCGAATGTTTTCAATAGGCATGCTAATAATTATATGACTCTGTAGGAGCCAGGATCTTTTTGATGTTTTAATATTGGAACTGCAATTAGGTTTTTCCAATATTGTATTGTGCATTTGCCCATTTGTAGTATGTTGTTATATATTTCCAATAAAAAAGATTTGGCATTTTTTGGTAGGTTGCATAACATCGGATATCTGGTATTGTCTAAGCCTGGTGCAGTGTTTTTTCTTTGTTTTATTGTGTTTTCTAGTTCTTGAATATTTATCAGATTTTCGAATATTTGAGGTATTGTTTCCTCATGTTCCTGCTCATTTTCTAAATTGTTTTGGTAGAAGGTAGATGGCGGTGCTATTCTCTCTAGTAGCTTTTCTTTCCAATCCTCACTGCTGAAATGAATGTTCTCTGTCCGTATGAAAGTTCTTTTCAGTTTCTTGGCCTGTTTCCAAATGTCTGACATTGATGTGTTTTTATTCAGATTGGTGCAGTATGCTCTCCATGAGGATCTTGCCTTTTGTTTCAAAAATTTGTTTGTGCTTGCTGCTATTTTTTGCACTGTAATGAAGTGTTCCAATGTGCTGTTAATTTTGTAGGCAATTACCGCATTTTTTCTATCTGTTACAGCTATATCACATTCTCTGTCCCACCAAGGTGGTAGTGTTCTTGACTTTATCTTGAATGGTTTGTTTGTTGGCATGGCTACTTGGGCAGCTGTGTTTATTCCTTGTATTAGATATTCATATTTTGCATTAATGTCATTAAAAATAGGTGGTGTTTGCGAGAAATGCAGTTCTGCTTCGTTTTTGAATATTGACCAGTCTGCTCTATTTATATTCCATTATTTATTGAAAGGATATATTAATTCCTTTGTTTGTAGACACTTATTTTTAGGCACATTAATGTTAATAAGTATTGGAAAGTGATCTGAACCCAGTGTGTCCTTTATTACGTTCCAATCTATGTTGTTTATGAGATAGGGTGTACTAAGTGTCAGGTCCACTGTGGAATTTTCCCCGTTGCGGTTTAATCTAGTAGGTGTTCCATCATTTGCCAATATTAAATCATGATTTTCTAGAAGTTGTATACCCCTCTGATCATTTTTGTATGAACCCCATGTTTTGTTGTGTGTGTTAAAATCTCCACATATTATGCCGTTCTCTTTAGATATAATATTAAATATGCTTTTTCAGTCGCTGTTATTGATGCTAATTTTTGGGGGGCAATACACAGATAATATTTTAAACTGTAAATATTTATTAAAATTAATTTCGGCAGCACATATGTTGATGTCAGTATTTACTTTAATGTTAATATCTACTTCTTTAAAATTTATTTTTACCTTTATTAGTATTGCTGTACCTCCATATCCGTCATCCCTATCAGTTCTAATTAGATTATAACCTGAAAAATTGATGATTTTGTTTTTTTTAAACCACGTTTCAGATATAACGCAGATATCAATATCGTGTTCTGACAGACACTTCATCAATATTTATTTGCAATCGCCTAGCGCACGTTCCATTGTAATATTTTAATTTTATTAAGCATTGGTATTTTTTGGCAGATTATGATTCATTTTATATAACCTATCTGTTACAAATTGAATGTCAACTTTTTGTAATTCTTCAAATGAACTAACGTCTTCCAAGATGTTTTTGAAAACTTGAAGAACGTTTGAATAAATGTTGTATCATTTTCTTCATTTGACTGCATGGATTCTATCTCCATATTTTCGTTTGTACTATTATTTTTAAATTGAAATACTGGTTTACTAGGACCAAAGGATCTGGGAAACATGGGTGCTTGTGTGATTTCATTGTTGGGTGATTGTATCCTACGTTTTTTGGTTTGTGTGTTTACTGTGTGATGTTGAGGGTTCTGATGGTGTATTTTTACTTTTCCGCCAACCTATCTAATATGCGAGAAAAGTATTGGTTTACCCACAAAAAAGTTTGGAAATTTGAAATTTTTTTTTGAGTTATTTTTACGTTATCCATCAACAACACGAAAAAACGGTTTTTAGAAAAAAATCCTGTGTGTATGTCGTCGTCGTTGTCGTCGGCCACTTTTCCTTGCAAGTCTTGTTAGCACGATACACCCTCCGGAGTGCAATAAGTCACAAATTTTATGATGGAATATTGTTAAGGACATTTCACAGATGAACCCTATTGATTTTCAGCTCACCAGAGCCAGTATAACGGGTGCTATGGTCCTTGAAGTACGACATTTTGTCGTTTTTCGAGAAATTTCAGTTTGTTAGCACGATACAGCCTCCGGAGTTCAACATGTCACCAATTTTATGATTGAATATTATTCAGGGCATCTCACTGATGAACCCTATCGATTTTCAGCTCACCAGAGCCAATAGAACCGGTGCTACAGTACTTTAAGTACGATATTTTTGTCATTTTTGGAGAAGTTTCAGTTTGTTAGCACGATACAGCCTCCGGAGTATATACAAGTGATGAATTTTATGATTGGATATTATTCAGAGCGTCTTAAAGATGAACCCTATCGATATTGAGCTCACTAAAGCCTGTACAACGGGTGTTGTGGTACTTGAAGTACCAAATTTTTGTCATTTTTGGAGAATTTTCAGTTTGTTAGCACGATACAGCCTCCAGAGAGTATACGATTGATCAACTTTATGAATAAGTATTGTTCAAGGTGTCTCACAGATGTACCCTATTGATTTTCAGTTGACTAGAGCGAGTACAGCGGGTCCTATAAAACTAGATATACTAAATTTTTGGTTATTTTTGGAGAAATTTCGGTTTGTTAGCACGATACATCCCCCGAAGTGTATACAAGTAACAATTTTATGATAGAATATTGTTCAGGGCCACAGATGCGGAAAAGTTAGTTTTAATCTTTAAAACCGTTTATTTTTTAGTTTTTTCGAATTTTAAGGGGTTTAATGCAAATTCCGACACCAACATAGATAGGCCATAATAAAGTAGGCGTTCCAACGAACAAAATCCGCGGGTGCAGAATTTGAAAATCGAAAATTTGACTGGAAGAATTTTTTTTGAAAATTTGCTTATTTTTCGAAAAATCTTAAATATCTCGGAAAATAATTTTTTTTGGTTATGCAAAAAAATTGTGCTTATGTATCATAAAAAAAAGATATACTTTCACCAAGTTTCATGCAAATTGCATTTTTTTGCCAGGGAAAAAAATAAAAATGAAAAAAACGGTTTTTTGCGATTTTTATCTTTATTTGAGGTTATGTTGAAAAATATTTTATTAAAAAGCTTTTTTATTTTTAAATGTATTACTTTCCCTATTTGTTTTGTATTGTTGGATTGTTGTCTTAGGAAGTGATGGAAAGCTTTCCGACGTATTATCAAGTACATTGAACCTATTATTGCTAATTTTACTAATATATGAATTATCAGACCAGTTTTTTGCTTCTATATAGGTTACATTATTATCTGACATGAATTGTTTTATTTGTTTCTGTTTTTCAAATACGGGGCATTTTTTATGTATCGTTTTATGATCATTTGATTTACAATAGAAACAAAATGTGACTTCAGGATCTTTGCATGAATGATTTTCTTCCTTTTTCTTGCTAAAATTTATGCATAGTGTGTTAGTGCTTTTACACTGCTTGGCCACATGGCCATACCTCAAGCAGTTGTAACACTGTACTACCTTTTGAATGTATTTTTCTACAGGACATACAACGCTATTAATTATAACAAATGGGGGTAACACGTTATCCTCGAATGACACTAAAACTGTTTGCCTTGGTATATATACTGCTTCCCCATCAATATCAATTTTTCGTTTAAATCTACGAATACTGGTGACTGCGTTGGGAGACTCAATATTTTCCAACAAATATTCGTCACTGAATGTGGTATCTATTTCTTTGATTACCCCTTTCCTTTCTATTAAATTATTGGGTATAAATGCTTTTAATTGTTCCTCTTTCAAGTTTTTGTTTTCTATCAACATATTAGCGTCTTTAGTACTCTTACTCTATTTCTACCTACCTTTTGTATTTTAGTAATGTTTTGAACTTTTAGTTTTTTATGTAATAAGTGTTCAACTGACATGAGATGTAAATTTCCTAAATTCTGATTATTAATTTTTTCGATAAATACGTAAATTTTATCAATTGAATATAAATTAGGTTTATCAAGTTTGAACTTTTTTGCTACTTGTACTCAAATACCTGTCGCTGTCTGACCAGACAAGCATGTTTCTTTATTATTTTCTTTATCCTTTCCTAAGTTTTTGCTTTCCTGAAATGCTGTTTGGTATGTTGAATTGTAACGCACATTCCTTGAGTTATCATTATTATTGCACAGATCTGAAGTTCCTCCTTTGTCAGGGGGATTAGCACTAGACATTTTTCACTGAACTATAAATTTGATTATCTGATTTACTAGGTGGATTGACCGGTTCAGTAGAATTGGAATTCTTAACAAAAACGATTTGTTGATAAGAGAGCTGTTTTAAACACGTCTATACTAATTGACTGTTAAAATCGCACTGAGAGAAAGTTAGTAGATCTTGAAATTCTGTACAAAAAAGGTATCGATATTTTTATCTCTACGAAGCAACATTTTCAAGTTATCGCGATTTTACACTGTAGAAAAGTCGTATTTTCAATTATATGTATCTACACATTTCCGCATCACCTCTGAGGTAGTGTACTCGGAACTTTTTTAATTTCATTTATTTCATTTAAGCCCAATTCACATAAATACAATATGGGAATATAAAAAAAATGCTACAATAACAAAAAAAGAAAAATATGTAAAACTAGAACAATTGACACATGCATTAAACTTATATATAAAACAAAAGGAAAAACCTAAAGTATAGTATAAATCACAAGAAAAAAGCAAATAAACTAAGAGAAGTGATAACACATCAAACCAGCAATGAAAGATGTACGCTCTAAAGTGAAAGGTCCAGCAAATGTCTTTTGAACTTGAAAGTTGACACATCAAAAATTAAAATTCCATCGACAGAATTTGCTAATTTAAGTGTCCTAGGTAGAAAACTATTCATTGCATAGTTGTACCTATGAAATGCGACATGAAACGTTTGTACCTGCCTAGTAAGACGAGGAGGGACAACTAAATATATTTTAGAGAGAAGCTCGGGGCTATCACAAATACCATTTATTATGTTGAACAGCTGTATCAGATCCCTTTACCCTCTGCGAACCTCCATAGTAGGAATGTTTAACGTGGTTTCCCAAGTAGGAATACTCCATGATATATTTCAATCGAGATAATTTAATTGGACAATATTTTATTAATATAATGAAAACTGTAGCAGCAATAAAATTACATTACATGAAATTCTACATGATTAGATTTTAACGTGGTTACTATGCACTGAAACCTAAAGTTTATTGTGCCCCAAATTCTACATGATACTCGTTTCTTTCTCTTCACTCTCTTCTTCTTGCTCAATTTGTGTTGACTGCCCTAAGAAGAAAGATATATCAGTTAGATCCTCATCGATTATGAAACAATTTTCATCTGTTGCATTTGATTCAGCATTGCTGCAAGAGTGGCCTTGACAATTGGCACGGGCTGGTGAACCAAACAATCCAACTTTTCTGTACTCACAATTGTTCGTGCAGCCTTTCTTGTAATTACAAGAGCAGCAGTTTCTCTGGAGCAGGTGGAAGTAAAGTTTGGCTCCAAAGAATTATTCATCAAATTCCTTACCCAGTCTTTAGGATTGAGTTTATTGCCCAGCCACACTGTCACTTGGTAGAACACACGAAACAAGTGTTGATAAGCAGAAGCAGATGTTGGAGGGAGACAAGATAACTGCACTCTTTTATTGTTCCTTGTATTTTTCACAAAATTCAAAAATCTAGACATACCTATTGATTAATTTTTTTTGAAGCTCCATATAAAGCTAGAAGAAAGCGAATTCCGATGGCGAGGATGAAGTCTGCTGTTTGTAAATATTTCTGCATTACCAATCAAATCATTATATTTTTCCAACAATTTAGATACTTCAATTTTTCCCCTTTGAGAATTGCTGATGTCATATCGCATATAGGAATAAATTATGAGCTAGACATTTTGGATATGCAGTTAAACATTTTGTAGAATATATATGCATATTTGTATTTTCTAGGTTTGAAATCACGATAACTCGAGAACGGTGCTTCGTAGGGAAACAAGTATTGATACGTTTTTTTGTACAGAATTTCACGATATGCAAACTTTCTCTCGTCCATTTTTACGGTAGCTCTCAACGTTTCAGAGATATACGCAATAAACGAAATTATTGTGACATTTGACCTCAGATTAAGAACAAGGCACAAGCGGGATCGATGGGGACTTTTGACAGTATTTGTAATGACGTATTTAAGACATACAAAAATCCAGCTTGTTAGGAATTAATGCAAACTGGAATGTGTTTTGTCTGGACTAAATGGCAACCACTATTAACAAACTTTGAACTCATTGTTATCAGATATAAACTAATTATGAACATAAACATTACAAAAATTGAATAGATGAGGCTTTTACTTGATGAAGATCCATACTGAACGATGAAATAAAACAATATAGTTTGTTTAAATCTTCATATATTTGAACTAATGTTCAATTTAAACTTGTTGACGCGTTTCACTAACACAGTAGCTTTGTCAAAACGAATGAAGGTAAAATATAAAAATGTCTTTATACAAATTGTTAGTGGAGAAATAAAATAAAAAAAAACAAAGTTACTAATTTGACTGTTTCAGATATTAGAAAGAAAGAAATATATGTAAAAAATAGACATTCCCCGAAATTACATTTGTCATTTTTATAAATTGCAACTCTGCGCTGATCCAATTTGATTGAAATATAAGATTATTTTGGCACTTCAATGAGTGTATGTGATTGTAAAAGATGTTTTTTTTAGGGTGGATATGACAGTACAGACATCGCATTTAACTCAAGCTCGCTAAAAAGAGGCATGTCAATCATACACAATTCAGGCCCTTATGATGCGAAAACATATTTCTTTAGTAAATTCGGTTCTAGTTTTAACCAGTTTCCACATTTGAGGCTAAACGAAACGAACGACAAAAATCCACAAGTAATATTTTCCCAACCTCACCTTTCTACCATTTTAACTCTAAGTAAGATGCTATTAACCAAAGATATGTTAAGTTTATTAGATGAACAAAGTTTAGAAGTAAGTTCAATAGGAAAAATTCAAATTTTTCCCTATAAAACGTTTTCTGAAACTATAAATTTAGTTATGGTAACACTGATGAGAGAATTGTTGCAACCACATAAAGATTTGCCTGTGCCATTTACTAAAGACGTTCAGGAGTTTGTTAAAGGTAAGACATTGATTTTATAGAATATACATTTTTCAAATTATTATTAGATATCACTATGTAGATGGGGTCAACAATAACAAAAAATACATATTTGGATAAGTAGTAACACTTGATAATAAACATTAAACTGAAGACGAGTTTTTACCATTCATACTACAACAGGAAAGAACTGCTACAAATATAAGTGATAGAAATTTGGAAAAGATACAGGGTCGGTTTTAAATAATCAGAAAGTACATTTGAAACAATAATTTAATACAGAAACGAAATCAGTTAGCTCTGAGTGGGCTAGGGGTCGAATTGTAGTAGACCCTTGGAAAACAAACTACAAAAGAGACACGGATTTCGTGAACGTTTGAGGAGATAAAGAAAATGTACCAAGAAAACGGGTCGGACACTGAAAACGAGTATGACACTGAAAACGAGTATAAGAGAAAGAGAAAAGAAGCAGATGAAAGCTTCGGAAGAAGCAAGAAACAGAAAGAGGATAAAGGGAGATTGGATACGGAAACAACTATGCTCAAAATGATACAGCAACTGATGTTAAAGAATGATGATATGATAGAAGAGATAAAACAATTGAGAAAAGAAAATGGACAAACAAATAAGCAGCTGTTAGAGATAAAACACGAAAATCTGAAAATGAAGGAGGAAATTAAAACATTAAATGAAAAAGTAGAACACTTAGAAAGAGTTACTAAAAAGAAAAACCTGATCATTACTGGAATAGAAGTGAATACAAATGAAGATATTTCTCTAAAGCAAAAAATAGAAACATTCATAGCAAAAGAAATACAAGTGGACGTTAAAATAAGAAGCCCTCAGAAAATAGGGGAAAAGATGTGCTTAATTGAAATGGAAAACATAACAGATAAAATTGACATCTTGAAAAATAAAAGCAGACTGAGACATTTCCGGGAAAAAAATTTCATTGAGTCGGATCTTACCAAGAAGGAACAGGAAGTACAAAAAATAATCAGAGGAAAGGCTAAGGAAGAAAAAGATAAGGGCAAACAAACAAAAGTAGGTTACAAGAAATTTATAGTAAATGGTATAGTATGGAAATGGAATGATGAACAAAAACAGTTACAGCTCAACCATAAAAACTAGTAGACATCGACTCAAGCAATGAACAAGGTACAGGAAAAGAGGTAAAGAACCGCAAAAAAGAAAATAAAGTTATAAATATAGGAACATGGAACATGCGAGGAATATACGGAGAGGTGGACATAACAAATTTAGTAAAGGAAGCAAAAAGATACAATATAGAAATTCTAGCACTGCAGGAGACACATTTAAAAAATAATAATATAAAATAAATGGAGGAATATGTCCTATTTACAAGTGGAAATAAAAAAATACGATTTAGTAACGGCTTTGTAGTCAGTAAAAATATGAAAGGACAAATCACACACTTCCAAGCGAACTCAGACAGGATATGCAAACTACAGTTTACTGGAAATGAGGAAAAAATCACAATCGTTAACTTTCATGCACCTACAGAAGAGAAAACTGATGAAGATAAAGATGCATTATATGAACAACTGGAAGAAATTATTGACAGAATACCAAACGGCAATGTAAAAATAATAATGGGAGATGCAAATGCAAAAGTAGGAAATGAAGACATATTTAGAACTATAACGGGAGGCGCAAGCAAACATAATACGACTAACGATAATGGTTTTAGATTAATCAATATGGCTATAGAAAAGCAAATGAAGATTATGAGTACACATTTTAAAAGGAAGAATATACACAAAAGAACTTGGATAATCCCAGGCACTAACGAATCAAACCAAATTGATCACGTGCTGATAGGGGAAAAAGATGCCAAATCAATAAAAAATGTAAAATCATATAGGAGTGCCGATATAGACTCTGACCATTTTCTAGTAATGGCTAAATTTAAACTAACAGAAACAGAAAAATTAGAAAAAACAGAAGAAGAACGGTGAAATACAACATGGAAGAATTGCAACATCCTTAAGTAGCCGGTAAATACAGATCTAAAATCGACAAATACTTAGAACAAACTAGAGAAACAGAATTAGGACAGGGTGTAGAAAAGAAATTATCACGGATGGAAACAACAATTTTGAAAGCGTCAGATGAAAGCTTAAACGCCATAAAGGCTACCAAAAGAAAGATCTGGCTTGGCTACGAATGTATGGAAGAAATAAGTAAGAAAAGAAGTTTAAGAGAGAAAAATATCTACAGAACGGGAAAGAACGGTACAAACGGGAATACATTGAACAGACGAAAATTGCAAAAAAGATTTGCAGAACTAAGAAAAGAGAACACGATGAAAACAGAATAAAAATAATGGAAGAAAAATACTGGAGACAAGAAATTAGAAATTTCTACAAGGATGTGAAAGAAATAAATAAAGGACACAGGCCAAAAACACCATACATCAAAAATGGAAACGTTAAACTGCTAGGAGCAAAAACTGAAATAATAAGAAGATGGAAAAGCCATTTTGAAGAGCTATTAAAAGTAAATGCAGAACTAGAAACAGAAGAAAGAGAAGACGTTCCATTGGGAGAAGAAAACCGTACCGAAGACGAAGAACCTACACTAGCAGAAATAGAAGAAATTATTCACAATATGAAAAATAATAAAGCCCCAGGAACCAATAGTATTACAGCAGAAAACTTGAAATACGGAGGTATTGTATTAAAAAGAGAAATTACTAAGTTAATACAAGAGGTTTGGAGGACTGAACATATGCCAGAAGGGTGGAAAAAAGCAGTAATTCTACTGATATACAAGAAAGGTGACATTTCACATTGCAACAATTACTGAGGAATAGCACTACTTGATAGCATGTACAAAGTACTAGCCACACTAATAAAAAGACTATTAGAAACTTATAAAGATAAGATAACCGGCAAGTACCAGTGTGGATTTCGTAAGGCTAAAGGAACAACAGACCCAATTTTCTTACTGAAACAAGTATTAACACACTGTTACGAATACGAGATTCCTACATATATGCTGTTTATCGACTTTAAGGCAGCCTATGACACGTTAAACAGGACTAAGCTATTGAGAGTCTTAAGAAAATACCATAGAAGCTATGCAAACTGATGGAAATGAGACTCAAGCAGACAAGAAATGTAGTAAGAGTAGAAGGGGAAGAATCAGAAGAATTTGATGCAACCCTATCTACCATGCTATTCAATATAGCATTAGAAGATGTTATAAGGAAGAGCAAAATCAACCGTCAGGGTACTTTACTGAATAAAAGCCACCAATGTTTGGCATATGCAGATGACGTGATTTTATTATCAAAGAAAAAAGAAGAACTTATGAAAATAGCAAAAGATCTAGTGACAACAGCACAAGAAGTGAGGTTGGAGATAAATGAAGTAAAAAGCCAGTAGATGAAACTAAGAAATAAAACAGTAACGGAAGAGCCTGAGACATTACCGCTAGAGCTACAGAATGATAAAATAATACAAATAAAGGAAACCAAGAACTATACGTATCTAGGTGTCCTAATAAATGATAAATGTGAGGAAGAAGCAGAAATCGATCTTAGACTGGCCAAGGGCAATAGATGTACTGGAGGATTACTCAAAATCTTGAGATCAAAACAGTTCACACGAGCAACAAAGAAAATATGTTATAAAACAATATTAAGACCGACAGTGCTATACGGATGTGAAACATGGGTTATGAATAAGAAGCAGAAATCCAAACTCGAAATCTGGGAGAGGTGGATATTAAGGAAAATTTATGGCAGAAAAACAACAGAAGAAGGATGGGAGAGGTGCGCAAATAAGGAGTTATATGATCTATATGATGACTCAACAATAATTGAAGTAATCCAATCAAAAAGACTGCAGTGGTTAGGTAACTTAGAACGAATGGAACAGTCAAGAGATGTAAAAGAAGTAGCATGGAAAAGACCAGAGGGAAAGAAGAAGAGAGGTAGGCCCAGAAGAAAGTGGAAAGAAGTCGTAATCCAGGATGTCGCGGAAAAGGGAATACGGAACTGGGAAAGCATAGCAAGAGATAGATACATATGGAAAATTCTTACACAGCTATAGGCCCTAGGGCCTGTCTTATGCCTATATATATATATATATATATATATATATATATATATATATATATATATTGAACCAGATATCATAGATCGTAAGAGAATTAGTACTATTAAAATATGTTGCTAGTATTAAAATATATGAAAATAATATAATTTAAGAAAATAAGTAAAAAGGAAACACGTTTCTTAATTTAAACAACATATCAAATAAAGATATATTAAATAATAGCCTATAACAATATAATAAATAAGGAATTACCTCAATAATAATACAAAATATAGAGATTGCCTAACCAATGTAATGATGTAAATAAAGTTGCCTAAGACGAAGAATAATTTCCATACCATAACCAGCTGTTCACCTAAAAAGAAACAATTATATAGTCAAGTCAAGAGAATATTAGATATAAGTAGTTACATTAGAATACAAATATTATTATAGATAATTCATCATAATCATTAATTTAAGAATAAAAAACAAATACAAATATTGAATAGAATAGAATTCAATAGATTTTCATCGATAAACAAATAATGACATATATACAAATGATATATGGTAAATAAAATAAACGTTGAATCAATAAATAGAAATTTGTTAAAGTTTATTATAAATAATATAATGCAAAGAGTTTAGACAAATAACATAAGAGAATTTATATTTATAATGAATATGAGTGTAACAATGATATACTATCAATAACAATATTGGATGTTGTACCATTTAAATGTATCTATGTATAACCAATTTTAATTTAGTTGTATGATGAAAAAACTCATAGGAACTCTATAAATGAACTAATTATGTAAAAGAGTGTATGTATGAAATTTTTTAATAAGTGATAGAAGTTTCAATTATCTGATTGCAAAAGACAATATCTTATTGGTTATAAAATATGACAGAACAAATTGTGAATCAATAAATAAACTTTGAAATAGTGACCTGAAAAAGAACAAAAGACTGTTTGTTGAAAAAAGTAGAGAATCGAGGGGACGCTTAGAGAAGAAGGGAAGCTGGTGTCAAGAAGCGAGGAGTGTGTGTGATGGTGTTCCTGAAATTTCAAGAAATTCCCGGTTTAACACATTTAAACCTATAAAGTACTATTAAATACAATCTTAGTAATACTCACAGTCAATTGTATCAAGTTTTTCGGCAAGAATTTACGAAATTTTCATCAATTTTGGTTTTTTGGAACTTCAGCGGAGTGTTCCTGGGATCCAGAGACTTTCATCCCAATTCAAGAGCAACAGGTCAGTGTTTTTAAATCATTATTGGCCAATAATCAGTGTAAAAACTCAAAATACTCAATTAAGTACTTAATTTCATAAATTGATAAACTTTTGCAAATATGATCGATCTGAAAAAGAAAGAAACAGACTTTGTATAGTGAATTCATTGCATAAATCGTTAAATTTAATAAAAGGCCGAATTTTCAATAAATTAAAATATGTACTTACGCCATCTTGTAATCGCATAAATCTGGTGATTGAAATTTCATAATGTAATAACTATTTCCATCTGTATATAATTTCTATTTTTCTATCTATGTATATAACAATTTTCTTTCCACAGCAATTTGTATCATATATAACTATGATTTATATATAAATTCTTTTATGTGTTTGAACCATTCACTTGTTTGCATCTTCAACAAACTTTGTATAATATGAATAGATGCTTCTTACGTATCAGAATTGTTCGTTTTATGTTAAAGCGCATGACTAGTTTTTCACGCATGCGCATTGATGAAATTATTAAAATAAATAAGTAGATACAATATAACCATTGGCGTCGCATATTATTTTTATCAAATATAAAATATTGCATTGAAAATTAAATCTATTTCAAATAATGTGTTTTCTTTTTATTTAAACAATTACAACAATATAATAAGCCAGGACTCAAAGAGAAAAAGGATTTCATGCTCCCGAATTAATAAATATATAATAAATATAACAACTATATAAAAAACAATAACTGAGCTAGCCAAACTAAACAAAAAATTCTAAATAATAAACATCTACATTTAAATTGCATAATAAAAGTAAGTAAATAATTCCGAATATATTAATAATACATATATATATATATATATATATATATATATATATATATATATATATATATATCACTATGTAGAAAACTTGGAATAGTAATCATACTTGTCAACCACTTATATAAGCACTGAAATTAATAGATAATTGATAATATGGTAGTTTTAATTTAGGCCTATATGAGTGTTGCTAACATATACTTAACTTTCTTCTGCATCAAAAGTGAACTTTCACTATCAGATGAGTAGAAAATCTGAGATTTGGTTGGAAATATTTAGAATTTTCTTTTTTTAGGACTTTATTTAAATGGTCAGACAGAACTCCAAAGCAGGAATCATGATGCTAGTGAGAAAGAAGATAGAGAAAATAATTATGCACTAGTAAATAAATTTAAACTCAATGTAATGGCCAATGCGGCTTGTGTGGATTTATTAGTTTGGGCGATTGGAGATGAAACAGGTATGTTCTATCATAGTTTAAAATATTGACAATTTCTAAAATGCATTATATCACTGTACATATCACTTTATTTTTTAATTAATAAAAGTTTGGTTTAATTAGTTAGTAGAAAAATCTCTAAATTTATTTAAATAAATTTTGTTTTCAGCAACATTTATTGTAATTAATTAGTAACTTTCTTTTATTGTTTTTAAATTTAATTTATTTTCAATAGATTTCGATAAAATTATTATGATAAAACTAATTCTCGATAGTTAGGTTAACATTGTCTGTATATTGTACAAAATACATACATTCTTTATTTAATATATGGGGTGTAGCTAAAGAAAGAGCTAAGACATACTTTGAAATTTTATTCCTTCAAAACATCTTTTTATTTACTTGTTAAATATCAAACGTTATAACTAATCACAAAAACCTCAAGAATTTTATTAAGTTATAACTGTATTTTAAACACAATGCTATTTCTCTTTAGTGATAACAAGAAACAAAAAGTGTCTGTCCAACTGTTATAATAGAGCAGAGGTGTCCAAACTTTTTGCTGCGAGGGCCAGATTGGAATTTAAATCCAATTGTGGCGGGCCAATTGAATAAATAAATTTAAAAAAAAAATCATTATGACTAAAACAGCATTGGATTTTATTTTTTATAGTATTGCAGATGCATCAATACTAAACAAACGTGGCTAAATACATAATTATACATGCAACTTTTAATAGGAATGATGGAACTGTGTTTTGTCCTGAAGAACTTCTTTAAAGTTGGGATTAAAGTCTAAAACACCAATTAAGTATAAGCAATGATTGCAAATGATCATCCGATAAATTTGACCTGTATTTATTTTTCAGTTACTTCATCCTGCAAAAAGTTTGTTCACACATATAGGTAGTGCCAAACATAGAAATAAATTGACAAGCACATTGCTTTAAATTTGGAAACTCTTTTGAAACCAAAAATTTGTAAAAATCGACCAAAATTCATTCCTTGTATTTATCCTTAAATTGATCGTTAGCTTGAAAATCAATAATTTCTATTTGCAACTTGCTTGAAACGTCGGCAACATTGCAATCAAAGGGATTTTGAAATAGCCGAATTCCCCTTGAATTCGTGTCAAGGTCAGAAAATCGCTTTTGAAATTCTTCTTTTAAATCCGTGATGACTTTTACTGCAAATCTGATTGGAAATTGTTCATCAGCTCCTTTATTAAATTCTTGACAGCTTGAGAAATGGGTAAAATTACATTCATTCATCTGACTCTCGAGCAATATCAGCTTTGCTCTGAATGCTTTAATTTGCGCCAATAGATCACAAATTAACTTGTTTTTACCTTAGAGCTTTAAGTTCAAAATATTCACGTGTGTCACAACATCTGCAAATAAAGCTAATTTCCAGAGCCATTCAGCATCCGATAAAAGTGGTTCAGGGCGATTTTTCTCTACAAGTAATAAATCAATTTCAGTTCTGAGCCTAAAGAACTGCGATAGCACTTTTTCACAGCTAAGCCATCGAAATGCAGTATAATACGACAAGTCAACAGACTCTGATTCAATTTCTTCAAGAAAAGATAGAAATTGGCGATGATTGAGTGCATGTGATCGAATAAAATTTACGACAGATACAACTGGTTTCAAAGCGCGGCTCATATCGACATGTTTTACACATAGAGCTTGTTGATGGATAATACAGTGCAGGAAAATTGGTACTGATGTTCCTGCAACTTCACAAGTTTTCTAATTTGGCCAACCACCCCGATGTTTGCACCAGACATATTTATTCCTCCGTCAATTGTCACACCTTGGAGTCGATTCCAGTCCAAGTTATATTTTGCCAACGTATTTTGTACTTCTTTGAAGATATCTTCTCCAGTTGTAGTGCCGTGCATGCTGTGAACAGAGGCTAATTCTTATGTGACATTAAATTCGTCAACACCATGAACAAAAATTAAAAGTTCTGAAGTGTCATTAACATTAGTTGATTCATCCATCGCGAGAGAATACTGAGTGAAACGCTGTGCATTTCCAGTAATCTGGTGAATAATAAATATTGTTTCCAATATCGTCAATACGACGAACAACAGGATTACGGGAAAAACTAACCATTTTGAAAAGTTTCAACTTTTCTGGACATAACTCACCAACAGTTTCCATCATGCACTCTTTAACGATGTTTCTATCCATAAATGGTTTTCCTTTTTTCGCCAACAAATAAGCAACTTTCATGCTAATTAAAGTCAAAGCTTCATTTTCAGTCAGCCTTCCTAAATAAATATTGCTGCGAACACAAACCACCACCCATTGTTTCAAATTTTTCAGCACGCTGCTTGTCCTTAATTTTAGAGTATGTTGAAGCATGTTTTGTTTTATAGTGTCGACATAAATTATATTCCTTTATTACAGCAACTGTGTCATTGCAAATTAAACATACAGCTTTGCCATGCTTTGACTGCGATTGCACAAATAAGTATTTTAATCCCCATTCTTCATTAAAGACGCGGCACTCATATCAACTTTTCTTTTTTCTTTCCATGTTAATCTTTAAAAACAAATACACAACAGTAATACATAACAGAAAGAAATAAATCTCGATTTGAACTAACTTGAAAAAGAAGTAAACAAGTTCATGTATTTTACCTAGTCAGCAGTATCAGCACCTGATCAATACAAATAGACAGGGTCGTACCCGATATTTTTGAAAGCAATAAATTATATTCTAAAAATATATTAAAAAAAATATGTTTGAAAATGTTACTACATTTTAAAATCAGACAGTTTAGCGTGAAAAAATCAGTTATTTTTATAAAACCTGTCGCGGGCCATATAAAATCACCTGTCTGGTCCGCGGGCCGTAGTTTGGACACCTCTGTCATAGAGCATTAAACTACACACCGTTTACTCCTTGAAACTATCATGAATTGCCAACTCTTTCCTTTCAATTCTTTTTTATTTGACAGCAAAATGTTGTTATTGGAAAATTTTTCATTTAACTAAAAATTTATTAACGAATTTTTTTATTTATTAAAACATGTATAGTGAGCATATCAATTGAAGAATAAATCATTGACTCGATCTCAGAACAACGATCCTACTCACACTGAATTTACTGTCACTATTTTTAGTCATCCCATAACTACACCTCGTATATTAATGAATTTATAGATATCAGGTATTTCATATGGAAAAAAGATTAAGAACTAGTCTGAGTGCAGCTCAATTAATAATTCATTTTTTAGAAACTTTATTTCAATTATAATTTTTTTTATAAATCTTGTGGTTTCTAGACACCATTTTAAAAACTTCTAATGTTCAAGACAAAATTATAAATTTTATTTATTGTGTTTTCATTTTTCCAGCTAAAATTTAATAATCTCTCTTTTCTGTTTCTTTGCAGTTGATTCTGAATATAACTTTACTACTTTACTGCACTTCATAATAATAATCTTAGGTGAAAAAAACTTTGCTTTTGGGGTTTTCACACCTTTTGTCTGCCACCTTCCTCATTTTTTGGTTTTTGTGTTATGGAATTGGTTCTAAACAGTTTTGTTTTTAAGTTGTAAGCACTTGCAAGTATTAGGTTTGTTCTAGCAGTGTGTATCGAACATGTACCGAACTGTTTTCTATACACATATAACCAGTTACGAACTTGTTCGGTTCACTACCTGCTGGAATGCTAAATATTTCTTTACTACTTTTCCTAGGGTGACCAGACGTTTATGTCGCAAAAGGAGGACAGATGAGGCAAAAAAGGATGATTTTTTTACAAAAAAGGATGACAAAAGAAAAAGCAAATATATTGTATTTGACACTAAAAAGACATAAAAAACATTATTATAATATCAAAACTAACATTTTAAACATTATTATAACTACCAGAAAATGGCGTCGCCCTGAGTGGATATACCCTCTACTTGGGGCTTGCTGAATGTCGAGAACGACTTGCTGACTTAGCAATGCGGAGCGTAGTGTGGCTAGTATGGATTCCGGCCCACTCGGGTTTTGAAGGTAATTAAAGGACAGACGCACTGTCTGTGGAAGGAGCAGCCCGGGACCGACCTTGGGCTTTAAAACAAGCAAACAATAAGGAGATGAGAAATTGCTTGGGAAACCAATACCTTACTCACTGGAATGCTCTACAGGCAGTCCAAGCTCCTACTGAGGGGTTGGACTGATGGACATGCTAGGGAAACTGTAGAACTACCAAGGAGTAGGTTAAGAAAGATAGCAGGACTCCTAACAGGTTACTGCTGTCTAAGGAAACACCTCCATAACTTAGGTTTAGAGGAAAGTCCCCTATGTAGGGGTCGCGGAATGGATGACGAAACGTCGGTCCATGTTCTCCTAGTGTGTCCACATTGATTTGTATGGCCCCTGGAGAGACATGCAGGCATCCACTAAAGAGGGTTGACTTGTTTTCATGGAGTATAAGTAGCACAAATGGCACAATGGGCCCGCCTATGGCCTTAATGCCAGAACCTTGGCTTGAGCTTGACTTAGCCGAGGTTCACCCGAGCCTAGTAGTAGTAGTACCATAAAATGGAAATATCAAATATTCTAGAGAAGGACGTACATAATACATAATCATAATAGTAATTTTTATTGTTACAAGTATTATAATAGTTACTGTAACAAGACGTAGTGTTACAATAATAATTAGTATTTTTCGGAGGACGCAATTTGTTGCAAAAGAGTTGGCGTATCTAATAAATATTTATAAAATTGTTTAGTCATATTAAAATTATATTTTAAAATAATCACCCCTTTTATTGGCTCAGTACAGAATCAATGTCTTTCTTTCATCCACTGCGTAGTTACTAATGAGAAAATTCGTTCTCTTGCTGTATTGTGAACAGAAATTGCAAAATGGAATTAGCATATTTTTAATAATTCAGGACAAAATTCAATTTGATTTAGACTCTTGAAAAAAATGCCTATTTTTTATCTTGCGATGGAGATGCGAATTCATCATTGTTTTGAAGTTTCGGTAAATTTTGCTTTAGTAACAAAATTACATCAATTAATTTAGAGTCATTAATTTCAACCCCCCTTTGCATTAAGAACTCTAAGGATGGTATAATATCGTCAAATTTTAGTTCTGCCTTACTTAATTACATTACATTGAAAGACTTTAAATTCTTCTATTTTCTTTCTCAATTAAAGCGACACTCAAATGAAAAATTTGCATGGTAGAATATAAAAACCATAAATACAGTTCTGAAAAATAATTGTCAATAAAGGCTTTTTATCAAATTGTAGCAAAAAGCCGAACATGTCCAGCTTTATCCGGACGTCTGGTCACCTTAACTGTTCCTTAGTTTAAAATAACCTATTTGACACGAGTATAATGGATTATATGTTTTATGATAATAATAAATAATGATATTGGACTATTAATTGCTTTATGTCATTTGCTAGTATTTAATTCAAGTCGAAAATGTGCAGTAAACTTATTGTCACTGTATTTATTAACAGTGTCTTCAATATAATTTATTTTGGCCACCCCCAAATAATTGTTCATCAATATATTATACAAAATTCCGAAACCTATATTTGAATGTCACAACGAAATTTGAGGTTAATTTACAACAAGTTCTATCCATTACACAGAACATTTTTGCATGATCGGTACAAGTTCTGTAAGTTGCTGGAATGCCAAACATTTTGTGAAAAAAGAATTTGTATCTGCTGGAACACCAGTTTCAAACTACGCATGCTCAGAATGTTTAATACACAGTGCTGGAACAAACCTATTGAAAAACATTTTCTATCTTATATTTGACATTTATATATGTCAGTTCAATTATGTATAATAGTCTTCTTATGAGCACTGGGCTAAGAATCTAAAGTTATAATGCCCGTGGATTTATTTGACTGTAACTCATCTACTTTGAAAATGTTTAGAAATGAATGTGTTTAAATAATTTATAATTATTAATTTCTTGCTACTTATTTGACTTTTACAAGTGTTTACGGTGTAATAGTTTTTTGTAAGTATATTTTGTGTGAAATAACATCCTTTATTGATTTTTAAATATTTTTACAAATTCCTAAATAAAATAAAACCTCCTCTTATACAGGTATGTAATTATTAAATACAGGTACACATCTTGAAAATAAGTTAATCATAGAGAATTTTACTGAATTTTATCTAGGGATTTATTATTCCATTAAAATTCTTGTATCCTGTAAAAGAAATATATTACAGGATCCAAAAGTAACTTTTTAATTTGAATCACGCACCATTGCTATATAACAATAATCAATATTTTATAATAATTACATGCTATTTATGTAGAAAATCAGTTAATTATTTACAATAAAATATAAAAATCTGGCTCAACTTTCTTGAAATTATTGTATTATATACCATTTGTAAATTAAATGTTATACAACTATATAAAAAAACCTGTAAAGGATTTTTTAGGTCCTTTCAGCAAAAAAGATGAAATGACAACTCCTTGAGTCACATATTTCTCCAAGCATGTAATTAGTTCAATGGGAAAGATACCATTTATTAGTCATTACCACTTACAACCCACTAAGTTTAGCTAACTTGTTGAAACCAACACCAAAATTTTCAGAATTTGAATAATTGTGCAATTTGTTGAGCTAGATGGTGCTACTGCATTGTAATTTTGTCATTGCTCTCTACCACCTTTTATATATTCAAAACACTTCTATTTTCTCTTTATCAAATATTATCAAACATTTTAGGAGCTGATAGTTTATGTGGTAGGTTAACAGAAAAAATAAATTCAAACCACGGTTACAGATTGGTTATAGCGCACATGCCACTTCTGATGGTGTGTTTAGAAGGTTTGGGCAATTTGGCACAGAAGTTTCCGAACATTGCTTCGACGTCAATCTACTGTTTGAGAGATTTTTTAATTACCCCATCTCCGATATTATCGAAATTACATCGACAAGCGAACGAAAAAAGTAATAAACAAGTAAAGATAACAGGTAGGATGGGGTGTCAAACCTTATCTTCAGTGTTACTATATTATTCCTTAAATAAATAAAATTATATTTTTCTTTGTCATATATTTTTAGCTCAAGGTAATCAATTGAAAGCAGAATCAACAAAAACAACATCTCCTATTCAATCTGCTTTCGAAAAGTTAAGAGACGCAGCTATAGAAAATTTATGTATAGCTCTTAGTGCTGCCCATATTTTAGATCCTGATTGTGTGAGGGCATTAGTAGCTTCAGTTTCAAACAGGTTATTTACTGCTGAAAAAAGTGATAGGTAAGTAGCCACAAATTTCAAAATCTTGCTAGTAAATAAATAATGAAAAGAATCTACAAAAATAATATATGAGGAAATACTTCTGTTTTACAAAATTGTAATGTCAACTTTCAATAAATATCCTTCAGATTAGCATTGAAGATTATATTTCATGTATTTTTTTTGAAATTTCATTCAAATTTTTATTTCACTGTTTTCATACTATAAATATTATTTGAATAAAGATATTTGGATCATATATCGTCGGTCCCGTGCCAAAACCATGAATGTGCAAAATTGACCGTTTTGACCTAAGTGCATCCTAAGACTTGAAATGATCCATATTAGCCATGCCAAACTCACGAATATGTTTACGCGCCATAATTGGCCAGAACGTCAATCGATTATTCGCGATAAATCAGTTCTATGCCAGCTGTCATCACGGACTCTGCACGAATCTGATAATTTCGCGTTATTGGCGTTGCGAACAATTATTTAAAATATCTGAATGTGCAACTTTCGTGTGTTTGGCGTGGTGAACAATTATTTAATTTATCTGAATGTACCACTTTCGCGTGTTTGGTTTTGCGTACAATTATTTAGATTCATGTGAATTTGTCAGTTTCGTGATTATCTATTTCGATAAACTTTACAAATAATAGAGAATGTAACACTTTCGTGCGGTTGGAATTGTAAACTACCTTACAAATGCCCGAGAATATTGCACTTTCGTGTTTTCCGCGTTGCAAAAATCTAGATAAATAAATACAAGTGAATGATGTATTTTTTTTTAATTTTTTTAAGTAGTTGGGTGGCTTTGGCAGAGACCAATTAGCCAGATTTAATTTGTAATCCGTTTTTACGGACGAATTATTAAACAAAATTTTCCTGTAAACAATTATGTTAGTATGTAAAAACAAGGTTTTCTTGTAAACAATGAACATTTGCAGATATACCTTCTCTGTGTTAGTATGTTACGTATGTTGTTAGTACTTGTGCATCTATTTCTATTTTTTTGTTTCCTTTCCTTTTTTTTCTTTTTTTTTTCTCTTTTTTGTTTCTAAATATTTTTTTTTCCTTTTTTTTTCGTCGACGCACTTACAAGATATTTAATCGCAAAATTGCTTACAATGTGTTTATGTTAGTATCAGGTTTTACAATTTCATTTTGCACCTTTTCAGGTGATTATAAAGACAATATAAAATATTAATGTTGTTGCTGAATACAATTTGGTTTACACATATAGGTAGTTTTGCTTTAAGATCTATTAAATCCCCATAGAAAGTATTTAGATTTGCTTGGAATTGGGAGCATTCCAGTATTACACGGGTTAAATCACCAAGTTCGCCACATGTGTAAGCTGGATTTTCAATTATACCTATTCTCTGTTTATATAGCGGTGTCATAGCATGTCCTGATCTTATTCTATTTATAGTAACAATGAATTCTCTATGTGATATCCCATAGAACCATCTCTTACGTGGAATCTTGACTTGGCAGCTTTTGTAGTTCTGTCCATGAGTGTTACTTTCATAAACTCTTTTCCATTCGAGTAGCAGACTGTTCCTATATTCACACTTAAGGTCGGAATGGGGTACGGATTTTATTGTTAATGGTTCTCCTGAAGAAATGGCCGATTTTGCTAACCTGTCAGCAATTTCATTTCCTTTTATACCCGAGTGACTCTTTATCCAGACCACTATGGTATTTTTATTTTGTTGTCTTATATTATGATGTTCTTTTAGAATTTCTAATTCCACTTGGGATAAATTTGAAGAGTCATGAATATTTTGTAACCTGTCTACGAGGCTTTTACTGTCTGTAAAAATCACTGTATTTCTTATATCAGTTGATGAAACATATCTCAGCGCGAACAGCACAGCATAATTTTAAAGTGTATAAATTCATGTTTCTTTAGGAAATCGCTTCAAAGACGTATTGGAAGTGCTAGCATCGTAAAAGGCGTATCCGCATCCTTTGCTTGTCTTGGAACCATCTGTATATATATATATATATATATATATATATATATATATATATATATATATATATTTGTATTCTGGCCAGAAATTGTTGATTTCCTCTAAGAAGTTTCCGTTTGGGTTTACATAACTTGTTTCCATTTTTGAAGAGTATAAAAGGTGGTGTTGCTCTGCATAATATGGAAGGGTATTTGAGGAGAATACAATTTCCTGGTACTTGACGATACATGTGTAGATGTCCACAGTTAGCGGAGTTTTCTTGTGTTGCCAGTATGGGTGGGTAAGGACTAATATCGAAAGGTTGTGTATGGAGTGAATGGTTTGAGCACGTTTAGCAAATAATTTAGTTATGAAAATATCGCTGATTAGTTTTCTTCTAAGGGATAGTGGAGGCTCTATTGCCTCTGCTTCCATGACATGTACTGGTGTTGATTTTAAATAGCCAAGACATCGATTTTTTTGAGTTTCTATTTTTTGTAGATGAGATTCCGCTGCTGTTCCGTAAATGTTACTACTGTAGTCGAAAATTGATCTCGTCATTGTCCTGTAAAATAGGAGGGCGATGTTAGGATCTGCTCCCCATTTAGTACGACAGAATGCTTGGATTTTTTTATAATGTTGTGGATGCAATATTTCCAAAGTAATTTGCGGTCCAGGTAAACACCCAAATATTTAACCGTGGTTTTGATTGGAAAGCGATAGGGTCCTAATTGAATTTGCCCTTGTGGGATGTTTCTCTTTTTGGCAAAAATACATACTTCTGACTTTTATTGAGATAATACGAAGTTGTTTGTAGACATCCATTGTTTAATATTATAAAAGTAATATTTAGATTTTTGTTTGTAGAGTAGAGCAGTAAATCATCTGCGAGTTGGATAATATTTGTATTTCTTACTATAGAATCAATATCTAGGGTATATAACACGTAAAGAAGTGGGCTTAATATACTCCCTTGTGGAAGTCCTATCTGCGATTGCGTTTGACGTGGCGAATTCAAGTCGTGGTTTATTTTGATGTATGTAGTTCTTTCTGAACATAGAGAGATCAAGAAAGTTGCTAGCTCTGTAGGAATACCAATATCAGCCAGTTTGTGGGTTAGTATGTCAAGATTAACATTGTCGAAAGCTGCGGAGATATCCAGGAAAGCTGCTACTGTTGTTTCTTTATTTGTGAAACCTGTCTGAACGTCGGTGACAAACATTGTCAAAGCTTCTATGGTGGACCTAGATTTCCGGAATCCATATTGGCTTTTTGGGAGAATATTTTCTGTTTCTAGCCACTGTTCCAACCTATTCTTGATGATTCTTTCAAAGGTCTTAAGGATCCATGAAGCTAAAGAAATTGGTCTGTATGAGTTTGATTGGTGTAAGGGTTTTCCTGGTTTTAATATTGGCAATACTACATATTCCTTCCAGCTAGTTGGAATACTATGTTGTTTTGTCCAAATAAGGTTATAGATTTTCAGGAGGGATTTGTCCTGGTGGTAAATTGTATAACATCGAATAGTTTATATTGTCTTTGCCAGGAGAGCTATTTGTTTGTTTTAAAGCTCTTTCAAGCTCCCACATGTTTATGTCGTTTAGTAAGTGATGACAATTTGTGCGGTAAGTCATTACCATTGAACTTGTTTTGATATCTTTAACCCATGTGGGTGAAATTTTACAGTGAAATTCATGGATCCATTCTGCTTTATCATCTAATGGTAATTTATTTTGCTGTTTTCTGTTTTTATAGGAATTTACTTTTTGCCACACTTCCTTTATTGGTGTTAAGGAATTTAGACTTTCACAGTATTTAGCCCACTGTTGTTTTTTGGTGTGTTTTTTTAGCTACTGCTTCCAGTCTATTATACTCCATAAGGTTTTGGACATTTGGGTTATTTTTGTATTTTATATACGCCTCTTTTCTGTTTTTTGCTGCCTCTTCACAGGTTGAGTCCCACCATATCTTCGGATTGTGGTTCCTTCGGGGATTTGAGTTTGCCTTTTTCTTTGGTATGGTCTTCTCAGCTGCCATAATAATGTTTTCCACAAATTTGTTGTAGCACGTTGCAGGTGTCATATTTTCAAGTGTTTCAATGTAGTTTGTCCAGTTAGCATTTTTAGGTGTCCAGATGTTATGTTTTATATTTTGAAAATGTCAGTGTTGTTGTGGTGATTCGAAATAATATATTAAAGGTAAGTGATTTGAGCCATGAGGATTATTTACAACACTCCAATTGAGGTGTTGTGTTATTTCTTGCGAACAAATTGCGCTGTCTCTACCTCTTGTAACAAGAGTGGGTGAGCCATCGTTTAATATTGCTAAGTTACAATGATTTAAGGCATCTAGTAGAACATTTCCATATGAATCGTCAAATTCACATCCCCACGATTGATGGTGAGAATTAAAGTCTCCACCTATTAGAAATGGTTTTGGTATACAGTTAAAAAATTGAATCCATTCTTGTAATTTTATTTTTGTATTTGGTTTTATGTAAACTGATACTATGTGTACTATTTTTTTGATAATACATAAATCTGTTTGTATACAACTATTTGGAATGTTTATATTATTTGTTATATCAACCTCTTTAAACAAGATATTGTTTTTTATTAGTATGGCAGTTCCACCATATCATTTCTATCAGTTCGTACTATGTTATAACTTTTAAAATTATAATATTTATTTGGTTTGAACCATGTTTCTGATAAGGGCGCAATATTTATATGATTTGATTGTAATAAATATTCTAAGTTTTCCTTATTGGATACTGCCGATCGGCAGTTCCATTGCAAAAATTTATATTTGTTTACGACTGCGAATTGACGTTTCACATTGCAAAATTATTTTTAATTGATTACTAAATAGATTTTCTAAGTTCTCTTTTGACACATTTATATTGTTAGATTCTTTAAGTTTATTTAATAATTCGTAAAATATTTCTAAAAGATTTTTGATTACATTTTGGTCTAAATTTTCATTGTCTACTGGATTGCTTGTATGGGTATGTTGAATATATAAGTAATTATTTAGGATATTAAATTTTGGGCCTGGTGGACGGGGATTTGAGATGATTTCCTTGCGAGCCAATAAAGTTGGATCTGGGCTGCTGGACCTCTGCCGTTTATTAGGTACCCTTGGATGTCCGTGGGTGTTCAGTTACGTCGTGTTGGTTTGCGGTTTCTTGGTGATTTGATGGTTGGGAGTGTATATGAGGCTGAATAGCTGGTTGAGTGGGGATTTGTTGTGGGTTGGATGGCATGTTTAGATTTTTCGAGACTACATTTGCATAGGAAATTTTGGGGATTTTGGAATTGGCATCATGATAATTTATATTATTAGTTGTCATTGCGTTTTTTATTAGTTTTTGTCTTTTAAATCCATCGCATTCGTTGAAGTTTGTAGTAAAATGATTGCCATTACAGCTTAAACATTTGGGTATGACATTTTGTTCTTGACATTCTTTTGTATTATGAGGTTTGTGACATTTACTGCACCTTGGATGACTCTTACATTGTCCGCCAAGATGGCCATATCTTAAACAATTGAAACATAGTAATACTTTTTGTTGGTAGGGTTCCACCTCCTTCAAAACTTTATTTATTGTGATGAATTTTGGTAAAGATTGTGTTTTAAAGTTTACCACACATGATTTAGTTGGCACATATTCTACTTTTCCATTATTAGTAACTTTTCTATTTATTCTCTTTACGCTAGTAACTTCGAATTTGGTATTGAAGTCGTGCTGTTTTATTTTGTTTTTAACATATTCCTCTTAAAAGTCTAATGCTATATCCCTAATAACTCCTTGTCTAAATATTATAAATTTTGGAATATAAATATTATAAATTTTGGAATATAAATATTTAAATTTTTTTCAATGAATATTTTATGTTCACAATTTTCGAGAAGGTAATTTGCACTTTTGTTGTCTTTCATGATTATCCTTATTCTATTGCGACCTATCGTGTCTATACTTTGAACTTTGTTATCTATTTCCGGAAAGTTTGAAAGAATTATATCTCCGATTTTTAATGCATTTAGCCTGCCTTTAAAATCAATTTCGCTATTTTCAACATAAATAAGGAAAGGACCGAGGTCATTTAACCCATATTTATAAACCGGCTGCCTTTTTGTTGAACTTATCATAATTACCTGTTTTTGTGACCTGTTCGTTTTGTAGTGTATTAAATGATTCATTTATTATTATTGGATCGGATCTACTTACTTTTTCTGAGCTTTTATTACTTGTACCTATTTTGTTTTCAAAACCTGCAAAAGTGGTTTCATCATCTTCCGACATGGGTGTGGGTGGTTGTTTCAAAATAAATTGGTTATTTCCTTCTAAATTTAGTTTCCGCAAAAAATGTTCTAATAGAAATTTACCGATTTAACAAAACTTTAAAGCTTCGAGAACACCGATGCACACGACCGACTTGTATGAGAGCTCATACAATACTGTGATAGAAGTGTTTATTTTCTTGTTTTTGTAATTTTCCTGCATTTCTGCAACCTTTTTTCTTGGTGACGCCTTTTCTTATTTCTGCACATTTTTTTACCACCTTCCTTTGTTCTGCATACTTTTTCCTGTCGATATCTTTCCCTGTTTGTAGATATTTTTCTCTCAGTTTGTGTTTTTTAGGATTTCTTCAGCGCATTCGTTATCTACTACTAATGTTCTTCTCCATTGATTTTTTATCGCATTCTCTATGTTATTCCATTTCTTCTCAACTATGATTGCCATGTTTGAGTTTGTTGTATTGTTTAGGCTCCTTTTTACGTCTGCTCTATATCTCCTGGATACCTCGTTTTTTTTTGTAATTCTTCCATGTTATATTTTATGTTGGTATTTCTATAGGTGTCACGTTTCATCCTTTTCCGTTCTGTTAGCTTTTAGCAATGACTAGAATGTGGTCGGAGTTCACGTTTGCTCCTCTGTATGATTTGATATTTTTAACGTAAGTTTCGTTCCTCAATGAGAAAGTGGTCTATTTGATTTGTCTGTGTGGTACCTGGTATGATCCATGTTCCTTTGTGAATATCTTTCCTTTTGAAGTGTGTGCTCATGATTTTCATTTCTTTTTCTATACCTAAATTTATTAGTCTTAGACCGTTATTATTGCTTATATTGTGCTTGCTTTCGCCTCCTGTTATTTCTTTGTAAATTTCCTCTTTGCCTATTTTTGCGTTTGCGTCTCCTAGAATTATTTTCAGATGACTTTTGGGAATTTCATTATATACTCTCTAAAGTTCTTCGTAGAATTCTTCTTTTGTTTCATCGTCTTTTTCTTCTGCTGGCGCGTAAAAGTTAATTATTGTTATATTTTGACTACCATTTTTTATTTGTATTTTACATAATTTTTCTGGTATGGCTTTGAAATTTATTACTGATGCCTTTATATTTCCATGTACTAAAAAACCCGTTCCAAATCTTCGGCTTTAATTTCCACTTGTGAACATTATATAATCTTGTATCTCCATTGTGTTGTTCCCAGTTAGATGGGTCTCTTGCATCGCTAGAATATCTATCTCGTATCTCTTTATTTCTGTTGCTAGAGTTCTTATTGCTCCTTCCTCGTAAATTCCCTGCAAGTTCCATGTTCTTATTTTCATAATAGATGTGCCTAAATTATCAGCCTCGCTCTGTGTTGACGTTTTGTACGATTTTCTTTGCTTCATGTATGATAAGCTATGTATTTTTTCATGTCCTTTGTCTCCTTGATCATATTCTTTTGTATTTATTTCAGCTACTTTATTTATTATCCGTTCATTTCCATGCCCGTCGCCGTTTCCGTTATCGCTTTCATTAATTTCATCTTCATTTAATCGTTTTTTGCATTATGTCGTGTTATTTTTCTCACTTGTTCCTCGAATCTGTTTTGTTCCGGTGATCTTTCCTTTACAGTCCTTTTTTGGCTGCTGGTACCATCTCTTCCCTCGTACAATTCGTTGTTTATTATTAACTTGTTGTATCTTAATTGTGCTTTAAGGTCTTTACTCCTTGCTTCCTTCATTTTTATTATCAGCCTCCTCCTTTCCTCTTGGACTTCCTTTGGGTAGTCCTCATCAATCCATATATCTGTACCCTTCAAGCTTTTGGTATTTTGCAAGTTCATCGTTCTCGTGCTTTCCCTGTTTAGTTTCACAATTATCGGTCTCTTCCTTCCAATGTTGTATTTACCCATTCTTCGCACTTCGACTATGCCTTGTTTCACCGCGATGTTTACTCCTTTACTCTTTTGTAATATTATGTATACTTTATCCTTAGTTTCCTTGTCACTTTCTTGTTCTTCATATTCTATACCCTTTATGACAATATTCCTTTTCCTTATTTCCTTCTCTAAATTGCTTATTCTTTCTTCTTGATATGACACTTTTTTTTAATTTTCTGTTTTCTTCTCGCATTTGCTTATTGTCTGCTACTACCATATTTAATTTTTCGGTAATTTCCTTCATATTTTCTTTTATCTGTTGAAACATGCTTTCTATTTTCCCTATGTCACTCATCTTGGTGCCTGCTATTGATTGCGTAAAAAGGTATGGCCCGGTCAACCCTTTATCAATCTTCAGTTTTGATTATTTCTAGCTCCTTTTATTAAATCTGCTTTTTAATCGAGTGCAGGTTTATTCCTAGCGGCTACCGATTCGTTTGAATTTGACCTTTGAACTCTCACTCACTTATTACTTATTTCTCTGTTTTATTGAAATTAACTGTCTCGACCCTTACTTCGTGCAATCTGCTCATATTAGTTTTTTAAATGAAACTCGCGGTTTCTAGTTAATTCCATAATATGATAAAAGTTATTGAAAATTATAAAAAAATTGACAATTGTTTCGATAAATCAATATCATCGTCAGAATGACAGAAGTTACATTTCATTTGATGCCTACTTGATGTTTAGTAGTTATTTTTGGCTAGATCAAGAAGTGACCTAACTTGTGATTGACTTAATATATGTTTATAGAAAAAAGAAGAAGATGTGATATTACAAATATTGAAGCTTAGATATTATTAGCCCTATGGTGATAACCTGGATATCATTTTTCCAATTAAGATCAGTATAACTGTGCAATGATATAGAAAACCAGGAAAACTATATCTGCTGATCTTTACAATTATCACTTAAGAAGACAGTTTATTAGTGGAGAACTTCCTCGATTTAACTGTTCATTGAAAACTTCATATTGTGGGTTTCTTAAATGTCTTCTAATTTCCAATTCTTCAAGGAAATCAGGTACTTGTTTCTTTTCACAAATATGCAGCACTTCTAGTTTTGTGTTAGGTGTCAATGAATGATTGGTGTCAAGTGGATGTTTTGCGTAGTGGGATTTATCTGGTTGTTTTAATCTGTATGCTCGTACGTGTTCACTGTATCGGATTTCAAAATTCCTAAGGGTCTGACCCAAATAGATAGCATTACATTCTGGACATTTGAGTTTATATATACCTGACTTCTTTAATAGTGGTATTTTTGTTTTTACATTTAACAATTTTGTACTAACGTTACTTTCTGTTTTAAAAGAAATTGTTGTATTCGTTGCTGAAGATATTATCTTTGAAATATTATTAGAAATATTTCCTGCATATGTGATGATTTTATAAGTTTTTATTTCATCAGCTTGTTTTGGAAATATTAGTTGTAATGCCACTTTTTCCTCTTTTTTACTAATTAGCTTATTTATCATATCTAAGGGATAACCATTCAATTCCAATCACCCTATGTCACACAGACTAGCGGCATATAATTCAATGATACATAGAGCTTTTTCAGTTCCTATGAACAAATGTAATTTTGATAGAGATTAATACAATTAGATAAATAACAACATCCAATGGTTATCCATTAGATATGATAAGCTAATTAGTAAAAAAGAGGAAAAAGTGGCATTACAACTAATATTTCCTAAACAAGCTGATGAAATAAAAACTTATAAAACCATCACATATGCAGGAAATATTTCTAATAATATTTCAAAGATAATATCTTTAGCAACGAATACAACAATTTCTTTTAAAACAGAAAGTAACGTTAGTACAAAATTGTTAAATGTAATAACAAAAATACCACTATTAAAGAAATCAGGTATATATAAACTCAAATGTCCAGAATGTAATGCTGTCTATTTGGGTCAGACCCTTAGAAATTTTGAAATCCGATAAAGTGAACACTTACGAGCATACAGATTAAAACAACCAGATAAATCCCACTACACGCAAAACATCTACTTGACACCAATCATTCATTGGCACCTAACACAAAACTAGCATATTTGTGAAAAGAAACAAGAACTGGATTTCCTTGAAGAATTGGAAATTAGAAGACATTTAAGAAACCCACAATATGAAGTTGTCAATGAACAGTTAAATCTAGGGAGTTCTCCACTAATAAACTGTCTTCTTAAGTGATAATTGTAAAGATCAGCAGATATAGTTTTCCTGGTTTTCTATATCATTGCACAGTTATACTGATCTTAATTGGAAAAATGATATCCAGGATATCACCATAGGGCTAATAATATCTAAGCTTCAATATTTGTAATATCACATCTTCTTCTTTTTTCTATAAACATATATTAAGTCAATCACAAATTAGGTCACTTCTTGGTCTAGCCAAAAATAACTACTAAACATCAGGTAGGCATCTAATGAAATGTAACTTCTGACGATGATATTGATTTATCGAAACAATTGTCAATTTTTTAGAATTTTCAATAACTTTTATTATATTGTGGAATTAACTAGAAACCGTGAGTTTCATTTAAAACACTCTCTGTTTTATGGCTATTTCTATGTTTTTCAATCTGTTTTTTTTTCACTCCACGTTGGGTTAAGCACTCTAACTTCACTTTATGTAGTTGATCTGTAATTAATTTTCTCTGTATCGCCCAAATTTTGAGTTGGATGCAGGAGAAAAATCAAATACGTGTTTACAGTTTAACACAACGTTGCCATCTCCATTTGTATCATTATGATTGTTATTTTTTTTAGCGAATCGACTTTAATTTCAACAAACATAGTAATTATGTTGGGTCATGTAGCGGTTTCCATGAAAGGAACTCCAAAGACTACCGATACTATTTTGCATTTCTTTCAGCAGAGGTTTTGCAGAGTGCCTTCAGCTTTGGATACTTTAATAGTAGATCAATTGGGATGTATGATTATTGCTCAGTGCGAACCACATGTGTATGAAGTAGTTATGAAGATGTTTACAATGATAACTGTAGAAAGTGGCAGTACTGCATATGGAAATTCAACTAATGATAAAGCACAATACAGGTATTGCACATTTTAAAGAAATATTAAATCAAACTATTAGTTAGTATTTTAATTTGTAATTCTTGGAAAGCTTCGTTTAGGAAGTCTAATCATAATTGTTAGTTTGGTACAAAGTAATTGTATAAAACGATCTGGATGGTTTATACTTTTTAGAAGCCATCATTTTATTGATCAGGCCACATTATGAAAGCCCAGTAGTACCAAAACATAGGTTTTAAGTAGGCATTTTGATCAACTGATTGTAATAAAACTTTATTTACTCTTAAAAATGGTATTTGAAATTGAATTAAAGTTTTGATGTGTTTTTTTTTCTAAATTACCTAATCCTAATCCACATCAGATAAAATGTTTCAGTTACTATGTTTTTGTTCAAAATAGTTTTGTGATTATGACTTAAAAATATAATATCTATATTGTTTGTAGACATGTGTCACAACCTGTGATTAACGCTTTGGCCAACATTGCTGATAATATAGCAGGAGAAGCCCAGATGAATGAATTACTTGGGCGACTTTTAGAACTTTTTGTACAATTGGGACTGGAAGGTAAAAGAGCAACTGACAAATCTCCAGGTAAATATACAGGTGTTTAGGTTTGTTAAACTTGAAAAGAGTGGTACAACTTTGGTTAATAACTCAGATAATGACACCTTGAGATTGGTATGGGATGCAAAAAGTAACATGCAAAGATCTTCAAATCGATATTTCTTCTAAATATTTTTATAAATTGTAAATTATTTGATTTTTTGTTTTTTAATGTTATCGACATTTTTAATTCTCAGTAACATGATTTTATTAAAAAAAGATCAACAAATTTATTTAAATTTAGTGAATAATTCCAGAAAATCTAAATAATGAACTACAAACGTAAGGCAAAATTGATTACTGAATTGACTGAAATCTATTATTATTGTTTATTTCCTATTTAGTCTGTCTTGCTTAATTTGAGAATAACTGACAATTTTGTTACATCAGGGGTACCTCAAGGATCTCATTTGGGACTCAATACATTCATAACATGGTTTTGTTGTTGTTGATTAGTATGTTTCTTTTAGGTGCTTTGAAAGCTTCTGGTTCGGCTGGAAATTTGGGTGTATTAATACCGGTAATAGCGGTGTTATTAAGACGATTACCACCAATAAAAAATCCCAAACCTCGTATTCATAAACTGTTTCGAGATTTTTGGTTGTATTGTGTCATCATGGGATTTACAGCATCCGATTCAGGTAAATAAAAAATTAAGAATGCTTTAAACTATTTTTTGTTGCAAAAACTAAGTTTGATGATCTTGCAGGTCTTTGGCCTCAAGAATGGTATGAAAGCGTAAAAGAAATAGCTGTCAAATCACCAACTTTAGTGTCATTTATGTCTAGCAGATCCGAAATGCGTGAATTACAAATCACGAGTGCAGTCAGAAATGAAAGCGTATCTGTCAATGAATTACATGAATTAAGAACGCAAATTTTAGATTTATTGAAACATCCTGCAGATATAACCGCATATGTCAATAAATTATCTTTCGCTCAATGCACTTTTTTGTTGAGTGTCTATTGGGTAGAAACCTTAAGGTATTGTTAGTTACGATTTATTTACCATTTTAACTCATATTTTTCAACTATTATTGTAGAGTCGCACACTCTGGCGAGCCAAGTTTAGTTCCGATAATCGCAGATTATCTGAGCGATTCTGCATTACAAAAAGACAAAGCTGGAATGTGGAATTGTGTTCAATCAGTTAGCGAAAGAGTTTTTGAAAAATTCCTAGAAGTAATGAAAGATAGACCCAAAAACGAATCTAGAGAATTAGATTTAGAAGAGCACGCCCAGTTCTTGTTGGTAAATTTCAACCATCAACATAAACAAATAAGAAGAGTTTCTGATAAATTTTTGGCGAGTTTGATTGATAAGTTTCCACATCTCTTGTGGAGTAGAAGGTAAGTAATTTTTGTCAAATTATACGGGTTATCCAATATGCAGAGTTGGAAATAAGTTTTTTTTTTCAAAAAAATCTGATATTATTGCCACTGATAATGTAATGTAGTGTAACAGACATCTTATGTACTTTGTAATTAAATATTTAATAATGTTGGTAGCATTGTAGGTGGATGTAGGTGAACTTTGTCCTTTTGGTAAAAGACCCCGCCCTTTTCTAATGGCAAAGTGGCGTTCCGTCAAATGTAATAAATTTTTAATATGATGTTGTACTCAACTTGTTGACCAAAAATATCCATGGGACCAATTCAATCCTATGACTAGTTTCTAAAATACAGGGTGTTAAAGTCGAGAAATGCATATTTTTTGAAACTATGTAACTTGATTAAAAAGAAAAAAATAAGCATTTTTAGTTGATTGTAGCATTAATATATCCTAGTCTAACTCAATCGTACACATAAATAGTTCAAAATGTAAACATATACAGGATGGTTCTCAGTTACATCAGGGGGAGTTTTTCAAAATCCTGGGAGAATGTGATATGGAATGAAAACATGGTCAAAAATAAAAACTTACATAATGTTTACTGTTCTGACATTATATAAACCCATTTTACATTATATGTATACAGGGTGATAGAGACATCTAATTCGTTTTTGATGCAGCAATAATTAAAGAAATATTCCCTTTTCAGAATCACCCTATATTTTTCAATTCGATCCGTCAAAATGTACGATCTATTTATTTTTGTAATTAGCTTTAAACAATTAATAACTTCATATAATTTCATAGTTTTAGTATGATGCGTTTTTAAGATTCCAATATATGTATATAGTGAACCATATTAAATATCTGACATATCCATTCATGTATAATAATTTCCATTTGTGAGTACAAAAATCGTAGTTTACTATCGGCCATGGAGCTAGTATCTATCGGTTAAATAGGAAGAAACAGAAATGCAAGTGGATAAAAATATTCATTTAATACTTTTAATGTGTACAGTAGTTTGTTATGGATTTGGTATCTTCTAAAAGCATTATTTTAGTAAATGGTACATAGTTTTTTATAAAATATCTGGACCTATTTCAATATTTTCAGGTAGAATTATGTCATGTGCATCATCAATATAATTTAATAGTTTGATTGATGGTAATTTAACATGTTCTTGATGCCTAGCAAAACCAAGGAACCATATAACACTTGCTACATGAGCACATGTTCCTAGGGTTCTAGTTCCTGACCTGCAAGTACAGAAATATCCCAAGATTAATTGCTCTTCATCGCCATCATTAGGATCTCTATAAACTACCGACAGCATATGTTTAGTATTATTTATAAATCTAGAATATAGCCGGAATTTTAAAAAGTTCGGTTCTTCCACGTGTTCATCGATCTGTAAAATATAATCTTCCTCTCTTTGTAATTTATCCTGATATAAGAACTGGCAAGATGAACATGATATGGACCTATTAAATTTTTTAAATATTCTTGTGATAAATGTGGAAATATTGGTACATGCCTGTGATCTAATCGAGTCCATTCACCATGTCGTCCTCCAAGATTTTCTTGTTCTACTTACTCCTGAACAATATTTACATCTTCAGAATGACTTAACATTTGATTTGCTAACTCAACTGTTCCAGGTATTTCTATTAAGGGATGGAATTTATTAAGTAAGGCGCCAGCAATAGAATAAAACTCCCCCAGTTTTGCTGCGTGAGTTACGCTAATTCGTCCATAAAAAAAATTAAAAATGGATTTTATAGTCCATTTCTGGCCTCTACTATCTACTTGTTATTAAACGAGCCGTATTCGCTTCGAACGTTGTTAACTGTGGTCGATTTCTAGGTAAAAATGGTGGCATATGGTAGTGTAGACCTAGTTCTTCTAACAACGGAATAGGGTCTCTGTATCCCCTATCTAATATCACCACGTCACCTACAGAAAACCAAGTTCGCATTCCGTTGACGTCGTTTGTGAATTCATAATCCAAAATAGATGCATCATTGTTCTTTGAATCAGAAAAATATGGTCCATTAATATCTAAAATATATCCGTCAGCAGCACATATAATTTCAGGTTTCAGTAAATGTTTAATTTGTGAAAGCAATAAGACTGTCGCAGTGTCCGGAAATTGCTGCTTTTTTCTATTTCATTATAGGTGCAATCTATATATGCTATAGCTTTAGGAATATAAGGAGTAGGATTGTACAATTGATTAATATATGGAGATACATGGTTGTTGATATAATCCTCCCTTGTAATTGAATCGAACCCTATGTGGTTTGGTACAAATCTATGTTGCAAGGAAGTTTTTCTTTTTTTTTTTTTGGCATTAGGAGTGGATCCATGCAGCCAGGAACACTGTTGATAAAATCGCAATAAGTATTGTATGGGTTTGTATACATGCTTAAGGGTTGTATCGACTATGAGGAAAGACAAGGTCACACGCTTCTCGCCTAGGGGTCAATCAAGGCATTATTCTAACAACACAGGTGGACCACGGATAGGAAGGTATATACATATGGGTACAAAACATAGGTATTAGCGACTAACAATGAACTTTCTAGATAAATATATTTGTATTATTGATGAATTTGATTATTACGTCAAGGACCTTTTTGTTATTGGTACCCAAGAGGAATGGCATGTTGATTGGGAATTCAATCCCAAGTTCTCTAAGATCTCCTATTAGGGTGTTGTTGTGAGTTTCGAATTTCCTGCATTTTAAGAAGATGTGGTTTAAGTCAGCCCTTTCATTGCACTCTTCGCATAAATCAGATGTTATTACTTTGATTTTGTTGAAATGAGCGGGGTAAGATGCATGTCCAAATCGCATTCTTATTAAGGAGACCGTCTGTCTTCGGCTGTAAGTAGTGTTCCTGTACCAGCATTTTTTGGGGATGTATTTTTGTAACAGAGTATACTGTGAATTTTTGTTATTGCAAAAGTTTTCCCAATGTATGGTCCATTTTTTATACAGATTATTTTTGCATATGTTAATGCAATCCGATAGGCAATTATTCTCAAAATATGCTTCTCCTGTGTCGATACTTTCTTTTGCTAAAGTATCTACGTGCTCGTTTTGTTTTATGCCTATGTGAGCTTTAACCCAAGCCATTTGTATGTCGAATTTCCTTGAAGTGAGTTGTCCTAGGATGACTTGAATTTTGTAAATATACGGATGAGATACAAGGGAGCTTGGATTGATTGGTTTATTTATACTCTGTAGGACGGATAGTGAGTCTGAAAATAACGTAATGCTTTTATGTTGGTTTTGAGATGCTAAGTATTCTAAGGCTTTCAATATTCCGTATGCCTCTGCGGTGTAAATCGAACTATGGGAATTGATTTTGAACTTCTTTTCTATTTTTCCTTCGGGGATATAAAATGCACACCCAGTACCTAACTCATTCTTTGATGCATCAGTGTATACTGCCATGTTACTTTCGTTATTATCTGTAATTCTTTCAATTAAATTTTGATTATAAGAAGCAGTTTCAAAGTATTTCGGTATTATCATTTTTGGTTTGTTTTGATATAATTCAAAGTATTTATCTCTCGTATGTTGCATCAATGTCGTGTTGCTTGTATTACGAAAACCTATACATAGTGGAGGAGAATTTTTTTTTATCCAGTATGTTTTTGTCAAATCGTTGCAGTTTAAAACAGATACTTTATGGATTAGTGGCGACTGTTTTAATTTGCATTTTAAGATCATTGTTTCGGCCAAGTATTCTCTTCTCAATTTTAGTGGCGGATCTTTTGCTTCCACTCTCATAGCTTCGACAGGTGTAGACTTCATTGCTCCAATGCAAATTCTAAGAGCTTTATTTTGAATGAGATCTAGTTGTTTTAGATTTGTGTCATTTGCTGATCCATACAGTATGCTTCCATAGTCAATTATAGATCGGATGTACGCTCTGTAGAACAAAAGTGCTATGTCTAGGCTAGCTCCCCACCACGTCCTCGTAATCATTTTCAGGAAGTTTATTGCTTTTGTGCACTTTGTTCGTATGAGTTCTATGAATGGTTTCCATGTTAGCTTGCTATCCAGTACTATTCCTAAATATTTGACTTCATCTTTGTATGGTAGTAGAGCATTACCTAATTGGATATCTTCAGGTTTTTGTAAAGTATGTCTAGAAAATACGTTGATGCTTGACTTATGAGGCGCGATTTGAAGTCCTAGATTCTGGATGGTGGTAATCAAAGGAATGAATGAGTTCTCTAGTTTCTGTAATCCACGATCGTATTTCTTTTCCTGTGAGTATAAAACAATATCATCTGCATATTGTATTATAGTTGTTTCCTCCGTTATTGAGTGTAAACAAGTGGTAAATATATTGAATAATAGAGGAGATAATGTTGATCCCTGAGGTAGTCCCAGTGAGGTATGTCGTGGTCCGATTAGGGAATTATTGTGTCTAATATATACTTTTCTATTTGATAGCATTTGACATAATAGGTTACAGATTCGTTCCGGGAAGTTCGATTCTTTCATTTTATCTTTTAGAATTGGGATGTTGACTGTATCGTAAGCACTTTGAAGGTCTAAGAATGTTGCAATTAAGTATCCATTTTCTGAGAATGTGTTCTGTATATCTGTGGTAATGTGTGCTGCCGCGTCAATTGTGCCGAATCCTTTTTTAAATCCATATTGGGTTATGGGTAATATTTGGTTCTGGTTTATCCACCACTCTAGTCGATTTTTGATTATTCTCTCAAAGGTCTTTAGGACACATGAGAGAAGCGATATTCCTCTGTAAGATTCAGGATCTTCGGGATCTTTCCCAGGTTTTAGAATTGGAATGATTATCACCTTTTTCCAATCTTGTATGTTGCAATTCCCGGTTGACCATATTTCGTTGAATATTTCCAATAAAAACATTTTGGCGTTTTTAGGTAAATGTAGCAGCATTGCATATTTAATGTCATCTTCTCCAGGTGCCGTATTTTTTGAAATATTGAGAGCATTTTCTAATTCCCCAAATTCCAGGCTCCTCTGGAAAATTTCTGGTGTATCTTCTGCTTGCTTTGCTGTTGTAATTTCCTTGGGGTTTAATAATACCATTGGGGGAGTAATTTTGTCTAAAAACGGTTCTACCCAGTTGTCATCTGTGGACTTGGTTCGGTTAGTTAGATTTCCTTTCATTTTTTTTGCTTGATTCCATATTTGAGTCATGGGCGTATTTTTGTTGAGGTTATTGCAATATGTAATCCAGGATTGTCTTGCCACTTTTCTTAGAATTCTTTTAGTTTTGGCAGCTTCATTTTTTGCAGACAGGAAGTTTTCCAGTGTGCTGGTATTTTTAAATTTTTCCATTGATTTTTTCCTTGCCCGAATTGCTTCATCGCACTCGTCATTCCACCACGGTGTTATTTTTCCACCTCTTGGTTTAAATGGTTTATTTATTGGGATAAATTTATTTGCTGAACTATTTATTCCTTCCATAAAGTATGAGTACTTCTCATTGATGTTGTTGAAGATGGGATTGTCTTGTGCAAAGAAGTTGTCAATGATCTGTTTATAAGAATTCCAATCGGCTTTTTTTATATTCCATTTGCTGGAGGGGTATATGGTACATTCTTTATCTTCAGTTTTATTTTTGACAGGGAGTTCCATTATGATTGGGTAGTGGTCTGATCCTAAGGTGTCCGGGTGCGTTTTCCAGGTTATTCTATTGGATATATTAGGTGAAGAAAAGGTTAGGTCTACTGCAGATTTATGTTCGTTGTGTGTTAGTCTCGTCGGTGATCCATCATTTAGAAGTATTAGTTCTTGGTTGTCTATAATATTAGCTAGCTGTCTCCCTCTTTGGTCGTTTTTGTGCGATCCCCAGACTTCATGGTGGGCGTTAAAATCGCCTGCAAGAATAGTGGGAGAATTTATAGTAGTAAATATGTTTTCCCAATCGTTGCCGTTTATGTTTATACCTTGCGGGCAGTACAAGGATAGTATTGAGATTTTTGATGATTTGCATATTTCTATTCGAGCAGCACAAACTGAGATATGTTCGTGGACATTCAGATTTAAATTTATTTTTTCGCCTTTCATGTGGTTTTTAAATAGGATTGCTGTTCCTTCATAACCATCCGCTCTATCTGCCCGAACGATGTGATACCCTTCAAATTTGATTAGTTTGTCCTGTTTAAACCAAGTTTCTGCTAAGATCGCTATATCTACATTATTTTCTTTTAAAAATTTTATTAAACTATATCTATTTGCTACAGCGGAACGCGAGTTCCACTGCAAAATGTTTATTGTATTGTTTTTATTGGCCATTTCGGAATTTGCTAAGTTTATTTTTTACGTAAACTATATCAATTTTTCCCAATTCTTCAAAACTTGTTATATCATCTAATATATCCTTTAAGATATTAAAAAGAGTGACTAATTGATCATCTTTATCACTGCATAGGTCAACTTCCATACTCGTTGTTTTTTGGCCTATTTGAATCGGTTGCTCTGGTCCGAAGTTTCTAGGAAACATTGGAGGGTGCATTTCCTCTCCACGCATATTCACCTTTCGTTTTTTAGGAGTATTGCTGAGTGGAGTTGGTGGAGTTGGGGGGTCGTGTATGGTAGGAGGGTTATTTGTTTCATTCCTAGGATTTGTTATTTGGGATAAAGGAATGTTAGGTCGGTGGCTATTATGATTATTTTTATTGTGGTTCATATTTTTGTTTGGAAGGGCGGGAAAATTTTCTGGAGTATTGGTTAAGGTTTCAAAACTATTTAATAGTGTGACATTAGCATAAGAGTTACAAATGTTTGCTTTTGCCTCAAGAAAGGTAGTATTATTTTGTGCCATGTGTTCTTTTATTTTTTTTTGTTGTTCAAATGTAGGGCATGTTCTAGAAATCGATTTGTGATCGTTAACCTTACAATATATACAGAAAGTGTTTTCCGGATCGTTGCATGTGTGATTGTCTTCTTTTATTTCACCACAATTCAAGCACCTACTATTTGTTGACCGACATTGTTTGGCTACGTGTCCATATCTTAAACAATTGTAACATTGTGTTACTTTTTGTACATAATTTTCTACTGGACATATTACACTATTTATTTTTATGTGCGTTGGCAAGGCATTACCCTCGAAAGTTACTAGGATTGTTTGTTTTGGTATATAAATAGTCTCTCCGTCTATGTCTATTTTTTTTTGAACCTTCTAACTTCCGTGACTGTGCTCGTCGTAATGATATTTTTGAGTAAGTACTCTTCGTTAAAAATAGTATCGACTTCTTTTATTACCCCTTTACGCTCCAATAAATTATTTGGAATAAATGCTTTTAAATTTTCATTATTAAGTTCTTTGTTATTAATTAAATTATTAGCATCTTTTAAAGTTGCTAATTGCACTCGCACTCTATTTTTCCCTACCTTTTGTATTCGTTTAATATTAGCTATTTTTAATTTTTGGTGTAAAATATGCCCTACGGCCATGGGATGTAAACGACCTATGTTATCAGTATTCAACTTTTCAATAAAAACATAAATGTTATCTGAATATAAATACGATTTGTTGATGTTGAATGTTTTGGGTTTTTGTGTATTGTCACCTGTTGCCGTCTGAATAGAGCGGCGTTCGTCCTCTATGCTGCTAGTATGGTTATTAACTGGCATTAAATTAGGATTTTCGATCACTTGTGGTCCCATCTCGCTGTTATTTTTATCGGGTTCGCTGTTGATATTCGAAAGATTATTTATGTTCCCCCCGCCGTCGGGGGGAAGATTTTCAGTCATTTTCTATTACTTTCCACGCACTCTTGTTTTACACTAATTTAAGTTTGTTTCACGTAAAATTTACCAGTGATATTTGGTTTAAACGGATTGCTGTGTCGCACGTCTTTCACCTACAATTACCGGTACTCGAATGTGCAAGGAAGTTCTTACAATGGAAATTATTCTGCTAGTTGTTTGCCTGGAACCGTAGTTGAAAAGTATTTTCAAAAAATCATCTGAAACACCATGTCTTAGTTTAATTAGGAAGGTCAATAAATCTCTTTTATTAATATTTCTCATATTTCCACCATGTTGAATCGAGTCACAAAATTCATACAATTCCAAAAAATTATTTCTGGAAAGCGAGGTTAGGGATTTGAACTCCTCGTCACAAAAACTGATTATATCCTTCCAGTTTCTGACTTGGCGATATCTCTTAAACCTTGAAGAAACATATTTGTCATTGTGTAAGGTTTATTTATAAAATTCAAAAACTTTGTAATTGGGGCAATAAAAACCACGATCATCCAAATGATGGCTACAAATTCTTAAAAAATCGGGTATTTATATGTTACACGCAACAAAAATGTCAACTCTATACTTTAAAGTTACTCGTTGAAGGTTTACTCTTGATTCACATATTATGCAGGAGCAGCTTGTAGCAGGTGATAAAATATTTAACCGTAGGTAATTATTATTATTTTCTATATTTCTCAGTTCATTTGCTATAGAAATATTACAATTAGTACATATCCGTGTGTTGTCAAAAATATCGACGACAAGAAATCCAGCTTCTGTTACCGGCAATTTGAAGAAAATCTACGTTATCATCGCGAATTAAACGAACAGTTTGTCTTGGAAAATAAAAGTGGTTACAAACGTAACACTGCATTCTATTTGCAAAAGCCATATTATAATATCTCAACACAACAATTAATGTTAAATTGACAATGACAATGAGGATGACATTTCTAACTCACTTCATTTGTTTCCACAGCACACTTGTTTAGAATAGTACCAAATTAAGAGATTCTGGTATGTAATGAAAAATGGTCCTAAATAAAGTTACATAGTTTATTGTTTTGACATATAAACCCATTTCACATTATATGTATACAGGGTGATTGTTAATTCATCCACAGAAAGGCGTTTCTTAAAAAAGTTACACCCTGTATATTAAGGAATTTGTTAATAATATTGATTATGGAGTAATAAATAAATACCTAGATAACAATACTTTATACAAACTTCCTGATAAATCTTCTATAACATGTGCAAAGTCCAAGGATACTCCTAATTTGATGTTTGTCGGTTGGTTGCGGCCATTGCTGAATGGAAGCAATTTTCTCTGGATCCACCGCCACTCCTTCATTGCTCACTATATGGCCTAGATAGTTGACACGGTTTTGGAACAGCTGACATTTCTTCGGATTTAACATGAGTTGGGCAGCTTGGAGTCGTTTGAATACGTCTTCCAAATTCTTCAGGTGTTCGTCAAATGTCTTCCCCAGTACTACGATGTCGTCCAAATAGACCAGGCATGTCTTCCAAGACAACCCTCTCAATACATTTTCCATGAGTCTTTCAAATGTCGCAGGCGCATTACAGAGCCCGAATGGCATGACGTTGAATTGCCATAATCCAGATCCGCTGGTAAAAGCAGTCTTTTCTTTGTCTTCTGGGTCCATTTCCACTTGCCAATAGCCAGACTTCAGGTCCAAGGTGGAAAACAGTTTGCTGCCGGCCAAAGTATCTAGCGTATCGTCAATTCGAGGCAGAGGATAGCTGGCCTTCTTCGTCACGTTGTTAAGCTGGCGATAATCCACGCAGAATCTCGTAGTTCCATCCTTTTTCTTGACGAGCACTACTGGAGACACCCATGGACTAGTAGATGGTTTTATTAGTTTTTCTTCTGCCATCTCTCGAATTATTCTTTCAGCTTCCTCTCTCTTCGCTCGTGGAAGTCTTCGAGCTCATTGCCTAATTGGCTTAGCATTACCAGTATCGATTTTGTTTTTGACGGCTGATGTTCTACCAGTCTTTCCTCCTTTTGGTACGAACAAGTCTCGATACTGCAAGAGTAATTCTCTCATTCTCTTTTTTTCAGCTCGATCCAAAGATTGACCAGCTACTGATAACATTTGTTCGAATCTGGTATTAGAATTGTCAGTGGTCATTGTTTGACGAACTATAGACGTCACTGGTACGCAGAATCCAATCTTGGTTTCCTTCTTGATGGTAACTGGGTAATCATTCACGTTTATCACACGTAGTGGGATCTCTTTCGCCGACGTAACCAATCCTTTTCCAATTAAAACTCCTTTGCCAACCTCTTAGTCGTGGTTCCTTAGCTCCATCATAACCAGTGTACCTTCCTCCATGATTCTCTGTAGCCGTGCTACTATCATGGTTTCGCTCCGTGCAGGTAGAACGGTGTCTTCCTGTACAGCTGCCAACATCGCGCTGCCTTCATATGGATGAAGGAATACCTCCTCGGAACCCACTTTAATGGTTCTGTTTCTAAAGTCTAATTGGAAACCATGTACATTAATTACGTCCATTCCCAGAATCACGTCTTCTCCAATGTCAGCAACGATTACCGTATGCGTGAACTTTTCTGCCCCAATTCCCAATTGGATTTGTGTCTCACCGTGAACGTTGGCATTCTCACCTGTGGCGGTCCGCAGTCGCAGTCTCGTTGGTAAAATCTTCTTCTTGGAGTTTATTATTTCTGGTCGTATGATAAATCTTCTTCTTGGAGTTTATTATTTCTGGTCGCATGATAGTTCTAGTTGCTCCAGTGTCTACCAGCAGAGTATATCTTTTGCCATTCACTTCTCCATCTACATATACACTGTCGTTACGACATCTGAGAGAAGCTATCAGTATGAGAGGGTCTTTGGAACGATCTTGGGTCGGTGCTGCCCCTCGTAGCCGACCCGTTCTAGTTTTCCTGTGACTGGGGTTCTTGGTTTGCAGGAGTCTTGGGGCGCTTACACGAACTACGTACATGCCCTAGCTCGCCACAATTCCAGCATCTGATTTTTCTCGGCTTCTTGTCCATCATACTTTTTATTAAACTGACGAACGGGTCAAATCTGCCTTCGTCACCTTCTTCTTGGATGGTCCTAATTTTGTTACATCCAGAAGCCTTCGTTGCTGCTTCATATTCAAGAGCAGCTGTCAATGCGTCAACATATGTTTTGGGATGGGCTAAACGAAGCGTCCTCTGCATATCGGGGTCACGTAAGCCATCAATAAAGGCCTGGATGCCCAGACATTCCATCATGTTCTCTGGTGCTGACGGATAAGCAAACCGAACTAGTCGGGCAATGACCACTTCATATTCTTGAAGAGATTCATCATGTTTCTGCCTTCGGTTCTTCAGCTGGGATTGGTGCAAATGTTCTAGATGTTCGTGACCATATCGCATGTCCAACCTCTTCTTAAGCTGCTCGAAGTCATCCGTTTCTTCAAGTGGTATCGTCTGAAGTACGTCTAAGGCATCTCCCCGAAGCGCGATGGTTAAGTTCACTGCTTTCTCCTTATTGGACCAATTATTCACTCTAGCGGCTGCTTCAAACTGTTTCACATAATTGGTCCACGACATTTTTCCATCGAACGTTGGAGCCTTGACTCGGGCAAAACTGCCAATATCATCTGTCTTGGGTTGTGTTTCTGGCTTCCAGATCTCGATCTTCTTTTCTTCTGCTGAAGTGTCTTGTGTTCTTAGATCGGCAATCTTCGTCTCTAACTCCTTGATTTTCTCATCTATCTGATTTTCCATCGTTGTCATCTTATTCTCCATGTCTGATTTTATTTTCTCGTTCATCGTTGTCATCTTATCCTCAATATCCGATTTTAGAGACGTGATTTTATTCTCGACTTCAGCAGCAATGTAATTTTTCAATGATAAAATATCTGCAGAAATATCGGTCTTCATAGCAGAAATCTTCTCGTCCATGTTAGCAGAGATATCGTTCTTCATGATTGAAATTTTCTCGTCCATATTAGTAGAAATCCTGTCCATGTTAGCAGAAATATCGTTCTTCATGGTTGAAATCTTCTCGTCCATGGCAGAAAAATCGTTCTTAATAGCAGAAATATCGTTTTTCACGTTAGTTGAAATCTTTTCTTCCATGGCAGAAATTGACGAGATTACGGTGGAAGCCTCGTCATTGAATAAAAATAATTCTGGATCAAAGCCGTCATTTTCCAGTGCCACTTTGTCTTTCTACTAGTTCACTTTTCTTACCGGACGTTTCCAACTCACGATCTTCCAATTCTGCTCTTAATTCCGTGACTTTCAGATCACATAGTCTCTTGGCCATTTTTACGTAGCAATTTATTAAAATTACCCCACACCTGACACCAATGTAATGTTTTTCTAATTTATTTAAAGCGTAAACGGGTGGGATAAATTTTGAACACACGGTAGGTTCACTTACTTAATTTATTTAAACACTAAACTAATCACTAACACTTAATTTATATATACTCAGTACATTCACTTAAACTAATTTTTATAATCACTTAATTTATATTCACTTAATTTATATTCACTTATTTACTGTTTAACTCACTATGTCAAATTATAAACTAAACCCATCCGCTGATCGGTCCTTTATTGATATCAAAGCCTTTTTTACTAGATCATTCCGGACTGCGGCTTACACAAAACAAATGCCTTTCGCGATATTTCTCGATTGCCGGCTTAATCCTTAAAAGACCTTCCGAGAACATGTCTATAAAAACGGGTCACAATAAATCCCAATAGACCTTCTCAGAATTCGGCGCACTCGCCATTTTTTTAACTCCGTTAACATAACGTTACAGGACCGTACTTAGTATCTGCTTCGGTGTGCGAGTTCGTAACAATATGAAGGATCCAGGGGAAAAACGGCATTAGTCAATTTTTTGCAAAATCACGTTAACTCTTTACGTTTGTAGCATTTTGCCGGTACTAACAGAAAGTTAGATCGTTAAATGGTAAAAACAGCTTAGGTACCGAAAAATAACAGCTACAAGATTGGCAATACCGGGGAAGATTGGAGTAGTGTAACTATGTTCCTTCTAAGTTATTTAACACTCAGTATATGGTAAATCCCCATGTTTTGGTATAACTACCCTGTATAAATTCAATAGATATAAATACTTTGCAATGACCTTCCTGTCGAAGCGTGAGTCTTACGCAATAGTGGAAATTATGTATGTATTTAATTAGTTCATTATTTTAGATAATGTACTGCGGTATTTGTCCATAATATTATATCATAATTATTTATAATATAACTCACCACTTAAATTTCAATCATTTCAAATGATGCCGCTGGATTAGGTTTACCAATTTTCACTGCACCTCTAAATACAAAGGCGTATTTCCCCTCTCCAAAATAGTTTATAATTGGTTTGTACGTATTTGTCACCCTCTGCGGAAGGAATATTATTTCTTCTTCTAGCTCCAACAACACAGTTTCCCCAAATTTGCTATACACCAATTTCGCCGAAATAATGTTCTTGGGTTCCCCCAATATTAGGTCGTTTATTTTTGTTATGGGCTTCGGATCTCTTTATAGAAGAGAAGAAGAATTTATCGCTTTTAAATCCATTACACTAAAAATAATAATAATATAATTAAATTATTCAAAGTAAAATAAATGAAAATGACTTTCTTACCTGTTGTTGTTTATTGGAAGCTATGATGGTGCGTTCAAAAAATAGACACGAAGAATGAATTTTACAGTAAAACCCTGAGCTTAAATACAAAACGAATCTAATTTTTTTTTTCAAATTTCAAGGCGTTAGTTTTAAGAGAATATAATTACCTTGAATTAGAAACAAAATGCATCTTATCGGTATATACAGGGTGTCTCAAAATTGACGCCCGTCCTTTCAGAATATGAATCGGGGGGCTGAAACGAATTAAAACGTAAGAATAAAAAAATTGCGTTGTGTCCATGGTTACAGAGTTATTGACAAAAAACAAAGATCTAACAATCAATGTTTACACCTTATTAAAAACGAATATTTGTTACAAAACAAGAAATTAATTTATAAAAGGTGTTCAAACAAATCGCCTCCTACTTCAATGCAAATATTTGCACGATTTATCATTGAATCATGAACCCGCTGTAGCATGTTTTCGTCTATAAATGTCACAGCAGCGTGAATACGAGCTACTACATCTTCCGCACTCTCAACAGGTTCAAAGTAAATTTTTTCTTTCAAGAATCCCCAGAAGAAAAAATCTAATGGATTTAGATCTGGAGATCTAGGAGGCCATAGTACGGGTCCACCTCTTCCAATCCAACAGTCGGGGAATGTTTGATTTAGTAATGTTCTCACTTGTCTACCATAATGTGCAGGAGCACCATCATGTTGGAACCAACAATTCAATCTAGTTGCTAATGGAACTTGATCGAGAAATGGCAGAGGTGAATTGTCGTTTAAAAAATGAAAATACGATGCTGAATTAAGTCGGTTAGGTAACATATTTGGGCCGATTACATTATTATTTAATAATCCAGCCCAAATGTTTACTCACCATCGTCTTTGGTGACATCTTTTACGTATTAAATAAGGGTTTTCATCTCTCCACTCGTGCAAATTATGAGTATTTATAATCCCTGTCTGGGTAAATGTACACTCATCAGTAAACATAATATTTTCTATAAAATGTGGATCATTGTTTACGTTATCCAATAACCGTCTACAAAAATGAATCCGAAGCTCCCTATCTCCTTCATGTAAAACTTGAACTTTTTGAGGCCTAAATGGATATAAGCCATTCCTTCTTAATAATCTATGAATGGTATCTTTTTGGAAATGCGTTTGTCTCGATGTAACTCGAAGACTTGTATTTGGTTCCGCTTCAACAAAATCAAGAATTTGCTCTTCTTGGACGACGTAGAGCGTAGAATGGCGTCCTCCCTTATTTAATCTGGGATTTAAATTACCTGTTTCCAGTAATCTTTGTTCAACCCGTCCTATAGCTTTTGCATCAGGGTGCCGTCGATTTGGGAATTTTACGGTATATGCTCTAGCTGCAGCACTGGCATTATCATTATGCGCACCTAATACTTTTAACATATCAACATATTCTCGATTGGAATAACAACGTTCCATTTTTAAAACAAATAATCGTATGAAATTATACTTATACTTATTATGACAAAAGTTGACAGAACTAATAATTAACATTTAACATTACCACAGCAACCTATGCTACTCATTTGTTTTTAGCTGACTTCGTTTTTAATAAAGTGTAAACATTGAATGTTAGATCTTTGTTTTTTGTCAATAACTCTGTAACCATGGACACAACGCAATTTTTTTATTCTTACGTTTTAATTCGTTTTAGTCCCCCGATTCATATTCTGAAAGGACGGGCGTCAATTTGGAGACACCCTGTATACATATTTTAGACTTTTATAGAATAATGAACTAATTAAATACATACATAATTTCCACTATTGCGTAAGACTCACGCTTCGACTGCCTCAGGCAGTTATAACAGAAAGGTCATTGCAAAGTATTTATATCTATTGCATTTATACAGAGTAGTCATACCAAAAATGAAGATTTACCATATACTGAGTGTTAAATAACTTGGAAGGAACATGTTACACTACTGATTGGCGTGAGTCCGTGCCCGTGTACGGAAAAACGGCATCAGTCCTTCGGTAGTTGGGTTATTATTGCATCAGCCATTGGTTTATTGTTCATGTAGTGTCCACGTGCATGTGTTGTACTTATGTTTTGGCAACATTATTAGCTACACCAGTTTATTTGGAGTAGTATATAGGATTTTGTTAACAAAAAATACAATGGAAAGTGACTATTCAGTGTCAAGTGATAGCGAACCCGGTCCATCAAGCAGAGAAACGAAGAAACGCAAAAAAACAGGCAGGGGACGTGATGTAATGAAAATTTTGCGTGCCACTACCCATGAACTAGGGTCTGATTGTTGTTGTAAAGGTTTTCGTTGTTTTAATGTTATTTGTGAACTTCAACGCCAAAGAATCATTCGGGAATTTAACGAACTAGGTAACACTAACGATCAAAACTCTTATCTCGGTGATCTCATCACTGTTCTTCCTGTCATGCGTAGGCATCCACGGAAAAATGAAGCGAAATCAAGACTTAATAATGCGTCATTTAGTTACCGTGTCCGAGTGGTTGAGGATGGAATTACTCGTGATGTTCCAGTTTGTATCAAAGCTTTTTTGTCTGTACACAGAATTACAGAGCGTCGGGCTAGATACGTAAGAGAGCTCTTGCTTTTAACTGCGAAATCACCCCTCGGCATGCGTGGAAAACACAACAACCGACCTCACAAAGTCACCAAAGAGAGAGTGATTGAGTTTATTAAAAGTCTTAATGGACGTAAATCCCATTATTTCTTGGCAGACTCAAAAAAACGTTACCTTCCAGAAAATTTAAATATCGTCATGTTACATAAGATGTATACTGATCGCAACGCTGATAATAAATTTTCCTATGAATCTTTCCGAGGAATTTTTGCAAGTAATTTTAATATAGCGTTCGGCTATCCTCGTAAAGATACGTGCAGCACGTGTGATTCCTTAAAAGCCGACATAGCTTCGCTTACTGTAAGAGTAAATTCTATCTCAGATGACAAAACCAGGAAGACTGTAAGCAATCAGTTGGCGAAAAAAATTTTGGACAAGGATCTACATAAAAAAAGCCGAACGATTTTACACTCTAAAGTGAAATAATCGCAAACGTGCCACAAAATCGCTGACTATGGAAAGTATCACCATAGATTACCAGAAAAATTTACCATGTCCCAACATTACTACCAACGATTTTTACTATAAGCTTCAACTAAATTTCATCAGTTTCAACGTGCATATTTTATCAAATTCAAGAGATGTGTTTTACACCTACGATTAATCTGTTGCTAAGGAGCTGACGAAGTCTGTTCCATGCTGTACCACTTTGTTTATAACATCCTGTCAATGGAAGTAAAAGAACTCGCTTTGTTTTGTGGTTCCTGCGCAGGACAAAATAAAAAATGTTACTGTTATTCGATTCCTGCATTACTTGGTCATCAAAAAAACCGTTTTGATACAGTAAAAGTAATATTCCCGATAAGGGGACATTCATACCTCGAGTGCGATCGAGACATGAGTCTTGTAAACCAAAACGCATATACAGAGATACCAGATGACTGGAGAGAAGAATTGAGAAATTGCCGCGTGAAACCTACTCCATTTGATGTCATTGATTGTAGCAAAAATTTTGATTTTCAAAATTGGAGTATATTTTTAACGCCGCTTTATACTACGAAATGCTCCTTCCCGACCCGGCCAATTAGGATGCTCAAATTATGTAATCAGAATCGCCGCTTAGTTTTCCATAAATCCACTTATATGAGGCTTATATGCTAGTTCTAAGTTTGACCAACCAGACCAACCATCGCTCAAGAAGAACCTAAGAAAGGAGAAAAGGGGAAACTTTGAAATCATTTTTTTCCATAATTATTTTTTAAATCCTTTTTTTTTCATAATTTGTTTTTTATTATAATTTTTTTTAAATCATATTTTTTTTCTCATAATTTGTTTTTTATTTTTTTTTTTTCTTAATAATATTTTTTTCCATTTTTTTCTATTTTTATAATCGTTAGTAGTTACATATACAATGTTGTGTTTGCATAATTGCTTACAAATTTTACAATTTAAGTTTACAGTTTATTATGTGTTGGTAAAGAGTGTTTATACTTTCTGAAAAAATAATACAATTTAGATCTATTGGAAGGGTTATATTGGCAGTTATTAGTTGATTATATAATTTCCTAATATTTTGAGTATGTAACGGACACTCAAGTAGGATGTGTGTCAGTGTACCTATATCCCCACAGGAACAATATGGGTTATCAATCATTTTTAGCTGATTAGCCATGATTTGTTCGCACTCGATTTATTGTAATTTCTGTTCACCTCTTTGTAGAACCAACTTTGTTTAGGGATCCTATCCTGATGTTTTTTAAAGTTTAATCCAGTTGTAGATTCATTATAGAGTTTTTGCCAGTTTTCTTTAATTTCCTGTTTTTGTGATTTGAATATGTCGGAGGGTGGTAATTTAAGTTGGAGTTTTTCTCCTGTTTTTATGGCCTCCTTAGCGAATTTATCAGCTGTTTCGTTACCAGTTATACCAACATGAGCTTTTATCCATACATATATGACTATTTTGTTATTTGTGTGAATTTCGTGGTATAAGTTCAAAATGTTTGCTTCAATATGATTTAATGTTCTCTTTATGTTCATATTTTTTTATCTGCCCACTGCGCATTTACTGTCTGTAAATATTACATATCTATTTTTATCTGAATTCGATATGTATTTCATTGCTTGTAAAATTGCTGTTATTTCTGCTGTATATATAGAAGCCTCTTTTGGTAAAGTATATTTGAAATGATGTTTTTTGTTTATGTGGTAGAATGTGCAGCCTGTTTCTTCATTTGCTTCTGAACCATCTGTAAATATATATTCGTAATTTGGCCACTATTTGTTTTTGAATCCATTGAATTTAGTTTGAGTCAGGTTTGGTATTTCGTCTTGAATTTCGAAATAATATGTTAGTATTTTGTGAGCGTAGAGATTTTCAGGTAGGTATGTAAAGTTAGGTAGTTTCCTGTTTGTATGTAATTTGTGTTGGTAGCTAGATATTTCCATAAGACTTTCCACTATAACTGGTTTTTTTCTGTGTACCAGTATTTATAGGCTAGGACCTGAACTGTTAATGATTGTATCCTGTTGAGATATGATGCTTCCTTTGCTATTATTTTAGTAATAAACATATTACTGAGTAATTGTCTTCTTAGTTTAAGAGGTGGTATTATTGCTTCCGCTTGCATAATATTTATAGGGGTGGAACTGTTATATACTAGGCACATTCTCAAACATTTATTCTGTTGGGCATAATTTTTTTAAGTGTGTTTCAGCTGCTGTTCCGTATAGATGACTTCCATAGTCTATAATTGACCTTACCATTGTTTTATAAAAGAGTAATGCCGTATTTGGATCCGCTCCCCACTTTGTATTGCAGAAAGCTCTTAATATATTCATGGAATTTTCAGTTCTTTTGATTACTTGGTGTATACAGTCTTTCCATAAAAGTTTCTTGTCTAACAGTAATCCAAGGTATTTGATGGTATTTTTTATGGGAAAGGTGTATTTACCTAGGGTTATCAGATTTTGCGGACAACTTCTAGTTCTGGAAAAGATACATACTTCGGTCTTGGTTTCTGATATGGACAGCCCAATATTATCAAGCCATTTTTGGCTTGGACTAAATTCCGCGTTAATAATTCTTGTACATCTTTTAACTGATTTTTCTGTGGTGTATAACACAATATCATCGGTGTATTGTACTATTTTAGATTTTGGTGATATTATTTTTTCAATATCCATTGTATAGAAGGTAAATAGAATTGGACTGAGAATGCTGCCTTGTAGTAAACCATCTCTGGAAATTCTTGGATCTGAAATGTGTTGGTTAATTTTTAAGGAGACTGATCTATTTGAATATGCGTTCTTAATGGAATTTGCCATATGGGTTGGTAATCCTATGTTGATGAGTTTTTCCTCCAGTAAATTCAATTGGACAATATCGAAAGCTGATGCTACATCGATAAATGTAGCTAAAGTGTGGTGTTTTTGTGAATATCCCAGAAAAATATCGTTTACTAATAGTGTTAGAGGTTCTTGGGTGGACCTACCTTTTCTAAATGCATATTGTGAGTCAGGCAAAAATTTTTCACTCTAACCAATGTTCGAGTCTGTTCTTAATAATTCTTTCCAAAGTTTTAAAGACGCATGATGAAAGTGATATAGGTCTATATGATTCTGGAGTATCGTCTCTTTTACCTGGTTTTTGAATGGGTAAAACGATGTAGTCTTTCCATTTTTCGGGGAAAGGTATCTTGTTTGTCCAGATAGAGTTGAACAGTTCTAGCAATGCTTTTTTTATGTTCTATCGGCATTTTAGAAATCATTATATATGAAATATTGTCCTTTCCGGGGGCGGTATTTTTGGTTTGTTTCAAGCTTTGTTCTAGTTCCCACATATTGAATATTGAGAGTAGAAATGTATTGTTTCGTTGTACTGTAGTTATTTGGTGTATAGATTTGTTGTCAACCCCAAGGGGAGAGACTTTTATATGAAATTCATTTACCCTGTCCGCTTCAGGGTCTATTGGTGTTTTATTTGATTGTTTTCTACTTTATATCGATTTAGTTTATCCCAGACTTCTTTAATTGGTGTTCCTTGATTAAGACTCTGACAATAATTTCTCCAGCTCTTCCTTTTGGTTTCTTTAAAAGTCCTTTTTGCCACTGCATCTAGTCTTTCGTATTCTATCAAGTTGTTAAGATTTGGCGATCGTTTGTAGTGGGAAAATGTTTCTTTTCTTGCTAGAGCTGCTATGTTGCAGGTTTCATTCCACCATTGCTTTGAGCAGTGATTGCGTTTTTTGTTTGTTGAAAAGTGTTTTGGGATAGCGTCCTCTGCTGCTTTGTTTATATTTTCGATGACACCATCATATGTTCCAGCGTTAAACTTTCATTTTTTTTTGTTACGTTGCTAATTTGTTTACAAAAAATTTTGTTTGCGTTTTTACTTCAAATTTTACTTCGTAATGAGTCAGTAAACTCATAATTTCGATTTTCTCCGAATCCGTCCAATGTGACTACAGTCGTTCTTCCCCTAGACCCTTCATATGTTGTTTGGTACTGAAGCCAATTGTAGGAAATATTTACCCCTGGAAAACAAGCTTCTACTATGCAAAACTGTTATAAAACTCATTTGGATGTATGGTATCTAGCTATTAGGTATTAATCATACCCATAGTTAAAAAGAAGTCGTGATTACTGATGCACCATGATATTTGACAAATCAAACACGACATAATGAATGATCTCAAAATTCGACATACATATAAAAATAAATCATATACTATTAAAATCCATGATAGGCTTGGAAGGTCAACCTATTGCTTCATCACCTCCTAGAACCCCAAAACACAAGACAAGAAATATATGCCTCTTGATAATAAGTACATTTTGTGACAGTATGATCACTGATTTCCCAAAGTCTATGAAATGTTCTTTTGTCAAAACATATCTATCAATTTGTAGTTGTATGTTAATGAGGTAAAATAAAACAATTTTAGGGTGCTTTGGACATTGTTGGATATCATGCAAGTACTGTCACATTCTCTAGAAATAGATCCTAATCGAGAAACACCAACATTAAGGATACCGCAAACTCAATATACTATTCAACTCATGGACACCCTGGAAGCAAGGGAGGTAAAAATAATTTCATGAGCAATAAAATTCATAATTTATTGTCAATACTTTATTTTAGACTATTGTAAAGGATTTTGCTGCTAATGCTGAACGTATAATAAAAGAAGCATTGAAATGGACTCCGCATTGGACAAGATCTCATCTCCAAGAGTATATAAATCAAATACCTGTAGATGGAATGTGGCACCACACTGGTTTATCTATGGCGCTGGAATCAATCCTTCAATGGGGCCCTCCAAATATTCAAAACACATACTTGACTGCAAGCATGCTCGAAAAGAGACCTAAATGTGTCAAAAGTGATTCTTCAAAATTACTGACCGTTTCTTCAATGAGGTCTAGATATATTGGAGAGGTAAGTGAGATTTATTTAAAAAATAATTGAGCTTTAATAGGACATATACCAGATCCATATGTTTAAAGCAAACAATTTGAAAAGCATTGAGAGTAACAGAGTGTACTAGAGAATCAGAATTTTATATCAAATTTAATATTTAAAAATATATAGTGAGTGGGTTAACTAAAAAAAGTTTGCTAAGGCTATTTTTTAAATTGCATTAATTTTTTAATAAATAAATTAAACAATAATTTAAAATATAAAGCCTATAAAATATGCAACTGTTGGGTTGTTTATTTTTTATTGCCATAACTATTGGGATCGCATGTGAAGAGTACAGGAATAAAAGAAGGAATGTCACAACAAGCATATTCTGAGATAATGATATTTTCGCTTGAATTCTTGAATAGAAAACTATTCAAAATATTTTGAACAATTTTATTTAAATACACGGTATAAAAACAATATTAGTTTCAAATATTATGCAAATTAAAATTACTTATTCTTAGTTCCATAAACATTTAATAAATACAAACAAAAACTACACATTTTTTTGGAATAAAACAAGGGTTGTCCATGAATTGATCACTGGGTTTGGTATCCTTGATTTAGTGTGATGTGTCAGCAAAACAATTTGCTGCATCTGGATTTTCACAAAACTTGATTAGCTTTAACATATCTCTATATTTGGCATCGTTGATAGGAAGGAAATCTGTAAAAAAAATAATATGCCGGAAAAATGTGTATAAGGAGAAAAAAAAGAATTATTTCATACCAGAATAAGCTGGATCCTGAAGTCAAAATTCGTTATCTGCCAGGAGATGTGTTAAAGTGTTCTTTGATGCTTGTTTATCGGATTTTGCAGAAAGTGACCATTATAACTAGTGCGGTACGTAATTAGACGAGTATGTTCTTTGTTACAAATTATTTCTCTAATAGGCCGGATGGCAAATGGGCATTTTGGCGTAAATGATATTTTTAAAAATGAGGCCCAATATTTTATCAGATTCTGGCCAACTTCTACCACTTCATATGGATATGGATTTTTTCTTGAAATGAAACTTATTATAGTCTGTCAATTTTATCGTGATTTGTAAAACCTGAAAAATTTTTGTCTTATCGATATTCTGAATGATTTTACTTACGTTTTTGTTGTCGTTTGGTGTTCTGTGTTCTATATGTTATAGCTCATATTTACATTCTTTGAAATATTCCCATATATGTTTAGGATGTTTGTCTTTGTAAATGATGTCTTTTTAAATTCTATACAACTACTTCTTATGATAAATGAACTATCACATTCACGCACAAGCCTTGCTTTTGTGAATGTACGCTCTTTTGCGATGAAAATGAATGACTATTTATTTACTCAACTTATTTTAATGTGCTTGTATCTTTTGAATGTATATTTAATTATTGTAACTGAACAGGAGGTTATAACTGCCTCAATTTCCTATTGAAGGCTGATATATTTCCTCGATTGTGTACTACGCTATGGCGTAGTTCCATGCGTAGTAATCAAATATACAGTTGTAGAATAAGAGTTTATTAACTATACTTTACAATGTGGGGCCGCCATTACTCTATTAGAACATCAGGTCCGACTCAGTTCTTCTGATGCATTCGATTTTTTATTAGTTTCTCTATAAACTTTCTCGCGAAGAAATTCTCTTTTTCAAAATTGATTAATCAATGTCAAACTCAAACGTGACAACACACACACACTCTGTGTTATGTAGAGAAGTAAATATAAAAATAGAATTCTAACTTATTGATTTGAAATTAACACAGTTTGGATTTTGTTAAATCCTAACATACTGGGGGGCTACACGAAATATAGCAAAGATTACCCTTAATTAAATCGGGCAGAGCATATATAGCCGTAAGCGCGTTCTTACTCACTAGTAGAACGGGTAAGTTAAAGAAAGGTTACTGAACAATAAATCATAAGGGCGTTCTTACTCACTAGTTGAACGGATACGTAAAAAAGGTTACTGAACAGTAAATCATAAGGGCGTTCTTACTCACTAGTAGAACGGATACATTAAAAAAGGGTTACTGAACAGTAAATCATAAGGGCGTTCTTACTCACTAGTGGAACGGATACATTAAAAAAGGGTTACTGAACAGTAAATCATAAGGGCTGACCACGAAGTTGAAGTAAAGTGTAAGAAACTCTTATTTAGAACAATGCAAGGGGTTATATACAAGGAAGTTTTGGTTTTATTTACATATTTACAAATGGTGTTAAGGCTATTGTGAAGAAATGGAATCGTTTGTGGGTAATGGCACAATTTTAACGATGGGACGTACATATTGTCCAGAAGTAGTTTTTACTTGAACTGACCTTATTCTGCCATTTTTGCCAGGTATCACGTCCGTGATGCGTGCCAAGGGCCATTTTAATGGGGGGGTTTCATCTTCTTTCACAAGTACCATGTCACCAATCTTAGGATCTGGCCGATGACTTGTCCACTTTGGACGATTCTGTAGTTGGTTGAGGTAATCCACGGACCACCTCCTCCAGAAGTTTTGCTGCACATGTGAACAGTGTTGCCAGAATTTCAATCTATTCACGGGTATGAGGGAAATGTCCTTTTCGGGAAGAGACATTAAGGGGGCTCCTATAAGAAAATGACCTGGGGTCAAAGGGTTCAAATCAGAAGGATCTGATGAAAGGGGGAAATAAGGGTCTCGAGTTTAGAATGGCTTCTATCTGGGAGAGAATGGTAGAAAATTGTTCAAACGTGTAAATAGAAGTACCAACCACTTTGTACAAATGTGACTTAACACTCTTAATACCGGCTTCCCAAAGACCTCCCCAATGCGGGGATCTTGGTGGAATAAACTTCCAGTCGATAGAGCTCGAAAGTAGATATTCCCGTATAGGGTTAAACTGGTTCACAAAAAATTTCGATAATTCTTTCAGTTGGTTATTGGCACCAACAAAGTTAGTTGCATTGTCACTATATATGGCTGAGGGGAGTCCACGTCGGGACGTGAAACGCTTTAGGCAGGCGATAAAGGCCTCAGTTGATAAGTCGGAAACTAGTTCCAAATGAACGGCCTTGGATGAGAAACACACGAACAGTGCTAAGTAGCACTTTGTTATAGGGGCTTTCCTGATATATGAGGATTTTACTAAAAAGGGTCCTCCAAAGTCAATACCCACTGTTTGGAAGGGTCGAGAAGGGGATATACGAGGTTTAGGGAGATCTGCCATGATCTGTTGTGCAGTTATGGCCTTGAACCTGTGGCACATAGCACACTTGTTAATAATTCTTTTTATTTCTCGGAGGCCCCCAAGGGGCCAAAACTGGAGGCGTACATTAGCCAACACATTTTGAGGGCCACTATGTCCTAATCTGTGGTGTTCCCTTTGCAGCACCAACGAAGTGAAATGACTACCAGACGATAGCAATATGGGATGTTTTTGCTGATATGAGACGTCAGCATGTGAGAGTCTACCACCGATTCTTATAATGCCATCTTCGTCAACAAACAGGTTTAACGAAGATAAACGTTTGTCTGATGGAATTTGTTTTTTACAGAGCACGCGTAGAAGGTTGGGAAAATCATGTTCTTGGACACGAGTCACAAGGAAGGATAGGGCTTTGTCTAAATCGTTCGAAGAAAAATGATTTTCTACATCATGAGGAGTTTTAAGACTACGAACAAACTTAAACACATAGGCAACAGATCTGATTAACTTGGTGAATGAGGAAGATCGAGATATCAGGGCCATGAATATGTTTGTTGAGAGGGTTGTTACTACAAGGGATTTTTTATTTTCCTCGGGAGGATTTACAACTGTTGAAAATGTATCATAGAATGCAGTATCTTGAGATGAGTTCCATAAAAAGGATGGTCCGGAGAACCAAAACTTGCTCGGAAATTCTAACGGTTGACCTCTAGACAGAAGATCTGCAGGGTTCAAGTGAGACCTAATATGCCTCCAAGAGGCTAAATGGGTTAGCTGTTGGATTTGGGTAACTCGGTTGCAAACGAAAACTGACCATCGTGTAGGAGTACTTCGAATCCAGGAAAGTGCGATCTGTGAATCAGACCAAAGAATAAAGGAAGACATTTGCAGCTGTTTTTCAAGAGTGAGTTTCACCCGGGAATAAAGTTTTGCCAGCAATGTCATAGCACACAACTCTAGTTTAGGCACTGTCAAGGGCTTGTTTAAGGGTGCTACACGAGACTTAGAAATAAGGAGTTGAGAAGATGCTGAGCAATCTGCATATGTTGCTCTTAAGTATATACATCCTCCGTACGCCACTGAGCTAGCGTCACAAAAGCCATGAAGCTCTACTTGACAAAGGGTTTTATCTAACAGAGTGTATCTGGGAATATGAAGTTTATGAAGCGACTGTATGCTATCAAGAAATTTACACCATTGTTTAATGAGAGACGGATCCGTAATAGGTTCATCCCAACTAAGTTTAAGCATCCAGAGTTGCTGCATTGTCAGCTTCCCTTGGACAATCACAGGGTTAATAAGCCCTAAAGGGTCATAGCATTGGGAGACGACTGACAGTATAATTCTCTTAGTAATACATTTATCAAGAGGAGATAAAGGAGTCGAGATTTTGAAAGTATCAAGTTTGGGAGTCCAATAGATTCCCAAAATTTTACTAGGGTTTTCGTCCAAGTTTAAGTCTTTCCCTGGTGGTGATTCAGGAAAATGAGTTTTCGTCATTTCAACAGAATTGGAGCAAAATTTATGCAGGTTAAAACCAGATGATGCAAGAACGCTTTTAAGCAAAGAATATAGTTTTTCAAGTTCAACTAACGAATTGGCGCCTGTAAGAATGTCATCCACATAAGTTTGTGACAGTAACGCTTCCTGAACCTGGGGGAAATGTGGATGTTTTAAAGCAATCTCTTTTAAAACGCGGCAAGCCAAGTAAGGAGCACTAGTTTGTCCAAATGAGACTGTCGTCATTTGTAAACATGAAAACGTATCTGAAGGAGAGTCTCTCCAAAGTGCATTCTGCAGGAAATGGAAGTTTGGGTTTAATGGAATTTGCCGATACATTTTCTCAATATCGGCAGTCAATGCATATTTAAAGTTCCTAAATCTAATTAAAATATCCAGTAGTTCCGGTTGGACTCTGGGGCCCTTTAAGGAGATATCATTCAGCGAAACTTGCGAAGACGATTTTGACGAGTAATCAAAGACAATTCTTACTTTTGTACTGGTGCTGCTTTCCTTTAGTACACAAAGATGTGGAACAAAGTATTTGTGATTGAGTTCGGATGTCTGCAGGGTGAGGGGGACGAATTTACCATGTCCCAATTTAACATATTCAAACAATAACTTCCTATATTCATTTTTCACGTGAAGGTTTTTCGACAATCGTTTCTCAAGGGAAATGAATCTGTGCTTTGCTGTTACAAATGAATCACCCAGCGTTTTATATGCAGTTTCATAAATCAAAGGCAAAACTACCTGGAATTTACCATCAGGAAGAGTTTTAAGGGTTGATGTGAAAATATGTTCTGCTTTCTCGTCTGCTTCAGACATCTTCTCAACGGATGAAATCTCCTCTTGAGCCCAAAATTTTTCTAATAGAGAGTCTATATATACTTCCTGGGGCATCTCACAAGACATGACATGAAATGAAGTAGAAAGCACTAAGGGTTTGAAATTGTTGTTTACACAAGAAGGGGGAACGACCCCTGAGATCAACCACCCCAAATGGGTGGCAATCAGTGAAGGAAGATTTTTTCCTAACTTATGAATTCCAGGTTTCAATAATGAATAGTAAATTTCAGCTCCCAGTAACAAATCTATCGGGGAAGGTGTCCCAAAATTTGGGTCGGCTAACGAGGAGACAAGGTGGGGGGGTATATTTAATGAAGGGATATCAACACTAACTTGAGGAAGGGCTTGTGTGATTTTGTCGACCACAGCGCAACTGATCTCAAAACATGAACTTTTGTCAATGGCAGAATGAAAAATAATATCGGTCATACGATTGATGGTCTGGCTATTATTGAAAATGCCTGACACCAATAAAGGTTGGTCATAAGTTACACAATTTAATTGTTTCACGAGGCTAGAACATATAAATGAAGTCTGGCTACCTGGATCCAGGAGCGCACGAGCTTGGATAGGGGGCCCATCACGGGGATAAAGAAGTATATTGGCAGTTGCCAATAGAACATGACTACCGTTAAGGTTCAACATGGACAAATGAGGAAGAGAAGGTACATTTTCAACTGTGTGTGTGTTTTTCTTGAAGTAACAGGGGTGCTAAAGTCATCGTTGCACGTATCAGTAGGTACAGCATCGTCAGGTGTGTTGTAAGGTGTACTGTTGGGGTAATTAGTTTGGCCATTACCTAAAGATGTTCTATTTATCGAGGATATGGCAACATTTCGTTTCGGACTTTCTGCCGGCAAATGAAGAAGTACATGGTGCTTCTTTTTACAAATGGAACACGAACCGGTTGATATGCAATTTGACAGTAAATGTTTTGAGCCTAAACAACCAAAGCACATACGATTTGATTTAACAAATTTATAACGATCTGGTACTGAAATTGATGAAAATTTAGGGCAAGAATAAATTCTGTGTCCGGTGTGTCTGCAATAACCACACCCCGGTGGAGTCGCAGGGGGGAATTGGGTACCACCAAGGAGTACTGAAGGGGTAACTTGATTAGTGCTCGATGCATTTGTTAACTGCTGGTCTGATGATGGTGTTTGATTGGACAGTAATGTAATCCGATTATGTGGTGTGGTCACAGTAGAAGAATGACCACGATGAAAATTATCAGACTTCTGATCCTGACCTTGTAAGTTTTCCAAAATGTTACACCTTTTATCCAAGAAATCAAAAAACTTTTCACTAGTAATGAGGTTTTGATTATTTTCATTTTCTTCTAAAGCTTTCTTTGTTTGAAAATCAAGTTTATTTTTCAGCAAATGAGTTACTAAAGCATCAAACAATCCTGCTTTATCAATATTTAAGTTTAAAAGAGAGTTTATTATTGACTTAGCATCAGAAGTAAATTGTCGAAGCTGCTGTGCCGTACATTTATTAACTAAGTTACAATTAAGAAGTTTATGGAAATGCGCAGCAACAATCTGCCGTGTATTGTTGTACCTACAATCTAGTAATCTGAGTGCGACATCAAAATTATGTTCAGTAACTGGTAATTGGGATATCAATGCCAAAGGTTCATTTCTAAGGTACGATTTCAAATAAAAGAATTTTTCTGTCTTAGAAGTTAATCGCGAGTTGTTAACTATAAGAGCATAAAAAAGGTCTATAAATGTACCATACTGCATGTAATCCCCTTGAAATATGGGAATATCAATATTAGGTAAACGTATATTTGTGCTATTCTGTATGCCGCTATTAGAGCTAGCACCGTGATTTGCAATGCTCAAATTATCAACGTGGTTTTGTAATCTACAACGCAATGCAAAGTATTTGTCTTCTACCAATTCTCTTTCTGCCATTTCACGCTCAATGTCATTAGACGAAAATTCAATGGCCCCCTGTATTTCACAATATCTGTGAAAATGACTTTCCAGTGAGTCTAATCTAAATATAAATGCATATTTGTCCGTTTCACTAATGTTCTTATCTAACCACGTTGCAATTCGAGTTATTGATGCTTTACACACTGTTCTTTGTGTCACTAAATTATCCATATTTGTATGATTTTGGGCTATTTTAACTCTCAAATAATAAATTGAAAAAGTATCAAAAATATTTTGATGAAGCACTCACTATAGTAATAATCTCAATCTATATTATATTACAACAAATATAAACCCGTTTCCGTGAAGATATGCGCTTAAAAGTGTACCAAAATGTTTCTCTGAATATAAAGTAAAACTTTCAAAAACTTACATGTTACCAGGACGATATTGTTCGTTGTAACGTCACACGTCACATATATTTCTGGGGGGCCACACATAGGAAAGTCATTATGAACCGCAACACTCGAAACTGGGATGAACAGCATCAAAACCATTCCAATGAGGCTTGAAGTATTTGTTCAGTCAACTCGCTACTCTATCCACGAGCGATGAACAAAGACAATTCTGGAACCATATACTCTCTCGAAGGACCATGAACAGGAGGTTATAACTGCCTCAATTTCCTATTGAAGGCTGATATATTTCCTCGATTGTGTACTACGCTATGGCGTAGTTCCATGCGTAGTAATCAAATATACAGTTGTAGAATAAGAGTTTATTAACTATACTTTACAATGTGGGGCCGCCATTACTCTATTAGAACATCAGGTCCGACTCAGTTCTTCTGATGCATTCGATTTTTTATTAGTTTCTCTATAAACTTTCTCGCGAAGAAATTCTCTTTTTCAAAATTGATTAATCAATGTCAAACTCAAACGTGACAACACACACACACTCTGTGTTATGTAGAGAAGTAAATATAAAAATAGAATTCTAACTTATTGATTTGAAATTAACACAGTTTGGATTTTGTTAAATCCTAACAGTAACTGTAACTGAGGCAAATAAAGATTATTAATTTCGAACTCCATTCTTGTTTTCAAATTGACTGTACCCATATTCTTATCACATTGTAGATAAGAGTGACCACGTATTGGAAATGTGATTTGAATGGTGTTTAGTCATTTAATTTCATGTACAATGTCATGCATAAACTTTTTTTTAACTCATTTAATGGCACTGGCTACCGCCAACTGGCCAAAACTTCGTATCTTGTAAAGTATACTCAAGATAGTCTTTATTAGCTTATGGTTTGTCAATTTTCCCAGTAAGGGAGAATAGACTATATCAATTGATTAATTGTTTTTTGGTTACAATTTTTTTTCAACTTTTTTCTGCACACATTTTTTTTTCATTTTAATATTGTTTTTAATTCTCTATTTTTTTTTCAAATACATAGGCACTTTCAGTGTGCTAGATCCTTCTATAGCCTTTTTTAATTTAATATTTGTTTTCATTTTTTTTATTTTTTTTTAAATATTTTTTTTTATTTTGTTTTTTTATCTTCTTATAAATTTTTTTTATTTTTAATTTTTTTGAGACAGGGACACTTGTTAGGAAAATGTAATTGCCGGAGCACCTCCCGGACAGGTGTAGACATACACAGGTGTTAATCCTTGGATGGGTAAACATAAGAGTGGGAAACACAGACTTATTCTATATAAGATATCCAGGTTCGCATTGTCGTATGCTCCATGTCTAAAAAAATAGCAGAAATTGAGTTGTTTTTAGTGAAAGCTATTTGGATATCAGTGACCAAATTGGTTAAACTTTCTTGTGTAGATCGTTCCCTTCTGAAACCATATTGTGATTTAGGTAATAATTGATTTTTTTCTAACCAAAATTCTAAGTGATTTTTTATTAGCCGTTCATATGTCTTCAAAACACAAGATGCTAACGATATGGGTCTATATGATTGGTAATTATCAGGTGGTTTGTCATTTTTTAATATTGGTATTATTATGTAATCTTTCCAGTCTTGTGGTATTGGGGATTGGTGGGTCCAAATATTATTAAACTGCCTGAGTATTTGTTCTTGAGAGTTTCTGCTCAGATTGGCTAACTTTGGATAGTGTATTTGGTCTTTTCCCGGAGACGAGTTGTTACTAATCATAAGAGCTATAAGTAGTTCGTTTATCGTGAATGTCCTATGCAGAAAATCATTTGGTGCTTCAGGTAATTCCATATCAGCTTCCGTTTGTGGTACCGAACCTGGAGCCAGTTTACTATGAAACTTGGGAATCCTCTCATCATCTACGTCAATAGTTTGATAATTTTCCTGCCTTCTACCTCTATATCTATTTATTTGCTGCTGCCACACTTCTTTAATAGGGGTACTGCTGTTCATAGAGTTGCAGTAATTCTTCCAGGATTCTCTTTTCATTGTTTTTTGTTATTTTTTTAACCATTTTGTTTTTGTTATTTTTTTAACCATGGCGTCACTGTGTTTGAATTCCAATATATTTTCAAGGTTAGGATTCTCTCTATATTTGTTATACACCACGAGTTTTCTTTTCTGGACTGCTTCTTCACATTCGTCATTCCACACTGCTTTCCTCTTGATTTGATTGTTTTGACTGATTGTTGGGGTATTGTTGTTGATGCTATTTCATTGATAGAATTAATTACGTCTTCATATGTTGGTTCCTCATTGATGATTGAGAATATTTCTTCACTAGTTTCTGTATATTTACTCCAGTCTGTTTTTAATATCTTCCATATTCTGCTGTTGTTTAAACTGAAACTATTTGGCTTAATGAAGCAGTCAATTATAATTGGTAAATGATCAGAACCACAAGGATCATCATGTGTTTTCCATTAGAATAAGCGTGATATCTGTGGACTAGTAACTGATAGGTCAATGGCACTGGCTCTTGAGTGTAGATTGTATTGAATTAAAGTGGGAGATCCATCATTTAAACAAATGAGATTGTTGTCTTCTAAACAGCTTAAAAGTGTGTTCCCATAAATGTCATTCCACTCACAACCCCACGTCTGGTTATGAAAGTTAAAGTCACCTCCAATAACAAACGGAGGAGGTATAGATGAAAAAAAGGAATTCCATACATTTACATCAATATATGTAGCAGGTTTTATATACAAGGATACAAAAGTAATACTATATGAATCACAACTAATAGCTACACATTTATTTAGTATATCAGGAAAAACAGATAAAAATACTTAGCTACCCCACCCCTTCCATCTATGCGGTCGGAACGAAGGATATTATAAAATGGAAAATTGACAAAGACCCCTGATCTAAACCAAGTTTCTGATAGTAATGCTATGTCTGCATTAGTCCCACTAAAAAGGTTTAATAAATCCTCTTTATTACAAATTGCAGATCTGCAATTCCATTGACAGATCTTAAGTTCTGCCATTGATAGGCCCATTATATGTTTGCTCTTTTTCGTTTTTGAGTATACTAAACAAATCTAATTCTTGTATATCGTGTGTATTTTTGGCTTTAAGTTTTTCAGCTATTGTTTTGATTATTTCCAAGAATTATGGTGTATTTATTAATTCCTTTACTTCTTCATCCATTTCTTGATATTGTGATTTGGGATTAGAGCAATATGTAGCTGATTGGGATATTCCCCCAGAAGTGGAGGGTAGATTGTATGGAGCTATAATTTTATTATGTGTTTCTAATGTGAGATTTTGTGAACTGGGTCTGGTTCTTTTGAGAGTTTTTATTATTGTTTGAGTGTAATAGGATTACCTTTTTGGAGGAGATGGATCAGTCGATGTAACTGTTGCAAATGTTCTTTTTGGAGTTTGAATGTCAGCATCTTTGTATGATACATTTTTTTCAGACATTAATTTTTTAATTTCTTTTTATCGTTTGAATTCGGGACATTCGTTAGTAACATTGGTATAGTGTGACTCGTTACAGTGGAAACATTTAGGGGTTATTATTTCTATGCAACTATCTGTAGGATGATTACCTTTACACTTTAAACATCTCATCGATCCTTTACAGTGCTTACCCAAATGACCATATCAAAAACAATTATAACACAAAACTACTTTCTCAACATGCTTCAACCTCACATATTACGTGATTAATTTCGATATATTTAGGCAGAGTTTGCGATTTAAATGTCACTAGTATCGTTCCAGTTGGGACATACTTGACAGTTTGATCCGGCAGTATCACTTTCCTGGATAACCTTATTGTTGATTCTACTTTGAACCTACAGTGCAAATCGTGTTCTTTGATATTATTTTGAATGTATTCATCTGAATACTCTAGTTCAACTTGTCTAATTAAGCCTCTTCTGTGCAACATGAATCTTGGGATGTACGCAACTAAATTTCTCTTTGACAGTTCTGAAGATTTTACTAGTGTATTGGCACTGTTAAAATCTTTGCAATTTATTCTGATTCTATTTTTACCTATGGATTCTATTGACTTTATTTGGTTGTTAATTTGTTTGTGATATTTTTAAATTATTTTTATTGTTTACTTTGTTTTTATTATCATTTAGATGTTTTGTAATACTTTCAAAAAATGTATTAATTTGATCATTACTTACTTTGTTTAAAGTTGAGTTATTTTTTTTACATTACCGTTCGAAGAGTTATCAATATCCATAGCATCATTATTTTGTTGTTCATTTTGACCAAAACCTAAAAATCCATCCTGAATTCCAGGGTCGGGAGGATCTCCGTCCGATTGTTTACTCATATTATTTTTATTCACCAACTAAAATTACTTCAACTTGTTTATTTTAAATGTAAATTGGATTTATTGTTCAAGACTACTTTTTATCGCACTCCGTTAAACACGTCTATGTACTACAAAATGTAGAATTGTACTGCTACATAAACTTGATTACAGTGTAATTTTTATTCTGTCCCCAGCTGAATCACAAAAAATATGTAAAATTTTCACATCGGGATCAATTTGATTTATTATAAAGTCAAAAAGAAAAGAGCAGACCTCATTGGCGCCTTTTTCGCAATATGTTCGGGGTATGTGTAAAAAACGACTTTCCAGAAGAGAGTTGCCTACAATAATATACGTCATTAGTTGGAACATTAGGTATTGATATGTTTTTTTGAAAGGCCATGGCAATAGCGGCAAAATTGCTATTAGTTCTCCCTCGTTTTTTTGCCGCTCTTTTTTCGTCGTAAAAACGCTGTGCTTTTCTTTTATGTAATTCATTTTCAGCTTCCAATCGATGTATTTGTTCTTCCGAATTCACTTCTTTTTTTAAATTTATTCACTGTTGCTGTGAATGTAGGTATCACAAGCACTACATGTATCTGTATGTGGATAACCAAAACTAATATTAAATATTGTGTTAAATATTTTGCGATACGTTTCTTGTGATACTTTTTCATTTGGATGTAACACTTTAAACATAGAAAATATCTTTGTGATTAAAGTTTCTAGCAGGTACAGCCTTTTTGAATCATGTAAGCTATAATGAGATAGTCTTCTTTTAAAAGATTTAATATGCTCGTAAACTTTATTGAAAACATCATTAGATAGCTTGTTAGTGATTGCATAATGCTTGCCACGCATATCTTTCGGTGCCATACCCGTATTTTTTCAACATTTTTGTAAATGCTCCAATTTTCCTTTCGTAATACCATGAAAGCCTTACTGCAAACAGGTAATTCTTCTATAGCAACACGTCTTCTAACTCGAACTTTGTATGTAAAGCTGCTTTGATGATAAGAAGCCTCTGCCTCAGGCTGTCGACTTCTGCGTCTTTGCACTTGTAGTACCGATATTAATCCACACAGGTACATATTCTGTTCATCATTGGAAGTCATATTATTAAATGTTAATAGTGTAATACTTGACTGTCTCGACCCTTACTTCGTGGAATATGCTCATATCAGTGTTTTTAAATGAAACTCAAGGTCTCTAGTTAATTCCACAATATAATACAAGTTATTGAAAATTCTAAAAAATTGACAATTGTTTCGATAAATCAATATCATCGTCAGAATGACAGAAGTTACATTTCATTTTATGCCTACCTGATGCTTAGTAGTTATTTTTGGCTAGACCAAGAAGTAACCTAACTTGTGATTGGCTTAATATATGTTTATAGAAAAAAGAAGAACATGTGATATTACAAATATTGAAGTTTAGATATTATTAGCCCTATGGTGATATCCTGGATATCATTTTTCCAATTAAGATCAGTATAACTGTGCAATGATATAGAAAACCAGGAAAACTATATCTGCTGATCTTTACAATTATCACTTAAGAAGACAGTTTATTAGTGTAGAATTCCCTAGATTTAACTGTTCATTGACAACTTCATATTGTGGGTTTCTAACACAGAACTAGAAGTACTGCATATTTGTGAAAAGAAACAAGAACTGGATTTCCTTGAAGAACTGGAAATTAGAAGACATTTAAGAAACCCACAATATGAAGTTGTCAATGAACAGTTAAATCTAGGGAATTCTCCACTAATAAACTGTCTTCTTAAGTGATAATTGTAAAGATCAGCAGATATAGTTTTCCTGGTTTTCTATATCATTGCACAGTTATACTGATCTTAATTGGAAAAATGATATCCAGGATATCACCATAGGGCTAATAATATCTAAGCTTCAATATTTGTAATATCACATCTTCTTCTTTTTTCTATAAACATATATTAAGCCAATCACAAGTTAGGTTACTTCTTGGTCTAGCCAAAAATAACTACTAAACATCAGGTAGGCATAAAATGAAATGTAACTTCTGTCAGTCTGACGATGATATTGATTTATCGAAACAATTGTCAATTTTTTAGAATTTTCAATAACTTGTATTATATTGTGGAATTAACTAGAGACCTTGAGTTTCATTTAAAAACACTAGTGTAATACTTCTTGATTCTCGTGTAATATTTCTTAATTCTTTCCCATGTTTGTATTTGTTCTTATGATGACCACCGACCGGTATTATCTTGGTAAATGTAATCGAGTCGGAACTAATCCCTATCCACCGCCAGTGTAATGGGATCGGTAATCCTTCGGGTTGCCTTTTTTCCTGTTGGTAGCGACCGGAATGCCCTACTGTACTCTCCTATCCAAAGAACAAAATCGTTGCAGCGTGCTGTCACCAGTGCCTTGCGGAACAAAATGTAGAACCAGGAATCTCCCTGCGGGATTACCTCGGGGGAGGGGCAGTTCCTGGCTTGAGCGATCAAGGTCGTCGTGGGGCCCCTTGGGCTTATACAGTGTGCCAAGCCCGAGTTCGTAGTGCAGGTCGAGTCGGCCCGTCCTATTTGGCTGGTACGGGAGATGTGAGGGTTGAGGTTAAGGAAATAAACTGAAAGGTTAAATATGTACAAGCATATATTACAAAAGAAATATTAAAACCATATACGAAAGTTTTGGCAATCGAATAAATATAATATACACGGCTTTCTCCTGATTTTTTTGGATAGTCTACGTGATATAAAATAAAAAAAATAACAAAGTAACAAGCGGAATGTCTCTTTGGTACTTAACCTGAATAAGTATGGTACCCTATACTCCTTTAGCGATAATTATGTTGGATATAATTCTCAAAAATTAAGGCAATAAATAGAAATCAAATGACACTTTATGAATCGGATCAAATACGATATCCTGTAAACCCTATATCTATATTGCCAAAATTTCTGGAATACGAATCCCGTGAAATTTAGTTAACTGGTACATTATAATAAAAAAAGAGAAAAATTTATATCCCCTATTTTGAAGTCTAATTACGTTTCTCGAAGGGAAAAAAATAGAATACAATCTATATCAATAAAATTCAGAAGATTTAATTATGATGTTTCCGTTTCAAATAATCAAAACTCTAAGATAGGACTGTGGGGTCCCTTACCTTTTTTGGGACACCCGGTTAAGTCAAAGAAAATATAATACAACAGATCAATACAAAATATAATAAAATAATTGTACGTTAAAAACTTACCTTTTGGAATATCACTAGTCACAAACTGCACACTATTACTGTTGGGGGTGAAGGGACCGTAAGTACTTAGACTGGCCTCTTCGGAGAGAGATACCTTCTCTCTCTCTTTTGATTCAAATTTTCTCGTTATTTTAAATTTTACCTTGTGTGAAGGTTAGTTTCCTATATCATTATTTTTTAATTTGTAGCGTACTGGTAAACAAATCATGACACAATCGTCATCTGTAATGTTTTGTTAACCTTACAATAACACATTTTGTTTGTATCAATTCTTTCGTTGAGGTCAACAGTTATTAGTTATTTCGAATTAAAAAAAAATTTGTCTATATAGGGCGTTCTTAAAATTTTCTATGTCATATCTCGTGTTTATTACATCACTCCCCCTCTTGTAAAAGTGTTGTGACGTTTCAGGTCCAACATCTTTTTTATATCATAACTAATATATTAACATTGTTTGTTTTGCGAGTACATTAACCTGAACTTTATATTGCTTATAATTTGTTTTTACGTACCGCGCATTTGAATTCACTCACGTTTCGATTTAACTGTTTTGACCCTGACCCAGGTCACGATTATTTACACTCGCGACACTGCTGCTTAGTAGATCGTTCATGGAGTGATTTCTCTCTGTCCAATGTTGCGATCTGGGGTGGCTCGTCTCTTGATGCTGTATCTGCTCCATTTCTATCGCCTCTTCGTCTTGTTTCTGGGTTCTGCTGTGGGAGTGTATTACCCATGCCGTAAGGGAATCCTATATGCTGCATACCATCGCGATACCACATCCTACTGTCTGCTGGATGCGGATTGCATTAAATATCGTGTCTACCATGTATTTTAGTAGTTGATATGTGCAGTATATACCAATTATACCGCTTATTATTGAACCTATCTCCGTGAACCGTTCCCAAGTATGTTTTAGGGTGGATTCGGCTAGGTTTTTAATTTCTTTTGCATCGAAAATATCTGACACTGTGTAACCTTGGCTGTTGGCGTTCAGTCCGGCTGCTCTGCGGGTGATTATGTTTTCGACCGCTTTTCTTTCCGTTCCGAATGTGAGTGTTCTTTGCGCTGCATCAATTTCTTCTGGTGTGTATAGACCCTTTGCTCCCAATGGCTGGATGGGAGGTCCATTTCTTCGTCTGGTTTGAGTATCTTAGGTTCGTTTGCTATTGTGGGGTGCGGGTTTAAGCCTAACCATTGATCTATGCAGTATAGTGGTGGTATCATGTTGTTACAGTCTGTTTGTTCTGCGTGGTTTTGGATTATTCTGGTTAGTAGGGCCATGAATTTTGTTTCGTTGTTAACTTCGATTGGTAACTCGTTGTAGCATTTTTCGGTCCTTCTTAGGTTAACTGTGGCTGGTGTACACTTCATTATGTATAGTACTTCGCCTAGAACTCTGCCTATATGACCAGGTTCGTTCTCCATTAATTGACTAACTGCGTTTGGTAGTGTGTGAGCCATTATTAGTCTGTTTTTTAGTATGTCTCTCTTTATTATGCATCTTCTATGTATTGTGTCCGTATATAGCATGCTTACGTCACGTTTGTATGCTTGCTCTATATACAAAAGTTTGCTATTTACGTAGTATGAGATCGACGTTTTGGGGTAGAATTGGCATTGTCGGTTGAAGGTTTTGGTTGTCTTCAAGGGCAATGACAATTCTTGGGTGCTCTGTTTGCCAAACTTCGATACCGCATAGTAGGTTTCTCTTCTGTAGTGTTAAGGCGAAAACTTTGTCTTTTTCTTCTATGACTATCAGTTTTTCTTGTGTTTGTTTGTTTGTGATTATATTTCCCAAGCCTTTGTATAGCTGGCTTAGGTGATCTTCACATGTGGTTGGCTCGTAACTGGTCCAGGTTGCTTCGCCCGTAGTTGTGTCGAAACAATACCCATTTGTAAATTTGCATGTTATGCCTTCTTTTAGATGGATTTCGTTTGTGTCAAGAGTCACCCTGGCTAGATAATCTCTTGTTGTTATTTTGACTGTGGCTATTATTACCACGTCGTTCCAACTTCTTCCATTCTCTTGGTAGGAGGTCCCCTTGCAAGTTCTGGTGTTGTCTAAAGTCCCGCCTATTTTGATTGATGCTGTTGTTGTCCCATTCATGATTATATTGTCGATTGTCTGTTGATATAGTTGTATTGTTTTGTATCTATGCATGGCTCTGCATTCTTCTGTTCCCAGTTTATGTATGTAGGTGGACAGCCCTTCGTTGACTACGGATGTGTGGCTGTGCATCCCGCAGTAAAACATGAGTCTGGTTACTTCTACTAGGCATGACCATACTTTTTGTAGTTTGATTTCGTTGCGTTGAATTACTTGAATATACCTGCTTTCACTCGCGTACGTCGTCTCGGGTTCCGGGCTCTTTTGTACGTCTTTTAGGGAGATCACTGTAATGTTTGTATTGGGATTCGAACAGTCGTAGGCAATTAACGTAATTGCTGTTTGAAGCCCGCACATAACGAGTGTTACCCATGTCAGGAGGGCGCTGTGTCGTTCCATGGTCGTGCACTTACAGTTCTCTACAATTATCAATAATTACATTCGTTAACATTCATTGTTTACATATTTTCAAAGCATAATGATTATTTATTACAGTTATGATGTTTTATCTTCCCCCATTAACGCTACATTTGCGTTGTTGCCCTTTGTTTATTTTTCTCAATTGACCGAACTGTACAATCATTTAGGACTGTCAATTGAGTTCCTAGTGTAAGACTATTGTCTGTTTTTATATTTCTAGTTGGTGACTAAAATGTAACTTATTTGTTCACCTTGTATTTAACGAAATGGAATCTAAAAATACCTTGGATTTGTTTTGCAAGCGTTGCATTGTTTGACTACGGTTGTTTACTTCTTTGACCTTGCTTTATGTAATTTCAGTGTTTTGTGTGTTAAATTAATGAAAAAATAATTTTCTTATTTTATTCTTTTAAGTAAACAATATACTTATTGTAGCCATTATGGAATATGACTGAATTTGTGTTTTTTAATCTGATTTACCTATTTTATACCTTAGAACTTATTGTTATTTATTGTATGTGTATATCTATGTGTATTAATTTATCGTAGGGTTTATCTACTTTTAAAACGAAATTCGATTCTAGTGTGACCTCGGTGTGTGTGAACCAACGGAGTGATTAAGCGGATCTATTTGTTGTATGTTTATGGGATATTTTCGCCTGATTTTGTATGATATATGGTAGTGTTTGGTTAGTTTCGTCTTGTTCCTGTATAATTGTGAAGCTTGTGCCCATGTCATATTAATGTAGCTGGGTGCGCTCGGAATCCGATTTCTTATCCTGGCTGATCTTCGAATTTCCGGTGGGGGCCTTAGTGAGACTGGGAGCCTTCCGCTCGGTTTATCTTTTTGTTGTTTTGTTTGGGTTAGTGTCTTCTCCCTGGGTGGTTGTGTTATTTTCTCCGTTGACCATAGTGGTAATGCTGCTAATTTCCCTGTGTTTATGTCGTCGGTGGTCTCTTCTTGTGGTTCTTCCTGTTCGTATGCTGTGACTTCCTTATTCTGAGTCGTTGTCGTCTCTATAATCTCGTGTTGATCATCGTTCAGTTTGCCATAGTATGTTTTTAATCTATTAATGTGGACAACTTGTACTTTTTTCCCTTTATTTGACGCGATTTGGTAGGTGACTGGTCCTACTTTGTTTTTTATTTCGAATGGTCCTGTCCATCGGTTTTGAAGTTTTTTGGATATTCCTGGTGTGTTACTTATGTCTAGTAGGTAAACTAGGTCTCCTGGTTTAAACTCTCTTAGGGTGGTTTTTTCTATCTATCTATTTATCCTTTCGTCTTTTGCCTTTTCGGTGTTCTCTAGTACTCTTGTGTATATTTGGTTAAGTCTCGTCTCTAGCTCTGACACGTAGTTATCGTCTAAGTTGTATTTCAGTCTTTTTGGCTTGATAAAATTGTCGAACGGTAGTGCTTGATCTTTCCCATGTAGTAGGAAGTATGGGCTGTATCCTGTTGAAGTGTGTATGCTTCCCCGATATGCCATTAGTACATATGGTATCCAATTGTCCCAATCTCGTTGATTTGGGGCTATGTAATGTGCTAACATATCTTTTAGTACTCTGTGTAGTCTTTCTATTTGCCCATTGGTGGTTGGTGCGTAGCTCGCTGTGTGTATTCTTTTTATGTTTAGTATTTTGCATGTCTCCCTCATTAGTTCTGACATAAAATTTGTTCCTCTGCTTGTTAACAATTTCTGGGGTGTTCCGTGCCTGCATATTATTTGTTCTACAAAAGCTCTTGCTACTGTATCTGCTTTCTGATCCGGTATCGGAATTGCTTCGCAGTATTTAGTAAAATGATCTTGAAATGTTAGCAGGTACTTGTTTCCTTTGTTTGACGTGGCTAGTGGGCCTACTATGTCCATTGACGTTATTTCCCAAGGCTCTGTGACCTTTGTGAATCTTTGTAGTGGTGCCTTTCTAAAGTGTGGTGAGGTCTTTCGTCTGTTGCATGCGTCGCAGCGTTTACAGTAGTTTATTATATCCGTTCTCATCGTTGGCCAGAAGCAACGTCTTTTTATTGCCAATAGCGTCTTTTGTTGTCCTTGGTGACAATGAATGGGTGAGTCGTGAAAGTCTTCTATAACTTTGGTGATATATTTTCTAGGTATTACTAGTTGGTCCCTGTTGTCTTCTTGATTTTGTCTTTATAGGAGCCCTTCTTTGTCGATGTAATATTTTTGCTTTGTTTTATCCTCTTTGTTTAGTTGTTGTAATGTGCTGTTGCAGAAATCGTCGCGTTTTTGCTCTTTTTTTCAATAATTCTTTGTCCCAGAGCGGTTCCCATTCTTCGTCTGCCTCGGTTATTTGGATTTTCCCTGTGTCTTTGGTTGGGATCGGTTTTAGTATGCTTACTTTGGTGGTTGACCCGTAAAATGTGAATTGTATCATCTTTGTGATTTCGTTCCAGCTTAGTCCTGGAATTTGTTCTTGACTGGTTATGAAGGTTATGCCTTTTTCCGCGTTCTCTTCGCATTGTTTTTTCAACTTTTGGATAATATTCCACATTATTTCGTATGATGTTTCTTCTTTGACTGATGTTCTACTTAATGCTACGTAGAATTTCGTGTCTAATCTGTCCCATTCTTTGACCGATTCTATTTGTTCTTGTGAGATATCCGGTAGAGTGTATATCTTTTCTATCCTCTTTATTAGTGGTTCCTGATTGGGTCTGTTCTTTGCTATTAGCAGGGCTATTGATTCTTCGTCTTGGAGGGAATCTAGGTCTCCTTCTTTCCTGCTTATTTTGTCCTTCCCTGGTAGGTCGTTTTCCGCAATATATTGAGAGAGAGAGAGAGAGAGAGAGAGAGAGAGAGAGAGAGAGAATATATGTTTATTGTCCAAAAACAAGTCTTATTGACAAACACTTTGTAAAATAAGTTAAAAATTAATTTACCAACAAATCATGAAACATTACTAGATAAAATATATAAAAAAAATACATTCACACTCAAATCTTACATATTATATACATACAACATAACTTATATGTATTGTCAATAAATAACTAAATTATAATACAATAATTAAAAGCACTCTAAAATATTTTAATTTCATTTTCTTTACTTGTTTATATACACTGTTGACAAGAATAATATTATAGAGAATGCATATGAGAAAAGCATTCATATTGTAAATAGTCTTCGTATGTGGTTTCTATGTAGTTGCATGTTTTGTCGTACATTCTGCTCAGTGCATCCGCGTTTCCGTGTCTTCTTCCCATTCTGTGTATTACTTCGAAGTCGTATTCGGCCAGTGTTAAGGCCCATCGTGTTAGCCTAGAGTTTGGGTCTTTTAAGGTCAGTACCCATTTTAGTGCTCTATGGTCTGTTATTATGGTGAATTTTGTTCCGTAAATGTAACATCTGAAGGTTTTAATTCCAAAAATGACGCCTAGCAATTCTTTTTCAGTAGTTGAGTAGTTGGTTTCTGCTTTGTTCAGTGTTCTGCTCGCATATGCTATTGGTCTTTCTCTGCCATCACTTATTTGACTCAATATTGCTCCTACGCCTATGTTTGATGCGTCTGTTGATAGTAGGAAGGGTTTGGTGAAATCGGGGAATATTAGTACTTTATCTAAGGTCAGTGATGTTTTTAATTGGTTCATTGCCGTTATTACGTCTTCCGAGATTTTAAACGGTGTATCCTTTTTTGTTAAGTTTACTAATGGTGCTGCTATTTCTGTTATATTTGGTATGAAGCGTCTGTACCAGTTTACTAAACCTAGAAATCCTCTTACTCCTTTTACATTCTTTGGTAGGAGGTATTTGTGCACCGCCTCCAGTTTTTGTGGGTCTGGAGCTATTCCCTCTTGTGAGATAATGTGTCCTAGATATTTTACTTTCTCTAGCATGAATTTGCATTTTTTCGGTTTTAGTTTAATGTTGGCTTCTGATAGTCTTTCGAATTCCTCCTCTAATTTCTCTAAATGATCCCTGCTTCCCGTGTAATTAAATATGATGATATCATCTAGATATACCATACATTTTATTCCTGTTAACCCTCTTAAGGTGGCATTCATGAATCTCTGGAACGTTGATGGTGCGTTTACTAATCCGAACGGCATTTTGGTGTATTCATAGTGACCTTGGTATGTGCTGAATCCTGTTAACGGGATGTCTTCTTCTTTCATGTCTACTTGGTGGTATGCTTCAGCTACGTCGATTACTGAAAATAACGTTTCGCCTCCCGCTTTGTATCCTTGAAGTAAGTCTGATACGTTTGGTAGCGGGTAGTATTCTTTCTTGGTTACCGCGTTCAGTGCTCTGTAATCTATATACATTCTTACTTTTTCTTCTCCTTCCGGTGTCTGCTTTACTACTAAGACTACCGCTGCTGACCATGGGCTGGAGGATGTTCTGATTAGCTTGGATGCTAGTAGCCTATCGATTTCTTTTTGAAGTGTCTCTCGTTGATGGTAAGGTATCCTATATGGAGCCTTGCATATTGGTTGAGAGCCTGGTTCCAGAGTTATGTGGTGTTTGACTTTTGTGGTGCTAGTCAGAGTTTCGTCGTCATCCGTAAATAGATGGTGGTACTTTTGTATTAGCTTGACTAGTTCTTCTTTGCTTAGTGTGTCAATGTGGTTTAATTCGAAGTTATTTCGGATCCAGTCGTGTTTTAATGTCGAACTTTCCGATTGTGCCCTGTATATTAGTTTTTAGTCGTTTCTCTTCTGAGCATTCGTAGGCTTTCCCTATCTTAGTGCCTTTTGTGAGATTGATTTCCTGCGCCGATGTATTGATTATTCTTACGGGAATTTGTCTTTGGTTTTTTGATATGCTGTTTGCCAATCTGATTGTATGTTGTCCGTTTTCATGGGTTTCGCATACGACTGTATTTCCTTTTATATTATGTTTCAGGGTCCCGATTGTGTGAACCTCAGTTAGCGCTGGTATGGTCAAACTATCCTCTGTGTATATATCTGTGCAGGTCCTTGTGCATTATGTTTCTTCTCTGCTATTCCTGATATCTTCGGTTGTTTCATTTCTTCCGTTTTCCTCCTTTTGTTCTGTGTCTGTGCGCCCTTTTTCGTCGATTATGGGTTTTTAGTTTGTGTATGTAGTTTCTCTTTCTCCTGTTTTATCCCTGCCTGTAGTTTCCTTTATTTTTCCTACCGAACTATTTATGCCTATTCCTGGTTTGGTTGCTTCTTGTCTGTACATTGATTCCACTATTTTCAGCCATTTCTGCCACGTGTCTTTCTTTATAGGGTTTTCTTGTTCCCTTTTTGCCGTTATTTTTCCGTATGTTTCTGTCTGTACTTGTCTACAGTTATTTAGCGAATCTCTGATTTGTCTTGGGTTCATTAGCGGTATTTTCCTTCCCCATATTTCCAATGTTGGTTTTCCTCTGTATGAGATTGTTGCCTCCTGTTCTTCTAGAAAATCTCTTCCTAGGTAATACTGCTGTGTCTCCCATTATACCGTCCTCGGCTGCGATTATTTCGGTGTAGATATTATAGTCCATTTCTGTTGTCGATATGGCTATTTGTGTCGAACCGTAGAGGTGGATTGTGTGTCCCGTTATGCCTTTTAAGGTTAATTGATCCGTGATCCGCGTGTCTAATTCCTTGTCTGCTATTATTGATTTACTTATTAACGAGTATGCTCCGCCTGTGTCTATCATACAAGGTTCGGTTTTACCGTTTATTCTTAAGAGTACTATATACGGGGGTTCTTCGCTTTTACTTATCGTCGGTCCGTTATGATGCATTGTTTTTCCCTGGTTTTTCTTGTCTTCTTCTTTGTTTTCCTTTTGTGTTGCCTTTTGATTTCCGTCTTTGCTTTTGTGAGTCCAAATTCCCCTAGTTTCTGCTTGACCACTTGTTTGGGGAGTAACGGTGGTCCTTGTTAGTTTAAATGCTTTCTTCCGTCTTCCTTGTTTGTTTGTCTTCTCTCTGTGGAGTGTCCTCTCCTGTTCTCTTCTGTTTGGAGCCTTTGTCCGACATTGTGTTGCTCGTGTGTCTGTGATACTTCTCTGTTCCAATTCTTTTCTCTGGAGTTCCTTTGTCCGCTGTATTCCCCGTAGTTATTTTGTTGAGTTGTGATTCTTCTTTCTTGCTTCCATTTCTTTGTATTCCATTGTTTGTTTTCTTCATTGAACCTTTTCCTTCTGCAGTCGTTGACCCAGTCGCCTTGTTTTCCGCAGTAGTGACATACATTTCTATCTGTGGTTGGTTCCTTGGTTTCTTTGTTTCTGCAGTATGCTGCCCAGTGTCTCTGTTTTCTACATATTTGACATTTTTTTTTCTATTTTTTCTTCTTCCGCTTCTCTTGTTCTGCAGTTTGATGTCCAGTGGCCTCGTCTGCCACAGTACATACATTTTGCGCTATGTCTACATTCCTCCGTTTCATGTCCCGATTTCCCACACGCTGTGGCCGTTGTTCCTTCCGCTCACCATTGTGGCTGCCGTTTCTTGGCAGTTTACTATCTCCTCTGCTTCTTCTAATGTGAGGTCATCTTTATGTAGTATGTAAAATCCTACTTCTCTGAGAAGATCCTTTCTTAGCTCAACTTTGAATAGATTCAACAGTACCGCGTTGTGTTTCCTTTGGATGTTCGGTATCTGTTCTCTGTTCGTTCCTTTTATGTCTTCCTCCAATATTTTGTTCCCTATTAGTCGTAGTCTTGTGCAGAAAGCTGCTACGTCTTCGTCGTGCCTCTGGTAGCATTGGACTAGCTGATCCACCAGTCAGCGATCGATTTCCTTGGGACGAATTTCCTCAGTATTTTTTCCTTAAATTCGGCATATGTTGCTGCGTCTAATCTTGGGTCGGCTTTGAAGAAATCGTGGGCTGCGCCCGCTAGTTTGAATTTCAGTAGTGTCAGTGTTTCTGTTTCTGACCATCCGTCAAGTTTGGCCCTTAGTTCCAACTTTTCTATATATCTGGCTGCATCTTTACCTGTAAAGTCTGTTAGAGTTAAGGCGATCAGCCCTAGTGGTGGTGCCTGTGGTATTCTTAGTGCTGCTGGAATATTACTCGAATCCCCTGTGGACTCTGACGGCATTTTGTTTTATTTCCTAGCGTCCCTTATCTATATTGTTTACCACAATCTAAATTACTTAGGTGCCTGAAATGGATAGTTTAGAAAAAAAAGGATTATTTCTAGGACTTCCCCTCTTGTAACCCCCTGCCGTACGGACTCTGTATCTGGAACACCGCTGTCACCAGTGTAATACTTCTTGATAGGATCGGTATTATCCATATTATTACATTCCTATGATGAAGCAGTGATCAACTCAGCCGATGTTGCTGAGTAGGATTATTTTTCGACCTTGTCTGGTCTAGATCCAGTGTGTTTTGCTACATGTTGAGCAGGGTTTGACTTTTTATCACGTACACTGATCTTGATCTAGTGGAAGCTATGTGTTGCGCAATTACTAGACCCTGGTTAGAAAAACTCCGTGTCACTCTGTGTTGACTAAAGTATTTCACCTTACGCCGTTTGGCATGTTCGCCTTGTAGTTATTGTTGTCACCAGTGTAATAAATGGATCGGTATTATCCATATTATTACAGTGAAGCAATGATCAACTCAGCCGGTGTTGCTGAGTAGGATTGTTTTTCGACCTTCTCTGGTCTAGATCCAGTGTGTTTCGTGTCGGCAGTGACACCTCGTGCAGGATGTGGCTCTTCACCACGCACACTAGTCTTGATCTAGCAGAAGCTGTGGTCCCGAAGGCTCTATGTTGCGCTATACTAGACCCTGGTGGTTAACCATTGTTTTCCCTCCTGGGTATGGCTGCTGAACCGCTTGTCACCGCTCGTGGGGTGTGGTTCCAGTCAATCGGTATTACCTCTCCGAGAGAAAATGGTTTGATCCCACCGCTGCCACCAGTGTAATACTTCTTGAATCTCTTGTAATATTTCTTAATTCTTTCCCATGTTTGTATTTGTTTTTATGATGACCACCGACCGGTATTATCCTGGTAAATGTAATCGAGTCGGAACTAATCCCTATCCACCACCAGTGTAATGGGATCGGTAATCCTTCGGGTTGCCTTTTTTCCTGTTGGTAGCGACCGGAAGTCCCTACTGTACTCTCCTAACCAAAGAACAAAATCGTTGCAGCGTGCCGTCACCAGTGCCTTGCGGCACAAAATGTAGGACCAGGAATCTCCCTGCGGGATTACCTCGGGGGAGGGGCGGTTCCTGGCTTGAGCGATCAAGGTCGCTGTGGGGCCCCTTGGGCTTATACAGTGTGCCAAGCCCGAGTTCGTAGTGCAGGTCGAGTCGGCCCGTCCTATTTGGCTGGTACGGGAGAGGTGAGGGTTGAGGTTAAGGAAATAAACTGAAAGGTTAAATATGTACAAGCATATATTACAAAAGAAATATTAAAACCATATACGAAAGTTTTGGCAATCAAATAAATATAATATATACGGCTTTCTCCTGATTTTTTTGGATAGTCTACGTCAGCCATGTCAAACATGCGGCCCACTGAGCATTTTCCTGCGGCCCCGAATCAATTTTGAAAACAGCCATGTAATGCGGCCCGCGAGCCTGTTATAAACCGATGATGAACTAAGATGCGCGCTCAACCTAAAAGCCTGGCTTGTTCCGGAAAGTTCTATCGCGCGAGAACACAGATGACGCTACCTGAACATTCTGGAAAGAACTGTCGAGAAATCACAATCCGTATATAAGCCAATACCGCTCGATTGAGTTCAGTTGTTCAGTCAGTTATGAGTCAGTTGCGATAGAATTGCGAGTTTAGTTGCGTACTTATTGTTACAACAAGTAACAGTACTTATTGTTATTTATTTCGGATAAAGTTTTTAACATGTCTGTTTCAAAACCAAGTGGAAGTAAGAGGAAACTTGGAGATGAGCATTGTATCTTTCAAGAAAAGTGGGAATTAGAGTTTTTTTTGCTGTGAAGTGAAAGACAAAATTATTTGCTTGATTTGTAACGGTACAGTCGGTGTCCCAAAATTATATAATATAAAACGTCACTATGATACTCATAAAACTAAGTTTGACAAGTATGATTAGAAACGAAAAGTTAAAAGAGTTAAAATCACGGTTAAAATTTCAACATCTTATGTTTACATGTCCAAAGCAAGAAAATGAATCTGCCGTTCAAGCGAGCTACGTGCTGTCGGAGTTGATCGCAAAACACTCAAAACCATTTGTTGAAGGTGAGTTTATAAAAGAGTGCCTTGTAAAGGCCGCGGAAATTGTAAGTCCCGGGAGCGTGAAGGCTTTTCAAAATGTATCCTTGTCCTGGAATACTGTCGCTGAAAGAGTTACCGAGTTGGCTGCCAATATAAGCGAACAGATAAAAACAAAATCAGACTCTTTCATTGCATTTTCTATTGCCTGTGACGAAAGTACATATGTGTGTGGTATGGCGCAACTCGCTGTTTTTCTTCGTGCTGTTGATAGAGATATCAACGTTTATGAAGAGTTACTGGAATTAGTACCATTGCATGATACAACAACTGGGGAGGATATTTTCAATGCTGTTTATGGACATCTGCAAAAGTAAAATTTAGATTTGTCAAAACTGTATTCCGTTGCAACAGACGGAGCTCCTTCAATGACTGGAGTAAATAATGGCTTCATTAAAATATTACAAACAAATATCAGAGAAACGGGCAGTGACAAACCAAATTTTCATCATGTTCATTGCATAATCCACCAAGAAGTTTTATGCTCAAAAGTGATCAAGTTGGAAAGCGTTTTAAAGTCAGTGAAAAAAATGATAAACTTTATAAGGTCACGTGGCTTGAATCAGCGACAGTTTTCTGCGTTTTTACGTGATTTAGAGAGTGAGTACACTGGTTTACCTTATTATGCAGAAGTGCGATGGCTTTCGTGTTCTATGGCTCTCGATCGGTTTTGGAAACTCAAAGAAGAAATACGCCTTTTCATGGAAGTGAAAGAACAAGATGTCAGCTCATTATCCGACGTACCTTTTTTACAAGATCTTTCATTTATTGTAGACATCACAAAACACTTGTCGGACTTAAATACGAAATTGCAAGGACCACGTCAAGTTATAACAGATATGCATGATCATGTTAAAGCTTTCAAGTGTAAGATGATGCTGTGGAAAAACCAGTTAGCGGTGGATAATCTGTCACATTTTCCAACTTGCAAGGCGTATCAGGAAAGTAAAAGTGGCCCAATATCATACAAAATGTATACAGAGAAAATGGGAAGCCTTCTGTCAGAATTTGAAAAGCGTTTTCAGGATTTTAAGTCCCAAGAAAACAATTTTTCTTTATTTACTGGTCTTTTCACTATCGATATCGAAATTTGATAGTGTTGGTACATTCGAATTTTATAAGTACTTGCCTTTTCAATGCCAAGAAATGAGAAAACTTGCCTGTAAAATCCTGTCAATGTTTGGAAGTACCTATAAGTGTGAACAATTATTTTCTTTGATGAAAGGAAACAAATCTCCCGCAAGATCACGATTGACGGACGCACACTTGGACGCAGTTTTAAAAGTTATTTCCGCCGATAAATTCACGCCACAAATAGATAACTTAATTAAAGACAAACGATGTCAAATATCTGGCAAAAGAAGTTAATGTTTGTAAGTTTTTGTAATGTCCTTTTTATTAGAAATTAATAAATATACTTCTAACATAATAGTACTTTTTTTCGTTAAGATTTTCAGTAGTTTGTCTTCTTTAAGATTAGGTTTTGCGGCCCACCTAGTCTATGGTCTTCATGCTTTTGGCCAACCAGTGACTTTGAGTTTGACATGGCTGGTCTACGTGATATAAAATAAATAAATAAAAAAATTACAAAGTAACAAGCGGAATATCTCTTTGGTACTTAACCTGAATAAGTATGGTACCCTATACCCCTTTAGCGATAATTATGTTAGATATCCTTCTCAAAAATTAAGGCAATAAATAGAAATCAAATGACACTTTATGAATCGGATCAAATACGATATCCTGTAAACCCTATATCTATATTGACAAAAGTTCTGGAATACGAATCCCGTGAAATTTAGTTAACTGGTACAATATAATAAAAAAAGAGAAACATTTATATCCCCTGTTTTGAAGTCTAATTACGTTTCTCGAAGGGAAAAAAATAGAATACAATCTATACCAATAAAATTCAGAAGATTTAATTATGATGTCTCCGGTATCTGGATGTCCGGTAATATGACTGAAAAAGTTATCAGTTGATACTTTAAGGTAGGACTAAATATGATCCCTGGTACAATATAAGTATCTGTGCGCTATTTCAAATAATCAAAACTCTAAGATATGACTAACTATGATCCCTGGTACAATATAAATATCTGTGCGCTATTGCAAATAATCAAAACTCTAAGATAGGACTAAATATGATCCCTGGTAAAATATAAATATCTGTGTGCTATTTCAAATAATCAAAAAAATATATAGGGAAATGGTCCCTGAACATAAGATGAATACCTATAACTGTTTAGATTCTACCAGTAGATGAGGGGCGCTGATATGATACACTAGATATGACCGAAAAAGAACTGTGGGGTCCCTTACCTTTTTTGGGACACCCGGTTAAGTCAAAGAAAATATAATACAACAAATCAATACAAAATATAATAAAATAATTGTACGTTAAAAACTTACGTTTTGGAATATCACTAGTCACAAACTGCACACTATTACTGTTGGGGGTGAAGGGACCGTCAGTACATAGACTGGCCTCTTCGGGAATAGATACTTTCTCTCTCTCTTTTGATTCAAATTTTTTCGTTATTTATTCCAAATTTTACCTTGTGTGAAGGTTAGTTTCCTATATCATTATTTTTTAATTTGTAGCGTACTGGTAAACAAATCATGACACAATCGTCATCTGTAATGTTTTGTTAACCTTGCAATAACACATTTTGTTTGTATCAATTCTTTCGTTTCGAGAATTAACTGACACAAACACGTGATAAGTAGTAGTCTGTAGTCGAGTCGAGTGTGCACGTACATTTGTATTGTCCATAAAAATGTTTCTAATTAATTAAAAAGTCAGCAGTAAATAATAAATTTGGTATTAAAATGATTGGTAATTGAAGACCTTTATCATTGTTGCAATTGTGTGATTCCTTCTTGTGTACAAACAGTGAAAATTGCATTTGTTTTATTTTTGTAATATTTTTGTTAATTACTTCAAAACTATAAAAACAAGTCTTGATAAGCAACAGTTATACTAGTTTGGTTTGGTGTATCCATTGGCGTGCCGAATTTTCTAACAAAGATGGGAGATAAATGTACAACATGCAAAGTGAATCTGAGTGATAAGGATAAATTGGTTACTTGTGACAGTTGCCACGCCGTATTTCATGCTACTGATGGTTGCACTAATCTTGCAGCATCTGAATTTAGGGCTGTTATATTACAAAACAGATCGCTATTATTCTTCTGGAATGACTGTCAAATGGCATTTAAAAAAATTCCATTATTATTAAGACAGGTGGAGGATCTCAAAAATGATGTAAAGGATTTAAAAAATGAAGTAAATATACTAAAGAATAAAAAGAAAATATTGGAAGAACAAGTGCAAAAGATAAAAAATAGTGAAATGACATCAACTGATATGGAAGAGGTCGTGAATGAAGTGGACGAAAGAAGAAAGAGGTCAAACAATATTATGGTTTTTAATGTGAATGAATCGGCTACTGCGAATAGAAATGAAAGAATAGAAGAGAGGTTTTATCAAATGCGAATATTACACTTAATGATTTTAAAGTTATAAGAACTGGAAACTATGATGGAAGAAAAACGCGTCCTATAAAGGTTATATTGGAATCTAATGAGGATGTATTATATATTCTAAAAAACCATAAAAAAATTACTGAGTAAATTCCCTCTATCAAAATATTCGCAGATCAAACAGTAAAACAGCGTGAGTATTATAAATCTAAGTTAAATGAATTAGTTGCTGCTGGTGATAATTCAAAAATTATTAAATATGTGAATGGCGTTCCCAAGATAGTAAATAAAGATCTCTCAAAAAACTAAATATTAAAGTTAGCAAAAAGGAGTCTTCGTCAATTGAATATAATTCAGATATTGTTTACCTAAATATTCAAAGTTTGGCGGCACACAAAACTCAATTGATAGCTGACATTGTTTGTTACCATCCTGCCATTATCTTGCTAAGCGAATCTAGAACTACTAGGGAAGTAGAGAATTTTGTACTTGAAATATCTAACTATTCACTCATAAGATGTGATTCTAACTCAAGACACACAGGAGGAGTAATTATGTATATTAGAAGCGATATGCTCTTTTCTAATGTTAAAACTTATGTTCACAATGAAAATTATTGGTGCAGATTTATATCTGTAAGTTATGGTGGTGCTAAATGGGTAATAGGAAACCTAGTGGTAGCCATGCAGCGTTTCTTGATCAATTGGAGGTTATGTGTGAGGAGGTATTGTGTAAGAATTCGCGAGTGATTTTAACGGGTGATTTTAACTTAGATTTTTTGTCAAACGAATTTTATGTAAAAAAAATTAAAGATATTTTTAATGCTCAGGGAATATGTCAGAAAGTAAAAACATATACAAGAATTACTAATACCAGTAAAACTTTAATAGATTGTGTACTAACAAACGTTGACAATTTTCTAGTTAATGTATTAGATGAGCCCAAATTCACTGATCATTATGTAATAACTGTTGAATGTTTTCAGGTAGATAAATCTATTATTACAAAGAAATGTACTAGAATGGTTAGAAAATTAACTGATGAAAACTTATTTACCATATATTAAAATTTAATTGATAGTCAATTTTTACTTAATAGTACTGACGTTAACGATATTTATAATAATATTAAATGTGTTTTTCAAACAGTTGTTAATGAGATTGAAACCCATAACAGGAATAACATATTGTGAGAACGATTTACCTTGGTATGATGGTGATATAAAAAAACTAAGTAAAGATAGAGATGTTGCATATAAAACATTTAAAAGTAACTCCAATAATATTAACTGGGAAAGCTATAAACAAAAACGTAATGCTGTTCTTAATTTTGATTAATAAAAAAAAATAATTTCTATTATAATCATATTGATAAAAATGTGATGAATTCCCGTTTAATGTGGAAAACGTTGAATAAATTAATCAATCCGAAACAACTTAATAATAAAATTAACTGTCTCGACCCTTACTTCGTGGAATCTGCTCATATTAGTGTTTTAAATGAAACTCACGGTTTCTAGTTAATTCCACAATATAATAAAAGTTATTGAAAATTCTAAAAAATTGACAATTGTTTCGATAAATCAATATCATCGTCAGAATGACAGAAGTTACATTTCATTTGATGCCTACCTGATGTTTAGTAGTTATTTTTGGCTAGACCAAGAAGTGACCTAACTTGTGATTGACTTAATATATGTTTATAGAAAAAAGAAGAAGATGTGATATTACAAATATTGAAGCTTAGATATTATTAGCCCTATGGTGATATCCTGGATATCATTTTTCCAATTAAGATCAGTATAACTGTGCAATGATATAGAAAACCAGGATAACTATATCTGCTGATCTTTACAATTATATCACCATAGGGCTAATAATATCTAAGCTTCAATATTTGTAATATCACATCTTCTTCTTTTTTCTATAAACATATATTAAGTCAATCACAAGTTAGGTCACTTCTTGGTCTAGCCAACAGATTGCACTAATAATCTCAATTTTAATGAAAATGGACAAACCTTGTTTTATTTCTGTACCCTTCATGTATAAACAGGTAAGTTAGTGTTAGTAAGCTTCACTTCCCTGTTTAATAAAAAAAATAATTTCACTGCGAACAAGGTGATATTAGGTTGTTTACAAAAAATCTGACCTGAATTCGGGTTGACGATTCCTAAAATATACTGCGCGATGTAAGAGAAGACACACCGTTGCTGCTAAATGTAGCTTGTTCATCAGATACTTCTTTCCCGTAAAATTGAAAAGGTTGGCAGTATACTATTACATGCTAAATGTAGCTTGTTCATCAGATACTTCTTTCCCGTAAAATTGAAAAGGTTGGCAATATACTATTACATGCTAAGTAATATTTTGAGTCACTTGCATTATACTTGAAATGTAAATATAAAAAAAGTATATATATATATATATATATATATATATATATATATATATATATATATATATATATATATATATGAAATTGAAAGTCAAAGTTTTTTCCAAAGCAACATTTTTATTATGATACAACACAAATATATAATGATTGAAATATTTTTCAATTTACATAATATATTATTCAAGATCTGGTTCATCGGAAGTAAAATTTTATTGATTAATGAAGGAAGGTAATTCTGTTGGATCTAATATGTGAAAATTAATCAAATACTGACCCATACTGAATTGACAGCAACGGTATCGTTAAAAGAAATTATTGGAAACTTCTCAAGAATACTATAAATAGTATGCTAGAAAATTTGATAGTGCATTTTCTTCATTCACATTCTGAACACTTAGAGCAATTCGTGAAGGACAAGGTATTAAGAAAATAGAGTCAAGGTACCAAGGAAAATGAAATATAAGCATTACTGCAGGTTGATGAATCGTAATCAGCAAAATCTTTATATATATATATAGCCGCGTAAGAATTTTCCATCTGTATCTATCGCTTCTACGGCTTCTTTCCACTTTCTTCTGGGCCTACATCTCTTCTTCTTTATCTCTGGTCTTTTCCATGCTACTTCTTTTACATCTCTTAACTGTTCCATTCGTTCTAAGTGACCTAAACCACTGCAGTCATTTTGATTGGATTTCTTCAATTATTGTTGAGTCATCGTATAGATCAAACAACTCCTTATTTGTGCGCCTCTCCCATCCTTCTTCTGTTTTTTTTCGCCATAAATTTTCCTTAATATCTGCCTCTTCCAGATTTCGAGTTTGGATGTCTGCTTCTTATTCATAACCCATGTTTCACATCCGTATAGCACTGTCGGTCTTAAAATTGTTTTATACATTTTTTTTGTTTGTTGCTCGTGTGACTTGTTTTGATCACAAGATTTTGAGTAATCCTCCAGTACATCTATTGCCTTTGGCCAGTCTAAGATCGATTTCTGCTTCTTCCTCACATTTATCTTTATTAGGACACCTAGATACATATAGTTCTTGGTTTCCTTTATTTGTATTATTTTATCGTTCTGTAGCTCTTTTGCTTCATTTATCTCCAACCCCACTTCTTGTGCTGCTGTCACTAGATCTTTAGCTATTTTCATCAGCTCTTCTTTTTTCGTTGATAATAAAACCACGTCATCTGCATATGCCAAACATTGGTGGCTTTTATTCAGTAATGTACCATGACGGTTTATTTTGCTCTTCCTTATAACATGTTCTAATGCTATATTGAATAGCATGGTAGATAGGGGGTCTTCTTGTCTCAGTCCTTGGGTTGCATCAAATTCTTCTGATTCTTCCCCTTCTACTCTTACTACATTTCTTGTCTGCTTGAGTGTCATTTCCACCAGTTTGCATAGCTTCTCTGGGATTTTTTATTTTCTTAAGACTCTCAATAGCTTAGTCCTGTTTAACGTGTCATAGGCTGCCTTAAAGTCCATAAACAGCATATATGTAGGAATCTCGTAATCGTAACAGTGTGTTAATACTTGTTTCAGTAAGAAAATTTGGTCTGTTGTTCCTCTAGCCTTACGAAATCTTTACAGCGTAGTTAAATTTTCGTTGTGACAACAACAGTTAATAAAAATAATTCTACTCGGTAACCTTTTTATTTATAAATATGGTAAGATTTGTCATTAGGTCTCAAATCCAATAAATTAGTGTTTAAATTAAATAAGAAAAAAATCAAATTTGCAGGTCTGTGTTATATAAATATTACAATTATTTTATTAGATAACATATTTGTTTGTATGAATTGTTCATACTAAATCTTTGCAAGATTTTCTTTGAAGACTGCAGATCCTTGTTTGAATTTTAAACCGTTACAGAGATGATCAATGGGATGTTTATGTTTCGTACAGTAATTTCTTAAGCAGTGTGGGCAAATTAGTTTCAGCAATTCCTTCTGTTTACAGGTTTGAAATGAGCAAACATTATTTAATATATTTATATATGGATGCATAACTGTGGGACTATCATTCCTGAACGCCTTATTTTTATAAATGTACCAAACAGTTAGTTCCTCTTTATTAGCTCTCAACACACAATTCGGCTGTATTTTGTTACATACCGGACATACCTTTTTTCTGAATCGATCTTTGCTTTCATTTTTGTTTAATTTCTCATTCAAAACTTCCGCATTTTTCTTTAGTAATTTTGGTAATGTCTTCACGGTCGTTTCTATATTAGGGATATTTTTTTTCGTTACATATTGGCAGTTATGGGCTTCGTATCTAAAATGGGTAACGCAGAAATCCAGGCGGCAAGCATCGCATTTAATAGGGAGAAAATCGAATTTGTTACATGTTAATTTAGCGCAATATTTGCCTAATCTAGGAAATTCCATAAATTGTCACATTGACATTTTTAAGTCAGAATTTCGTTGATAGTATTTACATAATTAATGTATTTTCACTGGCTAAATATTGATGTGGCTGAGGCCATAAAATCACACAAAGAAGAAACGGCATGTTTTTTATATTATTACTTACAGTAATACCAGGTTGATAGTTTTGTTCTCTTCATTCGTCTGCGATAATTTACTGCATTATCCAAAAGTTGAAGCGCTAGAATGTTCATGCAGAAATTCTTATTACTCTCTTGATTTCTGTTACATTCGTGTCTTTAAGATGTCTATTTATGTCACTGCTACTTTATTTTGGAATTTTTGACTTATGGCAACATTGTTTTTTTGTACCCCCAGGGTTGCATCCCATAGGCTATAATTGTTCAAGAAACAGCATGTGATGAAAGTAGTGATCAGTCGTTTTTTCAAAAATCCTACTAAATTGCTATACATTCGTAAGGTATTTTTATTTCTACTACTTAAAGTGATTGTTTTTCACATTTAACCTGATTCAATCTCTTGTATAACGTTGGACCGCATCTATTAGTATCAATTTATATTCCGAAGTATCTTCATAACACTTATGGATTTAGTACTATAATGATTTCACTAGAGTACTGAGTACTATAATGAAAACATCTAGGTGTACTAGGCCAAATATGAAAAATGTATTGAAATTAACAACATTTATTGTCCCATGATTGTGGTCATTTATTTGTAAATTTTCAGGTTCTTGTGCTCTTCTCGGAGTTTTGTTTTGAAAAAACAATCAGGTGACTTAACTTATGTGAATTTTTTGGAGTGTGTGTGGTACCTGTAAGTAAAGTAACTACACATAAGATCGTTCCACGAAAATATACGATTTCTCGTGTATAAATAAATAGTTTAAAGAAATACTTAACACGAATAAAGGTAATAGTGCACAAATTCCACTGGGATAAACAAATGTATGTATTGCATTTTTCTTTAAGAGTTTTAAGAAGAAAATTTTATAAAATAGCCAGCTGACAGTCAAACAACGGAGGTTAGTGAATCCTAGCAAGTTTTTTCTGATAATTAAACTATAAAAATAAGAAACATTTAAAAGTACATAAAAGTTACGGAAGCCACACACTATTTACTAATAATTATGAACGGTCAGTCTGGTAGTGCAACTCCGATGCAAGAATTACAGTTTCAGTTGTTAATGGAGCAGCTGTCATCATTAACAGTTGGAATGAATGAAATTAGGTCACTCCTTGCTGGGCAGAACAAGAAGATTGATGAATGTATGGTTAATGTGACTCATCTAACTAGAGAGAATGAACTGTTGAGAATAAAAATAGAGGATCTGGAGAAAATACTAGATACTACATCTGAGAGCTCAATTTATGCAGAACTTACTTCCAGGAATAAAAGAGAGCGAAACATTATTATGCACGGTGTCGATGAATCAGTTGATATTCAAAAGATAACGTCCGAGATTTTAATTGATCTTTTTTCAACAAATACTATGAAGCATGTTAATATCACTAGAATAGGTAAAGTAAGCAACTTGAGACCTCGTCCTTTGAAGGTTGAGTTTTCTTCCCGTCAGGAAGCAGTTACTATCTTAAAGAATAAGTATAAGCTATCAATTAGAAAATATTCACATATAAAAATAAAAAATGACTATACGGCAAAACAACGGGACGAACTTTCTAAAATCTACAAAGAAATTAATATTAGGAGAGCTAAGGAGAAAAACTACGTGTGAAGTTTATTATGGGAAAATCTACCATTGTTCCTGAAACACACAAAAGACAACGTGCGGAAGAGGAATCACCTAATAAGAACTATGCTAAGATTAGTAATGTCCAACCAGCTTCTTCAAAAAACTTCACCTAATGTTCTGAAATTGTCATGGCCACCAAAATATCTTCAATTTTTGTGATGAATCCGTAACATTTGATATATTGTTTGTTAGTGAAACTTGGTTGGCTAGCGATAAATTTACCATACCCATACCTAATTGTTTATGTGATTATAAGTATATAACTTCATCTGCAACTAAAGAAAAGTCGTTTGGTACGCCAAGCGGTGGTTTATGCATTTACTATAGAGATTATTTTAATGTTACTGTACTTCATATAAATCTAACTCGATTCTTATTTGTTTGTTTTCTGTTCATTATTTTATGTTTATTGTTTGTGATGTTTACTTTAAACCGTCTCTAGAATTAAGTCACATACTTGATGCTTTCCAGATTCGGTTGACAGAAATAGAGTAGAAATATATTGATTGTAATTGCTGGCGACCTTAAGTGTAGAATCGGATTTTGTGGTAATGTTCCTGAAATTTTTGAAGGTACTAATTTATTTGATGAAAGGTTGAGTTTGGATAGTAATTTGAATACAAGGGGTAGTCAACTTATTGATTTTATGGAGAACAATTCATTTTCTGTATTAAACGGCAGAACTTCGTTGGACTGACCTGGTCAATTTACGTACATGGGTACACAAGGCAGCAGTGTTGTGGATATGGTGTGGATAAACAACGTATAGTGAATTATTTTTTCGTCACTGATAATGATTTTCTGTCGGATCATTTCCCTATAAATTTGGTTTTAGAACATCACAACTCCGTGGAAGTTTCTGGTTCTGTTACCTTAAATAATTCACGAATGTATTATTCATTGATTTGGAATGATAACATGTCTTTAAATTATAAGCAAAATATGCAACACTCTAGTCGAGTATTTTTTATCCCCGACCCAGACAAGTCTTATAATAACATATGTGCAGCTATTACTGAAACTGCTCATAATATAGGGTTTAGAAACAAAACAAGAATTCTACTGAAATCCACTAGAATCCGAGAAAATAAACCATGGTTTGATGAATCTTGTATCCAAGCTAAGGAATCTATGAATAATGTACTTAAAAACTGCAAGCAAAATAATTTTGAGGAAGAATTAAAAGATGTATACATAAAACTAAAATGTAGTTATAAAAATCTAAGTAAGTTGAAGAAAAGAGGATATGAGAATGATATTATTGAAAAATTCTCAAATATAAGTAATATAAGGAAATTCTGGGCAACAGTTAGGCAGATTAGAGACAGTTTTACATCCAAATCTTTATCTGTTGAAAGCTGGGAGAATTTTTATGAAGATTTATATCCGCCTAAATTAGTTCTCATGAATAGTTTTCAAGATGTTAATCATCCATATCTTGACTAAACTATTTCTCAGGAGGAAGTATATGCTGTAATTAGTAATACTAGAAATAATAAGTCTTCAGGATCAGATGGCATTTGCTACGAGTTTTACAAGAATCTACCACATAATTGGGTTATATACTTGACGTCATTATTTAATACCATATTTGACAATTCTCTTATTCCTAAAAGCTGGGCTAATATTTTACTCACCATGCTGCATAAAGACGGGCCAGTTAATAACCCCAAAAACTACAGAGGCTTAGCTTTGGCGAACTGTGGACTCAAATTATTCACCAGCATTATTCTAAATAGGTTGTCCTCCTGTGTTGATGACCGTAGACTATTGCCTGAAACCCAATCCAGTTTTCGGGAAGGTCGTGGCTGTATTGATAGTGTTTACACTTTGAGTTCTGTGATTCAGCTACATATCAGACATCAAAAACGCAAGCTGTTTGCTATTTTTGTTGATTTTAAGAGAGCATTCGACTCGATAGACCATAAGTTATTATGGACTAAATTATTTAAGCTTGGAATATCAGCAAAAATACTTACATTATACTCTCAAGCAATAATTCAAATAAAAGCCTCCGATGGATTTACTAGAAAATATAATATAACAATGGGTGTTCTATAGGGTGAACCGATAAGTCCACTTTTATTTACTTTATTCATTGCTGACATTGAATCATTTTTCCACGAAAGTGGAGCTCGGAGTGTAAATATTGATCATGTGAACGAAGCTCTGGCATTACTATATGCAGATGATATTGTTATTCTTGCACATTCTGAAATTGATGTTAGAAAATTGAAAATATTAGAGGAGTATGCGGCAGAAAATAACCTAACAATTAATATACAAAAGACCAAAGTTATGCAATTTTCAAAAGGAGGATTTCAAAAATTTTAATTTAAAATTTCACTATAACAATCAACCCATTGAAGTTGTGAATAAATATAATTACCTAGGTGTAACAATGTCATCTTCTGGTGTATTTCATGAAATGTCAGTAGTTACTGCAAACAAAGGAAAACAAGCCGTTGGAACTATATTGCCAATTATGGTTAAAGTGAAGACAGACTCCTGGTATCCAAGAATTAAGTTGTTTGAGACATTGGATTTGAGTGTTATGTTCAATTCGGTGCCTGTTTGGGGTCTCAGGTATTTGGATGTACTAGAGAAAGTCCACGTACAGTTTATCAAAAGAGTTCTCCTTGTTTCTATCAGCACATCTGACGCCATAGTACGTTTAGAGGTGGGAAGAGTAAAACTTGAATATACAATCTTCAAATTATCTCTCAATTGGTTGCTCAAGATTCTGGCTATGGATGATACTAGATATCCTGTTCTTTGCTTTAGACAACAAATTCGTACATCCGGTAGTACTGATTCCAAGTTTAACTGGGCGGTACAAATGAAACAATTTTTTATTAAAATAAATCAGATAGAAATGTGGAACAACTTGTGCTATCATACATTAATTAGGAATAGAAAAAAATTACTTGACACGTATTATACACAGTTGCATGAATCTGACTTGTCTTTGGTTTCTAGGTATTCCTATTTATATCTATATAGTTTGTTTACTATTTCCAGGAGTCCAAGTTTGTATTTACTTGTAAAATTGCCCATTCAGTTCACCCGCACACTTGCTCAGTTACGTACGGCAAATGCTTTTAAAATTAAGTTCACCTTAAATGAAACTACGTGTTTAGATCCCGATATTGAATGCTCCGCATGTAATCGAAATGAAAAGGAAACATTACAGCATCTGTTTGATTTTGGAATTTGGAAGCAATAATCAAAACTCTGCAAAATATCAGACTTGCTGAATCCAGGCAAATTTGTGAATATGTGTGGAATATTATAAGATTACGATCATTTATTATCAATGAGTAATTGTCTTTAAATGTCATAGATTATTATTGTTAAATTGTTTGTTAGTGTATAGCGTATTGTTTAATTTGTACACATACACCCTTGCTGTAAACTCATGTTTCTGAAGCAATAAATTATTATTATTATGTGAATTTTGTTATTTAACAATTTGCTTCATAACATCAAGTAATAACTCCATAAACATTTTTGTCATTGATTGTTCTTTAAAAGGGGTAAAAGTACCTTTTCATGTGCAAGATTCTAAATGTTTCTCTTGTGGCACCAACTTTCGTAATTGGCATGAGATTTTTCGTATACACTTTTAGACTTTTTAGCCATTAATCCAGCAACAGCACTATTACCTAAATTTTCAATATCTGGAGGTAAATCTTTCATTCATATTACAATGCTTCATGAATTTTTCATTAAATTTAACATTGACATGAGAACATAAGCAAACAATTCCCTTGTTTCCACACATTACTGAAATTAAGCTACAGTAGAAACGCTGAGTCTTTCCTTCACTTATATATCAACCATATGCATCTTAATCAAAACAATACGACAAACGCTTGTATTGAGTTTCACTCTTTTTCTGTTATTGGAAGAAGACAGTACCAACATAGTATGTGTTGAATAATATCGTCAACTAAGTCACGTGATGGAAAAGCTTCACCAGTTCTACTGTATATTACGCATCACTTATTCAAATGCAACAAGAAACTTATTTTTAAAGAAATTGTCGAAATGTAAAATTTTGTAAGAAATTGGAATCATAAAGAATCTTTATGGCACACGCAATGTTATCAGCTGACGTCTCATCTGATAATATTCATGGCTAAAGTAGAACCAATAAGTTTTGAAAGTGCAATGACATCCGGTTCTAGCGATATGGTTGTTGCACATTGACGAGGACGTTTTTTTTTGCGGTGTCAGAAATAGGATTGTTACATTTTCCTGAACGTGGGAAGCGTTTTCATTATAATCAAGTTTCCACACCACTCGCGAAGTATTGCTTATAGCGCGTTACCATTTTTTTATGGGTTGTTCGCCCTTTTCATCGTTTTGAACACGAGCAACACACTTGCTCCAGTTTTAAGTAATAAGTAATTCCATGGCTCAATGCTAATTCATCTACAGGCATATATCTTCACAATTTGAAGCAATTCGATCTTTACACTACTTTCATTGTAAGGGATGTTTTTTTCGCAGTGTCGACTGTGGGAAGGAGCATTATCCATAATGACTACAGATCCTGGTTCCAAATTTTCAGTAATGCATCCAACCAACCTCTCGTACACCTCCTCCGCTTTCCTCTCTTCATGGTAGTTTCGCGTTTTCTTGGACTTAAATATTAATTCACCATTTAGCACAAATCCGCTATCACTTCTTATATGTGTGATGTTTTTCTTATTTATTTAAAAGTTTTTATTACGACGGTGCGATAAATTTATACAGACGGTATGTCTACTCACTTAATTTATTTATTCACTAATTTATACTAGATACACAGTATATTCACTTACACTAATTTACAAGGATGTATTGATATCTAGTTAGCCTAGACCAGTTCCATGCATAAACAAAATATTGAGTTACCATAGCAACGAACAATAACTTATTAGAAGTTTCAGTGTAAAGTTTGACGTCAAAAAAGAGTAAACCAGAGTTACGCAATAAATTAAAAAAAAAAAAAAAAAAAAAAAAAAAAAAAAAAAAAAAAAAAAAAAAAAAAAAAAAATTCTACATCGGAGATCCCCCGATCCTGGAATTCAGGACGCTTTTTCAGGTTTTGGTCAAAATGAACAACAAAATAATGATGCTATGGATATTGATAATTCTTCGAACGGTAATGTAAAAAAAATAACTCAACTTTAAACAAAGTAAGTAATGATCAAATTAGTACATTTTTTGAAAATATTACAAAACATCCAAATGATAATAAAAACAAAGTAAACAAAAGCAAAAAACCCCACCATGAAACTAATTCCAATACAATAATTAGTAAGACACAAAAAAGAGAAATATACTTATTTAAATCTACAGACATAGGCCCGTATTCATTATATATTAAAAACATTTCAGAAAATTTCACTGGAAAATTAAGTGCTATGAAAATTGGAGAAATAATTTACAAATATCACAAAGAAATTAACAACCAAATAAAGTCAATAGAATCCATAGGTAAAAATAGAATCAGAATAAATTGCAAAGATTTTAACAGTGCCAATACACTAGTAAAATCTTCAGAACTGTCAAAGAGAAATTTAGTTGCGTACATCCCAAGATTCATGTTGCACAGAAGAGGCTTAATTAGACAAGTTGAACTAGAGTATTCAGATGAATACATTCAAAATAATATCAAAGAACACGATTTGCATTGTAGGTTCAAAGTAGAATCAACAAAAAGGTTATCCAGAAAAGTGATATTGCCGGATCAAACTGTCAAGTATGTCCCAACTGGAACGATACTAGTCACATTTAAATCGCAAACTCTGCCTAAATATATCGAAATTAATCACGTAATATGTGAAGTTGAAGCATATGTTGAGAAAGTGGTTTTGTGTTATAATTGTTTTAGATATGGTCATTTGGGTAAGCACTGTAAAGGATCGACGAGATGTTTAAAGTGTAAAGGTAATCATCCTACAGATAGCTGCACAGAAATAATAACCCCTAAATGTTTCCACTGTAACGGGACACACTATACCAATGCTACTAACGAATGTCCCGAATTCAAACGACAAAAAGATATTAAAAAATTAATGTCTGAAAAAAATGTATCATACAAAGATGCTGACAATCAAACACCAAAAAGAACATTTGCAACAGTTACATCGACTGAGCCATCTCCTCCAAAAAGGTCATCCTATTATACTCAAACAATAATAAAAACTCCCAAAAGAATCAGACCCAGTTCACCAAATCTCACATTAGAAGCACATAATAAAATTATAGCTCCATGCAATTTACCCTCCACTTCTGGGGGAATCTCCCAATCAGCTACATATTGTTCTAATCTCAGATCACATCATGAAATGGATGAAGAAGTAAAGGAATTAATAAATACACCACAATTCTTGGAAATAATCAAAACAATAGCTGAAAAACTTAAAAGCCAAAAATACATACGATATACAAGAATTAGATTTGTTTAGTATACTCAAAAACGAAAAAGAACGAACCTATAATGGGCCTATCAATGGCAGAACTTAAGATCTGCCAGTGGAATTGCAGATCTGCAATTTCTAATAAAGAGGATTTATTAAATCTTTTGAGTGAGACTAATGCAGACATAGCATTACTATCAGAAACTTGGTTTAGACCAGGGGTCTTTGTCAATTTTCCCTTTTATAATATCCTTCGTTCCGACCGTCTAGACGGAAGGGGTGGGGTAGCTATACTAATAAAAAAAATATAAAATTTAGAGAAGTATTTTTACCTGTTTTTCCTGATATACCAAATAAATGTGTAACTATTAGTTGTGATCCATATAATATTAAATGTATGGAATTCCTTTTTTCATCTATACCTTCTCCGTTTGTTATTGGAGGGGACTTTAACTCTCATAACCAGGCGTGGGGATGTGAGTGGGATGACGTTTATGGGAACACACTTTTAAGCTGTTTAGAAGACAACAATCTCAACTGTCTAAATGATGGATCTTCCACTTTAATCCAATACAATCTACACTCAAGAGCCAGTGCCATTGACTTAACAGTTACTAGTCCACATATATCACACTTATTCCAATGGAAAACACATGATGATCCTTGTGGTTCTGATCATTTACCAATTATAATTGACTGCTTCATTAAGCCAAATAGTTTCAGTTTCAACAACAGCAGAAAATGGAAGATATTAAAAACAGACTGGAGTAAATATACAGAAACCAGTGAAGAAATATTCTTAATCATCAATGAAGAACCAACATATGAAGACGTAGTTAATTCTATCAATAAAATAGCATCAACAACGATACCCCAACAAACAGTCAAAACAATCAAATCAAGAGGAAAGCAGTGGTGGAATGACGAATGTGAAGAAGCAGTCCAGAAAAGGAAACTCGCGTATAACAAATATAGAGAGAATCCTAACCTTGAAAATATATTGGAATTCAAACACAGTGATGCTATGGTTAAAAAAATAACAAAAGCAACGAAAAGACAATCTTGGAAGAATTACTGCAACTCTATGAATAGCAGTACCCCTATTAAAGAAGTGTGGCAGCGAATAAATAGATATAGAGGTAGAAGGCAGGAAAATTATCAAACTATTGACTTAGATGATGAGTGGATTCCCAAGTTTCATAGTAAACTGGCTCCAGATTGGGTACCACAAACGGAAGCTGATATGGAATTACCTGAAGCACCAAATGATTTTCTGCATAGACCATTCACGATAAACGAACTACTTATAGCTCTTAAGATTAGTAACAACTCGTCTCCGGGAAAAGACCAAATACACTACCCAATGTTAGCCAATCTGAGCAGAAACTCTCAAGAACAAATCCTCAGGCAGTTTAATAATATTTGGACCCACCAATCCCCAATACATCAAGACTGGAAAGATTACATAATAATACCAATATTGAAAAAGGACAAACCACCTGATAATTACCAATCATATAGACCCATATCGTTAGCATCTTGTGTTTTGAAGACATATGAACGGCTAATAAAAAATCGCTTAGAATTTTGGTTAGAAAAAAATCAATTATTACCTAAATCACAATATGGTTTCAGACGGGAACGATCTACACAAGAAAGTTTAACCAATTTGGTCACTGATATCCAAATAGCTTTCACTAAAAACAACTCAATTTCTGCTATTTTTCTAGACATAGAAGGAGCATACGACAATGTAAACCTGGATATCTTACATACAAAAATGATGGCTCTCGGCATACCAAAGACAATTATAATAAATATTTTAAAGATATATTCAACACGTCGGCTATATATCAGAACGAGTAGAGGCCTAACTGACATGCGACAGACACAGGTAGGGCTACCCCAAGGAAGCATCTTAAGCCCACTCCTTTATATAATATACACACAGGAATTAGAAAATTTATTAACAACAGACACTAAAATATTACAATTTGCTGACGATATATGTGTCTATGCAGAATCAAAACAAATAGACAGCTGTAATAACACCCTTTCACAAAATATTGCAATTATTAAAAAATGGACCGAGGAAGTTGGCTTAAAAATATCAGAACAGAAATCCAACGTTTGTACTTTTACAAGAAAAAGGTACAATCCACCACGTTATGGAACACATTGAAAGTGCCTATGTATGTGAAAAAAAATGAATTAAAAAAAAATATATTAAAAAGAAAAAAAATGAATTAAAAAAAAATATATTAAAAAGAAAAAAAAATTGTGCGGAAAAAAGTTAGTTGAAAAAAAAATTGTAACAGAAAAACAGTTAATCAATTCATATAGTTTATTCTTCCATACTGGGAAAATTGACAAACCATAAGCTAATAAAGACTATCTTGAGTATACTTTACAAGATACGAAGTTTTGGCCAGTTGGCGGTAGCCAGTACCATTAAATAAGTTAAAAAAAAAGATGTTCACCGAAATTGTGAAAATCGAAAAATTGGAGTATCGAGCTATCATCAAGTACCTGTATTTAAAAGGGTTAAGAGGTAAGCAGAATTATGAAGATATGCTTTTCTGCCGTTTAATACAGAAAATGAATTGTTCTCCATAAAATCAATAAGTTGACTACCCCTTGTATTCAAATTACTATCCAAACTCAACCTTTCATCAAATAAATTAGTACCTTCAAAAATTTCAGAAACATTACCACAAAATCCGATTCTACAGTTAAAGTCGCCAGCAATTACAATCATTATATTTCTACTCTATTTCTGTCAACAGAATCTGGAAAGCATCAAGTATGTGACTTAATTCTAGAGACGGTTTAAAGTAAACATCACAAACAATAAACATAAAATAATGAACAGAAAACAAACAAATAAGAATCGAGTTAGATTTATATGAAGTACAGTAACATTAAAATAATCTCTATAGTAAATGCATAAACCACCGCTTGGCCTACCAAACGACTTTTCTTTAGTTGCAGATGAAGTTATATACTTATAATCACATAAACAATTAGGTATGGGTATGGTAAATTTATCGCTAGTCAACCAAGTTTCACTAACAAACAATATATCAAATGTTACGGATTCATCACATAAATTGAAGATATTTTGGTGAACAATTCCAGAACATTAGGTGCAGTTTTTTGAAGAAGTGTTTCAGGAACAATGGAAGGTTTTCCCATAATAAACTTCACACATAGTTTTTCTCCTTTAACTTTCCTACTATTAATTTCATGGTAGATTTTAGAAAGTTCGTCCAGTTGTTTTCCCATATAGTCATTTTTTATTTTTATATGTGAGTATTTTCTAATTGATAGCTTATACTTATTCTTTAAGATAGTAACTGCCTCCTGACGGGAAGAAAACTCAGCCTTCAAAGGACGAGGTCTCAAGTTGCTTATTTTACCTATTCTAGTGATATTAACAGGCTTCAGAGTATTTGTTGAAAAAAGGTCAGTTAAAATCTCGGACGTTATCATTTGAATATCAACTGATTTCGTTCTCTTTTATTCCTGGAAGTAAGTTCTGCATAGTATTTTCTCCAGATCCTCTGTTTTTATTCTCAACAGTTCATTATCTCTAGTTAGATGAGTCACGTTAACCATACATTCATCAATCTTCTTGTTCTGCCCAGCAAGGAGTGACCTAATTTCATTCATTCCAACTGTTAATGATGACAGCTGCTCCATTAACAACTGAAACTGTAATTCTTGCATCGGAGTTGCACTACCAGACTGACCGTTCATAATTATTAGTAAATAGTATGTGGCTTCCTTTACTTTAATGTACTTTTAAATGTTTCTGATTTTTATCGGTTAATTATCAGAAAAAACTTGCTAGAATTCACTAACCTCCATTGTTTGACTATTAGCTGGCTATTTTATAAAATTTTCTTCTTAAAACTCTTAAAGAAAAATGCAATACATTTGTTTATCCCAGTGGAATTCGTGCACTATTACCTTTACTCGTGTAAAAGTATTTCTTTAAACTATTTATTTATACACGAGAAATCGTATATTTTCGTCGAACGATCTTTTGTGTAGTTACTTTACGGTACAGGTACCACACACACTCCAAAAATATTCACATAAGTTTATACCCTTGGTGATCAATGTCCTTCGTATGCGACCGTGAAAAACTGGATTGCAAGCTTCAAAAGAGGTAAATTTTCCATTGCAGATGATGACCGATCTGGAAGGCCAGTTTCTGTGTCAGTCCCCGAAAATATCGATGCAGTTCTTGACATAATTTTATCAGACCGTAGAATTGGGCTAAAACGGATATCTGAAGCACTGAATATTTCATACGAACGCGTTCATCATATACTTAACGTCAATTTGGACATGAGAAAAATTGCTGCAAAATGGATCCCCAAATGTTTGAATGTTGACCAAAAGCGTGCAAGGGTAGAAGCATCGCGTTCGAACTGTGCTCGATTTGAAAACGATGTAGACTTCTTAACCAGCATTGTTACTATGGATGAGACTTGGGTACATTTCTACGATCCAGAAACAAAGCAGTAATCGATGGAATGGCGACACCTGGTTCTCCAAGACCTAAGAAGTTTTGTGTCCAAAAATCTGCTGGAAAAGTTCTTGCTTCAGTTTTTTGGGATTGCCATGGAGTAATCATGATTGATTTTTTGGATAAGGGTAGAACAATAACTGGAGATTACTATTCGACATTACTGACCACTCTACGGGAAAAAATTAAAGAGAAAAGACGCGAAAAGCTATCCAAAGGTGTTGTGTTTTTGCAGGACAACGCCCCTGCACACGAATCTCATGTTGCCATGCAAAAAATTCGTGATTTAGGGTTTGAATTACTAGAACACTCCCCTTATTTACCAGATTTGGCTCCGTCCGACTATCATCTATTTCCTCAACTGAAAAAAGTTCGTAAATTTTCTTCCAACGAGGAGGCAATACAAGCTGTGGAGGTCTGGTTTGCAGAGCAAGAAGAAACATTTTTTTAAAAGGTCTAGAGACGTGGTAGGTTCGCTGTAATAAATGTATCCAATTAAGAGGAGAATATGTTGAGTAATAAAATATTTTAACATTGAAATTTTGTTTGGTTCTATAGTAGGCTAAGAATTTTTCAATATATCCTCGTATATAAACACTTCACTAATGTTTATTTACTTAGACTATTTACTTGTTCACTATTTATCTCACGAGATCAAATTCTCAACTAACTTCTCCAGCTGGTTTGTAATCTTTATATATTAAGTGCCTTTTATTCTTGGAGTTTCTCGATTGCAGTTTACAAAAACAATCGATCTTCCTGGAAGTCTCTAGATAAGACCAGCTACAAAAAATAATGATAAACAGTTCGAAGAAATCCCTGCGCCTTCGCTAAAGTAATTAATTTTCATACATAGCTTTTAGACAGAGTCGGATTCAGGGACTACGCCAGTGTGCCATTTCGTAACATTACCCCCTCCTTAAAAGGAAGTTCCTCCTGGAACTTGTGTAGCCGGAACTGGATGTTTAAAGAGGCAACTGGACCCATGTCTGCACTTTCCGGTCGTATGGATATAACAGGGCACCGTCTTCAACGGGTACCGAGGGGTATAGCTGCAAATTAATATGTGGACACCGGTATCTCGGAAGATCACCTCTTTTATGTTCCTGATCACCCGCCAATCCAACTGGTTGCTCTCTATTTTGGGCATTGCTAGTTTCTCCACATGGGATTCCAGCACACGATATCGAAGGCTTCATAGCGCTTCCCACACATTCCGGTAGCGGATCGATCTGGAAATTCGTTTCTAGTCACCAGGTAGAAGACTTATCGCAAATTGTGTTTGAGTCTCATTGTCTTGCCAGGGGCTGACATCTGATCTTCAAGTTTTTCTAATTGTCCAAACTTCTTTCGAAAGACGGTTGCAAACTTTCGTGCGTGTTTGTTACTGGCGGAGATGTTATGTGCTAGTGAATACTCTTCCTGGAGCGTGAACAAATCTTGTATTTGTTCTGTAATTACTCCATATCTAGCTTTCTCGGATATGATGCACTCCCTCCTCTTTGTCATGGTCTCCTTCGAATGGCCCTAGTCAATTTTGGTGGACTACTCTTGGTTTTCCATCTTCCCATCTTTTTCTTGCTTAAGCGATAGAGGACGTCGTTGATCCTCTTCTTGATTAAGTACGGACCTTCCCATGATTTCTGTAGTTTTGGAGAAAATCCTTTTCTCCTCGTCGGGTTGTGCAACAACACTTTGTCCCCTTCTTTGAAGCTGCCTTCTGTGGCCTGCGTATCGTACCGTTTTTTCATTCTGTCGCTGGCAACATGAAGAATCGTTCTAATCAAGATTCGTTCTCAATTGTGGACTTTCAAGGGCACTCCATATCGGCTGATAAATTCTTTCACCAGTACATCCGCAACAATTGTGTCCTGTTGATTCGGGATCGCAAAAATTTCCACCCACTTTGTGAAGTAATCCATTACTACCAGGATATATTTACCACCACTTTCTGGCGACGGAAATGGTCCAGCGTTGTCTAAAACAATCCTTTCTAAAGGGCTTCCAACATTATATTGTTTCATGGGCGCCTTTATTTTGCGATGTAGTCCATTATTCGTAGCACAAGTCGTACATTTCTTACACCAATCCTTCACATCGTCGGAGCTGTTCATCCAATAAAACCTTTCACGGACTTGCTGAAGGGTTTTCTTCACTCCCAGATGACCTCCCGATGGGCTGTCGTGTAACTTTCTCAGTACCTCGGCTACTCTCGTTCTCGGGATAACTATCTGTCTTCTCATCTCGGAACCATCATCATTCTCAAGGACTCTTTTCAACAGCCCTTTTTCCAGGACAAGGGAGTCCCACTGAGCCCAATATACCTGGAGTGTCGGTGAAAATCCTGAAACTTCTTGCCAGATAGGTCGCCGATTTTCTTCCTTCCATTGCCGAATCTTCTTTAGGTGAGGATCATTCTCCTGATCTTCTCTGATCCTGGTGGGTGACCATTCTTGTTGACTACCGTAATTCTTGAAACGGCTACTTTCTTAGATTTCGACTTGTTGCAGTGAGAATAGTCTACAGGGCATGACCGTCTAGGCAGAGAGTTGGCTTTTCGGTGATTCACATCAGCTCGATGTTCGCCCCTGTCTGATTTCCGCTGTAACTGGAGTTCTTGGGTTGCAGGAGTCCTGGGACGCTTAGACGGGCTGCGTATATGCTTTAGCTCGCCTCACTTTGGACATTTGATCTTCTTCGGCTTCTTGTTTGTCATACCTTTCAACAAGTTGATGATCTGGTCAAGTCTGTCATCGTCACCTTCTTCCTGCATGGTCCTACCTTTGTTGTATCGCGACTCCTTCGTGGCGGCTTAATATTTAAGAGGTTCTTGGTTTTCAAAAGTCGTAGGACTCTTACACAAACTATGTACATGCTCTAGCTCGCCACAATTACAGCACCTGATCTTCTTCGGCTTCTTGTCTACCATACCTTTCAACAAGTTGACGATCTGGTCAAGTCTGTCGTCGTCACATTCTTCCTGTATGACCCTACCTTTGTCGTATCCCGAAGCCATTGTGGCTGCTTCGTGTTCAAGAATAGCGGTCAGTTCTAAACGCAGCGTCCTCTCCATATCGTGGTCACATAAGCCTAGATGTCCAAACATTCCATCATGTTATCTGGTGCAGATGTGATAAGCAAATCAAACTAGTCGGGCAATATCCATTTCATACTCTTGAAGGGTTTCGTCACGTTTCCGCCTTCGATTCTTCAGCTGTAATCGGTACAAATGTTCTAGATGTTCATGACCATATCGCCTGTCCAACCTCTTCTTGAGCTGCTCGAAGTCATCAGTTTCTTCAACGGGTATCGTATAAAGTACATCTAAGACCTCTTCCCGAAGAGCGATGGTTAGGTTTACGGCCTTCTCCCTATCGGACAAATTAATCACTCTAGCGACTGCTTCAAACTGTCTTACATAATTGGTCTTAAAGATAAGAATTAGAAATACAAAGTTTATTCCATAAAAGTAACCTTTTTATATGTGACTCATAAATCGTAGTATTTCAAACATAACTGAATTTAAAAAAAATTCAAGAATGCATGTTAAAATTATTAGTTCTAGAGTTTTTTTTAAAGTATATCCAAATCATTCGCCAAAATAAAGAAATTTTAGAATTAAATGTGACAACAATGCTTTCATCTTGATGTGTATGTTACGAGGTCGTTACACTATCCAAACTTCTTGCTTTTAGTGTAGTACCATACAGATCCTCACAACATGAATAACTTTTTTTATTTATTACTTTAATGCTATTGGTTACAGATCATTGGTATGGAATTTGGAAAGGACAAAAATCTTTTAGTAAATGAGATCATGAATCGTGTGTGGACAGCCTGTAAAGAAAGATCTGACAATCTGCATAGGGATGCTTTGTGGCAAGCTACAGCATTACTCATATCTACCAGACATTTGAATCGAAGTTTGTTACACTGCATAGCATGGTCTCAGGTAAAATAAAACGAATAAAATTGTTGAAATATCCTTTTTTGCATTATTACCGTTGTGCAAATTTTGCATTATTTTTTAACCAAATTTCTTCCTAGAATTTAGTAACCTTTTCCTGTTTTAGGTGGAGTTATTTACAGTAGAAGCCATGAAAACTGCTGTAGAATGTTGGCAATGGTTAATAACTTCAAGACCGGAACTGGAGATTAGATTTTTGCAAGAAATGGTTGCAGCTTGGAAATGTACTGTTCAAAAGAAACATGGTTTGTTCTCCGTTGCTAGACCGCATACTAGTCCGTTAGCTGCATACGAAGGTTATAATTTAATATTTTGGCCCTCACTGTGTGGTTAAATTCAACATTTTTAGGTTGCCGCCTGGAACCGGATCCACCTTTTGTAAAACCACATGCTATTTGGGTGCAATTCATTTGCGAATTAGTAGAAACGGTAAAATACAGTAGCTATGAGAAAGTCGAAATGATAAGCAGCTTGATACATCATTCTTTAGCTATGAACGTTGGAGCTGATCCTCCATCTCAGACTAGACATATTTCTGCAATCGGAGTTAGATTCAAGTAAGATGTTTTTGTAAATTGATGAGTTATACTTATCCTCCGATCGATGTCAATTTTTTTTAATGTGTATGATTTAATGATCATATGTGTAGAAAGTGTGGATCAGCCAAAAGTAATAAATTAATTAGCTCCATTAGTATGCATTTTTCTAGAAAATATCAATTTCTAATTATAAAATGACATAAAAATGTCATCCCTAAATTTAACCCCCTTCAGGTAAAATTGAAACCCTAAATCTTAAAATTGTAAGTAGAGGCTTGTGGAACTTCATGAAATTGAAATTGAAAAATTTTTTATTAAGTACCAAAATACACATCCAAAAAATACATTTTCTATTGCCACAGAAGAAAATTCTTGTGTGTGGCTCAAAAGATAACAAAATTAATGACTTACATATGTAATACATAATGCTATACTATTATAAAACAAAACCAAAAAACGTATTAAACTTTCTTAATATTTTAGAAATTTTCATAAATTTATGAATCTATGATTCTCCCCTAACGGCACCGGTCCAAAAAAGCAATGCAAGGTGAGAATAAGTTTTTTCCTGATTAATGAGAAAAGATGTTATTAATTTGGTCATAGTTAAGTTTAATCCATTCAACAGAATGTTTCTTAAAAACATTAACACATTCTAAATTTCTAATATTAGTATCGATAAAATTTATAAATATATGAATGTAATTTAAAAAGTATCTCCCCCCCAACCTAGACTTTGTACTAAAAGAATAGGCATTATCGTTACTAAAATTTCTTGTGAAATAATTATGAGGTAATGCATTAGTGAAATTTTTTTTCATATACCAATTCATTAAAAGTGTCTTTACATATATCTGTCTAATATTTAAGAACAAACTAATTTGAAACAAATCTTTTGTAGGAAAATCGAATGGTTTTATACATGATTTTAATTATTTTTCTATGAAGAATATCCAGCGGCTTTAGAGTAGTATCAAAGACTCCACCCAAACCGAGACAACCATACCCTAGAATAGAATTTAAAAGTCCATAATAGATAATTTTTAAGGAATGTATATCTGTAATATTTGCTAATTTTTTCAATTTTCATTTGAAAGGTCTTTTCATTCTCTTCATTCAAAACTGCTACAGTTTTAAATTTTATTGCAGAAATTTACAAGAAAAAAGATTCTCTAGCAAAGGAAATTCGTTACATTAAAACAAAACTTTAATAGCTAATTCTCTTTGTCAATTTTGAAATATTAATAATAATAAAAAATAAAAATAGTCTCTTATTGCAGACATTTCCTAAAATAAGATAAAACCTTACTAATAAATACGTACAGTTTTTTACTCAACAATCGAACAACAAAAACGAACAAGCAGCAAAAAACAAACCTGAAATTTAAGAATTTGGCTAGATAGGGAGAGACGGGGTTCTGAGAATAGCTTGCACAATCACCTGATCTCATGCCGTTAGACTCCTTCCTATGGGAATATATAAAACGTGCAGTCTACAAATTTGAAGTCAACTTAAGAAGAATAACTTTTGCGATTAGGTCACCCGCAGATATTAACTAACGTTAGAAGACATTTCTATTTATGGCTAGAATGCTGCCAAGATGTTAGAGGCGCACATTTTAAACATCTGCTGCTATGATTATGGATTTTTTGTATGTAACTAATTTCATTTGCTGAGGAACTTATCTCTTTTACCTGTTAATTTCTACAATAAATTTTAAAACCATAGCAGTTTTGATAAGATAATTAAAAGACCTTTCATAATTTAGGGGTTGCAGTTGCCACCTGAAAGGAGTTAAATTTAGGGATGACATTTTTACGTCGCAAGATGTTATGTTAGAATTACAAATTGATGTGTCTCAGGATTTAAAAAAAAATTAATAATAGAGCTACTGAATTTATTCCATATCGCTGTTCCATACCGTATAGAACATTAACAGATACGGCTGAGGAGATAAACCCTACAGTGAAAACAATAAAAGTTCTCTTGCGTTCAAGAGAAAATTGTTTTGGTTAATATTTTTTCAGGCGTTTGAAAAATAAACTGCAAGTAAAGATATTTTTCAAAAACTGGATAGAGACAAGTGAGTCAGTTTAAAGGGCATCCATTTTACTGTTACTTGTTATTGTTTTTAGAACCATTACTATTCCATATGGCTTACAATCTGCTATCCTAGTGTCTGAATACAGAATATTATCAAAATCTTTAGAGATGATTAGGTGTGTGAGAATATTAGAGAAATATGATAGTAGATAATTCAAAATTATTAGAGTTGACTGAAAGTTAGTAAAATTAATTGAAAACAAAAACATTCAACTAAAGATGACTGCCTAAGATCTAAATAGCTACGATCAAACATAAGGTAAACAATTCATCGACGTTGCCACGTGGTCCTAAATAACAATAGTTTGAAGTGTAAAATAATCATCCATTTGTGTTTATTTACACGGACAAGACAATCACAAAAGTCTCTAATTAGTGCATATTTAAAAGTTAAATTGTTCACAACACAAATAGACATATTAATTCTGAAGCTGCCTTCTATTGAATGCATATATTATTATCTGCTAGTAAAAAATTTATCGAATTTATAGATTTATCACGAAAAAATTATTGTCAACGTGACAATCCTGCTATTGTATAATCAATAAAACGTACGCTATTTCTTTCATTATTTACGGACTGTTCAGTTTCCCCATCATGTTTGCGGAAAAGTGCGTAGTGGCAACGCCGCGTAATAAAAGATTCTTGGTGAGACCACCTACTCGACTCGCGTGTGTGCAGTGTGTTGTAGATTGAGAATTGTTGTATCCATATGCAATTATTGTAGTTTGTAACGTAGATCGTAGATTTTTTACATGTTTTGTTTGTAACCTTAGAAATAATGCTGATTATTAGTGGATGTAAAATAGGGTTTGATTCCAAATAAAGTGATATCAATCCCAAACATTGGTAGCAGAGCGAGGTTTTTCCTACTAAAAATCCAAGCAGAAACGAAATTCGGGGTTATAATCACCACGTGCAAGCATCGAAACTGTTCCCGGCAGCCGTTGGCGTTCTATGTTGTTTTAGCCAGTTGCCCAGTGGAATATTGGACGGTACACGAAGAGAGAAAAGCGACGAGAAACAAAGTGAGTTCCTATTTAAACTTATATTCCTTTGGTTCGTTAATGTTGAATTGCTTTCACATAGGTTTATAGATTAGAAATTTTAACTGACAAGATTTTAAATACTTATTTATCGTTATAATGTCGGAATTAGCGACTTCAATAAAAAAAAGAGGTACAATAAAGTCAAAACTAACACACTTTCAAAAATTGTAAGTACTTTATTAAAGTCAGAAACAGTTACGGAGGATGATGTAATGCAGATTGTGGAAAGAGTCGAAGCTTTAAAGGAGGTTAAATTTGAGTTCGAAGATAAACAAAGTGCTATAGAAAAATTAACGGAAATCGCGGGCTTAGATAATCAATTAGAATTACGGCATAAATTCGAGGATGAATATTTTAAACAAATAACGCTAGCAAAACGATTTTTACGTAAACACGAAATTAAATTTAGTCCGAGTGATTCAACAGTTAGCTCGGGAGATGGTCCCGAAAGTCAAACAAATGAGCATTCACAGTCGTTAAATAATGTTAGGTTACCAACCATAAATCTTCCAAAATACAGTGGCGTGTATCAGAACTGGCTAGAGTTCAGAAACTTTCTATTCTTTAATTCATGAAAATAAATCAGTCAGCAATATTCAAATGTTTCACTCTCAGAGCATCACTAGAAGGAGAGGCGGCTCTTGTCATAAAATCACTAGAGATCTCAGCGGCAAACTATGAGGTAGCGTGGAATGCATTATTAGATCGGTATGATAACAACAAGTTGCTAATTCACCATCATGTTAAATCATTATTCAGCGGTGACTCGGTAATTAAGGAATCGGCTAGCAGGCTGAGAAAACTTATAGATGATTTTTCTAAAAACTTGCGGCCACTTAGTCAATTGAATCAACCAGTATCGAAGTGGGATACATTAGTTGTTTTTTGATTTCTACAAATTTAGATAATACCACTTTGCGCGAGTGGAAAAACGTTAAATCGGATATAGAAAATCCTACATTTAAGGATTTAAAAGATTTTTTAAAGTCAAGAGCCGATATGCTAGAAATGATAGCACAAAATCAAACAGACAAGCGTAAAAGTTCCAGCTCAAATACGAGGCCATTTTTGGTCACAGATAATCAAACTCGTGCTCCATTTTGTGTTTTATGCGAAGGAAATCATTATATTCATAATTGTCAGCAGTTCCTTAAGCTATCGGTAGACGAACGCGAAGGTAAGGCAAAGGCACCGAAGTTATACACCAACTGTCTAAAAAAGGGTCATTATAGTAAGGTATGCCGACGTGGCACCTATATTAAATGTCATGGGAAACACAATATACTATTACACAGGGAACGTAGCGCATGTTCGGGATCAGAGCAATATAATGAAGTAACGGTAAAAATGCAAAATCCGGCAACAAATCAGCAACAAGAAAACTCGGTAGTACTGTCTGCGAGCTGTTCTGTTGACCACGTATTTCTTTCAACGGCATACGTACAGGTTTCAGACACCGACGGTAACTTTCATATAGCGCTAGCGTTGTTAGACAGTGGCGCGCAGTAAAGTATTATGACTAAAGATTTATGTAAGCGATTAAATTGAAAAGCTCATGAAGCAAATATCACGGTTAAAGGTTTAAATAATATTTCGTCAAATGTTAAATTCAAATGTGAAATGGGATTGAAATCCCTATATAACGATTATTGTTGTACGAAGTGGTTTTTTGTTATCGATAAAATATCCGAAAATATGCCAGCAGTAAACGTTGATGTTTCAAAGCCCAATGTGCCTGATCACATAAATTTAGCAGACCCCACCTTTTTCAAGTCAAGCAAAATCGAAGTTTTTATAGGGGCAGATATATTCTGGGAGGTTATCTGTACAGGACAGATACCTTTAGAGCGAAACAAACCCATACTGCAAAAAACTCAATTCGGTTGGATAGTATCAGGTCCAAATAACATAAAATCCAGTTCGGTCGTGTGCAACTTTATACAAAATGACAATGATACGGATATTCAAAAATGTTTGAGTAAGTTTTGGGAAGTGGAAGAAACGCCCTTAAAGCTACCGAGGTCGAATGATGAAAATGTTTGCGAAGAGCATTTTACGCGATACACTAAACGAGATAATGACAGACGCTTTGTAGTAACGTTACCGTTTAAGGATAATCCTGAAAAACTCGGAAGCTCGCGGGAAATAGCAATGAAACGATTCATGTCTTTAGAACGCAAATTAGAAGGAGACACACATTTAAAAAAATTATACGGTGATTTTATGCGCGAATATGAGGATTTAAACCATATGAGTAGGATACAGGACACCGAACCTGACAAAATTTCCTACTACATGCTTCACCATGGAGTTATAAAAAATGATAGCTTGACAACGAAGCTTAGAGTCGCTTTTGACGCGTCCTCGCCAACTTCTTCCGGATTGTCGCTTAATAATTTACAGTATGTCGGTCCGACTCGAGTTAATGGCAGCTCTAACCTTAGTCAGTGCCGAATGAATTCAAAAGGTCGTTACGTATAAAAATTAATCAGTGCGTTTACTGGTCAGATTCAACGGTAGTTTTGGGGTGGCTGAAACATTCACCCAATCAATTAAAGCCATTCGTTGGTAATCGTGTCGCCGAAATCCAAGACTTGTCGGCAGCGGATAGTTGGCGTCACGTATAGGGACCGAGAAAGATGACGTTTATGCCATCTGCCGTGAAAATACACAAACAATGTGATGTAAACACTATTAGTAGTATTAGTAGTTTTGTATAATCAGCGTTTTTAAATGTTCATTTTTTTAAACTGATTAAATGTTTGTGATGTCATCAAAAGTATCTTTCTGTACTCATGGCTGTTCAAATATGCTGTATAAAAATACTACGCAGTTGAAATTTTATAGTTTCCCCGAAAATTCATTGAACACTGCGTGGATAACCTTAAAACGTCAAAAAATGGATAAATGCAGTAAAAACCCATATGTAATTAAAATGTTCTAATTAAAACATTTTGTTAACTATTATTTTGTGTATAATCAGTATGATACTACAATTGGCAGCTATTAGAAAAGTTATAAATTTTTTTACATAAATAAAAGATTATTATCAGTAGTAATAGCCCAAGGACATTGCTAATTGTTCGAAAAAAATTTATAACAGATTTCGAAAGCTTGTTGCTTGGAAACAGACCGACGCCGCAGGCGGAGGTCTGTTGCCTGTAAGCAACAAGCTTGAGAAAGTTGTTATAAATTTTTTGAGCATTTATCAATGTTCGAGGGTTATTCGGATAGAAAAATTTTTGCTAATTATAGGAAATAAGTACAGAGCTTCTATAATTTCATTAATATTCTCGTCAGTATTATGACCAAATCGTGACATTTTGAAATATTAAATATTTGAAACGTCAAAATCGAAATAAATAATCAAATTGTATCCATAGCAACGTGATAGAGTGAAAACAGCCCATGGGATCTGTTTTCAGTATAATGTTGTTCTGATTGGTTGTGTTCAATCAAATGACCTCAAATTAACTGATTTCATTGGATTTTCAGTAGAGCAAAAAATTTTCGAGAGAGTAAAATGTTGTTTTCTGTACGATTTCATTGATTATATAAAATAAAAAAACTAGTTATGTGTTTGCTGACTTTCATATTATATAATAAGTTCAAATAATTAAATACTATTAAGGGGAAGAAAGTAAACATTTGTACAAAACGAATCACTTCAAGTTTTTTAATTACATTTCAGAAAACATCAGGAGGATTGGGAACCAAATAAAAAAAATAGAATTTGCAGTGCTCATTTTGTCAATCTAAAATCAGATAATCCCCTACACCCATCTTACATACCAACAATTTTTCCTGGCAAATAAAATAAAAAGATCTATTAATTTTTTGAATTTTGTAGGTTGTTTATTATACTGTTTACATCACAATGTTTTTCTTATTTAACACTAGGGCACTCTACTTTCGACAGAAGTGCTACGTCTATAGTTCGGTCTCGATCCCTATCCTCTAAAAATAATCCCGCGGACCTCGTGTCGAGAGGTGTAAAACCGAGAAATTTATTGAATAATTCGATGTGATGGGACGGACCTCCATTCCTAAGAGAAAAAAAGGAGAACTGGCCTGAATGTCATAACAAAAACGAGAATTTGCTCGATATTCGTAAACAAAAGGTTAATTTACTTATCTCGTGTTCAGAAAATGATTTTATTAAACATTTTTCGGACGTAAATAAACTCAAACGAATCACCGCATATATAAGACGTTTCTATTTAAACTGTAAGGCTAAGGGAAATCCTGAACTAAGTAAGACTGGACTGTTGGAAGTTTCTGAATTAGACGTTGCATTAAACTGTTTAACAAAATGATCTCAAAGTAAATTTTTTCATCGTGACATTAATTAATTGAACAAAGATAAACCCGCCACTGACTGCAAAATTATTAGTCTCAATCCGTTTTTGGACCGCGATGGCATTTTACGAGTTGGTGGACAGTTAACCAACGCCAAATTTGCTATTGAGAAAAAACACCCGGCAATTTTATCGTCTAAAAGTCATTTGGCCGAGTTACTAGTAAGGAACACGCATTTAAAATTGAAGCACGCTGGACCGCAGCACACGTTAGTTACGCTCCGTGAAAGGTTCTGGATTGTGGGGGACGTGTATTAGTTAAAACGGTTGTGCGAAAATGCGTTCCATGTTTTCGGTATAAACCCACTCAAATTCAACCTATAATGGCGTCTTTACCAGAAATGCGTTTAAAATCGAGATATTTGAATTCGTCGGCGTTGATTATACCGGACCTATGTCGATAAAAAATAAATCCGGACGAGGATACAAGGTATCAAAATCTTACATATGCCTCTTTGTTGTGTTACCCTCAATGCGGATGCCTTTCTATTAGCTTTCAAACGATTTGTTTCTAGACGAGGCAAACCCGCTTGTATTTATAGTGACAACGGCACAAACTTTGTAGGGGCCAATAATGCCCTAAAGGAACTGGGCAGGTTCATTATTAATAACGAAACTAATTTAACAAATTCCTTTCAAGCCGATGACATAACGTGGAAGTTTATACCTCCACGATCTCCTCACTTTGGAGGACTTTGGGAATCAGGAATTAAAAGTATTAAGTACCATCTTAGACGTGTTACAAAAGATTTATCGTTCACTTTCGAACAGTTGTATACTATACTGACCGAAGTGGAAGCAATTCTAAATTCTCGACCACTATCGCCCCTATCAGACTCTCCCCATGACCTTCATCCTTTAACACCATCACATGTCTTAATCGGTCGCTCGTCAAATGCCGTTCCTGAGCCCAACATAACCCACTTGCCGAGAAATCGGCTATCCATGTATCAGCATCTAGCCCAGGTCAAACAGCATCTCTGGAAAAGATGGAACAAGGAATATGTGAGCGAATTGCAAAGGAAAACCAAATGGAGGTCCAATTATGATTCGCTTAAAGCAGCCACATTAGTGCTACTAAAAGAGAACAACCAACCTCCAATGAAGTGGAAGCTAGGACGCGTGGAAACCATTCATCCAGGCGCAGACGGCGTAGCAAGAGTAGCCACAATCCGTACCACAGACGGCCACATAAAAAGATATTTTGCCAAGATCTGTCCGTTGCCGCTTGACGACAAAGAAGAGTGAAAGACTAATGACCTGTGTTTTTCTTTGTGGCGATTACGCCAAGTTAGTGTAATCGGTCTCATCGTTCTTTATGAAGAATCGACTGCATGCGACTTTATAGCCATGCACGGTTGAAACTTCTTTCAAGGTGGGGGCATGTTCAGTTTCCCCATCATGTCTGCGGAAAAGTGCGTAGTGGCAACGCCGCGTAATAAAAGATTCTTGGCGAGACCACCTACTCGACTCGCGTGTCCTCAGTGAGTTGTAGATCGAGAATTGTTGTATCGACCTGCAATTATTGTAGCGACCTGCAATTATTGTAGCTTGTAACGTAGATCGTAGATATTTTACATGTTTTGATTGTAACCTTAAGGCACGTCCACACTGGAGCAACATATGGCAACTTGTAGCAATTTTATGTTGCTACAAGTTGCTAAATGTTTAAATTCATTAAACATTAACATAAAACAAACTGTCCTCACTAGTGCCACAATGTTAATGAATGTTTGCACTTGTCGAATATCAAATTCAGTTGAGTACAACATTCTGTCCACACTGCTGTAGTTTTGTGACATGATGGAGGAAGACTTATTAACTGCTACCGCGTGCTTTCTAAATTTGTGTGGTGATTCACAAAAACGGAAGCGTAAATGTTGGGTCCGTCCAAGTTTGAAGAAAAGGGAGGAATATGGTGGACAGGAATTACTATCGGATTTAAAGAAAGATGACGTTTTATTAGAACTTCGAAACGATGGGTGCTTCAAAATTTTTTTGCGCATGAGTAGTTCAGATATGGAATTTTTGCTGCAAAAAATTGCACCTATGATTAGAAAAGCAGATACAAACTGTAGAAAGGCTATACCTCTACAAGAACGATTAGCTGCAACATTGCGCTTTCTGGCAACTGGAGATTCCTACAGCAGTTTGATGTATTTATTTAATATTTCGAAACAAGCTATCTCAAAGATAGTACCAGAAGTATGTGCTGCGCTAGTAAACGCAATTAAAGACCAAGAACAAACTGCATTCCATGCATCATTTTTTATTCTCTGCATTTATATTTAACATTTTTAGGATTCCAAATACATGGATGTTGTCTATAATTGTCAATTAAATTTAAACAATTCTCCGAAGTCCACTTAAACGCCATCACAAAAACCTAAAAATTCACGCACAGGCACTTTTTATAATAAAATACTAAACAGAACACTGAGACGCGGCGGTCTGTCTACTGTCTAGTCATACAATTTGCAACAGGTCTCAACTCGCAACAATCCGTCCACATCGAAGCAATATTGACAAATGTTTCACTTTGTTTCATATTATCCTTTGATCTTTACCGCTAAAAACGGATTTATGCAACATACTACAACTTATGTTGAATCGCAACACAACACAACATATTCCAACAAATATACACATTTTATGTTGTAACAAGTTTTTGTTGTATTATGTTGAAAAATGTTGCTCCAGTGTGGACGCGCCTTTAGAAATAAAGCTGATTATTAGTGGATGTAAAATTGGGTTTGATTCCAAATAAAGTGAAGAAAGTAATAAAAATCAAATTAAACTTAAGTTAGGTATAATATTTAATAAACCTTTATTTAAATATAAACTTCATCTATGAATTCGTTCATAAAAAATATTTGATTGATGGCAGCGGCAGTGTAAACGTATGTGATAGTCGCTCCTCGATACGTTTATAATTGTTATAATCCGGCATTATTTATATTAATTGAATACTTTTTACAAGTGATAGAACTGTTCATGGCTCCCAAAAAAGTTCAGAAATCAGTAATTAGTGAAATAAAAAATGTTACCCAACTTGATTCACGTGTTGACGAGTTACAAAAAAATGTGAGTAAAGAAATTGATTCACTAAAAAGTCAATTAATTGAGAAAGGTAATACTCAGATCATAACTCATAATGAAATTACAGAATTCATGAATAAAATTTCTAATCTCGAAAGTGTATTTAATAAGGAAATGGTCGACTTGAAATTCCTAATCAAAAGTAATGCACAAGAAATTATTGAAGCACATCAGAGAGAAAAATTTTCACATGCTCTGGTATTTTCTGGAATTGAAGAAAACCAATCTGAAAATTTAATAGACGTTTGTCTGAAATATATTAATAGATGTGTTGATTCTGTAACAAAAAATGATATTAATTATGCGTACCGAATTGGCCGGAAGGGTTATAGTAACAAACGACCTATTCTGGTTTCCTTTATTCACCGGTGGAAAAGAGATGCGATTTTTAAATCCAAAAGAAAATTAAAAGGATCTGTTGCAATCATTTCGGAGATGCTTACAAAAAAATCACACATGCTTTTGAAGACAGCACGTGATGTGCTGGGGATTAAAAACTGCTGGTCGTGGAATGGAAGGATTTTCAAATCTACGAATGGCGTCAAGATCGAGATACGTTCAGAAGAAGATCTAGTAGATAGCCGGTAATTTTTTAAGATTTTGTTATGTTTTGGAGCGGCTATTCATTGTCTACTAAAATTCTTTTTTTTCCTTTCTTTTTACTTCGTAAATCTGTGAAACTTTTAATTTTTAAACATTTGTATTTGATTTTCTGTTGCTTGAAACAGTTTTTTGATTTTGTTTATTCTTAGTCCTAAGTAATTCAGGTATATTTGTTTGTGTAATTTAGTTTATTTTGGTCAATTATTATTTTCGGAAGTACATATATCCCTGCATTTAAACACTTTGTATTTAATATATAAATATTCTGTTGAGTACTGTTTTTTGAGTACACGTGTACACTTTTTAAAAATAACATTAATATTCTGGTTATACAGTTCAACTATTTTCGTAAAATACCTGGCAGTTTGGGTTCTTTTTATAGTAACTGATACCAGCTAATTGTTTTGAGTTTTACTGACAACTCAACAACGAACAATAATTATTTTATTTAAGGTTCATATTAAATGAACAACTTACGATGTAACTTTATAATTAAATATTAATTATGGGAAAGGTACTTAATTTTGCCCATATAAATGTTAGATCACTCTTAGCCCATTTTACTGAAATTAAAAAAATAATTACAAAATATTCTTTTGATGTAATTGGTATCAGCGAAACTTGGCTGAGTGATCTCGTTGATGGAAATCAAATTATAATAGCTGGTTATAAATTGATACGTGTAGATCGAAAAGGCAGAGGCGGAGGTTTGTGTGTCTACATTAGAACAGATATTCAGCATGTATTGACCAGTACTTCGGATAAAATTGAACAGATCTGTGTTAAACTAACTGTAAATAAAGTAAATATTTCCTTTCTTGTTGTTTATAGGTCGCCATTATTTCAACAAAGTGTTTTTTTTTAATGAACTAGAAACTACTCTCACTACTATTATCCCATTCAGTGATTATATTGTATGTGCTGGTGATTTTAATGTAGATTTACTGAAACATGATTCAATCGAAGCACGTAAGGCTCTGGATATTTTTGAAGGGTTAGGGCTTACACAGTTAATAAATGAACCAACTAGGGTTACTGACCACAGTGCTACTTTATTAGATTATGTTCTTATATCTAATCCACAAATTGTTGCGAAATCAGGTGTTATTGATGTTAAGCAAATAGCTGATCATAAACTAATTTTCTGCAAGTTGAATATTGAAACTTCTGAAGGGCTTACAACAAAATTTGTCACATCTCGAGATTTTAAGCATTTAAATTATCCTCAATTTAAATCAGATCTTCAATCATTCCCTGGAAAAATATATATGATTTGAGGGATGCTAACAACAAAATTGAATTCATAAATGAAAACATTATTACTCTTCTTAATATTCACGCTCCTATAAAAACATATAAAATAACAAAAAAATACGCACCCTGGATTACTAACACACTACGAGCTATGATGCATGATAGAGACAATGCTTTGTCAAAATTTAGACGAACTAAACGTAAATCAGACTGGACTACATATAAAATGTTGAGAAATATTACAAATGTAGCTGTCAAAAAAGAAAAAAAAACTTTCTTTTACTCAAAGATTAGTACTGCCTCCAGTGAAGTTATATGGGATACTGCAAGATCGCTAAATTTATTGTCTAACAACAAATTATCGATACTTCCTGATGAACTCAGTGATGTTGAAAGATTAAATAATCATTTTATAACGTCCATTCCTACTATTTCAGTATCTGATGAACTGGTAGAGTATTATAATAATAATAAATTAACTGATAATTCATTTAAATTTAAAACCATTTCAGAATTAGACATTTTAAATATTATCACAAAATTAAAAAGTAAGGCTACGGGCTTAGATGGCATTAATATATTAAGTTTGCAATTATGTATTCCTTATATACTTCCATTTATTACTCATTTAATTAATTTTTGTTTGAAAAATTCTGTATACCCTGGTGCCTGGAAAAAATCTAAAGTTATTCCTTTGATGAAGGTTGCCACTGCTACAACATTGAATGATATTCGTCCGGTAAGTATCCTTCCAACCATGTCTAAGATACTTGAAAAGGTAATTGAAACGCAGCTTTTAAGTTTTACTTCTAAACATCATGTTATTCCAGAAACTCAATCGGGTTTTAAAAAACAGCACAGCTGCTGCACTGCGCTTTTAAAACTTACAGATGACATTGTGAAAGCAAGTGATGAAGGAAAACTCACGCTTTTGGTTTTATTAGACTACAGTAAAGCTTTCGATTCCATTAACCATAAATTAATGGAATCACTATTTAAATACATTAATCTTTCAAGAGATGCTTTATTACTATTAAAAGACTACTTAAGTTACAGGCTACAAGCCGTTAGTTACAATAACAAATTATCTACGTTTCTGTATAATACAAGAGGCGTTCCACAGGGTTCAATCCTTGGGCCGCTATTCTTTAATATATACATTTCTAGATTTCCACACTTCTTTACATCTTGTAGGCAGCATTATTATGCTGATGACATTCAAATGTATGTATCGTTTTATGCAGACGAAATTAAGCAAGCTATTACGGCGGTAAATTATGATTTGAATACATTATATTCACAATCTCTGCAAATGTGTTTAACTCTTAACCCAACTAAATCTAACTTTGTGCTGTTTGGTAGAAAATCCAGTCGCTTTAAAATTTCCGACATTTTGAGTAGCAACGAAATAGTTGTTAATAACCAAGTTATTGAGCGTCGACAGGTTGTTAAGAACTTGGGAGTGTTTATGGATGAGGATTTACGTTTTACTAAGCATGTATCTTTTTGTTTGCAGAGATCTTATACAAAATTAAGGTTTCTTTACCTGAATCGTCATCTACTTACAAGAAAAACTAAAATTATTTTATGTGAAGCATTGATACCTTCTAACTTAAACTACTGTGATGTTGTTTATGGTAGTTTCCTAAGTAAATCCGATGAGACAAGGCTTCAAAAATTGCAAAATGCTTGTATACGATATATATTTGGTGTTAGAAAGTATAGCCATATCAGTCATCATTACACGACACTGCAATGGCTCAGATTAAAACAAAGGAGAATATTACATGCTGCTTGCTTGTACTCCAAAATTTTGCAGTATAAAACACCCGCTTATTTGTATGAAAAAATTACGTATCGATCAGACGTACATAACTTGAATGTTCGTTTTAGGGGGACACTTACTCCGCCATTATTCAACTGTATATTTTTCAAATGTTGTTTCAGCTATTCAATTGTCAATATATACAATAACTTGCCAGCTAATATTCGTCATACCCTTTCGAGTAATGCATTTAAAAATAAATTGCTTGTTCATTTACTCTCTCAACAAGAATGAAATTGTAATGTAGTTGTATGTATATATGTATTCTCCCCTGTATAGGTTTTATATGAACATTTTTCATTACGTTGCTCAGCTTTTGCTGTGAATTAACTATGCTAAGGTTAGGTGGAAGAGCAGACATCCGTTTCACTCGGGACGGATGAATTGAACCTCGCCTTAATTGTATATCTCTTTTGTTATTATTTGCGTTTCCTTTTCTAAAAGTTAATAAAGGCATTATTATTATTATTATTATTATATCAATCCCAAACACTGACCGTGTTGCCAATACAGTTTAACGGCGCTTGGAGATTATCGCGGAAGTTTTTTGCTGTTTTTGGTAAAGTTTTTTTCTGATTTAGAGTTGTTTGTAAGGTACTTGGTGAAGAAAAGTGTAATGGCAAAGTGTGCCACAAAGTGGATATTACCGGTGCAAATCAAACATTCCCGAGGTTAGTGATTATATATTTTTGACGCTATTTTGCTTTTGCTCATGGGCGTACACATACTGTAGAAATAAATGAAAAAATATTCGATAAAGGAAAGGAATATAATATTCCCCCTAATAAAATATGTAAACAGTCTGCAACGAAGTAGAAACATTTCAAAAATGATACTTTATTTTTTTTTGCTGAAAAATATATACTGGATTTATGGTTTTCAAAAAAATATTCAGATTGTTTTAGTTTTTACTGTAGTAATGAGAATTAAATTTTATAATAGTATCCCACGATATTTGAAATATATTGCATCCGTGCATAAATTTAAAAGAGACAGTTAAAAACCAAAAACATTTAACTAAAGTGAATGTTTTTGCTAAAAACTATCTCATTGACATAAATGTCGATATTCGTTTGAAGAATATTTTTGAAACATTCGTTGAATTATGTCTAAACTGCAACATATACTTTGTTCGATCTTAATTTTATCTGTGTGTATCTAGTTTTTTATGTTATTTTCTGTGTATTTACATTACTGTATTTGTTAACATAAAGCATTGCTTGGTTCTAATTTATGAAGGTAAATGTTCTAGTTTTAGCTAGACTTTTTCATTTTAATTTGTTCATATTCTTGACTTGTCTTATATCATTATTTGATATTGTTGAATAATAAAGTCGTTGAAATAAATTCATTACTAGGTGTAGAAATGTTTGACATTCTTTGTATATCCGAGCACTGGCTATCACATACAGAACTGTCAGCAATTAATATAAATGGTTTTCCACTGTTTTCCGAAAATGTTGCGATATTTGGCAACACCAACATCAATATGAAAACTGTAGACTGTTCTAATTTTTGTCTTATTAAACATGCAAAATTTTGCGCTGTTGAGTTGGTAAACGAGAATACTGTTTTAATTTGCGTCTATAGATATTCGTCAACTGGTATCTCGAAATTTTCAGAAGCAATGTTTTTAACTAAATATAAATATGTTAGTCTAATTGGCAATTTTAACTTGGATATTGGTGATAATTGTGAGCATGACTGTGTCAATATATATTTGAACCCATTAGGGTAACTCCTTTTTTGGGTGGTCAATAAACATATCTATCTGTCAATAAAATATTGTATGACTTTTCTTTAAATATTTTACGCAATCATCAATATACTTCTTTTTTTTATTTACAAGCAAGTCGCATCTACCGCTGGGGTAATTAGCGACACAAGTATGGGTGGTTCATAGTTTTGTTAATGTCACTTACATATTGCTTTTGATTATAATTTAATTGAACTTCGTCGACTGGCGCATACATTCAACTATATTAATAATCTTAATCTAACAACGTTAATGTCGAAATTGATAGTTTATTATATACAAATTTACAATAAATTGTACAACTTGATGCATGTTTTACCTTCGATTGGTTTCAAATCGGAAGATAAACAAGAACTTAATGATTCGGAAAAACGTTATGTTTCGATTTGATGAGGTGACCAATAGTAGTGACAGTAATTTCTACTTTGGTGCTAATTGAATACTGACTAAGAACGATTTGTTCGGCTTTGAGTACACACTAGACTCGAACACTAATTAAGAAGCGGTATGCTTGAACTTGACTACACTTTGAAACGGTGTGTTTCAACTTATGAGTACGCACTTGTCGAATAGAAACGAAGTAACGATATGTTAGACTTAGTATCTCTGACTGTTTGAATTTGAGTGAAGATTACTTCGAAGTGTAACGACGACTGGCTTTTTCATGTTGTGAGACGTGTTAAATAGAAATCTTCAAAGAGACGTGTTTACACGTAGATTGGTGGGACTAAAAGCCAATAAACCTTTCTTATTGGTCAGTATTAGTTACCCGGATTGAACAATTGACAAGAATAAAAAATTGACGCCTACAATAGATATTTCAATTTCTATTGAACGTTCAAAAGATGAGACCGTCCTATTGTAACCTTTTATTCAAAATATTAAATATTAAAAGAGTCAGCCTTGTTTAATAGAAACTCAAATACAATGTGACAATAGGTCTTTCACGAATTTTACAATGTGCTATTTCGTTTGAACAATACTACTTTACAAATAATAGTTCCAAACGTGATATTTTCCAAATATTTAACTAAGCTACAAAATAAAGTGAATTTACGCGTTGAATGTACAACAATGGTGAACCGATGCAAAAAGAATTTCATATCTACAAATATTTAACACGTTTTAAAAAAAGTACCCAATTCCCAATCTTGAACAGCTGTTTAAAAAGATTCTGTGTATTACAGTTTTCCCAATAACTTCTTCTAAATTGTTGCTGAGGTTGTTGTCTTGTCTTGATTGTTGAAATTTTGGTCAATCGGTTATTAAATGTTTGACAGTCAGCTGAGTATTGCATAATTCACATATTGGGGATTCACTTTTAGTAATTAAGTAATGAGTAAGCTTGGTGTGGCCTATTCGTAACCTAGTCAGTTTAACTTGAAGCGATCTTTTGTTTATTGACTGCGACCGAAGTTTCACTTCCGGTTTCACGTCGCGTAGTTTCGATTGGGATGTTTGCTACAATTTTTGCACTTTTGATTTAAGTAGCGGTTTTATGTCGTTGTATACTACCGCCCGTTGTACACTCACGGTTTCACTAATTACTGCTTGTCGTGCTTCGTGGTAGGCTTCTTCGCTTCCTTGAAGGCCAGTATGAGAAGGAACCCAAAGTATTTCCACAAAGCTATTGGAATGTTGCAACTGTGATAATTCGACTCTAATTTGGAGTGCCATTGGATGTGTGGGATAAAGTTGATTGATAATATGGATTGAGTTAAGAGAGTCTGTTATTATGAGGGATCTTGAAGTATTTTTTGTTTTTATATGAGTGCTTGTAGAATGGCGTATAGTCCAGTGCAGACGCTGCTTATTTCAGGTAACTTGAATTGTATTGTACTATTTTGTATGATCACTGCCGCGCCTACGCCATCAGAGGTTTTGGATGCATCTGTATATGCGAGGTGAAATTGTGGATATTTGTCAAATATGGAGGCAAATGTTTTCCTAATTAGGGTATGGGGAGTTTCTGATTTGTTAAATTTGCTCAGTGAAGTGTTTGATATTTGCCGAATGTACAGTTTTGTACTGATTGGTCAGTATGTTAACGTAGACTGGATTCTGCTAGTTTGTGCTGATGGATAGGGCGTATGAAGCGGCAAGGTATTGTAAAGTTGGTTGCGTCAGTGTCAAGAATAAAGTCTCCCTCGGGTAATGGATATCCTAATATCGGCGCCGAGGTTAAATGCCTCTTCAAGGATTCAAAAGCCGTTTGACAGTCTTCGTCCCATTGGAAAGCTCTTGCTTCTTCTGTAAGCCGCGTTAGAGGCTTGGCAATATCTCCAAACTTCCTGATAAATCTTCTATAATACGTGCAAAGTCCAAGGAAACTCCTAATTTGATGTTTGTCGGTTGGTTGCGGCCATTGCTGAATGGAAGCAATTTTCTCTGGATCCACCGTCACTGCTCACTATATGACCTAGATAGTTGACTCGGTTTTGGAACAGCTGACATTTCTTCGGTTATTCAGCTGGGATTGGTACAAATGTTCTAGATGTTCGTGACCGTATCGCATGTCCAACCTCTTCTTCAGCAGCTCGAAGTCATCCGTTTCTTCAAGCGGTATCGTCTGAAGTACATCTAAGGCATCTCCACGATGCGCTACAGTTAGGTTCACTGCTTTCTCCTTATCGGACCAATTATTCACTCTAGCGGCTGCTTCAAACTGTTTCACATAATTGGTCCAAGACATTTTTCCATCGAACGTTGGGACCTTGACTCGGGTAAAACTGCCAATGTCTTCAAACTTAGGTAGTGTTTCTGGCTTGCAAGGTTTCGTTTGCTCGGTCTTCTTTTCTTCCTCGGGCGTGCCTCGCGTTCTCGAATCGGCAATATTTTCCTCCAACTCCTTGATTCTCTCGTCTATCGTTGTAATCTTATTCTCGATTTCAGATTTTAGAGACGTAATTTCATTTTCAACTTCAGCGGCAATGTCGTTTTTCATTAATAAGATATCGGCAGATATATCGTTCTTCAAAGTAGAAATCTTCTCGTCCATATTAACAGAAATGTCGTTCTACATAGCAGAAATCTTCTCGTCCATATTAACAGAAATGTCGTTCTACATAGCAGAAATCTTCTCGTCCATGTTAGCGGAAATATTAGCAGAAATGTCGTTCTTCATAGCAGAAATCTTCTCGTCCTTGTTAGCAGAAATTGACGAGATTAAGGTGGAAGCCTCGTCGTTGAATAAAACTGTTTCTGGATCAAAGCCGTCATTTTCCAGTGCCACTTTAAGTCTTTCTACTAATTCACTTTGCTTACCGGACGTTTCCAACTTACGATCTTCCAATTCTGCTCTTAATTCCGCCACTTTCAGATCCCTTAATCTCTTGGCCATTTTTACGTAGATATTAATTTATATTATCCCACTTCAGACACCAATGTAATGTTTTAGTTGATAATTTGACATCGTGAGATAAACAAGTCAATAAGTGAATATAAATCAGTTAAGTGTTTATATAAATTAGTTTAAGTGAATATACTGAGTATATATAAAGCAAGTGTTAGTGATTAGTTTAGTGTTTAAATAAATTAAGTAAGTGAACCTACCGTGTGTTTAAAATTTATCCCACAAGTTTACTGTTTAAATAAATAACAAATACATTACAGTATTTTCTCCGGAATTGTAGAGAGGGTTTCGCACTATAGGCTTTTTATTAGACTTGAACTGTTGCTATTCTTAGTGCTGTGTTTTGAATGGTTTCGAGCTGGTTTAGAGTAGTCTTTTTAGCTGTCGCATATACTATAGAGCCGTAGTCTATCTTTGAACGAATAAGTGTTTTATATATGTGCATTAGACATGTATAGTCAGATTCCCTTGAGAGTGTTCTCATAAGGTTTATACCAGTTTGGCATGATTTTTTAACATGTAGTATGTGCTTCTTCCAGCTGAGTTTTTTGTCAACAATCATTCCAAGAAATCTGATGTTATCGACATAGTCTAGGGAAATGTTATTAAGTTTAAGTTCAGGAGGCACAGGATTGTGTTTTCTAGATAATAATATGCATTTGGTCTTCTCTGTTGAAAATTGCAGTCCCGTGAGTTTACACCAGTTTTGAAGTTGGTTTAAAGTTTCTTGGATATGTTTCTGAATTGAGTGGATGTTCTTATCATTGGAGAATATTACCAAATAATCATCATATAACCTGCCTTTGACTAGTTTGTAGTGATGGTTTAATACATCGTGGACAGCAATCAGGAAAAGTGTTGAACTAATGACTGATCCTTGGGGAGTTTGTTGTTTTAGGGTTTAAGTGGTGTTATTGGTACGGACACGAAAAAAACGATTTTAAAAAAAATTTGTATGAATTTTAGTATGTTTCCTTTGATGCCCCATGAATGAAGAGTTTTGATAATGCCGTGACGCCACGCTGGATCGAAGGCTTTTGTGATATCGATAAAAACTGCATGGCAATCTTGTTTATTTGCGAAAGATTCGTGGATTTTAGATTGCAAATCAATGAGATTATCTAATGTTGATCTGTTTTGATGGAAATCGCTTTGTTCTTTTATTAAAAGGTTTCTGTCTTCTAATGTCCACAATAATCTTTTTTTCTGTGACAGGAAAAAAATTTGACATTTTATCTCTGTTGACAGGTAACAAAATACAACTTTTCACGAAATTACTTTTTTTCCCACGGGAAAAAAGTGAGTACTTTTTCCCGGATATATATACATATAGATAAAGGAAGATATTTGATTTTAGAATATTTTATTGAACATAAGTTACATTTCCTTTATATCAAGAGTCAGAGAAAACTCGGAATTAGACATTTTTTAACTTTATATTTTCCAAAATAACTACTAAACAATCACTGAGTTCGCCATTTTTGAATCAAATGACAGAATTAAATTGACATATATTTGATTACTTTGAAGTTTTCCTTAGCAACGCAGGTCTAATTGTCGCTATAACTACAACAGCTTATTAGTTTAAAAATTCAAATTTCATATCGATAACATTCTGACTTCAATATATTGTAATAATATGTTCTTTCACTATTGAATCGTCGTATTTCCTGTCACAGAAAAAATAGTGTATTAAACACGGGAAAAATATTAGACTTTAGCTCTCGGTTTGTTGTCTCCCTCCGCTTCGCGTCGGGAGACAACATAACCTCGAGCTAAAATCTAATACTTTTTTCCCTTGTATAATAAATAACTATTATTTATGATTTTTTTCCATTATTTTGCTTAGTACATTGGTAAGTATAAATGGCTTTCTCCCCAAACCTAACGATTGGTTGTGTTTACTATGGATTTATGAATGACTTGGTTCATCTATTTTTAGTTGAATGTTTTTGATTGAAAGTAATAAAATACACATATTGACAAACAAACTAATCTAACTACTGCCTCTTATCGTTTTATTTTATATAACTCATTTTTTTTAGACTTCTATGTTGCGGTTTATCATTATTGCAAGGTGATATTCTGCCGAAGAGTTTAGGGAAGAATGTACTTAGAGAACGAATATATTGTAGTTGTTTGGACTATTTTTGTAAACCAGTCACATGTCCGTCACAAGAACCTGCAGATTTAAGAGAAGACATATCTACACTGATAAGATTTTGGCAAACTTTACATTCCGATAAAAAGTACCTTAAAGCTAGTGATGTAGGAGGTATTTATTTATATATTCTCTGCTCTGCCTCTAGATGTTAAATTGTTATGAACATTTTAACATTATAGCCTGTTTGAAAAGTAGAGGGTAATAAATTAACCATTTATTGTAAATAGTTCTACGCCAAAATTGGCTTTATAACTGTTTTATTAGTGATTATCGTTGTATTGTTACTCTACTTTTCAAAATGAAAGTTTTTATTTGAATAATATGGCTGCTATTATTTTTTGCTACTTTTTAATCCGTTTGATGAACATAATGGACACCTTGTATTGAAACTATCATACTAAAGGTTAATATTATATTGTTTGAATAATTTTTAACAATATATTTTTTTAATACTATTTTAGAAGTTGAATTCACACCTAATATGACCACTACAGTACAAGGCAATGAATTGTCAAAACCCAACGATTTCAACAAAGCTCCAACTGGGTGGATTAATACAGTACCACTTTCAAGCAGTAGTACTACTTTAAGTAGAAGATCTGCTAAATCGACTAAACGTGTACCAGTTGCTGATAATTTTGTTAAATGTTATCTAAAAAAGAGAAATCTAATTTTGGAATTATTGGTAAGATATGAGATTTATAACAATATTTTTGAGCTTGCTAGTTTGGGTTGAGTTTTGGAAGTATTAAAAAAATAACTAAATTTATTAATTACTAACAACGCTAAACAAACTGTCTTAATATCAAATTACTATTTTGTTACAAATTTTGTTTTAATTCACTTTTGATATGACGTTGCGTTTTATTTTTAGGAGATTTTGCAATTTAAATTAATTAAGAATTTGTTTGCAAAGACGGTATAAATATCAAAAAAATCGTTGACTATAATTATGTCTGAATACTCCATCTAAATTGCTTTCTAATGATGTGCTGGCACATGATATATTCCCTATTTAAAAATAAGGGGTTGGGAAAGTGGAAGGAAGGGGGTTGACGTATGACAGATGTCTTTATTGTAAAAATGTATCCCCCTTAGAACCAAAAATCGATGTGTTTCAGCATTTCCTTAAAATCTAATGAATATTGCCAAATCTCGGAGTGAACTGTTTTCAGTGGCTCACTCTGTATATTTAGCCTTAGAAGCAACAAAATTTCAATTATTTGGAGTGTTTATAATGTTTTATTAAAGTATGACCAGATGAACTCAATCGATGGCTTCCAGATCTCCACTGATGCCCATTTAATAAAAATGAATTATGCAAAATACAGTTATGTAATGTTTTTCTTATTTATTTAAACAGTAAACGGGTGGGATCAATTTTAAACACACGGTATGGCTACATACGAATTTATTTAAACACTAAACTACTCACTAACACTTAATTTATATACACTTAACTATTCACTTAAATTAAGTTTATATACATATAACCTTAATTGTTAATTTATATCAACACTTTACTGTTCGCTATTTCGGTGTATTCTCCATGGTCGGTCCTTTATATATGAGTGCCTTTTTTACTAGATAATTCTAGATTTCGGCTTACACAAAAACAATTGGCTCTGGCATTTTGTAGATAAGACTGGTCACAAAAACAATGTCTAGATAAGATACTCACAATCATAAACAGTTCTAAGAAATCCCCGCGCATACGCCATAATTTTAACTTTCATACATGGCTTATACAGATTCAGATTCAGGGATTATACCAGTGTGCTGTTTCGTAACAGTTGCAATATAAAAAGTAAAAAAAATCATAATTAATTGCATAATTCTATTTCTTATAATTTTTTAAAAACGCCTCTTCGGGAAATGCCCTATATCAATGATGATGCTTTACAGGCTGTGGAAATCGAATTCCTTATAGTTTGGCATAACCCAGCACTTAGACCTGAAATTCAAATAACGGGCGAAGAAAACGTTGCTTTTTGGAGAGCTAAAACAATTACTGACAAACAGTGGCACGATTATACACGTTTGGCTTGGGATATATCACCTGTTTTAGCTGTTTTTCTACCAACAAGGTAATATACTTTGTATTAATTATGTATACATTTGTTCTTGTGGTTTAAAATGATTTATTGAGAACCAGCGCCATGCTTATTGCAGGTGCTATAACTATCAAATTAGTTAGATTTGGATTTATTAATTTTGGTAAATATTAAGCCATGTGAAAAATTAATGTAGATACAGATTTGTGTCAATAGATTGCTGTGGTTTGATGATGCATCAAAATAAGTATTCAAGGACTACTTAGTAATTTTTTTATTCTACATTACCAATAGATTTTAGATTGTAAATTCGGTCGTAATTGCTCTTCAGCCAATCAAACACTCACCAGCCTTTTCGCTTGTCTTTGTCCTGGCACTTTATTCCAGTGAAATTCATTAGATCTTTTTCCAAGCATTGAAACTCTTCTTTCAAGTGGGCTTTATAAAGTCCACAGAAAGGTTCCGGGCCAAGGAATTCGGAGTTTTCTTATTCTTTGGCAAGGTTGTCTGCTACCTCATTGCCTCTAACGCCCACATCAGAAGACCTGGTTGGTTGTTGCCAGTTGTCTTAGGGATTATTTACGGTCCCAAGTCAGCTGAGACTCACAAGTGTATGACTTCAGAGCTTTCAATGTGGTCTGGCTATCTGATAGTATATAGGTGTCTGCCCTCCGGGTGACCCTTTTGAAGCACTCCTGGGTTCAAATTTATATAGCATGTACTTCTTCTTGATATATGGTTGGGAGTTTGAGAGTCTGAAACTAGGCTCCGTCACGCTCACTCCAGCCCTTCCATCCATCTTGGATCCATCAGTGTACCAAACTGATGCGTTCCTTGCCAGTTGAGGTTTCATTCTCTGTGCCAATTTGGTGGTTCTCTATGACCGCTTCAAACTGCCTTCCAAAGTCGTACCTAAGTGGCATAGTATCTGTCGGTTTGGACATGGCTTCTAGGTAAATATGTTTCAAAATCTTTAAATGTACGATCAGATTTCCTACTTTCAGTTTTACTGATTGGCTTAGTCTAAAGGTACTGATTGCTGCTTCTTTCACTAGACGTAGATGCAGTGGGGCAGGTTCAGCACTGCCTTTATAGCCATATTAACATTAATCAGAATCTAGTTCTACAAGCTATTATGATAGATTCACTTGTGGGAAGTGGTTCTCTATGTATCTTAGATCTATTCTGTTGTTTCTGTATTGAAGTGTAGTTATTACTAAGGCTTTCCAGGTTTTGTCTGTATTTGCTGCTTTGTTCTTGAAATTATGGAATTTGGGAATCATGGTGAAATATTTTGTAATGTACCAAGGGACAGATATTTTTTGATTGTCCTCTCTTTATAACTGATGGTTCTGCTCTGTCTATGGAAATTAGAACCTTGGTTGAATAGTTCCTCTGCAGAATAGTAATTATAAAAGAGGAAAGTTTTTTTAGGTGATATTGAAAGGGAATCCACATTTAGAAGAATTGTATCCTCTAAACAAATTGGTTATCAGGTTTTCCGACAATACTTCAGTTTAGGAAAAACAAAAATGGCGCTATTTCAATGTTATGTTATTCATAATTAATTTTTTCCTGTACAGGTTTAGAATGAACGATGCTATTATAAGTGAAATAAAGAACTTGGTACAAATGAATCCAACAACGGTTGCTCATGTGGCTGAAGCCCTACAATATTTGGTTACTACTGAAGCTATTTTAAACGATAGTCCCAAGTTGGTCAATATGCTTACTTGGGCTCGTATTTCCCCAATACAGGTACAGTTGACAATCATTTATATATAAAAATATAATTTTCAATGTGTTACATTATGTTGACTATGACTATTTAGTTGGATTAGTTCATATTTTTATTATGAATAGTATAAACACCTTTTTAGTGTATTATTATCTTTCATGGTCATTTTTTGCTTAATGTCTCATTCCTTAATAAATAATGTTTTTTGAATTCTTTCTGTGTTTTGTGTTTGTCTCTACCAGAGTTATATCCAATTAAGGATCTCATTTTTCCTGTTTTCTCATTTGTTGCTCTTTTTAGGTCTTGAATCAATCACTGTAATTTCTTTTATCCCATTTGTAGGATCTTTGTTTATTTTGATGTTTAATAATCATATTATAATATAGTATACATTAATTATAGTGATTGGTTATAAACCTAGCCAGTATCTATTAGACTTTAATCATATTTTACTATATTTATTTATAACAAAAGTAGATCTATATGTTGATCCTAAAATATGTTACTTAACAATTTGAATTGATCAATATTTTATATATTTAAGAAACTTTTTTATTTTTTTCTATTCATGTCAAAAGTGTTCAAGCAAACTAGTAAATCTGATGGTGAATGCATTTAGTTTTTTTAAATTGATTGTTTATTGTTAGATTTTTATATGTCCTTTTTAATAAGATCTATCAAACCTCTATTTTCACTATAAGAGCCTAGTAAATAATATAAAACATATTTATATAACTTTTTTCATTGTATATTCCGCATTTAATGTATTTTAAAGTTTCTCGTTAGAAGGGTTCTGCTTATTTAAAACTGGTTATATGCAGAATAGATGTTCAGACAATTTATTGAAGGAAATATTGTTTGAATACATTTAAATATCCACAAAGTTACTTATTTGAAATATTTTCAAGTACATTGCACCACATAATTATTCTAGCAACTAGATTGAAATAAATAACAAAATCTTTCATTTTTATTTGCAGGCGTTGGCATTCTTCAGTCGACAATTTCCATCGCATCCAATATCAGCACAGTATGCTGTAAGAGTGTTAAGCTCGTATCCTGCCGACGCTGTATTATTTTACATTCCACAACTTGTACAAGCTCTGAGACATGACAAAGTAAGATATTTTAAATTCTATATGTTTTATAAGCTGTAAAAATTTGTATTGGTTAAAGATAATGTTAAAAAGACTATCAATATCGAATGTAGTCTGTAGGTAAATAGCAGTAAGTAAAACTCAAAATCAGTACTACAGCATGTATTAGTAAAATACGAAGGGGGCATTTAGTTTTGGCTCACTGAGCCATCATCAGACCTTAATGTGTACATCCATCCACATGTGAAATATCATAAAGAGAAAACCGTCACATGTTTGTGACATCCAGCAGATTCCAATATATGTCAGTAAGCAATAAGGGGATATACTATAGGGAAAATCATTCATAAAAATAGTAATGCAATTTTTTTTTCATAACTATGTAAAACGTAAAGCACAATAAAATAAAATTAAACAAAACAGGACAACATTAAGAAAAGTCATAAAATTGGGTCAAAGTATAAAAGAAAAGAAGAAAAGAAAACTAAATTGTACATCGTCGCCGACAGAATATGTCCGAAGCTGAAAGTCTAGTATTGTAGTATGTAAGCGCAGTGACTCAGTGACGAAAGAATTTTGTCTAACGAGTCACCATGCTCGGAAGTATTTTGACAAAAAAGAGCAACTTTATTGTCTTTAGAAGCACTTTGTGGAGGTAATTGTCCTCCAATTACCCACCCAAGCCTTGTCAGCTGGAGAGTAGGAAGTTTGGGACCCAGTCTATAGATCTGCGGAAGTAAAATTTCATAATAGGCATCAGCGCCTAAGAGGATGTCCACATCGGAGGGGATATGGAAATCTCGATCAGCCAGTTTGAACATTGGAGGAATGTTCAACTTATGTCTATTCAACGGAATTATAGGCAACATAGAAGTAATTACAGGAAGTACTGCACAGGAAACCTTGAGTTTATAGTCCTCCTTAGTATTGGAGAACATTACAACGTCTATCATTTTGTTCGATATTGTAGGAGTGCATTTAATGCCGGAAAATTGGATTTGATTATCATAAGTTTTGAGATGCATCGTTCTAACGAATTTTTCAGAAGCGAAAGAACATTGGCTGCCGTTGTCTAGAATTATTCTAACCTTAACAAGGTTACCATTATCGGAAAGAACATGTACGACCGCTGTGGTCAATAGAACTTCGGGACTTCCTTGATCTACAAAGAGGGAGGATGGCCCCGAGGGCGGAGAAACATTAACTTGAGCTTTAGGCTCAGCATTTCGGAACGGTATTGCATCTGCAGCGTTAGGAGTTGGCGATTGACGAGACTGTGCTCGTCGATTCTGGTTAGAATTGGAATTTTGAACATTCCTAGGAATGGCCCCGGTACTATATTGTGGACTAAAAAACGCTCTCGGACTTTAATTGGAATTTTGGAGAACTATTAGTTGGCACAGAAGTTCGGTGAAGGAGTGTGTGGTGTTTTTTGCCATATTGTGATCAGTAATTTCGTCATTTACTCCTTGGTGAACTAGGAGACACGTTTTTTACATGTAACGACATTTTAGAATTTGCCCTTGAGGCACCTTTTTCGGCTTTTACTTCTAGTGCACTAGCTTCGATAATCTCGAAAAATTCCTTCAAAGTAAGATCTGATTTTGAATCTCCAGAGCCGTAGTCTAACTTTCTCATGAGGATGTTAAGGATAATTAAATCCCAATGTAGGGTTGGGCATTTTAGATTTTTTAATGAGTCCAAATTTTTTCGCATTCTTACTAAAAATTTTCTTAAGGAAAATGGTGTACATTTAGTTATGCTAGGACTATCTATTATTGAATTTAAATGTGAATTTATAATAGCTAAACTGTTTTCGTACCTACTTTCTAAAATATTAACTGCAGTTTCAAAATTACCATTGGTTATTTCTAAGGATTCAGTAAGAGATAACGGTTCTTCTTTCAAATAGGACTTTAGGTAAATTAACCTTTGAACATTTGTTAGCTGACCGTTATTCTTTATCAAGGCTGTAAACAATTGATAAAACGGGGCCCACTTAGTCTAATCACCGACAAAGTGGGGTATAGAAAATTGGGAAAGTTTTACCCCTAAGTTTTGCTCATTTGTTATTAATTATGGTTCGGATTCGGAGCTGTGTAGGAGGTACAGATAAACTGTGAATTTTTTGTTAAAGACAATCAATTGATTTATCAAATTTGTCTTGATATGAATCTCTATCTTCAGCATCTTTTTTATTAACATCTAAATCCTCAATTTCATTTTGAGAGTCGTTATATTTAACTCTCTCGCACTCTAATTTAGTTTTAAGAAGGAAAACATCTTTCAAAATCTATATTTTCGATTATCCAATTTTGGGTTTGTGTGATTGCGGATTTAGCATTTTTCCTAGCTTTTAGAAATGCTTGCATTGTGTGTTTTGAAACGAAAAACTCAAACTATTAAAAATAGAAATTATACAACTATTCTAAAAATGTAAGAACTACGCAGGGTCCTGTGGAAACTGCACTTTTCGCTCGCTTTGACTACGCGAAATCGAAGCTTTTTATGCGGAACCAGCGACACTAAAGTTGAAGCGACTTTATGTAAAGCACTGTGAACGCAAAGTTTTTCTTTCTTAAAAGAAACTAATCGAAATCAAAGTGTTCCAAAATGGGGCGCAAACCCATAAACAAATTCAAAAAATAAAATATGAACACCAAAAATTATATCATTAAACAGTCAATAACAGTATGTAGGTGATATTATTTAAAACAAATAAATCACTATGGAATGGAAGAAAGGGGTTTAAAATTGTTTAGTATGACCTTGGAATATTTACCACAACTTTTTTATTAATTAATTTACTAACTAAATGAAAGAAATTAAATTTAAATTTAATTTATGGATATTGAGCTCGAATTATTTAACATATGGGCCAGGAATTTCTTTAAAGAACAATATTACTAGTTATTAATGAGCTGTCTACCTTGAAATAAGAAATATACCTGTAAGAAACTTAATATAATTATAATTTTTTTTAAAATAAACAGAACGGCATTATTCTCCAAATTGCCCAATGGAGACCAGGAACGAGATATTTTCACCCAGAAAATATTTGTAATCGCCCCACTTGGAAGGTCGTTGTATTTTTTAATACAATGCAGGAACAAACAGGAACTATTTATGTTAAAAAAATACCGTATAGTACGGTTTAAATGATCGATGAAAAACTAATTATTATGTCAGAAATTATCTAATGCAATCCATGCGGCTTGCAAGAATCAAATGCATCTAGGCTCGAATGACTATATGATAAAGCTGGCCTTTCGTTCAGACTGAATTTTTTAAACTTACTCTTCGATAACCTTTTGATAGCGGATTGGAAATCAATTAATAAACGCTAGCTTGTGTAAGATTAACTTCTGATTTGGATGATTGATTCTTTATTTAAAGCTGTTAAAAATATTATAATTATTTACAAAATTACTACACCGCTTTAATTAGGAAATTAGGTAGATCAGCTCGAATACTAATGTAACTAAAATGAGATTATTTACAATTGATTTTTTCACTTCAAAACACAAAACACTTTCATTTTATTAAGAATTTTATGCTGTATATATCGGTTGAAGTCATTATTGCAGCACCCACTCCAGCTGGTGATTTTGAAGCATCCTTGCAGACTAAATCAAAATCATTTTAGTTTTCATGCAGTGTTCTGTTGAGTTCTGTGACGACTTCATAGCGATTTATTTCTCTAAGGGTTAGTACAGCAGTGTGGAACAGAGATTGTCCAAGGAGCTGGATGATCAACAGTGAATGGAAACATTGTTGGGAACTCTAAATGAAATTTTTGAAGAAATTCTCAAACTCTAGCGTAAAATGGCTTTGATCAATGCAGTTTTTTGACAAAAAAGTCCTTATATTTATTATTGAATGTGTTATTATAAACTGGTTGTGTGACATTAGTGGATACGGCAGCTGCATAATTCAAACTCAGTATAGCATGTCTGTAACTTAAAGGTGGTTCACCAAGGAGATTTTGGATGCTGGTGTTAGGGGATATCTTAAACGAACCTGAAGCTATTCTTAATGCTATGTTATGGATGACATTAAATTTACGAAGTACAGATTTGCTGGCAGATAAATAAGATATGGAGCCATAATTTATTTTTGATCTGATGATTGTTTTGTATATCAGAAATAGTGTAGCTTGGTCGGATCCCCAATTTATATTTCCTAGGCTTCTCATTAAATTGAGGCGCTTCGTACATATTTGGACCAACCTCTCTATGTGATCTTTCCAAGTGAGCTTATGGTCGAAGATCATTCCTAGGAATTTTGCCGAAGATTTAAAGCTATTTTGATTATCGAGCGTCAGTTTAGGAGTAGTATACAAACGTTTCCTGCTAAATGATACACCTGTTGCTTTGGTAATAGAAAATTTGAAACCAGATTGACGAGACCATAATTCCAAATTCGAAATGAATTCTTGTATAAGTCGTGATATGGTGTTCATATTTTTGCCTTTTTTGTAAACCACTAGGTCATCTGGAAAACTCTATCTTTTAGTGGTATTTTTAAATTATCAAGAATGTTGTTGATGACAATCAAAAATAGGGTAGGACTAATATCTGATCCCGGTGAGATTCCATTTGCTTGGCGGTAAACATTAGACAGTTCGTTATCAACCCGAACTTTGAATGTTGTGTTGGCAAGAAAGTTGTTGATAAAAGCTAGGCAATTTCCTCTGATATCCCTTTTGTGCAGTCGCATCAGGATGTTTCGAGTCCAGCAGGTATCAAAAGCTATTGTGATATCAAAAAATATCGTAATGCATAATTGTTTGGTGGCATAAGCCTCATTAATCTCACTTTACAAATCAACAATGTTGTTTAGTATTGAGCGGTTTGGTCTAAATCTAGTTTGTTCTTTAATTAGGAGATTAATAGTTTCTAGATGCCACATGAGTCTTTTGTTGACGATTTTATCAAGCAATTTTCCCATAGAGCAAGTCAGAGAGATTGGTCTGTACGAGTTCGCTTCTTGTTTGGGTTTTTACTTTTCAAAAATGGTAGGATGATAGCTTCAGACCACAGAGAAGGAAAAACTTTTTCTTCCCAAATCTTATTGAAAATTTTCATGAAGTGCCATTTTGCTGAAGGTGGTAGATACTTGAGAAATACTGATGAGAGTTTGTTAGATTTGTGTCTTATAATTAAGAAAATCACGTGTGAAGATTGAAGTTGACGAAAGTTCTTGATAGGTTTGGCCCAGAATATTAGCAATATCTAATGTGGATGAATAGTAATGATCATTGTGTTTAATGTTACGAATAGTGCTCTTTGAACTAAATCCATTCATTTTTCTGATTTTGGTCCAGTTTATTCTAGAAATATATTCCTGCCATGATTTTTCCTAGGATTTTTTGATTACGAGTTGTGCTTTTGCTTTGTATTTCTTCAGCTCTACATGATTTTGGAGAGTTTTGTGTTTCTTATACCTATCCCGCACAGTTTTTGCTTCCCTGATAGCTTTTTTACATTCTTGATTTCACCAGGGGACAGGAGTATGGCCTTTTCTTTCATTAGTTTGGCTAATGTGCTGACTGGCTCTCTCCAAGATGATTTCAGTGAAATTTAGTACACATTTTTGGTTATCATTGGAAATATCGCAGTTATCCATGTTTAGTTCAATCTGATTTGTGAAAGACGTCCAATCTGCAGATTTAAATCTCCATATAGGCAAGTATTTTGATGAACATTTTCCTGGAGACGTACGATTCTCAATAATGATTGGAAAATGGTCACTTCCCTAGTTGTACGAGAGAACTTCCCATGATAAATTGGCAGTGAGTACTGGTTCACAGAGGCTTAAATCGATAGCAGATGTTTCTCTGGAAGATATGTTGAACCTAGTATGGTTTTCATCATTCAGAAAATTCAATGGAATGTCCGCGATGAGTTTTTCTAGTGTATATCCTCTTGGGTTTGTCAATTTACTGCCCCAGATTATATTATGTGCTATGAAATCCCCAATGATAATGTTTCGATTTGGTATCTGATTTAGTAAGTTTTCTAAGTCTTTGTATTCTATTGTTGAATCGGGAGCAATATATATGTTAGGTGGGTAAGGTTTTATGGCTAGTGAATGTTACAAGAGCTTCAATGTCTGAGTTTACGTGGAAATAGTCTGCTTGAAAAGATTTGCTTATTAAAGTTACCAATCCACCACTGGCACATCAGGTGTTGTTACGAGCTTTGGAGAAAAATTGGAATTGACTGTTTGAGTAGTTGCTATTTGGTTTAAGATTGGATTCTTGAAGACTCATGATGTCCGGAGAGTATTCTTGAACAATGGTTTGTAACATATCAAGTCGATGGTAGGAACCATCTATGTTCCATTGAAGTTTAGAATTGAATTTTCGAGTAATTTAAGTAGGGTATGATGTGACGAATTAATTATTAGTTGATGAATCCGATTCTGAATCAATTATATCTTGGCCTAGATGAGCAAATATCTTTTTTTTAGTTTGGTGATTCTCGTTTTTGATGACTTATCATTTATGTGAGGATATACTTCGGTTAACATATTTGTATGCGCAAGATCAGATGTGAAATCTAAAGCGATATTTACAGGTTCGGGTGAGACGGTTACATTATCTAGTAAGACAAATAATTAATCATAGTCCAAAACAAAAGGTGGCGAATGATTTATGATGAACTCTTTTCGAGATATACATAACTGTTTCTTGCTCATTTTGTTCTTCTTTGGAGTTGGCGGCTTTGATTTTGGAAATCATTTTTCCGGCGTTATGTTATTATCGCTATCAGGAGTACGGGTATCTTCCATAGGTCTCTTGTTTGTAGCTTTAGACATTTTGGGGATATTTGTTGTTTCTATTTCTGCTTCTATATTTATTGATTTTGTGAGTGTCTCTTGAATAAGTGAAGATTCTTCTGTTGTGGGATCGGATGTCAAATTTTGTATTTTAATATTATATGTTGACAATTTTTTTGGGGTTAATGATGAAGAAGATAGTTTCTATTAATGCTGTTGAAAAAGTTTGGGAAATCGTGAATTCTTGGTTATTTGTTGTTGAACTAGATGGGTTACGTTCTGATTTGTTGGAAGTATTGTTATATTGTGAGGCTATGTGACCATTAGCTTTGCATTTGTAGCATGTTAGTCCATCTTTTTGGTGAAAAACTCAGTAGCTGGTTTGTTCGAATTCGATCAATATAGAATTTGGAAGTGTATAAGGGCTTACGTAAATCTGACTTCTGAAACTTAGGATGTGGCTATATTCAGGTAATGTTGCGACGATTTTTAGAAACGGCATGGGAGAAACTTGATTTAGACCTATTTTTGATCTCATCTGTTAGTAGTTGATGTGGGATAGTAGTACATATATTGGAGAGTATGATTCTATCAGCCGGAGTTATGAGTTGGCGAGCTACTAATTTTTAGCCGTTGATGGCTTTGGAGCCATAATTTTTCATGAAATTATCTACTATTGATTTGTTTGCTAAATACATACAAACACAGCCTTGATGAGAAAATATTTTTAAGTTAAATGATTGATCCCAATGGGATAAGGTAATCCTGTAATTGGGCATTGTTGATAGCGCAAGAAGCAATTACTTGTGCTTTCCTTGGAAAAACAGCTTGATTAACTGTTAATGAATAACTTTTGAGAACTGTTGTAGAAGTATTTGAGTGTGGGTCATTGATTATAGACATCATTTAAGTTCGATTTGATTTGGCCGGAAATATTGAGTATATTTATGGCCGCTATTAGTAAATAGTGGCATGCGAAACTAGTTTGTTGTTTATTAAAGGTGATATGCTATTTAGATTGACTGTGTTTATGATGAGGAAGTCGCTTATCTTTGATAATTTTAGAAGACCAAGATAGATAAAGTGAACTTACAGTTTATGAAAGCATATTGCACTATACAAAATGAATTAACCCTTTCACCGCGGTGCGCGTTGATATCAATTTACTGTCGTGTGCGACTGAGAATGTCTCCCGAAGCCTGACCTTGCCTGTTTCTCGCTTTATAGAAAACGTGCGCCTATGATTTGGTAAATACACACATTTCGATGCTCCATTAAAATATCAAGTTGCTGTTAGTATTAAATACTTGAATATTTTGTACGTAATTGTTAAAGTGTTAGTATTGCTGTTGTGACAATAATTATATACATCAGTGAATTAAAAAGTGCATTTTGAACGAACTACTGTAAGTACCCATTATCAGTTGAACTTTTTTCTTTACATTCATCAAATTTTGTGAAGGTCGGCGATGCCTATTAACTGCGGTAACTGTTCCAAGTCTGTCTCCGATCGAGAATCAGTACTTCAGTGTGACGGCTGCAAGCGATCACTACACATGGAATGTACGGGAATATCTGCGTTTGATCGCGTAACGCGTCAGAAAGTTCGAGGTTTGAGTATTCTGTGTAACTCTTGTGTGGCCAACTTGAAAAATTTTCTCGACTTAAAGAAACTCTTTACTGATTTTAAGACTGATCTGCAGACAAAGATAGACAATCATATTGCTACTCTTACAGCCGAGTTAAATACGTTAAAAAATAAAATTGCCACTGTGGAGGCAATTAACTCCGTCGAAATCACCGACAAAATCGCGAACGAAGCTGTCGAACGCATGGTCCGTGCCAAAAATATTTTGATTAAAGGTGTACCAGAAACTGACGGGGATTCCATCGTTAAAAAAGAATGTGACCGAGCTGCAATTAAGGAAGTGCTCGACGCTGTCGGCTGTCCCACCTCTTCGGTCACATTTTATCGAATAGGCAAACCAAATCAGCGCTTTCCCTGTATGCTAAAAGTAGTCATGCCAACCGAATCAGATGCCAAATACATTCTAAAAAATAAGAAAAAGGCTTTAGAGACTCGCTCAACCAGCAAATTTTCAATTATGGATGACAAAACTCCAACACAACAATTGTTTCTTACAGAATTGCGCAAGGTTCTGGAGAATCGCACCAATAGTGGAGAAAAGAACCTTACCATAAAATGTGTACGAGGATCACCAAAAATAGTTACATTTCGCCAATAAATGCTCTTCTCAAAATGTTGAAAACTGGTTGTTACTTTGTACTAATCAATACTCCATATGTGCCAAATTTAATGAATTTGTATGTTCGGTTGATTTAATTAAACCCTCCATAATACTTATCAGCGAAACTTGGCTTAAGCCTTCAATTTCGGAGTCAGTGGTTCGAATTGATGACTTTACTATTTTTCGAACCGATAGACCCAACCGTCCTGGAGGGGGTGTTTGCATATACCTCTCTGATTATATAACTAGTAATTTTTCTGTATCTGAAACAAATATAACTGTCCCAAACATTGATGCTATATGCATTAAAATATCCAAAAGTTTCATGTCCATACACTTAGCTTGCATATATCGTCCAAGCGACTCACAATTGGCAGATAATGTCACTCTCCTTGATAAACTGGATGAGATATCCATGCTTGACAATCTAGTTATCATTGGGGATTTCAATTTTTAGGATATATCCTGGCCGATAATAAATATTCCTGAGGGCAATAATGCAAAAAATTTGTTTAAGCAATTTATCCAAAACTCGAATTTAACCCAAGTTGTCCACGAACCTACTCGTTTCCGAGACAATAATAATCCTTCTACCCTCGATCTTATTTTGACCAATGACGAATGTTTGCTATCATGCCTGGAGATCAGTTCACCAATAGGTAAGTCCGATCATGTAGCAATAACTGTCAATATTCAACTTAACTTACCCGCTGCTGACGATGATAAGAATTACATGACTATCGAAGTAACAAATTTTATAAATGTCAATCATACTCTCTCGTCCATCAATTGGGATAACATATTGCCTGATAATAATAACTGTATACATTTATGGAAATGTTTCTATGACACGGTAACAAAATGTTTGAATGAGAATACGAGAGAAAGAAGAATTTTCCGTAACAAATTAAAGCCATGGATCAATAGTGAAATACATGATTTGATAAAACATAAACGAAATTTGTGGAGAAGATTTAGATGCACCAACAATAATGAAGATTTCTTAACTCACAGAAGATTCTCTAATACAATAATTAGTCGGTTGGCTAACGCCAGAAGAGGTTTCGAGGAAATAGTGCTAATAGTGGTAACCCTAAAAAGTTTTTTAAGCACATGCGTTCCTGTCTTTCGTCTAAAGTTGGTGTCCCTTTACTTAGGAAAAGTGATGGAGTATTATGTTCGTCTAATTATGAAACTTCCGAAACGGTGTCCATTAGTTTTTCTAAGGCTTTTACTTCTGAACCAATTGATGACACTTTGCCTCCAATATTTGGTGCTCGTGTCTTAGAATCCCTTAGTAATATTTAATTTTCACCCCAGCAAATTAAAGAAAAAATATTAAATATCAAGACGAACACTTCTCCTGGTCTTGATGGTTTGCAGGCGATGTTTCTTAAAAAAATTGCAGACTCAATTTCCTATCCACTTTCAATCATCATGAATGCCTCTTTCACGCAATGTTTTATTCCACCAATCTGGGAATCGGTGTCAGTTACTTCTATATTCAAGAAGGGCAATAAACTGGATCCAAGCAATTACCGACCAGTAAGCCTGGTACCTATTGTTTGTAAAATTATGGAATCTATTATTAGTGAGGCCATGTCTAAGTTCCTTCTTCAACAAAATGTCATACCTCTTCACCAACATGGTTTTGTTCGAGGTCGCTCCACCATGTCCAATTTTCTTCACTGTGTTAATGACTGGACAAAAGCTTTAGACAACAGAGATCCAATTGACGTCATTTATTTGGACTTCTCCAAGGCCTTCGAAAAAGTTCCAAAAAGAAGACTTTTATACAAATTAGATCACTTTGGCATACGGGGTAGCCTGAATTTATGCATCTCCAATTTTTTATCGGTCAGGATTTTTAAAGTCAGAGTCTGCCGAGAGTTTTACAATGACAGGCCAGTTTCTAGTGGTGTTCCACAGGGTTCCGTTCTTGGCCCATTGATGTTTGTTGTTTACGCAAGCGATCTTCAAGTATTGGTCTCAAACTCAGTTTCTTTTTATGCCGATGACACAAAAATATTTGCTAACCCTTTAAGAGACCATCTCACCCTCCAAAATGACCTACACACCATACAGCAGTGGTGTTTGGACTGGTTGTTTCCCCTGAACATTAATAAATGTAATGTACTCCACATTGGCAAGACCAATCCCAATTTATCATACAACTTAAATGGGCAGATACTAAATACGGTTACCAGCCATGATGACCTAGACATCTTAGTGAACTCAAATTTATCGTGTGTCCGTATGCAACCGCGCGAAATCCAGACTCTATCTGATACAAAAATCGTTCTCTAGAGTGTCACTTGAAACTTACTGTAAACTGTACAAATGTTACGTGCGTCCTATTTTAGAATATGCGGGTCCTGTGTGGTATCCTGATTTTATTCGCGACCAAGTTTTATTAGAAAACGTGCAAAGGAGTGCTACTAGACTTGCATTCGGTCGCGTAAGGCCTTCATATGAGGAGCGACTGACTGGGGGAATCTCGTTTCAAGACCGTCGGCTTCGGGGAGACTTGATATTATGTTATAATATAAAATCATTAAGCACAACTTTGGTGATCTTCAATCTATGTTTCTATTCAACACTGATCTTAGACTGAGAGGTCACCCGTTTAAACTTAAGAAGGAGTCCTTTATATCCCAAGTAAGACAGCACTTTTTACCAAACAGAGTGTTTGATGTCAGGAACAATATTCCTGATGAGGTTGTTGACGCACCATCAGTTAACGCATTTAAGAACAGAATTGATAGACTTCTATTTAATAGTTAATAGTGCGCATTGTTGCATTTATTATTTATCTTCATTTGTTTTATTTATATCGTTTTTTGCTGTATAGTTGTTGTGGTTATTGTTGAAAACTAGGATTTTGTTAATTATTGTTGATTTGTCATTGATTATGTTTATAGGTGTTTAAGCACTTATTTATGTTTTCAGATCATGGGCTTCATAGGTTCTTACCTCAACACTTATTTCTATTGTAATAATAATAATAATTTTTACGCAGTACCATACCATCAAACTAATGTGGATTACTAAACAAAAATAAATAAATAATTTATAATATTGTTCAGAATCTTTTTATTTGAAATATTATAAATGAAATTAATTTAACAGCAAACATTAATATACAACAATAAACAATTATTTATTATATTTTTATTTAAAAGAGCATCCATGGCACATTCTGGAGTTTTTTTGTCTAATTAAAATCATAGATGAATGGAAAAAGGAACGTGACCAAAAAGTTGTCTTTAGATTCGTGATCAGTTTTTAAATTCACCAATTTTTCGAAAAACACTAATATCTACAACGCTAGCGCAAAAAATTATCCAAATATTACCCTTGATGTTTATTGTCCAGAAACATACAATAAATACAATAAAATAGTTTAACAATACTCTTAAACTGAATCTACATCAGCAAATTATTTATCGAATATATATATATATATATATATATATATATATATATATATATATATATATATAACATTAAACGCCACTGACACCCTTCTACAAGTTTGAACATCTCCAGACGGTTCCCGCATTTACGGCACACAAAAATTGCATGATGTCTTTTGACATCTAGCGTCCAGGGGAGGCAACAACATATAAGCAGATATCTATTAACGAACGCACTTGTACGAGTCCCGCAGTTAAACTTATCGGAAGCCCTTGCGTTTATACACGTTTTGCGCACTTCAGTTGTCATTTTCTGCTGCAGCTTCGGACGGCTCCCGCAGTGAAAGGGTTAAAAAGGTATAAACCAATTGAATTTGTAATATTTCAGGAGCTGAACCAAAACTAGACTAATCATTTGTTCTGCCAGAACCGAACTCCCCTATTTAATTATTATTCATTGTTCTAAATTAACCCTTTTTACTTGGGCTAATTAGAGGGAATGTATGTTATCTGGTTATTCGAAGGACCACTATGGTTGTTTTTCACTGATGTAAATCTGAACCGTAGAATGAAATTAAAACACTTATATCACGTTATGATTTATATTGTCATGAACTTATAATTTTATTTATTTTGCGTCGACAATTAAGACTTCACTTGTTATTTACGCGATGAATGAAGATATTTTGCACATACTATGACGATTTATGAGATGACTAAAGCTTAAGGACACATGTTTGTTCCCGGTATGAAAACGCCGGGTGCTCTTCTAAACTGAGTACCTTTGTGTACCACGTTCAATGATGAAAGAGAGCGAATGTAGGGTATATGGCGGGTCTAACCAATTGGATACGAGTATTTTGGAATGTAATGTTCAAACACAAGTGAAATTGCCAGTTGGAGATATGTTTTTTTTGAGCTTGAAACGGTTTCGTAGAAACAGATAACAGGGTTTGGACGAGCGTTTTTATGAAGAGATAAGATGTCGGGGACTTTGATATATTCAGTGGAATTTCAGAAAACGATATTTATCTGTTTTTCTTAGGTGTTAGTAAATTTAAATGACTTTTTTGGTGATGTAAAGAAATATTAACTGTTGAAAATAAGGATATATTTAGTTATCTGTTTTGAGCATAATATTCGAAATGTAGTATACAGGGGAAATTGAAATAAAATCACGGTAGAATTTGGTAATTAAAAACCAAATTCGAACATATTGGGGGCACGGGAAGAATGGAAGAGATGTGAGAGATGGCTGCTCTCAGACATCGAATGCTGATGTTAGTGACAGGGTTAGATAGCGTGAGTGTGTGTAAAGTTTTGATGCAGGATTGTGAATGAAGTGAATAATTGTGAGAGTAACTATGTAAATAGGTGTATAGGGGTTGTAAAGTAGACTAATGTAGGTGTCAGAGTGTTGTAAGGACTCCGACGTCATGAGTGTAAACGAATGGTTAGGGTTGATGTTAGAGTTGTGAGAAATCTAACGTCATTATTTAACGAATGAACAAGGGTTGATGTTAGAGTGTTGTAAGGACTCTAACGTCATGAATGTTACGACTGAATAATATTTGAGGTTAGAGTGTTGTAAGGACTCTAACGTCATGAATGTAACGAATGAATAAGAGTTGAGGTTAGAGTGTTGTAAGGACTCTAACGTCATGTATGTATGAAATGATAAGGATTTGATGTTAGAGTGTTGTAAGGACTCTAACGTCATGAATGAATGAAATGATAAAGACTTGACGTTAGAGTGTTGTAAGGACTCTAACATCTGTTACGGTTCCACCGAAACAATGTTTTATTCGGATTTATAACAACATAAACACATAATGTAATAAATTACTTACCCAGCAGTTGAAAGCTATTTATTAATTGATAACAATTTCATTATTGGATATCATAAAAATCCTTTGTTTACAAAGTAATTAATCTAGGTTAGTTCATATATGTCAACTTAATCTGCAAGTACTTCTTCTTTCTGATTAGTGCTGAGTACCTAAGTACATTTATCAGTTACCTGTGTAGTGGCTACCTGTTCTATGGAGGTAAAATGTTAGTCTGACATAAATAGAGGAAATTTTATGTTTCCGAATTCCCTCCATATTTCATACCTTTTTTTGGTTTTGAGGTTGTCTTAGCATGTGCTGATGGCATATTTTCGTACTTAACGGATTTTGTATCTTGAAACCAAAGAAATAATTGTGGTTTAATGTTGGATTATTATTATAAATTTCTGGTGAAATTTCACTTTAAGTGGATTCAATTGTAATTCAATAAGAAACCTAAAATATAAACAATAAGGCCATCCTCCACCATCGGTAAGTGTTCAAATGTACATCCAGTACTTATAATTTTATTTTACTCATCATATCATTGCTTTTAGGCCTTCTTGCCTCAAGTATCACTTGCAACCTAACAAGATTAGCATTCTTTTATCCAGATTGCTGCATGGTATTCTGTGTAACAAGTAGTTAGTACATTGCTCGACCTTCGCATCCAGTATCATAGTCTTTTTTTTGCATGCTAGTTCTTAGTCTGGTGATTGCACACCCCTAGGATTACACCCGTAGACTTCACCATCTGCTTGTACCTGCTGATGGACGGTTTTTCCTGCTACGTAAATTTGGCTTAGCATGCACTCAAGTAAGAGCTTTCCATTTTTATAAGTAGCATCTGTACCCTGTAAAAAGAAACGCCATAATAATAGTACTACCCCTAGTAGATATTCATTGATTGATTCCATTTTTTTTATATTGTAGTTTAGAATATAGGTAATAATACTTACACTTTATGTAAACCAATTGGTCCAATTGGGGCAACTACTAATAGTGGCATAGCCACTAAGTTCACATATTACTTATCCTCCTGTAACCAAATAGTATCAATTAGTAAGATCTGAGTCTCGAAACTAAGTAGTGAATTCAAGGTTTTTAAAACCAAAACATAATACCACTCAATGTTAATTCTACTTACCAGGTCGATTATTCTCGTTTGTATCCAACAGAACTATCTACCCGAATAAATGTATGTAGTCCAACAATAGTATTAATTTGGATACACGAACCTTATTGCTCAATTTACTTTCCAGCTAGCCATAATTAAGTAAGTATTCTGCCAAGCTTTTAGGTAGACGTTTAGGGCAAACTGAAGTGGAACATAACAAACTGGCGCCCTTCCGCGGGTTATTCTGGTAAATATCTGGTTGGAATTTCGTATCAAAAGGTGTTTCTTTTTCTACTTTTTATTTAGTAGTTGTTGGATGAATATTTTATGATATTTCTATGCAGACTGATTGAAATAACTGTTTATAAGTTAAAACATTCTGTTTTGATTCGATGATGTTTGATATTCTTCTTTTTCTGGTAAGAATTTATTTGTAAACTGACCTACATAGAGAGTAATACGGTTTGTCTACGGTTAATTCTTCTTCCATATAAAGTGGCCTTTGATATTGAATGTTGAATAGTGTATAGTAGGGTACGGTTAGTTACTTCTATAGATATATTTATTTTATATGAATAAGTATTTCTGAATAATTGCAATAAATATTAGGCTATTACAAGTCTCTAAAATAAATAGTTTGGTGGTAATTTTTTTTCTTTCGTTGTGTTTTTAAATCGAAATTCGATAATAAAAAAAAAAGATTTTTGATCACTTCCATTAATTTTGAAATATTTCGTACCGAAATAAATATTTTTTTAAATTAGTTTACATCATATTTGATAAGTTTTGGTTTTTTTTACGGATCGGGGTTGAAACGTTTATTGTAGAAGGGCAATGGATGTGTATCGCTTACTAGGTGATGAACTTAATTACGAGTTGTATGTTCGCGGACAACCAATACGTAATACTGTGGCGGAAAAGCGGATTGCTCTCGGAAATATTTTTAGGAGGGAGAGAGAGAATCCTTTTACATTCGTGTCTACAGTATATCTGGACCAGGGTAGGGAATTAGATATTTGCGCTCAAAAACTGAATGACCTTGAAGCAGATATTCGGAGTTTTGATCACAGAAATAGAGAAAATGAATATCGTAGAATAAATTGTCGATTAACTCACGTATCATTACGATTAGGACGCCTTACAGGAAGGAATGTGGACGATGAAATTTGTAGACTGCGCTTAGTGAACAAATGTTCTCAGCTGATGGGAGAGAACAGCCTACTTCATCAAGGCATGGATATTGGTCAGTTTGCTGTTAACAATCAGGAAACTCTAGAAGGAGATGAAGTTGGTAAATTCGCAAGAGAAAAAGTGTCAAGTGGAATGAATGAAGGACTTTCACTTTTGGACACGCAGAATCCAGTATTGTCAATTGACCCTCCATTGATTTCTATATCTGAAGACCATCCGGTAGATCAGTTGATAGACCTTGGTCCCAGTGGAGGACAGGAGGAACAAAGGAGAGTTGTTTCGAGATGGTCAGAACCTATTGTTCGTGACGCAGACACCTATAATCACCTTTTCAGGGATCACTATTCAGCTGTAGATGTTCCTAGAGCAGCTTCCTCTTATGTGTTATGTGGTGGGGAGAGACGGTTTGCACATCAGCTGGACCATTACGGCACTAAAACTTGTGAAGAACCGAGACAAGACTTTGCAGAAAATATTTATAGACCCTCTAGTACTAGGGTAAACCTGAATCTTGACACCTGCTCGAGAGAAGATTATTCTAGAAGAGCCACTGTTGGAGATAGGACTTCTGCAAATCGTTCGGGGTTGGCAGAGTATGAATATGCCGTACCGGCAGTCAAGCCAGGAGTAAATCGGAATGATCCTGTGAGGGATATATCGGCTGAAATGGCGAGATTGTCGATCCCGGGATTAAGACCCTCTTTTCCAAATCACGATTTTGGTGCAAACAGATATGACATCTGTCGTTGGAATGTTAAGTTCAACGGTAAGACCAGCGTGAACGAGTTCCTGCAGAGAGTCGAAGAGCTTCGAGCATCAAGAGGAATTCCTCAGGAAATGCTTCTTCGATGGGCTCCTGAATTTTTTTCGCAAGAGGCGTTACTGTGGTATCGCACACGTACATTCAACTCCTGGAATGATCTAGTTAGTCAACTGAAGGATTCTTTTCGTCCATTTGATTACGAATATAGTCTGTGGGATGAGATTCGGAAGAGGACTCAAGGGGCACAGGAGAAAGTGCTGACGTATGTTGTCGCTATGGAGAATTTGTTTGGAAAATTGGAGAAAATTCCACTAGAGGAAGAAAGAGTAAATTTGATTAGGAGAAATCTTCTACCCTATTTGCAAACGGGACTTGCCCTTCATAGCATCAGAACTATTGAAGAGTTACTTAAACTTAGCCGATCGACGGAAGAAACGGAGCGTCGAGTGCAGAAGTTTGTGCCTCCCTCAACAGCTTACAGAAACCTGTTGGAGCCTGATTTGGCTTATCATAAACCTCAAGGTATAAGTCCAACACAGCAATTTGTGACTACAATTTCTGGTGGTACCTCCGTTTCCCAGACAGCAGCTATTACACCATCTATACCTAAAACCACGGGTCAAACCTCGGAATCATCAAAGCCTTCATGTTGGAATTGCTCATCCGATAACCACAAGTTCAAAGCTTGTCCGCAACCCTTAAAAAAGTTCTGCTTCAAATGTGGAAATCCTGATGCTGTTTCTTACTCCTGTAACCGTTGTTCAAAAAACGGGAGAAGAAATCAGAAATAGGCCGGTGTTCTGATTCTGTTCCTGATCCGGCGAGCCAGCAGAAATCGCAAATTCTTCTAGCATACATTATTGACCATGCAAAAGATGATACTCGACCTTACTTACGAGTTTCTATTTTTGGTAGTATAATTCTCGGATTATTGGATTCTGGGGCCACGCGCACGATCTTGGGTGGACCTGGCTGGAAGCTCTTACAAAGTAGCTGCGAGCTTCAAGTAGGTTCCCAACAGAGTTGTACGGTAGCGAATGGAGAAGCTGTGCAGGTGGATGGCGTTGTGACATTACCAATAAGCCTTAGAAATAAAGTGAAAATTTTAGAGGTGTTAGTTATACGTTCGTTGCCGCATAAATTGATATTGGGCTTGGATTTCTGGAGAAAGATGGAAATAGTACCTGATCTATTCTCGGGAGAGTGGCAGTTTCGGGCAGATGGCATAACTTCAGTTGCGTCTGAGCCTACTGTAATCGGGAGTGATATGCTCTCGGAGGGGCAAAAGCAACGTCTGCTTAAGGTTATTGCAGAAGCTTTCGACGACATGAGCAAGAAGCTAGGTTGCACTCACCTCGTCCAACATGTAATAAGAACAGACCACCCTCCTATTCGTCATCGTTACTATCCATTATCCAAAGCTCTGCAAGATCAAGTCAATATTGAACTGGAAAAGATGCTCAAGGATGATATTGTCGAGCCTTCTAACTCGCCGTGGGCCTCACCGATTTTGTTAATTCCAAAAAAAGATGGCACCTACCGATTCGTGGTAGATTTCCGTCAACTTAACAAAGTCACCGTCAAGGATAGTTACCCATTACCCAACATCGAAAATACCCTAAATATGTTAAAAGACGCGCGCTACCTCACTACATTAGACATAAAAAGTGCCTATTTCCAAATCCCTCTGGCCGAGGCGTCAAAGCCGTTAACAGGTTTTATTATACCCAATAGAGGTCTTTATCAATTTAAGAGGTTACCGATGGGTCTACACTCAGCTCCAGCAACATTTCAGAGGTTTATCGACCAAGTGATAGGAATCGATCTTGAAAAATACGTATTTGTGTACTTGGATGATATCTGTATTTGTACTCCCAGTTTTGAGGAGCATATCCGAGTACTCAGAGAGGTTTTTTTGCGGCTAAAGAACGCCGGTCTCACTCTGAATAAAGAGAAATGTCATTTTGTGAAGCCTGAGCTTAAGTTTCTAGGTTATGTCGTAGGGGTGCAGGGACTTATGGTGGATCCGCAGAAAGTGGAAGCTATCTTAAACATCCCTACTCCCACAAATGTTGGAGATGTCCGTCGATTCATTGGGGTAGCATCGTGGTATCGCAGATTTGTGCCAAATTTTTCGACGCTGGCAGCACCTTTGTGTAATCTTTTAAAGAAAAATGTTAAATTTGATTGGGATAGGGCTTGTGAAGAATCGTTTGTTGGTCTTAAAGAGATCTTAGTCTCCGCACCCATATTATCTTGCCCAAACTTTGAACTTCCGTTTATTATACAGGCTGATGCTAGTGATTTTGGCATAGGAGCTACTCTGTCTCAGATGTGGGAAGATGGAGAACATGTTATAGCCTACATGAGTCGATCCTTATCTAAGGCTGAACGCAAATACTCCACGACGGAAAAAGAGTGTCTTGCTGTTCTGCACGCTATCGAGCGGTTCAAACCATATGTTCTAGGTACCAAATTTAAGGTTATTACGGACCATTACAGTCTAAAATGGCTAAATACCATAAAAGACCCAGTGGGAAGAATTGCAAGGTGGGCAGTACGACTGCAGCAATATGACTTTGACATTGAGCATAGAAAAGGCAAAGATCATATTGTTCCAGATGCTCTATCTCGGTCGGTACCATGTGTAGATACGTTAGCAATGCTGACGGCTAATGGCGAAATTAAAGACAACTGGTATTTGCGTATGCGTGAGCTAGTTTCCCGAACTCCCAGTTCATTCCCAGATTGGAGAGTTGATAACGATCAACTCCTTAAATTGGCCCAAATTTCCTATCCAGACTTGGTTCCTAGAGCTAATGAATGATTGATAGTCGTTCCCAAGGAGAGGCGGTCCGAAATCATATATCTCCATCATGATATACCAACATGTGGCCACATGGGAATATTCAAAACGCTAAGTCGTATCTCGTCCAAATATTACTGGCCCAAGATGAAAGCGGATGTAGCTCGATACATAAAAAAATGTACAGCTTGTATTATGTCCAAGCCTGAACAACGCCCCGCTAAGGGATTAATGTTAAGTGCTACACCTACGACAACTCGACCCTTTGAGATATTAAGTGTTGACATTGTTGGACCGTTACCGAGGTCAACTTCTGGGTTTTCTTACATTTTATCAGTAAGTGATTTGTTCAGTAAATACCTTTTGCTTTTTCCACTAAGGAAAGCCATTTCGACCAAGATTGTTACCTGTATTGAAGATCATGTCCTTCTTATATTCGGAGCACCGAGAAAAATAATAACCGATAATGGTTCCGTCTTTAAGAGCAAGGAGTGGTCAGCTCTACTAAGTAAATATCAAATTGAGCCTGGATTCACTTCTAACTTCCATGCGCAAGCCAACCAAGTGGAACGTTATCATCGCACCATTAAAACTATTTTAAGGGCCTACGTCTCTGATAATCAACGGTTATGGGATAGATACCTCCAAAAAGCCGCTTGTGCGATAAGGTCAGCTCGCCATGAGTTGACAAAATTATCTCCTAACTTTATTACGTTTGGTCGCGAGTTAAAATTCAGTGGAAATGAAGACCTCCCAGTAACATCTGATTGTCTTGATATTTTCGATCCACACTCGCGCGCTTCAGCATTGCTAGACGTTTTTAAAGATGTCGGTTCTCGATTAAGGAAAGGATTTAATCAAGCTCGAAATAGGTATAATTTACGCCGACGTGATGATGTCTTCAAGGTTGACGACCAAGTTTGGAAACGGGCTTACGTACTGTCGGATAAGGCATCCGGAGTAACATCAAAGCTAGCCCCTAAGTTTGACGGACCCTTTAAAATAGCTAGAGTTCTGTCGCCATGGTCATACGAATTGGTAGATGCGAATGGTAAACGTCGAGGGGTATGGCACGCGAAAGATTTGAAAAGTCACCCACCTGTTTACAATGACGCGGCCAAAGATGCTAATGACGATTAATGTGTCTGTTATTTTTTTTTGTTGTCTGTGCGTCTAGTGAACTGTGTTGTGCCCGTTTCAGGTAGATTATATTCTCGGGAAAGGGGGGAGTTGTTACGGTTCCACCGAAACAATGTTTTATTCGGATTTATAACAACATAAACACATAATGTAATAAATTACTTACCCAGCAGTTGAAAGCTATTTATTAATTGATAACAATTTCATTATTGGATATCATAAAAATCCTTTGTTTACAAAGTAATTAATCTAGGTTAGTTCATATATGTCAACTTAATCTGCAAGTACTTCTTCTTTCTGATTAGTGCTGAGTACCTAAGTACATTTATCAGTTACCTGTGTAGTGGCTACCTGTTCTATGGAGGTAAAATGTTAGTCTGACATAAATAGAGGAAATTTTATGTTTCCGAATTCCCTCCATATTTCATACCTTTTTTTGGTTTTGAGGTTGTCTTAGCATGTGCTGATGGCATATTTTCGTACTTAACGGATTTTGTATCTTGAAACCAAAGAAATAATTGTGGTTTAATGTTGGATTATTATTATAAATTTCTGGTGAAATTTCACTTTAAGTGGATTCAATTGTAATTCAATAAGAAACCTAAAATATAAACAATAAGGCCATCCTCCACCATCGGTAAGTGTTCAAATGTACATCCAGTACTTATAATTTTATTTTACTCATCATATCATTGCTTTTAGGCCTTCTTGCCTCAAGTATCACTTGCAACCTAACAAGATTAGCATTCTTTTATCCAGATTGCTGCATGGTATTCTGTGTAACAAGTAGTTAGTACATTGCTCGACCTTCGCATCCAGTATCATAGTCTTTTTTTTGCATGCTAGTTCTTAGTCTGGTGATTGCACACCCCTAGGATTACACCCGTAGACTTCACCATCTGCTTGTACCTGCTGATGGACGGTTTTTCCTGCTACGTAAATTTGGCTTAGCATGCACTCAAGTAAGAGCTTTCCATTTTTATAAGTAGCATCTGTACCCTGTAAAAAGAAACGCCATAATAATAGTACTACCCCTAGTAGATATTCATTGATTGATTCCATTTTTTTTATATTGTAGTTTAGAATATAGGTAATAATACTTACACTTTATGTAAACCAATTGGTCCAATTGGGGCAACTACTAATAGTGGCATAGCCACTAAGTTCACATATTACTTATCCTCCTGTAACCAAATAGTATCAATTAGTAAGATCTGAGTCTCGAAACTAAGTAGTGAATTCAAGGTTTTTAAAACCAAAACATAATACCACTCAATGTTAATTCTACTTACCAGGTCGATTATTCTCGTTTGTATCCAACAGAACTATCTACCCGAATAAATGTATGTAGTCCAACAATAGTATTAATTTGGATACACGAACCTTATTGCTCAATTTACTTTCCAGCTAGCCATAATTAAGTAAGTATTCTGCCAAGCTTTTAGGTAGACGTTTAGGGCAAACTGAAGTGGAACATAACACATCATGAAGGTAAGAAATGATAAGGATTTGATGTTAGAGTGTTGTAAGGACTCTAACGTCATGAATGAATGAATGAATAAGAGTTGAGGTTAGAGTGTTGTAAGGACTCTAACGTCATGAATATAATGAATGAATAAGAGTTGGGGTTAGAGTGTTGTAAGGACCAGGGACGGTCCAAGGCCCATGCGACGGATGCGGCCGCATGGGGCGCCGGCCCGAGGGGGGCGCCGGCGAAGCCGGCGTCCGCCTCGGTTTTTTTTTGTCTACTGTTACAAATTGTACATCAAATTTTGCGCCCCAACGCCTGAAAAAAAATAAAAAAAATTCATAAAATTTTAATTTTAATCATTACGTTGAAGCCCGTGACGCCCCAAGGTTGAAGAATCGCCGTTTTAAAAATTAGTTCTCTAAATCTTCTGATTGGCTTCAACGGCGGCTCTTTGATTTTTAGTCTTCTTTAAGAAACTGTATGCCAGTCTTGGCGCCGGCGCCCCAACGCCTACGAAAATAAAAATATATTCATTAAGTTACAACTTAATTTCATTACAATGCCGCCCCAAGGTTTATGAATCGCCATTTTTAGCATTTAACTTACTAGATCTTTTGTGTGACGTCGCCAGCGCCCCCATCGATTTTTGTATAATTTTAAAATTATATGTCAGTTTGGGCGCCCTACAATGAATACGAAAGTAAAAATATTTTTAAAAAGTTACACTTTAATTTCATCCAGTAGCTGCCCCAAGGTTTATAAAACACCGTTTTTAACATTCAGTTCTCTAGATGTTCTGTATGGCTTTGTCGGCGCCCAAACCCCAACAGAAATATGAATATATTTACAAAGTTACAATTAAATTTAATGAAATCACCGCCCCAAGGTTTATAAATCACCGCTGTTTTAACATACTGTTCTCTAGATCTTCTTAGCGCCTTAGGTTTGAAAATACTTTACTACTATACTCAAATGCACGCGTTTGACATTTATCAATTGGTAGGCGTTGTAGCGCTTAGATTGTACGTTTAGTGTTGACGCTGCAGGGATTGATTGTTCATTTCATTGTTCGTGGTTGGAGACCCGCGCACGCGCACAATATTTTTCTGACACACCTGGCCAACTACGTACCCATCAACTGAGGACTGTATTTGGCATTATTTTCAATAGATAGCAGCACCGCCCACCCATCATGTGCTGCCTTCTCTCTCCCTCGAGTATTTTTGTAACTTCGATCTCTAAGATCTACCCACAGTGGATTTAATACAACGTTCGTATTCGTTTAGTGTGTAATACAAGGATTTTGTTTACTTGTTATGAAGTGATTTCATCTCAGTCGCAGAACAAACCTCAGTATTTTAGGCGATTTATTTATTTAGTCTTTACTAAGTTTTAATTAAGTTAAAGTTAGTAATAAGATATCAAGATCATGTCTGAAAAAAAGAAGCCATCGGGTGCATTTTACAGAAAACGTAAAGCAAATTTGGAGAGAGATGCCGAGAAGCAGGCAAAAGCGATGAGACAGTTTGTTTCTAGATCAGAACCATCATGTAGTGGTAGTGGTACTTCTGGTGCAGAAAGTAGTGTGGAAACTGAAGGCGTTGAAAAGCCTTTACTGGTAAGTAAATATTTTTGCAAAATCTGAGTTTAATTTACAAGTGATAAAATCCATATATTTTGTTAGATAACGGTACAAAATATTAATAAATAAGCTCAATTGCCTTACTTTTCCTAAATATTTATTTTGTTAGTAATAAAAATTATGATTAAAAGTAGCGTCTAGCAAACCTTTAAGAATTCGAAAGGCAGGTTTTCTTAAAATTATTTTAATGTAAAATAACGTCGACGAAACTCCTTTTTTTTAACGCTTTTTTCGGTTGGATAAATTAAGACTATTGCTGGAACGGGCACTAAATGTAGGTACAACTGTAATAACTTGAGCCTAAAAAAACAGTTATCCTATTATCGGTTTAACAGATTAAATACTTACATTTACACCAACTTATATAAGAGTCTATTGAAAGATTTTTTTTTACTAGGAGCTGTATATAAAAGCCTAGCAAATTTATCTATTAAAATATGCCTAACTAATCAATCACATAATAATTGAAGATAAATACCCATATAAATACCTGCATGTAACATTTTTTACATAATTGTTTGTACTCGATCTAATTGCAACATTCTATATTCATGCAAATCGTAAAAAAGTCTAAAATATTTACTTATGTCCCTGTTCCAGAAGACATCAGAAGAATGTTCTCATCCGGACGAATTTCATCGCATCCATGAATCACATTCTACCACTGATGACTTTGACTTACCATCACCATCAGAACCGAGCCCACCATCAGAGGTTTGTTTCAATTTTGTGACAAGACAAAATATTATTTAACATTGTCGGGCAAAACGAATTCACACATACTGTATATAATATTTAAACTTAAGCAACATTTTAAAATGTTGGATTTGATCAGTCGATCTAAATTTAATTATGACGTGAGACCCCAACCCCAAATGGCATTTTCAAACAAAGGGAGGTGATTGAATATAAGTGCAGATTTGCAATTTATTCTGAAATATTTAAAAACGTATTGTTATACAACCATTGTTTTTGAATAATTAAGTCATAACAACTTCTACTGCTAATATAATCGATTAACACATACATTAGAGTTACAATTTATTTTCATTTCATGAATTGTGTTCTAGATGTCGGAGGCAAAAACTCCATCGACGCCATTGAGCTCATTAACAGATTGTGGACAGTGGCCAGCCAAAATAACAGATGATATACGTCAAGTACTTGTTGAAAAAGGTCCTGTACAGGTAACAGAGTTCGATTTTCCTGTTGACAGTAGAGGCAGAAGGTTTACTCCTGCCAATTACAAAGTGAAATTACCAAATGGAGAAGAAATTCATAGAGAATGGCTCGTGTACTCAGCGTCAAAAAATTCCATATTTTGTTTTTACTGCAAGCTTTTTAGCAAGGAAAGCATATCTCTCACTGGTACAGATGGGTTTTCTGATTGGCAAAACATGTCTAAATTTCTATCCCAACATGAAAAATCTCCTGCACATATCAAGTCGGCTCTTTCTTACCGAGAGGTATTTCAAAGACTGCGGTTGGGAAAGGCCATTGATGACGAAAATCAAAGAATTATTGCGTCCGAAACCCAACATTGGTACGAGGTTTTAAAACGACTGCTTTCTATTGTGCAGTTCCTAGGCACCCAGGGACTAGCATTTCGTGGTCCTAATGATACCCTTTTCAAGGAAAACAATGGCAACTTTTTAAAGCTTGTAGAACACATATCAAAATTTGATACCGTTCTTTCTGAACATCTTCGTAGAATAACCTCTAAAGAAACCCATGTTCACTATTTGAGCAAAAGAATTCAAAATGAGTTCATTGCCTTACTTGCTCGTAACGTTAATGAAAACATACTAACAGAACTACAGAAAGCCAAATACTATTCTATTATTCTTGACTGTACACCTGACGTAAGCCACAAAGAGCAAATGACCCTAGTTGTTCGGTTTGTTCATTCAGTGTCAGGAGAAGAATCGGTCGTAAGAGAGCACTTCCTGGGATTCGTCGAAGTTTCGGAAACATCTGGTGAGGGGTTAACAGCGTCTTTGTTAGACGAGTTGTCGCAAAAAGGGATACCCTTACAAAATATGCGTGGCCAAGGGTATGATAACGGATCGAATATGAAAGGCAAACATGTGGGAGTTCAAAAAAGAATTCTCGACCTCAATCCACGGGCCTTCTACGTCCCTTGTGGTAGCCACTCCCTTAATCTAGTAGTAAATGATGCAGCACTTTCCTGTCTTGTAGCGGTAAACTTTTTCAGCATAGTTCAGGAGATATACAATTTCTTCTCAGCATCAACTCATAGATGGAGTATTCTTAAGAAACATATAACAAATTTGACGGTAAAACCTCTCAGTGAAACCCGGTGGGAGAGTAGGATAGACGCACTTGAACCTCTAAGATATCAAATAGAGGAAGTTTATGACGCTGTCTACGAGGCCACTACCGATGAAAAGGTCGATGCTTTCGGGAAAAACAAAGCCATTGGAATTGCCAAAAAACTAACCGACTTTCGTTTTCTCTGCTGCCTGATTACTTGGCATGAAGTTTTATTTAAAATAAACTTAGTTAGTAAAACACTACAGAGGCAAGACGTACACCTGCAAAGTGCTTTGAAGCTGATTGAAAGTGTTAAGAAATTCTTAGAAACCATGAGGACGGAAACCGGACTAAACAGCGTCATTACAGACGCAAAAGAGCTCGCTGAGAAACTGGGAATCACTCCAGAGTTTCAAGAAGAAAGTCAAGTAAGACCTAGAATGTCTAAAAGACATTTTCCATGTGAGGGTAGGGGTGGAAATGAACCTGTGGTGATGTCTGAGAAAGATAAGTTTAAAGTAAATTTTTTTTATGTTGTTCTTGACACTGCAAACAACGCAATAAGTGAGAGATTTGAACAAATGGACAAGCACAGTAAACATTTTGGATTTCTCTACGACATGAAGGAATTAAACAATTGTGAAAAGGATGTCCTTAAAGAACACTGCATGAATCTACAATCAGTTTTGACGGCAGATAATGAAAGTGATATCAATGGCGATGAACTTCAAAAGGAAATTGTTATCTTGGCACCAATGTTAACTAAAGACAGCTGTCCTGTGACAACACTTAACTACGTGACCAAGAACCGTCTTATGGATATTTTCCCCAACGTGTTTGTAGCGATGAGGATATTACTGACCTTGCCAATATCAGTAGCTAGTGGAGAGAGGAGCTTCTCCAAACTGAAGATTATCAAAAATTACCTTCGGTCAACTATCTCTCAAGAGAGACTCAATGGGTTGGCAACTTTGTGCATAGAAAATCAGATTTTAAACTCAATTGACACAGACTCAATTTTAAAAGACTTTGCTAAAATAAAAGCAAGAAAAGTTAGTTTTTAATGTTTATTTTTTGTAAGTGATACAACACTGTAGCAAGTAAAGTTATAGTAATCAATAAGGTATATTGCAAGTGACTTTTTTAGTTCTTTTTTGGTTCGTTTTTAGTTCGTTTTTAGTTTTAGTAGTTGTTAGTGACTGTTTATGATTCTGATTAAAATTTCATGAAGTCACTTTGTTTATTCATTTATTTTAGCCAAGTAACCCATTTATTTTAGGGTTGTTTAAAACCCTATTACTTTCGTTTGTACATGTATAATTTCGTATTAAATCAACCATAAGGTGATCCATTGAGCCATTAGTTAAAGGACGAAAAGTGGGGGAAATTATAATTTATAAAATACGGTTTTTATAATTGCCGGCGGTTGCCCGCGGGGGGGGGGCGCCGGGGCGCCAAATCGAGACCTCGCATCTGCCTCGAAAAGGCCTTGGACCGTCCCTGGTAAGGACTCTAAAGTCATGAATGTAACGAATGAATAAGACTTGAGGTTAGAGTGTTGTAAGGACTCTAACGTCATGAGTGTAATGAATGAATAAGAGTTGAGGTTAGAGTGTTGTAAGGACTCTAACGTCATGTATGTAGCGAATGAATAAGACTTGGGGTTAGAGTGTTGTAAGGACTCTAACGTCATGAATGTAACGAATGAACAAGACTTAAGGTTAGAGTGTTGTAAGGACTCTAACGTCATGAATGTAACAATGAACAAGAGGCCTAGATGTATGCTAGTTCTTGTTTTGTAAGAGCACGAATGTAAGCAATATACTCTAGAAATGGACTAGAGTTGTAAACGATAAGAATGTAAGCAATATACTCTAGAAATGGACTAGAGTTGTAAACGATAAGAGTGTAAGCAATATTGAAGGAAGGAGAGAGCGTAAGTGATTGAGTATATGATTATGTTGTAGAAGAGTAAGGTTTGGGTTACATGTCATGAGAAGGAAATATGAAGTAATGAGAGAGATAGGAGAGGGCCAAGCGGCGGTTTTTTCGGGCAAGAAAGGGAACGTTTTTCTTCGGAGAACGTGAAAACTCCAATGTAGCTTGCGCTACTCCCTTTCTACGCGGAGGAGTGAAGTGTATAGTGAGGGTGATTGTAAGAGAGTAATATTTTCATGTTTGAAAGGTTAATGTGTGAATAATTAATGATGTGACATAATCGTATAAGTACAAGTAATGTGACCACCAATATAAGAGTAATTGTGAGAGAGTGTGCTCATGAGACTAGAGCAAGTACGAATGCGTGCAACAACAAGTGTGTAGGAGTAAGTATGAATGAATGAATGCAAATGTAAATACGAGTATGTACGAATAAATGTAAAAGTATTATGAATGTGAGCTTTGAGTGCCAATATGAGTATGAGTATAAGTATGATTAAGGTGCAATTGTATGCGAGTGCAAGTAATAATGTAAGTGTGAGTTAGCATAAAAGTAGATGTAAGGTAGTGACCACGAGTGTTTAAGTATGATGGAAGAGTTTTTTCTAACTCTTTTGAGATTGTTTTTGTATATGTTTTTATGATTATAGATGTTTGTGTTAAGGGGGCCCGACTCTTTTGCGGGTAAGAATGAGTTTTTAAAATGTTTTAATTAATGTTAAGGAGAGTTATTTCTGTTCTCGTCAAGAAAAGGAGGGTAAGATAAGTAAATTGTTTTTGTCTAGTTGTTTTAAATTCAAAGTGTCGTCAATGTAATTTTTTTTTAAGTGATAAATTAGTAAGGGGAGTGACGTTTTCTTCTAAACGTCACCCACATGTTTTAAAGAATAATACCTTTGTCCAGGTATTTACATAAAAGAATAATACCTTTGTCCAGGTATTCACATGAAGGAATAATACCTTTGTCCAGGTATTTACATAAAAGAATAATACCTTTGTCCAGGTATTCACATGAAGGAATAATACCTTTGTCCAGGTATTCACATGAAAGAATAATACCTTTGTCCAGGTATTCACATGAAAGAATAATACCTTTGTCCAGGTATTCACATCAAAGAATAATACCTTTGTCCAGGTATTCACATGAAAGAATAATACCTTTGTCCAGGTATTCACATGAAAGAATAATACCTTTGTCCAGGTATTCACATGAAGAATAATACCTTTGTCCAGGTATTCACATAAAAGAATAATACCTTTGTCCAGGTATTCACATGAAATAATAATACCTTTGTCCAGGTATTCACATGAAAGAATAATACCTTTGTCCAGGTATTCACATGAAAGAATAATACCTTTGTCCAGGTATTCACATGAAGAATAATACCTTTGTCCAGGCATTCACATAAAAGAATAATACCTTTGTCCAGGTATTCACATAAGAGAATATTTTGCCAATAATACCTTTATCCAGGTATTCACATTAAAGAAATTTTCTCAATAATACCTTTATCCAGGTATTCACATTAAAGAAATTTTCTCAATAATACCTTTATCCAGGTATTCACACTATGTTTCATGTCAAAGTGTCAAAGTTTTTGTTCATCCAGGGTTTTAAATGTTTATATGTTTTTCAATGTCCAAGCATATGTCTAAGTTTTTCATAAAGTTTTACGTTCTTGACGAGAAAGAGTTTAAGTAGTGAGTGAGTGCTATTTGAACATTCATATTAGACTGATTAAAATAATTTCAATGTTGTTGCAATTGGTGCTAAAACATTACAAGACAATATAACAATACTATACATACTAAATTTGTTTTAGATGGGTTACGTGACTGAATTTATTAAATACATTGCTAAAAAATCACAAATAGTTGCTCACCAACTTATATGGAACATGAAGACCAACATGTTTATGGATGAAGATATGCAACAAAAAGACCGTATGTTATCAAATTTAATTGTGTCAAAAAATTTTTTGCTATTATTGTGCTGAAGCTTATTTTGATGTTTCTTTTTTAGCTACCATCTTTGAAATTTTAGAATCTCTAGTAAACAGTATTGTTAGTGATCTTTCTGGTCCAGCAAAACTATTTTATGAAAGAGAATTTGACTTTTTCGATAAAATTACCAATATTTCTGGAGAAATTCGCCCATTCCCTAAAGGTATTGAACGAAAGAGGGCATGTCTAGAAGCTTTAAGCAAAATAAAGGTAAGTGCAACTTATTTATTAATATGAAAAGTGAAAAGTAAGTGTATCTTACTTGACCCGGCCAAAATTAAAATTACATTATAATCATAAATTGGGAAATGTAAAATGCAAAGCTCTCATGCCAATTGTGAAGGTCAGCTTAAGCACACACATGCTCTTATTTATTTTTATTACTTATCCTTTTTGTAACCTTAAATACAACAGTCTTGAGATTCAATTTAAGTTGCATAAATAATATGTTAAAAAATTGTTTGAAATACAATATGAAAATTAACTTCCCAAAATAATTAATGGTGAAATTATGAAATATATTACTTGCATCAAAAAGGACATTAATTGAAACAATTTTTTTCTTATTTGATATTTTTAAATTAAGTATTATTCATAACCTGAAATAACTAGGAAAACCTGAAAAAATCATTAATTTTATTAGTAAAAGTTGTTAGGTTACCAGCATTTAGAAACCTTAAAAATTGGCTGCTTGATGTCATTTAACAATCTCTATTATTATTGTATTGTGAGTATTGTCGGGTTATGCCTTCAATTATTTGGGGTTATTGGATTAACCCTTTCCATGCGGCATGATCCAAACCTCTGCTCTGTTCTCATTGCGGACTGCTCTCAACAAAGTTGCACTTGCATTGTGGCAGTTTCTTAGTTGAGTCGATGCGCCTATAATAAGTTGTTTGGACCATTACTTCTTGCCAGAAATCAAGATGGATAAAATAGTTGGATCGATATTTTTAGATTTTCCTTGGTTTATGGGAATTAAAACAACAGTGAATTGTAACATATCTCTTTATTGTACTAACGATTCAGTTCTCAAACCTGGAACAATTTTTTTAATTATCTTATTTCAATCAGCGTTTTCTGGAGTACAAAATGTTTTGAAAACATTTATTGACGTTGAAACTCTATTCAGGTTGCCTTGCTTACAACCTGAATTTGAAACATCAAATCTAAATTATTTTGCTTCAATGTTTGATTGTTTCCAAATACAAAACTGTTGAATAGTTTCCTTCTTTTCTACACTAGCCTCACTTTCAACTCAGACCTCACTTTCAACTCAGACCTCACTGTCACTTGTTTCCAGTAACACCCTATTATTATAGTCTAAATCATCTAAAATATATAAATTTTCCTCATCACTTTCATAGAAACACCGCTCGAGTTGTGCTTCCGTGAACGTTCGTTATGGAGCATTATGAACCAAACAATACAATAATACCTATACCAACGAAGGTCAAGATACAACTTAAGTAGTAGAAACTATTTACTCATAGACTAGACTACACAAAGGCAAAAAGAACGCCCCAAAATTAACGGATTTGTTAGAAAAAAGCCCGAAATAATAATCAACTAATAAGAAATATAAGTACTATTTTCAGCAAAGTACTACCACATCTCCCAACGAGGTACAACTTTAGGTAATGGAAAACATCAGGAAACATGCATACTACTGCAGTTTATCACATATTACTCTTAAATAAGGCGTTCGCAATGAAAATAAGAATACTTTATACAGAACTTATATATAAGTGATTCGCACTGGTGGCACGGTGACTCACTACTTACAAATGAGTGTTTCGCAATAGGAAGACGTTTTTCAAATACTGATATATAAGTAATTCGCAGTCAAAGGGTTAACTGACTTGCTTTTCCCTCGTTTTTTACATCATAAACATTGCTAAGCTACTAAACTGTGAAAAAGACATCGATCAATAGCTTAAAATATAATGTCATTTTCATTTGAGTAATTCAATTTCATATGTTAGTTCGTAAGTGATAATATTGTAATAAAATAAAATGACCAGAAGCATTATTGCCAAGCTACTATCAATACCAAAATAGTATATTATACACCAAGGTGGTGAAGACCGTTATTATTGACCGAGCAGTAAGATTATATCGCGAGGGGCTTTGCTCCGAGCGGAATAAGGTGCGAGGCTTATAAATGTCTTCACCACCGTGGTGTATATGTTACCGTAAATACCCGAAATCCGTTAATACGCGTAATAACTAGTGAGAACCCGAAATAACTAGGAGTATCGGTAAATTCGCGTTCTTACTAGTAAGAACGCGTAATTACTACGAGGTTTATGAAAATACCGAATTAAAACTTTTATTCGGCTATTTACTGAGATTTTCAGTTAGAACGCGTTCTTTCTAAGCGTAAGTTAGTAACCACTGAGTGTTACTCGATCTTTGCAGGGATTGGCTACATTTCATCTCGCGATGTCTCGAAAGATAGGGGAAGGTTCCCCCGCACCTTGCGCGGCTCCATAATACCTTATTTTATCTGAAGTTGTTACTGTGTGTACCACGCCGTTTGCCGTTTGTTACTTTGATAAACGCCGTTCTTTGAAAAATGAATTCTTCGCTGATTGCTTGGAAAGAAAAAATTACGAATTATTTATTAAGTACGTGCAGTAAAGATTCCAAATTATCGGAATATACTATTATGAATAAAGAAACTTACGAAAATCTACTTCAAGAAATTAAAGAAGCTAAACTGACAAAAAAGAAAACTACCCTACAGTATCGTCGTTTAAACCGTTTTGACATCATGGAATTAAGTGGTGTTCAGCATATTATAGCAAAATCCAAGAATGATGAAATATTATATTACCTCCCAATTGAAGAAATCTTTGATGTTATCGAAGCTGCTCACGTAGCAATTGGGCATGGTGGTCGGGACCGACTTCGAATAGAAACAGCAAGAAAATATGCAAATATTACTACCAGAATGATAAATTTATTTCTGTCGATGTGTGAAGTCTGCAACATTAAAAAATCTAAGAAGAAAAGGGGATTGGTTTCTAAACCAATTTTACACAATGAATTAAACAGCCGATGCCAAGTAGATCTGATCGATATGCAGAGACAATCAGATAGAGAATATAAATTCATAATGGTTTATCAAGATCATTTAACCAAGTTCATTTTGTTAAGAGCTTTAACATCTAAACGAGCTGAAGAAATCGCATACAAATCGAACGAAATATTTTTGACTTTTGGAGCGCCGTGCATATTACACAGTGATAACGGTCGAGAATTTGCGAACTGTGTTATAAACGAATTTAAATCCTTATGGCCAGAACTTAAGATCGTTCACGGAAAGCCACGACACAGCCAGAGTCAGGGATCAGTCGAAAGGGCCAATCAAGGTGTTGAAAATATGATTGCTTCATGGATGTCCGATAATAAAACTGTAAAATGGTCAGAGGGTCTATCATTTGTACAATTTATGAAAAATCGTGCCTATCATTCAGGCATAAGGCAAACTCCATATAAGGCCATGTTTGGCATCAAACCTGGAGTTGGATTAACTACATCGTCTTTGCCTCCTGAGGTTATTTCATCTTTAGAGCGGGAAGAGGATTTAGAAAAAGTCGTTTATGATGTTACCACGATGAGAGAAGAAACTCAAAGAGAAGATTCAAATTCAGAAGACGACATTGCTGAAAAAGATCCAGAAGATCAAGAACAAGAACGCTTTTGCAACAAATGTGGTGCTATTTTACCGACTAACATTGATCGTGACTTCTATTTGAATTGTAAAACAGAAGACAATATAAAAGCAGTAAGGTCAGAAGCAAGCCAATCGCTAATTCATCAGGCAAAAAAGATGAAAAGCTACAGTGATAAAACACATCCACCTGCAAACGTTGGCGATAATGTTATGGTACCTATTCCTGATTTGGATAAAGCAAAAGGTGCTTTCAGAAATATAATAGCTGTTGTGTTACTGAAGACCGACGACAACATGTACCAGTTAGGTACAAAAGATGGAGTCATAAATCATCTGTATACCAGATCCGAATTTGATATTTGCAAGCAAAAATTTATTGACATTGATTTAATAAGGAAAGAGATTTCTTTACGTCCAGCAGCTTCATCTAATTTTGGTTCTAGCCAGGGTTTTTGTATGTGCAAATGCACTAAAAATTGTAAAAGTAAATTATGCAAATGCAAAAAAATAATGTTCTATGCAATTCAAAATGCCATAATAGTACCTCTTGCAATAATAAGTAAGCTAAGTTATATTGTTCACTTTTGTTTGAATTTCGCTTGTTCTATGTTTCATTTGTTCTGTAAATTTTTTTTTGTGCAATAAATTAACTGAAACCAACCGCACTTTATTCTCTAACAGATACTTACCTACAATATTAATTTTAGGCATTCATAAATTTTAAAATTCGGTTATTTACTGTTGTGTGCTTAGAAAGAATGCGTTCTAACTGAAAATTTCAGTAAATAGCCGAATAAAAGTTTTAATTCGGTATTTTCCTAGACCTCGTAGTTACGCGTTCTTACTAGTAAGAACGCGAAATTACCGACATTCCTAGTTATTTCGGGTTCTTACTAGTTATTACGCGTATTAACGAATTTCGGGTTTTACGGTAACATATATACAATTTTTTCCACTACTAGCCAAATTTAAGACAAGAATTAAAAAATCTTCTTGTAAAAATCGAGTAGCACGGGAATGTAAATTCGCCTTTCCACTAATAAAACAATAATCAAGTATACAGATTGACATTTCCACTAGTAAAAATTATTTGTAAATCAGAGGTGCGTTCATAAAACATAACTTATAACTGAACCGTTGATGAGCGCTCACTGAGCAACAAATAATAATGGTTGACGTATGTCTGCTGAACGATAATTTTTTTGCCAAACATTAATATTGAAATTATGGCTAGATACAATCTAATTCTTGCGTTATTAGATGATGGTAATGGATGTAAATCATGTAATTGATACAAATAGAAATATTATAACCCATGCAACAAAAGATTTGCAAGAACCATTACCACATGATTAGGGAGATTTTGACCCCCTATTTTGAATAGCAATAACCCTTATCCGTTATGCGGTACATGCGCAGTAGCGCTGAAATAAACTCCACTCTTATTAACGTATATTACTTGACGTTATTAGAGTAAAAGTTATGTTCCCTTAATAACGGATATTGTCTTTACACTGTTGTCGGCTGTAGGATATTTAGATAGAAATTAAAATTATATTGCAAAATATGCCATAATTATATGCACAGTCTATTTTCTGCTAATACATAAATAATGTTTTTTTTATTTTTATCATTTCGTTTTAATATACAATGAGAAAGAATTCCATAAATTTAATTTCACAACAACATCGCTTTGTTTCCGTTCATATTTTGTTATTTTGTAATTTGTTGTTCTAAAAATGAAAGCACTAAAAAGGAGACTCCTTCCCATTCCCAATAATCTCTTCCTTTTTAAAGTAAAACGAGATAACAGAATTATAGGTACTAAAATTTAACACACAATTTAAAACACTTTTAGTGAGATTAACTGTCTCGACCCTTAACTTCGCGGAATCTACTCATATTAGTGTTTTAAATGAAACTCAACGTTTCTAGCTAATCCCACAATATAATGAAAAATGTTGAAAATTCTAAAAAATTGACAATTGTTTCGATAACTGAATATCATCGTCAGAATGACAGAAGTTACATTTTACTTGATGCCGACCTAATCATCAGGTCGGCATCAAGTAAAATGTAACTTCTGTCAGACAGTATAATAGTGGAGAACTCCCTAGATTTATCTGTTCATTGACGACTTCATATTGTGGGTTTCTTAAGTGTCTTCTTATTTCCAACTCTTCAAGGAAATCCAGTTCTTGTTTCTTATCACAAATATGTAGTACTTCTAGTTCTGTGTTAGGTGTCAATGAATGGTTGGTGTCATTAGATGTTTTGCGTAATGGGATTTATCTGGTTGTTTTAATCTGTATGTTCGTAAGTGTTCACTGTATCGGATTTCAAAATTTCTAAGGGTCTGACCCAAATAGACAATTTATTTTAAAACAGAAAGTAATGTAAGTACAAAATTGTTAAAAGTTAAAACAAAAATACCAACTTTAAAGAAATCAGGTATATATAAACTCAAATGTCCAGAATGTAAGGCTGTCTATTTGGGTCAGACCCTTAGAAATTTTGAAATCCGATAAAGTGAACACTTACGAGCATACAGATTAAAACAACCAGATAAATCCCATTACGCAAAACATCTACTTGACACCAACCATTCATTGACACCTAACACAGAACTAGAAGTACTACATATTTGTAATAAGAAACAAGAACTGGATTTCCTTGAAGAGTCGGAAATAGAAGACACTTAAGAAACCCACAATATGTAGTCGTCAACGAACAGATAAATCTAGGGAGTTGTGGTGAAAATTCTCCTTATGAACACCTTCCAGCTGTGGAAGGTAGTGTGGGGTTCACGCTCGCGTTGTTCAGAGCGCATACCCACTAAAAACACCACAAGATCTCCCCTTATCCACCCCGGAACCGCCTAGATGGCATACCTTCAGGGTGGGGGGCTTCGTTTGCTTCCTTCAATTTATATACCCTAAGTTTTCGTATTCTCTCTCTTCCTTTTCTTTATCTTTCATTGTTGTTCTTACATATTTGTGTATTTTCTCGTAGTTTTCCTTGCATTTCATCATTTCTTCTATCATGTTCCCCTCGTTTATTTCTCTAGCGATTTGACCTTTCAGTTCATTTCTAGTCTGTGCCCATCGAACACACTTGTATATGGTATGAGATACACTGTCACTCTCCCCGCAGTACACGCATTCGTCGTCTTCTGTTTTCCCTATTCGATGCGTATAGGCTCTGAAAGAACCATGACCGCTCAAGGCTTGAGTAAGGTAGTAATCTGTCTTGCGGAAAGGGCATTCCACCCATTTCTTAACATTTGGTATCAGACTCTTTGTCCACTGTGCCACGTCTTCCGTCATTTCCCATTCACTTTGCCACCTGTTTATCGAGATTTCTCTTTCTTCTGTTTTTGCACTTTCTTTTGTTCCGTCTTCTCTTTGGTGCAGCCGCCTTCTTTCGCATATTTTGATGTGGATAGGAATGATTCCGGCTATCACTTGTACCGCTTTGCTGGAGACTGTTCTGTATGCGCTAGTAATCCTTAAAAGTGCTTTCCGTTGTGCGCTAGTCAATAGGTCTTTATATTTTTTTATTTCTGTGGCTTGGTGCCAAATTGGTGCGGCGTAGAGTAGTGTAGAGTCTATGCTGGCTCCTATGATCTCCCTCTTCCTGCTGCTAGGTCCGCTAATGTTGGGCATAAGTCGGCTCAGTGCTGTTGCCCTGGCCTCTGCTTTCCAAATGGCGTATTTCACATGTTCGCCGAATGTACCTTGTTGGTCTAGCATGACTCCAAGGTATTTTATGGCTCTTTTTGGTTCAATGCGAGTTTCTCCCATTTTAAAACTTACCAAGTTTTTGTCCTTTCTCCTGTGCTTTAAGAATACTGCTTCTGTTTTTTCCGGTGCTAATTCGAGGTCATTTTTCTCAATCCATTCTTTGATGATTTCCAGTGCATTATTTGCATCTTCCACTAGGTTTTGTGGACTACTTGCACACACTATTACCGCCAGATCATCCGCGTAAGCAACGGCCTTGACTCCCTTTGGCCATGCTAGCCTTAGAATTCCATCGTAGAGCACATTCCACAGGGTAGGTCCAAGGACTGAGCCCTGTGGAACCCCAGCCGTTACCTGCATCTCCTGTCCCTCTTCGATTTTTATCTTCCGATCCGTCAGATAGTCTTTGATAATATTTCTTAAATATTTCGATATATTTATTCTTTCAAGGTTTCCCAGAACCCTTGGCCACGATGCAGTATTAAATGCGTTCTTCACATCGATCGTTATCAGGGTAGCCCATTTCATCCCCTTGTGTTCTTTCACAGTATTAAGGACTTCTTCAATAGCTGTTATTGTAGATCTTCTTTTCCTAAATCCGAATTGGAAGTCTGAGATACCTCCTTTCTCATCTAGTTCTTTTTCTAAACGCCTTTTGATTAGAGACTCGAAGGCTTTGCTGATCGTATCGAGCAGACATATTGGCCGATATTTTCCAGTGTTTCCTCCTCCTTTCGGTATTAGCACTAATCTTGCAGTCTTCCAGTTTCCTGGGAAACTCTGCTGTATAAGTAATTTATTCATTATGTCCAGCAGCCATTTGCTCGCAATACTCCCCACCTCCTTGATGATTTCTGGGGGTATGCCGTCAGGTCCTGGGGCGCGACCATTTTTTAGTCCGTGAAGGGCTATCTCGAGTTCTTCTGCGGTGAATAAGGGTGGATTACTGTCTCTTCTTTCTGTCATCCAATAGTCGTCTTTTTTTGGGAATAATTCGTTAGCGATTTTTCTCTTTTGTTCTAGGGAGATATCATATGGAATGTGTCCGAATTTTCGGGTCACGATCTTGTATGCGTCTCCCCATACGTCTTCCTCTAGTTCATCCCTTAGTTTGTCCCACTGCTTACGTTTAGAATCCTTTACTAGCTTGGCGAGTTCTTTTCTTTTGGTTTTTAAATCGGCTATTATTCGCGTTTGCTCCCTTATTCCTGTTATCCGCCTTATTCTTGTCAGTGCCCTCCTGGCTTTATTACAGTCACCTCTTTTGTTCTCAATGTCCTCGTTCCACCAGTACGGATTTGATCTCTTTTTTTTTCCTCTCATTCTTGACCCTTTGTACGCTTCCTTGATGGCTCTGGTTTGGGAGCTTAGACTGTCGTTGTTTCCTATTTGCTCAATGTTCAACAGTATAAGTTCTCTAAAAAGCTCCTTATCTATGACTTCTTTGTGGGGTTGTATGTATCCGGATTTTTGGGTGCGGTCTATAATCTCGAACTTGATATAGGCATGTTCGGTTCCTGAGTCTATGTCCATGACTTCCCATTTTTGGATTCTTTTTGCTAGGTTTGCAGTGGATACCGTAACATCTATGTATGACTTAGATGAACCTCTCACGAAAGTTGGCTTGTCACCGTTGTTGTGGACTGTGATGTTCATGGCGTCAATAAGATCGGCCAAAAATTCTCCTCTTCTGTCTGTAACCGGGGAGCCCCATTTTGCTGACTTCGCGTTGACATCTCCGACTATCATGAATTCCTTATTCGAGGTCTTGGCCCTCTCAAAGATGTGTTCCACTTTTCCCTCATATTCACGTTGGGTTATATTTGGTGATATGTAGCAGCCGTAGATGCTGTAGTTCTTCATGTGGATCCCAACATATCCATCTCCGACTTCTATTCCTTTTACTTCGACTTTCTTGTTCCGGAAGTAGATTCCCAGGTCCTTCTGATTATCCGCTATCCATCCCGCTTTTCCTACAACTTTTTTGTTAGGTTCTCCTATGATCATTAGGTCTGCTTCTATTTTTTGTGCGGTGGCAAAAGCCAGGTCATGAGCAACGTACTTTCTACCTAGGTTGGCTTGCAGGAATGTGATTTTCCCCATTTCCCCCCTTTTTTGTGTAGGTATCTTTAGTTCGAGATTAGTGAGGTGCTTCTTCCATACACTCTTCTTTTCTCTATTATCATCTTTCTGAAGTTTGGGCAGTTTCCTGATCCATTTCGATGTCCGTCGGTGCCACAGTCCCAACAATATTCCTTATTAACTTGGCAGTTTTCTACCTTATGCTCCCCACTTCCACATTTTAAGCACGACTTCGATCTGTCTGGACCCGTGCATTCCCTTGCTCTATGGCCGTGTTTCAGGCATTTGAAACATTTATCTATGCTTATCTTTTCTTTCACCCTGCACCAGTTCCACCCGATCCTTATTCTTCTTAGTTCAATTATGGCTTGCACTCCGCTTCTCTCCATGCTTACTATTGCCATCTTTCTCTCTCCTGGAGCGTTCCTCATTACTAAACTAAAAACCTTGCTTCCTATGGCTTCCTCGGTCGCCGCTTTTACTTCTTCCTCTGTTGTGGCTGCATCTAGGTCGTATATAAATATAGTTTCCTCGTTGTTTTTCATTCTTCTCATCGTCACGTCCCCCATCCTGTTCCTCATTTCTTCTTCGAAATCTTTTAGGTGTTCTTTTTTATTTAGGGTTATTAGCATGTCGCCCTTCTTGGTCATTCTTACGCCTTTAACATTTTTTCCTGCTTCCTTCCCTTCCATTTTGCTACGGACTTCCTTTAGTAGCTCAACGTAACTTTTCCCTTTTGCTTCTAATATTAAGGCTGGGAATTCCTCTTTTCTCCTTTTATTATCCGGTGCTCTGACATTTAAAGAGCTCGAGTAGTCTTGTCTATTCGTGTATAAACTTATGCTAATGTCTGATTTATTAAAAATGCATTCTATCGTTTTCCTGATTTGGGATGGATTCCCTATTTCTGGTATGGGCATTGCAATGTTGTATCTTCCTTCCTTCGTCATGGTATTTCTTAGGCATTTCATATTTCGTGCAAGCACGCTGATGTCACTTTCGGTTTCTTCTTTCTTGTTGTGGACCATTTTGAAGACCACTCTCTCCTTGATGATTCGTTCTTTTGTATTTTTATCTATCCTCTGTGAGGTCATTTTCAGCACCCCTACTTCTCCTGTTGCTTGTGCTTCTTCGGATTCTACTCTTTCCAGGTCGGGAAATCTCTGTCGGAATCTGTTCTCTAGTCCCTTATCTAATTTCTCTGTTTCGGCATAGATGCCGAGATTTTCTGGATCGATTGTAAGTGGATTTCCTCCTATAATTTGGGTACTTTGGAATGCCTTTTCGGGCCACTCCCTATCGCAGAGTTCATTCATTTCTTCGACACCCTTTACCTCATCCATTTTTTTTCTTATTTCACTTGCCTTTTCCTCTTCCCTTATGTATTTCTCGTATTCTTCTCTAGAGAGTTCTGGTTCCGTCTGGATTCCTATTTCCCTTGTATCCGGTGTCTGTTTGAGTTCCGCATCTGTTTGAATGTCTACGTCGTAAGTTTGCTTTTCTACGAGAACGTATTTATTTTTTTCGAACCATTCTTTTACCATCTCCCTGTTCAGTACTTCTATTTGCCTCTTAAGCCTTGCTGTTAACTCCTTAATCTCTTTTTTTGTATTTGAATTATCATCTACATAGTAATTTAGTTCTCTACACTGTTTTTTCACCATTTCAATTGCCTCTATTATAATGAATGCTGTAGGGCATTCTCTTTTTTTGTATACTTCCTCATCGTGTTGACCGACATCTATGATCGAGTCTTCTGTCCTTCTTCTTTTTTTGTGGGTCTCACTCAGTGAGTGGGACCTTTGTAATCTTCCTTCGCCTGCTAACATCGATGTTGCAGAATATTTTGCGGTTGTTGTTGATGCCGCAGCTGTTGTTTCGCCTCTAAATTGGCTTTCAGTTACTTCCTTAATGTTTTTGTTTGTGTTAGACATATTTTTCCCACGAGTAGGGCAGAAACTACAAGTCCGGCGGGGCAGTGCTCCCTTACCCCGCTAAGGCTGAATTCCCCTACGGTTTGCCATATCCGTCGGGCATCGCTCGTTACACTCCTATAACCCCTGGTGTCATGCATTCCATGGGCGCGATGGTGTTACACCTTGGACTTAGGGGGATTTTTTACCGCTGGTTTACTCCATCGGGACACTTCTGTCTGGGTTACCATACCATAGCCGACGGGTCCCAGTTTTACGGCGCTGGGAACTCGCCGTTCGTCCTCCGTATCTGGTAGGACTTGTCAGTGTGTTCTGATATAACTTGGGCATGTTGGATCTTCTACTGGCATTTATTGGTGCAGCCTAGTCGACATCAGTAGCCCCGCCAGTGCCCCACTGACCATTTTCGAGCTGTTCCTTAGCTTCACTCCTCACCACCCGTCCTTCCGGCGCGAGAGGGGAGGAAGTTACTGAGCCACTCCACCAACGTCAAGGTCTGACAGCTCCCAGGAGTAGAGATATAGTTTTCCTGGTTTTCTATATCATTGCACAGTTATTCTGATCTTAATTGGAAAAATTATATCCAGGATATCACCATAGGGCTAATAATATCTAAGCTTCAATATTTGTAATATCACATCTTCTTGTTTTTTCTATTAACATATATTAAGTCAATCGCAAGGTAGGTCACTTCTTGGTCTAGCCAAAATAACTACTAATCATCAGGTAGGTATCAAATAAAATGTAACTTCTGTCATTCTGACGATGATATTCAGTTATCGAAACAATTGTTAATTTTTTAGAATTTTCAACATTTTTCATTATATTGTGGAATTAGCTAGAAACTTTGAGTTTCATTTAAAACACTAACACTTTTAGTGAGGTTATAAATGTCTTTGAAATTGACGTATCTGTATATTCATTACGTTAATAACGGAAATTAGAAATGACTTCGAAAACTAATTTTCGGAATACGTAATTAAAACCATGTGTTCCCTTTATTAGCGGATAAAGCGATATAACGTATCATCTTTATGTTATGGCCTAAAAACTCCCTATTATAATGTATTAAGACGTGATATTCGTGAAAAAAACAGGAATTTATGAAGAAAAAATTCTAGCGTATAATGTTACATATCAAAATGCGTTCACAGAACATTCACGCAACGGTTGAGTTTTCTGAACGCACCCATCGTTTGTAATTATCACCATGTTGTAGTTACGGGATGTCATAAGTCATTATCGGTTGACCGAGAATTATAAACTAGTGGCATTTTTATTCAAATAATTCTATCGTGTAAGGTAATTTCAATAAGCAAATACGTTAAAGACAATCTCCTGGGTACAAAAAATTATGTTGCACAAGTTTTTGTTAAACTACTGTCCCTGGATACTCAAAACATTTGAATTTATCCATTATTGATCTAGGTTAACGATAGTAAAATTTTTTAACCACTAATAGAGAAATTGAACTTCTCAGTTGGCTAGAAGATGCAATAATTTACAACTTCATAGCTAGTAGTGGAAAAAATATTTTAGTTATAATAGTCTTGGATTATTTTTTGTTTGCGATTTAGGTTCAACCTGGATGTTACTTACCAAGCAATCCCGAAGCTATGGTTATGGATATAGATTACAAAAGTGGTACTCCTATGCAAAGTGCGGCTAAAGCTCCTTACTTGGCTAGATTTAAGGTTGCTAAATGTGGTATAAACGAATTAGAAAATATAGCAATGGACGTATCAACAAATCAGGTATATAAACTCAACAAAAAACAAATTTCAATTAGATCTATAAATAAATGAGTTTTTTTAGGTTCGAGATCAAAGTCTTGGTCCTGAATTGTGGCAAGCCGCAATATTTAAAGTTGGTGATGATGTAAGACAAGATATGTTAGCTCTGCAAGTCATTGGAATATTTAAAAATATTTTTCAAACTGTCGGGTTAGAATTGTATTTGTTTCCTTACAGGGTTGTAGCCACGGCTCCAGGAGTAAGTAAAATACATGTTTTTCTAAACAAGTACTCCTTTATGATTTAAGTTTTTATTTGAACGTATAAAAGGCAATAGGCGATATATTTACCGATTTTTTTACTGCAGGATTTGAAACCTTTCATGGTATCTTGAAAACAATTATTGAAAAACGCCGAAACATGTGAAACGATTTGTTGCCAATAAAATGAATTTTTTTTCTTCAACCCCCTAGCTGCAACACTACCCAAGTCATTGAAAAGCTCTTGAAAATGGAATCTCACCATACCCTTTTTTTCTTTTACTTATGTGGTTATTGGGAAATGGGACAAAATTATTTTAAAAACAAAAAAAGGTACAAACACCTTTTTAGTGCTATCGACGGGTGAATTAAAGTAGCAGATCTTGAAAATGTCCTCCACACTTTACTTGGCAAGTTTCCAGGCAATTATAAAACCTAATATCACTAGGCTAGAGTTTTTATCAAAAATATGCGAGCCTGGGCACTCAGAACACCAAATTCTATTGATTTACCCTGTTTAAAACTGATAATGCAACTTAGCATCAACATTCGGCGGAGTTTATGTTTTCAGAAAAAACTGAAACATAATAGCACATTATGTGTTGAGTACATAATGATAGTTATAATGCACGAGTATGAAGTTTACGACACTCACTTTCGACTTGAGTCGTAATTCACACGAGTGCATTATAACCATTATGTACAAGTTGAATACAGTATGTTTAAATTCGTGGATTGACTTTTTGTTATAACGGTTGTAATCGAAGGACTAACTCAAAGAGAGCAATAGATAAATGGCTGTGTGGATGAAGGAACTATTATCTGAATGATTTTATATGAAGTCGTGACGAAAATCCAATACTTTCTACAAAAAAACTTTATTTGTTCGTTTACCGTGACATATACATTTTTCTTGGCGTTCTGTCTATTATGACATAACAAATTTATTTTTTTTACAACTGGCTTGCAAACATATTCGGCAGTCGATAAAAAAGTTTTCTTTAACAATAGGTACAGGTTGACAGCACTCAGCTGACACTGTTGTCTTTTTATAGTATAACAAGAAACAGGGAAAAATTATAAACTGAACATGCCGCCCGCCTTAAAAAGCCCACTTTTCAGTGAAGATAAGTATGATAGAGGATTGCGGCACAACAAAACAGTACATATATACATTTCGATTAATATGTATATTTTTGAAAATCACTTCTCGATTGGTAGCGCGCAAACTTTAGAAATGTTTCTTTTCAAAATATTACCATTTGCCATTCGAGCCGAGACTACGCGCACAACATTGTCAGTACCATAATGTAATTCCACAACATGAGCGAGAGGCCATTTTAAAGAAGGTAAGTTATCTTCAATTAGAACGACCATGGATCCAACTTTTAAAACGGGTTCAACATCAAGCAGCTTTCATTTGGAGCGAGTTTGCAGCTGGCTTAAATAGTCCTTTGACCATCGGTCCCAAAATTGTTGCTTGAGTTGTTGTAGTCGATAGTATCGATCCGCTCTGGAAATTTTAGACTCTTTGAGGTCTTCTTCTGGTAAACTTGCTAGTGAGTCGCCAATAAGGAAATGAGAAGGAGTCAAGGGTAGGAAATCGGTAGGGTCATCGGATAAAGGGCTCAAAGGACGTGAGTTCAAGCAAGACTCAATCTCCACCAGTAGCGTGTACATTTCCTCGTAAGTTAAATGTGATTCACCGAGTACGCGTTTAAGATGGAATTTTGTGGACTTAACCGCAGCTTCCCACAAACCACCCATATGAGCTGATCTGGCTGAATTAAAATGCCAATTTATTCTGTCACGTGCCAAAAAATTTAAAACTGAATCGTTATGATTTGTATCATTAAGAATATAATAAAGCTCACTATATACTCTTTTTGGAGGAAGCTACTTTTTATTTAAATGGGGTAGTCAACAGGTACAATTACCGTTTTTGGAATCAGGAAAACCCACACTGGATATATGAAGCAGGTATGGGCAGGTATCATAAACAACAGAATATCAGGTCCATACTTTTTTTGGTGAAAACCTTACAGCTTCAACACTTCTTAGGCATTTCAAGATTTGAATTAGTACCTGCTCTAGCTGTTATGTTTCCCAGCGAAGTGGAAAACATAACCAGATATTCCCAGTGAAATACAATGGTTTCAACAGGACGGCGCTCCCCCACATTTTGGTATTAATGTCGGAGAATATCTCGATGAAATATTTGCAGGATACTAGATTGGATGACGTGGTACAATTGAATGGCCACCAAGATACCCAGACATAACGCCATTGGATTACTTTCATTGGGGATTTCTGAAAGATAAGGTTACAAGAATTTGTAACTTTTTTGTTTTCAAAATAATTTTGTCTCATTTCCAATTAACCACATAAGTAAAAGAAAAAAAGGGTATGGTGAGATTGCATTTTCACGAGTTTTTCAATTACCTTTGCATTTCAAAAAAAGTTGGGTAGAGTTGCAGCTAAGGGGTGAAAAAAAAATCATTTTATTGGCAATGTAAAATGAATTCATGTGTTTCAGCATTTTTTTGAAGTTATTGGTTGAACAGATAATTTTATTCCGGACTTTCGCGCAACATTGTATATAATTTCTCACGAGGTTATAAATTACTAATCCAGTTAGGAAAATGTTTCAGAATATTATTTAAGAAAAATAAATTTATGTTATGTTAGACGTGATATTTTTTTTCCAGTGTGGTGTTATTGAATGTGTTCCAAATGCAAAATCTAGAGACCAATTAGGCAGGCAAACCGATATAGGAATGTACGAATATTTCTTAAAAAAATATGGAGATGAGAGTACCAGAGATTTTCAGAATGCGAGAAGAAACTTTATCATATCAATGGCTGCATACAGTGTCATTGGTTTCTTATTACAGATTAAAGATAGGCACAATGGAAATATTATGTTGGATACTGATGGTCACATTATACATATTGGTGAGTTTTAAAAAACAATTTTGTGCTTGTCAAAATTAACACTTCCAAATATTCAAATAAAGATTGAAACTTAAAAAATATGAAATTTCATTAATCTGATTTGAAAGATATATTTCTGCGTAAACAGTCATTGAAACTATAAATAAAATGAATGTTTTGTAGTATCTAATCTATTTTTTAGATTTTGGATTTATGTTCGAGTCCTCTCCTGGTGGAAATCTTGGCTTCGAACCTGATATTAAACTGACAGATGAAATGGTAATGATTATGGGCGGTAAAATGGAAGCTCCTCCATTCAAGTGGTTTTCCGATCTATGTGTTCAAGCATACCTTGCAGTAAGGTAAAGGATTTTTATTATTAATAGTTCATGTACATTTAACGTAATTTTCTATTGTGAGTAAAAGTATGTGACAGTATTTTTTATTAATTAAATGTTTTTTTTTCACAATACAGGTCTTCTTGTAGATAATATCACAAATTTTGTTCTTCTAAAATTGATTAGCAAAAAACCTGAACTTAATAAAATACTAAACAAACGCATTTATTTTCAGGCCTCAATGTGAAGCCATCATATCTTTAGTATCTCTTATGTTAGATACTGGCCTACCATGTTTTAGAGGACAAACCATTAAACTACTTCGCGGTAGGTTTAGCCCGGGGGCTACCGATAAAGAAGCAGCAAATTACATGTTACAGATAATCAGGAATAGTTTCCTCAATTTCAGGACACGTACTTACGACATGATACAGTATTATCAAAATCAAATTCCATATTAGATAATAGTTTTATTATTGTGAAGAGATTTATGGGTAATATAACTAAGTATAAATGGGGTAAATAGAACAAGAAAAGTTGTAAGATATCCGGAAAGTAAAGACCTTTGTTTCTTTCTAAATGAGGTAATGGTATTATAACAACTGAGTTGAAAAAAAATCATCAAAACTCATATGCAGTTAGTTATAATCGGGTTTGAAATGAAATTTGTTCAAATTAAAAGGGGAAATTGAAATAACTAAAGTCTGTTTGCTCCCAAGAAAAACTGCATGTAAATAAAATCACGTGCACATTGACCTAGGTATGTGGATAAGTTTGTGTGGTTTGTTAGCATAAAATATACGTTATCTACAATGACATTATTTACACAAAATGGAAAAAAGATTATCCCTAATCAAACAAATGTTAAATCTTAGTAAAAAAAGGTGTCCTTTATAAAAATATCTGTATGGACCAAAATTTTGAATACAATTATCAGCTATAAAAAATTTTGAGTCGTATACGAGGTATGTATAAAATATTATTTTTGTCCAAGAGTTAATTAATATTTTAGTTGATGTTTTTACATTTGGCTTGTAAAGAGGAATTTAAAAATTCAAAAAACATTACTAAAATATTAATTTACTCTTGGACAAAAATCTATTTTTGACACAACTCTTGTACGGCACAAAAAATTCGATAAATTATGGCAGTAATACAAGTTTTATACAATGCAGAGAGCTTTTTATAAATAATAAGAATAATAAAACAGTATCCCATGCATGATGCCGGCTTCACACTCTATAAGTAAGGATAAAACAAAACAAAAAAAATCGATTCTAGGTACTACTCCGAGTAGCTAGAGCTACTCCTGTCTTCTTCATTTAGGATAATAATGCCTGGTTCTATGGTTGTGTCGTACATATCATCCAGTAGATTATCCAGCTCCCTCATTTTACTTTCAACTTTTTCTTTATCATGATTAACTTGTTTTTCCATGTATTAGAAGTAATTGTGTCTATATATAAAATATTTTTTTTTCATATCAACAAACCGAAACGTTGTGTTATGATCTGCAACATATCTTTTAATGTCTGCCCATATTAAGTAATATATTTATTATATTTTTCCTTGTGTTATTTTACAATGGTTAATAGGTACGACTTGAGCAATTTACTTTCAAAAGTTCATGGTATTTGGCATTTTTTCTTGTTTTCTTGAGTGATAGTGAGCATTGTCCAACACTATCACGCAATTATCCTGTAAGCGAGGTAACATGGATGATAGCCAATTCTCAAATGACATCCCATCCATTTCCTCGTGATAGTCGCCACTTTTCTTGGATTCAAACGCCCACAAACCATCAGGAACGAAGCCATCTTCACTGCCAATGTGGCATACTATGAGTCTTTTCCCTTTTCCTGAAAAACGCTTTAAATTATATACAGCACTCGAGAAAATAAACAAAAAATATCTTCAACAAAATGCGAAGAAGTCTTAGCGACATCTTATATGTTTGGAACTCATGCTATATTTATTGTACATTGTATCCGTGTAAGATGATTCCATTTGTAATTTTAGAACATGCAGAACTTTTTATGATGAACACCTTTTTTCATAACATCAATAATACCAAAATTTTCTATATGTAGCCAACTCACACAGATACACTGCCGTATTCTGATGATAGAGCAACAACTAAGAAATTTAAATACGTCAAATAAACAAATATCAAGCTATTATACTATTTTCTATATCATATCATTTCTTATCGTAATGACTATATTTTTCTACTTTTTTTATCTCTTATAATAATCGGTGATGTTTTTTTAGGATGCTTCACAAATTAATAAAATTTATATTATGTACAAAGCATAATGTAAAAAAGTCTACTTGTGATATTTCCTGTTAGATGCGCAGGTTATGTTTACTGTGTAAATACTTACCCGACGGATTTTTCAACCCTGTAGAAACACCCCAATGGATTTTTCAACCCTGTAGAAACACCATCTAAACACGCTTTTCTAGAGGTTGTAATGGAACTGTCAACCCAAATTTTAGATTTCGTGTGCCCAGCATTCACCCATGTTTCGTCAAGGTAGTAAATTTTTCCATTTTCATTTCTATCTTTCAATTTTTTAAAATATTGTCTTCTCCATAATACTATTTCCTCTTTATCTAACAACATGCTATTTTTTCCTCGTTTTTGAAACTTAAACTTGAGCGTTTTTAAAAGTGAATAAAAAGTTGTTCTTTTAAAATATGGCTAACCAACATCATCATTACCTTCTTTCAATATATTGTTAATAGTAGGAAGTTCATTGCGAAAATAGAATTCATGTACTTTTCTTCTTACATCATTTCTTGTTACGTCGTCAACAACGTCTATAGACCTCACTCGGTTTAGGTTAGTACAAGGTTCCAGAAATGGATGTGATTGTTGATATTCTCTTATTACTTTATACACACTTGAGCGGGAAGTTCCGGGCAAATCTGCGACTCTGCACAATTTGCGAGAGATAATTTTAAAAATATTTAAAATCATATTTTTTGTGCCAACATCTGACACTTTTTAGCTCTTTTTCTTAAGGAACATTATGTTGTTCGTTATCACCGACACTGTCTACTCAACATAGTTTTGATTTTAAATAATTAACTTTACAAATAAACAAATATTAATAATGATTATCAGAACAGAGGAATAACACAATTCTATCAACTCAAAACACTAATACAGTAAAGTAACTCTCGTAAATATGTACTATACAAAATAATTAATTTGAATACTAACACAGTCAGCATGTACGAACCTTGAAAAAACTTCTGTTCCCCTACTATTAATATTTCAATGCGAATTGTCCAATACGCAGCCGATTTAAAATAGATCACGCGTGGTTTTTGTTTACAGGCGGTTTTTCTTGGGAGCGAACAGAGTATAGTGTGGTAGAAGAGATTTGATCAAATCTATTATCATTTATATTTGTATACCTTGCTAGGTGCTGCTTGTAAGCCTCATTTATATTCAAAAGACTATTTCATCCAGAAACTTTGGTTCTTGATTGAGTTCCAAATTTTTTAGTAACACATCACCTTCTGTTATTCTATTAAATTATATGTCATAGGTGTTCAGTTGATCAAAGCAAAAAAATAAGGGATTTAGAACAGTAATATATGTAAATGTATATAGTCTATCAATAATAAACTCATTTATATACCACTTGATTTTACTGGCAACATTTCTAATATCAAATATGGCATACTTCTTATGACAAAATAAGAAAAACAAATAGATAAAATTGCTCACACAACAATATCACTGGAAATTGCTCCAAACCTAACAAATTTAGAAACTAGACAGCATTGAAAGTATCTTACAATTTTTTGTATAATTGGATCATGGTCTCTCTTGAACCCTCAGAGTAGATATAAAAATATATACAGTGCCCGTTTAAAGTCTCCATCCCCCTATCTATTTCACGAACCATAGAACTTAAATCAATGGGTGCCTGAAATAGGGTACAAATGCAACGTTATGATAATATTTCGGACGGCCGTCATTTTGTAAGATAATTTTAAATGGGACCATATGGCAAGTAATGCCTCATTTGAATGCTCGTTCAAAGTCCTGTTCAACGACACCGTCACGATCAAACTATTTCTATTTATTTGTGAATTTCACCGCAAAAATGCCAAATTGTGAAAATTGTTACATGGTATTACTTTAAATAGGTCATTACAATACTGGCATAGTAACGCAAAGGTAACATAAGCTGTCGTTAAGATACAGAAATGAATAATAATAATAATAATAATAATAATAATAATAATAATAATAATAATAATAATAATAATAATAATAATAATAATAATAATAATAATAATAATAATAATAATAATAATAATAATAATAATAATAATAATAATAATACAAAATAATTAATAACTAAAACAAGCAAGTTTCAATAAGATGCTCAATATGTCTACCGTTGACTTATTGGCAATAAAAGATTCTAGACAAAAACTCTTCCTGAATGCTTTCAAGGGTCTCTGAAGAAATCGATCTGCATTCTTCACGAATCCTTTGTTTTAGATCTTCAACGGTGCCGACTGGTGTACTATCAACTTTTGTTTTCAGATAACCCCACAAAAAGAAATCGAGTGGTGTCAGATCAGGAGAACAAGCAGGCCATTCTATTGAACCCCGTCGTCCTATCCACCTACCAGAGTACTGCTCGTTTAAATATCGCTTTACTGGTCCATAATGTAGGGAGGAGCACCATCCAGCTGAAAAGTTGTCTTCAAAACACGGAATTCATCAGAATGATCCTCAAGTATTTCAATATACAAGTCCAACAATGTAGTTTTCTAGAATCCCGGCCCACACATTTACTTTTTGAGTGAACTGGGTGTGTCCTTCACTTAAAATGTGAGGATTTGTGTCACTCCAGTATCGCACATTCTGAGTGTTCACATTACCATTAAGAAAGAAAGTAGACTCGTCACTAAAATACACTGTTTTGAGATAATCGGGTTGTTGAGGTATTTTCTCGCAAAATTCAAGCCTGGGATCTGAATCATCTTTTGTCAGCTGGTGGAGTATTTTCATTTTGTACGGGTGAAATTTATGTTTCTTTAATATTCTTTGTACAGTTTTTGGACACACCTCACAAGTACCTGCAACTTTTGAGGTGGATTGTGATGGGTTCACTACCATTTCTGCAACTATTTCAATTTGTTTATCTTCTGTGCTTGGCCGTCCACTTCGCTTATCGTCATTAACGTTTCCCATCCTCTAAATTTTTTCTAATAGCTCCCTTAGGTATTTCCTTGATATTGACCGTCCGCCATTTTGAATGATGACGTCATGAAATACTATCAAAAACGTTGCATTTGTACCCTATTTCAGGCATCCAAACTATTATTAATTTGAGTTCTATGGTTCATGAAATAGATAGGGGGAGAGACTTTAGACGGCCACTGTATAGTGCATTGCAAAAAATTAATTATTTTTTAACTGTGACCTCTTATGGAGTATTACATACTCCAAACCTAACAAATTTAGAAACTAAGCAACATTGAAAGTATCTTAGAATTTTTTGTATAATTGGATCATGGTCTCTCTTTAACTCTCGGAGAAGATATACAAAAATATATAGTGCATTGTAATAAATTCATTATTTTTTAACTGTGACCTCTTATAGAGTATTACATAAAATGAATCTACTTTTTATAGCTGATACGGAAATTATATTTGAACTGAAATTTAAAAAAAGATAGGATGTTCCATTTAATAAAATCTTACAAAAAACGTAATATTTAATACGAGCATGGTTGAAGATAAAATTCAATCTCTTTAAATATACACAACATATAAATTCTTATTAAATGGTTGATATTAAATTAATAAATATTAAAATTTAATTGTGCATTGTACTTGAAATAATTCAAAATTTTATGTATATACGAGTAAATGTAAGAGTAATATACTGTGATAGGTACAGAGAACGATTTACATAAATATTCTAGATCTAAAGTTGTTATTATATGAATTGTTATGCATTTAATTTAAATAGTTGTTTCTATTTATGCTAAATATTTAACTGTGGTGTTAAAATTTATTTGTGCATGGTAAACTATAAATTTTTCTAGTGAAACCCGATTTCATCACCTCAAATGCATTATGAAGAAAACTTACTCTATAGCACTACTGAATATAACTATTTTTGTAATTTATAAATTAAAATCCTCCCTTTAAAATTGAACTTATTATATATTATTTTTTAGCATTAATTAATGGCAAGTTTTTGGATTTTTATAAACACCCTAAAAATAAATGGATATCACTTAAAAAATGATTTTCCCAAGTTAAAAAATTTATAACATTATACACTTCAATTAATATTTTTCCATAACCTATTTGGTAGAATTCTGTAGGATATTAACATTCAATGTATTCATCTTTTGGTTTTGTTTGAACTCTGTTGCGGTTCACAGAGAGATGACCACGGAAAATCGGCTTCATATCTCCTTATTTCTATGGTGGGTAAATATCCAAATTTTTAAATTGAACCACTGTTTCAACTAATTCGCCTTGCATACCATATTTGACAATGTATTACCATATTTGTATATCTACGTCTCGAGTTTAGTAGTCGAAACTTGTATTTATACTGTGATATTGATTGAAAATTACATTATACGTTATTATTTTTTTAGTTACATAATAGAATTCTACAAATCTAATATGTCTGTTACTATATAATTCAGTTTCTTAACAGCAACAAATATATTTTGGAGTTTATATTTATCGTAATGCTTGTAAAGTTTTCAAATAACTTTTATTAATAAGTGATGCGACTAAAACTATACAAAACAATATTTACTACTAACTATTTTTAACTGGTATTGTTCTTTGAAGAAGCACTCGTGATAACTATACAATTACCCATAATAGAGAGTTTGATTGAAACTTATCGCATCTTGATATTCTTTTGAAATAGTGTTGCATCAAATGTTTCAACTTTCAATTTATTGCAAGGGGAGATAGCAAGTTTCCACTATTGCTCAAATGTAGTCTGTAGCACTGCTACTACTCTAAAACTGATGTACAACTAATGTCCCTTTCCTATTTACAAACAAAATAGTACATCTTGCAGAATAATTTATTGCCTATCGGGGTGTAGTTGCTTCTTCAAAAAAATGGAGACCAGAAATATTTTAGAGGTATTTATTGTTTTGTTAATAAACTTTTATATTTCCAGATATTTGATTTAATTCTTGCCTTTTTGTATAGTAACTACTTTTTATTTTTTTTACTATTTACATTGTGGTTGTACTCTAACATGTTTCATGTAAATAAATAATTTATTATTGTTCAAAATATCATTGGTTTTACTTGTGACACCTATTTTAACAATTATACTCCATTTGTATGCAGAGCAAAATTTAACTGAATGACACAATAAAAAAAGGTTAATGTTTATAAACCATAACCGCCCCTTTTAATTTTATTAGTAAACTGAGTTCTGGTCTGTAAACTCCTAGGAATAGAGCAGCAAGAAAAGTAAACTAAATCTCTGAATTTTTGTCAGAAAAACTGCATCAACCAAAAGTTCTTATCTAGTGAAATCTGAAAGTGTAGCATTACCTACACATGTAAAAATAGTCGTGCTAAATGTGTATGATACTCTCGTGCACAAGCACACAATGTGTACAGTTCACAGTGTAGTTTCACAATGTGCCAATATGAACGGAATCGCAGAAACTACCATTTACAAGCTTTTAAAACACAGAATAATCGGTTTAATTATGGAACCTGCGAAGAAACCACCAGGAGAAAATCTATAGAAATCAACCAGGCAGTTAAACATGAATTATATCAACGATTCCCAAGTTATAAACCTGCATTTAGTAGGAAAGAGCCGACGTTGCTGAATTTAAGAAGCGTTCCCCCACTTCGGATAGCGAGAACAAAACCAGTTGCGAGCCGGCATTTTCATCTTTTTAACTTGTATCTTTCAACCATAATGATTAATTGTTTGTAAGTTAATAAAGGTCCATTTTCCTAAATTGTTCGATTATTTTTAAAAACGTATTCTACGCGAGTGAACATAAAATTGGCGCAGTCAGTAGGATTGTCAAACGGAACGACAACAAAAATAGTGTCAAACCGGTCTATATTAATAGTTTATTGACAATTAACGATCGCGTAAAATCGTCGAAAATATCGGTAATTTGGAAAGTGTTCATCTAGACGAAGGATCCACATCGCCGAAGTTTGGAGACCCCGGAAGAAGCCAACATCGCAGAATCCGGTTAGTTTTAAGAAGATCAGCCAACTTAAGTGGAAGAAACAGCATCGTTCAACCCCTTTTGGTACGAAGTAGATAGATGAAGTCAACACATTTACTTTGGTAAGCGAATTTTGTTCTCCTATATAATTTTCCTCCATATTTTTATGTTGATTTATGAGTGATTTTTGATTTTTCTACATTTTTATATGTTTTAATATTTTATGTCAGACATTGAATTTAGAAAATAGTTATAATTCAGATATATTAACAAATATTGAGAATTTGCCTCCAGTTGAGGATAGTTCAGGTTCAGAAAATTCAATTTCAGAAATGGCTACAGCAAATGTAAATTATTCTCTTTTAAAATTATATGTAGATACTATACCACAATTTGATGGTAATGCACACACATTAGGAGTATTTTTAGATGCTTGTGAAAGTTTGATAAGTCAATTTGCAGATACTACAAATGTAAGTGCTCAAATTAATTCATATATTTTACGGCCAATAATAGGTAAATTAACAGGTAGAGCCTTAAGTTTAATAGGATCCCGTTCAGAATTAACTATATGGGATGATATTAAAAAATTATTACAATTAACTTCTGGAGATCAAAGAAATCTTGATTGTCTCGTTCAAGACTTAATTGCTTTACATCCATTCAAAAATGAAACACCATATAATTTTGGCATGCGTTGCCAAGATTGTAGGAGTTTAATAGCATCAAAAATAAATGCATCAAATCTACCACCGCAAGAAAAATGTATTAGACTAGAGAGTTATGATGAGTTAGCATTAAAAACATTTATTAGTGGGCTCACGGGCCAGTTACAAAATAATATTCGATTAAGAAATCCAGACAGTCTAGAAAAGGCAATGTCTTTAGTAGTCGAAGAAGAAAATTTCTTATACAGTACGCGTAAAACTAATTATTTAAATTCACAAAATTTTAGACCAGTTCAGAGAATGGCACCATCAAATCCCCGGATAAATAATTTATCAACCTCAAGACCATCTCAATCTTTTAATAGACAATATTCTCCCAATTTCAACAGAAACTTCAATAACTATAATCCAAATCAAAATAACAATAATTCAAATCAGAATAACAATAATAATTTCCGCCATCCTAATAATTACAATCATCCAAATAATTCTAATTATAATCAAAGATCTTTCTATGTTCCTCAAAATCAATCACCTCAAAATAATCATTTTCAAAATAACAATTCATATGCGAATAATTTTGCTAGAAATACTCAAATTTCTAGGAATACAAATTATCATAATAGAAATAGGAATTATCCAGAGCCAATGGATACGTCATCTGGTAATACACGTATAAAAAATCATCATTTTTGTGAATATTCTAATGAATTTCCATATCCTGAAAATTTTAATTCTTCAAATCATGAATTCGCTGAAAATAATAATTGTTACAATTCTCATACTCAGATTTGCCAAGAAACATATGATAATCATAATCCTTATCTAGAACGACAAAGGTAATGTGATAAATGCACCTGGTACACACTCTCAGCAGTCTCAGCATCCCACACAAGATTCAACTTACAATTCCGATAACGCAGATATAAATTTTCGCTTGGGTATGAAAAACCAAGACATAACATGATTAATATAAACTTACTAAAATCAAATCTCCCTTATATTTTTATTCCCGAATTAAATGCTAATTTTTTAATAGATACCGGTAGTAGTAGAAGTTTAATTGATCCTAACTTAGCTTATCGATTTTTTAGAAATTATATTTTATACGAAGATTTTAGCATTCAAACAGCTCATAGTATCAGTTTTCATAATGAAGTAATTGAAATTCCACTTTTCGATATTTTTAAAGTTAAAGAAAAGCACAAATTTCATCTTTTCAAATTTAGTAAGAAATATAACGGACTTATAGGTATTGACTTACTTAAACAACTATGTGCAAAAGTTGATTTATGTAAAAAATTAATTATTACACCTAAGACTCAAATTCCAATGAACTTTGATAGTGAACAAAATAGCACTACAAAGAAATTGATAAAAATAGATAATTATCAAATTAATATACCGGAAAGAACCACTAAAATTGTCAAGTTACCAGTAAATATAGAGAATGGTTTAGGATTCATGAAATATATAAAATTTGATACACAATTAGAATGTCCTCAAGCTCTTGTAAATATAGAAAATTACTTTGCATATACATCTATTACAAATTCCAGCTGTGAACCGAAAGTAATTACGGTTACCAGTCCATTCATTATAGAAAAATTAGATCTTACAGAAATAAATTTTGTAGACACATTAGAAGAATCGAATGAAATGTTTACCGATAGCCACGATAAATTATTAAAAGATAATTTAAAACAAATTCGATTGAATCACTGTAACTCGGAAGAAAGACAACATATACAGGATCTATGTTATGAATACAGAGATATATTTTATTGTGACCAAATTCCTCTTTCATTTACAAATACCGTAAAACATAAAATTAACCTAAAAGACGATACTCCTGTTTACACTAAAACATACAGATATCCCGAAATTTACAAAAAAGAAGTAAAATCTCAAATCAATAATATGTTATCACAGGGTATTATTAGACACTCCTCATCTCCGTTTAATAGTCCAATCTGGATTGTGGAGAAGCGTAAAGACGCATCAAATAAGAAAAAATATCGATTGGTTATTGACTATCGAAAGTTGAATGAAAAGACAGTCGATGACAAATATCCACTTCCTTTAATTAGTACAATTCTTGACCAATTAGGAAGAAGTCAATATTGTACTACCCTTGATTTAGCTAACGGTTTTTATCAAATACAAATGGATGAAAATGATATCCATAAAACAGCGTTTTCCGCCGAAAATGGACATTACGAATTTGTTCGAATGCCCATGGGAATGAAAAATTCACCGAGTACTTTTCAGAGAGTCATGGATAATATACCTAGAGGTTTACAAAATGAAACTTGTTTAGTTTATCTCGATGATGTTATTATATATAGTACGTCTCTCCAAGAACATATTACTCGACTTAGACAAATTTTTGACAGACTCAGAGAAGCTAATTTTAAAATACAATTAGACAAATCGGAATTTTTACGAAAATAAGTAAATTATTTAGGACATGTAATAACCCCATATGGAGTCAAACCAAATCCCGATAAAATTTTAGCTGTAAAAAATTTCCCGATACCTAATTGCACGAAAGACATTAAAAGCTTTCTTGGTTTAATTGGATATTACCGTAAATTCATTAAAGATTTTGCAAAAATCACAAAACCTTTAACAAAATGTTTAAAAAAAGGTTCTAAAATTATTCATGATCAAGAATTTGTTAATGCTTTCAATACTTGTAAAGATTTATTAACTAATGCACCTCTTCTTCAATACCCAGATTTTAATGAAAAATTTATATTAACGACAGACGCCTCAAATGTGGCTTTAGGCGCTATTTTATCTCAAGGACCTATTGGTTCAGACAAACCTATTGCTTATGCTTCGCGTACCTTAAATGATTCAGAGCAAAAATATAGCACGATAGAAAAGGAACTATTAGCAATAGTATGGGCATGTAAGTACTTTCGTCCTTATTTATATGGTCGAAAATTTACAATAGTAACTGATCACCGACCTTTAGTATGGCTTTTTAAATTACGCGAACCCAATTCCAAATTAGTACGATGGAGACTTAAACTCGAAGAATTTAATTATGACATAGAATATAAAAAAGGGAAAACAAATACTAATGCAGACGCACTCTCACGAATAACCTTAAACGCACTAGAAAATGAGTCAATTATTAACAATCCCGGAGATATCAATAGTGAAACATTACAATATCTTAAACAAATAGCTGAGAATCCTTTGGACGACGATAATATTCAAAATCAATCAAATATTAATATAATTTCTGATACACAAATTAAACCCCCTGAGTACGATACTAGTAGTAGTACACAACATACAACAGCTAATGAAACTACTAACGAAGGAATTAAAATCCTTGACGAAATTATTAATAATAAAGTAAATCAAATTTTAGTTTTTGGACAAATATATCATAAATTGGACGTTAAACAAGAAAATTATGAGCACCATAAAATCATAACTGTAGAAATTCCCACAGAAAATAATCACGATTTAATTTTTGAATTTCTGCGAGATTACACTATAGAAAACAAAACATATTGTATGTACTTCCATACAGAAGGTTTATATAGAAATTTCAATGAAGTGTATTTAAACAAATTTTCAGAGAAAGGTTCTAAATTAATTAGATGCACGCAATTAGTTAATACAGTAAAAGATAAAGATGAACAGATTTTGTTAATAAAAAATCATCATGAGAGTAAAAGTAACCACCGAGGTATTTCTGAAACTATTGAACATTTAAAAAGAAACTATTATTGGATAGGATTAAGAGACTCAGTCACAAACTATATAAATTCATGCGATATTTGCCAAAAAACCAAATATGCTAGGAAAAATCCATACTCGCCGTTAATGCTTACAGCTTCAAAACCATTTCAAATTATTCATATTGATCTATTCTTTTTTTATAACAAAATATTTTTAACATTAGTTGATTCTTTTACAAAATTTGCTCAAGCATACGAGATAATAGCTAAAACCGCGATTCACATTAGTAACGCTTTAATTAAATATTTTTCTTCATTTGGCGTACCAGAAAAATTAATTTTGGATAACGGTACGGAATTCAACAACGAAGTAGTTCAAGAAATTTTAAAATTGCATAAAATAAAAGTACATTTTACCACTATAGGCCATCATGAAGGAAATGCTATTGTTGAACGTTTTCACTCTTCAATAATAGAACATCTTAGAATACTTAGAGAAATGTATCCTAAAGAAAATGATAATCTTATGAACTATGCTATTTTAGGTTATAATAGTAGTATACATAGTGCTACTAACTACACACCTTTCGAGCTAACTTTTGGGCATACGAACTCCAGAAATCCCAATGAAATATTTTTACCAACAACCTTTTATTCAGACTATGCCGAAAATCATAAAAATAAGTTAGAACATGTATATGATAAAGTTAAAGAAGCACTTGAATCCAAAAAAGCAAAAGTAGTTTCAAAGCATAACGTTAACGGAGACAAAAATGAACAATTTCAAGTAGATCAAATAGTATATAAGAAAAATCCTCAATATAGATGTAAGAAAGACAATAAATTTTTAGGTCCATTTAAGATAATTAGTTTATTAGATAGGAATAGAGTAGAGATAATGAATACTAGAAATAATAAGAAAGAAATAATTCATATAAAAGAATTAAGAAAAAATTTCGTTGCAGGTTCTTCGCAGCCATCAACTTCGGAAGTTACGGACTAAATTATCCTACCTTCCATAATGTAAACGATAACCCTGGTATATTACCGCTTAAATTAGGGACCAGTCAAAACATCGTTGACTTTTGGTCATTTGTAAAAACTTTTGATACATCAAAAATAATCAGTGAATTTAAATCATTACAAGATAAGCATACTAAACTGCAAAGCATGTTTTTCAGTAAAATTTCTAATATTTCAGAATTCGATGAAATTTCAAGTACATTTGAATTACTTACTATGATCGAAAATAAGATCATTGTTCAAATCAATCAATCAATTCCTACAATTGATCAGCAATTCAGAACAAAAAGAGGAATAATAAACGGTTTAGGTTCAATTATAAAATCAATAACAGGAAATCTAGATAGCAGTGACGCCGAAAAATACGATCAAGCTATTGAAGCCCTTTCAACAAACCAAAATAAAATGAGATCATTAGTACATAAACAAGTTACTATCATAGAGGAATCAATTGATATTTTTAATAAAAGTCCTAACGAGAAATCAAAAAGCATTAGAATCTAAAATAACTGAAGTTGAACATATAGTCGAAAGAGCACGGAACAAAAACCGGCAAACTTTCGAGTATTATTATATTAAGCATGTTTTGTATGAAATAGCCATTTTATATCAAAATGTATACGATTTATTAGAGATGATTGAAACAGCCATAACATTTTCTAAATTAAACATATTCCACAATTCAATAATGGATCCGAAAGATCTCTTGAAGCACTTAAAACTTATTAATACAGATTTATCAAATTCCAAATTGCCATTCGAACCAATTACAGATAATGTTATCAATTACGAAAAGGTAATGCAGATTAAAAGTTACTCTAAAATGAATAAAATAATATTTATAGTAGAAATCCCAGTTGTAGAGATCAAGAATTACGATTTATATCAACTTTTTCCTTTACCCACTCTAAAAGACAATATTTTTCATATAATTATACCAAATTCCAAATTCCTTATCCTCAATGAGCAAAATTTCATGCCTTTCGACAACGATTGTCAAGAAATTAGCGATCAAGAATTCATCTGCCATGAGTCGACACCAATATCTATTCAAGAAGAAGATGCCCCTTGTGAAGTGCAAATGTTAAAATTTTCCAAAAATTTAAGTAACTGTCATGTTATTCCAGTTAGTATCAGAGAAGTCAGTTTTCAAAAACTTCAACCGAATAAATGGGCTGTCGTTTCTCCTCAGACTACAGTGGCTGAACAAATGTGCGGTAGTGATAAAGACAAAGTACCGTTAAAAGGAACATTTATAGTAGAGTTAGAAAAAAACTGTATAGTTAAGATAGACAACGTAGTTCTCCATAGCAATAGACTTAATAAAAGTGAATTAAAATTAATCGAGCTTCCAAAACTCACAATTAAAAATGTTGTGAATAAAAAACCAGTGAAATTTGACTCTCTTCAGTTAGAAAATGTTAATTTGGATAGACTTAATAATTTAAAAGACTCTTTAGATATTCAAAGTGGAAATTTAAACGAACTATTTCAAAATTCAGTACACTTTAATAATATTAGTGTATGGACAATATTGTTATATGTATTAATTGTTTTTATTGGACTTTATTTTATTTACTACTACTACTCTAGATATTATAATAGGAAAACTAGAGAACCAGCTACAAGGGATGAAGAAGAAGTACCGAATCCGCCTGTTCAACCCCGGATTCTCCTCTAAGGGTGGAGGAGTTATAAACCTGCATTTAGTAGAAAAGAGCCGACGTTGCTGAATTTAAGAAGCGTTCCCCCACTTCGGATAGCGAGAACAAAACCAGTTGCGAGCCGGCATTTTCATCTTTTTAACTTGTATCTTTCAACCATAATGATTAATTGTTTGTAAGTTAATAAAGGTCCATTTTCCTAAATTGTTCGATTATTTTTAAAAACGTATTCTACGCGAGTGAACATAAAATTCCCATCAACGGTGTAAGACGAAGACCCCGTAATCAGCATAAATATTATATATATATATATATATATATATATATATATATATATAAAATTACTTGTTGTAGATAAAGTCAGTCAGTTACTAGATTTCACATCGTTTATCGTAGTTTGTAGAACTATCATTTTGTAAAATAAACGTTTTTAAAAACAGTATTTCGAGTTAATAATTAGAAAGTGGCGCAGTCAGTAGGATATTCAGAATTGATACGTATCGAACGCGTTAATTTTCGTTTTAACGATTGACTGAGTATCGGAATCTACGGACTTAGTTGTTTTGTGCAAGTGGAAGTTTAGAGTGGCTCCTAGAACGTCAGGAAACCCAGTGTATCACACACCGAAACGATCCCGAGCACGAAGAAGTCCATCAACGGGAATTGGAACGACAATAGTCCAATTTTGTAGAGGAAGACAAAAATTGCCGAACCGGAGTATATCCCTATAGGAATGTTTGAAATATTTCATCTATTATTACTGTAAGTACAATACATTTTTATGTCTGAAGTTGACCATTTATCAAACATTCTTCAAAGTTTAAAATTAGAACCTTCAACTGACTCACTAATTTTAAATCAAAGTTCAATTAATATTAATAATAATTTAATAATAGCCGAATTTAGACCAGAATATCTAAAATGTGTGCCAGATTTCGATGGCAATCCAAATGATTTGAACAGATATCTAAGTGTCTGTAAATCATTAATTGATTCATTTTACAGAATAGACACACCAAATTGTTTCCAAAATGTGGATTTATTGAATTGTCTAATATCTAAATTAACTGGTAATGCTAAATTAGTCGTAAATATACAAAATGTATCTACTTGGAATGAGTTAAGAGATGTTTTAACGAGACATTTCGCAGATCAGAAAGACAAACTGTATTACTATCGAACCTAGAACTGAAAAGGTTATCAGAATAAGAACAAGTATAAAGAATGGTGAAATCATCATTCCAAACCAAAAATTTCACGGCTGTGAAATACCAGAGCCGCTATCAATTGCAAGAAATGGAGAAGCAATTACTACAATTTTAAATATCACAACAAATCCAGTTAAATTGAGTTTTTCAGGACCACTTCCTGTAAAAAAAGTTTGATAACAACGCTTTTAAAAATTTCGAATTGAATAACTTAGAAGAGACTTCTGCACAAATTTTAGATTTAAATAATATTAGAACAGATCACTTAAACGATGAGGAAAAATCCAAAATACTTAAACTTTGTTCCGAATATTCTGACATATTTTATAACGAAAATACACCACTTACTTTTACGAACAAAATTAAACATGAGATACGAACCACCGACGAGATTCGTGTTTACGCTAAAACCTATCAATATCCTTTTGTGAAGTAGAAGTAGATAAACAAATTCAGAAATTTCTTGAACATAAAATTATCCGACCAAGCTCAAGTGCCTGGAATGTGCCAATCCGGGTCGTACCCAAGAAACAAGACGCTTCTGGGGAAGCCAAATTTCGTGTAATAATAGACTATAGATGTCTTAACGAAAAAACTATTGATGACAAGTACCCACTTCCAAATATAACGGACTTATTAGACAAGTTAGGTAGATGCCAATATTTTACAACTTTGGATCTAGCCTCAGGTTTGCATCAGCTAGAAATGGCCGAAAAAGATATAGAGAAAACAGCTTTCAGCACCGAATCCGGACACTGGGAGTTCCTCCGGATGCCATTCGGTTAGAAAAATGCCCCAGCTACCTTCCAGCGGGCAATGGAGAATATACTACGAGGCATACAACATGAAAAATGCCTTGTATACCTTGACGATATAATCGTTTTTTCCACTTCATTACAGGAGCATATAGAGAGACTGAAATGTGTATTTGATCGACTTAGGGAATCTAATTTTCAAGATTCAATTAGATAAATCGGAATTCCTGAAAAAAGAAGTAGCTTATCTCGGACACCTAGTCACCCCTTCTGGAGTGAAATGATTATAAAATAGTATATAAACGTGGAAGCCTTAATACTAATGCGGATGCATTATCTAGAATAGAAATAAATACTAAAGAAACGAACGAAATTCTTAATGATGAAAATTTTTGGAAAAATGTTGACGATGTTTTGAGCCGCGATATAAATTTTAGCAATGAACCAATTCCGTCTCAATCACAACGAAGTATTAATACACCTCTCAAGACGATAACCCTGGCCTAGACACTATATCCTTGATAGTTAATCCCGACATTGACCTAAACAATGAAAATGTGTCGACAACAAACTCAAGTGACAACAATCCTGACTCCGCATTACAACAGAAAACATCTGACCGTCAAAATGAACCCAACGGACAAATAGAAAGATTCCATTCAACTCTAATAGAACATATACGACTCCTAAATACTAAAGGTATCTCAAAAACCCCAGTTAAAATGAAAATGTTATATGCTATACTTGCTTACAATCATTCGATTCATTCCAGTACAAAAATGAAACCGATAGATATAGTCATATTAATAATAATGATGTTAATGACATTGACATAAATAAAATACTCTTAAATGGTTACATCAACAATCACAAAGAAAAAACAAAATTATTGTACTCAGAAATTAATTCCGACTTAATTAATCGAAAAGAAGAAATTACTTCTAAACTAAATACAAATCAAGACAAACCGGAAATTTTTAAACCTAATCAAAAAGTATATGTAAGAAAACACATACGACAAAAACACGCTAATAAGTACACTTTACCAATCAAATTAAAAACCGTCAACCTTGCACATAAAACAGCTTCAACTGAAAATAGAGATAAGGTACATATGGACAACTTAAAACGTCCCCGGAAAAAACCTGAAAAATAGAAAATTATGTACGATATTTATACACAACTTTCACAAGTAATATTAAGACAATAATTTAGAATGTAGAATTTTGCTTTATTTCAGATTTTCTGGAACTATGGAACTCCAGGATAAAATAACAATTAGAAATCTAGTTAACAATCCCGGGTTGCTACCCATAAAGTTAGGAACCGTAAAAATTGAAATATACAGTTATGGACTTATACACTATTATGATTTGTACCCAATTATTTTAGAAATAAATAAATTACAAATTCAAGCCGCAAAAATTAGGGCCTTTGCTGTTCAAAACATCCAATACGCTAATGATCTCTCAAATTATTGTCAAAATTGCTTGACTTCACAGAAACCAAGATTATCGATAAGCTAGCAGAAATATTACCCCATCCTTCAAGAACTAAAAGAGGCCTTATAAACGGCATAGGATCAATCTTTAAATCTATCACTGGAAATTTAAATTCTAACGATGGAGAAAGATTTGAAACTCTCATCAAAGAAATACAAAATAACCAAAATAATTTAGCTAGTAGTATAAGAAATCAAAATTCATCATCAGTCTCACTCATTGATAAATTTAATAGAACCATTGAACAAATAACCAGTAACGAACAAATTTTGGAAACAAAAATTAAATTTATCCATAATTTAATCAACAGACAAGCAAATTACGAATATTATGCACATATTAAGATGGCTATTAGCTTAATCATAGTATGAATTGATTAATTCGGTTTTAAACGATATTGAAAATTCGATTACATTTGCTAAACTTTAAGTGATGCATCCAAGCATAATTAAAACTTCTGATTTATTTAAACAATTAAAGAATTTGGAAAAAATATTTACAAAAAACAAATTGCCCTTAGAAATTGAATTCGATAAAATTTTACTCTATGAAAAATTAATTAAAATTGATTGCTACTCATATAATAATAAAATTACATATATTTTAAATATTCCTATAACATATCCCAAAGATTTTAATTACTACCATTTATTTTCGGCTCCAATACTGGAAGGGAGTGAGTTTAAGGTGATTATTCAATGACAGAGCAAACGCTAGATTCTGATTGGTGGATAAATGCGTGTTGATAATCGAAAATCAGTGTGTTTTCGATTTTGTATTTCGGCATTTAATTGGTTGATTCACAAATTAAAATAAATATACGTAGTTGTCTACAATGATGTGACAGTGACATATCGTAAACGTCAGACGTAGATAGTGATTAAAATGAATCCTCCTGCGTTTTCGATAATACCGTCAGATCGAAAAAGTACATTTGGAAGCAGTTTAGACTCGAAATTAACAATTATAATAGATAACTATTTATTTGCTTCACTTACGTTATTACTGTTGTTGAATAATCTTAACAAATACAACTCGTGTAATTTATGATTATCGCAAATACCTTCTCTTTTTCGTAACATATAATGTTGCTTTAAGGAAACCACACTCGAACTACGCGCTCGTGTGGTTTCCAAGCAACATTATACATATATATATATATATATATATATATATATATATATATATATATATATATATATATATATATATATATATATATATATATATATATATATATATATATATTACTCAAAAACGAAGATATTTATGTTTCGATAATCATCATTACACTTGTTGTATTACTATTGATAATACCTCAGAATAAATTTTTAATTACGAATGGTGTCAACTTCGCTTATTTAAGCAAACCATGCAAAGAGATTCTCCCTCAGCAGTATGTCTTCCCGATAATAGACCTGCAGGAAATTCAAGAAGAAAGGTCTTGTGAAATAAACTTACTTGAAATGAAACGCACTTCCACCTGCGAGAAAACCAAATTTCAATTGTCAAAGCCATTTCTGAAACAACTAAACAATTTCCACTGGTTGTATATCATTCCATTCCAGGATACAGCAAATTTAAAATGTCCAAATCAGTAGGAAACCAAGTATCTTACAGCGGGTACTTATCTCTTAGAAATTCCTTTGAGATGCCAAGTAGTAGCTCAACACACAGTCATAAATAACCAACAACTCTATAGTAGCTTCAGCCAGCCGATACTACTATTAAATCTAGACAACAGTACCTTTCGCCCAACCACATCAAACCTGGACTTTCATTTGGAGGAAGCAGAACTAGACGATCTTCAACCGCTAAAAAGTAAATTTGTAGAAAATCAACCTTAATTAACATTCGGACAAGTCTCAAAACCCCCAGCATATGGACCTTATTAATTTATTTATTGTTAATTTTTATTTTTGTATTCTGTATATATAAAAAATGGGCATCGAAGTACTGCAAAGAAACCATCCCAGGTGGACCACTCAACCGTTCAACTTCCTCGCTAGCTGCCTAAGTTGAATTTACGAGGGGAGGAATTATATCAACGATTCCCATGGAAACTGATGAGTTGCTGTTCCACGGTGTAAGATGAAGACCCCGTAATCAGCATAAATGTTATATATATAAAATTACTTGTTGTAGATAAAGTTAGTCAGTTACTAGATTTCACATTGTTTATCGTACTTTGTAGAATTATCTTTTTATAAAATAAACGTTTTTAAAAACAGTATTTCGAGTTAATAATTTGAAAGTCATGAATTAAATTTCATTGAGGAGAAACCGGTTCGTAGATCAGCACTGGTGGAAAAAGAAGAGATATTTTTTTGGAGATTGAAATATTTGACGGAAATACGAAAACTGAGAACAGGTGTAAAACGAATATTTTATTTGGATGAAACATGACTGGTAAGACAAATCGGTTAAAAATCCTAGCCAATCTTTTTTAGAAGGTTTATCAACGGGTTTAAAGACTCCAATTGGGAAAGGTCGTCGTATAATAATAACCCATATTGGGGCTGATGAGGATTTTGTACGTTGTGGTTGGCTTGAATTTGTGTCAAAGATTACCACAAAGAAATGAATGCCGATGTTTTTGATGAGTATTTATATCAAATGCTGGATATAATCCATATTAATTCCGTCATAGTTTTGGATAATGCTAGGCTATCATTCAAGGTTAAAAGAACCGTTACCCACTGCTAACTGGAAAAAACAGTGTGTGCGGATTTGTAAGGGACTTAATTTAAAATATCAACTGTTGAATACTTCAGTTTTGTAATGTAATAATAAATTTAGGATAACAGTTGTTGAGTATCTTGTTGGCATACAAGCCATAATAAAAATATAATTTATATAAATAGCACTTTTGACTACTTCATTTAAATTTGTAAAAAATGATCGTTATGTTTAGATAATGTTTGATAAATAATTGTAGAAACAATCTTTGCTAAATACCTTGTTTGTCAGTTGTTCACTACACCTGTTTGATATATTGATTTGCTGATTAATGTTGCTTCTCGAAGGACCGTTTGCGGATTTGAACTGGACTCGAAGAATCATATGCGGATTCGTATCCGACTAAAAGGATCATTTAAATCCTGGCTCGAAGGAACATGTAAATCCCGGCTCCAATGAACATGTGCGGATTTGAAAGGACTTAGTACATTCCTGTCGCTTCCGTCGGGTGACTATTTTACTAGTCAATCAAACGAGCTGTGTTTCCTTTTTTGGGCTGGTTTTCTTCGTCGACGTTAAACTTCAAACAAAACTCAGAAATTGTAGCGTCTCAGTTTTATTTACATAATATACAACACTCCGTAACAACTGTATAATCACTTAAATTTACTTTAGAGTTTGCAATACGCACTTGCTAAAACATATTTTTATTTAAACATGAAGAACTAGAAACCTCGAGCGGAGGTATCAGTGAACCGAAAAAGAATGAGGGCGATTTAAGGTAAATTCTGCCTTTTGGATGATCCCTTGTTCTATTACGGGTTTTTCCGAAAAGGTGCATTGAATATTTATATGAAGATTCAAATTTGTGTAAGCTTATTAATATATTCTAAATATTATCTAGCCGAAAAGGGCATTTTTGAACTTTTATGAATGGTTTATGACATTGAAACATGGGTATGCATTGAAACATTTACGACATCCGGTAAAATTATTTGTTGCTGTTGCTTAGAAATATATTATGGAGTTTAGATAGTTTTAATAGATGTACTTTTTTCGCCGATTTCGCCCAGTGGCGTATCGGCCAAACATGTTGGATGTATTTCCAACATTCTCCCCTCTACGATGGAGGCTTATTGTAGTCGTTTAGATAAAAAATGAAATAGTATGAAATGTTATGTTGATTGTCACTCTGCATTTGGTGTGACCAAATTTTAATTTGCTTTGCTTGGGTTTTATTTGTTGCGTAAAACGCGGGTTGGGTTAAGCTAGTGACATTTAACAAAAAAAATCGTACCGTGGCAATAGAGACGCGTCTTTTTTAAGCTTTAAATACACTGCGCCGCAAAATTAACGCATAATTTTAAAAATTGAAACAATGACCTTAAAACATTTTTTAAAATGCCGCCACTGATAGAAAAATATTTATTTATGATGTTCTTTAAACTTTTCAAGATATCGTTTTTGTGTCGAATACATAAAAAGCAGATTTTTTTTACATTACTACAAAACAGAAATTCAACAAAATTCCTTAGATATTAAGTTTAGTCGTTTATTGGCTGTTAGTTTGCTTTTTACACTTGTATAGGCAATATTCCAATTTTATAAGTGCATTACAACACAAAATGGCCCAAAACGATCGTGAAATGAGAAATATTTCGCGTGAGGAATGTGCTACTACTGTAGCACTTTTGGGAGAAGGCTTGCCACAAGTTGAAGTGGCACAACGTCTAGGAGTGACACAATCTACCATATGCAGGGCTATAGCACGATTTAGGGAGACTGGTAGTAACGAAAGAAGACCTGGACAAGGATGGAATAGGGTCTCAACTAACAATCAAGATCGATTTTTGCGATTGCAAGCATTAAGAACTCGATTTGTTACAAGCACTTCACTGCAGCAAGAATTTTCTCGTCGGTATAGTTACCAAATTAGCCAAGATACCTTGCGAAGAAGGTTGACAGAAGCCGAAATTGCCCCCTACCGTGCTGCAACTGGCCCTCTTCTAACCGCAAACCATCGAAGGCTGCGACTCCAGTTTGCCCAAGAACACCAGCACTGGGGCAATGTATTGTTTAGCGATGAGTCCAGATTTTGTCGTTTTAGTGATGATCGACGTAGAAGAGTGTACCGACGCCCTGGAGAGCAATACGCCCAATGCAACATTGTAGAAACAGTAAGCTATGGAGGGGGGTCTGTAATGGTATGGGGTGGCATTAGTTTGGAGGCCCATACGGAGCTGGTTATGATTCAGGGAGGTCGTTTGACTGCTGACCGATACATAACAGACATTTTAGAAACGCATGTGGTACCATACGCCCCATATATTGGAGAATATTTTTCATTAATGCATGTCCGCATGTGGCAAGAGTGGTACAAAATTACCTCCAGGAAGTCGAAATTTCAACTTTGCCGTGGCCACCTAGAAGTCCTGACCTTAACCCCATAGACCACTTATGGGATAACATGGGCCGAAGTGTTAGAGCCTTAATGCCCCCACCTGAGAACCTAAATGACTTGTCATTAAGGCTCACTGAAATATGGGAGCAGATTGATCAAGTTGAAATTCAAAACCTAATTTTAAGCATGCCGAGGAGATGTGAAGCCGTAATTAGGGCAAGGGGAGGCAACACAAGATATTAAATATTGTAATTTCGTATTTTCTTATATAAATAAAAATGTGTTTACTTTTTTTATTATCCCCGTATTTTTATTTATACGCTTCGGTAATTCAATAAATTGTAAAAAACATATATAGTATAACCAAAATAATAACTGCCCTTTGAAAAATTGTGAAAATCTCTGAGTTAACGATAGTTTTGAGATAATTTTTAAATTATGCGTTAATTTTGCAGCGCAGTGTATAAACAAACATACACATTTGAACAAAGGAAAAAGTTGAATAATATAATAATTGGGGTTCAGCATCGTCATACCCGCAAATCGGTACTTCTTGGAAATTGGTATTATGCAAATGCGGCCCAGACTTTTAACTTGTACGGATCTAACATAACCGTCTTAATCTAGGTAAGTTTCCAAAATCTTAGCTAGAGTCCATAATAGAGGCGGAGTGTCCATATCTTTAACGAACACAATATCGTTTACTTTTAAATTAGTTTTGAGAGTTAACCATTTTGGTCTGTTTTGTAAGCGATTTAATTAATTTTTGGACCATTGTTTCCAAAAATTTTGTTGAATATGGGTACATTTCTGCCAAAACGAAAGTCGATTGATGGGTAAATCTGAAATATATTTTTCAGGAAATGGCGTAAGAGATGTACCAATTAAGAAATGACCAAGGGTCAGTGGCCACTCGTCCAGAGGGTCATTCGAATTAGGGTATAAAGGTCGAGAGTTTAAAATGGCTTCAATTTGAGACAAAATTGTAGAGTTGTTTAAAGGTGTGGCTAGTGTTCCCTATACTTCGAATAAGGTGATATTTTGCGGTTTTAATTGCGGCTTCCCAAATTCCGCCCCAGTGCGGAGCTTTGGGTGGAATAAATTTCTATTGTATTTCTTTCGTATATAAAAATTCCGTGATTGATGAAGCGTTAGCGAGTTTTTTGAAAAAGGTATGAATATCTTCAAAATAGTTGTTAGCTCCTTGAAAATTAGTGGCATTGTCACTGTAAATGATTGAAGGGTTTCCTCGACTGGAAATAAAACGTTTGAGGGTTGCGACAAATGCCTCTGTGGTGAGGCTGGAAACTAACTCTATGTGGACGGCCTTTGTGACTATGCACACAAAAATGGCTATATGGCATTTGTAAACTGGAGCTTGTAAATGAGAAAGTGACCTCCGAAATCTATTCCTACTTTTTGAAAGAGGCGAGATATTGTAACTCGATCAGCTGGTAGGTCAGCCATGATTTGTTGCGCAGTTTGCGTGTTAAATTTGAAACATGTAAGACATTTAGAAATTATTCTTTTGGTCTCTTTTAAAGCGTTAAGTGGCCAATACCGAAGTCGAATATTTGATAAAACATTTTGAGGATCACAATATCCTAATTGAATATGTTCTAAAGAAATTAACTGTCTCAACCCTTACTTCGTGGAATATGCTCATATTAGTGTTTTTAAATGAAACTCGCGGTCTCTAGTTAATTCCACAATATAATAAAAGTTATTGAAAATTCTAAAAAATTGACGATGATATTGATTTATCGAAACAATTGTCAATTTTTTAGAATTTTCAATAACTTTTATTATATTGGGGAATTAACTAGAGGCCGTGAGTTTAATTTAAAAACACTAATATGTTCTAAAGAAATTATTAATTGCACAATTTTACATTTAGATGGCAATAATATAAGGTATTTTTGAGAATAAGATATATTAGCATGGGACAGTCTGCCCCCGACTCTGATGACACCATCTGCATCTAAGAACGGCTTTAGAGATATGATTTGTTTATTAGAAATGATCAATTTTTTAGAGTGTGGAGTTCTTTAGAGGAATGTTTCTGCTGGAGGATTTTGACTATAAATATTATCGCTGAGTCAAGTTCATATACATTTAGAGAGCCTGTAATTTTACCTGTTTTGTTTAGTAAATTAATTTTGTATCTAAGTACGTAGGCGATGCTACGCTGTAACTTGGAGAATTTTAAAAACGTCGTATACCATACTTCGACGTATGTATATGCGAGGTTAGTAGAAATAGAAACAAGATTTGATTCGTTAGTTTATTATTATATTCTAAATATTATCTAGCCGAAAAGGGTATTTTTGAACTTTTACTTTTCCGCCCAACATATCTAATATGCGAGAAAAGTATTGGTTTGCCCACAAAAAAGTTGAAATTTTGAAGAAAAATTTTGAGTTATTTTTACGTTTTTCATCAAGAACAACATGAAAAAATGGTTTTTAGAAAAAAAAATCCTGTGTGTATGTCGTCGGCCACTTTTCATTACATGTCTTATTAGCACGATACAGCCTACAGAGTGCAACAAATCACCAATTTTATGATTGAATATTGTTCAGGACATCTTACAGATGAACCCTATTGATTTTCAGCTCACAACAGCCAGTACAACGGATGCTATGGTACTTGAAGTAAGACATTTTTGTCATTTTTTGAGAAATTTCAGTTTGTTAGCACGATACAGCCTCCGGAATGCAAAAAGTCACCAATTTTATTATTGGATATCATTCAAAATATCTCACAGATGAACCCTATTGATTTTCAGCTCACCACAGCCAGTACAACAGGTGCTATAGTACTTTAAGTACGACATTTTTCTCATTTTTGGAGAAATTTCAATTTGTTAGCGCGATACAGCCTCCGGAGTATATACAAGTGACAAATTTTATGATTGAATATTATTCAGGGCGTCTCAAAGATGAACCCTATTGAGATTCAGCTCACTAAAGCCAGTAGAACGAGTGCTACAGTACTTGAGGTACCAAATTTTTGACATTTTTGGAGAATTTTCAGTTTGTTATCACCATACAGCCTCCAGCGTGTATAAAAGTGGCCCATTTTATGATTGAATATTGTTCAGGGCGTCTTATAGATAAACCTTATTGATTTTTCGTTTGCCAGAGCTAGTACAACGGGTACCTGAAGTGCCACATTTTTTTAAATTGTAATTTCGGGTTTAGTACGATACAGCTACCGGAGTGTATACAAGTGGCCAATTTTATAATTGGATATTTTTCAAGGTGTCTCACAGATGATTGATTTTCAGCTGACTATAGCAAGAACAGCGGGTCCTATAAATCCAGATATACTGCATTTTTGGTTACTTATAGAGAAATTTCGGTTTGTTAACACGATACATCCCCCGAAGTGTATACAAGTGACAATTTTATGATAGAATATTAATCAGGGCATTTCACAGATGTGGAAAAGTTAGTTTTAATATTTAAAACCGTTTATTATGAATGGTTTATGACATTGAAACATTTACGACATCCGGTAATATTATTTGGCGTTTAGAAATATATTGTTGAGTTTAGATAGTTTTAATAGATGTACTTTTTCGCCGATTTCGCCCAGTGGCGTATCGGCCACATATGTTCGATGTATTTCCAGCAAAGTGCATAAGACTAGTTAATTGAAAAGGGAATTACTTCTAACACTGATATGTTGAAGGAATAACTTTTAGTGTTGGCTAGGCAATATACATCATCATTTAAAAAATACGACATTCAGCAAATGGCCAAGGAATGTGGAATTACTGTTCTTCGATTGCCAACATATCACTGCAAATTGACTCCTATCGAGCTTATTTGGGCATAAATGAAAGGATATATGGCTGGTCACAATACAGCATTTAAACTTGACGACGTTTGGCAACTTATTCCAATCATTATCAAAAATTACACTAGAAAATTGACAAAAAGCTATAGAGGAACCAAAGATGCGGGAGCTTGACAATATGGTAGCGAAAACTACAGAACATGTTATATCTATTGAAACCGATGATAAATCAAGTGAAGATGACCTCGACTAATTATAAATATCAATATGTTGGGTGAATTATTTGATTAATTTTTTTATAAACTTTTCTATATTGTACATAAGTGTAATATTTCAAAATTTTTAAACATCATTTACGCTATTAAATTATTCCGCCCCTGAACTATATATGCGAGTATACATTTATTTAAGACTGAACTAACTTATAGCGTCTTATTACTTTTCCGCCCACCCTATCTACGTGAGAAAGATATTGGTTACCCTAAAAAAAAGTTGGAGTTTTTGATTTTTTCGAGTTATTTTTACGTTTTTAAATGAGAAAAAAACGAAAAACGGGTTTTTAGAAAAAAATATCCTGTGCATGTGTATGTCGTCGTCGGCCACTTTGTTTTGTTAGCATGATATAGCTTCCGGGTGTATAGAAGTCACCAACTTTATGATTGGATATCAAAAAATAACTTTTGCAAATAATGAAATAGAGGGTACAAGTATTAAATACTTGGGAGTATACATAGACACTAATCTCAAATGGGACTGTCATAAAAAATATGTTATAAGAAAACTACAATTCATATTATATAAATTTAAACACCTTAGAAAATGCTTACCCTTACCGCAATTAAAAAAGTTATACTACGCGCTTGTAGATACTCATATTAGGTACGCCATTACAGTTTGGGGTTGGGCTCTACAAGTGCATATACTTCCATTACAAGTCTTACAAAGAAGATTTTTACGACTAATAATGGGGAAACATTACAGATATTCATCTGATAGTCTGTACGAGGAATCACAAATTCTCGACTTAAGGCAGCTCTATTATTACTGTACCAATGTTAAATATCACTTTAGCAGTAATAAAGAGGGACCTCGTAATAATCAGTATACCACTCGAAATCGTAACTCAGTTATCGAGTTATAGTTAAAAAGTCCAAATCTCAACGGGCGTATTCATATATGTTTATAAAGATGTACAACACTATATCAACAACCTTGAAATGTATATATAGCAAGCCAATCTATAAACGAAAGTTAAAATCATTTATATTGGATAAACCAAGAAACTTTATAGATAACATAGTAAATTAAGAGAATACAATGAACGTTCATATAGTAACGGAATTCTTGACGACACAAGTCAGCATTGGCATTCCGTTTGAATCCTGATTGTGTATGCCTGCATGTGAATGTGTAATATGGTGGTGAAAGTGTATTGGTATATGTGAGTGTATAACCATGCTTGTAGGTAAACATTTAATTATTAGCTTTAATTTGCTGGCTATGTGTGTACATGTTTAAGTTTAGGTTAAGATTCATATGATATTTATATTGTACTTTGTATTTGCATTTATTTATGTGTATTTATATTTTGTGCTTTCGTATTTATATATATTTATATTTTGCACTATTGTATTTACATTTATTTAGATGTATTTATATTTTGTACTTTTGTATTTATTTATGTGTATTCACGAAACAAGTACTCGTGTACTCTGTGTCATTTTTACTTTATTCACTTATTCGCTATTTATAATTGTAACCATTATACGTATTTATTGTGAATAAATTTATTATTTTATTGTTCAGGGCATCTCAAAGATGAACCCTATTGATTTTCAGCTCACGAGAGCCAGTACAACGAGTGCTATGGTACCTGAAGTACCACATTATCGTCATTTTTGGAGAAATTTCGGTTTGTTAGCAAGATACAGCCTCCGGAGTTCAACAGGTCACCAATTTTATGATTGAATATTATTCAGAACATCTCACAGATGAACCCTATTGATTTTCAGCTTATCGGAACCAGTACAACGGGTGCTGTAAATATAGATATACCACATATTGGAGAAATTTCGGTACGTTAGCCTCCTAAGTGAAGAAAAGTTAGTTTCAATATTTATTTTTTATTGCTTTCAGTCAGATCATTTACTTCGTATGCTAAACAAATAGACCATAAATAATATTAACAATGTGACTATAATTAATTGGTTCTGAATTCCAAGTGTGTTCTAATTATTTGAAAAATATTCAATGGAATGTCTCTGGGACGATATTTCATGCATGTTCCATTTAAAAAAAATATTCCACCAACAGTTGGTAGATGGTATATCAGTGGGAAATACAATTATTCCAACCTACATTCCCTAACAGTTCACTCAGCATTTTGATCCTAATATATAAAGAGGATTCACCTCAACTAACATATAATTTGTAGAACTGTCAAAGCGTTTTTTGCGATATATCTACTATATAGTTACAAAGTCGGATGATTAATATATAAAAATAATTTCAATGTGTAAGTAGAAAATTATGTACACAGTGGTGGAGGCAAAATCAACAGGTTGTATGAAGCTGTAAATATACATTCTGATAAGCAGTTCATCAACAAGGTCAAATATTAATATTTTATCTTCTGTAAATAAATGGAACACTATCTCCATACACACAAGATGTAATCTATCTATATATATAAAAATGAATTGCTGTTCGTTAGTCTCACTAAAACTCGAGAACGGCTGATCGGATTTATCTTATCTTAGTCTTGAAATGTTTGTGGAGGTCTAGGTAAGGTTTAAAAGGCGAGAAAAAATCGAATAATTTCCGGGAAAACCCTAAAAACAGCCCTTTTCTATTTCCCATACAAATTAAGCTTCTGAACATAACCATAATATTTGACAACTAACTAATATGTCAATCATTCTGTCGCACTTCAGAACACGAAGATTTATGGCTTAAAGGTAAACTCCAAAAAAATAAATAAAAAAATCAGAACAAGGAAAAAAGTATTACGATTGACGATATTGTGTTACGATCATGGTTACGATATTCTATGAGTGCATCCTTCTATCTTTGTGAGTGACGATTACAGCTACGTGCGCTAGAACTTTCTTTACTTTTGTGATAGTGACATTCCAAGTAGTGTGCTCTTTTTTTGTTGATATTTTGTGATAGTGACACTTTACTGTTAAGTGAGCGAGAAATTTTCTCACTTTGATTAATTACGTTACGATGCCGAGGAGAAGACGACCTGACTTAGGTCGTCGCAGTCAATCAAATGTGCGAAGAGCTACCTCACGTGCTAACCGCACTGATGACCAGAGAGAGACAGATCAAGAAAATAGTCGTATTGCTATGTCAGAATTGCGTTATTTAGTGAGTGACAATGAAGTGGATAGGCTCAGAATGCAACGAGTTCGTGCACATCAAACACAACAACAGCGAGCACGACATAATGAAATTGAGCGAATCCGCAGACGGAGTGCTCCTGTGATTCTTGAACGAGCTGCATTCCACTATGATCCGGCAATTGATTATTGTGCCGACAAATCGGTAACAATTGGGGAAATATAAATAATTTGTAAATATTGTAAGGCGTTAAAATACACTGGTGAATCTACTGGATTATGTTGTGCTGGAGAAAGCTTTAAATTGATTAACAAACTGTATCATAACAGTGTGTGTCTGTTAATAAAAATTGAAACCTTATAAATAGCCAGTATTTCAGGAAAACTCCGTTTTTTTAAGTAAGCAACATGATGTGTCGAAAATAATAATAAAACTTCATGCTTCATTAAAAAAATGCTTTTTTATTCAATACGTTTTGTTTGTTTTGAAATTAATTTATACAAAAGTTTAGGTCTTTTATTTATCGATTGAGGCAGTACGAAGTCTGCCGGGTCAGCTAGTAGATAATAAACATATTAAAATTTTCCAGCAAATAACATAGTTATGATTACGTTACTATTTCCATTGTTTTGTCAGTATTTAATAGGGAAAGCAAAGCTGGTAATAAAATGAGTACTAATATAAATAACTAATGGGTAGAAATGTTAATGGAAAATAAATGTCCCAACATAGGAGACTTCGCAGACAAGATTGGGGACACAATATAAAAAATGTGAAACTAGTAAGATAGTAAGTAGTAAAATGTAATGGCAATTTTCTTATGTTTGAAGTTATCATGCAAATATTCATTTTCAGTATAAAGAATGGGCTGAAGGAAGAAACAATAATGGTCACACAAATGTACACTTTTAAATATATCAAATTTTTGAGCTGGAAAATGTTTTGCTGGGACAAGTTGCATATATTTTGTTTCAAATAAATAATTATTTGAGATGTTATGTTATGAAAAAATAATGTATTTTCCACATTCATTTCAATCAATTAACAAAAATATTTATTTGAAATAATAATAAATATCTGATTAACATGTAGATATAACATCCCCTACTCTTTTGTTATTAAATATTTCAATCCAGTAACCATCAGGATCTGTTATAAATGCTATACCCTTCATTTTTCCATCATCTGGTTTTTTAACAAAGTTAACACCAAGTTGTTCAAATCGTTCACAAGCCTTATACACATCTGGAACCATCACTCCAATGTGCCCTAAAATAATGCATTATCATTTACATATTTATAGTATGCCAATAATATTTATTCGTAACATTACATAATATAATTTATAATTTCACAAAAGTATTAAGAATTAATATAGGGTTGGAGATGTTTAAATCAACTTATCAAACAATGGTTAGTTAATCTAGCTCGTTAAAACCCATGTGGTGGGGCAAAAATACATTCCAATTATTAACAACGAAAATGAATTTGATCACTAAAAACAATGTTACCCTGTTGTGCTGAAATATTTTCCAAATGTAATTATAAATCATTTTCATTGTTAATTTTATACAAGAAACATTTTTGTGTAAAGAGATTAGATATTCAAGTAATAAACTAAGGAAAACAAGTGCAATAGAAAGACTGTGGAATTTTCAGAAACAAAATTGTTGTGTCTAAATTTTTATTAAATTGAACTGAAGTTACTTATCTAGATAAAAGTATTCCAGCAATACACAACTATCTTTACAGATTTTCTGAAAACTAAAGTTAATAATATGACTTGTATGCAGAGGATGCACTGTGCATTATCATGCCTGTTAAAGAATAATAACCACAAGGCCTGGGTTTTAACATGTTTTTCGTTAGTTCTCTTATAATAGAATAATATGATTTTGTAATTTTAAACAATGTTTTTTACATATTTGAAACTTCTTGTTACCTGACTTGAAGCACTGATGATGACGTAAGTCGAAAGCGCTTTGCAATAAATAAAAAGAAAATTATACACTTTTATACAAAAAAACTTCGCTTCATTTAATAATCATAGTATTCAAGTCACTAAAAACAGGAATTGACTGAAATAATCATCTGAATTTTAATAACAACGCCATCGCTGTTATAAATATAATATGTATTGACAATAATTGTGGTAATATCAAAAGTTTTTTATGAGATCATTTATTTGTAAATTTCTTAAATAAGTCTTATCCATTATCTATAAATATTTGCACATCCTCTTCCTCACTGTAAATGATTTTAATAATTTTATTAAATAAATGATAATTATCATACACAATAGTAAACTTTTTCATAGCTTACTTCAATAATTTTAGCTTTTTTATATTCAACATTACAACTTTAGAAATGTAATAATATCCAATTTAAAACTAAAATTTGTATAAAATTTCTCCTCTACTGGGAATTCCAAATTAGATGCCAGTGCCAGAGCGGCGAAAGTTCAAACTTGACATATGTACATTGTTATTTGTTTACACTTGAAGTTGTAGGTATTTCGAGTTTTATCACTAAATATTTTCAACTAAATCCCTAAAAACCATGGTAGAATGAATAGTGAACAGATAAAATTTTTATTTGTTTAAACTTAATACGATGAAAATAGCTTTCCTTGGTGAAATGGAGGGAACATACTTTCATAAATTTAGACATAGTGTAAAATTGGATTACACCTTTCAATTCTATGGGGAATTCGATAGGACGTTTTCTTTTGTATTTCGATAGGAATCTGGTTCTTGAATGGAATCAAAGTGCAAGTGGATTTTGTGATTAAACTGTTTATTTGTTTTTAAATACACTGGTATATAGTTACACCAGAAATTGAGACTATTTTGTAACTAACTATACTAAATATAAAATGACAATGTGTCCCTTCTGTCGGTGACTGCCGAGGGAACTACATTTATGTTTTTGATACTCATACATCAGACTCCGATATTCCACTTCGGCTGTTGTTTTTCGCTGAAAAATCGCCGGCAATGAACTCGGGGCATACTGTACAAAACGCAATTGACGTCACCCTGTGATTATGACCAATAACAGGGTACCAGTGCGATACGATTCGTTAGATTTGCCCCGTGTTCTTTGGCGAGCAAAAACCGTTAGAGTACGCGATGCAGGGGCAGTTTAAGAATTTTTATGAAGGTTCATGTTTGGAACATATTAAATTTGTTTCCAAATACATAGGTTTTCCAATTGTAAGAGCATTTATCCAAGCCCGTCGTCTGTCTATAGACTCTCAATCCTAGATTATTATGAACCAGAACTTTTCGTTCATGTTCTCATGGAAAGCTAATGTCTTTACAACGAGATCGTTTTGCACAATAATCACATTGCGGGACAAAACAATAATGTTTGGAACTACTAGAACTGTATAATATGCATTAGTCAAGAGAATCTTCACCAAGCACTTCAGAATTACAATAAGCAATAAGTATGATTTTTATGGATACAACGGCCAAACACCATAACCTTCAATGTTTTCCAAAATCAACAATGTACATATGTTTAGATTCAAAAATTGACACCAGAGGGGTGCGGAATTTATAATATTAATAATAATTAAAATAGGAAGATTAATTGCTATTATTCAAGGGAAAACCAAATATTTCTCGATAATAGAGGAATAAATAAAACGATCGCTGAACCATAATAAAGCAGGCTTAAAACCGTTCCAGCTGGGACGGTGCGTATAAAACGATTCTTAACAATTACAAAACAGTTCCAGAATGGTGTTTTTTCATAGGTTGGAATGAACCTATTATTGCATACTTAAAGCAACGGAATTAAATTAAAGTTTAACCCAAAAAGGTGGTTTGTTCGAACATTTGATAAAATAATTTCTTATAGAGTATTTACTTTTGTTGGTATTTTATTGTAAATAGTTTTTTATAGTCTATCTGAAGAAATAATTTTTTTGTTTTGATTTTTTTAAAGAATTATGGTTTTATTTTGTTTATGTTAAGACTTTTCTTTGTACACTCAGTGACAGTTTTAATTTTAATTTTTTTATTACTTTCAATATTTTAATAATGTCATCATTACATTTGACTGTATTCAGGTTTTTTAACAATAGTACTATCTTCAAAGTTATAAACCTAATACATAAATGAAACTTATTAGATTTTTGTTTCTAATTAATGATTGGTGTTGATTTCTTTGTTATCATTATGTTCTCTAGTTAACTATTATTTTACATCTACTTATATAATGTTGAATCTAATCAAAACAAAAACTTACCAAAGCCTCGAGGATCTTGATTTCCGTTATGAGGTTTATAACTGTCATCATTTTCAGTTCCCCAGTTACTTAAAATAATCTAGTTTATTGGATGTCTCCAATAAAAGTTAATTACACAAACTTACTGTGTGAGTTCTATTGTTGCCTTTCTTCCAAACGTCCAGGTGATTCTTTCTTTGGAGCTTAACCCTTCCGGAATTTCGCTTGGGTCTTCATATCCCAAAAAATATAGTGAAAATTTCATATTTGGAAAATCTAGTTTGGTCAAGAGTTGCATTCCCAAGATTTCACTATAGAATGGTATTGATAATCTTGGATCTTTAATTCTATACATTGTTTGTTGCATAATAAAGTCCTATAAGGGATGGAAAAAATCTACAAAGCTGTTCTTCTGATTATTAAAATGCATACCTTTGTTGATTCTGAAGTAGGCTTACACAATTTTATAATATCCTCATCGGAAAATGGTATATTTTGTGAATCTCCCATTTTATAATTTATCAAAAACACTAAACTAAATTCAATTCAGCAAATCGTAATTAAAACTATATAAATCTTTAATTAAAACCACAGATAACCCCCCAAATTAAAACATTCAGATCTACAGCACAGACAAATAACACAGCCTAATATGTTCTATATGCTGTGCAAATAATAGAGATATCTACACGCGTAGCGTTCGGTATTTGCATCGCAGACGCGACGGATTTTTGGTCACGTGATCATAGATTAATCTGAGCAAATTTCATTAACGAACGGCTCGAGGAAATAAACGACAGTGTAAAGCTTACAGAAGCCATAGATATATACCTTAGACAATGAAACCACCACTTGCACCTAACCATGGAACACGAAAACAATTGTTTTTTATTCCGTGCTCAAAGTGAATAGCGCGCAGGGCGTATCAATTAGGAACGAAAATATTACAAGTTAATTATGTTTTTAGTGTGAAACATTACTATTTTTTACAGATATTTTCATTAACTGTTTTTACATATTATATGCAACTTAAGGCCATTATAGTTATGAAAAAGTTTTACATTGCTTGAGAAGCACTAAATTCAAATAAAGTTGGTCAATTTATTAGGACTACTGGGTGTAAGAAATATGAATGCATTAGATAGGACTTTTATTTAATTTCAAATTTGTAGAATATGAATATTATTACATGGGTGTTGAAATAATTACAATATTCTTCAAAAACCACTATTTAATAATTTTACAACTGTTCTCGCTGTAACTCAATAGAATGCCTGCTTAAAAATATCCAATACCTTATTTCTTTCTGTTATCGAATTGATATGCGCTTAGTCATACTTGTGTTTATAAAAATACAACACATCTTATACATTTTAAATATTTTCCACTAACTTATTTACTTAACAAAATATAATATGGATTCATATTATTTGATACTATTTAACTAAAGAGTATGATTAATAATTCAACTTATGGATTATGTGAATGAATATAAGTAATGTCTTATATACATCAGTGTCTAACAATAATATGGTTTGGTATATCTAATCTACTTAAAGAGTAACAAATACATGACAATATACAAAAATAAAACGATGTATTAATGGGAAAAATATATTGAAATCAATACAATTTTACTGTGATGCCAGTATAAATACAATAGTTATTTCTTATCAAACATTATTTGATAGTATGCTAAAAATTAACCCATACATATTAACTTATACTATAACTATAAAATAATACAAAAAAGGACTCTCTAAACCTATTTTATTTAATTAACGAAATTCATTTATTTCGAGAACAGTATGTTTTCACTGTCCTCGAACTAATTTCATTAGTTGGCTTCGAACCCCATCTTCTTATTGGGATTCAATTTTAGTTACCTATAAAATATATTCTGACATTTAAAAACTTTTCACATATTGTTTTCATCAAATAATATGTGGATCACTTCTTCCATTTAAATTGTGATATATAATTTCATCTGGTTTTTTTTTAATTCTACTGGAAGCAAATAACACTGGAACCTGTTCCAAAGGAATGCAGTTTCCTACACCGCCGGCTATAACTTCACCCCTTACGAGGGGTCTTTTATATGCCCCTATGAATTGGCGAGTAGTGGAGTTATTATATAAATTAAATGACGATGTCTTTCTGACTTCTTAATTTACATTTTCTCTAAAGTGTCTTAATGGACATTGGCCCTTTTTCTACCAAGCTCCAGATATGTCGTGATATGTGTCATACATTTTGCAGAGATGGGCTTTCTCAGACAAATTCTAAGTAAATTGGATACACCTATGTGATAAACATTGCATAAACACAAATAATGTACCTCCAGCAATAATGTCATTATAATTTTCTTGTCATACAGGAAATTTATATACTTTGTCTTCCTCAATTTCGGTCTCTTTTGCCAAACACATGGAGAATGGACAAATAAAATCTAAAAATTAAATGTTTGTACACAAAACGTTTTCAAAGAGACACAACACCAGCTGCGTTCGTTATTTGCATCTGATCAATCTTTTTTGTCTGAATCGTTCGTTTATTACATCTAGAGGTAAGGAGATAAATCTGAACCGTTCGGTAATTCCGCTCGGATCAGTCCGATGTAAACCTTTTTGCTCGTTATTTGCGTCTGATCAATCTTTCTAGTCTGAACCGTTCGTTTATTGCATCTAGAGGTAGGTAGATAAATCTGAACCGTTCGGTAATTCCGCTCGGACCAGTCCGATTTAAATCTGTTGACTCGGAATATTTTAACCGACGAGAAAAATTAATTTGTTTACCTGTCATGTTGTGAGGTTATGTTGTGTCTCTTAGATAATGTTTTGTGTACAAACATTTAATTTTTAGATTTTATTTGTCCATTCTCCATGTGTTTGGCAAAAGAGACCGAAATTGAGGAAGACAAAGTATATAAATTTCCTGTATCACAAGAAAATTATAATAACATTATTGCTGGAGGTACATTATTTGGGTTTATGCTAATGTTTATCATGTAGGTGTATCCAATTTACTTAGAATTTGCCTGAGAAAGCCCATCTCTGCAAAATGTATGACACATATAACGACATATCTGGAGCTTGGTAGAAAAAGGGCCAATGTCCATTAAGAAACTTTAGAGAAAATGTAAATTAAGAAGTTAGAAAGACATCATCATTAAATTTATATAATATAATTTTTATAATAACTTCACTAGTCGCCAATTCATAGGGGCATATAAAAGACTCCTCGCAGGGGGTGAAGTTATAGCCGGCGGTGTAGGAAACTGCATTCCTTAGGAACAGGTTCCAGTGTTATTTGCTTCCAGTAGAATTAAACAAAAACCAGATGAAATTATATATCACAATTTAATTGGAAGAAGTGACCCACACTACCTGTGGAATATGATATATTTTGAATAAAAATACCCAATCAATCATAAATATTATTTGATGAAAACAATATGTGAAAAGTTTTTAAATGTCAGAATATATTTTATAGGTAAATAAAATGGAATCCCAACAAGAAGATGGGGTTCGAAGCCAACTAACGAAATTATTTCGAGGACAGTGAAAACATACTGCTCTCGAAATAAATGTATTTGGTTAATTAAATAAAATAGGTTTGGAGTGTTTTTTTCTATTATTTTATAGTTATAGTATAAGTTAATATGTATAGGTTAATTTTCAGCATACAATCAAATAACATTTGATAAGAAATAACAACTGTTGTATTTATACTGGCATCACAGTAAAATTGTATTGATTTCAATATATTTTTTCCAAATTGAATCCCAACAAGAAGATGGGGTTCGAAGCCAACTAACGAAATTATTTCGAGGACAGTGGAAACATACTGCTCTCGAAATAAATGAATTTGGTTAATTAAATACAATAGGTTTGGAGTGTTTATTTTGTATTATTTTATAGTTATAGTATAAGTTAATATGTATAGGTTAATTTTCAGCATACTATCAAATAACGGTTGATAAGAAATAACAAATATTGTATTTACACTGACATCACAGTAAAATTGTATTGATTTCAATATATTTTTTCCATTAATATATCGTTTTATTTTTGTATATTGTCATGTATTTGTTACTCTTTAAGTAGATTAGATATACCAAACCATATTATTGTTAGACACTGTATATAAGACATTACTTATATTCATTCACATAATCCATAAGGTGAATTATTAATAATCCCCTTTAGTTAATTAGTATCAAATAATATGAATCCATATTATATTTTCTTAAGTAAATAAGTTAGTGGAAAATATTTAGAATGTAGAAGATGTGTTGTATTTTTATAAAAACAAGTATGACTCAGCGCATATCAATTCGATAACTGAAAGAAATAAGGTATTGGATATTTTTAAGCAGGCATTCTATTGAGTTACAGCGAGAGCAACAATTGTAAAATTATTAAATAGTAGTTTTTGAAGAATATTGTAATTATTTCAACACCCGTGTAATAATATTTTACCCTTCATATTTCTACAGATTTGAAATTAAATAAAAGTCCTATCTAATGCATTCATATTTCTTACACCTAGTAGTCCTAATAAATTGACCAACTTTATTTGAATTTAGTACTTCTCAAGCAATGTAAAACTTTTTCATAACTATAATGGCCTTTTAGTTGCATATAATATGTAAAAACAGTTAATGAAAATTTTTGTAAAAAATAGTAATGTTTCACACTAAAAACATAATTAACTTGTAATATTTTCATTCCTAATTGATATGCCACTGCGCGCTACTCGGTTTGAGCACAGAATAAAAAACAATTGTTTTCCTGTTCCATGGTTTGGTGCAAGAGGTGGTTTCATAGTCTAAGGTATATATCTATGGCTTCTGTAAGCTTTACACTGTCGTTTATTTGCTCGGGCCGTTCGTTAATGAAATTTGCTCAGATTAATCTATGATCACGTGACCAAAAATCCGTCGCGTCTGCGATTAAAATACCGAACGCTACTAGAATAACCTCACAGCATAACAGGTAAACAAATTAATTTTTCTCGTCGGTTAAAATATTCCGAGCCGACAGATTTAAATCGGACTGGTCCGAGCGGAATTACCGAACGGTTCAGATTTATCTGCCTACCTCTAGATGTAATAAACGAACGGTTCAGACTAGAAAGATTGATCAGACGCAAATAACAAGCAAAAAGATTTACATCGGACTGATCCGAGCGGAATTACCGAACGGTTCAGATTTATCTGCCTACCTCTAGATGTAATAAACGAACGATTCGGACAAAAAAGATTGATCAGACGCAAATAACGAACGCAGCTACACTACAGATTAAAATTACTCAATCTTCTTTTATAACATTTTAATCGACTCATTAATTCGGTGTGAAAATTAGCCATCATGTACCATATTTTTTGATCAAAATATTTACTTAATTTGATTATTGGTAAATCTTGAACAACTTTATATCTAGTTCTATTTTATAGTATTGTCATAATTCACAATAAGCTTTCATTAAACTGTGGTATTGTTAAGCCTTATTTAATAAGTGGTTGTAATTCAACCTTAACAGAAGTAAAGAAGATTTTCACATGTCAATTGTCAATTATCCACACCTACTTTATTTTTATCTCAAGGATAAATTTAGTTGAGATATTTTACTTGAACGGTTAAAGAATTCAAGTATTCAAAATGGCAACCGCTCCAACTACAACTCCAGAAACTCGTCGGACTCCAGGACCACCAGGAGGAAGACCACAACTTTCTGCTGATGAACTCCGAGTCATTAGAGAATGTATGAGGGAAGGTTTTTACCAAAGATGTCTGCCGCTGAGTGCAATCTTAGGAGGTGCTGCGTATTATGGAGTAAAATCTGGCTATTTAAAAGGAAATGCAAGATTTGGAGCCATTCCTAAAGTTTTACTTGCTGTCATTGTCGGTTTCTTTGCCGGTAGATTTTCTTACCGGTCAGTATGTGCTGAGAAACTAAAGCAACTTCCAGACAGTAAAATTGGAGAAATGTTGAGGAAATCAAAAGGACCCGGCGTTGGACCTAGAGGAGGTAATTCTGAGAGATTTTCAGTAGTTACTTAGACGTATTTAAATTATTAATAATTTATTTGCTGTTGAACAATGTGACTCTTATGCAATATTTGGTAAAAAGCAATGTTACATTTTTTATACTCATTTTTATATACTTGATAACATGTTATTTTCTTTACAGCATTCATCTTTGGCCCATTCTCAGCTGCTTATTATGGTTTGACTCCCTCGAATGTTGCTCCTGAAACTAAGGATAAATAGAATTAGGATACATATTTTGTTAGTAATTTTAGGTTCCATATTTTCAGTGCTTTTATACCCTCAGGTCGTTTTATATAACACAAAATTTCTTAATGTAATAAAATATTGTGCATTAATAAATTTAATTAGGTATTTAGAATCTTGTTTATTTCATAATTATACCTTTGATAACGTGTGTATATATATATATATACATATGAATAATTAAATCTGATGGGTTTGTAGACCTTGAGATAAAAGTATATGCTGTTTTACTGAAATTATTTTTTATCTAAAAATAAACAGCATTTCCAGACAGTCAGAAATACCTGAATATAGAATGCTGGCAAAAGGACAATTTTTTTATAGTAAAGAGAAGCTCAAATTTTTCATAATCAACTAATTATGTTTTATATGCACATGTGAGATGTATCAAATATTGACAGACCAGTTGTTTTGTTATTAACATAAAAACCAGTTTTCGATTTTATCAACTATTTAGTTTGTGGCCATTTTACTTTCTGTATCGAAAAAACAAGTCTTAAACTGATTATTGTCAAAAGCTCATATTATACTGTGTGATAATGAGAGAGAGAGAGATTCGTGAATGAGTTTGGGGTGGGTTGGGGTTTTCTTGGTTGATTTGTCGTTTTCTTGATGCCGCCCTGGTATAGGATAGGTTTCCTCTTCAGGGCTGTGTTGGGTGGTTTAGTGCGCGTTGACCGAGAAATTGGTTGGGGTGTCTAGTAGAAAAATTTTTTTTTAAAAGTGTAGGAAAATTTGTTTAGAAGTGTCTAGGATGAGAGTTGTTGGGTGGGCTTTTCGCCAGAAGTTGACTGGAGGGTTGTGCTGCGTTGGGGTGAATTGGGGGTTGGTCTCTGGAAGCAGCGAAGCCCAGAAGTGTGTGGAAATGATTTGACAGTGTGATTTGTGTAATATTTATATATATTGTTTAGGGGAGTAAAACAGAAATAGCTTTTTATAAGTAGCTGAAGCACAAAACGATCACCTCTTAAGCCTGCCTCACACAGCCGGAATGTTTTTCTGAATTCATCATATGAATTCCGGCACATATCTAAAAAAATCCAAACACAAAATTAAATTCTGTTTCCCTATCCAACCTCGCGCATCACAAAAATAACAGGTGTTCCTACCACCTCGCCTTGTGCAACTGACATATTATTCAAACAATCAAAATCTGAATTCCACTCTGAGGGGCGTCCTGAATTTCCGATCTATTACAAATTTGTGAATTCATAACGCACTTATTTTCATATAATTCAAATATACAAGCGCACACACCGGAATTCACATTCTGATTGATTATTTTAGTTTCACAAGGAGAGGTGGTGGGAATACCTGTTGTTATATTTGTGATACAGAAATAGTAATTTATGCAAAAAGTGCATAAAGTGGTATTTTTTTTCACGAATGGAACAGGCGATTGCGGCAATTCCATGAGTGAAAAAAAGACACTTTATGCACATGTTGCATACATTATTTTTTCTACAGCCTTATACAAAAAAATAAAATTCAAATAGAAATTTGGGATATTTTAATTAAGCTCCTTCGGTAAATTACAATTATACGTATTCCAATAAGTTTCATGAAAGTCCATCCTCGATGCCCAGCCAAGATTCATTGAGTTAGCTTATAATGGGAAGCGTGAAATAAAAAGTTAACGTTATGGCACTTTTTTTAACGCTTTTTTACTTTTTTTCACTCTAACCATAAACAACCACTTTAAGCGCTGCAAACCGATGAAATACAAAGGTACTTTAGAGATAGAACGTAGAAAAATTTAATTTTGTGCTTGGAAAGTCATCCTTGTATATGGGACATGGGACACTTCCTCCGCCGTACCAGTGTTGCCGATTTTTGTGCGATTTCAAGCATGCTTCCGTTCATAGATCATGTTGCGTTCAATTATGTTAATAACAAAATAAATAATAACATCTCGATTGAAAAGACAAAAACACGAATTTTCTTAACTGTCTATTAACAGAGAAAATTATTTACCCCTTTCTTTATGTATCATAATACTGATACCATAAAGTATCATTATTTTTCCCACTGATAATCTATAATATAAAAATGAATCGCAAAATGTGTTGGTAAGCGCATAACTCAACAACGCCTCGACCAATTTGGCCAAATCTTTTTTTAAAATGTTCGTTGAAGTTCAAGGATGGTTTTTACGGCGAGAAAAAATTAGAATTATTGCTGGAAAAACCCTAAAAATAGCCCTTTTCTTTTTCCCATACAAATGATTTGTAACTAAAACGTAGTCAATTTGAGCTTCATTGCTATGGTATAAAGTTCATATTAAATTACAAGCACTCACTGTTGTCTAAGCAATGTAGGTGTGTTCCTAGCGTCAAAGATCATATCTATCAAAACAATGTGCGTGTGTGCGTTGGAGCACAGAATACATAGTTGGAGGAGTTTAATTGTCAACTGATACACGAAACAAATTCGTATATCGTGTTTTGTGCAGAGTGTTTACTTAGTTAGTGTTTGTTTAGTTCGTGATTAGTGAAAAAAAAAATTATATTTGATATGCCTCCTATAAGACGAAGCAATTTAGGTAGAAGAACCAGAAATGCTACAAACCAAGCTATTTACCGATCTAATCGTACTGCACAAGAACGTGACGACGAAAATGAACGTGAAAGAATTCGGATATCACAAACGCGTGAAGCGAGAGGGCGACATTCAACTAATAATCGCGCAAGTTTGAATCGAGCTGCTTTCAGTTACGATGTGTCAATTGACTACAGTAACTACCAATGTGTTGTTATTGGTTCTATGAACTCGGTTTGCTCACACTGTAAGGCATTAAAATACAAAAACGAAGCCAATGGATTGTGTTGCGCAAATGGTAAAGTAAAATTGATACCATTGGATCCACCACCAGAACCATTGTACTCATTGGTTTCAGGAATAGGAACAGATTCTATACACTTTTTGACACATATCCAACAATATAACAATTGCTTTCAAATGACTTCATTTGGGGCAACAAATGTAGTTCGGGAAATTTTTATGCCAACTTTCAAGGTATGTATTATAGCAGTTACTCATAATTATTTTAGCGAACAAAATTTTCTGTCAGCAAAGTTAAGATGTGTCACTAATCTTCAATTTCTTAATCACTAATATATCACTTAGTCATCATATTATATGGTGATTCAGTTTCAGTGACACTTTTATTATATTTTATATTTGATAGATATTAGTTAAAACTAAATATATACTTTTTAAGATCAAATATTATTTAAGTTTGATCACTGACAATCCATTAATTTATACCACACCATAATATTTTTTTTATTTACAGATACAAGGGCAAATATATCACAGAGCAGGTTCACTGTTACCAGTGTCAGATAGTGACAACAAATTCCTGCAAATTTATTTTATGGGCAATTCACCACAAGAAATTGATCTGCGTTGTGCACATAACAATTTAGTAAAGAGGTCTATTGTAGAACAATTACAAACTTTATTTCATCAACACAATCAATTGATTATATTGTTTAAAACTGCCCTGGATCTGATGCCATCCGATAATCACAAAATTGTAATCAGAGCTGATAAAACACCTGCAGGTCAACATACAAGACGTTTTAATGCACCAACTATTGATGAAGTTGCTATCGTAGTAGTTGGAGAAAACTTGGAATCCCGTGATATTGTTTTACATCGTCGGAATGATCAATTACAACGTATAAAGGAAACACACCGCTCATATGATGCACTGCAATATCCCATTATATTTTGGCAAGGTGAAGATGGCTACAATTTCTCAATAAAAATGATAAATCCCATTACAGGTAACTAAAATATTAGTTTAGCTATGGCGATAATATCTCAGTCATTATATTATGTATTTTAATTTTATATTTGAATGTTATTAAAACAAAATATATTTACAGGTTCTGAAACCAACAAAAAAGTCAGTTCAATGAACTATTATTCATACCGCCTAATGATTCGGGAAAATGAAGAAAATCACATATTGAAATGTCGGCGATTATATCACAAATATGTTGTAGACATGTATGTTAAAATTGAAACGGAGAGATTAATGAATTAAATTTGAAAATTCAAGAACAAATTACAGGCGAATTGAGGATATATAAATCAGTTGATTCGGCTACTAATCAAGATGATGTAGTCAACTATCCACCGGAATTTTTAAACTCGCTGGATTTGCCAGGATTGCCACCTCACAATCTCCAATTAAAGGTTGGATCGGTGGTTATAATGTTGCGAAATATCAACCAACCGCGTCTTTGCAACGGTACACGGTTAGCGATAAAAAAATTACTAAACAATGTGATAGAAGCAACTATACTCAAAGGAAAGTATAAAGGAGAAGATGTTCTCATACCGCGCATCCCAATGATTCCGACTGATGTGCCATTTGAGTTTAAACGACTACAGTTTCCAGTGCGGCTTGCTTTTGCTATGACTATAAACAAGTCCCAGGGGCAATCATTAAGTGTTTGTGGTATTAATTTAGAAAACCCATGTTTCTCACATGGTCAATTGTATGTTGCCTGTTCCCGTGTTGGAAAACCATCAGATTTGTTTATCTATGCGCCAGGTAATCAAACAAAAAACATCGTATACCACAAAGCACTACAATGATAATAATAATTATGATTCACATGATTAACAATAAAGCGATTACTTACTTTTAAATCCTTATATATGTTTTATTTAATTATTTTTTATTCACAACGCCCTATCACCAGGGTGACGGTTCTGTTCAGGAGAATTTTTTTAAATACGTAGGCAAAAAAACTGCCACATTACAAATCTTTTTGACAGGACGAAGTCTGTCGGGTCAGCTAGTAAATAAAATATAATTTCAGTTTTAAGTGTATAAGAGATCCCATATTTGTGTATCTTAATCGAGTTTTAGACAATTATTAACAAGATGAATAAAAATTAATATGTACAGGGCTATTTTTTATATTCACATCTATACCTACAGGGGTTACCATAAAAATAATTAGAAAAATGTAAAACAAAAATTGCTTGGCTTCACCTCCTCTTATATATTATCTTTTAGAGCTGTCAAAAAAACAAATACACATTGTCGAAAAATAATATACATTTTAGGAAAAAGGACACCCTATGTATATTGTTAAGGGTTCGGCCCCATGCAGTGATACTGTTTTAAATTTCGAGCCTCATAAAAAACACGTGGCGACGTGGCCTAATTTATGAATTTATCGTTGAAAACGAGCGGCTAGCGGCTGCATATAAGGCCATACTCTAAGATCCTTTTATGCAAAAATATATAACATATTAACGTTTTTCAATTCACCCATTTTTGGACAATTTCAAATAAAATTTCATTATTTAAGCTATAAAACCACCTTTAGAATTAGGGACATCTTCTGAAATATAAGGAATTTTATTTAAAATTGTTCAAAATTGGCTATATTAAATGTCCGCTTTGAAATATGCTTTTCTATCGACTGTAAAAGAGGTCTGTCACACGGTCAAATTAGCAGCAAACTGAATTTGATCAAACCATCAAACTGGTGACGTCATTGCGAATTTGATGCCCGACTCTATATTCATCAGTTTGACTGTTACTGTCACTTTTGAGGTTAAAAATGTATTGATTTTCGAGTTTGTTTGATTTGTTTATACAATGAAACTGGAAGGTAAAGAGAAAGTTGTGTTTTCATTATCAATAGCAGCTTTAGGCATAGTGTTATACCGAAAAATAATCAAAGCTAAACAAGATAGTAAAAAAAAGCAGGAGAGAATATGGTCTAGGGGATGGATCAAGAAAAGAAACCAACTAACCAATGCTGCTGGTGGAGCTAATAACATTATTGATTTGATAAAATATGAACTTGCCCCAGAAAACCCTCATGATTTTAACAATTATATGCGAATGGATGCAGCAACATTTAATCTCCTACTTAGTTTATTAGAACCGTCAATTGTCAAAGAAGACACTGTAATGAGGCAGGCAATTCCTGTAACAGATCGGTAAGCTTAATATTGAAACATACTTTTGCTGAAAATAATGTTGCTATTTTATTTTCTGGGATTGTTTGAGCCTAATTGCTACTTTACCGTACCTTGCTACAGGGGAAACTCTGAAAACATTGGCCTTGTCTACAAGAATTCCACATAATACATTAAGTGTAATTATAAAAGAAGTTCTGATGGTTATAGTTGAGGTTCTACAAGAAACATACTTAAAGGTGGGTAGAAAAACAAGAAATAAGTTAAAGTAAAATATATATTTGAAAAGTAATTGAATCTAATTATGTATGTTATGAATATTCGTCATCTATTTCTTGGTGCTCCAACAATATTCTGAGCATCGCTCTCTTGCACTTCTTCTTTTGCTGCTCATTGTTGAATGCATCCAACTCTTCTGTTAAAAGAATTAAGTTATAAATAACATTTTAGTGAAAAAAAAATATTGTAACTTACCAGCCAAAAAATTAGCAAATGTTTGGAAAGTGCTAGGAGTGGAACCCTCATCATTACCAGCAATTTTTTGTAAAGTTTCCCCAATTAAGTTGAGAGTCTCACTTTCATTATTCATGGCCTTTTCTTTCTTCTTCACTCTCTTCTTGGCCGGCTCTTCTGATGAGGAAGAGTTAGTTGCCCTTGGCCTTGACCCAAGTAAATGGGTCGAAGGTTTTACACAAACTTGTGTAGACTCTATAAAATCTGGTTCCTGTTCCTATAACAAGGAAATACACTTAAAAAAAGCTAATTTAATGTGGTTACTTTCAGGTACCAAATACTCCTGAAGAATGGACTACCATAGCAGGCGATTATGAAAAATTGTGGCATTTCCCCCACTGCATTGGGGCAATGGATGGGAAACACATTACTTTCCGTCCATTCAGAAGGGACGGTTCATTTTATAGGAACTATAAAAATACAGACAGCATAGTTCTGATGGCTGTAGTAGATGCCAATTATAAATTCATTATGGTGGACATTGGAACAAACGGTAGGATTAGCGATGGTGGTGTTTTTGCAAGAAGTCCAATTTGCACAGCATTTGAACACAATACTTTGAATTTGCCCACAGCAGTGCCTCTTCCTGGCAGAGAAATGAATGTGCCATATGTTTTAGTTGCAGACGATGCATTTCCTCTTAAGGATTATATAATGAAACCCTATCGTTTTCGTGGTTTAACTAATGAACAAAAAATATATAATTATAGGGTGAGCCGTGCAAGGCGAATAGTAGAAAGTACTTTTGGAATTTTGTCTAACAGATTCCAGATATTTTTGAAGCCTATGAATGTGTCTGTTGAGAAGGTGCAATTAATAACCCATTCTTCCGTTATTTTGCACAATTTCTTAGCGACAACATGTAATAAGTATGCTGATGGATCTGACATAGATTTGGAATTAAATTTAACAAGTATTCCCAGACAAACTTATGGAAACCGAAACACTGCAAGAACACGGGCTATTCGAGAAGAATTCCAAGTTTATTTCAACACAAATGGAGCTGTTGAATGGCAACAAGAAAGTGTGAATAGACACAATTTGTGAATATGTTTATTTGGTAATGCATAATATTTGCTCAAGATTACATTTTTGAACGTTATTTTAATTTGTGTAGTATAATTACTGCTCTTAGTTATAGGATCTGTTTGTTTTCATGTATATATATTTTATAATTTTTAAATATATTCCTAAAGTACAGTTTTAAATCAGCCACTTTTTCACATACACATTCATCCCTATCTGATATCCCCATTCATCTTTATATACTGGACTTACTCAATGGTAGTTTCTCATTCTGCAAATAGTGCCAATGATATGGAACATCTTTTGCCAAAGTTGTTAAATCACGAGTTAAAAGAAAATATGACTATAACATGTTTTTCTGATTACATTTTCATACTAAAAATAAATAAAACATACCGAAACTTCAATTAATTGAGAATCCTCCAGAATAATGTTTTCATACGAGGTTGCTGTTGCACTTTCTCCCACATTTGAAACTCCCTTTCGACTTTCAAAGTGGTCTTGGAGGAACAACAGCTGTGTAAAAAATGACATTTTTGGCACATATTCATTATATCCAGATCCACTAGCCGTATTCTTGAGGTCGCGCAGTTCCATGCTAAACTGCGTTCGCAGGCTATTTATTTTGGTAGTGACCTCTTTCACTGTAAATAATTATATATAAAAAACATGTAATTGACTATCAAATTTGCTTTAAAAAATAATTACCAGTTGTGTCGGGACGAACCACTTGTATGTCCTTTACAATTGCCTCCAAAGCAGTTGCCCTTGCCGACTTCTTGTGGTACAAAGGATCGCTAACATTATATAGTACTTCAAAGGACCGATATAAATCTATTAATAATGAGGTAGCACTAGTTGTCCAGGCCATATTGTCCACTACAAAAACTAAACACTAAAATATACCTATCACGAATAAAACTAAGAAAGAAAAAGTCCGCAATCGTCACTACGTGGTCAAAGAGTTTGCAAGTAAATAAAATGTTTTTTATAGGTTAGATTGTTTGAATTTCCGAACAGTTGTAGATTATTTGGACGCATTTTTTGGAGGGAATTTGCATTGGCCAATGAAAATGCTAGTTTCATCAGTCTGGTTTGATACGAATAGGAGAGCTCCTAAATACATCAAACTAGCAACTTCAAATTGATGACGTAATTTTATAGTTTGATCAAACTAGTTGAGTGCCAAACTGAAGCAAAATTGATCGTGTGACAGTCTACATTTTGCCCATCAAATTGGTGACGTCATTCTACAGTTTTATCAAACTAGTTGACAGCCAAACTGAAGCTAATTTGATGCTAATTTGATCGTGTGACACTGGCGTTAAAGTTTTGCTACAAAAAAGTGGACCACTTTTTAAATTATGCGTTTCGGATCCTTGCGATGTCTATTTAAACTGCTTCAAGAAGCTTAAAACTTATTGTATAGTAAACAAACCACCCCCCTAATTAAAAACCTGGATAAATACTTCCCACAACGTGTTATGTGAAAAACTTCGAATTTGAAAGGTTATGTGAGTTCTGAGTAATGTCCAATTTATTCAGTTCAGTGGTCCAAACACAGTCACATAACACCCAAATAAATAAATAAACCTTATATAAGCGGCAACACTGGTTTGACGTCTAACTTTAAGCGTTCCTACACTGCCTTGGAGGAGTAGGTACCATAGAGAAAAAATATGTAGCTTGGCTGGAAATATTTAAAATCTTAATACCAAATTGGGATACATTAAGTCAGCACGCGTATTCTATATCGTCATAGTAAAAGGAAATTTCACTCTATAAATTCTTTATACCACTTCACCTCATTCTTTAAGCTACTTCGTGGTCGTGTTTCACGAACGCTTCGTTCGATAGAAAGGAATAGAAAGACCATTTTAGGTCTTGCTATGATGTTTTTAGTATCCTTGTCTCTTTTTAACACATACTCATTAAATTTATCTTTGTTGGCATGTTCACTTTTCTTCAAAGGAATGGTGCATAGCGTTATGTTTATGGTGTATGTTGGAAATAGTAGATTGTGCAACAAGTGGGAAAAGGTACAAAATAGCTATTTTTCCACTACTAGCTGTGGTTTTAGGTCAGTGTATTAGACAGGTACTGAAATTTTGAGCAATGTTGCTACTTTTAGGTATAATCATAAAGTATCTAAGGTTACATCAAATACTTGTTTAAAGTTTATATAAATATATGCCTTTATTAGTGTTTTTAAATGAAACGCACGGTCTCTAGTTAATTCCACAATATGATAAAAGTTATTGAAAATTCTAAAAAATGGATAATTGTTTCATCGTCAGAATGACAGAAGTTACATTTCATTTTATGCCTACCTGATGTTTAGTAGTTATTTTTGGCTAGACCAAGAAGTAACCTAACTTGTGATTGGCTTAATATATGTTTATAGAAAAAAGAAGAAGATGTGATATTACAAATACAAATATTGAAGCTTAGATATTATTAGCCCTATGGTGTATCCTGGATATCATTTTTCCAATTAAGATCAGTATAACTGTGCAATGATATAGAAAACCAGGAAAACTATATCTGCTGATCTTTACAATTATCACTTAAGAAGACAGTTTATTAGTGGAGAATTCCCTAGATTTAACTGTTCATTGACAACTTCATATTGTGGGTTTCTTAAATGTCTTCTAATTTCCAGTTCTTCAAGGAAATCCAGTTCTTGTTTCTTTTCACAAATATGCAGCAAAACATCTACTTGACACCTAACACAGAACTAGAAGTGCAATATCATTGGCTGTATCATTCCCGCTTTGACGCTTTTAGACCTTCAGGGGAGTGGTAAAGGTTGTTAGCATAGACAAATAATATATTTTATTTTCTCTATGGTTGTTTGTTTGGACACAGCATAGTAAAGTTTGGATGTTTAGTGATTTTTTTATTTGTTTTATCCAGAGTTGGGAGCTATTTAGAATAAAATCATTCAAAATACATATTTAAAATACTAAATGGCATTTTATATTTTTCATTTTAAATAAATCTGAAAAAACCATTTTGCATTTTGTATTTTAAATAGCTTATATTTTCCATTTCCATTTTGCATGTGAAAATAAAATATAAAATGCTTTGGGAACGAACTTTAGCTTGCTAGACTTGGAACATTTGACAAGACCTGACGTCATAGACAGCAAAGCCGATCGTTCATCGACTAAAATCACGGAATTTGTCTACATGTCTACGTGTATATAATCTTTGATCATATATTTATTATATTCATTTCATTGAGTTGAGAGTTTTTTATATTATCTAGAGTAAAATTATTCTTTTTTTGTCTCTGGGATACTTTTTTCTGGCAAACTAAATGTTTGAGCAATCCGAAAACGAGATAAACGAAAATTGCGACAATGAAATGTCTAAAACATTACCGTTACTTCTGAACGACAATTTTTTCAAAATTATAAAAATTGATAACGGTAATCCTGACTCAAGTGTACAAGCTGAATGCGCAAATTGTAAAAAGCTTATAAAGGGCAGGTTGAATATGCCACTACTACTTTCAGAAATCATCTAAAGGTTAGTATTTTCTTATAGTTATCATGTTCTTTAGATATACATAATAATGTTTTAAGGTAAAGGAACATCCTCATTTAATCCAAGAATATGAAAAATATATTAAAACAAAATTTGTCCACCCCAAGAAAAGATTGCCAATTTCCTCCACTCATAAAGATGGCTCAAACCCTAAAAAACTGAAGCAAACATTACTAAGTAAGATGTCCCAATATTCTGAGCAAATAGTTGCTGATAATCTTATCACGAATTTCATCTGTCAAACCACGAGTCCTTTGGTTTTAGTGGAACATGAAGCTTTTGTCAAGCTTGTGGCAGCTGTTGAACAATTATTTTCGTTAGGTGGAATGATCCTGAGGCCGAAAAGGAGAAATTTAAGCGATTAAAATTTTCAAAAATTGCTTCTTTTAAGAGCAAACGAAAAAAATAATGAAATATTTACAATATTATAAATAAAACCTTATCAATTTAAAAAGCATTTTCATTTTATCAATCTATTTGAAATACCTATCTTCATTTTCTATCTTGAATAACTTTTTCAAAGCTATTTTGTATCTTGTATCTTAAATGAATTTATTGAAATCCATTTTGTATTTTCATTTCAAATAGATTTCATCATCCATTTTACCCATCTCTGGTTTTATCATTGTGTTGTGATTTGTACGTGTTTCTTTTATTTAGATTTTTATTAAAAACTATGTCTCCAGAACGATGCTTTTTATGTAATGAGATTGGTCCTAATTTAAATTTTCATAGGTCTACAGAGGTATATAAAAATAAATTCCGTTTGAAAACAAATCACCTCATGAGGTACTCCATCGTCACATTTAATTTGTATGGCTATATTAGTGTGTAGATATCGAAGAAATGATTTATAAAAATAATAACTCTAATTGGTTAAGTGCTCACTATATATTTCATGTTTATCTACTTCATTTCTATTCCTTTTGAAGTAACCTAGACAACTATAATAGACGTTATTTGAGATTTATGTTAGAAGTGAAGAAAAATGTAATTACATAATTGCACTTTATACTTTATTTGGTCAAATCAGACATGTAGTTTTTGTTGACTCAAATATCTTTGTTTAAAAATATTACAGGCGGCAAATACACTTGCGCATAACTAACATGGCCACACAGAGTGTAGTCGGACCTCTCACTATTAACCTTGTTTATATATAGCGTAGCGCACAAAATACGGACGGGTCCGTTTTCTGTGGCGTAGCGTATATATAAACAAGGCTCTTAATAGAACGCATTTCGCTTATTGGAGATATAGGCAGTTAGCAGTATATATTATTTATTACGTGTATGAATGCCAGTGTTATATTAGGTGCGTTCTTTTTGACTGAGATCTCAGTTAATCTCAGCTCACATCAGTAATGTGGGCGTTCTTTTTGTTTTACTCACTTTAAGTGAGCTGAGATTTTTCCTCCCCCTTCACCGATACTGAATGTGTTGTAAGGGGGAATCAGTTGGACTTGAGTCGGGAATAAAGTGGAGGGGATGAAGAAATATTTGATTTGCTTGGTTTATTTCATGTTTATTTGTAGTTTTAACCAAGGTTATCTATGGTTTTAACCATTGACATATAAACAATAAACACACATAATCTATTTTTCTTTTGTTACAAATTTTGGATACATTAATTAACATGATTAGATGCTGATACGAATCTGTCGTATAGTTTAAATCTATCGACAGATCGCGCGCTTCAATTGAGATCTCGTTCTTTTTGGTGCTTACTCACATCACTTTATCTCAGATCACCTCAACAGATGTGATCTGAGATTTCAGTCAAAAAGAACGCACCTATAGTCATTTTTGTATAAAAGAAGATTCGTTGTCAAAATATTTAACCTAAAACTTTTTCAATCTCACAATGATAAACACAGAGACGGAAAATCCAGAAAATAGAAGTTATAGAAGGTCTCCTATTGATCCTAATAATAGAAAAAGATACCAGTTCACTCCCGATGAACTCAGAGTTTTAAAGGAATGCAACAAAGAAAGTTTTTACCAAAGATGTATTCCTCTCAGTACTATTTTAGGCGGCGCAGCGTATTATGCAGTAAAAACGGGTTATTTGAAAGGTAACTCACGATTTGGGGCAACTCCAAAAGTTATATTAGGTGCAATTGTGGGTTATTTTGTTGGAAAATTTTCATATCAATCAAAATGTGCAGAAAAATTGATGCAGTTACCCCATAGCCAAATAGGAGAAATGTTAAGACAGAAACGACGAGGAAACGTATCAGATACGGTCGATAGTGGGTTTGGACCAGGTAAAGCACACTTTTAGTAAATAGTAGGTTTGAAAAGGAAATGCATTTATTAAACATGCAACATGTCTTAATTTTAGGGTTCTCCTTGGCTCCATTTTCAGGAGTCACCTCAGTAGATACATACAGTGATGTGAATCCCCATAGTAGTCTGGATTTGGATATTACTAGACCAGAAACACCTGGCTTAGATGACCATTTTAGACCATCAATTGATAATCAAAGTTTAGAAATGTATGAAGAAATGCCCCCTGAACAAAAACGGACTACAACTTATGAAGAATTAAGGAAGAAAAACAGGGAAGAATATGCACAGCAAAGAACAAGTAGTTTTAAAGATCCTTTCAATAAATTTTCAACAGAAGCTAAATTTGACAGAGAATATATTGCACCACAAGAAAATAAGTATGGCGATAAGTTTGAATGATTATGATGAAATTTTTATCAACATGTCTCGGATTTTGGCAGTAGTTTTGATTTTACACAAATTTTACTATTATGCATGATAAAGTAATTAAATAAATATCCTGATTTTTATTTTATTTTAAGGTTACTAAATTTAATTTCTCAAGATATAATAAAGTATTTACTTAATTTGTATTGTTTCAATATTGTTACATAAGTCAGCAACATCTCACAAATACATTTAATAAGGTTATAGGGATCGAGACCGAACTATAGAGGCAGCACTTCTGTCAAAAGTAGAGCGCCCTGGTGTTAAATAAGAAAAACATTGTGATGTAAACAGTATAATAAACAACCTACAAAATACAAAAAATGAATAGATCTTTTTATTTTCTTTGCCAGGAAAAATTGTTGGTTTGTAAGGTGGGTGTAGGGGATTATCTGATTTTTAATTATTGACAAAATGAGCACTGCAAATTCTAGTATTTTTATTTGGTTCCCAATCCTCCCGATGTTTTCTGAAATGTAATTAAAAAACTTGAAGTGATTCGTTTTGTACAAATGTTTACTTTCTTCCCCTTAATAGTATTTAATTATTTCAACTTATTATATAATATTAAAGTCAGCAAACACATAACTAGTTTTTTATTTTATATAATCAATGAAATCGAACAGAAAACAACATTTTATTCTCTCGATAATTGATAATAATCTTTTATTTATGTAAAAGAAAATTTAGAACTTTTGTAATAGCTGCCAATTGTAGTATCTAGTATCATACTGATTATACGCAAAATAATAGTTAATACAATGTTTTAATTAGAACATTAATTACATATGGGTTTTTACTGCATTTATCCATTTTTGACGTTTCAAGGTTAGCCATGCAGTGTTCAATGGACTTTTGGGGAAACTATAAAATTTCAACTGCAGCTTATTTGAACAGCCATGAATACAGAAATATACTTTTGATGACGACATCACAAACATTTAATATCAGTTTTAAAAAATGAACATTTAAAAACGCTGATTATACAAAACTACTAATATAAACTAATAGCATTGTATCCTTATACAATGCTAATAGTGTTTACATCACATTGTTTGTGTTTTTTCACGACAGATGGCATAAACGTCATCTTTCTCGGTCCCTATATTGTTTGGCAATTGCAGACTGTTAAACTTTGAAAACATGGTCATTAAAGCTACATGGATAGATGTTCCAGCCAGTCTAGACCAAAAATGGACAATCAGAGGAACTAAAAGTACTAGTTCCAATTTTTTCTTGTTCAGGGGAGGGTGCCCCTGAATACAGTGGCGGCTATAAGGGGGGGGGGCGCCCCCCCAACGGCTTTCAATTTTCTTCTACTCTACAAAATATTTGATTACCTTACAACATTACAATGGACTCAGCCATGAAAAAATAATATGCCTAATTATTTTTGAATCGAACACCCGGCCTAAATTATTTAATAGGTCTTATTGTTCTTGGTCTGTTAATGCGGCGGCGAGTGCGAGCGGCTTCTTACTCTGAACTCCAAACTCCAGATTTCCAAGAGCGGCAGCGGCGTCTTTGCTTTGTCGGCTTCGCTGATGTTCGGCGCTTCGTTTTTATCCATTTCTGACTTCGACTTGGTTAGTTAGTTAGAAGACTTGAAGACTGATGCATCTGTGTATTTAGTGGTATTATAATAGTGTGTAATTCAATATGTCGAATAAGAGAGTTTCAAATAGCATTTTAAATTATTTTAAAAAATCAAGAACGGAGGAGAGAGTAGAAGATGAAAATACAGATGTTTTACCAACCGATGTTGCAGTTGCTTCTACTTCCACTCAAAACCAAAATACGGATTTGGATTTGATGGAAACTGAACAATTGAAATACGATTTCGGCGCATTTTTAGCGAAAATGGATACCATCCCCGATATCACTAAATATAATTTATTGAAAAATCATTGGGTTCCTGAACCACAATATGAATTTTCTTTTTCAATTCATACCAAACGAGGTCGCGAAGAACGAAGACGTCCAACAAACGCGCATTTTAAAAAATTTGAATGGCTAGTTTTTTCGGAAAAAAAGAAAAAGGCCTCTTTTGTAGATACTGTGCTGTTTTTCATACGAACAATTAGTTGGAGCATCGCAAAGTTCAATACCACAAAAATTGGTTAGATTTCCTCTAACGAATTTTGCAAAACTTATGGGAAAGGAAGGCGACCTTATTCGCCACGAAAACGCGAAATACCATACAGAATCAACCCTTAAAGGTAAGAAAAATAGTATTGAAAATTTTACGCCTGTCATTTTAAGTCAATTACATACTGTAATTTCGCCAGTTGCCCATGGCAGCCTTCAAATTTTTCAGAATTTTTTTTTCCTCCTGCCAAAGTAGGCAAACAAAATTAATAATAAATGGAAATTTTTTTTGACAGCTATCATATGGTCTTTAGTAAAACAAAATGGTTCTTAATAAAACATAAAAAAACGACATGTCCTTTTCACTTTAGTAATAAAGAAGGCATTTAATCTTTGAATTCAAATATTTATCTTTGCAACACAATTCACTTAGTATTACTAAAATAGAAGGAAAGTAAGGTTTTATAGAAAAGCGACGTCTATGGCAGTTTATCAAAGATTCTTAATAAAATAAAAAAAAACCAACAGGTTCCTTTCACTTTAGTAATAAAGAAGGCATTCAGTTTTCGGATTCAAATATTTATTTTTGCAACACATCTCAGCCAACTTTATTTTGGCGAAGTAATTTTCAAAATGAAACATACCAGATTTTTAAAATAAATTTTGGGTGTAAAATTTTCTTACCGAATCCCCCACGTCCTTGAATTAATGTCCGGAAATTTTTCCTGTCACGCATTTTTTTAGAAAATTTTCCCTCGTCTGCGACACGGGAAAATTTTCAAAAAATGCGTTCCTTCGGAAAAATTTCCGGAAATAATTCAAGCACTGGGGAGATTATAAGTGAAAATATCCTTTGTTAGGCTATACAGTGCATCTCAGAAGTAATGTCTAAAACCACTTAAAATTCAGCGGTGTGCTTTTTGGACAAACGCTAGGACCCGTTGATTTCTATTTTTTAAAGCGCCTCTTTTGATGGTAAATTCAAAAATAAGTTAAGACAATCAACTTCATTTTTTAAGTGAAGACCTCTATTTTTTATTTCATTTTTGAGTTTTCTTCCGAATTCTAAGTATATTTCATGTACCATGTCATATACCTATAAGTTATCGAAAAAAATACGATTCAGCATAACTATAAGTATTTTATTTTTGGCTCACCCTGAATACATGAATTTCCCATCAAAAAAGTTTTAAAAAGCACATTAAAAAATAAAGATCGTCGGATCCGAGTGTTTTTCTAAAAGCACACCGTTGAATTTTAAATGATTTTATACTTCTGGGACGCACTGTATATTTTTAAATTACTAATGTCTGATAATTTATACTTTGTTTATATTTCAGAAGAAAATTTTTTAAGGGTTTTCGAGAAAACCGAGTTGGATATTAGGAATAGACTAAGTGAAGAACGAGCCAAACAAGTACAACAAAATAGGCTAAGGTTAGTGCCTATTTTAAAAACCATAATATTTCATGGTCACCAAAATATACCTTTGAGAGGACACCGCGATACTGGACCCCTATTTAACAAAGATGGTGATTTTAATTTAGTGGAAAACAATGATGGTTGTTTTAGAGCACTTCTTAGATTTAGGATAGATGTTGGTGATGTGCAGTTAGAAGAGCATCTTAAAAATACGGGCGCTCGTGCTACATATATTGGAAAAAATACGGCCAATCAATTAATTAATTGTTGTGAGCAAGAAATTATATCTAAAATTGTGGGTAATGTTTACCAAGCCGAATTTTACTCAATAATTTTTGACGAAACAACAGATATATCTCACCATTCCCAACTAAGTTTGACAGTTAGATTCGTTTATCAAAATGAAATAAAAGAATGCTTTTTAGGATTTGTAGATCTCCATGAATCTTATTATACAACCAAAGGGTCCACTTCTACCAGCTCTGATGATAACGATAACGCTGAGACCAATTTTGAGCCAAAAATTACTGGGGAGATCTTAGGTAAGTCAGTATTGAAACACATGAAACTGTTAGGGCTTAATCTAGAAAAATGTGTCGGCATTGGCTGTGACAATTGTTCAGTTAATTTATCCAAAGTTAAAGGGGCTGCACAGGAAATTAAGAAAGAAGCTAAAAACGCTAGAATTTGCCCGTGCTTTAGTCACAGTTAAAATTTAGTTTGATCGCAGTCAGTAAAAGTAAAATCTGTAAAAAATTGTCTTGGCAGTATCCAAGAAATCGTAACTTTTTTTAGCCTTTCTGCTAAGAGAAATTACGTCTTGGAAAAATATTTAAAATGTAAATTAAAGAGTCCATGCCAAACACGTTGGATTGAGAGGCATGACTCAATTTTACAATTTACTACAGACCTGTTAAACATTGTCAAAGCCTTGAGAGAGACTTCTGAATGGGATGACAATTTGTCTTCCAGTAAAGCAAACATTCTGTTAAAAGTAGTTTGTGACTGTGATTTCATTTTTACAGTGTTTTGTCTTTCTGATATTTTTAGCTTAACTTTACCATTAGCTAAATTAATACTTACAAGGTATCGACATTGATATACATTCGGCCAAATTAAAAGTAAGTGATCTCCTAAATGCCCTTAATCAAAAAAGGACCGACTTGGATTCATATTTTTTATTGATAATATTTCCACAAGTTCAACAAATTCTTTTAGATCTTGATGTAGATCTCACAATTCCTCGTCTTTGCGGACGACAAACCCAAAGACAAACATTCTCTGACTCTGCTACTCTTTCTCCTAACGATTATTGGAAAAGGTCTGTCTATATTCCAATTTTAGATATAATTATTGCAGATTTAAATGATAGATTTGGCGACAACAATTTATTACCGTTAAATCTTAACACACTAATTCCCTATTACTTTAATAAAATAAATCACGATTCCCTTAAACAGGTCTTGTCGGATATAATTTTGGAATTTGGTGGACTACTAGGACATCCTTCTCTCATGCAATTGCTCGGGGAAATACAGTTGTATAAACAAAGAATGGTGAATACTAAAAATGCATTAGAAGCTTTGCAGAAATGTGATAAAAACTATTTCCCACTAGTTCACCAAATTTTAAAAATTTTATGTACGTTGACTATTTCTGTAGCAACAGCAGAAAGAAGTTTTTCAAGCTTAAGGTTAATTAAAAGTTATTTAAGGTCCACCATGACAGAAGATCGCCTAAATGGGTTAGCTTTATTATATGTTCATAGAAATATTGACTTAGACATTGAAAGCGTAATTAACCTATTCGCCAATAAAAAAAGAAGATTAGATTTTACAATTTAACTTTTATATGTATATTTTTTTCGTATTTGGAATACGTATTCTTTTATATTTTTGTATATACATATTATATGTATGTTATTGTTTTTGTTATTTTTTACAGCTTCCTCTTCCTATATACGAGGTTTAGAATTTCTGTCATTCTCAATGACTGGTGCTACCAAGTCTTTGCTTGAATTAAAAGAAGAGCTTGGTCACAGATACAGACAAAAATTCTGAATTCTGGTCTTTGTTTTCATCTTTATTTAGTTTTTGTGTAATATGTGAGTTGTTTCAGTTATGTTTGTTTTCTTTTGTTCCGTGTTTAGAAGCGTTTTGTCTCCTTTTAATATTCCTATAGAAAACTTAACAAACGTATTTTCTTTTAATTGTATCTCGATGTTTCTCCTCGCGCCCTCCGAATGACCCATTTTATAAAGTTTTATCTTTATACCGGGTGATGCATCGCCGAGTGAAACATAGGAAATCCCATGTAAATTTTGAAGTGGCTAAATATTCGCTCCCCAGTACATTTTATAGAAAAATTTTATAATAACTTTTTGAAGAGGCCGATGTGATAAACTCTTATGCCGAGTTTGAATAAAGTCTAATAAGCAAATACTAAGTTATTCAATTAAATGTAATGGCAAAATTACGAAAATGTTCATAGCTCAGGTAATACAATAAACACCAGCAAATAATTTCTATGACGCTATTGCCAAAAACTGACGTATAAAGTATGTTTCACATTACTTTTTGTTTTGTCAATGTCAAAATTTAATTTGCTGGTGTTTACTGTATTACCTGAGCTATGAACATTTTCGTAATTTTGTCATTACATTTAATTGAATAACTTAGTATTTGCTTATTTGACTTTATTCAAACTCGGCACATGAGTTTATAATATCGGCCTCTTCAAAAAGTTGTAACATTTTTCAATAAAATGTACTAGGGAGCCAATATTTAGCCACTTCAAAATTTTCATGGGATTTCCTATGTTTCACTCGGCAATGCATCACCCGGTATGTAAAAAGTGACAACTTGTAAATTGCAAGCATTTTTAATATATTTTCAATTTTGAACTTTATAGGTGGGAGGGAGAGGCCGATGCGCCCCCCCCCCCCCAAGTTCAAATCCTAAAGCCGCCACTGCCCGAATAAGAAAAAATAAAGTCCCTCCACATCCCAGTACCGCTAAGGCTTACTTATAACTCTAAAACAGTGCATTACAATGAAAAAAGTTTTGCAGTAAAAAATGAAGGATTATTAAATTAGCTACATGTTTGCTATATACATTTTTTTTCGAAAAATTGAACCGTTTTTGTGTTACAGGTTTCAGAAATGTGGCAATTTTCGAAAAAATTGTTTTTCGTATATTAAATTAATTCCCTTTAGTCCGAACAGCTTCTAATTATCACGTTCTAAATCACAGTCAAAAACAAGATTTTTTATTTTATCACAGTTTCACAAAATAACTGGTACCAACTACTAAATTTAAAAGTTACAAATGTTAATTTGCGGGCGGTCGGTCAGAATATGTATCATATGAAACGTTTTTGAGATGACTAGTATACAAGAAAAGACGAGCACGAAGTTGTCGTGGTAGATACTTCAGTAATATTTCAAAGAGCCTTAATCAGTTAGAAAAGTGATGAGGATGTTACAAACGTGTTAGTTGAGGTAACAGTTATCTCCATACCCCATGACTCTATTAGATGAAGAATGCTTCAGGAAGACGAAGAAATCTGATCTCTATGAGTATTTCCCATTGTGTACAGATTATTCTTCTATAGGTGCCGTTTCCTCTTAGAAGGTTGGCTATCATCATATCGATCCTTACTTTGGATGCAGCTGTTTCTTAAGAAAGAAAGAAAGAAAGTAATTTATTTCACATAAAAAAAATATTGTACAAAAAAATTATACAACAGTTATAGTGAAACATGTCACAAAGTATAATAAAATGACTTAACTAAAGAACACAAAACACACACACAAACATATATATTCATATATATACACATATATAATTGTTTACATCAAAGACCATAGACAACCCTTAAAAATAATGAAAATAGTTCCACAAAAACAAAACAATTTTTGGCAGATTCATAGCAGGTAACAACAGAAAGACAATTTATCAATTAAAAAACTCCTCCATGGTGTAGTAGTTTTTTCCTAGTAAAAACTGCTTTAGTTTATTTTTAAAATTGTAGAAATTACTGTTTTTTATATCCTCTGGGAGGATATTATAAAATTTACATCCTAGATACTCTAGATTCTTTTCAAAGAGTGCAGTATGGTGTCTAGGCACCAATAATTGACTTTTATTTCTTGTTTTATAGTGATGAGAAGCACGCTCGGCCACATAAATCGATCTATTCCTATGAATGAAAGTACATGCTTCCAATATATATACACCAGCCAGGGTCAATATTTTGTATTTTTTAAAAAACTCCCTACAAGAATCTCTTATTCTGAGTTTTGCAATAATTCTTATAGCATACTTTTGAAGAACAAATACCCTTTGCCTGGTAGAACAGGTCCCCCAAATTTGTATGCCATATTTTAGATTGGAGTGAAAATTAGCATGATACACTGTTAAGAGTGTATTTTTACTACAATGACTGGCAAGAAATCTAAGGCTATAGCAGCTTTTCCTTAATTTGTTACACAAGTTGTCAATATGCGAATGCCAGGTAATGCCATAGTCGATAGTGACACCCAATAATTTAATATTTTCCTTAGATGTAATAGGAAATCCAGTGTTTTCAAACAATCGGCTCTGTCTAAATTGTCCATGATTATTAAATAGCACCGTATTTGTTTTAGTTTTGTTTAATTTTATGTTATTTCTCTCTGACCACATCACAACTTGATCATATGTTCTCTCTGTTGATATTTTCAGAACATCCTCATTGTCTTCAATAATTACAATATTAATGTCGTCAGCATAACAAGTTGGATATATTCCAGGGACAGCATTTAATGTAGTGAGTAAGTCATTAACAAAAACCAAAAATAAAAATGGACCCAAAATCGATCCCTGGGGAACACCTTGTGAGACTTATAGTTCCAAACCAAGAGTATTATTCACTTGAACAATTTGTTTTCTATTTGATAAGTATGACTCCAACAAATTGAGTGGTATACCTCTTATCCCATATTTAGACAGTTTAAGCAGTAAAAGTTTGTGGTCCACACAGTCAAAAGCGCTTGAAAAGTCAATAAATAAACCCATTACATGCTTTTTAATATCAAGAGATCTAACAATTCTATTATGGAACTCTATCAATGCAGTCTCTGTAACTTTTTTTGAAGTATAACTATGCTGTGAGGGCGATAATAGCTTAAATTTAGCAAAAAAATTGCATAACTGATTTTTAATATTCAATTCATACACTTTGGAGATAGTAGACATGATACTAATTGGTCTATAGTTATTAATATCATTAGGATCTCCTTTTTTGTAAATGGGAACTACTCTAGCCAGTTTTAAAGATTCAGGGAAGATTCCCCTCTCAGTTGACAAATTAAATAAGAAACTCAATGGCTTTGTCAATAGAACGGCACACTTTTTAATTAATTTATTATTTAATCCATCAGTACCAACTGCAATAGTATTTTTTAGAGATAGTATTAATTCTAAAACCTCCTCCTCTGAAACAGGAGCCATATAGAAGGTTTTAATATTAGAAGAGATATTTTCATTGAAAAATTCTGCATCACAAACTAAACTATCAATAGGGGGTTTAGTAAAATTTATATTGAATTTATTTGCTAAAACAGAATCACTTATTTGGTTACCCTGATCATATAATTTGAGTTGGCTACTTGATTTGTTAGTTTTTTGCAATTCCCTAATTATTTCCCAGGTTTCTTTAGTCTTATTTTCCGAGTTTAAAATTCGATTATCATAGAATTGTTTAGAGGCCTGTTCCAACCTAAGCCTATATGTATTATTTAACACTTTACTAATTTCAATATATCGTCTATCATGCTTAGCAAGAGTAGTATATAATGCCACATTATTTCTTAATTCCAATAAATCAGCACTCAACGTAAAGCCATTAGACTTCTTGTATTTAGTCTTCGGTCCTCGTGTAACTAGCTTTTTTGGAAAGGCAGTTTCAAAACAAGATAAGACAATCTCCGCAAATTGATCATAAGCTAAATTGGGACAGATCTGACCAACAACAGTAATCCAATCCTCAGCTCCCAGCAAATCATGAAACTGTTCCATGTTGTCTTCAGAATATGACCGTCTGAAAAATTTAACAGGTAATTTACAGCTTTTTTGAGCTGAATTACCAGTGTGGAAATCAATAAATTGAGCATAGTGATCAGATAAACAAAGATCAACTACTTATACACTATACTGATTTGCTGTTCTAATAAATACATTATCAATGAAAGTTGCAGAGTCTTTTGTAACTCTAGTTGGAGTTCTCACGCATATTTCAAAATTAAAACTATACAATAAGTCTTCCAACAAAGAAAGTTGAGTAGTAGGTTTCATAAAATTTACATTGAAATCTCCTCCAATAATTATATTCCTGTTGTTTTCTGCGCATACATGGGTTAAAATTTCGTTGAAAACTAACATAAAATCATTAAAATTTCCTCCAGAGGGTCTGTAGATAACTAAACAAATAGTTTTATATTGAGGTAGTTGTATACCACAACATTCTAAAATGTTTTCCTTAGAAAACTTTTTGATACAATATTCATTCACTCTTCCAGAAAAATTGTCGTTTTTATATATGGCTACTCCACCATGTGTTGTTACAGTCCGACACATGTCAGCGACTAACGTAAACTGGGTTAGTTTGTATGTTTCAATGGCATTCTTTATTTGCCAATGTTCAGAAATCATTAAAACATCACAACAAAATCCATCATCGGAGTTCGGTCCTGGCAAATTGAGCACCGGTTGTGTTTAATATCAGCTCCGATAATTCATAAAATTAGTTAAATTCAGTGCGAAATAATTTAGTTACAGTGTCTAGTATTCAAGATCTAAGCATCTTCTGTATTAGTACGGAATCTGTGAGTTTTTAATTAACTCTCTATATTATAATTGTCATAGACATACTTTTAACAACGAGTTATATCAACATTCACAATCTAGTATAATCAAAAACTCATTAGTAGTTTATATTTCTACACATTAGACAGAGCCGTAGTTAGAACACCAATGAAACACATCTACCAAAATGGATGAATCGGTGAATGAGAGCGTCCCTTATAGAGGGGGCACTTAACCTCAAATTAAATCTTACACAACAGTAACAAACTCACCAAAATTTCCAAGCAAAAACAAGCAATAGTTTTCCCTTCTTTTGATAACATAAAATTGGAGGAATACCTCATTTCTTTAGGGAATATCATGGAACCAAAAAATATAATCTTCTCTTCCAGAATCTCCAATAACCGCATTTGCATTTATTTGGCAAATGAAAATTTGGTTGATTCATTTATGAATAGCAATGATGGCTCAATAAATCTTGGACAAACTACGATTAAAGCTCGGCGATTAATAACACCTGCGGAAAGATTACTACTGTCAAATGTATGTCCATCTATACCAAATATACTATTAGAAAATGAATTAACACGAATTGGCATTAAAATAATGTCGCAGATTACGTTTCTTCGCATCGGTACTTCACACCCAGAATTCAAGCACATTCTAAGTTTTCGTAGGCAAACCTATATTTCACCTGTAGACCAGAGCCAGATTCAAATCCCAGATTTCATTACTGTGAATCACGAAGGAACCTTTTATCGAATATTTCTCTCCCTCGACGACTATACATGTTATAACTGTAAGCAGAAAGGGCATGTTGCAACAGAATGTACGCTCCCTAATACACAGTCACAAGTACTACCAACAAACCTAACAGCAACCACATCAACAGATTTACCACCTGCTCATGTAACCGCACCAACACCACAATAATCAACGGTTGCAGAAACACATATACCAGCAGCAACTCTCTATCCCATTTCTTCTACACCAACATCAATACTGCATTCCGAAAACCTGACATCCGATTCATCTCTAGAAGGAACCAATAAAAACTCAATTATTTCTGACACCACTTCTAAAACTGAACCACAAAGTTCACATTCTATTAAAATAAACACAGCTACATCCTTATCCTATAACAAAACCAAACGATCCCTATCTGAAACTCCTTCTCCTGTTGAACAAACCATCGACATGAATTTCACGGAGCCCAGAATAACAAAACTCCAAAAAAAAGCAAAAATTAACGTTCAAACACTAACTACAGTAAATATCGGAAAACAAATGGAATCAACAAAGACATTTTTTGAAACGACAGACAAACATGTGCTTACCTACCAACAATTTTGTGATTTTTTCGAAAATGTACATGGTTCACCGGACCCACTAAGCGTAGCCAAGTTATATACAGAAGATATTAATGGCCTCATTGATCAATTACACACTATGTATCCCTACTTCACAGATAAAAAAATGAAAAGTAAATGTACCAGGATTTCTAAAAAAATTATATCTCAATTAAGTCAAGAATCTAGTAATCAAGAGGATAGCGATTCTTCTGTATCATCAATACCTTTGTGCTCGACCTCAAGAATTTCAAATACCTATTAAATTCACAACTATATTACAATGGAATCTAAACGGGTTATACGCCCATTTAGAAATGTTAAAAATTTTACTAGCCGAACAGTCCCCCTCAATAATATGTCTTCAGGAGACACGTTTCTCTAATAAGATCTACCACACGAATAATTATTCTTGCTTTTATAAAAATAGAGCAAACCAGTCTATTGCAAGCGGAGGCGTGGCTATTTACGTGAAAAATTCTATAGACGCAGTACCCATACAATTAAAAACGAACCTCGAGGCTGTCGCTGTCTGCATCGATGGACCAACGAAATTATCTTTATGTAATATTTATTGCCCTCCAAACTCTTCACCCAGTTTGCAAGAGATTGAAGATTTATTAACTCAACTCCCACTTCCAAGACTTATAGTTGGCGACTTCAACGCCCATAATAATATTTGGGGATCAAAAAGCAACTCCCAATTTGGAAATACACTGGAACAAATAATTAACCAAAAAAATATAAATCTTATGAATGATGGTCGACCAACCAGATTTAATACGGCCACTGGCGCAGAATCGGCGATAGATCTCTCCCTTTGTGATCCTACTTTATCATTGATATACAACTGGGACGTCCTGCAAGATCTTTACGATAGCGATCATTACCCTATCATTATTTATGGCAGCTCAGCAAATGAAGTCCCACCTCCGGAAAAATGGAACTTTAACTTAGCCAATTGGGACTACTTCAATAATCTAATACTGAACAAACTCGGCAACAATTGTATCACTGATATTCTGAGCTCAGATGTAGATGAGATGGTAGAAAAGCTTTCCGACATTATCATAACTGCTGCTGAACTTGCTATCGGAAGAACTAGAATTATCAAAAAACATCCAGCTGTTCCTTGGTGGAATAATCAATGTGCAGAAGCAACAAAGAACTACAAAAAGGCATTTAACAAATACAAGAAAATTAAGTCTCAGGAAAATTTAATTCAATTTAAACGATTGAGAGCCCAAGCTCGATTAACGATAAAAAAGAGCAAACGGGATTCTTGGAAACACTTTATATCCAGTATTAACAATTCTACCCCATCCAAAATAGTGTGGAACAATATTAAAAAGATTTCTGGAGTGAACTACCAGTCCCACATAAATGTCCTAAAATATCAAAATAACACCGTCACTACTCCTGAACAAATCTGTGAAACCCTCGCAAGATCATTTGAAAAACATTCTAGCGATAGCAACTACACAAACAAGTTTTTAAACTTCAAACGTATACAGGAACAAACCTTCGTAGAGCTAGAAGAAAATTCTCATGAACCAGTCAACGAACCAATAACAATGCAAGAATTAAATCACGCAATACACTCATCAAAAGAAACAGCAGCTGGACCAGATAATATTCCAATAACATTCCTCAAAAGACTCCCAAGTCTAGCCAAGGAACTGCTACTACATATTTACAATAGGATATGGACTAACAATACCTTTCCTCAGATTTGGCTTAAATCTATTGTTATTCCAATGCATAAACATGGTAAACCCAAAACACTCACTAGCTCTTACAGACCAATCGCGCTCACATGTGCAATGGGTAAGATTTTAGACAAAATCATCAATGACAGATTAATGTGGACTTTGGAAAGTCGAAATCTTCTTATTCCTGAACAAAGCGGCTTCAGAAAACGAAGATCAGCAATTGATAACTTAGTGGATCTAGAATCAGAAATACATGAAGCCTTTGCTAATAAACAATATGTGTTAGCAATTTTCCTTGATATATCGAAAGCCTATGATACCGTTTGGCGTCACAAGATTATAAAAACATTAGAAAGCTGGTCCATAAGAGGAAATATGTTAAAATTTGTTTGCAACTTTCTGAAAAATCGCGTTTTTACGGTCAGAGCTAATGGCTCATATTCGCCTTTAAAAACCCAAACTAATGGGATACCACAGGGATGCTCCTTAAGTGTAACTCTATTTTTAATTGCTATAAATGATATCATCCAAAACTGTAATACGAATATTAAAGCTAGGCTATATGCAGATGACTTAGTAATATACTCGAGAGGACGGAACATAGCTTCATTGTATAACCAACTACAATATTTTCTAACTCAGCTAGAAAATTGGTCAGAAACTTCAGGACTACAATTTTCGGCACAGAAAACCAAAAGTTTGTTATTCACTAAACGCATCCCGGATATAGTACTTCCAAATCTTAAATTGTTTGAGAAATCTATTTCATATGTGGATGGAATTGAGTTCCTGGGAATGTTTTTCGATCAAAGTCTCAGCTGGAAGAAACACATTCAAAATTTGAAACTTAAATGCCAAAGAGACCTAAATCTCATGCGAACAATATCCTCAAAAATGTGGGGAGCAGATAGCACAACGCTAACCAAGATATACAGATCCATCATCAGATCAAAATTAGATTATGGTGCCATCATCTATAATTCCGCTAAAAGGCACATAATAAAACAATTGGACACTATTCAAAACAATGCCGTTAGAATTGCCTTAGGAGCATTTTGCACAAGCCCAGTTGACAGTATTCTATGCGAACTAGGTGAACCAGATTTATACCGAAGACGAATGTATCTAACTCTCAGCTATGCGGCATCTGTCGCAGCGATCCCGGAAAAACCCGTCCATCGAAACGTATTTGCAAATCGTTTCAGAAACATGTTTCAACTGCATCCGAGACTTGATCCCCCATACCATGAAAGACTATACTCTTACCAAAGCAAACTAAACATATCCTTACCTCTCCCTTACAACCTCTGCTACAAACCATCCTTCCCTCCCTGGTGTTTCATCTCCCCAAGTTGTGACTCTAGTATGACTGAACTCAGTAAATCTACAATGAACCACTCAACGATTAGGAAATTCTTCCAAAGTAAAATAAGCAATTACCAAAGCTATAAACATATATATACCGACGGTTCAAAAACTGAAGAAGGTGTGGGTGCATCCATGGTTCTGGAGAATATACAACACTCATTCACACTAGCTCCGACTAATTCCGTGTTTTCTGCCGAATTATATGCTATTTGGAAAGCAGTAGAATATGCGAATACGGAAAAAATAAACAAAACCTTAATATTAACCGACTCATTGAGCTCTCTCACAGCCATACAACAGTTCCAACATTTACATCCAATTGTCTCGTATATAAAAAATGAACTTTTCACGGCTAATAACGCCAAAAGGACAATTGAATTTATGTGGATCCCAGCACATGTGGGCATCGCACAAAACGAAAAAGCAGATGACCTAGCTAAAAGCGCTACTTCCCAAAATGCCGAGATTGAGAATAAGACACCTCTTGCAGATCTCAAGCAATTTTACAAAAACATTATTACCTCCGACTGGCAAATATACTGGAATAACTCATCATCCAAACTCTCTGAAGTAAAAACATCAGTGAAAAAATGGAATAATAACCCAGCGAGCCGACGGCATCAAGTGATCTTAACCAGATTAAGAATTGGACATACATTCGCCACTCATTCACACATCATCACAAGAACAAACCAACCTGTATGTGAATCGTGTCAAAAGAACCTATCGGTAAAACATTTTCTTGTGGAGTGTCCGTCACTCAAACCCGCGAGAACACAGTGGTCAATAGAATCTAACCTAAAGGTGGTGTTAGGGGAACAATGTAACGTTGAAAACTTGTGCGCATTCCTTAAAACGATTAACTTACTTGACAAAATTTAAGAAATAATTAGAAATGTAAATTGTACATAACTGTATTGTGTATGTAGCTATATATTTGTATATGTAATGTATATGTATTGAATCGTTAAATAAATACAGCAGTCGCTAATAACCCTCTGGGTGGATGCGACTTTAAACATTAAAAAAAAAAAAAATCCATCATCAAATCTATCATTCAGCGTCAAAATCTTATTACTAATACATTGTATATTCTGAGGCACAAAAGTTAAATTGTTAATGGGACATATAGCTTTTTTTATCAGTCTATCATTGTGATTACTTGAGGTGTTTCTAAAAAATTAGTAACTGTATTTTCTGCAGTTTGTATAAAAATTAGGTTTTTCTGGAATTGTTTAACTTTAGGTTTTGTTAAGTTGACAATATTTTGAGCTATTTCATATTTTTTCAAGTTAATCCCTTTATGGCTGTTAAGATCTAAAAAAGATATTTCACCCTCTGCAAATTGATTAATTTTAATAGTGTACTCATATAATTCTTTGTTGAATTCATATATAAATTGATTGACTTCATTTTGATTTACAATGTAAGGCACTGATGCGAGAATAATATTTGTATGCGTACACCTTTTAATTTTTTCATCGATATTTTTAAACAGTGGATATTTGCCTTTAACCATATCATTGAAACCTGCTATAATTATAACATGATCATTCAAAGTAAAATTTTTACTTAAATTCAGAACATCATCAATAACGCTATTATATAAGGCATAGTTTGAACCTCAGTCCCAATCATTCTAAAATTCAGCTTACTTCCCAGATCACTGCCATTTTGATCACATAAGATTAATAATTTGGTTTTCACGTATTGGCACTTTTCTTCTCCTTTCACCGCTTGTTTGATGCTTTCTTCTCTTTGTGTTAGACATTTCTTTTCATTTCTTTTACTAATTTTGCTATCATTGTGTTTTCCTTTCTGTGTGTCATTTCCATTCATTGTTCTTTCATTTTGCTTATTAACTATATTTTCATTTTCGATTTACTCTAAAGTTGTTTGTGGTTCATTAGAATGAATGCATAATTTTTTCTTTAGTTCAACTACTTCTGATGCATAGGCGTTATTGTCCATAGTTAATGTTTTAATCGTACTTAACATATCTACATTTATACTCTCAAGTACTTTAATTTTACTTTGTAAGTCCTCTAGTTGTAACAAACCTTCTTTAAGCTCTGATCTTAGTTTTTCATTTAATTTATTACAAATATTTAAATCTTCTTTGTGTTTGCTTAATTGCATTTCTATACATTGTTCCCTTTCATAAACCTCTTCTTCAAACACCATTGAGTTTCTTAAGGTACATTTCTCTTTCATAATTCTCTTGAGTCAAAGTCTCATTTTTCAGCTTTAATGTTTCAATTTCATCTTCCATGTTCATTTTCATATCCTCCATATACTGCCCTAGTTATGTCTTGTCTGATTGCATTTTTGCTAATTCTTCGTAGAGTTTTGTCGTTTCATCATTTTTGACTACATTACTATCTTGACAGTCCTTAGAACAAAAGATTACGTGACCATCTACAACCGTTGTATTTCTTCTTCTTAGAAAACAGCTATCATGAAATATTCCACAACATGTATTGCAGCAATAGTAATTCATATCCTTGTTTTTGCAACATTTAAATTGCTTTTTGTCCATTTTATAGATTTCAACAGGCCAGTTTTGTTTGACAAGAAATCTCCTAATATGTGGTCTATAATTTGTTTTCTATGGTAATTAGCTTATCAGTTTACTAATTTTTTGTAATTATAATAAGAAGTAAATACCTTCTGTGATAAGAATTATTGATGCATCGATTTCAACGATTCAGTTGCACTTGTTACAACTTTAACATCACCATATTAACGAGTGCTTTAGCCATGAAGTGCGTCTTCTTCCCGCACTTATTTTCCCTTGCATTATTAGTTATGGCATGCGATACCTTTCTTCGCGCACAACGTGACCCAGGTAAGCAAGTTTGTTTTTATATAGTGTCTACTATCTCTGTTTCTCTATCCATTCGCCTTAATATCTCTGCATTTGTAACTCTTTCCGTCTATATGCCCGCATTTCGAAAGCCTGGAGTCTTTTTAGATCATCCTTGTTCGTTGTCCAAGACTTCACTCCATAGAGAAGGATCGAGAAAACATAACATCTGGTCTTAAGTTTGATGTTGAGATCTCTAGAGTAGAATATTTTACCTATGATTGTAAATGCAGCCTTAGCTTGACCTATTATGGATCTTATTTCCCGCGAGTGTCCTCCAGTCTACTTCAACAGGGTACCCAGCTATTTGTACTCACTCTCTCTCTCTCTCAACTCCATTACGAACATACAATCTTCCCTCGACATATTTGTTTTGCTGATGATCATGAATGTTGTCTTCTTGATATTGAGTGTAAGACCAGATTCTTCGCTGCTTTTGACGATTCTGTTCATCATCCGAGTAAAGGTTAAAAAGCATAGGAGAGAGCACTTATCACTGTCTTACTCTTCTTTCAATTCTTATTTCGTTTGATATTCCTTCGCCCTCTCTAAAAACAGCTCTTTGATTATAATAGTAGATCTTGGTTCACATCTAGACACCTCTGTATTAGAACATGTAGGGCGAATAATGCTTATCGTGTCCCCAATGTATTTCTGAATGCAAACTGACTTTCACTGATGCTCTCTTCAAGCTTATTATATACGAGTATATATATATATATATATATATATATATATATCATCATACGCAGCTTATTCAACCATTTAGTTATGGTGTAGCCTCCCTTTACATATTTATATATTCCATTTCCATGTGGGCCCATTGTTGTCTATTGCTAGCTATGCGGCCCCAAGTTGATCCTGCGAGTTTCTTTATGTCGTAGTCCCATCTTAAGTTGGGGCGTCTTCTTGGTCTTTTCACGCCTCGGGGATACCATTGCGTTATCTTTGTGGTCCATCTATCGTCTGTCCTTCTAGCGAGATGCCCCGCCCATTGCCACTTTAGGGATCTGATTCTATTTATGACATCTATCACTTGGGTATTTTGTCTGATCCAATCAAGCCTCTTTCTATCTCTCCTTGTTATTCCAAGCATGCATCGTTCCATAGACCTCTGCGTTACCTGGAGTTTTCTAATGATATCAGTTTTCAGGGTCCAGGTTTCACAGCCGTGTGTTAATACTGATAGTACGCACTGATCAAACGCTTTCTTTTTCAAACGGAGTGACATTCTAGACTTGAAGATGATAGAGTTCTGTCCAAATGTTCTCCATGCTAATTTGATTCTTCAGTTTATTTCTGGAAGTAGAGAGCCTGATATATGTATTAGTTGACCCAGGTATATGTATTCCTCTACTATTTCCAGGGAAGTGTCATTAATTGTTATTTCTTGTGCGTTTATCAGTTCGTTATACATTATCTTGATCTTACTCAGATTTATTTTAAGGCCTACTTCGTTGCTTGCTGCATTCAGTTCATTTATTTGTTGTTGCATTTCGCCAGGGTTACTCGCTATCAGGATGATGTCATCAGCGAATCTTAGATGGTTCAAGTATTCTCCATCTATATTCAGACCTGTGTTGTTCCAGCCCAGTTTTCTGAAGATGCTTTCTAGTGTTGCTGTAAATAACTTTGGTGATATTGCGTCTCCTTGTCTAACTCCTCTGCTGGTGGGGAATTCTGGTGTGCCCTCATATATCCTAACTCTCGCTTTGGCTTCCCTATATATATTTGCTAGGGTCTCAATATATGGCTTGTCGACCCCTTGTTCTGTTAGGGCATTTATTACTGCTCTGGGATATATAGAGTCGAATGCTTTTCAAAGTCGATGAAGGCTAGTGCTAGTGGTTGGTCGTATTCTTTGGTTCGACTGATAACCTCTTTGAGGGTATGGATGTGATCTATTGTACTGAAGCCTTTGCGGAATCCAGCCTGTTCTCGTGGTTGGGCCGAGTCTAATGATCTTTGTGAATACCTTGTACGTCACTGGTAGTAGACTTATTGGTCTGTAGTTCTTAATGTCTTGTTTGCTGCCTTTCTTGTGGATCAACACTATAAGGGCGTTGTTCCACTCTTTAGGTATGCTCCTGGACATCAGACAGTTCGTGTATAGTTTGGCAAGGTACTTCTATGTTTTAGCTCCTGCATATTTGAGTATTTCGGTCGTGATGCCGTCATTTCCCGCTGCTTTGCCATTTTTCATGCTTTTCAGTGCCATTTCTACTTCCTCCACCAATACTTCTGGTATGGCATCTTCTGAGTGTTCTATTATTTCTTCCAAATTTTCAGGGGCCTTGTATAGGTCTCCATAGAATTTGGCTACTAGGTCTATTATTTCATTCCTGTCTGTGGTTCTTGTGTTTCCATCATCATATATATATATATATATATATATATATATATATATATATATATATATATATATATATGTATATGTATATATATATATATATATATATATATATATATATATATATATATATACGCGTTTATTGATTATTTAAAAAAAAATCTTTAGAATGTGACACAAGAGACTTATGGTTCTATGATCGCTGCATTCTCTTGCATTTCACTTTTCAGTGATTGCTACAAATGTTCACAAAATCTATTCTTTTGGGATATATGCCCGTTTTGTAAATGGCATTAAGAATATTTGTTATGGGCCATATATAATTTCGATCGATTTCCATCCTTGTCCCTCAATGTAGTTACTTGTCTCTTTCGTTGTTTCCCTGATAATTATTTTACTTTTTCGTTGACATTAATGATATCGCGTTTTTTCGTGTAGTTCTTCGATTTCAGTGCATTTTTCTGTCCTTAGTTCTTCCATACTGTCTGCACGGATTCAGTGAACTTCAAAACGATTTACACTGTAGTGGCTTCCTCCCTCACATAATCAAGTGAAATGTTGAGACCACTTTCTCTTTCCTCTGTGAGCAGTATGCATTATATATTAAATCACTACTTTAAATTGTGCAGTAGTTGTATTCGACGGGTATGAGGACATTAATTCCATAAAACGTGCCGAACAAAAGCGAAGAGAAGTATTCAAAACTTTAGTGTATATGGACGTTCCTGGCAACATGATAGCCAATATGCAACAGGTAATATTTCTTACCAACACCATAAACAAAACCAAATTGATTGAGATATGCTAACAAAAAAGGGATAGAGACATATATGCACAGCGACAGGAGACATAGATGGTATGATCGTGAGATGTGTTTTGCAAAGGCCACTTCTCACTCCGAAGTGGCAGTTATCGGTGAAGACATAGATCGTCTCATCCTGCTGGTGGCTCCTACTCCATCAATCGTGAATATTCGTTTCATGAAACCAGGCAGACGTAATGCCAGAACAAAAACGTACTCAACTCTGCAACTTCAAGATCTCCCTTATTGCTCATCCTCAGCTCTTCAGGGTGTGATACCACAAGTGTCATCTTTGGGAAAAAACATACTCTATCCTGAAGAGTTTTCAAACACTGCCAGATGAGACCAAGGCAATAGCGTAGGTATTCTAAAATATTTCATACACCAATTAGCAAGTGGCCCAAGCAGGAGAAGCCATGTTTCTCATCCTCTACAACACCCGACCCAACCAAAACGATTTAAATGAACACCGCTACAGTTGCCTCGTTAAATCGCCAACAAAGGTGAAATCCAATTTAGCTTCTCTGCCACCAACAAAAGCAGCTGTTGCCCAGCACACTCTTAGGGCGTTTCTTCAAACACAAATTTAGATGGGTGACACCACCATCGACCCACAAATATGGGGGTTGGGTTAGGGATGAACATGGGATCCTCACCCCCGTGAAATCCTCCGAACCTCCTGCGCCAGACCACATTTTAAATTCAATTTTCTACCGCTGTGCTGCGGGCTGCAACAACAGGTGTGGTTGTAGGAAGGCAGGCATCCACTGCTCCATTGTTTGTGGTGGTTGGCAACAGTTATTTAGTGAAACTGCGATAAAATATGGTAAAAATCATATAATGTTTTGGACACGTCCCTATTTTATACTGTTTTTTTACTGTGATTTAGAACATGATATTTAGAAGCTGTTCGTACTGTAGATAATTTAATGCTACACAAGTTTTATTGTAATGATTTTCCCCTAAAATAAACAAGTGAGGATCTAGAAGTAAAAAATATACGGAAAACATGAGAAAAACAATTTTTTTTTGAAAATTCCTACATTTCCAAAGCCGGTCCAGTTTTTAGTAATAATGTATAGCCAAACATGTAGCAAATTTAATAAGCTTTAATTTTGCACTGCAAACTTTTTCACTGCAACGGACCGTTTTTGAGTTATAAGCGAAAAACTGAAAAATGGGACATTTTAAGCCACCCCATTTCCTAACGGCCCCGGGATTTGAAGGCTCTATTTTTTCTTGTTCAGGGGACCCACAACACATTCCTGAGAAAATTGAAACTAGTATTTTTAGCTCCTGATATTTTGTTTGGACTACTTATAATCGAATGTGAAAAGTGTCACATAATTTTTGTTTCGGTTTTGATCAATGTGTCTACCCCACTGCAAATTCCATCTGATTATCTGAGACAGTGTCAAAGTTAATAATTTTTCCTTATTCTGTCTCTCCCAATTGACCTGACTCATCTCTTTTATGATTTCAACTTTCATTGACCGAGCGGGGTCTTTGGGTACCCCAGTTACGTTTTTTTTCTAAAATAAATTTCAAACTTTTTTCTTTATACTTTCCCTTCAGGTAATCCCATAAAATATACTAGCAAGTCCTTTTCTAATCAAAATAATATAATTTCATATTTTCCAAGAAAAACTGGGTTACTTCTGTTAACTCCGCATAGTACGTAGTGTATTGAAATCCTATGTGCACAATTCATGTCTCATCAAAATCGTCTGATGAGAAAACAAAAAGTAAACCTGAAATTATTTTACACTATAATAAAACCAGAGGCATTTGACACTGGGGATATAATGGCCAGATAATATTCATTCGTTCAACTAGGAAATGGTCATTTAAAATTCTTATGGAAATTATTGATGTCTGCACTCAATGCCTATATTATATTTACTAACAAGTTTTCCGATTGGAACTGTAATGACCGAAGTCTTTTTTTTATAGAACTCGTGAACTCCCAAATGTAAACAGAGAAGTAAAGTATTTTTTCTACTACCTTACTAGAAAACTTCATTTTCGACCCCTAAAGAAGGGAGGAAAATGCTTTTCCTCCTCGAGAACAAAAATTTTCGTTTAAGATATATGAAAATAGAATATAAACGGTTTTAAAGATTAACACTTAACTTTTCCGCATATGTAACACGCCCTGAACAATATCCTACCATAAAATTGGTCACTTGTATACACTTCGGAGGCTGTATCGTGCTAACGAACCGAAATTTTTCCAAAAATGAAGTATATTTGGATTTATAGGGCACGTTGTACTGGCTCGGGTGAGCTGAAAATCAATGGATTTCATTTGTGAGACACCCTGAACAATATCCAATCATAAAATTGATCACTTGTATACACTCCAGAGGCTGTATAGTGCTAACAACCCGAAAATTCTCCAAAAATAACAAAAAATTTGGTACTTCCAGTACCATAGCACCCATTGTACTTGCTCCATTGAGCTGAAAATAAATAGGGTTCATCTATTAGACGCCATGAACAATATGCAATAATAAAACTGTTCACTTGTATACACTCCGGAGACTATATCGTATTAACAAACCTAAATTTTTCCAAAAATGTGGTACTTAAGTACTATAGCACCCGTTGTACTGGCTCTGGTGAGCTGAAAATCAATCGGGTTCATCTGTGAGATATCCTGAACAAAATTTTTTTTTTTCAAAATTCCAACTTTTTTTGGGGTAAAACAATACTTTTCTCACATATAAGATAGGACTGGGCGGAAAAGTAATACATATAACCGTCTATTTGTTTGACCAAACAAACAGATAATACATGAAATGAAAAACTTAACGACTAAAATTAATTGTACAGTTTGTCAAATTATTGAAAGTAATCCCTCTTGAAAAGCCATTTTCCGCTGAAACATTAACCACTCCTTGCATGATTGGTTTCGAATTAAGGAAGAGCTATCGACACAAAGTTATCAACGTGAACCCTAGAACATGGCATTGAAGTGAATTCACGACCAGAAATGATTTTACTCGCAACTTCTCTTTTTCTTGTCAATGATTCTGCGACTTATCCCTCAGCAACCTTTCCAGGCTCATATAGCCGCGTATAGTTCCACAACTTTCTGCAATTGTTCTTATAAGTAAGCACACAATGCACGTATTATAATTTTTGGCGACATTATAACGACCTTAAAGGTAGTACAAAAATCTATATACAAATCTCAGGAGGAAAATGCTTTTCCTCCCTAGGATATTAATGGCCTCCGCTTCGCGCCGGGCATCAAACTATCCGCAGGAGGAAAAGCATCATTTCCTTCCCTTGGTATGTAAATAGCTATTCATGTCCCCCAACTATAAAAATAATTAGTAAGCACAAATAATTTAAGGTAAAAATTATGTTTGCAACAATAATCAAGCTATTTGAATAATAGTGTTTTATTGTATAATTTATACAGGTTATAGAATTTCATTGGTATATCATTTTTACCCCAGATAGCACGAAACGTAACTTTTTGTAGCACGGATCCAGAAAAATTTATCATCACCCCAAAGCATTTATTGTATCTTTTGGATTACAGTTTACCTTCTAGTCCATCATCTTATAAGTTCACCTCGGAATTTGAGATACTCGGCTATAAACTTTTATTTTGTATAAGTTGTTTAAAAACCTACATATGGTAGGGTGTTCCTGACTATTAAAATCTAAGGTCAAAATTCACATGGGCATTTCGCTATTTGCATTTCTTATCAATATTGTAGAAGAATAAATTCCCTAAACTTTTGTTGAATCTTTTGAGAGGGCGGAGAGCGCGCGGTTAGAGCATCGTTCAAGGTCAACCGGTAGTCCCGGTCAAAAACACGCCATAGAAACTTTATTAATTAACGATATAAACGCATAACTATTAATAATTTTCATTTCTTATTAACTATTACAGTTTATTTAATAACACTTACCTGATGCCCACATGTAGTTATAGAATTGTTAATGAAAATACTCAAATTATATTTCAATTCTCATGTAATTTATATTAATAACTATAAATAAAGAAAAAAATTATTAATGTTTTTATTAAAAAAATCATTCCATACTTTTTTTGATTGTGGAAATTAGAAAAATTGAATAAAAAAATTAAAAGAACTACTACTTATAATTTTAATTACCTTCTTCATCGTCGTCTTGCGACCGCTGTAGTATTTCAAAGTCCTCTTCTTTATCGTCTTCAATGACATTTTGTCTCCAGGTCTTTCATGATTTCGGCGTCAAAGGTTCTGTCTTTACTGACATCGCGCTGATATTGTAAAGTATTCAGACAATCTTGCCCAGTACATTGGCTACAAGCTAAAAAGAGCACTGCAATCCGGTTTCCTGCAAACACATCAGGAACCACAACCACACTTTCAGAATATTGTGTTGAGCAATTCCTCTGGAGCAGGTGCTAAAATTGTGATAGTTTTCAGGTACGTATTCGTTACGCATTGTCCAACCCCATTCCTGGAGTTCCAAATCAAGTTTAAACTTGACATTGAACACAATTAAAATGTTGAACTGAGCGATGCACATGTTGGTGCAATATTTGATAACTGCATCAAATTCAGCAGTTTCTCAATTACTTTTCAAAATGATTTTTTCCATTTTTAAAAAGCGCAGATGAAGTATCACAGCCACTTAGTGCGTGCAGAAACAAAATGTGTTTTTTGAACGAGGACACTTTTATCAAAACTTTTGGAAGAGTAAATTTTTGTTTTTACATTTCCTTTGTCGACTTTTTAAATAAAATTTCTTGTTGTGGTAGTGGACGTCCAATTAAAATGACAATATATCTTCTATTATAACTGCAATTTTTTCAGGTTTTGATTATTCAATTGATGAAATTTACTGTCTCGACCCCCTACTTCGCGGAATTTACGCAAATATTACTGTTTTAAATTAAACTAACTGTTTCTAGATAATTCCACAATATATTGAAAACATGTAAAAAATTCTAAGATATTGACAATTATTGTTTCGATATTAAATATCATCGTCAGAATGACAGAAGTTACATTTCATTTGATGCCTACCCTGGTGTTTAATAATTATTTTTGGTTAGATCGAGAAGTGACCTCTCTACCTTGCCACTGACTTTTATTATATTAGTAGAAACAATAAGAAGATATGATATTACAAATATTAAAGCTTAGATATTATTAGCTCTATGGGGATATCCTGGATCTTTTTTCCCATTTCAGATCAGTATAACTGTGCAATGATATACAAAACCGGGAAAACTCCCTAGATTTATCTGTTCATTGACAACTTTCATATTGTGGGTTTCTTAAGTGTCTTCTAATTTCCAACTCTTCATGGAAATCCAGTTCTTGATTCTTATCACAAATATGTAGTACTTCTAGTTCTGTGTCAAGTAGATGTTTTGCGAAGTGGAATTTATCTGGTTGTTTTAATCTGTATGCTCGTAAGTGTTCACTGTATTTGATTTCAAAATTTCTAAGGTTTGACCCAAATTGACAGCATTATATTTTGGACATTCAAGTTTATATAGACCACACTTCTTTAATGGGAATATTTTTGTTTTTGCATTTAACAGTTTTGTACTCACATTACTTTCTGTTTTAAAAGAGATTGTATTTGTTGTTAAAGATATTATCTTTGACATATTATTAGAGATATTATCTGCATATGTGATAGTTTTATAATTTTTTATTTCTTTAATTTGTTTAGGAGATATTAGTTGTAATGCCACTTTTTCCTATTTTTCATTAATTTATTTATCATGTGTAATCGATAAGCTTTGGATGTCACATAAATTAGTAGCATATAATTCAATGATACATACGAGGATTTTCAGTTCCTATGAACAAATGTAATTTTTATAGAGAAATTAATACCATTAAATAAATAGCAACTTCCAACGGTTATCTATTACATATGTTTTGAAATCAGATACAGTGAACACTTACGAGCATACAGATTAAAACAACCAAATAAATCCCACTTAAGCAAAACATCTACTTGACACCTAACTAGAAGTACTACATATTTGTGATATGAAACAATAAGAACTGGATTTCCTTGAAGAATTGGAAATTAGAAGACACTTAAGAAACCCATGTCATTATACTAACTTTACCCGGCCTTGGGACTCCGCTCAGGTGGTGAATTCGGCATCAGTTACACTATTTTTTATTAACTCAAATGGGATAAGATGAATCCATGAAAAATTCGGGACAAATGGATTTATTTAACACAAAAATAAATTAGATGTTCACTTACGACTTCAGATGTCACGTATTGGTACCTGCCGAGCAGCGAGACAGGGTAACACCACGCACAAAATATAAGTATTGTAGACTGTATTAATTTAACTTTTTAGGATGTTGACGATAAAGAGACCGATTCCACTAGAATTGTCGTTTAAATAGGTACACTACTAATGTAAAAACGGTCATTTGACGCGTTCTTAACATATTGAAACAAAGTGATTTGGTATTAGAGGTGGGAGTAGCTGAAGAATAAGTAAGGCTCCTAAATAACTAATGAACGTTGAAACATGTCGCGATGACATGTTACACCCCCTCTCCTCGGAGAAAAAAAGAAATTCGAAGAATTACTTTTTTTTGTAAACCTAAGCAGACTACAAAGAAAAGTAGCCAAAACAACAGGAATCTGGTGATCAGAAAGAAGATGTAGTAGTGCTTACAGATTCAAGAAAACAAACAAAAAATGAAAAGAAGATACAGACATAGAGAAGAAAAATAAGATGAAAAAGAAAGGAGCATATTCAATGGATGTCCAAGAATTGTTGCTTTTTAATTCAAGACTTCAATTTCAGTTTGCAAACTTAGCAAAAGTAAATATATAATAGGTTGCTTTATTACCTATTAGCAATAATAACAATTGCAAATGAAATGAGATTATGCTCCAAAAAAGTAAGCAAAATGCAGTAAGCAATTATAATAGGAGCTCATTCCTATATTAGCAAAACAAATTTATCAAAAATTAAACGATCAGTTATTGGTACTGTACTGAGATTCTAAAATAACCAAAAAAATTAAATTGGTGGGATAGTCTCTACCAAAATATGAGACGCTAAACGCCGAAAAAATTAGAGGGGTAACCTCTACTAAAATATGAACTGTTAAAAATGTTTTAGCAACATATCCAAGAAAAAATTAGAGGGGAAACCTCTAATAAAATATGATATGCTAACATCTTAACGATAGGACAAGAGAATAACTATATTCCTCATCTACAATATATAATCACTAAATGTGATACATTGATGGTTAAGATAGAAATCTTCTAAGAAAAAAGAAACACTAGATATTTCTAGTAACTTATCTAATTGGAAAATTGTTGTTAGGATTAGACGAGAAAGTATGTTCGATACCTTCTGAATCATAGAAGTATACCAAGCATCTGGTTTAAAGGTACTTACGTCAATAACAGAATTTCAGAGAAAGAACGAGATAAAGCATCACTGACCACCATAGTGGTTCCTTTTCTGTTTGATTTCAAAATCATACTGGGAGAGCCTAAGGAAATCAAAAGTTTAGAAACATACTGTAAAGATGAATGCTCTGTGTCAAGAATAAAACGAGTCCCTTCAACATAGCCTCTGAATTTTTCAACACCAAAAATTACTCCTAAAAGTTCTTTTCCTGTACTTTCTCTCAGTTTTATTCAAAGTACGACTTGCATAAGTAATAGGATGTTCGAGACCGTTGCATTCCCGATACAGGATTGCACCAAGAAAAGTTTCACTAGCATCAGTTTGAATGATAAAAGGTTTAGAAAAATCAGGGCTTGCAAGAATAGGACTAGAAGTAAGACATTTCTTAACTTCGGCAAATGCATTTTCAGCTTGCCGAGTCCCAGAAATGGATTAATCTTTCTATCTACCATGAAGATCAGTGATTGGAGAATAGTAGAAAAATCTTGAATAAATCGACGATACCAACCAATAAGACCCACGAGACGTTTTATCTCAGTATTATTTTTGGAACGGGATAATTTAAAATAGCAGACTTTGTCTCAACTGTGCGACCATTTTTGTCAATAACAAAACCTAAAAACTTCACGATTGACAGTGTAAGATTGGCTGCATTTAGCCAAGATACAATTTATTGAAAGTTTCCCTGTGAAGCTCAAAGGTAGGGGTAGCGATAATAAGTCATCCAAGTAACAAAAATAATAAGGCCTAAGAGAAGGATCTATAAATATGTCCATTAGACAAGCCATAGTATTGGGAGCATTAACTGAACCATATAGAGTTGTAACAAACTCAAAGTCCTACACCATACACAGCGAAAGCTGGGTTTTCGGACGGGAAGATTCAGAAAAGGGTATTTGTAGAAGCTTTTTTTTAATCAACAGTAGTCATAAACTTTGCGTCTCATAGTTGACTAAGAATAATATAGACTTGCGGTGACCTTGTTCAATTTTCGATCATCAAAACAAACACGATATTCTCTGGACTTCTTAGAGACAAATCAAAGAGGTAAATACCACGTGACAAATTGGCCCCACGTTGGGGGGCCAGTGTCACTATATTAAACTTTACACGGCCTTGGGACTCCGCTCAGGTGGTGAATTCGGCCTCAGTTACACACATTTCGGGACAAATGGATCTATTAAACACAAAAATAAATTCACATAATCCATATATTCACAATACAATACGAATAAAAATCAGTATTACAATAAATATGTCCAACTGATTTTAAATTTACCGAAAATAAGTTAAAGATTTATCTTGGAGACTAGGGACGTACGGCGGTATTAGCAGGTCCTTATTGACGCCGCCGGTGGTCTGGACTGGCGACTGCTGGATTTAATCAGCTTTGGATGTCTCACTTACGGCTTCAGATGTTATACGTACGGGCAGAGCAGCAAAACAGGGTAACACCACACACAAAATATAATTGTAGACCTTATCACTTCTTAGTGAAGAACGGTGACGATAAAGCGACCGATTCCACTAGAATTGTCGTTTAAATAGGAACATTAAATAAAACGATTTTGAATTAGAGGTGGGAGTAGCTGAAGAATAAGTAACGCTCCTAAATAACCAATGAAAATTGAAACATGTTACATCCACAATATGAAGTCGTCAATGAACAGATAAATTTAGACTTTTTCACTTAAATTGTCTTATGTGATAATTGTAAAGATCAGCAGATAGTTTTCCAGGTCATCGCATCTCATCTTAAATGGGATACATGATATCCCATAGAGCTATTATAACATCTAAGCCTTAATATTTATAATCGTATCTTCTTCCTTTTTCTATTAATAAAGTCAACCTCAGGGTAGGTCACTTCTCGGTCTAGCCAAAAATAATTATTAAACATCAGGTAGGTATAAAATGCAACTTATCATTCTGACAATAATATTTAATATCGAAACAATTGTCAATATCTTAGAATGTTAAGATTTTTTCATTATATTGTGGAATTATTTAGAAACAGTTAATTTCATTTAACAGTAATATTCAATTGATGTTTCAAGAATAAGTACATCCGCATTATTTCTGGCCTGTATGGTAGTAATATTTACAGCCTGTAATTTTTCAATTAGCATATTAATGAGCTTTTCTTTGTTACTTCGATTTGATTAGAATTTTTGTGTGTAATTGATACTATTATTCCGTTGAAACAAACTTTATATGCATTTGAAATTGCAGCAGTTCTTTCCAGCTGCTCCATTGCTTTTATGTTCTTACTGTAGTCTGAATATCCATCATACAACAATACATTTTGAACTGTAATGCGTTTGCAAACACTTTATGATGCTTTAACCGCGCCCTCTATCTTGAAAACGATTCAACAAAAGTATTATGAAATTTTAACCATATTTGCAAATCGATTTTTGCGACCTTTGACCGATTTGAATAGCCGCGTACACCCTACCAAATGTAGGTTTTGAGACAACTTTTAGGATATCAAAATACAAGTTCAAAGCTGGGTATCTCCAAATTCAGATACTTAACCAAATTTTGTCAAGATGATGGGACAATTCGGTTTTTAAAGACAGTAGTTTGATTATCGCAACACTAGTCAGACTGAAACTTAGCGTTCTAGTTGAAAATATTGTATTGATTTGGCGCACTCTTGCAACTATCCTTAGCTCTTAATTTCTGATATTTGTCTATACATGACAATTAAATAAAATTCAAAATTATTTAACAGCAATTTATTGAATACTGAACAATTCTGAAATAAAAATATAATATTAATTGATAAAATTAAAAAATAGATGTATTTAATCTTCCCAATTTGGATAACTCCAGCTATATGACATTGGGGTTTAAACAAACTTAATCATTAATCCCAGAGTTTATCTTCAGAACCAGAACCTCCTAAATATCTTTCTATCCAGAAATAAATTGTCCCATTAAACTTTTTGGATATTAATAGAAACCAATCTTCAAACAAATATCGAATGGCGCCTGCAATCCATTTGGCTTCAGTGTGTGATGTTTATGATGTACCTAAATTATGAATGTGAAAAATGTAAGTAATTTTCAAATTGTCAATTTTCAACAAGTACTCTTGTAAAGTGCTATGGCACAATTCAACTATTTAATGAAAAATATCAAGTGTATTCCTTACTTGGAATGGATTAAGAAAATTAATAAAGAAATTTGATGAGCAAGGAAAAATTACTAGTTTACAAAAGAAAACAGGAGTGGTTCAATTTAGCAAGAGCCCACACACAGAAAATATTCATCAATTTAAACTGAAAGACTCACTAGGACTGTCAGTTTTTGGACTGAAGAAAATCCATTACCTACAATCATTTGTTATTATCGGTGAAAAAATTTTAAATGACTGGTTCTTTCACTACAATATTTCATTTTCTGATCAAGCAACAACGTCCACGACAAATGGAATAGTTTTGTTCTAAAACTGTCTGTTTTTGGGCTAGAGAAAATCCATATTATCTATTCATACAGGATTCACAATCATGGTCAATAAAAAACTAAACATTTGTTGTGCTACTTTGCAATATGAAATAATCTGATCATGGAAGATACATCAATGGATGTATATTTGTATCTATTTTGTTCAACTTTCCAATACCTGAATTATATGAATGTGCCCATTGGATGAAAGGCATACAAAGTATTTTCAGCAAGATGACTGTTCCTCACATCTGTTACATTACACTTTGCTGTCAAAGAGGATGGCTATTGATAATTTATTTCAGATGTTAGAGACGACCTATGCGCCAAGATTGGTGAAGTGTATAATGCGATTCGTTATTTCAGTTGACATTTACTTTCTCACAGTAAATAGAAAAGTGGTATTGACATAGTAGAAAATAACTGTTATAATAAACCTAAAGTACTCATTAAAAGGATATTACAATTAATCCTAGATCACTACCCTTTAGTCAGAGAATACCATGAATTTAAAGTCTTGGAAATCGCGTGTATATCAATCAGATTAGGATCTGCCGTAAAATATTAGTTCTTCAGACTAATGTTAAATTACTACATGTGAATACCATAATCGTTCCTTGTATGAATAAAATGTATTAACAATATTTGTTTTTATTACTTTAAAAACAGAACATAAAAAATATATACATATATGTTAGGTAACATCTTTCAGACTCTAGATCCGAAGATATTGTAATAAGAAAATGAAAGTTGCCAGGTATAGCTGAAATATGGATTTTTATGATTATTTAGATATCAACTGTAAATCCATAAGTTTTAATAGACTGTACAATAGCTATTGACACAATCGACCAGATGTGTACAGTAATGGGTTACAATCGCAAAATAAGTTTAGAAAGCTATAATGTACATTTTACAAAATTCTAAACTTGTGAATACATATATAATTTATGTAAGAGAATATGAAAACCCAGTGAACCAGAAAATTTGTCCAATCAGATTATGTAAGTATTTTAATACTGCGACTTTGATGGGAGAAATAAAAGCCACTATCAGATGTTTTGAAAATTAAAGTTCTGGCAACTACTTCTCTAGTACAGCCAAACAAACACAAATATTTATATGCCATTTGCGGAGAACATTCTGTTTCACTCTGTACATAATGCAAAGAATAACTTTTTTCAAACATGTCTTTTTATTTCACTTCAATTTAAATCCTATATTTTATTAGTCTGTAAAGACTAGAATGTAACAGTAGACTCTAAAACATGATTTGTGATCTAGGGTTAATGCAATATAGATGCATTTTTTTTCTTTGATAGGACAAGATTCTCTTTGAATGAAGTAGTAAATGGGTTGAGAAATTGCTGGTGGTGATATTACATTCAAAAATCAATCTGTAAAAATCAAGGGTCCAAAGATTGATGCGATATTTAATGTAATACAGATATGCTCTTGTGAGAATTTGAAAATCAAAAATTGTATGCTATTGGAAATAGAAACCAATTATCGATAATTCTGTGATCGAACTACCAGACCTCTAACAAACTCATTAAAAAAATGTTTTAATGTGGCATTTGGTGATAATCTGACAGATATTTGAACAAACCAGACTTCTCATTTCACCATTAAAAATATTTCATCCTACATATTAAATTCCATACCTCAATCATGCACTCAACAATATTTATTCAATCTTAGTCGATACTTGCGTGAACTTTAAATCCCTCGAAGTCCAAATATTTCTTCAACCTAAAAAAAATATAATTCCATTTAACATTGTAACCAATTGCTTTGCGAATCACTTATTTAATAAAGAAATATTCATTTGCAAATATTCCATGTCACATATATCTTTATAAAATAAATTTCACAATAGCAAATATTAATTAACACAATTACATATTCACACATTTGATAGAAACAAATTAAAATATATTGATCAATATTTTTGTTCTAGTTATGATTTTTAACAAATAAATAAGTTCTGTGAAGTAAGCTCAAGACCATACTGAGCAAGCCATTTGAGAAAATTTGTTTTCTTCCGTTCCTCTATCAATATATGAAAAATCTATTTGCTCTAGTCCCGCATTAACGTACTTACTTTTACAAATGTCATAAGATCTACAAGATTTAATGTGTGTATTGCCATACATTTTTATTTAATCTATTTAGGTCAAATTTTTGTTTAAAAATTGAAACATTTATATACTGGCATATAAGTTTCTTATATAGTAAGAATAAAATATAGTCTTAGAACTTGAATATGTTTAGAAGCTCATTATTTTTATTGTTAGTTCATACTGTATCAGATACAATTATGGTGAAAGTGGTTTATAAAAATATATACTTTACCTCCAAAAGTTTTTTCGACTGATTTTTATTTGGAAAATTTATATGTTTGGGAATATCTTCTTTGGTTACCTCCTTACTTAAGAAAAATTGTTTTAAAATAATTTAAAGAACTAACTACTATCAGAAATAATGAATTTACTTTGCAATAAAATCCTTGATTATCCTCAATATTAATGGTGACTAGTGGCTTCTGGGATGACAGTAGATTATACTGTCTTGAATTCCTCTTTCGAAAGAGGAAAAATATAAAATTGATTTATAACATATCCTAAAAAATCTTGGTACAATAAATACATGCACTATACAAGGTGTCCAACTTATTTATCGTTCGCATTTTGTTCATATATTTATTTCAAGATTTGGCAGTATCTTCTTAAAATATTTCTAAATCCATTGGACGAATCCGTGATTCATTTACAAATTGTCCAATAATACAATTTTGGCTATCGTTTGATAGAAAATTCTCATTTTGAAAGATATGGACACCCTGTTTGTTTTTTCGACAATTAAATAGTAAACAAAAATTGTTATCAAAAATAATTACTGCTATATACTTACATTAACGCATATATATTTATATAGACCTAATCTATATCTTCTAGAATGAATGTACCAAGTACTTGTCTCAATATTTAAACTTTTTGAATGGAACAGATATTCTCTCATGGTAGATGTATTCTTCCTTTGAAGGTGTTTGTTTTGGAAACAGATGATTCAATTTTCTATTCTCACAATTGCAAAACATTCATTTTAAACGGTATTTTTATTATATATACAGTTTTATATTTTGTTCACTAATATTTGATTCCACTTGACGTGTATTCGACATTTTATGTTGAAATTTACCCAAATTTTGAGAGAACAAAATTATACAATGAAAATTAAAATACAAATGAAATAAATTTGATTTAGCAGAAAAATCTGCTGTCATGCTACAATATTTAAACTGTATTATAATATAATGATATGAGATATCAGGTAGCCAGCGTGTGGGCAAATTTTGACAGATGGAAAAAAGAAATGAAGTACCTGATCAGGATAAAAATGATAAAATTAAAATGTATAAATATAAATAAAACAACTACTTAAATTTATAAGGCATTAAGTTAATACTTATAAACAAGTAAAATAAATGAATAAAAGCAAACAAGGATGCAAATGAAAAGTAAAAAGAATGAATAGCTTGTTGATTTACTTTTAAAGTCAAACAAATTTCATCTCTCTTTGACATACAAGGTATGTTCAAAAAATACGGTGACTTCAAACTTCTAGGGTTACATACTTCGATTTTTTTTAGTATACATGCCCCCCACTTGTTGACAGGATCAGAAATTTGAATTGCTACTTTATCTTTGACTGATATCAAATTTGGTGTGCTCGGCAATTTTTTTGCTATCAAAAAAATGGATCAAAGAATATGCATTGAAAACTAAATTGAGCATTTCTTCACAGAAGGCCGAGAAAATGTTAATTAACATTGCACACGATAGAACCTAAACAACATATGAAACAATGAAGCAGATAAGGAAATTGCTATGGACTATTGTGAAAAGAGAATCACTATTACAGTAGTTACAGACGTCAACATATCGGTTGGCCACAATTTTTTTCGTTATAATAACATTACATACTGCAGAACAAGCCCACCTTAGATGGAAGGTACATATAAAGAGAGAGGAAATATTAATAAGATACTTTCTTACAAACAGCATCTCAAGCCCGCTTGATATTCTATGAGCTTTAGGATTGTGCATCAACCAGCAATAATCCAGGTCTTTTGGATGAATGTATTAACAGGCATTGTCAATCTGCCCTTGTATTGCCAAAACGATCACCTTCATCAAGATCTGAAAATGCAGACATAAAAGACTATGGTGTGGCTGATGCGAAAACATGAAGACTCCACAACCAAAATAACAACAAAGTCCTGCAGTTCCTTGACAACACCAAAACAAGAAAATGCCTCAATAGTTACACCCTACCCTTTGACCATGTGTGTAACTTGACAGTGTCAGATCAGAGTACAATGCAATACAGTCAACATGCATATCATCTTAGAACTTGGTAGGTTTGTCACTGTTGCATCAGCTCACCTTATTTGCTTACTTGTTTTATTGCCAAAAATAATTCTGTCATCACACCAGTGTATCCACTGACCTAAAAGTTAAAAAAGGGGGAATATGCTGCTGAGACGCCAGGTCGAGGTCGCCAAATATGTCATATTTCAATGTGCCAAGAAGAAATTGGAAGTGCTGTCAGGCACACTTCGATCTTGTAAACAGTTTGTCAGTCGGTGCCACACTTGGTTGGTAGTTTCAATGGGATTAGGTTGTTGTCAGAAACAAGATGTTGATGTGTAGTGTGTTTAACAAAATGGCAGCATTTGATACTGAACACTTCATTGTTGAAATAGAAAATACACCATCCAATTGGAATACTGCTTTTAAGAAATATTTTGACCAGGAATTAAAAAAATGTCTGGGAGAAAATAGAGAAATTTTTTAAATGAGAAAAGAGGCCATTTCCTTCGGCCTACAACATAGATAATAGTGCAATCTTTACAATATCCATGTTGGAATGATGGAAACAAACTATTCTATAATGATACTTTTGGCGACCTTCAGTACCAAGAGTAGCCAGAGCGTCCCATTGGGGTATTGTCTTTTGACTTATGATTGAATAGATAAAGACTACATTGCTGGTAGGGTTTATGGTAATATAAAAAAGCACAGGTCAGAATGCTTAAGTACAGGAAAAAGTACTGGCATAATATACCCAAGGGATATTACTTTGAAGGAGACAAAATAGAAAGGATATTGAAAAGTATTTTTTTAGAAATACCATGTCACCTTATTTTTTGAACATATATTTGAGACACATTACTATGAAAATTCAACTTTTATGTTTGTTTTTGCAAGTTATAAAAACAAACCCATCTTATCAATACTACTGATGCTGTTTCTTGATAATAATTGTTAACATCTTATTTCAGATACTGAAATACCAGAAAGGAGCATTCTATTTTCAGAAAAATAATATGAAATGCCTTTCTTATTTTCCAACAATACACTGATTCATTCGGTTTGTTATCTTTATTCTGTCCATTAATAGTAAAATCTTGGAGATTGTTACTTGTTCCTACTTTCAATTTATCGTTTGACGTCAGAGAAATGATTCGACTCTGTATCTGTGATATTACCTGTACCAAAATACTTTTCTATGAGACATTGTCAGGAACTAGCTGTTTACATTTTCTATGTTAATCATTTGAAAAACAGTATCATGTTAATAAATATAAAAAGTGTCTTAGTTCCTTATTGATTTAATCAAATTGGGATTAACACCCTTCAGTTTTAATCAAATTAATACAAATTATAGAAAAACATTAGTTAAAATTCAATAATATCTTAGTTTCATTACTTTATTCAGCTATTTGAAGCATCATGCTATCAAATTTTTTGTACAAACAAACAAAACAGCCAAGAAACTGATTATATAATATAATCAAATCTTTGTTTAAATACTAGTTAAATTTTTGAGGTATTTCATTTTAGTAAAATATATTAATTGGACATAGGTTTTACTAAATAAAACAATTCATGTAATTTTGTTTCAATAACAGAAAATAAATTTTTTGCGTAGCAGTGGTTTTAGAAATAATTTTTATCGGTATACAATGTAAGAATTTTTTGATATTAACTTTATAAATACCACCTCAAAAATGTAAGTAACGAAATATTTAAACATAGTAATATATTTTGCATAATGTATTCTTAAATTGTGCTTTCATCGATAGAATTATTTAGGGTAGATGAAATATCCTGAGTAAAAAACAAACTATCTATACATATTATTTATCATTTATTTTCAATGCCTATGAACCACTTTCTCTTCGAGAAAGTCTTTACTTTACAAATTTGTTTATTCAAATTAAAACACAGTTAATACTTTTTATACAAAAGACACTTTTATTTGGCTAATTACTTTTCCAATTTCGTTCAAAAACATTAATCAAGATCTTGTCCAAATTCAAGATTAAGAAGCCACTAAAAACGCATCATTCTGATACACGATAGTAAAACCTATTAACTAAAATATATAAAAAATAATTGTCCATTGTACACTAAACACATGATACAGGAGGTTCTTTCATAAATAATACTAATTATAATTTTTTCTGAAGGTTTTTAAATTAGTAGCGCCTAGGTGGGGCCGAACCTGAAATAGTGGAATTATAAAGTTTCAATTATTTGACCTTTTGTATGTCTAGCCAATTTTGGCATAAATTCTACCAATATTATTCCTACTGGAAATTTATAAAAATTAAATTTCTATTTTTCATCAAAACTAACAAATCTGCCAAATTCTTATAATATTATGGTAGTTTTATTCTACAGAATTTCATAAACAAAAAAGCAATTTCAGTATATCTTTAATCTCTAAATCATTATTTAGGAATTGACTAAATGAATATACTTCTGTATAATGATTGACATATCTCAATATGAAGGTTTCAGTTTTATTGCATTGACGATAACTATTTTTATATTCTTGTTCTTAAAAAAAGTGTAAAATTTTGTTTCAAACTCAGTTTGTCACAATAAATGCAAAGTGCTTGAAACTTTGTACATTTTAACTGCTTATGATTATGATTTCATTTATACAATTTGTATATACCTAAAGACAAAATTTTGTTGTTGTCCTAACTTCTTAATCCACTGTGGTCTACCATCCTGCAAAAAACATAAATTGATAATTCACAATTTATTGACTAAAATAGGGCGTGCTTTGTTGACAAAGTGAATTATGAAACTTCTTCCACACCAAAACAATATTCAGAAACATGCTTAGAAATAATAGTTTGACTTACCATAATTCTGTTGTCCATATCCTCCACTTCGATCATCATACCCTTGGCTGCTATAACCTTGTCCACCAGTGTTGTAGCCCCCACCATATTGATCACTTCCTTGTTGGTAGCCAGAATAGTCTCCACCCCCACTTCCATAAGCTGGAGTATTTGAATATTGTGTAGAATATCCACCTCCTTCATATCCACCTTGTGCACCACCTCCATACTGGTTATATCCACCTTGTCCACCATATTGAGTAGAGTATGATGGCTGACCACTACAGTTAAATATAGACATTAGTTTAATAGACACTTCATATACTTCAAACTTACCCTTGTCCATACCCATTAGCTCCTTGACCATTGTCAAATCTAGGCCTTTTAACTCCTGGCCCACCTGGACCTCCCCCTTGTGAACTAAATTGTCCTGGTGCCCTTTTCTGTCCCAGACCTCCTGGTCCACCAGGTCCCCCCGGACCTCCTCTGCTTCCACCTGGACCCCCTCGTCCCCCTCTGAAACCACCTGGACCGCCCCTTCCCATTCCACGACCGCCACCTCTACCTCCCATTCCTCCACGGTCTCCAGGACCACCTCGCCCTCCTCTGAATCCACCGGGTCCACCTCTACCCATTCCACGGCCGCCTCCACGACCTCTGTCACCAATGTCTCCACCTATGAAAAACAATATTTGTTGCCCTAATGACTTGTAACAAATGGGTTCCACTTATAGATTGGAACCAATATTTATATTTAAAACCTATGTCTGTACACAAATTCTGTTTTAGTAAATTATTATACTACAATTTAGAATTTCGTATCATTTTGAACGAAACAAATGTATAATCATGTAATAATAACAATTGAGCAGTCACAGAAGTCTTTTGAGACAATTAAATGGAAATTGAAAATCATTGTAATTTTTTTTATTAATACCGCATCACTAAATTCAACAAACATTTTAAACAGACGGATTAACATATTTTCTGCTGGGCCCTTACACCCAAGGTGTTATGTTTTTTATGAGAACTTTCTAACAACATAATAAAAAGGTTTATTATAATTAACAAAAATAATCAGTTTTTAGAAAATATTCAATAGTTTCCATCATTACTGTTACTACATTTTCGGGAACCTCTATTAGTATCAGACTAAGTTTTTATTTCTGACACCTTTTGCATCCACTTCTATTTCCGGAAATTTCTTAAATTATTAATGTAATTAAATAAAATGTCGAAAATAATTATTGCAAAAAGATTTGCTTAGTAGGGTATTGCAACGATTATACTGCTTGCATTTGTTTCAAATAACAGACCTTTAACTGCATCAGCACTACAAGACCACAATACCTATGGGTCGGAAATAATAGTCGATGACTAATTTTTAGCATATAGGTATCACAAGAGAGGCAAGGGAAGAGAGAAGCAACTCCAGTGGCGGAAACAATTCGCTTTAAATAAATAATGTGTAATAACTATAATGGAATAGTAATAAGTAAACTTAGAGGCAAATATATACTTTGCATATTTAGCATATTTTATAAAAATATTTTGTATTTTTTTAAAGATATAGACATATTATTCATAACAATTTCTTTTTAGACAATAATTTTATTTAAGGGTAGATTTATCAATAGATAATCAGTATGGAAAACTGAAAAAGTTCTTCAGGTAGGCAGGTATTGTTTGCAGTTCTAGGTAAACATGAATATTTTCGGAAATATCCATTAATGCTTAGGTAGGTTTTAGGTAATTTAGTCCTACTAATGACAGGAAATTGGTTTTGGGATTTTTAGAATTGTGAAAAACATTTTTCTGTAAAATGTTTCAAATATAAGGGACACTTTTTTTCAAATTATATTTCGTATTTGTTATTTTCTATTAGCAAAATATAAACGGAATCTATGAGTTTCGAAAGATTTATAACATGAAATATATATTAAAAGCAGAAGGATGTATTTAGTTACTCTCTTAAAAGTCCCGCAAGCACAACTACGAACAACTAAAACTCCGGGAATTAAATGAATCCATCCTTCAGTGTTGCAAGCTCCGCGCCGCCGCCGATAAATATCAATACAATTATGGACGTCGAACACTAACTTTCGTGGATTAAAGAATGCTCTATTGCACGGGTTGAAATAAATTTGGCGCATTTTGTCTTGGTAAGCTTTGTCGCCAGTTAGAAGATGGAAATTTCGAGAGTATAAATTCGAAATACATATAGTTGACTGTAGAATATTAAATATTATTTTGAGCCGCTACTGTTTCTGTACTAGTGCTAAAGTTACTGAGTATTATTTCCAACTCCTGGTATAGTAAGCAGTACATATTTTTATTATCCTACACTACTTCTTAGGGTTTTGTTGAAAGTTGGTGAGAGAGAGATGAAATTTACTATTTGTTTCGACCCTGTGTGGAATCTACTCATGCTACTTTTTTTTTTAAATGAAACTTTCTAAATAATTCCACAATATAATGAAAAAATGTTAAAAATTCTAAAAAATTGTCAATTGTTTGGATATTACAAAATACCAATTGTCAATTTTTTAGAATTTCTATCAATTTTACTTCACATTTTATAGTATATGTATACATAAAAGGGAAGTATTGTAATAGAGTGATTTTAACGTTTCGAGAATCGAGTAGATCTACACCTTTCATGTTTCCAAAAACCCATTTTCAAACAATCCGTTCTGTCAACACGATAACTCAAAAACGCGACGTAACTTTTAATGAAACTTTATATGTAGGTTCAGAACGTAAAAACTGAGGATAAATTCGTAAATGAGCAAAATCTCCATTTTCCACTAGAAATATTTTTTTCTAACAAATTTTTTGGAAACCTCGTATCAAAAAACCTCTGCAAAATTTTATCGAAACTAGAATAAAGATTTTTTTTTCGATTTCCAATCCAGAAGGGAGGATCATGTGGATTCAGAATTAAAAAAAGTTCAACTTTGATGGGAAGCTACTGTATTTTTTTCATAATCGTATGAACACTCGTATTTCGATTTTCACCAATTTCAGTGTGTCCATTGCATAGACATAGTTGCTACAAATTTTGTTAAGGTAATTTTTTGCAAAATTTTTTACTCCAGCTTTAATCCCGTATATTGTCTACAAAATGAGAGAATTGAAATATAGTAAGTAATTGAGACGCATCTTTCCTTTATCCAATAGCGTAAGTAAGGAAACGATATATATCAGTTTAGTAATTATAGAATTTTTATCGAAACATGTTAAAACATTTTTCAAAAATTTTGCGATCCAGACAAATAAATTGTAAATTTTGGCTTAAAGTGAACGTATGGAAAAAATTATGGAGTAGTATGTTTTTAATACGAGGTATCCATTTTGTTGTTTTATGATATTTTTGTTATTAACCCAGATGAACCTACAGATCCGTTAAAAGAACACTAGCATAACAGCGTTCTACATACTTCGTAATTTTTCAGTAAATTTCGATACTAATATAGAATCAGTGACAAAATTACCATTTCATTTGTTAGTACATCGTCGTTCCCGAGTGATCGCGGAAGTGTTTATAGTTCGCTATTTTTACTTGTTTGTTTTTATTAGTGAATCATAGATTCTTGGAGGTAAGCAGATCAAGAACGTTTATTATATTTTAAGATAAATAGAATATATATTCCGATAGGACAATATACTCTGTCCATTACAAATGGGATGTAATATTTGCTGTAGATGAATTTTATTGCTTCATTAGAGTTCTGATTCTAAGTGGGTATGTCATCGTAAGTCGTTGTAAAATGTACTGGCAAAACTCTTCAGATACAAATAATACTTTAGTTCGTGAAGCAATTTCCCAAGACAGGTTTCAATACATAATGTCAAATTTACATTGTGATGACAATAATGTCCTAAATAAAGAAGTTCTCTAAAATGAGACCATTGTTCAGTTCCTTGAACAATTGATTTCGATTGATTGCACCCGAAGAAGAAAATCAGTGTTGATGAATCCATGGTACCTTATTTTGGGCGCCATGGATGCAAACAATTCATAAAGGGCAAGCCGATCCGGTGGGTTTATAAATTTTGGACTGGAACAACTAGATTAGGCTACATAGTATGGTTTGATCTATATCAAGGTTCGTCTACGACTCTCCCAGACAAATACAAGGACATGGTGCAAGTGTCGTATTACAATATGTCGATATTCTATCAATAAGTAAAATCTCGACCCTATCACACATTTTGTGATAATTTCTTTACCTCATATTTGTTACTAGAAGAACTGAATGATACAAGCATTAAGTGCACTGGAACCATGAGATAAAATAGAATGCCTTCAGACCCAATGGACAAATCAAAAGTGATAAAAAGAAACCAGGGGGTTATTTACGCATAAAACTGGAAATGGGACAATATTCGTTTACAAATGGCACAACAATGTAGTATCAATAGCCACAAATTTCCTGCCAGTTCAACCCATAAATAAGGTAAAACAATACTCCAGATCTGATAAGAAGCATATTTATATAGATCAGCCCTATCAAATCCAGAAATACAATGAAAACATAGGAGTAGATAGAGCTGATCAAAATATTGGGCTAAACAGAATATCTATCAGAGGAAAAAGTGGTATTTTCCACTATTTTGTCAATGCATCAACATGGCTATTCAAAATGCATGGCAGCGTCATAGAAAAAACAATGGTAAATTAGATCAGTTGTCGTTCAGAAGAAGTATGGCAACAAATATTTTGGAGACATATAAGAATAAGGGGGCTTTCAAAACTACCACAAAACCATAATATTCGAGATATGATAGGTTGGATCATTTGGTTCAGTATCAAAACAAGCAAACCAGATGCCACGTCTGTCACAAAAATTAATTTTTTGTTTGCAAGAAATGTGGAATTGCGCTGCATCCAAAAGAATGTTTTCAATCATATCATACTTTGTAATTTTTAATAAAAATCTGATGTTCATTGTCCTACTGTTCATTTACAAGAACACCTCATATTTAAAAAACATGATAATAAAAAAAATTTGACATTTTTTCCAGTTAATAACTTGTATACATACAAAATTTATTAACAAAACTTAAAAAAAATAGTTTCAGGTTCATCTGGGTTAAAGAAATTAAAAAATATATTAGAATAAAAATGTTAGGTAAAAACTAATAGCCTCCTTAGATAAGGTGAAGTCCTGCCCTGGGTACATCAACTGGTTCATTATATTGTGAGATTATCAAGAAACAGTTTCATTTACAAAAGTAATAAGGGGAAAAATATGATATAGCCCCAATAATAAAAATGTAAAGATTTAAATTCAAAACTGCCTGGCGATTAAGAAAATTCACTCCTGCATCCAATTCATATATGTGGAAATTAGTGATGTAAAGAAAGTACCGACCCGTTACATGTAATGAGTATCTGTTAAATACCCAAAGTACTGATACCTTGATCAAAATAATCATTACTTTTGGCACAGAATAAAACGATAAAATAACCAGAGAAGATAAACAAAGGAGGCGACACGGTGTGATGGTAAAGACTAAAGAGGCTTACCGAAAGGGGTATCATTTTTTTATATTTGAATTATTAATTATTTGCAACTGTAGTAGAAAAAAACCAACTTTTTTCTAATAAAAATGGATAGGCAAGAACTTGCTCTATAAAAAGAATCTAATATTTTACTTAGTTTGAAATATTTGTTTGCTTTGAGTGGATGAGAGTTGAGAAATGAGAGGCTTGTTCTGTAATTATTTACCTTAAATTAGTTTCAACATACTTTTTGTTTTGTGAAAGAAGTTTTGTTCATGTTTAATAAAATCTCAGTAATCCCAGTGTTCTCTGATTAATTTTAATAATAAGTACTGACAACTATTACCATTACTTTTTGAATACTAAATCGTTTAAGCCTATCATTTTATGTGATTGATAAATAAAATAGTAACCAATATTGTACTGTTACTGAAGACTAAAAGTAGAGTATAAAGGAACAGGTATTGAAATTAAAAGTAACAAATCGGTACAAGTATTCACAAGTAACAAAAGTTTACATAACTAGTGGACACTGTGGTATTCTATGCCATTTAATATACACACCTAAATGTTAATACAAAATAATATTTGGAAACAACTCCCTTGGTAATATATCTTATCAATGATAAGCCTCCAATGAATGAACATTACTTCAACAGTTAAAGACATGACAATATTATTATGCCTACAGAACTGTAGCCTCATTGGAGTACATGTGACAGTAAATGTTGCATAGACATAATGTGAAAAGGAACTCTTCAAAATCCTATAGCAGAAAAACCACTCCAATGGCTGCAAAATCTTTATCATAAATTAAAGCTTACTGTACTGGCCAAGTTATTAAATAAATTTAGTGAGATTTCTATAAATGTATTACTTGTATAGACAATATAAAAAATAAAGAAAATATTCCACTAAGTGAAGAAATAAATCAGATAGCAGTAGCAACAAGCAGGAAAAGAAAGTAAAAAATCAATTTGATTTAAATGTGGCCTATTGATTTGATGGATTTCGTAGATATAGCGGTTGAAATATTTAATAGTATGATTCCGCAATTTGTACTCGGAACGAATATTCAAGGAATCTCTACAAGATAATTCAAATGGCATTAAAACAAAGTTCGAAGCAATTATCAACCTTGACTCCACTATTTTTGCAGGCAACTCTGAAGCATTTTAACGTTTGATGGATAGAATTAGCTTGATAGTATGGTCTTGAAATAAACACCAAGAAATCCAAAATAACACCATTTTGAAAAGCCATATATCCAATGAAAAATGTTACTATAAGCTGATTTTAATCAAATGAGGCCAGTCTTAAGTGATACTAACATCAAATAAGTCTTGGTATTAGGTTTGTAAAATGCTTACTCAGTGATGTTATAGGGTAGCGAAGCATGGACACTGAATGCTAATACCTTGAATAAATAGACTTTGATATGTGGGATTTCTGAAAGCTCCTCAAGATTCTGTGGACTGTGTTAATTATCAATGAAAAAATACTAAGACGGGCCCATAGTTATAGAGAGATGTTAACAGTGATTAATAATTATCACTAAGTAAACATTTCAATGATCTCAATTAATAAGATAAATTAAATTCAATTCAAAACAAATTATAGTACACATGTTTGAATGCAAATTATCTTTTATCACCAGTAACTAAAGTTGGTAGAGTAGAACAGTTACATTTAAATGGTTAAATGGAAACAAAAATATTTAGCTCTATAGATGTCTTCGAATCCAATCACAATTACCCAAACAAATAATAAAATTTAGTTAAAAAAATCACAAAAAATATAGTCAAAATTGGTATTTGGACAGGCTTCTTCTACCATACTCCACTTGCAAATTATACTGAAGATATTTTTCTACCATTAGTATATTCTAACAATAAAAACATTTGCCAAATTTAGCAAAATTATATAATGAAATGAATAAATAGTCAATTTCTTAAAGTTGCTCGACATGGATCAATACTACCGGCAATGCAATATTTCTTGATCACAAGCATGCGCAGATGAAGCTCAGCTGATAGATCTCGGAATTGCAACTTTATCGGTTTGCATGCAAGTTGCAATTCTAGGGAGAAATTTAGTTACTTTTGGTTTAATATCCAATCAAATGTCAGTCAAATCACTTGATCACAAAATACGGACAGGTGCGTTTTATGTGCAATTGATTGACTGTAGCACTTTTTTTTGTAGAAATAACCTTCTTGTTGATTCGTGATTTTTGTTAATTCCTTTTTTTTCAAGTTTTTTTATTTGCCTTGCAATAAATTGCATGTAATTACTTGCAGATTGTATTGCTTCATGTCAAACGGCCTTTAGAAAATACTAATTTCAATAATTTGACTGGTCTTTTTTTAAACTGTTCAAATGTCTTTGAAGCAAAAAGGCAAAATGGAACGTTTTCAGCCTGCGAGTCAACATGAAGTTATGTGCATGGTTGTAGTATACATCTTTCTCTAGCAACAACACCATGAATCAGGTCTTGGATATAATCGCCGAAACAGTTTCAATGGTGTAGGTATGGATTTCATAAAGGAGTGACCGGAATTGTTTGCAAGATCAGTGGAGGATGTTATTACATTTACTTATTGTGAATTGCGAGTAATGCAGTTTCAATTAAATTTGGTGACAAAATATGAGTGAAAATAGTAACCAGATATCAAAAGGGAATGTCACAACAACCGAATAAAAAACCATGATGAGAAATGTGTTTGAAAGTTCGAGCCAGAGAACAATTATGAACATTACTGATGTAGTTACATTGTGTAGAATTCTGAGAAAAGTTTCTGAACACAGTGTGTACAGAATAATGAAAACAAAGATGAAACAAACAATATTAATACTTCAAAGGCTAAGGCTTGAGGAAGAAAAATAGAATTGGAAGATATAACCAAACAGATAATTCATTGTGTAGTGTTTTGTTACATACTTTGCGTGAAACGAATTTCACATATTTAAAGAGAAAGAGGAATAGTATTAACATATTTAAGGAGAAAGAGGAATAGTATTCACATATTTAAGGAGAAAGAGGAATAGTATTCACATATTTAAGGAGAAAGAGGAATAGTAGCCTTATTGAAACAGAGAAAATCATTTTATGGCACAGATATCTGAATAAATAGCAGGGTTTTGAAGAGATGGTAGAAAAATATAAGTTGAAACTTGGTTAAATGAAAGAAATGAGACTTGGCAGGATTTAAATGTAAAAAACAAACACCAAGCATTTGTAGATGGTTTATCAACACATTTGAAAGTCCCAACTGGAAAGGGAAAATGCCTTATTACCTATATTTGTAGTCTCAGAATTTGTTGAAGGAGGTTTAAATGCATTTGTTTCTAAAAAGACTAGATATTATCATCAGGGAGGGGATGCTGAAAATTATGAAAAATGGTTCTCAGACATTCTTTTAAAAACCAAATCAGAATCCGTTGTTATGGATAACGCTTCACATCATAGGCAGCATGTAGAACAGTTACCAACCACCAAACTGAGATTGCAGATTGGCTTACTAAGAAAAACATTAAGCACAATGAACCAATGTTGAAAATCGAGTTACTAAGCCTAGCACTGTGTCATAATGATAAATATATCAAATATGTAGTAGATGAAATGGCACAAGAATGAGGCATAATAATTATTGAAGTTAATGATTAAGTGAATTCACAGCAATTACGAAATCGATCCCCGGAAAAAGTTTAAAACATGTTTTGTTTGACATGAGTGTATTATTAAAGGTGCCCTGCTTGCTTTAAACATGATACAATACATTTGATATTTTACACTTCACTGACCTATTCCTATTAATTTTTTGACATGCAATATAAAAAATAATAAACAATATTTACTAATCATCGAAACAGAATTTGGACAAAATATACTATTCAGTTATTTGATTGATTTTAAAACATTTACCTGGTCCGCCTGGCGGAAATCTTCCTCTAGGAGCTCCCCTAGGACCCCCTCGTCCTCGACCCATTGGAGGACCTCCGCGTCCTCGGTCTCCTGGTCCCCCACTAGAAATAAAAAAAATATTAACACTAGAATAAAGATGAGATAATGAGCCTTACCGTCCTCTGAAACCTCCTCCGCGTCCTCCTGGGCCGCCTCTGCCTGGCCCTCCACGTATTCCCCTGCCTCTTGGAGGCATGCCACCAATTGGAGGACCTGACCCTCCTGATGCTTCTGTAGGTGCACCTTCATTTGCTGAGTCAGCCATCTTTTAGATAAAAAAGGGGATTATGAATATATAAAGTATTAAATTTATATTCGCAAATATTGGATACATTAATATCTACTATTTATCATGATAACACACTTCTAATTTTACATATAAAAACAATTTGCCGGTTATGAATTAAATAATCAATTTTAATGCGGCGTCACTAGATATATTTCAATTCATGATATTTGAGATAATATTCTACTTGGTTGTATATAAATTAAAGTTTTAGTATTAGTGGGTTATTAAAAACTTACTTTTGTGTACTTTTAAGTAAAAATCTGTGGATAAAAACTATTTAAGCGGAAGGTAACACCGTTCTATACAACTTAGATCGTAGAAATGGACGATAACCGATAACAAAGCGGTTCTTGTCCTTTTTCATACAGGATTGACGTCACTTCCTTTTACTTCAACAGTGTTGTCTATTTGTAATAATTATTTGGCCCTATTAGAGATTACAGCCACATATAGTAGTTTTTTAAAGTTTATTTTCATTAAAGAGCCAAACAATTTAAAAAAATTTCTATTATATCCAATAATAGTTTCATACTGTTTTCCAATAAACTCACAAATAATTCTAACTATATAGATGTCAATGGGACTATTGGGACAATTCCATTTTTTCGAATTTTCTTTGTAATTTTACTTTAGTGGTGCATTGACCGGTATGAAGTGAGTAATTCCAATTACATATTAAAATTGACTTTAACAAAATAATTTTTCAAGTATTTTTATTTTACACACAAACGTTGGTTGTTGGCTGTGAGCCAAATAACTATTTTAGTCTTCGATAGAGTCCGTGTCAATCATAAAAAAGAAGAGCTATTGACAAAATGCATGTAAATTGTAAATGACATTGACAATTTATAATGGCAGATCATGTCTTTGATCCTCTACTAAAAATATCAAATTCTATTCAACTTCAAAAGGTACTATTTTGATATAGGTAATTACAATGTTATTTACTGTTTACAAATAAAATATTTTTAGTTCCTACACGAATGTATAGATGACTTAGTAGAGAAACGTATGATCAAATTTGATAACTATAATACCACCCACATTGAGTGGACTGAAGACGATTTCCACGACGCCAAAAAGAGTGTTCAGGCTTTTTACAAGCAATGCACTGTAGAAAAAAGATTTGAAATAACTGCAGACGATATCACAGAAGATATAAAAGAAGCTCTAAGATGTTGCTATGATATAAGAAATCAAGAAATATTTCAGTTTTTAGCAAAGATGTACATAATAAAAGGTGGAAACATCTTTATAGAAAATATAGATTGGAGGTTAAGGTGGGTGCTGGGATCTTCAGATTTAATTACATTAAAGGAACCATATCTACAGATTGATTTGAATGGAATAAAGGACAATTGTGGAAAAACTGAAAATACTTTTGTATCCTTTGAAGCTACTTTAGAACAAGTGGATCAACTAATAACGGAATTAACTCATTTAAAAACTGAATTAAGTGAATTGATATTGTAGAGCAAGTTTTTTATCAGTTTGCTTTCAAGGAGTAGACAAATGTGAAATTTGGCATAACTCATCAAGCCAAATTATTTGTGCATATATTCTGTAAGCAGAATAAAGATTTTGTTCAATTTCATAAGTTGCAGTGAAAAAGCTCAATAATTTATGAAAACCTAGGAAGCACTTTATTATATGAGGGTGGTCCCTGAAGTACCCGACCCAACAAAGGAAACTACATTTTTAGAGAAAATATATATTTTTCAACATAATCTCCTTTCAGCTCTATACACTTTTCCCAGCAATGCTCAATAAGTTCGATGCCTTTTTTAAAATAAGAACTGTCTTGCTCCTCAAAATAGCCATTAACTGCTGACATCATTTCTTTAACATTGGAAAATCTTTGACCACAGCCATTTTGTTTTGGGAACAGAAAATAATCCGATTAGGCTAAATCTCGTGAATAGACATGAGTTAGCAATTCAAACTTAAATTCATTAATTTTGACCATCGCAATAACGAATTTGTGAGCTGCTGCATTGTCTTTATGAAGCAACACTTTCTTCTTAGCCAAATGTGGCTTGCTTGATTTCTTTTCGCAAATGTTGCAAAACCAACACCATGAACTTGACTAGATGTTTTTCACCTTCTTTGGAGCAGGCTCTCCCTTTTCAGTCCATTGTTTTGATTGTTCTTTTGTCTCTGGTGTGAAGTGATGAATCTATGTTTCATCCATGGTTATGAAACAACGCAAAAATTTTGCTTTGTTGCTGTGAAATTTCTCTGAACGGTTAATTGAAACATCTTTACAATACTTTTTGCTCGAGTGTGAGCAAACATGGCACCTATCTTGCATACAGTTTTCTCATGTCCAAATTTTCAGATAATATGCAATATATAGCACTTTTTGAAATGACTATTATGTCTGCTAGTTCACACACTTTTAGTCGACAATTACTCATTACCGCTGTGTGGATTTTTTTCACCAATTTTCTACATTTTCACAAATGCACTGAAAACGTTTACTATTGATAGCTTCAAAACAAATACTAAACAACATGGTGTCTTCAAAATTGAAACATGCTTCATATATTGTGTATTTTCTAATACAGCAATATTCAATATTATTCAAACAACTACCATCATCTCTAGGTCAGGCCGGTACTTATGGGACCATGATCGCAATGTTTAAAATTACATGGAATTATATTCAAATATATATATATATATATATATATATATATATATATATATATATATATATATTTATATATTTATATATTTATATATCCTTGTATCATTAAAGCGTCCATACATTCTGAAATCGCATTTATTAGAGCGTCCAGGTGCATACATCGTCCATATACGGACGCTCTATGCACATCCCTTATAATAATTTGTCCAGGGTCTTAAAACGACATCATGAACCTACTAACAAAATTTTGGTGTGACAATTTTTTGATGATTAAATGACTGAAAATATACAGTTCTCGTATATTTTTAGTTCATGCACTTCTCCGGTAGAGTTGCTAGGAGTATTAAGTTGTATATAGGGTTAACATTTTACCTTGATAGTGAATCGCGCTTACAGCGTCCCGAGATTTGACAACATTGCAGTTTCAGCAGAACGTTAAATGGCTTATTGTTACATGCAACAGTTGAAAAAATACATTTCTGGTACATTATTATACTCTGAGTTTTCTCTCAAATACATGCTCTCGTCTTTAGAGCGTCACGTCGTCTAATAGTGTTGAATTAATAGAGTCCGATACATTAACGTAAGTTAAGGTTTAGAATGAGGTAGGAAGGTCAATGAGCTGGCACATTTCTTTATTTTTAGTATTCTATAATCATTTATAGAGTAGGACATTACACACAAAGTATTCTCATCTAAAAGAGAAGTACAATGTCAATATTATATTATGTTGACTACCCCTAAATTTATTAGGAAGCTAAAACGCGTTAAAGAAAACCACTTTAATTAGGTTATAAATCTAGTTTTTATTGTTTTAATACCCAGTAAATAGTAATTATAAAATAATGTGTAGTACGGGACAATTAAAATGTGATTATTTACACAAAACAAAAAATAGTTTTCTACTATAAAATCTACATTAACACACAGAAACTTGAAAGTCCTACAATACTATAAAGCTGTTCAGATTGTAAAAAAAATAAGCCTGAAGGTACACAAAAATTAATAACATTAGAATTGATGAGCTACAACCTTCATCGCTTACTTCTTTGTGCGTTTCAATTGCATGTATTGATTTTGAATGAACACCTTAGGTTTTAGCCAGTCTTTATTTTAAAATAGTGTAGGATGTCTTTCTTTCAACTCAAAACAATCCAATTTCTTGAGGGGTATTCTATTTTTTATATTATTAGGAAAAAATGTACGTGCTACACATTTTTGTTCCTCTTCCAAGGTACTAATGTTACCTTAGATCCTCTTATTTCTTTTTGACGAGGTGGACTAGAAATTACATTAGAACATGATTCATCGACGAAATCGCCACTAGTTCCAGGTAGAGGAACGCCAAACGCTGGATCTGAATTATGGGGCAAAATATTAATTTCTCCATCGTCGCTATCACTTAACATGTCACAGTTTAGATCCAGGCCTATATTGATTTTGTCCAGGTTCTTCCCTTTGTATTGGGCCACGTCTCCTTTTTCCATTAGTAATAACAGTTTGGAGGTCTTCGCTGTTTGGAAAACATCATTAGGCAATTGGTACGAGCCACGGTGAACATTTACTGTATGGCCCATAAAAGTAGATAGCTGTTCTATATCACATTCTGACATGTCAAAGATTTGCATCAGTGTAGCTAAATGATTGCATAATTTTATAGCCGTAATAGCTTGAGAGTTCTTTGCACCACAGTGGACGGCATATTTGCTAATGACTTTGTAACCTGAATTGTATTGGGGTTTGCAAATAGATAAGAATTATTTTTCGCTACTAATCTGTCACGATTTTTCAGCAATATTCTAATATTGTCTTGAATAACAGGACTAAAAAGAACAGGTACACCGCGCCCTCTTTTGCCATGAATAACTATTCGTTTGAACGTCTGCATTAATATTTTTTCAGTAGGAGACACCACATCTTCGAACTCTTCATACTTTTGTGAATCTCCTTCGGATGACTGGTAGATGTGGAGCGGGAGCCTTTGTAGTTCACCGTAGTGTAGTTCGTCGTCTATTAAGTATAAGAACTTGACAAAATGTAATTTCTAGTAAACTAACATAAACATCTCTATCATAAGGTTCACTATTTAATTGATGTACTGATGACTTGGCCTTGTTACTCTGATAATCCTTTAGAAGCTTCAAATCACTTGCAAGTGGTACCATTGTTATTGTATTCCACTTTTTCATATTGAGATCATTTGAAGCTTGTGTTGAAACTTGGTAGCGCCACTCAATATCAAACAATTGAATTAAGGTTCTTAAGTCTGATCCGCCTCGGCAGTCGAAATTGTTGAATGCACTTGTTTTCGTTTAAGTACAAATAAAACTCCTATTTCACAGCATTGCTTCATTGCTGTTCCTAAGTTGAGTGCTGTTGATACCGATTCGTAGACTTCATTTTGCTCATTATATTGTCCAACACTTTTGGTTGCAGCAACAAGTATATCGAAGTTTTGAGGATGTAGAGAATTGAAAAGAGTTTGTATTGTTGACTTAATTTTTTTGACTTCAATGAATGAGAAACCAGGCTCTCATTTTACGAGAGGTTACATTTATAAAATGCTTCTCTCTGTGCGTTTTGAGATACCAGGCACCAAATGCACAAATCAACTTATCGCACTTGGCATCTAGTGATATGGCATCTGGTATCATTCTTGGAAAACATGTTCCCGAAGTTGTTTGTCGATTTCTAAATTTTTCAGAAGTAGATTGTGCCCATTTGCTTGATCTGATTTATCACTACGCCCCATGCATTTCTTGCGATACAGCCAAAGCTGCTTGCTCGAAAATAGTCCCAAGCAATTAGTACAAGGTAAATGATTTTTACTAAGTAAAGAGGCTCTGATAGGTTTGTTTATAATACTACTATTAAGAAAGTTCCTTTTTTTTCTAATAGCTCCAAGAAGAATTTTTCTGTTTTTATTCTTAGGCGAGAGAGACATGGTTTTTTCAACATCAGTTTCATATGGGTGAGATCTTACAAGGTGCCTAGCGAAATTGAGGACATAACATTCACAGAACATACAAAAGTTTTTTCTTGTTGCCTAATCTCTTTTCTCGGTTCAGTTTGAAGGCGCCTAAAATGGTTTCTTGGTTTTCAGACTGGGTCAAATCATTGCTTTTGGCAGAAACCTCGGTCTAAAATGGAAAAAAATATATATTATTATAGTAGTAGTACCATTAGGTACCACCATGGTCCATCAGTAATGCCTCGGTAAAAAGTAGCCAATCTGTGGAATTTTTGAATATTGTTTTCATAGGTAAATTATGTATATTGTAGATAGATATACGTCAAAATATTTTGGAATATACAGTATATCACATATAAGTTGTGTGTATCAGTTATATATTTTTCGTTAGCTTTCCATTGTTGAACCTGAAAAACATATACAAGGTGGTCAAAAATTACGAGAAATATAATTTTCTCCATTACCTTGTACAAGATTTTCAATAGACTCAATGATGGGCTGTTAAGTCAGGATAGGGAGATGTGAACCTTTTTGTCTAATATTCATTAGTTTATGTTAAAAAATAGGCGATTTTCAACACTCAGCTCTTGAAGGAGATTCTATTTTAAAAACTATAACTTCGAAATTTAAAAGCTTGGCTTTGGGACATCCCCTATATTCCAGGATAATTTAAATTTAACCCAAGTGAATATACACGTTTCCCTATTAAATATTTTTCCAAAAATTCCATAGTCTACCATGGGCCGAGGCGTAACAGGTATACAGTAGTGAACATATTAATAGAAAATGAATTAATAAAGAAACAGACGCATATTTTTTAGGATCATTCATTTTTATAATAGCGAATTTCAAATAAAGTATGTTTTTATGAAACAATTTATTTGGGATGATTTTGTTATAAAGTAATTAGAAATATTTTTATATAAACGAGTCAAGTGAGTGTCCTATCAGACAGTTCTTGAACGAATACCTTTAAACGTGTGCCCCAAAAAGCTGTGTCTAAATGTATACTACCATCACATAATTATCAGTTATCAAATTTGTTTGGAGATGTGCTAAGTCAATTAAATTCAATTATTTACAATGTAGTGTTAAATGACTGTTTACACAGCAAAGCGTTACGAAATATTTTTTAAAGTAATTAAAATTATACTGAATTTTAAATTTCAAGAGTAACATTTAATCGGACAATTCAATTTATAGGGATCGAGACGGAACTATAGAGGCACTTCTGACGAAAGTGGAGCGCCTTGGTGTTAAATAATAAAAACATTGTGATGTAAACAGTGTAATAAACAACCTACAAAATGCAAAAAATGAAGAGATCTTTTTATTTTCTTTGCCAGTAAAAATTGTTAGTATATAAGATGGGTGTAGGGGACTATCTGATTTTTTATTGATGATAAAATGAGCACTGAAAATTTTAGTATGTTTATTTGGTTCCCAATCCTTCCGATGTTTTCTAGAATGTAATTAAAAAACTGGAAGTGATTCGTTTTGTACAAATGTTTACATTCTTCCCCTTAATAGTATTTAATTATTTGAACTTATTATATAATATTAAAGTCAGCAAGCACATAACTAGTTTTTTTATTTTATATAATCAATGAAATCGTACAGAAAACAACATTTTATTCTCTCGATAATAATCTTTTATTTATGTAAAAAAACATGTAAAACTTTTCTAATAGCTGTCAATTGTACTATCATACTGATTAATTAATAGTTAACAAAATGTTTTAATTAGAACATTTTAATTACATATGGGTTTTTACTGCATTTATTCATTTTTGACGTATCTAGGTTATCCACGCAGTGTTCAATGAATTTTCGGAGAAAATATAAAATTTCAACTGCGTAGTATTTTTATACAGCATATTTGAACAGCCATGAATACAGAAAGATACTTTTGATGACGACATCACAAACATTTAATATCAGTTTTAAAAAATGAACAATTAAAAACGCTGATTATCCAAAACTACTAATAGTGTTTACATCACATTGTTTGTGTTTTTTCACGACAGATGGCATAAATGTCATCTTTCTCGGTCCCTATTATAACGAAATGTCATTGATGTCAAACAAACATCAAATGTAGGAATAATGATACTTTGTTTTTATTTTAACGGTTTTTTCTTCTATATTTGATAGTTAAGATTGTTTCCTGTTTATTCTTACCTCGGGGAAAGCTCTGTTACGGAAGAACGACACTAAAGAGGGAGCATTGCACCTAAACGTCATTTCTAAAACTAACTTATGATCTCAATAAGTGAGGATTGATACAAATAGAGTTCATTATACGATTTTTCCTAGAAAATACTATTTAAAACCATTATTACCAATTTATTCGTAAATAGTGACTTTTCTATCTAGACTACCCAAATACGCTTTTGTAAGGAAAAAGCAATTTCACATTTTTAGAAGAGTCTGTATAGATAACCGAAACAACCCCCAAGGGGAACATCCATAAATATGATAATTTCATTCTAATTATTCTTACATGCAAACATTAAATGATTTGAGTAAGCTCTCTATTCATTATTACACTATCACCGTAGTAGCTATTTATTTAATTTATACGTTTTCATTCTTTCCAATAGTATTTTTCACATATCTAGATTTTGCTAACAAGTTTAGCAACTACCGAGACATCAATTACTCTGGTCACTAAAGAAATATATCCCCAACAGATCTACATGTACCACAAAAAATATTTGTCCAACGGATATGCGGAGAGTGCCCCTTTTCACATGCATTTAAATACAGAAAGTGATACTCTGAATGTGCCTACTTGGAGACTGGAAATCCACATGTCCTACTGAAGGGCAACTATGTTAATTTTTTAGTGTTTTTATAGCTATTTACTTTATATAAGATTATTATCATGGAGTTAAACTTTTCGATTGAGAATGGCATGCTGAAACACCCTGTATGTTATAGATAAGTATGTCAGCAATTGTATCTAATGACCAATTTTTTGTAATTACGTACAGGGTCATAACAAAGTAAATTTTCAAATTTACTCACCTCATCAAAGAGACTTTTGTGAAAGTTATCTTAAAGTTGTTCAGATATATTTTGCAAAGGAGAGTTGCCTAGAGTGAACTGTTCTGGATCTGATGACGAAATACTTTTTGAATCGGTTGTTCTGATTGTATAGGAGAAATATTTATATTACAAAACTGGCGAAAAAAGCTACTTCTACTAATGCGTTGAGTTGGACTAACATCCTTAAAAATAAGCTGCTACTTAAGATATACCATATATAAAATTATTATTATTTACATGAAGGGGATCACCAGCTGTATCCATTTCTTGTCACTAATAGAATCACGTTTCTAACACAAACACCCTAAAAGGTGGTAGGTATAATATTACTTAGTACGATCATAAAAATATTTCATTTTCTTAAAAAACGAGTTAGCACGTTGTACGCGGATGGCCAATGGACGCCGTAAACGCGAAATACCTAGTATACGCAAATTATACATGAAACAATAGGAATCAATATGCTTTTCACTTAAAATCGAAGTGTCAAGTTACTGCCCAGTTTTTAAGTCCTTAGATACGTTCCTCTATATACAGCGCTACCAAGTGACACATAAATTCATTATAAGTTAAATAAAAAGTAGGTACTATTAAAAATTCCCGAAACAGGTCAATTTTTGATTTTAAATTACCAAAACTAAGAAAAGAAAATTTACAATAAATGTTCAACATTGACCAGTAGACAATGACTTAACCGGGTCTAGCCTAACATTTTGTAGCATAGAGGATATTTTGTTCCGCATTTATTGCCTGACTCGGTCTTATAGCTCACGAATAATTGAATGAAATGAAAAAAAAATTATGAGTCAATTACTGTTACAACGATACTATATATGTTGAATATCTCAATGACTCCATAGTTATTAAACATTTTCTTAAAAATATTGTGACGTCAAGAATATGGCCTTTTGATAAAGAAATATTACCCCTCCTTGCGTGCTGTAAAATTGGATAACATTTTATTTTTAACGTATTCTAAGAGTTTTGCCCAGAGCCCGGGGCAAGGTATATAGGCATGCTTACACATACATTTCTTTGATTACTTAATAAGAACGTAATTTACCGTCAAGAAAAGAAATATATATATATATATATATATATATATATATATATATATATATATATAAAGGAAACGAAAGGTAAATATTGGGTAATCGGTCTGTATGAAAAGTCAAACTCTTTTGTTCAACGTGCCTCTATATTTCGTTGTACTTCACAACTTCCTCAGGAGGTTATTGCTATAAACATTAATTAATGAAACAAGAGTACAATAAATGAAATAAAATTACTTGCAACGTGAGCCATTAAAATACATTAAAACACATGATGTGGAGTCAACCAGTTAAAACAGAAAAAAATAAGGACGAACACATTGGCTATTACTAGTATACTAAGCAAATAACATCAAATAATCTTTTTAAAACTTGTCATACTAAAAATACATTCTTTATAAGCGAGAACAAAAAGTAAGTTGGAATTATCAACTAATTACAAACATTAGAACACGTTCTCTAATATTTACCTTTCGTTTCCTTTAACATAGTACGGTCGTTATCTCAACTTTAATAATTATATATATATATATATATATATATATATATATATATATATATATATATATAAGATATTTTTGAAGTGTATTGTCCCGTAACTGAGAGTTATATAGAAAGAAATCATTTATCTACTCAGGTGAAATATTAGTTCAAAATTAAGGTTAAAACTTTCCACCGACAATACTGATGTCCTGAATGATCACAAATGTCACACACAAAAATCATACTGTTTCTAACTTCCTACATAAATAGCTTTTCTCCAACTAGTACGTAACAAACACCATATAAAATAACAAATAACATGTAATTTTGAAGTTAGTTCAATTTTCTAAAGAAATTGTCAATATGAACATTTTTAAAGTTCATTGACTTTAATATTTCGAGTGTTTGTAACTTGTTAAATGAATACTTCTGGAATGTCTTTGCAATAACATGATGTGGATCCCTCCTACTTACAATAACATTATATTTTATTGATCCTTCTATTTTCTGTAAAAAGCAGATATATACTCACAGCGGCAACAACGCAATAATAAAACTGACGCCCTAAAGGCTATCATATATACGTAATGCTTAATATAAGAGACGCCCAATTGTCCATCGTCTGAAAGGGCGCCATAATGTTTAGAAAATGTACAGCAATGTTGTGTTTAACATTCCAAAGTCCATTTTTTAATTTGTTTTCACCATCCTTTATCTATATCAAAAAGTATTCAACTCAATTAACACTATATCTGCAGAAAACAACGTCGGACGCTACAAAGCGCATTTTTGCCTGGACGCTTTAACGATGGAAGGATATATATTCTTCATTTTGAACCTATTCTGTTTATTAAAGAAGCTTGCGAAAATGCAATGTGTAATTAATAGGATACAAGTATAACTGGCTTAATGGCTGTATAAAACAAGAATAAATTAACTATGTACCTATCCCATTCATATCTCACATGAATGTGCAGATATATAGGTGGGGTAAAAAATTGGGATTTTATTGGAGAAAAAGTGCTAGTTTAATAATAGTCATATCTAAAATACGTAGTCTTAAATTAAAACTTTCTTGGTATCACTTATTGTGGACTTCTTTGCGATGTTCTTGTAACTATATCAGCAAATGCAGTTAAAATAGATAGTACTGTGTCGCAATCATAGTTAAAATTGAATTTAAAATGAAATATGGATACAAGAAAGATTCCACGTTGGTCCTAGAAGTATCAAATTGTTGCAATGAATAGGTTCTACACAGAATGTAGGAAGTCCATTATATTCCAACTTGGGGACAATTTCAAACAATCTGCAGATGCATTTAACAAAGGTTGTCTGTTGATGTCTTTGGAATGTCTAGGGAACTACCTATATGAAATATTGGTTTATAGGAGGCTGCTTGTGGAAGGCGTCTATGCTACAGAGTGTATTTAAAAACGTCTCAAAACGACAAACTTTACACTGAAAATTCAGGTTTTTGAAAAAGTATTTATCGACAATAGTATTAATGAAAATATGTAACATGCATTGTACAGTTTAATGCCAGTTGCTGGTATGCTAATTAGCTTCTCTGTAGAATAATATTATTATACATTCCCTTCTTTTCTTGACGCTAGAAGGTACAATGACATTGACTGGGCTAGAATTCATGAAGCTCCAGGGAACACATTTTTATTACCATATTGATGTTAATACCAAATCATTTGAGATCATTTTAACAACTATGCCAGTACATAATTGGCATTTTATTGTAGCCATATTTATAAGATTAATTCATCCTCTGTAAAATGGCACTGTGCTTATGAATGCTCTTGATTAAACTAAGTTTGATAGAGCCTAAGGGCAGATTTAGACGTATCCAGTAGCTGGCGCCAGTCTCACTGGCGTGATAGTGGCCCCATGTAAACACCTTTTTGGGCCAGTCCAGCGCTGTCAGACAGTGCTATCTCGAATAGAGAGCTCGTCTATTTTTGCTGCCAGTAGCCCTCACCCGCGTCCTCCCTAACACCCTAGCCAGTGTTGCGAAAACGTCTAAACACGTTGTGCCAGTCGTTGGCACATTCTGTAGAGTGAACATTGACAGCGGTAAAATGACCCGAAAACTAAACGAAATAGAAAAGTTCAAGTTGGTTCAACTTTACCGAGAACATGAATGTTTATGGAATCTGCGTTGTGATGGATATAAAAATAAATAAAAGCGCACATTTGCGTTACAACAAATTACAGAAGGGATGCAGATAGAAGAACTTACTATTGCTGACGTTAAATCTAAACTTAAGAGCATAAGAAGTACGTACTACTTAGAACTCGATAATAAAATTGGAAGATCAACAAGGTCTGGTGCTGGAGGCAATGTTTATGTACCGAAGGTGAAGTGGTTTGATGAATTGCACGCTTTTATCAAGAATGTAGCAATAAGACGAACAACTGTGTGGTAAGTAAGATATTTTACTTTAGGTATAGTCTTTATTATTCTCCCAACAAAGAGACAAGATATTTAGAAAAGGAATATTTACAAAATACCTATAGTACCTACTGATAAATAAACATAATAGCTAAAAATATAAGCTAATTAAAATTACTATATTATAATAACATAAATATTTATTTTCGTATTTTGTTAGTTGTTCTTTGAATTTGTTTTTGTCTTCTCTAATTTTTTCAAGTTATCAGGTGCAGTGAACTATATATGACATTAAACCTCTATAAAATGAACATTAATATATGCTTCTAAATTGCCAAGGAACACTTCCGGTGTTTACAAAAACAGTTTTGTACCGTTCTCTGTGCGCTCTGGCAATATCTGCTGAATGGTTGCTTCCTTGAGGTCCAATACTTTGCAAGGACTGGATGTCGTTTCTCCATGAACCAGGCAGAACGTTTCTTTGTTCAACTTCCCTATCTACACAAGTTGTAGTTATATAAGACGTTGCTTTTTTTCGTAGCCAATTATGGAGTGCACAAGCTGCACAAACGATTGCATCTACTGTGTCAACCTTAGTAGGTATTGGCTTTTCAAATATCCTAAATCTACTAACTAGGATTCCAAAAGCATTTTCAATTATACGTCTGGCACGTGATAATCTGTAGTTAAAAACTTTTTGTTCTGCATCGAGATTAATTTCTGGATACGGCTTCATCAAATAGGGCTTTAGCTGGAATGCCGCATCTCCAACAATAACTCCGTTTTCGGACAATAAGCCATTTTCCAAGGATTGGTAAAGTGAACAATACTTGAAAATGCCTCCATCAGATGCACTGCCAGTTGCACCGACATCGATGTATGAAAAACAGTAGTCGTGGTCTGCAACAGCTAACGAAACGATGCTGTTTGTTTTTTTTAAAATTGACTTCCAGCGTTCGGAGGAGCTTTGATTAACACATGCTTTCCATCTATCGCGCCATAACATGAGGGGAAATTCCATTTTGTTCTAATCCCACATTCTATAATTTTCCATTCCTCTTCTCTACTGGGAACCTGAAAATAAATGTAATAATCAGTAATTTCTTACTTTTCTGTTAATTTTCTATTTTTTTTTGTTTTAGGACAACACACAAAATAATAATGATGGAAGCGAATCTTCCGAAAATCAAGTTCGTCCACCAGATGCACCACGCTCGGAAAATGAGTCTCAGCTTGCTCAGCCAGGTACACCATGTGCGGAAAATCTGTCTGACGTTACTCCGCAATGTACAGCGCGCTCAGAATATGGGTCGTCTGCGGAAAAACTGATACCGTCTGTAAGATCTAAGAACAGGAAATTGTCTCAAATGGCCTCAATAATTAAAGATTTGAAACATATTCACTATGGCGATACACCGATAACCGAAGAAACGGAATATGATATATTTGGAAAAAGCGTTTCATCACAATTGAAAAAGCTGTCTGATGAACTGTCAATTATTGCTCAGGAAAAGATGAAATAGTTATTTGTATACTAAGGCCGCAAAATGCTTTTTCGCGTTCCGAGAGAGAGATTATCGCCGAGGCCGCTCCGGCCGAGGCAAGATAATCTCGAGGTCGCGAAAACATTTCGCGGCCATAGTATACACAATATTTTTCGTGCAACCGTGAAAATTACATAATTTCAATAAACATTATGTCTCTTTAGAAAAGTCAGCGTTTCCACGCGAATAGAGAAAATTACACGTCAATATCACAATGTTTCTATGGAGATGAAATATTTAGCAATACAAATCAATTTGACATTTCTCGTGAAGTCGTGAAGATGTCCGATAGCGATAGTGATATTTCAGTTACTTGCACTCCTCCTGAGCTGAGAGATCTCATAGACTCAGCACTTTCTGATTTGATACCCGAAAAATCTAAACGGAAATATGAAAAATGTTACAGCAACTTCAAAGATTGGTGTGTCAACCAAAATGTCAAGACGGTGTCAGAAAACATATTAGGATATTTGATGCAGCGATCAAAAGTTGTGAAGAGCTCAACTTTATGGAGCATTTATTCTATGTTAAAGACTATGCTTAACGTACGAGATGGAATTGACGTAAAGAAGTTTTTAAAATTGATACCGTTCCTCAAGAAAAAGTCAGTTGGTTATCGAGCAAAGAAATCAAAAGTTTTTACGCACGAGCAAATTGATTCATTCCTCAAACAAGCTAGTGATGCAAATCATCTACTGTGGAAGGTATATAAATATGGAAAAAAAGTGAAGTATGATGTTTTATTCATAATAATTATTATTATAGGTAGTTTTGATAATGGGAATATCAGGAGTATTGCGACGAGATGAATTAGTGAGAATGACCCTCGAAGATATTCAGGAAGACAAAACTGTATTGATAGTAACTGTTCCTGATACTAAAACTGATCAAAAGCGTGTTTTTACCATTACTAATCAAGATTATATAAGAATTTACTATAAATATGTAACTCTTCGACCAAAACATACTGCTATTCGTCGTCTATTTCTGAGATATGAAAATGGAAAGTGCTCGGCACAGGTTGTTGGAGTGCATACGATTGGAAAAATACCTAGTATGATTGCAAAATATCTCGGCTTACCAAAAACTATTTCCAAATTCACAACAGAAACATACTTTATTTTTGATATATATTAACATTGATTGTACTGTTTATATTATTACTGATATTCATCCCTGAAGATGAAGCAACTAAATCTATTGTTTCTGAACAATCATTATTTACATTAGACAAAAACGTATTATTTTCTTTGGACATTAACATTTTGCGATTGACTACATTTGAACTAGATGGTTCGAAATACATTGTTATTGTCATATTTCAGAAATGTTAAATGCTGTAGCGGCGTTCAGTTTGCCGGCAGTCACTATGGGAACGGCCGTAAAAATGTTTGTCGGCCGTCACTCTGGGTAACGGCCGCAAAATATCATTTTACGGCCTCTGTTGGGGCTGCAAAATGCTTGTTTTGCGTCCGGTTGCACGAAAAGCATATTAATGCAATGCAGACTTGCGGATCTAAGAGCCAATAAGTTAGTCCATCTAGCACTATAACCTCGTCTGCTTTCAGTTTCAACCACAACGACAGTCAGTTTTCATCGTCAGATGTTGGTACATTCAACACTGCAACTTCGCCTATTTCGAGTTTGCACCGTCTCCTCAAGATACCTCCGATGTGACAACACAACATCGGCTAGTGATATAATACAACTTGCTTTTAATACTGCTACTTGAAATGAAATAAATACTCACCTTAATCAATTGTTTTAATGCTGCATAAATTGCTCGACATACTTCGGGTATAAATTGTGATATAGAGGGTTTGGAAATACGGTATATATATATATATATATATATATATATATATATATATATATATATATAACTCAGGCTTCGATAAGACATTCCAGTAGCTAGGTATGACAATGTTACTTCTAATTTTATTTTTGCCGGTAATGCCGCTTTCATTACATTGTCTTGATGCTGAATCGAGCTGCCTATCAGAGACAGTAACTCGTCAAAATTTTCTGACGTAAGACGCAACGCCAACCTGTACTCAGAGAGATCTTCTCCTCTCAGTTGTTGTAGCAAAGACGAACCTCCCGTTATAGTCCTATCGCTGATCCATTTTCTTATCCATATTCGTTTTTTCTTTAATATTTCGTCCTACAACATATCAGTAAGCTCCTGTAGTAATATCGCGGAAATTGTCTCGACATATTTTCTTTTAAGCTGGCTTTGCCCCACATTCATTTTTGTAACGCACCTGATCACAAACACATTCACGACAGACTGGACTGGACTCATGTAAACGACCTGGTCCAGAGCTGGCAGTGTCCTAGCTGGCGTGCCAGTGACACTGGTGCCAGCTAATGGATACGTCTAAATCTGCCTTAAACCCTAAACAATTATTTTTCCGTAAAAATAAGGTAGGTTTATAGCTTTGTAACTTAACAGCATATATCGTTACGTATATGTATGTGGAAAAGCCAAATGGATTTGTTGGGATTTGGCGAGCAGTACATACCACGAAAATAAATTAACAAAAACTTTCTCCCTCAATTTATAATTATCGGGAAGTGTATGGAACCAGAGAAATCCTCTACATGAAGCAGGCACTTCAAAAATTTAAGTAGTTCTAAAAATCTATTCATAAGAAAGAATTATGGACCTTTCTAAAAACATATAAAATCACATAACAATGATTTCAAATAATTGATGCTGTTACACAATGGTTGACGTAAATAATTTACCTCACACCAAGACTACCCAGCAAACATGTTACACGTGGGCCTCTAGAGGCACTTTAAAAACAACCAACGGACAACATAAGTGAGCCACAATCATGATACGTCGCCGGCCCGGCTAGCCCGTGTCGCGATGGCCACCAGTAGGCCTCCAGACTACCACCCACTTCGTTACATAGCGGGACTTTAGCGGATTGACTAAGTTAGTGTGAACTGATATTGCATCGTACAGATTATGGCGCGATTGCGGGTATCCTACTAAGCAACCGCCGGCATCCCACTGTTGGGGCTTAATCAATGATTTATGCAAATCTACAGGCTATATATATATACTTATAGGTTTAACATGATGACTAAAACAAAGAAATATAATGAAAAATAAAAAATATATAATATATATATATATATATATATATATATATTGAGATGATATATTCAATAAGAAATAATATATAAAGAACATAGATGTTAAAGATTAAAATATCATAAGATAAAACAATCATAACAATAACATATGACAACAAATATAATACCAAATATGATATAAATTCAATTTGATTAGCATTATATCAAGGTATAATGTCTAGTAGCAAAATTTCTTTGAAATAATAAGTTGATTTAAGTTCAAATTCTAAGTTATTAAATAGATCATAAATTTAAGAAAATGGAAGTTTGATAATAGAAATTTGTCAAATTCATCAAACCTACAGGACTCATAAGTCATGTCCATAGATTTGTCTGGAAATTAGAATTATAAAACTTATATTATAGCGTATGTAGAATAAACAAGTATGTAAAGATTTCTATTGATTACTTAATACAAAATAAATAATCATTTGTCAATAATATTTCTCTAAACTTTAACAATTATAAATATTTATCAAGAAATCAAATTAAATTTCAATATAGCAATAATCAAAGATAAATAAATAAGCTAGATCCAAAAATCATTACAAATTATCAACAAGATAATCTTACGTTATAAGTAACATAAGACAGAATCTTGAAAGAACCAAGCACAACTAATTAATTTAACGGAAGCGAGACATTAGACACTAAAAAGATTCATTTGTTAGCGACATAAATTTAATGAAATCTATAATTTGTATGCTATGTCGATAAAAAAGGGAGTTAAAACATGTGAAAGAAATACCAACTGATAATTACTATGATTATTGACAAATGATGAGGTTGGAATTTTATAAAAAAGGAAACTTATTGTAATATTATGTTTAAATATGCGGTGAATGAAAAACCGAAAAGAAATAAATTGTATACATATGTTTTTGAATATTTCTATTGTAAAATTGCAATATATCGAAACTAGAGCTGACCAATCAGACAATAGAATGAATGGAACATTCTAGAGTGTGTAAAACTTCCGGTTATCAACAAAGGGTTGAAGAAGAAGGAGGATGAAGAGGTTGTTGTAAGAGAAGCCGAAGTGATTAGATTTTTGAATCAGTTAATGAATTTTTATAAAAAGAAGTGAAATATCATCATATCATATCTATCATAAAAATCATTTTGTGCACAATTAAATCAAAGTGTGAATCATATTCTCAGAATATGAATAGTTGTATCCAGTTTCCAATTAAATAGATTAGCATCAGGAAGAAAATGCAGCATCAAGAATGTGCGGACATTTTGTGAAGCGAAAATACAAACAGGTTGGTGATATTTAAATTTATTTTGATCAAAATAATATACAGTACTGAATTAAAAGAGTGATCATTGCAAACTTAATTAAAAATTCTAAAAGGCCGAAATAAAATAAGAATTTGAATGTAACATTAAGAATAACGAAATATGTGTAATACTATATGATAATGTTGAAGATTATATAACTTACCTGATATTTGGTTACAAATGTAGATTGCATGTAATAGTTCATAAGAATTTATAGTTTCATAAGTCACAAAATTTATCATTCACACACTTATATTATACATGTATCAAATTTCACTTGCTAAATATTTTAACAATTTAAACCGATGCACCACTAGAAACGATTTAAAACATACTGTTTGAACGCTTAAATATAATTCTTTTCCACATAAATTTGTGTTATGATACAAAAAAAGGTTTTTTTGTACCATGCAGGTGCTTTCTAAAAGCTTTTGAGAAACGATAATAAAGTTATACAAATAACTTCATAGGCGTCACATCTATATTTTGTAACATTTTAGAATATGAATTTATATAAATGATATTAGTTAATATTTTGTTTAATTTCCAACATATCTAATTTCCGTTTTTGAGACTAATCCCCTGAGAAAAGTTTAGGTATCATGAATATTAGAAAAAAAGGAATTTAAAGAAAATTAAGGTAAGAGAGAATTAATAAATTTCATTGAGCGAAACATTTAGATAAAAGAAAAATTAGAAACTTTAATAATAAATGAATTAAATTGGCATCCTAAAACTTAATTAATTGTACCTTATATAGAAGGTTATTCTTAGAATAAAAAAAAATAATCATAAATAATATCAATTAGAAAAATAAATATAACACAACAAAATTAATAAATAAGAATTAAAATATCACATATTAATCGGCACCCAAACGTGTGGCAAATATAAATAAAAAACGTATTAATAAAATAATTATAGCATTTTAATTGGCTAGCCCAAACGTGTGGCACGAATAAAAGCGGAAATTAGTTGCAAATAAAATAAAAAGATGGATACGAAAGAAACATTCAAGATTTAAAACTCCAAGAATTAAAAGATGAATTAAATAGAAGAGGATGTGACACAAAATGTATGAAGACAACACTACTAAATAGACTAACGGAAATACTCAAGAAAGAAGGAATAAATCCAGAAGAATATTTAGTAACTACAGAAAAAGGACAAGGAGAAGAAACTACAGAGCAAGTTGAAGAAAAACAGGAAGAATCTTCGAAAGAACAAAAAAAGAAGAAAGAAGACAATATTATGCAGTTTCTTATAAATATGCAACAAAATCTAGAAAAACAAGGACAAAATCTAGAATCAAAATGGGAAAAACAGGAACAAAGGATAGAAGAACAAGGACAGAAAATAGAAACGAAAATAGAGCAACAACTGGAAAAGCAGGAACTACAAATAAATAGAAGACTGGACGAAATAGAAATGAAATTTGAAAATAGCATAATAAATTTACAAAAAGGGCAACAACAAATCGAAATTACACAGAAAGAACAATCTATGAAGTTGGAAAATTTAAAGAAATATATAGAGAGAGAAGTAAAAGAGATAGATAAACTAACTATAACAAATATGCAGGCAGAAGTGAACAAAGAGATGGAGAAGAAAATCAAAGACAACCACATAGCTATTGCAAACAATAATAAAAATATAGAGGATTTGCAAGAAAATTTAAGGACGGGAATCTCAAGTAATTTAGGTATTATGGAGGAAGAAAATTACAAATTAAAATTGGAATTTAAAAAAGAAATAAACAAAACAAATGAAGATGTGAATAGAATAAATAATAAAATAAAAGATGAAAATTTAATATCTAACAAAATAAATTCAAATGAAGAAGAAATCATAAGAAGACTGAGAGAAGAACAAGAGAAAATTATATTGGAAATAGAAAACAAGAAGAAATATTTGGAGGAAGAATTGAAAAAGCAAACATCCATGGGAAGTATTAACATGCCAGTTCCCTACAATATCAACTATCACATAGATGAGAATTTGAAATTTGAAGGAAATATAAGAAAATTACATCCAAAGACTTTCATTAAAATAATTAAAAACAAGATCAAAAATTGGGAAAATTTCGATGACAAAAGAGAATTAATAAGAAGCTATTTAAATCGACAAGCTCAGATCTGGTTCACTAGTAAAGAAATGGAGTTCAAAACATTCCAGCAATTTGAAGACTCTTTCCTTAGACAATATTGGGGTGAAATTAACCAAGCATACACGAGAGAAAAGCTATATTTCGGAAAATATCAAGAAAATGGAAATTCTATGTATAATTATGCTTTACAAATTTATGCTCAGGCACAATTTCTAGATCCTATTATAAGAGAAGAAGAAATTGTTACTTATCTTTCTAGGCATTTTAAACCACAAATAGCTGAAACGATAACCATACAAAATATTAAAAATTTCGAACAGCTGACAAACTATTTAATGAGGGTAGAAAGAAACTTACAAAGGAATTTAAATACAGGAAATAATGAAAACTCAGACAGGCAAAACAATTACATTAGAAATAACCAATCTAATAATCAAAACCGTAAATAGAAATTTTAATAATACTGACAACAATAACTGGCGCAGATATAATAATCAAAATACAAATTATAGACAAAATAATAATTATAATAATCAAAACAATAGAGAACATTTAACTAATTACCCAATAAACAGACAAAATCAAAATAATAATAATTCAAATTATAATAGGAATAATAACAGAAATCAAACAAATCGATACAATAACAACAATTCTCAGCTAAATAGAACGAATTCAGAAAATGATTTAAGAAATAATACACAATCAAATACAAATTATCAAAGACGTGTAAATTTCCAAAGAAGTAGGTCTGGATAGAGAGGAGAGAACTAGACGTCCTGAAAATCTAGAACAACGTGTAGAAACTACACAAACTAACCAAACAGGTTCACAAGAGGATGTAGATGTTTCAAACAATCTACATCAGCATTTTCATTAGAGGAGGATGTGAACAGTGGTCTGTATAGTTGCATTCGTCCTTATTTGTTTCTGATTTCAGAGGACTGCCTGGAAAAGGAAAATCTAACAAATTTGATAATCATTAACGCTAAATTAAATAATGTTGATACTAAAGCAATAATTGATACAGGTTCTGAAATTTCTCTTATAAATGAAGCAATCATAACTAAACTTGGTTTAGAAACAAATGTAATTACAATACCAAAATTGAATCTAGTCACAATGAACTCGAAAAAAATAACTGAAGTAAATAAATCTATAGTGGTGAGTTTATATTTAAAGGGAAAAGAAATAATAGTACAACTTGTGATTGTAAGAAATATGGAATACGATATATTTCTTGGATCAGATGAACTCGAAAAACATCAAGTGAAGATTAACTATGAAAAAAATTATCTGATAATAAGCGGAATTGAATTGGAATTTGAATTAGGAAGAAAAAGGAAAGTACAAACAAATGAAATAAATTTTATATATGAATATGAAGAAAATGAAGACATGAGATTTGAAGAGAATAATTGGAAAGAAGAAGAAGAAAAATTGCAAGGCAATAGAAAGAATTTAATGGAAGTAGGAAGAAATATAAATAAAATTGAATTTAATTGGAGTGGTATAGATATTGTTTGTAGTAAGGAATTTAAGAGTGAAGTAAGAAAGTTAATAAAGAAACATGTGGGATTATTTTCTCAAGAATCAAGAGTTGCGAAGGATTGTATTCATGAATTAAAAGTAAGAAATATGGAAACATTCAAGACAAAAAGTTATCCGATACCATACAAATACAAGGAGGAAATGAAAAAATTGATAGAAAAATTGTTAGATGATAAAATAATAGAATATAGCACAACACCTTATATAAATCCAGTTGTAATAACAGTTAGAAGTTCAGGAGAATTAAGAGTTTGTCTGGATGGTAGAGATTTAAACAAACATACGATTCCAGAATACGAATCACTTCTCGCTATAGGAGCCATTTTGGGAAGGATTTCAGGAGCAAAAGAATTCTCGAAAATGGATTTGAAACATTCCTTTTGGTTCATACCATTAGCAGAAAATAGTAGAGATTTTACAGGTTTTATGGTTGATGGAGTCGTTTACAGATTTACAGTTGTACCTTTTGGACTACAATCAGCCACATCAGCACTTTTAAAAGCACTACATAAAATTCTAAATAAATATGAAAATTTTACTCTACATTATATCGATGATATTTTAATTTTCTCTAAAAATGAAACAGAGCATTTAAAACACCTAGAAATAATTTTTGAAGCATTAGATAAAGCTGGACTTAAATTAAACATTAAGAAGTGTGCATTTTTCCAAGAAGAAGTGACAAATTTAGGATATAAAATTGATAAAACAGGAGTATCTCTAAGCGAAGAAAGAATTAGAATCATAAAAGATTATGTAAGACCAACTAATCTAAGAACTTTGAGAGGGTTTTTAGGATTATTACATTATTTTAAAAGACTGATACCGAATTTGACAGAAATGGAAATCCCATTATTAGAGTTACTTAAGAAAAATACCAGGTGGAAATGGGATGAAAGGAAAGAAGAAGCTTTCAATAACATCAAGAAAACATTTACTGAAAATATTAAAATTTATCACCCAGATTATAATGAAACTTTTACTCTGAGAACCGATGCATCTTTGCACAGATTCGCCGGAGTATTATTACAGACACAAAAGGGAATAGAAGTTCCAATTTCTTTTGTTTCAAGAACAACAAAACCTGCAAAAAGAAATTACAGCACAAGTGAGCTGGAATTAGCAAGTATTATATTCTGTGTAGATAAACTGAGATTTTATTTAATAGGAAATCATTTTAAAATAGAAACAGACAACCAAGCTCTAACCACAATATTAAACAACAAGTATGGTAACAGTAGAATACATCGATGGGCTTTACTGTTACAAGAATATTCATTCGACATAAAATATCTACCTGGAAAGAAAAATATAGTGGCATATCCTATCACCAGAATGGAGGGAAACAAATGTAAAATGAAAAGGGAATATAAAATAGGAATTAACATAATGAAAAATACAATGAGAAACTTTACAAATATTAAAATAGTTGAAGATCAACGGAACCTCGACAATAAAATAAAACAAAAATCATTAACAAATTCAATTAATATGTATTATAAAATAATAAATAATCAAGAAGTTTATGTAATAACGAACAATTTGGCAAAAGAGATGTTAAAAGAACTTCATAAGAAATATCATCACATAGGTGTCCGAAAACCACATAAAATATTCCGAGAATCTTTTATTAGCAAAAATGACCCAAATTTGTGCAAACAAATAATCAAATATTGTGACATATGCCAATTTGCCAAAGAAAAAAATCATCATAATGAGAATTGAAATAAATCTATTATAACAAAATATCCACTAGAACTCATTGCAGTTGATTTCATATCAAATTTGACACCGAGCAGAGAAGGAAATTCTCATATATTCGTAGTTATAGATCATTTCTCAAAATTCACAGCTGCATATCCTTGCCAAAGAACTAACAAAGAAACAGTTAAAGATTGCCTAACTAAATATTTTATAAAATATGATATTCCAAAGAAATGTCAAATGGATAATGCAAGTTATTTTAATAATAAGAATTTACAAACTTGGTTAATGAAATCGAATGTACAATCAATTTACACAAGCATTAGACATCCTTGTGCAAATCCAGCTGAAAGAATAATAAAAGAAATAGTAAAATACTTAAGAATTTTAGTACACTTAGAACACTCGTTGTGGGAACAAAATTTAGATGAAATCATAGAATATATGAACAGTGTTCCAAACGAAATAACAGATATAGCGCCAACAATAATAATGAATAACCTACCTGCGAATAGGCCATGGATAAGTGAAGTAAATGGAAAATATGAAGACATTTTAAAACAAACACAAGAAAGAATTTTAAAGAATGCTCAAAAGTACATGAACAAAAAGAACGACGGACACAAGAAAACAAAATTTAAAAAAGGAGACTATGTTTAATCGAAAGCACTAAGAATACCTGATAAGAAAAACAACAAATGTTTAAAATTACAGCTGCCTTATGAAGGTCCATATGAAATAAACACAGAAAATAAATAGTTACGAATTAAAATACCCTGAATCAGAACAAATCCGTGGAATTTTCCACATATCGCAACTATACAGATACCATGATCATTCAAATGAAAATATACAACCATGTACATAGTAGATAATAAGAAATAGATAAGATAGATTTAAGTTATGTTATATAGAAACATAGGAAGTCAATTTAATTAGAAGTAAATTCAATCATAATGCAAAATTTAAATAGTGTGAACGTTTAACAAATTATTCTGGAATAAATACCAGAAAAGATTTGTAAAAGTTCAGGGAAAGTTGAGATGATATATTCAATAAGAAATAATATATAAAGATCATAGATGTTAAAGATTAAAATATCATAAGATAAAACAATCATAACAATAACATATGACAACAAATTCAGTTTCTTTAGAACATTCAGTCAACAAAAATAAGAATTTCAAGTAGTAGATCAAAATATAATACCAAATATGATATAAATTCAATTTGATTAGCATTATATCAAGGTATAATGTCTAGGAGCAAAATTTCTTTGAAATAATAAGTTGATTTAAGTTCAAATTCTAAGTTATTAAATAGATCATAAATTTAAGAAAATGGAAGTTTGATAATAGAAATTTGTCAAATTCATCAAACCTACAGGACTCATAAGTCATGTCCATAGATTTGTCTGGAAATTAGATAATTAACTTAATAATTAAGAAAGATCTAAAATTGTTGTTTAAGAACGTCAATTAAAAATGTTTCAGATAAAGATATTTAGTTTAATAAAATCTTATGCAATTTGAAACGTGACATCTAAATATTTCATAAAATAGTTTCTAGTTTGAATGAAAAATGTAAACAAAAATTTGATAAGATCACTCAATTTAAATTTAGAAATAATGGAAAATATATATATGGAAAAGAATTATAAAACTTATATTATAGCGTATGTAGAATAAACAAGTATGTACAAATTTCTATTGATTACTCAATACAAAATAAATAATCATTTGTCAATAATATTTCTCTAAACTTTATCAATTATAAATATTTATCAAGATATCAAATTAAATTTCAATATAGCAATAATCAAAGATAAATAAATAAGCTAGATCCAAAAATCATTACAAATTATCAACAAGATAATCTTACGTTATAAGTAACATAAGACAGAATCTTGAAAGAACCAAGCACAACTAATTAATTTAACGGAAGCGAGACATTAGACACTAAAAGATTCATTTGTTAGCGACCTAAATTTAATGAAATCTATAATTTGTATGCTATGTCGATAAAAAAGGGAGTTAAAACATGTGAAAGAAATACCAACTGATAATTACTATGATTATTGACAAATGATGAGGTTGGAATTTTATTAAAAAGGAAACCTATTGTAATATTACGTTTAAATATGCGGTGAATGAAAAACCGAAAAGAAATAAATTGTATACATATGTTTTTGAATATTTCTATTGTAAAATTGCAATATATCGAAACTAGAGCTGACCAATCAGACAATAGAATGAATGGAACATTCTAGAGTGTGTAAAACTTCCGGTTATCAACAAAGGGTTGAAGAAGAAGGAGGATGAAGAGGTTGTTGTAAGAGAAGCCGAAGTGATTAGATGTTTTTTGAACCAGTTAATGAATTTTTATAAAAAGAAGTGAAATATCATCATAACATATCTATCATAAATATCATTTTGTGCACAATTAAATCAAAGTGTGAATCATATTCTCAGAATATGAATAGTTGTATCCAGTTTCCAATTAAATAGATTAGCATCAGGAAGAAAATGCAGCATCTAGAAAGTGCGGACATTTTGTGAAGCGAAAATACAAACAGGTTGGTGATATTTAAATTTATTTTGATCAAAATAATATACAGTACTGAATTAAAAGAGTGATCATTGCAAACTTAATTAAAAATTCTAAAAGGCCGAAATAAAATAAGAATTTGAATGTAACATTAAGAATAACGAAATATGTGTAATACTATATGATAATGTTGAAGATTATATAACTTACCTGATATTTGGTTACAAATGTAGATTGCATGTAATAGTTCATAAGAATTTATAGTTTCATAAGTCACAAAATTTATCATTCACACACTTATATTATACATGTATCAAATTTCACTTGCTAAATATTTTAACAATTTAAACCGATGCACCACGAGAAACGATTTAAAACATACTGTTTGAACGCTTAAATATAATTCTTTTCCACATAAATTTGTGTTATGATACAAAAAAAGATTTTTTTGTACCATGCAGGTGCTTTCAAAAATCTTTTGAGAAACGATAATAAAGTTATGCAAATAACTTCATAGGCGTCACATCTATATTTTGTAACATTTTAGAATATGAATTTATATAAATGATATTAGTTAATATTTTGTTTAATTTCCAACATATCTAATTTCCGTTTTTGAAACTAATCCCCTGAGAAAAGTTTAGGTATCATGAATATTAGAAGAAGGTTATTCTTAGAATAAAAAAAATTATTCATAAATAATATCAATTAGAAAAACAAATATAACACAACAAAATTAATAAATAAGAATTAAAATATCACATATTAATCGTGTGGCAAATATAAATAAAAAACGTAATAATAAAATAATTATAGCATTTTAATATATATTGGAGTGTAATTTATATTTTTATATAATAGTAGTAGTATTTTGTTAGTAGTAAAATTTGTTAATTTTAATTTTAATTTGATTCAATGCACCAGCATTGGGATGCTATTTTATTGTATATTTATTCAATTTAAGTTAATTTTGATTTTATTATGGGCGCCAGAATTGGTTTCGCTTGCCGCTATTTCCAATTCAAATAAATATTATATAAGTCAAAGATGTTATAAATTTGTTTTACCTTTTAAACACTGCATCTCAGGGATGAGATTCGGCACTTGACGTTTGCTAGCAACAGAAATCTTATAGGTAGATATCAGAGAGAAATAAGACAAACATAGACAATTAAACGTTTTAATCAATATGAGAAAAATAATGAAATCTTTTAAATAAATCAACAAATTACTATTACATATTTGGCTTCATTAATAATATTATCATTGCGCAAACTTCGCATTAACGTTTTTAATTAACTATAAATATTATTCGACGCAACAAGTAAATTTCGCTTAATTCCTACTCTATGTTTTGAATGTACATCCAGAACGTTCAACCAAAACCATAGATCTTTATAATGCGCTTATCGTATAGTGTGTCGTTCTGTTATGATATGTTTTAGTTTACAAAATGAAGGCAAAGGTGATGTGTTTGAGATTTATCATTATTGAAATTATTATATGAACTTTAGTAAGTACGTATTTAATATGTATCTTGTGTTTTGTGTCCGTTATCAGTGGAGATTGAATAATTATTACTAATGTTTAACGAATGAATTGTTACTAGAAATGATTAACCTACATATAAATATATCAGTGAATGTTTTTTTTTATAGGAGAAGTTTTAATATACACGCGGAGAAATAATGTTCATGGTTAGCTCTTCATAATGTTGAAATGTGATGCTCTTGGAGAAAAAACGATCAGCTGTGATCGAATAAAAACGAAATCCAGGGTGTAGAAATGATGATATATGGTTTAATATCACCAGCTGATGTATCTTAATCAATTAAAGATACCTGGATGTCCATCGAAGTAATATTAATAAGGTAATTATAGTTCTTACCAAGTCTAGTCGATTTCACGAATATTTCACTTAATTTTAATGATACGGAAGATATTTTTATTTAGTTCACTTTTTAAAATTCTCTTAGACACTTTAGTTAACGTTTTTAATTGTTTGTACAAGTTATATGGGTTTTTTATATGAATTTGGAGAGGAAAAATTAAACACGTCCTCCCTCTAATCTATTTTCACGGCGTCTCCCCAAGCTTAAAATCAACAACATTCATTTATTTTAATTTTGTTTTTCATAGTTCAATTGTTGATAACAAACAATGTTTTTCCTAAATCAATATATCCATTATTGCGTTAGTGTAGATAAATTCACTACGTTTTTATGCACTTCTATAGTCACTCTGAATCACTCCATACGAACTGTTAACAAAACGTCGTGTTTGGCGTTGATCTTTTGACCTTGACGTTTTCATACAAATGATTATATCAGTGAATGTTTTTTATAGGAGAAGTTTTAATATACACGCGGAGAATAATGTTCATGATTAGTTCTTCATAATGTAGAAATGTGATGTTCTTAGAGAAAAAACGATCAGCCATGATCGAATAAAGACGAAATTCAGGATGTAGAAATGATGATATATATGGATTAATATCACCAGCTGATGTATCTTAATCAACTAAAGATACCTGGATGTCCATCGAAGTAATATTAATAAGGTAATTATAGTTCTTACCAAGTCTAGTCGGTTTCACGAATGTTTCACTTAATTTTAGTTATTCGGAAGATATTTTTTATTGAATTCACTTTTTAAAGTTCTTTTTAAACACTTAAATTAACGTTTTAAATGATTTTTACAAGTTATATGGGTTTTTGTAAGAATTTTGGAGAGGTAAAATAAAACACGTCCTCCCTCTAATCTATTTTCACGGCGTCTCCCCAAGCTTAAAATCAACAACATTCATTTATTTTAATTTTGTTTTTCATAGTTCAATTGTTGATAAACAAACATTGTTTTTCCTAAATCAATATATCCATTATTGCGTTAGTGTAGATAAATTCACTACGTTTTTATGCACTTCTATAGTCACTCTGAATCACTCCATACGAACTGTTAACAAAACGTCGCGTTTGGCGTTGATCTTTTGACCTTGACGTTTTCATAAAAATGATTAAAAGTTTATACGATATACGGGGTTTCCGAAAGTGTTTACAAAAATATAAAATTGTGATAATTAAATTTTGTTTGAAATTTTATGTAATGATATATACAGTGGTTACCATAATTATGTATAATATTACGCTCGCTTTAATTTACTTGTTGTTGTTATATTTATTTATTTGAAATATACTTTAAAAGAAAATAGATACTAAGTTAAATAGCAATCTCTTAAATTAATTTATCGATTGTATACAATAGTTAAATATTTCTTGACATGTTCAACGGATTATTTCCTTTTTACTGAATATTTACTACTGAACTACTAAGATTCACACTATCTGTATGATGCCAATTGATTCAAATTTATCTGGTAGATATGTTTCACTTTAACATTCCCTAAAATTCTATGGAATTATTCTTGATTTGATAAGAATATTCTATAGAAGTTTACCTTGATTTTCTTCCCATAATTTCATAATCATACATATTACTTATTTAATTAATTCCCAATTTAATCCTGTGTTAATTTCATGAAGAAGTTATTAACTTGTCATAATTAACTTATACTTAGTTTATCAATAAATTTCTAATTCCACTATTCCTAATTCTTATTAAGACTGATTAGATTAAATTAATTTATACTTGATTACTTAAATAATATTTCTAACTCTAGTGATCTTATATTTTAGTTACGACTGGTTGGCGTTAAATTGGTGCAGCTGGTTTATGTGAAAAATTCCACGTTCTCGATGAGTGTCAGGATGTATCAACTTATAGCTATTTATTCCATGACTGGTTTCTACTACATAAGGACCTTCATAAGGTAACTGTAACTTAGAACATATTCCTTTTTTATGATTAGGTACTCTTAATGCTTTTATTATTACCAAGTCACCCTTTTTAAATGTTTTCCTATTTCTAAGTCTAGCTAGTTTCCGTTCAATGTATTTGTCAGCTTGTCTTGATTGTATTTCTCTGGCTAATTTAATCAGTTTATTGTAGTCAATTTCACTGGACCATGGTCTGTCTGGTTCTATTCCTGTAAATAAAGATATAGGTGCTATTTCCGTGACGATATTTGGTATATTGTTTATAAAATCTGTGGTGTCATTTAGTCGTTCTTCCCACATACGGTTTTCGTAGTATGTAAGTATCCTCAGATGCTTGATCACTTCCTTAATTCCTCGTTCTGCAGGATTACTACTACGAGGTCTTATACTTGTGAAAACTTGTTGTATTTCCAGGTCTTTCAACCATTTTACTATTTTTTTGTTCCTGAAGTATGTTGCATTGTCCATTATGCATTTCTTTGGTTTCCCATATTTCTCGAAGTAGTTTCCTAGCGATTCTTTGATAGAATTTTTATTTGTTTTATTACATGGATATGTGCTAATAAATTTAGAAAAAATGTCTACGATTACCAAAATATGTTTGTTACCATTATAACTTGGTATAAGGTTTGATATGAAGTCTATCGCTACTATATCCAATGGATTTTCCGCTATGATGGATTTCGGTACATTTTCATAATGTATGTTCTTCTCCTTGGATAGTTGACATAGTTCGCACTGTTTAATAATATCCTTTATGATAGTAATGTCATTTTTCGATATATAATTCTCCCGAAATATCATGTGAGTTTTCCTAATTCCTAGATGATTAAAATCCAAATGTATTCTTTTTACAATTAATTTTGTTAAATTTTCGGATATTACATATAATTCCTTGTCATGTACTAATTTATACATTATTCCATCCTTTTCAGAACATCTTCTTTTGTATTTCTCATCTAATAACAGTTGTTCCTGCTTTATTTGTTCTAGCGAGAACATACCACTACTTCGTTTCATGATATTAATTCCCACTCTAGCTTCGTTCGTATCTCTTCTTTTCTCTCCATCCATTCTACTGATCGAGTCGTACTACATTTTGAATTCCTGGAATATGTTTAATCACGAAGTCATATTCCTGTAGAAGTAATGCCCATCGATGTATTCTGGTATTGTTCATCTTGTTGGTTAGTATCGTCAGTAGAGCCTGATTATCAGTTTCAATTATGAATTTTCCTCCCAATAAAAAATATCTGAGTTTATTTACACAGAATATGATGCTAGCAAGTTCTAATTCACTTACTCCATAATTTTTCTCTGCTCTTTTTGTTATTCTAAAGACAAATGATATGGGTACGTACATGTCATCATATTTTTGCATTAAAACTCCAGCTAGTCTGTTTTTAGATGCATCTGTCCTTAAAATGAAAGTTTTCTCATAGTTCGGATGATATAGTTTGATGTTTCGGATGAACTGATCCTTGATTTTATTGAAAGCATCTTCCTGTTTACTGGTCCAATTCCATTTCACTCCCTTTCTCAGTAATTCCATTAAGGTAATTCCAAATCGGTTAGATTTCCCAGCATCCGTTTGAAATAGTTTAGCATCCCAAGGAAGCCTCGAAGGGTTTTCAAATTTTTCGGTCTTATGTACTCTCTAATGGTTCTTACTCTCTCTGGATCCATCTCGATTCCTGTCTCTGTGATCTTGTAACCCAAATATATTACTTCTTTCTTTAAAAATTGGCATTTTTGTATGTTCAGTTTTAGTCCGTTTTCGTCAAGTTCTGCTATAATTGTTCTGAGGTGTTCTAAATGTTCTTCTATACTGTTCGAAAAAATAAGTATATCATCCACATAGTGTATTGTAAATTGGTCATATTTGTTTAGAATTTTATTCAGCGCTTTTAATAGTGCTGATGTAGCGCCTTGTATGCCAAATGGCGTTACTCGGAATTGATATACTTCCCCATTAATCTTGAATCCTACATACTTTCTGCTTTCCGGATGTAGTGATATCAGCCAGAAGCTGTGCTTCAAATCTAGCTTAGAAAAAACTTTAACTTTACTTATTTTTCCCAGTATCGATTCGATAGTTAAAGGCGATTCATACTCAGGCATTGTACATTTATTTAAATTTCGTGCATCAAGGCAAATCCTTATATCTCCATCCTTCTTCTTTACTATAACGACTGGATTGATATACGAGGTGGTACTATGGTCTATAATTCTATCTTCTAGTAATTTATTTACAGTTTTCTTTACATCTTCTTGATGTTTGTATGGTATCGGATAACTTCGCTGTTGGAATTGTTGATCTTTTTTCATTTCAATTTTATGTACATAATTTCTTGCAATTCGGGATTCCTCATTAATTAAGCTCCTATGTCCTCTCAATATTCCTATTACTTCATTTTTCCATTCTATTTTCCCATCTATATCCAAATTCCATTCCGGCATATTATTATTATTTAAATTTATTTCTCCATTGCCATCCAACATCATATCTCCACTCATTTTTCCTTCCTGCCTATAATCATATCTCTGCTCCATATCATCTTCAAATTTCTTATTATAATTAATACATTTATCTACTTCTTCTACTAACTCTTCATTTTTCCTCGAATCATCATTTTTCTCTTCATAATTAAAATTAATTTTCTCTTTATTAAAGATTATGTACATTTCTTCATAATTAATAATTGCTTTATTTTCATACAAAATATCCGATCCTAGCAATAGTTCGCATTCAATATTTTCCACTACTAACAGTTGTACCATAGTTTCTCGTTCCTTTAATCTTAATGCTACGGTTATCGTAGTATTTGAAATAGTTAGTTTTCTTTGATTTATGCCGATTAAACTTATTTTTGGCACCTTGACGAAATTTTCTTTTGATATTGTCAATTTAATTACAAATTTATCATTTATTAAAGATATTTCTGACCCGGTATCGATTGATATTTTTATGCTAATGCCTTCTATCGTTCCGTATATATAAATTAATGTTTCGTTATTTTGTTCTAGCTGGTCCTGTACCTTAAGAAATTCGCGTGGGTGAACATGGCTGCACCAACTCAACTTACCATATTCACCCTCTAGTGGAAAAACTGTTGTTCCGTACCAGAAGTTGACACGGGAACCACAACATCATCATTATTATAGATGTTGTTATTTGTATTTGTTTGATTAAAATTTGTATTACGAGTAGTTGCGTTTCTCTCTAGACTGTTTGTTCGATTAGTTCTAGTGTCACGTCTTATGTTATTTGTCCTTCTTATGTCTCCGTCAGAGTTTCTTCTCTCTCTTCTATTATAGTTATTATTTTGTTGCTGTCTCCTTTCCGGATAATTCGTCTACCTATTGTTATTATTAGTCCTATCGTTATTTCTGTCATATCGTCTATTATTGTTATTATTGTTGTTTGTGTTGTTATAATGGTTATTATTATTCTGTCTATAATTGTTATTTCTATTAAAGTCTCGTCTATCGTTAACGTTTCTATTGTAGTCATCATAGTCACGTCTATTATTGTTGTGTACCGTTCTCTGTACACGATTCAAATAGTCTAGTAGAGATTGGAAATTTGTAATGTTCTGTATTGCTATACCTTGAGTAATATTATCATTGAAATGCCTAGACAAAAATATCATTATTTCTTGCTCAGAAATTACTGGCTCTAAATATTGTGCCTGAGAAAATAAATACAAAGCATAACTACTCATATTATTGCTGTCATATCGTCTATTATTGTTGTTTGTGTTGTTATAATGGTTATTATTATTCTGTCTATAATTGTTATTTCTATTAAAGTCTCGTCTATCGTTGACGTTTCTATAATAGTCATCGTAGTCACGTCTATTATTGTTGTGTACCGTTCTCTGTACACGATTCAAATAGTCTAGTAGAGATTGGAAATTTGTAATGTTCTGTATTGCTATACCTTGAGTAATATTATCATTGAAATGCCTAGACAAAAATATTATTATTTCTTGCTCAGAAATTACTGGCTCTAAATATTGTGCCTGGGAAAATAAAGACAAAGCATAACTACTCATATTGTTGCTTCTTCTACTGTCGAATTTACCAAAATATAACTTTTCCCTAACATAGCCTTGCTCTGTTTCCCCCCAGTATTGTTTTAAAAAGTTACTTTCAAAATCGTTAAAATTATTTATGTTCACATCATTACATGTGAACCAAAGTAATGTTTGACCCTGTAAATGAGATCTAATTGTCTCTTTTAAATCCTCTATCCCTCCGATATCTTTTAATTTATTTTTAAGATATCTTAAGAAAATTCTGGGATGCATCTTATTTGTATCCCCATCAAATTTTAAGTTGCTGTCCCCATGATTATAAATATATTTGACACCTTGAATATTGTTGTCTTGATTGGCTTCGTTTTTCATAGTTTCTATCTCCTTTTCCAATTCCATCATTTTCTTCTTAAAATCTTCTTTTATTTCTCTCTCCAATCTTATAAAATCCTGTCCATTCCTCTCTTCCTTGATTTGTTTCAACTTCTTATCCATTTCCCATATTAGTTCCTTCTGCGTTTTTAAATTCATCTCCTCCGCAATCGATAAATTCAACTGAATGCCTTCTTCTACATCATCTATCCTAGCATTAGTTTTCATAATGTTTTTCTCCATTCTGCCTATTTGTTCCTTTCCTTCTTCTCGTAGTTTGCTTCCCATATCTTCTATTTCTTGTTTTCTAATGGTGCCTTCTTGCATTAAATGTCCATACAGTTTATTCATTTTCTCTTCCTGTTCTTTCTTATGTTCTTCGAACTGTTTTTTCATTTCCACCATATGTTCTGAAAATTTTTCTTCTTGTTTGTCTAGCCTTCTGTTAATTTCTTCTTGTGTACCTTTTATCTCTTCTTTTGTGTTTTTTATTATATCTTCTTTGGTACTCTTGATATCTTCTTTGGTACTCTTGATATCTTCTTTTGTGCTTTTAATATCAGCCATCAATATTTTCATCATATTTATTAACTCTTCATTTTCATTTGGTTTAGGTTTTGTATAGTGGTGAACTTCTTCCACCATACTGTCTCCTTTCTCCAGTTCCGCTGCTTCTTCAGCTTGAATGGCCATCGTCAATCGTTCTCTTAGCATTTGTTTGTTGCCCTTTGTGTCCATATTTCTGGATTTCAAATATTCCCTCAATTCATCCACCGTCAGCTCATCGATATTCATTGGTTTGTCAGCCATTATAGTTTTATAAAATTTTCCCCAGATATCTCAAAAAAAATTGTGACCTGTTCCTGTTGCTAATTTGTTTAACGAGATAACGAGTGTTATTTAAGTCGTCTAACAAACGCCATACGTTGGGCTTGCCATTTTGGAGTGTAATTTTTATTTTTTTATATATTAGTAATAGTATTTTTGTTTAATTTTAATTATGATTTAAGTTAATTTTGGTTTTATTATGGGCGCCAGAATTGGTTTCGCTTGCCGCTATTTCCAATTCAAAATAAATATTATATAAGTCAAAGATGTTATAAATTTGTTTTAGCTTTTAAACACTGCATCTCAGGGATGAGATTCGGCACTTGACGTTTGCTAGCAACAGAAATCTTATAGGTAGATACCAGAGAAAAATAAGACGAACATAGACAATTAAACGCTTTAATCAATATGAGAAAAATAATGAAATCCTTTAAATAAATCAACAAATTAATATTATATATTCAGATTCATGAATATTATCATTGCGCAAACTTCGCATGAACGTTTTTTATTAACTATAAATATTATTTAACGCAACAAGTAAATTTCGCTTAATTATTCCTACTCTATGTTTTGAATGTACATCCAGAACGTTCAACCTCAACCATACATCTTTCCAATGCGCTTATCGTATAGTGTGTCGTTCTGTTATGATATGTTTCAGTTTACAAAATGAAGACGAAAGTGACGTGTCTGAGATTTATCATTATTGAAATTATTATATGAAATTTAGTAAGTACGTATTTTAATATGCATCTAGTGTTTTGTGTCCGTTATATCAGTGGAGATTGAATAATTAATATTAATACTAAACCAACGAATTGTTACTAGAATTGATTAACCTACATATAAATATATCAGTGAATGTTTTTTATAGGAGAAGTTTTAATATACACGCGGAGAATAATGTTCATGATTAGTTCTTCATAATGTAGAAATGTGACGTTCTTGGAGAAAAAACGATCAGCTATGATCGAATAAAGACGAAATTCAGGATGTAGAAATGATGATATATATGGATTAATATCACCAGCTGATGTATCTTAATCAACTAAAGATACCTGGATGTCCATCGAAGTAATATTAATAAGGTAATTATAGTTCTTACCAAGTCTAGTCGGTTTCACGAATGTTTCACTTAATTTTAGTTATTCGGAAGATAATTTTTATTTAATTCACTTTTTAAAGTTCTTTTTAAACACTTAAATTAACGTTTTAAATGATTTTTACAAGTTATATGGGTTTTTGTAAGAATTTTGGAGAGGTAAAATAAAACACGTCCTCCCTCTAATCTATTTTCACGGCGTCTCCCCAAGCTTAAAATCAACAACATTCATTTATTTTAATTTTGTTTTTCATAGTTCAATTGTTGATAAACAAACATTGTTTTTCCTAAATCAATATATTCATTATTGCGTTAGTGTAGATAAATTCACTACGTTTTCACTTCTATAGTCACTCCGAATCACTCCATACGAACTGTTAACAAAACGTCGCGTTTGGCGTTGATCTTTTGACCTTGACGTTTTCATACAAATGATTAAAAGTTTATACGATATACGGGGTTTCCGAAAGTGTTTACAAAAATATAAAATTGTGATAATTGAATTTTGTTTGAAATTTTATGTAATGATATATACAGTGGTTACCATAATTATGTATAATATTACGCTCGACGTAATTTACTTGTTGTTGTTATATTTCTTTATTTGAAATATACTTTAAAAGAAAATAGATACTAAATTAAATAGCAATCTCTTAAATTAATTTATCGATTGTATACAATAGTTAAATATTTCTTGACATGTTCAACTTATGTCTTTACGGATTATTTCCTTTTTTACTGAATATTTACTACTGAACTACTAAGATTCACACTATCTGTATGATGCTAATTGATTCAAATTTATCTGGTAGATATGTTTCACTTTGATATATATAAAAATAAAAAAATATGTTCACCAATAGTATTGTTTTGGGTCCAGGCTAACTATCAACACAAATATTATTACTTCTACAATATATATTGTCTATTATAACCTCAGCCTCTACAGTGGAGACTATATCCTTAACAGCATTTTTCGCAAGACGCTGTTTTTGACGAGTGCTCTTTGAGATATTATGCAGGGGTTTTCTAGAGGAAACATACATTATGATGGTATCTGATGCAACAAAGGATTATGTACTTACTTTTCTATGTTTCCGGACATATCTGCTCGTTCCTTTACTCCGAACAGATTGGATACAACACACAAATCTAATAAAATTGTCGCTACAGTGATTAATTATCAATTACCACACCACAACATAACTAGGTTAGGGTGATTTTCAACACGTGTTCAACACAACGGCTAACAAATCAGCAGTAGTGCCAACTGCCAAGGTGATACTCAGTAATGCCAATGTTTTATTTTCATTACAGGTCGCATCCCGGCATGCATACTGTGTCAAAACGACATCGGCGCGACTATAACAAATTTTCAACGGGTAATTTGTGGCTAAATTACAAACATCCACCATAAATATGCGTATGTTCAGCCAAGGCGGCAAAACTGATATCATTCCAATTATTTACCGACATCGCTGTGCCGCTGCCGACGTCTAACCGCAGTTAACAGCTATGGCACAGTGTAACAAATATCTTAACAACTCAGTGAATCTCTCCTGTCAGAATAAAACTCTAAACTAAGTGTTTTCGTTCCATAATAATCGGAGAGAAATACAAATTTATCATACGAGCATCTAATATCTGTGAACAACTGTTATTTAATTATATAACTGATTCGCGTACGAGTGCTTGAACATCGTCTGTATTTTGCTCTTCTATTCTCGTGATAAATAAGTGAATTTATTTTGTGCTTTGGTGCTATTAATTACATGTGTATGTATTATCAATAGTAGACTTTTTGATCCAGTTTCTTATCAAGCTATTTTTTACTGAACAATTTACTTACATTGTTAATTACCTGGTTCAAGCTTTCTCATAAAACAGAGGCGTAGGTAAGCATATTTTTCGTTATGAATAATATATTATCCAACGAGTTCACATAAACCCACAATAAATATTATATACTGCTTTTGAGTACAAGGGCAGGGCGTTTTTCCAAAATGTTACTCAACAATTCAGTTGAAACATCTTACGTGTCAGCAGTTAAGACACCACCTAAACAATGCTTTCCAAAAAAAGATCAAGCTATTGTGATGCATGCAGAAGACAATTTAAAGTTATTCGACTACGTGCAAGAAATAGGTAATGTTATTGATCCAAAAAATATCTCGTTTGCCTCCAGAATTTCAAATAATCGAATTTCTATACATCTTGCTAACTCCGAACTTGTAGATAACCTCCTCAAATCACACCCTACAATAACAGTAAATAACACTACCATAAACATTCGTAGACTTGTCTCTCCTACTAAAAGGATCATCATATCTAATATTTCCCCCTACATTCCTCATGAACAGGTCGAAAATGTAATAAAAAATCTTGGGCTACAACTGGCATCTCCGATCTCTTTTCTAAAGGCTGGAATATCAGGCGACGAATATGCCCATATTCTCAGTTTCAGACGTCAAGCTTACGTTTTCCCCCCATTTGACAACTTTGAACTCCAAACTTCCATAGTCGTTTCATTTGATGGTAACGATAACAGAATTTTTCTATCAACCGATAATATGAATTGTTTTATCTGCAAGCAATCCGGACACATCGCCTCAAATTGCCCAAATCCACCACTCGGCATTATATCAAAGCCTACACAGTCTACACCTGAAACTACCAATACATCTACAGAAACAAGTGATTATCCACTCCCATCAACCAGTCTCCCACCAATAAGCGAAGTTCTCTCGAACAAATATACAACCCAATCCAACCGTGCTCCATTTATTGCAGAAAAACGTTGCCGTTCCGAAATCTCAAGTGACAAAGCTAGTTCTCCTGATGCTGTCGATCAATCCAACAAAATGCTTCCCCCCCTAAACCTCTCTCCGATATTCAGAAGAAAAAAAATAAGGAGGCAAGGTTGAGCACCTCTGAACAAGCTAATTTAACAGAGATAACAAACAAATGTATACAAAAAGCATACCAAGCTAATCCTGAGATCTATATCCTTCCAATAGACAATCTTGGAGCGTACTTGGAAAACAGCTTTGGAAGTCGCAATCCTTACCAGGAAGCCTTGAAGTGTACTAATGACATTAAGTCTTTTATCTCTAACCTAAATCTATTTATCTAACTCTTACAGAGAGATCGATTAAAAACAGAATAACCCGAATAACAAGAAAATTAAAAGATCAGCTTCGATTAGATTCCAAGGAACATGAAAGTGAATCAAACTAAGAGGATAACAGTTCTGACGGTTCACATCAATCACAATACTCCGCAGACTCGCAAATTTCCACAGTATCTCAGGTATCCCAAACATCGCAAAAATCCTCTTATTAATCACATAACTACTAATATTTAATTTTCACCCTAATTCAATGGAATTGTAACGGGTTTTACCCCCGTTTAGAATCTCTACAACAACTCATTAGTGATTACTCTCCTGACCTTATCTGTTTACAAGAAACGAATTTCCGAAATTCTCATAATCCGTATCTCAAAAGTTACACTGGTCACCATTTTATCTGACCTAACCTCTCACATATTTCACCAAGAATATCACCTGATCACTGAATTGGAAGCTATTGCTGTAACTGTTTGGTGCCCCTACAGAATTGTCATATGTAGCTTATACATTCCTCCTAATTACGCTTAGAAAGAATCTGAGCTCAGCAATCTAATTAATCAACTTCCTTTTCCTTTTATATTAGTCGGTGACTTCAATGCTCATAACCGGATGTGGGGCTCCGAAAGAACCTTTGGACGAGGCAAATCTGTTGAAAATGTTTTAAACATTACAAATGCTAACATTCTCAATACCGGCAGTAACACATATTTTTATGTCCAATCTGGCTCCTTCTCATCTATTGATTTGAGTATTTGCGACCCCGGGCTAGCTTCTTCGCTAACATGGAACACCATTGACAGTTTATATGACAGCAACCATCCCATCTTAATTTCCAACAACGAACAGAAAACCACAACCTCAAACTGCAAATAGAAAATAAAGAATGCAAATTGGGATCTCTTCGAGGAAACTGTCAAGGAACAATTGGATGATCTTACCCACCATGATAACATAGATGAAGCTGTTAAGCAGTTCACTAATGCAATGCTTTCCTCCGCTGAAAGATGTATAGGTAAATTCTCAATCATCCCCTCGAAGAAAACAGTTCCTTGGTGGAACGACTCCTGTTATCAAGCTTTGAAAAATTGCAACAGATCTCTTTAACAAGTACCGCAGAACTAGGAACGAACTGGATAGAATTAACTTCAAGAAGCTAAAGCTCAAGCTAGGAGAATACTTAAGTCAAGTAAAAAAGACTCGTGGAACAAATTTACCAGTACAATAACCACAGACACATCCCCAGCTCAAGTTTGGTCTAAGATACGACGAATGATAGGTCAAAACAGTAGTACAAATAAAGTATCTACTCTACTACACCAAGGAAATGTTGTCACAAACGACCAGCAAATAGCGGACATTCTTGCCCAACATTTCGAAAACAAAACTAAAATTAACAAACCCCCCTCTAACCGAATAAATATAGCTGAAAATTCCGATAATACCACCCCTAACCTTCATCCAATCAACAGTCAGTTTACCTTAGATGAATTAAATATCGTTCTTTCTCCTTTACAAAATACTGCTGCAGGGCCTGACAGCATCCCATCAATTTTCCTCAAACATTTACATCTTAAGTCAAAGATCAAACTACTCGAACTTTATAATCGAATATGATGTAGTCAGCAGTTTCCAAATACATGATGGCGGGAATCGATCATAATTCCGATCAAAAAGAATAACTCAAACACGGCAAATTCTTTTAGACCAATATCGTTAACATGCACACTATGCAAGGTACTAGAAAAATGGTCAACAAACATCTACTTTGGTTTCTCGAAAAAAATAATATACTTAACCCTGCGCAGTCAGGCTTTAGAACAAATAGATCAACCATGGATAATTTAATTATGCTTCAAACAGAAATTTATCAATCTTTTAGTGATAGAAGTGACGTTGTAGCAGTTACCCTGGACATTGATAGTGCATTCGACACTGTTTGGCAAACCTCAATCCTTCAAAAACTAATAGACTTAAAGCTTCATGGTAATATTTTCTCTTTTATACAAAATTTCTTATCAAACAGATCCTTCAAGGTAACAGCAAATGGACAAACATCTTCTGCTTATTTCCCACATAATGGTGTCCCACAAGGTGCGATACTCAGCCCCACCCCATTTATTCTTAGCATTAACGATATATGTAATTCCATAATTGCCCCAGTTAAATACACGCTCTACGCGGATGACTTCATAATTTTTTTGTCAGGGTAAAGTAACAACAAGTACATGCTGTCTACTTCAAAACGCTCTAAATTCCATCCATTATTGGTCTATAAATCTCGGCTTCAAAATCAAAAGTTATCCGTTTCAGCAGGAGAAATAGCACGATCTTTCCACTTTTATACTTAAACGACGCTCCGCTTGAACTTGTTAACCACCAAAAATTCTTAGGTGTAACATTTGACAAAAGATTGTCATGGAAACAGCAGATTATGGACTTAAAAGGAGCTTGCCTTATTAGAATGAATATTTTAAAATCACTCGCTCATCGTCAATGGGGAGCTGAAGAAGAATCACTCTTACGGATCTATAGAGCCCTCATTCGCTCTAAATTGGATTATGGAAGCATTTTATACATGAACGCTTGTACTTCATACCTTAAATCTCTTAACACAATTCAGAACACTGCTCTACGTATTTGTATTGGTGCCTTCAGGTCTACTCCTTCCGAAAGCATTTTCGTTGAGTCATTCGAACCCCCTGTATTCATACGTCCACATCGTCTACTACTATCATACTTTTGTAAAATCGCAGCCTGTCCTAACAACCCTGTCATTAACCTTATCAACTCTGTACGCATCCCAGAAGGACACCCCGAAACAATTTCAACAGCTGTGTCATCACTAAAATCACTGTTGGGAACAATTAATCTTGCAACCATGACCCCTATTAAATCTTCCAATATAGCGCCATGGACCATTAACCTACCTTTTCTTGATACTACTCTAAGTCGCTACCACAAATTGGACACCCCCAACGCAGTACTTGAGCAAGAATCCAGGAAAATTTTACTTTCTCATCAGTTTGATAAAGTTTTGTTTACCGATGCATCAAAAAACGCAGAGGGTATCGGTTATGCTGTAACCGATGGAAATTCTATAGTTGCAAGATATCGACTTCCCGACACTACCAGCGTCTATACAGCAGAGTTATTTGGAATACTGAAAGCTTTGAACACTATAACAGTATACACAGATTCTCTCTCATCGATACACTCAATGACAAACATTTATTCACTGCATCCAATAGTCCAACAAATTCACAATACCTGCCACCATCTCTATTCCAATGGTATTTTGGTTCACATCATCTGGATAATTAAACATCAGGTAGGCATCAAACGAAATATAACTTTTGTCATTTTGACGATGATATTTAGGTAATATCGAAACAATTGTAAATTTTTTAGAATTTTCAATATATTGTAGAGTTAACTAGAAACAGTAAGTTTCATTTAAAACACTAATATTCTGTTTCTGTCTACAGGAGTATATAAAAGGGCAAATGTTTATTTTGTGTAAGATACCTATTTAAATGTAATAGGTTTTTTAGCTTATAATTATAACTATTATACTCATTTCATACCTATCTCTATTACGTTTCGGTTTTATTATTTTTTTTGAACCGTCTTCCGATTTCAGTTACAATTGCGGTTTGGTCATATTAAAATATGTTTGAACTAAAATCTAAAGATCGTTTAAAACAACTGATGAACTGAAACGTAATATAGTATTTTTGAATTTAATATTTCTTTTAAATGGCCGAAAACCACGACAAAAATTTCAAAGAACGGTCACTGAAAACAAATTTAACTACTTCCGCATTTTATTTGTATAAAAATACACATGAGTAAAACTTTTATTACAACATTTATATCGACTTATTTTATTGTCAGGTCCATGAACGAGTTTCTGCTGCTACGAAAGTTAGCCAAAGAACGCTTTCCCGTATTAAAAAAGAAGCTCTGGCAAGAACGCTCAGTATCCGTATGGATCAATTCGACAAAACTGTGCTTAGAAGGTGCAAATAAGATATCACGTTGTAACGAGGTTTTCGTTACTTAAAGGTTATTTTGTGTCACCGAGTGTATTTTCATTTTGTATTTTCTGTCGCTGAGTTTATTTATTTTATATTATATATCACACGATATGTATTCTGGCCTCTGTATAAAAATTATTTTATAGTTAATGTCGACGAGTATATTTTATTTTATAGTTTATGTCGCTGAGTATATATATTCATTTATATTACATATTCTTTCCTTTGTATACAAATCATTTTATAGTTTATGCGCCGAGTATATTTTTATTTTATAGCTTATGTCGCCGAGTATATATATATATATATATATATTATAATATAATTTATGTTACTTTGATAATTTTATCTATGATTTGTCTATGTTTTTATACTGTTTATGAATTGTTGAATTGACTAGCTCAGGTTATATGATTTATATTTTTATTATTGATTTAATGGTTTAATGGAGAACATGAGAAACTTACTCTCGTTGGGTTCATGATAATTAAAATATATGAAATTTGCATTTATCAAATATTACCTTATCATTGTTTCTTACAAAAATAGTGTGAGTGTTAGCGCGGAACATACCATTCAACCTCTATGATATCATACCTTTGTCTATCATCAATATATGACATAAATAAAATGCAGAAGAGTCAAAATTTAGTATATATAATTATGAATCATCGAATTGAAAAACATTAGAACTATTAAGAAAAAAAAACTTCAGTTAAACAAATTATTATTACAAACTACTATACAAATTGAATCTTCTTATACGTGAAATTTGGCCAAATTAGTTATATATATGTCTGAATTGTTTTAAATGGTACCATATAAATTATATATACACTGACCTGTTCATAACACTTGGAAGTCTCTTTATGTGCACTCTATTCCTGTTCTCCCCTCCTGAAATGAAGCTGAACTCTCTTCAAATCGTGGAAATAAATTCGCTAGATTGTATCGCAGGTAAGTCAATATTATTTATTAAATTGTTCTTCTCACTTGACTTAAAATGTTTTGCGATGATCCTTAATGCTTTTAATCAAATACATGAGACTATCATGTAGGAATTTACTTAAAATTTACGCATAGCGTCCCTTCTCAAATTCAATAGTTGATAATTTCCACAAATAATTGTTATTTAGAAATATTTTCTGCTCTAAATGTTTCTTAGGTTATACTTTATCATTTATATTCAGTTTTTACTTAAATTTCAAACAATTTTCACTTATTTTAGTTAAATTTTTAGAAAGATTTTCTTACATGTCCATTTTCCTAAGCATCACACCACACACTCCTTTGTTTTTCCAATCAACAAACTTTTGTTGCTAGTCTTGTTATTTGAAACAAAACACTACTGAGTTGCTAGATATTTCATAGTCTTTTTATTGAATGTTTAATAGTTAATTTAATTGTCTTCTTCTTATTCCTATTGTTATTAATTATTTGTGTAAAATTTCAATATAATTCATTATACCTATTTGCATGTGAACAATTTCCAAAATATATCTTATATTTATTTACAATGATAGTATCTATCCCACTTAAATTTTAAATATCAATGAATTTACAATTATTACGTCCTTAAAATCTTTCATAATGCCTTTCAATTCATTTCTTATATATAATTTACCAATTATCTCCTATGAACTTGTCCTATCATTTAATACAATTACATATTTTTAAACATTCCATCCGCTTTACAAATATTCAATATTTAAAAATTCTAACTTACTTCTGTGGTTGAATATATTTCTATGTTTTAGTTCTATGCTACATGACGTGACGTTGTATGTAGTGACAGTTCAATGATTTCATTTCAACAAATGTGATAACTTATCTGTATATGAGTATCAAATATCCTGTAATAATAATAATTTCATGTTCTTTTCAGATTCATTTTGATATTCTACATACAATGTACATATGATCAACTGTGCTGCTAATAAAAACAATATGAATTTATAATTTACCAAGGATGGATTAAAATTTATGACTCATTGTTTACAACTGAAATCTAAGGTAACGATTTTCAATATTATTGATGTATTTATATAGTTATAAAGGATAATTGATATCATAGGTGTTTGATTTGGTATGAGATATATTTCTTACTTATAATTATACGTATAAATGATAATTCTATCTGTCTGAAGAAATTAATCTCTATTCACCATCTGACAAAGTTCAAATTTCATATATTTGTGTCTCATTCTCTTTAATATTTACTACGATAAGTTCAAATCCCCTCAAATTTAAATTTAATAAATATTGACATGGTAAATTTTTGTTTAAATTTCAATTTCCCCCAAAAAAAAACAAACTTATCGTTCCTTCACTATTTCCTAGAAAAATAATTAAAAACTTCTATACTAATTCTTGGTTGTGTAATTATCCTACCTTAATCTACTATTTACAAACAACTTATTTTATATGAGTTTAAATACTTGTAACATTATCTATTCCTCATGTTTCACTACATATTACTCAAGAATAAAATTTATAGATGTGTTCTATGTTAAAGATACCCCTTAATATTATAGTACCTGGATATATTAAACGATAACTGTTTTTACCGTTTTCAGTATCTATGATATACGGACCTTCGAATGGATATAATAATTTAGCACATTGTTCTTCATCTTTCTTTGGCATTCTTAAAGCTTTGACAATCACCATATCACCCTTATTAAACTGTGTTATCCTACGTTTCTTTTTATCTTGTTTTTTAATATACTTCTCAGCATTCCGTATAATTCTTCGATTAACCTTTTCGAGTACACTTGTCATTGTTGACTGTCTGTTTAAAATCCAGTGACGTTCTGGTTGTATACCCTTCATAATAAAAGTTGGATTCTCACTCGTTACTCCGTTTAGTAATTCGTTTATGAATTTTTCTATTTTAAATCAATATTCACATCTTCAAATGCAGATTTTGGATTCTCATTTATGATTATTCTATTAATATTTCATAAAATATACTTAATTTGTCTCATTGTCAATTCAGATATTCATAACATTCCTACTTTTAATTCTCCCTACTACTCATATCCATACTAATACTTGCTTATATATCATATTCATATTTCAACATTTTCATTATACTTTATTTTATATATACTCATCATTTCATATTTCATTTTACATATTCATTTTTCATTATAATTAAACATTTCTTAAATTCATATTTATATATCTCAGTATTAATTTCCTTATTCTTCCATATATCTCCAAATATTCTATAAATATCAATTGACATCAAAACATCATCTCATATATTCTAATCTATATAATTCATCTAACTATCTCCATTCTTCTCATTTGTTTAATTATTATGTCTTATTCCATTTATTTTCTAAATATGTGAAATTCTATTTAATATTTTTAGTTGTACATGATTTCATCCCCTCTATCTTATATCTTCCTGTTTCATTTCTATATAACGCCAGTACTTCATCTAATTTATTTATCATTACTTATTTGTTTGCCGTGTTTGAATTTCCCTCTGTATACTCTAAACTATTTATTCCATTCCTAAGTTTCACCTAATAAGTTTCGATTTATATTATATGATATGTATAATATATATATTTTTCTTCTTAATTTCTAGATTCTTAATAAAGAAGTGTGGAGAATCGTTTGGAATATCATCTGCTTAATCAACAAAGAACACGATCTATCCTATAATATTATCTAGCATGATATACTTAATTAATATTGAATTTTATTTTAATCTATACTTATGTCTATTATTTTATTTACAGCTTTTTCTGACCTAACCTATCTCTATCTTTGTACATTGTTTATAATAAAAATTTTATCTTAACTTCATTTCTGTTTTTTATAATTGTTATGTGATATTAATAAATTTATCTTCCAGTTTATTTTATTATCCTTTTCCTGTCCATTCCATAGCTTTTTCGTTTCCAAGCTTCCTTCCAATCATCATGTTATACTATTTAATTTACTATTCTTTTCCTAACTTTTTTCTGATGTTCTTCTCTTGTTGTTTGTTTCTCATTACACTTCTGAATTTTCTTTCTGTTCTCTATCATATGCTTCTTAATTTTGCAGTCCCATATCTCATTTATTTCTTCCCATAAATCTAATAAAATCTGTGTCTCAAATTCTTCCACCTTATTCATTTCATTCATTATTATTTTGATGAAAGCATTTGTGTATATTATCATCATTTTATCATCACATTTTATTCTTGTTAGTACATTATGATTGTAAAATTCTCCTAGGCATCCTATATCTCTTACATTTCCTCTCATATTTGCTCCTATATCTTCTACTGTGTCTTTCAATCTTCGGTTCATCTCAAGTACTTCCTTGTGATATTGACTATCCATCGTTTTAATATCGAATGCAACACCTACATCCATATTTCCATTGTATATGATTCCTCCTCCATTTCTTCTTACAGTATCCTCCATTTCTTCTACCGTTTCCTGTAATTTCCTATTCCTCTCTTCTAATTCCCTATTAAATGATCTACCCATGACTTCTGACCTTTTTTCATATGTTCCTGTTTGTTCCTCCAGTCTAACATTTAAATCCTGGACTTTCTGATCCACCTTCTGTATTATTTCTTCATTTGTTTGTCCTTGTACTTTTATATGTTCCACTTCTCGAATTATATTTTCATTTTGTTTATTGACTTCTAGTACAATAGTTCCTGATAAATTTTCTTCCAAACCTCTACCCCATTCTTGAATTTCTTGATTAACATGTTTTTCTATCTCTTCCCGGATTTTGATTCCATTTTCTTGAATCTCCGTTCTTAAATTTTTATTTTGATCTTCCATATTTTGTTGCACCTTATCGATTCTTCCTTTAAATTCTTCATTTTCCATCCTAAGTTTCTTAAATTCCTTGATACTTTCTAATTTCACATCTTCAATTTTCTTTTCCAATTTGTCTATGTTCCCACTCATTTTATCCATCTTCCCATTTAAACTCCCCTCTATTCTATTTATATTTCCATTCAAATTTTCCTCCATTTTGTTCATATTTCCATTTATGGTGTCTATCTTACCATTTAAATATCCCCTCATACTATTTATGATTTCATTTAGACTCTTCAGAATTTGCTGCATCCATTGTTCATTGATATTCATTCCTCCTTGTATTTCCCTTCTCTCTTGTATCCTCTCTCCTTGCTCATCTGCTTCCTCATCTCCTGTCGAGTCTTCCTCTGGTACATTTCCTTCAGGTTGTTGTCCCTGCTCTAAATAATGTACTTGGAAATCTCCTCTACCATGCCTTCTTTCTTCTCTTTCCTCTTCCGATCCGCTATCTGTACCTACCTGTTTGCCGTCCCTTAACATCATTCTCTTTTCCATTTTAGATTTTTAATATAGTCAATAAAAATTTTAATATTGTTTATATATAATTTAATTATTCTTATCAACAGTCTATCAACAATTTTTTTACCTCGCACCTCACGTTTTTGGTGTCAATTATAATTATGTTTTAATATTATTGGATATTTAATTGCCTAATTGCCCCACGTTTCGGGTGCCATTTATAATATTATAAATTTTTATAATTTTTTTATCTATGTTTTTAACTTTGAGAAAGTATAGCTCATGGTGAGTTTAGTTATATTTTTATTATTGATTTAATGGTTTAATGGAGAACATGAGAAACTTACTCTCGTTGGGTTCATGATAATTAAAATATATGAAATTTGCATTTATCAAATATTACCTTATCATTGTTTCCTACAGAAATAGTGTGAGTGTTAGCGCGGAACATATCATTCAACCTCTATGATATCATACCTTTGTCTATCATCAATATATGACATAAATAAAATGCAGAAGAGTCAAAATTTAGTATATATAATTATGAATCATCGAATTGAAAAACATTAGAGCTATTAAGAAAAAAAAAACTTCAGTTAAACAAATTATTATTACAAACTACTATACAAATTGAATATTCTTAGACTTAGAGAATAGTTATACGTGAAATTTGGCCAAATTAGTTATATATATGTCTGAATTGTTTTAAATGGTACCATATAAATTATATATACACTGACCTGTTCATAACACTTGGAAGTCTCTTTATGTGCACTCTATTCCTGTTCTCCCCTCCTGGAATGAAGCTGGACTCTCTTCAAATCGTGGAAATAAATTCGCTAGATTGTATCGCAGGTAAGTCAATATTATTTATTAAATTGTTCTTCTCACTTGACTTAAAATGTTTTGCGATGATCCTAAATGCTTTTAATCAAATACATGAGACTATCATGTAGGAATTTACTTAAAATTTACGCATAGCGTCCCTTCTCAAATTCAATAGTTGATAATTTCCACAAATAATTGTTATTTAGAAATATTTTCTGCTCTAAATGTTTCTTAGGTTATACTTTATCATTTATATTCAGTTTTTACTTAAATTTCAAACAATTTTCACTTGTTTTAGTTAAATTTTTAGAAAGATTTTCTTACATGTCCATTTTCCTAAGCATCACACCACACACTCCTTTGTTTTTCCAATCAACAAACTTTTGTTGCTAGTCTTGTTATTTGAAACAAAACACTACTGAGTTGCTAGATATTTCATAGTCTTTTTATTGAATGTTTTATAGTTAATTTAATTGTCTTCTTCTTATTCCTATTGTTATTAATTATTTGTGTAAAATTTCAATATAATTCATTATACCTATTTGCATGTGAACAATTTCCAAAATATATCTTATATTTATTTACAATGATAGTATCTATCCCACTTTAAATTTTAAATATCAATGAATTTACAATCATTACGTCCTTAAAATCTTTCATAATGCCTTTCAATTCATTTCTTATATATAATTTACCAATTATCTCCTATGAACTTGTCTTATCATTTAATACAATTACATATTTTTAAACATTCCATCCGCTTTGCAAATATTCAATATTTAAAAATTCTAACTTACTTCTGTGGTTGAATATATTTCTATGTTTTAGTTCTATGCTACATGACGTGACGTTGTATGTAGTGACAGTTCAATGATTTCATTTCAACAAATGTGATAACTTATCTGTATATGAGTATCAAATATCCTGTAATAATAATAATTTCATGTTCTTTTCAGATTCATTTTGATATTCTAGATACAATATACATATGATCAACTGTGCTGCTAATAAAAACAATATGAATTTATAATTCACCAAGGATGGATTAAAATTTATGACTCATTGTTTACAACTGAAATCTAAGGTAACGATTTTCAATATTATTGATGTATTTATATAGTTATAAAGGATAATTGATATCATAGGTGTTTGATTTGGTATGAGATATATTTCTTACTTATAATTATACGTATAAATGATAATTCTATCTGCCTGAAGAAATTAATCTCTATTCACCATCTGACAAAGTTCAAATTTCATATATTTGTGTCTCATTCTCTTTAATATTTACTACGATAAGTTCAATATATATATTTTGAAGTATTTTTCTTGGGAAAGGTTCAGATTAAAACTCTTGTATGTTAACTTGACGTTTCGCCTTAAATATAAGGCTTTTTCAAAAGTTTTTATTATAAATTCAAAATATAAAATACATAATTTGTAAAACAGTGACAATACTAAATTGACATTAAAGGTGACAAATAGAATAAACGTAGTTATGAATTTTCAAAAGAGTACGTACCTTGACAACTATCTTTAAGGCAATGTGTCTTACTTTATTTCTAATATTTAAATTTAGAGAGTGTTTGAAAATGTTAATGGATACATTCTAATTATATTATTGGTTTATTTTATTTTTTATAATTATGAGGATATATGTAAAAGGTTATGATAAATTTTGCTCAATTTTTCTATGTCTTTCTTATCATTCAGTGCTTCAGGTTCATTTTTTATTGCAATAATTTCTTTAATTTTCAGTTTAGTGATGTTTTGGTCTTTGTAAATAATTTTTGTGTTTTGAAAATCAAATTCATGTTTTTCATGTTTATGAAGTGCAGCTGAAGCATTTTTTGTGTATTTATGACCATTTATTCGATTGTCTAAGTATTGGGTGGTCATTCCGACATATTTTTTGGACAATTAAGACAAGAACTAGAAAATAAAAATAAAATAAACCAATAATATAATTAAAATGTATCCATTAACATTTTCAAACACTCTCTAAATTCAAATATTAGAAATAAAGTAAGACACATTGCATTAAAGATAGTTGTCAAGGTACGTACTCTTTTGAAAATGCATAACTACGTTTATTCTATTTGTCACCTTTAATGTCAATTTAGTATTGTCACTGTTTTACAAATTATGTATTTTATATTTTGAATTTATAATAAAAACTTTTGAAAAAGCCTTATATTTAAGGCGAAACGTCAAGTTAACATACAAGAGTTTTAATCTGAACCTTTCCCAAGAAAAATACTCCAAAAAATAATATATTAATGGTTCAAGAACATTCCTCCAATATATATATATATATATATATATATATATATATATATATATATATATATATATATATATTCATGTATATTACGTATCCACATTATATATTCTTTCCTTTGTATACAAATCATTTTATAGTTTATGCCGCCGACTATAATTTCATTTGATAGTTTATGTCACCAAGTATATATTTAATTTATATTATGTATCACCCGTCACATATTCGTTCCTTTGTATATAAATCATTTTATAGTTTATGCGCCGAGTATATTTTCATTTTATAGTTTATGTCGACGAGTTTATATAATCATTTATATATCGCATCTACCCGCTATAAATTTCAACCATGATATTTTTATTCCTTTTACTATCTGGTTGCGATGGAGAAATCATTTTTCTGTGGAAAATATTTATTTCGATTTTAAACTCAACATTTCAATGTACTGGTTTCCCCACTGTCACTAGATAGATATTGGTAGAAGCGCGCAGGTCGAACTAATCGAGAGAGGGGCAAAAATAAAGTTGAAGGCAGGTGGATTTTAAATCGAACATGGAGTACCGAAGTGCTGACTAACCGAAGCAGAAGCGAGAAATTGTGCACCGTCCGCCGAAAGTTGTTTAGCTTTGTTTTGCCGATCACCGACAATTTCTTTTCGAGTTTTTTTTCGAACTTTAAAAAATTTCTCGATAATTTCGTTGCTGTAAAGGTAAGAGCTTATAGTAATAAAAATCCGAAAAATAAATGGTCTTTTCAATTATAAATTTAAAATATTCTGCAGCTGATTTTCATTTTAAAATAAGTTGGAATATCTTGCAAATTGGAGTGTGGTAAACAATTTATATATCGCATCTGATTTAATTTAAATCTAGAATCCCCAGTTTTAGTATCTTTCCCGAATTTTCTTTTTAGTGAGTTTCTTGTGATTAGTTCCGTTCTTTAATACCTTTTTCGATTTGTAGGGAAAATTCTTGATTGAAATCTCCGGTAGCGCCAGGCATACATAAACGCTAGGGCTTCCTGATATTTTAAATCTAGAATTCCCATTCTTTGATAACTTTTCCGATTTTAGGGAGAATTTTGATTGAAATCTCCCGTAGCGCCAGGCATACATAAACGCTAGGGCTTCCTGATATTTTAAATCTAGAATTCCCATTCTTTGATAACTTTTCCGATTTTAGGGAGAATCTTGATTTAAATCTCCGGTAGCGCCAGGCATACATAAACGCTAGGGTTTCCTGATATTTTAAATCTAGAATCCCCAGTTTCAATACCTTTCTTGACTTTTCTTTATAGTGCGTTTCTTGATATTAGTTCCGTTCTGTAATACCTTTTTTTAGCGATTTGTAGGGAAAAATCTTGATTGAAATCTCCGGTAGCGCCAGGCATACATAAACGCTAGGGCTTCCTGATATTTTAAATCTAGAATACCCAGTTTCAATACCTTTCCCGACTTTTCTTTTTAGCGGGTTTCTTGATATTAGTTCCCATTCTTTAATACCTTTTCCGATTTTTGGGGAGAATCTTGATTGATATCTCCGGTAGCGCCAGGCATACATAAACGCTAGGGCTTCCTGATATTTTAAATATAGAATCCCAAGTTTTAAATATCTTTCCCGATTTTTCTTTTTAGTAGGCTTCCTGATATTAGTTCCAGTTCTTTAATACCTTTTCCGATTTTGAGGGAGAATTTTGATTGAAATCTCCGGTAGCGCCAGGCATACATGAACGCTAGGGCTTCCTGATATTTTAAATCCATAATCCCCAATTTTAGTATCTTTCCCGACCTTTCTTTGTAGTGAGCTTCCTGATATTAGTTCCGTTCTTTGATACCTTTTTCGATTTTTAGGGAAATTCTTGATTGGAATCTCGGGGGGCGCCAGGCATACATGAACGCTAGAGCTTTCTGATTTTTTAAATCTAGAGTTCCCATTCTTTAATACCTTTTCCGATTTTGCAGGGAGAATCTTGATTGAAATCTCCGGTAGCGCCAGGCATACATAAACGCTAGGGCTTCCTGATATTTTAAATCTAGAATCCCCAGTTTCAATACTTTTCTCGACTTTTTTTTAGTGGGTTTCCTGATATTAGTTCCGTTCTTTAATACCTTTCGATTTGTAGGGAAAATACTTGATTGAAATCTCCGGTAGCGCCAGGCATACATAAACGCTAAGGCTTCCTGATATTTCAAATCTAGAATCCACAGTTTCAATACCTTTCCCGACTTTTCTTTTTAGTGGGTTTCTTGATATTAGTTCCGTTCTGTAATATTTTTTTCCATTTGTAGGGAAAATTCTTGATTGAAATCTCCGGTAGCGCTAGGCATACATAAACGCTAGGGCTACCTGATATATTCAATCTAGAATTCCCATTCTTTGATAACTTTTCCGATTTTAGGGAGAATCTTGATTTAAATCTCCGGTAGCGCCAGGCATACATAAACGCTAGGGCTTCCTGATATTTTAAATCTAGAATCCCCAGTTTCAATACCTTTCTCGACTTTTCTTTTTAGTGGGTTTCTTGATCTTAGTTCCGTTCTGTAATACCTTTTTTTCGAGTTGTAGTGAAAATTATTGATTGAAATTTCCTGTAGCGCCATGCATACATAAACGCTAGGGTTTCCTGATATTTTAAATCTAGAGATCCCATTCTTTGATAACTTTTCCGATTTTAGGGAGAATCTTGATTGAAATCTCCGGTAGTGCCAGGCATACATAAACGCTAGGGCTTCCTGATATTTTAAATCTAGAATTCCCATTCTTTGATAACTTTTCCGATTTTAGGGAGAATCTTGATTGAAATCTCCGGTAGTGCCAGGCATACATAAACGCTAGGGCTTCCTGATATTTCAAATCTAGAGTTCCCATTCTTTGATAACTTTTCCGATTTTAGGGAGAATCTTGATTGAAATCTCCGGTAGCGCCAGGCATACATAAACGCTAGGGCTTCCTGATATTTTAAATCTAGAATCCCCAGTTTCAATACTTTTCTCCAATTTTTTTTTAGTGGGTTTCTTGATATTAGTTCTGTTCTGTAATACCTTTTTTCTCGATTTGTAGGGAAAATTCTTGATTGGAATCTCCTGTAGCGCCAGGCATACATGAACGCTAGGGCTTCCTGATATTTTAAATCTAGAATCCCCAGTTTCAATACTTTTCTCCAATTTTTTTTAGTGGGTTTCTTGATATTAGTTCTGTTCTGTAATACCTTTTTTTTCGATTTGTAGGGAAAATTCTTGATTGAAATCTCCTGTAGCGCCAGGCATACATAAACGCTAGGGCTTCCTGATATATTAAATCTAGAGTTCCCATTCTTTGATAACTTTTCCGATTTTAGGGAGAATCTTGATTGAAATCTCCGGTAGTGCCAGGCATACATAAACGCTAGGTCTTCCTGATATTTTAAATCTAGAATCCCCAGTTTCAATACCTTTCCCGACTTTTCCTTTTAGTGGGTTTCTTGATATTAGTTCCGTTCTTTAATACCTTTCGATTTGTAGGGAAAATTCTTGATTGAAATCTCCGGTTGCGCCAGGCATACATAAACGCTAGGGCTTCCTGTTATTTTGAATCTAGAATTCTCATTCTTTGATAACTTTTCCGATTTTAGGGAGAATCTTGATTGAAATCTCCGGTAGCGCCAGGCATACATAAACGCTGGGGCTTCCTGATATTTCAAATCTAGAATCCACAGTTTCAATACCTTTCCCTACTTTTCTTTTTAGTGGGTTTCTTGATATTAGTTCCGTTCTGTAATACCTTTTTTCGATTTGTAGGGAAAATTCTTGATTGAAATCTCCGGTGGCGCTAGGCATACATAAACGCTTGTGCTTCCTGATATTTTAAATCTAGAATTCCCATTCTTTGATAACTTTTCCGATTGTAGGGAGAATCTTGATTGAAATCTCCGGTAGCGCCAGACATACATGAACGCTAGGGCTTCCTGATATTTCAAATTTAGAATCCCCAGTTTCAATACATTTCTCGACTTTTCTTTTTAGTGGATTTCTTGATATTAGTTCCCATTATTTAATACCTTTTCCGATTTTTAGGGAGAATCTTGATAGAAATCTCCGGTAGCGTCAGGCATACATAAACGCTAGGACTTCCTGATATTTTAAATCTAGAGTCCCCAGTTTTAGATATCTTCCCCGATTTTTCTTTTTAGTTGGCTTCCTGATATTAGTTCCAATTCTTTAATACCTTTTGCGATTTTTAGGGAGAATATTGATAGAAATCTCCGGTAGCGCCTGGCATACATAAACGCTAGGGCTTCCTGATATTTTAAATCTGGAATCACCAGTTTCAATACCTTTCCCGCCTTTTCTTTTTAGTGGGTTTCTTGATCTTAGTTCCGTTCTGTAATACCTTTTTTTCGATTTGTAGTGAAAATTATTGATTGAAATTTCCTGTAGCGCCATGCATACATGAACGCTAGGGCTTCCTGATATTTTAAATCTAGAGATCCCATTCTTTGATAACTTTTCCGATTTTAGGGAGAATCTTGATTGAAATCTCCGGTAGTGCCAGGCATACATAAACGCTAGGGCTTCCTGATATTTTAAATCTAGAATTCCCATTCTTTGATAACTTTTCCGATTTTAGGGAGAATCTTGATTTAAATCTCCGGTAGCGCCAGGCATACATAAACGCTAGGGTTTCCTGATATTTTAAATCTAGAATCCCCAGTTTCAATACCTTTCTTGACTTTTCTTTATAGTGCGTTTCTTGATATTAGTTCCGTTCTGTAATACCTTTTTTTAGCGATTTGTAGGGAAAAATCTTGATTGAAATCTCCGGTAGCGCAAGGCATACATAAACGCTAGGGCTTCCTGATATTTTAAATCTAGAATACCCAGTTTCAATACCTTTCCCGACTTTTCTTTTTAGCGGGTTTCTTGATATTAGTTCCCATTCTTTAATACCTTTTCCGATTTTTAGGGAGAATCTTGATAGAAATCTCCGGTAGCGTCAGGCATACATAAACGCTAGGACTTCCTGATATTTTAAATCTAGAGTCCCCAGTTTTAGATATCTTCCCCGATTTTTCTTTTTAGTTGGCTTCCTGATATTAGTTCCAATTCTTTAATACCTTTTCCGATTTTGAGGGAGAATTTTGATTGAAATCTCCGGTAGCGCCAGGCATACATGAACGCTAGGGCTTCCTGATATTTTAAATCCATAATCCCCAATTTTAGTATCTTTCCCGACCTTTCTTTGTAGTGAGCTTCCTGATATTAGTTCCGTTCTTTGATACCTTTTTCGATTTTTAGGGAAATTCTTGATTGGAATCTCGGGGGGCGCCAGGCATACATGAACGCTAGAGCTTTCTGATTTTTTAAATCTAGAGTTCCCATTCTTTGATACCTTTTCCGATTTTGCAGGGAGAATCTTGATTGAAATCTCCGGTAGCGCCAGGCATACATAAACGCTAGGGCTTCCTGATATTTTAAATCTAGAATCCCCAGTTTCAATACTTTTCTCGACTTTTTTTTAGTGGGTTTCCTGATATTAGTTCCGTTCTTTAATACCTTTCGATTTGTAGGGAAAATACTTGATTGAAATCTCCGGTAGCGCCAGGCATACATAAACGCTAAGGCTTCCTGATATTTCAAATCTAGAATCCACAGTTTCAATACCTTTCCCGACTTTTCTTTTTAGTGGGTTTCTTGATATTAGTTCCGTTCTGTAATATTTTTTTCCATTTGTAGGGAAAATTCTTGATTGAAATCTCCGGTAGCGCTAGGCATACATAAACGCTAGGGCTACCTGATATATTCAATCTAGAATTCCCATTCTTTGATAACTTTTCCGATTTTAGGGAGAATCTTGATTTAAATCTCCGGTAGCGCCAGGCATACATAAACGCTAGGGCTTCCTGATATTTTAAATCTAGAATCCCCAGTTTCAATACCTTTCTCGACTTTTCTTTTTAGTGGGTTTCTTGATCTTAGTTCCGTTCTGTAATACCTTTTTTTCGAGTTGTAGTGAAAATTATTGATTGAAATTTCCTGTAGCGCCATGCATACATAAACGCTAGGGCTTCCTGATATTTTAAATCTAGAGATCCCATTCTTTGATAACTTTTCCGATTTTAGGGAGAATCTTGATTGAAATCTCCGGTAGTGCCAGGCATACATAAACGCTAGGGCTTCCTGATATTTTAAATCTAGAATTCCCATTCTTTGATAACTTTTCCGATTTTAGGGAGAATCTTGATTGAAATCTCCGGTAGTGCCAGGCATACATAAACGCTAGGGCTTCCTGATATTTCAAATCTAGAGTTCCCATTCTTTGATAACTTTTCCGATTTTAGGGAGAATCTTGATTGAAATCTCCGGTAGCGCCAGGCATACATAAACGCTAGGGCTTCCTGATATTTTAAATCTAGAATCCCCAGTTTCAATACTTTTCTCCAATTTTTTTTTAGTGGGTTTCTTGATATTAGTTCTGTTCTGTAATACCTTTTTTCTCGATTTGTAGGGAAAATTCTTGATTGGAATCTCCTGTAGCGCCAGGCATACATGAACGCTAGGGCTTCCTGATATTTTAAATCTAGAATCCCCAGTTTCAATACTTTTCTCCAATTTTTTTTAGTGGGTTTCTTGATATTAGTTCTGTTCTGTAATACCTTTTTTTTCGATTTGTAGGGAAAATTCTTGATTGAAATCTCCTGTAGCGCCAGGCATACATAAACGCTAGGGCTTCCTGATATATTAAATCTAGAGTTCCCATTCTTTGATAACTTTTCCGATTTTAGGGAGAATCTTGATTGAAATCTCCGGTAGTGCCAGGCATACATAAACGCTAGGTCTTCCTGATATTTTAAATCTAGAATCCCCAGTTTCAATACCTTTCCCGACTTTTCCTTTTAGTGGGTTTCTTGATATTAGTTCCGTTCTTTAATACCTTTCGATTTGTAGGGAAAATTCTTGATTGAAATCTCCGGTTGCGCCAGGCATACATAAACGCTAGGGCTTCCTGTTATTTTGAATCTAGAATTCTCATTCTTTGATAACTTTTCCGATTTTAGGGAGAATCTTGATTGAAATCTCCGGTAGCGCCAGGCATACATAAACGCTGGGGCTTCCTGATATTTCAAATCTAGAATCCACAGTTTCAATACCTTTCCCTACTTTTCTTTTTAGTGGGTTTCTTGATATTAGTTCCGTTCTGTAATACCTTTTTTCGATTTGTAGGGAAAATTCTTGATTGAAATCTCCGGTGGCGCTAGGCATACATAAACGCTTGTGCTTCCTGATATTTTAAATCTAGAATTCCCATTCTTTGATAACTTTTCCGATTGTAGGGAGAATCTTGATTGAAATCTCCGGTAGCGCCAGACATACATGAACGCTAGGGCTTCCTGATATTTCAAATTTAGAATCCCCAGTTTCAATACATTTCTCGACTTTTCTTTTTAGTGGATTTCTTGATATTAGTTCCCATTATTTAATACCTTTTCCGATTTTTAGGGAGAATCTTGATAGAAATCTCCGGTAGCGTCAGGCATACATAAACGCTAGGACTTCCTGATATTTTAAATCTAGAGTCCCCAGTTTTAGATATCTTCCCCGATTCTTCTTTTTAGTTGGCTTCCTGATATTAGTTCCAATTCTTTAATACCTTTTGCGATTTTTAGGGAGAATATTGATAGAAATCTCCGGTAGCGCCTGGCATACATAAACGCTAGGGCTTCCTGATATTTTAAATCTGGAATCACCAGTTTCAATACCTTTCCCGACTTTTCTTTTTAGTGGGTTTCTTGATCTTAGTTCCGTTCTGTAATACCTTTTTTTCGATTTGTAGTGAAAATTATTGATTGAAATTTCCTGTAGCGCCATGCATACATGAACGCTAGGGCTTCCTGATATTTTAAATCTAGAGATCCCATTCTTTGATAACTTTTCCGATTTTAGGGAGAATCTTGATTGAAATCTCCGGTAGTGCCAGGCATACATAAACGCTAGGGCTTCCTGATATTTTAAATCTAGAATTCCCATTCTTTGATAACTTTTCCGATTTTAGGGAGAATCTTGATTGAAATCTCCGGTAGTGCCAGGCATACATAAACGCTAGGGCTTCCTGATATTTCAAATCTAGAGTTCCCATTCTTTGATAACTTTTCCGATTTTAGGGAGAATCTTGATTGAAATCTCCGGTAGCGCCAGGCATACATAAACGCTAGGGCTTCCTGATATTTTAAATCTAGAATCCCCAGTTTCAATACTTTTCTCGACTTTTTTTTAGTGGGTTTCTTGATATTAGTTCTGTTCTGTAATACCTTTTTTCTCGATTTGTAGGGAAAATTCTTGATTGGAATCTCCTGTAGCGCCAGGCATACATAAACGCTAGGGCTTCCTGATATTTTAAATCTAGAGTTCCCACTCTTTGATAACTTTTCCGATTTTAGGGAGAATCTTGATTGAAATCTCCGGTAGCGCCAGGCATACATAAACGCTAGGGCTTCCTGATATTTTAAATCTAGAATCCCCAGTTTCAATACCTTTCTCGACTTTTTTTTTAGTGGGTGTCTTGATATTAGTTCTGTTCTGTAATACCTTTTTTTCGATTTGTAGGGAAAATTCTTGATTGAAATCTCCTGTAGCGCCAGGCATACATAAACGCTAGGGCTTCCTGATATTTTAAATCTAGAGTTCCCATTCTTTCATAACTTTTCCGATTTCAGGGAGAATCTTGATTGAAATCTCCGGTAGTGCCAGGCATACATAAACGCTAGGTCTTCCTGATATTTTAAATCTAGAATCCCCAGTTTCAATACCTTTCCCGACTTTTCCTTTTAATGGGTATCTTGATATTAGTTCCGTTCTTTAATACCTTTCGATTTGTAGGGAAAATTCTTGATTGAAATCTCCGGTTGCGCCAGGCATACATAAACGCTAGAGCTTCCTGTTATTTTGAATCTAGAATTCCCATTCTTTGATAACTTTTCCGATTTTAGGGAGAATCTTGATTGAAATCTCCGGTAGCGCCAGGCATACATGAACGCTGGGGCTTCCTGATATTTCAAATCTAGAATCCACAGTTTCAATACCTTTCCCTACTTTTCTTTTTAGTGGGTTTCTTGATATTAGTTCCGTTCTGTAATACCTTTTTTCGATTTGTAGGGAAAATTCTTGATTGAAATCTCCGGTGGCGCTAGGCATACATAAACGCTTGTGCTTCCTGATATTTTAAATCTAGAATTCCCATTCTTTGATAACTTTTCCGATTGTAGGGAGAATCTTGATTGAAATCTCCGGTAGCGCCAGACATACGTGAACGCTAGGGCTTCCTGATATTTCAAATTTAGAATCCCCAGTTTCAATACCTTTCTCGACTTTTCTTTTTAGTGGGTTTCTTGATATTAGTTCCCATTATTTAATACCTTTTCCGATTTTTAGGGAGAATCTTGATAGAAATCTCCGGTAGCGTCAGGCATACATAAACGCTAGGACTTCCTGATATTTTAAATCTAGAGTCCCCAGTTTTAAATATCTTCCCCGATTTATCTTTTTAGTTGGCTTCCTGATATTAGTTCCAATTCTTTAATACCTTTTGCGATTTTTAGGGAGAATATTGATAGAAATCTCCGGTAGCGCCTGGCATACATAAACGCTAGGGCTTCCTGATATTTTAAATCTGGAATCACCAGTTTCAATACTTTTCCCGACTTTCCTTTTTAGTGGGTTTCTTGATATAAGTTCCCATTCTTTAATACCTTTTCCGATTTTTAGGGAGAATCTTCATAGAAATCTCCGGTAGCGTCAGGCATACATAAACGCTAGGACTTCCTGATATTTTAAATCTAGAATCCCCAGTTTTAAATATCTTCCCCGATTTTTCTTTTTAGTTGGCTTCCTGATATTAGTTCCAATTCTTTAATAGCTTTTGCGATTTTTAGGGAGAATCTTGATAGAAATCTCCGGTAGCGCCAGGCATACATAAACGCTAGGACTTCCTGATATTTTAAATCTAGAATCCCCAGTTTTAAATATCTTCCCCGATTTTTCTTTTTAGTTGGCTGCCTGATATTAGTTCCAATTCTTTAATAGCTTTTGCGATTTTTAGGGAGAATCTTGATTGAAACCTCCGGTAGCGCCAGACAAACATAAACGCTAGGGCTTCCTGATATTTTAAATCTACAATCCCCAGTTTCAATACCTTTCCCGACTTTTCTTTTTAGTGGGTTTCTTGATATTAGTTCCCAATCTTTAATACCTTTTCCGATTTTTAGGGAGATTCTTGATAGAAATCTCCGGTAGCGCCAGGCATACATAAACGCTACGGCTTCCTGATATTTTAAATCTAGAATCCCCGGTTTCAATACCTTTCGCGACTTTTCCTTTTAGTGGGTTTCTTGATATTAGCTCCGTTCTTTAATACCTTTCGATTTGTAGGGAAAATTCTTGATGGAAATCTCCGGTAGCGCCAGGCATACATAAACGCTAGGGCTACCTGATATTTTAAATCTAGAATTCCCATTCTTTGATAACTTTTCCTATTTTAGGGAGAATATTGATTGGAATCTCCGGTAGCGCCAGGCATACATAAACGCTAGGGCTTCCTGATATTTCAAATCTAGAATCCACAGTTTCAATACCTTTCCCGACTTTTCTTTTTAGTGGGTTTCTTGATATTAGTTCCGTTCTGTAATACTTTTTTTCGATTTGTAGGGAAAATTCTTGATTGAAATCTCCGGGAGCGCTAGGCATACATAAACGCAAGGCTTCCTGATATTTTAAATCTAGAATTCCCAGTTTCAATACCTTTCTCGACTTTTCTTTTTAGTGGGTTTCTTGATATTAGTTCCGTTCTGTAATACCTTTTTTTCGATTTGTAGGGAAAATTATTGATTGAAATTTCCTGTAGCGCCAGGCATACATAAACGCTAGGGCTTCGTGATATTTTAAATCTAGAGCTCCCAATATTTGATAACTTTTCCGATTTTAGGGAGAATCTTGATTGAAATCTCCGGTAGTGCCAGGCATACATAAACGCTAGGGCTTCCTGATATTTTAAATCTAGAATTCCCATTCATTGATAACTTTTCCGATGTCAGGGAGAATCTTGATTGAAATCTCTGGTAGCGCCAGGCATACATAATCGCTAGGGCTTCCTGATATTTTAAATCTAGAATCCCCAGTTTTAAATATCTTCCCCGATTTTTCTTTTTAGTTGGCTTCCTGATATCAGTTCCAATTCTTTATTACCTTTTGCGATTTTTAGGGAGAATTTTGATTGAAATTCCCGGTAGCGCATGGCAGACATAAACGTTACGGCTTCCTGATATTTTAAATCTAGAATCCCCAGTTTCAATACCTTTCCCGACTTTTCTTTTTAGTGGGATTCTTGATATTAGTTCCCATTCTTCAATAACTTTTCCTATTTTTAGGGAGAATCTTGATAGAAATCTCCGGTAGCGCAAGGCATACATAAACGCTAGGGCTTCCTGATATTTTAAATCTAGAATTCCCAGATTTAAATATCTCTCGATTTTTCTTTTTAGTTGGCTTCCTGATATTAGTTCCAATTCTTTAATTCCTTTTCCGATTTTTAGGGAGAATCTTGATTGAAATCTCCGGTAGCGCCAGGCATACATAACCGCTAGGGTTTCCTGATATTTTAAATCTAGAATCCCCAATTTTAGTATCTTTCCCGACGTTTCTTTGTAGTAAGCTTCCTGATATTAGTTCCGTTCTTTGATACCTTTTTCGATTTTTAGGGAAATACTTGATTGGAATCTCGGGGGGCGCCAGGCATACATAAACGCTAGAGCTTTCTGATATTTCAAATCTAGAGTTCCCATTCTTTGATACCTTTTCCGATTTTGCAGGGAGAATCTTGAATGAAATCTCCGGTAGCGCCACGCATACAAAAACGCTAGGGCTTTCCGATATTTTAAATCTAGAATTCCCATTCTCTGATAACTTTTCCTATTTTAGGGAGAATCTTGATTGGAATCTCCGGTAGCGCCAGGCATACATAAACGCTAGGGCTTCCTGATATTTCAAATCTAGAATCCACAGTTTCAATACCTTTCCCGACTTTTCTTTTTAGTGGTTTTCTGGATATTAGTTCCGTTCTGTGATACTTTTTTTCGATTTGTAGGGAATATTCTTGATTGAAATCTCCGGTCGCGCTAGGCATACATAAACGCTAGGGCTTCCTGATATTTTAAATCTAGAATTCCCATTCTTTGATAACTTTTCAGATTTTAGAGAGAATCTTGATTTAAATCTCCGGTAGCGCCAGGCATACATAAACGCTAGGGCTTCCTGATATTTTAAATGTAGAATCCCCAGTTTCAATACTTTTTTCGACTTTTCTTTTTAGTGGGGTTCTTGATATTAGTTCCGTTCTGTAATACCTTTTTTTCGATTTGTAGGGAAAATTATTGTTTGAAATTTCCTGTAGCGCCTGGCATACATAAACGCTAGGGCTTCCTGATATTTTAAATCTAGAGTTCCCATTCTTTGATAACTTTTCCGATTTTAGGGAGAATATTGATTGAAATCTCCGGTAGTGCCAGGCATACATAAACGCTAGGGCTTCCTGATATTTTAAATCTAGAATTCTCATTCTTTGATAACTTTTCCGATTTTAGGGAAAATTCTTGATTGAAATCTCCTGTAGCGCCAGACATACATAAACGCTAGGGCTTCCTGATATTTTAAATCTAGAGTTCCCATTCTTTGATAACTTTTCCGATTTTAGGGAGAATCTTGATTGAAATCTCCGGTAGTACCAGGCATACATAAACGCTAGGGCTTCCTGATATTTTAAATCTAGAATTCCCATTCTTTGATAACTTTTCCGATTTTAGGGAGAATCTTGATTGAAATCTTCGGTAGCGCCAGGCATACATAAACGCTAGGGCTTCCTGATATTTTAAATCTAGAGTTCGCATTTTTTGATACCTTTACCGATTTTGAAGGGGGGATCTTGATTGAAATCTCCGGTAGCGCCACGCATACATAAACGCTAGGGCTTCCTGATATTTCAAATCTAGAATCCCCAGTTTCAATACCTTTCCCGACTTTTCCTTTTAGTAGGTTTCTTGATATTAGTTCCGTTCTTTAATACCTTTCGATTTGTAGGGAAAATATTTGATTGAAATCTCCGGTAGCGCCAGGCATACATAAACGCTAGGGCTTCCTGTTATTTCAAATCTGCAATTCCAATTCTTTGATAACTTTTCCGATTTTAGGGAGAATCTTGATTGAAATCTCCAGTAGCGCCAGGCATACAAAAACGCTAGGGCTTCCTGATATTTCAAATCTAGAATCCACAGTTTCAATACCTTTCCCGACTTTTTTTTTAGTGGGTTTTTGGATATTAGTTCCGTTCTGTAATACCTTTTTTCGATTTGTAGGGAAAATTCTTGATTGAAATCTCCGGTAGCGCTAGGCATACATAAACGCTAGGGCTTCCTGATATTTTAAATCTAGAATTCTCATTCTTTGATAACTTTTCCGATTTTAGGAAGAATCTTGATTGAAATCTCCGGTAGCGCCAGACATACATAAACGCTAGGGCTTCCTGATATTTCGAATATGGAATCCCCAGTTTCAATACCTTTCTCGACTATTCTTTTTAGTGGGTTTTTTGATATTAGTTCCGTTCTGTAATACCTTTTTTTTCGATTTGTTGGGAAAATTCTTGATTGAAATCTCCTGTAGCGCCAGGCATACCTAAACGCTAGGGCTTCCTGATATTTTAAATCTAGAGTTCCCATTCTTTGATAAGTTTTCCGATTTTAAGGAAAATCTTGATTGAAATCTCCGGTAGTGCCAAGCATACATAAACGCTAGGGCTTCCTGATATTTTAAATCCTGAATCCCCAGTTTCAATACCTTTCCCGACTTTTCTTTCTAGCGGGTTTCTTGATATTAGTTCCCATTCTTTAATAGCTTTTCCGATTTTTAGGGAGAATCTTGATAGAAATCTCCGGTATCGCCAGGCATACATAAACGCTAGGGCTTCCTGATATTTTAAATCTAGAATCCCCGGCTTTAAATATCTTTCCCGATTTTTCTTTTTGTTGGCTTCCTAATATTAATTCCAATTATTTAATAACTTTTCCAATTTTTAGGGAGAATCTTGATTGAAATCTCCGGTAGCGCCAGACAAACATAAACGCTAGGGCTTCCTGATATTTTAAATCTATAATCCCCAGTTTCAATACCTTTCCCGACTTTTCTTTTTAGTGGGTTTCTTGATATTAGTTCCCATTCTTTAATACCTTCTCCGATTTTTAGGGAGATTCTTGATAGAAATCTCCGTTAGCGCCAGGCATACATAAACGCTATGGCTTCCTGATATTTTAAATCTAGAATCCCCGGTTTCAATACCTTTCGCGACTTTTCCTTTTAGTGGGTTTCTTGATATTAGCTCCGTTCTTTAATACCTTTCGATTTGTAGAGAAAATTCTTGATGGAAATCTCCGGTAGCGCCAGGCATACATAAACGCAAGGGCTACCTGATATTTCAAATCTAGAATCCACAGTTTCAATACCTTTCCCGACTTTTCTTTTTAGTGGGTTTCTTGATATTAGTTCCGTTCTGTAATACTTTTTTTCGATTTGTAGGGAAAATTCTTGATTGAAATCTCCGGTAGCCTCTAGGCATACATAAACGCAAGGCTTCCTGATATTTCAAATCTAGAATTCCCAGTTTCAATACCTTTCTCGACTTTTCTTTTTAGTGGGCTTCTTGATATTAGTTCCGTTCTGTAATACCTTTTTTTCGATTTGTAGGGAAAATTATTGATTGAAATTTCCTGTAGCGCCAGGCATACATAAACGCTAGGGCTTCCTGATATTTTAAATCTAGAGCTCCCATTCTTTGATAACTTTTCCGATTTCAGGGAGAATCTTGATTGAAATCTCCGGTAGTGCCAGGCATACATAAACGCTAGGGCTTCCTGATATTTTAAATCTAGAATTCCCATTCTTTGATAACTTTTCCGATGTCAGGGAGAATCTTGATTGAAATCTCTGGTAGCGCCAGGCATACATAAACGCTAGGGCTTCCTGATATTTTAAATCTAGAATCCCCAGTTTCAATACCTTTCTCGACTTTTTTTTTAGTGGTTTTCCTGATATTAGTTCCGTTCGGTAATACCTTTTCTTTCGATTTGTAGGGAAAATTCTTGATTGAAATCTCCTGTAGCGCCAGGTATACATAAACGCTAGGGCTTCCTGATATTTTAAATCTAGAGTTCCCATTCTTTGATAACTTTTCCGATTTTAGGGAGAATCTTGATTGAAATCTCCGGTAGTGCCAGGCATACATAAACGCTAGGGCTTCCTGATATTTTAAATCTAGAATTCCCATTATTTGATAATTTTTCCGATTTTAGGGAGAATCTTGATTGAAATCTCCGGTAGCGCCAGGCATACATAAACGCTAGGGCTTCCTGATATTTAAAATCTAGAGTTCCCATTCTTTGATACCTTTTCCGATTTTGAAGGGAGAATCTTGATTGAAATCCTCGGTAGCGCCACGCGTACATAAACGCTAGGGCTTCTTGATATTTTAAATCTAGAATCCCCAGTTTCAATACCTTTCCCGACTTTTCCTTTTTGTGGGTTTCTTGATATTAGTTCCGTTCTTTAATAACTTTTCCGATTTTAGGGAGAATCTTGACTGAAATCTCCGGTAGCGCCAGGCATACATAAACGCTAGGGCTTCCTGATATTTCAAATCTAGAATCCACAGTTTCAATACCTTTCCCGACTTTCCTTTAAAGTGGGTTTCTTGATATTAGTTCCGTTCTGTAATACCTTTTTTCGATTTGTAGGGAAAAATCATGATTGAAATCTCCGGTAGCGCTAGGCATACATACATAGAATCCCCAGTTTCAATATCTTTCTCGACTTTTCTTTTTAGTGGGTTTCTTGATATTAGTTCCGTTCTGTAATACCTTTTTTTTCGATTTGTAGGGAAAATTCTTGATTGAAATCTCCTGTAGCGCCAGGCATACATAAACGCTAGGGCTTCCTGATATTTTAAATCTAGAGTTCCCATTCTTTGATAAGTTTTCCGATTTTAGGGAGAATCTTGATTGAAATCTCCGGTAGTGCCAGGCATACATAAACGCTAGGGCTTCCTGATATTTTAAATCTAGAATCCCCAGTTTCAATACCTTTGCCGACTTTTCTTTTTAGTGGGTTTCTTGATATTAGTTCCCATTCTTTAATACCTTTTCCGATTTCTAGGGAGAATCTTGATAGAAATCTCCGGTAGCGCCAGGCATACATAAACGCTAGGGCTTCCTGATATTTTAAATCTAGAATCCCCAGTTTTAAATATCTTTCCCGATTTTTCTTTTTAGTTGGCTTCCTGATATCAGTTCCAATTCTTTAATACCTTTTCCGATTTTTAGGGAGAATCTTGATTGAAATCTCCGGTAGCGCCAGGCAAACATAAACGCTAGGGCTTCCTGATATTTTAAATCTAGAATCCCCAGTTTCAATATCTTTCCCGACTTTACTTTCTAGTGAGTTTCTTGATATTAGTTCCCATTCTTTAATACCTTTTCCGATTTTTACGGAGAATCTTGATAGAAATCTCCGGTAGCGCCAGGCAAATATAAACGCTAGGGCTTCTTGATATTTAAATCTAGAATCCCCAGTTTTCCCGATCTTTCTTTGTAGTAAGCTTCCTGATATTAGTTCCGTTCTTCGATACCTTTTTCGATTTTTAGGGAAAATCTTGATTGGAATCTCCGGGAGCGCCAGGCATACATAAACGCTTGGGCTTTCTGATATTTCAAATCCAGAGTTCCCATTCTTTGATACCTTTTCCGATTTTGTAGGGAGGATCTTGATTGAAATATCTGGTAGCGCCAGGCATACATAAACGCTAGGGCTTCCTGATATTTTAAATCTAGAATCCCCGGTTTTAGTATCTTTCCCGATTTTCCTTGTAGTCAGTTTCTTGATATTAGTTCCATTCTTTGATACCTTTCCCGATTTTTAGGGAGAATCTTGATTGAAATCTCCGGTAGCGCCAGGCATACATAAACGCTAGGGCTTCTTGATATTTTAAATCTAGAATCCCCAGTTTTAGTACCTTTCCCGATGTTGTTTAAATTTTAGTGAGATTCCTGATAATTTAAGTCTAGAGCCCTGACTCTAGTATTGTGTTTTCCGATTTTATAGGACGAATCCTGATTGCCATCTCCGGGAGCGCCAGGCATACATAAACGTTAGGGCGCTTCCTGATATTTCAAATCTAGAGTCCCCGATCTTTAGTATTGTTCCTGATCTGATAGTTTTTTAGGAGTAACACCTAACCCGTTCGTTTCATAAGAGTTTATAAAACATTTGAATGAAAAGACCACCGAACTTTGAATAGTTGTTGTTTGCTTTTACCGCTTCATTTTGTTCTTATATATGCTATTTTATGATCATAAACCACTCTCGCTTATGTTCTGCCTGCTTCGTCACTAATTAGTGCATATTTAATATACATATAGCTAAATAATACATATGTGCTTTTGGGATACAAGGATATCGTCTCCCCTTTTGAGTATTGTTTATTTTTATATATAACGGCTTGGTAGAGACTATAATTGTAATGAAACCGAAGTAAACCTTTGTGTTTTATTGACCTACTATAGAATAGCACCTCCTTATGGTAGAGTAGTTGTTTGGCAGCATGTATTTTAGCCTCCCCGTAGTGTGGATCAGGATAATAATATTTATTTCAGGACTAGCGAGAACGTTTCTATATTTAGCAATAACCTCCCGGATTTTGACGACAATAGACCCCTGGAATTTACCGTACCTCCATCTGAGGCTACCTGGAACTCTCGACGAGTGAAGTTGAGGGGCCGTGGAGACAACCACGTTAAAAATCTGGCGCCCGAGAAAGTGTAAGGTTTCAAAGTTATCAGAAGTGACGTTCCGAGGCCTTAAGAGCAAGAGGCTGCTACCGATATATCAAGCACAGCGCCGCCTCCGACGGAAATCGCGTCACATTTTGGCGCCCGAGCAGGGACCCTGAATTGTTGATTGAGCAGGAACTGTTTTATTCTGTTTCAGGTTTTCCGTATTCTTGATTGTTGATTACTTTTTTCCCGTATTGTCGATTTATTGCTTTAGCAGGGACCCTCGTTGCTTGTTAAAACAGGAACCGTTGTATTTTGTTTTGGTATTTTATTTTTTGTGAAAATTTGAGCATTGACCTTCATTGTTGAGAAGAAACCTGATTTTGGATAGACTGTTGATAATTTGTTCTGGACAGGGAACATTTTATTCTGTTTCCACTGTTTTCCACCGTATTGTTGATTGGACAGGGACCCTGAATTGTTGATTGAGCAGGAACTGTTTATTCTGTTTCAGGTTTTCCGTATTCATGATTGTTGATTAAATTTTTTTCCGTAATGTTGATTTATTGATTTAGCAGGGACCTTGATTGTTAAGAAGAAATCTGATTTTGGATAGACCGTTGATAATTTGTTTTGCATAGGGAACGTTTTATTCTGTTGCCATTGTTTTCCACCGTAATGCTGATTGGACAGGGACCTTGATTGTTCGTTAAAACAGGAACCGTCATATTTTGTTGTGGAATTTATTGTTTCAGTGTGAAGATTTGAGTAGGGACCTTTTGATTGTAGAAGGAGTCCGATTGATATTTTGGTTTTGATAGTGTACCGTTTTGTTCTTTTTTTGACTGTTTTCGCCGTATTGCTGATTGTTTGTGGGAAAAAAGGGACCACTGTATCTTGTCTTGGATTTTTTTTCTCCATGTTGTTTCGCTTCCGTTCTCTTTTCTGTATTATTGATTAGAGCAAGGACCTGTTTGTTGAGAAGGACTTGATTGTTGAGAGATACCGATTGAGAATTTGGTTTTGGTAACGTACCGTTATATACTGTTTTGACTGTTTTCCGTCTTATTGTTGAGTGTTTATTAAAACAAGGACTTTGTATCTCGTTTTGAATTCTTTTCCGTTGCTGTAAAGGTTGAGGAAGGAGCTCCGTTGCTGTAGAGGGACTGTTGTATTCCGTCTCCGATTTCTTCTTTTCCGTTGCTGTGCTGTAAAGGTATGGAGCTGTGAAGCCGCAGAGGTGTGGAGCTGCGAAGAGAGCTGTGTTGCTGATTGTTGCTGTAGAAGTGAAGGAGAGACGAGAAGTTGCGACTACGGAGGATACAGGAAGAAGAGATAAAAATAGATGTCAAGAGGAAGTACCGAGGAATTGGACATTGCTTTCCCATTTGAACGTGAAGCTGCCGAGGAAACACTACCCGTTCCGTTAGCATCGACTCAATTACCGATCGTAAGTTCCGTAGAAGAAGCTACAGACCATCGCGTAAATTTGGTATATTTACTGAGAAACGAGGGTCTTACTACCCAACTACAAAAGAGGAATTTATCGATTGCTGGAACCGTTCCTGACAAACGGAGAAGGCTCGTTAACTTTTTCAGACGAATAAATATCTCTCCACCGCCCACTAGAGACCAAGGGGATCCTGTGGATTATCCGACCGATATGGCAACCCAACCGATAAATGTACACGATTTAAAGGTGTCTTTTGGGGACCGAGGAGATCCTGCCGCTTTCATAGAAAGAATCGATGAAATCTGTACTGCGAAGGATGTCCAGAAAGACAACTTAATTCCGGTATTACCGAAATTATTATCAGGTTAACCCGCATCTTGGTACCGCAACAACCGAAGTAGGTTCACAGCCTGGGACGAATTCGAAGCTGAATTCAGAATTTTCTTTTATCCAATCAACTATGAAGTCGATTTGGAAGCCGAGATAGGAAGACGTCTTCAAAGACGAAATGAATCCGCTGCAACGTACATGACCGAGTTATAGACTCTGATGAAGAGGTATGGGAAGCTAACTTCAGAACAACAGTTAGCATGGCTGTACCGTAATCTTTTACCCGAGTACCGGCTGCAGATCCGAAAAGTTGAGTACTTTCTTGAACCGGGAACTCCCGCTGTTTGAGAAGATTAGAGGTCCGAATACGCTTATTGAGCACGAAATACGCCTGCTACAGCCCTGGCCGATCAAACAAAGATACCGACCGCAAAATCCAAAAATGCAGGAGGTGTGCAATACCGAGATACCAGTCCGTGGAGCTCTCCAATTGCGATTGTGAAGAAGAAAGATGGAAAGAACCGTTTCTGCATCGACTTCCGCAAAGTTAACGAAGTTACGATGAAGGATGCTTACCCGCTTCCATTTATTAATGCTATACTGGAGAAACTGCGGAAAGCCAAATATATTTCCAGTTTAGATTTGAAGAGTGGGTACTGGCAAGTTCCATTAACACCGGAGAGCAAACCCATTACCGCGTTTACCGTACCGGGACGTGGATTGTTCCAATTCACTGTCCTTCCATTTAGTTTACATTCCGCACCTGCCACTTTCCAGAGATTGGTTGACAGACTAATAGGCCCAGATTTAGATCCGTACGCCTTTGCTTATATGGATGACATCATAGTTTTAGGGGAAACGTTCGAACAGCATTTGGAAAATCTATCTGGGGTGTTCCGTCGATTACGAGGAGCACGGTTGAATCTGAACCCGGAGAAATGCCACTTCTGTTTACCGTCCATGAAATATTTAGGCCATGTAGTCACTGGAGATGGAATCCGTACCGATCCAGAAAAAGTCGAGAGCATAATTAAATTTGCAGCGCCGAGGAATATCCGAGAGTTAAGACGATTTTTGGGAGTCGCATCCTGGTATAGGAGATTTGTGCCATCGTTTTCACAAAAGGTGGCCCCGTTAACGAAATTACTCCGCAAGTCCCGGCGATGGAAGTGGACTGAAGAGCAAGAAGCTGCCTTTGCTGAGATTAAAACATATCTGTCAGAAGCTCCCGTTTGAAGTTGTCCTGATTTTTCCGTACCGTTCACCCTACAGACCGATGCCTCCGAATATGGTTTGGGAATCGCCCTTACACAACAGAAGGATGGCCAGGAGCATGTGGTAGCATACGCGAGTCGCACACCGAGTCCTGCCGAGAAGAATGACTCCGTCACTGAGAAAGAATGTCTCGCCATTGTTTGGGAGATTGAAAAGATGCGTCCTTATCTAGAGGGCTACCATTTCACGGTTGTTACCGATCATCAATTTCTTAGATGGCTGCATTCCATACTAAGTCCGTCCGGATGTTAAGCCCGATGGAGTATTTTTCTGCAGCAGTATGATTTCGAGATACAGTACCGTAAAGGTGCTCTAAATCGCGTGGCTGACGCTTTGTCCAGAAATCCACTACCAATGACCGCCGAAACCAATCCACCATCGATACTCTGTCTGACCGAGGTAACCGCCGAATGTTCATGGTACCGGAACAAGAAGGAAGAAGTCCTGAAGGAACCAGACAAGTTCCCTGAGTACTGCATCAAAGAAGGCCGTTTGTACCGTCATTTTAGGGATATAAACCAAAGATGAGTGATCCATCGAAACTGTGCATGGCAAAATCCGACCGAACCCCAGTTCTCAAAGAAAACCATCATGCCCCTCATGCTGGACATCTGGGAATCGCCAAGACCATCACTCGTATCGCCAAATCTTACTATTGGCCGGGAATGTTTCGATACATCACCAGGTACGTTCGCCGGTGTTTACAATGCCAGAAATACAAACCATCACAACATAGGCCTCCGGGGAAAATGCAGCCATCTCCTAATCAACGACCGTGGGATACTGTTAGCTCCGATATCATTGGACCATTGCCGAGGAGTAAGAAGGGGAACTGCTATATTGTAATTTTCCAGGACCGATTCACCAAGTGGGTACAATGCAAACCATTGAGGAGTGCTACTGCCAGTAGAATCGGTACCGCATTTCACGAAGAGATACTGACCGTATTTGGATGTCCCCGTACCGTGTTAACCGCCTCCGACGGAAATGGCGTCACAACATATCCTAGAAAACAGTACCGACGTTAAGAAATGTACACCAAACCTTTGCAGATAGTTATGGCTTCGCAGGAAGTCGCAAATATCTGCGGAAACAAATACATTCTGTGGGTTTCCGTTGGACCAACATGAAGAACAACAGAACTTTGTTAATGGAACGTCACGAAATCAGACATTTACACCTACTATATTTACGACACATAAAAAAGTGCAGAGAACAGAACAAACATATGATTTATATGGATGAAACATACATTCATTCATGTCACACGCACCTTAAAGGATAGAGTAACGAAGGATTAAGATAACCTGTTTCAAAGATAATAGGCTAATCATTGTGCATGCAGGAAGTGAAAATGGTTTTTTAACTAGTTCTGGTGTTATGTGGAACTCCCAGTCAAAAACAGGAGATTATCATAATGAAATGGCGTACGAAAATTATAAGACGTGGGTACAAGAAAAACTTGTTCCAAACCTTCCAAAAAATGCTGTTGTGGTAATTGATAACGCCCGATATCACAATGTTCTAAATGGAAAATTACCTACGACTGCTTGGACTAAACAATAATTTAAAAACTGGCTTTCTGAAAGAAACATATATTACAGTGAACAAATGGTAAAACCGGATCTTTATAACGTTGCAAAAATGTACAAACCGCAATATAAAACGTATAAAATTGATGAATTGTTTATTCGACATGGATTGCAAGCTTTAAGGCTACCCCTTTATCACCCGGACTTAAGTCAGATCGTGCTGCAGCCTTATACCAAAAATTGGGCCAAGTCTTATAAATTTTTTTTCTTGCCAAATGCTTTTTTAGATCACCTTAAAGTTAGTTAGAAAATAACTATGTATATATAAAAATTTTATCTAAATAAATTTCAGTCAATAAATTGAGAATTATTTGGAAGAATGTTTCTTTGAAAGTATCAATTGAAAATAGAAAAAGTTAGATAAATTTAATATACGACATGGTATTTTACGTGATTTCAAAAATTTTTGTGATTTAAACTTGTTTAGGTACTTTAAATGTTAAGTGAATGGAAATTTTATTCTTTCTAAACTTGAGACGTGTACATGGCGCAAAGTTTTACTGACATCCATATATGGCAGTTTTGGTAGTATTTATATTTACAAAAATTCTTTATGTATTGTTTTCCATCATCGCTTCATACGCTTGTCAGAATTACATAGTTTTATGACACTTTTGTCGCTGGCATTTCAAGCTTTGAAAGTAAATTTGACATTGAAATCTTGTTGACAGTTCTCTGCGTCATTGTGATAATAAACATCAAAATAACAATTTTGCTTCTAGTTTTTTTTTATTCAAACTAATCCGCTTTCACCCAAGGTGATTAGCTGTGTATAACAATATACAATATTAAATTTTGTTTAGTAAATTAATGTCCTTTAAGAATCCCATCAATTTTTCAACTGGACAATTTACAGTATATTTAAATCTGTAGGTAGTCTATATTTTAGCCGGTACGTGTCAATTAATCAGGACATGTTTTACTGTTAAATGTTCTTGACATAGATCACATATAGGAGCATTGTCTTTATTGAAAAGATAACTATGCGTAAATTTGCAATGCCCTATTCTAAGTCTAGTAACAATCACTTGTGCTCTGCGTGTTGTGGGTGGATGCTTCCACAGCGTCACTGTTGACTTAAACTCGCGGAGTTTGTCTTGCGATCGCTGCCAGTCTTGTTGCCAGTGGTTGTGAACTTTTTTCCGAATAAGTGTTCTCAAGTCACACACCACGCACTTTGTTATGAGTTCGGCATTAACGTTTACGATTGCGTTACGCGCACATAGGTCCGCTTCTTCGTTGCCTCTGATGCCAATGTGAGCAGGAATCCACATGAAATCGACAGATTTTTTGTCGTTCTGGATTTTATGAAGCTGTGACTTAATTGACTGTAATATTGGGTGCTTGGGATAAGGATGTTTCAAGGAATATATACTGCTTAAGGAATCAGTTAAAATTAGGGTTTTGGGATTTGGAAAGGAAGTAATTACTTTGAGGGCATGAAAGATAGCATAGAGTTCTGCCGTAAATACGCTAGTGTGAGTGGAGAATTTTATGCTGTAAGATTCAGTTGAAGTCACTATTGCAGCACCCACTCCAGCCTGCGATTTCGAAGCATCCGTGTAGACTAAGTTAAAGTCATTGTAGTCATGCGGTATTCTGGTGATTTGTATCCCTATCAAGCCCAGTCAGGTTAGTACGGCAGCGAGGGGTAGAAATTGTCCACGAAGCTGGATGTTCGACAGTGGATGGAAACATTGTTGGGAGCTCTAAATTGAATTTCTGCAAAAGTTCTCTAACTACGGCGTAAAATGGCTTAGATAGATGCGGCTTTTTATCAAAAGGATCCCTATATCTGTTGTTGAATGTGTTACTGTGGACTGGTTTTTCAGCATTAGTGGATATAGCAGCCGCGCAATTCAAACTCAATATAGAGCGTCTGTAACTTAATGATGGTTCACCAAGAAGACTTTGGATGCTGGTATTAGGGGATGTTGTAAGCGAGCCTAAAGCTATTCTTAATGCTGTATTATGGATAACATCAAGTTTGTGATGTACCGTTTTTCTGGCAGGTGCATTACCCTTATGAAAATAACATGCTTGACCAAGATAACGTTTACGACAAAAATTGTATTCCTCCCTATGATTTTAATGACTCTGTAGACACCACAAATTCAATATCTGATAATCCAGAAACACAAAGCAGCGACGAACAAAATTTTCAAGACGCTTCCGAACCAACAAATCAGACGTAGCACTTTTCTCAATTTATGACAAGAAAGATCTTCCATACATAATAATTTCCGATCCTCCCTTAAAATTATTGATAGATACCGGAGCTTCAAAGTCATTTATAAACCCCGAAATTGCTGAAAATTATTTCCCAGATTATATCTATAAAGAACCAATCACCATCAGCTCAGTCTTCAAAACAACTACTAGAGATTTTTGCGATAAAATTCCAGCTTTTCGCGAATTCAATTCAGATAACATCATGAAATTTCATCTTTTTAAATTCCACCATTTCTTTGACGGCTTGATAGGTTACGAAACTTTAAAGGATTTAGAAGTATATATCGATGTAAAAAATTCACTTTTAAAAACACAAAACGCAAACCTACCATTATCTCACTACTCATCTAAAGACAAACTTTTATTTTTCGCTCATGTCGAACCCAATTCCATAGAAACCGCAAAATACCTGTCAACATACCAAATGGTACTGTTAGAATTCCATTCACTGAACTATCTAGTTGTAGTATCAAAGAAGGTGTCACTTTCTCAAAAAAAGGATATGCCTCAGTTGATATTATAAGTACCTCCGAAAATGTTCAAGATGTCTTTCTGTACAAACCCATAGTTGTACAACCTTTTGAAGACAATCACGAAATTTTCCAAATTTCTGTTCAAAGCCCTGCCGACCATCATCCCTATAATTTCGACATTGCCCAATGCATTCGAACTTCCCATTTAAATTCAGAAGAAAAACTCGAAATCGAAAAACTCTGTAAACAATTTCGTGACATATTCCATAAAGAAAATTCACTCCTATCCTTTACCAACCAAGTCAAACATCAAATTAAAACTACAGACGAACTTCCAGTCTATACTAAGTCATATGAACCCCTACATCCATAAACCTGAAGTCGAACGTCAAATTAACGATATGCTAGAAAAAGGGATTATTAGGCCTAGCGACTCACCGTGGACATCTTCCATATGAATTGTTCCCAAAAAAGCTGATGCATCTGGAAGAAAGAAATGGCGCATCGTCGTTGATTACCGAAAAATCAATGAAAAGCCATTGACGACCGCTATCCCATTCCAAACATAATTGACATACTTGACAAACTTGGACGCTGTTATTATTTCACCACCTTAGGTTTAGCCAGTGGATTTCATCAAATAAAAAATGCATCCCGACGATGTTAAGAAAACCGCATTCAACGTTGAAAATGGTCATTTCGAATACGTCAGAATGCCTTTCGGTTTAAAGAACGCCCCTGCAGCATTTCAGAGGGTCATGGATAATGTACTAAAAGAACTCCGTTATAAAATTTTGTTTCGTCTATATGGACGACATAATTGTCTTTTCAAGCTCACTCCAAGAACATAAGAATAATTTAAAAAGTGTTTTCCAAAAGTTTCGTGAGAGAAACCTCAAGGTACAACTCGACAAATCTGAATTTCTTAGAAAAGAAGTATCATTTCTAGGTCATATTATCACCCCTCAAGGCATCAAACCCAATCCTGATAAAGTAAAAGCTATTACCAACTACCCCTTACCGAAAACCACGAAAGCCATAAAATCTTTCTTAGGCCTTGTCAGGTACTACAGAAAGTTTATAAAAAAATTTGCCAAATTAACCAAACCCTTTACAAGCTGTTTAAAAAAAGGCGCTCACATCAATATACTTGACCCGATATACATAAAGACATTCGAATATTGCAAGTCTCTTTTAATCAATGAACCCATTCTCATCTACCCCGATTTCACCAAAGAATTCATTTTGACCACAGATGCAAGTAATTTCGCAATAGGAGCAGTCCTCTCCCAAGGACCAATCGGTGGAGACAAAGCCATAGCACATGCTTCTCGTACACTTAACGCTGCTGAACAAAATTATTCAACAATTGAAAAAGAGTTGTTAGCAATAGTTTGGGGTACAAAACATTTCCGACCATATCTTTTCGGCAATAAATTCAAAATCGTCACCGATCATAAACCTCTACAATGGCTAATGTCTTTAAAGGAACCAAATTCCCGACTTGTCCGTTGGAGACTGAAGTTAGAGGAATTTGACTACGAAATCGTATATAAAAAAGGGTCTTGCAACACGAATGCGGATGCCCTTTCCCATATAGAAATTTATCCAATAGATAACGAAAATAGTTCAGGCTCTGATCTACCGCCAATTTTTCAATATATGAAAGAATTTAATGAAACTAACGCTACAACCAAATCAGACTCTCAATCTCTCGTTCCCGAAGTAGATTCAAATGACGAAAATGACGATCAAACAATACACACTAGTTTAGAAAACCCAATACTTGGAATCGAAATAACTGAGAAACCATTAAATGTATTTTTAAATCAAATAGTAATAATCAAAACTGATCAAAATTCTCATAAAGAAATTAAAAAATTATTCGATAACCCAAGAACCAGATGGTTATTACACATGAGTGAAAATTCTTTTGAAAATCAAATTATTCAATTCTTAAAAGACTATGCTGTTCCGAAGAAACGGTACGCCTTTTATTTTCAGAACGATATCGATGAAATTCTTTTTAAAACCATGTGTAGAATAGTTCCTCAGACCTTTAAAAGCTCTGCATTTATCTTAATCAAATCAAATATTATATTACATGACGTTAAAATAGAATCCCAACAACAAAAACTTATAAAACAACAACACGAAGGCATTACAAATCACAGGGGAATTCACGAGACTGCTAACCAACTAAAAACCAAATTTTATTGGCCAAAACTAAATAACGACGTAAAAGACTTTATCAATAACTGTTCCATTTGTCAACAAGTTAAATATGAGAGACACCCGCCTCTAATAAAACTTCAGCTAACCCCAACTCCAAGAAAACCACTCGAAACATTACACATAGACACTTTTAAATTTGACAATACCATTACCATGATAGTATGTGACAGTTTTAGTAGATTTGGACAAGCTTACATAATTCCAACATTATCTGCGATTCACATCTATCAGTCATTATTACAATTCATTTCTACGTATAAAATTCCAGAAAACATTGTATCTGATAATGGCACAGAGTTTAATCAATCCACTCTCAAAGGCTTTGCTAAATTATATGGTATTAACGGGCATTATACTCTTCCACATAATCCTAATAGCAATGCAATCGTAGAAAGATTTAATTCTACAATATTAGAACACATGAGAACATTATCCCTAACGAATCCAAAATTAAACCCATTCGAAAAACTGAGATTGTCCATTTTGGGATACAATAACTCAATTCACTCTGTCACCAAATATAAGCCTATTGACCTTCTTTTAGGACATCTTCACTTGAAAGATCCCATCAAAATCGACGACGAAGCTCAACCAGATAACATTCAAGTAAATGAACATAAAGAAATTATGAAACAATTATATGACAGAATACATACCAACACTAGTAACAAAAAACAAAAAAATATCGAAAAATTAAACGAAAAACGTACAGATCACCCAGATATTCCTTCTGGCACTACCCTTTATAAGAAACAATCGGAACGACAATCTAAAACTAAACCTCTATATAAACCCGAACACATTTTGACATCAAAAGATATTACAGTAACGACTTACAAAAACAACTATCATAAACAACTATTTAAACCCGTAAGAAAACTAATTAATGTAACTTCACAGGACGTTGACTCTTCAGACAGTGACGAACCAGAAGATACAGATTAAATCCTTGAAAAGTAATCCCGGCATCCTATCTTTCGAACTAGGACCAGCTAGGGTAAAAATCGCTTCCCATACATTTCTACACTATATCCCTACAAACCCCATCCGAAATCAAATTACAGATCTAAGTTTACAATATTACTCATTAAACAATTTATTTAATAAGACGAACCATATTCATGAACATTATTTGAGAAATGTTTATAAACAATTGCAATTTGAAGTTAATAGTATAAATGTTAAAATGAACTCCATATTTCCATCTAATCGAATTAAAAGAGGAATAATCAACCCTCTTGGCTCCCTAGTGAAACTCGTTACTGGCAATATGGACCAAGAAGATGCTAACAAAATATACGCAAGTATTAGCGAACTGCAAATTGATCAAAATAAAATCATTAGAGAAGTAAATTCATAAATAACTCTTAACAAAAATCTTATGCATAGCGTTAATATGAATCAATATCAATAATTTCAAATAATCAGCTTCTAATATCCAACAAAATTAATGAATTAGGGAAAGCACTCAACGAAACATCTTATGATTATTCACACTATATAGAATTTCAGGAAATTTTTAGTCAAATAAAAATTAACTTGGACTCTATGTCCAGCTTTCTTAACGATATCGAAAGTGCAGTGAGTTTTGCCAGTTTAGGTGTTCTGCATCAAAGTGTAATCTCCCGTAAGGATCTTGAAGAAATTTTATATAACACATACACATATGATCAATTATTATTCACTGAAAACCAAATATAAAAATATTAGTGTTTTTAAATGAAACTCACGGTCTCTAGTTAATTCCACAATATAATAAAAGTTATTGAAAATTCTAAAAAATTTACAATTGTTTCGATAAACCAGTATCATCGTCAGAATGACAGAAGTTACATTTCATTTTATGCCTACCTGATGTTTAGTAGTTATTTTTGGTTAGACCAAGAAGTAACCTAACTTGTGATTGGCTTAATATATGTTTATAGAAAAAAGAAGATGTGATATTACAAATATTGAAGCTTAGATATTATTAGCCCTATGGTGATATCCTGGATATCATTTTTCCAATTAAGATCCGTATAACTGTGCAATGATATAGAAAACCAGGAAAACTATATCTGCTGATATTTACAATTATCACTTAAGAAGACACTTTATTAGTGGAGAACTCCCTAGATTTAACTGTTCATTGACAACTTCATATTGTGGGTTTCTTAAATGTCTTCTAATTTCCAGTTCTTCAAGGAAATCCAGTTCTTGTTTCTTTTCACAAATATGCAGCACTTCTAGTTCTGTGTTAGGTGTCAATGAATGATTGGTGTCAAGTAGATGTTTTGCGTAGTGGGATTTATCTGGTTGTTTTAATCTGTATGCTCGTAAGTGCTCACTGTATCGTATTTCAAAATTCCTAAGGGTCTGACACAAATAGACAGCGTTACATTCTATTGTTAATACTAAAGTTTATTATGATAAAGATAAAATAATATTTTCACTAGAATTTCCACTGATCAATCCAGATGTGTTTACCTACTACCACTTATATTCCGTAACTAATATAAATAACTCTGTCCTTATTCCTCTTTTTACTTACCTAATTATGAGCAACAACCAATATCAGTATCAAGAAGAAGAATGCATCGATCTCCAATCCGTCTACTACTGTAAAACCAACAGGCTACAAGTAACCAGAGAAACAAAAGACTGCATCACATCTCTCCTCTCAGTCAAATCATCGCCAGAGAATTGCCAACAAATCGCTGTAAAAGTCTCCGAACCAATAATAGAAAAAATTAACGAAAGCCATTACATTGTAATATTCCCAGACTCACAGAAAATACAAACAGATTGTGAAGAATCAGGAGTTTCAGTCTTACAAGGAAGCTACTTGTTGACAATCCCGCCAATATGCTCTATAGCTACTACAAAATACACATATAAAACCGAAAAAGATATCATCGAAGGACATCCTATAGCTCTCGAAGGAATCCAAGAAGTACTACTTCCAATTTTGAATATCCAAGAAATTCAGCTAAAGAAAATCAACTTAGACAAACTTCATAAACTGCAACTTCAAGAAAACAATGCAAATCCGCTTGATGAACTCAAGATGCCTGACCTTTTCTCAAGTACCATAATCTGCATACTTCTAATCTGTTATTTCCTATTTAAATATAGAAACCTTACGAGAAAGGTTTTTCAGCATAAAAAGAAGCCTACCAACATCGATCCAACTCAAGTGGTTCCACCACCCTCGCTTCACCCTTGAGTTTTCTTTGGGGATGGAGGAGTTATGAAACGATAGATGTCCCGTCAGCTGAATTCGTGACCTTATATGGTATTGTTACATCGAACCATCATCGGACTACGTCATAATGCTAATTAAATAATTTTTTAAAAAAGTAAAGTTTCAACTTGACAACATAAAGCTCATGAAACTTCTTTATTAATTTTTTTAATCCACACCTCGGAATGGGCACATCTGGATATTTTTCGTGAAATTTTGCAATTGCATACGCACTGAACTTTCCCAATACCATAACACTTAATAAGATATACTCTTTGTTGAATAGTTAACAGTGTTGTCAAATATTTCTTAAAGAATGACAATTCTAAAATTATTTATAAAAGTTCACAGTTATGTACATCGTAAATGTCACTAACTAGATTAATACATTATTTTCGAACTTAGTGCAAAAATTCATACGGTTTTCATAAAACTGGCTATAAAATGAGACGTGAATTTTATCTCATTTTCTAAGGTTTCAGTAAAAGCAAAACTTTTTGTCAAGAATGACATTTTTCATTAAAACTAATACTTGAAGATTTTTCACCTATAGGATACCCCATCCGTGGACACGCTGTATATATATATATATATATATATTCAACTGTTAACTATTGTAAATAAAGACATTTCAAAACTCTTCAACGAAAACCAAAACAAAAAGTTTCTTCTGTAGCTACATCTTCTCAGTGGCAACTTCCAATGTGGAAAATAAAATGAGAAAAATTAAAACCAATGTTATTCGCATTGAGCGTGACAATCAAACAAATCGTAAATCAAGCAAAAGTTTCAGAAATATTTTTTCGCCAAACAATAATAAACCTTCTTCTACTCTAACACAATCAGAAGAATCATGGTATTGCTCTTTATGCGACACTGTCAGGAGGATCGATATGCGTTGGTGTACAACTTGTCTTCGATACGTCCACGAATAATGTGTGGGATTGACAGAAGATGATAAATAAAATTTTCGCTGCCCAATGTGTATCTAATGTTTGACTAGTATTTTTGCATATAATAATATATCTCCGACTCGATTTATTTCAAATCTCATCTCCAACTTATGCTCATTGTCTTAAATAAATATTTAATAGTGTTATTTCTGTCTATTATTTCTTTCAGCTATTTCACCTTTGCCGATAATAGGTTACATAAAGTGCCAAAGATTGGAACTTTATTAAATTTTAGGGAACGAATTTTACTTTTTCTCTCATAATAAATTGTTCCATTATGCTGATACAATAATATATTGTGCAACAAATGGGGAAAGTTCAACTTTTCTCATGAGTGAGGAAGTGCAAACACTCGAGTGAGAAAGCTACTTTTCCTACATGTTGCACACTATAACTTCTTCTACAACGGCACTAATTTAAAGAATACAAGTAAATAGTTGTGTAGAAAAGTCTAGGAATCGAGGACCCCCCTCGAAAAGTGTCTAGACATCGAGGAACCACTACAGCAAAACGTCTAGGTATCAAGGATACCCCTACTGCATTCTCCATATAAATGTATGTAGTGTGGGAAAAGTTCCGTGAGAAATAATATTTCTGACAGTATGAGCAGTACATGGTTTTGAAATTAAGTAAGCTATGAGAAATACGCTACTTTTCATAGCAGTTGTAGAAAAACATAATTATTCATATAATATTTTCATTTGATGAAAGTTGAAAAATATGTGTTTCACTTCAACTAATGTATTTATCGCAGACTGATTTATTTAACGCCAGTTCGACAAGCTGCTTAAGGTGTCGATAATTGGAGCTTTCACCTTATTGTGTTAAATCAAATGTACAACATTCAGCTGTATGTATGTAATGACTGACCTTGTCTGAAGAATTTTTATAATCTTTTCCGAAAGAATAAGAAATATAATCGTATTAAAGGTACTTGTATGCGAATCCTTAAAACAAAGAGCTTTGTCTTTATTTAATTACGAACATAAGGTAATTTTCCTCAGGAAAAACCTATAAAAGAAACTCCTAATTGTATAACGACGAGTCGAGCCCAAGAGCGTCTTCCAGATAATTTAAATGTAAACACATAGTCTTATTAGAAAAAATATCAAAAAAAAAACTGTTACCGTGTTTATATTAGACTGTGATTCAATCTATGGTGAGTTGATTTTTCACAATTATCGTATTTATACAGGACTGGTGAAAACGAAGTGGAGATTAGGTTTTTGGGAGTGATAAATATTGGAATTTTTATAACGTGACAAAATTATCATTAGAGCCATCATTTATTGGGTTAAAATCACTTTAATATTATTTACTAATAATATCTAGCATAATTATTTTTTGAAAAAGATCGTTCAATCAAAAGGTTATAAAAATAGGGTATTTAAAATTTTACAGAAAAGTAGTTAAACATAAAATCTAGGTTATAGTTTGTACTGACATACTATAGGTATAGGCCATACATCATAAAATTGATGCACATCATCAATGACGTATTAGTTTTAAAACTTAATACAAATATTACCGCTTGAATACAAACATCCGTTCGTTTTGGATTAATTTTTCCAACATATCGGATCAGTTTGTTCGTAATATTTTATTGTATTAACCCTTTCACTACTGATTTCATTGCTGTGGTATAAAAAGTAAAAATACCTGTTTCTATGGTTATTGCGATAGGTGTGGGTGTAATAAATCAGATTATACGTATAAATTTATCCTTAGTCCTTGTTAAGGATATGGGAACTTTTTATCCCAACAGTAGTTTTTAGGGGGAATAAAAGTGCCCATCAGTAATAAAAACCACCACTGACTATAACAAAACTTTATTTAGTATTAGTCAACTACAACATAAAATGTCCGTTATATTAGGAGTGGAAAGGCAAAAAACACTTTTTACATAGCGGTAAATTACAACCTAGGCACAATGTTTTGGTACGGCTCTCCTTCTTTTTTTTCGAGCAGCTGTAACATCTTCTTTTAGTTGGTCCTTGTGTAGGTAGATGATCTCCTACATTCATCATCGTTTTAGGTTTTTTGCTGTGTCTGCCAACATGACCACTGATTTTTCGTTTCAGTTTAGTTTTACTTCTGCCCAAACTTATCAGTTGTTCAGCAAGAGGTACTAGATATGTTAGTAGTGGAGTTTTCTTTCTAGAGGATTGAAGTTGGGAGTAAAGTATCCATGAGTTTGTTACGGCAGCCATTAACAATTTGTAGAACACTTTTCTCCACCACTTTGTAGATTTTCGATCTAAGTCGTACGTGGATACCTTTTGATCAGCGAGGTCAACACCTCCCATATATTTATTATTAAAGATTACAGCCTCAGGACAATCAAAAGTACACTTTTCTCCGGTTTTTAGCTTCCTTTCCACTTTTCCTACAGTTGGTGCGTGGCAATTCGATAGAAGTAAAACTTCTTTGGTATCTTGCCATATTGTCGCCATTATCCCTAAATCAGTAACGAAAAAGTCTGTATCACCTCTGGATAGCTTTTTATTTTCAAATTCTGGTACATTTTTCCTGTTTCTCATGTATGTACCAACACAAGGATATTCCAATCGAGTCATACTGTCAACGCTTGTAAAAAATCGATCAAAACAAAAACATACATCAGGTGAACGAACTGTCTCACATAATTTTTTAACAACTCGCTCACCAAGAGTTCCTTCACGTTTCGTGGTTTCTTTACCTGCATAGATATTCAAGTCGTAGATATACCCAGTCATGGAATCACATCTTTCCCACAGTTTTATTCCTCTCTTTATGGGCTTATTGGGAATGAATTGTTTCAAGGACGATCGACCCTTGAATTTTACCATTGATTCGTCTATTGACTGGTAAGAAGATTCAGTTCTTGCTGCTTGAAACCTTATTTTCAAACACTCCAAAACATCATCCACGTAATATGTTTTAGAACTATTGTCAGGCCTCTTTGGGTCAGTAAAATACATTTTGGACATCAGAAAGGTGCACCGATCTCTTCCTATAGCACTTTTTATTACGCTGTTACCCATGGATTCGTTTTTAGACCAATAATTTGAAAAAGACGGAACTTTGTTGTAACTCATTACTAGCGTACAACCCAGAATAATCATAATTTCATGCATATCTGTTTCTTTAATGTTGAGTTTCAGATTTTTTGTTCGTCGTAGTTGTTGAATTCGTTTGTTAGTACAATCAGCAATGTGTGTAAAGAGACTCAGGGGAAATATTTTCAAAAAAACATCTAATTCAGAACATTCTCGAGTCAAATTTAACTGAACCACTCCTTCGGTTTTCTCTGGTAATTTCATTCTGGGTTTGAAATTTTTTGTAGGTTCCTTCCATAATAAAACAACGTCTTGCTCAAGAATATCCTCCTCAGCACTAACATCTTCTCCTTCGGTGCCCTCATCGTTTAGATGCTCACTTCTCAAGTTTATCGCTTCAATGTCCTCTTCTTCACTACTTTCTTCTAAGTTTTCGTCTTTATAATGGCTTTGTTCGTCATTACTTTCTCCACTATCTTCACTGGGTAGATATTCTGATTCGTCTGACCCCACATATGGCTCTTCGTCTGAATTTTCTGAATCAAATATATTATTTGCTTCTTCCTCCAATTCTTTAGCACTGAGAGGTTTCTTCCAACTCCGAACTGAAACAAACCGATGGGAACTTTAGGACCCGAGTACATTTACGGATGGGAACAAAAATGCCCACCCACATAAAATTCCCAACAAAAACAAATTTTTGCATAATGTTTTAGTATTAGCACTTACCCATAGTCGTATTAATTACTATTTGCACGTTTCACAAAGTCCCACAAGTTTTACTACGAAGAACCACTCCAAAAATATAAAAATTGTACGTCTAAATCAATTTGGCCTTGTACGTGCCACGATGTAAATGGTACTAAGGTAAACAAACGTCTGTTCTGCTGATACAATGCTGCCGACTATTGACTATCGAGTTATAAACTACTGATATTTACGATTTGCTTGTAAATTTGTCCACTTTTATTCCCATCAGTGTAAAAAGAGGTTTTAGTGGGAGCTTTAGTTCCCTACAGTAGCGAAAGGGTTAAGCCAATGTCAGATTAATTATTACAATTTCTATATTATTTTTGACAATATAAAAAAATTACAGATATTATACATGACCATTTCTTCAAATATTATACAGAGTTTTATTATGTATCAATACCTCGGTTGTTTGAAGATGAGTTGCCGATTTTGCATCATACATTTGTATAAGACGTTGTCAAATTGGTGTTGTTTATAATTCCGATACTCCATCCAATTTTGCATATTGTATATTATTATTAAAAGCTGCTGTGTTAAGAATAAACTGGTTGCGAATATTCACAATAATTGTGTGCAAATATGCCAAAACAACAAAACCTTTTGTTTAGGTACCAAACTAAGATTGTTACTTGTTGATTACTTGAAAAAAATCTTAACTGAAAGCTTTGTACGCAACTCAAATCAGATGAAATGTGTGCATAAAGTACACATTTTAACGAATTTAGGCTTAGAGGAACAATTTTAATAAGATATCTATGCTTCACATTTGTACCGGGTGTCCCAATAAGAATGGCTCTTGGCCATATCTCGGGAACCGTTTATAGTACAGCTTCGGGAAAAAAAATTATTACAAAAGTGACCTCTAGAAAAACCTGGAAATTATTTACAGAGTTGTAGGTCCACCGCCAGAGGGCGTAATTAAATACCAAAAATTATAAAATGAATAATCAACAAATTTTGCCTGATTAAGATGCATTTAAACTATGATTATCGTATTATTCAAGAAATTCAGCGTAAATTTGATTTTACAAGTTTTACTCTATCTCTTCAAATAAGGTGGGGGGAAGCGGGAACTTTATTATGAAAAAGCGCCTGTAATTCCAGTTCTACTTAACCTATCTATGCAAACTTAATCTTTTTGAAGAGAGCTCCTTTCTACCAATGTAAGAGTTATAATTTCGAAAGAACCTAATGAGTAACGTATACGCTAGAGGGCGCTATTTTTTTTTAAATCTAGCTATCCTTGAAAAATGTTGAATGGGAGCATGCAGTTTTAATTAAGGAATATAAAAGTAGACCTAATTAGCAACAGAATAGCGAAAACCGCATGTTCATATCTTTTCGTATTACGAGATATCCTAAGAAATGTGTAAATTTCAAGCATTTTCCTTTAAACATAAATTACTCCGGTTTGACTGAACCGATTTTAACATTTTTTGACTCCTCAAAATTGTCTTTTCTTGTTCTATTAATAATAGTTTTAATTATTATGTCAATATCACTTATGCTGTCACCGGGAAACTGCGTTATGGAAGTTAAAATGGAAATATAACTTAAGGTACCTCGCTAGTGACGACCTAAATGTTCAAATTGTCGCCCATCATTTTCGATACAAACGTTTATTCTGTGAAGAGTACGTAGATTGAACAGCAGTCTCAATTTCTGCTCTCGAAATAGTCTCAATGGCGTTTCGTATTCCTTCGATCATGTTAACTCTAGTAGTGGGTCTAATTGCACAAACAAGGTCTTTAATCCGGCCCCAGAGATAGAAATCTAAGACGGTTAAGTCTGGTGACCTGGCTGGCCAAAAAAATAGGCCTCCACGTCCTATCCACCTATCAGGGTTAAGCAATATCTAAAAATTCTCTAACTTGTCTGGAGAAATGCGCCGGACACCCATCATGCTGAAACAACATAGACCTACGAGTTGCAAGTGATATATCTTCTAGAAGAAGTGGCAATTCATCCCTTATAAAATTTAGGTAGCGGTCCCCGTTAATTGCGTTGTCAAAAATAAAAGGTCCAATTATCTGACCATCTACAATACCACACCATACATTCACCGACCATCGCCCCTGATACTGAACTTCTTCCATCCAGCGTGGATTATTCTGTGACCAATAGTGCATATTATGCCGGTTAACCGTACCATCACTACTAAATGTAGTTTCGTCTGACCACAAAATACGTGACAGTAATTGAGGGTCGTCATATACCATATGTAGTAACCAGTTGCAATAATCCAACCTTCTGTCGTAATCACGATCAACCAATTGTTGATGCAGTACTATATGATATGGATGAAATCTAAAAGAAATATAATGTCCTATTAAATATCTTTCCGGAATGATAAATAAATTATTATGTTAACATATAACCATGCTCACAAATAATATTATGCGGGTATATTTTGTTAAGAAACATACCTTTTTAAATCATAATTTACCTGTGTCCGGTCAAAATACGTTGAACGGTGGTTCTGCTTATTCCCAAGTCTCTACTTATTGCTCTAATACTTAAATGCTGATTAAATTGCACATATGCCAAAACATTTATTGTGTTTTCCTTTGAACGACCTCTGCCGCGTCTTCTGAATACAGGAAGATTTACATTTCCAGTCGTTCTTAAACGGTGTATGAGTCGACGAAAATCTCTGCTACCGGGATGACGTCTTTGGGGATATTGTATGGCATATACCCTAGCCGCAACAGTTGCATTTCTCATACATTCAAAGTAAATGCCTACCATATCAAATGCTTCTTCGTTTGTAAGAATCATCTTAGATATAACTTTTAAGAAAATTTTATATCGAATTTAATGCACACAAATCGCAATGACACGTAAATGAACAAATTACTAGGTTTATTAATTTGACACAAGAAATATCTTTTTGTTTTGTTTTTTTCATGGCCCACTACTTGTTTTTATATATTTCCATTTTAACTTCCATAACGCAGTTTCCCGGTGACAGCATAAGTAATATTGACATAATAATTGGAACTATTATTAATAGAACAAGGAAAGACAATTTTGAGGAGTCAAAAAATGTTAAAATCCGTTCAGTCAAACCGGAGTAATTTATGTTTAAAGGAAAATGCTTAAAATTTACAAATTTATTAGGATATCTCGTAATACGAAAAATATATCGACATGCGGTTTTCGCTATTCTGTTGCTCATTTGGTCTACTTTTATATTCCTTAATTGAAACTGCATGTTTCCATTCAACATTTTTCAAGGATAGCTAGATTTAAAAAAATAAATAAATATCGCCCTCTAGCGTATACGTTACTCGTTAGGTTGTTTCGAAAGTATAACTTTTACATTGGTAGAAAGGACCTCTCTTCAGAAAGACTAAGTTTGCATAGATAGGTTAAGTAGAACTGGAATTACAGGCGTTTATTCATAATAAAGTTCCCGATTCTCCCCACCTCTTATTTGAAGAGATAGACTAAAACTTGTAAAATCAAATATACGCTGAATTTCTTGAATAATACGATAATCATAGTTTAAATGCATCTTAATCAGGCAAAATTTGTAAATTATTCATTTTATAATTTTTGGTATTTAATTACGCCCTCTGGCGGTGGACCTACAACTCTGTAAATAATTTTCAGGTTTTTCTCGAGGTCACTTTTGTTATAAATTTTTTTTTCCCGAAGCTGTACTATAAACGGTTCCCGAGATATGGCCGAGAGCCATTCTTATTGGGACACCCGGTACCTACATATACAGTGCTCGCATAAAGTACGGAAACATGAAGATATCTTTGTCACCCCGTAACAAAATTTTTGTTATATATAGCAAACGCCAAACGTGGTGACGAGCGGTCGCGCAGGTAGATACATTCCCATGCCAACTATCATTGGTTTGCAATATTCGGGCTCATTGGTTTGCAATATTCGGGCTTGTATAATAAGGATAGCGAATGGGACATAATTTTTTTAAAATTTATGTTCATATTTTTTAGTATTTTATAGTAGTACAGTTCATAATTATAAATTTCGTTAATGTAGTATAATTATAGTTACAGTTAACTAGAAATAAATTTTAATTAGTCATTATCCGAATAATTTTCTTCATCTTCACTACTGTTGCTATCGCCATTTAAATTGGAAATCACTGGATTTACTTCTGATTGAACGTCCGTACATTTTTCATTTTCCCAATATTTTCATTCTATACTAATTACATGCAGGTCCGGCGGCGTATTTACCTTCTGTACCATTATGCAGATGAATGCCATTCTACATCGTAGCAGAAGCGTAGCGTGCCTTGGCTGGGCCCCGTATAAAAATTTATTTGGGGGCCCTTAGGAAGGGTAAAGAATTCTCACAAAAGAAAAAAAATGTTTGCATAAAATTAAAAGAATTATTCATTCATCATAATTATCTATCTGTCACTTTTTTCAAAATTTTTACAAACAATTCAAATCAAATATACACCCTCCTTTTTTTCGGCAAACTGATTTATTAAATCATTTATAGCTAATGATGACTTTAGTTTTTTTAAAGTTCCTCCCTCTAAGGACAATAGTGACAGGTCTGACAGGCGTTCCTGTCCCATTGAAGTTTTTAGGTAATTTTTTATCAGTTTTTATTTTGAAAAACTTCTTTCAGCAGTTGCAGTTGTAACTGGAAGGGTCAAGAATAAAAAACATGCTGTTGTTAGCTCCGGAAAACTGGATGCAAGACTAATGAATTTTATCAGCAATAATTCAATGAGTTCCTTAATGGAATGAATTTTTTGAATTTCAGATTTTAAGGATGTTTTTAGAGCCTTTAATTGGTCATAAAGATTAACTGAGATGTCTTTACTGTATTTAGCCGACAGTTTTCCGGAAGCGTTTAATATCTCTTCGTTTGAAGAAGACAGGAGTTTCTCCGGTTGTAATATTTCGAATATACTACTCAGGTTGCAAAGGCTCTGAAATCTTTGTTTAGTTTGAGAAATTAATATATCTAAACAGCAATAGTAGACTTTGAAATAGGATTCCGGGTCTGAAATTCTCTCATTTTATGACAACTCATCAAAAAAAACGTTTCGTTATCTTTCGCCTTTTGTTTTTAAAAACCGTTGTCACCCTCCACTCTTTTGCTACATCTTTGGACTCATTTAGCAAACTATTGAATGAATTTTGGTTTCTTAATTCGCACAGTCTATTGCTTAATAAAATACTAGTTTTTTGTAAGTCATTATTTTCATGCTGCAAAGCTTTAGAAACAGGATTAATGATTTCAAATAGTGAAGATAAAAATGTGACAAGCCCTAAGAAATCATAACTCTCTAAAATGTTAATTATATTTTTACATTCTTCACGATCATCTTTTTTTTTCGAAATCAAATTTAGTTGGTACAAAGTTTTCATAATTAATAAATAATTTTTCTTTACCGCTAATAAAGCGTCGTTCCTTGAAGACCATCTGGTAGGACATACCTTTTTAAGGGTAATTAAATATTTTTCAGATGAATCGTCACTCAACATTGCCCAGCGTTATATACTATTGCCAAAAAAAGTATATATTTTTTCTAAATTATCGAAAAAAGTCGACACTTCACGAACATGTTTCGCAGCATCGTTTAAAACTAAATTTAATGCGTGCACAGCACAATGAACATAATCGCATTCGGAGCATGCTATCTTCTTAGGGTTTGTAATCCTCCATAAACACCCGACATAACATTTGCTCCATCGTAACCCTGTCCTCTACATTTAGTCAAATCAATTCCATATTCTTTAATCGTATTTAAAATTTCAATTTTAAGTCCTTCAGCTCTGCAATCGGATACTGCTATAAACCCCCAAAAGGACTCACAGATTTTTAATTCTTTAGGCACATTATCATCATTTTCTGTAATCGAGATGTATCGAAAAACTACAGAAAGCTGGTCAATTTTTGTCTTGTGTTGTATCTAGAATTATTGTCAGAAATGGAGCTTTTTTAATTACTGAGATAATATTGTTCCTAACTGCGGTACCAAGCAAATTAATAATTTCATTTTGAATCGTAGGGCTTAAATAATTCATTTTGCCTTTTGGTTTTAGAAGAAGTTCTTTCAAAGTTGCATCATAATTATATAGCAAACGTAAAATTGCCATAAAATTTCCAGAATCAGAATCATGGCCTCTTAAAGGTAGATTACAAGATGCTAAAGTAATTAATTATACGATGCAATACATCTCTCCAGAATGTAATTTTACTATTGATTTCACTTTGCAATAGATTATCGATAGTATTTCCTTGTAACCAATTATTATAAGATAGGGATGCATTAATATGCTGCTGTGACTTTTCATGGTCAAGTATAGTTTGCGTAAAATAAATTCTAATGGAAACACCGTTAACCCATGCAGAGGAGTACGATTTGCTTTGACGATCTGCTAATAACCAACAGAAGTGGCAATACGGTTTGTTTAAAACATTAGAATAACATAACCATGGTCTTGGAAATTTAATGCCCGCCTTATTGATATATGAATAATAATAGACCAAAAAAGGTCGGTTACTTTCAGAATCTTTTGGAAACGGTCCTTGTGTTTTAAATGGATCCAATTTAAATATTATTTTTCGTTCGCATTCAGTTGGACTGTCACCAAAATTTCCTCTATCTGATGAAACTATATTACAATCTTCAGATATCTCAGAATCCTCGATTTGGGTTTCTTCTATTTCCGGATGGACATCTGATGAAGAACGTGCTTCAGAAGAATCTGAAAATATAATTGTTAAAAAATAAAATCGAATGTTTTGATACATTTCAAAAATATATGTTAAATAAATTACGTAAGGTTTTGGTTAGAGAGTGTTCAGACATACGCAGGCTCTACGCGGGTTGTGTAGTACTGATAAATGGGTTGGGTAGTACTTACCTTTGCAATCTAAATCACTCACAGGAGCTGGTGTCTGAAAAAATGAAGAAATTTTGGGCATTTTTTTATAACCTCCTCCCTTTTCTGTTTACTGGGATATTCTCTTTTCCTTTCACTCATTGTTTTTTACAAATCGCTACTAATACTACTAAGCCAGAAGAACAATTGTTTGTATTCTTACAATGTAATGCCCAAGTAAATAAAACGCGTTAATAAACATTGCTCTCCGTGTATCATCGTATCATATGTACATCGATTATTGTGGGATTCCCCTGTTGAAGTAAATGACTTAAACGGGAAAATCCCGCAGCCCGCGATAACCGATGTAGAGTGTTGCCAACTTTTGAACGCACGCTTTACGCGGAGAAAAAAGAATTGCTTTTTTTGACTTTCGTCATTTCTGAAAAAAAATTGGGAAGTTTTTATTAATTTTTGCTAACGCACGTTGGGGGCCCCCACGGCGCGGGGGCCCCGTATAATTGATACGGCGCAGATACGGCAGTAGCTACGCCCCTGCATCGGAGTATGATTTGTATATGTGAAACGCGCGTATATATACTTCAAATCATATCGCGATACAGGTGGACGTCTATAAGTAATGTAACCAGAATCCACTTTCCATCATTAAATAAACATTCAGTATACCAAATACAGTATACCAAATTAGACTAATGATACGTAACCTTCCACATTAAGTAAACATTAATAAGTAATAAATAGATTTGTATATCAATAACACATTCATTCATGTAAGAACATCATAGTCTTCATAAGTTAGTCATAAATTTAGTTGTAAGTTAGTCTTTGTCAAGCAGAGTTTCATATATATTTGTGTAAAAGTGAAATAAATCTTTTTAAAAAGGCTTCCTATGAAATAAATAACAAAATTTATGTGACATAGTAGGAAGTTACTATACGCGCCTATTTCTACTCCTAATCATAACGCGATACAAGAATGACTAAATCAATCAAAATAATTTAACTTTATTTTCTATACGCTATTTCTGAGTTAACAATGTGACATTATAATGTTTCAGAAAACAAAACTTAAACGTTATACGAAACTTAATGCGATTTTTGGTTAGTTTGATTCAATCCAATATTCGTTTCCAGATTTCTCAAATAATTCCTTTTTTTAACGATGCCGCCTTCGAATTTTGATGGCCTTCCAGCCTGAATTATTTTTGAGCCTGCAGTTTTAGCCCTGCTCTATGTTTCTTGCGACAAATTGATGTAGGTTGTATGCCTATAATTCCAACGCGTTTAATTTTTTTGATTTGATCTAGGAAACTTAAAATATCACCAGTTGTTTTTAATTTATTCAAAACAGTGTTTACCTTATTTATACCATTGGCTGTTTCTAGTGAATAATTGCGCTTTAGAATTTGAAACTTATCGGGGAAAATGGCTCTCCGTCAAGTTTCTTGAATTTTAGATATGTTGTAGAATTAATCATTCTGGTGGAATGTTTCAATGGCCGCAATACGATCCTATGATTAGTTTTCGAGATACCGGGTGTTGAATATGAGAAATATTTACTTTTCATCACTACATATCTCCCAAGTTATGATTTAGTTCTGATTTATCTTTGGTGGTATTATCATTACATCCTTGTATGACAAATTCATGAGAAATTCATTACCAAATCTTTTCTTATTTCAGGGCGATTTCACTTGAAAATAATGCTATTTTGAGACTTTCATAATTTTGTTGTTTTATAAAGAGAAAATGCGAAAAAGGTTGAGTTATCATGTAATATTATACATTCATTTCATCACAGTTGATATAATTCATACAAGGTGATTCACGAATATAGAAAAATAACGAATTTTGGTTTTTCGGACACCTTGTAGTAATAAACCCACCGAAAATGACAAAATTCTCGTGAATGGTGTTAAATAATGTATTTAATCGTATACAGAGGCGAATGATGTCAATTTGAAAAATTACGTATACTTTATTAAATAAAAACCTTAATTTTTTTCATAACTCTACATCGCATAAGGAAATCCGAAAAGGTAGCGATATTTTTTCATGGGAGAACTCGAAATACTTTCATTCATATCGTACATCAACGGAATCCTATGACGTGTTTTCATATACAAGGCGAACAATTTGTGAAAAAGTTCATATATTTTCACTATTTTGCGCTAATAAATTACCACTTGACTTCACTGGATTGTAAGTGTAGATCCTAGATGAGTAGACTAACCAATCCACTTTAAGTCTCCTGACGTGACTGAGCAGATACTTATGTTAGATATTTATTCATAACGTAAAAGTAAGGAATTATGTGAAATGAAATCAACATTATTTCAAATCATTTCCACGCCACCCCAGAGGTTTTTTCTATACTGGTGTCCCCATGAGGCCTACTCCACTAGAAATATGGATAATTAACCAATCACAACTTGAACGGCCTTGACAGATGGCACACATACGAGTATATCCCATGACTATAATAAAGATGCCTGTCATGGATAATGCGATAGTCTCAAGATATCTACTAGATAGGGGAAGTAATATGTTCTAGAAATATTCGTTTAATGTTACGATATAAGGAACATTCCAAGTGGATAAATCCTAGGCACATGTCAATATGGATGTATGTCGTAGGATACTAGTGCTATTAGGTAATACTCTTGAATCATATGTATTACAGATATCCAGCAACCGCTGTCTCTTGTTGACATAACCGAATCAGATGCCAAATACATTCTAAAAAATAAGAAAAAGGTTTTAGAGACTCGCTCAACCAGCAAATTTTCAATTATGGATGACAAAACTCCAACACAACAATTGTTTCTTACAGAATTGCGCAAAGAACTGGAGAATCGCACCAATAACGGAGAGAAGAACCTTACCATAAAATTTGTACGAGGATCACCAAAAATAGTTACATTTCGCCAATAAATGCTCTTCTCAAAATTTTGAAAACTGGTTGTTACTTTATACTAATCTTGACTCCATATGTGCCAAATATAATGACTTTGTATGTTCGGTTGATTTAATTAAACCCTCCATAACACTTATCAGCGAAGCTTGGCTTAAGCCTTCAATTTCGGACTCAGTGGTTCGAATTGATGGCTTCACTATTTTTCGAACCGATAGACCCAACCGACCTGGAGGGGGTGTTTGCATATACCTCTCTGATTATATAACTAGTAATTTTTCTGTATCTGAAATAAATATAACTGTCTCAAACATTGATGCTATATGCATTAAAATATCCAAAAGTCTCATGTCCATACACTTAGCCTGCATATATCGTCCAAGCGACTCACAATTGTCAGATAATGTCACTCTCCTTGATAAACTGGATGAGTTATCCATGCGTGACAATCTAGTTATCATTGGGGATTTCAATTTTCCGGATACATCCTGGCCAATAATAAATATTCCTGAGGGCAATAATGCAAAAAAATTGTTTATGCAATTTATCCAAAACTCGAATTTAACCCAAGTTGTCCACGAACCTACTCGTTTCCGACACAATAATAATCCTTCTACCCTCGATCTTATTTTGACCAATGACGAATGTTTGCTATCATGCCTGGAGATCAGTTCACCAATAGGTAAGTCCGATCATGCAGCAATAACTGTTCAACTTAACTTACCCGCTGCTGACGATGATAAGAATTACATGACTATCGAAGTAACAAATTTTATAAATGTCAATCGTACTCTCTCGTCCATCAATTGGGATAACATAATAGTGCTATTTAACGCGACAATCGATTACAATCGTTTCCTGTCATTTAAAAAACAACATGCTCAGCAATACATTTTCGATGTCAATTGATCACTCTGATTATAAGCAGTCTAAAATCATGATGCTATTGAAAATAATTGTAAATCGGAAGCATGAGATGGGTCTAAAAATTTAAATAAACTACCGTTTGTCTAGGGGTTATGTGATGTGAGTGATATTTTGCAAATGTATGTTACATTTTTAGTTAACAGAACAGCTTCTATATAATTAAACGTGATTAAACTAAATGAACTTGTGAGAAGTGTGAAATACACGTGAAATGAACTAAAATAATGACATGACAAATGATACTTTTTTTTGGTCGTTCAACAAACATCAATCCGTCTTCGATTTCGATTATAAACAAAATCGGAATCAAGATCGAAGTGTTGAATAGCACTATTGCCTGATAATAATAACTGTATACATTTATGGAAATGTTTCTATGACACGGTAACAAAATGTTTGAATGAGAATACGAGAAAAAGAAGAATTTTCCGTAACAAATTAAAGCCATGTATCAATAGTGAAATACATGATTTAATAAAACATAAACGAAATTTGTGGAGAAGACTTAAACGCACCAACAATAATGAAGATTTCTTAACTCACAGATTCTCTAATGCAATAATTAGTAGGTTGGCTAACGCCAGAAGATGTTTTAAGGAAAGTATTGCTAATAGTGGCAACCCTAAAAAGTTTTTTAAGCACATGCGTTCCTGTCTTTGGTCTAAAGTTGGTGTCCCTTTACTTAGGAAAAGTGATGGAGTATTATGTTCGTCTAATTATGAAACTTCTGAAACGTTGTCCAATAGTTTTTCTGAGGCTTTTACTTCTGAACCAATTGATGACACTTTGCCTCCAATATTTCGTGCTCGTGTCTTAGAATCCCTTAGTAATATTTAATTTTCACCCCAGCAAATTAAAGAAAAAACATTGAATATCAAGACGAACACTTCTCCTGGTCTTGATGGTTTGCAAGCAATGTTTCTTAAAAAATGTGCAGACTCAATTTCCTATCCACTTTTAATCATCATTAATGCCTCTTTCACGCAATGTTCTATTCCCCCAATCTGGAAATCGGCGTCAGTTACTCCTATATTCAAGAAGGGCAATAAACTGGATCCAAGCAATTACCGACCAGTAAGCCTGGTACCTATCGTTTGTAAAATTATGAAATCTATTATTAGTGAGGCCATGTCTAAGTTCCTTCTTCAACAAAATGTCATACCTCTTCACCAACATGGTTTTGTTCGAGGTCGCTCTACCATGTCCAATCTTCTTCACTGTGTTAATGACTGGATTTACGTCATTTATTTGGACTTCTCCAAGGCCTTCGACAAAGTCCCAACAAGAAGACTTTTATATAAATTAGATCACTTTGGCATACGGGGTAGCCTGAATTTATGGATCTCCAATTTTTTATCCGACAGGATTTTTAGAGTCAGAGTCGGCCGAGAGTTCTCCAATGACATGGTGTTCCACAGGGTTCCGCCCATTGCTGTTTGTTGTTTACGCAAGCGATCTTCAAATATTGGTCTCAAACTCAGATTCTTTTTATGCCGATGACACAAAAATATTTGCTAACCCTTTAAGAGACCATCTTACTCTACAAAATGACCCACACACTATACAGCGGGGGTGTTTGGACTGGTTGCTTCCCCTGAACATTAATAAATGTAATGTACTCCACATTGGCAAGACCAATACCAATTTATCATACAACTTCAACGGGCAGATACTAAATACGGTTACCAGCCATGATGACCTAGACATCTTAGTGAACTCAAATTTCTCGTGGAGTGAACATGTTGTGTCCGTATGCAACCGCGCGAAATCCAGACTGTATCTGATACAAAAATCGTTCTCTAGAGTGTCACTTGCAACTTACTGTAAACTGTACAAATTTTACTTGCGTCCTATTTTAGAATATGCGGGTCCTGTGTGGTATCCTGATCTTATTGGCGACCAAGTTTTATTAGAAATCGTGCAAAGGAGGGCTACTAGACTTGCATTCGGTCGCGTAAGGCCTTCATATGAGGAGCGACTGATTGGGGCGAATCTCATCTCGTTTCAAGACCGTCGAATTCGGGGAGACTTGATATTATCTTATAAAATCATTAAGCATAACTTTGGTGATCTTCAATCTATGTTTCTATTCAACACTGATCTTAGACTGAGAGGTCACCCATTTAAACTTAAGAAGGAGTGTGGTGGCGATTACTATTATACTATTAATTTTACCATAACCATTTTTCCATTACCATTTCGTTGGCAGGATCGCCATGTGGTGGTTACTTAGTAAGGGTCCCTGGTATACTCGACGCTTACCATAAAGGCATTATATCTTGGAGGAAACCACTTACCTAGCAACCTGTATGCGGGAATAAAATAAACAACATCACCTCTGTAAATATCACTGGGATGACGTTTAATACATTAAAAATACACAAATATAAAACCAATCGTCTTATTCAAAGTATTAATAACAACTCTCCTATCCTGGTTCGTTAACTCTTAATTTATAGGAAATATAGATATGATTTTCTACATGTCTGACCTCCGTCTATAAGTTGTACATATTTGTATATATATAAACACGAACGTGCTTCCACTGATAACTGACATTGACCGTGGCCGATCAATGCTCCCTAAATACTATAATTAATATTAACCTAAATTTAAATATTATTTCTAAGTTAATGTCTTTTGCCATTGCTGTCCTTTAGGGATCACTACAGGAGTCCTTTAGATCCCGAGTAAGACAGCACTTTTTACCAAACAGAGTGTTTGATGCCTGGAACAATCTTCCTGATGATGTTGTTGACGCACCATCAGTTAACGCATTTAAGAACAGAATTGATAGACTTCTATTTAATAGTTAATAGTGCGCATTGTTGCATTTATTATTTATCTGAATTTGTTTTATTTATATCCTTTTTTGCTGTATAGTTGTAGCGGTTATTGTTGAAAACTACGATTTTGTTAATTATTGTTAATTTGTCATTGTCCTGTTTATAGGCGTTTCAGATCATGGGCTTCATAGGTTCTTACCTCAGCCCTTATTTCTATTGTAGTGATAATAATAATAATAATAATAACTATTATTGTTATAAATACTCAAGACAAATCAAATCGAAAATCTATAATTCCGTGTATGTGAGAATCACAATCGGAAACTCCTCTAGATTTTTCATTCTCGTAGAGAGGAAATAGTATATTGTACAATGAGGTCATTACATGCAAATTGTACACTATACTTTTTCTACGACCATCTGAGTCATAAACAAATCTATAATATTTTTCATAACAATTTTTATTACTAACTTTACTGCCGTCATTGTTGCATGGTTTAAAGACTTTTTTCTCTGAAATTATTAAGTCAGGTTCTTAACGCTGAACGAACCATATGTATTTTTCTTTTTGTATATGTACCTACCTACGTCGTGAAACAAATAACGTTCAAAATTTTCGAATATTCATAACTCTGATACAAAAATACTGTATGCAGAAAAAATCGTTATAATTCACCTGCGGAAAAAGTTATCAACGATCGTGTCTCTTTAAAGAAGTAATATCACCTCCTGCATCTACCAGGATAGTGAGCGATGTCCTTCTAAACCAATGGCTAGTTTACATATAGGGATCAGCATGTCAATATCAAATCATCCTCATTATCGCTACCCATTTTCGATTTTTTTTGCAATTCCGGGGCTAAAGTGGTCACTTTACTCTCACATGTTAGAAACTAAAGTGTAACTTTTAGACCAAAGGATATAAATTGACAGTTAAAATCCCAAGGGATTTAAAGTACAAATAAAACCGTACATCCGTGATGCATTTTAGAAGTCCGTCCTCGATGCCCAGCCAAGTTTCGTTAAAGTACCTTCTCGATGCTCAGCCAAGTTAAGTAAAAGTCTATTCTAAGTAGTATTCATTTTTATCAAAAATGTATGTAGGATTACCAGAATTGCAAAATAGCTATTTGTGTATTAAGAGCGGAAAGTGATACTTTGCCGCTTGAGGCAGAGAGTTACCCGAACGACGCGTAGCGGAGTGCGGCCAATCTGCTGAAAGCGGCAACGCACTTTCTGCTCGAATTGCACACAAGATTTTTTCTACGATCACCTTATTTTTAGACAAATAATTAAAAAAACATGAAAAAGCCTTTTACTGCGTCCCAAAGCTCTTCGTGTTCTAAATAAATCTGTACCAAGAAATTCCACGTACCATAGTTCTCGTGCCCTTTCAGACGCTCGATCAGCGGAAGCTGGCTCATGATATCATTTATTAACACAAAAATTCAACAAATTACAAACTCCAGAGGCTTCAATGGTGTCTCACGCATGTCCTGGGTCCATAACCTCTTGCAATTTGATGTTTTGAGTCAAGGTTTCGAGTTTCGAGAAGAAAAATAATTTAATCTATCAAAAACGGCGTAAAAGCAACTAATGACAATTAAAAACTTAAAAAGCCGTAAACGACATTAAAATGACATATACAAGGTTGAACAAATTGAGGTTCGAAAAATATAGGGAGTAATTAGTTATACACTTTAAATATTTTTAAATATTAACTACAACTATAACATAGGTGTTTTGGATGGGTTTATAAGATAGAAAATAATAATTAAAATAACGTCTGAATCGGTCTTATAACACTGCGTCGTCGTGCTCGAAAAATCGCGCGTGTTTGAAAGACCAGTTATCCACGAATACTTTACGCTATTTTTTTTATTGGTGCACTTTGACTTACTACAAAAAAATGGAAGTCCGTCCTCGATGCCCAGCGAAGTTTCATTTCATAAAAGTCCGTCCTCGATGCTCAGCCAAGTTTCATTCCATAAAAGTGCATCATCGATGCCCAGCCAAGTTTGGTAAAAGTCCATCCTAAGTAGTATTTATTTTTATTAAAAATGTACGTGGATTGATTCCTTCGGGCTCCGCTGCGCTCCGTCCTCAGGAATCAAACACCCCGCGGGATTAAATGGGTCACTTTAGTCGCTTGGTGTATAATGTACTATTAACATATGAGCGGAAAAGTACGCTCTAGAGCAGGAATAATGTCAAATTATGACAGATCACGGAAAACATCAACTTTACGGTTAGTGTAGAGTGTGCAAAAGCCTACTTTGGGTAGTGATCGTTGGAAAAAATATTGTATACACCTCTCGACTAAAGTGACAGTAATCCCTTAGATGGATTAAACGGGTCACTTTAGTCGATTGGTGTATAATATACTATTATAAATAAATTTTGTAAACACTGATGTGAAATGTCAAATTATTAGACATACGTTAACAAACATGACTCGATCATATATTATAATATAATGACAGTCTAGTAGCTCATGAAAGTCGTGGGAAATGAAACATTTCGATACAGCTAGCCCGTGGGAAATGAAAATCTGTACTACAACGTGGTAGGTTTCTTAATCGAACACGCACTTGAAATGTACATTTTTCTTTATGGTCGTAGGAAAATACTATTGCAATGTCACTAAAACGAATCCGCTCAAGTTTGGTACCATTTAAAACGTCTCTTGTCTAATTTATCTACAGTATTCAAATAAATACTCACATCAGTTGAAAAATTAAAATCGTCAAACTTCTCCACTTCGTTGCATACTTTCTATCGATGGCAGAATAGGAACTCTTGTTTCATATCAGTCATTAATACATTCTAATAATTATACAAACAGTGGAAATCCATTTTTATTTTCTGCTCGCAAATGTAGCACACCAAGCTACGTATATGGCTAGTTTTTTTCATTAATCTCTGTATATTGTTCATTTTGGTATCAACATTCTAATTTGGATATTGTTGCACACCAGGAGGATTATTACTCAGATATACGGAATGGTAGTGAGAACTCCCAGCTCATATTAGAAGTTCGAAGAATCTTATATATTTGATAAGTACCAGAGATATTGTGAGATGAGCCAGAGAATATAATTAGGTATGAGACTTAAAGATATGTCTAACGAATGTATGTTCGGGACGTCCACTAATTTCTTCCTTGGTGAGATATCCTGAGAATGCAGTGAGAATACCGTATATAAATACTTAGAGATGAGACTTTGGTGAATGACCTATAGATGGAATCAGTCAGTATATATTTATACATATACATTAATTGGAAGAAGTTCAATGGGATGTTATACATTTTTCGAAAATCCATATCCGCGGATATAGCGACTTGAATAGATATCCATAGGATATAATTTATTAATTGGGTTGGCACGAGCAATTCGCATGGCATATTATGACGACAACACAACGAGGAAAATATTTGATGGATAACTAAATTTTTCCATAATGAAAAAATATCAAATAGGAATAAGAATAAGATTCTTATGAACATTCATAAATGAGAAAATAACCAACAGAATTAAACTATTTCTGGACCGATATTCATGTCCTCTGGAAGCATTCTATTTGCAGCATCTCCTATGAAATCTAAAAGACGATTTGATGGAAAATGAATGTTTTCTTGATAAGCGTACCTCAAGCGTACCTCAAAATCCATATTACGCTAGCAACATGCGCACAAGTTCCTAAAGTCCTAGCACTGGACGAGTACAATAATACCCTGAAATGGGAAGCTGGATCTTCAGGATTTTCATTACCTCACTCAGTGAAAACAACCCAAAGCATGTGTTTAGTAGCATTCCTGAACCGATAAAATATTCTGAATCGTAGAAAATTGGGCTCCCCATGCAACTCATCGATTTCTAAAATGTTGTCTAATTTACCATCTCTACGGATTGTATCTTGGATATATGACGCAGCAAAGTGTTAATGATATGTTCCAGTAAGTTATTTTAAATATCAAGGCGAATGAACGATTGTATAAGAAGTTATTTCAATCGAATCCATCGACCATTCCTAGTACGGAGGTTTTCAGCTTCAACTCATGTTGACATCATCGGAATCAACCAACATTTGTGTGGCCGTATCCAACGTTCCAGGCATATTTATCAAAGGATGGAATTGATTCAAAAGAGCACCAGCAATTAGGTAATAATCACGTAACTTAGTAGCATGTATTGCCGATATGGGTTGACGAAAAAATTTGAAAATTGACTTAAAATGTCAATTTCTAGCTTCTACAATCCATCTAGTAGTAGCTATTAAACGAGCCTGAGAGGCTTCACTTGCCGTTAATTGCCTTTGATTAGGCGGTAGCAATGGTGGCATATAGTAATGCAAGCCAAGTTCTTGTAGATTATTGATTGAATCTCTATAGCCACTATCGACTATCACAATATCGCCTTCTTGAAACCATGTTCTTGTAATAGTCTACTAAACCTCGACCCCTTGAGTCACCAGTGTGACAAGGGTCTAGTTTACAATGAAATAACGCTGTCACCACTCTAATAACTGCTGTCACCGAATTCTAATAATGCAGCCGAGCGTGAAAATAAAATAAAACCGGTCCGAATTAGGCTGGGAACTCCTGGACTTAAAGCGACCTAATTACCTTTGCCAGACCAGGAATGACCTCCTTGTTGGGCCTCGAATTCAGAAACACTGCACACTCTAAAGGGAAGATCGGGGTAGGGATCTGAATAAAGTATCTGAAACCACAAAGTTGTATAATAAAATATAATGAATCTTTCTCTGTATAAAATAATCCCTATATCAAAACAAATATTAAATCCCCACAATAAAAATACTACCCACTTATCTATCAATATGTTCAATGTGTGCGAGGGCCGTATGACTTAGCCCTTATTCCGTAAATGGACCTGCCTCGCTGCGAGAAATACTTATTTATTCTTAAAATAAATACTATACAAATCGATTGTTGTTGCGAGTCATTGTACTTTGTGTAAACAGAAGGTGAAAGTAGAGGCGTTTAAAATCCTGCTGATTTATGAGTAATAATGTTAATCGACAACCCGTTCAGTGTGTAATACAAAAATTTCCGAGTTGCAATTTTCAGGTCTTTGAATAACCTATAATATTTATTTATTTTACTTGCTATGAGGAGATTACCTAACCACGTCTGAAAAACCACAATTATTCATCGTAACGAAACTTTACTGATAACGTGCCTTTACGGAGACAAAATCATACTTTCCGGGCTCTTGATACTAATTACAATTTATTTTATTTTACCTCCGTCTTATGTCCATCTACGAGGCGAGTGCTAGTTATGTGACACAAAAGAATTCAAATAATACCTAAATCCTGTCGAGTTACCTATGCCCTAAAAGGGTACCCAACGTTCCTAAAATCTCGAGGAAATCTTATTTATCTATATTATCCCACACGATAAAATCATATCATATATAACGAGCGGTGCCCAAAATTATGAGCCGGGACCTGCAGTTTTAACTGAACCTGCGAACTTGTACAATAACCCCGTGAAAGAAATTTAAAAGAAAACTGTTATATCTTCCACCTATGCATATATTTATGTTATAAATACCAAGTTTAGAATCAGCGCACAAAGAAGATAAAAAAATTCTCCATAAAAAAATCCCAGACTTGTTCAAAAACTTACAGCGGGGAAACTTCCCTTCTCCTGCCTCCAATTTCTGTCTGGTTTCACTATCTATCCAGAAAATGCGGATGACGCTAAATTTCTAGTAACCGGTGTCGAGCTATGCTGGATTTCGGGCAGAGGTAGAGTTTTTCCAGTGGGGAAACTTCCCTTCTCCTGCCTCCAATTTCTGTCTGGTTTCACTATCTATCTAGAAAATGCGGATGACGCTAAATTTCTAGTAACCGGTGTCGAGCTATGCTGGATTTCGGGCTGAGGTAGAGTTTTTACCGTTTTGTGCCACCGCAGGGGGACAGTATTCACTGTCAAGGATATCTGAATATCCCTACGAAGCCGCCAACACTCAAAAAAACAAAAAGAAAACTTAGACCCGTTACTGTGACAGGGAAGGACTTTTTCCCTTCGCTTTTTTCGCCCAACTCTGTGCTCTGTCTGATTTCAACTTAGTTTTTATTATTCCCCCAAATTATGTTCGGGTTTTTTTGTTGAATTGCAAATGTTCCATTTTTTGTTTTGAAATGGCCTTAATTTTCGTTACCAACTAGTTTGTATACAAAACAATCACTTAAATTTGACCTAGTAAAATGTTTTTTATTGTTGTAAATTGTTATGGTTCTAACAATTTTTGCTAGACAAAAGTATGTCGAATTCTACTTTTATTATATTTGAAATAAGAAATATATTTTACCGTGTGTTTTGAAAGTTACTGATTTACGTTTTTCTATTTGATATTCGCATTTATTACATTCTCATTCCATTCAAATCATTTTGTACTTCGTAATTTAGAATACTCGCATTATTATTACTAGCATCTGCGAAGTACGGCCCGTTGATTGCTAAGATATATCCATCGGGGACAATTATGATCTCTGTTTTGACAAAATGTTCATTCTTGTGGAAACAGTATGATTGCTTCAATACTCGAAAGTTACTGCTCTTTTCTATTTTATTGTAGATACAATCTATATAAACTAATGCTTTGGGAACGTCTGGTGTGGGGTTGTACAGTTGATTCGTATAAGGGGATACAAGACTGTTTATATAATTTTCTCTTGTTTTCGGATTTAATCCAATATTTTTAGGTACGAACCTTTGTAAAAGAAATAATCTAACATTGGAAATAATGAGGCTTACTGCTTGTCGGGAAGAATAACTAAACAGCATGCTTCATTCTGATAAAAAATGTGAGCAAATATTTTTTTTCCGACTTTTCTTCTCTTGCCACCTTGTTCAATAATATCGCAAAATTCTAGTAATTTTCGAAAATTATTTTTTGAAATTGATGTGAGCTCATTAAATTTGTCTTCAGTGAAACAATTGATATCCTCCCAGTTACGGAGTGACCTGTTTTTATTAGCAATTATCCTCATTCTTTGAAGAAACTGTTGAAGATTGGAAATTAGTATGATTTATTCACAAAATTCAAACCTCCATGAAAATAATTTGGAAGGAAATCTTGATGATCAAGATGGTGACCACAAATTCTCAAGAAATCTGGGACATAGATATCAGAAGCAACAAAAATATCCACTTACATTCTAAAGAAAGTCTTTGAATATTTTGACGAGCATTACAAATAATGCACGCACGACTTGATATGCGGAACAACACATTGAGACGAAGGTAATTCGGGTCATTTTTCATAGCAATAATGTCATTCATCACTGAGATATTACAATTGAAACATTTTTGTATCATCTTGATTATTAATAGGTGGATTTCCCGCAGCTTTTCTTCGATATGTCGCAATTTGGAAAACATCAAAATATTATCTCCTCTATTCAAACGCATTGAGAGTCTAGGAATAAGATTTCGGTCACAAACATAACAACTCACTCTATTTGCGAAGGCCATATTGTTCAGCAAAGTTCAATAAACACTGAAAATCACTTAAACTTGAACAGTACAAGAAAAACTTCAATTAATCCAATAATTCAGAAATAGCTCTTGAGCTTTATGACATCAACAAGAAAACGACTATTAACATTAGAATTTTGTTAATTTTACACGCATTAAATTGTTCTCTATGCCTACTACGAGATAACGGGAATAAGTATATTAAACGATGAAAATAAAACCATTTAATTTGATTAAAACTTCATTTATTTGAACTAATGTTCAATTTAAACTGGCTGACGCGTTTCACTAACACAGTTGCTTTCTCAAAACGAATTCGTTTTGAGAAAGCCTTTTCAGTAAGGCGGTTGATAGCAGTGAGTAACACTACTCGGATCATTAACATTTGATTGTTCTTTGTTTGATACAAATGCCGAAGATAAATCTGCTGGGGTGACTATTTCGTTCCCATCATCGCCTACAGTTTCTTCGTTGACCATATCTGAAGTCATCATATCCAAAAAAGTTAGTTTGTTGATGTTGATTAAGTATGAAATATGTTTAGAAATTGAAAATTCAAGTTGATGATGGATGTCAAAAGCCGAGACGTCGGGTTGGAAAACTAAACACATTGTATTATGAAGAGTAAAGAGTGCCCACGAAACTGTGATGTCAATTTTTTGATACATTTTATAATGAAGACAGAAAAAAATAAAAACGAAATCGGCAAATTTCGTTTTTTTCTTAATATTTCCGAAAGTCAAGAAAATATTTCAGTTTTCTTAAACACCTTAAAAAGATCACTAAAATAAGCAACTTTGATAAAATTAAAACGAAGCTGTATTTCTTCTGGTTGAGGAGACTCCTATTTAAATTGAATTTACATAATTTTGGCAACATAAACAAATACAAAACATATATGTAATTATTCCATTTTTATTCATCCAATTATTACATATAGATTCTTAATAATTTTAAAATTTTATTTATTTATACCCTTATCTAATTCAAGCACATCTGTTGATACACATGTCAATATAATATGACGTTTCCGGTTTTTTATACTTTCTTATTTGGAAATAGGCTTTTAATTTTACATGTATTATATAAATAATGTTGAATCTTCTATTATAATATCTATAATTGTTTCTTTGCTATGATTCAAATTATATTCCATAATATATGGTAGTCTGTGCTGTCTCTGCTGCGTTATGTTAATTTATTTTATTATTACTTATATTTGACAATTATATTTCATTATTATTATAACATGACTTTATATGTTTCTATCTAAATTTAGTATTGCAAAATTTTTTAAGATGATCTCATATTCTTGCATTATATTGAATTACTGAAAATTTAACCTCAATTGACAGATTTTGTCATATTACTATTATAAAAATTTGATCTGTGTTTCTTTATCTCAATATTTTACTGGAATACAATGTAAGCATCTATTAATACTACAACAATATATATATATATATATATATATATATATATATATATATATAGAGTAAAACACCCTGTATATTAAATAATAAAAATTAAAGATTGTGCATTGTAATTTAGAAGAATTTTTTTAAGTCTGAATTTTTTTTATCATTTGAATGGAGACAATCTGTATGATACACTATTTGATAGAGAAGGCATACACAAGATAGACCGTATAATCGTAGGGAAAATTGTGAATAGGTGCGAGAAACAAATTATGTGAAACAAAATAACACAATTTTTGTTCAAAAGATTAAGTATCAGAACTTTGTTTATGATAAAAAAAACTAATGTTTCTTTATTCTGTGAAATTAAGATAATCTTATGAATTTGTCAGAAGAAACCAAACAATATTTGTTGAAAGAAATATTAACATAAGAAAGGGTAACTGTTTAGAGACATAACTAGATAGGAAGCTGTATAATAATATGAATTTCAGAAAGCATGACATATGCAAAACGAATATTCATTTTGCACATATATTTGAAGTTAACAGCTGTCATCTAAAAATATTAAGAATTTTCATTTTACATACACACTTAGAGATTAATAAATGTCAGTTAAAATTTTTATGAAATATTGTTGGGAGAAAACAATATATAAGGTTTAAGCAATTGAAAAATTTAGAATAGAATGTCCTGATATGATGGAGGGACGATTCACTGTTTGAAGTGAAGGTTTTCAATGATGAAATTGATAGTCAATTTTGATTGGTAAATAAACGTTTAAAAGAATCACATCAGCGACAATTACGTTGCTAATGATAAAAAAAAATTTCAATGAAAAAAGTTGTTGATTATGTAGACTATTCACTAAGAAGTCTCTTTTTGGGGTAGCAAAAATTTGGAAGAAGAAAAATTATTTTGGTAAAGAAAATTATTTTAAATATTTGAGAAATATCAGTTTTGGCTATGGAATTCAAGAAACAAATACATTATACTTACGAGATATACGTTAATGTAAGTAATTAAGTAAATATTAATAACTACAAAATATAAAAAGGAATTGTTATATATTATGTGGTACTAACCGTGACTTTTCTTTTATAAATGGTCAATTGTTGTATTGTGGAAGCAATGTCTCGACAATACCTTTCAGAAAACACTGAATCATGGAATTTCATCCAAAGTGTTTTGATGTTGGAAGAAATACAGCGGCAATTCCTGATTTGGTGGAAATGGACAGGAAGAACGGATTTATTCCAAGAGAGAGAGAACCTAAAATAGATTAAAGGAACTGATCATTGAGGTGAATAAACAAAAACAGTATAGTGAACAAGGTATTTAAATTCAATTTATTAATACATAAAAAGTTAAACGAACTTACCGATTTGTGTAAAGAACTGGACTTTAATGTTACATGGACGCTAAAAAGTTTATAGTTCGCCATCTTCTATAATTTATTTGTATACCAAGTTGCATAATTGTAATTCACCCTTAGAATTAATATCTCACCAGAGTGTGTGTCTGTTGTATGAATGAATCATTATTTTAGATAGTTGAATTTCTTCAAGAACACTTGTAAAAGAGTAATGTATTTATTTTCATCACATTAAACAACGTTTTGTTTCTTTTAAAGAACGATTTAGAACTGTACGTTGAGATTTTCATTTCATCTGGTGATTTCCGCTCCATCTATTTTCTATAGGTAGAAGTTTGAACTGACATCTATGAATGGTGCAGAGATTTGATTCCAAGCAGGGCAGGACCGTATTCAGTTCATAATTATTAAGTAAATAATATATTTTGATCAACAAATTTGTTTTAAAATATAAAGAATTTATTGACTTTGGCGCTAATATTAAAAAATGAAACCGTTTAATTTTTATGTACTTGAACTCTACCCTGAGATAAGAAATTTCTCATGCAAGTAGCATAAATTGTTTATCACCTATTTAAAATTATCTATATACTGGGCTAATAATAAAAAGTTTAAAGTAAATCTAAACTAAATAAAATATTAAGTATATTTTTTATTACAAAGGATAAGTCTATCCAGTTTAAAAAAATGGCCCCCAATGTAGGGCTAAAATCTATCCAGTTAATAAAATATATATATATATATATATATATATATATATATATATATATATATTACCATGGAAAAGAACTTGCAACACTCTCTATACGATAATATGGAATGAACATGCTACACACTATATGTAAATACAAAATTTAAAATTTAATTATCATTTAAAACGTCAGAAATATAGATAATCTATTGAAGGAAAATCATTCAAGAGAGAAAATAAATAATAAATCAAACCGAAGAAACATAAAGAAAATGTAAATGCACATATGTGTTAGAGATAACATGAATTCTAGCTATTGAAAGAGAACCTTTTAGAACGTCACCTTATATAAATTGTAACAATCTATTTTTTATTTATTAAAAGTAAAAAGATTATGATTTGTTTTAAAATAAATTGTAAGAAACATTTTGGAAACACTAGAAAATTGTTTTAGAATATGTCAAGGAATAAAATCAAAATAATAAAAACATTAGAATTATAATGTCTGCCATTTGTGAAATTAATTGTCATTTTGAATAGATCAAATGAAAATAAAAATCACTGTCAGTTTTAAAATATTTTGGAAACTATATAAAACGAAGTAGTATATCAAATTTGATTATTTAGAAATATAAAACAGAATGTTCTAAAAGGATAAATAAACAATTTGAAACCTGAAATGAGATTTACCAACAAAATTTTTTATAACCGATTTGATTGGTGAATTAGAATTGAAATGTTTTGATCAGCGGCAAGCGGATTGAAAAATAAAAAAAAGAATGGGGAAGGTTGTTGATAATGTATACGATTAACTAGGGAGAATCTTTTTGAACAATCAATGGGGGTGAAAGTTAAAATCTTTGGAAAAGAATTTTGAATAACTAGGAAAACGACATTACTGAATGGTAAATATAGAAAGAAATACATTATTTTTAACATAATTCAATAAAATCTATAAATGAATCTGACAAATAGACAAATAATAAGAGATTGGTAAAATAGCTGTATACTAACCTTAATTATTGATCCATATAATCAAGTGAAGTTTTGTATTGTGGAAATGATATTCCCACGATAAATCTAAGAAAGAATTGGACTATGGAAACCAACCCATCTAAAATATTTTGATGTAAATGGAGTATAACATCATATTTGGTTCATACCCAAACACGAAAAACTGGGATACAGTATCCCAGGAATTAATCTACAAAAAGAATCAACGAGGTGAATTGGACACAAAGTGAACAGGTATTAAAAAAACGATTTCATTTCAAAAAAGTTGAATAAACTCACTTGTGTTGTGTGTAAATAGTCAAACTTTGAAATTTCACAGACATTGTTTATCGCCATATCCGCCATTTTTTATCCTAGAGTTTTTATTTTGACATCATAAGAAAGTTAATGTATATAATGTTGCATAGTTGCACTTAAATTTAATAATAATCCATTTGAGTAAATGTGTTTTGAATTAATGATCATCATAGATAAGTTTTCTTTTTATAAAAATTTTGTATTTGAATAATGTATTTGTTTTCATGATTTCGTATTAAATGTTTTTCATTTGAAAGATTTAACTACATTGTTGGAGAATTTCATTTCTAGACGATTGTTTCTTTTATCATTTTGGCAGTTGGTATCATTGATCAGACAGATCACAACTGTAGAGGGGTCCCGAAACAGAATGTACAAGACCGTTCTGTAAAAATTTATGGAGAAAAGAAAAGTAAGAATTTCAATTTTTGTTTGAAACTTTTTAATTAATAAAAAAATTGTTTTGGCGCTTATAATATAAATTAAAAATATTTTATCTTATGAACCCAAGAGCCTGAGATTAATGATTTCTCATGCAAATAACTAAAACTAGAATTTCAAAGTATAAAAAAAGGTGAGTGTAATTATTTCAGAACATGTTTTTAAAATTTTTTAATATACCGAGCGAATCAAAAATTCTATTCATAGAATAGCAAACCACAATAATATATATATATATATATATATATATATATATATATATATATATATATATATATATATATATATATATTGAACCACATATCTAATATCATTAATTAAAGCACATTAGTTGATTGAGAATGTTTTAATTTAGTATTTGAATAAATTGAAACTTCATTAATAAAAGGATACATAAAAACACCACAGTCAGAATTAAAACTCATATAAAATTACATTATAAAATCATTTGTTTGGTATAATAAAAAGAATAACAATAAAATATAGAGAAATTACGTTAATAATTTTTTTAAAAGTATGAAAAACTTATATCAAGTATGGAAGAAAACATTGTATCTGCCTAAAATGAATATTTTTTGTCACTAGGGAATCAGCTTTTTATCTTAAAATAAACAAGCATTAGTAATAATAGTTAATACAACTATAAGATGACGATTAATAATCGATATTTGTTATAAAGAATTGGAAAAAATACAAATTTATAAATCCAAGATGACATAACTCTGATGTCAAACTTTTGTATCATTGTCTATATGTTAACAGGAAAGGGAAATTGATAATAAGATGGTGATATATATATATATAAATGTCAATATCAGAACTATAAAATTTGTATAGTTTCAAATTTAAAAACCAAAACATATATTATATAAAAGGAATTGTGTCATAAATTTTAGATATTATTTCAAATTTATTACGTGTAGAAAAACGAGAATTCATATTATAATTTCAATGTATTAACCATGAATTTTATCACTTGTCAAAGACTTATTTTATTCAAATTCTGTATATATTAAAGGGAGAAAAGACTTTTTAAAGGTAAATTTGTAGTCATATGTTTTCCTGAAACTTTAAAAGTGCAATAAAGTGGGTAGAACTTTATATCTCAGGAAAAATGCATTTTGTTATGACAGGACAATTTTGCTAAAGTGGAAATTAAACAAAATTTTGATTGAACAGTGAGCTTTGAAACAAGTAGCTTGTTGATTAAAAAATCGACAATCAGGAAGGAAGCTTGGAGAGAAGAGCGTGGCGTCGGGAGTGGAGAACAAGGCTATGTTAGTTTGGAACAAAATTTGAGTAAATTTTAAATAAAAACCAGTGAAAGTTAAAAAATTGTAATAGAAAACATACATCAAACACTTACGATTGTTTATAGCCAGTTATTCCCGATAATCTCCAAGATATCTCCAGTAATTGGGACGCGTTGTTTCCAGTCGGCTTGTTTCTGTTACCAGATGTGGTAATATCCAGACTCCAGGTCAGTGTGTTTTTAATATTATTGGCCAATAATAACAAACTAATTCTAATTTCAGTGATAATTACCAATTTTAAAGTACTTCTGCATATATTTGATCGATCAAACTAAAAAAGAAAGACATTTATGTAATCATTCTATAGATTTCAAATTGAGATTAGTAAGAAAATGTTCATGAATATTCTTCATTTTGTGAAGAGATAATGGTGGTTACTTACGTGATTAATAATCGTATGGCAAATTTGTATTTCAATGTATAGAGATAATCTTTCCAAAACGTATATGTAGTGTGTATTTAATTCTTCTGATGATCTAATAATATGTATATATAATTCCTACACATAAATCCTTTTATAATATTCACCATCAACATTCATATTATAGAGAAAACAATTCTTATGTAAATAATATCCATACAAGTTAGCAGGCGTCTAAATTATAACACGAACGTTTTGTCTTTGTTCGTGTAATTCCGCTTATATGAGCATGCGCATAGAATGGTTGGATGTATAGATAATGACTGAGGTTATATTATGCCATAGGCGTATCAAATATCTATTTTTGAAATAAAATTCCTCTGAAAAATTAAATTATTCGCAATTAATGTGTTTTATTTTACTTAATAAAAGAATATAAATTAATATATACTGGAACCCAAAGAGTAAAATGAGTTTCATGCTCCCAAATAAAAAGGACTGAGCTAGGTAAACAAACAAATAAATAAAACAAATAAATATCTAATCTATAATAATAAATACAATTATAATAAATAATAATAATTAAAACTATAATAATTGGCACCAGCAACGTGGGGCGATTGAAAAATTTTGGAAGGATATTTGTAAATTTGAAAACGGAATAAAAATGGTAAAACGAATGACTTTGAGAGATGGAAGGCAGGTAGGAGTTGAAAGTGGTTCGGAAGAGGAAAGGGAAAAAAGAAGTCATGGAATGGGAGATTATCAAGCATTTTATTTGGAACAAGGAAGACAGCAGTCGGAAAAAGGTTTGACGAGAGAGGAAGCAGAAGAACGAGAAGAAGCAGGAAACACAGGTCGTATAGTACAGAGTGTGCAGAATGGATTAAACGAAATGTTGCAACAATTATTTGTCAAGATGGACAATATGAAGGACGATTTAAAGGGAGACATGAACAACATGAAGCAAAATTTGAATGGAAACATGGATACAATGAGAAAAGAAATTAGAGGCGATATAAACAACATCAATGGAAATATGAAGGAACTTAAGGAGAACAATGAAGAATTTAAAAAGAAAATTGATAAGATAAAAGAAGATATGGAGGATCAAAACAAACATTTGCGGATTGAAATTCAAGAAAATGGAATCAAAATTAGAGAGGAGATAGAAAACCAAATGGTAGAAGGAATTCATGAATTAGGGAGATGTATAGAAGAAAAATTACCGGGAAAAATTCAAGCCGAAGTAATGAAACAAAATGAAGATATAACAAAAGCAGTTGAATATATTAAATTCAAAGAACAAACAATAGAAGAAATAATGCAGAATTATCAACAAAATGCGGAGAAGAAATTTAATGACTTAGATGTAAGAGTACAAAAACAAACAGGAACATGTGAAGAAAGGAATGAGCATATGGGACAAATATTTAATAAAGAATTAGAAGAAATGCACAGAAAGTTGCGAGAAAGTATGGAAGATATGGAATGTAACATAAGAAGAAATGGAGGTGGAATTACATGTACTGGGAACATGGACATATGAGTGAAATTTGATGGGAATATGAACATAATCCATCCAAAAGTTTTTATCAATATAATTAAGAGCAAATTGAAGGGAATAAGAGATATAATGGAAAAGAAAATTATCATTAGAGGGATGCTATCTGGGCATGCCCTATTATGGTTCTGCAATACGGAAGAACATATAAGGGACATAGAAGATTTTGAGAATCAATTCATGACATATTTCTGGGGTGAGATTCAACAGGCTAATTTCAGGGAGAGGTTGTATTTTGGAAAATTCGATTACAACAGGAATAAAAACTTGAACTCGTATGCGATGCAACTATATAACATGGCTCAATACCTGGAACCTGTGATGAAGGAGGAGGAGTTAGTTTTATATGTCGGAAGACATTTTAACTCGGAGGTGTCTGAGACAATAGCACTTCATAACATCAAAACCATGGACAACTTATCGAGATATTTACAGAGAGTTGAAAGGAGTATGCAGAATGGAAATGGAATTTACAGATACCAACAAAGAAATGAAAATAAAGAAATGATACACGAAGGGAGAATGGAAATGGTAATTTCAGAAGAGATAATTATGACGGAAATGGGACTAGAAATTATGGAAACAGGAATTTCGAAGATAGAAGAAATCAAGGAAATGGGAAATATTTTAGAAATAGAGAAAGAAATAATGGGAGCAGATATCCGGAAAACCGTGGAAATCAGAATAATTTTGAAAGAAGAAATCTCTATAATAATAGAGGAAGAAATTGGCAACACGGCAGAGAAAATCAGAATAACCACGATGAAAACAGAAACAGGGATGACGAGAATAGAAGACAGGTAAACATGGTTAGGCAGGAGATACAGGTGGAAGAATGTATTCCTGGACAGGACAATGAAACAAATTTTGCTTGGATCGTCCTTACGTGCATAATATCATATATTCATCGTGATATGAACATCCTCGAGAATTTATTGTAGAAAATGAAAATACTAGTGAAAAAGTAGAAAAACCTAATTTAATATTTATCCAGGGAAGATTACAACACATTATATGTAGAATTTTAGTGGATACGGGTTCAGAGGTGACTTTAATTAAACAGAATATTTTAGATAATTTAAATAAGGATTTGAATCAAGTAGAAATTTTTTTAAATCAATTACCGAATGGAGTCACTGAATAATGCCCAGAATTCATTTTAAAAGGAATACCCTCAGCACGTGATTGGATTATACATAGAGAATGGGATATGTCACAAGTTTTGAGTAAAGTAAGCAAGAATTTAGAAAGAAGTGCTATGAGATTTATTAAAAAAAAGAAAACAAGCATAAAAAGAAGATTAAGTTTCAAAAATGAGATTTAGTACTAGTAAGATCATTAAGAACACCAAAGAAAGGTGAAAATCACTGTAAAAAATTATTGTCACCTTTTGAAGGGCCGTATATAGTTGACAATAGTGATGCTCAAAACAGTCATCGGCTATTTTATCCAGGTACAGGATTAGAAAGGGGAGTGTTCCATGTTGAACATGTACACAAATATTATGAATAGATGATGTTATGCTACGAACAAAATTTAGAAAAAAATAATAGTCATAAGTATAGATTTAAATTTAATATTAACTTATTTTATAATGACAAACATAATAAAGTGTAGATAGGGGTTTGTTTTCATTTGGTAGGGTGATAATCCAAAACGATTCTTCACTTTTCGTTCTCCAGAATCTAAAAAAATAATTAAATAATTATAATATAATATAAAGTCAAATTTATTAGGTAAGCTTTAATGATTGAGCAAATATCTTTGAATATAAAGAGAGGACAATTTAAATATGGCAAACGAATAAGTGTTTTTAAATGAAACTCAAGGTCTCTAGTTAATTCCATAATATAATACAAGTTATTGAAAATTCTAAAAAATTGACAATTGTTTCGATAAATCAATGATGATATTGATTTATCGAAACAATTGTCATTTTTTTAGAATTTTCAATAACTTGTATTATATTGTGGAATTAACTAGAGACCGTGAGTTTCATTTAAAAACACTAATATGAGCATATCTCACGAAGTAAGGGTCGAGACAGTCAATTTCAAACGAATAAGTAATAATTAAAGAAACAACTTATGAGAAGTACTGGCTTTATAAGAGATAAAACATGAAGATATAAGATAGAGGGGAAGAACATAGGTATAACTTAAATATCAAATATATTTTCACATCTTTTAAAAGGAATAAGACACATAAGTAATGAAAAGGAAAAGAAAGGAGATAGAATACTTGAAAGTACATACAAATATAAATTTGATATATAAGCAAATGTTAGTGTAGATATGGGTAGTAGAGAAGTATTAGAAGGAGTAATATTATGAATATTTGAATTGACATTGATACGAATCTAGTATATTTTATGAAATAATAATTTTACAGGTATAGCTAAGAATATGATTGTAATAAGAAAGATGTTGTAATAAACTAAACCTTTAATAAAATCTAGACCCTTGTTCACTGTAATCTTTAATTCCAGATATGTAAGATAACTTGATCGAAATGCCAAAAAGTATCCCTACCTTCGATTCCACCAAATTCTGCCTCCAGTGCGCGGCTGAGCGTGTAAGGCAATCCAGTCCGATTGGTTTTTGCTAGGTTCGCCTGGTCTTAAAACGGATGAAACTTCCTTTGCCAGGACAGGGTTTGTCCTCCTCGTCTCGGTCACACGTCCACGATTGTTACACTTCCAGAAGGGGAAATTTTTTTGGAGTAGGGGTGATAGGAAAAATAATGTAGAACCTCCACGTTATACAAAAAATATATATAATAAAATAATCTCTCCAAATCCTCATACACAGCTATACATATATATTTAAAATTAAACTACAATCCCGTATGACCAAATTAATCCCAATTCCCTGGTATAACTCTACCTATACATATTTATCTAAAATTGGTTTATTATCAAACCTACTCCTGTATATCCTACAATTATAAAAACAAAATCAAATTTATGAACAGAGTTCTCGTTTGTTCGGTGGTGCGGCAAAACTAGCCCTCTTATCGGCTTGGTCTATTTATTAAAAAAAATTGCGTGACAGGCGTATGTTTGCTATATTCTTTTCTCAATCCTTCTATACTCCGGTGTCGAGAAAAATAAATAACTATCACGTGTAAATACCTTTATATGCAACAATGATTCATTTTACATCGTTCGGTCGTCATTGACCTTCAGGGAACGAAAGTGAAATTTTTGTTCTATAAAGAAAAATTCTGATGAGCTAAGGAAAACAATTTAAATTATTTATCGACACTGGCGTTACAAGTTGCGAAAGTCCCCAGTAATATAATTACCTACGACAAATTTATGCATTTACGCTGGCAAAATAAGAAAGAGTTTTAATTTATAATTTACGGCTGAACAAAAGTCTGATAACAATATTTCTCTATAACAGATTGACTTATCAGCGCAATTCCGCTGAAACCCGCGAAAATATGGAAAACATACGCTCCGGCCTCTCGGCAAAATCTTAATTATTCCAGTACACACGGTAAATTATATATTTGTCAGGACGAAAAACTCAATATGAGAGTGAACAGCTATGTCCCGTCTCTTTGAAAAAATCAACAATCAAATAAAAAAAAATCTAATAAATATATTTGCTATCGCTACACCTTGTATATAGCAATTGACCTATACACCCAAGTTCAGAATCCAGCTCGACCAATAACGAGTAAATATATCACTAGTAAAAATTATCCCAATCTGAATTTAATTCAAAAACTTACTGCTTGACAAACGTCCTCCGTCTCGCCGGGAATTTTCTTGATTTCTTTTTTACTATCTGCTTGTTCACCGCGAGTCGTGCCAATAAACGGAATCGTGCTATGTCGAAAGGCAATTAGCGTAGAGGGTAAGCTTTACCACTCGTACCGCTAACACTAAAAAAAAACACTAGTACCGTTCACCGTGGCAGGGAAAAAACTTTTCCCTTCGCGTGATCGACCCCCGGTACACACTCACTGCCCCTGCTGGTCTGTCTACACTCCTTTTTTTTGTTTTCCTCAGACTTCGGTTTTGGGGTTTTCGTCGAGTTGCAAAAAACAGCTTTTGTTTTTTGAATCGTGCTAGTTTTTGTTATCGAAATAATTGTATTCAAAACAATTATTTCGCTTTGACCCAGTAAGATGTTTTTTATTTCTCTATTCTGTTTTGGCTTCGTATTGTTTTATTAAACATTATGTGTGTCGCGTTCCAGTTGTTATTAAATGAAAAATAAAATATGTTTTACCGTGTGTTCTGAAATTTTCTACCATAAAATTATCTTTTAGGTATTCGTATTTATTACATTACTTCCCCCTCTGTAAAAGTATTGCGACCTCCCTGGTCCAATACCTTTTTTTTCAAAACCCCCGTACAACTATTCCTACACTTAATTTATATGTGGCTGTCGGCTTACAATAGTGGCCTATAATCTTAAAGTTAATGTTACAGTTTTATACATTTTACATATTTATGTTACATTTTCTCAATATTTATGATCGGCACTGTGTTTGGCAATTTTTTTGCTATTACCCTTTTTATCCTTGACCTAGGTCGCGACCATTTACACTCGCGACACTGCTGCTCAGTAGATCGTTCATCTGGCGACTTCTGTCTGTCCAATGCTGTGACCTCGGGTGGCTCGCCTCTTGCTGCGTTATTTGGTCCATCTCTATTGTTTCTTCCTCTGGTTTCCTCGTCTGATGTGAGTGAATTATCCATGCCGTTAGGGAGTCCCATATGCTGCCTATTAGTGCTATACTGCATCCTAAAGTTTGGTGTATACGAATTCCATTTAGTATGGTGCCTGCTATGTATTTAATGGTTTGGAATGTGAAGTATATTCAAATTATTCCACTTATGACTGAACCTAATTCTGTGAACCATGCCCATGTGTGTTTTAGGGTGGATTCTGCGAGGTTCTTGATTTCTTTTGTATCAAATATGTTTGATACGGTGTAGCCTTGACTATTGGCATTCATTCCCGCTGCTCTGCGAGTAATTATGTTCTCTACTGCTTTTCTCTCTGTCCCAAATAATAGAGCTCTTTGAGCTGCGTTGACTTCTTCTTGCGTGTACAGACCCTTCGCTCCTAGGGGTTGAATGGGGTCGAAATGGAGGTTTATTTCTTCTTCTACTTTTATTGTTTTTGGCTGGTTGGCTATTGTGGGATGTGGCGTTAGACCTATCCATTGATCATCTATAAAATAAAGTGGTGGTATCATGTTATTGCAATCTATCTCTTCTGTGTGGTTTTGTATTATTCTGGTTAGTGGAGCCATAAATTTTGTTTCGTTGTTTACTTTTATTGGTAGTTCGTTGTAACATCTGTTTGTTCGTCTTATCTCGACTGTTACTGGTATGCATTTTATGATATAAAGTACTTCGCCTAATACTCTGCCTATGTGTCCAGGTTCATTTTCCATTAGTTGGCTGACTGCATTAGGTAGTGTATGTGCCATTAGCAGTCTGTTTTTGAGTATTTCTCGTTTCGTTAAGCATCTTCGGTGTATTGTATCCGTGTAAAGCATGTTTACGTCTCGTTTATATGCTTGTTCAATATAGAGTAGTTTACTATTTACATAATTCATTAGATCGACGTTTTGTGTTAAAATTTGCATTGTCGGATGTAATTTTTGTGTGTTTTGAAGTGTTATGACAATTCGTGGGTGTTCTGTTTGCCATACTTCTATTCCACATAGTATGTTTCTTTTTTGTAATGTTAGTGCGAATACTTTGTCTTTTTCTTCAATTACTATTAGTTCTTCTTGTGTTTTTGTGTTTGTGATTTTGTTGCCTATGCCTTCGTATAACTGGCTCAGATGGTCTTCGCATGTTGTTGGCTCATAACTGGACCAGGTGGATTCTCCTACCGTGGAGTCGAAGCAGTAACCATTCGTGAATTTGCAAGTTATCTCTCCTTGTAAGTGGATCTCGTTCGTTTCTAGCGTTACTCTAGCTAGATAGTCTTTGGTTGTTATTTTGGCTGTTGCTATTATCACTACGTCGTTCCAACTTTTGCCGTTTTCTTGGTATGTGATACCTTTACATGTTCCCATATTGTCGAGTGTGCCGCCTATTTTTATTGACGCTGTTGTGGTACCGTTCATTAGTATGTTGTCTATTGTTTGTTGGTACAACTTTATTAGTTTATATCTGTGGGTGTTTCTGCATTCTTCTGCTCCCAATTTGTGGATGTAGGTTGATAGTCCTCCGTTGACGACTGATGTGTGGCTGTGCATTCCGCAGTAGAACATGAATTTTGTGACTTCTATTACGCATGACCATACTTTTTGCATTTTTATTTCGTTTCGTTGAATCACTTGTATGTCTGTTTTTTCACTCGCGTACGTTTTTTCTGGTTCCGGACACTTCTGTATATCTTTTAGCGATAACACTGTGATATTTGTGTTGGGGTGCGAACACTCATACGCGATTAGCCCAACTGCTATATGTAGCCCGCACATGACGAATGTCACCCAGGTCAGGATAGTACTTTGTCGTGCCATTGATTTGGTTTTGTTATCCTAAAAATTTTTTAACATTTACAATTGTTAATACAACTTATCTTTCTTACAGACATTTTTAAACATTTCTTTGTTACAATACTATGTTATCTACAATTTTGTCATGTTTATATGACATTTCCTCATTTGACCGAGCTTCACACTTATTTAGGACTGCCAAATGAGCTCTACTCTTTGAAAAGAGGAAAAAAAACTCTTTAAACTTATGACCCGTGATCTTGTTCCCACTTATTCATTTCTATATTTAATTACTTTTGTAGTCCCCTTGTATTTATGAATTGAAAAAGACTTACTTACGTGAAATCATTTACTTAAATCGTACTATTAGTATCCTTTGCCCATATACTTGGTTATAGTGACTTATGGTCTTTTATTTCCTTATTCTGCTATGATTCCTAAGTTGCTTAATTACTCCTATCCCCTTACTTTGGCTTAACCTATGACTTGAACCCGTAAATCTGTTTGGATTAATAATATGCTAATATATACATGTATGCTTGGTCGCGACGTTTTAGTTACGCCGTTTCAAGCTCATCGCTATCCATCTGGTACTTATTTTGGTCTTGTTTCTTTTGTAGTTAGTCGTCTGTCTTTGTCCTGTATTCTGTGTTAGTCTCCTTTCGGCATTAAATGTTTTTGTGTAACTGGGTGCACTTTGTATCCTGTTTCTCACTCTGGCGGATCGTCTTATCTCCGGTGGAGGCCGTAGTGAGAAGTGTGGTCTTTGTTCTGTTCTATTCCCTTTATGTCTGGTTTGGGATGGTGGTTTGTTTTTTGTTGGTTGTAGATCCTCGTTCGTTGACCATAATGGTAGTGCTGCTACTTTTTCTGGATCTACTTCATTTTCTTCCTGCTCGTGTGTTTCCTCTAACTCTTCTATACTTCCCAAGTTCTCTATATCTTGTAGTATCTTATGTTCCTTGTCCTCTATTTTTCCGTGGTATGTTTTTAATCTGTTGATGTGTACTATTTGTGTCTTCTTCCCTTTTTGCGAAATTATTTGATATGTAACCGGTCCTACCTTCTTTTTTACTTCAAACGGCCCTGTCCATTGGTTTTGTAGTTTCTTCGATTTTCCTACTTTCGTGCTTATGTCGAGTAGGTATACTGAATCTCCTGGTTCAAATTCTCTTAATGCTGTTTTTTCGTTATATCTGGCTATCCTTTCCTCTTTTGCTTTCTCTGTGTTTCTCAGTGCTGTCTTCTATACTTGACTTAGTCTAGCTTCTAATTCTGACACATAATTGTTGTCGATGTCGTATTTGATTCTTTTCGGTGTGATGAATTTTTCAAATGGTAATGATTGGTCTCTTCCGTGTAGTAAAAAGTATGGGCTGTATCCTGTTGAAGTGTGTACGCTACCTCTGTATACCATAAGTACGTATGGTATCCATTTGTCCCAATCTCGTTGATCTGGTGCTATGTAGTGTGCTAACATGTCTTTCAGTACTCTGTGTAATCTTTCTATTTGACCGTTTGTCGTTGGCGCATAACTTGCCATGTGTAGCCTCTTTATGTTTAGTAACTTGCATGTTTCCTGCATTAGTTCTGACATGAAATTTGTTCCTCTATCTGTTAATAGCTTGTGGGGTGTTCCGTGTCTTGATATTATTTGTTCAACGAATGCTCTTGCTACTGTATCTGCTTTCTGATCTGGTAACGGAATTGCTTCACAGTATTTGGTAAAATGGTCTTGGAATGTTAGTAGGTATTTGTTTCCTTCGCTTTAGGTTGGTAGTGGTCCTACTATGTCCATAGAGGTTATTTCCCATGGTTCTGTGACTTTTGTAAATTTTTGTAATGGAGCTTTCTTGAAGTGGGGTGACGTCTTCCGTCTGTTGCATGCGTCGCATTGTTTGCAGTAATTTATTATGTCTGTTCTCATCGTTGGTCAAAAACAACGTCTCTTTATTGCCAATAATGTTTTCTGTTGTCCTTGATGACAGTATATGGGTGAGTCATGAAAGTCTTCTATCACTTTGGTGATATAGCTTTTCGGTATTACCAGTTGATCTCTATGTTCTTCCTGCTCTTGTCTATATAAAATACCTTCTTTGTCGATGTAGTATTTTCTTTTTGTTTCTTCGTCCTTGTCCATTTGTTGTAAGGTGTTGTTGCAGAATTCATCTCGTTTTTGTGCTTTTTTCAGCAGGTCTTCGTCCCATATTGGCTCCCAGCCTTCTTCTATTTCTACCGCGTAAATTTTTTTTGTTTCCCCTGTGTTATCTGGCCGTAGAATGATTATTTTGGTGGGTATACCGTAAAATGTAAATTGGATCATTTAAGTAATTTCGTCCCAACAAAGTCCTGGAATTTGATCTTTGCTTGCTATGAAGGTTATGCTCTCCTCTTTGTTTTCTTCGCATAGTGTCTTCAACTGTTGTATTATGTTCCACATGATTTCATACGAGGTTTCTTCTTTCACCGCTGCTCTGTTTACCCCTATGTAGAATTTTGCGTCCAACGTGTCCCATTCTTAAATTTCTTCTATTCGATTCTGTGCGATTTCCGGTAAATTATATGTGGCTTCTATTTCCTTTATCAATGGATCTTGGTTTGGCTTATTTTTGGCTGTAAATAGTACTATTGCTTGTTCTTCTTGTATGGATACTAACTTTCCTTCTTTTTCTAGTATTTTGTCTTTTGCTGGTACTTCGTTTTCCGTTTTGTATTGTAAGTAATCTTCGTATGACGTCTCTATGTAGTTGCACGTTTTGTCGAACATTCTGCTTAGTGCGTCTGCATTTCCGTGTTTCCGTCCTACTCTATGGATTACTTCGAAGTTGTATTCTGCTAAGGTTAAGGCCCATCGTATTAATCTTGAATTTGGGTCCTTCAGTGTCAGTACCCATTTTAATGCTCTGTGATCTGTGATGATTGTGAATTTTGTCCCGTAAATGTAGCATCTGAATGTTTTAATTGCAAAAATCACTCCTAGAAGTTCTTTTTCAGTCGTTGAGTAATTTGTTTCTGCTCTACTTAGTGTCCTGCTCGCATACGCTATTGGTCTTTCTCTACCGTCCCTTATTTGGCTTAATATTGCTCCTACACCTATGTTCGATGCATCTGTCGATAAGATGAACGGTTTGGAGAAGTCTGGGAAGATTAGAACTTTGTCTGACGTTAGCGATTCTTTTAGTTGGTCCATTGCCTTAATTACTTCCTCTGTTATTTTGAAAGGCGTGTCTTTTTTGGTCAGGTTTACTAACGGTGCTGCTAATTCGGTTATGTTTGGTATGAACCGTCTGTACCAGTTTACTAGTCCTAAGAAACCTCTTACTCCTTTTACGTTTTTTGGTAGGGGGTATTTGTGTACTGCCTCCAATTTCTGTGGATCTGGAGCTACTCCTTCTTGTGAGATGATATGTCCTAAATATTTCACTTTCTTTAACATAAAATTGCATTTCTTCGGTTTCAATTTAATGTTTGCTTCAGTTAATCTATTGAATACTTCTTCTAATTTTTCTAATGGTCCTTTTTTCCTGCATAGTTAAATATGATTATGTCGTCCAAATAAACCATGCATTTTATTCCCGTTAAGCCTCTTAAGGTTGCGTTCATGAATCTTTGGAAAGTTGCTGGGGCGTTTACCAGTCCAAATGGCATTTTGGTGTATTCGTAGTGCCCTTGATATGTGCTAAATCCAGTTAGTGGAATGTCTTCTTCGTTCATATCTACTTGGTGATAAGCTTCTGCTACATCAATTACTGAGAACAACGTTTCTCCTCCTGCTTTGTAGCCTTGTAGTAGATCCGATATGTTTGGTAGAGGGTAATATTCTTTTTTTGTTACTGCATTTAGTCCTCTGTAGTCTATGCACATTCTCACGTTCTCCTCTCCATCGGGAGTTTGTTTTACCACTAATACGACTGGCGCTGACCATGGGCTGGATGATGTCCTGATTACTTTAGCTTCTAGTAGCCTATCTATTTCTTTTTGAAGTACTCATCTTTGGTAATATGGTATTCTGTATGGAGCTTTGCATATTGGTTGACTTCCTGCTTCTATGGTTATGTGGTGTTTTACTTTTGTAGTGCTTGTTAGAATTTCATCGTCGTCTGTGAATAAGTGATGGTACTTTTGTATTAACTTAATTAGTTCTTCCTTGTACCTTGTATCTATATGGCCTAGTTCGAAATTTTTTCTGATCCATTCATCTGTTTTGCTGTAAAATTTCCTGATCGTGTCCTGTGTTTTTGTTTGTGGTACTGTGTCCTCTGTACATTCGTATGCTTTTCCTAGTTTGGTTCCTTTTGTTAGGTGTATTTCTTGTGCTGATGTGTTTATTATTCTAATTGGAATCTTTTTCCCGTTATTAGCTATGCTATTTGCTAGTCTTATTGCTTCTGGTCCTTTGTGTTGTGTTTCACACGCAATCGTATTTCCTCTAATGGTATGTTTTAGTGTCCCAATTGTGTGAACTTCGGTTAGTGCCGGTATACTTATGCTATCTTCTATGTATACATCTGTGAAGTTTCTGTTAGTTATTGTTTCTTTTATTGCTTTGTTCTTCTCCCTGGTTTCCGTTTCTCCCTTTTTCCCTGTTTCTGATTCTGTACTATTCTTCTTTTGTTCTATATGTCCGTATCTTTCTTCGTTAATTTTTGTTTCCTGCCTTTCTTCTTTCTTTGTGTCGATTTCTTTCTTCACTCTGTATAGTTCTATATTTTCGTCTCTGTAGCCGTTTTGTCTTTGTTTGTTTGATTTGCTCTTGATTTATTTTCTCTTGTCCTTGCCTTCTCATTTTTCTCCATTGTTCTGTGTTCTGTGTCCCTTCTTTTATACATTGTTTCCACTATTCTTAACAATTTCTTCCAATTGTTCATTTCTGTAGTGTCTGGTTTTGTCCTTATTGTTGCCACTTGGTCATTTGCTTCTGTGCTTCTACCGTTATCTATTGTGCTCTCAACTTGCCTTGCGTTTATCAATGGTATTCTTTTTTCCCATATTTCTAATGAAGGCTCTCCTTTGTATGATATGATTGCTTTTTGCTTTACTAGGAAATCTCTTCCTAATAGAACTGGTATTTCTCCCATTATTTCGTCTTCTGCTGCGATGGCTCTTGTGTAAATGTTGTGATTCATTCCGTTTGTGCTTATCGCCAATTCCGTCGATCCATACAGCTATATTGTGTCCTGTTATCCCTTTTAGAGTTAATTCTTCTATGATTCTTGTGTCTAATTCCCAGTCTGCAATTATTGACCTACTTACTAATGAATACGCTCCTCCTGTATCTATCATACATGGTCTGTTTATACCATTCACCCTTAACATTACTATATATGGGGCATCCTCGTTTGTTATTGACGTTGCATCATTGTGATACATTGTTTCTTTTTTTTCCTTTTTTTCCATTCTCGGTTTATCCTTATTCGTTGCTTCTTGGTTTGTCTTTTCCCATTGTGGTTTATTTAAATCTGTTTCCCCTGTTAAGTTTACTCGGCCACTTGTCCGGGGACTAACTGTGGTCCTTACTAGTTTAAATGTTTCGTCCATTCTTTGTTACTTGTGTGTCCTCTTTCTTCAGACTGTCCTCTTCTATCATCGTTCATTTGGCGTCTGTTTCTCTCGTAGTTCCCAAAATTATTTTGTTGAGACCTCCTCTGTGTTTCTTGTTTATGATACTCTTCCCTTTGGTTTCTGTGTCTGTTATATTCTCTGTAGTTTCCTTGTTGTGTTTCCTGGTTTTCCCCGTGATATCTAGTTTTCTCCGTTTTCCATGAACTGACTTTTCCGTTGGTGTATCTGTCGTACTTTGTATTCCGTTTGTTTGCTTCGTCGAACATTTTCTTTCTACATTCTTTTGCCCAATGTCCTTGTTTCCCACAGTAGTAGCATGTATTTGTTGGTTCGTTCCCTTTCTCTCTGCAATCCGGTGCCCAGTGTCCTTGTTTTTTGCAAATTTGGCATATTGTCTCTCTTTTTATTTCTTCTGCTTCCTTCGTCTTACAATTAGCCATCCAATGCCCCTGTCTGCCACAGAACAAACATTTCGCGTTCTGCCTACATTCTTCCGAAGTGTGATTCGACCTTCCGCACGTTGTGCACCTCAGTTGTTCACTCATAAATGCGACTTTCTGGCCACTGTTTCTGCCGCTTGTCATAGTTACCGCTGTTTCTTGACAACTAACTATTTCTTCCGCTTCTTCTAGTGTCATGTCGTCTTTGTGTAAAATGTAAAAACCTACCTCCCTTAATAAGTGTTTTCTCAACCCTACTTTGAATTGGTTTATTAATACCGAATTATGTTTTTTTTGTATGTTTGGTATTTGTTCCCTACTTGCGCCCTTTATATCCTCTTCTAGTATCTTGTTTCCTATTAATTTTAGTCTGGTGCAGAACGACGCTACGTCCTCATCGTGTCTTTGGTAGCATTGCACCAGTTGCATCCACCAATCCGCTATCGATTTTTTTGGTACAAATTTCCGTAGTAGTTTTTCTCTAGATTCCGAATATGACACTGTGTCCAACCTAGGATCCGCCTTGAAAAAATCGTGTGCTACGCCCGCGAGCTTAAATTTCAATAATGTTAGTGTTTCTGATTCCGTCCACCCGTCTAATTTAGCCCTTAATTCGTGTTTCTCTATGTATCTAGCCGCATCTCTACCTCTGAAATCGGATAAAGTCGCCGCTATGACCCCTAATGGTTGTGCCTGTGCTACCCTCCATGTGGGCGGCATGCTGCTTGTGTCTCCCGTGGTGTCTTGGCCTCCTTGACTGCCTGTACCTAACCTATTTTGTAAATCGAGTGGCATATCGCTGTCTGAACTTGGTTACTTTTTTATATTTATTAATTGAAAAAAAAATGTTTTTTTAACTTTATAACCTTATATTACTCCTACCTTTCTGGCTTCTACGACGCCTGAAATGGATAGCTTTTGGTGCACGGATAGGATGTTTTCAGGATGGGTTAACTTCCCCCTTTGTAAAAGTAAAGCTCACGTAGTTTCAGGAGTATGATGTATTCTAACAAATGGAACTTAAGACGAAAAGAAAAAAAAATCAATTGTTTGACGGAGTAGTAAACCAAAACTAATCTGTTTTAATGTTATTTGTCCCGTTAATTGATGACTTTTGTACCTGTGGGTAGCTGCGATGATTGTGGAAGAGTGTCGGCTAGCTCTCGATGTGTTCCAGTCTTCTCCCCTCCTGTATGCCCCGTTTACTGCCTATTGCAGCCTCTGGTTACAGACCGTACAGCTTCACCGTTCCCTGTATTCTCTAGTGCTGTAGCAAGATTGGCATATAATCTTGGCCTGACAGGAATATCTTGTGTGAAGATCTGGCGTCCCTGCTGACTTACAACCCTGTATTGCAGATTCGCGATTTGACGACTAGAACGACCAATCCTGTATCGGGAACCGCTGTGACGACTTGAACGAACAACCCTGTATCGGGGAACCGCAGTGACGACTTGAACGAACAACCCTGTACCGGGGAACCGCTGTGACGACTTGAACGAACAACCCTGTATCGGGGAACCGCTGTCACCAGTGTAATAAACTAACTTAATAATCGCTAGATGTTATTTTTTTTAACATGTAAATGTAATAACTCTAGACCATATTTGTACAATCTTATGGTGGAGCAGAAATCAACTCAGTCGATGATTGCTGAGTAGGATTATTTTTCGACCTTGACTGGTCTAGATCCAGTGTGATTTGCAGGAGCTGTGCTACCCGTTTGGCAGGGTGTGATTTTTCATCACGCACACTGACCTTGGTCTAGTGGAAGCTATGTTTTGCGCAATTACTAGACCCTGGTTAGAAAAACTCCGTTGTCAATACTTAGTTGGCCGAAGTATTCCACCTTACGCCGTTTGGCATGTTCACCTCAGATCTGTATTACGCCTTTTATCTGATGTATGGATTTTTCTCGACCTTCTCTGGTCTAGACCCAGTGTGTTCTGCGCCCGCAGTGACACCTCGTGTAGGTTGTGGCTCTTCACCACGCACACTGGTCTTGATCTAGCGGAAGCTATGGTCCCGTAGGCTCCATGTTGCGCTATACTAGATCCTGGTTGCGACCATCAATTTTTCTCCCTCCTAGGTAGGGTAGCTGAACCGCTTGTCACCGCTCGTGGGGGGTGGTTCCAGACAACCGGAGATACCTCTCGGAGAGAAATGGTTTTGGACAACCGCTGTCACCTTCCCTGGGTGAGGTTGTTCCAATAGGGGATGATACGCAAACCGCTGTCACCAGTGTAATAAACTAAACCTTTAATAAAATCTAGACCCTTGTTCACTGTAATCTTTAATTCCAGATATGTAAGATAACTTGATCGAAATGCCAAAAAGTATCCCTACCTTCGATTCCACCAAATTCTGCCTCCAGTGCGCGGCTGAGCGTGTAAGGCAATCCAGCCCTATTGGTTTTTGCTAGGTTCGCCTGGTCTTAAAACGGATGAAACTTCCTTTGCCAGGACAGGGTTTGTCCTCCTCGTCTCGTCCACGATTGTTACACTTCCAGAAGGGGAAATTTTTTTGGAGTAGGGGTGATAGGAAAAATAATGTAAAACCTCCACGTTATACAAAAAATATATATAATAAAATAATCTCTCCAAATCCTCATACACAGCTATACATATATATTTAAAATTAAACTACAATCCCGTATGACCAAATTCCCTGGTATAACTCTACCTATACATATTTATCTAAAATTGGTTTATTATCAAACATACTCCTGTATATCCTACAATTATAAAAACAAAATCAAATTTATGAACAGAGTTCTCGTTTGTTCGGTGGTGCGGCAAAACTAGCCCTCTTATCGGCTTGGTCTATTTATTAAAAAAATTGCGTGAAAGGCGTATGTTTGCTATATTCTTTTCTCAATCCTTCTATTCTCCGGTGTCGAGAAAAATAAATAACTATCACGTGTAAATACCTTTATATGCAACAATGATTCATTTTACATCGTTCGGTCGTCATTGACCTTCAGGGAACGAAAGTGAAATTTTTGTTCTATAAAGAAAAATTCTGATGAGCTAAGGAAAACAATTTAAATTATTTATCGACACTGGCGTTACAAGTTGCGAAAGTCCCCAGTAATATAATTACCTACGACAAATTTATGCATTTACGCTGGCAAAATAAGAAAGAGTTTTAATTTATAATTTACGGCTGAACAAAAGTCTGATAACAATATTTCTCTATAATAGATTGACTTATCAGCGCAATTCCGCTGAAACCCGCGAAAATATGGAAAACATACGCTCCGGCCTCTCGGCAAAATCTTAATTATTCCAGTACACACGGTGAATTATATATTTGTCAGGACGAAAAACTTAATCTGAGAGTGAACAGCTTTGTCCCGTCTCTTTGAAAAAATCAACAATCAAATAAACAAAAATCTAATAAATATATTTGCTATCGCTACACCTTGTATATAGCAATTGACCTATACACCCAAGTTCAGAATCCAGCTCGACCAATAACGAGTAAATATATCACTAGTAAAAATTATCCCAATCTGAATTTAATTCAAAAACTTACTGCTTGACAAACGTCCTCCGTCTCGCCGGGAATTTTCTTGATTTCTTTTTTACTATCTGCTTGTTCACCGCGAGTCGTGCCAATAAACGGAATCGTGCTATGTCGAAAGGCAATTAGCGTAGAGGGTAAGTTTTACCACTCGTACCGCTAACACTAAAAAAAACACTAGTACCGTTCACCGTGGCAGGGGAAAAACCTTTCCCTTCGCGTGATTGACCCCCGGTACACACTCACTGCCCCTGCTGGTCTGTCTACACTCCTTATTTTTGTTTTCCCCCGACTTCGGTTTTGGGGTTTTCGTCGAGTTGCAAAAAACGGCTTTTGTTTTTTGAATCGTGCTAGTTTTTGTTACCGAAATAATTGTATTCAAAACAATTATTTCGCTTCGACCCAGTAAGATGTTTTTTATTTCTCTATTCTGTTTTGGCTTCGTATTGTTGTATTAAACATTATGTGTGTCGCGTTCCAGTTGTTATTAAAGGAAAAATAAAATATGTTTTACCGTGTGTTCTGAAATTTTCTACCATAAAATTATCTTTTAGGTATTCGTATTTATTACAATGTGAATATTTAAGAAAGAGGTATAAAGTCAAGGAAATAGGAGATTGTGCCATAAATTTGTAAATATTTAGGTAGAGAATAGTTATAGGATGAGTAGGAATAGATTATTCAGAAATTATGTATCAATTGTAAATAATAGATAGAAATTAGCATTTAAATAGAAATATAACAACCATTTCAAACAAGAAAATTTATTTTTTAATAGCTCTCAATGCTATTGATATCATTTAAATTTAAATTTGAGGGGAATTGAACCACATATCTAATATCATTAAAGCACATTAGTTGATTGAGAATGTTTTAATTTAGTATTTGAATAAATTGAAACTTCATTAATAAAAGGATACATAAAAAAACCACAGTCAGAATTAAAACTCATATAAAATTACATTATAAAATCATTTGTTTGGTATAATAAGAAGAATAACAATAAAATATAGAGAAATTACCTGAATAATTTTTTTGAAAGTATGAAGAACCTATATCAAGTATGGAGGAAAACATTGTATCTGTCTAAAATGGATATTTTATGTCACTAGGAAATCAGCTGTGTATGTGAAAATAAACAAGCATTAGTAATCATAGTTAACACAACTATAAGATGACGATTGATAATCGATATTTGTTATAAAGAATTGGAAAAAATAAAAATATATAAATCCAAGATGACATAACTCTGATGATATGTCAAACTTTTGTATCATTGTCTATATGTTAACAGGAAAGGGAAATTGGTAATAAGATTGTGATATAATATATATATATATATATATATATATATATATATATATATATATATATATATAAATGTCAATATCAGAACTATAAAATTAGTATAGTTTCAAATTTAAAAACCAAGACATATATTATATAAAAGGAATAGTGTCACAAATTTTAGATATCATCTCAAATTTATTACATGTAGAAAAACGAGAATTCATATTGTAATTTCAATGTATTAACCATGAATTTTATCACTTGTCAAAGACTTATTTTATTCAAATTATGTATATATTAAAGAAAGAAAAGACTTTTTTGAGGTAAATTTATAGTATATGTTTTCCTGAAACTTAATAAGTGCAATAAAAAAGGGTAGAACTTTATATCTCTGGAAAAAAGCATTTTGTTATGACAGGACAATTTTGCTAAAGTGGAAATGAAACAAAATTTTGATTGAACAATGAGCTTTGAAACAAGTAGTTTATTGATTAAAAAATCGACAATCGGGAAGGAAGCTTGGAGAGAAAAGCGTGGCGTCGGGAGTGGAGAACAAGGCTATGTTAGTTTGGAACAAAATTTAAGTAAATTTTGAATAAAAACCAATGAAAGTTAAAAAATTGTAATAGAAAACATACACCAAACACTTACGATTGTTTATAGCCAGTTATTCCCGATAATCTCCAAGATATCTCCAGAAATTGGGAAACGTTGTTCCAAGTCGGCTTGTTCCTGTTACCAGATGTGGTAATATCCAGACTACAGACTCCAGGTCAGTGTGTTTTCAATATTATTGGCCAATAATAACAAACTAATTCTAAATTCAGTGATAATTACCAATTTTAAAGTACTTTTGCATATATTTGATCGATCAAACTAAAAAAGAAAGACATTTATGTAATAATTCTATAGATTTTAAATTGAGATTAGTAAGAAAATTTTCATGATTCTTCATTTTGTTAAGAGATAATGGTGGTTACTTACGTGATTAATAATCGTATGGCAAATTTGTATTTCAATGTATAGAGATAATCTTTCCAAAACGTATATGTAGTGTGTATTTAATTCTTCCGATGATCTAATAATATGTATAGGTATATAATTCCTACACATAAATCCTTTTATAATATTCACCATCACCATTCTTATTATAAAGAAAACAATTCTTATGTAAATAATACCCATACAAGTTAGCAGGCGTCTATATTATAACACGAACGTTTTGTCTTTGTTCGTTCCGCTTATATGAGCATGCGCATAGAATGGTTGGATGTAGGTATACATAATGACTGAGGTTTTATTATGCCATAGGCGTATCAAATATCTATTTTTGAAATAAAATTCCTCTGAAAAATTAAATTATTCGCAATTAATGTGTTTTATTTTACTTAATAAAAGAATATAAATTAATATATGCAGGAACCCAAAGACTAGAATGAGTCTCATGTTCCCAAATAAAAAGAACTGAGCTATATATATATATATATATATATATACATATATACATATATATATATATATATATATATATATATATATATATATATATATATATATACATATATATATATATACATATGACTTTAACATATCGATAAATAAACCGACTTTCACATCGGCATAAACCAGAAGAAACTGACTTTCTCAGATACTACGATAATCGTAGCACTAAAATTGAAAAAATATAATACTATCGTACAACTGTAGGTGGTGGAGGATATTGAATGCGAACTATTGCTAGGATCGGATATTTTATATGAAAATAAAGCAATTATTAATTATGAAAGGAAGTACATAATCTTTAATAAAAAAAGAATTGATATCAATTATGAAGAAAGGAATGATAATTGGAGGAAGAATGAAGAATTTGCAGAAGAAGAAAATAAAAATATTAACTTTAATACTTTAATAAGAAAATTGAAAATGATATGGAGGAGATATATTGTTATAGGCAGGAAGGAAAAATGAGTGGAAATATGATGTTGGATGGCAATGAAGAAATAAATTTAAATAATAATAATAATCTGCCGGAATAGAATTTGGATATAGATGGGAAAATGGAATTGAGAAATGAAGTAAAGGAAATATTGAGAGAACATAAAAGTTTAATAAATGAAGAATCTCGAATTGCGACGAATTATGTACATAAAATTGAGATGAAGCAAGATCAACAATTCCAACAAAGAAGTTATCCAGTACCTTACAAACACCAAGAAGATGTAAAAAAGACAATAAATAAGTAATTAGAATAGAATTATAGAACACAGTACCACCACATATATCAATCCAGTTGTAATAGTAAAGAAGAAGGACGGAGATATAAGAATATGCCTTGATGCAAGAAATTCAAATAAATGTACAATGCACGAATATGAATCGCCTTTCACTATAGAATCAATACTAGGAAAGATCAGCAAGGCTAAAGTTTTTTCTAAGCTAGATTTAAAGCACAGTTTCTGGCTGGTACCACTACATCCGGAAAGCAGGAAGTATGTAGGATTCAAAATTAATGGGGAAGTATACCAGTTTCGAGTGACACCATTTGGGATACAAAGTGCTACATCAGCATTATTAAAAGCGGTAAATAAAATCTTGAACAAATACGATCAATTCACGATTCATTATGTGGATGATATAGACATTTTTACAAACGGTATGGAAGAACATTTGGAACATCTTAGAATAATTTTGACAGAGCTTGATGCAAATGGTTTAAAACTCAACATACAAAAGTGTCAATTTTTGAAGGAAGAAGTAATTTACTTCAGTTATAAGATTACGGAAACGGGTATCCAGATGGATCCAGAAACAGTAAAGACTATTAGGGAATATAGAAGACTGAAAAACCTGAAAACTCTTCGAGGCCCCCTTGGGATGTTTTATTTTAAAAGGATGCTGGGAAATTTTATCGATTTAGAAATACCATTGATGGAGTTGTTGAGAAAAGGAGTGAAATGGAATTGGACCCGTAGACAGGAAGATGCTTTCAATGAAATTAGAAATCAGTTCATTAAAAATATTAAACTATATCATCCTAACTATGGGAAACATTCATTTTAAAGACGGATGCATCTAAAAACAGGTTAGCTGGAGTTGTAATGCAAGAATATGATAACATGTATGTACCCATATCATTTGTCTCGAGAATTACAAAAAGAGCAGAGAAAAATTATGGGGTAAGTGAATTAGAACTTGCTAGTATCATATTCTGTGTGAACAAACTCAGATACTTTCTACTGGGGGAAACATTTATAATTGAGACCGATAATCAGGCTCTAGTGAACATACTGACCAACAAAATGAACAATGCCAGACTCCAATGATGGACATTACTCCTACAGGAATATGATTTTGTAATAAAACACATTCCAGGTATACAAAACGTAGTACCAGATTCGATCAGTAGGATGGATGGAGAGAAAAGAAGGGATGCGAGAGAAGCTGGAGTGGGAATTAATATTATGAAACGTAATAGTGGTATATTCTCATTACAACAAATAAAACAGGACCAACAATCGTTAGATGAGAGGAATAAACGAAGATGTTTTGAAAAGGATGGAGTATTGTATAAATTGGTGAACGAAAAGGAGTTATACGTAATTTCAGAAAATTTGACAAAATTAATCATTCAACGAATACATTTAAATTTTAACCACTTCGGAATTAGGAATGACATCACTGTAATAAATGATATCATAAAACGATGTGAACTATGCCAACTGTGTAAAGAGAAGGACATACATTATGAAAATATACCGAAATCCATCATAGCAGAAAATCCGTTGAACACCATAGCAATAGATTTTATATCACACCTTATACCAACTTATAATGGCAAGAAACATATTTTGTTAATCATAGATATTTTTTCCAAATTTATTAGCACATATCCATGTGACAAAACAAATAAGTATACTATCAAAGAATCGTTGGGAAACTATTTTGAGACGTATGGAAGACCGAAGCAATGCATCATGGATAATGCTACATACTTTAGAAATAAAAATGTTGTAAAATAGTTAAAGGATTTGTGAATTAAACAAGTATTCACAAGCATCAGACATCCAAGTAGTAATCCTGCAGAACGAGGGATCAAAGATGTAATCAAACGCCTGAGGATACTTACGTACTATGAAAACCGTATGTGGGAGGAACGTTTGAAGGAGACTACCGATTTTGTTAACAACATTCCAAATATCGTCACAGAGATAGCACCCATTACGTTGTTTAGAGGAGTAGAACCAGATAGGCCACGGTTAAGTGAAATTGACTATAGTAAACTGATTGAGATATCCAGAGAAAGACAATCAAAACAAGCTGATAAATATACCAAGAAGAAACTGGCAAAACTCAGAAATAGAAAAACTTTCAAAAAAGGTGATCTGGTAGTGATAAAGGCGTTAAGGGTACCTAATAATAGGAAAGGAATCTGTTCTAAACTACAATTACTTTATGAAGGCCCTTACTTGGTGGAAAACAGCCATGGAGTAAACAGTTACAAGCTGATCCACCCTAACACCCATAGAGAAGGTGGAATTTTCCATATAAACCAGCTGCATCAATTTAACTCCGACCATTATTTGCTAGAATAAGATATTGATAAATTTAGGAAGTTAATTTAATAGATACTAAGAATGATTATGAAATTTTGAATAAAAAAAATACGGTAAATTTCTATAAAATATTCTTGTCGAGTCAAGAACAGTTTTATAAAACTTTAGGGAATATTAAGGCGAAATATTGCTACGAGAAAAATAAACTAATAAGATTACATGAGTAGATACCAATTTTCAATAAAGCCAATTATAATTCTCATAACGACATGTTGCTCGAATGTATATGACTTTAACATATCGATAAATAAACCGATTTGCACATTGTATACACTAAAGAGTCGATTGTGAGTGTTATGTATATAATATGATATGTTAAGCTTTGATGATCTGTGGTCGCGTGACAGGCGACAGAGGGGTGAGGTCATGTTTTAAATGACAGTAAAAACGTGTTCACGAATAATCTTGTTTTATTTAATTAACATTAATATTATTAAAGTCAACTTGAAACATGGTGTCAGGTGTAAATTAATAAGAAGAGGAAGTTTAAGAAACATAAAATACAGAACGTTAATTGGTAGTAAACTTTTAAAATGAATTCAGGCGGATTTAAACCGCCATCTGATCTTGTGTTTGATCAAAACCTTCATAAAAATTACGAGAAGTTTAAACAACATTTCGAAATTTACTTGAAAGCAGCCGATTTAAGTGGAAAAGCAGACGAACGAAAAATCGCTCTGTTTTTAAATTCCGCTGGTGAGGAGGCTATAGAAGTGTTCAGCACATTGAGTCTAACAGGAGATCAAAAAGGGAAATACAAAGAAGTCATAGCAGCTTTTGACAATTATTGTAAACCACATAATAATGAAACGTTCGATCGTTTCAAATTTTTTTCAAGAAATCAAGCAGATGGAGAAAGTATGGATCATTTTATAAAAGACTTAAAATTGTTAGCTAAACCATGCAATTTTGGAACTCAAGAAGATAGTCTTATAAGAGATAGGATAATTTTAGGGGTCCAAGATCATAATTTGCAAGAAAAACTATTGGGAATAAATAATTTAAATTTGGAAACTGCAGAAAACACTTGTAGAACAACAGAAGCTACTAAGATCCAAGCGAAGGATTTGAACAGGGAAGAAGTAAATTTAATTCGAAGAAAATACGGTCAAGGCAACCCTAGTACTAGCGACAGTGGCAATAATAATAGTAAGGAGTACAGTTGCTTGAAATGTGGCAGAAGACACATTAAAGGCAAATGTTTTGCATTTGGGAAAAACTGTGCAAAGTGTGGACAGGAGGGCCATTTTGCTGTCGGATGCAAAACTGGCAATAATAAAAAAGATAATTTTAGTAACAGTAAGGTAAATCAGAACAAAGGTAAATATTTTAACAGTCATAATAGAAATATGAGCAGTAATCAGTATGTAAATGTTGTTGATGAAAATGATTCTAGTGATGAAGATTTTGTTATTGATAATCTAACTGTGTTTAACATTTATGAAAATAATAATTCAGAGCTAGAGAAAATTTGGACAGAAAATGTATGTATTGATAATAGTGTAATTAAGTTTAAGGTTGATTCTGGGGCTCAATGCAACGTACTTCCATTAAATTATATAATAAAATTAGAAAGGGAAAATTATATAGTACATTCAGAGCGAAGTATTATAGCCTATGGCGATAATAAAATCAGAGTTGTAGGCAGTATCATTTTAAAATGTTTAATTAAAAACAATATTCAAACTGTAAAATTCTTAGTTGTGGATATACAAGGCAAACCTATTCTTGGATTAATAGCCTGTGTAAAATTAAATATAATTTGCAAAATGGATGAGATTAACTTAAACAATAAAAGAGATACTAAAGAAAATTTCATTAACCAGAATGAACAGTTGTTTGAGGGTACTGGTAAAGTTCCGTTTAAATATAGAATTTTATTAAAAGAGGGTTACAAACCAGTTGTAAGTAATTGTAGAAGAGCCGCTGAAAAAATTAAAGGTAAGCTAAAAAATACTCCGAATGAATTAGTAGACAAAGATATAATTGAGAAGGCTGATGAACTTCCAGAATGGATAAGTAATATAGTTTGTGTCGAAAAACCTAATTCAGACAAATTAAAGATTTGCTTAGACCCTATACATTTAAATGAGTATATTTGCATAGATAAGCATCCTATACCAATAACAGTAGAAATAGGTTTAAAACTAAGGGGGAAAAGTGTTTACAGTGTGATAGATATGTTAGATGCCTTGTATCACATAGGGTTAGACAAAGATAGCCAAAAATTATGCACATTTATAACACCATTCGGTAAATATCGTTTTAAGAGGTTATGTTTTGGCCTATCATGTAGTCCAGAAGTTTTTCAATGAGTAAACGAAAGAATCTTTGGAGATTTAGGTATTCCAATATATTTTGATGATTTAATAATTGCTGGTAAAGATGAAAAAGAACACGATTTGATTATGAATAAAGTATTAGAGAGAGCTAAACAGTTTAATATTAGATTTAATGCTAATAAGTTACAATACAAAGTAAATGAAGTAAAATACTTGGGGCAAATTTATTCCAAAGAGGGAATAAAGCCAGATAATTCATACATAGAGGCAATAAGGGCTTTAGAAGTGCCTAAAAATAAAAAAGAGTTGCGGAGAATTCTGGGAATGGTAAGTTACCTAATGAAATTTATACCAAATATGTCAGAAATAGTAGCACCTCTAAGAGTTTTAATAAAAAATAATGTAAATTTCTTGTGGACTGCGTATCATGATAATAGATTTCGCAATTTGAAAAAAGTTATAGGTAATTTACCAACCCTTATAATATTTAACCCAAACTTACCTATTACAATACAAAGTAATAGTTCCCAGTATGGTATGGGAGGTTGCCTCATGCAAGGAGGTCAACCCATAGCATTTTACTCAAGACGTTTCACTGAAGATGAGACAAGGTACGCACAAATAGAAAAAGAGTATTTATCAATTTCTTTTAGTCTAATTAAATTTCATCAGTTTGTTTATGGTAATAGAATAACAGTACAAACAGATCACAAGCCAATAATTGGAATTCGGCAAAAAGATATTAATACAATTACATCCAGACTACAAAGAATGCGGTTAAAAATTTTAAAATATAATTTTCAAGTAGAGTACATACCAGGTTCGAAGATGTATGTAGCCGATCTCCTAAGTAGGTCATTTATAAAAGATAAAGTAAATGAAGATGGTGAAATGGAAGAGGTTGTGCATACAATTGACATTGAAATTCCCATCACAAATAGACGATTAGCTGAGGTAAGCAAAGAAATTTTGAACGATAGTAATCTTAAAAAAATTACTGAATTTTGCATTAAAGCATGATTAGATAAAAAACTATTAGATAACACTGATCTAAAGCAGTATTTTAAAATAAAGAATGATTTACTTATACGTGGTGGAATTCTATTTTCCGACGACCTGCATGAATAACGTATCATTTCGCACTCTAAACTAGCGCACAAAGTTATCTATTTCGCACTAGTGCGAAATATTCATTTCGCACTAATGCGAAATATTGCGAAGTCACCTGTTCTGATGGATTGCTGTGCTTATTCACCTAATAAGTACCTATACTCTGATGCTCACACAATTGTAGGCAGCTGTGACAATGACATATATTTAAATAAATTCATGACATATTAATACCTACTGTCAGTGCGTTGATTTGATTTATTTAGTAATCAAATTGATACTTATTTGTATAAGTTGAATCTGCTGATATCTGTAACGAAAATTCGTCAGACGATGAAACGGTAGATTTTATTTCCATGGAAATATCCAATCGTATAACCCAGTCTATAGAACATTCCACAACCTTCACAGAGTAACTACCATCAAGATCGTTCACAACCAGTTCGGAATTACAATCAGTCACTGTGAGACCATCAACTTCCAGTACAGTATTTGAAACTAATAATGTGACAGGCATTGAGGCTTAGAGAGTTCAAAGTGTAATTGAACAAAATGGTCATATTCCATTGCTGTTAAACTATTGTTCCAATATAACAATTAATAATTACTATCCTAATAGTACCTGAATACAGACCAAAATGTACCTAAATATGTATGTTGAATGTACAATAAAATTTGACCTTTTTCCCTATTCAAATATAGTTTTCTTAATAATGCAATTAACTTGAAAAATATATTTTTAAAATCCGATATATTTTGTTTTTCAGGTAGGTCGTCGGAAAAGTATAGTGTATAACTCATGGGGAAACTGGATATTTTGTCTGCCTGCGGCTCGTGGTTCATCATCTTGTCACACTCGTACGAAATATGCTATTTTCCACACTAGTTGCACAATATACTATTTTCAATGAACGAATTTGCATACCTATTAAACTACAAAATCACATGATTAGAGAGCTACATGAATCTCATTTTGGTATGGAGAAAACAAAAAAGTGGGCAAGAAAAATATTATACTGGCCTGGTATAATAACTGATATTGAAGATTACATTACAAGGTGTCGCATATGTGAGAAGTTCAGCAGAAATAAAACAAAATAACCCCTAATACCGCAAGAGGTACCGAAATATCCGTTCGAATAGTGAGATCTGATATATTAGAATGTGCATCAAAATATTATTTAGTTATAGTTGATTACTATAGCAACTGGTTTGAATTGAAAGAAGTACAAAGTGAGTGTATAGATGAAATTATAAAACAATTAAAAGTAATATTTTCTAATTTTGGGTTACCTGCAAAATTTATATCAGATAACAATCCATACAACAGCTTCAAATTTAAAGAATTTTGTAATCAATACAATATACAATGTGTTTTTACGAGTCCCAGGTACCCAAGATCGAATGGGTTGGCTGAAAAAACAGTACACATCTGTAAGCAGATATTAAAAAAGTGTAACAACGAAGACGAAATGTTTCTTCATTTGCTAAATTATAGAGTTACACCACTATGTGGTCTTGATGTCTCACCATCAGAGTTATTACAGAGCAGGTTGCT